>OY728139.1:468600318-471170318 GCA_963277665.1 Viscum album
CAAGAATTGGAGTTCTACCCTAGGGATTATGTAATCATTGTTCGTATAGGGGTACTTGGGATTATTTTCTAAAAACCCTATCAATATATACAGTTAGAGAGAAACGGGAGACAATTTTTGGGATATAAATAAGATCCATTGAATATGATCGATGAGGAATCACCTACGACGAATGACATGGATTCCTTCTCCCTCAGTAAGATATACATTGGTTAGGTAGTTATTTTTTGTTTGTAAATTTATTAATTCTTTTTTTTTTGGGAATGGAATAATTTTTCTTGGATTGATTTCTCAATTTCATGGCCTTTTATATTATTTTCTTTTATTTTGGCTTTACATTTTTGATTTTTCATCTCTTCTCTCCTTTTATATGGATTTTACACATAATGAAAAGTTTTTGGGAATCAAAATGACCAATAATAATTCCCTTTGACGATTTTCTATGTATTTCCCTTACTTATTCTCTATATGTTCGTCATTGGACACTATTTTTCCCAGTGGTTCAACAAATATAAATCTATATCTTCTTGCGATCGAAATATGGTACTGTGAGTGATTGGATTGGATTTTTCTATGAAGATCATGTCATGGAGGAGGATCATTGGGTAGTCATGAAACATGGGAGGTGGTGGGTGTAGATACCCAAAGGGAAGTGAAAAAATTGGCATTCGGGCATCATTAAAGTGATTGCAGACCCCATTTCCTTTGAAGGATGGCCAAGAATCATATTTTGGAGCCATAACATCCATAGATAAATCATTTTTTGAGGCTTTGGGATTGATTGGGGGTGATTATGGTGATGTTGATGAATTTTGAAGTGTAATATAGAATATGGGTGAAGAATGAGTTTAAATGATGTGCATTTTAGAATAACACAAGTTGTGTAGCACCCTGGCTTCTACCAATAAGGGTTTAAATAACTTAAGGACCATATGGAATGTTACCTTGGTACACACGTCATGTTCCCCAATGTTGAACAGAATGGTATGTACAAATAGTATATGCCCAGATGGCTGATTTTCCACACATACCATGTGGTTCAAGACCACACAACATGTATATCATCCCTTATACGACACGAACTATGGTAGTATATGTCAAGTTACCCCATTGGTCCCATACAAAAGTGTCCATATCAAAAAAAATTAGGTAGAACATTACATTCTGTGTATAAAGACCATACATGACTAGATTTTTGATGAGGGGTTACACTATATGGAACAATATATTACATGTTATACACTTTTCCATCCTTTGTGGTTTTTTATATATGGTTACTTACGACTTGGATTTGGGTGTGAGAACAATCTATCTTAAGTTTTTTTTCTTTATAGGAAATATTAGTGCACTTCTCTTCACCATCAAAGGTGATATTCAAGGAGATATATATAGTGTAGTTTCATTATTTTCATATGGTCAATGATGTTTTTTGACATTAAAATCAGAAAATTGTTGGTGTTAGTACCCCCTTGGTGGTGAACTTATGTAATGGAATGGGTCCCCCGCATCATAGATAGGGTCAGTTACCCCCCATATACCCGGTATGCGGGTCCTCTATTTACAAAGTCGAATACCCCTCCCACATCTAAGAGATTAGATGAGGTGCAGGTCCTCCACTGAGGATGGTTATCCTTCAACTGATACTTATCCTTATGAGATGTGTGATTCCCCTATTACAGATCCATATAGGTTACATGGGTTTCTTATTTTGGATAGCACAAACTCTTTTGTATGCTTTTGGGTTTTATTATAGTTTGGTTGTTGTAGAGAAAGACCTTATATTGTGTTCCATGTTCCCTTCTTCAAATAATATCGAGGTTTTATTGATGGGTCATTATTTCCTTCTTGCCTTATAGTTTTTATCTAACCAGTTATCCTTATTATACATTTTTTTTATTTTTGGGGAATCCTACTAGGTATGTATATACTAATCCCTACATGGTTATCTTTTCCATTATATGTCATGTTTTATATAGATGAAGGATATTTTGGTGGTGACCTTGGTGGACATGGTGTAGAAAAAGCTTAATGGTTTTGAGAGGTGGGAGTAACAGGTGATTTTTTCATCTAGATATATATTATTTTAGGTATTTTATTAACTTATATGTTTAGGTTGGTTATTTTATTTTGCATTTTTGGGATTGTATCTTGATCCTTTTTCATTATAGTTTATGTACTGGTTTATCTTTATGGGTCTTGGCATTTATCACATGAATTATATACATTGAGTTTAGTTTTATTTATCTATTCTGTATTATTTTATAATGTGTAAATGTATGAATTATGTATAGGTTTCTTTGGTTAATTACTCCCATCATGTGTGATATTCCTACCTAGTTCAATTCACCATCCCCTATCTCATTTGAGGAAATATTGGGGTGGTACACTCTGCATACCATTACCCAGGATTAGTCCCAATGGTTTGGGTTGTATCATTTATTATTAGACTATGAAAAATAGGTGATTTCTTGGTTTTAGCCTTTCTTTTTTTATTAAAATATATGTTATACTATGTGTTAATGTCAATGTTATGGTTTTCTAAATGTTTCTCCTTGAATTTACTTTATATGAATTGTTATTATCCTTTTTAAAAGAATAAATGTGATTTCCATTGAAAGTTTTCACACTGATTGTTTACTACAATTCATAATAGATATTTTGATGAAAAAAATAAAGTAACTTTTATAAGATTAGGTCATATTATTTATAATGAATTGTAAAAATATTTTTACAATTTTTAAGGATTATGGATATTTTTGGTCTTATCAAAGTTTACTTATTTTGTTATTATATTCCACTTTTATTAATTATTTTATGATTTTCAATATGAGTTAGTTATTATTATAAAAATGAAATTTTATTCCTTTTTAATTCTTTCAAAAGTTTATTTTCTTGGAATTTATAGTATCAAGTTATTCTGGTTTTTTATCATTTTTTGTAACACTTGAAGATATTCTCCCTTATTGTTTGTTGAGTTTGAAGTTTGTATGAATTTGTATTATGAAATGATTATAGATAATGAATATAATGATTATTTTATGGATATTGTTAATGTAAGAGGATACTTCATGGAGGGATGTTTTTAGTTGTGAAATGAGTTTACATGTTTGTTTGGTATGTGTTATATATTATGTTGACTTATATTTTATTGATTTCTAACCTTAATTTGTATCATGGGAAAATTTTCATAGATAAATCAAATTACTAGGTTTAGGTAATGGAATATTGTATAATATTGATTTATTTATTTTTCAAAATTTATAAATTTTCAATGCTTAAGTGATTTTCCCACTCATTTAGGACCGAGAGGGTAGTGCCAGTGTTGGGTAGTCAGATCATCAAGCATGCCAATTTGATGAGTTCTATTTTTGTATATTCCTAGACCATCTCCAAGGCTCTTATGTGTCCCAATAATGATTATTTTTATTTTTAATTATGGTTACTTAACTGAGAATCATTTTTATTATTTATTTCCATGTTATATATTTAACAATTTTCTATTTATATGAAATCATGAAAGTATGATTATTTATCCTTTAATGAATTTATTGATTTTTTGAGGAAGTTAATTGATTTTATAGTGAATTATCTTATTTAAATTATCAATATAGTATATTGAATGAAATTTATACTAAAATTCTTTTTTATCCTTCACTAAGTTCTATCTTCTTTCATTTTAATGTTTTATAATGCATTTTACATGTGAGAAAATATTGGTGTATCCAAAGTGAAAGTTTAACTTGATTTTCCTTAAAAAATCATTGGTTTACTACAAGTTAAGGCTTTATGAATCCTATTATTAATAACGTATTTTTAACTATTCCATTTTAAGTGAAATTTTTAAATGTAAATAATGTTATTTATTTCCTTATAAATGGAAAGGAATACTTTTATATATTTAGTTAAAACTTGAATTTATATATATTAAACTTTAATGTTTAATCATGGGGTGTAGGGAAGATACCTAATGGTCATAATTTCTCATGATTATTATACATTTTATTTACAATATAGATACTAATGCGATATAGTGGGAAATCAATAGCTTTTGGTTTGGGAGTTATGGTGGTGACATGTGATGCTCTTTCACATAACACGTGGACGTGGATGTTTGGGTTCTCTTTTTGTTTTTTATTTTTGTCCTTGTAATGTATTATTTCACCTTGGCCTTCCTCCTCTTATTTTACTAGTTTTATGTTTAAATATGTTTAAAATACTTTTCATGTTTATTTTTGGGTATTTTTTATTACAATATTTCAAGGTTTTTGTCATTGTTGATCTTTGTAATTTTTATTGCGACTTATTTGGTAATATTATTTCAAAAAATAATTATTCTAGATGGATGACCTATAAAACATATAAAATAGTAATTCTATATTTCTAGGTCAAATAACTCTTTTTAATTATTATTTTTAAAATGAAATCAATACCATTTAGTATAGATTTAGGGATCAATTCTAGTTTCCAACCCATGGTGATCTTGAATATGCTTCAGGCCTTATCATGAACCAACTCAGTGATGACTCAGGTATCAGGTTGGGGTAGCCTATATTGGTTCATGAAACACCCATACATATTCTTCTTGATTAATATGGACATACACTTGGCCATTTATCCATGAAGAGTAGTGAAAGAGTTTGTGGTTTAGGTGCAAGTTGTGTGCACCATGGTTATCCAATTAACAGATTGAACAAATATGGTTTAACAGGGTAATTCCTTATGAGAGTCGTCAAATAAAATAATCTAATACATTTTAACAAAAATATAAAACTATTGATGTTCAATCAGAATATAGTGCAGTCAAAACCATGCATGTATACCTATGGGGGTACCACGTTGCACCCCCCTCATTCATTAGAAACCTCTGGGGCATATGGGGGTGTGTACAATATCTATATTCAATGCTCAAAATTCATTTTGACATGTTTTGAGTAACAAACCAATTGAAACCTTGTCTGAATCATTTTACAAAATTTTGGTAGCCCAAATTATCTAATTATTATTAGATATGTTTCAGGGTCTTGTTTGATTTTGATTCATACAAATCATTAAATATTTACTACATTGTTAACACTGTTAAACTATAGAAATGAATTTATTTTCTTAAAGTGATAATGATAAGTATTTTTTATCCATATAATTGAGTCAAATATAATGATGGTGAATTTATTATTATTAAATAAAAATTATTATACTTGTTTATTTAATTATAAATTTGAATAAAATGAATTACTATAATATTATAAATTATCATTTAAGGATGAGATTAATTAGAATTAGAATTAATTAAAAGGAAATGTTTTCAATGTATATTATTTAATTTAAATATTATGAAAATAATTTTGTGAATTATTATTTTTATAATAATTATATATTTCATGATAATTAAATATAAATGGATATGAGAAGAGGAAACCATTAAATCATTTAATGAATTTATTTTTGAAAATTTTACAATATTAATTGTATTTTTTAAATTCATTATGGTGAATGAGTTTTATATGATGGAAATTTTATACATGGAAAGAATGTAAGCAATGAATTTAAAATTTAACATTCTATATTTAAATTATTAAATAAAATAGATTAAAATTAACATAATATTTATGGTGATGAAATATATAAGAAATGAGTATATGTTAAAAATTAAGGTAATAAAATAAATTATCAATAAATTCAAGAAAACATCCCTTTGACATGAGATTCTAAAATAATAATAAGATAATATTATGTAATTTTATTTAATGTATGGAAGTTATTTCAATAATTTTTTGAATTTGAATAGAATATATTTAATATATTATGTCTTCAAAAGGGATTCCCTATGAGATTTATTAAATTATTAAAGTTAATGAAGGGCATAAATTAATTATAAAAGTAAAAGTAATTAATATAAAGGGCTTGGTGACTTTAAATGGTGTTACTAAGATAAAAATAAAGAGAGGTATTTTGTTAATATATTTATTTATATATGTTATTTATTAAAATAAGTAATGTGAATTATGATAAGTGGGAGTTAAATAATGGGGATATAAACATGAAGAAAAAGAATAATAAGCTGAATAATGATAAAATAATTTTCAAAGGAATGATGAAATAATCTTATAATAAGGTTTTGAGTATTATATGACCAAAGTGTAATTATTATAGAGAAAATGAAGAGTGTTTACATGAACTATGTTAATTAAAGTGGTGGAATATTCTTGATAAGATTCATATAAACTATGATAAAATTGTGAGAAATCATGGAAATACCTTGGGTCCCTTTTGATTAGGTGGATGTGACAATTATTTTGGATATTAATAATGGTATTTATATGACCTGGATAACTGATTTAATCCAATAACATTTAATTGTTATTGAATTTTCAATGATTTAAGGATGTGTAAATTTATGGAGAAAGTTACGAACACATCATGGATAATATTGTGTATGTTTCTTTTGAATGATTGATAACATCATTGACTTGGGTGATATTATTTATTTTTATTATCATAAATATAGTGTTTATTATAATTTAGTGATTTGTGGTTATTGATAGTGACAACTTTAGGGGTTACTTTTATACTCACCCAATGACTTGGGATAGAGTGATATGACTTTATTTACCCTTATCACCCACTATTTTGGTTAGAGTATGGTGATGAACTATACTTTTATTTGTTATCATTCACATATATTTCTAGTTTATATGATATTAATGATACATAATATTAATATAGATGATGATTCATTAGAGTGTTTTCACTCTTTTTCTCTTACAAATTTGGGGTCAATGTAGATGGTAATGAATAGTATATTTGGGATTTCTCACCCAAAACTATGGGTTGAGGCATATTAGATATCTAGTTGTGGTTTCTAACCCATAGCTATAGGTTGTGTAAAACTAGATATTCAACTAAAAATCTAGTATGAGATGAGTATAGAGGCACTCTTCCAACCTCTTTGTATAGTATATCTAGGGTGAATCGTCTAGAAAGAAATATTATAAAGGTATGTGAGATGGTATTACGTTATGATATAGTGTTTTTAAATGATTCAACCATCAACAAGTGGGGTGTATGATTTCCAACATCCATTGATAATCCTGATGGATAAATGGTTTCAAATAGGTCTACCCTCAAAAGTTAAGGGTTTTGACTTAGTTATCGATATTGGAGTGATGGAGAGACTGGGGAGACAACATTCCTTAGGTGAATCAAATGGATCATAGGGTTTTCATCGGCACCTCTTGTTGTCCTCTTGCTGCATACTAGCCTCTCTACGATGGATCTTAGTATTTTGTGGTGTTTGGTTCTTCATTTGGTGACGATATAGGTTTTCAATATTTTCTGCCAATGGGTGGACGAACAGTTTTTTCTTTTTGTTGTTATATGTGAAAAATGTCTAGAATTTAGGTGATTTTAGAGGTGCTTGATTGGTATCAATCTAGTGTTTCTAGCGATAGATCTCCAGATGAGGTGCCATGTAGATTCCCCATTTTTGGGTTTGTGTGGGTTGGTGGTGAGGATTCCATCTAGAAGAAGGTGGTCCCTAGTAATGCTGGAGAGTGTCCTTCAATGATAGATCAATGACCGGTGGTTTCTACACCTATTGGTGCTTGATCAGAATAGAAAATAGGAAGGTGGTGGTGGATTTGAAACCCATGGTTGATGTGTCTATGGGAGCTAGCAAAAATAATGGCTCGATCCCCACAATTCATTGTTTTAATAGTTTCTCTATTCTCAATGAATTGAAAAGTGATATTCACAAGAAATGTAACATTCTCATGCTAGAGATGATGCCTATACTATTTCGGAGTGAATGAGGATTGGATAATTCTCCATTATTGGCCAGCTTGTCTTGAAAAATGGCTCTACACCATGGAAATTGAGTGATCTATCTACCAAACTCTCAAGAATTTTGAGATTTTAAAGGTTGTGTGCATCTATTTGGGTCATGAATTATTCCATTTTATCTTTACTTAAGTGGAATCAAAGATGGAGGCATGGAGTTTTGGGTCACTTTCATTGAAGTTGGGATTTTTTCATATATGAAAAATGAGACCGTTCCTTCAACCCTTTATAGGTTGGACATTCTTTCATACTAGTGTGGTTTAATTTTTTTGGTTTTAATTAGATCATATGGAACCCTATGATCCTCTATGAAATTGAAATGTCCATTGTGGTGCCAATTAAATTGGATAAAGAAACAAAAATTGACAGATTTGGGCATTATGTAAGATTTCTAGTTGAAGTGGACATGGTTTCAGTATTAGTTTACTGTGTGTTCCTTTCCACTAAGGATGAGGAAATTGAACTGAGTATTGAATATGAAAAAATTCCATGTTTCTGTGTGAATTTTAATACCATCATTTATGAGGTGATGAGTTGCAGGAAGATGGGCGGGACTAATGGATCCAAGGATAGATCTATGAAGAATGGTCTACCATATGTTGTTAGGGGTTATGGTAGTACTCTTTACAAGGGTGGTGTACATCCACAGGGTAATGTGACTCTTGTTGTATGAGCTGCTTCATGCACCAGAGAAGAGATAATAGCTTATAATGTTGATCATGACAATGGGAAGTGTGCGAAAACATAGGCTAAAATTATGAAGGGTTGAGAAGCTGAAGTTTATGCTGGGGATGAATTGGCATTGGTACCTCCAGATGACTGCCAGAACAGAATATCTAGTGATATTGGGGCTTCTACTAGTAATGAATTTGGTGAAATCTAGGCAACTTCAGTGGATGATCAGTCTCTTTATGATGAGATTATTTAGGAATCTACTGACCATGACCTACAACAAGAACATCTAGTGGTTGTGAAAGGTCTCAAGGGAAAGGAGACAATGATAGATGGAGATAGATTTCATATGTAATTTCCTCAAAAACCAAGGTATGATCCTCAGGTCTTGCTCTATGAATAGGTTCCTTTGTCCCATATCTACTGGGTGGTTCATTTTACTGTGGATGGTAGCACTAAGACTGAAATGGAGAAGATAACTTCTATTATGGATGTTCAGGTGGAAGAAAGTGATATTGGTCCTTAGAATTACATGTTTTTTAGTAAATCTTAGGTGATACAGGAGGAACTAACAATTATCGATGTGGTCACATCTCACCTTTCAAAATGGACTTACCCTCCATTTTTCTATGATCTCATGAAAAATTCATAACCATCTTTTGGCAAGGCCTCAAATGAGAATTGTTTTCTTTTACATCAGAAGAACATGAATTTCACTTTCCCAAAGGGTCGAGAAGTTGAGATGCCTCTTAGATTCATTGATAAAGGAGAAGCTGATTGGTTTTTTTGCAGTTGTAGGTCACTTTTTCCATGATGGAGCTGGTGGTGTTTGGTTGTAATGACTATTTAGATGACCAGAAACTACCTTCAATAAATTTTTAGGATGGATTTTGCTTGAATTCAGTGATGAATTTCTAAGACTTGTCTTGGAAATTTATAATCTTGGATGTTGTTTCCAAGTCATCATCTGATTCATCATCTGATGAGCATAATTTACCAAAGACATTGAAGTGTGGTCGACACCCCAAGGGGAGGGGTATATATCATAGAAATATTGGAAATAAGGGAATTCATAAGAAGTGATATTCTTTTTTTCTTTGGTGGGAATCTAGTGCCATGTTTGTATTTTCCATCTATTGAACTTTTAATTTTATTAATAAATTTTTAGTCATGGGTTTCCAAGCCCATGGTTGCACCTTTTGAGTATGGATACTTGGAGTATCTCTAATAGATTTAGTTCACGGGCCCCTTTCATTGTTCTTTTTTTTGTTGAAACTTGGGTATTATATATATATATATATATATATATATATATTAATTTGGTGAGAATTATGAGAGTGAGATATGGGTCGATATATTATAATTGATTACACTTTTTTATGATTAAATTTTTTATATTGGTTTATCTAATTTTTTTTCTAATGGTACAAATCAACATTTTTTAATAATATGGAGGCTCACTACTTGTGATAACCATACTGAGTATTATATCTTAACCCTATATGAAAAATCATCCATTATTCTCTCTTGTTTCAATAAATACCATCATATGAAAATAATGGATGGTCTTGGAGGATGTAGATGGTTAGTGGATATGATAGTTATTTTATTAGAGTATTTATTAAAATAACCACCTTTGTATCATACATATTGAAGTTTATTTCTACTCAAGTTATGTTACTTATATAATATGGTTAATTTGATTATTATTACCTTCTATTATAGAGATATTGTTAAATTTGTATATGTTATATTATATGGGTAATGATCCATTTATATTATGGTGGATGATGTTTAATGCTAGCAGGTAACATGTTATATTTAATGGTAATGCCTCCCATATTTTAAGTAGATACGTCAATGTTGGTCACTAGACCTTAGAATATTGATGTGGACTTGGGGAGTTATATTATTTGTATACTGGGATGCAATAGATTGGTACCAAAGAGTTAGGTTGGAGTTTGGAGTTAGGAATATGTGAGGATTGGTTGGGATAGTTAGAATCAATTTTACTAAATAACTTAGATTATATAGTCACAATATAGGATTTTGAAAAGGTTGTGTGTAGTCTATAGAAACCCTATCCTTTTACACATATTATTAAATGATTTTAAGCACAATTAAACATCAAATTACAAACCAAGGATTGTAAAGTCTAGTGTCTTTTGAAGATTAGATACATAATTAAAGATCATAAAAAATAACTTTTATTTAATATTCATATTGATCTCATAACTTCCATTGATCCCTAACATATTCACAGGATAACCTAGGGAAAACATAAACAATGGAATGAGCTAAAAATCCATATAAGGGGATATACATATGAATAAAGCATAGAACTTGGGTTTAAAATAATAGCATGATGACATAAAAATAAATAGAACATGAATAAACATAAAGATGCATAACATGTATAACATGGTATCATATAAACATGGAATCATATAAATATGACAACAACATAAAACATGAAAAAAGCTTGATTCAAGGATTATTTCACATGGAGGAGCACGAGTCAAGGCTAACCACCAAGACCATTTCACACGGAGCATAAGTCAAAGATAACCACCAAGACTATTGCACATGAAGTCTCATGAGACTAAAAATTACCAAATGTATTGGATCACTATATGGGAACACCCATCATAAAATTTTCCTAAATATGTGTTTCTCATGAGTAATCATACATAAGGAATCAAAAATAAACATAAGGGTTTCCCATGGAAAGAATTGGGTATCATAATAATGTCAAAAGGCCTAAAAAAGGAAATATCATAATGTTGTCCATGAAAGAATGGATTTAAATAATACATGGACATTAATAGGGTAAAATAGAAATATATCATGATAATATATCTCAAACTAATGGGAAAACATGTAAATATATTGTTTAATAAACTTTATAAATAAAACATTTTAGTGTGGTTTAAAAAAAATATTAAAGATTATTTAAAAAAGAAGTGACATAATTGTTTGTAAAAAAACAGAAATGAATCAAGATAGTTTATCAAGATAAAATTATAGATTTATGGAAAAAAATTATGGCTTAAAATGGATTATTTAGTAAACTTTAAAATCATTAAGAAATTGGGAAGTTTCTTCTAATCAAATTTTCTAATCGAGAAGAACTGAGAAAGAAATATTTTTGAAACATGTATATCCAAAAAAAAAGTTAAAATGATCTCAATATATGAGTTTAGAACATATAAAATGAATTTATAATAATTATTTAAAAATAAATAATAGTTACATTAGGGTAAAGAGAGAGAAAGCATAACTCCAAGGAAAAATGGAGGTTTCGAAATAATCCCTTACCTTCTGTCCAAAATTATTTTGCACTTGATCTTAATGTCCTTAATAATAAAATTAAATCCATTTATTAATTAATTTAGAACCTTTTATACATTTCTTTGATTTTTTTTAATTTTATTATGTTTCTTTATGGCCTTTTTGATGAGTTATAAGATGCAATTTCTTCATTTGGTAGTGTTCATTTCTTTAGTTTTCATGATCAGTTAATTTGTATACGTGTATGAAAGATCATGTAGAATGGGAATAGATATCTTAAAGTTATATGTTATTAATGAAAATACACAAGATTAAACTGTTATATAAGTCATTTAGTTATTTGGGGTGAGGATAAATCATTAGATAAGACATTAGTGAAATTAATATAGATTATTATGGGCGGTTATGTGAATATGTTAGTTACAAACCATAAAAAGGGTTATAAAATTAAATTTAAAATATATTCCAACCATTATAATGGTTTTAATACCATCCATGAAGGAGGTAAAGAAAATTGGAAACTCACCCTCCTTGAATGTGATAAATTAACACATCACGAAAAGTGTTTTCATTTTTAGAACAAAAAAGGGAGGGGAAAGAAATGATGATGGATTATTACTTTAAGATAATAAAATTACAGTATATATAATAAAATAGAGTTACCATGACACATGTGTAAGGGGAGGTTATGAGATAATAATAAAAGAAAAGAAATATGAAAGAAATTAAAAGAAAAAGGATGAGGTTTTTTCCTCTTGGATTCTCCTCCTTGAGAACCTCTATAGGGAAATGGGTTTGGTCTTCTATTGAGACTAAAAGATCCTAATCATGGGGAAGTGACCTGGGAATATTATTATATAGAATTTGTAAAAGTCTCAAAACTTCAATGGTGTGAGTAGAAGAGGTGGTATTTATAGTTGAGGAGAGGGGTGTTTTCTCATTATATAATTAATTAATTTATTATTCTGGATCAAGACTATGAATAGGTTGAGAATTATCACTAAATATTTTAAAATAATTAAGTGGAGTTATAGATTATGGTTATTACATCCCCCAAGTCTCAAGAAATAATTTATTTAAATTATAATATATATATATTATAAATCTTTGTATTTTACTATTCACTAAAACTTTAAGTATTTTAGAAAAATCCCAATAATTCACCCTAACCATTTTTTGATGTTTAGAATTTAAAAATGAAGTCCATTTTACGAAAAAAATTCTAAATATGAGAAATTTAATTTTTTATTAAAATAATCATGTACTTGTAAAATACTAATTTTAAAAATATAATTGATTTTATAACACTTTGAAAAATTCATTAAGGTCTCAAAAAATTATATTATAGTCATAATAAAACAAAATATTAATTTATGTAGAAATTTTATGAAAATTAATCTTCTTTTAAATAATTATATTAATTTTAAAATTATAATTAAATATTTATGACTTACAAAAATACCGATACTTAATTAATAAATTTTAAAACATTTATTTACTTATACTATGATATAATTATATCATATTATCATTTATAAGATTCCTAAATTTTATTTATACATTCATAGGTATGTTTACTATTCTATTGGTTGAATTACTATTCCTAAAGTTCACATTACCATTCCAAATTTCATGTTAATATTTCATCGGTATAGATTCCTTAACTTCTATAAATACCTATTATTTCATTCATTCTTCATTTATAAAGTTTTTATTATATTATTAATGTGATTTTATGTGATTATACTATATTCTGTAATTATAATAAGGTAATTTCCATTGATAAAATATTGGGTTGTCACATAGTTGATGTATTCATGAGAAAGAATCTAATTATTGATTCATAACCGTCATCTTAGTATAAGGAGAGTGTATGATGCAGGGAAACATCCATAACATGGATTTAGATCATTATTATATGTTATATGTTTTCTTGTTTTGATTAAATTTATGGATTTTCTACATGTACTAGTTAGAATCAATACCTATAAATATTCAAAATATACACCTTTATATTGAGAATTATATACTTTCAAGAAGACAATGTTAAATTTTTACTAATATTGAGAAGATTCATTATTCATCACTAGTTTTTGATGATCTACATTATAGATAACATATGATATATTATATTATAACTTGAGATAAAGAAGTCCAAAATACTCAAGGGTACTTTGATAGTAGTATTGTAATCTAGTTATATTGTCTTATTATGGTATGATAGAGAAATTCATCTATGTATTATAAATATATCTCTTCTTTATGCTACATGTTTATTTTAATATTTCAATTATTTCTTATAAGTTATTAAAAATTATATTGACTTTTGTATGAATTCAAGAGTTAGTATCAATAATTTTTGAATGATTATAATACTACCTTTGGTAAATTATAGGGTGATGAATGTTTTATGATTATAATGGTGTAGTGGAAGAATAGTAGAAAGTTGTATGAGTATATACAGGTGATATGTGGTAAATTCATCTGAATTATTTCCTTTTAAAGGAATTATATGTGGTTTACCGACTTGTAAAATTATTTGAAGGTCAAGTAAGTAGTATATTTATTCTCAATTTCCAAATAATGGGATACCACATGAGATGTACTATGATACTTATCATTCAGGAAAGGTCTATCAGTTTATATGGAATTTTAATGTTATTTAGAATATACTAAGAATATTATGGTTATATTCATAATAATATGTTAATTGAGTATTTTGATAGTATTGTTCATGTCAATTTTTTTTTTTTTTTCCGATGTTATTTTAAATGTTGGATGGTAATGATAATGGTAATATATACAAAGAGAGGAATGTAAATTGTGGATGTGGTGACATGGGTCTAAATATATGGTTAACCATTTTAGAAATTGTTAGTGGATACAGGGTATGTTTGTTTTATACAATACATCCTTTATTATAGATTCCACGGTATACTATTGATGAATATAATTTTTTTTAGTTATTGATGAAGTAATGAATAATTGAAGTCATTTTTAAATAAAATATGTAAAGAGTTAGCATAAATGTGATTATTCTACATGTTGAGAATCCCACACTAAACTTCAACCACTATAAGTTAGGTCCCTATAACAAGTAATTTTGAAAGAGGCCCTAAAATAAAATCTAGAAATTATCGGTGTAATGGAACTAGGAAAATAAACCTCACCCTAATAACCATAATGAGTTTCAATTACACTATCACATTCAAAAGAATATCACAAAAAATTTAAGAAAGTGGTAAAAAATAAAACTAGAAAGGTAATAAGAGTTTTATGTGGTTTAAAATTTGAGCTCTACATCCACGGGAGAAACATAGTATGATTTCATTTCATCAATAACATAAGAAGTTTACAATCATTGTTAACTAGTAACCACTTATATAATGAAACCCAATGATTTCAAAACACCTCAATATGTAGTCCAACACACCTTATATAGTGGGTCTAATCCAGTCTATCAGTTTCATTGAACTTATATAATCAAGGGGGTCCATCTATTGTCAATGATGACCATTGATCTAATTTTTCACCAATAAGATTGAATTCTTACCTACAAATGATGAAACCATAGAACTTATGATCACACTAGTGAATCTTGGTGTACAATTTCTTCTAGAAAACTATCATCTGACGACTTCAACATCATGCATTTTCATCCATCAAAAATAGTTCTCCTCAAACACACTATTGTAGATTTATAAAGACCTATTGTTTTTTTCCTGCACAAGACTAAAGGTTCTTCTAGAATTCATCATATCGATCAATTGAATATGGTACTTGAACATCCTCAAAATCCCAACAATCTCCCACTTGAAGACTAATTCAAGGAATTCCTTGTAATACTTTAACACCTTTGAGAAAAAACTTCGGATTCTATTCTATGAAATTCTCTTCTGATCCCTTTTATTCACCCAAGTCTGACTGAGGCACAATGTTACGTTAGAATCTTCTAGAATAAATCCTTGGGGAATATATAAGATAGATTTTTTTTCTAGTAATCTTCCACAACTCCATTTCTATATCATCCATCACAATCTAGATATAGTGTTACTTTTGGTCAATATGCTTCTTCCTCATATAGAACACATTATTTTTAGCCAAGTGGATTTCACTTTGATTGTCATAGTAAATTAATCCACTTTTCTATATACCTCTGGGATCCTTAATTAAATGATTTAAATATAACACTTCCTTGGTTTCTTTTGTTTTTACCCCATAATATACTTCTATTTTGGAAAGTTTAATCACCAGTCGCAACCTTGAAATCAAACTAATCATGGTTCCCTAAAAATATATTAGATTATACTCTTATATGCATCAATGTGACCCCAAAGCCTACATCAACATAACCCTATAATGGAACACCTTATCCAAAATAATGGGTAGTATCATTTTTACTTTGAGAACCAGAATAATCCACTTCATGGATTCCCAATGATATTTTCCTAAATTCTTTATGTAATAGATAACCACTCCCACTACATGAGTTTTGTATGATCGATTGAACACAATATCATACATAATGCTTCTTACTGCTAATTCATGCGGTATAATTTATATGTAATTTTCTTCTTCATACATCTAGGTGTTTGTTTATATGAAAGTTTAAAGTGTCTAAGAAGAGGGTTTGAGACTAACTTACATATACTAAGGATGAAAAATTTAAAAATAATATGGATTTAATCTTTTTGAGAAATAACCAATGTTCTGATCTTCATATATTTCTTAATTTTAAAACCTAAAATCTTCTATACTTCTCCAAGTTCTTGTCTTTCAAACTTTCCATACAATTAATTATTCAAATATTAAATTAATAGAATTTATGAACTCACCAAAAGTGTATCATCAATGTAAAGTAGAAAAATGGTGAATTCACTATTAATTTACTCCTTTTGATAATTGAAATGGCCAAATTTTCATTATTTGAAACCTTTATCTATCAAAAAATGAGTCGAGCATCTAGTTTCACTACCTTAATACTTGTTTCAAATCATAAATACTACTCTAAAGATTTCCCACTAGTTATGGATTCGGTTGATCCAAAAAACCAATAGGTTTCTTCACATAAATTTATTATTTTAAATCCCCATTGATAAAATCTATCTTCACATCCATTTGTTCCAAGTGTAATCCTTTATAAGAGACCAAACATATCATAGTTCGAATAGTAGTATGATTTTCCAATAATGAAAATATTTAAAATAATTATATTACTTCCTTATTTTAAAACACTTTCACGACAAACCACTCCTTTTATATCTTTATTCCATCCATTTATTATTTTAATTGAAAACCCCACTTGTTTTCAAGTGAAATGTTTTTGAGTGGAATTTCTATTAACTACAGGGTATTATTCACATGAATTAAACTCAAATAATCCTCCATAAATAACTCATAATGGTAGGAATATATGGTTATAGACACTTATTTTGTGATATATGGTTCTATTTTATCCATTAAATGATATAAGTGCAAGTAATATCTATACTTAGGTATTGTCCATCATACTGTTTTGGATCTTTATAATCCTACCTATAGCACAACTATTTCCATAACTATAGCTTCAAGAATATCATCTTTTGGTACTATTTTTTGAGCCTCACCAATTCTTCAACTTTTAGTTACATCATTAAGTGGTCTTATTCCTATGCTTCTTGTGTATAAAAAACTTTTATATTTAACTTTTGAATATAATATGGATTTAACATCATCTAAACTTTCCACAATTTGAACTACTATAAACCTTCCACTTAGTAAACATAGAATTTACTTAATTATTTGCTTCCATGTTCCTTTGGTGTAATGTTTTGGTACTTCCATAGGAACTTCTCATTAATTATCAAATTTTTAATTATGAAAGTATACCTCTTATTACCATCCCAATTTCAAAACATTTTATTTTCATCTCCATATCCCATTAAGAAACATGTGTGAGATTTATCTTAAAATTTTTCTCTATCTTTGGAATCCATGTGAATATATGTTAATCTTTCAAAGAACTTATGGTGAGCCAATTATACTGTTTTAACTATCCAAAGTTCCTTTATAATCTCTTATCCCATTAGTTCTAAGGGGATCCCATTGATTAAGTATGTTTTTTATATTATCTTCATTAATCCAAAACTCTTTTATCATTATAGAATTCATTGAAATGATTATAACATTATCTATTAATATTAAATTCATCCTATTAGCTATGATATTTAGTATATATGTTCCAATTAAAGTGTTTTAATTCCTGATACCTCTATAGTGGAAAAAATTTCAAAAATTATTTCTATTGTACTCACCTCAATTTTCTAATCTCAAATTCTTAAATTTACTTTACGGTTTCCCTTTCAATCATAAAATTTCATTAAAATACAATAAAAACACTTAAAATTTATGTTTTAGAAAGTATCCCCATACATTCCTCATGGAATAATCAATGAATGTAATAAAATACTATGACCATCTATGAGATTTGATGGGGGAGGGTCCCTAAATATCTATAATCACAAGTTCAAGATGCCAAAATTTATGTGTTCTTCTACTCTAGTTGAAAGAAACATTCCACTCCTTACTGAATATAATACTATTAAAACCTTCAAAGTCTTAATGTTCCAACTTCAATATTTCTTTTTCCACTAAAAAAATAAAATCTTTATCGTTGAGGTGCGTAAGGTTATAGTTTCATAGTTCCTATCTTCTAGAAGTTGATTCTACAGAAAGTGATGCATCCTATGTAACTCTATAGACCCATGATCCCGATTCTAGTAGAAAAAAACCATTTTTTAATACACTATTTTTATATAATGTGGGATGAATCAATAATTATTTTCAAACATTACCATATGATAATAATTATAACCCATAAAACATATAGTAATCCCAAGAAAGAAAATGTTTAGTGTCTTTGAGGATAATATACATAAGAAAATTATTTTATGATACTAGTTATCATTTCTCTATATTCAAACCACACTATATACAATTCTAGAAATCACATCGGTTATACTCATCATTATAGCTTGGGGAAAGAAAATATAGGGGGTAAACTCGAATGATCAATAAAGTACGACTTCCTCCAATGGCCTGAAGTCCTTTATTTTTTATTGATTTTGATAATCCACCTTTCAAGGGGTGAGGTGGAACCCTTACAAATCCCATAGGCATAAGTATTACATGTCCCATAGGACTTAGAGGAATTAAATTTCCATAGGCTTCAAACATTACATACAACCTAGACTAACTACTTGGAACTGCTCCTCCCCAGAATCTTCATCGATCAGTAAAGTAAGACTTATTATCATGTTATCAAAGGTTATATCATAAACATTCATGAAAAAAATAACATGGAAGAAATATATTATTAAAATGAACATGTAACAATGATATTTTTTACAAGTCTTTATATAAGAATATTTGTTCTCAAATGAACAAACATATTCAATGAAAAAAATGCCAATGAGCCCGTACCTGAGTGGTAAGGGCTCTTGCTTGGCATCCAAGAGACCCAGGTTCAAAACTGGGTGGAGGAAAATTTTCGGGTACTATAGCAGTACTGTAGCAGGCACTGTAGTAGTACTGTAACAGGCATTGTAGCAGGAACTGTTTGGTACTGTAGTAGCCAGACTATTCACCTGATTTGGGCTTTCGGGCCACCGGTTTGGGCCTACGGGTCTCAGGGCCTTCGGGCCATCAAAGGCCTTCGGGACACCTGGCCATCGAGTCATTGAAGACCATGAAGTAGCCCAGTTCACACAGAGCAGGCCCCAGATGAGGATCAGAGTACTAGTAGAAGTCACCAAAAGTAGAGCTAACCGGATTGGATGAATGAGAGGGTATGAAAACCTCCATCGGGACCAGGCACCATGCATATTTGTACATGGAAATGCTAGCCGATCAGCAATACAGGTGGGGTGCTAAAGGAAATTAATGATGCAGAAGCTGGGGAGGGGAAATTATAGTGGGCTGGGCCTATGGGTCATGTATTGGTCATGGTATGCCTCTGGGCCTTTGGGTCATGTATTACGGGTCATGTCGAGCCTTGTTCCTTAGGCCTACAGGTCATGTTCGGGTTCCCCTTCAACCCTTAAAAGGGATATTATCTATAATAAAAATAAAAAGAAGGCATTCGGGCCATTCGGGCTATACCATGGAAAAAAGCTGAAGAATCAAGAGATATAAACATGAGTCATAGAAAATAATAATTGGAATTTAGAAATATAAAATTTAATTGAATAATAGTATAATATGGAATTATGGAACAAACATAAGAATAGAAAATATTTTTAATAAATCTTTCTACATTATGTTCACATAATTTGTTAACCAAGCTTCCCATATCTCATTTACACAATAAACTTGAGAGAAAAGAATCCTACATCTCATTCATAGAAACAAATTGTCAAAAAATGTTCATGTATATCATTCACAGAAAATAATTGGATACTAAACTTCCAACACCTCATTGACACAACAATATTGTGAACAAATTTCCCTTCATCTCATTTACACAACAAACATGCGAACAAATCTTTCTGCATATCATTTCCAAAAGAAGTTTGTAAAAAAATATTCATGTATCCCATTAATGTAATATTTTATAATTTAATGTGATATAATACCTTAACCAATGCATTATAGGGTGATATATTTCCCCACCCATTAATCATATATACATATGAGTGCCACTTGAAAACAAACACTCATCATATCAAAAAGAACCCATGGAAAAAAGAATGGGTTTCTTAAAAATTAAAAAATAATCACATAACATGAACTTAAAAAATAATATGATATAAAAAATATCATTTTTAAGAAGGAAACATATCATAATATCATATATAGGGTAATAAAAACATTACTGCATGAAATATAAACCATGGAGGGTAATTAGAAGTGAAAATACAAAATTTTTCACAAAACCAATTAAAACATTAAAGTATGAATTAATTTTAAAAAAATTGAAGGGAAATAGAAGACTTTTAAAAACCTTATTAAAAATAGTTAAAAATAAAATATCCTTGAAAAACATAAAGGCTATAAAAATTTGCAGTGGAAGATAAATCATTTTATTTTTAAATGAATAAAAACCTTTTAAATATTTTTAAATGTATTTGTTGAAAAACCACGTCATAAAAGAGACAGTAAAACTTAAATTTTAAAAGAGTAGAATAGAAATATTGAGTTCACATGAGTAAATAAATATTTTGGTTTCAAAATAATAAAGGTAAAACATTGTTTTTCATAATGAATTTGGAAATGGAGGAAAAACAACATTTAATGGAGATGATATTTTTTTCTTAAAAATGTTGCACTTTTATGAGAAATATATTCATCGATAAAGAATATTGGAGTAAAAAAATTCCCTCAATATAAATATTAAATAACTTTTGAAATATCAAATATAAGGATTTATCGAACATATAATAATGACACTCTAGGAATAACATTTTAACTCAAAGAAAGAAAATTTGAGTTAAACAAATACCTTATGGATGTCATAATTTTTGAAGCATGGGTCATTTAAAAATGGATTGTTTTTTAGAAATTTAAATCCATATAAAATAAAATATAAATTTATTCATAATACAATCAAGGGGAATAATATAACCAACTTATATGAAATATGTTCAATTATAACAATCATGACTCAATGAATGAGAATTGAGTTTCCAAAAACAATTACTATAATGGAAACATAAGAATAAGTGGGTAACCATAAATATGAAATTAAGGTATCATTAAATGATAGTTATTAATTATACATGAATTAAATATGGTTGTTAATAAACCATATAAGATAAATTATGGTGTGTAATATAAAACATGTCTCATAGTCTTGAAAATGCAACAAATAAACTCTTACCTTGTATTCCCACTTACTCGACTATGCTATAAACTTCTTTATAATGAGAAAAAATATCTTTATAAATTATATCATAACCTTAATATGAATATGATACTATTTTTATAACTATTTTATAACCATATATTTCATATATATTAAATTATTATAGTTTTTTCATTATTGGGTGTTAGAACATTCGTTTGTTTGTTTCATAAAAAAATTACACAGTAAGGATTGATTATCTCTAGGTGGTATCAGTTACACCATTCCTATATCATTAAATATAGAAAAATATTTTTTTAAATGATTAATTTATTACCATTTTAAATATTCAAAGGACATGAATACATGTTGCGAAAATAAAAATATCAATAAACTAGTTTTTTAGGTGTTTAAATATTGAAAGGTGATATACTGATAAATATTTTAAATATTAACAATAGTTTTCCATAATAATTAAAAAAAATCATTATTATGTTATTTTACCCTTATATTACATACCCAAATCACTTATGACATAATCATTATAAAATCATTTACATAGGCTGTTAAATCCACCCAAATGAGAACGTGCTATAATTATTTAATGAGTAAGGGGATGCATCTAGATAATTATAATGTGAAATATAAATAAGATAAGAATTTAATAAAAACCATATATCCTCATTAAATATATTATCTGAACTATCAATGATGGGTAATTATGATAAGTGAAATTCATATTTCTTGGAGGTGGTAGTTCGTCGTATTCACGATTAATGATCCCATTTCTCAGTGAATGGATATAATGATGGTATATAGAAAATTATCATTTAATAGTTGTATTTTTGACATATAAAACATATTAATTCATAAAATCCATCCCTTATTCAATCATTTATAGGTGGTGATGAAAAAAATGACATTTCTTCATGGTGCTAGTAGTCTGCATGTTCGCACAATAGATGTTATTTTGTTTTCTTAGTGGATGGAAATGATTGAATAATTATGGTAAAATTAATAATATTAAATTTAATTATACTAATTATAATTATTTAATTATATTAATAATGTTTGAGGTGATTTAGTAATGTGTAGAGTAAAATAAAATGGTAAGTTAATGTAATACCCACATTTGAAACATGAGTTTTCTCTTAAAAAAATCCTTAGAAATGAAGGTCTTCAGAAATATGAAGGTGAAAATAATATTATGGAAATGATAGAGAGATAAATTAGGAGAAAATTTTAAGAGTTTAAATAATAAAATTTATGTATTTGTGACTCGTGAAGTGGTGTAAGTTTTATCTTTTTATAAGTAAAGAGAAGTGTAGTTTTGGGAGTAACCATTACATTTTCAATAATGAAATTTTATGATTCAAAGTTAAATAACTATAAAATTGGAAAAAGAAGAGTGTAATTGTGTGTGATTCATGATTATCCTCAAAAACTAATTTTGGATACAAAATATATTTTTTTAGGATTTTTTTCTTCGAAATTTTTAACTTTTAACCTAATTTACTTTTACCTTGGAAATTAATTTTTAAGCATAGTAATTAATATTAATGAGAAAAATTAAGATTGTAACTTTTAATTAATTTTAAAATTTTCATTTAAAATTTGAAAATACTTTAAAAAATAAATATTGGAAAGGTTTTAATTATTAATTTTAAAATAAACATAAATAATATTTAAAAATAGTTTTTATAAATAGTGAGTTTTTAAGTTTAAAAATTTATATAAAATATAATATTATCATAGATATTTAATTTTATGAAAAAACATGATTTATTATAAAAAATATATAATTTATCAACCATTAAAATAAATCTAAAAATCAAATTTTACCATCAAAACACTTAATTGTAATAAAAGATCAATTTTTTTTATTAAAGTAATATTTAATTTTAGTTCTAAAAATATTGAACATATGATTTATAAGTTAAAAGGATGTTTTAAAATGAATAATTTTACTCCTAAAATAAATATTTTTTACTTAAATATTTTTAATGTTCAATGATACACTTACATAATCACAAAATCATAAAAAATCTGGGTTTTTGTAAAAACCGTATTTCAACTAAAAAACTACCATTTTAGAAAAAAACTAAAAACTTCACAATAAGTAAACATTTATGTGTGTAATTCAAAAAAAATTTATTTTTTTGAATTTTAATTCTAGGATTTAAAAATTTAGTTTTTAAAGAAAATACATAATATAAAGAAACCATATTTTGTTAAAAACAACTTTTCTTAAATATTAACTCATATTAATTATTTATCTTCCAATGGTATTAAAGTTTAATTTTTTAACATACTAGTCATTATTTTAGATATATTTATAATGTTATATTAATTTTATTTTTTTATGTTGGGTGTTTCATGTAATGCATGTTATCGAACATAACATCGGGTTTACAGAGTCTAGAATTTCAAGTATTTACACTCTCTCCCCCTTAAATAAATTCTGACCTCATAATTTTAATTATAATTTAACAATAAAAATATATAAGGTAATCTAAATTATAGATATGTATTGATTCATAATTTATAGATAGATAAAAACCTTACAAACTTTGGTAACATGTCTCTTTCCTCAGAATAGGATAATCCCTAGTATTGAGTTTTTATATAACTATTTAGGCCAATGGTCTATTGTTATTCAATATATGGACCCATGTTATATAATTTTCTTCTTAAGGATGTTTATTATCATTATTTAATTGATATATTATCTTAGGTTAATATGAAATGCTTTTTCTTACTCTAGATAATGTTTCTTCTAAGTGGGGGGAACCAATCCATAACTAAAATCACGTTAACTTTATATAAAGGAAGGATAATAATATTTCCACAATTCACACTCCTATAAAAATAAAATTAGAGTATAAAAATCATAACATACAAAGATTTATTAAAAAATTAAATCATTATAGTAGTGATTTAATGATCTTAGAAAAAAAATCTTAGATGTAATAGAGTTACTAGAATCAATTTCCAACAAGACATATAAAACTCAGTATTTGAGGGTATGTGTACCTTAAATATCAAGATCCTCTTTAGGATAAGTGCCTATTGGTCCCATATTTTAGAAATTCCCATCATCTTTGTTATCCCCAAGATTAGGGAATTGACTTAGATAAATCCCAAGTTACCCACACATAAGACATCAATTTATCAATTGCACATTAGGATGAACTCTATTTATTAAAATATTGTTAACCAAATCCTTATTTTACTATTTAAGTTTGATTCTCAATAAACCACTCATCTATAAGTAAATCATCTTCCAACCCCATTTAGGAAATTACCTTGACTCTTCTTTTCTACATTTTTAACATATAGAAAATTGATCAATTTTTCATTTATCATCTTCATCACTTGATCTTTCATAAGAATATATCCTTATATTTATTAAACTATTTGGTAATTATACAATGTTCACATTGTTAATCATATTTTTTGATAGTTGGTTTGGAATAATCACAAGGTTTCTCACTCTATCTCCCATTATGATGGGTTATTTGTTGTGGTAATATCCTCATTGTCCCTTTCACTGATGGTTCCTTATAGTTCCATCCATTATTAAAACCAAATGGGTTGACAAGAGTTATTGATATTTACATCATAAATAAATTATAAAATACTCAACCTCAATTTTTTTTAATCTTTGAAACCATCACATTATCATTCCATTCAACCTAAATCACTCTTGGATAAATATAGGTTTTATTAGTTTGGGTTCTCTTATATTTTATAGCCTAATTATTTAACATAATAAATCCTTTATAATTAAATGTAAATATAATTCTATTGACCAAATAATATCACCCAAGAGTGTCTATAGAAGTGTGAAATCTTAGTAACACTCATCATTCATTAGAGTGATGATTAATTCAATTATAAATGAGACCTTTTTAGGGTGATTACACCTAGGTGAATCTATGATACAGATTCATCCACTTTCCATTATCCAGATAGGGAAATGTTATTAGGAAAACCACATAATCAAAACTTTAACAATATTTCAGAATATGATCTGATACTTAGACTCATATTTGGGTTTTTAACTAAGGTTTTTGAACCCTAATACCAAATGTAACTAAAATAATCTATAAAAATAACTAAAATAATACTAAAAAGTAACTAAAACCTTCTCTAATACCAACTTTAATTCCCCATATTCATACTCATAATTCTTGTATTAAAAATAATATTAACTATGTTTGATACAAAGTGAGGTGATCCTATCTTTATTTTACAACATTACCGTAGGATAAACATCATAACCCATAAAATATCTCACAATCCAAAGAATGGAAGGTTTAGTGTCTTTGAGGATCAACTATATAAGAAACTTATTTTATGATACTAGTGATCATTTCTCAACATTTGACCGATACTAGATATAATTATGGAAGTATCCTAGGTTATACTCATATTTATAACCCAGGGAAATAAAACATAAGAAAGGGGTGAGATCAAACACTCAGTAAGGGAAGAGTTATAGACACATTATAAACAGTGATATCATAAGCATTATAGAAAACATAAACATGGGAGAAATATCTTAATAAAAATAACACATAACAATGATAATTTTTCACAATTCATGATTTAAGTACATGTGTTCTCAAATTAAAAAACATATACCATATACAAAAATTAATAGAATTAAGATATAATAAACATGACTCAATGAGCATAATCATATGAATATGAAAATATGGCATGCCATTAAATCATTGTATAAAAACTAATTTTGTAAAACTATAAAAATGAAAAATATTGTGAACAAATCTTATTGCATCATGTTCACACAATAACTTATGAATAAGGCTTCCCACATCTCATTCATACAACTAACTCGTGAAAATATCTTGTCATATCTCATTTATGCAAAAGAATTGTGAAAAATTATCTCATATCTCATTTACATATAAAAATTTTGTACAAATATTCATGTATCTCATTCAAACAAAAAGATAGTGGACAAAATCTTATGGTATCTTACTCAAAAAATAAACTTGGAAACAAATCTTCCCACATATCATTCACACAAAAATATTGTGAATAAAGAATCCCACATATCATTCTGAAAACATTCCATCGTATCATGTGATATGGAACCTTAACCAATGAATTTAATGGATATATAGGACCCCCTCCATCAATCATCAATACATATGTGTTCCACTTAAAAAACACTCATCAAATCATAAGGAACCCATAGAAAAAATGGGTTTCTTAAAAATTTCAAAAACATATCATAACATGAACTTAAAACAAATCATGGGATATTAAAAATATAATTTTACAAAAGTAATAAATTCATAATAACATATAAAGGGTTATAAAAAAATCACATCATTAAAGATAAACCTTTTAGTGTAAATAAAGTGAAAATATAAATTTTTTCACAAAATTTTTTTAAAATATTGAATTAAAAAATTTAATTTTAATAAACATTTTGTGAAGAGGAAAAGAATAAATTTAAAAACCATATTACAAAGAGTTACAAATAAAATATCATTTAAAATATATAAAGGTGATCCAAAAAAATGTGGAGTGAAAGATAAGAAAATTTATTTTGAAAGGATAAAAAACTTATTAATATTTTGAAATTTATTTATTGAAAAACCATATCTTAAAAGAGGTATTAAAACTTTTATTTTAAAATTAAAGAATTAAAAAATGGATTTAACGTGATTAAACACATTTTGGGTTTTAAAATAATGATAAAAAAACATTTTTAGGCATAATGATTATGAAAATGGATGAAATACCATCTTTAAAGGATATGATATTTTTTTCTTTAAAAAATTTAAAATTTATGAGAAAAAAATTCATCAATAAAGAATCTTTGTGTTAAAAATATCATTTTCCTTAGAGAGAAAAGAAAAAAATTCTTATAAGATAGGAAATAGAAGTATTATAAAACATAGAAGAATGATGCTCAAGGTATAACATTTTAATTAAATGAAACTAAAATTTTAGTTAACAAAATCCCTTACAGATGTCATAATTCATGAATCAAAGTACAACTTGAAAGGTTTTATCTGTTGTAAATGTGAATCCCTAGAAAATAAAGATATATCACATCATAATAAAATAAAAGGGTATTATATAACCAACTTATATAAAATATTTTCAAGAAGTTCAATCATAACTCTATAGCGGTGACCCTACCCCCTCTTCCTCATTAGAGGAGGGGGAAGCTTTGCCTGTGTCTCCCTCTAAGAACCAGATACCCCCTTCAATCCTTTCTCAAAATTTGATTTCCTATATCCATTTCCAAATATATCTATTTTTTTGAAGGTCCCAAGTCCCTATAATTGTGCTCCATAAATCTCGTTTTCAACCTATGAATTCATTGTAGCCTCAAGATTCTTGGATGTGACTCTGGTTGTTCGATTCATGTATCATAATACTTATTTCTATAATTTTGATAGGTTTTTTTGGATCCTTGGATTTTTAGGAATACTCTATAATTTTTCTAGTATATAAATGACATATTATGATCTATTTTTCTTGGATGGAGGAATTGATTATCAGTTGGTCTAGAGTTCTGTCAAATTGAAATGGTGATCATTTTTACCTATTTCAATGGTTCTATGAATTTCATATGATGTGGGACATTTCTACTATAGCGGTGTGGGTAAGTTTACCTGAACTTCCATTACCTTTACAAAATCATTCAATCCTTTTCTTACTGGGAAATTTGGTAGGTTGTTATTTGTGTTTGGATAGTTGAATGAGCTCAGTGTGCCCCAGATTTCCCCCTCCCCCCAATTTTTTTGAAGTGATTGTATCCAAGTTGCAAGTGGAATGAATATGGATCACTGTTGGGGAGAATTTCATATGAAAACAAGCTATTGTTTTGGAACCGTGAACGAACTACTATATATGGTGAAAGATATTGGGACACTAAACTTAAGCTTGATGCATAGGCCATATAATGGATAGGGATTAGATCTTGAGGTTAAAACAATTGTATGGAATTGATAAGGCCACTACTGGGTCAATTCAAGATAACTGTACCCTGGAGAAGGCGATGCATAGGGATATTAATCCAAATGTTTATGAAATTTTTATCTGGAGAGGAATGATCTGGCCACCCACAAAGTCTTTTTCTTTGGTGATAACATACAATAAGGGAGGCGGCATAGTCTTGGAACCTAATTTAAATTCTTCGAGATCTAAATATTATTTGGGGGCTATGCACTTGGGTAGTGCTCATAATAAATGAATGGCATTGAAAGTTCCAACCATGGATGGTACAATGGGTTATGAGTTCTAACAGTGCTAATTGGTGGATTTAGTGGTCTGGGTGAAAGTGGGGAATGGATACAACCCTAGAAGGATAGTTCAAATGAAACATATTTGTAACTAGTTTGAACTCTTGGAATATGAAGAACCATTCCTGAGGAAAAATGATCTTGTATGGGAAGAGGTATGTAAGGAGATCCAAGAAATGTTTGGGGAGGACTCAAGTGAGGAGTTCCTTAGTCTATCTTCCAGAGACAGTGAAAAGGGAGATCATGACATAATGATTTACAACCTAATGAAGAAAAAATATAGAAAGGGAACCTGAGATTTAGGAATCTGCATCCTTTTCAAGAAGAAGAAGGGTAAAGGATGTAAGGATTACTCCTACCTTTCCAAACCAATGGAGAAAAGATCGACCTTAAAGTTGAGGTCCAAATAGAAACATGGGTCTTCTCTTTTATTGAGAAAGGTCCAAATGGGAAGGTGAAGAAATGTGAGTCAAATTAGGTTTTCTTAGTGGTTTAGGATCATGAAAAAAGTGAGGCTAATCCATCATAGGTTGGCAAAATAATGTCGAAGATTGGTATTATGCATGTTCCATCCTCCAATGATAGGGATGCAAAGGACCAAAGTGATAGGATCCTAAATTCAGAATTTCTTTGGGGGATCTCAGGCTACTGGAGAAAGAACCCTAGTGCCTAAGCTATCCTCAAGTGTTATTTCAGAATGGGGTGTCAAAGAGAAGGTTGATTTATGAGTGCTTCTGGATCTCCTCATCCATTCTAATGAATATTTGTTGGAAGACTCTTTAAAGATAAAAAAATCTAAGGAGGACACTCATTAAATGTTCTAAATACCTATACAGATCAATGTAAATGAATAAAAACTTTCTTGAATCGATAGATATAATTGAATCTTGATATGTGGCTACAATGAAGGGGAGGAAATATTTGAAGAACATGTACAGGTATGGGAATTGATGGCCTTCCATTTTTAGGATCTTATCAAGGAAAATAAATATTTGAGGTAACTTCTATCCATTGAAAATTATATAGAATCATTCATTCCAATTACTTTAATTTTATTTGGAATGACCAGACTTACCCCATTGAGGTTTGATGCTACTTTGGTTTCGTGTACTTGGTTTCACACTTTTCCTTAAAAATGATTTCTTGAAAAAAAAATTAATTTGAAAAAAAAACACATGAAATATGGTAGAATAAGAATAATAAGGTTACCATGAAATTGAAATTAAAGTATCATGAAATGATAGAAAGTCATTATACATGAAAAAAATATGGTATTTAATATACCATATAGAAGAAATTATGGTGCTCAATATAAATAATGTCTCATGGATTTAAAAATGAGACAAAGATACCCTTACCTTGTATTCCCACTTATTCGACCAAGATATAACCTCCCGTATAATGAAAAAGGCTTTCTTAATAACTTATCCCATAACCTTAATATAAAAATACTACCCTTTTATAATTATTTTATAACCATATTTGAAACATATATTAACCATTATAGTTTATTTTCATTATCAGGTGTTAGAACCTTCAGTTATTTATTTTGTATAAACTTCATAAAGATAATATAAACTTTCACTAAGTGGTTTCAAGTTCATTAGTACCAGATCAGTCAATGTAAAATAATTATTTATTTTCAATGATTACTTTGGTCCCATTTTCATTAGGTGAAAGGGAAATCATTATGAACTAGTTTTTGATGTCTTTAATGATCAAAAGGTGATATATTGACAAATATTTTAAATATTAAAAAAAATTATAGAATAATTAATAAAATATTAAATACATAATTATTACATGATATTACCATTATATGACATCCCATAACCATTTATGTCATAATCGTTATAACATATTTTACATAGGTGGTTAAATCGACCCAAATGGTAACATGTTATAATGATTTAATGAGTTAAAATATGTATTTAGATAATAATAATGTGACATATAAATAATATTAAAATTTCATAAACATAATTTCTACAAATTAAATCAATTATAGGAACCACAAATTATGTGTGGTAATGAAAAATAAAATTCATCATTTGTCGATGTCACAGTCCACCATATGCACGATTAACAATCTCATTTCTTAATGAATGGATACAATGATGGTATATGAAAAATAATAATTTAAGACTTTTATTTTTGAAATAGAAAATATATTTTCTTATTAAATTCAACCTTTATACCAGCCTTGAGAGGCGGTGACTAAAAATGAACAACATCGCTTTGTGGAGGCAGAAGTTGGCACGTACGCTTAATCAATGTTATTTTGTTTTATTAGTGGATGGAAAATATTGGATAATTTTTTTCAATTAATGTAATGAGTTTTTAGTATAATAATAATACTTATTTAATTATATTAATATATTTTTATTTGGTTTTGGAATGAGTGCAGTAAAATAAAAGAGTAAGTGAATGTAATACTCACATTGGAAGCTTCAGTTTTCTCTTCAGAAAACTCCATGGAAATGAATACCATAAGAATAAAAAAGGTAAAAAAATATTATGTAAATGAGAGAGGATAATTTGAGTTAAAAATTAGAAAGAGTTTTAATATTAAATTATATTGAGAGGTGATTCTTGAAGTGGTATAAGTGTTACCATTTTCATCCAATGTCCCAAAGGCCTTTATTTTTTATTTATTTTTGATAATACACCTTTCAAGGGGTAAGGTAGAACCCTTATAATGCCCATAGGAATAAGTATTACATGTACCTATAAGACTTATAGGAATTAATTTCATGTAGGCTTCAAACATTACATACAACCCAGACTAACTACATGGAACTGCTCCTACCAGTATCTTCATCATGAAATATGCTCTCCAGCTTCGCATGGTTGTTCGGCTAGGCTATCCCATGCATGCATAGACTTGTCCCAATGGTAGGTTCCATACCCTCTCATTCTTGAGATCTGTTTAGCCTCTACTATGGTGAAATATCCTTTCTCATCCTCCTATAGAGCTTGTTCCTTATAGGTTGTCTTGTTTGAATATGCACTAAAGGTGTCCTGAAGGCCTTGAGGTGGCCCGAAGGCCTTACTGACCTGAATGCTTGGGTGGCCCAAAGGCCTTAAAGGACTTGGGGACAAAATCTATGGCCTGAAGTCCCAAATAGGGGAAAATTCTCAACTACTACAGTGTCAAATAGTGCCTGTTATAGTACTTCACAGTTCCTGTTACAATACTGCTACAATACTCGAAAATTGTGCCTTTGCCTAGATTTGATCCTGGGTTGCCTGGATGCACTTAAGTGTGCTCACCAACTGTTCTGAGGCTCATGTGCTATAAGTGTTACATTTTTATAAGTGAAGAGAAGGCTTATTTTGGAAGTGAACATTATATTTTCAATAATATAATGTTATAATTTAAATTTCAATGGATCTAAAACAAAAAAAAGTGGAGAAAAAATGTGTGTGGCATAATATTATACTCATACACTCATTTTAGAGAAAACCTACAGTTCTTTTAGGATTTTTTATTTTATCTTTTATTTTTTTACCATAATTTACTTTTACCTTGGTAATTAATTTTTAAGCTTATTAATTAATTTAAATAAAAAAATTAAGATTGTACATTTTACTGTATTTAAAAATTTTCATTTAAAAATTGAAAATCATTTTACCAAGTAAAATTTTTAAGGTTTAGAATTGTTAATTTGAGAATAAATGCACATAACGCGTAAAAAAAGTTTTTCAAAAAGGTCTAATTTTAAGTTTAAAAATTTATATTCCTAATAATATTATCATAGATAATTATTTTTATGATAAAAAATTTATTATTATAAAAAAATTAAGAGTATTTCAAAGAAATATAAAACTGAATTTCACCATAAAAACACTTAATTATAAGAAAAGACTGAAAATAGTTCTTATTAAATTAATATTTTAATTTAGTTCTAAAGATGTTGGACATAATATTTATAAGTTCAAATAATATGTTAAAATTTATAATATGGTAGTAATTAATGAAGTGAAAATTGGGGCAGGGTTCATGAGATCTAATGTAAATCCAAGTTATGAAATAGACATTGATGTTTATATCCAGATAAATCTTTCTTCTATGGTGTTTCATTCAGATCCAAAACTGGTGGTGTAACACATGGATATTGGTGATTTGGCCAACTCCATTATCTCAAAATATCAGGTGAAGACAGAAGTTATGAATCCCTTTAATGGGGACTTCATCAATGAATAATAAAAGATATGCTTTTATCCTCCTTAAAAGATTCATCTCTTGGGAGCATTGTCTGGAATGACATAACTACCCATGTGGTTTAAAATCATGATTACATACTAGTTCAATTAAATTAGTGTTTTTTCAGGGATTGTGAGTCTTGTGTTTCCTTATAAGAGTAATACATGGAAAATAGAGGACCTAACATGTCAAATCACTGACATTTAGGGTTTCTCATATTGGAAATTTATTCTGACCAGTAGGGAATTCCTCAACATTCTCTTCTCCTCGTAAGAATTATAGCATCTTATTGGGGGATTAGGTTCCATTTCTCTGAATCCAAGTATTTTATGTATCCATGAGTGGAATTTTAATTTTAATACAATTTATTTAAGTAACACAATGTAGAAAGTATGAATTTAAATTTATGGGTTTAATTAGAATTTATGGCACCCACATATTTTTTATTATATTGCATCTATGATAGGAATAACTATTAAAATGAATAGAATGACTGAGGAGGTTTTTTTTACTATGGTATGATCTTAGTGTAATTTAATATTGCTTATCATTTTATTAAAAAGGTGGTTCTATCCATGTTTGATGACAATGTCTCATTGAAAATTAAATTTGAATGTTTACCTTCATTTTGACCTGCCTTCTAATCCATTGGTCATATACAATAAAAATATTGAAAATATTTGGTTTTATCGCTCTATTCTATAATGAGTAATGTTATATATAATTTTAGAAAGTTTCATGAGGATAATCCTCTACATTAATAGGGAATAATTCATGTGAATTTAGTTGCAGAGCTAGTCCTTTTTGGTAATGTATCTATCTCAATGATTACTAAAAATAGTATGCATTGTGGGAAGGCTATGGAGGATGATGGTTCCCCTATATAATTTAACCTTAAATAAGGTAAGGGTCTAGAATGGTCTTAAGTTAATATTATTTAAGAATAATTGAAAAATAATTTCAATTTGGTTCTATAAGAATAAGAGTATGACTTTCCTAAAAAATTCCATTGCAGGCAAAGGTTACTCAGTACCTATAGGGTTATCAAAATTACGGGGATAACATGATAATGTTTTGGATAATTCTCTAGGATCTAGTAATGTAGATCCTTATGGGGATATTGGTCATAGATATGGCTCTGCTTTTTTAAGATTCAAGTAATGGTTATAGCTAGGAAAAAAGGTTTTGATTCTCATGATGGGGATAGTGGTTCATCTTATCATGGGATTTCATTTACCTATGCTATTGTCAATTAAATTTTTTATTAGCCTCAAAATCAAGATCAAAGGTTGTAGGAGCAATTGAATTTATGAAAATGAATTTATTTCCATCAAGCTATCCATGATATAATTAAAATCACTAGTGTCATTAGTAACTAGGGTGACATTTCTAATATCGTTGAGGATAATTCTCATAAAAGTTTCCCAACCTATAGGTATAATACAACTAAAGGAAATAATAACTATGAATAATGGTTCATAGATGTTCTGAAGAATGATAGGTTAAGAAAAGATTATTCAAATTTAAATCTCACCATGGGTATTCGGTTAACTCTTTTTCCAGAAAGGAGAATGGTTTAGCCTAATTTTTTCTCACCATTGGAAGAATAATATGACTGGTATGAGGATTATAAATATCATAATGAGTTTTATTATGACTTATGATGATTTTTCCTTGTTTTATTCTCAAATAAGGGTAGGTTGGTATGTCTGAACTTTTTTATCATCTTTATTTTATACTCCTTTCTTTTCAATTTAATAAATGGGCCTTATGCATCATCTTGTTTTTTAAAATGAATAATGTTATTATTTAAATGTATATTTTATTATGTAAATTATTTTTTAATCTTCAATAATAATCTTACATAACGATAAAATCATAAAAATTATAATTTTTTCAAAAACCACATTTTTTGACTAAAACTAATCCTTTCCATACAAAAACTCAAAAAATTAATACAAAGTAAATTTGGTTGTGAGGAATTCAAAAATAAATTTTATTTTAAAAAATATTAAATTATTCAAATTGTAAATTTATTTTATAATATAAGATATATAATATAATGAAAATTAATTTTATTATATATAAAATTTTTAAGTACTAACTCATTTTAATTATTTATCTTATAAAGGTAATAAATTTCAATGATTTACCATCATAATCCTTATTATAGATTTATTAATAATGTTATATTAATATCTTTATGTTTTTTTATATTGGGTGTAGTGTGAACATATGTTATTTAACATAAAATCAGATTTAAAATGTATATAAGTTTGATTCATTACATCCTCTACCTTTCCATTCAGATAAAGTGTATCTTCTATTGCACATATAGGAATAAGAAGGGATCCCCAACTGATTTTATACACTCTATTTGCAATGTTTTTTCCACAATCTATTTTATCCAAATATTAAACCAAGAGAATATTCATTTGAAGAATAGAAACTTAAAGATAACCATTTAACACAGTGAAACATAAATTATTAATATTAATTTTGACATATCCCTTACCCACAATTTCAAGAGAATCATCATCCACCCAATTCACTATTCCAAAATCCTCCAGATACATAATTTGAAATGTACCCCTTCACTTCTGTATAAATTAAAGAGGATATGGAATCTATAATCCAATATTACACTAGTTAATTAGAACTCAATAGTATATTATATTTATGATTTTCATTTTAGTTTAGGGAAGTTACTCCTTTGGATATTGTCCTTTAAGAATTTACTATGTGTTCGTGATAATCTTCCATGAGATAACCACTTTTAACATTGTGCCAACAAATTATTCTGGGCCCTGTAGACTTATCTCTTATATTTTTTCTTGATCTATCTAATTATATTCCTTAACTTATTCAATGATATGAGATATTTATTTCTTACATATTCAATGAATTTACAAAAGGTAATTGAATCTCTCTCCTCAAGATATTTTCATTCAGAATTACGTTCCATTCATCTTTGAATGTCAAGTCACTTTTACTAGAGGAACTACTCAAAATTTTTACTATTACATCCCATGATTCCGTTAAATATGAAAAAATGTTATATCCCAAAAATAATATTTTAAAATCACTTTCACTGACTGAAGTTGGATTCAAATCAAGTTGAAATAATTCACATGATATGCCACAAACCTTCCTTCTAATAGACTCATGCTGAAAAACCATCATATTAAACACACTTTGTTAAGTATATTAGTATTCCTGTATTTGTATTACAAAATTTTAATTAACACTATTTTAGTATTATTTTCCTAGATGTTCAAGTCCACATTCTGAATCAAGTCACCCGTACTTAGCCTAATGACTTTTGATGCATCTGATTGCACCGCGATTCACTGTTTCATTTTCACCCTTACACAACTGTGCTAAACTTGTTTTGTATTGGAAATTATAAATGTAATAAAAAATTTAACTTCATGTTTGATTAAATTATTCTGTTTGTATCACTATTAAAAAGTTCAATGTTACTTGTTTTTATAATTTCATTAAAGGTGGAGGTGATTTGAAGGGATCATAACAGAGTTCTAGAAAAATGGGCCAAACTGTGCAGGATCCAAGCACACCAGTGGACTCAATCGCACACTGATACTAAATTTTGCATCAAAATGGGGTTATATTTTGTGGGATGGTCTAAAATTCAATGTCACACATTTAAAATGAAGAAACAAAATCCTTATTCAGCTATATGGTGGCCCATACAGATTGATCTGTCCAACACACTGAATTTGCATGAAGTCAAAAGTGGTGTGTTGTGATCTATCCATATCTCGAGATTTAGGTTTCCAAATGATGAAAAAAATTCTATGGATATTTTCAAGAGGCTAGAAAACAAATATTTAGTTTTTTATAAAGATAGATAAGGCTGTATACCCATAAAAAACTAGGGGTCATGTAGTTTTAAGAAATCGGTGTGCCCAAAACCACCTTCCACTTTGCCTATAAAATTGAACCTTGGGCTCCTCATTTTCACGTTCAGGCACAAGGTAAATATATGGTATTTTGGAGACCCAAAGGAGTTATATCCTCATCCAATAAGTTTAGTAGGTCCCTATACTCATAAGAGGATCAAGGATGAAGGTGATGTTCCACCCGAGCCTCCTCCTCCTCTCGATGGCGAGCTAAACAGCTGACGATCATTTTGAGGGACCTACACATACTTGGGAGAGAGTTCCGACACTTATTATTATACTGGGTTTGTTTAATTTTTGTGTTAAATATTTCAATTACATTTAATTTTGATGTTATTATACTCTTAATATATTTGTATTGTTATAATTAAGTGAAACACTTTTTATTTCAACACTGATTGGGTTGAGATTTCAAGTGGGAATCTTGGGTTGTTCGGATTGGATAAGAAAAGAATAATTTTTATCTCACACATTAATAATATTTCAGTATGATTTGGTAGCATTTTTTCTATGTTTTATAACCAAAACTTGACAACACTATTTTTGTGTCAAGGGGTTATTCTTGGAGAATCATTTTAAGAGGCAAGAGGGAAGTTGAGATCTTGACATCCCTCAACCAAAGGATTTCATTAAACCATATAAAATTTTCAGAACAATGTATTATCAAATATATATAATGAACTTGAAATAATCACCTTATATCATTTTTCTAAAACACCAACTTTATTTATTTACTATTAAACTCCTTAAATCAAGTCATTTTCTTAAAACTATTTTCAAAACCATCCCCCTATTTTGTTCCTTTTTATTAAAAATTCACACTATTAACCACCAACGCTCCTTGCGAGATGACCTAGGGTATTCCCTATACTATAGATCAACCATAAAATTGTAATCAATTAAACGTGTCGTGAAAACATGTTCAAATTTTAGTGCTATTTTTGGGGAGCTCTTTTTTTATTGTGTATTATTTTTATGAAAGTATTATATATTTTTTAATTATTTGTTCATTTTTTCTTCATTCATTTTTAAGTTGATTTCTAAAATAATTCATTTGTAGGACTTTTTCAAGACACAATCTTAATCATAGGAAATAATTCCATTCAAATAGGAACTGGAGAGGATCTTACATCAGAGACACCGAGATGCACAAGATAACCCTTTAAAGGAGGACACATAAAATATCAACACAATTATTGATCCTTCGTCTTCTTATTAGACCCACATTAAAAAAGAATTAAACTTATATAACATGGATGAATAAAACTAAACATTAAAAGAAATAACCTCACCTGATATTTATATCTAACCCACTTATATTCAAATTCAAGGAGAGGCCCTAATTTTGAACTGAAATCTAGTTTAATTCATTTATTACCAAGATTCCATGGACTCACGGGAGAATATTCACACAATAATTTAAAATAATTCCATATTTTGTGTTCAATATTAAAACTTTCTAATGTACATGAAGAACAAGTTAAGCTTAGGTAATTCCCATTTTCATTAGAAGACACTATGAAATATTGGCTGTATTTTGTTAATTCACAAGTTAGAGGTTGGGAGGACATGAAACATCTTTTTTCTTGAAAACTACTTCCTAGCCTCTAGAACCGCATCAAAAAGGAAATAAATAGGTGGGATAATACAATCTTAAGGGTAAATTATTCATGAATACTGAGAAATATTTAAAATTCTTTTTCATGTTTCCCACACCACTAAATAAGTGATCAAATTCTAATTCTATATTTTTATGAAGTTTTAATTCCTATTGATCGAAATATGATTGATGCTGCTATAGGTGGTGAACTAGTTTATAAGACTACAATTTCTGTAAGAACCCTAATTGAGAATATGGCATATAACACTCATCAATTTGGTTCAAGATATAATGTACCCATTATAGGTGTCCATGAGGTAAAAAGTACAAGATTCAAGAATAAGGTGGACACAAATATTGAAGAGGTAAGTACCCTTCCTCTAAAACTTTCTATTTCTTAAGGAAAATACCAATATCCTCCTCCCATACACTATGGAAGATGTTATTCTAACACCCATTATTCTAACAAATATCCCCAACTAAGATAAAATTTTGAGAGTTGTGATGTAATCTTTCCAGGACACCCCTATACCCAGCCCTTTAGGAAAGAGCCTTACTATCTATCCAACCCTGGGTGGAAAGAAAACCAAGATTATAGGCAAGGGGTTATTCAAACCAACCTCAACAATAATGGAACCAACCATGGAAGAGTAGTCATCCACCACCACCACCACCCAAAAATACCCAACCACCACAAATGCCTTTCCAACCACCCCTGCAAACCCCAATCCTATCCTAGAATATATGATGAAACAAATGGTAGCCAACAATCTCCAATTCCAACAAACCACCTAAGAAACAATACGAGACCTACGAAACCAATTAGGAAAACTCTCTAACTCTATTGGGAATATTCAAAGTCCTAGGTCGGGTAAACTACCCTCTCAACTAGTAGTTAACCCTAGGAATAAGGAAAATGTTAGTGCCATAAACCTTAGGAGTGGGAAAAAAATTAAAAACCAAATGAACCCTCCATTAGAGTCATCCCCTCCTGAGGAAACCACCATCCCAAATTCTGAAAATGGTCTGAGAGAATAAAATCTTTGTCATGAGAGAATCCCTTCCAAAAGAAATAGTCTGTCTATTGATGAGTCACATATCCCAACCATTTCTCTTCCATTTCCCCAAATGGATTCCCAACCAAGAAAACAAAAGGAAACTGAACTTAATAAGGAAATATTGGAAACATTCAAAAAAGTACAGGTTAACATCCCATTGATTGACACAGTGAAGAAAATTCCAAGATATGAAATGTTTTTGAAAGAGATTTGTACACACTGAAGGAAAATTTGAGGTGATGAGAAGGTGAGCTTGGGGATAAATGTCTCATCATTTATAGAGTCATCACTTCCCACCAAATGAAACGATTCTGGAACATTATCGATTCCTTTCGCAATAGGGGAGTATTACTTTTCCAATGCTACGCTTGAGTTGGGTTCTTCTATAAATGTGATGCCTCACTTTATTTAGGATTAATTTCTAGTAGGGGAACTAAATACAACAAGAATTGTTGTTCAACTGGAAAACCAGATTACTGTACACCCCTATAGTGTGTTTGAGGATGTTCTTGTGAGTGTGGAAAATTTAATTTCTTTTGATGATTTTTTAGTGATTAAAATGGAATATGATATGATGAATAGAAACACCCTAATTATATTGGAGATACCCTTCTTGAAAACCACCAAAACCATAATTAATGTCCACAATGGTATATTATCTATGGAGTTTGGTGATAAAATTCTCCACTTCATCATCATTGATGTCATGAATCACCCCTCAAAAGAACATTCTTGTCTTTCTGTTAAATCTATAGATGTACTCCCTTCCCTTGAAAAATCTTATTTTCATTACCCTAATCCCTATTTTGAGTTTTTATCATTTATTTAAATGTTAGAAAATGAATCGTGCACAGAATTTTGTACCAGTTTAGAAAAATGTCATGCATGTTTATTAATTGAATATTTCTTGAGCACTGAGGATCAAACGACCATCGATGATACTACTAATCTTTTAAAATATCATTCCTCATCTTTGGATGATACAATTGAATAGTTAGATGAGATTAGTGACCTATAACTTTCAAACACACTCCCATCAATCCAAAATACACCTAAATTAGAACTAAAAAAACTATATAAATATTTAAAATATTCTTATACTGAGAATAGAAACAAGGTTTCTGTCATCATTACCAGTTCACTCCCTCCTGAGCATGAATTATGAATAATTGATGTTTTTAGGGAGTATAAACAAGATTTGTGATGGAAACATCCAGAAATTATTGGTATTATCACATCAATTTTTACACATCATATATTGTTAAATGATGAGGCTAAACTAGTGAGGTAGTTACAACATTGGCTAAACCCAAATCTCCTAGATGTTGTTAAAAAAGAGGTTACAAAATTATTGGCTGCTGGAATCATTTAACCCATATTTGACAACCAATGATTCAGTCCAATATAAGTGATTTCTAAAAAAACTAATCTCATAGTAATAAAAAATGAAAATAATGAATTGGTTCCAACTTATGTGCATAATAGTTGTCATGTCTGTATAGACTATTTCCAATTAAAACAACACATTAGGAAGGACCATTTATCATTTCCATTTATTAACCAAATTCTAGAGAAGTTAGTAGGGAATTACCATTATTGTTTCCTTGATGGGTATTTTGGATAATTTTATATTCATATTATCCTTGAGGATTATAAAAATACAACCTTCACTTGACCCTTGGACACATTTTCACATAGAAGGATACCATTTGTTATGTGTAATGTTGTTGATACTTTCTGACGATGCATGGTTTTTAAATATTAATATTACCTAGAGAATTAAATGTAAGTACTCATGGATGATTTAATTGTTTATGGATCTTATTTTTATAAATCTTTGAGTAGTCTTGGTTCAGTCCCACATCACTGTATTGAAAATAATATCATATTAAAGTATAAGAAATTCCATTTTATGGTGTGGTAAGGTATAGTTTTGGGACATGTAATTTATGGGGATGGTATCCAAGTAGACAAATAAAAAGTGGATGTCATTTATTCCCTAGCATTCCCAAAAAATGTGTGGGGTGCATGGTATTTTATAGGTCATGTTGGATTTTACCGTCATTTCATTCGTGAATTTAGTAAAATTTTACCCCCTATCATGATTGATCCCAAAAGAAAAGGAATTTGTTTTTGAAAAAAAAATGTGAGGAAGCTTTTAATAATTTAAAATGGAGTCTCATGTTTTCTCTATTAATACAACCACCTCGGTGGTATTTACCATTTTATCTAATGTGTGATGCCTTTAACTATGTAGTTGGGGAAGTCTTATCAGAAAGGGTCGATTGAGCTCCACATATCATTGCCTTTTCCTCATGTACATTGGATCCTATCCAAGAAAACTACACCAAAACTGAAAAATAATTTCTTTTCTTTGTGTTTTCCTTGGATAAATTTAATTAATATCCTTTAGGGTCCAAAGTCATTATGTTATTAGAACATGTAACCCTCTATTGGATCCTTAAGAAACCGGAATCCAAACCATATCTCATTCGTTGGATGCTCCTCCTTCAAGAATTCAATTTATAAATTAGAGATAAAAAAGGAGTAGAAAATGTGGTGGATGACCATATCAGTAGGATCAACCCATCCTCATACATTGACTAATCCCCCTATATTCCAATATATGACGTGTTTCTAGATGAGAAATTATTTCGAGTGTAAGATGATATTCCCTGGAATTCCTAAATTGAAAAGTATTTGGTAGCATCTTTCATTCCTGTTTATTTAAATAAAAACTAGGTTGTATGTCTAAAACAAGAGTCTCATTGGTACATTTGGGATGACCCCTACATTTGGCACACATGTAGTGATCAATTCCTTAGGCGTTGTGTTCCCAATAACGAGTTTTAGTTTGTCCTTAGGTTCTGTCACACTCTTGCTTTTGGGGGCCACTTTGGTCTAGAACGGACTACTCGTAACGTCCTTTATTCTGTTCTCTTTTGGACAACACTTTTTTTGGTATTCCCATGATTTCTTTAAATCTTTTCCTTACTATCAAATAATAGGGAATGTATCTAAAAGAAATTAAATTCCACAAAAACCCCTAATCTTCAATTACATTTTCAATGTTTGGGCATTGACATTATGGGACTATTCTTCAATTAATTTGTGAACCTTTACATTCATCTAGCAGTGAATTATGATTCCAAATAGGTAGAGGCATGAGCTATAAGGACTGACAATTCTAAGAAAGTTGTAGAGATTTTGAGAACCCAAATATTCTATAGGTTTATATTACCTAAGCTCATTATTAGTGACCAAGGTTCTTATTTCTAAAACTGAAAAATGAAATCCGTTTTGCATTGGTATGGGGTCAGGCATAGAGTGTCTACTGCATATCACCCATAAACCAATGCTCAAGTAGAGGTTTCAAATAGGGATTTAAAACATATTATTGAAAAAACAGTTCAACCTAATTGAAAATTTTGGAGTTTTAGACTTGATGATTCATTATGATATTACCATACCACCTTTAAAACTCCAATTGGAATGTCACCCTATTGGCTTGTGTTTGGAAAGAGTTGTCTCCTCCCTATTGAGATTGAGCACCAGACCTATTGGGCCATCAAATAGTGAAATTATAATATTTCAAGTGTAGGTTCTCAAAAAAAGTTGCAGATTCAATAGCTAAATAAAATGATAAGTTATTCATATGAGGACTCCCTAATTTATAAGGAGTAAACCAAGGCTACCCATAATCATCACATCCTTCATCGTCAGTTCCAAATTGGGTAGAAGGTCCTCCTCTACAATGAAAGGATGAAGTTGCATCTAGGTAAGCTTTGTTCATGCTGGTTTTGAACATATAATGGTAATAATGTCTCTCTATTTGGTTTTGTTGAAGTTCAAAATGAAGAAACCAAGAAAACCTTCACTATCAATGGGAAGCGGATGAAGCACTTCCATGAAGCCATTCCAGATTCCCCGATGGAGGAACTCCATATTTCAGAAGAAATCTATGAATGAAATCCACCAAGTTATATCCTTCCTTCCCACTTTCTATTTTATTATAGTGAGTACACTACACACTTTAGGTTTGGGGGGATGGGTATATTCCTGGGTTATTTTGGAATTTTTATCTTCTTTCTTTCTTTTTATCTTTTTCACTTACTGTATAGTATTTTCACTCCCCCATTGTTTCACCACTCACTTTTTTTCCAAGATTTTAATTTTTTTGATTCCTAATTTATCATGGAAAATGATACCTACTTAATAATAGAAGTTATTGAAAATAAATGAGGAATTTTTGTATTTTCTATTGTTTTAACATTTATTTTTTTTATAAAATGTGCATTTCATCAAGAATTTAGTACTACGGCATGACTTTATTTTGAAATTTGGTTATTTTTCGATGATTTAAATGGTTGTATCTGTAACGTCCCAGTCCCGGGTGCCATGCAACGGGTTCCCCAAGCCTGGTTCGCCACATGACCCCAAGCGCATTTCCCCAAACGCCAGAGGCTGCCGACTAGCAGCGAGGGCCCAGGTCTGATTGTGGGGAAACTATGCCCTCATTTTTCAAAGTGTAGCGCAGTGGAATACTAAAATAAGCATACAACAAACAGCGGAAGCAGTAAACACACACAACTGAAATAAACTACAGTAGTGGATATAACCAACAGTATATGAATGATGATGCTACATGATTCAAATTCTAAGAAAACAGACAGAACATGTTATACATCACTGTGATACAACCAAAAGCAAAGTACAACAAAACGAGTAAATAGCTGGAAGTGGCATCACGAGCCTAGGCTCGGTCCCATGCCCTCCTACTCCACAGAAACAGTCAAGTACCTGTATAGGGACTCTTGCCCCTATCCACACCTGCAGAAACGGAATCTGTTTGGGCCGAAAAGCATGACCCAAACAGGGTGTGAGAAATATATCTCAGTAGGCACCCACCAAAGGCCCGTGCCCAACTGCGTGTAAGCATGCAACAACAGTGTGCAATAGTAAAATGCAATAAAGTAAGAAGTACTCAAAAGTAACTAACTTAACAATTAAATTTCCATTTTATTATTCATTTAATTTATTTAATTTAGTATCATTCTGTGCTCAACAGCACCATGCCCTCAGGCCTACCAGTATCTCACCCTCAGGCTAATATAGTGAACCACGCCCTCAGGCTATACAGAATCTCTCCCTCAGGCATTGTAACAGAATTATCACCCTCAGGCATACGAAGTGTCACCCTCAGGCACAGAATTCAATCCCTCAGGCACGAAAGGTTTCCCTCAGGCGGAATAATGACAGCCCTCAGGCTAATACAGTCACGCCCTCAGGCTAATATAGTCACGCCCTCAGGCTAATATAGTCACGCCCTCAAGCTAATATAGGTAACCGAGACATGCCCAACATATCAAAATGCAGTAAACAAGCAATTCCTCTCAAGGAAATTCTTACAATTACTACATTGAAGGCATACACTCGGGTATCCTGGCCAAACGGCTAAACAGAGAAACACACCCCCGGGGTGGTTCTGGATCCAAGAAATGATCCCAATCAGCATTTTATTATCAAAATTTAATCACCTATACAATTATAGGAATTAAATATAGCAACGGCATCAGCCACACGACACCCCAACATGGGTTCGTGGCACGAAAACGCACAAAACACACGACAGTTGGAAAATGAACACAAAGCCACCTACCTCAAACGCCAACGAACGCTATACCCGAACGCCGACTCCAGAAACGCCCAAGAACAACGTAGATCTGATGAAGAACAAAAACCATTCAAATGTAAATAACTTACGTTAGGTGAAGAATTGGAAAGAACCAACCAAGGAGGTGGAAGCCCTTAACCGTGCGGTTCCAACGGGATCGTCCGAGACGGAATCGGATTCCAGCTGAAGTCCCGACAGTTCTTCAAAGATCCGGCCTCCTCCTTTGGCTCCAAAACGGCTCAAACGCCTCCTCTGCCAAATGAGGAGGCTACTGCCTATTTTAAGCCCGAAAAACAAAGTACACGGCGTGTACATCAAAGTACATGGCGTGTACTCCTTTCATTTAACTGTTCATTTGGTGGCACCGCCACACTGTTCATCTGCCGACAAGAGTACACGACATGTACTCCCAAGTACACGGTGTGTACTGCCGCCCAGCTGGCAACGACTCCACCACCTTACTTTTTACCCTGCCGACTGACTACACGATGTGTAGTCGGTTCGTACACCCTCTGTCGCCGGCGAGGCTACACACCCTGTGTACTTATCCCAGCACGGCCAAAAGTACATGGTGTGTGGAAAAATACACGGCATGTAGTTTCAAAATTAGCATTCTTTTCCCATTTCCCATATTTTCTCAAAAACACTTAAGGAAAAGGAAAAAGAAGAAAGCTATACCTCAAAAATAAGAACCGGGTTCTTACAAACTTCCCCCCCTTATAGAAATTCGTCCCCGAATTTCCCTTTCCAGGGTGGAAAAGATAAAGCTCAGAACAGTTCTGGCCACTGAGCACGTACGTCGGCCTCCCGCTCCCAGGTCTCATCCTGCACTCGGCCATGCTGCCATAGCACCCGTACGAGAGGAACTGACCGGCCTCAGAGAACCTTCATGCTCCTGCCTATGATACAGATCAGATGCTCCTCAAAGGACGCATCATGCTGAAGCTCAACCTCCTCTGGCTGAAAGGTGTGAGATGGGTCTAAATGGTAGTGACGCAACTGAGACACGTGGAAGACGTCGTTCATGGAGCGGTACCGCTGCGGTAACTGCAACCGATAGGCAACTAGCCCGACTCTCTCCAGAATCTCAAATGGTCCCACATACCTCAGTGAAATCTTACCCTGTCTCCTGATCCGTTTGTGTCCCAGCCTTGGCGAAACACAAAAGAAAACCAGATCCCTGACCATGAACTCCAAAGGTCATCTACGACGATCAGCATAAGACTTCTGACGAGACTGCGCGGTAGCCATCCACTTCTGAATCAACTGGACCTGCTCAGATGTCTCCTGCACGAGTTGTGGCCCCAGTAAAGCTGCCTCACCTGCCTCTAACCAGCACAAAGGTGATCGGCATGGCCTACCATATAAAGCCTCGCATGGTGCCATCTCAATAGTCACTTGAAAGCTATTGTTATAGTCAAACTCGACTAAGGGTATATGCTTCTCCCAAGAGCCCCCATAGTCTAGGATGCATGCACGCAGCATGTCCTCTAGCACCTGTATCGTCCGCTCTGACTGGCCATCTGTCTGAGGGTGGTATGCTGTGCTCAGGAGCACATGTGTACCCAGTTCCCTCTAAAAACTCTGCCAGAAACGAGACGTGAAGCAGGCATCCCTATCTGAAATGATAGAACGAGGGATCCCATGAAGACGTACGATCTCTCGTATATACAGCCTTCCGAGCTCGTCCACACCAAAGGTCTCCTTGATCGGCAAGAAGTGAGCTACCTTCGTGAGTCTGTCCACAACAACACACACGGCGTCATTTCCTCAAGGTGACCTCGGCAAACCCGTCATGAAATCCATCGCGAGATCATCCCATTTCCACTCTGAAATGGGTAACTGCTGTAACAGCCCAACTGGTCTCTGGTTCTCTACCTTCACCTACTGACAGGTGGAACACCTCGTGACAAAACCGGCTATCTCTCTTTTCATACCCGGCCACCAATACTGATGTCTCAAGTCATGGTACATCTTGGTAACCCCGGGATGAACTGCCCAAGCTGAAGCATGAAACTCCCTCATCAGCTCATCATGTATATCCCTTGGAACCCATACTCGTCCATGGAAACGCAAAACCTCGTCATCGTCTATCGCCCAACCGGGAGGAGGGTCCTCACTTGCCACCGAATCCTGTAGAACTAGGCCTTGTGAAACCGATAGCTTCCTCATCCTCACTCTGTCCAGGAGGGTAGAAGTCACAGCTAACGAGGAAATATAAGTCTTCCCCTGACTATCATGCACCTTCAGATGCATCTCAGAGAACAAATCCATAAGCTTCCACTCACCACTGGCCTCTTGCACTGCCTGTATTTGAGTCTTCCTGCTCAGTGCATCGGCTATTGCATTACCTTTACCATTAGTATAGGCAAGTTCAAAATCGAGGGACTGCAGGTACTCAACCCACCTTCTCTGCCTCAGATTCAGGTCACGCTGTGTAAAGATATACTTGAGGCTTTTTTGGTCGGTGAAAACCACAAAATGCTCCCCCAATAGATAGTGCCTCCAACAGCGCAACACATGCACAACTGCAGCCAACTCGAGATCATGCGTTGGGTAATTCCTCTCATGTGGCCTCAACTGCCGAGACCCATACGCCACAACTCGGTCGCCGTGCATCAGAACGGCCCCCAGCCCAATCCCTGATGCATCCCAGTAAACTATATAGCTCTTCCCCTGCTCTGGGAGTATCAGGATCGGTGCTGATGTCAGCCTTCCCTTCAGGTCCAGAAAAGTTGTCTCACAAGCTTCTGACCAAACGAACTTCACACCCTTCTTAGTCTGACCTGTCAACGGTGCTGCTAAGCGGGAGAAGTCATGTATGAAGCGCCTATAGTAACCAGTCAGCCCTAAGAAACTCTGTATCTCAAACATGTTCTTAGGATGATCCTAGGAAACTACTACTCTCGCCTTCTCTGGGTCCACTGCAACTCCTGCCTCTGAGATGATATGACCCAGGAAGTGAATTTGGTCCATCCAAAAGTGGCACTTCGAGAGCTTAGCATATAACCGATGCTCTCTCAATGTACTCAATACGATCTCAAGATGGGTGTCATGGTCGTGTCGAGTGTGAGAGTACACCAAGATGTCGTCCATGAATACTACCACAAATGAATCAAGATAAGGATGGAACACACGATTCATCAGAGCCATGAAAACTGCTGGCGCGTTCGTCAGTCCGAACGGCATAACCGTATACTCATATAGACCATACCTACTCCTAAAAGCTGTGAGAGGTATATCAGATGGTCTAACGCGCATCTGATGATATCCGGAACTCAGGTCAATCTTTGAGAACACTTGTGCTCCACGAAGCTGATCAAACAGATCATCAATCCTCGGCAAGGGATATCGGTTCTTAACCATCAACTGGTTCAGCTTTCAATAATCCACACAAAGCCTAAGGGTACCATCCGCCTTCTTCGCAAAAAGGACCGGAGAACCCCGAGGAGAAGTACTGGGTCGGATAAAACCCTTCGCATGTAGCTCTTCTAACTACCTCTTGAGCTCCTGCAACTTAGGCGTGGCCATCTTATAAGGAGGAATGGACATTGGTACTGCTCCTGGAACAAGCTCGATAGAGAAATCCACCTCACGCACCAGAGGTAGACCTGAAAAGTCGTCCGAGAAGACATCCCTGAAACGATCGACAACTGGAGGGAAATCCGTCTGACAAGTTCCCTGGTCATCCAGATATAAGCTCCCAATCTGGGCTGTGACTCCACCTCACCCATGATGATCTAGTCCAGCTCGACTCGCCTGAACATCCCACTTTCCCTTGTATAGAAACTCCCCGCCCTCTGGTGACGTGAAATGCACCCTACGACGATAGCAGTCTACAAAGGCTCGAAAGGGAACCAACCAGTCCATCCCGAGAATGACGTCATAACTCGTCATCTCCAGGACATAGAGGTCCCAAAGGAAGTGAAACCCTCCAACCTCAAGGGGGCACTCCTTGCACTGACGCACACCAGCCGTTCTCATCCCCAACGGAGTGTCTAGCGTCAAGATATCAGAAGAAGTAGAAACACAGAGCCCAAGGCTCTCCACCATGGGTACAGATATAAAACTATGTGTAGCACCCGTATCAAAAAGTACGGAAGACAAGACAGAAGCCACTAGAATAGTACCTCTGACTGTCGAAGGTCCGGGATCCTGCTCCTGCTGGGTCTGTTGCACTGCATATGCCTTCCCAGTTCTGCGGCCCTGCGACACAGCCTGTCTACCCTGAGCTGTCCCACCTTGCTGCCTCTGTGATCCTGGTGTCTGGCTACCATGGCCACAACCACCATCTCTGCCTGCATGCCCTGACGTATTCCAGTTCCCTGACTGGTAAGAAGCCACTGGTCCTGCTCCCGCATGCGGAGTCTGCACAGAACCCCTCTCACTAGCCACTGGTAGAACCGCCCTGCAAAAGCACTGCAGATGACCCATCTTGCCACAAGATCGGCACTCCACTAGGTATCGTGGACACTGCGGCCTCTTGTGCCCCTCTCTGCCACACTGGTAGCACCTGATCGGGCCACCTGAAGAAGTTGTCTGGCTGGTACTGCCACCCTGAGAGAAGTCCATCTGTCTCTTCCTCTTGCCAGCAGAAATAAAACCAGTAACTGGTGTTGAACCGCCCTGGCCCACACACCACTAGATTCTCGCAGGTTCCTCTCTGTAATCAACGCCTGATTCACAATAGCGTGTACAGTAGGAAACCTGAAAACATTCACCAGCGCTCGGATGTCATACCAAAGACCATCCTCAAAACTTCTGGCTCTCAGCGTCTCATCACCCACCAGCACAGGTGAAAAGAGCTGAAGCTCTGTAAAACGAGCAGAATAGTCCATCACCGACATAGCGCCCTACTGCAGATTCATGAACTCTCGAGCTCTATCTTCCCTCAGTGTATCGGGAAAGAAGAAGTCATAGAAGACTGTCTGAAAATCCTCCCACGCCATGTCCCTGTAATGCTATGACTGGGTGGTAAAATCCCACCACCTCTTGGCGGAATCACGCAGCATGTAAGTCGCAAGCTTGACCCTCCACCCTGGAGGCATCTCAAGATACTCTAAAATAGTCTGCATCGATCCTAGCCAAGACTCTGCAGCCTGTGGTCCGCCATCCCTTGAAAACGTAGGAGGATGCTGCTGCTGAAAAATACGCGTCAGCTCGGCCATAGATGTGGCAGCCTGCGGTGCTCCCTGAAAGGTCTGCATGAACCACAATAAGCCTTCACGGAACTGCGCCTCCACGCCTGTGTCCAGTGTAACAGCTGGTGTCGCATCTGGCTCTACTGGTGGATCCACTGGTAGACCATGGACCACCATCTCCGGAGTATAATCGTCGCTGCTCTCTTGGTGAACAACTCGCGGTCGTCTAGGCTGCATGACCCTTCAAGGTCAAAAGCACACCTCAGATTCAAGATTATTAAGACTGAAACGAAGGAACCACAAAGGAAGAAGAGGAAGAAGGAGTTTCTAAATTTTCAAAACAAGCCTACATGGCATGTACAATGACTACACGACGTGTACTTGAATTCCCTTCCCCTGCCCGGGTCCTTCAACACGGCTAAGCCACACGACTCCCGTTAAACAAAACCACACGGCGTGTACCTAATCTACACGGGGTGTATGGTGTTATTTTCCAACTGCCCGTGCCATTTGTGACACGGCCGACTACTCGGATTACACTAAACGGCATGTTACACCCACCCATGGCGTGTACACCATCTCGTTTCCGAGTCACACAGTTAAGTCCACACGGTCTGTCCTGGGACAAGACTACACGGCGTGTCCCAACAGTACACGGCGTGTTCCGGGAGAGGTGACACCGGCCCGTGTTGTTAGTTACACGGCCAAGTCCCCAGGTCACACTACACGGCGTGTTCATTATTGCCACGACGTGTTTTACCCAAGCCTTTCTCTACCCCGGGTCACCCTCCAGACGGTTTGTGACACCGGATGAGGCTACACGGCGTGTACTCATGGTACACGGCGTGTACTCAAAAAGTTCATTTTCCTTCCTGAACAGAAGAACATACACGGCGTGTATAAAAATACTACATGGCGTGTATACTGGTTTTCCAGACAGTATGCCTCGGAAACTTCCCCAGAACTCAGAAAACACTGAAAAACAACACCTAAGTGTCAAATTACGACCCGTGAGGGCCCATACTCCCCACGAATCAAATTTTGACAGCTTATCTGTGTTATAACAAAATAAACAATCAATGATCCACCAAATTCTGTTCAATGGGGGCCCATACTCCCTAAAAACCAAAGTTTGGCATCTATTCTATAGCCAGTTCACATAAAAATTACCCTATCAAACAACAGGTATTTTTATCAGTGCAGCTATCACAACAGCATGCCTTTCTAGCACAACAACTATCACAACAACATGCAATTTCTAATGCACCTACATGGCATGGAAACTATGCATGACATGTGTTATCTAGAATGTGCCTATATGATGCATGTGATGTCATACCCTCATCTCATCGGGTTGCAACTAAAGAGAACCCATAGATAAATGTAACAGCACAATACAAGTGTGTCACCCAACAGTGAAAACATGACAACCGTAAAATTGCAAACTCAGAAGAATTGAAAAATATGAGGCATACTTGATTTTCCCTGTACACGGGTTAGCTACGCCCAGGCACAGCTTATTACCAACTAACTTTCGTCATATCCCTGACTACGTCTCCAAACAGTAAGTCAAAGAAAAGAAACTCCTCTGATACCACTTTGTAACGTCCCGGTCTCGGGTGCCACGCAACGGGTGCCCCGAGCCCGGTTCGCCACATGACCTCAAGCACATTTCCCCAAACGCCAGAGGCTGCCGACTAGCAGCGAGGGCCCATGTCTGATAGTGGGGAAACTATGCCCTCATTTGTCAAAGTGTAGTGGAGCGGAATAATAAAATAAGCATACAACAAACAGCGGAAGCAGTAAACACACACAACTGGAATAAACTACAGTAGGGGATATAACCAACAGTATATGAATGATGATACTACATGTTTCAAATTCTAAGAAAACAGCCAGAACATGTTATACATCACTGTGATACAACCAAAAGAAAAGTACAACAAAACGAGTAAATATCTGGCAGCGGCATCGCGAGCCTAGGCTCGGCCCCATGCCCTCCTACTCCACAACAACAGTCAAGTACCTATATAGGGACTCTTGTCCCTATCCACACCTACAGAAATGTAATCTGTTTGGGCCAAAAAGCATGACCCAAACAGGGTGTGAGAAATATATCTCAGTAGGCACCCACCAAAGGCCCGTTCCCAACTGCGTGTAAGCATGCAATAATAGTGTGGAATAGTAAAATGAAATAAAGTAAGCAGTACTCAAAAGTAACTAAGTTAACAATTAAATTTCCATTTTATTATTCATTTAATTTATTTAATTTAGTATCGTTCTGTGCTCAACAACACCACGCCCTCAGGCCAACCAGTATCTCGCCCTCAGGCTAATATAGTGAACCACGCCCTCAGGATATACAGAATCTCTCCCTCAGGCATTATAACAGAATTCTCACCCTCAGGCATACGAAGTTTCGCCCTCAGGCACATAAGTCAAGCCCTCAGGAACGAAAGGTTGCCCTCAGGTGGAATAACGACAGCCCTCGGGCTAATACAGTCACACCCTTAGGCTAATATAGTTACGCCCTCAGGCTAATATAGTCACGCCCTCAGGCTAATATAGGTAACCGGGCCATGCCCAACATATCAAAATACAGTAAACAATCAATTCCTCTCAAGGCAATTCTTACAATTACTGCCTTGAAGGCATACCCTCGGGTATCCTGGCCAAATGGCTAAACAGAGAAACACACCCCCGGGGTGGTTCCGGATCCAAGCAATGATCCCAATAAGAATTTTATTATCAAAATTTGATCACCTATGAAATTCTAGGCATTAAATATAGCAACGGCCTCAGCCACACGACACCCCAACATGGGTTTGTGGCACGAAAACGCACAAAACACACGACAGTTGGAAAATGAACACAAAGCCACCTACCTCAAATGCCAACGAACGGTATACCCGAACGCCGAGTCCAGAAACACCCAAGAACGACGTAGATATGACAAAGAACAAAAACCATTCAAACGTAAATAACTTACGTTAGGTGAATAATTGGCAAGAACCAACCAAGGAGGTGGAATCCCTTACCCGTGCGGTTCCAACGGGATCGTCTGAGACGGAATCGGATTCCAGACGAACGCCCGGCGGTTCTTCAAAGATCGGGCCTCCTCCTTTGGCTCCAAAACGGCTCAAATGCCTCCTCTACCAAATGAGGAGGCTACTGCCTGTTTTAAGACCGAAAAACAAAGTACACGGCGTGTACTTCAAAGTACACGGTGTGTACTCCTTTCATTTAACTGTTCATTTGGCGGCACCACCACATTGTTCATCTGCCGACAAGAGTACACGGCATGTACTCCCAAGTACACGACGTGTACTGCCGCCTAGCTGGCGGCGACTCCACCGCCTTACTTTTTACCCTACCGACTGACTACACGGCATGTAAAGGACCTCTACACAACGTGTAGTCGGTTCCTACACCCTCTGTCGCTGGCAAGGCTACACGCCCTGTGTACTTATCCCAACACGGCCAAAAGTACACGACGTGTGGAAAAATACACGGCGTGTAGTTTCAAAATTTAGCATTCTTTTCCCATTTCCCATATTTTCTAAAAAACACTTAAGGAAAAGGAAAAAGAAGAAACTCGTACCTCAAAAATAAGAACCGAGTTCTTACAGTATCATTTTTGAAACCTTTTATAAAAATGGAACTCTTTGTGTGAATAGTTTATGGGAAAATTGTGTCATTTATTGGTCTACAAACCTTTTCAACCAACCATGAAGTGTGAAAATTTCTTACTTAATAGAAGGTAAATATAAGTTAGGTTATATTTTATCTACTTTCTTAATTGATTTTTCCATAAATTCATTCCTGATCTGATCTATTTCATTACTTTACCATATTGAACTATGTGTGTGTACCTATTATCAGACTTTTGTACGCCATAAAAAATGGGTTGTGTCTTGTCCAGGTCCAAAACCACCATTAATCGACTTTATATATTTTAATAACTATTACAATTAGTGTCATGAGGAGATCAAACATGGGTTGAGAGAAGAGTGTGAGATTTTTTCCAAGTGAAACATTTGAAAAAAATAATAAATAAGGGGAGTGATGAAAATGTACAACATGTGGAGATATCGAGGTCAAGAGCTTATGGTTTGACTTCTAGGAATGATTAAGTGAGTGAGTCTTGAAATTTTATTACAAAGGATGTAGGGAAGGTTCGGTGGAAAGGATCATGTAAGTAGACAATTTTTAAAATAACTTATATTTACTTGATAGAAAGTGGAAAGAATAGAATGAAACAGTTTTCACACACACAAGTGGATAATTAATGAAATGATTAAATTTTGAATTATTTTCTTCTATTGTTATCATGCATCTATTGGAATTTCATTCTGATACAATTTTTGAGATGTCTTTTTTCATGATCACTAAGAATAACTCCTCAATGTAATTTTTGATTTTATTATATTTCTACCAGGAAATACATTTTAATTAAATGTTAAATCTTTATAATATTGGAAATATCTACATGAATAATTTTTAGAAATATTTCTTTTCCTAGTAGAGAAAATATCTACGTTTGGGGGTGTGGTCGCACCGCGATTCACTATTTCATTTTCACCAGTACACCACTGTACTAAACAAGTTTTGTATTGAAAATTATAAAAATAATAATAAATTTCATTTCATATTTGATTCAATTATTTTTTATCTATGTTAAAAGGGTTTATGATACTTTTTTTTGATAATATCATTGAATGTGGAGGTGATTTGGAGGGCTTGTGATGAAGTTTAAGAAAAATGGTCCAAACTGTACCAGATTCAAGCACACCAGTTGAAAAAATGCACACTGATACTAAATCGTGAATCCAAATGGTCTTGTATTTTGTGGGATGGTCTGAAATTAAATTTTCTACAATTCATATACAGAATCCCAAGCCTCATTCGATTATCTGGTGGCCCATACAGACTAATCTATCCAGAACACTGAATCTGCACGAAGTCAAAATTGGTGTTTTGTGACCTATCCATATCTCGAGATTTAGGTTTCTAAATTAAGAAAAAAAAATTAGTGGAGATATTAAATAAGTGGGGAAACAATTTTTAAGTTTTTCCCTAAGTGAGATAAGAAAATCTACTCATCAAAAAACATGATCTAAGTGGTTTTAAGAAATCTGTGTGCCCAAAACCACCTTACACTTTGCCTATAAAATGGAACCTTGGGCTCCTCATTTGAAAGTTTAGCCAGGAGGAAAAAATATAGTATTTTATATACCCAAAGGAGTCCTATCATAATCCAAGAAGTTCTAGAGGACCCTATCTTCATAAGGGGATCAATGATTAAGGAAAAGTTTCACCTGAACCTCCTCCTCCTCTCGATGGCGAGCTAAATAGTAGACGAGCATTTTGAGGGGGATACGCATACTTAAGAGGGAGTTCTGACACTTTTTATTATACTAATTTTGTGTAACTTTTGTGTCAAATATTTCAATTAAGTTTAATTTTGATGTTCTACTCCTCTGAATATATATTTTTTGTTATAATTAAGTGAAACACTTTTTATTTCAATACCAATTGAGTTGAGATTTAAAGTGGTAATCTTGGGTTATTCCAATTGGACAAGATAGGAATCCTCTTTCTCTCACACATACATAAGATTTTAGTATGCTTTTGTATCCATTTTTCTATGTTTTAGAACCAAACTTGACAACATTATTTTTCTCTCAAGGGGTGACTCTTTGATCATCGTTTTAAGAGGAAAGAGGGAAGTTGAGATCTTTAAAACCCTCAACCAAAGTATTACATTAAACCATATACAATTTTCAGAACAATGAACTATCCAATATGTGTAGTGAAATTGAAATGATATCCTTCTATCATCATTATAAAACACCACCTTTATCAACTATTAAACTCTTTAAATCAAGTCATTTTCACAAAACTATTTTCAAAACCACCCCCTTTTTAGTTCCTTTTTTATAAAAAAAATCACACTATAAACCACCAAATCTCCTTGAAAGACAACCTAGGGTCTTTCTTATAATATAAATCAAACTTAAAATAATAATCAATTTGATGTATGATGACAATTTGTTCACCATCCATTCCCATTATGATTTTTCCATTACCTATGGCATGAACACTTTCAATGAAAATTCCAAGTCTTTTTGGATAATATAACCATCCATCTTCGTTCACAAAAAACTGAAATCTATCCCATAAAAATTTTTAATTTGAACCTTGATATCTTTTATTATTATCCTTTCAAATATAGTAACACCCACTAAAAATAAAAAACATCTGAGTTAGAGATAATGTTACCTAATCTATTATAGAGTGAACCAATGAGCCTCTAATAACATCTTATTTGATACCAATTTTTGAAAATAATGTTCCAATATTCAACCATTAGAAGTAATATCACCAATACTAATAATGCGAAAAAAATTATCCAGAAGGAACTCTCATAATAATCAGTATATCATAACTAGAAATAATAACCTCAGGTTAATCACCATAATGAGTTTCACTTACTCTATAACATTCACTCATAAGATACCAATCATTTAAGAAATTAGGGAAAAAACTAGAAGGGACATAGGAGTTTTATGTGTTTTAGACTTTGAGTCGTATATCTATGGGAGAAACATTTCAGTATTTCATTTCATTAGAAGTAAAATTTGTTTAAAATCACTATGACTTAGTATCCATATAGATCACTAAATTTAATGATCACACAACACATCAACATGTGGTACCACCCACATTACATATTGGATCCCAATCGATCAATTGGTTACACTGACCTCCAATATATGTTGGGGTACAACCATTCTCAACATTGACTATCAATCTTGTGTTTCACTAACTAGGTTGGATGATAACATTTTTATATGAAACCATGGCCCTTCCAATCACATAAGTGGATCTTAGTGTTCACTGTATTTTAAAAAACCATCATCCAGTGAATTGAACACTATAAATTCACATCTATAAAACAATTTCCTATCGACTACACCATTATTGACCACTAAATTCCCATTTACACTTACTTTAAAATACCAAAATATCTTCTAGAGTTCCTCCTTCTAGTTTCTTTAATCCTGTAATTGAAGAAACTTAAAAATACTAACAATATGACCACTGTTCATTAACTTTTAGTGAGATGTCAGTGGGGGAATATGTGATAAGTTTTTCTATTTAGTTTAATATTGACAATGTTTATGTGATCATATTGATTAGTGAGTGGATTCCTATAAGAATATAGTTTGAAAAAATATTTTTCATCATCTAATGAAATTTTGTTAATGACATAAATAAATTATTAGATAATTCATTTGGTTTCTATAGGGATGAAAATCCATGTGTTATAAATATTGTTGTCTATATCTTAGTGATATTTCATGGATGTGAAAAAATGTAGGATAGTTTATTTTACTGGCTCAAGTGATGATCCATGCTATAAGTATTTATTTACCTTAAGTAGAAAAAGTATGTTATGAAACATTGTAAGTGAATATTCATTGTTATTTAGATAATAATTTCCATGTAAAATTAAATTATCATGTACCTTTTTTCTATTTTCGTATTGGTAAATTAGATCACTCTAATAATTATCCTATCAAGCACTATTAACTTATTCCATTACAAAGGTATAAAACATATTTTTCTTTCTTCAAGGTGTGGAACTTTTAATTTGGAACTGTAAAAGAGGATGATAATTTTGAGTGATTTTTTAAATTTCAATGGATATAATTCTGACCTACTAATGAGATCTTATGGAATTTCAGTTAGTGGTCATTTTTTCCTGAAAGAGGAATTAATTATTGATGTTGATAAGTTTATTTGGGCGAGTTATCATGTGGATGAGTTAGTGAAGGTGCATCGAGAATAACTTGACTGAGTTTGGTTAACTATTGAGTTGAGTTTTATTGTAAAATTATTAACTAGTAGATTCATTGTGATCAAATATGTTATGATTAAAACATTGATCATTTTTGTTAAAGTTGGGAATATTTACATTCTTTTCATGTGGTTAATGGATGAATGTATTAATAAATAAGTGAAAGTATTTATCATGTCTCATATATTATATTGGTATTTTTTTGATTTTTATGGTATGAATTTTTAATATTTTTTATTGTTTTTTATCAAGTATCTTCTATATGGGAGTAAAAAATAATATATTTTCCCTATTATATGTTCGATGGTTTCTACACTGGAGAAAAGATTTTTATGGATATGTATTTTATTAAATACATGATTTATAAAGAATGATGTTTTGTCTTCTATTCATATTATAAGTTCAATTTCTCTTGAATGTAATCTTATGATGATTCATTCATATTTAAAACTTATTTTGATATTATTTCATAATATTTTGGGATTCTTTGTAGAAAATTTATTTAATCTACTTTATTTCATTGTTATTCCCATTTATGTGTTGATGGTTGTATAAAAATTACCTTATTTCTAAAATCAATGATTTAGAGGGATGGATGTATTGAACAAGATGTCTATGGTTTATTTTATTTATGAGGTTTAAACTTTTAATGTTAGGAGAGAGTAATAATATGGGTTTTTATGGGAATAACTTTGTATGTAGTTGGAATATCACACCCTCTTTAGTTATATTAGAATTTTTATCACTTATTTTAATTAAATGAATTACACCATGAGAGGTTTTGTGATTAATATTAATTTTTAGTAAAAAAATTAAATTTTTAATTTCATCCTTGATGGAGAGTCATATTGAAAAACATAATTCGTTATTTATTCTAAAATTTTAAGTTTCCATTGGGTCAATATTTTTGTAAATTTTTATCAATGTTTGAGTATTTGGTATCTTTGGTGAGATTTTTTTAAAATAAATAAAATTTACTAGAAATATTATTTTTAATAAAATAATAATTTAAAAAATTGTAATTTAAATGAATTAAAATAAATATAGGGGTAGATTATTCTCTTGATATAGAGGCTAAAACTAGAGATATGGAGTTCGTTGTAGAATGTGGATTTGACGATGAATAGGTATGGTACTTTGATCCTTTATCACTCATTTGATAATTCCAAAGGCCTTGTTATCCAATTTATTCTATCTTTCTACAATTAATTAATTTAATAATGATAATAATTTATTTTAATGATTAATCATGGAAAAACACATAGAATTTGGAGTAACATAAATTTGACTTACAGATTGAGTTCATTCTTGGAGAAGAATTTGAATATCCAAAGATTCTCTATAATATTTTAATTTGAAAGCCTAAAATTCACTATTTAAGGTTGATATATTCTCATTATATGTATTAATGAAATTATAATAACATTAATTTTGTGAAATATATATTTATAGTTTTAGAGATATTCTAGGGAGATGTTTAAATGTGTTTTTTGATTATTTTTTAGAATAAATTATACCTATGAAGAATATAGTTTCAAATGATATACCATTGTTTATATTAGGATTAGATAAACATAATGATACCAATAATATGATAATATAACATATGTATTGAAAGTTATGAAATAGAAAATTTTCAATCATTATCACCTTTTATCAAACTTTTGATGGTTTCTTTGTTTGATTCATGTTCCAAAAGTTATATGTAAATGATAATCATGATGAGTAGGGGATATATTATAAATTTAGTGGTCATTGAATTCTTTATCTCTCTAGGTTTCTATCATGGGTGGAGATAGTGGAAATGGTTGGTAGTGGCATCATAGAGGAAAAAAACCATCCGATTAGAAATTGGATTGTTGCAGAAGGGATACATATCCCTTTCTTTATTCATATGATATATAGGTAGAGGGTTACTAAAATTCATATGAACCATCTATTGGATGCTGATTTACATAGACATATGGCTATTCACAATAATGAAAAAATGTGTGGTGTGGGAATGAGATGTGTGGGTGATTCCATACTTATAAACAGATTGAACGATTATGGTTCAGTGGGAGAAATTGTGTATAATTAATGGAATGAAATCATTCAATCCATTAAATCATTAGATCTCATGTTTTATGTTTCAATAGAATAATAAATTCTTGAAACTACATATATAAGTGCGTGTTTGTTCCATGTGTCACCATCTCATTCATGAAAAACTTACAAGGTTCATGGGGGAATATACACTATCTAAATTTGATGATAAAATATCTATTGGACTGGTATTGGAATCCCAAAACTAATTTAACTTTTTTAGATCATTTTTATAAAATTTGGTTGAAAAAATTATATAATTTTAATTAAAGACTTATTAGAATCTTATGATGGATTTGATTCATGTTAGTATTTATAGAATTACTATATTTTTTGACATCATTAAACTATGGTAGAGAATTTGACTTCTTAATGTGATAATGACATTTATTTTATATCCATATGAATTATTCAAATATAAAAAAGGTACAACTATTATTATTAATTAATAAAAAATATATATTGATTTATTGATAAATTTAAAAAAAAAGAATTACCTTGTTATTATGGATTATCACTGAAGGATGATCTTAATGATAATGAGAATTAATTCAACGGGAATTTTATTAATGTATATTATTTAATTTAAATAAATTATAAATAATTAAGTTAATTATTATTTGGTTGAAACTCATACATGTTAATAGAATTAAATATAAATATAGATCAGAATGAGAAACCATTAAATCCTTTAATGAATTTCATTAGTATATTTTGACAACATTATAAGTACTGGTTAAATTCATTATAATTATTGATTTTTATGTGAAAAATTTTATACATGGAAATAATTAATGTAATTAATTTGAAATTAAATATGTTATACCTGAATTATTGATGGAAATGGAAGAAAATTATAATAATATTTATATCAATGAATTATAAAAGTTTTAAGGGTGTGTTGAAAATTAAAAGAATAAAGGGAATTATCAATAAATTTTAGATAATATCCATTTTACATAAGATTTTAAAAACATAATAAAATATTATTATGTTATTTAATTTAATGTATGGAAGTGATTTTAATAATGGGTTGAAATTGAAGAGAATATATTTAATATTAAATTTCTGTAAAATGGAGTTACCATGAGATTTACAAAAATATTATAGTGAATGAAGGGAATGGATTAATTTATAATGTAAAAGTAATCAATTTAAAGTACTTGGTAACTTTATATGGTGTTACTATGATAAAACTCTAGAGAGTTATCTTGTAAAAAAATACATTTATATATGTTATTTATTAAAACAATTCATATGAACTACATTGAAGAGTTAAATACTAGTAATATGAACCATGAAAGAAAGGAATAATATGTTTAATAATGATAAATATGTATTCCTAGGAATGATAGAATAATCCTATGATAATGTTTTTGAGTATATTAAGGTTGATGTGTAATTAATATGGAGAAAATAAAGAATGATAACATAAACCAAGTTAATGAAGGTGGTGGAATATTCTTGATATTATTCAGATAATCTATATTAACATTACAAAATATAGTGCCAATACCTTAGGTAACTTTATATGAGGTGGATGTGATATATGATGTATATATTAATAATGGTTACGTTATGATGTGTTTATATGAAATAATCCAATAATATTTATTTCTTATTTTATTTTAAATTAGTTAAGGATGTTGAAATTGATGGATATATGACCTAAAGCCTATAAATATGTGATTTTTTCTAAGATGATATCATAATGTATGATATCAATATTTATATGGTATGATATATAGAAACTAAGGCATACCATATTTTTTAGTTTGGACATATCATAAATCAGGATATATTGATATCATGTCTCCACGAATTCCAGTTGTATTGTATGACTTAGCTAAATTATAATTCAATAATATAATAAATTATATGGTATCATTAATTGAAATACCTATGATTCATTTATGTTACCAAGCATTAAAAATTAATGTTCCAATTATATTCAAAATATAATATCATTAACACATAATATTCATGGAATAATTGAAACAAAATTTATGTATAAATGCATTAACAACAAAAACATTAGTCATATTTTATATAATTCATGATTAAAATAATATTTTGAAATGTTATGAGGTCTATATAAGGATTTCAAGAAGTTTATATTATGGTGTTTTGGGCCTTTCTAAGCCTCTTGTTGATTATCTCACTTGAAACTCTCTTCCTTATCATTCCTTATCTCTCAATACATGCTGACATATCTTGGATGTGAGGAGGATCCCACCCAAACATTGGGTGATTCAATCATCTCATGGATGTTGTGAGTGGGTACCCTAGACCCATATTATTTATGTACTTTTATTTCTATTACAAGTATATAGTTTGAAATATACATGTGTTTTTTCTTACCATAATAGTGTTGATACTTCTACCTCCACTATTTACGTGATAATATCTTAAGATTATTTATCATATCAAAAGGTTATAACAATCCCCAATTATAATGGGAAACACAAGATACTCTGAAAGTAATCCTTAAAATATTTCCTATAGTCTATATGAATTATACTGATGACACATAGATAATTTTTGACTATTAGTTGATGGGGGATTATAAGCATTGAGACTTCTCAAAAAGTTTTCACTTTGATATATATAGAAAATGAGATCATGAGGACTGATCCACCGATAGGAACACCACATGTTTCAGGTGTCATTTTTTGTTCCTATCTATGAACATTTGTATTAGTTTCATAACATAATATCATTATCAATGTGTACCATTTGATATCATACTTTTATGTAAGGTGAAGACCAAGACATTGAAGTCATAGTGAGGTTACTTGTGTTGGGTGTATCATTGGTGGTAGGACATTGGTTAAATAATAAAGATATAATTTTTCATTAATGAGTTAAGGAAGATATATCTCATTGTCCTAGGTTGACCAAAATGGTAGTGCCTCCATTAAATCCATTTCCATGGTACAATATGGTAATTTCATCTGGTAAGGTCAAAAAATATATAAAGCATAAAAAGTATGATGACACAAGTATGCATCCTACTTTATGAGATATCATAAGAAAAATATATTATATTACATGGAGAATGTGCATAGAAGTTATTCATACCTATGAAATTACTTATCTCCTTAGGGACTATAATGGGTTGCTATAATCCACTCTTGGTCAGTGTGTTAGAATCACTGCTATCGAGATAAGGACCTAGAGGGTCACACACTAAGTGTATCCACAAGTTCTACATATTTTAATAAATAGGAGTTTAGGGTAAAGTGGTCCCAACCTACGGGGTCTATTAAACCTCTAAGTTTGAGTGATCACAAGTAGAAAAATAAATCATATTATTTATTTTTAGAATAGTAATGATTGAATTTATTTCTTAAGTTATTGATAATTTTTTTTATTATAAAATTGAATATGAGAAAATATAATTTTTTTAATGGATTTAATATGTTCAAGGTTCATTAAATTATTTGAGGTGATTACAGGCTAAGTAAATGGCTCACATTTTATCAAGTAACATGTTAAAGAGATAATAGTGGCTGATAAATTATTCATGACATTTATGAAAAGTTTAATTAAGTCATAACTGTGCATAATGGTCTTAAATGAATGTTATAACTTTCTAGGGACCAAAGTAAAAATTTTAAAGTATAACTTATGTATAAAAGCTCATTTAACCTCTCAAATAACGAACTAAACCATTTTCATTAATTTTGATCTCTCCTACCCTCTCTCTCGAGTTCTATAGTGACAAACCAAATAAATAAAGGATGTATCAATGCCACCTTATTAATAAAATATGAATTCTTTATGTGGTCTAAGTGATATTATAAAGCTCATAGATTTCTCATACTAGAACCTAATAATTTAAGATCATTGATCCAAGAACCCTAGTTAATGTTTGTATGATCTAGAAGATTCCTATCATAGCATATTCAAGAAAAAACACAGCAATGGTGAGAAAATAAACAGATTGGTTTCAAACAAACAAGGTAATGTTTACGGTTTCGTTCAATTTTATTTTGCATGCATAAATTTAATTCAATGTGATCCTTTGAGAAATATGGGTAATAGATTTTGTGGATTCAGTTTTTTTAATATGAATATGAACAAAAAAATTTAAATTTTGTATTTTTCATGCTCTTTTTTCACCCTGGGTTCCTTAAACTGGTATTACAGAAAACATGTGATTACCTAAGTTGAAAAAATTTGAAATTTTGATTAAATTTTCTATTATTCAAAAGTAGGGTTCTAATACGGTCCCAACACAACTAATGGAGCATCAATCCAAGTTGGTACGACCAAGTTATGGTCAATCAAATACTAAAGGGTTTTAGGGATATATGTGATGGAAATTAACACATATATTTTAATATTAGATATATATGTGCATTTATCATCCTTTGATAAATAGAGGTCTATTTAGGCATTGAAAGAAGATTTTAGGAAGGAAAATTTTTCCATTTTTTTCTCAAAATTGAATGAGATAAAAAATAAAATAATAAAATAATAATAACCAAAGGTTTATTAACAAACCTTTCTAAAGGGACATGAACAAAACCCTTTAGGGGTTTATTTTTCTACCCTATTAATTAGGGTGGAGCATATGAAAATATATATTTTATATATAATAAATATTTTAATATGTTATATATATTATATATTAAAATATATTATATATATGTGTGTGTATGTATATATTGTTTGTGTCAATATATATATATGTGTGTGTGTGTGTGGTTCCCTAAATTGGTATGTCCAACCACACCCCATCTCAGGCCAGACTAATTCACTTTGTGACAAGACTTCTCAACCTACCAAACTCATCACAAGCTCTAAATTATTAATTAAGGATCTCTTTAGGTTTAAACATACGTAAAATATTAGATAAATTTTTTGAAAATTTAATTTACTTTTATAGGATTTAATAAAATTATTTCGAGCATTGCTAGACAAATTGATAATTAATAGAAAACATTTTAATGCAATTTAAAGCATTAAAAATACACTTGAGTTGAATTTTAACAAATTTAATTTTTTATGCAATACAATTTCATATTGAATCATCATCATGAGCCTAGACAGACCCATGCATGTTTGGTTTATTATTTATTTAATTTGATTATTGTTTTTTGTTTTTTTAAATGAAATAGTTATTTTATTTTGATGATCTGTGTATCTTTCCAACACCATTAAATGAATAATCTTTTGTATTTTTAAATTTATGTGATAAAATGGAATTTCATATCCTTATTTCCTATCACCTATGTGTAAGTATACACTATAAAGATCAGAAGATATCATGACCAAGTGGTTTGAGTTGAGAGCCTACATAAACCATTATTCACTTGGTGGATTAACCAATATTTAAGGGATCACGATCATGTAATTATTTATTTATTTTATCATTTTAATGGTTTATTATTTTTTTAATGTATATTTATTACATGTGATCACATAGTATAAAAATAAACAAGCATGCATAGGTAAAACGAACATGTGTAGTGAATGTTTTCTATTTAAAGCATGATTATGTTGCTAGAGTGATTATATTGAATAGGTATGTTAAATAGAAAATTATTTCATTCATCGATATTAAATTATCAAATACCTTAAAGTAAATATTAAGTAATTAAATGCCTTATATCACTTGAATTTGAATACAATTGATTATTTGAGGTTCTCATCCACCCTAATTCAAGGTAACTCTTACTATCAAGGAGTTATTATAAGAGTGGTGGGTCAAATTAACTAAAGTTGGTAGTAAAGGAGTATCCATAGCTAGCTTCCAACAACATTAGAGGAAAATCATTGAGAATTATAAGGTAATACTTTGTGAGAGATGAGACTCTACTTAGTAGATCAAGGAGCCATGTGTTAATGTGGTTGAACTATAAAAATCCCACCTTAGACACTTGAAGTAGTGGTTATGACATAACATAGGCTATGAAGAGACTTTTAAGGATAATTTCCATTATAATACTAAATAAATTGAGTATTCTGAATCTATTAGTTTTGAAATACTAGGATTTTATAAAACAGTGTGGGACATTTAAAAATAATAATTTGAAAATTTCTTTTATTAATCAAGATAAAGTACTAATTTTCTTTGTTTATTTTCTATAGATAAAATGGAAACCACCATCAATTCAATATCACTGTGATAAATATTGGATAAAGAGAATATCATGACTGACCATAACTTCTGGGATTTTTACAAACACCTGTGAATAGTACTACAGCAAGAGAGAAAGATTTATGTTATGGAATCTCGTATTCCTGCTGAGCCTCTCAGGTATAGAGTAAGGTAGATAAATATAAATACACGAGGAAAACAAATGATGTCAAAACTGTTCAGTTCTTTATATTGTCACCTATATCTAGTGAGATGAAGAAAATTAATGAGGAAAAATATAATTTCCAAATTTTTTATAATCTCCAATAGTTATACTAGGAGATAGATTGATAATAAATATATGATATATCCAATTCATTTTATAGGTGTAGTCTAGTAGAAGGGAATTAGGAAGGAACTCATGTAATCAATATGATTGGGCCCATTGGGAGACTAGAGTCCCTTGGGTTTAAACTAAACCAAGAAATAGAAACTGATCTCATTATTTCCTATTTATCACACAACTTATCAACATTAATTATTAATTATAATACGAATAACATGAATAAGTCAGTCCCAGATTTTTTCATCTTATGTTCTCCATGAAGATAAGGATATGAAAAATTCCAATTCTTTGGTCCTTATAGTCAACAAGAAGAGGAAAGTCAAGGATAAAGTTTCAAGGGATAAGTCTAATTGAAAGACACTGATTCACCAAAATTTATAGAATCCAAAATTACAGAGGGAGTGAAATAACCAGAATTCAATCTTCTTTTCTTATGGAAATAAGGTCCAATATAAAAATAATTGTACAACTAGGATGGAGAATCATGGTGATGCTTCTACTTCACGTATATTTTTCCTGAAATTAAATTTTTCTATATCTATAAGCTTTTTATTGTATATTGTTTGTGAGTCACACAGTTTTATTAAAATACATGAACCAAGTAGATTCAATACAATTGAAAAAGGTGAATTAGATCTTCAAGTAAAAAATGGTGTGAGTCTAGATGCATTAGTAATGTGATATTACCATATTAATTTTCCTTATAGAATTGTTCTTATACTAAATAATTATTATTACGTACCATATATTACCAAAAAATAATCTCAATTTCAAACCCTTGGATTCTTGTCATGTTTATTTACAAGGTAAAATGACCAAATTACCTTTCAGTGAGAAAATTATAAGAGTAAAAGAACCATTGGAATTGGTTCTTATTGATGTATGTGGTCCATTTTCAAAAGAATAAATGGGTATTTTATCTTTCTTCATTTCATTTACCTATGACTATAGTAGATATGGATATATCAAATTAATTATGTATAATTTAGATTCTATTAGCATGTTAAAGAAATATCAAAATAAAGTAGAAAATCCACTTGGTAAGAATATTAAGAAACTCCATTTATACCATGGTGGGAGAGTATCTTAACCAATAATTCATTGATCATATAAAGGATCATGGAATAGTCTCCCAAATCAATCCTCTTTATACATATTAGTGTAATAGTGTTAGTAAAGGGAGGTATCTGACTCTTCTTGACATGATCAAATCGAAAATGAATCATGAAACTCTACCTTTATCCTTTTGGGGATATACAATGGAAAAATGGTATATACACTAAATTGAGTACCAACTAAAGTGGAATATGAGATTTCACATGTGTTGTGGCATGAAAATAAATTCATTCTATCACACATACGTATATTGAAGTGAAAGGTTTTTTTTCAAGACCATACCAAATGAAAAATTAGAATAATGGAGAACTAAATGCATATTTATAGGATATATTGGAAAAATAAAGTATATTAGATATATAAGAATTTATATATAAAGGTGATTTTAGTAATACATTATATATTTATATAAAGGGAACACATTTCCAATATAAATAGTGGGACAAATTTTGACTTTGTTGATGTTAATAATCCATATGCACAAGAGTTTCTATAAGAATGATCTATAAAAGAGATAGTGGGAGAGGATGATGTTCCCAAGATACAAATACAATGTAGGTCAACTTTAGAGGTAATACAATGAGATGGATATGTTTTCTTCATTGATATAGGTGACAAAATAATCCTATAGAATGATTAACCTATAACCTATGAGGAATAAATAGATATAAAAGAAACTACTAAATGAAGTCATGAATTCTAAAGTGGATTTCAATATTAAAATAAAGATTTTATATTGGTAGGCCCACCAAATGATGTAAAATATATTGAGTGAAAATGGGTATTCAAGAAATTTATGAACATGGATGGTCAAGTGAGTACATATAAGGAATGTCTAGTAGTGAAAGGTTCTAGGAAATGTTATGGCATCAAATATAAAGAAAACTTATCTCTAGTTGCAATGATAAATCCATAAGAATATTAATTGTAATATAAGAATTACATGATTAATATTTTTTTAAAATGGATTTCAAAAATTATTTTCTAAATGGAATGTTATTTTTAGATGTCTATATGACACAACACGAGGGGTTTATTATGTCTAAGAGTTACAATAAAGTATGCAAGCTACAAGGATCCATTTATGGATTTATGTAGGAATCATGATCATTCATTGTTTTTTTTATGATCCCATAATAATTTTTTGAATTAATAATGAAAGATATCCATTGGTCTATAAAAAGGTTAGTGGGAGTGCCATCATTTTCCTAGTATTATATGTTGATGAAATATTGTTAATTGAAACAAAGTGAAAGACATAAAATTAATGAATACTTGGTTAAATGAATGCTTATCCTTTAAAAAAATAGATGAAGTAGCCAAAATTCAAGAGATTAAGATTTATCAAGATATATATAAAAGGATTATTAGTCTAAGTTATATTATATATATTGATAAGGTACTCAAAAGGTACAATATTCAACAATCCAAGAGAGAATTATTGTCAATGTCACATGGTACAAATCACTATATGAAAATGTTTCGATATAAATAGAAGGAGATTTATAGAATTACTAGAATATAATATAATTTAGTAGTGATATCTACCAAGTATTCCATTCTATGTACTAGGTTTGATGTTTCCTTTTTTGTAACAATATGGGGTAGATAACAATATAACCCCAAAGAGTGACATTGGGTAGCAGTAAGAAATATCTTAAAGTACATGAGATGTATAAAGGATATATTCTTGGTGTATAGAGGATATGAGGAACTAGTAGTGAGAGGATACAATGATACTATATTATATATAGATCATGATTATCTGAAATAATAGTCATGCTATATGTTTTCCTGAGTGGTAGTATAGTGATTTGGAGAAGCTTGAAGCAGCCAGTCATTACCAATTCCATAGAAGAATCCAAGTATATAGTAGCTTTTGATGAATCTAAGGAATCAGTATAGATACACATATTTATTTACAAGTTTGGTTTCATACCTAAATGTTTATACCCTGTTACAATATTCCATGATAATACTAAAATAGCGGTGCTAGGCAAGAATCCTAGGTCACAATAGAGAAAAAATCACACACTTTGGAAGTTTCAAATCTTGGGATATTTTACTCATAGAGTTGAAGTCATAGTTATCATAGTAGTCATAGAGGATAACACTATAGCATCCCGCCTTTTTATGACATAAACTTTCATTACATTTTACAAAACCGAGGATCTTTAAGGTTTAGTGTCTTGGAAACCAGGAACTTTAAACATGAAAACATAAAACATTCTTCTAAAACACTTGAAAGGATTCTCCTCATGTTCATCCTAGGTTCATTACTGCATCACATAACCTGGGTACATACATCAAAATAAAGGGTGAGAAAAAATCCCAGTAAGGGAAACAAAAGAAACATTTTACATGTGAACTTGAGATACTTCAATAAGGTCATGAAATGAACTTTAAGGCATGAGAATGAAATCATGAGGCATATCATAATAAAAATAAAATTTTCATAACTTGAATATGTGGCTGAAAAATTTAATATTGACAATCATTTCGTTTCACCAAGGTCCATCCCCAAGGTGTCATTAAAAATTACCAAGGTTATTCACCAAGGTATCAGTCTAAAAAGTCATCTCTAGAGATTAAGTCTTTACCCAATGCATTGAAGCGCTATCTGGGCGCACCCTTGACATGTATTTATTATCATGTGAGCCACATATATCATCATAAATCATTTCATAAACAACCCATATATCATAAAATAAATGTGTTTCATTTCATAATCATAACATTTTAAAAACTGCTTTAAAGACATGATCTTTATGTCACTTTAAACCCACGGAAAGGGAAAGCGGGTTTCATGTATGTAAATACCAGAATTTAAAATAGAAAATTTTGATATATATGTGAATACACCTGTAGAAATAAGAGCTTTGAGTATTCACTTAATAACATAAAATAATTTTGATAAAAGAGAGAGGCATTTTGAGACGAAAATTCTGCAGCATAACGGCTACGTTTTGGGGTTTTTGAAAACATTGAAAAGAGAGGGGACATGAGTTAAACATTAATAAATAACCCATAAAATAGTAGAGGGGAAGAATATAAAGGATTTAAGAACATGGTAATGAAATTTGAAAATATACCATATGAAATGAAGAACATGAAAGGAAGACAAAAATAAGATTTCTCTTATGAAAATTCGGCAGCCTAACAACGTTACATAAACTTCAACCAAAAATGAATTGATGAGATCAAATAGGGTCTCTCATAATATGAACATAAAATATCATTATGATATATATAGAGATCATACCCCAACATAATAAAAAGTAACTTGAAGACTTGACATGGAATTAGAACTTTGAAAAGGGAGAAAGGTGCAAGGACCACTTAAAAATTCGGCAGCCTAACGACGCAACTTAAACTTAAAAATACTGAATTGAAGAGATCAAATGGGGTCTCCCATCATATGGTAATAAAAGATAAGTATGATATATATTGAGATCATACCCCAACATAACAAAAAGGAACTTGAAATAATTGACATGAAAGTAGAACTTCAAAACGAGAAGGGTGAAGAACCACTTAAAAATTCGGCAGCCTAACGGCGCCACTTAAAACTTCAAAATAATGAATTGAAGAGATCAAATGGGTTATATCATCATATGGTCATAAAATATCAGTATGATATATATAGAGATCATACCCCAACATAACAAAAAGGAACTTGAAAGAATTGACATGAAAGTAGAACTTCAAAACGAGAAGGGTGAAAAACCACTTAAAAATTCGACAGCCTAACGGCGCCACTTAAAACTTCAAAATAATGAATTGAAGAGATCAAATGGGGTATCTCATCATATGGTCATAATAGATCATTATGATAGATATAGATATCATACCCCAACATAACAAAAAGGAACTTGAAAGAATTGACATGAAAGTAGAACTTCAAAACGAGAAGGGTGAAGAACCACTTAAAAATTCGGCAGCCTAACGGCGCCACTTAAAACTTCATAATATTTAATTGAAGAGATAAAATGGGGTATCGCATCATATGAGCATGAAAATATCAGTATGATAAATTTAGAGACCATACCCCAATATAATAAAAAGGAACTTGAAATACTTTACTTGAAAATAGATCTTGAAAAATGAGAAGGGAGAAAGAATTCGTTACAAAAATTTCGGCAGCCTAACGACGCCACTTAAAACTTCATAAAACTAAATAATGAGAGTAAGAGGGGATCTCTCATTATGTGAACATCAAAAGGGAAGTAAGAGGAGTATAAAAGAACACCATTTAACATAATAACATGGAACATAAATGAAATTACCTAAAAGAGATTTCTTGAAAAGAAAGAGAGAGATCAGATCTCTTACCTTAAAACGTAACTCTTAAAACTCAAAGGTTGGGACCTTGAGGGCTTGGGGGAACCTTGGGAGGACTACTTGGGAGGTAATGAGACCATAATTTCGTTGGGGGAGAGTGGGGAGTCGAATGGATGAGAGGATGGCTTGGTATTTATAGGGAAGGTGAGGGGACAAGGCATTAATGGCCAAGGGACACCTCATTAGTGGTTTTGGAAAAACCATGGGCTTTCCCATGGTATTTTCCCATGGTATTGGCCACTCAGGACACCTCATACCTTATCTTACTATTCATAAGTCGACCATATAGATTACATACTTAATACATCATTTAATGATGTCATTAAACACCCATAACTTAAAAACTGTATTTTCACTATTCATCGAAAATTCAACTTTCTCAGAATAATCTCAAAATTTCACCTTAACCAAATATCAATGCTCTGATTTCAAAAATGAACTCCATTTTATAAAAATATTTTTCTAAATATTTTTAATTTATTTTTTAAATAAATACACTATTCACTGAAAATTCATTTTTTCAGAAAAAACCCCAAAAATTACCATAACATAATATCGATGCTCTGAGTTCAAAAATGAAATCCATTTTATAAAAATAATTTTTTTTAAATATTTTTAATTTAATTTTTAATTAAAAAACACTATTCACTCGAAAAAACTAATACTTGAATAATAATTTATGAAACGGTCATTTAACCATTTTATTGAATCACATTACTTAATCAAGGTGCCTAGATTATATTAAAACTTTCTTTAAGTGAGATTACTAATCCATTTGGACACATTACTAATCCTAATCATAAAATCACTATTCATAATTTACTATTCATCAAAAATCAAGTTGATCTTATTAGACTCTAAATTTCGTACTGAACATAATTGTAGAAGACCATTTTTTGAAAATCATTACAAATTTTTAATTATTTAAGGTTTACATAAAAAATTTTAAAATATCCTTTTTCTAAAATTCATCAAAAATATACATACTATATTTATCCGGTCATTTGAAAATTCATAAACTTCATCATAAGAAGAAATCCCAATTTTTTATTTAAAACAAAGGATTACACAAGGCAGTTACGGTCTCCTTACATAGCCCCTTATCACACCATCATAGGACCTAAGTGTAAGGTGTGCTAAGGTGAGAGAATCTGAGGGTGGATTGGCTAACATCGCACGAGTAGTAATTTCTATCAGTTTGAACTTCTCGCAAAGGCGATTCCATTCTAGCTTCACACGATGAAGTTCGGCTTGGGTTTGGTCAAGAGCAAAGCCCAGTGGTGCTACCTCCTTCCCAAGTTCTGTTAGATGGTCTTCGATCGGTCCAAGACTACTAGGTGAGGCCATCGAATCTTCTTTCTATAATAATTAACCAAGATTACTTGTATTTAGAGACAATAATCAAAACGTTTAGTTTCCAGTGGTCATATTGACCAATGGTCATATAACCGTCTAAACCCAACGGTCTCATTTTAATTATAATCATGTTATCAAATGAAACATTTTTGTTGAGTATAAAAATAAAATAAAATAACACATCAAATTAGGAAACAAGATTTATTCAAAATTTCAGGTCGTTACATTCTTCCCCCCTTAAGAAATTGCGTCCTCACAATTTTTAAAATTGGGTTTTGAAATTTCATTGAAAGTCCCACATCGGAAAAGGAGTCAGTAAAATTATTACTTTTAAAGAAAAAAAAGGGAAGTACAAAGGTCACCCGAGTTAACCCACACAAGGATTCCATGTAGGAAAACATGAACATGGAAGAAAAAACAAAGGGTCAAGTTCTGGGGGAGAGTGATAAAGAACATTATTAGGAGAAAGTTAACAATAAGAAAATCCCAAACTTATGATGTGTGTAAACGGTCTTTGATTACCTAGTAGTAAACGTAAACCAACAACGTTTTTGTTTTACGTTCCTTTTCATAATTTTGAGGAATCCGTTTACAACATAAAACAAAAACATAAGAAAATATACCTATCTTCATGTAGAGTTTCATCCTTTAATAAGTTTCTACCCAAAACTAATCTTTTCTCCAAACTATGATCATTCAAAACTACTTGGTCTCATCAAAACATAAGAATCATCTTCTATAGAATCACATAATCCACAAAAGATTAACTATCTATTTCTTTTATCTTTAAACATTATCCCAAAAACAGAAAGGGTAAGGTAAAATAACTCTTCAAAAAGAAAGAATCCCATAGGAATGGAAACTACTTTTAAATCTTCAAAGTTCCATGGTACTACCCATAGTTCATCATTGACCATTCCATAAATAATGGTCATTAAGGTTCCTCAAAATAAACCAAACTAATATTGAAACCCAAATACAAGAAGGATTTGATAACATAGTCTTCCAAAATAAACTTCATTGTTCATCTACAAACAACATCAACCACTCCTAACATATTATAATAAAAGTATCTAAACTAAAAATATTTTACCCAAGATAGGTTAATCATTTCCATAAGTAACCTAAATTACTATAAGTCCACCTTAAATTCATCGATTCTTCAAAATATAAGTTAACCTTACTCCTCAATGAAAATACTGTAGTAATCTATTTACCTCGATCATATAGGGTCCCCAAAATAGTGAACGTCTTCCAAAATAATAATCATATTTTAATCCCCTAATCATCTGTGTCATATTAATAAGACAATCATCACATTTCCTATCACATTGGTTGTTGGGATATGTTCTTCTATTTCCTGCCATTAACTAAGAAAAGAAACTATAATTAGAGGCTTAAATACTTAGCCAATAATCATGAAAAGGAACCGAAATCATATAAGGATAACTTGTAGAAGAAAAGTATACCCTAACTTGTGATCCCCTAGGTTCCCATCTAGGTTATCCATGATCATATATTCTTATGTGAATCTTTATTTTATTTTATCTTTGTTCCTTTAACAATGGTTCATACTAAGCTTATGAATTTACCAAAGCATATCCCCCGGGAGTGTCGTAACCAAGAGTGCAGCAAGGACCGTTGTCGTGTACCATTTCCCGTTCGAGTCTAGCTCAAAGCGGTGTTTTCGGGTTTTACCCCTATGTACATCTGTTCCAGATCCACCTCTACGTGCTCGTATCCAGACAGGGATGTATTTGCTTGGAAACCCCTTGCTCAATACTCACTAAAATACCAGGAATATTTCCTATATTTTTACTTTTCTATAGGCTTCTTCATAAAGTTTTCATATCCTAATTTCCACAAATAACTAAACCATCCTTTGATACCAACTATAGCATCCCGCATTTTTATCACATAAACTTTCATTACATTTTACAAAATCGAGGATCTTTAAGGTTTAGTGTCTTGGAAACCAGGAACTTTAAACATGAAAACATAAAACATTATTCTAAAACAATTGAAAGGATTCTCCTCATGTTCATCCTAGGTTCATTACTACATCACATAACCTGGGGACATGCATCAAAATAAAGGGTGATTAAAAATCCCAGTAAGGGAAACAAGAGAAACATTTTACATGTGAACTTGAGATACTTCAATAAGGTCATGAAAAGAACTTTAAGGCATGAGAATGAAATCATGTGGCATATCATAATAAAAATAACATTTTCATAACTTGAATATGTGGCTGAAAAATTTAATATTGACAATCATTTTGTTTCACCAAGGTCCATCCCCAAGGTGTCATTAAAAATTACCAAGGTTATTCACCAAGGTATCAGTCTAAAAAGTCATCTCTAGAGATTAAGTCTTTACACAATGCATTGGAGCGCTATCTAGGCGCACCCTTGACATGTCTTTATTATCGTGTGATCCACATATATCATCATAAATCATTTCATAAACAATCCATATATCATAAAAGAAATGGGTTTCATTTCATAATCATAACATTTTAAAAACTGCTTTAAAGACATGATCTTTATGTCACTTTAAACCCACGGAAAGGGAAAGTGGGTTTCATGTATGTAAATCCCAGAATTTAAAATAAAAAATTTTTATATATATGTGAATAAACCTATAGAAATAAGAGCTTTGAGTATTCATGTAATAACATAAAATAATTTTGAGAAAAGAGAGAGGCATTTTGAGACGAAAATTATGCAGCATAACGGCTACGTTTCGGGGTTTTAGAAAACATTGAAAAGAGAGGGGACATGAGTCAAACATTCATAAATAACCCATAAAACAGTAGAGGGTAAGAATATAAGGTATTTAAGAATATGGTAATGAAATTTGAAAATATACCATATGAAATGAAGAGCATGAAAGGAAGACAAAAATAAGATTTCTCTTATGAAAATTCGGCAGCCTAACAGCGTTACATAAACTTCAACCAAAAATGAATTGATGAGATAAAATAGGGTCTCTCATCATATGAACATAAAATATCAGTATGATAGATATAGATATCATACCCCAACATAATAAAAATTAACCTGCAAGACTTGACATGGAATTAGAACTTTGGAAAGGGAGAAAGGTGAAAGGACCACTTAAAAATTCAGCAGCCTAACGACGCCACTTAAACTTCAAAATACTGAATTGAAGAGATCAAATGGGGTCTCCCATCATATGGTCATAAAATATCAGTATGATAGATATAGAGATCATACCCCAACATAAAAAAAAGGAACTTTAAATAATTGACATGAAAGTAGAACTTCAAAACGAGATGGGTGAAGAACCACTTAAAAATTCGGCAGCCTAACGGCGCCACTTAAAACATCAAAATAATGAATTGAAGAGATCAAATGGGGTATCTCATAATATGGTCATAAAATATCAGTATGATAGATATAGAGATCATACCACAACATAACAAAAAGGAACTTTAAAGAATTGACATGAAAGTAGAACTTTAAAATGAGAAGGGTGAAGAACCACTTAAAAATTCGGCAGCCTAACGGCGCCACTTAAAACTTCAAAATAATGAATTTAAGAGATAAAATGTGGTCTATAATCATATGGTCATAAGATATCAGTATGATAGATATAAAGATCATACCCCAACATAACAAAAATAAACTTGAAAGAATTGACATGAAAGTAGAACTTCAAAACGAGAAGGGTGAAGAACCACTTAAAAATTCGGCAGCCTAACGGCGCCACTTAAAACTTCATAATATTGAATTGAAGAGATCAAATGGGGTCTCTCATCATATGATAATAAAAATATCAGTATGATAAATTTAGAGATCATACCACAACATAATAAAAAGGAACTTGAAATAATTTACTTGAAAATAGATCTTGAAAAATGAGAAGGGAGAAAGAATTCGTTACAAAAATTTCGGCAGCCTAACGGCGCCACTTAAAACTTAATAAAAAGAAATAATGAAAGTAATAGGGGATCTCTAATTATGTGAACATGAAAAGGGCAGTAAGAGGAGTATAAAAGAACAGCCTTTAACATAAGAACATGGAGCATAAAAGAAATTACATAAAAGAGATTTCTTGAAAGGAAAGAGAGAGATCAGATCCCTTACCTTAAAACGTAACTCTTAAAACTCAAAGGTTGGGACCTTGAGGGCTTGGGGGAACCTTGGGAGGACTCCTTGGGAGATAATGAGACCAGAACTTCGTTGGGGGAGAGTGGGGAGTTGAATGGATGAGAGGATGGCTTGGTATTTATAGGGAAAGTGAGGGGACAAGGCATTAATGGCCAAGGGACACCTCATTAGTGGTTTTGGAAAAACCATGGGCTTGCCCATGGTATTTGCCCATGGTATTGGCCAATCGGGATACCTCATACCTTATCTTACTATTCATAAGTCGACCATATTGATTACATACTTAATACATCATTTAATGATGTCATTAAACACCCGTAACTTAAAAACTGTATTTTCACTATTCATCGAAAATTCAACTTTCTCAGAATAATCCCAAAATTTCACCTTAACTAAATATCAATGCTCTGATTTCAAAAATGAAATCCATTTTATAAAAATAATTTTCTAAATATTTTTAATTTATTTTTTAAATAAATACACTATTCACTGAAAATTCATTTTTTCAGAAAAAACCCCAAAAATTACCATAACATAATATCGATGCTCTGAGTTCAAAAATGAAATCCATTTTATAAAAATAATTTTTTTAAATATTTTTAATTTAATTTTTAATTAAAAAATACTATTCACTCGAAAAAACTAATACTTGAATAATAATTTATTAAACGGTCATTTAACCATTTTATTGAATCACATTACTTAATCAAGGTGCCTAGATTATATTAATACTTTCTTTAAGTGAGATTACTAATCCATTTGGACACATTACTAATCCTAATCATAAAATCACTATTCATAATTTACTATTCATTAAAAATCAAGTTGATCTTATTAGACTCTAAATTTCGTACTGAACATAATTGTAGAAGACCATTTTTTGAAAATCATTACACATTTTTAATTATTTAAGGTTTACATAAACATTTTTAAAATATCCTTTTTCTAAAATTCATCAAAAATATGCATACTATATTTATCCGTTCATTTAAAAATTCATAAACTTCATCATAAGAAGAAATGCCAATTTTTTATTTAAAACAAAGGATTACACAAGGCAGTTACGGTCTCCTTACATAGCCCCTTATCACACCAGCATAGGACCTAAGTGTAAGGTGTGCTAAGGGGAGAGAATCTGAGGGAGGCTCGGCTAACATCGCACGAGTAGTAATTTCTATCAGTTTGAACTTCTTGCAAAGGCAATTCCGTTCTATCTTCACACGATGAAGTTCGGCTTGGGTTTGGTCCAGAGCAAAGCCCAGTGGTGCTACCTACTTTCCAAGTTCTGTTAGATGGGCTTCGATCGGTCCAAGACTACTAGGTGAGGCCATCGAATCTTCTTTCTATAATAATTAACCAAGATTACTTGTATTTAGAGACAATAATCAAAACGTTTAGTTTCCAGTGGTCATATTGACCAATGGTCATATAACCGTCTAAACCCAACGATCTCATTTTAATTATAATCATGTTATCAAATGAAACATTTTTGTTGAGTATAAAAATAAAATAAAATAACACATCAAATTAGGAAACAAGATTTATTCAAAAATTTCGGGTCGTTACAAACACGGTGGACCCCTTAACTAAATCTATATCTCAGAAGAAGCATGATAATCATGTGAGACATGGTAGTTGGTATTTTTTAGCAGTTGGCTCTAGTACAAGTCAAAGTATTGTGAGTGGGTTCCCTAGACCTAACTACTTTATTTACATTTATTACCGTTACATGTATACATTTTGAAATATTTATTTATTTTTTCTTACTATAATTGTGTTCATACTTTTATGTCCACTATTTACATGGTAATGACCTTAGATTACATGTCTTATCGAAAGGTTATATATGTTTCTATATATAATGAGAACATCGAGATACTATGATAGTAATCTTTAACATATTTCATGTGGTCTAGATACACCATAATGATGGGACAAATATGTTGAATGAATATCATTTTTTGGGAGATCATAAGCATTTAGACTTATTCTCAAGAATTTTTCACTTCGTGATCTCTGGTAGATGCTATCAGGAGGACTATCCCACCAATAAGAACACCACATTTTTCAGGTGTCATTGGTTGTTCCTATCTACAAACAAGGGTAGTGGTATCCTAAATTAATATCATTATCAGTGTTTACTATTTTATCATTTCCTTTTATGTAAGGAAACAAATTACATTTAATTCATGGTGATGTTTCTTGTGTTGCATTTTTCATTAGTGGTGTGGAATTGGTTGAATGATCAAGATATAATTTTTCACTTCTAAGTTGAGAAAGAGATATATCATTGGCCCAGGTTGACCGTGATAATAGTTCCTTCATTAAATCCATGTCCATGGTATAAGAAGGTAAGATTTTCTAGTAAGTCAATTAAATATATTATGTGTTAGAATGATGATGATGAAAGTGTGAATTCTATTTTAGGATAGATTTTGAAACAAGGAGATTATATTACACAAATCATGTTTATGGAAGGTAGTCATTACTATGAGATTCCTAATATCCTTTTTGGATAGGATGGGTTTCTAGAATCCACTCTTTTTACATTAGTTGGACTCATTACTATCTATATAAGGACATAGATAGTCACACACTAAATTTATCCACAAGTTCAACATATTCAAATGAATTAGAGTTTAGGATAAAGTAGGCCCCATGTGTGGGGGTCAGTAAATGATTGACTTTGAATGATCTCAAGTCAAAATAATTCAATTATATTATTCAAGTTTATAATAATGATCCTTAAATTTATTTATCAAGTTATTATCATGTTTTTTATTTTAAAAGTTAATACGAGAAAATATTTTTTTTTGAATAGACATAACATGTTCAATATTTATTAAAATATTTATAGAGCTTATTGACCGAGTAAATGGTTTTAATTTTATCATGTAATATGTTAAAGTGTTATAAGTTAGTGATAAAATATCTTTGACATTTATAAAAAATTTAATTAATTCATAAGTGTTCACAAGGGTATAAAATGAAGGTTATAACTTTATTGGGACAATAGTGCAATTTTGGAAAGTATAACCTAGGTGAAAAGATCATTTTAGCTTCTTGAATAGTTCACTACACTGTTTTCATGAATTTCGATCAATCATACCCTCTATATCAAGTTATTAATTTTAGAAACTAAATAAAGAAAAAGGTTTGATCAATCCTGTATTATTGATCGAGTCCATGGTCTCCATGTGATTGATGTGATGTCATAAAGATCTTTCAACATCCCACACTAGCACTCAGGAATAGAATATTAATGATCCAATAACTATGGTGCATGTGTGTATGATATAGATAATGCCCATCTTATAATTTTTTGGCCACTACATGTTAAAGGTGAGAGAATAAAATCATCAATTTCAAATGAACAAGGTACTGTTTACAATTTCCTTTGAATTTATTTTTCATTCTTAGATTAAATTGCATGTGATCTATTGGGAAATCTAGGAAAATAGATTTTTGGATTTAGTAATTTTAACTTGAATCTGAAACCAAAATTTTATATTTTATATTTTTCATGCTTCTACTGCACCCCAATTTCCTTCAATTGATATAATGTGGAGGGAAGATTCTTTTGGTCATTCCTTAGTGGTATTTATGAAGTTGCGTTCACAAAAAATAGAGAATTGTGTGGTCGTTATGATATATTGTGTTTCGTAATAGAAGGAATCCCATATGCTAAATATTATATTACATTTGGGAATTATCTATCACAAAATATGATATATAATGAATAAAGTTATAGCTTATAATTTTGAGTATATCGTAAAATAAACTTTACAAAAAAAATGTATTTTTTTAATTTTAAATTATATATTGAATTATATAATTTATAATTTTTTTATAAATTATATAAAATCTATTTTAGGATATTTATTTAATTTATAAAATGTTTTCAAATTAATTAATTATAAAGTGTTTATAATTAATTAAATAATTTTTTATAAAAAAAATTATTAAATAATATCCATAATATGAAATATTAATATAATATTACATTTAAATTATATAAAATGACTTATAATTCGGATATAAATGGTTTATATAGAAATTATAAGTTTAATTTATAAAATATATTTAAATTAAAAAAAATATGGAAAATATAAAAGAGTTTATATTTAATATTATAAATTCTTTTAAATAATTAATTTGAACTATTCAAATTCAAATTCTTTATTAAAGATATTATTTAAAACCTATAAAAATGAGTTTTTATAATTGACATGACAAAGGTTTAAATAATATTAAATGTATGATATTCTGAATTCTTATATAATATATAAATATTTTATATATAGAATCATTATATTTCAAATATCACATATTTAAAGAAACATTCAGTTGAATAAAAATATGAATTCGTTATTATTGGGATTAAATAGAAATGTTTTATATTTATTCAATTATGGAATGTTCATAACTCATAGAAAAATTATAATGCGATTATAATTTATTTATGAATTGTTGATAAATTGTTTATCTAATGTTAAATATATGAATTGTTCATTTATTTAGTTTATTCCATGATTTATTCATCAAAATAATAATTATATCATGAATTCATGTATTCTTTAGTTTAAAGTATTAAACTGCTTCTGTAAATTATCATTCATTCATTTATGGAGTTATATTATAGGTATAATAATCAATTTTGTTTACTTCTACCTAGAATTTTCATTGTATCGGGATGTGAGATTAAATTTAAAGATTGATTGTAGTTTATACATATTAGGTATTAGAATAGTGATTTAATTAAGGTATTTATTGAGTAATTTTACCTTGGGTGGAGGGAATTTGGGTCAAACTACACACAATCCTGAATGCTTATTCTTTGTCTAGAAAAGTGGGTGTTGGTTATGTATCACTCCAAGATTACTCTTGTGGGGAATGTTGATTTCATATTATTCTAATACTTTAAAGGAAAGGGTTTTATATAACTTATTCATAGGATGAATTTGGATATATATAAATATAGTTGGATTTTAATTTGGGTTAATAATATAAGTTATGAGTTGTGTAAAGAGTCACATATCAATATGGTTTGAATATATTGATTTGGTGAAAGGAATAGGATTAAAAACTAAATAATTATAATCATGAATATATGTTAATGTAATAACATGAGATAATACTATGAGATTATGCCCCCTTAAAAATATCAAGTGTCTGATTCCTTCCAAAGAAAATATTTTTCAAGACCGCAATCATCCAAATGGGTAGTTTCATGCAAATGTAGGGCGCTTAGGGATTATATTAAGTAAATCAAGTAATGAGTTGACCCTAAAAGTTATGTTCCTTATGTTTTGTGTTTAATTTGTGTTACACATATCTAGGAAAACCTAAGATTTAGGATACTAGAGGAGTAAATTTTGAGTTTATCATTATGATAGATTGGGAAAGGAGTTGCCTACTTAACCATACAAGAGTCATATATGAAATGATTTTCATAATGGACTACCTAAATAGATAAATTGATGAGGTTTATTCCAAATTAGGGTAATTACTTAGTGGAATATGGATCTTGGACCACTAATGGATATGGTGTATTTTAAAATGGTTTATATTTTAATATGAGTACATGTAATAAAATTTATATTAAATAAAATTAAACCTTGATACTCATTTGATTAAATAATTTATTGTATATATAATGACATCATCATCATCATAAAAAATTACTTTTAAATAAATATTATAGAAATAAAAATATTAATGCAAGAAAATTCATAGACTAGAACAAAAATTTAGATTTTTTATTAATAAAGGAAGGAAAAATCTATATGTTAGAGTAACCCCTTCCCGAGTAACCAAATATTTAAGTAGTTTAATAGGTGGATCAAATAAATGTTAATGAGAAGCATGTATGTAATCACATAATTTTTCAATTGAATTATAATTTATATGACTATAATAACTTTAATATCCACTCATATACTCAATGTGGTATAGTTTTTTGTTGACTTGGAAAGACTGAATATTTCTCTGAGGATTAATCTGGCTATAGAATTCATTCTAGAAACGTATTTGTAAATTTTTAAAAAATGGGAATGATTGAAAAAAAATTACCCTATTTCCTCAATTTTTTGAATATATATGAGCATGACATGGTATGTCTAGGCTCTTGTATTATGCTAAAAGTAATAAAGGGTATAATTTTAATCCAAAAAAGAAGATTGGATTTATCCAATAGTTAGACTCGACCATTAGAAACCTAGAATTACTATATAGGGAAGGAAATGTTTGATATGTTAAGGGATCATATGGAATAAGTAAAGGAGTTTTATAAACTCCATAGAAATCCTATGTTAGTTTTCTGTGTTATAGAAATCAATTCTTTGATTTTGAAGGGTGTATACTACTAAATCAAGGTAAGAATTGATGAATATTGTGGTTTTAATTAGTTTAATGAATTAACGGGTTATCAAATAATTATTAAGAAATTGGTTTATAAATAATTGAGTTGAATATAAAGGTATTTTTCAATCCTATAAGGATCAAAATAAATTATTTTCATAGTAATCTAATTTCTATTATGTGATAAGAGAAGTTGTTTGTAAGCAAGGTGTTATTATGAATAATATGATATGTTACACATGGTTCATGAACCGTCATATTCTATAACATACCTAAAAAAAGATAAAGATAAAAGGAGTTATGTTTAGGATAAAATAGTTTATCTAGATGTTTTTAAAAATGTAAGGGAAGTGATCCCACCATCTATTAATGAACTACTTTAAAGAATAAAATCTTCTTTTATGGACACTTATTTAAACACATAAAATACCATATAATATATGGATATTAGTAGTTTTTATTAAATATTCTAACTTAAGGAAATAAGTGTGATTTAATAACATAAAGTATCTTGTGAGTCTTATCATGATATTTCGAAGAGACTATAGTTTCCAATAGTCTAATGGGAGTGTGTTTGGACTTTGTGAAATTAAAAATTTAACCAAAATATTTATATGAGTCAAAATTCAAAGGTTAATGTTGCTTAAATATCATAAATTTTTTTAGGGTATATTGGTGAAAGAAAATTTTAATATTTACATTTAGTTATTGTAATGAAGTGAATATCAACTTATGTATTAAAAGATATTAGAATGGGTTGGAAAATAAATAATGTAGATTGTTAAATTTTTCACCAAAATGATCTCAAGTAAAAAATTAATAGAAATTTTCTATGATTGATGATTATTATGATGGTGAACTTATAAATATCTCTAAGTATACAACATTATTTATTAAAATCATAAAATATTATTTTGTGTATTAAAGGAGTTTGAATACTTGTTCATTGAGTTGAACATTTGGAATATGATTTATAAGTCTCGCTATTATTGAAACATAATTTATCAAAATATGTTACGCTATAAAAGAGTTTAATGGGATATATTTTAACAAATGGTCACATAGATAAGTGGGAGGAAATATATAGGGATGTAATAAGTTCATAAAAACTAGAAAAGTTAAATAAACTTAAGGCATTTCTATAAATCTATCATAGGTGATGTGGTAGATAATATCTTATGTATTATTTTGTTAATATTCTTGATGGAATTTAAGAATATAAAATATATCATGTTATACAAAATGAATTCTCTACTTTATCATTCATTCACGTTGGATGCATATGTTGTGTGAAGTGAATGATAACTGACCTCTCAAAGTATAGATTTGAGTTATACCTTATTTATTTTCATCCTAGAGTATAATAGGTTATGATGAAATGTTATGGTTATTACGAGTATGATTTCATAAAAATATATGAAATAATATCAGGAGGCTCAAAATGGGGTTTTTGTGAAAGATAATCCAGAAAGTATACCACATGGAATGTCATACATTATGCCTTCGATATGATAAGGGTGCATGTTTCATATTTGGTATTTACTATATCTGAAGTTGGAGAGATAACTAACATTATAAACTTTAGAAATTAATACCTTTATTATATAATCCTTGACGATTGGATAATAAAGTGATTATTGGGTTTTTTTATCATGTCATCGGATGAGTATTAACTAACATGGGATTCATCCTCTCATATGATGAGTATAACATCTGATCCCTTGACTAAGATAGATTGAAGGAGTGTATGGTCATACCTAGATAACAAATGTTATTTGATTATCTATTATGTGAGGGGAATATATTTTCTAATCCATAAGATAAATGACATTTAAAGTATTAATCTATTTGTTTGGTCTATACTAGGAGAATCAAGAACATATGATAGGATATATGGGTTTAAAATATTTGGTATCTCATGGTAACACGATTTATTAGGTAAAGGGGTCATATAAATAATGCAGGATTTTATATGATATAACAAGTGGATGTAGGTATAGATATACATGTGTTTGATGAAGGTCACACTATATACCTTTATAAATTGAGTATCATTGATGATTTACTAGAGATATCTCTTTTATTACATCTATGAAATTTGGAATTCATGTTTTTTAAATGCTATAAAGGCCCATGGGGCCACACTTTATGGATTAATAAATAGAGATTGAGTTTTATAAAACTTAGATAGCTACTCTAAAAGGTGTCTTAGAGTTTATCCAAAATAAAATTTGGATATATATTCAAAAGGTAATTCACATGATGTGATACAAGGTGAAATTGGTGATGAATTTATAATTTTTTTTGAAATATTCAAAAGAAGTTTGGGATATAGGTCTATAAGTTATTGTTTATGATACAATATAAGTTTAAAGGGAACAAAATCTATGAGGATTTAGTTAAAGTGTGATATTGATAGAGATGTTACTTAAAGACTATAAATATTTTTTGTGTTTATACTGATATTATAACATAAAATATTGATATATCATATGGTAAGATATATATATATATATACACACACACCAGGGAAGATAATATTAAATTGTTTCGTTATACCATAAATCATGATATATTTATATCCTACCACTACTAAAACCATACATATTTAAATACTTGGATAAATAATAATTCCATAATATAATGAATCATAAGGTATGATTTATATGGAATTGATACAACTCATTTAGGTAATTAAGAATTAAGTATTAACAATTGGATTGTATTATAGAATTTAAATCATTAACACATATAGTGAACTTAAGAATTAGAAAAACATTTATGTATAAATTCATGAATGGTTGATGCATTACTCTTATGTTATATATAAAATGAGTAAAATTATACTCGAGGAATCCTAAGGGCTATATAAAGAGGACAAAAAATTGAGAAGGTGGTGGTTATGTTGACCCCATAGGTTTTGTATTTTTTTTTCATAAGCATTGATATCAATATGCATTGAAAAGGTATTTTGAAGTACCCCATCATTTTTATGAGACAATGGATTTTAAAGTATCCTTGGGTTTTTATTATCATGTTGAAGAAGAGTATTTACGATGTGGATAAAAAAATCTAATTTTATTATAATGTTAATATGAAAAGGATATTTATAGTGAGATGATTACAATAATTATATTACATGTAGAATATCTATTTATTTCTGATTGGAATATTATGTTGAATAATTGAGATTTTTTCTGCTTCTTATTTTATGTGAATAATGTTTTTAGCATACTGAGGAGGAAATGAGTTCCATAGAGTATAGTTTATGCTATATAATATATCTCTATGAAGATAAATGAAAATGGACGAGAAAGTGTTTTATGAGTTTTTATGTAATTAAAAAGTTTTCTATTTTGAATAATAATAAAAATGAATTTATCTTTGAGGAATCAACATGGTTAATATCATGCACAAATGGTTCTTTATATAGAATTCACTTAGATGAGGTTAAGTTTGAATAATAGTTAAAGGTTATTTTCATTGAAGAATTTATTTTTCATTAAATTTAAACACTAAAAAATATGTTACTAATTTAATAAAAATGGTTTTAGATAATTTATACTAGTTAAGGATGTTTTATGTAATGTTTGATAAAGTTCTATGTTTATTTAAAAACTATGAGAACAAAACTATCAAGTTCCAGAACATTATTATGAAACTTCATTTCTAGAAACAAAGTTATGAAGTTATAGAATCCAATTAAAAGTTAAGAAGAAGAATAATAAATTCACTATATAATCATATTTACCTGAAAAGAACTTTTGGAAGATTGCATTTTTAATTAACTTACAAAATAGTCAGTGGAAATTAGAATCTTCTAGTTTAATGGAGAAGAATTTGTTGTATTCATTCCACTATAGAAGAAGATAAAAAAATATATAAACACTATGAAGTAAGTTGAAGAACATAAGAATATATTAGTAAATTTTGTAAAGAATATCTTTATAATCCACAATAGCTAAAAAAGAGGAAATCGAAATGTTCTTAAACTATCTGGGAATAGATAGAGAAACAAAAGGTGCTATAGAAAATTAAAACGGTTTCTATAGGAACTAAGTGAGATTAGACTTTTATTTTTTAAGGTTATGAAGGATAAAATATAAGGATTATACTACTATAATTTATTAAATAATTCATTATAGAAGATTAAACATGTTTTCATGTATACATAACTATATGGAAAGAGAAACTACATTAGAGTAAGTTAAAGAGATATAAATGTTATGGAAGATCCAATTCAAAAATATTTAAGGCCATGTATAATTATATTAAAAGCTGTGTTGGAGTAATATAAATCTAATAAAATATTAAATATGAACTCATTAAGGCTCTTTTCGATTAACTCAATCCTATCAAGACTCACATAAGAGTTAATTGAAATTTAAAAAAGATAAACCTGAGTTTTCTAGAGGTTGTGTAAGAGTAATATGCATCTATTTAAGATACATAAGAGGCTTTCATGATATTTTAAATAGTTTTCCATATGAATAATTAACCAATATAGAAGATGCTAATTTATTATTAAATTAATTAAATGTTATGATGTTGTGTAAGGAGACATTATCTTAGCTGATGTGTTTGAGTTTATTGAGAATATTGAACCATTAATTGAGGCTTCCCTCTGTAGTGGATTTATATATGTAATAATGGAATCATAAATATTTATTTTTTATTTTTATGGATATTCAAAGTAAACTGTATATGAATATTTTAGAGGATTAAACTGAAGAAATTTTTTATTGAATTAATGATAAATAATTATATATAATTAAGGGAGAAAATCAATGATAATTAATGAGAAGATCATGAATTTAAAAACATAGGAATTATTAGGATCTATTTGATCAAATTTGAAGAATTAAAATTTGGAAATATTTAAATATGAAGTTTGAATGAAAATGAGAAGATTACACTACTAAAATCATAGATATATTCTTATTCAAATATTTAAATTATAGAATAATTACATGCATGATATTATTGTTCAGTTTATAAATACATAATAAAAAAATAAGAGTTTTCAAATGATGTTTTGTTGTTTACTAAAGAATATTATTATCACTAAATGAAGAAGAGTTAGGATAACTTGTTTTACTGTTCAATATTATATGTGTTGAATAAAATAGAGATCCAATGTTGTTATAATATAATAATTTTTTTTATTGAATAATAATAATAATAAAATGGAGAGGAAGAGACATTATAATGAATTCCTTATATTAAATACAATTCTATTTTTTCAATGTAATAATAAAGTTTGAGATAACCGAGGAGATTATAATGAATAAGAGAGGCTACCCTTTGTGATTTCTATAGCTTAGGAAGGATAAAAATATATATCCAAGTTTATAAGAGAATCAATCTATCTTGGTGATATTACTGTTATAAGGATCAACTTTAATCTTGTATTCTAAAGAGTAGGATTGGTTAGTGATAATTATAAGAAGAAATAAAGTGGTTACCCTTCTCATGTCAGTTTTTTTTCATGTAACATAGTTGGTTCCAAGTTCCATGGGTTCAAGGCCATACCATTACCCTTAGGTTGTTTTTTATTATAAAATATTATTTATGTGTGTGGGATAATAACCACAAAACACCAAGTACTAGATCACACATTGCGAGTAAACATCATAAAAATTTGTGTTCCTTGTACTTTTATTTACTTATCTTTGTTTCACACATTCAGTTTCAGTGGGAGATATAAAAATGAGATATATTCACCCTAAAAAAGTTTCATAGGTAAAAATATAAGATTTTTAAATTATTAAAAATGTGATATACTAATTCACCCACCCCATAATTATATAACTACATTGATCTTGGTAAAATAATAAATTTTATCAAAGATTCAAGTTTCAGCTCTGATTGGATTCACAACATTTGAATAGTTGAAGTTTTACAGTTTTAAAGTTTTTCTTTTTAAAGGTATGATGAAGTGTATACTTAGAGAGGATTAATCAACTAGTGATATGAATGTTATCTCTTCTAAGACTATAAATAATATAAATAAGAAATAATTTGGATGATTAATGAAGTCATCTCTCTTATTTCTAGTGGAATAAATCTGAAATTTTTCTTGTTTTAATCATAAAGAAATTAGACCTAGAATAATTGAAAAATATTTGGTGGGAAAATACTCTATTGAGAATCTGGATAAATTTTTTACATTATATGATTCACATTAATAAGAGGTAACTGAATATTCTTGTCAATAATTTCCTTTTGATTAACCAAGAATAAGTGGGGAATATCTTGATATAATATACTTATATTATGATTCATATGTGTTTTTAGAAGAACCCTACAACAGTTACCTAAAGTTGTTTTCAATTTTATTTTTTTATTTTTAAATATATATTATAAGATATATCTTAAATTGAATAATATGGTGAAATCAAAATAAAGAAAGAACTAGATCAAGATATATTGGAATGTATAAATCTCACATGAAAAGTTGATGTAAAAAGTGACACAAATGTGCTTCTTGAATATTTGAACTCAAAAACCGAGATTAAATTTCCTAAAAAAATTCAAGCGAAATATGGATTTTTGAAAGGTAATGAGGATAATTTCCATATGTTTAATTTAAAACAGAATATATCATTTATGTTAAAATTATTAAATTTAAATCAAACAAAAAAAGATAAAAAAGATTGATAATTCATTACAAGAGAAGTATAAAATTCATGAATATAATGAAAAGTATGTTAAAATGATAAAAATAGGATGTGAAGAAATAATTATGTCCATTAAAGATCATAATAAAACTCTTATATAGAGTGTCTTAAGATTTAAGTGAAATTGATATATCTGGATGTTACTCAAGTTGATTCTTCACATGAATTTGAGAAAATAACTATTACCATGTGTTATTCTAATGAGGATATTTGTTTTAAAAGACCTCTATCTTGTGGTAAGAAAATATCAGGATCATTTAATGATAAAAAAACTATAATATCAATGAAAATGGTAACCCTTAGATTAGAAAACATTGTTTATTATAATGCTATTTTGATACACAATATAGATTTAAATGTAAAATTTGGTCAAATATGGGTGGAAAAAATCATGAAAAAACATCCACTACATAAAAAGTTGAATAAAGTATAGAAACAGTTTTCCCTCAAAAGTTTCTCAAAAGGAAAGGTGTTTTCATAGAAAAAAGGTACTCTAGCTAATTAGATTTCTATTTGAAGGAGAAGACCAATATTTTTTCCATTATTGGTGTTGTGAATGATTCAAGCATAAGGGTATTGATTACAGGAATAATATTACAGTCTCTAGAAGAAAAGTAAATCCTATATAATGGGTGATTAAAGCTGAGTTAAAGTAAATTAAATATAATAAAGGTAAAAATATAATCATATCTCACAGATTTTGAAACATTAAAAACTGATTTAGAAAATGAAATAAGGATTTTCATTATGATGATGGATGCTAGTTTAAACATACCAATAATGATCATTGTTATAAATGAGTAACAAGCCCACTAAATTAGAAGTTGGATCAAATAATAAGTGGAAGTAAGTCACCCTTGAGTTTTAAGAAAAATTAAATTAAAAAGAAACCACCCAAGAAACCTAAGAAGGATGTTATACCAAAAAGAATATTTTTCTTCTATTGTGGGAGAAGAGGATACACCATGGAGTGTTGTAAATAGACCATATAATTTTTTTTATGGAGGAAAGATAAAGATATAATGAAGTGAATGAATCTATAAAATAAATAAGAGTCTTTGTTTAGAAGAATATATCAATGAAGAAGAATTTAAATTCTATAATTTGTTTCTAAAAAATGGAGACTTAAATATATAAGATAAACCATGTGGAAGATCCAATAAAGATAAAAAAATGTTCCAAAATAATACATGATTATTCAGAAAACTTAATTATAAATGTAAATAAATATTGAATAAGCATAATATAATGAATTATATATTGGAAAATAATAAATTTTACATAAAAAATAAATATTATTTCATGGGTGATCATCAAAAAAAATATTAATCTAAGAATTCTTGATATGCTATGTGGGAGGAGTAATATAATGACATAGATTTGGATTCCACCAGAGCTAGAACCTGACCTAGTTCTCCACTATACTTAGGGGAATCCCTAACCCCCCAGGCTGATAATAAGAAACAAATGCATCATAAGAAATAATTGGGGGTGATTTCACCAATATAAATATTTTTTAAATAGCAGAAAAATTCTACCATAATTCTAGCATTACCCATCTATATGTCGAATTTCCATGATAAAATTAAATAATAAATTTGAAAATAAAACTTAATTTTTTTTAAAAAAAATAAGTAGATATCATAGATAAAAAATAAATCACTCATCTCACCCTCCAACATCCTCACTTATAACCATCTCCTTGTCCCACTATAACCTCAAAAGATATAGTGCATCCACCAATAACCATCACTGAATGTGAGAAATTTCCTTTAAGGCCAAATCTTCCAAAACACTAAAAAACACTTATATTCGTAATCAAACTATCCCATGTGACCTGAGGTCATGATCTATCCAATATCAAATCTCATTCCAAGAATTGAGCTAGAACCTACAAATCTACTTACTCTACAAACACTGAGTGGTACGAGTAGGGTGTAATATTGAAAATCTAGTTGGAGATAACCACACATTCTATAATTTTCTTTTCCAAAATAAACCAAAAAAGATAATTTGAAATGCGATATTAAAGTAGTATTTTACAACACTTTAGGAATAGAAACTCAAAACCATTTTATCAAACTTCTATTTAGTTTCATTAAATGATAACAATCAATTAGAAATACTTTTCTTAGCTCGATCCTCTCTTATCAAAACACGCACACATTTAGAAATGTTTTTAAAAAAAACCATCCCATGTAAATAATTCCTAGAAATTTACATTTTTTATTTCTTTAAAAATGATTCTAGAAAGGAAATATAAAATAAAAAATGAAAATAAAGTTGAAGAAATAAGTAAGAAAGGATAAATAAAAAATAAAGTGAATAATAAGTAAGAAATAAAAATGAATGAGGGTAGTAAACTGTAACGACCCAAACTTTTTAATAATATTTGTTTCCTAAATTTGTGTGTTATTTTATTTTAAACTCCACAAAACTATATACTTTAATTAATTAAGTGATACCGTTGGGTTTTGATTTTTATATGATATTTGGTCAATATGACGTTTCAAAATAAACTCTTAACATTATAATTATTGTTTATAAATACAAGTGATCATGGTTAATTAATACAGAAAGAAGAGTTGATGGCCTCATCCAGTAGACTCGGGCCATACAAAGCCCATCTGTCAGAGCTTGGGAAGGAGGTAGCATCTTTGGGCCTTTCTCTAAGCGAAGACCAAGATGAGCTTCAATATGTGAAGCTTGAACAAAATCACATAATGGATAAGTTCAAGATGATAGAAATCACTGCTCGGGCAATGTTGTCTGAGCCGCCCCAAGATTCTATCACCATAACACACCTTACACTTAGGTCATATGCAGGTGTTATAAGGGACTATGTAATGAGACCTTAGTTACATTGTGTAATCCTTTTGTATAAATAAAATATTTATTTATTATTATGTAAAAAATTTTAATTTAGAATGTACGGATAAATGTAGGATGAAGTTCTATATTATTGATGAATTTTGGAAAAAGGGGTATTTTAAAATATTTTTTTAAAAATTAAATAATTAATAATGTGAAATGACTTTTAAGAAATGGTCTTCTACAATTGTGACTAAAAATAAATTTAGAGTCTAATAAGATGAACTTAATTTTTGGTGAATAGTAAAGTATGAATAGTAATATACCCTTATGAATAGTGATGAATAGTAAATCGGCCAAAAAAATTGAAACTTCACTCATGAATGTATAAGTATAATTTAGACATCTTAAAAGTGAAAAAATAGTCATAATATAAGTATTGGTATTTTTGTATATCATAAATATTTTAATTACAATTTTATAATTAATTTAATAATTTAAAATAATAATTTATTTTCATAAAATGTAATAATAAATTGTTACTTTATTGTCTTATGGTTATACAATAATTTTATGGGACCTTGATTACTTTTTCAAGGTGTTACAAAATAAGTTATAGTTTTAGAGTTGTTTTTTTGAACAAATAATGATTTTATTTAAAAATTAAATTAAAAATATTTAGAAAATTATTTTCCTAAAATGGAGATAATTTTTGAATTTAGAGCATCGATATTAGGTTAGGGTGAATTTTTGAGATTTTTCTGAAACAATTGAATTTTCAGGGAATAGTAAAAATACAGTTTTGAGTTTCGGGTGTTTAAAGACATCATTAATGATGTAATCATGATGTAATAAATCTGGTCGACTTGTGAATAGTAAGAAATTTATGAGGTGTCCCAGGTGTCCAATACCATGGGAAAATACCATGGGCAAGCCCATGGTTTTTCAAATACCACCGATGACGTGTCCCTTAAAAATTAATTAAATATTCTCTCACTTTTCTTATAAATACCAAGTCATTCCCTCATTAATTTCATTACAAAATCCTCATCAACGAAGTTATGGTCTTTATAACTCCCAAGAAGTCCTCCCAAGGTTCCCTCAATCCCCCCAAGGTCCCAACCTTCGAGCATTCAAAGATACTCTTCAAGGTAAGGGAACCTTTCACCCTCCTCTTTTTAGTCATCATTTCCTTTATGTTATGTCTTCTAGTTTCCATATTTTTATGTGGGGGTATTTTATTATATATTATTTTTTACTTTTCATTTCATTTACAAATTATTAGATACCCTTTCTTCTCTCGTCAATTTATTTTCTGAATTTTTAAGCGATGCCATTAGGCCACCGAATTTTTCGTAAAAGAAATAGCATCTTATCTTCTCTTTCATGTTTCCTTTTAATGTGGTATTCCATTCAAATATCCATACCAGGATCTTATTATTTACCCATACTGTATTATAAATTGTTTATGAGTTTTTTACCCTTTTCCCCTCTCTTTTTAATGTTTTCTAAAATGATGTTATGTAGTCGTTATGCTGCAGAATTTTCATCTCAAAATCTCTCTCTTTTTCTCAAAAAATTATCTTGTATTATTTATACAGATACCCAAATTTATTTTCATTTCTAGGGGTATTCATCAATACATAAAATTGATCTATTTTATTCTTGAATTTATATACATATAACCCTCACTCCCTTTCAATGGGTTATACATGATGTAATGATCTTATTTTTAAGTATTTTTTAAACATCACGATTTTGACATGAAACCCATTTCATAGATTCTATTTAGGTTAATTATTAAATGTTTTATTATGATATATGTGGTTCACATTAAAATAAAGAACTATTAAAGGTGCACCCTGATAGCGCTCTAATGTATTGGGTAAATAATTAATCTCTAGAGATGATAAGTTTCATGATACCTTGGTGAATAACCTTGGTAATGTTTTTAAGAAACCTTGGGAATGAACCTTGGTGATATGTTCATGAATGTATAAATGAAATTTTGTATCCACATATTAAATTTCTGGTTCATGTTCTTTTTATTATGATATTCCTCTTTTTCCATTGCTCATGTCTTGTGGTTTTCATCAAGTTCTTATTGATATCACAAGTAAACTGGTTCCCTTAATTTCCTTACTGGGCATCATACTCACCCTTTCCTTTAATGTATATCTCTAGGTTATGAGATTAAGTAATTGTACTTAGGATGAATTTATGATGAATCCTTACAAGTGGATTAGAAGAATTTTTTATGTTGTTTTTATATTTTATGTTCCTGATTTCCAAGACACTAAACTTTAAAGATCCTCTATTTGTAAAATGTAATGAAAAGTTATGTAATATAAAGGCAGGATGCCATAGTTGGTATTAAAGGAAAGTTTAGTTATTTATGGAAATTAAGTGATGAAAACTTTATTAATAATCCAATAGAAAAGTTTAAATATAGAAAATCTTCTTAGTAGTTTTGTTAGTATTGAATAAGTTGTTTATCAAGAAAATACATCTCTGTCTGGATATGAGCAGGTAGAGGTGGCTCTGGCACAAATATACCTAGGAGTGAAAACTATGACAAGGAGTTTTGGGATTGACCTGAGGTATCCTGGTATACAACAATGAGCCTTATTACACTATTGGTTACGACATTCCCAGTGGATATGTTTGGTTAATCATAATCTTTTTATGAATCATTATGAAGGATTTATAGAGAAATGTAATTGTTTAAAGCATGATGTTTTAAGACATAAAATTATTTATGGTTAAAAGATTCGTAAATCAAATAAGTTTTTCACTAAGGTTTTATTATTTTAGAAAATAGTGGGAAATAGGAGGAACCATGCAATTGGTGACTGCAATGGACCATGCACTGACGACCCTCCGATTGAAGCTGGGATGGAAACTTTCATGTGACTGATGAACCAACTGACTCAAGTTATGGGAAATAACTTAAATCAAGCCAATAAATCGATATCACCGTTAAGGGAACAACTTTCTGTTGAATCCTTTATGCGTCAACGACCACCAAACTTTAGTGGATCTACCAACCCATTGATTATTGAATGGTGGATCAGCTCTATCGAGAATATATTTTTTGTGCTTCACTGTTCAAAGTAAGAGAAGGTCACCCTGGTTGCCTATCACTTAGAGGGAGAAGCTGATCAGTGGTGTGAACTGATTAAAAACACGAGGCCAAGAGTAGAGGTTGAATCTTTGGAGTGGGAAGAGTTCATAGGGATCTTCTCCAGTAAGTATTTCCCTCGATCGATGAGAACAAGAATGGAGAAGTATTTTCTCAAGCTGAAACAGAAGGAGAATGAATCTTGGGGAAGCTACGAGATGAACTTCACAAGGATTTCATGTTACACCTCTAGATTTTTTATGGATCCAAATGGTAATGTTGATAGATTCTTCAGTGGACTGAGACCTCATCTTCGGAAGAATCCAGCCAACCGAGATTATGATAGCTATGAGAAGATTGTGCAAAGTGTGATGAAAGTATAACTAGAGTTTGGTGAGATGCAATGGTCTCATAAATCCAATGAAAAGAAAAGATCGATGGATCCAAGATTAGTGAGGAGATTCGATCAGGGAAGAGGAGGTAAGAAAGTGAAACGTCCCATGTGTAATAAATGTGGGAAGAAGCATTCAGGGAACTACATGCTCGGGAGTAGGAAATACTACAAGTGTGGAAGAGATGGCCATATCACATAGAATTGTCGTAGTGAGGTGAAGCCACAAATTTCCAACACTAATGAAAAAGGGAATATGGTGTAGTCCCTACCTAATTTCTAATGCTATAAGTGTTGACAACTTGGTCACTTTTTCAATCACTATCCAAATCAGAGGGCAGTGGAGGGGAATCACCACCAGCCTCAACATAGGCCAATGAAGCAAGGTTATTCTTTTTCAATCACAATGACTGAAGTTGAAGCAGAAAATGATGTGGTGGTAGGTACTCTTTTTGTTCTCTCAAATCTAGCAAGTACTTTGTTTGATTCTGGTTCTACGCATTCCTTTATTTCCTCCATGTTTGCAAAGAATTTAGAATCAACCCCCGATTTGTTAAAAGTAGAGTTATCAGTCAAGACTCTTGGTGGTATTATCCAAGAATTGTTAGTGTTTATAAACTGTAGTATTTACTTTAGTGAGCACAATATTATCGCAAATCTAGTAGTCTATCCCATGTCGGAATTCGACATTATACTAGGGATGGACTTTCTCTCAAAGTATAATGCTAAGATCAAATGTAGAATCAAGGAAATATCATTAGTCTTGAATGGAAAACCAATAGTTATATTCCAAGGAGAGATATCTCAACCTGATCTTTGTCTAGAAGAACCTCCTATATCCTTATTTATGGAGTTAATTAGTGAAAAATAAGAAGTAAATGAGAGTTTGAGGATAGAAAATGTCCCCATCATCTAGGAATATGTTGACGTATTTCCTGAGGAGTTACCCAGACCTCCCCTAGAAAGAGAGGTAGAGTTATCCATTGAACTCATACTTGGGTCTCATCCGATATCTATTACCCCCTATAATATGGAAAATGTAAAGATATAAGAATTAAAGAAACAACTACAAGATCTTTTGGAGAAGGGGTTTTTTCGACCGAGTGTGTCTCCTTGGGGAGAACCTGTTCTCTTTGTGAAGAAGAAAGAAGGATCGATGTGGATATTCATTGATTATAGAGAACTGAACGGGATCACATTGAAGAAAAAATAACCTCTTCCAAGAATTGATGGCTTATTTAACCAACTTTGTGGGGCTCAATTCTTCTATAAGATTTATCTTCGATTTGGTTATCATAAATTGAGGGTGAAGAAAGAAGATATTCCAAAAAAATCCTTCCAATCAAGATATGGGCATTATGAGTTTGTTGTTATTCCCTTTGGACTGACTAATGCACCTACTATTTTTATGGATTTGATTAATAGAGTATTTAAGGACTACCTTAATAACTTTGTGGTAGTTTTTATTGATGATATTCTGATATATTCCAAAAGTCGTGAGGATCATGAGGATCATCTAAGGGGTATTTTTCAAACTCTATGGAAGGAAATAATTTTTTGGAAAGTTCATAAAATGTGAATTCTGGTTGCGACAAGTTACTTTCTTGGGGCACATTATTACCAATGAAGGAATCATAGTTGACCCTGTAATGATAAAAGTTGTAGAAGAGTGGCCCCAACCTACAACAATAATTGAGATTCGTATTTTCCTTGGTTTAGTAGGATATTATAGGAGGTTTGTTAAGAACTTTTCACGACTTTATAATCCATTAAAAAAATTTAACTCAAAAAGGGTTCAATTTCATCTGAAAAAAAGGAGTGTGAGGAAAGTTTCCAAGAGCTAAAGAAGAGATTGGTTACTGAACCCGTGTTAACTCTTCCCTCAAGTGGAGAAGGATTCATTATTTTTAGCTATGCATCTCTAAATGGTCTTGGGTGTGTCCTCATACAAAAATGACAAAGTAATTGCTTATGAATCTTGACAATTGATGATTCATTAGAAAAACTATCTTACGCATGATCTGGAGCTGGCTGCGGTCATTTTTGCTATGAAGATATAGAGGCACTATATTTATGGGTAGAAATGTGATATATACACAGACTGTCAAAGTTTGAAGTATATTTTCACACAAAAGGAATTGAACATGAGGCATAGGAGATGGTTGGAACTTCTCAAATACTATGATTGTCCGATTCATTATCATCCTGGAAGAGCAATCCAATCCCCTAATGCATTAAGTAGGAAATACCCAGTTTTTTCCATGATGAGGATTCAAATAGATTCTTTGATCAATAACCTAGTAAATATGGACATGGGAATTATAAGGGAAGGGACATCATCAACCCTAACCCAAATTATTTCTCAACCGTAATTACTAGAGAAAATCAAGACAACTCATAAAGAAGATCCTTTGTTAAAACAGAAGTTTGGGGCTGTGAAAGATAGTAAGTTTCCTGAGTTCAATATTGATCAAGAAGGTATAATGAAATTTTGTACAAGACTATGTGTTCTATCTATTCTAGAAATAAAGGAGTTGATGGATGAAGCTCATAGCTCTACTTTCTCTATACATCCTGGAAGCACAAAAATGTATTGGGACCTTCATGATCATTGTTGGTGGGATAATATAAAAAGGGAGATTGCTGACTACACTTCAAAGTGCCTGGTATGTTAGCAAGTAAAGGAATAGAGACAAATTCCTAAAGGGAAGTTGCCACCACTACCCATACCAGCATGGAAATGGGAAAATATCACTATAGACTTCATCACTGGTCTCCCGATAACTTCCAAGGGAAACAATGCGATATGGGTTATTGTGCACTGTCTCACCAAGACTGCCCATTTTATCTCCATTTGGGAAGATTTATCTCTTGATCAACTTTCTAGGATTTATATGAAAGAAGTGGTAAGGATGCATGGAGTTCCACTTTCTATCGTATCTAATCGTGATCTAGGGTTCAAATCAAAATTTTGGAGAATTTTTCAACATGCTATGAGCACTGAATTTAATTTCAGCACAACCTATCACCCCAAAACTGATGGCCAATCAAAAAGAACTATTCAAACACTCAAGGATATGTTGATAACATGATCAATGGAATTTAAAGGTGTATGGGATCAACATCTCCCTTTAGTTTAGTTCTCTTACAATAACATATTCCACTCGATTATTCAAATGACACCAAATGAAGCTATATATGGTAAGCAGTGTAGAAATCCTACTTGTTGGAATGAAGCTAGTGAGAGAAATATTCTTTCTCCTGATATTGTGCAAGAGATAATAGAAAATGTCCATGCCATCCAACAACACATTATGGCTGCTCAGAGTCGAAAAAATAGCTATGCAAACAACCATCGAAGGGACTTGGAGTTTGATGTTGGTGACAAAGTCTTTCTTTGAATTTCACCTTGGAAGAGATTCATGAGGTTTGGTTGAAAAGGGAATCTCATACCTAGGTAAATTTCCCCCTATGAAATCCTTGATCGTGTAGGAGCAGTGTCCTATCGACTTTCTCTTCCTCCAAATCTAAACAAGTTCATGACATCTTCCATGTATCCGTCTTGTGGAAGTACATACCTGACCCTTCACATGCAGTAAATCAAGTGGTGGTACAACTGGAACATCACCTCTCTTATGAAGAATAACTGGTGGAGATCTTGGATCGTAGAGACAAGGTTCTATGCAACAAGACTACCCACCTTGATAAGGTGTTGTGGAGGAATCAAAAATGTGAAGAATCCACGTGGGAACCAGAGGAGTCTATGAGGTAGAAGTACCCACACATTTTCTCTTCTGAGGGTACGAGTTAAAATTTCGGGGACAAAATTTCTTAAGGGGGGGGAGAATGTAACGACCCAACTTTTTTAATAATATTTGTTTACTAAATTTGTGTGTTGTTTCATTTTATAATCCATAAAACTATATCCATTAATTAATGAAGTGATACCGTTGGGTTTCGATTGTTATATAACTATTGGTCAATATGACCATTGGTCAATATGACCATTGGAAAATAAACTCTTAACATTATAATTATTGTTTATAAATATAAGTTATCTTGGTTAATTAATACAGACAGAATATTCAATGACCTCATCCAGTAGACTCGGGTCGTACAAAGCCCATTTGTCAGAGCTTGGGAAGGAGGTGGCATCTTTGGGCTTTGTTCTGGACCAAGCCCAAGCTGAGCTTCAACATGTGAAGCTTGAACGAAATTTCCTAACGGATAATTTCAAGCTGGTAGAAATCACCACTCGGGAAATGTTGTCCAAGCCGCCCCAAGATTCTATCAACATAGTACACCTTACACATAGGTCCTATGCAGGTGTTATGAGGGGATATGTAACGAGAACTTAGTTATGTTGTGTAATCATTTTGTATAAATAAAATTGTTATTTCTTATTATGTTAAATTTGTGAATTTCAAATGTCTGAATAAATGTAGGATGAAGTTTCATATTATTGATGAATTTTGGAAAAAGGGGTATTATAAAATATTTTTGTAAACATTAAATAATTAATAATGTGAAATGATTTTCAAAAAATGGTCTTCTACAATTGTGAGCAGAAATAATTTTAGAGTCTAACAAGATCAACTTAATTTTTGGTGAATAGTATATTATGAATATTAATATACCCTTATGAATAGTAATTAATAGTAAATCAGCCAAAAAAATAGGAACTTCACCCATGAAAGTATAAGTATAATTTAGACATCTTAAAAGTGAAAAAATGGTCATAATATAAGTATTGGTATTTTGGTATGTCATAAATATTTTAATTAAAATTTTATAATTAATTTAATAATTTAAAATAAAAATTTATTTTCATAAAATTTAATCATAAATTTTTACTTTATTTTCTTATGGTTATACGATAATTTTATGGGACCTTGATTACTTTTTCAAGGTGTTACAAAATAAGTTATAATTTTAGAGTTGTTTTTTTGAATAAGTAATGATATTATTTAAAAATTTAATTACAAATGATTAGAAAATTATTTTCATAAAATGGATATCATTTTTTAATTCAATGCATCAATATTAGGTTAGGGTGAATTTTTGGGATTTTTCTGAAATAATTGAATTTTCAGTGAATAATAAAAATATAGTTTTGATTTTCGGGTGTTTAATGTCATCATTGATGATGTAATCATGATGTAATAAATATGGTCAACTTGTGAATATTAATATAGGTTATGAGGTGTACAAAGTGTCCAAAACCATGTGTAAGCCCATGGTTTTGCAAATACTACCAATGAGGTGTCCCTTGGAAATTAATTAAATATTCCCTCACTTTTCCTATAAATACCAAGTCATTCCCTCATTCATTTCATTCCAAAATACTCATCAACTAATATCTGGTATTTCTACCTCCCAATGAGTCCTCCCAAGGTTCTCTCAAGCCCCCTAATGTCCCAAACTTCGAGCTTTCGAAGATACTCTTCAAGGTAAAGGAACCTTTCACCCTCCTATTTTTAGTCATGATTTCCTTTATGTTATATCTTCTAGTTTCCATATTCTTATGTGGAGGTATGTTCTTGTATATTATTATTACTATCAATTTAATTTTAAAATTATGAGAGACACTTTCTTCTCTCATCAATTTATTTTCTGAATTTTCAAGCGACACCGTTAGGCTGTCATATTTTTCGTAAAAGAAATAACATCTTCTCTTTTCTTTCATGTTTCCTTTTCATGTGGTATGTCATTAAAATATCCATACCATGATCTTATTATGAATCCATACTATATTATAAATTATTTATGAGTGTTTTAACCTTGTCCTATTCCTTTTTAATGTTTTCTAAATTGGTGTTATGTAGTCATTATGCTGCATAGTTTTCATCTCTAAATCTCTCTCTTTTTCTCAAGAAATTATCTTGTATTTTTTATGTGGATACCCAAATCTATTTTAATTTCTCAAGTTATTAATAAATACATAAAATTTATCTATTTTATTTATGAATTGACATACATATAACTCTCACTCCCTTTCCATGGGTTATAAATGACAAAATGATCTTATTTTTAAGTACTTTTTAAACGTCACGATTTTGACATGAAACCCATTTATTTGATTCTCTTTGGATTATTTATGAAATGTTTGATTATTATCTATGTGGATCACATGAAAATAAATACATATTAAGGGTGTGACTTGATATCGCTCCAATGTATTGGGTAAAGAATTAATCTCTAGAGATGACAAGTTTCACGATACCTTGGTGAATAACCTTGGTAATGATTTTATGACACCTTTAGAATAAACCTTAGTGATATGTTCATGAATGTATAAATGAAATTTTGTAGCCACTTATTCTAGTTACGATTCATGTTCTTTTTCTTATGATAATTCTACTTTTCTATTGCTCATGTCTTGTGGTTTTCTTTAAGTTCTTACTGATATCACAAGTAAACTGATTCCCCTGATTTCCTTACTGGGCCTTTTTCTCAACCTTTCCTTTGATGTATGTATCCAGGTTATGAGATGAAATAATTATACTTAGGATGAACTTATGATGAACCCTTACAATTGGAGTAGAAGAATTTTTTATGTTGTTTTCATATTTTATGTTCCTGATTTCCAAGACACTAGACGTTAAAGATCCTCTATTTGTAAAATGTAATGAAAAGTTATGTAATATAAAGGTAGGATTCCATATAAACCATAATAAAAAAATCATATATAAAAATGAGAGTTAAATCAAAGGAATAATCCATGACACATGGTAAGACCTTGGAACTACAGGTTCTAAGAGAAATGGACTCACTCCTAAAACAATATCGTGCTAAGTGGACTAACAAAGTAAACCAAACCTATGATCTCTCATATTCTCACTAGAAATGAACCCTATATAGTCCACTCACTAAGCTAGAGAAGCATACATCTTATTACCACCTTAACTACAATATCCTGTGATATAACCAAAAAACACACATCATAACAATAATCATCTCTAGTAAAATTAATAACCCATAATCAAGAACAAAATTTTAGACCATTCCTCCTTTGAAAACCCCCTTTGAAAGAACAATTAAAAAACAAACATTTTTCTTGAGGCCATTTCAAAATATTTTGGTAATATAAAACCATTTTTAAATGAAATAAAATTATTTAAAAACACTTCCTTGATTTTTTTATATAAACCAAATTTGAATATCTTTTTTAAAATTCTAAAAATTCCTTTTAAAACATTATACACATAGGAAATTGTATTAAGGCCACTTGGCCTTGGGCCTTCGGACTTTGTAATGGGTCTACCTCTACCCACACAAAATAGGTCTTTGATTTAAATAATAAATTGAGGCTTCGACCCCAACCTTTAAAAAAAACTGTATAAAATAGTCCCAACATAAATCATCGGTGAAACACGTAAGGACAAAATAATAAACATACGAAAATTTCAAAAGTAGTGGAAATCATAAAAAATTCTATCCCAATTGGTAAAATTTCAGAAAAATTATAAAATAATTTTAAATCACTTAATCCCCCTTTAAAAACCATATCAATTATTTTATCAACCAAAAATATATTGTATTATTTGATGGAAGATAAAATATAGGCCTAAATCCAAAAAAACAAATGGAAATAAATTTCAATTACTTTAAAACCTTGAGAAACATGTGTATTTAAATCCAAATTAACCCAACTAAAATTTGTAAATTCAAAGAAATCAATTTAAAACACCCATATATTTTTGATAAATTAGGGAAATAAAAATTCATAGAAAAAAATACCAAGGGAAAACACAAACAATGTGAATCCTTTAACAATGATGAAAGAATGTTTTTGATAGAATTTCACACACCCTAGGAATCAAAAATCATAATAAATAAAAAACTAAACCCACTTAGGGGTTATCCATGATGTGTGCAGTAATAGGGAAAGAGAAAAGTGATGATAAATAATAGGAATGAGAAGGAGAATGGGAAAGAGTTTTACCTGGACTATAATCCTCTTGAAACTACATAGAGGACCTAAAAACCATTGATAAATAAAGGATGGAGGTTCCATGTATGTGGGTCTTGACCACATTCATACAAGGAGGAGAGTGGGGAGAGGGGGTAATGAATTAGGAAAAAATAGAGGAAATTTGAAATCATAAATTCAAAATTTTTATGAATCTATGAATATCTCTTGGTTTCCACACATTTTCCCAAACCATGCTCCCTTTACTAGGAACACAGAGGTAACCACACAATTGGATCACATGGTTTGGTGAATCATGCATCGACTATAAAAAATGGATTTATCCTATTATAGACACCCCTCAAATGATATCTACATGGTTAGCACTAACCATGTCCTCACTGTGCAGCATGAAAAATATTCATAAAATTTTTAAAATTAAAATTGAACATCCCCAAAACCCCTTATAAAAACACCAATAAATAAATAAATAAATAAAATAATTATAAATAAATGTGTCATAATAATCTAACCTCCCATGACGTTTTATTCCCCCTATAAATCCAAAAAACTCCATGAGACTCAAAGAAGAACCTCAAATGAAAAATAAGTAAAAGTTATGACATAATCTTTAAACTTGTTGACACCAAATTTATCCCAATGCACTAAAAATATCTCCAAAATATCCAAGAATATTTAAATACTTATGTAATAACTCACATATGACCGTTAATGGGTAAACAAGAAATGAAGACTCCTAGTGGGTCACCTCACCAATTAAGAATCTATTAACATAGTGGATCCAAAGGAAGTAAGGGAATCCCCAAAATACCACTATGAAAGTTGGTCCAAAACCGATCTAAAAAACAACTCAATAAAACCCCCAACAACTATGCTTCTATAATTTCCACAAAACCCTAAGTTCATATTCAAATAAGAAAGACATATAACAACCCAAATACAAGAAATGGATCATCAATATGAAAAAGGGAAGGAGGAAATGATACCCTAAAAGCTCTAATGAAACATTCCCAAAAGATATTGTAGCCCTAAGAAAACTCCAAAAATTTAAAAATAAGAACTGTTAAACCACCCATTGTCATACTCTAACCAAGAAAAAATAGAATAATTCACAAACCAGGAACATGCATCCTCTAACAACATGGGTTTGAGCCTTGGGTCAAGAATTAGGAAGTTGTAACACAGGAAATCATACCGTGAACACTGACCATGGTGATCCTGTCAAACCCAAAAAATATTAGTTAGCATCTAATATCAACTAGTCCCACGTCCACCCTAGTAACTTGAAACACACAACTATAGATTTCTCCATACCCAAAGAATCAAGACCAAACCTCACTACCCAAAGGTACAATCAAACTCTAAAGGAATCAACCATTCCAATGATACATGAGAAAACCCAAAAGCATCTCATCCAATAAGAAACAACTAAGAAAATATTTAAGGGAGAAAACCTAATAAGAATCACCCTAATTAAATGACCACCCAAACCTGAATAAATTCAATAATTTTCTAGGGAGAATACTTTCAATAACAATGATAACCACAAGACCCAATTTAATCATATCCAAAGATACATCCTCTTCCATCCAAAATATTTTTCCAATTCAAAATAACCATTTCAAAGGAATCAACAAAAATCACTACTAAAAATCTCTAAAATATTAAACATATAAAAAGAGTATTTTTTAAACATTTTAAAACCAAAAAAATAAAATTTAAAATTCACATCCCCATTTAAAACTAATTTTAAACAGAGTTTTATCCTTATAAAAAATTCTACATATCCAAACTCTAATAAAACTTGTCCATAAGACATTTTCCAAACAAAAAACCCCATTCTAAAAATTTAAGATCAACCCCTTTATTTTAAACCCCACATTTACCCACTTTAAATCCATTTTAAATCAAATGTTCCTTTCAAAAACCCTTTCAAGAACATTTCAAAATTTATATTATCATTTTAAAATATTTAAAATTAACTTAAAAAAATTAACTACCTAAAAAATCTTTATCAAATATTAGAAAAAACCTAATTAACTAAAACGACACAACATAAGTCCAAATAAAATGGGATTAGTGAGATGGAATGAATTGGCCATATGGATTGGAATACCATGTCACAATCACATAACCACCACCAATAATAATAGGGAACCACATAAACAAGCTCCACATGTGTTACCAAGCCATGTGATCTCACTATATACCACAAAATCAACATCAATTTTATCCCTCAAACCACATGAATCCATCAAACAGTCCAAAATATTAGAAATCAAAAGTAAAGAATCAAAACCATACTTCATATTGAGAATTGAGACTCATCCCAGTTGGTGAGGACTCTTTAAGTGCATCCAAGAGACCCAGGATCAAATCCAGGTGGGGGATAATTTTCGGGGTACTGTAGCAGTACTGTGCAAGAACGGTAGCAGGTACTATAGAAGGAACTATGCACACTTTAGCAGGTACTGCAGAAAGTAATGTTTGACACTGTATCAGCTGGAAATATGCCCCCGTTTGGGCTTTCGGGCCACCGATTTGGTCCCCGAGTCCTTTAAGGACTTCGCGCTACTCAGGCCTTCAGGTCAGTAAGGCCTTCGGGCCACCTCAAGGCCTTTGAACCACATTAAGTGCAGATGCAAACCAGACAACCTGCATGGAAAAATCTTCAGAAGGAGGAGGAGCAAGGATATTTCACAATAGCAGAAGCTAAACTGATTGTAAGAATGAGAGGGTATGGAACCTGCCATCGAGACAAGCCTATGAATGTATGGGAAAGCCTAGCCAAATGTCCATGCGAAGGTGGAGAGATGATTTCATGATGAAGATGCTGGGGATGAGCAGTTCCAAGTAGTTATTTTGGGTTGTATTTAATGTTTAAATCCTACGAGCAATGAATTCCTCTAAGGCCAATAGGCCATGTAATACATACACCTACGGGCCTTGTAAGGGTTCCACCTCACCCCTTGAAATGTGGATTATCAAAAATCAATAAAAAATGAAGGCCTTTGGGCCATTGGAGGAGGAGGAGTGTAAGATATCTTGACACTATTCCTTCTTCTACCTATAGAGTCTCAATAGTCCAACCTTCATTTAGAAAATACTCCCAAATAAAAAAGAACACTTTGAAACCTCAGTCCTATTAAGAAATCAAGGCTTTGATACCATTTTTAATGACCTAGCCTAGGATTCCACCTAAATTGACACCTAGACTAACTCACTATATTCTTGAGGGGAATCATCGATCCCCATGGTTCGATCATAAGAATCAAAGGAATCACAAGAAATCGATGGGGATTATTTTTACCTGATAAATTTAATCTAAATAGTATAATAATTATTATATAATTCTGATATGATCCATATATATATATTATAAATCTATTCCAAAAATAGTTCAAAATTTTAAATATAAAACTTAAACATTTTAAATAGAATTATAGATATCACGGATGAAAAATAAATCCCTCTTCTCACCCTTCAATTCCCTCACTTACAACCAACTCCTTGACCGACTATGACCTCTATATATATAATACATCTAACAATAAACATAACTGAATATAGGAAATATATTATATGGATAAATCTATTGAAACACTAAAAATAAACACTAATGTAACTTATTAATATATCTTACATGACCCAAGGCCAGGCTCCATCCAATCTCAAATCTTGATCTAAGCATCGCACCAGATTTTGAAAATTCATTTGGCCTATAATAACCAAGTGGCATGAGTGGGATGTGATCTCAATGTCCCAGTAGGTAATCACTAAAAAATTCATTTTTTATTTTTCCAAAATAAACAAAAAATTATATTCTGAAATATGATATTTAAAAAAAATATTTTCCAATCCTTTAGGAAAAAAACTAAAAACCATTTCATAAAACCTCCATTTATTTTATTTAAAAGAACACATTTACTTGGAAATCATTTTCACAACCCAAATCTCTTTTATAAAAAGACACATGCATTTATATATCCATTTTTAAAGAAACCCAACCAATTTAAATCATTCCTTGAAATTAATTAATTTATTACCTTAAAATTGATACTAAAAAGGAAATCTAGAATAACCAATTAAATGATAATAGAAGAAATAAGTAAGAAAGGATAAATAAAAAATAAAGTATTAAAGACGTAGGCAATAAAAATGAAGAAAGATAGTAAATAGTAATCACAAAATCATCCATAAAAATGAGAGTGGGAAAAAAATAATATGAAACATAATAAGAAAAATCTAGGAAACATGGAAAGAGATTTGGCTTATAGGTTCCAAAGGTAACTGAATCTCTCATGGAACAATATCTAGACAAGTGACTTAATATAGTAAACTAGACTCAGGAGATCTCACAGTATCATTGGTAATGACCCCTATCTAGTCCACACACTGCGCTAGAGAATCACCCATCTATTTACCTAGAAACCTACAACCTCCCATGTTCCAACCACAAAACATACATCATATAAAACATCATGTCTAGTAAAAATAACAACCCACAATAAAGAACACAATTTGAAAACATTCCACCTTTTGAAACCCTATTTGAAATTTCAATTAAAAATAAAACATTTTTCTTGAGGCCATTTCATAAAATTTTTTAATTTAAAACTATTTTAAAATGAAATCAAATCATTAAAAAATATTATTTTAATTTTTTTTAAAAAAACCAAATTCAAACATCAAGTTTTAAATTCCAATCCATCCTTTTAAAACATTATACACATATGAAATGACATATATATTTGAAAAAAAATCAACGTATATATTCATATATTATCACGTGAATATGTGCACATGACTATATATATATATATATCCAGATATATGTCTATAATACTTGAATATAATATAAAAAACCATGCATTAATCATAGGTGAATCATGCATGTATAAAACAATAAACATAATGAATTTTATAAAGTAGGGGGAATCGAAGAAATTTTACCTTAATTAGTACAATTCAATAAAAGGTATCAAGTAATTATAAAACACCCAATTATTCTTTGAAAACCATGTCATATATTTTATCATCTAAAAATATATTTTATTCTTTAAAGGAAGATAAAAACCAGGTTTAAATCCATAAGAACCTAATTGGAAATCAATTGAATTATCTTAAAAACCTTGAGAAACATGTGTTTTTTATATCCAAATAAACCCAAATAGAATTTATAAATTTAATGAAATAAATTTAAAACAGCTAAGAATATATATTAAATTAGGAAAACACAAAATAATTAAAAGTCCTACTTTGGGAAAGTATAAAAGGTACAATAACTTCAATAACAACAAAGGTAAGTTTTTGAGAGAGGACCACACACCCTAAAAACCAAAAATAATAAGAAATAAAATACAAAACCCACTTAGTCTTTAGTCATGGTGCACCCAAAAAGAGAGAGAATTAAAATTTGAGAAGAAGAAAAGATAAAGGAGAAATAGGAAAGAAATGAGGCTTACCTAGAAAAGGATCCACTTGAAATTGCATGAAGAACCAAAAAAAAAGAGAAACAAAAGAGGGAGACACCATGGGAAGGGGGATCAATCAACATCATGTAAATGAGAGATGGGGAAGAGGGGGTCATAAATTAATGGAAAATAGGGGGAGGGAAAAATCATAAATTCAAATAAATTATGAATCTCGATATATCACATGATTACCACACGGTTTCCAAAAATGTGTGCCAATTGTGCACCCTTTATTTAGAACATTAAAGATCCAAAGTGGTTAGATCACATGTTTTTTGAAACTATTCAATAACTAGGGGAATTATATATATCACATAATAGACATCCCCATCATAATCATCAAACGGTTAGCTTTAAGCATCCAATAAACGTCTGGAAAGCCAATAATTATTAAATTTTCAAAAACAATTAAAAGGAATGGCCCTATGAATCCTTATCAAAAATAAAAACCAGTAAATAAATTAATAAAATAAAAAAGTAAAAATTATGGTATCATGTTAAAGAAATAATGACATAATTCTAAGAATTTTGAAATTATATTACTAGCATAAGATGAAATACTGAAGAAGAAAAAGTTTACATAAAAATTATCAGGTACTTTGATAGATGAATTAAATAAGGTAATTCCATATGATGAGATATTTCCATACTTCTTAAATAGTATTATATTCATAAAATTAAAGGAGGAATCATGAAGAGTTCTCTTAAAGATAAATCTAAAATGGAAGGATATCTTTTGTTGATAAATAAATATAAAAACTTTTTATCTCACTAAAAATATTTATATAACCATATTATTACCATATATATTATGTTTGTTTTTATTTTTGTAGGAAATTTAAGGTGGGTTATGTGAAGGGAGAGTTGCAATTATGAGAAAGATATGAAAATGTTACAGCTAAAAGGGGTATCCATCTTGGAAGTGATTCTAAAAATTGATATCTTGGAGCATAATTGAATAAGGGTTAATCCTTTATAAATAATATTATTAATGATCACCCATTAAGGTGGATAAACATCGAGTTGCTTCTTGAATCTATCATTTTATAAAAATCTATAATTTTATGAAAAGTGGTTGAAGATGTGATTGAATAAGTATTTTTTCCCCATTATCTCCATCTCATTTCAAAAGTATAAATTCTAAAGTTAAGGTTATAAATTGAAGTGATAAATTACATGAAAAGTGAATAATTTTAAGAATATATGGTTGTGAATTACAAGTGTTGGGAAGTTTATTAGTCACTCTTGTTTTGTACATCACGCATTTATCAGGTAAAATTATTTTTAATTAATTAATAAGTTTCAATTTAGTATCATAATTTTTATTTATTTCCAATAAGGGGGATTAAATAAAATTATTTACAGTAATACTGATATTAATTTTATATATGTGTATCAAAAAAATATCCAAAGGGAATGTTTATTGAACATTGTGGTTTTTTGTTTAATTTGTTTTCAATAAAAATTTACTTGAATATGATTTTACAAGAGAATATTAGTAGGATATTAAAGTATCAAAATTTCTTTCATAAGAGGATTAAATTTCATGTACCCTCAAATTGTGATTAACATTCTAAATAAGAATATTGTAAATGAGGATGGGAAAATATTATTTTATACCATTGTTCAAATGGAAAAGAATTTTTATAGTAATATTCTACCAATATTTATATTTCATCGATAAAATTAATTTAATATTTATTATAAATTATGATCAAATAATTGAAATCATTTCAAGTTTTTTATGTAAATAACTTTTTTTAGAAAGTTGAAGAGGAAATGAGTTCCATGGAGTATAGTTATTTCTATATAATATGACATTATGAATATGAATGAAACTATTTGAGGAATATTTTTCTAATTTTTTACATAATTAAGAATCTATATATTTTAAAGAAGAATAAAATTTACTTGATCTTTGAGGAATCTTCCTATTGAATATCATGTATAAAGGATGGTTTATATGGAAGTCACTTGGACTATGTTAAGTTTTAAGAAGAGATAATGGTTTTAAAGAATTTTTTTATTGAAGTATTTATTTTTAAATCTAATTATACATTTGAAAATATTTTAATAATTTTATGTTACATGTTTTGGATGATTTATAATGTCTGATGATATTTTGGAGAAATCAGGAGAAATATTTTAGTTGATTTGAGAAATTTGATAATAAAACTAGCATGTTCTGGAATATTTATTTTATATGATAGATATAATAATTTTTTTGGTGATGTTATAGCTTTATCTACTCATACACTTAGAATATACTATAGTACAGTAACTGGTGGATATAAATTGTGATGAAACTCATTAGTTATTACATTTACAATCAACCACTGACTTGGTTTTGATTGAGATGAAATTATTTATATATAAACACATTATACATATACATAAGTATTACATTGATTCCATGGTTAAATTAATACATATCATAGATAGTTTCACATCCCGAGGACCAGAAGGTTTAGTGACTTAGAGGCTCGCTACATAAACTTCTTATTTTACAAAACTTGTTGACATTTCTCTATAAATCTGGTCCTATTGACCTTATTCTAGACATATTTTATGATATAATCATCTTCATAACATGGGTAATGTAAATATAATTAATGGGTATTCTCAAATGCTCAGTTAAGGAAACTTATTAACTCTTCATAACCATTAGATAATAAAGTTGAGGAAAACATGATAAAAGAAGAAGTATTAGATAAAAATATCTTGGGATCATAAGTAATAATCATAAAACATGATTGAGAATTGAAGATCATAGAATATCAACATAAGTCCCAATAAATTTTATAAAAAACATGTATTAAAAGTATATAATTAAATTCAAACAAAACATGAAATCACAACATAAGAAAATAGAATATATTTAGAACATGGAATATCATAATAATATGATATAGCATATAAATAAATTATAACATAGGAAAAATAAACCGCATAAATATGATGATAAATAAAAATTACATAGTGGATTAGGTTTCACTAACTGATTCCCATAGTAGAGAAGATATCACTACCTGATTCCCACAGTAGAGCAAGAATCACTACCTAATTCATATATTGGAGCAATAATTCCATACTCAATTACCATAGATATCCCATGAGATATAAAACCTTAAATACTTCATTGGAGGTTGATATAGGACCCCACCCATAATCATCCATACATATGAGTTCCATTTAAAAAACAAATCATTCATATTATCATAAATAACCCATCAAAATAAAATGGATTTCATAACCTTTCCAAATGGTATCATAAAAAATGATCATTTGATACTAAAAACTTGATCACCAAAAAGGAATATTTAAAAAGTGAACATATACAGTGATTTGAAAAATATTTTTATATTTTAGAATAATTCTTTAAAAACGGAATAGAAATCACAAAAATAACTTATGTTAAAAAAATTCTTAATATAACATTAAAAAGACATGATTCTCAAGTCACTTTTCAAAAACTATTTTTTTTAAGATGAAGATAAAACCTCTTAAAAAATTACTTAAAAAATTCCAATAAATATACCTTGATAATAAATAAAAAATATGTCAAAATTTTAAGTAAAATATAATAAAATAATATAATGGTAAGGAAAATCCATTTAAATATTTTAAAACATCTTTATTGAAAACTGCCTTCTTTAAATGGATAAAACCCATTATTTTAAAATAAATAAAGGGGAATAAAAGGGTAATTATAGATATAAATGGTTTGGTATTCCACTAGGGAAAAAAAACATTGGCAGGAAGTATAAACATCAATATGGTGGGAAAATCAATTAAAAGAAATGGGATTTATTCTTAACAAAAAAAACATTTTCACTAAACAATATAATCATCAAGGAGGAAAACTTTGGTGTGAAACAAGATTTACATATAAAGGAATATGGAAATAAAACATAACATAATAATAGGTTAAAATAAATCAATATTAAAATATAATAGTCAAAGAGGAGTGATTATTACCTAAGTAAAATATTTGATTCATGAAAACCTCTTACCTTAATTCCTGAATTACACTAAAGCTCATGAATCACCTTGCAAAGTAGATTCTTAACAAATAGGAGGAATCAATAAAACCATAGAAACTACTTGGGGGAAGTGTATTTATAGAGGTACTGATAAGGTAAATTCATGATAAATTCCTTTGGGGTAGAGAGGGATGAGAGAATAAGTGGGAGTGATCTCCTTTTATAAGTGAAAATGAGGGGATTTTCATTGAAACTAAAGTTAGTTTAGTGGTATGAATGATATAACATGGGTGTTAGGTGGGTTATGTTAGACATGTGGGTATGAATTTCATACCAACAAAGTATTTCTAGAAGGAGTAAGTTACCTTTTAATTTTTAAAAATTTGAGATACTCTATTTACCCATTTTAACCTTATTAATCTTGATTAAAAATTAATCATGGTAATTATTTTATCCCTAAAAAAATATGACCCTTATTACCCAATTTTTATTTTATGAATTCAAATTTTCCCTTAATTTAACCTAATAAAATTTATAAAATTGTTGAAATTAACTTTTAAATTATAACATATAATGTGTAGAAAAACCTTGTTTTTAGAAAAATGATGCTTGATTTATTAAGTGTTTTTAATATTATTTATCATTAATTATCAATTAAATTAGTGTTATTTTATTTTTACATATGTATAGAATTCATAGTAGAGACTTAAATTAAAATATATCCATTTAATTTAAGAAAACACAATACTTAGAAAAGTATCCTTCGTTGAAAAATAATTGTTTTATCATATTAACTAATTTTTTACCATAGGTAACTTAATATTTATGAAAAAAATAAAGTGGTCCATATTAGATAATCTGGACCCAATGATTATTAATTTAAAATTCAATTCTTCTTATTCAATTTTAAAATGTTTTTAAAAATAATTTTAATATAATAAATGTTTAATGTATTAAAACATTTTTTGAGAAAAATATTACTTGACATCTAAAATATCAAATATAGGTTTGTAAAATATAATAAATATTTTAAAATATATAATTTAAATTAAAAAATATATATTTTTTAGTAAAAATGTTTCATAAATTTCTAAACCATATATATAATGCATAAAAGTCATAGTATTAATAAAAACGATATGTTTCACTATTCACCTAAAAATAAATTCATTAGAAAAATATAATAAGTTAATATTTATTTAGTAAATAAAAAAGTTTTTTTTTTAAATTAACATCCTAAAATATATAAATTTTATTTTTAATAAGAAATAAAATATAGGAAAAATCAGATTTTATTGGACAAAAAAATTATATATTTACTATAAATTACTAATTAATCTAGTGTTAGATTATTATTTATAATATATATATATATATATATATATTATTAAATCATATTAAAATTTGTTCTTTGAAGTAAAATTTCAATTTCAACAAATACATTTTTTAAGAATAATGTGAATTGGGAAAAAATGACCTTTCAAAAAGTATAAATATTCATGATATATCTATACATTTAAATATTTTGTTACATATTTATATAATACTAATTTCTACTTACATAAACATTTATGATATACTTTTATTACCTAATCATTAGATAAGCTCTGATTATAGTTTCGGGTGGTGGTTCAGATGGCATGGATCTTATGAGAATCTCTATGATTTTGAACTTATCTCATATATGATTCTTCTCAAAACATTATTGTTTGAGTTCTACTTGGGAGAGGTATAGGGAAAACCCTAGAAAATCTACATCCCTTCCATGATTTAAAAAATAGGCTTCATGGGGAATAATTCTTATTTTGTATGCCATTTATTCCTACATCCTTTTTTATGTTTTCATTATAATTACTTCAATTTATACCTACTAATTTAACAACTAAGTTTTAATGGTCATAAATAATATCGAATTTTTTTTCATTTTATTTTTCTATAGTGTGTAAAAAATTCTATTTAATATATTATTTATCTAAGGAGAATATATTGTAAAATTTTGCGTCATTCCATTCTCACCCTTAAAAACATTTCCTCGCGATTTTAATTATCACCTACTGATAAAAATAGTTAAGGGTAACTAAAAGGTAATCATGAACCATGATATAATTTATAGAGAAATTTAATCCCTACAAACCTAGGAAATATATATTTTTACTTAGATTAGTATTATCGCTAAAATTTAGTTTTTCACTGGCCATTTGAATTAAGATTTTATTGTTAATCATCCTTGCATCAATAGACTATCATAGGTTGATGTAAGATATGATTTCCTTATTCCAACAAATAATTTTTCCTCTAAGTAATGGGAAAAATTAATTCCTAGTATCACATTAAATGTATCTAATGGAAGGATAATAAGACTCACATGAATCATAATCCCACAAACCATGATGAAGATTCATATACCTTAGATATAATATTTATACCACTAAATGTTTCTATTTTAACATCTAATAGTTGGTGAAAATGTATATGTTATAAGAAATCCACAAATCTAGAGTTAAAAATAGGTGTACCAAGAACCACTTAATTATCACTATCCACTTTAATATTAGTCATTTTATAAGTATTTCCCTGATCATATAGTCTAATAGGTTTTTTATGTCAATTTTCATCTTAATCCCTTGGATTAGTGAAACGGTTTAAATAGTTATCAATTTCCTCATATCTAAATAGTTGAACTCCTAGTAGATCCTTAGGATGGAAATTATTTTCTCTAACTAAAATATTCCTTTTTACTCAGATCATTGTTGCTTTATGTACTCCATTACCACATATAAAACATATTCCAGTCTATTTGATTCATTTCCATTGGTGTTTCTTTCCATGTTTTTAACATGAAAGAATTTGAATCTTCTTTCCTTCACCTGATATTATATGAAACCTCACCCTTATTTTATTTGTTAGGTTTTGATGTTCAGTAAGAATCATGTTTTTAATCATAACTTGAGATAGTTGTGTGACCATAACTATAATATTTTTAACACCAGCTTGTATCCAATTTTGTTTCATGTTAGAAAAATTACTATGTTATATATCCCATAAATTATTAACTTGGTTTCTCCTAACACCATACATTTCTAAAACCAAATGTGTTGACATGAGTGATGAAAAAATTACATCATAAGATATTATCATAGTAAATAAAATAAAAGGGACTCAACCTTAATTTTTTTACCCTTTTAAATCATTACATTAGCCTGTGAATAATTTAGTTTAACCTATATCAATTTTTGTTAAACCTCAGTTACTTTATGTTTTGTTATCTTATACTTATAAAAATAATACCTTAAAGAAACTAGTAAATAAATACTTCATATTGGTTCATAAATAAAATTTTATCAATTAAATCATATCCCTTGGGAGTATCTATCCAGGTTTGTAGTGTTAGGCCCACTCATCTTGCATAGGGTGATGATCGAGTAAATGATCAACTAACTCGTTTCTGGGTGATTACCCCTAGGTGCATCTATGTCATAGCTACATCCATTTTCTAGTATCCATATAGGGATTATTTTCATTAAAACTACTTACTCATGACTTTACCAATATTTCAAGATATGATCCTATACTTAAACTCATCTCTATGGTTTTCACTATGGTTCACTAACCCTAACCCAAAGTTAACTAAACTAATCTAAAAAAATAACTAAAACTTCCCTTGATACCAACTATAGATACCCACACTAAACATACATATGTATTACATTGATTCCATGGTTAAATTAGTATATCTCACAAATAGTCTTACAATCTGAGGACTAAAATACATCTCACAAATAGTTACATAAGATGAGGACTTGAAGGTTTAGTGTCTTAGAGACTATCTATATAAACATATTATTTTAAAACACTTGTTGACATTTCTACATAATTTTGATCCTCTAAACCATCTTTTATACCTATTATATGTTATAATTGTTTTTATAACATAGAGAATGGAATAATAAGAAAGGGTTGAGATCAAATATTATTTAAGGAAAAATTATCAACTAGTTATAACCATTAGATAATAAATATTATGGAAATATGAGAAAGGATTATATATTTGATAAAAAGATAATGGGATCATAATTGATAATCAGAAAACTTTATTGATAATTTAGGGTGATAATATAGGAACATAATACCCAATAAAGTTTATAAAAACATGGATTATAAGCATATAACTAAATTCAAACAAAAAATTAAATCATAAAATCATAAAATAGAATATCTTTAGAACATGGAATATCATAAAAAATTTTCATATCTTGGAGATAAATAATAAAATAGGGGAAAAAGTGGAAAAAACATGAACATAGATAAACATAACATAGTGGAGTAGGCTTCACCGCCGGATTCCCATAGTGGAGTTGGAATCACTACATGATTCCCATAATGGAGTAGGTATCACTAATTGATTCTCATAGTGGAGTGGCCATTACTTACTCGATTCCTAAAGTTATCTCATGAGATAAAAACCCATAACCAATGCACTGGAGGGTGATATTGAACCCCACCCATCATTATCCATACATATCAGTTCCATTTTAAAAAAAATCAAATCATTCATCTTATCATAAATAAATCATGGAAAGAAAATGGATTTTATAGCCTTTCAAAATCGTATCATAAAAAACATGATCATTTGATACCAAAAAACATATGTCAAAATGTAAAGTATAAGAAAAGAATATAAGATCATGGTAAGGAAACACCTTTTAAATATTTTAAAATTCCTTTATTAACAACCCACATCATTAAAAGGATAATAAAGAATTTGTTTTAAAATGAATAAAGGGGAATAAAAATATTATTGGAGATAAAATTAATTTTAGTTTATATTAGGGAGAGGAGAACATTTTTGGGAAGTCAAAATATGTATATAGAGGGAAAATCTATTAAAAAAAATTGGAATTATTCATAATAAAAAATTTATTTTTATGAAACAATAGAATCATTAAAGAGGAAGACTTTGATGTGAAATATGATTTCCCTAAAAAATAAGGTTGAAATATAACAAAACAACATCATAGATTAAATTAGATCAATATTAAAAGATAATTTTCCAAGAGAAGTGATTATGACCCAAGGAAAATATTTTAGTCATGAAAACACCTTACCTTAATTACTTACTCCCACTGAAGCTCTCAAATCTCCTCACTAAGTATCTTATTAATGCTTGGGAGGACTCTTTACAAACTTAGTAACTCATTTTTTGGAATTTACATAGGGATAGGTAATGTAAATTCGTGATAAATTCCTTCAGGGTGGATAGGAATGAGAGATGGTTGGGAGTGAGCTCCTTTTATAGGTGAAAATGAGGGGCTTTTTATAAACACTAAAGTTAGGTGAGGGGTAAAATGGTATCACATGGGTGTTAAGTGGGTAAGGTAAGTTATGTGAGTTAGGCGAAGAAATAATATGTATGACATATGGGTATGGATTTCATACCTAAAGAGGCTTTATAGAAGGTATAAGTTTCCTTTTAATTATTAAAAATTCAAGAAACTTCATTTAACCATTTTTACCTCTATTAATCTTGACTAAAAATTAATTATGGTAATTATTTTATCACAAAAAAATAATATGAACCTTATTTCCCAATTTTATGTTATTAACCTAAATATGGGTTCCATTTAACCTAATTAAAATTTTAAAATTGAGGAAGTTAACTTTTTAATAAAAATAGATAATGTGTATAAAACCCATTTTTATAGAAAAATGACGTTCTAACTATTGAGTGTAAAGTTTCTTACCTTCCTAGGCTATTACTTTTTCATATTTTGTTTTAGAGGTATTATATAGTAGGTTATGTGTTGTTGGATATATAGGTGTTTAGAAGAAAGGGTTTTATGGTATAAAAGTAGGATTTACACTATAAAGAGGTGTTTTACAGCTTGTATAGTGGGTGGTTTTATATCTTGTATGCGATGAGTGGTTGGGCATGAAATGAGTTTATGCCGTAAGAAGAATTTTTATGCCATAAGTTTAATTATTCACTAAACTCCATGTTTTTCAGCAAAAAATAATATTATGAACTAAAATATGGTTTTAAAACATAAGTTTTGTGGTACTATGGATTTTATGATGTAAAATTGTGGTTTACGCCATAAGTCAGAGAACTTATAGCTTGTTTATAAGATTTTTTTGGAATATTATTTTCTCACTTGGTAATGTATCCTTCAGTTTTGGTAAAACCCTAGATTTATTTATAAGATATCCCATCCCCTTTCCTCTGGTATCGATCTGTTGGTTCTGATGATCGAGTTATGGTGAATTTTGATAAGTCCTTTACCCTATCGTCATTTTTTTCTCTTTAATTCTTCTTATGAGGATCTATTGTAGTGGTGTTTTTTTATTTGAGGTGTGTTTTGGGTGATGTTTTTTATTCTTTGATGTTGTTTAGGTTGACCCATGAGTTCCTTATACAATTGTGGGTTGTATATTGTTATTTCTTCACCCTATGGCATGTAGTGAGATCAAAAAGCTTTTTTTTTATTTAGGGGGTCCTCATTCTCTATTTTTATAAAAGCTATGTGTGGAGATTGCATGATTTTTCTTTCTTTTAAGTGGATATTAAGGATCTGTGTAGTAAGATATTAAATTAGTATGTCATAAATTGATGGGTATGGGAGAGATATTACAATTTTTACTACTTTTATATATGTTTTTGGTGATATTAAGCATTCTTATTGAAAGTACTAAAAATAATGGATATTGTAGGCCTTGATTGATTTGTAGATGGTATGCCTTCACTCCCTTGATGTGCTTTCATGTGATCGTACCCTGAATAAAAAGATAAGGAATTTATATTTGGATAATAAATTGGTTTCCCAAGTAATCTATTTTGTGTGATAATACCCATGAAAAATAAATAACTAATGTGATGGAAGACCTTGAATAATTTGTAGAAGATGTGTATGTTACTATTGTGCATGATTTTGATTGTTTTGTTTCCATACATGGTTTGGGTGTGTTGTTATACAACAATGGAGGTAACCGGATTGGTTGTGTGATGGTCAAGGCTATGATGAAGTGGTTGGTTAGTATGGATGTGATATTGGTGATTTTGGGATGTTGTGTGTAGTGTTTGTGGTGTGTAGTAGTTGTGATGTGGAGGGGTGATGATTTTTTGATGTGATGTGGGAATTTGTGTGATTTGATGCACAATGGTTGTGTTGTGCAATGTTTATGGTCCACAATGGTGATGATTTGTGGTAGTGATATGTGGTGATGATGTATAGTGGTGACAAGTGATGGTGATTCATAGTTTCTATGTGTGAAATATGGGTTATGAGATGTGGTTGGATGTGCAATGTATGGTTGTTGTGGTGAGTTGTCTTGGGTGATGTGGCACAACGATGATGGAGGATGTGTGGTGTTATGGTTATGGTTAATTTGATATGGTCCAATTATTGTGTGACATGGTTGTGTTAGTTTCTCAATTAGAAATCAAATAAATTATGATCTATAATGAAATGAATAAATGAATGGGTTGATAATTTAATACAATTGTATTAAAGTTTATGAGTGGTAAATGGATTAAATTAATTGAATGAAATATGGGCTGTGTAAATATTAATGAAGTAGATTAATAAATGAAAGATATTAGAAACTTTTTATATTGATAATGTGGTGAAACTTGTAATTAAAAGGGGAAATGTTGTGTGAATATATGTGGTTGTGTGATTTGTTTCATATAGTAGTGGAAGCATTTGTGATGGTGTAGTAAAATACTGGTGATGTAGTGTGAGCTAGTGTAGTTGTTGTGAACCTATAAGTTGGATAATTTTTTCTATCTATACATCATTTCTGTTATTTTATTTTAATACACACCCACCCGAGTTAGGTAACCTTGCAAATGATCTGAGGTTCTGGTTTTTAGGTTTTTCCCCAATATCTAGGATGGTGGTGATATGGATGGATGTATTCCCCCTATTCCTCTCTCTTCCTTCAGTAGTGATGGCCCAAGTGTCTACAGGAAAGATGTGCAATGTTTTAACAGGTGTCTTCAGGTGAGATTTTGATTTTTTGGAAGTTATGAGATGTGATGGATCAGGTTTCTTTAGGAAAGATGTGTTGTGATGAACCAGGTGTCTTCGGGTGAGACGTGGCGTGTTGTTACATGATTCTAGCACCAAATGATTGACCTTCTGAGGGTGGGGTAGGTAGGGATGTGTCCTGACCCACATCATATATGGTTGGTATGTGATGATATTTGATGTGATGTGATGTGATATGTATGGATGGGATGGTAGTATAGGATATTCAACATTGGTTCTTAATATTGGAAAATCAGTGGAGAAGTTGTATCACGGTGCCTTTATTTGTTATGATATCAAAATTATACTATTATATTGGATGTGTGATTTGGTGAGAGAGAAATGGTGAAGTTGGGATTGTTTATTTGACTTGTTTGGGTATTTTTTTGGTTCCTTTGTTCATTCATTGGTGCATTAGCATGTTCTTTTCACATGTGTACACGAGAAATTGGTTATGTACCTACTGATTATACTATTTATGCTCACCCTGTGTACAAAAACTTCTTTTTTGGTTTCTAAGAGTACTATTGGAACTGAGCTAGACATTTCTATAATGTCTTGGAGCTTCTATTGAGTTTCTACTATAAGTATTGTCTTTGGAACACTACTTTGGATACTTTTTTATGTATTAGTTTACTTTGTTTATACATGGTGGGATGGTTTTGGGTTTACATTTATATTGTATTAGGGATTTTTTTGTGGTTTTTTTATCCTATCTCTTGATCATGTTCTATTATAGAGGGTAAAACCTCCGATCTGTGAGATTTTTATACCCTTGGTGCTAGTCACCAACCTGGGGCCGGTTGGAGGTGGGACGAGGGGGTCATTATCTATCTTCCTTTATTGTGTAATCTTTGGAGGGAGGGGGTTTTGACATAGTGATATTTGAGGTTTTATTTAAGGAATTGGATGGAGTTTTGAGTTAGTCACTAAGAGTATTGCATGTGTTGGTAAGGAAATGATCACAGTTGATATTGGTACGTGACATAGGCCAAAAAATTTGCTAGTACATGGGATTCTAGGGCCCCCTGTAATCTAGTGTATGAACTCTAAGCTTATTTAATGACCAAGTGTGGTGGGATTTATTGTAGGGTAGAGACCTAGGAGAGGCACATGAATTGGGTTTTACTATGTTTATGTTTGAATTGGGTTGTTTGTTGGAATATTAAATGAATAATCCTATGATAAAATCCCATGCTACCAATCTTGGGATATTCCATTTACTTTTCATAAATGGATCATGTTCATTGTTTGTGTATGAATCAGTAAGTTGAGGTCTAGTGGGATGATTTGATTCGTCATTAGAGGGTTGAACTAACAAAGGAGGATGAGGTTTGGTAGCAGTATTTTCATACCTTTCAGAGGAAAAGTTTTGGAAAGTATGAGGGAATCATCTCAGATCTTTAGACACAACATTGGTTGGAGGATATTGATATTTATTTCAATATAATCCAAGAATGGGATTAGTTCTGGGTTCCAATGGTAGTCAGTCATATTTGGGGAGCTACACTTCAGTGGTGGATGTTATTTCTTGGTGATCATAAGGAAAAATATGTGTTGTGGCCCAAATTTCAAAGGGAGATTCGAGCATAGTTCTTATCATTGATGATGAAGGTAGTAAAGTGGCAGGAGATACTCTCCCATAAGTAGGGGAGGTTGAGCATGCATGAGTTAGGGATAAAGTTCAAGGACCTCCTACACTTTTCTCTAGATGTTTTTTTAGATGAAGATTCCATAGTGCGTCCTATGGAGGAGGCTTTGCACCCAGTGATTAGGTATGCGATCACTATTTCTACACTCTCTACATATCTAGAGGTTCATAAAAAGGTAAGTGTTGTTGAGAAGATGATTTCCTTGGGATATTATCCTCAAGAACGTTTCTAGTAGGGTTTCTTAAGGAGTAGGGATTCAGGTAGTGGTCCGTAAGTGTTCATGAAGTTATGCTTCCAGCCAGTGGGGAGTCGACTGTAGCATATCTTCTTTTTTACTTCTAGGTAAGGTGGATCCTGAGAACCTACTGAAGTATTACTATATTCATTCTTTTTTTGTAGAGGTATTGGGTACTTCCAGGCTTATTGTTTTACTTTTTAGGGATACCAGTATCATGTTGGTGTTATGACCCATTTTCGGCAGTATCAATAGTTGTCTCTGAGTTAGTTTCAATAGAAGGGACTTCTAAGGATTTTTCAATAGACAAGAGAAGGTGTATTTGGAAAAGGGAATCCTCTTTATCATCCTTTATTTTAGGGAACTATGCTAGTTCATGGTTTTAGAGGCAGATTATAGAGAGGTAGAGGATTCGATCATAGTCAGATGCACATGTGAGGGAGGAGACTACTAGCAGAGCCAAGATTTGCTTGAGGTATGATCAATTTATCATCTACTCTTATTTTCACTTTGTTTTATTTAGGATCCTCATGCTCCTTCATTGCTCCCGCATTGGTTTGTTATTTGGTAATGGGCATAGAGAGGCTTCTAATTCCCCTAGTGTTATCTATATCGGTTGGAGGTTAGGATTCTTTGTTTGATGTGTGTTCAGGATTTAGAGTAGTGATGGGTAGCACCATTCCATGGGAGATTTCCTCCTTGCTATAGATATATCCATATGATTTTATCTATATAATTTATTAGATATATTCTGCATTTTCATTCATCAATTACTTCTAGAGGAGTTTTTCATTTTCCAATGTGGAGGCACAATGAGTGGAAGTCATTGGAAACTGAGGTTGTATGGTGGGTGGTAGAAAAATTGGAGCCTCTTTTTTCATTGTTGGTGGAGATTTTAGTGGAAGATCATGTGGGGGATGTTCCCAGGGTTGTAGAAGAGTATCAATATGTTTTCCTGAATGAGGTTATGAAACTTACCCCTGGACATGATATCATGTTTAGGATATAGTTTCATCCTAATGTGTCTCTGATTTCAATAGATTCCAATAAAATGGTTCCTATGGAGTTTCATGAGTTAATGTTTCAAGTGGATTATCTAATGCAGATAGGTTTCATCATACCCAACATGTTTTCATAAGGTGATCCATTTTTGTTCTTCAATAAGGTGTTCGGTGGTACGAGGTTGTGTATAAATTACTAGAGGTTGAATTGGGTGATAGTCAAGAACTGTTACACTCTTTTGAGGATCAATGATCTATTCAATGAGTTGAGAGGAGATAACTGGTTTTCTAAAATTGATATGTGGTATGGATATCACTAGTTTAGGGTAAATGATGAGATATTACAAATACTACCTTCAGGTGAAGGTATGGGAACTTCATGTTTTTATTCCTACCATTAGATGTTACAGTAACACCAACCATGTTCATGGGACTCATGAACTCTGTGTTCTATGAATTCATAGACTAGTTCATCATTGAATTTATTGATGATATCTTGATCTAATCAAAGTTATAGGAGGATAATGTAGATAATTTCATAGCTATTTTCTAGGTCCTTCGGCAGCACAAGCTCTATGGAAAGTTTCTAAGTGTGATTTATTGACACGAGAGGTAAATTTCATTATACATGTGGTGTCTCAACTGGGTGTAGCAGTTGACCCATCCAATATCACAACAATTGTTTCTTTAGAAACACCCAAGAATGATGAATAGGTTGGTAGTTTTCTTGCTCTGGTTAGTAATTATCAGATATTTGTACCTGATTTCTCTCAATTTAGGGCCCCTCTAATAGTGTTGATTAGGAAGGACCATGTGTTTTATGGATTTATCATTGTCAATCAGTATTCAGATATATGTAAGAGAAGTTGATCAGTGTTCCAATTCTTCAATTTTCCTAAAGAGGGTGTCTTTTTTGAGTTTTTATGTGATGAACCGTGTATAGTATTGGGATTTGTGTTGATGTGTTAGAGGGAAGTGATCTCATAAGGGTCTAGGAAGTTATGTACCCATGATCTTAGTTAAACCAACCATGATCTGGAGTTAGAGACCATTGTGTTTGTGCTAAATTTATGGCTTAACTACCTCATTGGAATGATCTTTGTGATTTTAACAGACCACAAGAGCCTGAAATATTTTTTTATCTCAATAGGGTATGAATCAATGCCAGGAGAGATGGATTATGTTTCTATAGTATTATGATTTTGGGATCTCTTACATACTGAGAAAGGAGAATGTGGTTAGGCATTATAGGGTATTGAGGACCACCACCTTTGATCTGGATACACATTTTACCTCATGATTATAGAGGGGATTACAACATACTTTTGGATATTAATTTCACCATAGCACCGCTTTCTACCCTTATAAATATGATAAGATAGATCAGACCATCCATATAATGGAGGATATGTTGTGATATTTCTTCTTGGACTTTGGTGGATTGTGCGTAATACACATTCATTTGGTTGAGTTTTCGTACAAAAATATATATCACTCATCCATTTTCATGGATTATTTTGAGGTATTATACATGTAACCTTTTCAATCACAATTGTACTAGATGGAGGTTGGGGAATTAGTATTTATTAGATATGATGTTATGAAGAGTACAACCAAGAAGATCCAGTTGGTTCAAGAGAGGATAAGGGAATAACAGGACCATCAGAAGGCCAATGTTTATCATTAGAAAATGACCTTTGAGTTCAAGTTTAGTGACTATGTGTTCATGAGAGTCTCCCCTCTATGTGGGCAATAGATGTTTGGAAAGGGGAGAAAGCTTTATCCCTCCTTTATTGGGACCTTTAAGGTGTTAGGGAGAGTTTGAGTGGTGGAATATCAGTCTGAATTTCAAAAATGGTTGGATAGGATCCAAAATTTCTTCCACATTGTAACACCCTAAGCTTCCATGGTATGTTTCCCATTGAATAATGCAATAGCATGCGTTGTATGCAACTTGGAGTTTTAACACACCATGACAAATCAAACTAGCTGTTATGAATAGTAATACCCACTTTTTGAAATTTAATAAATTTTATTTTTCAAAAAGGACATCATTTTTGGATTTGCAATATCAAAATTAGCTTAGGGTTAATTTTTGGTATTTTTCTGAAAACTTTCAATTTTTTATGAATAGTGAAAAACACTACGTTATTGTTTAAAACCGACTTGTTATTTAAATAATTAATTATTTTATTTAAATTTATTTTAGTTAAAAATAGATACATAATACCTATATATGTTCAATGAAATTCACTGGAATCATTTTATAATAATATTATATATATAAATTTTTATTGAACTTTTTACCCTCTTTTACCCACCTTCTAGGAGCATTTGCAAATTTGCATAAAACATAATTTTATCGGTTCTATGAGTTGAATTTAAAAAATCCGAGAAACATGGTTGACATCAGTAAGTAAAATGTGCTTCAATAAGATGAAAATAATTTTTGGTGAATAGTAACTTTTGACTTTTATTTACCACGATTAATAGTAAATAGGGTAATTAAAAGTAAAAATGATATTACAAATACCCTAAAACATGTCCTAATTATATTAGATAAGTTTTTTTCGACCAAAATAAACCTCATGAATAAAATATGATCCTTTTGGTCCACTTAGATTAGATTAGTACATTTATTATTATTTTATTTCAAGAAGAGTTAAAAGTGTTAAATTCAAATTTTCATAACTAAAACATTTTCAATATAGGGTTACACATAAGATAAATTCGACTATAAATATTAATTAGAAAGATAAATAGATTTCATACATAATGGTATTTTATTTATAAATTTTAAACAATAAATAATTAAATTTATTTATGACACAATGATGATGCAGTAATTACATTATTAATGAAAGATTAAAATAATTGATATTATAAATATCCAAATAATTGTCATTTGAGACTTTTTATGAATTCCATGAATTTTATAGGTTAATATGAAATTTTAGGGTTGATTAAATGATTTTTTTTTGAAGTAATAAAGTTTTTAGGACTTTAACAAAAATCAAATACCAAATACTGTCAAAATTTACATAAATGAGTTTTTAAAACAATTATTATATTATTAAATGATATGATAGTCCTAAAAATATAATGTTCGGCCAAAGAACTTATATAATAATATATATGTCTTAATGAACCACTTTGGGGTTTTCTTGGAATTTTATAGTAAGTTTATTCACTATATAATATAAAGATATAAGGAGACATGGTAAATGTTAAACTATTTAACCAAGAGTTAAATCTAAAAGATAAGGTTAATATGGTGACCTAAACCTGTATAAAACTTATTTGTTAATAGTTTTTCAACCCATCCCACCTTATCCTCTAAATAAATCATTTTGGAGACATTATAAACTGAATATGATTATATAATAAAATAATATTTTAAGCTTTTCCTAAAGTGATCCTCACCTCTCTTATAAAAGGGTACTTCTACTTCTCCCAAAATCACACCTCCAAAGACATTTGGCTTGGCCAAACCCTACTCAAATATCCTCCAAACTACCCTAAATTATACATAGAATACTTACTTTGAAAATAAATTCAACCTAAGCATACCTTTTGATCAAATCAAAAGGAAACACCTGAAGAAGAGGTACTAATTTCACTATGACAACCCTGCTTTTATTACAAACTTAAACATGATTTATTACATTAAACTTCACGTGATAAAACAAGAAGATCGAGAGATTTAGTGTCTTTGGGTCTTAGTATCATTACAAAAAAACTTAAAACATGAAAATACAACAACTTTATTGAAAACATCCTTTATATGACCACTACATTCCCTCGTACTTAGCATTATAAGGGATAACCTGAGGACATGCATAAGAAAAGGGTGAGCTATAAAGCCCAGTAAGGTGGTACACATGGAATAACATGAGTAGTACAATACATGTTAGGAAATAGGCATATAAATAGATCATAAGAGAAACATGAACATAAAGGCATGATAAAGCATGATAATCATAACATGGAAATGTGGCAACAACACTTAACATGAAATTAGCATGGGCTAAGGCCCATTGCTAATGGGGCATGAGTAAATCCTCATTGCACATAAAGCACGAGTAAAACCTCGTTGAACTTGAATTATCATGATTTAACACTCATTTCACATGACGTATCATGATACTATACTTTACCCAATGCATTGGAGCGCTATAAGGGCGCACCCTTCTTAAACATTTCATTTCATGCATAAGTGTGCCACATGGATCATAAAACATGGATTCATAAAACATAATAATTTATTCCAAGATAAAGGAATGTGTAATTCATACATGAAACATTATAATCAATAATTAATTGTTCATAAATGTGTATACCCTTGATGTATAAATGGGAATGGTATTCATAACACAATGGCATTGGCTTAGAAAATCGGTGCGATTTCGGCAGCGTAACGGCGTGACATAAGAATTCATAAAAATGGTGGATGAGAGAGAAAGTGGTTCCTCATCATATTTACATGTAATGTACAGTAATGAGGTCATATAGATTCATGTCCCAACAATTGTAATGGAATTTAGAATCATGATACAAAATTATTGCTTGAATGTAAATGAGGAGAGAGAAGTTCCTTTCAGAATTTCAGCATAGTAATGGGTGTATATGGGAGGAATTTAATGAGAGAGAAAGGGGTCTCCCATCACTCAAACATAAAGAGGGAAGTATGAGGGAGGTGAGAAACCATACCCCAACATTCATAATTGAAATTAAAAGGGAAAAACAACTTAAATAAAATTGGACAAAAAGAGAACGGAAGAAAAAACCCTTACTTGGAAGTGTGATTCCAAAGGCTAGAGAGAGGCTTGTGAGAGGCTTCTTGGGAGCTTGGGGAACCTTGTGAGGATTATAGAGAGAGTAGGGAAGAGGTTGGACGAACTCCAAGGGCTTTGAGTGAAGAGGAAGTGGGATCTTGGCTGGGTTTATATAGGAAAGGTGAGGGAATTCTTTATTATTTAGGTTTGGGTCCCCTTACATTAAATTAATCCAAACCGCAAACCATCCCATGGTTTTTGCCCATGGTTTTTGGAAAAGGGAAAAGGAAAAACATATTTTATAAGGCCAAAGTCCGAACTTTTTAAAATATTAGGGTTTCTTATGTGGAGGTGAGTCACACTCCCATGGAAATTAATTTAAAAAGGCAAGGTGTTGAATAAGTTTTGAGGGGTCCATTAATGCTTTGAAAAGTAAGTCAAACAAACCCAAAATCACATTATTTTAATGATAAAACACATATTGTCAGAACATAAAGATTAAATTATTTTATTACATCACTATTTGGTCATTATGATGTCATAAAACACATTATATATTTAAACGGTATTTAATTTTTACCCAAAAATTTGACTGTCTCAGAAAATTATGAAAAATTCACTATTGGATAATTTTGGTGTCCTGATTCCAGAAATAACATTTATTTTATCTAAATAATTTTATAAATATGTTAATTTTCACTTTTAAAATAAAAACCGACATTTATCGAAAATCCACGGGTTTTGACCGAAATGGATTTCAAACCTTAATAAAAATTTTAATTGAATTCATAAAATTATAAGATCATTTATATTTAATAAAAATTAACTTAATAATAATATTATTATTTTATTAAAATATTATTTAATTCAAAAATCCCTTAATTTAATAAAATAGATTTCTTAATTAAATAATAACTAAAAACACCATTTGTACTTTAAAAACTATTTACAATGTATCAAAAATGACTAGAAATTATTTTTATTATTATATACAAAAATAATGTACATGAACATAGTACTAATTATTTGTTACATATCCCCTTAAAACAGCCTCATAAGACCTAAGGGTAAGGTGTGCGATGGTGACAGACTCTTGGGGTGGCTCGGATAATATCGCTCGAGTGGTAATTTCAATCAACTTCCACTTTTCCCATAGATAGTCACGTTCGATCTTGACATGATGAATCTCAGCTTGGTCTTGGTGAAGGGTGAAGCCCAAAGATGCCACCTCTTTTCCGAGCTCTGACAAATGGGCTTTGTATGGGGAAATTCTACTGGATGAGGTCATCGCTTCCTTTGTCTGAGTAAATTGGATTAGTTAAAGTCCTATATTTATACTAATCATGTGATCATTTTTCAATGACTATATTAGAAAAGGTCAAAATTTTATCATAAAACCAAATAAGTTGACATTTTATACAAACATAAAGATACATTTAATTAGATCAAGAGGGATTTCCATTAATGAAACTTTGGGTCATTACAATATTCTCCCACTAAGAAATTTCACCCTCGAAATTTTTCTTTTCCCACACTAAAACAAATGTGGGTAACTCAGCTTCATCATATCCTGTGATTCCCAAGTCGCTTCTTCAAACTTGTGGTTTCTCCACAACACCTTGATGAGGGGTATTGTCTTATTCCATAGAACTTTTTCTCTACGATCTAAGATCTTCACTGATTTCTCCTCATAAGAAAGATCATCTTCCAATTGTACCACCTCGAAAGAGAGTACATGTGAAGGGTCCGATATGTACTTCTTTAAGAGGGATACATGAAAGACATCATGTACTTTGTCTATGGAAGGTGTAAGTGCTAGTCGATAGGCCACAGCCCCGACACGATCAAGAATCTCGAAGGGGCCTATGTACCTTGGACTTAACTTCCCTTTCCTTCCAAACCTCATGACCTTCTTCCACGGAGATATGCGTAGAAACACCATGTCTCCAACTTTAAACTCAAGGTCTCATCGACGATTATCTGCATAACTCTTATGTAGACTCTGGGCTGCCTTGATATGTTGCTGAATGGTTTTCACCTTCTCCACTATTTCTTCGACCATTTCTGGTCCAAGCAGCTTACGTTCACTGACCTCATCCCAACATGTCGGTGTTCTACACCTTTTCTCATACATGGATTCATATGGTGCCATTTGGATGATCGAGTGGAAATTTTTATTAGAAGATAACTCAACCAGAGGAAGATATTAATCCCATACTCCTTTAAATTCCATTGAGCACGCTCTCAACATGTCCTCATGTGTTTGGATAGTCCGCTCAGATTGGCCATCAGTTTGAGGATGATAAGCCGTACTGAAGTTCAGTTCATTATTCAAACCATGTTGAAGACTCTTCCAAAACTTAGAGGTGAATCTTGGATCTTGATCAGACACAATAGATAGTGGTACTCCATGAAACCTTACCATTTCCCTGATATATATCTGTTCTAGTTGATCCAAATAGAAATCCTCCCAAATAGTAATGAAGTGTGCAGTCTTTGTAAGACTATCCACAACAACCTAGATTGAATTGTTTCCTTTGGATGTCCTTGGAAGTCCGGTGACAAATTCCATGGTGATGTTCTCCCATTTCCATTCTGGTATGGGAAATGGTTGCATCATCCCCTTAGACTTCTGCCTCTCTGCCTTCACTTGCTGACACACCAGGCACTTTGATGTATATTCAACGATCTCCTTATTCATATTATCCTACCAAAAGTTTTATTGGAGATCTCGATACATCTTTGTGCTCCCTGGGTGAATAGATAAATTTGAACTATGTGCATCATCCAAAAGTTACTTCTTCAGCTCCGTATGTGATGGAACACATAGTGTTTTCCCAAACCGCACAATTCCTTCTTCATTAAACTCTGAGGATTTCCCTTTTTTGATAGCTTCCACTTTTTCCTGAATTCCCACATCATCATTTTGATCATCCTTTCACCTTTCCAAAAAAGATGGTTGAGAAATCATTTCTGAAAGGATTGATTATGTTCCCTTCTTTATGATTCCTGCATCCATCTTCATCAAGTCTAAGAATATTGGATCCTTCTCAATTCTCATCATTGATAGAATTGATGGGTCCTTTCTACTTGGGGCATCTGCCACCTTGTTCTCTTTCCCAGGGTGGTAATATATTGAGCATTCATAATCCTTGATGAGCTCAATCCATATTCTATGGAGCATATTAATCTCTTTCTGTGTGAATATGTATTTAAGACTCTTGTGGTCAGTATATATCTCACATTTCTCTCCATAGAGATAATGCCGCCACATTTTCAAGGCAAAGATCACCGCCGCCAACTCCAGATCATGCGTTGGACAGTTTTGCTCATGGATTTTCAACTGCCTTGAGGCATAGGATATAACTTTATCATTCTACATCATCACACAACCTAATACCTTCTTTGAAGCATCAATTAAAACAACAAAAAGTTCCCCACTTGTGGGTAAAGTGAGCACGGGCGCAGTGATAAGCCTCCTTTTCAACTCCTTGAAGCTTTCTTTGCATTCATCACTCTAAGAAAACTTTACTCCCTTTCGGGTTAGCTTGGTAAGAGGGTTAGAAGATTGTGATAAATTTCTCAAAAATCGTCGATAATATCCAACTAACCCCAAGAAGCTATGGATATCCGTTACTGATGTTGGCCTCGGCCATCCCTCAATTGCATCTGTTTTGGAGGGATCCATACATATCCCATTGGTTGTGATTATATGGCCCAAGAAAGAGACATCCTTCAACCAGAACTCACAGGTGTTATACTTTGCATAGAGCTTCTCCTTGCACAAAGTCTCTAGTACAGTTCTTAAATGCTCCTCATGATCCTCCTTGGTTTTGGAGTATATTATAATATCATCTATAAAGACTACCACAAATTTGTCTAGGTAATCTCTAAAGACTCTATTCATCAAGTCCATGAAGATTGATGGATCATTGGTGAGTCTGAAAGGAATTACTATGAATTCATAGTGCCTGTATCTTGTACGAAAAGCAGTCTTGGGGACATCTTCCTTCTTCACCCTTACTTGATAATATCCCGACCGCAAATCTACCTTGGAGAAGTATTGTGCTCCACATAGCTGATTGAAGAAGTCATCAATTCTTGGGAGAGGATACCTGTTCTTTATCGTGATTTTGTTAAGTTCATGATAATCGATGCAAATCCACATTGACCCATCCTTCTTCTTGACGAAGAGGACTGGTGCACCCCATGGTGAAGCACTTGGGCGTATAAACCCTTTATCCAGATTCTCTAGTAGTTGTTTTTTCAGCTCTTCAAGCTCTACAACATCCATTCTATATGAGGTATTGGATATTGGTAAATCCCAAGGTATAAGTTCAATTGAGAACCCAACATCTCTTCTAGGAGGAAGGCCAGACAGTTACTCGGGAAACACTTCCGCGAATTCCCTCACAATAGGCATTTCTTCAAGGATGGTTTCTTCCTTGGACTCAATCATCTGAGCCAGATATGCATGCTCATAAGACAGTAATATCCATTCTTGTGATGATGGATCTAAAGGAGATTCATCTTCCTCCTTGCACTTGTAAAGAATCGGGGGTCGATTCTCCAGATGGAGTGTGATTTCCCTCTCCCGACAATTTATGTTGGCTCTATATAAGGAAAGCCAATCCATGCCAAGAATTGCATCAAATTCCACCAGAGGGAGTATGACGAGGTTCTCTGGGAAATTCAATCCACAAACTATAACAGGGGAGGACTTATATTCATGGGATGCAATGATTTCCCCATTTGTCATACTCACCGACATCTTTACTCCCATGATTTGTGGTGGTGCTGGGATTGTTCTACTAAACTTTTGAGATATAAAAGAATCCGTAGAACCTGAATCAAAAAGTACGTAAGCTATTCTTGAATGAATAACTAGCTTACCTATCACCACTTCATTGTCGGGGTTCACTTCGGCAGAAGTGATGGAAAAAGATCTTCCTTGCTACCTTGGAGGTTGTTGGTTGTCTCCGAAAACCCTTAGATTAGGGCACTGATTTGGAAAATGACCCAGTTCATTGCATTTGTAGCATTGAACAACGTGTTAAGGTTCGAACAGATCGTTCCTATCCTCTGTTGCAAATGCGGGTCTTTCTTGCCGACAGTTAACAGCTAGGTGCCCTTCTCTTCCTCACCTGAAGAATTTTCTCGCCCCCTTAAGGAAATTTCTAGGGTGCTTCTTTCCACACTATTGGAAAGTGGGGTGCTGGATCTTCTTAGCACTATTGGATTTATCCATCGGACCACCAGAATTGAATTCCACCTTACACTTCTTGTCCCCATGATACCCATATGATTCCCCGATCTCTATTTCGACCTTGAGGGAAAATCATACAATTTCCTCATAGCTGTTAAAGTCACGGATCGCTAATGCTTTCTGCAAGCTAGGCTTCAGCCCACCAAAGAAGTGATCAACCTTGCATTCGAGGGTAACGACAAAGCCAGAAGCATATCGTGCAAGCCTTGTGAATTTTGCCTCGTACGCTCCAATAGAGTCTTCATATTTTTTCTTTAGGGAAAGGAAGTCCCTTTCCATCTTAAGCCGGAGGGTGCACGGGAAATATTTATCGAAAAAAATCTTCCGGAAATCCTTCCATTCCAATGCCTTGATCTCCTCCTCAGGATTTTTATTTTTTATCAACGTCCACCACTGATCAGCTTCACCCTCCATACGATAAGATGTCAGGAGAACCTTCTCTTGTTTAGAACATTGGAGGATGGAGAATATCTTTTCAATGGATTTGATCCATTGTTCAGTGATCGTGGGATCAGATGATCCACTAAAAGTAGAAGGCCTTTGTCTCATGAAGCTCTCGATAGCGACTTGTTCTTTCTTAGGGGGGGTTGAACGTTCCTCTTGACCCGTGTTTCTATTCAAAACTCGAGTTAGCTGAGAGAGAAGCGTGACAAATTTTGTGATTCCTGCTCCCATTGGATTGGGTATCTCATTAGTACAGTCATCACACTGATCTTCACAACGGTTGTTAGCTCGAGTCCTCCTATTACCGGACATTGGCTAGAATAAAAGGAAAGTTAGGGGTAACACATAAAGGGTTATCCAAAGACAAAAGTTGATGACTTATAAATAAACTTTTATTTCCTTACTCAAGATTCTATAGGCTTCAATCAAGGATTTTCATGATATACATTCTAACACATATTCGTAGGGGCATTTTTTTTAATTCCCTTAATAAGGGTTCATACTAAGCTTTTGAATTTATCAAAACATATCCCCTGGGAGTGTCGTAACCAAGAGTGCAGCAAGGCCCATTGTCGTGCACCAGTTCTCGTTCGAGTCTATCTCAAAGTGGTGTTTTCGGGTTTTACCCCTAGGATACATCTGTGCCAGAGCCGCCTCTACCTACTCGTATCCAGACAGGGATGTATTTGTTTGATAAACCACTTAATTAGTACTTACCAAAACATAGGGATGTTTTTATTATACTTAGTCTTGTATCTAAGGCTTTACTAGGGTTTCCTAATCCCAAAAATAACTAAATCTGTCCTCTGATACCAACTATGACAACCCTGCTTTTATTACAAACTTAAACATGATTTATTACATAAAACATCACTTGATACAACAAGAAGATAGAGAGGTTTAGTGTATTTGGGGCTTAGGATCATTACATAAAAACTTAAAACATGAAAATACAACAACTTTATTGAAAACTTCCTTTACATGACCACTATATTCCCTCGTACTTAGCATTGCATGGGATAACCTGAGGACATGCATAAGAAAAGGGTGAGCTATAAATCCTAGTAAGGGAGTACACATGGAATAACATGAGGAGAACAATACATGTTAGAAATAGGCATATCAATAGAGAATAAGATAAACATGAACATAAAGGAATGATAAAGCATGATAATCATAACATGGAAATGTGGCAACAACACTTAACAAGGAATTAGCATGATCCAAGGCCCATTGCACATGGAGCATGAGTAAATCCTCATTACACATAAAGCATGAGTAAACCCTCATTGCACTTGAATTAGCATGATTCAACACTCATTGCACATGATGTATCATGATACTATACTTTACCCAATGCATTGGAGCGCTATAAGGGCGCACCCTTCTTAAACATTTCATTTCATGCATAAGTGTGACACATGGATCATAAAACATAATAATTTATTCCACAATAAAGGAATGTTGAATTCATACATAAAAAATTATAATAAATAAGTAAATGTGAATAAAGGTGAATACCCTTGATGGAGAAGTGGTCATGGTATTCACAACACAATGGCATTAGCTTAGAAAATCGGTGCGATTTCAGCAGCGTAACGGCGTGACATAAGAATTCATAAAAACGGTTGATGGGAGAGAAAGGGGTTCCTCATAATATTTACATGTAATGGACAGTAAGGAGGTCATATATATACATTTCCCAACAATTTTAATGGAATTTAGATTCATGATACAAAATTATTGCTTGAATGTAAATGAGGAGAGAGAAGTTCCTTTCAGAATTTCGGCATAGTAACGGGTGTACATGAGAGGCATTTAATGAGAGAGAAAGGGGTCTCCCATCACTAAAACATAAATAGCTCAGTATGAGGGAGGTGAGAAACCATACTCCAACATTCATAATTGAAATTAAAAGGGCAAAACAACTTAAAGAAAATTGGACAAAAAGAGAAAGGAAGAAAAACCCTTACTTGGAAGTGTGCTTCCAAAGGATAGAGAGAGGCTTATGAGAGGCTTCTTGGGAGATTGGGGCACCTTGGGCGGATTATAGAGAGAGTAGGTCAGAGTTTTGACGAACTCCAAAGGATTTTATTGAGGAGGAAGTGGGAGATTGTGTGGGTTCATATAGGAAAGGTGAGGGAATTCTTTATTATTTAGGTTTGGGTCCCCTTACATTAAATTAATCCAAACCACAATCCATCCCATGGTTTTTGCCCATGGATTTTGGAAAAGGGAAGAGGAAAACAATATTTTATAAGGCCAAAGTCCAAACTTCTTAAAATATTAGGGTTGATTATGTGGAGGTGAGTCACACTCCCATGAAAATTAATTTAAAAAGGCAAGGTGTTGAATAAGTCTTGAGGGGTCCATTAATGCTTTGAAAAGTAAGTCAAACAAACCCAAAATCACATTATTTTAATGATAAAACACATATTGTCCGAACATAAAGATTATAGTATTTTATTACATCACTATTGGGTCATTATGATGTCATAAAACACATTATATATTTAAACGGTATTTAATTTTTACCCAAAAATTTGATTGTCTCAGAAAATTATGAAAAATTCACCGTTGGATAATTTCGACATACTGATTCCAGAAATAACATTTATTTTATCTAAATAATTTTCTAAATATTTTAATTTTTACTTTTAAAATAAAAACTGACATTTATCAAAAATTCACAGGTTTTGACCGAAATGGCTTTCAAACCTTAATAAAAATTTTAATTGCATTCATAAAATTATAAGATCATTTATATTTAATAAAAATTAATTTAATAATATTATTATTATTTTATTAAAATATTTTTTAATTAAAAAATCCCTTAATTTAATAAAATATATTTCTTAACTAAATAATAACTAAAAACACCATTTGTACTTTAAAAACTATTTAAAATGTATCAAAAATGACTAGAAATTATATTAATTATTATATACAAAAATAATGTACATGAACATAGTACTAATTATTTGTTACATAACTCCTTAAAATGGCCGCATAAGACCTAAGGGTAAGGTGTGCGATGGTGATAGACTCTTGGGGTGGCTCGAATAACATCGCTCGAGTGGTAATTTCAATCATCTTCCACTTTTCCCATAGACGGTCACGTTCAAGCTTGATATGATGAAGCTCAGCTTGGTCTTGGTCAAGAGAGAAGCCCAAAGATGCCACCTCTTTTCCAAGCTCCAACAAATGGGCTTCGTATGGGGCAATTCTACTGGATGAGACCATCGCTTCCTTTGTCTGAGTAAATTGGATTAGTTAAAGTATTATATTTATACTAATCATGTGATCACTGTTCAACGACTATATTAGCAATGGTCAAAATTATTATCATAAAACCAAAGAATTTAACATTTTATATAAACATAAAGAGACATTTAATTAGATCAAGAGGTATTTCCATTAATGAAAGTTTGGGTCGTTACATTCACCACCTCTTTCAAAGTTCTTTTCATATTCCACTTCCTCTTTCTTTGTTGTTTCCATACCAAAATAATAAATCAAGTACCTTATACATACTATGATTTTATTATAAATGTGGTACAATCATATTCATTATTCTATCCATCCTATGAATGACAAGTCACCATACGTGTGTACGTAAGGCTTACCTTCTTTACGTCATGGTGTAGTTTTTTATTCAACACTTAATTATTTTTGGATGGGTATAATAATGAGTATAATTGATGTAAATAATAAATATAAATGTTAATTATTCTTTATATTTGATATATCACCCAATTACATATGATTCCACCATCAATAGAATGGTATTGTCGCTCGTGCGTGTGTACGGATAATCGTCTCCACGAACGTGATGAGATTCATTCCCCATCATAACCATTAAATAATAAATTTCATTTTATAATTAAAAATTATATTTAAGAACTTAATATATTTTTGGATATGAATCAAATACATCATATCCATAACAAACATGTCTTACATAACAAATCTTATAAAGGAAAACGAATCAGTTAACACCCAAAACAATAATACTACTAAAATATTATTAATAAAGCAATATTAGAAAACCATATATGATATAATATTTATGTATGTGGTTCTTGTATAATTTAATAAAAATGATTTATCTATTATACAGGAGGTTAATGTACCCTTGACCAAGGAAAAGTACAAGGTAAGGGTTAATTCTCCAATATCTTCATTATCCGAGGTTGTTTATACATGAGTATCTACAGGAAACTCCTTATCATCCAAATCCATGTTTCTTAAAAATTTATTTCAAAAAAATTACTATTTCCTATACTATAGGTTAAATTAATTTATACCCTTTTTTGATTTTTCATAAGATGTTTGTAAAGGAATCTTTCCGTCGTTTTCCAAACAAGGTCCTTTATGACCATTTCGAAGAAATTAAGGAAAGAATGTTTTTTAACTTATATGGTGGGTACGGATATTTTACGCCATTATAACACCTTTGAAATTCCCTTATAATATTATAAGAATATTTTAAAAATAAATGTTTATTTTTATAATTATTTGACTTTTAAATGATTTCTAAATAGAAAGAGATATTTCTCTCAAATAGTTTTTATTTCATATATGTTAACGTCATTTGATGGATTTTAAATTTGTTTGAAGTTAGTTTGTTATGATACAATATTCCATATTGTATTGAAGGTTGTGTGATATGTTTTAATTTGGATGTGTTATTTTTATACCATTCGTGGTTTATGGTTAAAGTATTGACATTTCATATTCTAGTTTTAATATGAATGTTTATGTTATGTTTCAACATTTTCATATGAGGAATGCATTGGACTTAGAAAGTGACTGGTGGAGCCTACTATAGCACCTTGATGCATCGGTAGGTCTCATGAGACAAACTAGTGTCTTGGTACAAGGCCTTGATAAAATCTTATTTTTAGTCTTGGAATGAGGCCTTGACTATGTGGTTATGAAGTCTGACATTATGAATTCCATCATTATGAAATTGGATATTGATATTACATGTGATTATTCAACTAGTAGAATATCCATGTGAATAAGTAAATGGAATTATTTGATTTATATTTTCCATATTATGCTGAAGTTTATGTTTAAAAGGCTTGTGTTTTAGTCTTACACATTACCTTAATGTTTATTCTTATTTATGAAAGTTTCCTCTATATTGTTATCCTTACTGATCATCTGAGCTCACTCTTTTCTATGTTTTAGTTTTTCCATGATGTGAATAAGTATATTATGACTGACCTGCAGGGATAGTCTAAGGAATATGAATATGTTCAAAGGATACAATGTTGTTGTTGTTTTTCATTTTATAATGTAATGTAAAACTTATGTATGTATCTAGTACTTCCAAGGCTACTAAACTAATCGGTCTTTTGGGATTTAATCCCTTGTTATCATGCCAATGTTATGTAATAATGCACCAACTTTGAGTAACTATGGTCGGGGCGTTACATACATTCCCTAGATTTATTATCATCTTTATGATGACTTCTATGTCATTTAATGGGGAGAGTTTGATATCAAGGATGACGTGACATTTATAGAGTGGATAGAAGAGACCCAGTATTGACGAGAGAAGTTTATAAATGGATGAAAAATTCCATTAGTTCATGTGTTTTGGAGGCATGGCAGCCTGGAGAAGAGTACTTGGGAGTAAGAGAAGAAGATTTCTACCCAATACCTAGAGTTGTTTTGAGTTTTTATTTTCTTTGTTTAGTTTTTCCTAGATGATGTGATGTTTGAATCTTGTTATTTTATGTGATTTTTGAATCTTTTTGTTTTATGTGTTGTGTTGTTCCCTTGTTGATGTGATGTGTTATGGAGATTCTATCATATGAAAAAGGAATACCTGATTCCTAATCAAGAAACATTATACCTTGAAAAAATTAAAATGATGTGGTCTAGTTAGTTCCTCCTAAAGTGGATAATTTCTTGAAATAGAATATAAAACTCCTTGATTTGTGTCCTCAATAAAGTTTTTCTTGTGGGTTTCAGTGTATATTATCTTATAATGTGTGGATAATGATATGGTTTTATGAATGGATACGTGGAAATGTGGTTTCTTTTAGTTGGTACTAGATGAGTGGTGTTGTTCCCAATGAGAGGTTGTGATGTGGTTGTGCGGTTATGTGGCTGTGTGGGATGTTTTTTAGGAATTTTGGTTTTGATTGTTTTGTTGGTGGTTGTGTTGAGGTGTAACAAGAACATAATAGGTATCTCATGGGGTGGTTTTTTAGACCCATTTCTTTTCATCAGGTTTGGTTTTGATTATTGAGTGAAAGAATTGTTTGAGAGGTATCTAATATAATGGTTTGTACCTTCCCAAACTATTACTTTTCTTATTTGGGTGTTGGAGGTGTTCCAAAGGAGGTTCTATTGATTTGTTTCTATAGGTGTGTAACAATAGTGGGCTTAAAACATAAAAGGGGTATTTATTCCATAAAGAGGTGTTTTACAACTTGTATGGTTTGAGGTTTTATGACCTGTCTATGGTGAAGGGTTGGGCATTAAATGAGTTTACATTATAATATTTTTTTTATTCCTTAAGTATAATTAATCCCTATACACCATGTTTTTTTGGAAGGAAAGGATATTATGACCTAAAAGTTGGTTTGATGGATTAAGTTTTGAAGATTTTTGGATTTTATGATAGAAAATTGTGGTTTACTCCATAAGTTAGGTGACTTAAAACCTATTTATAAGTTTTTATTCAGTCGATTCTTCTCTCATTCATCTATGTCTCCTTCAGTGTTGGGTGAAACCTATACAATTTTCAGAGATATTTCATCCCCTTTCATCATCCTTTGATCTTTTGGTTCTATTGATTGAGTTCTAGTGATCCATGGATTGTCTTTCTCCCTCCTACCATTTTTTATCTTTCATTCTTATTCCAAGGATCCATTGTGGTGGTTTTTTTTTGGGTTTGTTTTGGGTGATGTATCGATGATCCTTTGATGCAGTGTTGGTTGATCTATGATTTCCTTGTGCGTTTATGGGTTTTTGGTTGTTTCTTATTCACCCAAAGGAATTTAGTGAGATTTTAAGGCTTCTTTAAGGTATAAGATCCTCGTTCTCTCCATTTATAAGTGTTATGTGTGGGGATTTCATGATTTTTCTTTCCTTTGGGTGGATAATAAGGGTTGTTGTGATAATATAATTAATTTTAATTTCTAAAATTGATGGTTATGGGGGAGATATTTCATGATTTATGACATTGATATAGGTTTTCAATGATATTGTGTATACTTGTTGCCAATAGAGTAAATAATGGGTATTGGAATCCTCGTTTTCATTGTAGATAAAATTCCTTGAGAGCCTTGTTGTGTTGTTGTTTGATCACACCATGAATAAAAGGATAAAGAATAGATATTTGGATAATATATTTGTTTCCCATGTAATATGGTTTTTGTGATAATAAAAATTCTAAATAAAGAAGTAATTTGATGAAAACCCGTGAATAATTCGTGGAAATGAGTGTATATTTCTATTGTGCATTCTTGTTCATGTTGTGTTTCCATATGTGGTTTGGGAATGTTTTTGTTTGGTGATGGAGGTGACTAGCTAGGTTGTGTGATGTGTGGGGTATTTGATGCGATGGTTGGTTAGCATTGATGTGATGTGAACTATTTTTCATTGTGGTGTATAGTGGTTATGGTGCACAGCAGTTGTGGTGTGTAGTGTTTGTGGTGTGTAGTTGTGATGATGTGTGGAGGTGATGTGGGTAGTTGTGTGATGTGGTGCATAGTGGTTGTGGTGCATAGTGGTCATGGTGAATAGTAGTGATATAGTGTGGTTGTGATGTGTGGAAATGATGTGTGGTGGTGACATGTGGTAGTGATGTGAAGTTGTTGTGTGTAGTGGATGCGTTATGAAATTTTTTTGGGATGTGTGATTTGTGTTTTTTGTGGTAAGTTGGCTTTGGTGATGTGGCATGATGTCGATGATGGATATGTGGTATTGTAGTCATGGTTTATGTGAGATGGGGTAGTTGTGGTGTGGTATGGTTGTATTAGTTACTCAATTAGGAATTGAACAAATTATGATGCTAAATGAAATAAATAAATCAATGGGTCAGTAATTGAATAAAAATGGATGGTAGTTGATGTGTTCTAAACAGAATAAATGAATTGAATAAAAATGGGGTTTTAAGATTTTAATGAAGTGACTTAGTAAATAAAATATAGTGGAAAAATTTTATATAAAAAATTTGGTGAAACCAGTAATTAATGGTGGGAAATGTTTTGTGGTTATGTGTGGTGGTATTATGTGTTTCATATAGTGGTGTTAACGGTTATGATGATTGATGTGTGGTATAGTAGTGGTGATGTGGTGTGTGCTGGTGCAATTGTTGTGAACTCATATGTTGGGTAATGTGTGTACTCTATATATCATGTATCTTATTTTTTTCTATATGTGCACCATCCATGTTGGATAACATTACCAATTCTCAGATGTACTGGGCTCCAAGTGTTTTCTCTAACTTTCAGGATGGTAGTGATATAGATGGTTAGATACCCCCTCTTCCTCACTCTTCCTTCCTCAGTGATGGCTTCGGTGTCTATGGGTGAGAAGTGTGGTGTTGTACCAAGTGTCTTTAGTTGATATTTGATATGATGGCCTAGATGTCTTCGAGAGAGAAATGATGTAATGTTTTATAATTCTAGCACTAGATACTATACCTTACGAGGGTGGGGTAGGTGAGGATGCATCATGTCCCACATAAGAGATGTTTGGTATGTGATTAGATGTGATGTGATGTGATGTGATGTGTGTGAAAGTGATGGAAGCACATGATGTTCAACGTTGGGGCGTGAGAGCCATAAATTAGTGGGGAAGTGATAGAAGGGTGCCTTTATTTGTTATAATCTCAATGTTATATTATTATATTGGATGTGTGATTTGGTGAGAGATCCATTGTGAGGATAAAATTGGTTAGTTGACCTATTTAGGTGCTTGTTGGTTTCACTATTTATCCACCAGTGCATTAACATGCTCTTTTCACATGTGCCCTTGAGACATTCATTGTGTCCCTAATGAGTATACCTATTATTCTCATTTTACATATATAAATAGTTTTTCAGGTTTTATGAGAACATTTGGGATCAAGTTGTAAATTTCTAACATGGGTTGGAGCTTATGTTTTGTTGCTAATTTAGGACTTGTCTTTCATTACTTTACTTTGTATACTTTTATATGTATGATTTTACTTTGTTCATGTATGGTGAAATGGTAATGGTTTATCTTTTATATTTTCTATTGAAGTTTTTTAGTTGTTTTTATCCTATCTCCCTATTCTATTATAGAGGGTAATGCCTCCCATTTGTGAGATTTTTATACCCTCGGTGCTAGTCACCAACCTGAGGCCTATTGAAGGCAGGACCCGGGAGTCATCATCTCTCATCCTTCATTACAACATATTTGTAGGGAGGGGGTTGTGATATTAATTATTCTTAATATAATTTATTATTAATTAAAAATTAAACGATTGTTAATTTATTTTATATGTATGTCTAAAATTCATATTAGAGACTTAATTTAAAATAGATCCATTTAATTTAAAAATATAGAATAGTTAGAAAAGTTTCATTCTTTGAAAAATAATTGATTTCTTGTGATAAATAATTCTTTACCTATGGGAAATTAATCTTTATGCCTAAAAAATAAATCGTTCCTTATTCACTACACCAAACTAAGAATTTAGCAGCAGTTTTTTAGCAGTAGTTTACTAAACAACCGCTGTTTTTTTTAAATAATTTCATAGCAGTTTTTTATAAACTTCCACTAAACAATAAAAAAAATTCAAAAACCCGAAACTCTCCCCCACCATCAACACCATTGAACCCCATCCCGTCGACTCCCACAATCACTATCCTCATCGTCGCCCGTTGCCACCCATTTCCTTCTGTTGCTACCCATCATGGACACTTGTCATGCCTCACCTCGTCATGCCTCACCTCGTAGGCCCTAACCTCCGATTTCTCCCAACAGTGAGCCCCAAGAGTGAATTTATCTTATTCCCCAGTCATAGAAACCCATCGTCAAATATCTATTTTCATCCAATTTTTCTTCCATATCAAATCAGTGAGTTATAGACCCATCATTTAGTATTCTCCTTCTATAATTTCACCGTATTTCTTTTTTGGGTTTCTAAAAATATATATCTATGTGTAGATTGGTGATGAAAAAATATTTTTCCAAGATTTTTTGTGAAAGGGTATTAACCCCCCTTCTATAATAATGGATTATATTAATAGAGTTGAATATATGTTTTTTTGTGAAATTAATTAGCCTTTTAAAGTATAGTTTTAAGTGTTATTGTATACTCACATTCTTCACATTTATGTGTAAATTTCACTATCTTAAGCAACAATTTTTATATAATATACCAACTATTATAAATTATACATAATATTTCTTCTTATATATAATATGAAACATAAAACTACCTTTATATATCAAATATTTATTCCATATGAATTATTTTTTTTATATTCCATAGTTTTAATAAGCTACCCGTATATGTGTAATATACAACATTATAATGAAATTTATATTTTATAACCATTCATTTACACTTCAAGTGGAGTATCCTATGAATTAATATGAAATTTTATATATATATTGACATATAAATTCTTTATGATTATATTGTTAGATATAATAATGACACATCATCAAGAGTAAATTTATGCTTTACTACATATAGCTAAGTCCTTTCAAACTAATGGATTCTCATATCACCTTAAAATATGGACATATTATGGTGTAGTCCTCTAGTTTTATTTTGGACTTGTATTTTGGATTCCTTTAGATTTTCAATTTATTCTTACAATGTTTTCATCCTCACAACGTAACTAGATTTTTACAATGTGTCCATTTTTTAATCTTCTCTATGTCTCACATAACTATTGGGTGGTATTCTTAATGTGGAGTGATCCAATCCACCATCACATTGCAAAAACACAAAAATTTATCATGGTATCATCACTGCAAAAAAATGTAAAATCACTTAGAAAATCATTCTTGAACCAACATCTCAATCAGATAAAATAAAATAACTTAACATTAGTCCTACCCTTGGTATATTGTAATTTTATCATATAAGTATTATCTATAACCAATAATAAGGTTTTCTCTAGTCTATAAAAGCACATCCTACCTCCAATTTACAAAAAAAAATAGTAAATTAACTAAAACAATGATTTTATACCACTTTGTAATGTCCATGACCAAATAATTCCAATGAAATCCAATTATGGGATTCCAAAAGACCTCAGGAATGCCTCCCTATATGCCTAAGGCTTCCAACTAGTAGCGAGAGTTTAAAAAATACATGAAGATACTATACTCTCAGTACCATGAAACGCAATCATAGTTAAATAACAATATTATCATTTAGCATTAGAGTAAATTCAAGGAACTACAGTTAATATCCAACCATTAGAAAATGATAAAAAAAATAACATGCTATAAAAAAATTATACTCCTTAACATACAATCAGACATCATGGGTCACTTACCATGATTATAATTATAAAATAAATAGAAAAAATAGGGGATACTCAACTATAAAACTCAGGCCCCTTATCAAACTGGTCTCCCAACATCTATCCAAATACTCTAGTTGAATTCCATATAAAACCTATCACCTGAAAGTGAAACATAAAGATTGTATATGCACTGGACCTTCCATGTGGGGTATGAGAAAAAAACTTGGAAGGGTCTCACCAAGTTCCCCTTATATACACCATCGTATAAAATGAATTGTTGTATGATAAAATAAAATGGTAAGTGATATATAACATACAAGAATCCATGTTGGGTCAGCTGGTGCTAACCAGGTTACACCAACACTTAACCTCACCGATTTCGATCAATTCCAGAGATACATATATTATAGCCACAAGTCATTAGAGTTTCATAAAATAAGGGAATTTCAATATCTAGTACTAATCATAATAAAAATAATAAGTGAAGTTCATCACAATATCTAGTGCTTGTCATATAGAAAATCCATCACATATAACATCATATTTAAGGATAGAATATCAATATCCAAACTTTCTCACAAGTTGAATCATTCCCTCTTGGTAGGGTCCCATGGATACATCTCGTATCCACCAGTAAAAATCATAAGTAGTCTGAGGAGGGTATCTCAATATTCAACCTCCCACACAAGCTAAACATTATCAGTATAAGGTAAGTCCCATGCCTAGTTACATATAGATTGGGCATTATTATAAGTGGTGAGAGGAGTGAATATTAATATTTGACCTACCATATGAGATAAACCACACTAACATGAGGTATATACCATAGATAAACATATATATATATATAACTCAAGAAAAGATAAGAACCTAGGAGATATAAATCTACACTCTAATCCTTATGTCTCCAGTCCGAAACCTCAACTCAAACATGAACATCTACTACAAAGCATCCAAAATGTTCTCATTCCCTTATTCTGAACTTATATCACAACTTGACTCTATGATCATACCACTCATTAATACCCTCATGATTTTTTCACTATCCTAATATCACTGGATTCTTGTTCCCCTTCCCATCGCTTCTCAAGAACTAATTCCATATATGAACTAACCAAAATCCACTCATTTCCTCAAAGGAATACCCATTTCAACACTATCTAAGTCTTACACAACCTTTCACTAGGAATTATTACTTATATCATGATTTATCCTCACTCCCCTAGGATCCCCACACTCAAGAGAGACTATTCACCCAATTACAATCACCTAGTTACACTAAAAAGACACAAATAGAGAGAATATTCTCTTCGATGATCCATCAACATAGATACCCCAAGACTAATAAATTATCATGGGACATTAAACCCATTACCACATCTCAATCTTCTCGCACAAGTATTTTCAATATTATAAGTCTATTTCCATATCTTATCCTATATAATTCCAGTGGCCCTACACTAATTAGTATATTTCCCAATGATAAACACTTATAATCCCTTTATGTTACTTACTATGGTTCATAACATTTCCAAAAAAACTCATTACACAATCCAAAAAAAAACTTGTGTTTCCTTTATGAAATTATAGATATCACTTCCCTTGGTGGAATAGCCACCAAGAAACTCTCAAGAGAAGTATATACAATAGGTTTAAGTAACAAGGTAATAGAAAATTTTATTTAAAATGATTCATTATTTATCATTGTTATGTATATTTTTGTTAGTACTATGCATCTATTATCATTTCTAAATTTTTTTTCAACATAATGTTTTTAAAATATATATTATGAATTTAATTTTATTTGATTAAATGATAGGAATGTTTAGGAGGAATCATTATATTGTTCCATCAACCACGCTGATAGATGATGATCCATCTATCTCCCTCCCTATAGCATCTAAGACACTATCTATTTTCCCCATAGACCATCTCTCACACCCTTTGTGAGTGTCCCATCAGTAGGTCAGTTGACATCTTCCCATTCAGCAGCCTCAACAGTGAGAGAGTAGGGAGCCTAGTCCTAGTTCTTCAGAGGGATATTTAAGGGTTACTATTATATGTACAAATTTTAATATGAATAAATTTATTTCACTTTTTTTATACTAACTGGTTATTCATAAAATATGGAAATAATGAAACTATGGAGAAAAATATGAAAAGTTCATATGTATGGAATCTGATAAGACTAAAGATAGTTATCCCATTTTATTCCTATGGGGTTACTATGGATGATTCCGCAAGATTACTTGGCCGGATTCTAGGTCATCTGGTCGTGGAGCTGGTTTCCCTTCCGATTACGTATAATGATTTGAGGCATATGACTTCATCTTGGAAAAATGAAGTTTTTTATTCAAAAATAAAGGTAATTTTAATACATTATGGTGTAATTGTATGTCATTATGTTATTAAATTCTAATATTTTCTAAATGAATTTCTTTGTACAAATGTTTTCCCACTTTACGGTTGATGATGTGCTGGAACGAAAGTGGACATTGAAAAATCTTGGCACCAAATGTAAAGAAATTAAATAGAGATTATGGGGTGATGTCAAAGATACTTCATTAAGCTCCCAACATATATATTACAAGGTACCCAATGGGGTACCTAGAGAGAAATGGAAATTTTTTATTGACAAACATAATGATGACAAACACATGGTATTTAAATGTATATTATTATATTAATCTCATTTTACATTTATAAATGTATATGAAAAGGATATGACATTGCATACATTACTATTAAATTATATTTTCTTTATTTTAGAATATTTCAGGGAAGAATACATCGAGCTGGGCTAAGAAAATCATCCCTTACACTGTGGGGTCAAAGATTTTTTCTAGAAGCCGATCAACTCTGGAAATATTTTCATTAGTTAAAATATTTATAAAAATATATTCTCTATTTAATATATTAAATTATTGATTTATATTTATTTAATGCGGTCGTAGAGTTTAGGGAACCAAGCATCCCAAATAGAAGTATGGTCAGATGTTCATAAAAAATATGATGGGAGTTTTGTTAATGATCCTACCAAATAAATTGGGGTATGAATTCATTTTTCATTATAATAACTTATTATCATTTATTACTATGTTAATATATATGTATTCTAGTATGACTGATATTTGATTTATAAGTAAAAATTAAATAACTATGGGATTCCAATCATTATCAGTCCTGTTCAGTCTCCCAGGATGACCCAGTTGGTAAAGTGCTTGGGAGTGATCATCCTAGTCGAGTGCACATGATTGATTTGCGACCCTTACCATCTGAGGTATTTAGCAGGACATTAGGGATTAAAGCTTCATCTAATCCTGGTTGTAGTAGAGATGCTCAAATAGATTATTTTTCTATGAAAAACACAATTTAGGAACAGGGGGCTCAGATATCCACTTTTCAGAAAGTTTTGGTTGATTTATATCAGAAGATGACCATATCTATCCCTAGTGATATTGCCTCGATGAGGGTGGTGGGAAGGTAAATCACAAAACTTATAAATAATTTAGTTCGAAAACATTTTTTGTTTTTAAGTTTAAATATAAATATAAAAGATTATTTAATTTTTAATATAATTGTCTTATAGGTGATGGGATAAGGAAGTAGATATGGTGTTTTAGAGGGTGAAAAGAATTGTTCATCATTAGAAAATGATTAGTGGTTGTGTTGATATGTTGGAAAAATATGGAAACAGGGGGTTTATTCATGTATCATGTATCATTTATCAAGTATCATGTGTGGCATAGAGTAGTCACCCAAAATTCTGATGACCAAAAATTTTCATGGTTTCCCATATTTGATAAAGGCATTAGAATTTGATATGGATTGATGATTTAATAAGGTAGTGAGTTTAGAATTAGTGGAGTATGATGTAATATATGTTCCATATAGAAGATGTAGATATTTAATAGTTTCATTTGAGTTATGCTAGGATTTATATATTAGTATTTTGGAAAAACTATTTTGTTTTTTTATTTGATTCATTTTATTCATGTTGGAGAAACAAGCCCCACTGCCATGTTATTTAGGGATGGGCCCCACAAATGTTGGGTTGACTATTGAACACATTTGAAACATGGGAATAATCCCTTCTCAAAATAGATACTTTGAGGTTTGTTCCCTAAATGGTAAGTGAGTTTATTTTTGCAACACACTATCACTATAGAGGAGAATAATACTTGGAGTATGATGGGGATCAAAATTGAGGGAGACCTAAAGTGTGGAGGTGAACATTAGGTGATTTTGTGCAGATTTCAACGCATTGGGAAGTACACCACTATGTTCTGGAGCACATCGAGTGAGCATATATATAAGAGAGATTCAACCCCATTATCAAGGGGAAGGCCCTGAGGTTGGTCATTGTTTGGGATATGACTAAGATATAAGATTTTGGAATCTCTTTGTATCCCAAGAAATGTAGAATCCAGCCATATATAGTTTTGAAAATCAGTGTGGTAGATGAGCATCATTAGAATAGAAAGTCCTGTCAGGAAATGGCTAGAATATCTTGTTTATTATATAGTGGTCCAAGATTTTCAATGTTAGGATAGGTAGTTTAAATTCTTGTACATCATAAGTTTGTGCTATGTAGTTTTAAGGATTAAAACTCAGACATTGGTTCAAATAGTTTAAATTATTAGATTTAGATCTATGAAACATTTTTAGATGGTTGAGATTCTATGGTTTAGATTATTCGATTTATATGTTCTCTATAAATAATTTTTTTAGAAAAAATTGTAAGATTTTTGAGTAATTAATATTTTTAGATGGTTTATATTATTCTGTTATATGTTCTCTACACAAGGTTTTTTCATGGTACTGGTACTGGTGATACAAAATCTGATGCATTTTTTTATTTGTAAATCTACATTTTTCGGAAGTGTAAACTGCCACTAAAAAAATGAACCATATCTAGTAGTAGTTTAAACCACCACTATAGGTTGATATTTTCTTATTAGCAATGGTTATGGTGTTTTTAGTGGCAGTTTTAATGTAAAAAATGGGAAATTTGTAGCATCGGTTTTAACGGCCGCTTAATACGATAATTGTTTTTCACATTAAACCACTACTAAAACCACCGTTAAATATTTTTACTATGACACTTTGTAGAAACCACCACTAAAATTATGAAAACACTAAGTGTTGGATGCCGACACCCAATTTAGCAATGTTTTTATGAAATTGTCGCAGATTCATATAGTGGCAATTTAAACAACCAATATGCGATGATTTTATTATAGTGAATAGATAATTTGTACTCAATTATTCTAAAATTAAAATCCATTTATTCTGACTCCATATCTATAAGTTTTAAAAACTAATTTTAACATAATAAATGTATAATGTATTAATTTATTCGATAAAAATATTACTTGAGGTTTAAAATATCTAATATAGGTTTATAGACAATAATAAATATATTAAAATTTATAATTTCAATTATAAAATACATATTTTTCTAAGAAAAAGGTTTCATAAATTTCTAAGTCATACATATAATGGTATAAAAGTTACAGTATTAATAAAAATTATATATTTCACTATTCACCCAAAAATCATTTTTTTGAAAAATATCAAAAAATTATCTTTCGTTAATATATCTGCAATAAATAAAAAAATGTAGTCAATTTTTTCAAATTCACATTATAAAATTCTGAAATTTTACTTTTAACTATGAACATAAAATATAGTGAAAAACTATTTTTGTAGGAAAAAAAATTGGTATATTAATTATAAATTATTAATTAATATAGTGTTAAATTATTATTCATATAATAAATATATATTGTAATTATTAAATTATAAAAAACAAAGTTCATTGAAATAAAAGGACAATTTTGGAAAATAAAATTTTATGTATAATGTGAATAGAGAAAAAATGTAATGGCCCGGACCTCTCCGGCCCATTCCTTTGTCAAAAAGAAGGCCACAAAGTGTTTTAGAGGGTAAAATGGACTTTTCCCACACTTTCCATAATTTTGAAACTACACGCCGTGTAGTTTGAGTACACATCATGTACCCTCTTTCTGGGTATACCCCGTGTGGATGGCTGTGTCTTTTCCGCGTGAAGAAAATGGGTACACGCTGTGTGTCCAATCTACACGCCGTGTAGTCCTTCCCCGCGTACGCGTAACCGTGTGTTAACCAGTCGTCGGTCGTGTGCCGCGTTGGAGCCGTGTCCTTTCCATGTGCAATAAATGGGTACACGCCGTGTGTCCAATCTACACGCCGTGTAGTCCTTCCCCGAGTATGCGTTACCTTCAAACCACGTGTTGACCAGTCAACGGATGCGGAACCGTGTTGGAGGCCGCGTGGAGACCGTGTGAAAACAGCCGAGTACACGCCGTGTACCATAAGTACATTCCGTGTACTTTTGCTTTTCACACCTATAAAAGGAGGGGTCCCCTCCTCCTTTCAACTCACACCTCTCCTCCCCTCTCCTCTGAGCAGAGCTCTCTCAAGAGACTCGAAGGCTCTTTCTTCCATAACTTCTTCGTTCGAGCTCCAATTTACGATCTGTCAGCGGCCATGGGATCGTAACGATGAGGCGGAACTTCCAAGATTGGATCTGTTGTCTTTCCTTCGGCCTTTCCTCTCCAACTTCCACCCGAGGAGGTTTTTCCGGGACACCGACAAATGTCTTCTAAAGTTGATCCGTGGGAGCGTTGTGACCAGAACCTGTTGAGGTAGGGTTTTTACCTTCGTATCTCTATTTTGTGCAACATGAGGGGCGGGTATCCTTTTGTTTTCATGAGAAATAGTTGAACCTTTAAATAAAGATAATAACTGGTTAAATAACTGGGATGGGAAGTTTGTAATTGCTGTTACTTTACCTTTTATATCCTTTGATATTATGTTATGAAATGAATAGGCTAATGCCTACTGAAAATCACGGTCATTGGGGGCCTTTGCTTGCGCAATTAAATGTTTCCCTATCTTTCTATACCATTTTTGTGAGTGAAACTTTGTTGAATGTGGAAATTGGTTAATCACGTAAAGTTGGCTGTTTAAATGAAAATCTGGAACCCTTGTGTGGTCACCCCGGTTAAACAAAATGGAATAATAAACAAGTGGGTGTTAGCTTGGTTACGTGGCATGTGATGGGGGTGTTTTGTGGGCTGTTGTGGTTTGGGTGAGCAGCGGGGCTGCAGTTGACTTGGTGGTGGGTTGGTGTGAATGTTTAATGGTGATGGGCAGTAGGGATGCAATAAGTGGTATTAAAGGGATGATGATGTGTGGTTTCGATGCGGTTGTGGTTATGGCGGTTAGCAGTAGGGCCGCAGGGTTGGGTTTTAATGTGAACGGACTTTGGGTTGTGTTTGATAAATAATAAATGTGGAAGAGTTAATGAATGATGGGGCTTGGTAATGAAACGGAAATAATAATCAATGGGTTGGTTGGTTGTTAAGAAGGGCTTTGTTGTGCTGCTTGTGTTTCCCTAACTTGTTTTGTGGATGGAAGGGATATTTTTTATGAACAATTTAAGTGGTTGGTTGTGGATAGTTGCCCAGTAGTTAAGGAACTAAATAAGTTAATTTCTTCTGAAACGTGAAAACCTAAATGGGGTTGGGGTTGTTTGTGGAATGCATGCTTCGTGGTAGCAGTGCCGAGGCACATGCCCAGTTTCTCTTTTTAGAAGCCATAGGTTGGGCTGAGTGGTTGCTATATATATATACATATCTGTATCTTTTGTGTTTTATCGCACCGCACCCATGTTGAAAATATAGTGCCGAACACTCCCATTTCATGGGAGAGGGTGTTTTCCCATAGTTACTAGCTCCTTCCTGCTCCTTCTCCCCTAGGCTGTTATGGCTTGAAGCGACCTTACACCCAAGAATCTTCGGGTAGGTTTCGATTGGGGTGGTTAGGCCCAAGACTCTTCGGGCATACTTATAGGCTGTGATGGCTTGAGGCGACCTTACACCAAAGACTCTTTGGGTAGGTTTTGATTGGGGTGATTAGGCCCAAGACTCTTCGGGCAGGCTTATAGGCTATGATGGCTTGAGGGGACCTTACACCTAAGACTCTTCAGGTAGGTTTCAATTTCAGGCCCAGGTGTCTTCGGGCAAGAGTTCTGTTACTATTACTGTTCCCAAGAATCTTCGGGATGAGGCCCAGGTGTCTTCGTGTGGGGACATGGTTATGGTTGTGAGGCCCAGGTGTGTGCGGGTGGGATACGTGGTGGTGAGTCCCAGGTGTGTGCGGGCGGGATGTGTAGTTGTGAGGCCCAGGTGTGTGTGGGTGGGGAGAGTGTGACAGTGTCAGGACGTTCAGCTAACTATTGGGAAATGGTGCAGGGTACCCAATACTCTTGTTCTTATACTACTACTACCTGTTGTGATTGTGTTTTGGTGAGTGTGGCTGGTGAGGTTGGGTGGATAGATTCCCTTGTTAGGTTTCTTCTGTTGTTCTCACAGGACATTGGGATGTCTCCCCACTTGTGCACGAGAGCTTTAGGTTTCTCTACTGAGTATACTTGTATGCTCACCCTACATTTACTTTTAGGTTTCCAGGAGGACTACCAGGGCCATGTGGGACCCTACTAGTCAGACAGTTGGAGTTGTTGCAGTTGTCATTCTCTTGTTTTATTTTGGTATTGTACTTTTGATCTTTCTTGTACTTGTACCTTGTTATAAAATTGTTTAAACATGCATGTGGGCTTGGTTTGGGTTTATTTATATACACTTGTTCTTTTCCCTTTTTGGTGGTTGGCTTTTCCTATTTCCCGATCCTAAAAAATAAAAAGGGTAATGCCTCCCATATTTGTGAAAACTCATACCCTTGGTGCTAGTCGCCACCCCGGGGCCTACTGGAGGCGGGACTCGGGGGGTCATTATCTCCCTTTCACCATTGCCAGCTCAGGAGGGGCATCTTTGGTGGGAGGGGGTCGTGACAGAATGGTATCAGAGGTGATGCTTGAGAGATAGGATGGAGTCTGGAGTTAGGCACAGTGAGGATTGCATGGGATGGTAGGGCAACAGTGTTAGTTAATCTTGGTGCGTGACATAGGCCAGGGAAGACCGGCTAGGAAACAGGATTTTAGGGCCCCCCGTGATCCGATGCAAAGACTCTGAGCCTACTGAACGACCAAGTGAGACTACATTGATTGCAGGGTAGAGACCCTAGGGAAGGTACATGCATCATCATGTTTGTGTTTTACTTGATTTGGGTGTTCTGGGAAAGAAATTGAAATAAAATGATAATTAAAACTTTGAGAAATTTCCTTACTACTTGGGATTAGGCGATCCTTGTTTACCATACAGCTATGACACCTAGACGTCGTCCCCGGGTGGCTCAGACGGCTGAGGCCCAGCAGCTTCAGGCAGTCGATCAGTTGAGGATTGACCGAGAGGAGGAAGATTGCCAGTGGCAGAAGACTCTCCGTTCTTTCCAGCGGCAGACCCTCAAGAAGTACGAGGGTAGTACTTCGGATACGGAGACAGAGGGGTGTCTTGAAGAGCTAGGGATCGCTTTCACCTTGATCCGTGCTCCGAGGGAGTAATGGGTTCCCCTAGCAGTCAGTCAGCTGAGAGGTGCGGCGTGACAGTGGTGGACGCTCTACCTCGGAGAGAGGATAGAGGCAGAGGTTCCATGGGCTAACTTTGAGAAGGAATTTCGAGAGTAATTCCTTTCTTCCAATATCAAGGCGGAGAAGCGGCAAGAGTTACTCTCCCTTCAGTAGGGAAGTATGACGGTACGAGAGCTAGGGATCAAGTTCAAAGATCTCCTGCGCTTTTCTCCGGATCTCTTTCCGGATGAGGAATCTCGGGCGAGATGTTTGGAGGAGGCGCTTCGTCCTTCGCTCCAGTATGTTGTCACCCCCTTCACCCTTCCGACGTACTTGGCAGTACAGAAGAAGGCAGAGGTCGTAGAGAGGATGCACTCGCTGGGAGGTGCAACGCGTGAGGTGTTTCAGCCAGGTTCGTCGAAGGGGAAGGCAGTCAGCAGCAGGTCTCCTGCGACAGGACCTTCCAGGTTCAGGCCAGTGGGGAGCAGGCCCCAATAGTTCCAGTTCAGATCTTTAGGTCCTCGTCCCTTTTCCATGAGCCCAGGACTGAGGTGTTTTTCTTGTGGAGGTTTCGGGAACGTTCAGAGTCGGTGCCCGACCCGAGCTCCGTACATTGGAGGTGGGCAGGTTCAGCGCCCACCGCAGTAGCACTAGTTGTCGGCGAGGCCCTTCCAGTAGCAGCAGGACCATGCTCCTCCGAGGGTAGACTTTGCGGGAGGAGGCCGGCCTCAGGGTGCTCCTTAGGGACCTCGACCAGGGTGTGGTCGGGGAAGTGGATGACATCAGAGAGGCAGAGGAGCTGGGTGTGGACAGTTTCACGCAGCAGAGTTGGCAGCTCCAGCGGGACCAGAGGTGGTACGAGGTACGATTTGTTTGTTCATCACTCTTGTTTCTGCTTTGTTCGATTCGGGAGCCTCGCACTCCTTTGTTGCACCTATTCTATCCCATACTTTGGGATTAGACGTCGAGAGACTTTCCGTGACACTGGTACTGAGTACACCAGTTGGGGGCCAAACCAGCGTATCTTGTGTTTGTCGGGGATGTGGGTTGACGTTGGGACCAAATCGATCTAGTGGAGACCTTCTTCTATTACAGATGCAGCCATACAATGTCATCCTAGGCATCGTCTGGTTGTTTTCTGTTAGTTCCGTTATCGACTGCTTCCGGAGAAGAGTCGTGTTCTCCGATGTGGATGGGCAGCGCGTATCTTTTGTTGGCGAGAGGAGCTATCAGGCGGGAAGCCGGCATGTGGAGCCTCTCCTTTCCTTGTTGAGAGGGTTATCGGTGGTTCCAGCTGATACAGAGATAATGGATGTCCCAGAGGTTGTTGGGGAGTTCCTTGAAGTTTTTCCTGAGGAGGTTGTAACTCTACCCCCCCCCCCCCGATGTGATGTTGAGTTCGGGATAGACTTACAGCCTGGTGCCCGTCCGATTTCGATGTCCCCTTATCGAATGACACCTTCGGAGTTGCGGGAGTTGCGGATTCAGATTGACGATCTAATGGAGAAGGGTTTTGTTTGACCCAGCGTGTCGCCATGGGGTGCTCTAGTTTTGTTCGTGAAGAAGGCAGATGGTGGTCTCAGGCTATGCAGAGACTACCGAAGGCTGAACCAGGTAACAGTCAAGAACCGTTACCCCCTTCCAAGGATAGATGATCTCTTCGACCAGCTGAGGGGAGCAGGTTGGTTTTCTAAGATTGATCTACGATCGGGATATCATCAGCTGAGGGTGAAGGATAGTGAAATCTCCAATACATCTTTCAGGTGTAGGTATGGGTACTTCGAGTTTGTAGTGATGTCGTTTGGAGTTACGAATGCACCAGCTATATTCATGGGACTTATGAACTTTGTCTTCCGAGAGTTTCTGGACCAGTTCATCATTGTGTTTATCGATGACATCCTGGTCTACTCAAGATCAGAGGAGGAGCACGTTGAGCGTCTCAGGGCAATCTTGGAAGTCCTTCAACACCACCAGCTTTACGGGAAATTGTCGAAGTGTAAGTTCTTGACACAAAAAGTACACTTCCTTGGGAAAGTGGTGTCTCTGCATGGAGTATCAGTGGACCCATCAAAGGTGGAGGTAGTTGTTTCTTGGGCAGCACCCAAGAGCGTGGTAGAATTTCGTTGTTTCCTGGGGTTGGAAGGTTACTATCGGAGGTTCGTTTTGGACTTCTCTTGAGTTGCTGCTCTATTGACAGCTTTGACTAGGAAGAATCAGGTCTTCCTATGGAGCGATCAGTGCCAGAAAGCTTTTGACTACCTGAAGGAGAAGTTGGTCAGTGCTCCCGTACTCAGGTTGCCAGAGGAAGGGTTGTTGTATGAAGTGTTTTGTGATGCTTCTGGCCTTGGTCTGGGGTGCGTGCTGATGCAGAAGAAGGGAGTGATTTGTTATGGGTCTAGGAAGTCGCGCCCTCACGAGCGTAACTATGCCACCCATGACCTGGAGCTTTCAGTAGTAGTGTTGTCATTGAAGTTGTGGCGAAATTACCTATTTGGGGAGCGCTTTGTGGTCTTCTTAGATCACAAGAGCCTGCGTTATATCTTCTCCCAGCGTGACCTGAACTTATGGCAGCACAGATGGGTCAAGTTTCTCCAAGACTATGACTTCGAGATCTCTTACACTGAAGGTAAGGGCAACGTTGTGGCTGATGCCCTGAGTAGTAAGTCACATAAGGAAGTGGTTCGGGAATCCGCTAATGCTTGGAAGGCGATGGGAGAGTTGGCTGCCCTGCACTTAGATGCAAGGGAAGAAGGTGTTAGAGGTTGTTTGTTCCAGATGACAATGCAATCCTCCTTGTTGCAGCAGGTGGAAGAGTCTCAGTGGGGGGACTCTGAGGCAGAGGTGATGTGAGATCGTGTCGATCAGGGGAATGCTCCAGAGGGATAGTCAGAGGACAGCCGATATCAGATGCTTTTCCATGGAAGGTTGTTTGTCCTAGAGGCGATGCGTGAGGGAGTTCTCCGTGAGTTCCATAGCTCAGCCTTGGCGGTACATCCAGGAGTTTCAAAAATGTACCAAGTCCTGAGGGATCAGTTTTGGTGGCCCGGGGTGAAACGGGCAGTGGCGGAGTTTGTGGCTAAGTGCCTAGTGTGTCAGCAAGTGAAGGCTGAACACCGTGTTCCCGGTGGTTTGTTGCATCCTTTAGATGTCCCCGAGTGGAAGTGGGATGAAATATCAATGGAATTCATCACGGGACTACCCAGAGCTCAGGGAGGTTATGATGCTATCTGGGTAGTGGTGGATCGTTTGACGAAATCAGCTACTCACTTCTTAGCAATCAAGGAGTCGGGCCCAGTGAGTACCTTAGCACAGAGGTACGTAGACGAGGTGGTGCGTTTTCATGGAGTTCCAAGGACCATCATCTCATACCGGGATACTCGGTTTACCTCACGAGTCTGGAGGGGGTTACAACATGATTTTGGAACCCAGCTACGCCTTAGCACTGCTTTCCACCCCCAGACCGATAGGAAGACGGAGCGGACTATCCAGACATTGGAGGACATGCTGCGAGCATGCGTTCTGGATTTCGGAGGATCATGGGTACGACACTTTCCTTTAGTAGAGTTTTCCTACAACAACAGATTCCACTCTACTATTGGCATGGCACCGTTTGAGGATTTGTATGGAAGGCCATGTCGTTCACCCATTTGCTAGGCAGAGGTTGGTGAGACAGGTGCTCTTGGGCCAGAGGTAGTGCAGAGCACCACGGAGAAAGTCCAGCTTGTATGTGAGAGGATGAAGGCGGCTTAGGACCGATAGAATTCTTATGCTGATTGTCGGAGGAGGCCCTTGGAGTTCAAGGTGGGAGACCATGTGTTCTTGAAGGTTTCCCCTCGACGGGGGCAGCGGAGGTTTGGGAAAGGGAGAAAGCTCTCACCCAGGTTCATCAGACCTTTTGAGGTGCTGAGGCGAGTCGGCGAGGTGGCATATCAGCTGGCCCTGCCACCTCAGATGGAGAAAGTCCATGACGTCTTCCACGTATCCCAGCTTCATCGGTACTTACACGATGACTCTCACGTTATCTACTGGGGAGAGTTAGATATGGGAGATGACGCGACCTTCGAGGAACGACCAGTCAGAATCGAGGATCGTAAAGAGAAGGTGCTCCGTGGACAAACCATTCCCTTGGTTCGTGTGTTGTGGAGTCATGGTTTCCTTGAGGAGAGCACTTGGGAGTGGGAGACCCAGATGCACGCTCAGTACCCGGAGTTGTTTTGACTTGTGTTTTTCCCTTGTTCTTCTGAGATTTGTGTTGATGTTGTATTCTGTACCTTTGATATATGGAATGTCTGGCTTGTCAGTTGTGAGACCTTTTGTTTCCTTGATCCCTGGTAATGTGTAACATGTCCGGATATGGGGAAAGGGGGAAAACCGGACCCTTAATCGAGACGCATTAATGCGGATGCGATTGAACCCGTGCGGGCGAGTCAGTGCCGCCTAAAGAGGATAATATCTCGACATAGGAGAGGGATTTTTCCCAAAACCACATGTTTGGGTAGTTCGAGTTGAAAATCCTAATGTATGGATGTGGGAAGACCCAATCCTTAATCGAGACGCATTAATGAGGATGCGATTAAACCCGTGCAGGTGAGTCAGTGCCGCCTAAAGCGGATAACATCTCGACATAGGAGAAGGAATTCCTAACACCTAATTAGGATTGTTGGTTGGGTTCCTATTATAACGAGGACCCTAAGAGGTATCTTGTTGGGTTCCTCTTGGTTGGTTTTTGAATTCTAGGGGACGAGAATGTTTTAAGAGGTATCTGATGTAATGGCTCGGACCTCTTCGGCCCATTCCTTTGTCAAAAAGAAGGCCACAAAGTGTTCTGGAGGGTAAAATGGACTTTTCCCACACTTTAAAGAATTTTGAAACTACACGTAGTGTATTTTGAGTACACGTCGTGTACCCTCTTGCCGTGTATACCCCATGTGGATGGTCGTGTCTTTTCCATGTGAAGAAAATGGGTACACGCCGTGTGTCCAATCTACACGCCGTGAAGTCCTTCCCCGCGTACACGTAACCGTGTGTTAACCAGTCGTCGGTCGTGTGCTGCGTTGGAGTCGTGTCCTTGCCGTGTGAAATAAATGGGTACATGTCGTGTGTCCAATCTACACGTCGTGTAGTCCTTCCCCAAGTATGCGTTACCTTCAAACCACGTGTTGACCAGTCAACGGCTGCGGAACCGTGTTGGAGGCCGTGCGGAGACCGTGTAAAAACGGCCGAGTACACGCCGTGTACCATAAGTACACGCCGTGTACTTTTGCTTTGCATGCCTATAAAAGGAGGGGTCCCCTCCTCCTTTCAACTCACACCTCTCCTCCCCTCTCCTCTGAGCAGATCTCTCTGAAGAGACTCGAAGGCTCTTTCTTCCATAACTTCTTCGTCCGAGCTCCAATTTACAATCCGTCAGCAGCCACGGGATCATAACGATGAGGTGGAACTTCCAAGATTTGATCCGTTGTCTTTCCTTCGGCTTTTCCTCTCCGACTTCCACCCGAGGAGGTTTTTCCGGGACGCCTACAAACGTCTTATAAAGTTGATCTGCGGGAGCGTTGTGACCAGAACCTGTTGAGGTAGGGTTTTTACCTTCGTCTTTCTATTTTGTGCAACATGTGGGGCGGGTATCCTTTTTTTTCATGAGAAATAGTTGAACCTTTAAATAAAGATAATAACTGGTTAAAGAACGGGGATGGGAAGTTTGTGATTGCTATTACTTTACCTTTTATATCCTGTGATATTATGTTGTGAAATGAATAGGCTAATGCCTACTGAAAATCACGGTCGTTGGGGGCCTTTTCTTGCGCAATTAAATGTTTCCCTATCTTTCTAGACCGTTTTTGTGAGTGAAACTTTGTTGAATGTGGAAATTGGTTAATCACGTAAAGTTGGGTGTTTAAATGAAAATCAGGAACCCTTGTGTAGTCACCCCGGTTAAACAAAATGGAATAATAAACATGTGGGTGTTGGCTTGGTTACGTGGCATGTGATGGGGGTGTTTTGTGGGCTGTTGTGGTTTGGGTGAGCAGCAGGGCTGCAGTTGACTTGGTGGTGGGTTGGTGTGAATGTTTAATGGTGATGGGAAGCGGGGCTTCAATAAGTGGTATTAAAGGGATGATGATGTGTGGTTTCGGTGTGGTTGTGGTTATGGCGGTTAGCAGCAGGGCTGCAGGGTTGGGTTTTAATGTGAACGGAATTTGGGTTGTGTTTGATAAATAATAAATGTGGAAGAGTTAATGAATGATGGGTCTTGGTAATGAAACGGAAATAATAATCAATGGGTTGGTTGGTTGTTAAGAAGGGTTTTGTTGTGCTGCTTGTGTTTCCCTAACTTGTTTTGTGGATGGCAGGGATATGTTTTATGAAAAATTGAAGTGGTTTTTTGTGGATAGTTTCCTAGTAGTTAAGGAACTAAATAAGTTAATTTCTACTGAAACGTGAAAACCTAAATGGGGTTGGGGTTGTTTGTGGAATGCATGCTTCATGGTAGCAGTGCCGAGGCACGTGCCCAGTTTCTCTTTTTAGAATCCATAGGTTGGGCTGGGTGGTTGCTATATATATATAAATATCTGTATCTTTTGTGTTTTATCGCACCGCACCCATGTTGAGCACATAGTTCCGAACACTCCCATTTCATGGGAGAGGGTGTTTTACCATAGTTACTAGCTCCTTCCTGCTCCTTCTCCCCTAGGTTGTGATGGCTTGAGGCGACCTTACACCCAAGACTCTTCGGGTAGGTTTTGATTGGGGTGGTTAGGCCCAAGAATCTTCGGGCAGACTTATAGGTTGTGATGGCTTGAGGCGACCTTACACCCAAGACTCTTCGGGTAGGTTTCTATTGGGGTGATTAGGCCCAAGACTCTTCGGGCAGGATTATAGGTTGTGATGGCTTGAGGCGACCTTACACCTAAGACTCTTCAGGTAGGTTTCAATTTCAGGCCCAGGTGTCTTCGGGCAAGAGTTCTGTTACTATTACTGTTCCCAAGAATCTTCGGGATGAGGACCAGGTGTCTTCGGGTGGGGATATGGTTGTGGTAGTGAGGCCTAGGTGTGTGCGGGCGGGATACGTGGTTTTGATGCCCAGGTGTGTGTGGGCGGGATGTGTAGTTGTGAGGCCCAGGTGTGTGCGGGCGGGGAGAGTGTGACAGTGTCAGGACGTTCAGCTAACTATTGGGAAATGGTGCGGGGTACCCAATACTCTTGTTCTTATACTACTACTACCTATTGTGATTGTGTTTTGGTGAGTGTGGCTAGTGAGGTTTGGTGGATAGATTCCCTTGTTAGGTTTCTTCTATTGTTCTCACGGGACATTGGGATGTCTCCCCACTTGTGCACGAGAGTTTTAGGTTTCCCTACTGAGTATACTTGTATTCTCATCCTACATTTACTTTCAGGTTTCCAGGAGGACTACCAGGGCCGTGCGGGACCCTACTAGTCAGACAGTTGGATTTGTTGCAGTTTCCGTTCTCTTGTTTTCTTTTGGTATTGTACTTTTGAGCTTTCTTGTACTTGTACCTTGTTATAAAATTGTTTAAACATGCATGTGGGCTTGGTTTGGGTTTATTTATATACACTTGTTCTTTTCCCTTTTTGGTGGTTGACTTGTCCTATTTCCTGATCCTAAATAATAAAAAGGGTAATGGCTCCCATATTTGTGAAAACTCATACCCTTGGTGCTAGTCGCCACCCCGGGGCCTACTGGAGGCGGGACTCGGGGGTCATTATCTACCTTTCACCATTTCCAGCTCAGGAGGGGCATCTTTGGTGGGAGGGGGTCGTGACAAAAAAAATGACATTTTGAAAAGTATAAAAAAATCATGATATATATATAAATATGGATTTTTATTACATTTTTGTATAATCCTAATTTATAATTACATAAACCCTTATGATATTCATATAATACTTAATAATCAGATATTTTCTAGTTATAGTTTTAGGTGGTGGTTCATCTACTATGGATCTTGTGTCAATCTACATGAGCTTGAAATTCTCTTTTATATTTTTTTTCTCAAACTGTGATTTCTCTATTTCGTCTTGTGATTTTTCTAGGGAAAACCCAAGAAAATATACATCTTTTTCAAGCCCATAAAATGGGCTTCGTAAGAAATACTTCCACTTGTAGATTCCATTTATTCCTAATTTATTGATTTTGTAATAGGATTACTTCAATTTATATCAACTAGTTTAATGGATAAATTTTAAAAGTCGTATTTAATATTCAAAATATATTAAGATTTTTCATTTTAGTTTGGTATAGTATATGAAACACACTATTTAATATATTATTTATTTGAGAATATATAGTGAAATATAAGGTTGTTATAATTTTCCCTTCTTATCCACTGTTATGGGTAAAGTTTGTTGAAGAACTATATGTGTTTTTGATCCCATTCACCCATAGTTTTGATTTAGAGGACATGTATGATACACAAGATTGGGATAGATGATGATTCACTTAACTTTTTTCATTTCTCTATCACAACTCTGGGTTCATGATGAAAGAAGATACATAATAATATTTTAGTTTCTCACCCACAACTCTAGGTTAAAATAGATTAGATACTCAAATACAGTTTCCTTCTCACAACTCTTGGTTGAGGATTATTGTATATTACACAATTAATCTCATATGATATGAATATAGAGGCATTACTATAACATATTAGGATGGTTCATCAAGGGTAAATCATCATGTGGGTAATATTTTCATTGTGTGTATTAGGGTATTATTTTTTGATGTGATATTTTGATACATGTATACCATACACATGTGGGGTGGATGGATTCTAATATTTTTCAATACTCTGAAAGGATAAATGGTTTTGACTATATTTACTCTTTGATTTTCATAGTTTTAACTTATTTAGGGGTAGATAGTGGCTCTCTATCTAGGCATAGTTTATGAGGTACCTTCATTATTCTTAAATATTTATGCATGGGTATACTGTAACTATATATATGTTTTATTTGATTCATTTTAATAATGTATGATATGGGTATGTTGATAAGAATTGATCACAACATTATTGTGATTGATGAATTTATATTGTGATGTCGGTTTCTCTACACTTTGATCATTGATGATTCACATATAAATTAATTGATCATAGATTTTGTTCACTACTAGGTGTGACTATAATGAGTATTATTTCTCACCCCTATATTCATACTTAAGCATTGTTCTCTCTTTGGTCCATTTGGATTTGTAACAGACCATCCATGCCATGATATTTTCCTCTTTGGTCCTCACCCTCATGGGAATTTTCATAGGATATGGGCCAAGACACCCCTAGAAAATGTGTCAGGTTGTATGGGGTATCCATACCACCTTATAAAGGGGTTATTTATTCTCCACCATCTCTAACATGAGATTGCCTCATCGGCCTCACCACCCCACAAGGGACCAAATTTCACATTAGCATATCAAATGTGTCTTATCATTGAAACTAATTGTAATATACCACCCAAACCATGATATTTTATATTTTGGGATTCACCCTCATGGGATTATTTTTTATAGAATATGGTCCAAGATTCCCCTAGAAAATGTATAATTATGGATGAGGTATCCATACTACATTATAAATGGGTGCTTCATTCTCCACCATCTATGATGTGGGATTACCCCATGGTATCCCCACCCCATAAGGGAATAAATCCTTGTTGAAACATTACATAGTCCCTAGCATATATAAAAATTTAATTACCAACAACACTATGACATTATCCTCATTAGGACTCTCCCTCATGGATTTGTTCATTTCATATAATATGGGTTAGGCCTCCCTTAGAAAATTCATCACGGTGGATTAGTTATCCACACCACCATATAAATGGGTGTTTCATACTACACCATCTTTTATGTGAGATCATTATGAAGGCCTCACCACCCTATAAGGTCACAATGTCCTTATTGTCACATTAGATGGGACCTAGATTTGATACCAATGGTAAAAACCCACCCCCAATATGATATTTTTCACATTAAGCCTCACCCTTACAAGTTTATTTTTCACATGATATGGTCCAAGACTCCCCTAGAAAAAATGAAAAATAATGAATGAAGTTACCAGAATACCTTATAATATGGGTGCTTCATTCTCAAACATCTATGATATAAGATCACCCCATGGTACTCCCCACCCTATAAGGTAACAATGTATCCATTGTCATATCGAATGATCCTTAACATTTATACAATTTTCCTATGAACCAATCAAATATATCTTGACTCAATACCCAATGTATCTGATGATACGGCTCGATGCAGTTCCCAATTGACCTAATTTTGTGAGAATAATCCAATAACCAAATACAATCCAATGGGAATTATTTCACCCTCAATAATAAATAAATAAGTTATGGAAAATTATAGATAATCTGACATGGTGCATATATAAATTATACTTCCATTAAAAATTAAATAAAAAACTAAATAACAAATAAATCAAGTGATTAACATCTCAAAAAAATAAAATTTACTTCCAAAATACATAAATTTTAAATCTTATTATGAAAACTAAACCAAGAACCCAAAATACAAAAAAGGATGATATGGTTGGTAAATAAACGGTAAAATAATAATCAAAATAATCTCAAAACCCCAAACCAATGGTATCATGTAGACCCAAGGTCACCATATGATATCATCACCATAATCCAATACAAGAGAAACTATGAATAAGGAACTCACAATAAGTATCTTCTAAATAATCTAAACATAAACCTATAAATTCCACTAAGTCTATAGACACTAGATAGTGTAAATAGTCTGTTAGTAAAATTTCTTAGTATTATAACAATAATAAAATATTTCATTAATTTTTGTTTAACAAAACATTTCATAAACACTAGTTTTAAATACAACATGTAAAATTAGTGTTTTGATTTTTTTGGAAAAAAAATCTTGAGCATATTGTAAATCCTTTTTAGAAGTCTGAAAGGTGATTTAAATAAAAAATACAACCTTTAATTAGAAAACCCACATCAAAAACTCCCTTTATAAACCTATTGTAAATATATTTTGAATGAAACACTATAATAGAGAATCGAAAAGTAACCAGATAAGAAAATTATTAAATAAGTAAATTTGAATAGATATTATTTGAAAATAATCAAGTAGTAAATCAAATACTGAAATCATCAATATAAAATTGATAAGAATCGATACATAATAGTAAAATAAGAAATAAATTCAAATCATACCATAGTGAGTGATAAATTAAAGTCACACATATCATTGTAGAGAACTGAATAAAAGTAATACATAAAAATAATCGAAGTAATGTATTCAAAATCTTCAGAAAATCCTTAGTACATAGTGATATGATCATTGACGTACTCAAAAAAATAACACCAACCAACCTATGGGATTGTCTTTAATAAATGGCATCCTCAAATTACTCCTCCTAACCTCATCAGGTTGAAATTCCCTTTGACAGAGTATACCACAACTATAGTATATTATTCAATACATGAATATGACTATAATATCAATTGTATCGCAATATAACACTTAGATACCTAGGGTTCCCCTGAATTTATCAACTGGAGGTGAAAAATTATTTTATAACACATGAATCACATATCAATAACATATCTTATAATAAATAATCACAATATCATTTCCTCAACATACCTCCATACACCCCTTCTTAATAATATCCATTTTCAAATTCAAATAATAATTAAACAACAATAAAATTAAAGTATTAATATCTATATTATTATATAAAATTAGATTTCATGGGTCTTAAACCAAGGGTGTATCTTTTTTTATGAAAAATATTTTGTAAAAGTATCTATGAATACCTTTTCTTTTAAGATGATAATCAACAATTTTAAATCCCATTTGGAAATCATTTTTAAAAAAAAGTGTTATTTTTAAATTTTATTTAAAATAATTATTAACATAATATTTTATCTAATAAGTCCAATACATCACATATACATATAAATATAACCTTAATAAACAATAGAGAAAACATAATTAACATAATTTATCTATATGAGACATAATAACATATCAAAGAAACACATAAAATTCTAATAATAACAAAATCCTAACCAAGAAAACCCTTTAACCAATCAAACATCGCTTGAAAAATCATTGGAAATATATTTTAAATTTTAAAAACATATTTTAATTACCAATTTTTTTAGGAAGATACTCTTGGAAGTTTTAGAAAACACATAGTATTCGTAGCTTATAATTACAAAGATAAATAAATAGAAATTTATGAAAACATCTTTTTTACCTTAATCTGTGAAATAATAAACATTGAAAAAAACTAAAGTTATGTTATGTATTATAAAATATGAATAATTTTAAAAAAAATGGATTTTGAAAACACAAACATAATATTGTTTTTCAAGAAAATGGAACCACATGGAAATTCCTACCCAAATATTTTATGGTTAGCATGAAACCTTTAATTATAAGGAGAATAGGATAAAAGAAAAAATATGCATATCCTAGAAAAAAAACCATTGGGTTTAAACAAACCCTTAACCTAGGATTTTGCCAACATGGCTCCATTGAAGTTGAAAGAGAATAAATAGAAGAGGAAGAAGAAAAAAGAAGGACTAACCATAAAGAGTCTACTTGAAATCGAGGAGGATGAGCTCAAAATCTAAAATAGGGAAAGGGTAAATCACTTAGGTCATTATTTTTGTCTAGGATGCATGAATAATGATATATGTAATCTCAATTAGGCCTCAATTATATGAGTGAAAAAAATATAATTCATAATATTATGAATATATGTAAGATCCACAGTTGTGTCACATGGTTTACCAAACCATTCACCAACCATGAATAAGCCATCAGGACACAAGGGAATTATCTCACAGTTCACCAAATTATGTACCAACCATGAAAAAGATACTATATTATCCCTTAATTCTCTCTATATGATTTACTAAACCATGCACCAATCAAGTGAAAAGGACCCATATTTAACTGTACCATGCATGATTTCTCCTGAATATGTAATAGTAAGTTGTATGGTTTTTTCAAACCATGAACTAACCATGAAGGGTCACTTTATATTTAAAAATATTTTACATGGTTTCTACTAGATACAAAAGGGTATTCACATGGTTTTACCCAGCTATACAACTGATAAAAACACTTATAATTGTAAAAAAATCATAATTGAATTTCACAAATTTAAACAAATTCAATAATAAAACAAAACAATATAAAAAATAATAATATCAGTGTGTTACAATACTAGAATATGTAGATAGTGGATGATCATGGAAGATGATGATGAATAGTGGATATGATAACCAATGGAGTCTTCATTATGGCAGTGACCTTTATGTCATTAGTATTCAAGCTTATATCTATTCTGGATGTGTTATTTGATTATCATTACATTTTATTATGAAGATAATATTTTATATGCATGTGTTATATTGCATGGTTTATGATTCATTTATATTCTGGTGGATGTTGTTTCATGATAGCATGTGACATGTTTTTTTTAAAATTAATGTCACTCATATTTTGAGTAGATACCTCAATGATGGTTGCTAACCTATGGAATATTGAAGGGTATCATGGGGAGTTTACTTATTGGTATGTCAACATATGGTAATATACACATATACCATATATTATTAAAATTATATAGATAATGTGTATACCTAAGAACTGTGAGTTGATGGACACACCCCCATAGACCATATATATAATTTATGATATATATACAATATTTACATAAACATATATATATAGATATATTATAAACAACATATACATTCATATATACACACACACACACACCATATATAAAAATATTATATAGATAATGTATATGTATATATATTAAACAAAACATATATATCATGCATAAAAATATTATATACAACATGTATATACATATATATATATATACTATAATTATAATATATATACATATAAAAAATATGTAATTACATAAATATATATATATGTGTGTGTTATATATATAAATTTGTGTATAAGTATATATATGCATATTTATATGTTTGTGTGTATACATAATACATGTATTTACACATACAAATATAATTACAGATATATGTCTGTACACATATTCACCCACATAACCGTAAAATATTTATATATAAAAAAAATTCATAACTAATTAAATAAAAATAAAGGTTGGTGGTGGTAAATCCAAACACCAATGATCTGATGACAATTTGGTGAAAAAAACCAATGAAGGTTAGAAGCAGTTTTGAAGCAATAATACCATGACCATAAGAGAGATGAAAGAGGAAGAAAAAAATTATGTTAGTTTATAAATAGAAAAATACATTTCTTAGTGATTAAAAATATAGTTATCATAATAGATCCTCCTTAAAACCTTTAAAATGTTATAATAAAAACCCTCTCCTTTTTTTGTTATGTTGTATTAAATTTTAACATGTTCAATTATTCTTATACCTTTCAATAAACCACCTCATCCTCAATACGTTCATATTTAAGATCACTAGGTTTCTCTATTATGAGTTATGAGTTAAAAATAAATATCTAACACACCTCAGTGAAATTATATTTTTCACCAAAATTATAAACATTTCATCTATTAAATATTGAAAAAATTTATGTATGTGAGTAAAATAATAATGAAATACTAATTCTAATATATACATACTTAATTTGGAATCTTTGAATCATAAATAAACATACATCAATCTAGAAAATAAATTATTCTAACATGAAATGTATATTATAATTATCCTTTGATTTATGCACTAATAAAATAATAATAATAATTGATACTATATAAAAATAACATTATTTCAAAATAATAAATGCATTAATTTGAAATATTTAATATTTAGGAATATAAAAAAATATAATTTTTCATTTATATCACCATAAAAAATATTTAAAAATAATAATAATATATAAATTATCTTTAGAAAAATAAAAAAAATGTTTCCAATTCCCTTTAGTGAATGGATTATGGTTAACAAATAATGTTTTCTATTGACTTTTCACTCATGGTTTTAGCGACCATTATCTGGTAGTAGCTAAAGTGAGAGGGGTGGATAAGGAAGTGGATTATACATGCTCGAAGAAAGTTCATGATCAACTCGGACTGGTGAAAAGAACTAAATACATCACATAACAGCTCATGGGAATGATTTAGACCATACAATAAATTAAATAGGAAGTGAATATTTTATTGAAAATTCAGCACGAATCCTTAATAATTAAGAAATTCACACCAGAAATAAATAAGAAAAATAAGAAGGGGAAAATGATATAAATGCAAAGAAATTCACATGACTCACCTCTAACTCCCTCACTCACAATAACCCGTGTCTTATCCTCTATAACCCCACATATATAATGTACCACCTTTAAAGTAAAGGAAAATATAAAAAGGAAGATTTTTACAATATAGTAAGGAAACTAAAAATAAACACTTGCATACTCAGTGTGGCCCAAATTCACTCTCCATCCAACCTATCAATAACCCCTCTCTAAGAGAGGTTTGGAAAAGAGCCCAAGAAATAACACTCTTCATAATCGAAACATGAACCTACTAGAGCCAATCAGTCTATATACACTGAGTGGAGTGAATATAGTGTTAGATAAAATCCCAATAGGTAATCAATATATATTTCAATCCTTTTCGTGTTTATAAAAATTCTAGGGATACTAGTTTTAAATACAATATTTTAAAGTAGTTTTTTCTATCACTTTTTAAAAATGATACAATTTAATTTAATTTTTAAAACTCCCTTTCCATTTTTGAAACTAGAACACACTTGAAAGACCATTTAAATATATTTTTATCAACTAAAATAAACTAAAAAGTGGATGTCCAAAAGAAAACAACTAAATAAGAAATCGAGACCAAAATATGGTATCAATGGTATAAAACATGTTAGTTGGAAATGAAGTTATGAAAGTAATATTTTAACCTTTTAATGTAATCAAACCAACAACAAAAATTTACCAATTAGAAAATTAATTTAATTTATATAAAGATAAATATTTATATGAATAATAAATAAGGGAAACACCTTTGTTATATAAGGTCATGGTCACCTTAGGTCCTTGTATTATCATGTGAACTAGTGGTCAATCTAAGTGTGTACACAATCTACTAAGGAGATCTTTCCTTAGCCTAAAGGTATGGTGTCACCCATCCCATGACACCACATCCAATCAACCCAGTGATAAGTTCATGCATTGTCCTAGTAGTGTGAATTCACCCCTCCATTACACCACTACCTTCATTTAGATTCAATGTAGTTAGTTAATGTGGTGTAATACAAAAGATATACTAAATACTAGTCTTCCCCACATAGTTAACTGAGTTCCCATGTGATAATTTCATTCAAATACATCATCTTATATTTAAAAATATTTCATATTTATAATTCACAAGCCATTTCTTTTTAACACATACATAACATGAATTCCATAGAATTTTAGTTTCCAAAACACCCTTTTTACGTCATTTTTAAATCAACACTATATTTGAAATTTTATTTTTCAAGTTCTAAATGAGCCTTTGATTTAAAAAATATTTAATATTAATATATATATATATATAATATTCAGTAAATAAATGCATGTGAGAATATATATATATGTAATTAGGAAAACACATGTACATGTGTATATATACATTCATATATATATATATAAAAGTAGTCATAAAAGGATTTAAATATATATATATATCAAATATTATAAGTATAATTGAAATATTGTGACATTTGAAAATGCCTTTTTAAACAAAAGAAGGAACCTTCTCTTTGAAACCAAAGTATCTATAGAGAATCAAAATCAATGAAGTATAATTCCATTAAATCATTATACAATAATTGTAACCATGGAAAAAATAATAAATCATATTGAAATAGTTAAATAAACACACCCAATTATGTTTAATATAAATTCATAATAACAAAACCCTTTGAAATAACTCTTATAATTAAAAAAACATTTTGAATACCAACCCCCTTAAAAACACCCTTTAGGAACTTAACTAAAAAATAGTATGAATAATTTATAGAGAAAACATTTTAAGGAAATCCAATCATATGAGGTTTGTTATTAAAAAATATAAATTCATAAAAACACCAATCGAGAACAAGTACAGATGAAGTGAGACATTAAAAGATGAATAGATGAAGGTACTAATAGAAAGTTTCATTCCCTAATAATCAAAACCATAAGAAAGTATAATCCAAACCCACTTAGGGTTTAACAAATAGTTTTCATAATTTGGGGGCAAGAAGATAATAAGAGAAAATTAATGTAAAAAAAAGAAGAGATTGGAGAGTGTCATGAACTAACCTAGGTCATCCCTGAATAAGATGCCTAATCTAGTCTATAGTAAGGCCTAAAGGGTATTCCCGATCCCCATGGGCTGGTGATAAATTTTTATTCCTCAAAGAATCACATTTGGGAATGATTTATCCCATTAGGACATAAAAACCAAGATCTTTCAAGAAAAAGGGAAAATAAACAATATCCCAACACATAACATAAATAAAAGTAACTCTAAACAAGTGTAAAATATAATAAGGAAGATCCAGATATAAATAAAGAAAATAAAAAAGTTCCACAAAAACAACACAATTACTGGTATGGGGTTAAAAAAGACAAAATACTACAACATGTCTCTATGTGACATGTAGATCATCATCCTATTATGCCACCATCATAAGTCAAACTCGACTAACATGAGAATTCATCGCCTCTAAGTAGTTTCTTTCCATTTCCTACATCATAAATAAAAATATCTATATACACCCATTGGGTTTACACAGGGTGTGAGATCAAAATCCCAACATGGCCCCACCAAGTGTTCCATAAGTACACTTTTTTAAATAAATAAATTATACTCAATATAAAGGAATAAAATAGTAGGATTTTATCATTTCATAATATTTTATAAAACTGGAAGAATATACACTTTGAAATAATTTTAAAATAAAGGCATGAGACCAAATTTTAACTATCTTAAACATAAAATGTAAATCAACCATTCCATAATAGTTTTAAAAGTACATATTTATAACCCATTTTGAAAATATGAATCAATATCTAAAGATGATAATAAAATAATATATCATAATGGTAAGGAGTCCTAAGGTATATTAGGTTAGGGCTAGCTAGGATAATCACACATAAAATGAACAAGGAAAGATATCTGAGTATGCACTCACATCCCAAGAACATGGGACTATGAATTAGATATCACCATCTTATGTTTATCTGCTTTACCAATGTTTAGTTATTGTTGTCATGTATATCCAATGTCATGGAGGCTAACTATACCTAAGAATACTCTTCCATGAATACCCACCTAATACCTAGAATCAAATTCTCCCTCTCACTAAGACACCATTTTAATAATTAAAATCATTACAAATTGGTATTTGATCAATCAAAATGTAACTTTATCAATGAAATATAAACATCCCTAAAACCGTGCATAAGAATACATGATATTCATTTTCCGAATTGATTCATTTTCAACATTCAAAATATTTTTCAAGAAATTAAAATCATTCCTTTCAAACATTTAAAACTTATTTTTAAAACAATAAATAAATAATTATTTATATGGAAATATAATACCCCAAGATTTCAAAATAATAGTATGTTCAATAGCATACACAACATGCAACACCGGTCTTTCACAACAATGAAAAGTATTATTTAAAAATAAACATTATAACTTAAATAATGAATTGGAAGTAATGATTTGGATTAATCATATTATGAAATTTATATATAAATTTTCTATTAAACACAAATTTATTTATTAATTCTTAGGATATAAACATTCAATTTTTATTAAAGTATTTTTATGCTTCCAAAATACGTTTTCTTTACAAATGATTTTTTTATTTTTGTGAGATATTGTTATAATTAATTTATTCGATTTTTAGAAAATTTATTTGATAAAAAGGGTATCATTTTTTAAATCATATTTTCAAAATTATATTATGGTTAAATTTTTTAATTTTTATGAAAATATTAACTTTTCAGTGAATATTGAAAAATATCAATTACATAAAAAACTGTCATTTATTTTCAAGTATTTACAAAGTTATATTTTATTTTTAATTGGTTTTAAATTTTAATTAGTTATTTTTTATTAAATATAATCCTATTAATATCATTTTAATTGAAATTATTATTAATTATGGGATAAAAATTTTAAACTGAAAATGCCTTTTTCTAGAAAATATTTTTTATTGTGTTTTGTGGGTTTATTTTAAAAGTAATCTATGAAAATAATAGGAATTTAAATTGGTCAAATGTATCCATATTTAGAATCATAATTTAAAATCTTATTAAATATGTTAAATTTTGTTTTCTTTATTATGTATAGTAACCGTGGTAAATATTTGTAACCTCGATATGGGTAAATCGAGTAATTATGGTAAAAAATAATGTGATAGGGCATTAAAAATATATCCAACAACTACATTTCTTATATTGGATGATTTTAGTTATAACATCCTCATAAAATATTCAAATATATTGAATCTGGGTTCCTTTTTATTTCAACAATGACCTTAATATAATTTTATGTAAAGAATAAATACAAAATATAACTTTCTTTGTTTAAATATGACTAATACTTTTTAATAGGGATAAAAATTGGTTAGGTTTAGTTCTAAATGATTATATGAAATACGAATGATTTTATTTATCATGTTAATTTATTTTTTATTTTTTAGTTCTAAAATAATTACCTTAAATTCTTACACAACTCCAACAGAGTACTTGTGAAATTAGTATAAAAATCAAGTTAATTATTTTAACAACTATACAAGTAATAATTTTTGGGTGATTTATGGTGTTCCCAGATTTTTTTAGATAAATATAACATATTATTGATGTTTTAAAAGTTTATATTCAAATTACATTACTATATTAATGTCATTAAAGTCAAACTATGTGAATAATACTGAAAATTAATTTAATGGTATATTATGTTAAATAATTTTTTATTTAATGATTTAAAATTCATAAAAATATTATTTTTGGTCAAATGAATAATTTTATTTGGATAATATTAAAAATATTACATTTATGGTCCACTTTTTGTTTTTTATAAACTTTATTGACTCCTATAGAGTAAAAATATTTGATATCACAGCAATCATCAAAAGGGGTAACAAGGGTCAAAATAAGAGATAACGTTGAAAACATCACATAATATTCAAAATTTATTGGATGAGATTATTTAAACTAATAATAATACTAGATTTGAAATATATAATTTTTTCACTTGAACATGAAATTAAGTTATATTAATTTAATACATTAAATAATTCCAAGGGTGACCCTATCTTATAAAAGGACACCACTCCTCCTCTATTCCATACACTTCATGAGCCACTTAGCTTGGAAAAAACATAAAAATATATATTCTTAACTTACTTAGATACATTATATTTTTTATTTTATTCATAAAATATCATTCCTAGGGTCCTTAAGAAGTGATCCAAAGGAGGTTCTTCAAAAGGAGGTAATCGTCTTAACATAGTATTTTTATTTTACTTCTTGTTCTACCTCCTTGAAATATTCTTACCCTAAGATGATATAATAAAATTAGTATATACTCTATGATTAAATGTTATTATGACTATGGTAAACCCCTTCTTCATCTCTTGTTCCATCCTACAGGGAATAAAAACATAGTTTGTGCGTACACGTGGACTACCACCTCCACAAAGCAACATGATTCATTTTCCATCATCAGCTATCATGGATATTTATAATGATGGATTTAACATATATATATATATATAACATTAATTACATATTTTTCATTTTTAAATATAATATATCATATTTTTCCTTAACCTCTCATTCGTTGAAAATGATAACATCGTTCGTTCGTGCGTGTGGATTAACACCTCCACAAAGCGATGTGATTCATTTTTCATATAATACCTTCATGAATGGTAATAGGGGTGGATTTAATGAAGTTATATGATTTTTATCACATGATAATTATTATCTAAAGATAATATTTTATTTCTTTAATTTCCATCCAATGAAAAGTAAAAATGTTGATCGTGTGCTTGTGGACTACCTCCTCACGAGATGATGTATTTTTTTATGAACAATTTTTATGAAAATATAAAAAACATTTTATATATAAAAATGATAATTATTTTATTATAATTATTCTATATATGATGTAAAAATATACTCTATGACCACAATCAACCTACCAAATTCATTTTTTAATTATGAACCTAGTATCCTCAAAACACCTGATGTGGACTAAACAGATTAAGTAATTAAATATTTCATTTAAATAAATGAAATAATTGGTTTAATGATAAATAAATTAACCTAAAAAAGTTTCTTTAGAAATTAAATAATTAATATATTTTTATTATATAGTAGTTAAAGGACATACATAGCAAGTCTGGACTCAGGTTAATGTATTTTTTAACTCATATTCCTTTCATTTAATTATAACACTTCTTCATTGACTTTTTTATTCCAAGATTATGTGTGAATTTATCACTAAATTATTTTAAATTTTATTTAAACTTGTTTTATGTGTATTTACATATGTTTACATAATCGCTTCATGGATTAATTATCACCTCATAATTTATTATCTTTCCAAGGGTTTTCTTTGTCTCAATCTCATTTTCTTGAGATATGTTTCATATAATGCACTATGATTTATTTTTATGGTGTAAATAATTTACCATGAATGAATTTTTAAATATTAAATCATGTAATTAATTGTATTTATAGATTTATTTCATATTATTTCTTTTAATTACTTTTTATTCGAAAGCTACCAAAGCTGTAAAGGCTTTATGTTACAATATCATTTCTTTTCAGGATGTTTTATATTTAAATTTCCTTTAGGGGACATTGTATGATATTAATTTATTAAACCAAATCTCTATTATTATCCTTTTTTTATTTTTTAGGTTCACATTATTTCCATTAATTTTTCTCTCTTTAAAACTTAAAATGATCAAGAAAATGTTTTAAAAGAAAATCCATCCTTATTTCCTCATTGGTTAATGAACTTTTTCTTCCATGTGCATAATCTTCAAAAAAAACTTATCAAAGTAATTACATATATTTAATGTTTTTAAAATTTAATTTTCACTAAATTTCAATTTATTTAAAAAAAATTAAAAATAAATCTCCCTAAAACTTTTCCAAACATATATTTTTTTAATTTTTACAAATGTGTGAATGGAATATTTTATTTTAACATATACAACATGAACATATTTAATCATTATCATGACCATTATTTACATTGAATATTACATTATAATTTTCCTTGGATATTTTAAAAGATTATTAATTTCATAATATTTTTTCAATTTTTTGTTTTTTTAAAAGGTACTGAAAGATAAGGGTATTTTCCTCTGTCTTCAAATAACTGTTTTCAAAGTTATTTTAATGGTATTTTCATATATTTCAAAATCCTTAAATTATTTATCTAATTCACTAGAAATATGATATTATGATAACATCCATATTATTTTTTTAAATGTATTACTATGATTTTTATAAAGAGATTGTCTTGAAACTCATTTATTTTTCTATGGGTAAATCAAGTTATAAATGAATCCAAGCTATTGTTAAAAGATTGATGATGAAAATACAAGATTACCTATGTTATATTAATGTATGGTACTTATAAATTATTGATGATTATGGGTGACCCTAATATAGCTAATGGATATGGGTTATCCTAATATATCTCTCCAATTACTTGGGTATTATTCTATGTCTTTAAAGGTAAGAAGAAGGGATTTAACCAAGGTGGTTTCTCCTATGGATTTAACTAGGATCTAGTTATTTTTGACACAAGTGAACACAGGTGATGAAGATAATTTTCCAAGACACAAAAATGTTTTATATATTCTTTATATGAGTTTTAATGGTTACTTTTATCAATATTGGCATCATATGCCTCTTGATTATTTATTCTTATGACTCTTTCCTTTTTTAAAGCTAAATTCCATGTCACATGTTTCATGATACTGGTTTTTATAGGTATGAATTATCTTATGTAATGATCATCCACTTGGAATATATTCTCATAACTTTATTATCATATTGTTCTCATCGAAGATATTTAGTTTTTAATTCCTATGTTTACCCTTACTAAGAATTTGAGCTCACCCTTCTTATGATTCATTTTCCAAAGTTATAAAGAAATATGTTAAGTAATATATGTCTATAAGGGTTTTATGTGGGTGATGATGTAGTTATAATTTTGAACAATAAAAGGTAGGTATGGTGGAAAAAATGCTTACTTAATTACATGAGTAATGTTTTGTAAGATTTTATCCCAATTATCTAAAAATATATACCTAAAAGGTGCTTGGGTATTTAAGAAATCCGTTATTTTTTGTTTAATGTTGTATGTATTGTATTGTTAAAATTGGGTTATGTTTATCAGTATCAAACCATAAATATAAGGGTTATATTTTAACATCTAATCTGAGACTGTGGGTTCTAGGATATTATAGTTGGTATTAGAAAAGGGTTTAGATAACTTTGTATATTTATAGGTTTTCATGTGTGGTTATCTTAAGAGTTATGGGAACTATCATGGGTTTATAATTTTAAGGTTGATCATATGTTCAATGGAGAAAATAATATTTTTAAGGTCAGAAGTGATGATACATTAAGGTGATTTAAACCATTTACTGGGTTTTAGGAAGGATAATCCATTAAAGTTATTGTGGTCTATTAGATATTGGGTAAATATTAATTGTAAAAAAATTATTTTGTTACAAGGTATTATTTTTGGTGATATGTTTGATCAATCTAATGACCACCTTTTAGGTTAGTATCAAAATTTTATTCTTACTATTTGTGTGACGTTTACAACATTATATGATTTTTTAGTGATCCAAGTTATTTTGGGGAAAACATATTTTAAATAGTTTTATGGTCTAGATATTTATGGAATTATATCTATTAAAAATCATGTTTTATTATTGAATTTTTGGTCATTAATGTTTTTCATCTCTATATAAAGGTTTATTTTTGAATTATCTTATCATGTGTTATAAATTTTGGTTTTATTAATGACAGTAAGAATATATTTTCATAATTTTATATAACTCATGGTTAATTGAATGTTGATTATATTACTTCAGGTATTAAATATTCATAAACATCATTTTAAGTAAAAGATTATATAGAGGTGGGGATTGATTAAAATACACAACCAAAGAATGAAATTGTGTTTATAGATTTGAATAAAATCAAGTAAGTATATTTTCTTATCCTATTAGTATAGATGGTAATGGAATTCCATAACTCTATGAAAAGGGTCCTTTAATAAAAAAATTGTCCTATTACCTTTATTTCTGATGAAGTTAGGGTCTTCGAAATCCCTTATTTATTTATTGTTTTTTGGTCATTAACTTTCTCATGACCATTCACATTCTTATGATCAATGTTTTATATCACTTCCCATCATTATTTGGACATTAATTTTCACCTACATACCTATATTTTAACTTACCACTAATGATATATTATTTTTAAACATAGTTATGTTTTATTCTAGATGACCTTAACATTTCCCTTTCTGTCTTTTCAAAAGGAAGTTTTATTAAACCTTTTTACGGTGTGGGTTTTCAACAAAGATATTTTCAAATGTTAAACCTTTTATTACCAAGTTAAAGATAACGTTGTGAGGATGAAATTTATTAAATTGGGGAATAATGTAAAACCTATATATTTTAAAAGAATAATATGTTCGATAGCACACTTGACATGCAATTTCAAGCTTCAATGACTGTGAAATATTATTATTTAAAAAATATCACTATAACCTAGCCATTAAATTGGTAGGTATGAATGGGAGTAACCAAAATATGATATATATAAATATATAAAGTTCCTATTGAATAAAAATTTATTTATCGATTCTTAGGAAATAAGCACTCATTTTTTTGTGAAGTCGTTTTATGCTTTCAAAATGTGCTTTCTACAAAAATAATTTTTTCTGTGAGAGAATATTATAATTAATATCTAAAATTTTTAGAAATTTTATTTTTTAAAATAGATATATTTTTTTAAATCATAATTTTAAAATTATATTTGGGTGAAATTTTATATTTTTCTAAAAGGATAAATTTTTTAGTGAATAGTTAAAAGTATATATTTTATAGAAAATTATGATATCCTTTCAATTATTTACAAAGTTCTATTTTATTTTTTATTGGTTTTAAAATTTAATTAGTTAATTTTGATTTGAAATAATCTAATTAATGTTATTTTAATTGAAAATATGCTTAATTTTGGTAGAAAAACATTTTTTATACTTTAAATACATGTTTTCGAAAAATATTCATCACGGTTTGTGGGTTTATTTTAAAATTATGTTCTGAAACATATAGGAATTGAATTTTATAATATTTATTTCATATTTTTAATCATAATTTCCAAATTTGGTAAAAATTAGAACTTTATATTAGGTCATTTTGAATAGTAGTCATGGTAAATATTTATCACCTCAATAAAGATAAATTGGGTAATTATGGTTAAAAATAATGTGGAGGGATTTAAAAATATATCTAACATTATATTTATTTCTATTTTATGATTTTTTTTACCATACTCATCCAATATTATAATATATGGAAACTTGGTTTTATTTTTTTTCAATAATGGCGTTAATATTATTTTTCACAAAGAATAAATACAAAATGTAACTCTATTTGTTTTAATATATAGAATATTTCACTACTAGAAAAATGAACTACATTTATGTATTTATATCCATAGTTTAAATGATCTCTAGCTATAGGGTGATATATAGACACAACCAAAGGGTTGTTCATGGCAATAGGTCCAAACAAGTTTATCTCTATTAGGACTTTCCTCTCCACCTGTAAATCCTCTCTCTCCCTAAACCCACTCCCTAGGTGATTACTCCATTTCAATTAATCCTCACCTCATCCCCCTCCTCCTCCTCTCATGATTCCTCCTCCCCCTTCAGCTCCAATGCAACCAACAAACCTCCCCACTGACTCAACTCTGACACAGCTCTGAGGCCTCTCTGCCAATGTGGCTCCGGTGCTATTAGCCCACATCTCCACCGACATGACCTCACCACCTCCCTGCTGAAACAGCTCCAACCCCCCCCCCCCCCCCCACCTCACCGTGAACCTCCTCTAATGTAGCTTTTCATGCTCTGATGTGGCCACACTACCTTCCACGGTCCTCCGATACAACTACCCCACCACCAAGATATCCTTCTCCTCCAACGTGGCCTCCCCACCTACCTAATTTCTCACTCAAACACATCCCTACCCTCACAATCCACTGATGTGATTTCTCTCTAACCCTATTGGAGGGCACTAGGTAAATCCTCCCTTTAGTTATTTTTCATGAAAAATTCATACCTTGTACCCTTCTATTGAATTTAATCTATATAACTAGTTACGGTTTCCAGAAGTAGATGTTGGTTTGAATTTGAAGCTTAAATCCATAACACTATTTTGGTTTCTTGATCAGGGATAGTGGGATATCCTACATAAATTCAAATTTAAATGTTCTCTGAACAGTAAAGGTATAGATTATACCTCATACCTCTTCCTTTATCACCATTTTTGTGTCTCATCATTATCAATATCATTTCACTATTTTTTAACTTATCATTTGATCTGTCATGCTATATTTCTGTTTTCTATCATTTCACATATGTTTCATGTGATCAGGACCCTATCATCAATGGAATACAACAACATCTCATTTTTTTAAATTTTATTTGATTCAAGATATATTGGGATGTGTTTGTTTGGATCAATTTAGATTATGTCAAGACGTTTCTTTTTTATTTGGCTCAGTTCTATCTGGTTCAATTCCATTTAGTTCCCTTATAATTAGTTATGTATCGTTCTATTTAGATATTTTTTAGTTTTTTATGATTAAATTTTATTCTATTGTATTTGGTTCATTGTGATTTGATTTTTCTAGGTTTGGTGTTATGAAACTTCAGTCAATTCGGTTTATGTATATTGTGTTTCATTCAAGTGATCTATAGTATAGTTATCTTGGGTCAATTTTATTAAATTTATATATGTTTTATTTCCTCATTTATTATCGCTTCATCTATCCTAAATTCACTCCCTATAGATTCAGTCTCATAAATATGAAGCAATACAAGAAATGTCATACCCTTTTATTTTCATTTATCCTTCATGTAAATAATTATAATTTCATGAATATTTGAAATGAACCTTCTATGATTGTGGTGCCTTGGGTTTCAGTGAAACCTAATCCATAACTTCCTCTTATAACTCATCAAGACATGGAAATCACATCATGGAATAACTATATAAAAATACTCTAGCCATTTTCGAGTTGGTATCCAACTTAGATAGCTCTATGAAATAGGTTTTATCTTTGAATCCTGTGTACAAATAACCTTTTATATCTCTTATCATCAAATTCATTTAATCTTAATTTTAGATGTAATTATGATGTTTAGACCATTCAATAATGGTACAATATCACCTAAATGAAATCTTTTCGTTAAAATAACCATTCAAAAAAATTCTCTGACTTTTAATATTTATAATGACTTTATAATTCATACAAAGTAAAAAATTCATATATGCATGAACCATTTTCACTAGATATAGACAATCGAATTTTGCAATAGACTAACAATGTATGTTTATTCTGCGGTACATATTTCACTGCCCACTATTTTATAAACCTTTACACTAGATATAGGTTTAATGATCTATATTTCATTATATTAATTCATATTCTTCATTGTTTTACTTGGATTCATTAACAACATAATTTTCAATACATTTCATAATATCCTTTTGATTATTTTCCAAACATCAGTTATTACCATTAAAATAAGTTTCTCATTGTGGTCATTAAACTCCACACTACATTTCACTTTAAATGTGATACTGTATTACACTTTGCAAATTCTTATGTTGACATGATATTTTTAAGACTTTGATTTATAGATGGTCATGCTTTTTTTATATATTTTTATCAATATTGTGATGCATTTGATGAATTTATTTCAAAAATATATTTTTTGTTCATATATGTTAGTTTTAGAGAATATGGTTGTGGGTATTTTTGGTGTTTTGTGTGTATATATATATATATATTAGTTCTTATATTCACCCTTGATGTGTTTTAAGGACATTTAGGATCTAGTTTGAGTAGCCATTGAATCATCCAATAAGTTACATCATCAAAACACTCAAAATTTGATTGTTATCACCAATCATGATATGACTATAAACATTGAGATGCAACCATGTTCTTCATGATGCAACAAGGTAAATCGTAGTGAGATATTACTATTTCTAAAAAATTTTTACCTCCCAACTACTCAACCCCCAAGGGCATTGTGGTGTGATCAATCTCCATTGTCACGTGACCTACAAAACCTCAACACCTGAGGGGCATTGAATTTTCATGTCCAGCAACACAGTGGCATGACCACGAGTCAGTAAAATCATATCTCCCTTGCGACGTGATTGTCTCTTCAGCACTAAAATTTCTTCTTAACATCATCCTTCAAATCCAATCTTCTTTAAATCTCTTCCAAACATCCAAATGGTCTTCACCTCTTTGAAATTATCCAATTCCACTTGAGTTTCAATATGATTCATATGTTGACTGATGTGTTGACAACAAAATCCAATACCAAAGTCATAAATCATACCCACATGACTATAAACTAAAAATCTCCCCCTATGACACAAATACCTTCAAGGGAACCTTCAATATAAAATAGTTTCTTGGTCACAACACATGTATTAGTTTGTGAGAATGGTTGCACATTTCTATTTATGTTATCAAGTTCTACATATATTTTTAGAGGCCTATGTAATAAGAACTGAATAATTAAATGTATTTCTTAGAACAATAAGATTAGTGAGCTCCTTTGAATATTTCATAGGAATAATAAGATTAGTTAGCTCCTCCCCCTCCCCGACCTTCCCTCATGCACTGTGAAACCCTACACCACTCCCCCTCCTTCATTCCTCCTTCACTCGTAAGTGGATGGTGTAGGGGGGACTGGTGAAGGGGGTTGGGGGTTAGGGGATGGTGAAGGTGGGGGGGGGTGTACAAGAGGGGTTGGGGGCTGGTGCAGGGGGATAGGGTGGGGGCTGGTGTAGGGGGACTGGGGGATGAGGGTGACTAGTGCATGGGGCTGGGGGGTATCACACGACTGGGGGTGGGGGCTGGGGGGGATGGGGGCTGGTGTATGGGGGGATGGTATGGGGGCTGGGGGATAGTGGAGGGGGTTGGTATAGGGGGTTGGTTTAGGAGGATAAGGGGGAAGGGGGCTGGGGGTGACTGGTGCTAGTGCAGGTGGGGTGGGGGGCTGGTGTAGGGGGGTTGGTGGGAGGGGAGGTTAGTGTTGGGAGGGAGGCTGGTGCAGGGGTGAGGGTGGGCTGGTGAAGTTGGGGGTGATGGTGTAGGGGGGAGGGGCTGGTGGGAGGGGAAGGGGGCTTGTGGGAGGGGATTCTAATGTAGGGGGAGAGGAAAGGTTGGTGCAAGGAGGAGGCTACTGGGGTAGGAGGCTGGTGTAGGCAGGGGGAGGCTGGTGTAAATGGGGGAGGGGGTAGTGTAGGGGGATGGGGACTGGTGCAGGGGGGTTGGGGATCACTCATTTAGTGTAGGACCTATGCAAAAGGACTAGATTAGAGAGGGTATGGTTAATTTCATTGGTAATTAGTTTAATTGGTGATAAATATATTTGTTTTGAAACTCAATCAATAGTGCTATAGGGTTTTGAGTTCACTTAATTAGGAAAAGGAACCCAACCAAAGAGGGATGTTGTTGATTTATTCCAATATAGGTACTTCAATCATTTTTTGAATCATAGGATTAGTTAGATTAATTTTAATTATCTATGTACATTCATTTTTTCATGGGGATATTCGATGATAGGTTGATGGGAAATTATAATCAAATCTTCTAAAATTGTCCCTTTAATATATTACAAAACTCGCATGGATTATAAATATTAGCTAAATTTAATAAATTATTGTATGATACCTCACTAAAAAGGTAGTATTTGAGTTTTTCGATATCTAAACCTAGTAATCTTACTCTTTAGATTGATCATGATTGTGGTTAGATCTTCATACATCTCCTTCATTAAATCCTTTTCATGTTTTTTAATGTTTTAATTATTTCTTTCATCACTTTAACATTCACAAAATCACCTTTATATATCTTACTTATAGGATTAAAGATTTCTATTTCATGTGAATACATCACCTGAAGACTTGTTTTAATGCACTCCCTATTGTGACAAAGACTCTAGAAGAAGTATGCAATCTTGATATGGGTTAGTATTTCTTTTCCATTAGTTAAATTGAATTTCAAGCCTTACTATTTTTTTACTTGAAACATGTGAATTTTGTTTATTGGGATTTGTTTGAAACTGTATGCATATAGTATTAGATAATTAAGTACTGATTTAGGTTCATCGAAATACAAACCTAGGTTTATGAATTGTTTTCGGTTAGGTCAAAAAAATCAAAACATGGGTTTCTTATTAATCTAGTAGATTGTATTCCCTATAACATGGGTTTATTCTCAATTAATTTTTTGAGAAATTTATCTTAGTATTAATTAACATAATAATAACAAAAATAAGATATTTTGTTGAGAAAACTCTAGGGATAAAAATTAAATAAAAGTGATAAAGATTTACAAATTTCAAGAAATAAATGCCCCTCAATAGACTCTGAAGCATTCAAGAATCAGTTTTAACTTCCAAACCAACACCACAGTTAAAAAGAGTGTCTTCATCGACATTACCTTCCCTAAAAATATGAGACACAACAAAATCAATTTGTGCACAATAGAGCATTATGTACTCCCATATAACCTAAATTATCCATGAAGGAGAATTTTTCATGAGCTGGTATGAAATATACTAAGAATAGTATAGTTCCTGCCAAATCTTGTTCCAACCATTGTGATGGGCTATTTTAATCTCCACAATAACTCCCTCTATTTCTTCTTCATTATCCACCACCACCCTATAGATCCATCTATATTTATTTCAATCCAAACTATTATAGGTAATTTACAAATAATATAAATAAATACATTATAATTCCAATAGTTTTCATGGATAACTAACCTGTCAAAGACCATGAACACCCTAATAGAATTTCCAGTAAGACTATTTTTCTTAAAATAAGACAATATGACAACTAATAGAAGGTTATTTATAGCTATATTAAGATCAATAACACACCCCTCATTTCTATTTGTTTTCTGGCTCCACCAAATTATATACCATGCTTCTGAAACAATAGTTATAAGAAGATTCTTTAGTTGAGGATAGGCCTCTTAATTATTGCAGAAATCTAGTAGACCAGTAGGTGCATCATTAGGGAAGTACTCCACTTCATTAAAGTGGGATATAATTCCCCAAACAGATCTTACAAACGAGTAGTGAAAAAATAAATGAGATGTATTGTCTTTTACAGCCATAAAAATGCTGCAAATTGAGAAAATCCTGACCCCAAATTTTATAAGAATATCATATGTGGTCAATCTTTTCTTCAGCACTCTTCAAATGAGAATGGACCTAGAGGGTAGTATCCAATGTCTGATTGTTTAAAGTTCCAAGTCTTTTTGGTTCCCACACAAGAGTATCTTTTGTGGGTATAAAATTATAGTATATAATATCTATGTTTGATGGATATTCTAATAGAAGGCAGAGCAAGTCTTTAATATTGATATCAATATCTCTAAAATGTTCATAATGATCTTTTAAGTAAACAATGGATTTGTTTTACTGATAAAATCAGAAAACATACTGAGAATGAAATGATATTCAAATGATGCTTCGTCTATGGTGTTCTATGGGAATGAGAGTGGGGATACATTGAAATACATGGATCTACTTAGTGCTATTTCTAGTGCCAATTCTGAAGTTATCCCTTTTCTTCTAGTTATGGAAATATGCAATAGTTATACCCATTCAAAGGTGATTCTAAGTGTTTATCTAGATTTTGTATGAATGGTGTTATATTTGCTTTAATAACTTCTAGTGGATCCCCTAATGTTATCTATTTTCTTATAGTTATGGAATAGTAAATATAATATAGTCATACCCATTCAAATGTGATTCTAATTTTTTAGCTAGATTTTGTCTGAATGGTGTTTTATTTTTTTTAACTATGACAAAAAGGAGTGGTGGTGGTCTATTTCCCAAAATTCTATATGGGTTTTAGAAGGCCTCAGGGTGCCAATTTTTTCGATAATTAGGAGTCTATATCCACAGTTCTGAACCGTGGATATAGTCATATTTCCACAGTTCTAAACTGTGGCTATAGTCTTATTTCCACAGTTCAAAACCATGGTTTTAAGTCTTTCATGGAATTTTCTACTCCCATAGTTGTAAACTATGGTAGTAAACCTATTACCACGATTTTGAAGCATGGTAGTAGCCCTATTTCCATAATTTTGAACTGTGGCTATAGGTATTGTCTTATAGCCATGCTAATAGAATCCAAAACCCATTAAACTATGGCTATTACCTATATCAATGGTTTTGGGGTCTATAGATATGGTTTAAAACTGTGGCTATAGCCTTGTTTTCTATAGTGTTCTTAATAGAAATAAAAATAGGTTACGATTGGTTATTAATGGTTATTTAAAATATGAATTAATTTTTTTAATCATGGTAATTTATTTTTAATTTTTAGTGATGAAATAGTTACCTTAAATGTTTACATAATGCTAACACAATGATTATGCAAGGAGTAGAAAAATCAAGTAAATTATTTTAAAAACTATAAAATTAACAATTTTTTAGTGATTTATGGTGTTTTATTAACTTTTTAGATACATATAAAATTTTAGTTATGTTTTAAATTTTTATAATTTAATTATATTACTATATTAATGTCATTAAAGTCAAACTATGTGAATAGTCCTTAAAATAAATTTAATGGTATATTATGTTAAATAATATTTTATTTAATAATTTATAATTCCTAAAAACATTATATTTGACTAATTAAATGATTTATGGAAAATTAAATAAACACTTATCCACTTATGGTTCACTTTTACTTTTTTATTAACTTTCTTGACTCCAATAGAGAAAAAAACTTTGATATTGTGATAATCGTCAAAAGGGTTAACGAGGGTTAATACTAAGATATTAGGGTGAAAACATAACCTAAAATTGATAAAATTTTATTTTATGAGAGGATTCATAATAATAAAAATAATAAATTTTAAATAAATAATTTTTTCCAATTGAAAATGAAAATGAATTTATATTAATTCAATAAATTAAGTAATTCCAAGGGCACCCCTCCCCTCTCTTATAAAAAGACACCACACCCACTCTCTTCCTTACAATTCATAAGAAAATTTTCTCCAACAAAAATATATATGTTATTAACCTCGTTATATAAATTCCAGATGTTTTTTTATTCTTAAAATACCATCCCATGGGTCATTAAGAAAATATCCAAAGGAGGTTCTTCAAAGAGGAGGTAATCGTCTTAACCGAGAATTTTCATTTTACATCATATTATACCTCTTTAAAATTATCTTACACCATAATGTTATAATAAAATAATTATATCCAATATTATTAAATTTTATTATGACTATGGTATAACCCTTCTTCATTTCTATTTTCATCCCATGGGGAATGAAAATATCATTCATTCATACATGTGGACTACAACCTCTAAGAAGTTTTGTGTTTCATTTTACATCAACGCCTTTCATGGATGTTTATAACTATGAATTAAATTTATACATATGATATTCATGAAATAAGTATAATTATTTAAATATAATATATCATCCTTTTCATTACCATTACATCTATTGGAAAATCATAACGTGGTGCATATGTATATGTGGATTACCACCACTTCAATGCAATGTGATTCTTTTTTCATGTATTACATTCATAGATGGTAATGGGTATGGATTTAATGAAGTTATTTTATGTTTATAACATAATTATTATTATTTAAATATAATATAATATTTTATTTCTTTATTTTCCTTACAAAAAATAGTAAGAATATCGCTCATCTGTATGTGCAGACTACCGTCTCGGAGCCGATGTATTTTTTTAGTGATTGATTTTAAATTTTGAATATGATTTTTTTGTGTATAAAAATTATAATTATGTCATGATTATTATTCTGGATATTATTTAAAAAATACCCCTTTGATCATGGTCAACCTACCAAATCCATTTTTCAATTATGAGTTAAACATCCTCAAAACACCCAACATCAAATTAACTGATTAAGTAATTAAATATTTCATTGAAATAAATAAAATATTTGGTTTAATGATAAATTAATAAACCTATAATAGGTTATTAAATAATTAAATAATTAATTTAATTTTTTTATACAATATTTAAAGGAAATACTTAGCAAGTCTCGAATCAAGGTAAGGGGTTTCCTAACTCAATTTCCTTTTGTTGGGTTATAACACTTCTTTATTGAATTTGTTATTCCTTGATTACATACGAGTTTATCTATAAATTATTTTATTTTTTATTTACAATTTTTTTATTTATATTTTCATATGTTAATAAAATTACTTCATGGAATGATTATCACTTCAAAAGTAATGATCTTTAATAATGTTTTCATTATCTCAATCTCATTTTCTTAGAAATGTTTCATATTGTGCACCATGTTTTATTTTTATGGTGTAATTAATTCCCCATTAATTAATTTTGACATATTACATCATGTAATTAATTGGATTTATAGATCTATATGATATTCTTTTTTCAATTACTTTTGATTCAAATGTTATTAAAGCGGGAAATAATTTATTTTATAATTTCATTTCTTTTATTGATTTTTTATGTTCAAGGTTCGTTTAGGTGGAATTTTATGATAATAATTTCTTAGACCACATATATATTCTTATCCTCTGGTTATTATTTATTTTAAAATGGTTTATTTTTATTTTTATATTATAGATAATTTTTTTAAAGAAAATTAAACCTTATTTCCTCATTGGTTGATGAAATTTTTCTTCCTTGTACATACTCTTAAAAATTATTTTATTAAAGTTATTATATATAATTTAAATTTTTTAAAATGTTAAATTTCACTACCTTTGACTTTATTTACATATATTTAAAAATTAATACGTATAATTTTTTTCTGAATAATTTATTTTTTACATTTTACAAATGCGTGAAAGGAATTTTTAAATTTTAATGAAAATGGCTTTAAAATATTTACTCTCTATCATGAATGTTATTTGATGTAAATATTCCTTTAAAAGTTTACATGGTTATTTTAAAATAAAATAATTTTCTCAATTATTTTAAATTTACCAAAAGATAAGGGTATTTTCCCTAGTTCTCAATGAAATATTTTAAATGATCTTTTAAAGTCATTTTTATCTATTTCAGTATCTATTTAATGATCCCTCTACTTTAATAGGAATATTATTTTATGATACCATTTATATTCTTTATCTGTATGTATTATGATTATTTTTTAAATATATTATCATGAAACATGTATCTTTTCAATGGGTAAATCATGTTATAAAGAAATACAATATGTTGTTAAAATATTTAGGATGAAAATGAAATATTCCATCTATTATATTCATGTATGTTACTTGGAAAATATTTATGATGATGGGTGAACTTTATATAGATCATGATGATGGGAGAGAATGATATAGATTATATAAAAAGTGAGCCCTATATATATCTATAATGCATTAGGTAATGTTACTTATCTTTAAAGGAAAGAAGGAGGGAGTTAACCAAAGAGGTTTCTACTGTAGATTTAATTGGTCAACAATTATTTCTGAAAAGAGTGAACATTAGTGATAAAGATAATTTTCCAAGATACTATAATGTTTTCTCTTTCCTTTCTATGAGTATTTTATGGTTCTTTTTAAAAAGATTAATATCACATGGATTGTGATTATTGTTTCTTATAACTCTTGACTTTATTAAAGATTTATCCCTTGTACCTTGTTTAATGATCTAGGTTTTTATGGGTATGAATTCTCTTAGGTAATTCTCATTCACTTTGAATATATCCTCATACCTTCATGCTCATTTTGTACATACAGGAGATATTCAATTATAAATGAATATGTTTACCCATACTAAGAATTTACGCTCACCCTTATTATGTTTCTTTTCACTAGGTTATAAAGAAATTTATTAAGTAATGTTTGTCTATAAGAGTTTCATGTGGATGATAGTGAAGACATAATGTGGAATAATAAAATCTAGGTATATTAGGTAAAATTATCACTTAAATACCTTATCAATGTTATGTAAGAGTTTATATTAATACTCTAAACCTAATAGGTCCTTGGATATATAAGCAATACAATATTTCTATTTGATGGTGTATTTTTTGTATGGATAAAATTGGGACATGTTTATCAGTATCAAGTCAGAGATATGAATATTATGTTTTTAGCACTAGATCTAGGAGTATAGGTTTAGAGTTGTTATATACAAATACATTTTATGAAACCACTAAACTCAAACACTAGAAAACACAAATAACCAAATGGAACACACAAGATGATGGGATAGGAGGATCCTAAGAGCTGATAAAAAGCCCTAAACCACAAATCCACCTCATTAAATTCAAATCCAATAGAACCAAGGTTTTTATTGCCTTAAAGTGAAGTGAAAACCTAAGAAATGAGGAAGGATCAATATAAGTAGAAGAAATACACTTACTATGGTGATCCTCATAGATATAGAGTTAAATTCCATCATAATAGAACCAAATATAGAGGGAGGGAGGAGTGTTTATGAGAGTGATATTGTTGGTTTTGAGACTTCAAAAAACGAGGCAACAATTTTGTTAAGTATAACAAATGAAAAACTGGGAAACCATTATTTTTAAATCTGGACTGATGGTTGAATGGAATGAAATGTTATTTCATCCCATACACCACTAATTATAAAACATTTGCTCATCACCTCAATAATTTAGGACTATTAATGGAATAAATAATTCTTTCACACTCTGAATGTCTACATCAATTGTATTGTGACTCCTTTGAACATCCAAAACACCAAAAAATGGGTATAATTGATAAGAAATAAAAAAATAGATATATAAAATCATTTCTTACATAAAATAAATATTGGGATGTGATAATATACCCATCGTATCACTTTATATCCCCAGAAAGTCAGGTCATTGAAGGTTCATCCAAAATTAAGTGAGGCCACTACTCCCTCATATATGATTCCCACCCCCATATTTCATAAAAAAAATTATGTGTTTCTATAGAAATCGAACCAGTATAATAGTTATACTATATAGGACCATTTACTAGGAATCTAATATTTGGATGGGTTACTCAACCATTGACATATCTGGTTCAAAAATTGAGTTCCTCCCAATTCAGAATGTGAGAAGGATCAGAATGATACTTCTTCAGTTGATTCACATGGAACGTATCATGGATCATGGTCAACTGAAGTGGTAATGGAAAATGATATGAAACCTTTCTGATCTATTCAACAATATCAAAAGGAACCATATATATGGAAGTTAATTTCCCTTTTATTTGCAAACCATCAATGACCCAACTGAGTTAAAACATTCAAGAATACCTGATCACCAACCAAAACTCCAAAATATAGAGATAGTGATCCATATAATATTTATGATGACTTTGATCCATATCCAACCATTGACAAATAGTTTATAACTTATTTATAGTCTTCTAAATAATACTTAACCCAACCAATGTAGTTTAACTGAAATTAGAACAGCAAAGGGGTGATCTGCAAGGTTGTACATACAAGGATTCAAAGGTTGAAATTAAAATTAAATAATGGTAACAATTATTATATGAAAATTCAACCAGTCATAAATGAAAATCTTAAACACCTCAAATGTCTATAACAAACACATATCATGTCCTCTAAAATTGGATTCACTCCCTCTATTTGACCATCTGTATGGGGATGGTAGTCTGTGCTTAGACTAACTCTAGAAATAATCACCTCCTAGAATAATAGATAAAACCAAGAGTCAAAATGAGGTTCTCTATCGAAAATGATAGCTAAAGGAATCCCATTTAACCTCATAATCTCCTACACATATAAAGTTCTTGAGTCTCCAACCTTGGTTTTATCCAGAATTGGGATAAATGAGTCAACTTAGTTAATCAATCAATCACCGAAAATATGGAATTATTCCCTCATGAATTCCATACTTTCCTAATGATGAACTCTATAGACACCTCCACCTACTTTCATACTAGAACAGAGAGTGGTGGAAGTAAACTATAAGTCTCTTGGTTCTTGGCCTTAATCTTCTAAAACATATGAATATAGGATATAAAATTAGTTATATCCCACTTAAAACCAGGACACCAAAACCAACACTTCATATCATAATACATATTAGTAGTTCCAAGATAAATGAGCCACTGAGAGAAAGGAAACTACTCCAAAACAAACTTTCTCAAGGCTAAAAGAAAAATACAATGGTTATTAAAACAAAGAACACCCTCTGGGGAGAAATACCACTTGGAGATGGTATCCCCACCATATAACGAACTCCTCATACTCAAGAATTAATTATACCATTGTTTCTCCTTGAAAAGAAACTCAATAAGATATGGTTTCAATTAAATACTCACTAGAGAAAAATTAGTCCCTTCTACTTTTTCATCAAGGTGAATCACATAAAAAAGTCCCATGAGGTTCCATTCATCTCTTGACTCCATCATAGTATAAGAGAAAAACTACCTACTAAGTGCATCATAAAAACATTCTCCTTTACTTATGTGTAGGCGATGTCAAAGTCAAATGACAAAAGGTTCTCCACCCATCACCTCTATCGAAGTTTCATGTCTTTTTGAGAAAAGAAATAATTCTAAATTTTATGGCTAGAAAAATGGTGAAAATTTACCCAAAAATGTAATTCCTTCAACTCTTGATGGTGTTCATTACTTCAATAATTTCTAGGTAATGGGTGGGGTAATTTTTCTTGGGTAACCAAAGCTGACGAGACCTATGCGCAACTACATGATCACCTTAAATAAGAATACAACCTGATCCTATTCCTGAAGAATCAAAGAACATCATATATCCCTAACCAAATTTTGGAAAGATAATAATGGGATATGAGGTCAAACACCATTTAAATTCATCAAATGAAGCTTGATATCTCAAATCTAAAATTAATTTTACTCCCTTTTTAATGATTATTTTCAATAACAATTCCATCTTTTAGAAATTCTCTATAAACTGATGGTGAAATTTTAGGAGACCAAATAATCTTTGAATCCTAGATACATTTATTGGTTCTTCCTATGACATGAAATCCTTTACTTTCATAAGATAAACTGAGATGTTGTAACATCCCCAACCTTATTCTCTCTCTAGTGACAGAGTTGGTTGGTTATATGACCTTAGGCACACCGCAACATATACCATAGATTTTTGACTAGTATCAAGGGTGTAAGGAATATAGTATGTAGACTATACCCTTTGGTAAATAGATGCAACAAGAGTGTGAAAATAATATCATAGTAGTGGAAATAACATAAACAATATAAATAATTTAACAGGAAACTAAAGATAAGAAATGAAAAATTGAATAAATCCAAATAATAATAGTGTAATGTAATGAAAATATGAATGTAAATAAATGAATTACTGAAAGTTATATAGATAAAAGACAATAATACTATAAAAGTATCTAAAGACCCTGGTCTTAAACCCCATGTCGGTCTCTTCTCCAAGATCCAACCCATATATTGATATAAAAATCAACAACAGGGTCCCTTTACCTTCTCCAAACATGTATCCATATAATCTATATAGGCACCAAATGGTTCCCCATTTAGGGTGTGAGTATTACTTAGTAGGTCGACACTACCATGTAAAAACAATTTAGTATATTAAATATAGAGATAAACAAAGTATTGATGGCATGGATTGGGTAACCAATCCATGTCGCCTCTTTGAAAAAAAAATAAACAAAGTATTGATTTAATGAATAAATATTATCCACAAAGAAAAATTATTGATCCCCCAAGATATTGGTTAACACCCAGGGTCAGCCAAAATTGGTTCAGCTCCCTGTCGGATATCTTTAGATAAAAGTGGATCCTACTGTATTAGTACAGATCACCAAATTGGGGGCTAATTCTACCATCGATATTGAATCACACAAACATAAAATTAAAAAATTTCCTCTTCCCATAAGCTTTCTAGAATCTCACCCTCATATATTCAAAGATAGTGCATCTAGTCATCAGACATCCAATGTAATCATGCACTATTAACTCGGGCATCAATTACCTATGTACCTAGCATTCAGACTGTATGAAATCATGCACCATGCACTCAGGCATCATGAGTTATATCAAGATAACTCAACATGCCAATAATTATCCCACCCTAAGGAATCAATCACATCGATGTCACATAACCTCAAAAGATAATAAAGCAATTTGTAAGGAAAAAATACAACATAAAAGATATATCACCATAAGGAACAATGATCAATTCATCAAATTATCATTTTTCTATCAAGTTGTTTTCCATAAATCCATGTTTCCAATTATTTTCATAAATATATATAACAATTTTCATTTATCATTTAACCCTAAGGTTATTAATATATCAATTAAGAAAATTTATCTGAGGTGATTATAGCTTAATAAATCACACAAATTACATGCTATTCAAATTCATAAGATTAATTTAATAATCAATCATCTTTTCAATATCTCTCATGGCTCAAATGTCAAGTTGGCCATGTTTCAACAAGGTCCAAGTCTGGCACACCTATAGAGTGATCGTAGGTCTTAGTCTCGATGCCTATAGACCCAACATGATCCAATAGATAGACTAAAAAGGATTATTATTTAATTGGGATTATCCAATTAATTAGGCCACATGCATAGTGTTCCGGAAAGATCTTAAAAAACACACATACTAAGGATAATTAAATTTGACAAAAGGGATGATATTTAGACCACCCACCAAGAAAGAAGGAAAGTTGTTGAAAAAACCTCATGTTTGTGGTAAGTATAAAATTCCTCCTTCTATTCAATGAGAATTAGAAATTCCATCAGCAAGGGTTTAAGAAGAAGAATAATAACCAAAAGTATTACCTTAAATATATAGCCTCGTAATTCCAAGAACTGGCATAGTATCACTTCTAGTTTGAAGGGTATTCTTAGAAATCACCGCTGGAAGGGATGTAATCAAGAAGGAGGTACGCATTAGAAAAATGAGATGTGGGATGGTTTTAAATTTTTTTAGGCATGAATAATTCATGATGTGAATTTATTTCACATTTTGGAAGCATTGATTCCCTTATTTTCCTTAAATCATCTCATATAGGAATAAAAAAACATAAAATAAGAATTTCATGTTGAGAAATATATTCATGACAAAAGTTTCTTTTCATTGGGTTAAAGTAATTTTAGGGGGTGTTAAATTCCGGGAAGAATTAAATTTAGGTGTTAATTAAAATAACGTGTTATTCCTAGAATAATTACTTATATGAATGTATTTCATGTAGTCTACCCAAAACAATTCACGTCATGAAATAATTCATAGGGTCTTCCCAGAACAATTCACGTTATGAATTGGGTTCATGACGTGAATTCATTCTACAGCCAAAAATCACCTCCTATTCCTACTAATCCCCTACAACACTTAACCCAACCTATACCTAGTATTTTTTTAAAAGGTCTAAATGAAATACAACCCAACTCAAAGATATTTCTCCACATATTTAAAGAGATACCTTTATGGAAAAATACAGGATATTACATTCGCCCCACCATATAACAGCTCGTCCCTGAGATGCTCCATGCATCATTGTAGGGTATATACAAACAAGTATGGGCATTTTTCTCACACATAAAACTCCCTCACCTAGGTCTTATCTTGAACATTTCCATGTTTCTGCTGCACTCATACTAGTGGAACAGTCTTTCCTTGAAGATTCTTCTCACTACAATCCATGATACGAATTGGATGATCCCCAAAGGACCTATCAACATCCATCTTGATGCAATCAACATATATCACATGATAAGGGTTATAATTATATCTCATAAGTTATGACACATGAAAAATTTCATGCATGGAACTGTAGCATAGTGGAAGGGATAAACAGTATGCCACTTTACCGGACCTCTCTACTATCTTGAGTGGCCTGAAAAACCTCAGTGCTAGCTACCCTTGTTTTCTAATATGAAATTTCCCCAATATAGGAGACACCCAAAGAAAAACTCAATGACCATGAACAAACTCTAGAGGTCATCTATGATGTTTATTGTGTGATTTTTATCAGCTTTGTGTGGTCGAAAACTGATTTCTAATCAACTGAACCTGCTCAGTCATCTCTTGTATGAGACTAGGCCCAAAAAGAACTGACTCACCTTCCTCTAACTATAAAATAGTGGAACAACATGGTATTCCATAAAAGACTTCAAAATTATCCATTTGTATTGAGCCTTACAATTTTTTATCATAGGATAACTCTATAAGTTCCAAATGATGCTCCCATAAGCCACCGATATCTAAAACATAAGCTCATAACATATCCTTCAGAATCTGAAAAGTCCATTTAGATTGATCGTCGGTCTATGAATAATAGGTTTTAATCAAGAGAGACTTTAATCCCAAATACTTCTAAATACCCTTCCAAAAATTAGAATTTAAACAAGGACTTTTATTACAAACAATTCTCCTCTGAATATTGTGCAACCAAACTATCTAACAAACATAAAGACTACCCATATCATTAATGGTGAAGTTCTCACTTATATGAATGAAGTGGGATACCATCATCAGCCGATCCAAAATCACCAATAATACATAATTACTACAAGGTTTATTAGGTAATCCTATCTCTAAATCCATAGTTACATTATTCAACATCCACTCTAGAATGGAAAAATCCTTCACAAACCTAGTAGGACTCTGATGCTCAGCCTTTACCTACTGATAGGTGGAACATATTTCCCTGAATCCCACTATCTTCTTCTTCATCCCTATACACTAGTACTTTCTATAAAGATCATTGTATATCATTGTTAAACCATGATGTACCACCCATCTTGAATCATGAAAATCTCTCATCATCTCCTCGTGCAAACCCATAGGAACCCATACTTACCTTTGAAATAGAATAATGTCACTACCTCCATGAGACTGTCCTACTAGTGGATCCCCACTATATAAGAAATCCCTCAGATATGATACCTTTGGATCATATAAATGATCTATCCTAATTCGATCAAGAAGCACTTGTATAATATAATTTGAAGTTAGAACAACTTTCCTCTAGGTATCCTGAAAATCTATATGCATTTTTGCAAAGAGTTCCATCAATATCCACTCATCACAAGATTAATACAATACCTATATTTTCATCTTCCAGATCAAGGTGTCGGTAATGACGTTTCCCTTTGACAATGTTTAATCAAACTCGACATCAAAAGACTGCAGATACTCAACCCACCTCCTCTTCCAAAGGTTTTGTTCACGCTGAGAAAATATGTACTTGAGGATATTGTGGTACATGTACACTGAAAACCTCTCACCCAAAATATAGTGTCTCTAGAATCATAGGGTGTGTAACATCGCTTCTAACTCCATATTGTGAGAAGGATAAATTGTGACACCCCAATTTTTTCTAAAAATAACTATAAATACATGGAACTTTGTTTTAAGTAGATATTTATAACTAGCCTTTAAACATAATTTTTCCATTTCTATGTTTTTAATTTCAAGAAATCTTCATCTACAATTGTGTTCAGTAATTTATTTGGAGTCTGATGAAACCAACTTGTTTTTTTGTGAATAGTAACATACCCTTATGAATAGTAATATGAATATTAATATTACACTAATTAATAGTAAATTTTATTATTATTTTTCTTAAGTCTTTATGATAATAACAACTTGGTTAATTTTTCACCGTGATATAGAAGTGGTTAAAGAATTAGAATTGTAAATTTTTGAATTAAGTATGATTTTATTTAGAAATTAAATTAATAATATTTAGAAAATTATTTTAAAAAAATGGACTTCATTTTTCAATTATTCACATCGAAAAATGGTTAGGGTAAATTTTTGGGATTTTTCTAAAATTCTTGAATGTTTGATGAATAGTGAAATACAATAAAATACCGTATAATCAAATTACCAGTAAAATACACTATTTATGACATCATAAGTGATGTAAGGACACTTGGTTAGAACTAAAATTCCATTATTACTATTTTAGGTCACATGAACTAAGACTACTCATAATCTTGGACAAAAATATTATAATAATGATTAAAATAATGAAAAATACCCCCTCTCCTCCACTATAAATACCACCCTCACTCCCCTCTTCTTCCCACACCTCTCAAGCCTTGAGACATGCCTAAGTTCTTCCAAATAATCCTACCAAGGATCATCCCCACTTCCTAGAGCTTCTGTTCTCACCAAAAGACCAAAATCAAATCCCTTAAGAAGGATCTCAAGGAGAAGAGATCAAGAGGTAAACATCCTCTTTTATTTTTTTTCTTTTCTTTCATTTTAGGTTATTATATTCCTTTACCTTTGGATTATGTTGGGATATTTTATTTCATATCCCCAATTACTATCCATATTATGTAATAGTGAGGAGATAAACCCATTCTCTCATCAAACTATTTTTATGAAATTTTAAGAGACGCTGTTAGGCTGCCGAATTTTCGTGAGAAATTTCTCAAGTTTTCTTTTATTTCAAGATTCCTTCATTTATTCTTATTTAATAACCTTATATTAACCAAGAGGTATGAAACCTTCAAAATACTATATATTATGGATTTTCTCATGTTCATGGAAAATTCATCATCATTCTCCTCCTCCTCTCCCACTTATTCAAGGAATTGAAAACATTGTCCATGATGTGTCGAATTACCGACGTCGTGGATGATGTGATTTCATTTTTCTTTAAATACTTCAAGTATGGTCATGAAACCATTTTTATTATTGAACCAAGTAATAATATATGTATTATGTCACTTTCATGGTTCTATAATTATTTTTTACACATGGTTTAAATTTTTAAAACAAAATGAGGTCGTTATTATCAAAGAACCACTAAAATAATCTAAACGAACATCATTGATGTTTTAACTTATAAATCATCCTCATGTAATAATTAACAATAATAAATGGTATAATTTATGGTACTGAAAATATGTAAATACTACTCCATTCCAATTCTGGATTTTAACTTCCAATCGACAAGAACATCCATCATAAACCAATCATGGAAATCATGTAAAGAACTCACCCGAAAACAGTGCAAGGAGAAAAATACTAACAATTAAAGGGAGAAATGATGTTATTAAATGATCATATAAGATGTTATAAACATTAAAATGTTTCTTTAAAATACTAATAAAATTATTTTAACCATTATACATGATGTTTAAACATGTTTGAAGTAAGACTAGCCTGGGGTAAGGGAATTCTTAACCTGATTTCCATTCTTTGGGTTAACCTTCTACTTCGTTTTTTATGTTGTATTAAAATTGTTCATGTGATGGTTTTTGCTTATATTATATTTAGTTATGTGTATTTACAGTTTATATACATACTCTATCCACTCTATTAAGTCTTTATTCAAATACATAAATTATGTAAGGGGCTTTTCTTTTAAAAATCCCCTATTAAAATTTTGTATTACAAAATTCAAAAGAAATGTTTTTATGTTATTATTAATGTTGTATGATTATGTTCTGGTTATTGGGAATTGTTTATGATGAAGGGTGGGACCTATATCTCTCTCCAATGCATTGGTTATGTGTAAGTTGTAGGTCAGTCGTATGGTTACTTCAAATGTAACTGCGATGGTCACACAAATTGTATGGTAGCCGTGAGGGTTACAAATTATAAGGTAGCTTTACGGGTTGAAATATTATGTAATTAATTCCCCAATATACCTTTATGGTTATATTTATGTTCTTATTTTTGTGTGAAACTTGTGTAAGTCTCATGTTTTACAAAGTAACTATATAAGGGTGACAAGTATATCTTTTTAAAGTGATTTCATGTGTTACAAGTATTCTTGGACTAATGTGTTTTTTTATATCCCTTATTGAGATTTTTGTGATCATCCCATGTTTTTAAATTATTTTCATAGGTTATAAAGATTTGTAAGAAAGTTAAGGAAGACAAGTTAAATGTTTGAAGATCTATCAAAGAAATCATGTTTTATTTGGAAAATTTTAAATTTTGGAAGGAATGAGTACTGTTTTTATGGTATCCACTCTATAATATTGTGTAATATTATGAATGTATTGTCCAATTTCTCTAAAAATACAAACATGAAAATATCCTCAATGTAAAAGGAAGTGATTTCTTGACTAAATTCAAGACTATGTAATTTAATAAGGTCAGGTCCTTATAGTTGGTATCAGAGGATGGTTTAGATAACTTTATGGGTTAGAATGATGTTAAAATAATACCATAAATGATTTTTAATATATCATTAATTTGAAATGTTATAGCATTTAAATATTACCATTTTGCTTCATCTAAGATATGTTTGTTCAGAATTGTTGTCCATAAAAGGAAGAGTGATGCTAAAGAGGAGAGGCACCGACAGAATGATATCATTCTAGATCTACAGCCTGGAATGGTAGGGATTAGAACTGAGCAATTTGTGATATTAATGGATTAGCTAATATAGGAAATAAATGGTGGTGGCATCCATTCAAGAGAACAAATGGAGTTACCACAAAAGAACATGAAAATAGTGGAACATTTTATGAGACAACACCCTCCTGCTTTCAATGGATATTCTAACCCTGTAGCGGCTAAAGGATGGATTAAATCCCTTGAAAAGATATTCAATGTTATGGGATGATCAGACAATCAAAAGTTATGTATTGCCACTTATCATTTTGAAGGTGAATCTGATCAGTGGTGGTCAATGGTAAATAATATCAGTGATAGAGAGTATTTTTATTCCTTAGAGTGGGATGAATTTAAAAGTCTTTTCCTTGAAAAAGATTTTCCTAAGGTGTTGCGACTTAGGATGGAGAATCAATTTCTTGAATTGAAACAGAAGGAGGAAGATTCAAGGGTCATTTATAAAGAGAAATTCACTTAACTAGAGAGGTATGCTCTAAATATTATTCTGGATCCGGATAGCAAAATCAACCACTTTTACTTAGGATTGAAGCCAAGGTATCAAAGGGCATTGGCCTCCTGTGAATTCAAAATTTATGAGAAAATTGTCTGATGTGCTGAGAGGGTAGAGATGGAGTTTGCTTATGATCATGTTCATTTTGGAAACAAGGAGAATAATAGGTCCATATGGAAAGAAATGGGTAATAATCAACCAAAGAAATATGATGGTAAGAAAATATAGTTTCTAGTTTGTGAAAAGTGTGGCAAGAAGCACCCTGGGGAATTTCTTAGCAAAACTGGGAAGTGTTTTAAATGTGGTAAGTTTGTACATATGGGATGAGATTTCAATAAAAATGATCCAAAGAATAATCCAGATAAGCAAACTGTAAAGTGTATTAAATGTGTTGAGATGGGTCATTATGAAAATGCCTGCCTAAAGAGAGATCTAAATAATGTAAATAAGCCAAACTATAAGCAGAAAGGTGTAGTGAGATCCTTTGCAATCACGTCAGTAGACGTCAGACCATATAATGAAGTTGTATTAGGTACTTTGTTTGTTTACTCATATTTTTGTAAATTTTTGTTTGATACGGGGTCTACACATTCTTTCATCTCTGATAGATTTTTGGGTAATTGGAAATATCACCTCAAAAATGAAATTGAAACTTGTTGTTAAAACACCAGGGGGAAATATTATAACAAAGATGAATTATACGAGTCTTTCTCTTGTGGTTTTTGGAAAGACATTAACTGCAAACCTTGTTTTTTTCCATTAGTCTAGTTTAATGTTATTCTAGGAATGGATTAGCTTTCTGTTCATCATGATAATATTGAATATAGAGCTAAAGAAGTTGTTTTTCAGAAATAGTTTCAGTTTGTATACAAGAATGAACCCATACAATTGATAACATATCAGGAAGATGAGAAATTGTTGAAAGATGGAAATAAAATTTTTCTTGCTCATATTGTTGAAAATAATGGAAATGTTCAGATTGATGATTTTCTTGTTTTAAATGAATACCTTAATGTCTTTCAGGATGAGTTACTTGGTGGAATACCTAATCGAGAAGTCGAGTTCACAATTGACTTAGTTCCTGATGCTAAGCCAATTTCAAAACCCCCATATAGTATGGCTCAAATAGAAATTCTTGAATTGAAAAACCAGTTGTATTATTTTCTTGATAAAGGCTTCATTCATCCTAGAATATCATTATGGGGGCCCCTATTTTGTTTGTTAAAAATAAAGATGGTTCCATGAGACTTTGAATTAATTATAGAGCTTTGAATAACATCACTATTAAAGACAAGTATCATTTGCCTCATATCGATGATTTGTTTAATCATCTACAAGGAGATCATTACTTTTCCAAGATTGAATTGAGATCCAGATACCATCAGCTGAAGGTCAAAGAGAATGAAATCTAAAAAACAGCCTTTCGTACTAGATATGGGCATTATGAATTTGTTGTTATGCCATTTGTATTAACTAATGCACCTGTTCTGTTCATAAATATTATAAATAGAGTATTTCATGAGTTCTTGGATACATTTGTGGTTGTTTTTATTGATGAAATTCGGGTATTTTCTAAAAATAAAGAGGATCATAAAAAACATCTAAGGGTTTTTTTACAAACCATAAAAGAAAATAAACTGTATATAAAATTCATCAAGTTTGATTTTTGGTTGCAACAGATTTATTTTCTTGGGAACATTGTAAATAATTATGGAATAATAGTTGATCTTACCAAAACAAAAGTGATTGATGAATGGCCTAGACCCACAAATGTTACAAAGATTTTTAGTTTTCTTGGATTAGCAGGTTATTACAGACGTTTTGTTAAGAACTTTTCTCAGTTATCTAGCCCGATAACTAGGTTAACACGGAAATGGGTTAAATTTGTTTGGATAGAAGAATGTGATCTTTGTTTTCAGGAACTGAAGAAGAGATTGGTAAATGCCCCAGTTTTGGCCTTGCCTTCCCGAAATAGTGATTTCTTCATCTATAGTGATGCTTCGTTGAATGGACTTGGTTGTGTTTTGATGTAGAATGATCAGGTAATTTCTTATGCTTCAAGACAACTAAAACCTCATGAGTTAAATTATCCCACACATTATTTGGAATTGGCAGCTGTGGTTTTTGCTTTGAAAATTTGGAGGCATCATTTATACAGAACCAAATGTCAAATATATACTGACCATAAAAGTATGAAATATATATTCACTCAAAAGGAATTAAACATGAGGTAGAGAAGATGGATTAAACTGATAAAGGATTATGATTTCACAATCAATTACCATCCTGGAAAAGAAAACAAAGTGGAAGATGCCTTGAGATGGAAACATAAAGCATCATTAACCATGTTACGTTTGGAACATGATCCCTTTATTAATGATTTGATGAATTTTGGCTTAGAATTTGTTGGTGCCGGAAATACCTCTATTTAGTTTCAGCTTTCAGTGTAGTTATCATTGTCAGACAGAATTAACCAAGTGCAGAAGGAAGACCATGAGCTACAGAAAAAGGTAGAATTAGTTAAAATGGGTAAGTTGATAGAATTTAAACTTGATAAAGATTGTGTTTTAAGATTCATAAAAATGTTGTGTGTGCCAATTGATTCTCAATTGAAGAAATATTTGTTGTCTGAAGCTCATAGTTCTCTATTTTCAGTTCATCCTGGTAGTACTAAGATGTACAGAGACATTCGGGAGTATTATTGGTGGGATGGAATGAAATGAGATATTGTTGATTTTATTATGGAATTCTTAACATGTTAATAGGTTAAAGCAGAGAAGCAGTTAACTAAGGGGATGATTCAGCCTTTTCCAGTTCCAGAGTGGAAATGGGAGAATGTATCCATGGAATTTGTGGTGGGACTACCAAAGACTTTTCAAGGTAAAAATGCAATTTGGGTTATTGTTGATCGGCTGAAAAAATCTGCACATTTTCTTTCTATTCGAGATACAATGTATCTGGATCAACTTTCTCGATTGTACCTCAAGGAGGTTGTCAGGTTACATGGATTTCCTATTTTCATTGTATCTGACCAAGATCCCAGGTTAATTTCTTACTTTTGGAAGGTACTTCAGAAGTTGTTGGGCATAAAATTAAATTTCAGTGCAGCTTTTCATCCTCAATCAGATGGGAAATCAGAACGAACGATTCAAACATTAGAGAATATGATTTGAACTTCTTCAATGGACTATTAGGGAAGTTGGGATCAACATGTTTCTTTAGTTGAGTTTTCTTATAATAATTGTTTTCATTCTAGTATACAGATGTCCCATTTTGAGGCTTTGTATGGGAAGCGGTGTCGGACACCATTGTTTTGAGATGAAGTCGGTGAAAGAAAGTTTATGGGGCCATAATTAGTAGAAGAAGTGGCTGAGAAAGTGAAGATGATCCAGTAGCACATGAAGACAGCTCAGAGTAGGAAGAAAATTTATGCAGATAACATAAGTAAAGACTTCTCTTTTGAGGTAGGTGAATATGTTTTATTTAAAATCTCTCCTTGGAAAAGTGTGATGCATTTTGGTAAGAAAGGAAAGCTAAATCTGCGATTCATTGGACCTTTTGAAATCCTAGATAAAGTTGGACCAGTTGCATACCGAGTAGATTTGCCTCCAAGTTTGTCTTAGGTACACAATGTTTTTCATGTTTCGATGTTGAGAAAGTATGTTCCATATTCATCACATGTCTTGAACCCAGAAGAAATTTAGTTACAAGATAACCTTTCTTATGAAGAGAAAACAGTTCATATTCTTGATTGAAGAAAATAGGTATTGAAAAATAAGGTAATCCACCAGGTAAAGGTTTTGTGGAGAAACCATGTGGTTGAAAAAGAAACATGGGAGTCTGAAAATGCTATAAGGGAAAAGTACCCTCAGTTGTTTAATAAGTAAATAAAATTGTGAGGACGTAATTTCTAGAAGGTGGTGATAATGTAACACCTGAAGTTTTTCTAAAAATAAATAGAAATTCATGGAACTTTGTTTTAAGTAGATATTTATAACTATCCTTTAAACATAATTTTTCCATTTATATGTTTTAAATTTCAAGAAACTGTCATCTACAATTGTCTTCAGTAAGTTATTTAGAGTATGATGAAACCAACTTGTTTTTTTGTAAATAGTAACATAACCTTATGAATAGTAATATGAATAGTAATATGACCCTAATGAATAGTAAATTTTATTATTGTTTTTTTCTTAAGGATTTAATATAATAACATCTTGGCTAATTTTTCATCATGATATAAAAGTAGTTAAAGAATTAGAATTGTTAATTTTTGAATTAAGTATGCATTTATTTAGAAATTAAATTAATAATATTTCAAAAATTATTTTCAAAAAATTGACTTCATTTTTTAATTCTACATTTCGAAAAATGGTTAGGGTAATTTTTTGGGATTTTTCTGAAATTCTTGAATTTTTGATGAATTGTGAAATACGATAAAATACCGTATAATCAAATTACCAGTAAAATACACTATTTATGAAATCATAAGTGATGTAATGCCACTTTTTTAGAACTCACATTCCATTAGTACTATTTTAGGTCACATTAACTAAGACTATTCATAATCTTGGGTAAAAATATTATAATAATGATTAAAATAATGAAAAATACCCCCTCTCCTCCACTATAAACACCACCCTCAATCCCCTCTTATTACGACACCTCTCAAGCCATGATCCATGACTAAGTTCTTCCTAATACTCCTCCAAAGTCTCTTCCCCACGTCCTATATCTTCTAGACTCACCAAAATACCAAAACCAATTCCCTTAAGAAGGATCTCAAGGAGAAAAGATCAAAGGGTAAACATCCTCTTTTATTTTCTTTCTTTTCTTTCATTTTATGTTATTCTCTTTCTTTACCTTTTTATTATGTTGGGATATTTTATTTTTTATACCCCCTTACTTTTTATATTATGTAAGAGTGATGATATATCCCATTTCTCTCATCAAACTATTTTTATAAAATTTTAAGACACGTCGTTAGGCTGCTGAATTTTCATGAGAAATTTCTCAAGTTTTCTTTTATTTCAAGATTCCTTTCTTTTCTTCTTATTTCTTCATCTCCTGTTAACCAAGAGGTGTGAAATCTCCAGAATATTGTATATTCTATATTTTCTCATGTTCATGGAAAATTCATCATCATTCTTCTTCCCCTCTCCCACTTATTCAAGGAATTAAAAACATTGTCCATGATGTGTCAAATTACCGACATCGTGGACGATGTGATTTCATTTTTATTTAAATACTTAAAGTATGGTCATGAAACCATTTTAATGTTTGAAATAGGTTATAATATATTTATTATGTCTCATCCATGCTTCTGGAATTCTTCTGTACCCATGGTTTTAATTTTTAAAACAAAATGAGGTCATTATTATCAAAGAACCACTAAAATGATCTAAACAGACATCATTAATGTTTTAACTTATGAATCATCCTCATGTAATAATTCAAAATGATAAATGGTATAATTTATGGTACTAGAAATATTTAAATATTACTCCATTACAATTCTTGAGTTTCACTTCCAATCAACAGGAACATCCATCATGAACCAATCATGGAAATCATGTAAAGAACTCACCCAAAAACAGTGCAAGGGGCAAAGTACTAACAATTAAAGGGTGAAATGATGTTATGAAATGATCATATAAGATGTTATAAATAATAAAATGTTTCTTTAAAATACTAATAACACTCTTTTAACTATTATACAAGAAGTTTAAACATGTTCAAAGTAAGATGGGCCTGAGGTATGGGAATTCTTAACCCGATTTCAATTATTTGGGTTAACCTTCTACTTCTTCATTTATGTTGTATTAAAATTGTTTATGTGATGGTTTTTTCTTATATTATGTTGACTTATGTGTATTTAATGTGTATATACATACTCCATACACTTTATTAATTCTTTCTTCAATTACATTAATTGTGCAATGGTCTTTTCTTTTAAAAATCCTCTATTAAAATTCTATTTTACAAAATTCAAAAGAAATGTTTTTATGCTATTATTCATATTGTATGATTATGTTCTAGTTATTGGGAATTTTTTATGATGAAGTATGGGACCTATATCTCCCTCCAATCCATTGGGTATGTGTATGTTGGAGGTCGGTCGTATGGTTACTCCAAGTGTAACTGTGATGGTTACACAAATTTTAAGGTAGTCGTGAGGGTTACAATTTATAAGGTAGTCATGAGGGTTACAATATTATGTAAGTAATTCCCCAATATACCTTTATGGTTATATTTATGTTCTTATGTTTTTGGTAATGTTGTGTAAATCTCATGTTTTACAAAGTAATTATATACGGGTGACAATCATATCTTTTGAAAGTGATTTCATATGTTACAAGTATTCTTGGACTAATGTGTTTTTTATATCCCTTACTGAGATTTTTGTGCTCATCCCAAGTTTTTAAATGATTTTAAAAGGTTATAAGGATGTGTAAGAAATTTAAGGAATCCATGTTAAATGTTCGAAGATCTATCAAAGAAATCATGTTTTATTTGGAAAGTTTTAAATTTTGGAAGGAATGTGTATTTTTTTTATGGTATCCACTCTGTAATAATGTTTAATATTATGAATGTATTGTCCCAATTCTCTAAATATATAAAAATGAAAAGATCATTAATGTAAAGGTAAGTGATTTCTTGACTAAATTCAAGACTATGTTATGTAATAAGGTCGGGTACTTATATAAATCCTCTCATGTGGTTTCAACTGCCTGGATCCATAAGGGGCCACATAGTCCTCCTGCATTAAAACATCTCTGAGTCTGATTCCAAATGAATCAAAAATTATTTTATACTCTTTATTGAGCTCAGGTATGCAAAGGATTAGTGATTAGGATAGACTACTCTTCATTTCTTGTAAATATCTCTTGAAAGAATCTATCCATAAAACTTCACCCCTTTCATTGCCCTTCTAGACATTTATCTTTCCAGATGGGAGATGTCTTGGATGAAGCATCGTTAATAACCTACTAGACTAAGAAAACTATGAATTTTTAAGAAATTTTTTGGTCTCTCTCAATATAACATATTATAAACCTTCTCTGGGTCTACTAAAACTCTAGCCTCTGATATAACATGATGTAATAAGTGAACTCTATCAATCTAGAAATTGTATTTGGATAGCTATGTGTAAATTTGATGCTCTCTCAGTGTACTCTTGATGATGTCAAGATGTTAGGAATGATAATATATTGACTGGGAGTAAACCAAGATTTAATCAATGATAAATACCAAAAACTGATCTAGGAAAGGATAAAATATCTTATTTATCAAGTCCATGAATATCTTTGGTGCATTCATCAGACCGAACGACATCACTACAAACTCATATAAGCCATAACTGGTCCTAAAAGAAGTTTGGGGTATGTATGATTGTCTCACCCTCAACTGGTGGTATCTTGATTCTAAATCTATCTTAGATAATATTAATTCACCTCTCAAGTTATCAAATATATCATCAATGTGTGTAAGGGGATACCGATTCTTGACCATCATCTGGTTAAGTCTCTAATAATTTACACATAAGTGTAATGTCCCATCTACCTTCTTGGTGGAGAACCCCATATATATGTACTAGGTCATATAAAACCCTTAACTTTGACGTATTCAAACTAAGAATTCAACTCAAAAATCTCTGATGGTTCCATCCTATAAGGAGGGATAAAAATTAGATCAGCTCCTACCACCAACTCAATCATGAACTCAATCTCCCACTCGGGTGGTAAGATATAGAACTCTTTAAGAAAGACATCCTGAAAAAATTCCACCACTGGAGGAAAATTATCCTCCTATATTGATCCATAATTTATAAAAATTCTTTCTATATGAGCTATGATAGAATCCAATCTATAATTAATTGTTCATGCATGACCATATTGAAGATCCCACTTACCCTAGTGTGTATAGCTTCCCCCATCAAGAGATAGAGAGGTAGCTCTCCTATGATAACAGTTGATATGGTCCTGGTATATAATTGGACATCCCATTTCAATAATCAAATTAAAAACTATCATTTATATCATAAAAAGTTCTCAAATTAAATAATACCCACCAATTTCAAGAGAATACTCCTTGAAGTTATTGATACACTCTGACCACACTCTCAATGGTGTGTCAATGGTCATGACCCCATCTATGCTCTCCACACCCAAACCCAAACCATTTAAAAAAAGATAAGATCTAAAAAAATGTGATGTTCATGTATCAAATAAAACAAAAAATAAGGTATATGATACAATAATTTAACATATAAAGATATAAGGTCATGCATCCAAACTGGTTGAAGAAGATTGTATAGCATGAGGCTGGCTAGCCCCTCTGCCCTGGGCATTAGTCTGACTCCCTTGTTTTTTTTCCTCTGAGTGGTAATTCTATTCCTTCACTTGGGTACTACATACCCTACCTCAACTTGAATATCTAGTGGAACTATATCTACCATTCTACCGAGGGGTATCTAAGACTTTTCCAGTCTTAGGTTCATATCCTGATCCCCTACAATTGTTTTTCTCTAGAAATTTTCTATAAAACTTCTAAAGATGAGCCAAAATTATGTGGACATGGAACTACACTATGTGGTGAGGACACTGTGGATGCTTGTATCTGAACTTTCCACACTAAAATCACTACACAAAATCATAGTCTTGAGGTATAATTACACTCCCTTGACTGTCTTTCCCGATACTACCATGGTTATAAATTTCATAGTAGTGATTCATTTAACTAGAAGAATATTTCCTAGATTGCCCTACTAAAAATATTTATCCACCACTTGGGGAATCTCTTAGATCCCCTTTCATGATGAGATCATGGTTCATAATGTACACAATGATTCCAACCTAATCTTATAGATAATCCCATTCTAAAAACATCTCACCCTGATGATCTCATTAGATACTAAGGATATAGAAAATAACTATAGGTCTGTGAAGCATCTTCATTGTCCATCATTGACATTCCCTCTTATTTAAAATTCATGAACTTTTCATCCTTCTCATATTTTAATGTATTAGAAAATAATGGGCTTAGGAACGTTTCCTAAAACTCCTTCTAGGATAACTCTAGTTATTAAATAATTTTCTTCAAAATTTCCCACCAATGCTTGGTTGGTCCATGAAGAATTTAAGAAACAAGCTTCACCCACTTATTTTTGGGTGTCTCAAAATGTTTTAAGATCATCTGGATAGAATCGATCCAAAACTCAGATACCTAGGGGCCTCCCTCCCTAGTGAATGTAAGTGTATTTTATACTTATAACTCTCTCATCAACTTAGACATCAAAGGAACGGTGTGGACAGTCTCTCTTTAAATGGATCACATAACCCTCAGGAATCTGTCACAGAGTTGATCATCCATCTAATCCTCTAGATCTGTAGGAAGTTTTATCTTAATAATATTAGGAATGTGATTATTTCCAATCTCTTGGAAGTCAATTCAAAGATGATGAGGAGAAATTTTTATCTACAAAGGTTCAACACACACCTTATAGCACATGGTACACAAAACATTAACCTCAACATGTGATAACAATAGAGAACCACTGGCTCAAGGGTCATATTTACTAGATTAATAATTAAATTGGAATAACATAATAGTTTTATTCATTTCATATATCAAGTATAATAGGTTTCTCATTTCATAGTTTTTAACATGGGTGAAAAATGTCACATTCGATAAATATGTCCCTTGCATGAACAATTCATGTCAACATATATCACTATATACCTATCATGATGTATTCACACACACATCTTTCTATACCAGGTTATGAGTTAAAATCTTAATAACTATATGATCAGAAAATATGTGAATATCCCAAGGTTAAATAACATCAAACCATAATAAGAGAACATCATGAACAACAATCCCATCCTTGGGCACTCGTATTTTCCCTCATACATGGGTTAGATACTCCCATCCACGAGATCATTACCAAGTCCCAACACATCCTAGTATCTTTTATACCTTTCCCAAATATTAAAAGAACAGAAAAGAAACATGATGTCCTGATACCACTTTGTAACATCCCTATCATGGTGCTCCCTCAAGCGACCAAGCTAATTGGAAACCTGATATCAAGTGCACCTTCTTATACACTAGAGGTTTCTGACTAGTAGTTTGGGTTTAAGGAATATATTGGGGATGTTATAACCTATGGTAAATAGTTATAATGAGATAATAAAAATAATAACATAGTAGTGTAAATAATAGAAACAATATGAACAATTTCACATGAAACCAAATATGACAAAAGAAAAACTAAATAAATCTAAATAAAAATAGTATAATTTAATTACAAGATGAATGTAACTAAAAGACATGATTATATTCATATAGATGAAATTTAATAAGACTCAAAAAATACTCAAAAGACCATTGTCCTGAACCCCATTTCGGTCTCATCTCCCAGCTCCAACTCATCCAGTATGCTATAAATCAACAATAGAGTGCCTTTCTCTTGTACAAAATTTCATCCATAGAATATATCTAGGAACCAGATGGTGGACCATATTGGGTGTGAGTACAACTCAGTAGGTTGAAACCACCATCTCTAAGAAATCCTATCTAAGAAATATAGTTCATGAAAGATAGTGATAAATAGGTTATTAATTTAATAAATCAATACTATGTATAAAGTAACCTTATTGATCCCAAGCTATGATTTGACACTCAAGTCATCCAAACCTACTTTGGTGCCCTTTTGTGTATCTATGGCTAAAGGTGGATCCTCCTGTATTAGTAAGGATTTCAAAAATGCTGGAAAATTCTCCCACCAAGGGTGAATCACACAAACATAAAATTATCAAATGGCCTCAGTCCACAAGCAATCTAGAATCTCACCTTAAGGAATTCAGATATTGTTTATATAGACCTCTTACATCTGACATAATTATACACTCTTCCCTTGAGAATCAAATACATGTTCATCTATCCCTAAGGAAGTACAAAATCATGAACCATTCCCTCTGTATTCAATATAAATCATGAGTCATATCTAGAAAAATCATCATTCCAATAAGCATCCCACCCTTAGGAATCAATGAAATCGACATCACAAAATCTAAAAAGTTAAGAAACTAATTCAAAAGGGCAAAATCAAAAAAACAGGATATATCACCATAAGGCACAATGATCAATTAATCAAATTATCATTTGTCTTACTAGTTATGTTTCATAAATCTAGTTTTACACTTATCCTCATATATATTAATAACATATTTCATTTTTCATTTAACCCTATTGTTATTAACATATCAGTTAACTAAATTTAGCCAAGGTTATTTTACCTTAAGAAATCGTAGAAATTAAATTTTATTGTAATTCATAATATTAATTCAATAATCAATCAATTTTTCCATTATATCTTAGGGTTCTAATGTCAAAATGACCAAGTCGCAGTAAGGTCTAATGCTCTCACACCTATCTAGTGGTCGTAGATCTTAGTATCCATGCCTTTGGACCCAATAGGGTCCAATGGATAGTATAAAAAGATTATAATTTAATAGGTATTATCCAATTAATTAGGTCATTTTCATGACATGCCAGTGTGGTTTCACATATCACACATACTATGGATAATTAAATAAAAAAATCGATAATATTTACCCCACCAATGTTAAAAGTGTTAAACGCAATGATAAAACCTCATGTCTGTGGTAGAGATCAGTTTCCTTCTTCCCTTCAAGAAGAACCATAAATTCTATCAATAAAAGATTGAGAATATTATGAATATGTAGAAGTAATACCTTTGATATCTAGGTCTATAACACTAAGAACTAACATATCTTCACTTTTATTATAAAGAGGATTCCCAGAAATCAACACTGGAAGGGCATTAGTTGAGAATCTGATCCACGTTAGGAAAACATAATGTTGTAGGATTTTAAAGATGGTTGGGTTTGAATAATTCATGATGTCAATTGATTTCACATCATGAAATTATTAATTACCATATTTTACATAAATTACATCATCTAAGAATAAAAAAACTTAAATGAAATATTTCATATTGAGAAATATATCCAGGACATGATTTCATTTTCATGGGGTGTATTCAGGGGTGAAAGTAATTTTAGGGGGTGAATTAATTTCATGGGTGAATTAAATTAATGAGGTTTTCCTAGAATAATTCATGTTTTTAATATAATTCATGGGTTCTACCCATAATAATTCACACCATACATATAATTCATAGTGTCTAACCTGAATAATTCACATCATGAATTGGGTTCATGACATAAATCCATTCTGTAACTATAATTCACCTTCTATTCTTGTTTCAATCCTAAAATACTTAACCTAACATGAACCTAGTCTTGATAAACAAGTTATAAATGAAATAAAACCCAAATCAAAGATATTTATCTAAAAATTTTAAGAAATACACACCTATAAAAAGATGGTATCTTATAGATTCCATTATCTAAGACCAAATGTCTAAGGAATTTTTCTTATTATATTTAGTAGTGACACTATCATAACATATAATAAAGTAAGTCATCTATTAGTGTTCCCAAAATAGTTTATAGGTTAAGCTAGTTATCTTTTTAATTTCTTGAATGAACTAAGATATCATCCATGAAAAAATTGATGAAAGAATCTAAGAAATCAAGAAATATCTATTTCATGAATTCCATAAAAACTAAAGGATTGCTATTTAGGACAAATGTCATCATGAGATACTCAAATTCACCTTAACTACTTTGAAGTTGATATTTGGAACATCTTACTCATTAATTTTGAGTTGGTGGTATCGAGACTAAATGTCAATATTTCAGAACAACCTTCCCATTTAATTGATAAAAAAATCATCAATACATGGAAAGTGGTATTTATTTTTAATCATCACTTGGTTGAGATTCTCATAATCAATTCAAAAATGAATAGTTCCATCACACTTTATTGAATGGCCTGAAGGCCTTATTTTTTTATTTTTTTATGGATAATTCACCTTTTAAGGGTTGAAGGGGAACCCATACTTGAACCATAGGCCCAAGGCACAAGGCTCGACTGACCCGCAATACATGAACCAAAGGCCCAGAGGCATACCATTCCCATTACATGACTCGTAGGCCCAACCCACTAGAACTGCCCCTCCCCAGGTTTTGCATCATTGATCACTTAGCTCCCCACCTTGCATTTCTGATTGTCTAGCATTGCAGCATACAAAGCTTCATGGTGCCTGGTCCTGGTGGTGGATGCCATACACTCTCATTCTTTCAATCCGGTTAGCTCTGCTTCTAGTGGATTCTACTCTTATTGCTCTGATTATTTTCTAGGGCCTGTTCTATATGAACTGGGCTACTTCATGGTCCATGTGTCCTGAAATCCCTATGTCTCAAAGGCCTTTGATGACCCAAAGTCCCTTGAGACCCATAGGCCCAAACCGGTGGCTCGAAGCCCCAAATTGGGTGAATAGTTCTAACTGTTATAGTACCAAACAGTAACTACTACAGTAACTTCTATAGTGCTGCTACAATGCTGCTATAGTACCTCATAAATTCGCCTCCACTCGGTTTTGAACTTGGGCCTCTTGGATGCCAAGAAATAGCCCTTACCACTCAGGTACGGGCTCGTTGGCTCTATCACACTTATTGAAAAAGAGTGATCATTATTCCAATGGTGATACACTCAGATAGTTAAATCTCTTGGATTCTAAAAAATCCAATTTAATTTTTAGGTCCTTCAATTCATTTAGTGTCATATGGTAAAAAGGTATAGAAATTTTTTTGATCCTCAGTTCCAATTCAATTGATAACTTTGCTTCTTTCTCTGGATATAGACTAATAAAGTCGATTGAAACACCTCTAGAAACTCCTTAACTACTAAATAATGTTCATAACTCAAGTTTACTCATGAATATAAACTAAAAATGAGGATATCTATTTATCTAGATTTATTTGATAAGGTCATTCTCAATTAGACCTCAAATCCCATTCTCCTTAAAATGCATGGGAGTTCCCATTAGGGGTAGTAAAAGACACCAACAAATGATAATAATTAAGACGATCTATATGGGAAACTATCTAGTTCATCCTAATAATGAAATAAAATAGGTCTACATCAAGAAATAAAAAACCTCAAGCTAACTCAAATTTAAATATAGAAAAGGTAAATAAAGGGCATTGAAATCCCTTCTTCCTTTTCCTTTCAAGAGGCATCACTCTCTTTATAGAAAATATGAGTTCCATAGGGTGATTTAAAAGATTCACAAATTTGGTTGATATAAAAGTGTGAGAGACACTTATATCAAATAGATAAATCATTGTAGATGAAACAATGAATATATTACCTCTCACAGTCACAGGTCTCACCTCAATATCCACTGGAAATTCTTCCACTACATACAATTGCTTCTCTCTAGAAGATGAGTTAGTCCTTCACCCATAAACTTATGGAAAAAACCATATTACTTAGAAGAATATGACTACACCATTGACCCTTTTGGTGGTGAAGATCCTAAACCACTTCATTGGGAATAGAAATGCTGATAGAAATGTTGCTGATGACACAGATGTCAATAAGGGGTAAAAAATCTTGGTGTTGTCAAGAAAGAACATTTTGTATACCCTATATTACCACACTGGTAGAAATTCATACAGCTAAAACTAACTTTCATAAAGGGAAAAGGATGATTCTTCATCAGGTATCCACTACCACTTCCTCTATATACTTTTTTTACTTCCTCTTATTTCTATAAGGTCAACTATAACTACCACTAGATATGGGAGTAATCTCAAAAAACCTTGAGTTTCCTACCTGATCAATCTCTTCCATCAGTTCCCTATCCACAACTTCAGCATAAATGGAAAGTTTCAAGATAAAGACTTGAGAGTTAATATATGGTTTTAATACCGTATGAAAACTTTTATCCTTTAATTTTCATTCAATACAACCTCTGGTGAGAAAAATGAAAGTTTAGAAAAATGGTTGGTATATTCCATTATTTTCTGATCACCTTGTTGAAGAGTGAGGAACTCCATAGACTTATCCAAAACCCTTTTCTCTGGGTCAAACTAATAGGTAAATATGGTTTCAAATACCATCCATTCTAAACCCTTATGATTCGTCTCCAAAACCACTAAATTCCATCACCTTTAATTAAAGAATACAAAATTAAATACAATACACTTCACCTTAATTCATTCTGGATTCTCTAAGAAGTAAAATAACCTTTTAATTTTATCGAATCAGTACTCAGATTATTGAGGATTATCCATCCCCTAGAAGGATGGTGGTTTCTGGAAGAGAAATTTTTTTTATCAATTCTTATCTCCATAATTCTCTAGATCCATATATCTAGATTGATTAGTGACTAGAGATATGCCTTAGTCCATAGAATAAACCACACACGCTATAATCTTAAAATTATTATGATCAATTGGTGGATTTTACCATAGAATGTTATCCTTATAACCCTCCTAAGGATTCACTAGAAGTCTTCTTGGAGACATGATAATATCTAACACTAGATAAAGGGGAGAAAAAATACATCACTAAAAAATCCTCAATAAAATAAAAAATAAAATGAATACATAACTCAAAGACACACACTCTTGGGAATCCCATGGAAACTCAAGGCATTCCATGAAGGGTGTAGGACAAGAATTCAATCTCAACCATCCCCTTAAGTACCGATAATCTTAACTCATATCTACTAAAACATTGTTATTTTGAGTGGATACCCTAGATGAAACTTATTTATATACTTTTATTATCATTACATGTATACAGTTTGATATGTACATGTGTTTCTCTTACCATCATAGAAAAATTTATTTTTCATGTACCATTTTCATGGTAATGTCATTAGATTACATGTCATATCAAAAGGTTATAGTAGTTCTCAATAATAATGAGAACCTTGTGATACTATGACATTAATCTTAAACATGTTTCATATATATTAGATACATAATACTAACAAGACACAAATGATGTCTAACTATTAGGTGGTAGGAGATCATACTCATTGATACTTCTTATCATTAAGTTACCACTTGGTGATCTTGAGTAGATGAGATCATGAGGACAGACCCTCCAATAAGAACATAACATGTTTCGAGTATCATTGATTATTTATATCTATGGGTATGTGTATTGGTCTCTATACTTAAAATCATTATAAATTTAGACCATTTAATCAAATACTTTGATGCAATATTAATACTATTTAATTAATGTTGTAGTGAGGTATCTTTTGTTGGGTGTGTCGTTGGTTTTATGAAATTAGTTAAATGATCAGTAAAGGATTTATTACTTCTAAAATAAAGACATATCTCTAGCCCAGTTGATCAGTATGGTAGTACCTTTATTAAATTCATTCACACAGTGATTTAAGGTAAGTATTTATAGTAATGTAAATGAATAAATAAATAAATAAAGGATAATGACACATATTCTTAATCCTTATTTATGATATATCATGAGACGGTGAGATTATATTACATATCATGTGTTCACAAGATGTTTTCATAGATATGAAATTCCTTATCTCTTTAGGGTCCCTAATGGGTTTCTAGAATCTACTCTTAGTTTGTGAGTTACACTCACTTATATCTAGATAAGGTCCTGGAGTCTCACACACTAAGTGTATCCACAAGTTCCACCTATCCAGATGAATAGGAGTTTAGAATGAAGTGGGACCCCATGTGAGGGGGTAGGTGAATATCTAAGTGTATAAGATTACATGAAAAATAATTCAATTATATTATTAATGTTTCGAAAAATAATTATTAAATTTATTTCTTAAGGTAAACACATGTTATTTAATGATAAAACTAAATATTAGAAAATATAAAATTTTTAATGAATATAATACTTTAAATTTTCATTTATTTATTAATAGAGCTTATGAGTAGAGTAAATGGTTTAAATTTTATCATGTGACATGTTAATAATGTCACAATATAGTGATAAAATATTTATGATGCTTATGACCAATTAACTAAGTCAGGAATTTTTGAATACTAAGTTTCCATAGGGACCAAAATTCAATTTATGGAAACTTAAACCCCAATGTAAATAGATTTTTTATTCCCAAAATGTGGTGACTATCCTCTTACATGAATTTTAGTTCTCTCCCCTCCTCTATCTCAAGTTTTATAGAGTGAAAATTAAGTAAGAACATGCTTTGATTAATTCCCTCTCTCGAATTGATCACCCATTATTCACATGATCGAAGGGACACTGTAAATCATTTTGATTTCCCATGACATTACCCAAGAATCAAATAATGATGATCCAAGATTTGTGGTTCATGTGTGGATGATCTAAAGGATTATTTTTTTGGGGACTTTGAGCTACAACACACTGATGATGAGAAAATAATATTGGTATTTTCAAATGAACAAGGTACCATTTATGATTTCTTTCAATTTTTTTCTTCATGCACAAATTAAATTGCACATGATATATGAGAAATATGGGAAATGGGTTTTTATTTTTTAATTTTTTTAACCTTAATATGTATCCAAAATTTTAAAATACTTATTTTACACACTCCGCTAAAACCATGGGTTCCTATAATTGGAATTAGAGTGATAATTCAATTATTTATGTTATAAACTTAAAAAATTTGATTAACTTTTCTATGATTTAGAAATAGAGTTTTGATATATTCCCAACTCAACTGATGTTGCATCAATCTTAGTTTTTATGGATATGATTAGGCTGATCAAAATTAAAAGATTTTTTTGGAAACATTGTGATGAAAATTTGGTATATATTTATATTATATATATGTGTGTGGTTAATTTAGGTGGAGTTTCATATAATCCATATATGATTCTTTATGTTCATGTGTGCATACATAAATTATAAAACAATGTTAAAAACTTATTGTGGTCCACACCCCTTAAATGGGGTTTGGACATCCCCCCCCCCCCAGTTATGGCGATGAATTTTGAGTAACACCTACTTATGTGGGATAAATACACAACAAGTGTGTATGTGTGTGTGTTCACGCACACATGTGTGTCTGTAGTTCCCCATTAGGTTTCTTTCTAATGTCATCTGCACTAGACCCAACCCTCAACCTAGTCTCCCCATCTCTATCTATACTAGGTTAGTCTGGTTCCTACTTTACAAGCCCATTAGTACCATCAAAAGCACTAAATATATTTACGGGGAACTTATTTAGGTCCAAATAGACCTAGAAAAATGTTTTAAAAAATTATAAATTAAATTTAAATGTTTGGAATTTAATAAAATTATTTTAAGTGACAAGGTACATATCTATAATCGATTAAAATTATTTTAATGTGATTCAATGGATTAAAATTACCTTCAAGTGAAATTTTAGAAATTTTAATTTTATTTATGTAATTTTATTGCAATTTGACTAATAATGATCCAATTTAAACCAGTATATGTTTGGTTTACTAGTTATCTAATTTAATTAATAAATTTATGTTTTAAAACGTAATAATTATTTTTTTATGATCTGCATATCGTCCCTCTCTCGTTAAATGTATAAGGGAATGTGTGTACACATTTGAGTGATAAAGTGTATTTTTTCACCTCGAGTTCCACTCACCTGCATGTGAGTATACATTGTAATAATGTTCCAAGGAATTCTTGGTGATGTTATTTGAGTCCAGATTTAGTGTGAACCAAATAGGTGAAATGCACGAGAGTTTTTTCAATGCAATTTCAGTCTCGTATTGACTAAGGTAATTCCCATGGCATCTAAGTTAGTCTAATTCTCATTTTATGGATTAACCAATAGTTCACAGCTCACGATCACATCATTATTTATTTATTTTATTGTTTTCATGGTTTATTATTTAATTTATGTTCATTTTTTATGTGAAATCACATACAATGATAAGAAATAATTCATAGATAAAATAAACATCTAAGTTGAATGTTTCTATTTAAAGAATGGTTTGGATATGAGTGTGATAACATAGTACAATCATGTTAAATATAAAAGGATTTCATTCATCTAGATAAATTTAAATCCCTCTAAGTTGTGTTAAGTTAAAATTTCTTCCATCACTTGACTTTGAAAAAAAATTGTATGTTTTAGGTGTTTGTTAACCCTATTTGAGGGTTCCACTTACTACTAGGGAGTTTTAATGAAAGTAATGAGTTGAATAAACTAAATTTGGTAGTAAATAAGTATCCATAGATATCTTGTTACAACATTAGATGAAAAGTGTTGAGTAATGAAAGGTAATCCTTTTCTGTAGATTAGAATTCAATCAAAAGTTCAAGAAGTTTAGGGTTAATGTGGTTAGCCTTCCAAAATCCTACCTTAGACTCTTAGAGTAGTGGTGATTCCATTTCATATTAAATTAAGAGAGTTTTAAGGATAATTTATTCTATAATAATCAATTAATTTATTATTCTAAATCAAGTATTTGAGGGATAATGGGATTTAAAATAATGGCGGGATACATTTAAAATTAAAAATATTAAAATATCTACTGATAATCAAGATAATGTACTAATATTATATGTTTACTTATTGTATATAAAATAGAATCCACCAATAATTCAATTTCACTATGATCAATATTGTAAAAATAAAATATCATGACTATTCTTTACTTTAAAGAGTGGTAGAGGTGCTTGTGTTAAGTACTATGCCAAAAAAGTAATCTTTATGTGCTAGAATCCACACTTTTTGTTGAGGCCCTTCAGTGAGTAAGTATGGTGGATAAAGATAAATATATGAATCATGTGGATGATGAAATATATATCTAGTGTTTCATTTTTTCATCTATATTAAATTGAGTTGTAGAAAATTCATTATGAAAAAGAAGCCTACAAGATGTTGTATCATCTTTAATAGTTATACCAAGAGAGATCTAGATAAGAAATATATGAGATACTAAGTGACCTCTATAGATGCATGATGGTATAAGGTAATCATGTAGGACCTCATGTACTTAAGATTATTCGGTACATTGGGAGACTAGAATCTCTTAAGATAAAATTAAACCTATAACTAGAAGCTAACCTCATTCTTTCCCCTTTACCTCCAAGATTATTGAATTTCATCATATATTATAGTATGAATAATAAGAATAAGTCACTAATTGAATTTTTATCTTTAGTTTTACAAATATATAAATACATGAATAATTTCATCTCTTATGTACTTATGGTTAATTTGAGAAGGAAAGGAAATGATTTAGTGTAAAATACTAAGTCTAAGTCTAAGTCACTAATGCACTGCCCCTCCAAGAAGAGAAATATATAGAGGAAGAATAATGAGTAGGAGTTATTCTACTTTTCATGTGGTAATAAAGGACCCTTAATGAATAATTACATATATTGGGAGATAAATAAAGATAATTATTTTAATTTATGTATATTTTTCATTGAATGTGATAAGTATATATCTACAAGTCGGGTATTAGATATAGTATGTGTCTCATAAATTGTTATTCAAATTCAAGAACCAAGTAGATTCTAGAAGATTACAAAGTGTTTGGTGGATCTATAAGTAGTAAATGGTTCAAGACTTATAACTTTACCAGTGGGATATTACCATATCACTTTTCCTAGTGGTTTGGTTCTTGCATTAAATAATTATTATTATTTATCTTTTATTACTAAAAAAATAATATCGGTGTCAGGTTTAGATAATATGGTATTTTATTTCAAGTTTGGAAATAAATGTTTTCAATTTTATAAGGAAAACATGTGTTATGGTGTGGAACATATTAATAATTGATTGTATATACTTGAACTTTATAACATATTTTGGAAATCGATGAAAAATCCAATGAAAATGACTAATTTACAACCTACCTATGGAACTTCATACTAGGTTATGCAAATGAAAATAATTTAATAAAATTTCATCAAGAAAGTTATTTAGACTCTATTGAGTTGAAACCATTGGGTGAATTACATGCTTGTCTAAAAGGTAAATGACCAAAGCACATTTCAAAGGGAAAGGTTAAAAAGACATAGAACTATTAGAGTTGATTCATACTAATGTATGTATCCCATTTTTAGTAGAGGCAAGGGTGGGTTATATTATTTCATTGCTTTTATTGATGAATTTAGTAGGTATGGTTATATCTACTTAATGTGGTACAAGTAAGATGCTTTTTGATGTTTAAGAAATATCATAATTAAATATAGAATCTTCTTGGTAAAAGTATTAAGAATCTACACTCAGACCATCATGTGGAATATCTAAGCCAATAATTCATCAATCAATTAAAGGAGTGTGGGATAGTATCCCAAATTGCTCATCCTTATATACCTCAGTGTAATATTATTAGTGGAATGAGAAATTGTATCATGTGTGACATGATAAGATTAATGATGAGTCATCAAACTATAACATTATCATTTTGGGGATATTCACTGTATAATATTGTATATACACTGTACCAAGTACCAACTAAATTGAACTATGGGATTCCATATGAGTTATGGTATGGAAAAAACCTTATATGTTTCATATATGTGTATAGATATGTAAGGTGTTTTCAAGACTTTACCAAATGAAAAACTATAATTCTAAAGTATGATGTTCATGTTTATAGGATATAAATAGGAAAATAAAGGATACTACATATATAGACCTTCATATATAAAGGTAGTTATGAAAATACATGTCATATTTTTGTAAAGGTAACACATTTCCAATGAGAATAGTGTAAAAAATAGTCTTCATTGAGTTTAATGCTCCAAATGCACAATATTTTGTATGGTAATGATCTCTATAAGATCTAGTGGGAGATGAAAGTATTACTAAGACACAAGTACTATATAGGTCTATGAGAGAGCGTAGAGAACCAGATATTTGTGTTTTTCTTATGAACAAGTTAGGTGGCACATTAATCCGTGAGGATAATGAACCTATAACCTTCAAAGAAGAAGTATATTGAAACATTTCTTCTAAATGGAAATAATCCATGATTTATATGATAGATTCTATATCGTACCTTTCTATTACCTTGTCAATATATGTACGTTGACATAGCCCAACCAGTCTATGAGATATAAATACTACATAGTTATAAGATAATCCAATTTCTTTAAGAATGAAAATGATCCATGTGTCAATAATAATTTTAGTGGGAATGCCATTGTTTTTCTGGTTTTATATTTTTATGAAATATTAATCAAGGGAAATTAAGTATAAGTCTTATAGATAGTAAATACTTATTTAAATGAATGTTTATCGACCAAAGACTTAGGTAAAGTAGCCTATATTTTATGGATTGGGATCTATTGAAAAATATTTTAGAGGTTGGTTGGGATATGTCAAAGTACATATATTGATAAGGTACTCAAAAGGTACAATATGGAATAATATAAGAGAGGATTTTTTTTCTAGTGTCACATGGCATAAATTGTGCCAAGAAGATGCATCCAAAAATAAAGGAGGATATTTAAAGGATGAGTAGAATCCTTTATTATTTTTCAATGGTTTATATCATGTACATCTTTTTATGTACTAGGTTTTATGTTTTCTTTGATTTAATTATGGTGGGTAGATATCAATATAATCTAGTAGAGATGAATTGGCAGTAGTAAAAACTATCCTAAAGTACTTATGGTGTGCAAAGGTTATGTTACTAGTGTATAGATATGATGAAGATCTAGTCATGAGGTGATATACTAATACTTTATTAGATAAAAATCAAGATAATCTAAAATTTTAGTCATGTAATGTCTTTTTTCAGAATTGTAGGATATTGAGCTAGAGAATCTCAAAGTAGTCTATGGTGGTCGCTTCTATAGCGGAATATAAGTATGTGGAAACTTCCAAAGCAGCTAAGTAAGTATTCTAGATACATATCTTTGTATCATAAATTGGTGTTTTACCTTATAGTGAAAATCATTTTAAATTTTATTATGATAATACTACAGAAATTGAACTTTCTATTGATCCTAGGTACCACCAGAGGATAATGAATATTCATTAGAAGTTTCATCTCTTGAAGGATTTTACTCATATAGGTGAAGTAATATTTGGAAGTGAATATATAGAGGATAACATGGTATAACCCTTGACTAAATCCATATCTCATTATAATCATGATTCTCAAGTGAGATCTAGTTGGTTTAATCTTATAGCATTTAGATCTAGTGAAAGTGAGAGTATTGTGAGTGGGTTACAAAGACCCAACTCCAGTATGTACTTTGTGTTTGATAGACTTATGTTCTTCCAACATATCTTAGTTTTTATGAGTTTTCATGATTTAAAAAATCAATATTATTATTCAAATGAGTTTATATTAAGTGTTCCATATGATATTTTGTTATACGAAATTTATCATACACTGACTATAAGTGATGATCTTATACCGAGTAAAGTGTTCACTCTACAGAAAAGTATTTATTATATTATGCGGATCAAAGTGTGGAAATATTATCTTTTTTATGCTCCAAATAAAATAACACTATGTTAAAACTCTGTCTTACTATGTAAGATATTATCTTACGAAGAGAATAATGGACTAGTTACTATATTTACAAATTCATATATTTCAGTCTGTTTTTCCTTTTCAAAATTATTTATCTTATGAATAGAATATTCATAAAATATTATATTCCTATGTATAGAAGAATTTGTGAAAGTTAAGTATCAAACTTCAGTAACATATTTATCTAATAATAAAAATTATTCTATGCATGTTGAATTTATTTTATCTTATGTTATGAAGAAGAAAAATATTAAATGTATATCTAATAAAGTCTATAGAATTTATCTTATGAGAATAGTGTTATGAGTTGGATATCTTAAAAATAACTATATATTATATAGAATGTCATGATTACTTTCATAATCTCTTGATAAGTTTCTTCCTAATTTTATGTGTATCATAGAAGGGATTTCATATTTAAGGAAATATTATTTTGTATGAATTATCTTTTTTCAGGAATAGAAATATTAGAAGAAGAAGAAGATCCCTGATATCATCCTTGTATAATATTTTTTCATATTTGGAATGAATGGATGCATTCTATTAATATCCTGTCATATCAACTTTTCAATGGATTATCAACTCGACCATTGTAATTATATTGTGTGCTTAATATTAAAATTCCAAGATCAGATATAAAAACAAGATTTATCCGCTACATGGATAAAAAGAAAAAGGATATATACATATAAGACACAGAGATATGCACATAAATACAAAAACTCTGATAATGGTAAAAACTATCTCCTACATATATACAAGATCATATACAATGCATGCGTGATGCACTTTCAATTCAATTAGTTGAAATGTAATATCATATAGAGAAATTATTTGAATATCATCATCTTCTCTAAACATATCATCATATACTATCCTTTTCTACTTGAAACTATGTGCTGAAAATTTTCTTTAAAGTTCTTTCATATCTATTTTTTAAACTCATTTCAAGTGATTGTGTTATGTTCTTACATATGTCTTGTAAAGGGAGAGCTTTGTTGAAAGCTCTTGTACCTTTGTAATTAGTGAAAACTAATTTTAATCAACTTAGAGTCCCTAGAAAAAGGGATGTCACAGTGAAAATCACCAAACTCATGGAGTGGAATGTTAGTAGAGTGTATTAGGGGATTTTTTTCTCCCAAACCATTATATACCTATCATGTTCAATATATTTCCATTAAGTTTTTATATTTACTATTCCTATTTTCATTAAGGGGAGGATTTGAACTCGCATACCTTAAAGAGGATAGTTTAAAGTAAATAAAATTTTAGGAACTCAATTCACCCCCACTTGAGTATTCAGAAATCCATTCTCTAAGACAACAATTAGTATTAGATCTTGTGACTCTAGAGTTCATAACTATCAAAGGGTCAATTAAAAATATATTCATTCAAATAGATTATATTACTACTAATAGAGAAGGTATGTCAATAATTATAGCTCTATATTTTAATCTAAAATTTTATGGTTATTAGAAGGCATGAATGACCATCTATTTGAAGAATACTAGCTTAAAGGTTTATCATAAAGAAGTAAAGTCCTATTAAATTACAAAGATAGAACCAGAAAATTGGGATGATAAAATAGAGGAAAATTATGATCTGAATTCCAAATATATGAAGGATATAATATGTGTACTAAGTCTATATGAGTTAATAAAGTTTCCCAGTTTCAAACATATCATTAAATGTGGATTACTATAGAAGTTTCAATTGAAGGTACAGACAATGTGAATACCCTTAGATATGATATTTCCAAACTTATGTTTGACACATTAAAAAGGCTAAGGAAAAAAGAATTAATCAGGTTAATGGAAGACTTAATGAGATAATAAAAAGTGTTTCTTATCTAGGAATACTAATTACTAAGCCTAAACAAGCATTGAAAGGTCTACGAGTTTTACCACCCAAGTGGAGTGGAATATCAACTATAATCAGATAGTCTATAGAGGTTAAGAATTTTAAAATAAAATATCTTATTAGAACTATTATAGTGTATAAAGAAAAAATGAAGACTAATCTAGAAAATATAAAATTGTTAAGAAATAAAATTATTCTTTTAAGGTCTCTATTTCTAAATATTATATTGATAACAAGGGTATAAAAATCTATAAAACATCTAAATAAGACAATTCCTAAAGAAATTTTATATCAGACGATGAAATTTCACGATTTTTCCAAAATTTTATAAAGTTCTATAACAAGGGAATAGGTTTAATAAGATCCTTTAACAAGTATAATAAGGTGAAAACTATAAATAAGTAAGATCCTGTGAGTGTAAGAAGTTAGGACATATTAATACATATTTCCCACAATTTCATGGAAATAAAAACATAGTCATAAAATTCCTCAAGAAAATTGGATATAATAAGATTTCCAAGAAAGTTATATAGGCCATGTGGAGTAATTTTAAATATTATATTGAATGCAAATCCTCAAATTTAGAAGATGGGGCTCTAAATAAAATTTCCAACATATGTTTTATGGAATATTCAGATGAGGTACATTCTTATTATTCCTCAGAACATGAGTGTGAATTAGAAAATAAAAATTTCTTATATGAATAATTAAATGAATATTATACCATGTTTGAAACTAAATAAAAAATATTAAAAAAGATAAAAATATATTTCAGGAAATCCTATAAAAAATTAATGAAGAGGATGACTTAAAAAATATATATATTTGAAAAATCAATTGGAAAAGTCTACTACATCATGTACTGAACATGTTAAAAAAGTAATAACATACCGAAGGAGTATCAAAACATAAAATATGAAAAAAAAAATTACTAAAGGGAAAAATTATATAAAAAAATTATTTTTAAAAACCAACTTAAAAAGGGGAAATTTGGAATATGAATTCGGTGTGAAAGACCTAAATTTTATAAAAATTATTTTGTTTCTAGTTGTAAAATTAAAAACCTCTCCAAGATTATGTGTTTTCACCATGGATATATAATACATTATACTAGTACTTATAATCTAAAAAATCCTCAATTATGTGGAATTAAAAAAATATTACAGAAGGTCTACCAAAAAAAATTTAATTGTTTTTGGAAAACACAAATAGATTTGGATCCCTAAGACTTTTATAGATAACATTTTTGGACCCAAGAATATTTGGGTACCAAAAACTATTATCGTTTGATATTTAATTGTAGGGAACTAGATACATGAATATAAATTTAAAATAGTTTATGAATTATTGTTTTTTAAGACATATGAGTCAATATTTCTCAAACTTTCACTCAATTTAAAATATTGATGGAGGTTGTGTCACATTTGGTTATAATGAAAAAGAAAAATTGATGACATTGGAATAGTTTTAAATTCACAATCTATTTTCATAAGCAATGTTATTTATATTGAATGCTTAAAGAAAAACCAAATAAGTATTTCTAAACTTTGTGAAGATTTTTATTCAATTTATTTTTCTAAAAATTCATGTTTAGTTTTCAAATAAAAAACTCTCAATATTAAGTCAACTAGAAGAAATAATGTAGATACATTAGATCTTTATTCATTATATAGAAAAAATGATAAAAAATTAAATTATAAAATTAATGAATTATGGATTTGGCATAGAAGTCTTGAACACTATAATGTTCACTCTTTGAAAAAAATTAAAAGGAATTTTATTTCTAATTTTTTTTACATTAAATTGGATAAAAAGAAACTATGTAATTCATGTCAAATGGGAAAGAAACACAAGTCATATTTTGAACCATTTAAAGAGGTTGTAATATCTAGAACTCTGGATCTTATTCGTATGTATCTTTTTATACCTATGAGAACTGAAAGTCTTACTATAAAATCATTTTTTTATGTTTTGGTTCATGATTTTACAAGATTTACATGGGTTTACTTTTTGATACTTAAGAGTGAATCTTGTTCTATTTTCTTTAATTTTTGTAAACGTGTGAAAAATGAAAAGATGTAAAAATTGTGACTTTAAGAAGTGATATTGGAGGAATATTTGAGAATCACAAATTTAATTCATATTTCTCAAAACAAGGAATTAATCCTACTTTTTCTACCCCCATGGTACCTCAGAAAATGGTTTTGTTAAAAGGATGAATGGGACTTTGCAATAAATTTATAGAACAATATCATGTGAATATAACATTCCCAGTCATTTTTGGGATGAATCTATTTACACAACATGTTATGTCATCAATAGAATTATATTAAGGCCTATATTAAAAAACGTCTTATGAGTTATATAATAATATAAAACCAATGTTATGATACTTTAAAGTATTTGGATGAAATTTTTACATCATAAACACCAAGGAAAATATTGGTAAGTTTTATAAAAAAGATGGTTAAGGTATCTTCCTAGGGTATTCTACTACTTTCAAAGCTTATAGAGTTTTTTTAAAAAAGGTCAAGGACTATTGGAGAATAACATAATGTGAAGCTTGATTAAAGTGATACTTTTAATCAAAAAATGACTCAAAATAATGTGATAAGTGATTATTTCAAGGAAATTATACCAAAACCTCTATTTAACAATAATAAGGATGAAGATTTGGAACTTTATTATTTTTAACTAAATCTAGTATGGGTTGATACTAGTAAACCAGAAAGTGTGCTACGGAGAATACCTAGAATCCTTAAAGACCATCCTCTAAAAACAGTTATAGGAAGTTTAGAAGAAATAGTTATAAATAGAAGAATTATAGGAAATATAGTATAATTATCTACCTTTGTATCTCATCTAGAACCCAAAATTATAGAATAATATTTATCTAATGAAATTTGGTTTTTAGCTATAAAAAATGAGTTAAATAATATCAAGAGGAATAAAGTATGAGAATTAGTTGATAGACCCTTGGACAATCTTGTCATCAGAACAAAATGGGTATTTAGAAAAAAAACAATATGATCTTGGTGTAATGACTAGAAATAAATCTAGATTAGTTTCAAAATTCTACAATTAAGAAGAAGGAATAGATTATGAAGAGACATTTCCCATTGTAGCAAGATTACAAAAAATCATAATTCTTCTAGTATGTGCATCTTATTTTAATATCAAATTATATAAGATGGATGTTAAATCCACTTTTCTAAATGGATTTTGATTGAGTAATTCTATGTTGAACAACCTCCTGGTTTTAAAGACCCTCATATTAAAAATTATACTTTTAAAATTACCAAATTTCTATATAGAATTAAACAAGCACCAGGATCATGATGTGAGAGATTAATCTATTATTTTATTAAATGGTTTTTTAGTATGAAATTTTGATCCTACATTATTCAAAAAAAAACTTTATCCTTAGATATTTTCTTAGTAAAAATATATGTTGATGATGTTATTTTTGGGTCAAAAACTCAAAAATTATGTAATTATTTCTCAATAATTATGAAAATGGAATTCTAAATGAGTATGATACATGAGTTGAACTATTTTTAGGATTTAAAATTTATAAAAATATTTTTTAAAATGTATTAAAACAAATAAAATAGATATTTGATTCACTTTAAAAATATGGATTTGAAAACATTAATACTTATTCAATTCCTATTAGCTCCAATATTAAACTTGATGTGGATAGGGGTGAAAAACAAGTTGAAAACAAGTTATACAGAGGAATCATTGGAAGATTACTTTATATTATTACAAGTAGACCAGACTTCATATCTTCATTATGTCTTCATGTGAGATTTTAATCTAATGGTAAATAATCTCACTTAAATACTTCTAAAATAATTTCAAGATATTTAAAATGAACTATATCCCTTTATATTTTTTTTCAAAAAACCTCTAGTTTTAATTTAATTTCATATTCAGATACTTATTTTTTGGAATGTAGAATAGATGGTAAAAGAACCATAGGAACATTAAATTTTCTTAAAAAATATCTAGTATATTTTTCAATTAAGAAACAATAATTTGTAGCAATATCAACTGTTAAATTTGAATATATTGTAGTAAGAAATTATTATGAACAAGTGTTTTGGATGAAACACACTCTAATAGATTTTGGATTCAATTTTAATTTTGTTTCAATCAAATTTTATAAAATGATTTCTATCAATATTTCAAAAAATCCAATCAACCATTATAAAAAAAACATATTGACTTCAAACATAATTTATTAAGAGATCATTCACAAAAGGTGACATCTATCTAGAATTTTTTTTGTACAGACAGTCAATTAGAAAAAAAATTTACTAAACCATTTCTTATTGAATGATTTGATTTTATCAAATAAAATTAAGTTAATTAAATTTTACTTTATTTTATTTGAATTTTATTTAATAGAATTATTTTTTAATTGAATAAATATTTTGTTAACTTTATTTAAAATATGGTGTCACTATTAGTCACATCAAAATAGGACACATAACCTAGGTTTTTCTATGATTACTTTGTTAATTACACAACATGACACTTCAATTACCATAAAACAAAATAAAGCAAGCCAGTTATATGTGCAAAACCCATACATACCCCTGAAACTTTAACACTTTGTTATCTGAACCTCTATACCCTAACCATCCAATATTCCAAATCTTTCTTAGAATTCAAAAAAAGGAGAACTTATGGCGCTACCTCAAGAAATATCAAGCACCCAAGGATGGAAGGTAAAATTTTAATTTGAAGAGAGATATATTTTGGTTGGCTAGACGCAACTGATATGCCACTCAAAAATGTCATAAATCATTAAGGATGGGAATTTTCTTTATAAAAAACAAACTGATTTTGTTTTTGATAAATAAGTTCACGTGTTTTATGAGACCATGGTTTTTAATTTTTATGAAAATGAATATTGTATTACAACAACTGTGAACCATAAATTATTTTCAATAACTTATGTAGAAATGGTTAAAACCATTAAATATACTAACGAGTTCTAAGTAAACTTCAATACTTCCTTATCCACTATAGATAATTTGATTATACCCTAGATAATGAAGTCTATATTTGGGATAGAAAATATTTAGAAGAATCCAATCAAAGGATAAGAACCTAAAAGAAAGGTTCTTACAAATTTCATTTATTATTCCATCATACAATGCAATAGTGAGTTCAAAAAAAATTAAAGATTTTATGTTATTGTATTTTTTTATGATCGAGAAACCTATGAATATATAATGTTATGTTTTTAGATATATTTATCATGTTCATAGTAATTTAGTCAATTTTTATCTATTTGGATGAATGTTGAATCTATTTTTTCATAACATTGGTGTCTTTATGGAAGAAAATGATGATACTCATTGTCATGGATTAACTATGTTAAGTGAAAATATCTTAATAAAAAGTGTATTTAATTAGAATTATTCTTTAAACAATTTTTTTACTCTATGTTTTAAAGAATTTATTGAGGTAGATACTACTTCAACTTAGAGGGAGTCATCTCGAATGAAAATTTCCAGTGATGTTATTGTTCATTATCTTATAGTTTTACCTATTTATATAGAAAGATAAGATAAAAGTTTTAATGTAAGGGATGTTCTTGATACTAAAACCATATTAAAAAGGATAAGAAGGGTAAGGGTGGTTTTTCAATCCAAATATAAAATTATCCTCAAGTCAGTTCATCTCCTGTGTGTGTAATAATTTATCCAGATGTTATAACTACTTCTTTTATTAGAGAAGAATTGTACTTTTCTATCATTAATTTTGTTAATGATGGTAAAGGAAGTACCATTTAAAAATATTGTGGTGTTATACCTCTTGTTGAAGTATCCCTCCCTAGAGAGATGATTCTACAAGTTAGAATATAATCAATTTATTAATAATCTATCAGTTGATAAGAACAAGAAGATTCAATGCCGGTTGTTGCAAACAGAAGATCCAGATTAGAATCAATAGAACTATCTCATGTGAAGTAGAGACCTAATGATAAAATCAACAAGTTGATGAAATTAAAAGTACAAAATTTTATCAAGATACATTTTTTTCTATTCATGCATAATAAAAAAATTCATAAAATCCCATTGAAGAACTGGATAATTTTAATGAGAGAGCATGAGAAATCTACTCTAAATAAATGTCTAAAATATAATTGTTAAAATTTTAGTTAGTTGAGTCCAGAAGTGGGGTTATGAATCTCTCTGAGCATGAGTTCTCTAAAGATTGTGTTTACGAAGTAATGTTTTAGTTCAATTAGTTTTGGAAAAATTTTCAACAGAGAAAAATGGATAATCCATAAATCAAGAGCATGTACTCTCAAGATTAAAAGGATTGTCTCTGTAAATAGACATAATGAATTATACCATTTATTAAATGTAATGTGAGCTTCTCTCTAGGTAAATGGTTCAATATTTTCAAAAATATGTTATTATCTAAGATATATGGTCTCTTAATTTTCTACAAAGTACTATCATGTTTATTGATCAATATAAAATGGAAGTCATCTCCTTTCTAAAGGAAAAGGTACCAAAATTAAAAATATTTTAGTAAAAAAACAAAAGGATACTATTTTGGACTAAAAGGGATAGATGGATCCTTAGGAAAAAAATTCATAATTTTAGAGAAAATGTTTGAGGATTTTCAATTTTTCATAATTAGTTCAAATCCAAAATCATTTGATGATGAAGAAGAATAAGTGGTCGATGCATTTATTGAACCACATAAGTATCAATTATCTGCAAAAGGAAAGGATTTATTTTCATTCAATCACCTTATTAGTGTGTTAGAAAAAAAATTAATTTTTGAAGAAGCTATTTATTGGTTTTTCTAATAAAATAATTTATTTGGAAATTTTTCTCAACAGGTTTAGAATGGTTTGAAAACTCTCCTAGATTACTATAAAAATGGAATGGTGACAAGAATTGATTCTTGTGTATAAAATAAATTTCAAATTCAATAGAGACAACTTCCAGGACCTTTTATTTTTAATCATCATGCATCTACCTATGAAATACTCAAGGAGATATTTTACCTTGATAAAATCTACCTAAGAAAAATATCAGGTTTGCAGAAGAAGCCTCATTACATTTACCTAAACCATCTTCTAATATATATTTTTTCTTATAAATAATTTTTATATGGAAAGGGTATAATAAGATACTCTCAACATTAAATCCACCTTGGTAAGGATCACTCAAAGTGATTGAGTAGGACTTGGAGTATCTTTAATCATGTTGGGTAATGCTTTTAGAGAGATGGTTGATGCTCCTCTTCCAACATCTTCTTCACCCTTTGGCTAGCCATTATCATTCAAAAAAACCCTCAGAAAATTTACTCCATGCCGAAGGACTAGAATACTCTCACACATTACATGTTTTGTCGAATGTGAGTTTAAAAAACATTTCAATGGTGTTTCAAAAAAAATATTTGAGTGCATGTATGCTTATATTGAGTGCATTGTTTTAATTCATTTCTTTATTTTGTAGTATTAATGTTTTTAGTGAATGTTTTTATCTATATTTTTAATAGTTCTCTACCTTATTCTTATCATTCATTCATAATTATTATTTTATTTTTCTTTAATATTTATTTATTTTATTTAATGTTTTTTTCTCCTCAGTATTTTTGTTAATATAACCTTGTGGAAAATTTTGTTCTCATTCAGTAATACTAACCATTTACACTGGTTCCTGTGCAATATTGATCCTATTATTTTTCTTTATTCTACTTATTTTTTATGTCACAAAAAGGTAGAGAAGAAAAATTATAATATAAGATAAAAAATGGGAGAGTAAAAAGGATAATAAAAAATTAAAAAACTATTTTAAAGTTTCTTTTTGTAAATTATTTTTTATTATTCAATGGGATTTTTTATCATAAAAAAGGTAGAGACTGTTGGATATAATTATGTTTCTATAACATATCTTAGTTTTTTAAGAGTTTTTATGATTCAAAAAATCCCTATTTTTATTATAATGAGTTTATCTTAAGTGTTTTAGATGATATCTTTTTATAAAAAATTTATCATATGTTTAATATAAGTGATTATCTCATGCCAAGTAAAGTGTTCAATTTATGAAAAAGTATTTTTTATCTTATGAGAATCAAAGTGTTGAAATATTATCTTTCATCATATTAGAATAATAGAAATCCATGTTAAAAGTTTATCTTACTATGAAAGATATTATATTACGAAGAGAATGGATTAGCTACCACATTTACAAAGTTATATATTTTAGTATGTTTTTAACTATAAAAATTCTTTATCTTATAAAAATGGTATTCATAAAATATTATATTTTTAGGGCTAGAAGAAGTTGTAAAAGTTAAGTATCACACTTCAGTAACATACTTATCTTATGAAGAAAATTATTCTATACAAGTTGAATTTATTTTAACTTATACTCTGAAGAAGAAAAAGATATTTTTTATCTTTCTAATTCTCTTTGGAATTTATCTTATAATAATATTGATATTAGTTGGATATTTTATGAAGAACTATATGTTATATATAATTTCATGATTTATTTTATAATCTCTTGATAAGTTGCTTCTTGCTTTTAAGCATATTAAAGAAGGGATTGTCTAAAGATTGATCTATATGAAATTTAATTGTTTCAAGAATGGAAAGATTTTAAGAATAAGAACTTTGACATCATAATTGAAGGTGATTTTTCTTTATTTTAAAATAATAGACGCATTACATTAATAGCCCATCGTATCAAATTTTCAATAGATTATCAACTCGACTATTATGATTATCTAATTTGATTTAGTTTGAAATTCAAATAAAAGATATAAAAGGAAGAGTTATCTACTACATGGATAAGATTATATAGGATATATACATAAAAGGAATAGAGATATATATGTACATACAAAATTTCTAATAATAGTAAAAAATAATTCTTGTACATAGACAAGATCATATAAAAAACACACATGTTTCAATTTCAAGTATATCCATTTTAATTGGATATTATCCAAAGCTTATCTTTGAAGATCGTCATTTTATTTCAACATATCTTCATCTACTATTAGTTGTTACTTTCAATTGGGTGCTACAGGATTTCTTTAAAGTTTATTTAAGTCTATTTTGTTTACACCCATTGTGAGTCTATGTGTTAAGGTTGTGGAAAGATATTATAATGGGATAGAGTTTTTGTAATCTATTATACCTTTTTAATTATTTAAAACTACTTGTACTTAGCTGGGATCCCCTAGAAGAAGTTTTTCATTGTAAAAATCACTAAACTCATAAAGTAGAGTGTTGGTGGAGTGCACTAGGGGATTTATATTCCCAAAAAAACTATAAAACTCTCTTGTTCAATATTTCCATTGAGATTTTATATTTTCTCTATCTATATTCATTAAGGGGAGTATTTTATCTTACATACCTTGAAGAGGGTGGTTTAATGTAATTAGAATTTTAAGAAATCAATTCACCCCCCCCCCCCCCACCCACCTCTTGAGTTTTCAGCTAGCCATTATCTAGGATAACACTTTGATTACCACTACATTCGTATAGTTTTTTTATAAATGTGTTTCTTCTACTGTTATAGTAAAGTATCTTTTTATGTACCATTTGTATGATAATCAACTTATATTTCATGTTGTATCAAAATGTTATAGCAGTTCACAACTATAATGAGAACCTCTAGATACTATGATAGTAATTTTAAACACATGTCTTATGGTTTAGATACATCATACTGGTAGGACATAGATGATGTCTAAATATTAGGTTTAGGTTATCATAATCCTTGATACTCAGTCTCATGAATTTCACACTTGGTGATCTTGAATAGAGGATATCCTTGGGACTACACGCCCATAGGAATAACACATGTTTAGGGGTCAATGATTGTTTCTATATTAGAGCATGTATATTGGTATACTAACTTTAGATCATTATTAATGTGCAATATTTTGTTACATATATAATGAAATATGAAGACCATGTCATTGATGTTATTCTGAGGTATCTTGTTTTGGGTGTATCATTGGTGGTATGGCATTGGTTGAGTGATCAAGATATGATTTTTCACTTCTGAATGGAAGAGATATCTTAGGCCTAGTTGATCAGGATGGTAGTACCATTATAAAATTCATGGAAATGGTGATTAAAGGAAATTCCATCTAGTAAGTTCAATGAATAAATAAATTAAGAAATTATGATGAAATAGATTATTCATCCTACTTTATAATATGTCACAAGATAAAGATATAATATTACATGGTGCATGTTCATAGGAGGTTTTCATAATTATGGAATTATTTATCTCCTTAGGGGCCTTGATGGGTTACTATACTCTACTCCTGGTCTATGAATTACACTCACTTATATCATGATAAGGTCTTATAGGGTCACACACTAAGTGTGTCCACAAGTTCTGACTATTTAGATGAATTTGAGTTTTTGAAGAAGTGGGCCCCACATGTGGGGGTTGGTAAATTTCTAAGTGTGAATGTTTGTAAGTAAAATAATTCAATTATATTATTAAATTTTAGAATAATAATTATGGAATTTATTTATCAAAGTATTCACAAGTTATTTAAGGATAAAAGTAAAGATGATAAAATTTAATTTTTTGAACATAACACTTTCAAGGTTTTATAAATTATTATGGGACATTACAAGATGATTAAATGGTTCATGTTTTATCATGTAACAAGTTAATAATGTCATATAATAGTTATAAAATATGTATAATGCTTATGACTAGTTAACTAATTTGTAAGTGCAGTTTTGGGGTGTTTTTGTAGGTTATGTTTCTATTGGGACCAAAATTAAATTTATAGAAACTTAAACCCTAATATAAATAGATAATTTAATTCAAAAATTTGGTTTCTAGCCACTTCCAATAATTTGAGTTCTCTACCCTCCTCTCTATCAAGTTTTAGATAGAGAAACTGTAGGAAGAACAAGCTTTGATCGATTTCCTCTCTCGAATCGATAACTCGTTCTTCACATGATCAAAGGAACATTGTAAAGCACTTAACTTTCCTATGATAACATGAAATTATTGATGAAAATGATTTAAGAGTTTTGTTGTACATTTTGATGATCTAGAGGACATCTATCTTAGAACTATCAGGTTAAGACACACTGATGGTGAGAAAATCATATTGGTATTTTTCAAATAAACAAGGTAATGTTTATAGTTTTGTTCAATTTTGTTCTTCATGATTAAATTTAATTTCATATGATCCATAAGAAATTTGATCAAGGGATATTGAGTATTTATTGTTTTTAATATTTTGAACCCAACATTTTAAAATACTTATTTTACATGCTTTCTTAGAGCCCTAGGTTTCTTTTAATACAAAATCACATAGACTAAGAACCACCACCGATACCAATTTATCATGAACCAACCTAGATCATCCCAAAATAGGACACCCAATCTGGTCCTTGTAAAGATACAAAGGGAGTTCCAAATCCCCATATCTTGGTTACAGGTGTATGGTATTTTAAGAATCACATTTAGGAATGATTTCTAGCATGGGGACATAAATACTATGATTTGTCAAGAATAATGGAAAAAAATACATAACATAACATATATATAAGAAAATATGAATAAGTATGCAGTATAAAAAATAAATCCAAATATAAAGTAAGAAAATAAAAAACTTCCATAGTGGAAATACAAGTACTGATCTAGGGGAAAAATAGAAAGACAAAATATTATAACACATCTCCATAAAACATGTGGTTCATCATCCCACCATGCCACCACTATAACTCAAACTCTACTAGCACAAGAATCCCCCACTTTAAAGAAGTTAATTTCCCTTTCTTGCATCATTTATATCAATATCTATATACAACCATTTATTGTATTTAGGATGTGATCTCAAAATCCTAGTATGGTCCCACCAAGTGTTTCATAAGCATACTTAATTAAGTAAATCAATTATTCTCAATTTAAAGGAATAAAATAGTTGGATTTTATATTTTTATAATATTGTATAAAATATAAATAATATCCAGTTTGAAACATTTTTAAAAGAAATTAATGGGAGTGTATTAACATATTTTAAAACATAACATGGGAATAAACTATTCCATAACAGTCTGAAAAGAACATATAAAATTTTGAAAAGAACATATTTATAAACCAATTTTCGAATTTTAATAAATTTATAATGATGATAATAATAAAAATATAACACCATGTTAAGGGTTCCTAAGGTATATCTGGTCAAGGCTGACTAGGATCCTTACACCTCAAATGATCAAGGAAAAATAACCAAGTACATACTCATAATCCCAAGAACTCAGGCCTAGGGATTAGAGATCAACATCACGTGTCTTATTTCCATACCAATGTTTAGTTAGTGTTATTTTATATATCCAATGGTTTTGAGATTAACCATACTTAGTCATTATTTTCTAATACTACCCATATAATACCTAGGATCCCATGGGATATCCACCACTCACGGTGGCACCATTTTCAAAATTAATATCATTTAAAAAGGTTCATTTTATCAATAAAAATCCATATTTATCAAATCAATACAAATAGCCCCAAACCCAGTCATAAACATGCCTATAAATAATTTTTAGAATTTATTCATTTTCAAATTTCAAAACATTTTCAATAAATCAAAAACATTCCTTAAAACAATTTAAAACTTGTTTCAAAAACAAGAAAATAATAAAGATTAAAATGATAAATCCTTTTTATGAAACTTCCTACCATAGACAACTGAAACTAACAACAACCAAATATAACCCACAAGTCTATGGGTTGGGACACTCTTAAGATATGAAAGAAATCCCTAATCCATAAATCCCCATAAATTAATTCATATCCAACAAAACATAGGCTACCATAGCCTTTGGGAAAAGTGAAATCCTAATAAATAAGGATGAAATATCAATGAAAGATGAAGAAAAAAATTTACCATGATAATACTTGAAAGTTTATTGTAAACTCCCACCAAAATCACTCCCAAGATAGATGGAGGGAGGAGTCTATATGAGATAGAGATTATTGGTCTTGAGAATTCCAAAACATAGGAAACAATAGGGTTGTGTTGAATCAAGGGAAAACTAAGAAACTATTATTTTTAAAATTTTATTAGTGGTTTCTTGGTGTAAACACATATTAATAATGTGAATTTGTCCCACCCTAACTAGTTTAAGGCCTGAAATGGTGGTTCATACCATGATACACTAGTTATGAAAATCGATCTCTCCACCATGATAATTCATGACTTTTCTTCATGTGATTTATTCATTCATGTTGTGAATGTATATAGTAGTATCATTGATATACACACACATGTCATTTAATTCATGCAGGTTGTGGTTAGATTAGAATTATTTTTCACAAACTACACTTTCTACTAGTGCGTAGTATAGTGGTGTTTCGGGGTTAGTCCCATAAGGATCTATGGATTGGATGGTTGAAAAAAATCATAGAACCCTTTGGGGTAAGAGTCCTCTCAAGATGGTCGAGTATGGGAATAACTAAATATAATATTTTTATGGAAAATATTAGCTATAAGGAAGGGATCATGATTAATTTCAAGGTTCAGGAGAAAGGATGGTCTTTAATTCTAACTTGGTATGGTCCTATGGTCTAGGATGTGAATAAAGTATAGGTCACTAGTTGGATATGGTCAATCCAACTTGATCTATCCAAGGGAAAACTATTCCTTGGTCTATAGATAGCTGCAAATTGGATGAATTTTCCCTGGATTCAAAATCATAAAGCATCATAGGCTAATGTTCATTGCCTAGTTTACTCTATGAGATCAAGTTCATTCGTTCAAATTTCCTATGGTTAAGTTCTTTTAAAATAATTGGATTTATAGTTATCATTTAACCTTCTTTTTAAACCTTGAGATTACCAAATTGACAATTAAATATTAAATAGATTCAATCACCCCTACTCTCGATACCTACCCTATGAATTTTATCTACTCAGGGTATAATAGATCACAACTAGATAATAAATTTCAAATATAGTTAACATTCTGATAGATATTGGGATTAAATAATTGACAAAAATGAAATAATGATGTTTAAATAGATTAACAAACATGTAATTGATAATAAGAAATATGATCTTTGAAACAATCACAATTCCAATGAAATACTAACTTGAAATAAGAATAAGAACAAGTGCCATATGATTTTTACGTTAATTGATGATCGAGATGAAGAACGCATGTACCACGGTGTTGGTGATGAAAAAATATTGTAGAAAACTTAAAAAATGATGATTAGGGATTTTGTAATTGTAAAACAATGAATAAACATGATGTAGATTGAGTTTTTGGAGAAATAGAGGAAGAGAATTGAGAGAAAAACAAGAGAGAAATGAGAGAAGTCCAAAGTCTTTCACACCCCTTCTTTCTGCAATGTGCCTCCTGTAGGTAATTAATTGGGATATTATGTAACATGTAATATTGTTTCATTTTGTGTAATTTAAATTTGAGTTTTCCTCTGTGGTTTTTGAATCTGCTCAAATCTTGCATGAATCTCATCTATAGATTTGGAACTTTGACTCATTTCATGATGTGTATCTGGGACTCACAATATGTATCTTACTATGGGACTTATCTTGAAAGCCAAAATTGAATTAAATGGTTATAGGACGTGTATTGGTGAATCATGTCACGTAATGACTTCATGTATGGAAATTATTTCATGAATTTTCCTTATGCTGTGAAAATTGTGTACACATCGTGTAATGGAGTTTCATGATGTTTAATGGCTATTTTTGTCAGTTTTTATATCTTTTCCTTTGGAACCTTGAAAACAAAATTCCTATAGTAAACAACACATAACTAGTGAATTATCAAGAAAAAACATGTATAATCCCTAACAAAATGATAAAAAAATGTATATATGATTTCAGCTTCTCAAATTCCTCTACACTTGATAAATTTCTTGTCCTCAAGAAAAAAATATCAATAGGGATTTCAAAGGATAAGCAATTTTTAAAATAGGAAAATTTCATTAAAACTAGGTAAATAAAACTAAGTGTAAGCAGCAAAAGCCAGTCTCTAGAATCATCCTTACATAGAAAATTAGTCATGCCTCATAGCTCAGTTCTTTAAAAATGTTCTTGATTGTTTAATTAAAATTTCATAACTATTCCTTGAAATCTATACCCATTTTCAATTTACCTCACAATAAATGTTCTCTCATCACTCAAGGTAAAATGAAACTAAACTTATGCTCATACCCTAATTACATGTCCCTAACCATAGGATTTCACTAGTTCTATCATCTTCACTTCATAAATAAACATACAAAATCAATCATGAGGGCGATAGAAATTAGGTTCAAATGACTCTGATATTGTGGTCAGGTGGGTGAATATTGAAAAAAAGTACAAAAAAGAGGTTAGTCTATGAAGTATAATGCATGAATGTCATGAAAAGTGAAGTGAAATGACTCATCCATAGCTAATGAAGTCCATGCTCCTAGAGGATCATGTTGGATCTATGAATGTATCAAGTAAGTGAAAAAGGTATCATGTTCCCCTTTTTTATTTTTGCATTTTTATTTTTTGAAAGTCATGTCTAGGCCAGAACTCACATCCATCCCCAAACCACATATGAACTTTTACGGTATTCATCGGTCTAGAAATAGTTATTTTTTATCTTCCTAATACACAACCCAAATCTCTTTTTTTATATTTTTCTAAGAAATAGGATAGATGTAAAATTTCAAAAAGTATTCATGGATCATAGTAAAATAGTCTAGTGAGCACCATAATACATCTCCTCATTAAAATCATCCCATGTTTGCTGGCTGGAAAACTCCCCCACACTTGTTCAAAGTGAATTCTTTCATTATACATATAGTATGGTAGAAAGGGATAATCATCTTGTAATAACTACATCCTATAAGTTCATTCGTTGAAACTATGGGCTTAGTAACAAAATATGTAAGGTGGATATCATGAAAAAGTATCTCAACAAAGATTGACTCAATCATTTTAAAATTGTATTTGTTCAGTCATAGCCTCAATAAGATCTCAATGAAATTTTTGATAGGTTTTCATGTCCTATGTGTCACTCAAGAAATATGCTCAGAAAAAAAATATATTAAATTATAGGCCGAAAATCCTCTCAGTAATGGGAGTAAAATATAGAAAACTTGAAATCTCTAAGGGTAAAAAACTATGTATTATGTTAATTAAAAGTAATTTCAAAATTTTTGAATTTCAATTAAATTAAAAAAACTCATAAATCAATATAAAAATATAAATAGGGGAAAAACATAGATTTACAACAATTTCCAACATAAATTTTTCTTTTATATAAAATGGTCTATTGAGTTCCAATTTTAAAGAATGCCTCCAAGTGAAAAATGTCTCCAAGATGAATGAGAACAGGAAAAAATTCAAGTTTATCAAAAGGAAAACTCAAGAAAAACTCCCCCACGCTTAGAATGAGATAGTGTCCACATAATCCATGGATGTACTGTGAGAGGGTTATAGAAGATAAATCTCAAATTATTGAAATATGAATTAAAAATGAATTGTTAAGGAATAAAGAGAACCCTAAAAAAGAGTGGTATGTTATGGTAAAAGTTGAGTTGTCTTGATTATGGAATTGCGATACCTAAATAATTGGTGGTAAATAAAAAACATGCACTAGATGAAACATTATTCCACAGGGTTTAAGTATTGAACAAGTAGTAAAACAATAGGTTCACACATTTAATAGTAATGAAATATATGTGATATAAATGTTGGTATGTGTGTACAATAAGGTTCAAAGTGACTCATGGGAAAAAGGAAAAAACTATAAAATAAATACATAGGATAATAGGATGGTTACAAAAAAATGATAAATTATACGAAATATGGGTTTCCTCGCATAATGTGATAACTATGATGTCATCATCCAGATAGATGGACCAAAGTATCAAGCAGTATCATCCATTGGGTCAATCTCTCCTTTGTCTTCTACAGTTACTTGTGGAAGTTTCCTCTAGCTATCAAGGTTATTTGGGATTATTGATCACCTCGGGAGCATACCTATCACATATCTAGTGTGGAAGGAAAGGTATATGTGCTCGTAGGGGTGGATGTTGAGCATAAATATCAAGTGATAACTCATGAAGCTGACACTCGACCTCAGATAGGTGTTGAGTCACTCATTCAACAAGGATATATGGTGGTATAGGTGCATTGATAATCATAGAAGAAACAAAGTAGATAGACATGGTTAATATAAAAGTGTAAATATTTGAAAAATATGCCAAGTAAAATGGATAAAAATCAGTATCCCATATATGTAAAGTGTAGTGATAGAATCATGAAATGATATAAAATTATTACAAAAATGAGCATCATCCTAGAAGCATAAAAAATTTAGGGAGGGGACATGGGTACACTATGAAAAATCAATGTCAGTAATGACATCATCGTCAGTCCGCTCCTAAATAAAGTGTGGTTACAACTGCCCTGCATGATCAATAAATGTAAGGGATGAGGGGGTTGGATGGTCAGCTACTAATAATGGCACCATGGTGCTGGAGGCTATCTAAAGTTGGGTGGTGGGTAGGTATTGATCTATAGTCTAATAATGGCACCATGGCACTGGAGGCATCATGTATTCTCCATTTGGAGTCTAATATTTTGTCTTCAGATCTGAATGCCTCCAAAAAAAACAGCTTATACCTCCTTTTATAGGATTCATATGGGCTCTGGAATTAATTAATTCCACAAATTAATGGTCCAATGTTGATCTGAGGTGGGTTCCACATCAACAGTTTTCCAAAAAATGAATATTTGGTGAATCTTGGTCAAAAATTCTCGTCTGGGAATTTACACCACATGTCACTGAGTTACACCACTTGAAAATTTCTAGGATGCTTTTAATTTCTTCTTTTCATGTCCTTATTTTCACCACATGCACTCCTATATGTTGTGTAATGATTAAATTATTTTCAATTCCATTTTTCCCTGGAAGCCTCATTTTTCCTTGGTTCTTCAGTTTTATGCCTCGGAAGTGCTCCATAATCATCCTTAAAAATACAGTGTTGCGTTCATTTATTTTCAACTTTTCTCCCCTTTTCAAAAGTTTATTTGTATCTTTCCATAAAATATAAAACAATTAAAATCATTCATAAATTGGAAATTTATATCATTTAAATATAGAAATTAATGCTTTAAAATATTATAAAATATATTTATTAAATATAGCTATCAAATTCCCCCACACTTGAATTCATACTTGTTCTCAAGGATGGGATCTCAACATACTACAAAGGTTGTTCACCTTACCATGCTTCAAATCCAATTTCAATAAAAGTAATTTCTCAAATGTGAAATTAAATATTTAAACATCAATGGATGAAAAATTATCAATGAATCACTTTTCAAAGAATACAAATCAACCATGTGTTTTACATTCCATATTTTGAAATAGAAAAGCCTTTTCAATAGCCCATTTTCATTTTTAAATCCATTATTAATATGCATTCCATTTACAATTTACCTCACTTTTAATTTCTCTACACATCATCAGGGTACAAATGAATAGATTACTGCACATACCTCATGAATATGTCACTTACCATAGTCTTGGAAGGCATCTAACATCTCCACCATATAAAGAAAAAACCAAAAATAATCATGAGGATTTCACCATTTAGGATCAAATGACTCTGAGGCTTAGGGCAGGTAGGTAAATGATATAAATCAAGTAAGGATAAAAAAGAAGGTACAACTCTAAATTTCAATGCATGATAATCAAAAAAAGCTCAATGAAATTCTCATTTTCCTCCAGTACCTCAGAGCAGGCTCATAAAGGAATGAAATGTAATAAACGAAACACCCTCTTTTTTTTATTTTTTTTATTTTATTTTATTTTCTAAAATCTATGCTTGGGAAAATTCGCACATCCATGACCCAACCCCTAATGATCTCCTCATGACACTATTTTTAATAGTTATAACATGATCACCGGTCAAGTAAATGGTTATTTTTGAATTTCCTTAGAAACAACCCTTTTTATTTTTATTTTTATTTTTATTTTTTTTTATGAGGATGTGAGAGATATAAAATGAATGTACCTTCCTCAAATCTATGAAATCTACCCCACACTTATTCATTAAACATTTCTATACCATCCACAATTCTTTGTTTCCCTCACTCTTATATTTGATAATCATGAAAAATATTTAGAGGAAGGCAGGAAAGGATAATATGGGCTTGTAACACAGCACATTTCCTAAAAAGACTATTCATGGATTCAACGAGCTTAAAAAAGAATAATTCAAGGTGGGTATCATGATAAGGGCTAATAAAAAGAATGTCATAATCATTTTTAAAGTCATAATGTTCAATCATATATTCAGTAAGATGCAAACTAATTTCTAGAAGAAATCATGACCAAGTTTCTAAATAAATATAATATAGAAATAATGGGAAATATTGTCTTAATGGATGTCTTGGGAATGAGATTAATGGTTGGGAAATCATTCATGGAAATGCATACGAATAATTAATTCAATTAATTCAAATATCATAAATTCGAAACATGTCCAAATCTCAAAAAAATAATTTTCAGTGATCATATTTCTCCTCAAATCATGATTTTTTCAAATCCTATTCCACATGATTATCTATACTAATTTTTTACCCTTTTTTCTCATATAAATTTATTTTAAAAGAAATTTAAATTTCATGGAATGGTAATTATCCTAAGTACTTTATGTCTCCTAGTTCAGTTGAGTAAAGAAAAAAAATAAAATATGGGGCAAGAAATTGGAATTTAAAGATATAATTAAAACATTTAAAATGTGGGGAATATAGTAGAAAAATAAATAATTGAAACTCTTACTCCCATTGAAATTTTTTCTTCAATCGTGTTTGTGCCACTTCTGGCTACTACAGATTCACAACATTTAAATGCCTTTCATGATGTGTAATGTTGTTGCAACCTCTTTTTTGGTTCCTACTAATTACTACTATTTTGGGTCTTGATGGTCCTGCAAGTTAAAAATAAACAAGTGAAATCACGGGCCATTATCACTGAATGTTAAAATATTTAGAGTTAGATCATGTGTGCCTCTGAAAATAGGAAATAAATAAAGTAAAAAAAATTGGGTTGCCTCCCGAAATTACTTTTTTTACCATAATTGGCTCGACCTTACCTTCTTAATATTCAGATCACATGTTGGATGGTTGAAAATTTTGTAACTATTCAGGGTCTATAAATAGTCTCAGTTATGTCATATAAATATCGGTCGGCCCTTGTCCTTCTTCTCTGAATATCTGTATTCTCTCTGATGGTAGTACATTCTTGATCTACATTGGACTGACCCACCATTTCTTCCTCAATCCTAATGAACTAAATGGAAGTTCATGTACCATCCATACCATTTGTCCTTTATCAAATGTAGTGGAGTCAACCACTCCTCTGGTGTCATATATCTTGGTCTTCATCTTCTCTTTCTTCTTTAGTTAAGCATCCCCTTGCACAACTGCATCTAACTCATGTACCTATTCAATTTCAACAACATCCTAAACTTCATCTATTTCTCCTTCTCTAAGATCATTAGACTCTTTCACATTATAGTTAATTATTTCCTAGTGGATGATGAAACTTACTTGATCACTAAAAACTCTCATACAAATTTCTCCACTTTGAACATCAATCAGTGAACACCCTATGGAAAAAAATGGCCTTCCTAGAATGAGTGGATTTCACTCCACTTTCATGTCCAATGCTAGGAAGTTTATAGGAAAGATGAACTTGTCAAATTTGATCATGATATCTTCAATGACTAATCTTGGGTATTTCACTGTTGAATTAGCTAATTGAAGAAGTACTTTAATTGGATTTAGTCTATATAGTACCAAACTCTTGCAAGTTTTTTACAAAATTATATTAAATTTTACACCTAAGTCACAAAAATCTTTCCCAAATTTGTTATCTTTAATAAATATAAGAATTGAAAATCATCCTTGATCTCTTTTCTTCTTAGGTAGGTCCTTTTATACCACTTTTAAACACTCCTGTAGGATTGGAATGGTGCCAATATCTTCCATATTCTTCATTTCAGTTAACAGATCTTTCATAAATTTTTCATATGTCAGCATGTTCATGGGAACCTCTGGAGAATGTATATTAACATGAAATAATTCCAAAAATTTGGCATCCTATAGGGTTTCGTTAATTCCTATGGGGATATACAAAATTAATAATTTATAAAAGTCAGAAAACATAATTGAAAATGTAGTACTTGGTAATTCTGAGTGTCAAACCCACATGCATGATCTGTATGTTCTAAATTAATTAAAGAAAGTAAAATTGAAATTGATTGATTCTTCTGAAAGAAAAACAAATAGTAGGAAGGATTGTGTTGATTATCAATAGAGAGGCATGATAGGTTCAATTATTTTCAGGTTCATGCACTAGTGATTTGATTGATAATGTATTTATTCATTTTTTTAATTAGGCCATTGAGGATCCTTGGTCTGGGTATCCTTCCCTAAAAATGTTATTGCACTGTTGGAATGGTCATCTACTAGGTGAAAATACAAAACTAGGTGAACCAAATCCCTATTTAAACATAACTAAATTAGATTTCATAATGGTCATAAAAAATAGAGAAATAAATTGGTAAAATAAAATAAAAAATTTCATAATGCATCAATGGTCAAGTAATACAATAAGAAGATGAATTGGAATTGATAAACGGTGTTGCAGAAATCCAAAACAAGAATAATAAATAGAAACAATCTCTAACATCACTTCCTCTTACAATCACATCACTTGACAAAAATAAATCTAATCTCTCATGCTAGGAATGATGAGAATGAGAAGCATGGGTACCCAAATAATAATGGAGGTGAAGAACAACAACTAAATAGGGCTTTACGGTGTCACTATGTGTTCTGCATTCGGTCGTCGATGTTGCTTGAACTCCTCATGTCCCAGACGTCCTCTATGCAGTGGGTTAGGGGTGAATCTAAAAGGAACTTTAATATTGCGCAACTAACAACCCTAAAGAAGGAATGTCCATTTTTTGACTTTATGGGAAATCCAGTTTAAATGTGGTATCATGAAAAACTTGATTTGGTGAAACCCTTAATTACTAGACCAAGGGAAATAGAGTATTTTCATGTTAAGGAGGATATATCATGACAATTTCATCTTCCTCATCTCAACTTTGACATCAATCATGAATTTATCAACCTTTTTTATTAAATACAATTTCACTCAAACCTTGAAATTTCAAAACCCTGATGTGCTTTTCAAAATATGATCTCATCAAATCAATATAATTTGCCCTCATCTTTTTTTTCTCAAAAATATAATCAAAACCCATATTTCTCACCTCTTTCTTAAAATTAATAAAATTAAATCTTTTTAAAACCTAATAAAACAAATAGGTCTTCTCTATTAATCGACCTCATACAATCCTAAAAATACATTTTAATTAATCGAGTAACATATTTTGATTTTTATAAATTTTGTTTTTTCATAGACCCATAAGGAATTAACGCCCTCTAGACCTATCAAACTAGAATTGTTGATGGGGATATATTTTTTTTTGTTTCTAAGTTTTTAATTTTAATTTTAATTTTGTTTTATATTTCAATTCCACTTTCTTTTTTGGGTATTTTGTGCTGCAATTATTAGATTAAAATCATTCATGAACAAATAGAACACTCGGTCAAAGGGTAAATACATCATCGATTCAACATAAAATTATGAACCAATCCTGGAGATTGAAGTCACTGAAACCATTTCTGGTGCATAAAAAAACCAACCAACCAGGGATATTCAAAGAGATCGGGGATTGAATATGCTTTCAGACTATGAGAAACCCTCAAACACTAGATTGTTACCAAGAATCCTACCCCCCCCCCCCCATTGTACCAAATCACTTCGAGATCAAGCATGAAATATTTTCAATGATATGAAACAACGTGAAATTCACAGGACTTCTACATGAATATATGAACAAACATATGGGAGACTTTCTCAAGTTCTACAACACATTCAAATTCCATTATGTTTCAAGTGATGTGGTAAGACTCTGTCTTTTCCAATTTTCATTACGTGAGTGATCTTGATATTTGATTCAAAGCTTATCAGTGCATTCCATCATGACATGGGGAAATCCATCATGAAACATCCTCACCCTCTTATTTTTGCCTTCTAAATCAATGGATATATGGGTAAATATTCTAAATTTTTTTCAATTTGAATATAGATCATTATATTCTGCATGGGAATGTTTTAAATATATGATTAGAAAATGCCCCCATTAGGAAACAGAGCTTTGGATATTAATCCAAACATTCTATAAAGGTTTTTCATAAGGAAACAGTTTAATTCTTGATGTTTCAGCTGGAGGATCATTAATGAAGAAGTATCTTAAAGTAAGGTACAACTTGATGGTTGAAATAGTAAGCAATAGTTTCCAGTGTCAAGGAAAAGGGACACAATAAAAAAGTGTTCACATAGTCAACAATAATGACTAGATGGAGGCACACTTGGAGTCATTAACAAATAAGATGAACATCATGATGGGAAAACAACCAAACCCACAAGGTATGCACATAGAATATGAAAATTATTCTGATTATAATCATGGTAATCAATTTTATGGTTGGATACCACAACAAAAATAAGTTAAAGGACTTAAACAAACACCACAAGCATAACAAAAACAAGCACCTAAAGGGTCCACACTAACGAGTAAGGACCATACAATGGAAGAGACACTAGAAACATTCATAACCACTTCTAGGGTTGTATTCAAAGAAATAAAATAGAAATCATCAAACCAAAAAAAGAATTAAGAATCTAGAGCATCAAGTTGGCTAAATTGTTAATCATCTTAGAGAGAGACCCAAAGGAACACTTCCACCATGCCCTGAAATATTCCCACATTAAGATTTGAAATTTATACTACTTAGAAGTGGGAATAAAACAAAATAAAGTGGTATATAATTTTTGGGAAAACCACCAGTGGAAGAAATAGAATAGGAAGCTAAAAGTAACAAGTAAAAATTATCTAAAGAATAAGAAGAACCACCTCAGTACAATCTAAGATTACCTTCTCCAAAATTAATGGTGAAAGAAAAGAAAAACATTTAGAAAGGTATGTTTTTGGAACACTTTAAAAAATTTACTATTAATATACCTTTTGTAGAGGCTATCACGAACATGTTGGATCATGGAAAATTCATAAAAGAGATGGTAACCAATAAGAAGAAGCTGGAAGAGATTGTCACTATTCCACTCAAATGAGAGTGTTCAGCTGTAGTATCAAAAGACCAAAATAAGAAGAAAAGTAATATAGGTAAATTTTCAATTACCATATTTATTAGAGCCTAAAAATGTCAAAATTTATTGAGTGACTTAGGTGTGAGTGTCAATATCATGTCATATACAAGATTAAAGAGTTTGTTACTAGAAGTCCTAAAGCTCGTAAGAGTTTCAGTCCAATTAGAAGATTCAATAGAGAAGCATCTTTGGTGACTCATCAAGGATATCCCAATTAGATTCAACAAATTATACTTCCCCATAGACTTCATAGTTATGGACATGGAAGAGGATTAAAATCCACTTATTCTTAAAAGACCATTTTTATCCACTAGGTGTGCGCTGATCAATGTTCAAAGTTGAGAAATTTCTCTGAGAGTTGGAAGTGATCAAGTAAGTTTCAATATCCAACAAGAAATGAAGAATTACGATTTTCAAGAGAAAAATGAGTTTGGAGAAGAAAATACAACTGAATCTAAGGATGTTACAGAAATTTAATAGGTGCATGGGTTTGATGTTATTGTGAAAGAGGATTCCCAATTGAATAAGGAAGCGAATATAAAGACCAAGACCGTAGATAGCAAGGGAGAGATCAGATCAACTATATTTGAGGAAGGACAGTAGGTATGGGTGGTACATTAACTTCCATTTAGTTCATCAAGATTAAGGAATAAATGGTGGGTATGTCCAATGGAGATCAATCAAGTACTACCACCCCAAAGAATTAAGTTGTTCAGAGAAGAAGGATAAAGGTGACCTACATAGATAGGAAAAAACTGAGACCATTTATGGACCCCAAAGAGGTAAAAAAAATTCAATCATCTATCTCATGAGATGAAGATAAAGGAGTTAAGGTTAAGCCATCAAAAGTAAACAAAATTGATTTTAGGTGGAAACCTGACTATTTTGTTTTCATTTATTTATTTTATGTTTTTAGGATCACATGCTATCACACTAAAAATTTAAAAATTCATTGATAATGGAATGATCTTTAACTTGTTTATTTTTAATTTCAAGGACCATGAATATCCAAGATAGTATAAAGTAGCAAGATTCAAAATAAGAGGCTACAGAAAAATTACACATCATGAATGTAATTTACACGTCGTGAAAAGGTGTAGGTAGAACCTATAAAGACATGTTTGAAGAAAAAAAATTCATGCTATTTAAGAGTTTCAATTATATATTTTTCAACTAAATTTCCCACATTTAATTGATTAGAAGTTTTACTACCAATTTCATGCCCCAAACTTGATTATTTATTCAATCAGCTGAACTGGGAGATATAAATTGCTTTGGATAATTACCATGCCATGAAATTAAAATTTCTTTGTCAATAATATTGAATGAGAAAAATGGGGAAAATAATTAGTAGAGATAATCATGTGGATTATGATTTGAAAAATCATGATTTAGGGGGAATGTTAAATATCGTAAATGAATTTTTTCTGATATTTGGTCATGCTTTTAATTTTTTATATTTGCATTCATTGATTTAATTATTCATATTCATTGTCATGATTGGTTGTCACAATCATTTGTCTCATCCTTCAGATATCCACTGAGCTAATATTTCCCATTATTTCTATAGTATATTTCTTGAGGAACTCAGTCATGTTTTCTTCTATAACTTTTTTTGCATCTTATTGAAGTTATGACTGAATAGTATCACTTTTTAAATCATTGAGGCATTATTTTTCTTAAGCCTTATCCTGAGACCCACCTTACATTAATCATTTTTATTCCCACAAAATCCATGAATATCCTTGTTAGGGAATGGGACATGTTACAAGACCATTATATTAATTCATAACTTCCTCTAAATATTTTTCATGATTATAAAATATAAGAGTGGGGGAAATAGAGACTAGTGTATGTATCTTCATTAATGATTGTCCAGATACAGTGTTAATAATTGACATGTTTACCTATTTCCTTTGATAGCACTCTATCACACCCCCTCCCCAAAAATTGTAACCCTCTTAGGATGGTAATTGGAGAAGAGAGATAGTGACACCTGAGTCCCACCTCTAGTAGGCCCCAAGTTGGAAACTAGCACTAGCAGTATAGTAAACATGTAGATGGTATACATTACCCTCTAAGAGAACACATGCGAAAGATAGAGATAAGATAGAAACCAAGAAACTCCTACTCAGACTCCAATTTAAAAAAATAAAAAAAGGACACATATGTAATGTCATGCAAGAACTAATACAACTGAAAGGAGAACTGCAAGTACCAAATAAAAAGTAAAGGAAATAGTGGCAACAAATCCCAAACAGCTCCAAAAAATCACAATCTAGTAGAAACCATTATGATCTCCAACCTTCACCAACTAACCTGAAAAAAAATTATATATACATAGGGTGAGTATAATAGTATACTCATTAGGATCCTCCCTATAACCTCTCATGCAAAAGGTAAAGAAATAATGGTAAAACACAGTGACTAACAAGTGAAACTAACTTTTCACCTAAATAGGTATACTAAGTTCTTAGCCTCGCCATGGATGCTTTCACCATGTATTGCATACAAGATCATATAATATAGTAAAGAATATCAAGGGTAACCTACTACCACTTCCCCACTGGTTTGTCTTTATTCCCCAATGTCTCACATCCAGAGCATCTCTCTCCAAAAGAGATAGCCCGCAGACGCCTGGGAGAAGCACCACAACATGCACCTCGTGCAACATACCACCACATCCATGTAACAAATAGTAACCAGTTAGTTATTGGGAGCCACCACATCTCATATAATGTATATCATACATCAATTTTTATACCTCATTCCATCACATCCCATACACCAAGCAATAATCCTAAATCCATCACGGCCTATACACGTTATACCTATAATATTATTTAAGAAACTATATCTAGCATACATATGTGTGAAATAACCACAATCCATTACATCCCTCTATACACATATATGGGTAAAACTAACCATCATTCATACTAGTACAAGTGACTACCAAGAGAAGAGATCAGGGTCAAAGGGGGTAGTCGGCCATCCATCCTCTCATCGGGATGTTGGAGAAAATGCCCACCCATGGTTTAGAATCCCTAGGGTGTTAGTTTCCCTAACCGATAGGGTGGAGTAGCGTATCAAAATACAAAAAGTACATGATATAATATATCTCAAAACCACACTATGGGAATAACCTAGTCTTATACTCAACTGAATCTAACATGTCTCAGACTCCTGACTACTACTGTTAAGACCAGATATCTTATAAGCACACAACCACTTAAAGATATACATTCAACTACTTTATTCCTTTCATCACTTTAACATTATGTTAATTAATTAATTAAAATTAATCAACTGTTAACAATTTCCACATTATATTAAATTATCATTACAACAAGTTCTATACCCTCCAGGCATAAGCAAAACGAGTATATGACTTATTAGAATTATAACCTCATCATTGCATCCTAGAAAGCTCCAACCCCATGGGTTAAACATTTATTCATTTATTAACATCATTAGTTACCATACTATCAGGTACTTTAGGAAAACATCCTAAGATACAAAACTATGAAATAAATTAAGCACATCTGTTTTCCTTAAGAAATGAGAAAGGAAAGAAGTTAAACAAACAACCTGGTCGTTATCCAAATAATAGATTCCAATAAGAATCCATCTTTCATATCAACAGGTAAGATCAACTCCAACCCATTATATCATCTCCAATGTCCTTCCTGACACCCACATGCATATACTAATGCATCTCGCTACTCCAGGTGTCAATTACTTCCACAACAACTGGACCTCTCGACCCCACATACCATAACAACCCTCCAAGATCATCCATTCTAGGTTCACAACACATTTGTTCCTTCCCTCCCCACATACCACAACAACCCTTCAATATCATCCATACCATTATCACATCAGATCACAAGCAGTAAAAAACAAACAAAGAAACCATGCTCTTTTCCCTAAAGAAATGTATCCAACCTTCACACACAAAGATCTCTCACAACTCTAAAGAACAAGTCACATAGACTTTACAAACAAAAGGGAAACTCATTCCCTATAAATGCACTATCTTTTATCACACAACCTCTTCTTATTCACTCTTTAATTAACTGATTCATTATTCATAACTTGCAACTATGATCAACCTAATCTATAAGCTATCACAAGCCATCAAAAATTAATTAAAAAATTAATTTAACATTCATTTAATTATTTTATCAACAATCATTAACATGCTTCAGGTTTGTTGACCAATTCAGTTAAACATGCATACTTGTATCAATTTGATAATAATAAAATTACAACAACAACAACTGGATTCATTAAATTTGTATCATTAATATTTTATCCAATTAATTAATAATTAATTTTGGCTTTACATTCTTTACCAATTCCACATGATAAAACAAGAATAACAAGCACAGTATAGATACCGCACTATCTAGAAAATCAATAGGTAACACATTATCACAGTACAAACATCAACGTCTCCTTGTGATAGATACCAATTATTTAATCTGGTTCAATTAATTATTAGGTTAATTTCATTGTGATCTAAGGGGATAAATCATACTAAATCTATAACTGAACAAAAATAAATATAGAAAAAATGAATCCCCTACCTCAAAAGTTCATCAACATTCTTTGCACGAGAACGGACCAACGTTGCAGATCTCAATTTCCTCTCCTGCAAGAACTGAATGCACCTAAGGATTCCATTCCACAACAATGCCAAAAAACCCAAAAAAACTCTATTAGAAACATGGAGATCAAGCATCATCACATGGAAAAGATGAATGGAAGGAAACATATCTATGAAACTGAAAGAACGGAGGTAGAACATTCCTTGGATCAAAGACAACTAGAGGGTAGGAATCTAGGGATCAATACTTAATGAAGGAATCCCCAAAATTTTGAAGAAGGGGGTTTTCAGGTCACCTGGAATGAGAGGGTTGTGTTGTAGTATTTGGTTTTGACAAACCCGTGTGGCTGAAAACATTATAAAACTTATAGCATCATGGATTTACATAACGTGTAATCCCATTTCATGTTGTGTAATCCACAGGGTTCAGTTCCACAAAAAAATGTGTTGCCTTTTTATTTTTAAACACAAAAAACTTACACATTAGGAACCTAACGTACATGACATATAATTCCTATACAATGTGCAATTATTCCTATTTACCGCAATTCAGAGCCAAACTCATCTATACTTCCTTCGAGCCTCCTCTAAGAACCTTGATCTTTGAAAACATGAAAAGGGTCGATCCATATGGATTTGGGCCCTTACATTTGATACCCCTCAACACATTATCATCCTCGAGAATCCAAAACCAACCTAGAGAGGAAACATAAAGGGGACATCTGAACAGCCACCTCATGAGATACCTCTCAAGGCTCTCATCACCATAGGATCTCAACCACCTCACCCAATCACAAGGTTCTCAACACAATGAGTATATTAACTACTCTTAAATTATTCTCCACATATAATGGGATATTGTACTCATCCAACCATAGAAAGATAAACACAGAAAGCAAGTGGAATACCTCGTGTGTCACCACCTCCCATTGAAAGAGAGTAAGCCACAACAAGCAATAAGAGAAATCCATATCACAAACCAAAAAAGGTCTACAACCACAAAAAATAGTGTTTTAAGATTAGAGATAAACATAAAAAAATCTTAGGGTATTGATAATTTATCTTCAACTCATGTTCCCAAGTAATCTCATCCACACCACTATTTATCTACAAGACATGAACCAATGGGATAGAATGCCCATGTAACACCTTATCCTAGTGGTCTTGGATCTCTATAGGCTACTCCTTCAAGGTCTCATCAACATCAATATCGATCTCTCCCAAATTGATGATGTGAGAGTCACTATGAAGATAATAACAAATCTGTGATACGTGAAAAATAATGTGTATCCATATCATATGATAGGGAAGTTCTATTTGATATGCCATGACTCCAATATAAGCCAACACCTCAAAAGGCCCAAAAACTAATGGGAAATCTTACTCCCATGACCAAACCTTTGTTGCCCGTGATAGGTAGTCACCTTCAGGAACACATGATCCCCAACACTGAACTCCATATTTATCCTCCTATGAACAATATAGGATTTATGATGATACTAAAATTCTTTCAACCTCTCAGGAATCACCTGAACCATATCTATTATATTCTATACCGGTTTTGACCTTAGAATTACCGACTCTCCAACCCTAGTCCAACACAATGAAGAATGTAAAGGTCAGCCATACAAGGTTTCAAACGGTATCATGCCAATGGTAGAATGAAAACTATTATTGTAAGAAAATTCTATAAAGGGAAGGCGCCTCATCCAAGAACCTCCAAAATCCAAGACAGAAGAGAACAATATGTCTTAAAGAGTTTGGATGGTCCACTCTATCTAACCTCCCATCTATAGATGAAAAGAGGTTCTAAGGAATAGATGAGAACCAAAAGCATACTAGATACCTCTCCACACCCTGGTGGTAAAACTAGGATCTTGATAGGAAATGATTATCCTCAGGAATCTATGGAGTTTCACCACCACCTCTAGATGTTTCCTCGAAAAACCTCCATTGAGATTGACTCATTGATTGCTATAAAGTGGGATTATTTCATCAAAGGATCCAATAACACCTATATATCATTATATCCTTCCTAAGATCAATATATACCATTAATTAAGTCCATTAAGATGTCCTACCACTTTCATTGAGAAACATCTAACGGCTAGAGAAAATCACTGGAAACACGATGCTTGGCCTTCACATTCTGGATGACTAAACATTGAGGCACAAACCCTGAAACTGCATACTTGAACCTAGACCACCATAACTGACCTCTAAAATATCGATACATCTTTGTCAAACAAATATGTAATGCCAAAGGAGAACTATGTAACTCTCTGAGATCCATCTCACGCAACACAAAGGATCAAAAAGCCTTACCTGAAATAAAACTCGATGTTGTTCATATTCAGACCAATGATTAGGGGCCTCACCACAAACAATTCAATCTCTTAAGACCTCTACCTCAAGATCCCCCAAATGGGATTCCTCCAACTACTACACTAGAGATAATTGCACCATCATATGAAAAAGTCAACCTCTACCCCCAAATTCTACCATACTTAGATGAATCACTAAAATATATTATATCTCCCTCTAAGAATCACCAGATTCATGCACTACATCACTATGATACTTCCTGCTAAATGGATCACCCACAACATTTCCCTTTCTAAGTGTATAGGAAATCTCAAAGTTTTAATCTCGTAATAACTCCATCCACTGATGTTGGAGAAAGTTCAAGTCATGTTGGGATAAAACATACCTAAGGCTCTTGTGAATGTTAAACACCAAAAAACCATCACCGATTTGGTAATGTCTCCACCACTTTGGGGAAAACACTACCACCGTGAACTCAGGATCATGGGTGGAATAGTTATTCTCATGGGGGAATAACTTCCAAGACCCATAATAAATGTATGATCTATGCTACATCATAACACATACCAACCTAGGACGTGAAACATCATAGAAAAACTCAAATTGAACTCCTTCTATTTGCCGACAAAGAACTAGAGCATTGAACAACTTCATCTTCAGATACTCAAAAGTTGTATGACAGTAATCAGTCTATACAAAAACATGATCCTTTCTTGTCAACACTGTAAGAGGATTCGCATCCAAAGAAAAATCAGTCACAAACCTTCTGTAATAGCCTATAATACCAAAGAAACTTCACCCCTTTGCCACTGTCTTGGGGACTTCCCAAGACACTAATACATATACCTTTTACGAATCCACAACTAATCCATTCTAGGATACAACATGCCCTAAGAAACAGACTTCTCAAGCCCAAAACATACACTTTGGTAACTTCCCAAATAGTTTCTCATGACAATGAACTCCCAAAATAACATGCATATGCCCTACATTCTCCTTCTTGGACATGGAGTACACAATGATTTCGTCGATGAAAACCACCATGAAATTATCCATGAAATCATGGAACATAATGTTCATTAACCCCATGAACACATCTGGATAATTCTCCACACCAAACAACATCACAAAAAACTCATAATTCCTATGATGAAAATAGAAATAAGTCTTTGTGATTTCTTCATCCTTCGCACACATCTGATTATATCCTGACCACAAATCAATCTTCAAGAACCAACTTTCACCCTTCAGTTGATCAAATAAATCATCAATCCATGGAATTGGATAGCGGTTCTTAATTTTCACTTGGTTTAAGTAATGAAAATCAATACAAAACCACAAACTTCCATCATTCTTCTTTATAAACAAAACTAGTTCACCCCATAGTGACACACTCATCAGAACAAAACCACACTGCAACAGACCATTGATATGTATACACAGACAACCTAATTAAAAATTTAGTACTTGTAAAGTATGAGTTTCAAACCCACAGGGACGATCTATATGTTTTAAATTAATTAAAGAGACTAAAATTAAATTTTTTTATTGTTTTTAAATGAAATAATGAAAATATAGAAAGTATTGGGTTTTATATCAGGAGATAAGGCATACCAGGTTTAAGGATGTTAGGTTTTTGTGCTAGGTATTTGATTGAAAATGAATTTATTCATGTTTGGTTTTATAATTGGGTTAGCGAGTATCCTTGGTTTAGATATCATGCCCTAATAATATGATTTCACCATTAGAATGGGAATCTACTGTGTGGAAAAACAAAACTAAGTTGTCCAAAACCATATTTAAACAAAACTAACCCATATTTCATAATGGTCATACACAAAATAGGTTAATAAATTAGTGAAATAAAATAAAGAACCTCATAATGAAATAATGGTCTATAAATATGAAAATAATATGAACTAGAATTGATAAACATTTTTGAAAAAGTCTAAAACAAGAATAGTAAATAGAAAAAATCCCTAATAGCACTTCCCCCTACAATCACATCACCTGACACAAATAAATATACTCACTCATGATAGGCATGATTAGAATGAGAATTATGGGAACCCAAAGAAGAATAATAGGTAAGAATGTCAGTGAAACAGAGCTCCTTAGTGTCATTCCATATTCTAAAGTCATTCGTCAACATCATTCCAAATCCTCTAGTCTCAAGTGTCCTATTTACAGTGGTTAAGGGATGAATATATAAGAAAATCCAATCAAACCTTAGTGATGTTTACATTTATTTTTCTTCTCGTCGATAATTACATGACGTCTAATGTACTTTCATGTCATTTAATCTCTTGAATTTCATTCCATGAGAAGAAGTTTCAATTTTCAGCATATCCTTCAAAAATATAGTCTCCTCAAAATTCATGTTGTGTAATGTAGTTACACGATGTATAAATGTGGTGCTCTAATTCTGGAATTCCACTTTTTCTTCAAAAAACCGGTGTAACACTACGAGATTCTCTTTAGTTGTGAACTGTCTTTTAGCTCATAAATTATTCACTTTTCATTCTTTTTCTAAGGATTCATTTTTTCCTGTCATAAATCACAAAACAAGTCAGACCATTCCAAAATTGTAAATATTATTCATTAAAATACAAAAAATAAATACTTCAAAATACTATAAAATGTATGGATGAAATAAAATTATCAAATACCCCCAAACTTGAATTAAAACTTGTCCTTAAGAATGTAATATCAGGATACTAAAAAGGATATTCACCTTAACATGTTTCAAATTCAATTTAAAAAAAATCAATTTATCAAATAGAAAAATAAATTTTCAATCATCTCATAGGAAAATAATTCAACGCCTCGTTTTTTTAAATAAACCTTGTATTTTACTTTTCCTATTTTAAAATAGTGAAGCTTATTCATTCATCCATTTTCATTTTTCAATTTATTATTGACATGCAATCCATTTTCAAATTACTTCACATGAATTTCTCTACTCATCATCAGGGTACGAATGTAAATAAAATTCAGTGCATTCCTCAAAAACATGTAACTTATATATGCTTGCAAGGAATCTAACATCTCCATCGCTTAAATGAACAGATCACAATCAATCATTAGGGATTAACTGTTTATGATAAAATGAATCTGAGGCTTAGGGAAGGTAGGTAAATTATGTAAATCAATTAAATCTAAAAAAAGATGTTTGAGTCTAAATTTTAATGCCTGGTATTGGAAAAATAAGATCAATGACTATCTCCATTTATATATGTCATTTATCTCTCCCCCAAAAAGTGAAAAGTGGGCTCATGATACATGTAAGCATAATGAATGAATCAACCTCTCTTTCTCTCTTTTTATTTTCTTTTTATTTTTCAAAAGCTATGCTTGAGACAAATCTCACATCCACCACCTAACCACATATGATCAAAATAATGTTAGTCTAGAAAATGGTGATTTCTTATCCTCCCAAAACACAACCCAATTTTTTCATTTTTTTCTTTCATTATATTTAAATTTTTTTTTTCAAGAGCGGTTAATAATAAAATACAATAAAAGATTTCATGGACTCTCCTCATATCATAATAAAAAATACCCTAGGAAAATATCCATAATTAATTATATTCTAATACAGACAATAAAGTTCCTCCCTTGAACTTATTCTTTTAAATATCGTGAAGAACATTTAAATAAAGGTAGGAATGAATTAAATAGGCTTGTAACATGCCTCATTTCCTAACAAGGGTTTTTATGGCTTCTACGGGGCTTAAAATGGATTAATGCAAGGTGGGTTTCAGGATAAGGGATAAAAAAATAATGTATCAATCATATTAAAAGAGATTATGTGTAGTCGTGTCTTTGATAAGATTCCAATCAATTTCTAAAAGAAATCATGCATGAGTTTCTCACAAAATATATGAAATAAATATTGGAAAATATTAGGTTCAGTGGATTTCTCTAGAATGAGACGAATGGTTGGAAAAATTACTCATGGAAATTCATATTAATAATTAAATCAATTAACAAAAATATAATAAATTCAAAACATGGAAAAATATCTGAAAAAAATCATTTACAATGATTAACTTTTTCCTCAAATCGTGATTTTTCAAATCCTAAACACATGCTTATCCCTACTAATTCTTTTTCCAATTTTTCTCATTCTAATTAATTGAAAAAGAAATTAAAAATACATACCATGGTAATTTTCCTATGCAATTTATGTATCCTAGTTCAATTGAGTAAAGTATGAATCAATTGAGGGAATTCAATTTGATGTTAAAGATCTAAAACAATTAAAATATAGGGAATATAATATAAAATTAAAAAATTTAAATGATTAATCCCCTTTTAAATTGAAACTTAAAACTTGGGTTGTATATGTTTCACCTTTAAATTTTAATGACCTTTAAATTCCTATCATGATGTGTAATTTTTCAGAAACTTCTTCTCCTATTACTTTCTTTTCCCTGCTACCTCTATCTTTCTTGATGGACTTAAAAAAATAAAAATTTAAATTTAAATCACATGCCATAAAAATTAAATTAAAAACAATTATGGAAGATTGTTTTCTCCTAAATGCATAAAATAAATAAAGAAAAATACTAAAAATTTTGGTTGCCTCCCAGAAGCACTATTGTTTACTATTATTGGCTCGACCTTACCTATTTCAACTTTAGTTGGTTGATGGTAATAAAGAGGTTACTGTATTTGGATCTATAAAATGTTGAATATGTGATTACTCTATGTAGATGGGTCCTCTCCCTTTCACTAAAGATAATTTCACTCTACCATTGGTGAACACTTTCTCAATATCCATGGTCCCAATCCAGCAGTTCTTGACCCTTATTGAAAAATAAAATGTCTATTCAAAAATTATCCAAACATGTTCTACATCATTAGATTTCTCTTGGATTAAAATTACTCCACTGTATTCGTCTTTTTCTAAAAATTTATTACCTATCTTCATATTTTTCATACTTTCTTCATCACTTTCTACAACAGCTACTTAAACTCTCCTTCCATGGACAACATTATCCTTTGCTTTTGGAAAACTATCTCCAAAAAATTAATCAATTTTTTCATCTAATTTCTATATTCCTAGTGCAAATTGAACTTCACCTCTAATCCTCTAAGTCTTAAACTCTTCTGTCCATTGCGAACATCAATCAGTTTTCTTTCTGTATCTAAGAACGGTCTTCCCATTATTATTGGGAGATTATCTTTATCCATTTCCATCACCAAAAAAATTCTAAAAAATATAAATTATATACTTTCATGATGACATATTCAAGTATCCCTCAAGGACATATCACTATTGTATTAGCTACTTAAATCATAACTCGAGTTGGTTTTATGTCTCTCAATATTAGGATCTTGAATATTTCATATAACATTATATTTGCATTGGAACTTAAATCACATAAATCACTACCAAACACATTAGTACAAATAGTAATTAGAATGTAAAAACTACCTAGATCTCTATGATATTTTTTTAAGATGCTTGAAACTACTTCTGAACATTATCCTTCCACTTGAATGGTAGATAATTTTTCAAAATTCTTTTTGTTTGTCACCAACTCCTTCATAAACATTGCATAGACAGGCATGTTTTTGATTGCCTCATCAAATGGAATATTGATTTTTAAATTTTTTAACATCACTAATAACTATTTTTTCTCTCATAAATCTTTAATTTCTTACACCAATATAAAAATAGTAGTGATGGTTGGTATGGTGGTGGTTCTTCTTCATTATTTTCCTCAGCTTATCTTTGATTTTCTTTACTCTATTAAACTGGTTGTTATCCATTATTTACTAAAAATTCTATATTTCTTCATTTTATCTTCTTTACACTTCTAAGAAATGTGGCTTTCACATATGCATGGGGATGTTGTTCTGGGAATCCTATAAGCTCTCCTATTTACCTTGCTATAAGTTGGTCGGCAATCCAACCGACCATACATTCTATGTTCCTCATTGAAACTTTTTTGTTTTGTGAGTAATTTCTTAATTATCTAATTGTGGTACCTTGATCCCTTGAGTATGTTGAGAACTATTTAATTTCATCTCCTTTTTTTCATAAAAACTGCAAGGGTTTCCTCTAGTGAATGGAATTGACTGGTCAGTGTTGTCCTTTAGTGTTGAGGTTGTAAACTTTGTTGTATCGACTGAAATCCTTAGCCTTGATTTTGATTCGGTTGTTTTAGTTGTAGTGTCCTCCATCCCTGTGCATATTTTTGATGATTATAATCCAAATAATTCACTTCTTCTCAATACATACTTTTTGGATTTTCATTATCCATCATCACATCTAGTTTCTTTGACATAACATTCATTTGGGTGCAAACCCAACTATTGTCTACCATGTGTACTCCTTGTACTCTCCTTTATTCTAGCTTCCATTGAAAACTATTTATGAACATCTCATTCAATAATTCATATCTCTCCTTTGGTGATTTTTTAATAAGTGAACCTCCTGCAGCATCATCAACTATCGAACAATTCCCTTGTGGAAATCCTCTATAAAATGCTTGAATTAATAACCAAATTTGGATGGAATGAAAAGGGAATTATATTATTAAACCGTTAAATCTATACCATGAACTATATAAATATTATTCATTTAATTTCTCAAAATTTAAAATACTTACCCAAAGATCCATTCAATTTGAGGGAGGAAAAAACTTTTAAAAAAATTTCTTACCAGATCTTCCCATGTCATGATTGAATGTAGAGGTAGATTTTGGATCCAATCCCATGATTTCTTTTAATGATAATCAGAACTGGTGTAATCTCACAACATCATTTGTGATGTTTTGAAATTGGAACATGTCACAAATTTCTAAGAAACTTATGGGGTGTAGTTGGGGTCTTCATGAGGTTGTCTAGTGAATTTCAGTGAGTGTGTTATCATTTGAATGATCATAGGATTTATCTAAAAGTGTTGAGAATAAATGGGGTGGTATGAGAATGCTCATATTAACCTCCATGTTTTAATTTCTTCTATAATTGATTAGTGCTTTTCCCCTTTGAGTTTTCCCTTAGAGTTGTGGTCTTACTCTATGGCCCACTCATTTTTAGAAGAAGTCTTTGTTGAAAAATATCATATAATTCTTCATTCAATGAGATGACTCTTATGCATCCATTTTTCTTATTTTATAAAATAGTTCCTTAATAAATTTTGAATAATTATTAATTTGAACAATTGCCTCAGAAAAAGTAATGTGGATGTGCAGTTTCTTGAAAATCTCAAAAAACATTGTATTTCCCTTCAGTTCTTCCTTGCCTTTCCTTTTCTAGAAAAGGTAGAGGTGGATTATAAGGTGTTGGAGAAATATATACTTCTTCCTTAGGTTTCTCTCTTATCAGTATTTTAGTAGAATGTGGTACTTCTTGTGGTGTTACGTGGGTAGTTTCATTAGATTGTTTGTTATTTTCTTATTCAATGAATATTGTCTTCTTTTGGGTTCCTCAAATTGCATTCCTTCTCCTCCACATGGTTTTTTATAATCCCATACTTTTCCACTTATCATAACTAATTCCCTTCCACCTCTCTTGGGTATGTCTTTTTGTTACTAGGTAGTGTTACTGGAAATCTTTCTAACAAGGTATTTGAGATCTGACCCATTTTATGACCAAGGTTTCATAGTGCTTAACTTTTGTTCTAAATTTACATCTCTTGAGTGGTCATCCTTTGATATAACTTTTTAGAAAAGGATGAGAGTATATTTTCCAAGTTAGATTGTAGAGGTATGACTGGTTGTGAAGATCTTGGTGGAAATGATTGAAATTTTTGTTATCCTCTCAGAGGGAAGGGTTATTGGATTGATTGTTATGGTGGTCAAGGCACAAGATTCATCGGTAGATATCCTGATGGTCCTTGATTTCTGAATGTCTCTGGACTACTTTTTTGCTGGTAGTATACATGATTATTTTTCTTTTTGGCGATACTTTGTTGAAATTATTGTTGAAACTGCTGAAATTTTTGTCCTTATTGATTTCAATTAACATAATTGCATTCCTAGCTTGGTTTTTCATCACTCTTTTTTTGCAATCTTGATAAAGGTGAAAGAAAACACACATTTCTCATGAAAAAAATTCCATTACTAGAGTTGGAGTGGTTGGTGGTGAAGCTGGTAGTTTGAATGATTCCAACTTATTGGTCAATGCTTCGACTGGTGTAGCTACTTGAGTATTCTCTTCAACTTGATAGATCTCATGCTAGGGTGGTCCACTGTCACTCTTCCATAGACTGGAATTATGATATACTTCATCTAGATTGTTCGAACTGCCTCATGTGTTTTTAACATTCACCCTCTATCATTGGTTGCATCAATGATTGTACAAGAAGATGGTTGGAGTCCTTGATAAAATGTTTGGAGAAGAATCCTCATATCAAGTCTGTGATGCATGAATTTTTGAGTAAGCTCCTTAAAATTGTCTCATGCTTCCCATACTGATTCTTCATCAACTTGAGTGAGGTTCTGGATGTTGTTCCATAATTTCCAAGTATGGATTTGATGGAAGTACTTGTCTAGGAATTTTATAGCTAAATCATCCCAAGTCGTGATGGACTCAGGTGCTTGACTTTTGAGCCAATCCTTGGATCAGTCTCATAGGGAAAAGGGGAATAATCAAAGTCTTATGGAATCAAAAGATACTCCCTGGTTGCGAAAGGTATAACAAACTTCTAGGAAGTTTGAAATATACTCATGGGGGTCTACATTTTGAATTGAACTAAATTTAACCATGTTTTAGATCTTATGGATGAGTCTAGGTATGGTTTTAAAAGTATGTTTCTATATAGGAGTTCATACTATATAGGGCGTAGCATCCCTGATTGATGGAAATCCATAATCCAAGATAGTGTGGTCTTTCGCTGATGCACTCCATGTATGGAAGGTTTCATTTTTGGTGGGTTGGGCTAGTTTAGACCTGCAAGATTGATATGGTCTTCCATTTGTAAACTGCATCATGAAGAGATATACCTACCAATTTCAGGCTCGAAGGAAAGTTTGTCTTATGCATCAAGTCTCATTGAACAAGTTAGAGGGCCCTAATTCATGCACTAAGTTTTAATAATAATAAGGATGTAGTGGCGTCTGAAAGAAATGGAAAAGGAAAAAAAAGAGAAACGGGTAAAGAGAGAGGTAATACCATGTTCTTTTTTCATAGGTTATCTTGCCTTAGCAGAGTCCTTTTTCGAATCCCCAGTAACAATGCCAAAATTTTACACACCTGCATATGTTGTTTAATTCACACAAGATTTAGTCAGATTAGATTTATTTTTTCCAAACTAAACTTTATAATAGGGCGTAGTATAGTGGTAGTGTGGGGTCGGTCCCATTAGGATCTTTGGACGGATTGTAGAAACAAATATTAGAACACTTTGCGGTAAGAGTCCTCTCAAGAAGGTTGAGTTTGAGAATAACTAAATATATGATTTTTATGAAAAAAAATCTAGACATAAAGAAGTATTCGGGATCAATTTAGGGGTTTAGAAGAATGGATTATCTTTAATTATATCTTGGTATGGTCTTAAGGTCTAGGCTGTGAAGAAATAAGAGGTCACTAGTTGGCTATGGTTAAACCAACTAGATCTGTCCAAGAGATATCTATTCCTTGGTCTGGAGATAGCTTCAACTAGGATTTATTATGCCTAGCTTCAAAAGTAAAAAGTATCATAGGATAATAGTCATAACATATTCTACTCCAATTAGATCAAGGTCATTTGTTCAAACTTCTTATGGAAAAGTTTGTTCAAAATAATTTTATAGAAAATTATTATTGAAACAGATTCTTAATCCTTAGGATTACCAAATTGATAATTAAATATTAAGTGGATTTAATCACCCCAAATTTCGATCCCTACCCTAAGCAGTTTAGTAACTCGAGGTGGAATTGATCACAACTAGATAAGAAATTTAAAACATTGTTAACATGCCAATAGGGATTGGTATTAATCAATTGAAAAAAATACAAGAATTAAGTTTAAACCAATTAAAAAATAAGAAATTGAGAATAATTAATATGATCTTCAAAACAATAATAATTACAATCAAATACTTACTTGAAATAAGAACAAGAACAAGTTCATTATAGGTTCACCATAGATTGAATATTGAGATGATGAACACGCATAGTATGGTGTTGGAGATGAAAATATAATGAATAACTCTTAATAAATCAATTATCATGGCTTGGGTAATTGTAAAAAAAATGAATACACATGATGAAGATTGAGTTTTAGGAGAAATGGAGGTAGCAAATCAAGAGAAAAACGAGAGAGAAACGATATAAGTACAACTTCCTTCATACCACTTCTATCTATAGAGCGAATCCTATAGGTAAATAATTAGGATATTGCAAGATGTGTATTTTTTTCATGTTTTTTAATTCTGATTCGAGTTTGCCTCTGTGATTTTTGAATCAATGAAAATCTCACATGAATATCATCTGTAAATTTGGAACTTTGACTTCTTTCATGATGTGTATCTGGAACTCATGATGTGTATCTTCATTTTTGCCTTACCTTGAAAACGGGAATTGAATTCAAAGGTTACATGACGTGTATTTTTGAATCACATCATTTAATGACTTCATGTCTTGAAATTATTTCATGACTTGTCCTTATGCTTTGAAAATTCTCTAGATGATGTGTAATGGAGTTTCATGACGTGTAATGGGAATTTTTAGTCAGTTTTTTTAAATTTTCCATTGGAACCTTAAAAACCTAATTCCTACAATAAAAAACACATACCAGGTGCATTATTGACAAAAAAGAGGAATAATCCTTAAGAAAATGATAACAAAATTTATATATGATTTAATATTATCAAGCATCAAAACTATTTTTAAGATAAAAAACACCCAAATGACAAATAAGCTTAATGAGAATTAGAAAAATAAATATAGAAAATAATTTCATACTTGAAATAAATATTTAGATGTGATAAAGAGTCTTCACTTGGACCAAATGTGATTGAAATCCAAGAAGGATAACCTAAAAATGAAGCACAGATAAGAGAAGATCACATGCATGGGGTGATCCTCGAGTGGTGTCATGCGACTAAGGAAGAGGGGAGTAATTGGGGTACAATTTAGGGGCGTAAAACATTAAGGTTAATTTTTGTAATTTTAATTTTTTAAACACTGGTTGATTCATGTGGTTTTGGAACATGATTTACTAAACCATTCTCTCTTTAATAGGAAGAACTGAGAACCCATATGAGTTCTTCACATAGTTGAGAAAACCATGAGACAACCATGAAAAAAACTCTACCAAGATGTATAACTGATTTGTATAGTTATTGAATGGTTAGCACTAAATGTGATATAACTGTGCAACATATAGAATTATTGAAAAATTAAAAAAATTGAATTTAAATATCCAAACATCAAGGAAAATAATGTAAATAAATAAATAAATTTAATGAAGAAATAAAATAAATAAGTAAACTATGAAATTAAGGGTTAGGGTGTGATAAGACTCCCCACCATAACCCTTTATTCCTTAAGATAGTTACCATGGTCCTAGTGGATGATGTCAAATTCAAAATATAAGAGGTACCACAACATCATTCAAGGATAGAACAACACCCCAAGAAAAAAACACATACCAACCCACAAACCCAAGCATAAACATCTTATAAAGTCAACCAAGAGAAAGAAATCAAAAGGAAATAATTAAAAAATCAAAACTCTCAAGAGGTCTCCCCATAATATAAGGTTTATTCTTATCTTTCTGGGTTAACTAGGACTGATGGATCTGGAGAAGGTTGTACAGGCATTACCTCACTCTTAACTAGATACACTAAAATAGATCAACTGACCTTACTTTGAGAAAGGATCAATTAATAGATACATATTATGGTCCTCCCTCTATTTAATAATTTTTTTCTAACATGGTATATTAATATTTAAATTTAAATACATATATGAAAGGAATAAAATAAAAAGACTCAATCAATGGCAATAATATAAGCTCACCAGAAAAATAATTCACTTTCCAAAAAAGATGTAAGTGGTAAATAACTAAAATAAAAAAAGGATCAAGAACCTATAAGGGATTGAAAGAAAATGAGAGATATAAAAGGAGATAGAAGGATCCTAAGGGAATCCATCAATGCCAAAAAAATCCATGAAGTCAATCACAAAGTGTACAAGGATGTATGAAATAGGGTATGAGTCCCAAAATGAACGTCAAAATTTCCATCAAATCTCAAAATATTGGAAGGGATACTCTCTCATATGAATTAAAACCAATAAAAATGGATAAAAACCATAGATAATTAATCAAGAACAAACATGTCACAACATAATAAATATTATCCCTAGTCTCAAGTCAAGGGAGAATAACCTAGGAAGTCACTCACATAACATCACCTCTTAGTTTACCTGACTGAACAAACAAAACATAGTTCACATCCCGGTTACCCCTAACCACTCACCTAAGACTCCCCATCAGAATAAAAGGATAAAATAATCACTAAGGCATTAAAATAATCGAAATTATAAACACCCCGCAAGAATAATCCATGGAAACACTCAAAAAAATAATTCATCCAAAAAATATCCCTCAATACCTTCAACTACCTCAAGCTCAGCAATTCCAAACATAAAAATCAAAGGTCATTATTAATCCCAAAACCACAATTCATCCAGAAAACATAATTACAAATCCTAAATATCAACTATAAAAATTTCAGCAATACCCTTCGATGGTATACTCAAACAAAACAAAATATAAACCCAAATGAATGCAAAACTTATCATGATAAAATAAATACCAAAATCTATTCACAACAAACCCCAAACCCAAGATTTAAAACCAAATTTTTTTATAAGATTTTTTTTTATTTTCTTAAAATAAACCACCCACATGCCCCCACAAAGATAAAACACAATTTAAAACATCATTATTAAAAAATAATTCCCAATTCAAAACAAAAAAAATCATGAAATTTTACTTTTAAACCATTTTGAATCCCAAAATAAAATTGAATATCTTAAACTTTCATTGAAAATAATTTTAAATTAATTTTAAAAATTTAAAAGGTATTTTTGAAATCACTTCAAGAATCTTAAAATAGAAAATCCTTGTTATTCATTTCAAATCTCATTTTTACCATATAAAACCACATTTCCCCTTTCAAGACCACATCAAAAACAAAAAAAATGATCAAAATTATACTCAAAACAACTCTAAATCCAAAAAAATATAAAAAAATATAAACTTCATAGGGGTTATTAGTGGTTTATGGTTTGGCCGCCCAGTTTGAAGGATCATTTTCCAACCATGTCACAACCATTGAGAGTTTCTTAGAACTATTCACAGTAGCTCCACATGGTATGTCAGGCCATGTGAGTCCATAATGCACCACCATTTCCACTTCCAATTTAACCTTAAAACATTATAACTCATGAAACAACCCATATAAATTAAAACACCAATAAATCCAATAAAAATCCATCAAGTACGGCTTAAAATAAAAAAGCCAACTCCAAACTTCCCATGGTAACATGAGATTCTTTATGAGTGGTGTTGATCAAGAACCAACCCATAAACTACCCATCGAGGTCAAACTATCCTATATCTCATCTACCAAACTTCCCAAATAAAAAGGTCACTCTAAGAACATAGAATCTCTTAAGAACCTAGGCTTGGATACCATTTTTTTAGGAACCAACCTAGGTTATCCCTCCATCGGACACCTGAACTAGCCCTTGACATAGCCAAAGTGATTTCCCAATCACCCCAATCCAGTTACATGCACCAAAGGCATTAAATAATAGCAAATAGGAATAATTTTTCATGTAAAAAAAATTAAACTAATATCATATAATTTATAGAAAATGTATAATAAAGAGTCTATAAGTCAAATTTCAATACTAGAAACAAATAAACAGAATAAAAAAGGAACAAAATGATATAAAATCAAAGAAATTGCCTTAATGTTCTTCTAACTCCTCTATACACAAAAAACCATGTCATGTCCTCAATAACCATGTATATATAATGCAGCGCCCTTAAAGTAAAAGAAAGATAGAAAATGATGATTTGTCCAACGCAACAAGGAAACTAAAAATGAACACTGGAATTCCTAGTGTGACCCAAGGTCACCCTCCATCTAACTTCTTGGTAACCTCACACCAATTTAAACCTAGAAATGATCTAGAGAAATATATCTATTCATAATCAGAACCTGAACCAAGATGATTCATTCGATCTACAAACACCAAGTGGCATAAGTAATGTGTGATCTAAAACCCCAGTAGGTAATCACCAAAGAGTCCATGTATTTGCATTTTAAAAAAATACAAGAATACATATTTGAAATATAATAATTTAAATTAGTTATTTTTATCACTTTCAAAAAAATGATACAATTTCATTTTCTTTTTATAGCTTTTTTTTCTTTTTAAAACCCAAACATGCTTGAAAATCCTATTTAATTAGTTTTTCATCGCCTAAATAAGGATAAATTGTGGATGTACAAAAGGAAACAACTAAATAAATAGTTAAGACCAAAAGGTGGTATCAATGGTATAAAATGTGCTAGTTAAAAATAAAGTAATGAAAGTAAGCATTTAACCTTTTCAAGTAATCAAACCAACAATACACAAGTAAAATTTTTAAAATAAAGTCAAGTTAAATAAAGATAAACATTTACATAAACAAGATATATATAAAATACCTATGTCATATAAGTTCATGGAAATCCCAGGTCCTCATATAATCTTGTGAACTAATGGTTGATCTAAGTGTGTTCACAGACCACTAAGGATATCATGTATTTCTTAAGTGGTATGGTGTTAACCATCCACTAAACAATGTCCAATCCACCAATTAAAAATTACATACCTTGGACTAGTGGTGTGTGATTTTCCCTCCACAATACCATACCCTTCATCAAGATTTAATATAGTTAGTTTAATTTTCCTAATCACAAATGTATGTTTAACACTAGTCTTCCCACTTTATACATTTGGGTTCCCATGTGCCAATTTAATTCAAATATACCACCTTCTATTTAAAAAGTATTATTATTTCTTATTCACAACCCATTTATATTTAACTTATACAAAATATTACTTACATGGAATTTCATTTTGTCAAACCACCTTTTTATCTTAAGTCATTTCAAAATCACCACTATATTTGAAATTTCCTTTTTTAAGAGCCAAACAGGCCTTTGATTTCAAAACTAATGGATATGAAAATAAATACATACATACATACATATATATATATATATATATTATTGAGTAAATAAATGCATGTGAGAACATATATAAGTAATTTGTAAAAAACATATCCATGTGTATATATACATGTGTACGTCTGTATATATACACAAATCCATACAAGAATTTCCATATATATATATACATATCAACTATTAAAAGTCCAATTAAAATCTCATGAAATTTGAAAACTACTTTTTAAACTAAATAAGGAACATTTTATTTGAAACCAAACTATCTTATCAGAATCACAATCATTGAAGCATAATCCATTAAATCATTATACAATCATTTAAATCATGGAAAAGTAATAAATCATATTGAAATCATTTGAAATACGCACCCAATTCTATTTATTATAAATTCCCATCAAAACATCCATTGAAATGCCTCTGTAAAATAAAAACAAACCATTTTTAATACAAATCACCCATGAAAATACCATTTATTCATTTAATCAAACAAATATTATTTGTAATTTCTAGATAAATCATCTTAGTAAAATCTAATCATACTTGGTTTGTAAAATAAATAGAAACATGTGGAAGAACCTAAATGGAACAAGCATTGATGAAGTAGGACCTCTGAAAATGAATAGACAAGGGTATCATGAGAAAGATTCATTCCCTAAGAATCAAAACCACAAGAAATCAAAAATAGAACCCACCTAGGTTTTTTATAGTAGAATTAATTATGATGGATAATTATAGAATAAGAATAAATGAGGGGAAGAAGAAAGAGGAGAGTGAGTCATCACCTAGACCGAACATTCTCAAAATTGAATGGAGGGGATGAAAATAAACAATATAGGTGGGGTCATGTAAATGAGTGGTTCCTAGATGGTCTTCATGCATGTGAGGAGAAAGGGGGAATTTAGAAATTATTTAAGGGTTAAAATTTTAAGATGCATTTTTTTAGATTTATTTTTTTTTAAACTGGGTGATTTGTATGGTTTTGGTGCACAGTTTTCAAAACTATGGGCCAACTTTACAACCCTTACTAGGAACACCTTGGATTCTTTATGAGTTGGACACATGATTGGGAGAATCATGTTCTGACCATTAAAAAATGGATCTATTAAACTACAAATCCTATCAACATAAATATTTCATGGTTATAAATAATTGTGCACTAGCCATGTGATAAAAATAATTCCATAAAAATTTAAAAAAAAATATCAAATTCAAATACCAAAACCTCATGAATAATAGTGAAAGTAAATAAATTAATAAAATAAATAAAATAACTATGAAATTAAGGGTCAGGTGTGGTAGAACTTCCCACAATAAAACATTATGGCCCTGGAAATTCATCGAGGTCCTAATGGATGGTGCGGAATTCAAAATATAGTAGGTACTATGAAATTATTTCAGGTTAGAGAAATACCCAAAGAAGAAAACCATAGACCACCCCATAATCCCATGTATAAAGGTCATAGGAATTCAACCAAGAGAAAAAACTCAAAAGTAAATAATCCAATAAAACAAAGATCTTAAGGTGTCTCCCCACCATATAAGGTTTCAACTTATATTTTTGGGTCAACTAAGACGAATGGTTCTAGAAAACGTGCTACAGTTGTTACCTGAATCTTAACCAGGAACACTGAAACAAATCAACTATCCCAACACCAATAAAGGGTAAAGTAATGGATTATAAATATGGTTATCCCCACCATTTATTAATTTTTTTAACATAGTTTACTAATAACACAATCTTAATTCTCATCCAAAAGGACTCAAATAAAAATACCCAATTGAAGACACACTCATAATCTCACCAAAACAATAATTCATTCTCTAAAAATGAGAAAAAAGAGGTAAATAACCTAAATTAGAAACATGTTTTAGGAACCTATTATGGATTAAAAGAATAATATAGAGAGAAAAAGGGGTTGTAAGGCTCCTAATGGAATCTATAAACACCCAACAATATATGAAGGAAATCACCAAGGTCCCAAGGATGTATAAAATAGGTTACTACTCCCAAAATTAACCTCAAACATTCCATAAAATCCTAATATCTTGTAATGGATACTCCATTAGATGAAGATAAACTATAGAAAAAAGGTTGGACACCAATAATAATTACTCAAACAAAAACATGTCTCAACATAATCAATATGGTCCCTAGTATCATTTCAAGGGAGGATAACTTAGGACATCACTCTTGGAATACAACCTCTTGGTTAACTTGACTGAATAACCAAAACATAGTTTCCATCCTAGTTACCCCCCCACTCATCTAAGACTCCCCATAAAAATCAAAGTACATAATAATCACTAAGTCACACACATCATCAAAACGATTAACACACCACAAGTAGTATAAAAGAAAAAACTCAAAGAAATAATTAATCTAAAAAATATACCTCAAGACCTTCAATTGCCTCAAGCTCAATATGCCCCAACCTTAATACTGATGTTTATCATTAATCCCAAAACCATAATTCACCCAAAAAATAGAAGGGGAAAATAGAAACTACTATTCAACTTTCATCAAGACCCTCTAGGGAACACTAAAAAACACAAAACATGAACCCAAATGAATACCAAATTCACCGTGTTAAGATAAAGGAAAAACTCTCTTCACCAAAAAACTAAAAACCCCATATTTAAAACTAAGATGTTTTATATGAATAAGTTTTTCTGTTAAAATAAACCTTTCACATTTCCCCACATAGATAAAACACAATTTAAAATATCACAACCAAAAAAATAGTTCACATTTCAAAATAACTAAATTCATGAAATTCTCCTTATAAATAATTTTTAATCCCATAAAAATTTAAAAAACATAAAACATCAATGAGAATTACTTTAAAAAATATATACCTAAATATTAAATCCTTAAAATATCCATTTAAATTGATTTTAGATATTTATAATATTTTTTTGAAATTGCATAATGAATATTTATGAAGAAAATCCATTTTTGATTCATTTTTAAAAAAATCTTGATTATTAATTTCAAATCACACATTTACAGTTTAAAAAACATTATCCCTTTAAAGAGCTCATTGATAACAAACAAAATAATATTAACATGCTACATAAAACAACTCTAAATACAAAAAAAATACAAAAAGAATAAAAAAAACAGAGGGGATGGTGGTGGTGCATGGTTTGGCCCCCAGGTTTGATGGATTGTGTGCCCACCATTCCACAACCACAAAGATCTTCTTTAAACCATGCATATAGGATATTCATGGTTTTCCAAGCCATGTGAGTTCCTTGTGTGCCACCGGTTCAACTTCCAATTTCACCCTAAAACATGATAACTCATGAAACAACCCATAAGTGTTAAAACATCAATAACTCCAATAAAAAATCCATCAAGAAGAATCAAATTAAATCTCAAAAAATAAAAAACAAATCCTGAATTCCCATGTTAAGTTGAGTTTCATCATGACCAATAGTGACCAGGTGAAAAACCATTACCTTCCTACCAAGATTCGACGATCCAATATCCCATCTACCAGATATCTAAAATAATAAGTGTGCTCCCAGAACCTATGAACTCTTAATAACTTGGGATATGATATCATTTTTCATGAAACAACCAGGTATTTCCCTATTTCAGATGCCTGAGCTAGCTCATGACATACATGAGGTGCATTTTTAATCTCCCCATACTAGTGAAAATCCCTAAATAAATCACTTAAGTTGTATTGGGGATGATTTGGAACATCATATAAATTAAACTAACAAAAAAAATATTGAAAATTTGAATTGACCTGTCCATAATTCAAACATCCATGCCAAAAACAAATAAGAATAATAAAATACAATAACATGATATAAAATAAAATAAATTCACTAGAATCATATCTAACTCCCTCACACACAAAAACCCTATACTATCCTCCATAACCTCACATATGTAATGTGTGTCCCTTAAAGTAAAGGAAACAAGCAAATATTTGATTTGGATTATGCATTAAGGAAACTAAAAATGAACACTAATATACTTAGTGTGACCTAAGGTCACTCACCATCCAACATCTTGGGAACGCTTCTCTAATATTTTTCTAGAAAAGAGACAATTCATTGAAAATATTTATAATTGGAACTCGAACCTGCAAGATCCAATTCATCTATAGACACCAAGTGGTGTGAGTAGGGTTTAATCTATAAGATCAGTAGGTAATCACTACAGATTCAATGAATTTTCATTTTTCAAAACATTCTAAGAATACGAGTTTGAAATATAATAAATTAAAATAGTGTTTTCTATCACTTTTTAAAAATGATAGAGTTGTATTTTCTTTTTAAAAATACATTTTTCCTTTTAAAAACATAAAAATGATTCAAACCCAAATTTAAATATCTTTTCATTATCTAAAATGAACTAATTAGAAAAGTTACAAAATAAAACAAAAAAAATAAGTATTCAATACCGAATGCTAATATCAATGGTATAAAAAAAGCTAGTGTGAAATAAAGTAATGAAAGTAATATATTAAACTTTTCAAGTAATCAAACCAACAACACATATGAACCAATTTGAAAATAAATGTAAGTTCCATAAATAATATCATTTCCATAACTAATCAGCATGGGAAATCTCTATTCTATCTATGTTCCTTGGAACCCTAGGTCCTCATATTATCTTTTGAACTAATTATCTATCCAAATGTGTACAAAAATACCTAAGGATATCATTCATTAGCCTATAGTTATGGTGTCACCTATCCCATGAAACCACATCCAATAAACCCACTAAGGATTATATGACTTGGCCTAGTGGTGTGATGTTCCCCAACATGACACCACGACCTTTATCTTCAATGTAGTTAGTTAAATTGGAATAATCCAAAAGGGATACTTAACACAATTCTTCTACCCTTACATACTTGGTTTCCCATAATCTAATTTTATTCAAATATATCACCTTCTATTTAAAAATCTTTCCCATTTATAATTAACAATCCATTTCTATTTAAAACATAAAAAACTTTCCTTCCATGTAATTTCATTATCCATGACCCCTTTTTTATTTTATGTCATTTAAAAATCAAAACCATATTTCAAATTTTCTTTATGAACTTCCAAATGGGCCTTTTATTTCAAAAATAATGGATATGAATATATATATATATAATTAAGTAAGTAAATACATGTTAGCACACACACACACACACATATATATATATAATTAGGAAAACACGTGTACATGTGTATATATACACAATTACATATATATTTATACACATATTCATATAATGATTTCAAAATAAATATATATCAATTATAGGAAGTCTAATTGAAATATCATAAAATTTTCAAAATCCTTTTTAAACTAAAGAAGTAACCTACTCTTTGAAACTAAAGTATCCTAGGAGAATCAAAATCAATGAAATAAATTATAATAATCATTATATAATCATCACAATCATGATAAAACAATAAATAATATTGAGATAATTTGAAAAACACACCCAAGTCAAATTAATATAAATTCCCAACAAACCCCCTTTGAGATACCTCTTACAATTTTAAAAAACTGTCTTTAATACCAATCCCCTTTGAAAAAAATCTTTAGGAATTTAATAAAATAAAGAGTATGAATAATTTATAGAGGAAACATCTTAAAGAAATCCATGCATACAAGGTTTTTAAGGAAAAATATAAATGAATAGAAACACATACCTGGAATAAGCACAAATGAAGCGGGACCTTTGAAAATGAAGAGAGGAAGGTCCCAAGAGAAATGCACATGCCTTAAGAATAAAAACTATAAGAAATAAAAAATCAAACTCACCTAATATTAAGATACAAGTGTTTGAGATGATGAGGAAATGAGTGAATAAGTGTAAAATAAAGGGAGAAGAAAGAGGGGAAGGGGGATTTCTAACTTGGACTGAATATACTCAAAATTAGAAGAAAGAGGGGTTGAAAATGAAGTGTGGAAGATAGTAAGTCACAAAAATAGGGGTATCCTGGTTGGATATCATGTGGATTAGGGATATTGGATGAAAGGGGGTATAATTTAAGGGTTAAAAACATTAAGTTTCATTTTTATTTTTTTATTTTTTTTTAAAATACATTGATTCTCATTGTTTTACCACATGGTTTACCAAAATGTGTTCTAACCATGAACCCCTTACTATGAACACCAGAGAACCCACACAGTTTTTTAATATTCTTAGAAAACCCCATGTGACAACCATGAAAAATGTATCTACTAAGTTTTAGACCCTATATACATGGATTCTGAATGGATATAACTAATTGTACACTAACCGTGTGACAGACATAATTACTTAAAATTTTCAATAAAAATATCAAATTTAAAGTCCGAAAAATAAAAAACAATAATGGAAATTAATTGATTAGTTAATTTATTAATTAAATATGAAATTAAGATTTGGTGTGGATAGAGACCTTTAGTGTGGGTACGTGTGGTGGTGACAGAGGGTATTTGGTTGTAGTTGATGGCTATAGGGGTTGTGGGTGTGGTGCACCAATAAGGTGGCTAGTGAGGAAGACATACAAAGGGTGGAAAGGGATATATTTAACAAATGGGAAGAGTAACATGACACTAGAGAAGAGAGTTCTGTAGGGGGATATTTATTGTTAAACCTTTAGATTTAAATTGGAATTAGAGAAGTTGAATAATCCTTGAATTCTTTTTATTTGATAGTCACTAATACCACCTTTAGTGACTATCATATGGAATTATCTAACTTTTGCATCCATGGAAACCCAATTCACCCATATTGTAATGTGTAATTATGATTTTATTACTATTCTGATTAAAAATATTATCCAATAATAATACAAACAAATTATTATAATAGTAAATATAAATATAATTTTTAAAATCATAAAATTAAATAAATAAGAATTATAATTTCTGTAACTTTAATTTTTTTTGTATAATAAAAATCCAAGAATTGATATCATAGTGAAATTTACTCCAAAAATTTATTAATAGTATATGAATTAAATTTGGAAAGTTTATTATTTTATTAATTAATTTTACAGCTATATATATATATAATCAGTTAGTTTTCAATATTATGATAAAAATTTATATTTGGTTGCTCAGGTGGGAGCTTATGACTTTGTAGAGGATTCTATTTTCCCAATCCTCTAATTTTTATTTTTAAATTATAGAAGATGTAAAAAAGAGAGTTTGAAAGTGAATATTTAGTGAAGAGATGATTTTTTGATCCTTTAAAGGAATTCACATTGTGGTATTTCATTTATAATATCATGTTTGTGAGAGTTCCTCATGGTTGCGGATCCAGTCATAGTGAAGTGAACATTTATTTAAATATGGGGATATGTAGTTGATTTTATCTATCTTTGGGGTTGGATTGTGTCATGGTTTTAAACCATGATATTTTTTTGTTCCTTCCCAATTTTTATATTCATGGTTTAGTGTGGAATTTTGGTAGGAATCCTAATTTTATAGGTGGAGGAGGAAATGGTTGTGGATATTTTTCATGGTATAAATGGTGTGGTTTAATGAACACCATATTGTGGTTTTATCATAAGGATTTTAGGTTTAGAGAAAATTGTTTGTGGTTTCCAGTGGCTACATCATGGCTTGGACAAGGATGAAGTTTATGAAAGGATATGACTTGTGAAGATTTTGAATCACGCTATTTTGAAGTACCATTGTTTTGTATCAGTGTAGAAAAAACTAAACCATGTAATAATTTGTGTTCATCGTGACATATTTTAATCCCTCAAGTTTCTAATATAAATTTGAGGTTTCTCTTTCCTAATGATTGGTTTCTCTATTTGTCTTAAATCCCTAGGTAGCTGTGGGAATTTTCTCGAAGATACCTTGGGGATTGGGGAGGTTTATGAGTCTTAGAGTTTAAGATCCCTCATGAAGTAAATTGATAAAGGGGTAGATATGAATTTATCTCAATTGATTCATGATCAATATAATATTGATATTTACCCCAAAAGTTGTAGAACTATTGAAAAAATCATTTTACCTAATAATGCAGTGGCCAAATAACTTTCACATTAGAAGCATGCTATGAATTATTTCATAAGAAAATTAATTCATGAGTATTGAAGATATTTTCATGATGTATTTTTTAAAAACATTATCATGGATAAGTTAGGTGTTGTTTAGAACTAATATATAATTAAAGAAATGAATAAATTATTAAGTTTAGTTAATTATTCCATAGTGATCTACTGAACATGATCTTGTGTGTGAACCAAAACATCTTGTGAAGAATTCAAGGGGAAATAAACCTTAAAGTCACGGTCTCATTAATTCTTGTAGGTAAACCTTGGGAAGTCCTTATACAAGTGTGGTGGTTTACCCTTATATTGTATATGGTGATAAAAAAAGACATAATAACACTGTCTATGTTTATATAAAAATCATGGGAGGTAGCTAGAAACTGACTATGATGAGATAAAGAGAAAATGAGCATGTTTAATCCCATGGTGAAATGAAATATACCTATAAACTATGCCCATAGAGAAAATTCCCATAGTGATATATGTTTTTTTATGACTAGAGAGATATATGGTGTGGGAAAATGTTTTATATCATGGTATTCATTGGAAGATATGTTTGAGAGGAGATAAATGAATTACTAAAATGGTGATATATGGAGAGATATACACATAGATATTTAATCTAGATAACATCAACTAAACCTTGTTTTGGCGGAAACCTACACACCATGGTGAAGTTATTTCTTTAAACAAATAATGTGTTTAACTTTTTATAGGGTGAAAAAATATTTAAATTTTTGATGAAACATCCCAAAGATTATTTTAAAGAGGATTTTGAAGAATATGAGGAGAAGAACAATGGTGTTCATGTGATTTGAACTTAGAGATATGTGAGGAGGTAAGTGAATGATTGATTGAATTTTTAACACACCTTTTTATTTTTATTATACTTAGAGTTTATGACCATATTCCTACTCCATAACTTATTATTTTTTATAATAATATTGGAATACAAACAGTGGGATCCCAAATGTTGTACATAAAGTATTAGTTAACTAATAAGAAGAGTGTGTGGACCTTTAAAATACCTTGGAAAATGTGTGTTCTATATCTCTCTATCTCACATCATCTTGTGGCTTCACTCATCCCTATAAAAATTCTATATTTTACAATGAATCATTTGCGATGGATCAGAATTCCATCGAAAATATTCATCATAAAAAAGTTTTTTGTGATGTGATAATATTTAAAATACAAATATAATTTTTCATGGTGTATATTTGTGATGAGGAACTACTCTATCGCAAATACTTTTGGCAACAATGAACATACACAGGCAAGAAATAGTTATTTATGATAGAACTCACCAACACTTCACAAAACAGTATGTTGGAAATAGTTATTTGCAATGGGATTAAAATTTTATTAATTAATAAATTTGTATTTTTTGGTCGGAGTAGATTACTCAAGAAGGGGGGTGAATTCAGTATCTATAAAAATTTCTGACTAAAAAGTATTTCTAAAAAGTTTCCCCGGAAGTTTAATACATCCCAGTTAATCAACGTTATACTGTTATAAGAGTTTGACTATTTGAATAACTTCTTAGAAGATTGATTAGTTCTCAGTAATCTTAATATCAGTTATTAATATTACTTTTGAAGCTATTATACTAAGGAAATTCAATTTTAACATCTTTCCAAGAGTAACTATCAAAGTGAATTTAGAGATTTCTTAATTATATAGTAAATTAGTAAAACAGAGAAGACTAAATTAAGCAGCACAGCGGATATGAAACAAGTGGTTCAGTCTCAAGTTGAGACCTAATATACTTCACTTGGTGATCACCTTCCACCAAGTAGTTTATATAAATAAACTTGATTCACACCCTGGATCGGGGTTAACAACAATACACAGTACTGTCCAGGCCACACAGGGACCTCTTCCACAGTTCTTTATGGGTACAGACAACCAGGCCACACAAGGACCTCTTCCACACTTATCTGTGGGTATACACAAGAGTAAAAGAATGTTTGAGTAAGGATATCTTGTATCCTTAAGTTTAATGCAAGAGACAGAGTGTGTTTATATACAAATATACACTCTTTTAGAAAATTAATAAAATGATACCTAATAGAGCAGTAATATTGAGATAGTTTTAGAAGTTCTCTGAGTGTTGGTCTTTGTTGCTGTGGACTTCTGAGATGAGGCAGATGCAAAAATCAAGTTCTCGTATGGAAAACAGAGTGTCACAAGTCAGATAGATTTTCCTTGTGTTATTTGTGGTGTTTTACAGTGTGAATATGTTCTTGGGATTCCAGTATGCTCCGTGTGTTCTTTATCAGAGTTGAGTTGCATGAGCCAATTCTCTAAAATTTATTCTGTTATCATGCTCACGCCCACCAGCGTTTTCTTTGTATTGTGCTACTTCCTGCTTTTTCTGGTCCACATTACTCTTTTATCTTGGAGTGCATGTGTTGGGGCCAACAGGTTGCATGTATTATGCACCTCATACCTCGTACTGTCTGATGATATGTCTACAAATAAACATTAATTATGCCAGTGCATTGAAATCTTCAAACATGACAGTTAGAGATTAAATTGAAAGACGACAAAATATATTAGGAAACAGTGTCACATTATGTCATGGAAACAGTGTCTCCTTCACATGGTGTCTAGATTGGTCAGGGTGTCTCGTAGTAATGGTGTCTTACAGTCACAGTATCTCATGGTCACGGTGTCTCATGGTCACGATGTCTACTTGTTCACGATGTCTTGTTCGCGGTGTCTTGTTCACGGTGTCTTGTTCACGGTGTCTTTTTCATGGTGTCTTGTTCACGGTGTCTTGTTCACGGTGTCTCATAGTCATGGTGTCTTCTTGTTCATGGTGTCTTGTTCATGGTGTTTGGATATCACGGTGTCTGGATGTCATGGTGTCTCATGACTTAAGAAAATATCTGTATTCATACTTAATCATTAGTATTTATGAAATGAATTAAACTTAATCATTTTTCAGAGAAATCATTTTAAAGTGAATCAATAGAAAGTAAATAGTATCCAAACTGAGTGTATAGCACTTAAGAGATTTGGATAGCTTTTACTAAGCTACTAAACATTTGATGTGAGATAGAGTACATAGAGTTAACATAGTTTATAAACTAAATAGGATTTGTGATCATTAAAACATGATTAATACATGAAGAGTCCAAAAATCTCCACCTTTTTTATGATCACATACCCTATAGATTTATAATGTACATTTCTACTAACAAGATCGTTCAAATGAGCATATAATATATATACAATGATTTCTATCTCCCATATAAACATGTCTCAAAAATTTCTCCCCCTTTTGGGATTATCAAAAGGTAGCAGAAAAATAAAGACAAAAGAGTCAATAAAAGGTGCATAATGTATTAGATAAATATAAAGGCATTACAAAATGTGAAATAAAGGAAACAAGACTCCTATAAAAATAGAGTAAACATTGTCCTTAGTTCACTGACTGGTCTTCTCTTTGCCTTTAGTAGTAGCAGCAGAAGAGGAAGCCATAGGAGCAGAAGTTGAGGTAGAAGAAGGGAGTGAGCTGGTTGATAGGGAAGGTAAAGGAAGGCCTTTAAAGACAGAGGGAGCCAATGTAGGTGCATTAGAAGACCAAGGTAGTTGTTGATCAAGGATCACAAGTCTAATCTGACTCAGTTCCTGAATGACAAACATAGAAGTGGAGGCTAGGGCAGAGGTGAATGTTGGAAGATCAGGACTCATAGGGGCATCCGCAGGAGCAACAATGGATGTACTATGTACATGAATATAGGGCCTCAAAAGCTTGATAAAATCCACAATGATCTCTCCACCATACTGTATAGCTTTCTAAAAGTCATCCTTGTTTTCAATAAACTTATCCAATGGACGAGTGAACACTGTGACCTTTTGAACTTGGGTCTTGAAATCTTGAGTAACAGGAGGAATCCACAAATTTTCAACAAGATATATTTAGAATGATTGGTCATGTCAGTCTTTGAGAAGATTTGGTTGAATTATAAATCCACCTTTGTGGTAATTTATTACTGAGAATCATTGGAAACTTTTGAATAGATTTGGACCATATCAAGAACTCTATCAATGTTCTTGATAACTTCATTTAGAGAATCTTTATTAAAGACACTATGCACAATCTGAAGTTCTTCTTTGAACACTGTTCTAAGTAGGTCATTGTCTAGGGAAGGTTGAGATGATTTCCTAGATGCCTTAGAATCATTGACCTCTATGGTTAGATATTTCAGTTGGTTTAGCACCTTTTGAAGACACCCTGTATACTCATCAATGAGTTTGTTAAGATTAACAACTAGCTCTCTCATCTAATTCACAATCTATTTGTTCATTTTAGCGACCTTTTCAGCTAAGGAAGCTAAATGAGGTTGAATTTGAGAGACAACATTTGATGGGGTTTGAGGAACAATAGGTTATATGGGATGAGAAGCAAGCTATGATCTTGAATGCATCTCTCTCTGCATTTCTTCAATCATACCTCTTAGAGTATTCACTTCATCACTAAGCAGTTTATTTTAAAATCTGACTTCTTGAATCTCATGAAGCATTTTGGGTTGTATTTTCCAAATAACTTTCTACAACAACAATGAGGCATCTTTCTCACTTAGATGTGTCACAAGAGCAGGTTGAGAATTCAGGACTTTTTCAATACCAGACAAAAGGGTAGAACCATATTATTTTATATCATCTTTACTCACAAAGGATGGTTGTTCTGATGAAGGTTCATAAATATGGACTGATACAGGCTCAGGTTCCTTCTCAAGAGCAAGATTAGAGACAGATTTCAATTGGAACATAGTAGAAAGGTCAAGGCCTTTTACTGAAACTTGCTGAGAGTCATCCACATCATAGAAACTGGGGAACTTATACTGAGTGTCTATAGGGATTGAAACAATAAGGTTTGGTACTTCAGTAGATTCCATATTTGGGGTTTTCTCCCCCTCAATAGTTGCATCCTTCTCAGGACTGAGAGGCTTAGGGTCTTGATATAATTCCACAAACTCATCTCTTAGTTCCTCTCTCATTTTCTTTCTATCCAACTGAAAATCCAACTCTATCATTTCCTTAGCCAAAGGAATAACTTTAGGAATAGATTATTCCATTGGGAGTTTTTTAAGATCAGCTTCTTGCATAGCAGGTAATTCTTCTTTTGTAGGTTCTTCCACAGTATTCTTCTTGGTTTCTTTGAAAGTAGATTTTGTTTCATCCTCGGGTTGATCTTTCAGATTAACAACTTCTGTTGAAGCAGGTACTTCCTTTTCACTTACAACATGAGGGACATGAGTACTTTCTTCCTCAATAGATATAGTTTCCCTGGGGGTCATAACAGCCTCTTCATCCTCTTCTTCAGAATACTCAACAACCTCATCTGGTTTGAAACCAGGATCAGAAATATCTCTTGGTCTTGAGGGATGTTCCACATGAATGAATTTTTCCTAAATTATATCATCTTCTTCCACCCATGACTTTTTTCAAGGGTTCCAATTTATTTTCATCCTCTTGATAGTGATTTTTGAAAGGAATTACTCACAATCCTTGATAACTTCCTTATTCGGTCCAACCATACCTTTGGCATGAAGCATGGATGAGATAAGACGAGAGTAAAATAGGGAGGTTGACTTGGATGTGGCTTTGATCAGTTCACACAAATGGTGTATGATATACTTACAAAGGTTGATCTTATGCCCAATTTTCATAAGATGAATCAGAAACACATCCTGATATTTTAATACATAAAAATCACCTTTTCTTGGGCTAATCAGGTTCTATATAAACTTAAAAAATCCTTGATTCTCCATCTAGTTCAGCATCAATGTCTCTTCTCTTGGTGCCATTTCTGGTCAAGATTTTCATAGAATCTTCTAAGACAAAGAATTCACTAGAAGGTGGAGGTCCTCTCTGATAATCCTCACAGATGCCTTCAGGAGGTATCCTAAGTCATGTATCCCATAACCTCGAAGAGAATGATCATTTCTGCCCATTGATCTAGCTTCTCACAACATATCCATCTTCAGACTCAAAGGATAACTGAACATATTGATAAAAGTAATCCACAAACTTAGGGTAGATAGGACTATCTTCCTTCAAAAACCACTCTAACCAGCCTTTCTCCTTTAAAACATTCAAAATCAAAGACTTACTTGATAGAAGCCATTTGGGGAAAACCTCTTTCTCAGGTACTACAACTCGGTTTACCAAATTTGGGTTTGGGGGCCTTAGGGTGCTAGCTTGGGTGATATTTTCTTCTTCTTTGAACTATGTTTCTCAGGAGTCGACGATGAAGGGAGTTTCATCCTGGGCATTCACCAAAGGTTTGAGAGAGAGAAAGGTTTAAGGGTTGAGGAAGGGTTACAAATAGAGTGAATAGAAGAAGGATCAAGTGAAGGACAAGTCATACTTCATTTATTTTATCATTTAGGAATACCAAACCTGGAAAAAGTAAAAATGTGAGAAAAATAAAGAGGTGAAATGAATAATTATCGTGATACGGTTTTTAATTCATAACTAAAAATTAAAAAAAAACTTTATGGTGAGACCATATCGGGTCTTTACGGTGATACAGAGAATGAATGTTGCGGTGAGACAGTAACTGAGCATTACAGTGATACAGTGAACGAACTTCATGGTGAGACAGTAAATGAGCATTACGGTGAGACAGTAAACAGGAAACAGTAAGATATAAGATAGTAAGACATTTATTTAAGATTTATCATGCCTAATTCATGTATGATGTAGTCTATTCTTTTAGAATTTAATGATTTGGTAAATATATCTGCAAGCTGATACTCAGTACCAATGAATTCCAATGTGATATCACCCTTTTGATAATGATCTCTCAAAAAGTGATGTCTTACATCCTCATGCTTTGTCCTATAATGTGAAATAGGATTTTTCGAGATTTTAATAGCACTTGTGTTGTCACAATTTATAGGTACATGCCTAAATTGATGTCCATAATCTAGTAATGTGTATTTCATCCCCAAGATTTGTGCACAACAGCTTCCAACAACTATATATTCAGCTTCTACAGTAGATAATGAAACATAATTTTGTTTCTTACTGCACCATGATACTAGTGACTTTCCTAAAAAGTGACATGTTCTAGAGGTGATTTTTCTATCTAACTTACAGCCACCGAAGTCAGTATCAGAATAACTAACTAATTCAAATGATTGTCCACTAGGATAGAACAGTCCTAGATTGGGTGTATGCTTGAGGTATTTGAAAATTCTCTTTACATCATTTAAATGAGATTCCTTAGGATTTTATTAAAAATGAGCACACATACACACACTAAACATAATGTAAGTTAGACTGGCATTTAAGTAGAGTAAACTTCTAATAATTTCTCTATAAGTGGTCTGATCAATAGATTTTCCATCTTCATCAAGATCCAACATAAAAGTGGTATTCATGGGAGTGTTACTACTTTTAGTGCTATACAATCCAAAAAGTTTTAGAAGATATCTAGTGTATTTACTTTGAGTTAAGATAATTCCATTATTATTTTGAAAGATTTGAAATCCAAGAAAGAATTTTAGTTCACCCATTAAACTCATTTCAAATTCATTTTGCATCATTTTAGAAAAATCAACACAAAAATAATTTCTTGAGGATCCAAATATAATGTCATCTATGTATATTTTAAAAGCTAAAACATCATTATAAATTCGATTTATAAAAATGGTAGGATCATCTATTCCTTTTGTAAAACCTTTAGAAATAAGAAAAGTAGTTAACTAATCATACCAGGCTCTTGGAGATTGTTTTAAACCATATAAATATTTTGATAATTTAAAAATATGATTTGGAAAATGGGGGTTTTTAAAACCAGGGTGTTATTCTAAAAAGACATCCTCGGCTATATACCCATTTAAGAATGAACTCTTAACATCAATTTTATATAGTTTGAAATTCAGATGTGCAGCATAAGCAAGCAGGATTCTAGTGGCCTCAAGTCTAGCAACTGGTGCAAAGGTCTCCTCATAGTCAATTCTTTCTTCTTGACTATAGACTTGTGCAACTAATATAGCCTTGTTTCTAACTATGTTACCAGCCTCATCTACCTTATTTCTAAACACCTATTTAGTGCCTATGGTGAATGTGTCCTCAGGTCTTTCAACAAGTTTCCAAACTTTGTTCCTTTCAAACTGATTATGTTATTCTTGCATATCCATCACCCAAAATTCATCATTGATAGCATCATTAATGCTTTTAGGTTTAAGTTGTGACAAGAAGACTTGATTTTCAACCTGATTTCTAAGAGAAGCTCCAGTTTGTGTTCCTTGTGTCTAGGCCTCCTACAATAGCATCTAAAGGATGGTTCTTAAGAGTTCTAACAGTTCTAGAAAAGGAGGGACTAGTGATTTTAGGTTCATCAACAGGTTCCAGTTCATTATGGTTTGAGTCTAAGGAATTTTTAGAACCGGAAGTTCTCACAGATTCTTTCACAGAATAGTTTGAAGATTTTGGATTAATGTTCAGATTCGATAGATCATCTTCCAGGTTCTCTAGAATGGTTTTAGGCTCATGTGGATCTGTTTCATCAAATTTGACATGGATAGATTCTTCCACACATTTAGTTATTTTATTGAACACTCTATAGGCTTTACTGGATATAGAAAATCCTAAAAAGATACCTTCATCACTCATGGATGCAAATTTGTCAAGATTTTCCTTAGTATTAAGAATATAGAATTTTCAGCCAAAAACTTTGAAGTAGTTGATCTTGGGTTTTCTATTGTTCCATAACTCATAAGGAGTCCTCTTAAGAATCGGTCTAATCAAGACTCTATTGATTATTTATCATGATGTATTGACATCTTTATCCCAGAAATAAATATGCGGTTCATATTCACTAAGAATTGTTCTAGAAATCTCTTGCAGGGTTCTATTTCTTCTTTCTACAACTCCATTTTGTTGAGGTGTTCTAGGGGCAGAGAAATTTTGATTATAACCATTTTATGAGAAAAAGGATTAAAACTCTTGATTTTTAAACTCACGGCCATGATCACTTCTTAAGAATTTGAATCTAAGTCCACTAATATTTTCCACATACTTGGAATATTTAGTAAAATAAGAGTAGACTTCAGTTTTGTGAGCCAAAAAAAAGGTCCAAGTATATCTAGAAAAGTCATCTACAAGAACATAAACATAGTGATTCCCATTTAAACCAGAAAATCTAGATGGTCCAAATAAATCAATGTGAACCAGTTCGAGAGGTTGAGAATTTGACACTTATTTCTTTGGTTTGAAGAAAATTTTGTGTTGTTTGCCCTTTTGAAATGGATTACATACTTTGTCATTTGGAAACTCAAGTTTGGGTAAGTCTTTAACAAAGTTTTTTCTAGTTAGCTTTCTAAGGGAGTTAATATTACAGTGTCCTAGTCTCCTATGCTAGAACCAAGACTCTTTATGAAATACACTTAAACATGAAGAATTTTGAGAAGCTAAGGAATCTAAGTTAATAGAGTGAACATTTTCATTTCTTAAAGCAGAAAACAATAATTCATATTTAGAATTAAAGAAATTTCAAGCATCATTTTCAAATCTAACATGAAATCCATCATCACATAATTGTAAGATACTAAGAAGATTATATTTTAATCCATCAACAAATAGTACTTTAGAAATTAAAACTGATTTAGAGTTACCGATTTGGATGAGGCCAATTATCTTTCCTTTTTCATTTTCACCAAATGTGACATGTCCTCCATCTATTTTTATTTGATTCTTGAAGCATGAGTAGCCTTTTATCATGCATCTTGAATATCCATTGTCCATGTACTATACACTTTTATAGGAACTCTTTAAGCAGCTTTCCTACAAAAATATTAAGCAAAAACAGATTTGGTACCCATACTTGTTTGGCTCTAGTAATATTAGTAATGAGTGCTTTAGGAACCCATATCTACCCCATAGGTTTCCTATAAGCATTAAGTAAATTATTTTAAAAATAAACTCTATTTGGTCCAGAAAAACTTGAAACAGTAGAATATGTATCATGAATTGAATTAGTAGATTTGTGTCCAGAATTGGGAGTAAAACTATATGTCCTAGATCTTGAAACAAAAATTTTTCTACCAAGATTTCTTTTCCCATGTTGATAATCAATGCCAGTGTTGTATTTAGGGGAAATTTTTTTCCTAGCATTTGAGTAAGGGTATTCTTCCCATTTGTAAACTTTTCAAGGTCATTCTTCAATTTCTCATTAGACATTCTTAATTTGTTGTTTTCTTTGACTAGTTGAGCATTTTTCTCTTTTTCAGTTGTGAGTTCAGATTTAACAGTCACAGTAAGAGTATATTGTTTCTTCAATGATTTATATTTGTCTTTTAGTTCGTTGCATGTTTCTTCAAGCATGTTACAGTATTCAAACATTTCTTCATTAGTCATATTTTTAGAGTCACTCTCATTTTCAAAATAGTAAGAATTATGTATAGGAGAGTCCAGTGTTACCTCAGATGTGTTTGTCATAAAACACATATTAGCTTTGTTTTCATGTTCATCATGTGATGTTTCTGAGTCACTTGAACTGTCCTCAGAAGCACTCTAGGTTGCTTTCATGGCCTTTTTATACTTCCTTTCCTTGTTCTAATATCTCTTTTTTTACTTGAGCTTTGGAAAATCTGCCTTGATATATCTTTTGTTCTTACATTCATAGCAGACAATCTCATCAGCCTAGTCACTTCTTTTCCAGTCCTTCTTCCAATTTCCTTTTTGGTCATATTTTCCCTTGAAGTTAGGCTTTCTAAAAACGTTCTTCTTCTTGTAAAATTTATTTAATCTTCTGGGTAATTGAGCCATCTCCTCATCACTGCCAGGTGATGATTGTTCACTATTAGAACTTTCTACAGAAGCTTCCAATTTCCCTTTGTCTTTGTGCTTATAGGTGGTGGTCTTGAATGCAACAGATTTCCTCTTTGGTTCATCCTCCTCTTCTATGTTGACTTTCAGTTCCTCTTCATACATCATTAGTTTCCCAATGAGTTCTTTTATAAGTATCTTACTGATGTCGCATGATTTTCTAATAGAGACAGAGGTTCCTCTCCATCATTCAGGAAAACATCTGAGAATTCTCATGATTTTTTCTTTAGCAGTGACTTCTCTTCCAAGAGAAATCATTTTGTTGAAAATCTCATTGAACTTAAGATACATGTCAGAGATAGGCTTATCAGGTTTCATTATAAAGTTATCATATTTAATAGTATAAGTATTAAGTCTCATTTCTTTTACACTATATGTTCCTTCATGTGAGACTGACAGGGTATCCCAAATTTCATGGGCAGTTTTACAAGTAGAAATTCTATTGAATTCCTCATCTCCTAAGGAAAAGTATAAAGCATTCATAGCTTTGCAATTGTTATTGTAAGCAGTTTTTATAGGATCATCCCATGTGATTCTATCAGTAGTAGGAATCTTATATTCATCTATAATGGAAGATCAAATTTCAAAACCCATACTTTCTAAATGCACTTTCATTTTGATTTTTCATTGAGCATAGTTGGTTCCATTAAAAAATGGTGTTATGTTGGTTGCACCACCTTTTAATCTATTATCCATAATAAATATTTTGAAAGAGCTAGAAATTTTAAATTAACAAAAATTGACAGATCTTTTAAAGTACAACTATAATCACAGTTGAAGTAGGTTAAACAAAGTCTTAATAAACACCCTCTGATACCAAATGTTGGTCTGATTAGATTACTCAAAAATGGGGTTGCATTGAGTATCTATAAAAATTTAGAAGTAAAAAGTATTTCTAACAAGTTTCCCCAAAAGTTTAAATACATCCCAGTTAATCAAGGTTATACTGTTATAAGAGTTTGACTTTTTAATAACTTCTTAGAAGATTGATTAGTTCTCAGTAATATTAATATAAGTTATTAATATTACTTTTGAAGCTATTCTACTAAGCCAAGAAAATTTTAACTTCTTTCCAAGAGTAACTATCAAAGTGAATTTAGATATTTCTGAATTATACAGTAAAGCAGTAAAACAGATAAGACTAAATTAAACAGCACAGCAGATATGAAACAAGTGGTTTGGTCTCAAGCCAAGACCTAATCCACATCACTTGGTGATCACCTACCACCAAGAAGTTTATATAAATAAATTTGATCCGCACCCTGGATTGAGTTTAACAATAGTACACAGTACTGTCCAAGCCACACAGGGACCTCTTCCACAGTTCTTTGTGTGTACAGACAACCAGACCACATAAGGACCTCTTCCACACTTATCTGTGGGTATACACAGGAGTAAAAGAATGTTTGAGTAAGGATGTCATGTATCCTTCAGTTTAATGCAGGAGACAGATCATGTTTCTATACAGATACACACTCTGCTTGAAAATTAACAAAATGGTACACAACAAAGAAGTAATATTGAGATAGGTTTAGAAGTGCTCTGAGTGTTGGTCTTTGTAGATCTGGACTTCTGAGATGAGGCAGATGCAGAACTCAAGTCCTCGTATGGAAAATTGAGAGCCGCAAGTCATACAGATTTGGCTTGTGTTCTTCGTGGTGTTTTATAGTGTGAAGATGTTCTCAGAATTCTAGTATGCTTCGTGTGTTCTTCAGCAGAGTCGATTTGCATAAGCCAATTTTCTAAAATGTATTCTATTATCACGCTCACGCCCAACAGCTTTCTCTTTGTATCGTGCTACTTTCTGCATTTTCTTGGCCGCATTACTCTTTTATCTTCGAGTGCATGTGTTGGGGCCGACGGGTTGCATGTATTCTGCACCTCGTACCTCATAATGTCTGATGATATTTCAACAAAGAAACATTAATTTTTTCAGTGCATTAAAATCTTCAAACATGACTGTTAGAGATTAAATTTAAAGCCAACAAAATATATTAGGAAACGGTGTCACAATATGTCATGGAAATGGTGTCTCATTCACACGGTGTCTTGATTGGTCACGGTGTCTCATAGTCATGGTGTCTCACGGTCACGGTGTCTCATGGTCACGGTGTCTGCTTGTTCATGGTGTCTTGTTCACGGGTTCTTGTTCACAGTGACTTGTTCACGATTTCTGGATATCACGGTATCTGGATGTCATGGTGTCTCATGACTTAGGCAAATATATGTATTCAAACTTAAGCAGCAGTATTTATGAAATGAATTAAACTTAATCATTTGTCAGATAAATCAATATAAAGTGAATCAATAGAAAGTGCATAGTATCCAAACTAAGTGTATAGAACTTTAGAGCTTTGGATAGCTTTTACAATGCTACTAAACATTTGATGTGAGATAGAGTACATAGATTTAACATAGTTTATAAACTAAATAGGATTTGTGATCATTAAAACATGATTAATACATGAGGAGTCCAACAATATTAATATATATTTTTTTTTAAAAAAAAACTGAGATCCTGATAAGAAAAGCAAGATCCCTATATTATTATAAAGGAAACTCACACATGTCTGAAAGAAGAAGATTTACAAAGATCCTTCCTGAGGAAGGAGAACATCTGGCACATGGTCCATCCAAAGATAATCACTACCATTCACGCCCATATTAGCAAGCCCATCTGCCAATGCATTTGCCTCTCTGTAGATATGAGTAACAAAGTGCTCCTTTGAGTAGAGAGAATCCATGCATCTAATCCAACAATTAGTAAGCTTCCACGAAAGGTGCATGGACCAGTTCATAAAGCAAATACAATAGCCATAGAGTCACACTCAATCCAAATTTTGTCCCAACCCTGCGCATTCACTTGCTCCGCAGCCACAATAACACTAAGCATCTCCGCTTCAAGAGCGGAGGAAATACCACATGAGCCATGAAAACACCCAAGAGCATTACCTTGATAATCCCTAAAGATATCACCAAAACCAGAGGGGCCCAGATTTCCTCTTGAAGCACCATCAGAGTTAAAATTAATCCACCCACAAAAAAGTGTCTGCCAGATTACTTCCATTGTCCCAAGAGGAGGCCGAAAATTACCTTTAATCTCGATTTGGTTCAACACAGATAAATCATGAATTGAATTATAGAAGAACACACCTTTAGGTGTTTCCACCTCATGCACAACAGCAAGGATACCTGCAAGACCAGCACCAACCTGAAAAGGTTGTGACTCAGGTCTGAATTTGTTCCTCAAATACCAGATGAAATGAATAGTTTCCTCCGCCGCAACTTGAAAAAAATCCCAGATTTGCGGTGACAATTTCAGAAAATTCCAACACTTAATGAATTCACATATTGAGTTGGTTTTAGGAAAAACAACTTCAAAAATATCAGCAACCGCCCAGCACATCGTCGAAGCTGCTGCACAACTGAGGAAGAGATGATCCACATCTTCCCTATGCTGAGAGCATAAAGCGCAAGTAGAGAAAAGGGAAATTCCACAGACCTGCAAAAAGTCATCAGTTGGTAATTTTTTATGAGCCAACCTCCATACTAGAATGGATCTGGATGGCCTTAGAAACTTCTTGTGTAGATTTCCAGTCCATTTCAATTCTGATGAGCTACCAAAAGAGTGATTGTAAAATCCTTTGGATGTGATAATACCATTAACAATAGGTTCCCATGCCCAAAAATCACCTCTAGAAGACCAGCAATAATTGTCCATTAAAGAGGTGATGTGATCCGGAAGGTTCTCCATGTTCTCAATCTGATCTTTAATTGGCAAGTCAAAATCCAGATTCAACTGCTCCTCTAGATCCATGTCAATCAAATGATTCTCGGTCCAGTTACATTCCCAAAATGGAAGAGATGAATCCCTAGAAACCAACCACTGAGAATCAACATTAATTTTAGAGAAAATACCTTTCAAGGCAGACCACACAGAGGAGTTGAAATAACTGAAGTTCCCTATTTTGAGCCTGTGAGTAAATCTGGCTCTAAGAAAACTAAGAGCCTCAGATTGCATATTTATAAGCCTCCAAATAAACGCAGCCTGCAAAGAATCATTGAAGCCCCCATGATTTTTGATGCCCAGACCACCAGCATCATAAGGCTTGCAGATAGAATTCCATGGGACCGTTGCCAGCCGCCTTTCCAAAATGCTACCACTCCAGATGAATTTTTTTATAGAGATGTTAATACTCTTGATCAAAGAAGTCTGCCATTTATACACCATAAAAGAGTACACAAATTTGGAAGTGATGATTGACTTCACTAAACAAACCCTACTGGCCATTGAGAGATATTTTCCCTTCCATGTGGAGAGTTTTCTTATAATCATGCCAACAATTCTAGAAAAATGTCATACCTTTGGCCTTCCCCAAAACATGGGCAACCCCAAGTAAGTGAAGGGAAGATGCCCCTCACGAATGCCCAATTCTCTAATGATATCATTTTTTCTTTGTGGAGAGAATCTTCTTCCAAAGTATACAAAAGACTTGCTCCAACTAATCTCCTGTCCAGAAACCATTTCATAGTGCAAGAGAGCTCTCTTTAAATTCTTGACATTACCTTTATCCCCTTGAGTGAAGCGGATGATGTCATCAGCATATAGAAGGTGGGAAGGAGCAGCAATCCCCCTCCCAGCATGAATAGACTTAAATTTTCCATTGCCAACCATGATAGAAAGAATCCTACTGAGATAGTCCTTAGCAATGGAGAAAAGGATGGCAGATAAAGGATCACCCTGCCTAACACCACTCGAACAATCAAAATATCCTTCAGGAGATCCATTTATAAGGACTGAAATATGAGTAGAGGATAAAATTTCTTTGATCTAGTTAATGAAGACATCATCAAAACCATACATAGCAAGGATCTTACAGATGAAACCCTAATCCATTGTATCAAAATATTTCTTAACATCCAATTTTAGGGCAATATTTCCACCTCTGGTAAATTTGTTGAGGAGATTAACGCACTCTGAAGCAGTGATAAGACAATTTTGAATTGATCTCCCTTTGATGAAGCCAAATTGAATTAGAGAAACAATTTTGCAGGCAATGCAGGAAATCCTACTCGCAAGAATTTTACAAATGATTTTGTAAATGGTATTAACCAACGCCACAGGCCTAAAGAGATGAATTTCATTGGCATTATTCACTTTCTGAATAAGGGAAAGAAACTAGGAATTTAAACCTTTAGGAAGAGCTCCACCTTTGAAAAAATGAATGACTAACCTGCAAACATCTGCATGAATGAAGTCCCAGAAAGTTTGATAGAAGAAGTTTCCAAAGCCATCAGGACCAGGTGAGCTCTCAGATTTGAGGCTAAATACAGCCTCTTTGATCTCTGGATAAAGAGGCATAGAAGAAAGAATGGAGTTATCCTCTTGAGTAACCAATTTCGGGATCACCCCATCTAGAGGATCAATGCTGGAGTGGGAGCCATTAAAAAGATCCTTAAAGTAGGATATGACATGCTCTGAGAGATCTGCTCTATTTTAAATGAGGAAATCCCCATTGTTAATCAATGAAAGAGGCTTTGAGACTTTTCTGATTTTTTGAAGAGAGTTGAAGAACTTTGAATTCCTGTCACCATCCTTTAACTATTTGGCTTTAAATGAATCCATTTGGAAGTCATCTTTCAAGTTAAGAAGATTGTTCAATTTAAGGGATAACTCTACTTCCACTAAAATCCCATCAGAAAAATCACTATTTTCATTGAGCTCCTGAGCCTTCTGAAGAGAATCTTCAAGGGCAGAAATATCTGAATCAAGGGAACTAAAACGATTCTTCCTCCACATTCTTAAATTCTTATTAAGAATTTTGAGTTTGGAAATGCAGGAAAAGGCATCATCTCTACAATTCACAGAGCTCCAGGTGCTCTGAACAATGACTTTGCATTCAGGATGAGATACCCAAGCCTTGTTGAACCTGAAAGGGAGGGGAGGTTTAGATTCCTTCTCACAAAGATTCATCAAGATGGGATGATGATCAGAGTTGAGTCTGGAGAGAGTTGAGCATGATATAGTACCCCAAGTGTCTAGAGAGGCCTCATTAACAAAGGCCCTGTCAATATTACTATCCACAAATCTATTCAGATGCTTCTTAAACCAAGTGTATTTGGCCCCCACCAAATTAACCTCAATCAGGTCATTCTGGTCAATACATAATCTGAACTCCCTGGAGGAGATTGAGGTATTCTCAGCTCCCATTTTCTCATCTGGATTCAAAATTGCATTGAAGTCCCCCAATAATAACCAAGGATTAGAGGTGACAGATTTGAGAGATGTAATATCCATCCACATATTCCTGTGATCCTAATACCTGTTGTGAGCATAGATGAAAGAACAGGTAAAATGGGAACCAAGGTAATTAAATGAACAGGTGACATGCTGATCACTTGACATCACCATGGTGGTGTTTCCAATAGAATGGTGAGCCAGCACCCATAGAATCTTGACATTTGTTGAACACTTATTAGTGTCAATTAGATGAAATCCCAAGTTCTCAATGTTATCAATGCCAGAGGAGAAGATTTTTTTATGCTCAGACAGACCTATAAGAATAGGTTTGTGTTTTTGAATGAATAACTGAATGGATCTGCATGTTTCCATATTGCCCAGACCCTGGAAATTCCAAAACATAATCTTCATCTAGAATTGAGGTCGGGGTTTATACCCCTCACATTTTTACCTCCAGGCTTTTTAGGTGGCCTTCCAGCCTTTTTTTGGGGATAGGAGACAGCAGATCATTTATATCAGCAGTGCTGGACAAAGCATACTTCCCTTTGACAGATATACCATGACTAGCCTTATTTGTCCGGACTTGTTGATTCAAGATGTTGCTGGAGGCATTCCTGCAATCCATAGGACTGCTCCCCTGCAATTTATTTGTAGCAGTATGTTCAATAATACTGGAGCAGACATCATCCTGGTTATGGCCTGTGATGGGCTGAACTTCCTGCATCTTAGAAGGGGTTTTTGGGCTACTGCAAGCATGTACCTCAGTTGTGCAGGGATTAATTTCAGAAGTCATCCCCTCTGGTGTTATTTTCACTGTGGAAGAAGGACTTATATGAGCCTGTCCAGAAGGAGGAGAAGACCCGACATGAGTGATAGTATCAACCAAATTTGAGGTGCTTTTTGGAGAAGCAATTGAGGTGTCACCACCCGTTAAAGACCAGAACAGATCCCTGATTTCATTAGAAAATTTTAAAGAAAGGAAATCATCCTCCATTTGTTGCTGAAGACCAAGGGCCAGGTTGAAAAAGTCATTAGAAAAGGCCAAACCCATATCAAAATCCTCCTTGATTTCATGTTCAGAGGGGGGAATCAATGCATGTTCCACCCTGGAATGAGAAGCAGGAGGATTAACATTTTTAGACTCTTCCTCCTCCACCATTTCAGCCCAGGTTTGTTTTTCAGAGGATGTGCAAAGCTACAACTTAGCATAATTCTGATTTGTCTCAAGAACCTGTACCTGTTTAATGACTGGTTGAATCATAAGGGGAGCCTTTGATGTTCCAGCCTGCTCCCTGATGCTTGCTTTCCTTTCAAGAGGTAAATTTTTGGATTTCCTCCTCTTATTGACCTCAGTCCACTCCACAACTTTAGGAACATTAACCTTCTTTTGAAGCACTATACAATTAGAGACCGAATGACCCACCATTTTGCATACCTCACAGAATGAGGGGACATTCTCATACTCCACCCTTACTTCTGTTCGATTCCCGTTAGCAAGGAAAGAGATACTCTCAGGCCTTTTAATTTCCAAGTTTACATCAACTAACATTCGGGCATAGAATCCCAATTCTCCTTCCAAAGTCCGTTGATCCATTCTGATCAGTATACCAATTCAAGATGCTAGATCATTCAAGATCTTTGGGTGCCAATAAATCCAATTCAGACCGTGCAACCTCACCCATAGCTGAGCATTTGACTGCCCGAGGTTAAAGGGATTAAAGTTGACGTCCCATTCAGAGATCCAAAAAAAACCAGGTTTCAACTATAAATTCCCAATGTTCCACACAGATTTCAAGGCATCCTTAGATTGGAGAATAATGTGAAAAAAACCTCTTCCAATTCGGATCAACTTCCAATCGCGATTACCCCAACAATGAGAGATTCTGTTCTTGATATCAACATAAGACCAGGTCCTATCACCCTTTGAATAAATAATGCGTCCAAGGACTGAAAACTTACATAAATTGATTCTTTGCTGAAGAGCCTCTGGATCTGCAACTACGAAGAAACCCTCGTTTTCAAGTCTTGTTACATTAGAGGATCTGTGTGATTCCTCCTTGATTGGATCTGTGGGACCAAAAAGTGCTTCCACGAATGAAAGTCCCTTCCTCCTCAGATTTGAGGGTTCTTGAGAACTGAAATCTTTGATCGAATTCGTCAGGTGGCCATGACCATCCTGGAAGGCCAATTCCCATTCCGGATTAAATGAATCCATCGAAGAAATCAAGGTCAAATCCAAAAAATCAAGGATTCGCCATCGTCAGATTCAAAGAGAAGAGCTCCCGCCGTCTTCGCCATCATATTGTTATTTGTTACTTATTAAGTATTATTCCATAAATATTATATCAGTGGATTTATTTACAATGGATAGTTTCCATCAAAAATAATTTCATATAAGAAGAAAAATTATTTATTATGGGTAACTATTGTAATGAAATTTGAATGTTTTGAAAAAAATAATCTCAAAAAACTAAGTCCATCTAAAATAATCATCACAAATAATTCAAATGATAGACTATTTTCTATATATAGACCATTGAAAATAATTCATCGTAAAAAAACTCCAAATAAAATCAACCCTTCCTTTCTCATTCCAAAAGTTTTAAATTCTCTCATTCTATATAAGATACTTCAATTTATTCCAATTATATATTTCTTTTAAGGTTGTAGACATTATTTTTAGGATCAAAACATCATTTTAAAGGTATTTTTAAACTTTTTTAAAAATAGTTATTAATTCAAATTATTAATTTGTTTTTTATTAGATTTTAGTTATGTTTGCATGTCGTATTATTAATTATTATTTGAATTTGTATTTTTATTATGAGTAGTTTAATTTATTATTATATTTAATTTAAAAAATATAGTATATTTTAATTTTTTTTAATATTAACTATTACATTAATATTTCATTTAATTAATAATAATGTGAAATGGTCAGAACCATGAGCCTGGATAACCAAGCTTTTGATCCTTTAATTTAAAAAAATAAAGCGACAAAAGGGTTTCAATGTCAAAATAAGTGGAATGAAAAGACACCAAATGAAACGGATCAACAAATATAAAGTTTTCTAGAAAACCAGAGTGAAAATAAAATACTCCCTAAGTGGATTTCATGTGTGGGTAAACCTACAAAAAATAGTTTCCCTTTTACCTATGTTTTGTGGTCTACCCCTATGACACAGATGTTGGCCTCTCCTCTAATGACTAACCTTCCACCATGGGATAGCAAGGTCATCATCTAATATAGTGTTTATTTCCACATGAATATGATTGACCTCCTATAACTGAGTTCCAGCATTTATAGTTTCCTCGGATGCATTGGGTTCCTGTATAGTAGGTCTTGAATCCTTCTTATAGTGAGGACTCGGTAGGTGCATCCAAGAGACCCGAGATCAAATCCGAGTGGTGGAGTATTTCTAGGGGCACTGTAGCAGTATTGTAGCAGGTACTATTCGGTACTGTAGAAGCTGGAACTACTCATCCATCTGAGCCTTTGGGCCACTGGTTTGGTCCTCATGTCCTTTAAGGATTTCGGGCCACCCAAGGCCTTCAGGCCAGTTGATTCTCAAGGCCTTCGGGCCACCTTAAGGCCTTAGGGCCACCCCAAGGCCTTCGGGCCACATGAAATGTAGATGTAGCAGTCAGATTACAAGGGACAAGGCTTCAGAGGAGGATTCAGGGCCGACCCATTCACTAAAACAGAGCTAACCAGAATTGGAAGAATGAGAGGGTATAGCTTTTCCATCGGTACCAGGCCTATGCAGTTTTTCATAGGACAACTAACTGACCAGCCCTGCGAAGGTGGAGTATTGATATCATGACATATGCTGGGGAGGAGAAATTCCAAGTTGTCTTGTCTGGGTGATTCCCTCTAAGACCTATGGGTCATGTAATTGTCTCTAAACCTTCGGGCCTTGTAAGGGTTCCACCTCACCCCTTGACAGGTGGATTATCAAATAAAAAAAATAAAGGCCTTCGGGCCATTCTGACCTAGAAAATAAATGAGGGTAATCAACATATCATTCAACCTAATAGCTTCATCAGCTTGATAACATGTCCTCTTGATACTCTCTATGTAAATCTCACCATAGTGAGAGACATTACATGAGTCAAGCATGAAGAATAAATATTTCTGAATTGTCACCAAATTCTGTAATGTATCTTGGAACGACTCATTTTAATTCCCAACCTTAGCGAGGATGGTAGGCACTACAACGCATTTTCTACAACAACACTTTCACGATTGTAACGCTTTCCTGATTTCAATGCTTTGTGACTATAATTCTTTTTCATTATAGTTGAAATTAATAAAAATATAAAAATATATAACTAATTTAATATAACTAAAAATAAATAAAAAATTAATGATAATAATATAAATAATTTAATAAAATTAATAAAAAATAAAAAATTAATAGTCATTAATTATTAAAAATTAGTATAAATAATTAAAATTAATATAAAATATAAATGTAATAATTTATTAAACTTAAAAAATTATGTGTGATTTTAATATCTGAAGCCTTTCGTGACTGCATCGCTTTCACATATTAGTTAAAATTGAGAAAAAATAATAAAAATATAAATTAATTAATATAAGTGATAATAAATAAAAAATAGTCGTCATTAATTATTATAAATTAGTATAAATAATTAAAATTAATATAAAATAATTAATGTGATAATTTATTAAAATTAAAAAAAAATAAGATTTTGATATCTGAAGCCTTTCCTAACTAAAATGATTTTAAATATTAGATAAAATTAAGAAATAATAATAATATAAATAACTTAATAGAAGTAAAAATAAATAAAATAATGAATATTCATTAATTATTATAAATTAATATAAATTATTTAAATTAATAGAAAATAGTAAATGTTAGGTAAAATTAAGAGAAAATAATAAAAATATAATTTATAATAATTAAAAAATGAATAGTCACTTATTATTATAAATTAGTATATATTATTAAAAATTTAAAATATATAATATTATAATGGTCAAATACTTTCGTGAAGACAACATTTTCATGACTGTAATGCTTTCACGAGTGCAACCCTTTCACATATTAGTTAAAATTAAGAAGATATAATAAAAAATAAAAATATAATTAATATATGTAATAATAAATAAATAACGAATATTCATTAATTAGTATAAATTATTATAAATTATAAAAATTAATATAAAATAATAAATTTTATTTAAAACTAAGATAAAATAATAAATATATAAATATTATATAAATAATAATAAATAAATGATGAATTTTCATTAATTATTATAAATTATTAAAATTAAAAAATTTATAAAATTATAATAGTTGAAGCCTTTCATGATGGAAATGCTTTTATGGCTAAAATGCTTTCACATAATAGTTAAAATTAAAAAAAAAATATATTTTAATATGAATAGTAATAAATAAAACATGAATATTTATTAATTATTATAAATTAGTATAAATTATTAAAATTAATATTAAAAAATAAATATTAGTTAAATTTAATAACAACATTAATAATATATAAAATATATAAAATGAAATTAATGGTTTTTAATTATTATAATTGAGTATAAAATATTAAAATTAAAAAATTTATAAAATTATAAAAACCAAATCCCTTCATGACTACAATTCTTTCATGACTACAATTCTTTCATGACTCTCAAAGGTTTTTGCAATAATTAAAGGCTTCCATGACTTTCATTGGATTTCATGATTGCTAAATGATTTTTTGACTCCCATAGGCTTTCAAGTTTCCCAAAGGCTTTCATGATTACCAGAGTTTCAGGATTGATAGGATTTTATGTGGGAAAACCTTATTTTTGAAGGAAAATTTAATTTCTATCTTGATATTTATTATTTTTCAATGGACATAAGAACATGTTGTAATTAATTTTTATGATGTACTCTGTCATAAATATAATTCTGTGAAAAATAATTTTTAATAGAAAAATTAATGAAACTAATTTTTTTAATACCTTTTTACCATTTAATATAATAAAATAATTATTAATATTTTTTACAAAATTATGAATCCTTGAAATTGACACTAAAATTTATTATGAGATCATGATTGGATAAATTTTCATAGAATTCCATAGGGTTTTGATATAAGTCATGTTTATATTGAGGGTATTAAAAAAATTATATCATTTTCATCATCAAACATAGATTTTGTTTTTGAAGGGATAATTAATTTTCCATATAAGAAATTTTATCGCACAAGATTTCAAACTTTTGATAATTTCAGTGTTCATCTATTACATTTTGTTTTCTCGAAAGATTATATTTTTTAGTTAGATAGTGAAAAAAGTATATAAAATATATAAATTTTTTGGTTCCAGATACATCATCACTTTTAAATTTATTATATGAGGTTTTTGGCCTATCTATTGTAGAAAAAACATAGAATGGTGATTTGAATCCTAAATAGAAACCATCTCGATTTTACAATTTGCTGAACTATACCAAGGAAGACTTATATCCTAGATGAAAGATAATAGAATTTGAATATATTGTAGAATTTATGGCTATTAAATCATATTTTTTAATTTCAAATAGCTATTTTGATCAAATATTTTCATTGGATAAATCATTGTTTCTTAAGCGAAATAGACTACCTGCAAATTTCTATGAAAGGAAAAAAGTTTTCCAATAATTTAGGTCTTAGTTTTTTTAAGATCTATAAATTTTATGATTATTTAATTTTATATTATAGTGAATATGATTTTTTAAATAATTTTTCAACATTTTTACAATCAAGGTACAAAGAGGTACAATAAGGAAAGTCTATATTTTTTCATATTAAATTATTGATGTATTTTCCAATTACACCTAGATTGTATAATTTATTTATATCTTGTAACACAAATGCATTGATAACATACGATAGATCCAATATTGTTATTAGTAAAAGATTAAATTATACTTGTGATGGTGATTCATGGAAACCCTTTGATCAGTTGCATCCTTATATTTCTTTAGAGACTCATAACATGCAGTTAGGTCTTTCTACTGATGATTTATATCCATTTGGTGCTTATGGAAATTAATATTTGTGTTGGAATATTTTTATAACTTTATATAAATTAAATACTTGTATTTTAATGAATAAACCATATATCTTTTTCACATAATTAATTCTAGGAAATTCAAATATGAATTTCAATGTTTATTTTAATTCATTGATTGATGAGATAATTTAATTATGGAGTGCAGGTGTCCCTAAAATGATTTAGTTATAGACTAGGATTTTACGGGAAAAAAAGTTCATTAATAACAATAATAAGTGGCTTTAAAATATATGGTGTATTATTTGGATGAAGTACAGATGGTCCAAAATCTTGTACATAATGCATGGGTTATAGTAAAGTATTTATTATTTTTAGTCGAAGAAGACCTTGTTTTTTACTATTATCAAAGATTTATTCCTACATATTTCCTTTCTAAAATAATATAAATAATTTTACAAAAGGTATAGTTAAAAGAGATGAACCACCAATAGTTCTCTTAGGTATTTAGGTAAAATCTATTGTCTCTTCATTACCTCCTATTACTTTTGAACTATTTATAAACCAAAAAATAGGTGAACTTGTGAGAGATCCCAATTGGACACAAAGAAGTATTTTTTGTGACCTACAATATTAGTCTAATTTTTTGGTCTATAACATGTTAGATTTTATTCATATTGAGAAGAACAATTTTGATAACATATTTTATACCATTTTGGATACACCTGGAAATAATAAATATACTGTAAATACATGTTTATATCTTACTCAAATTTACTAACTTCCCAAACTTGAGTTATTTGAAAATAACTAATAATAAAATTTAATGTATAAAAAATATGCTTATGCACTTTCTAAATAAATATATTTACTATTCTTATATTGGATTAGATATTTGAGGTTACTAGGTGGATATGTTTATAATGTTTCTTATTGTATCCAAAATGTTAATATTATTGGGTTAAAAATCCATGATTGTCATATCTTAATGGAAATATTACTTCTAATTGGTTTTATAGGGTTGTTAAATTATTTTATTTAGTTTGTGTTGATTAAAATAGTGTATTTCTTCTAAGATATTTTTGTGGAAACAACAGACTATAGTGCACTATGTATGCTATAAAAAGAGGTTGTTCTATTTTTATATAAATTAGAAAAAAATATTTTTTTTCAGGATTCTTTAATTCAATGGAATGATTAATATTAAATTTTTTATATATAGGTATGTGTGGTTGAATAATGAAATTCTGATAGATGTACCCATATGATAAATGTATGAAAAAATGAAAAAAAAACGTTTGTAATTAAATATTGGTCGAAGGGTTAATTATAAAAATGTACTTGGAGGAAAAATTTTATAATTTATTCTCTTAGTATTTTCAATTTTAATATCCTTCAAAACATAATCAAATGTTTAACATTGAGGGAAATGTTGTTGATGTCATGGACCATTTATTTTTGATATTTAATCATCTTAAGATTAGTTTCGGTTGTGATAATGAATAGTGGGTTTCAGATGATGAAAAACATAGAGCTCGTACATATATTCTACTCAATTGTAATGAAATGACATGATTTTTACAATAAGTGCTAATTTTACCAATATTTTTTAAAAGTAAATTTACATTAATTATTTTTTAGATTTTATGATAATCATACAAAAAAATCTCATAATTTACCCCTTATTCTCTTGAAGAACATCAATAATATAATTTTTCTTATTATTTCAAATACTAGTAAGTTAAATTATTTACAGTTTAAAAATAAGAAACAAATTTATTATTTTATCTATTTTTTCAGCTATCTCATCATGGAAATAAAATTTATAGTTGATTATGTGCACTTAGTGACACACCATTGAAATTGGTAAAATATTATAATGTGTATGTGGTTATTGGATTTTGATTTCAAACATTCACATATAGTGAATCAAAAAAATCAATGAATAGTGATGGTTTTTAAAAGGATCCCATCACAAAGAAAATGAATCTCACTTTTATGACATGCTGGATGAAAGAATTGGGTTTTGTTATCTAGGAAAAAAATTATGTAACAATGTTTCAAATTTATTGGTTTAATATTGATAGAATGTTTCATGTTAATACACAATATAGTGTTTTTAATATTAAATAGAAAAGTATTCTTGAAGAAAATGAACCATTTATACTATCATATCAAGACATCAACGTTTATAATAAAAATTATTATACCACTTTGAGATATTTAAATGAATACTGCAGCGTAATAAAAATGAAATCTCATGACAATCAGTTTCTCGAAAATAAAATTTAATCTATATAAGTGAAAAATATGGAAAATTTTAAATAAATATTACAAAATAAATATCTTACTTTATAATATATATATATATATATATATATATATATATTATGTGACCCATCAATTAATGTTCGGTAGCATTGATAATATTGATGATGTGACCAATGAATTATAAATACTGATGGATGATGAAATTGAAGATCATATGGATATTTATGGTGTTGGTGTGGAAGATAAAGACATTCTCATCAATGAATATAATGATGAAGATAAATAATGATGTATTACATTCTATTTATTATCAAAATAAATTTATATTATTTGTTTTCAATAAATATTTATTATTTTTTTATATTTTCTTTGTTAAAAATTATTTTATAATAACATTATTTTTCACTCATTTGCTTTTAAAAAAAATGTTCTATAATTTTTAAATTATTTATTTTTTATATAGAATGAATATTTTTTATAAAATTAATTATATGTTTTATATGTATCAAGAACAGTTCAATGATATGATATGTATCTTGACTAAGGATGAGCTACCTAGTGATGAGATGCATTTTCTATTAGGTGAGGGTGTTGACACAGCGTTGACAACTGAGAGGGGTCAAGGGCATGTGAAATGTATGATTCTAGATCCTATTCCTGAGTGTAATCCATCTATTTACTTCAATCCCCTTTGGAGTAAGTAAGTTTATATTTAATTTTTATTTAGTTTTCATTTAATTTTTTATTAGTCATGTTACTAATTATTCTTATTTTCATAGTTTTTTACATGTAGTCATTGGTCAGGCTAGTGTTATTTTGGGGAAATATTTTTCTCCTCCTTGATTTCATGGGATAAGGTTCCTACCTATGTGCATCGTCATGTGTTAATGTATTGGATGGTATATATAAATTAACAATATAATTTATTTTAAATTTATAAAATTTCAATTTTACTATATTTTTAAATATTTATAGGTTTTTGGGTCTCATGTTGGTGATAGTATGAGAACCACTATTTGGGAGGCTTGGGAGGCTTGCATGCCTGATCATTTTCATTATTTTTTACATAAACTTTAGAGAAGATTTATGGAGATATCATATGAGATTATCTTTTATGAGTCATCTGTGCCTCATTATCCCAAAAATATTCTCACTGAGGAATACGAGGGATTTTTCACTTACTGGATATGGGATAATTTTAGGAAGAGATCATCTTCTAGTAGACAGAGTTGAGGGAGGCATGATGTCACTCAAAGAGTTGTTAGTTTTAATTTTAGTATACATCATTGATATTTGGTAAGTAATATTATTTGATAATTTATATATATTTATTTTAATGTTAAAAGTATATGCTAAATTTATGAAGTATATGTTTCACGAACTGAATTTTGTCTCCATCAAAATCAGCACCCGACCTAGTATGTGGCAAGTCCCAAAGGAATTTCCCTATCTCCATGGGCTAGAACAAGTTCTCGAGTATCTTAAATATTGGTTGGGAATGATTTACCCGAGTTTATAATTATTTAACAACCAAAGACAATCAATAAACTAAATCTGAAAATTCATGCCAAACAAGCCTTAAATAAAATTAAGAACTAAATATATTAGATTAAATATAACATAAGAGGTCCAAATATACATAAAAGTATCTACAAGAACAACCCAAAGACTACCACATGACAAGGGGTCATCACCCACGAGTCGTCTCCACAACACCGCACAACGGGAGAAACAAGTAACCCGAACCACCGTCTCCAAAAGCCTTTCCCTTACCTGTGTCAAACATAACCAAGTATACTTACACCCAATGGTGTAAGTATAGTTTGAGCCTAATCTCAATAGGATACCACCAAAATATTACTTATGACAAGCATTATAAGATAAAAAAGCTTTCAAGTGTTACAAACAAATAATGGTAGCAATAATTTCTAAAGGTGCATCTTTTAAATGAAAATAGTTTTCAAAGTGGGTAACTTTAAAGAATAGGTAAATTTAAATAAAACATGTAAGATATTAAATTTTTAATCCAAACACACCATAATCCAAAGATAAATGTCAAATAGTCAATGAGCACTCCACACGAGAACACCCCTAGGCACTAGTTAGTTGTGATCCCCATGTACCTCACATCTCAGTGTAAAAGTAACCATAAAAATATCCATTATTGTGAATGAGCCAGTAGTAGGGGAATAAACCATGACCTAGTGTCCCCCAACATCATCATCATCATAATTTTTTTAGTGTTTTCAATGTCAAACTTTCTAAGTTAAATAGTGACAAAACCACTCCGGATCACTAGCATGCTAGTACATGTCCGCCAACCTAGATACATGGGTTTCCCTCTTTGTTCTCAAACAAGTTCCACATGCTACCAAATTCCATTTACACATAAAAACACCATTTCTGGTCATACACACTCAAAATAGTAGCTAAACATGCTTTTCACCATTTGTGTAGCTCAAACAAATGCTTAGAATTTCTATAAAATAACTACACAAGTTATAACAAAACTTTGCACATAAAATCCATTTAAAACCCCTATCTTAACACAAAATTCATACCAATATTACACCAAACCATAATTTTAAGAACTAAAACGTTTTTATAAATCCATTACATGAATTATAAACAAAACCAATTGGCACAACATGGAATGCACAAGTAAAACACCCACTTTCAAACAAAATTGGTACTTAAAAAGCAACCACTTGAGAAATTCTACCCAAAAAAGTTTTTGTACTAAAAATAATTAAAGAGGAACATAAAAGAAATATAAATCCAGAAATATAACTTATTCTAAAATTATTACACATGGAACCATCTACCATATATGTCAAAACCCTCAAATTATTGTGCGGAACTTCAACCGTACCACCACCACACCACAAGGGAGTGAACACAAACCTAAAACCACAATATTGGACCAACGAACTCAAAAAATTGACCATAGGTTCAAATCCCTACTTTATAGACATTAGGGACTTCAAGAAAAATGGAATAAACCCTATGAAAATGGGAGAAACCCTAAAAAAAACTAATAGGGAGACTCAAATGATTATTAGGAGGCCAATTGGGGGATGAAATGGGGGGGGGGGAAGAGTGAAAATTTAATGATTTATGGATGAAACAAATTACCTTCTCAAATATGGACGATTTGATAGACCCTAAGAAATTTCACCATAATCTGTGATGCAAATGATATCCAAAGAGGGAGAAACAAACATTGGGTAGCGCCTATGGCAGTTTTCTTTGAGTGGGAGGTATAATCAACGAAAAAAAGTAAACAATGAATGAGATAATAAAGAATTAATTTTTTTAAATCAGAAAATGGGCTCACGGGTTGGTCTAATACCTAACCAAATAACCCAAATCCAAAATTATAATGAGTTCCTAAGGGGTATAAATGGACATTTTTGTTTTACTAGTTTGGGGGAGGCCAAGTGGGAAGTGTATTTGGTGAATAATTTTGAAAAATGAAGGAGTTATAGAAGAAAAAAATTGTTTTTAAATATGAAAACGGGCTCACAGTTTGGCCCAAATCTTGAAAACCCACCCTTTCCTTCAAAAATGCATGGGAAACCCCCACAAAAAAGAAATATTGGAAAATAAATGAAAAATACCTTTATAATAATTCATATATGTGACAACTATTCCCACCATGAAATACTTTACACCCTAGAAACTCAACCCAAAGATATATTGGAAAACAAGAATGGGTACTCTTTCTCAACCCACAATATCCGCTGCCAAGTTTCATGGACATCATTCCCATGCTGCCAAAGTACCCTAACCAGTGTAATAGACATTCTATGAATCATATTCTCTTTATAAAAAACTATTCTCACTAGCCGCTAAAAAATAGAAAAATCGGGCTTTATATCCAACTCCTCCCAATTTAGCACATGAGACATATCCGGGTTGTACTTTTTCAACTGGGATACATGTAAGATGTCATGAATGGATTCCAAATGAGAATCCAAGTCCAACCTGTATGCCACCCTTCAAATAATCTTAGTGATCTCGTAAGGACCGACATACCATGGCATCAGCTTTCTTTTCTTTCCCAATCGACAATGGCTAAGACGAGGGGCCACATTCAAGAATACCTTATCACCCATAGAAAACACTAGGTCTCAACGCCTCTAGTCAGTATAAGATTTATCACAACTCTGAGCTATAAACAAGTGTTTCCTGATTAACTTGACCTTCTCAGACATATACTGCACAAGACTCATCCCCAACAGTGAAGTCTCACCAACCTCAGCCCAATATAGGGGGACCGATAAGGCCGACCCTAGAGAGCCTCAAAAGGATCCATTATAATTGAGGATTGGTAAAAATTATTATTGGAAAATTAAACTAATCCCAAATGGATATTCCATGAACCTCTAATGTCCAAAACACAAGCACAGAGCATGTCCTCTAGGATCTAATTTTCCAGCTCTGTCTGACCATCCTTTTGAGGATGGTATGTCGTTCTTATATTAATCTATGACCCCAAGGCCTTCAAAAGGCCTTACAAAAACCAAGAAGTAAAATAGGGGTCTCTATCTGATACAACTGCTGATAGAAAACCATGAATCCTTACCACCTCCTAGAGATACAAATGACCCATCTCATCCACTTTAGCAGTACCTTTGATCGGAATGAAGTGGGATAATTTGGTCAGATGATCAATCACCACCCAAATGAAATTCTTACCTGGATGTGTAAGATGAAATCTAAAAATGAAGTTCATGGAGACCTTGTCTTACTTCCAGGTAGGAATGGGAAATGGCTCGAGCAAACCAGAGGGCCTTTGGTGCTCTACTTTCACTTACTAACATGCGTAGCATCTTGACAAAAAATCAGCTATATCCCATATCATACCTAGCCACCAGAACTATCATCGCAAATCATAATACATCTTGGTGGCACTCGAATGGACAACCCACTGATACTGGTGGCTATCCTGCATCCCCAACTTCCACAGAGACGACAGCACTACTGAACCAACCCTGAAGAAAAATGTCATGACCCGTCCTCGGGACCCGTGTCGTGAATTCCCCAAGCCCGCCTTCCATAGGCCAGGGGTTGGCTACTAGAACCAAAGGTGAAATCCCGATAAAAAGGGAAGGAATTTCCTTTAAACTAGTAACATGAATAGTCTGAACACAACCAGTAGAAGCAACAAGTACTAATATAGAAAAGAAAAATGTGCTGAAAGTAAGTGGTCCAGAATACAAACCTATCTGAACAAAAAGTACAAGTACAAGTAAAAAGGGAAAACATCTCCTAGATTGTCCACTGTGGAATCCTACCTGAAGGGTAGGTACAGAACTTGAAAAACTCATACCTGAAGTACATCTCGTCTATTCCAGCTCTGAGAAGCCTCTCATCCATCACTCTCAGCCTCGATCACTGCTGACTTTAGTCTGCACAAAATACAACACGGTGCGGGCGAAGCCCGTGCAGGGGTGACTATAACAATACTCATTAGGGGACCCCGAGACCCCCGGAGGTCTCCCAAAATCCACTAAGGATAAACCGCAGAAGAAAGATACAATCACGAAGTATCAACCAACCCTACTTAGGTATATGCCCATACATATACCTAAGTTATCAATCACAGTCTGGCTCCAACTCTCGAGCCCCAGCACAACCCATTCCACAAAGGAATTAACGCCAATCATCTCGATGATATCGACTGAAAGTCAAGACTCAGATCACATAGGTATACATATTTTATAGAGTGATAGAGATGATCAGATATAGTCATTAATTCATCTAATTTGTTGGACCCACACAGGTTACAGGACCAGCTAAGCTGTTGGACCCACACAGGATACAGGACCAGCTATTCTCATCTGAGTTGTCAGACCCACATAGGATACAGGACCCGCTAAGTTGTCAGACCCACACAGGATACAGGACCAGCTATTCTGTCGGACCCACATAGGATCCAGGAATAGAAGTTAGAACTATCGGACCCATGGAGGATCCCGGTACAATAGTCATCACTATCGAACCCACATAGGATTCCAGTATAGAAGTCTTCACAATTGCAGCCAGCCCTAGGGTTCCTTCACACAACACGCTCGATTTCGGTAGGATCCACTCCTCGATCCATGTTTCCATACATCAACTATCATGAAGTCCTGATTTGATGTATCTCGTAGTTATGTCTTATCATAAGGAACCCAACGTGATAGACGGTGCATCAATCAGACGCTCGGTTTGTGAGTTATTGACATTTCCGTTCCAGGGGCCCGATTGGTTTTTAGGTTCAAACCAACCCGGTCGTACCCCAACTGCATCCAAACCTCAAAGCGGGGTATGCCAAAAGAATCATCTCTCTTCAAGAATTCCATTTCCACAGATGGTTCGTCGATCGGACACCCATAGCCCTAGATGCGAGAAAAAATGTGTAAAAGGCCGTAGCGGGTCCGGATCCGGTCCGACCCAGTCGGACTAACCTAGCCCAACCCGGTCTGAACCGGGGTCTAACCCGGTCCGTCGGTCCGACCCGATCTAAGGAAGCGACCCGGGCTGAGGGGACGGCCCGACCCGAAGAGACGACCCGGCCCGACGGGCGGCCTGGCCTGAGGGCGGCCCGGCCCGAGGGCGGCCCGACCAAGGGGGGGCCCGGTCGTGGGCGGCCCGACCAAGGTCGGCTTGGCCTAGGTGGCCTAGCCGGCCACGTGAGGGAGGGGGTGATACGCCCCTCTACAGTTCGTTGAACAAAACTGGCACCTTGCGCCGGTTCAGGGGTTGCAAGACCTAGGTGGTCCTGCATGTCCAGATCCACGGCGGTCGGCCCAACTGGCCACCACCACAGCTCCACCGCGGCGCGACGGCGTCGTGCCATCACCGCTATGGCCCGACCTAGCCGCAGCCATCAGATCCACCGCGCGGCGCGACGGCGCCGCGCTTCTCCATCTGCCACGGCCCTCCCGGCCGTAGTTTCTCTCTGGTGTGGCGCAACGGTGCCACACCCCTTTGACGCGACCCACCCTAGACACGGTTCCACACCTCCAGCGTGGAGCGCTGCGATGGAACCACACCTCTTTCCTTCACCGTGGTTATTCTCCGGCGTGGTGCGATGGCACCTCGCCCTTCCGTCTCCACCTCCGACGTCAACCAAACAAGAATCAACGGAGGGACGTCAGGTCGTGTTTGTTCAGACCGCACCCTCCGCATTAGGTGATAAAAATTGGCCACCATCGAACCAAAGTAAATGTAGAAGAACGAGGGTATAATTCATACATTAAAATATTCAAATCCCATACCTTGTAATCGGTGTTTTCTTGGCGGAGTTGCGGGAAGGAGGCATCGTTCCGTTTACATCGGGAGGAGATGACATCATCGTATGTTGCGCCCGTCACATGCCACTGATCCCAGGTTCGAGCGTTGTCCTCATTCTTCATCAGAGACGGTGCGTTCTTCGTTGGAGAGGATGTCGTTCTTCGTTGGAGAGGACGTCGTTCTTTTTTGGAGAGGATGTCGTTCTTCGTTGGAGAGGAAAGGCTCCACCAAGAATCTCCCAAGTCTTCTCTCAAAGGTCCACCACAGAGAAACACCAACCGACCTAAAATAATATAGAATCTATTATTTTATGGTTTCCATGCATTCCCCAAAATAATTAAAAATAATTCAAAATAATTCAAATTAATTAATTAATCCATTAATTAATTTGTGTTGGCATACTTATGAAGGAAGGTGAAGAGGCTCCGTAATAAATTGGGAGTTCCAAGGATTAATAGGGGGTTAAGGGGGGGGGGGGTTGAGCTCATGTGGGTCCCACCACATAATATCCTCCCAACGGAGGTTATGCGTGGGTGGGACCCACATCCAACCACCCCTTGGAGGATTAAACCGCCACAAAATAAAAATATGTTGCACATATTTTTATTTAATTTATTTAGAAACCCCCAAAAATTAACTTCCAATCTCGATAAGATGCAAATGCGGTAAAGGTTTCCTTAAGTGAATACCAATGTTGTGAGTACAAAGGTGTCCTCATATTTCAATTCCAAGAACCAGTTCAAAATTTATAAAACATCGCTCGCACGTTTACTGAACGTACCTGAAAAAAAATGAAAAATTATTAACAGCCATCCTCGACCCACTGTGATTGAGGTTAGGCTCTACATAGGTGAATCACACCCCAAAGAACCTAATGATACCCTCTTATTTCCAATCCGAGTTACCGTTTAAAAGTTATGAATTTTACAATAAAATAATTGTCACTTAATTATTTTATTTGCGGCCAAAAACTAACTTTCTATGGTGGCCCTTGTCGACCCAAGTTAGTATCTGCTTAAATAAATCCTACCCTCACAATTTTAGCGGTGGTCTCAGATTTTTAATCTGAGTTACCATTTTTGAGTTATAAGCATTTAAAAATAAAATAACTTTATTTAATTATTTTATTTACGGTTATGCCATTTTTAGATTTTCTCAGAGGAGGCCCGTGCCAACTAAAATTAAGTCACACCTAGGGTAATCCTGCTATCCTGAGCACAACGGTGGACTCATATTTGTGATCCGAGTAACCATTTAAGAGTTATTCTACTTTTTCAGGAAAACTGCATACGCGCGTTAATTTAAGCTTAACAAAATTTCGACGGATCATTCCGGGCACTTAGGGACCCGGAATCGCGTTCTGTCAGAAACTAATGACTCGTAAAATTTCCATGTATTTAAGAAAAAAGAATTTTCCATGAAAATTCCAGGTCTTTACATTCTCCCCACCTTAGGGATTTACGTCCCTGTAAGCTACAACTCGAACTAAGGGAACAAATGGGGGTACTGAGCACGGATCTGAGCCTCCCACTCCCATGTGCTCTCCTGGAGGTTTCCGTGCTGCCAAAGAAAATGCACCAGAGGTATCGACCATCCATGTAGGACTCGCAGCTATCGATCCTCAATCTCTACTGGAACCTCCGTGAAAGTCTCCTCATTGTCAATGTCCAACTCACCATGGGTGATGATGTGGGAAGGGTCGTGCACGTATCTCCTCAGCTGAGATACGTGGAAGACGTCGTGCACCCGGTGCAACTGAGGTGGAAGAGATAAGAAGTAGGCCACCTCTCTAACTCTACTGGGGACCTGGAAAGGTCTGATGAACCTCAGAGATAACTTTCCGCCTCAGCCAAAACTCCATAGAACTCGGAGAGGTGAGACCCATAGAAATATGTGGTCGCCATCCTCAAACTTCAGAGGTCTCCATCTCCTGAATGTACGTGGAAGACTCATCACTAATTCCATGGATATCTCATCCCTCTTCCACTTTGGTACCTCTAAAGGTTGAACCAAGCCTACTGGTACTTGATGCTCTGCCTTCACTTGCTGACAAGTGAGGTGTCGAGAGACAAACTCCGCTACTGCCTTCTTCATACCTGGACACCAGTGCTGTCGTTGAAGGTCATATTACATCTTCACCACTCCTGGATGTACCTCTAAAGGGTATGTGTGAAACTCCCTCAACACGTCCTATTGAAGTGACACTAGCATCATAGTATGTTCTCTGAAGAGGATGACATGCTCCCCACCTTCAGAAAATCCATCAGGTGTCTGTCCTGTGGATATCTGAGCACGCTGTGTCTCACAGTCAGCGTTCCCACGCTGCGCCTCCCTGACTCGCTGAAGAAGTGGGGGAGTGAATGTAAGAGACTGAAGAAAGGCTGATCCATCTCTATCCACAAATGATATATGCAAAACGACCAGTTGCTCCATCGCCTCTCCTAATAGCTGAATGAATGATCTCCTACTGAGAGCATCTGCTACAACGTTCCCCTTCCCATAAGTATAGACTATATCAAAGTCATAGTCCTGTAGGAACTCGGGTCATCGTCATTATCTCAGGTTTAGATCCTTCTGTGAGAAGATGTACCGGAGACTCTGGTGCTCAGAGTAGACTTCAAAACGTTCACCCATAAGATAGTGTCGCCACATATTCAAGGCAAAGACCACTGCTGCTAACTCCAAGTCAGGGGTATATAGTTCTGCTCATGTTGTCTCAACTGCCAAGAACCATAAGTGATCACTGCTCACTCCTGTATCAGGACACACCCAAGTCTGGTCCCTGATGCATCACAATAGACTATGTACCCAACACCTTCCTCTTGAAGCCTCAAGATTTGGGGCACTAGTCAGCCTCTACCTCATCTCCTGAAAGATCTGTTGGCATCTCTCCGACCACACGAAGGGTTTACCCTTCTTCACCAAAGTTGATAGTGGTGATGCAAATCTGGAGAAGTCTGGCACAAGGTAAGTCTGGATGACTCATGAGTGATCGACTTCACCCTCTTATGCATGATTCCATCATGTGCTGCCTGGGTTTCCTTTTTTTCCAACTAAGGAAAACCTCATCCCAACATTGTAGATAAACCACAACCTTTTTTCCTAATATAGTCAATCTGTGTATGAACTGTGGTTTCCCAGTACATACCCAAATTAACATCGTAAGGCCTCAACACTGCCACCAAGAGGTTCCAACCGAAACTCTCGCCTCAAGGGTCAGATCACACTGTCGTCATATATGTGATTATCGAGTCTCCTCCCAAAGGTATCTCCAGACATGAGGGTCAAGTCAACGACTTAACCGGAAACTCTAGGTCTAGGACAAGATTCATGGGAAGAAGGAATGATTTGTATCTATGTCTATTGATACGACAGCTAGTAGTAGACACAGACCGTACCTTGAATCATTCCTAGAGCCCTTGGATCACACTCCTTGACCGCATGTAGCTACTCTCTGCCCCTTCCCTCCAGCTCCCTGAGCCTGATGGGGACAACAAGGTGGGTGGTTGTAACATATTGAAATGTTCACCACCTCATGATACTCTCCTAGCTCTGCTTCCACATCTGCTTCCCTGCAGATTTATCTATCTTTAACACTTCCTCTTCTTGAAATATTTTACATGCTCAAGTCTCTGAGACTGGGGCCAGTTTCATGCTTTCTAACTTCTAACATTCACTGGTTGTATCCACTCAGCCAAAAAACATTCAACCACAAAGGTTCTCTCTAGCAGCCTAATATATGTAGGAATGCATAGAGGAAAAACTACTGGATCCGATATCCTTAGACACACCTCGCTCAGAGGTCCAAGCTCTAAAGCACTAATCATATCATATTCATCGAGTACCAGGAAATATCGGTATGCCTCGATGAATACTCAGCTACCGACATGTCGTCCTGTCAAAGCAGTATAAGCTCTAGAAAACTATTAGCCACCTCCTCAAGCCAGTCTTCAGCCACCTGTGGGTTGAGCTCTCTTCGGAACTTGAGGGATATCTGGTGCTGAAAAACATGTAAGGCACTAATCCTACAAGTGTCCTCTACCGGTACCACTGGTAGTGTCTACTGACCAACAGGAAGTGATATAGTTGGCACACTGCCTGAAGGTACCATCTCAGAAAACGGTCCAAGTACCGAAACCTCATCACTATGTGGACCATCCTCATGGTCACTCACTGAAAAAGATTAGTAGGTAAGATCAGCATCTGCTCTACTAGTGTCTCAACTAGTAGGAAAACTCCAGTAATCATCTTCATCAAGTCCTCTGCTACCTGGGAATCTGTCTCGTCTCGAAACCTCGGAGACCTATTCCATTGGAAATCATGCAACGCGCTCAGTCGGCGTGCACTGTCCTCCAATGCGGCTAGTGGAATCTGTTCCCAATGGGTGTTTTTGCTACCGGTACACCATCTGAAGGTGCCAACATAGTAAGAGAGCCCTAAACCGGAGCCTCGTCGCTCGGTGGGCCGTCATCGTGTACTCTCTTCGAAACCCTAGCTGGTTGTCTACGCACCAGCATCCTGATAAGGAACAGATGTTCCATAGTCAATAAGTTATACCTGGTGATCTGACTCAAAGTTTTCACAAAGAAGAATCTTGAAAACACACTCGCAATTATTGTTTTCATGCACTGAGTCAGAAATTAGAAGTCAGGGTCCTGGTGTATGGATACGTCAGCCGCCACACCAACACTGGACTCCCTGGACTAAAAACCACACTCAATACTCTTAACACTATTTCTTCATAGTAAGATAGATCATCATCCTAAGTTATGTGGTAGAAATGACTCCTCTAATACCAATTTGTCAGGACTCGTCCTCAGGGCCCATGACGTGACTACCCCAAGCCCGCCTTCCATAGGCTAGGGGATGACGACTAGCACCAAAGGAGAAACCCTAATAAAAAGGGAAGGAATTGCCTTTAAACCTGTAACACGCACAGTCTGAACACAACCAGTAGAAGAAACAAGTACTAATATAGAAAAGAAAAGTGTGCTGAAAGTAAGTGGGCCAGAATACAAACACAACTCAACAAAAAGTACAATTACAAGTAAAAACGGAAAACAGCTCCTGGATCGTCCACCGGGGAATCCTACCTGAAGGGGAGGTACATAACTCGAACAACACATACCTAAAGTATGTCCCATTTAGTCTAGATCTGAGCATCCTCCCATCCGTCACTCTTAGCCTCGATCACTGCTGACTATCGTCTGCACAGAACACAACAAGGTGCGGGTGAAGCACGTGCATGAGTGAGTATAAAAATACTCAGTAGGGGACCCCGAGACCCCCGAAGGTCTCCCAAAAATACACTAAGGATAAAACACATAATAAATATACAATCACGAAGTATCAACCAACCCTACATAGGTATATTCCCATACATATACCTAAGTTATCAATCACAGTCCGAATTCAAATCTCGAGCCCAAGCACAACCCATTCCATAAAGGAAGTAAAGTCAATCATCTCAATGATATCAAATTAAATTCAAGACTCATCTCACATAGGTATACATATTTTTTAGAGTGATAGATATGATTAGATGTAGTCACTGATTCATCTAAGTTGTCGGACCCACACAGGATACAGGACCAGCTAAGCTGTCGGACCCACACAGGATACAGGACTAGCTATTCTCATTTGAGATGTCGGACACACACAAGATACAGGACCAGCTAAGCTATCATACCCACATAGGATACATGAACAGTTATTCTATCAGACCCACATAGGATATAGGAACAGAAGTCAGAACTGTTGTTTCCCTCAGAATCTGGGGATTGACCGCCTTAATGGGAGGTTCAAACATTCCGATCGGTTTCTAACAGGTTTGTTTGTAGAACCGGAAACATCCAATGATTCCACATCCATTTAGACCTACTTTCCAAAGGTAGGCACTCATTAGTTTGTGGACTGATGAGGCTTATGAATTTGCATTGGTCGAGAGGATGGGAGTTCGGACTCATCACACCTTTTTTAGGGGAATTATTGTCTACTATGGGACTCTCTTTATAGATTTAAGTTATGTTCGTGAATCCTTATTACATTACCAACTATAAAATGAGCTTTCCTTCAGATCTGAAAATCAATGATTAAATATGTAGGAAATTTAGAGAATCTTTTATATGTATTCGAGGTTCTTAATTGATAGAGAATCATCTGTATTTATTAGAGATTCTTGGTCAATGGTACCCTTCAACACATTTATATAGAAGTCTCTTGGTCATTATGATGACCATGCAGGTTTTAAAGCCACTCATTGGGGCACTTGAAGTTTATTGTCCTTTAGAAGGACATGAATTATTTCAAAGTTTGGATCGAACCCGCAGATGGGCTACCTACGTATCCTTTGTTTAGAAAAGGAATCAGAACCCACGTAGTTCGAGTAAGGGAGTATGATGTTTATGATTGATGGCTCAAAGAAGAATTTCATAATCACTTTTACACTCTAAGCTCACATGAGTCATGCTCGGTGTGAGAAACAAGAGGTATTGGTAAAAATTAGACAATTGTGCCATAAAAGATGCAATCATAAGAAATAATGTGGGACTTATGTATGTATGACTGCCCAAATAAATGAAGATTAGGATTTACTTCAGGGAAGAAATCCAGGAACAGGGTCCATAAAGGTATATGTGCTTCATGGAGATTTGAATACTCTAACTTGGGGCTTACTCATGAAAAGGAGGCCCAAATTAGGATAGGACTTGTGATTTGGGTTTTAATACTAAGAAGGAATCTCAGATCAAAGGTAAATTAGGACTGGTTAAGAAGAATTAAGTCTGGGTCTTACTCCTGAAGAGGATTCCCATATTTATGACCAGGGCTTACTCCTAAGGAGGATGCCCAGATTAGAGGATTTGGACAGGGGATTACTCTTGAAAAGGAGGCCCAGGTTAAAGGAATTAAGGTTTGGGGATTACTCTTGAGGAGGATTCCCATAATTTGTGGAATTATGACTGGGGCTTACTCCTAAAAAGGAGGCCCAGGTTAGGGGATCTGGGGCTTACTCCTAAGGAGGATGCCCATATTAGAGGACTTGGGGCTTACTCTTAAAGAAGATTCCCAAATTTGAGAATTATAACTGGGGATTATTCCGGAAAAGGAGACCCAGGTTAAGGATTCTCTAATCTTAAAGGATGAGGTTGAATGAATGAAATCTCAATCTTTAGTGACATAAAGATGTGTAAATCACTTGGTTTTGAGAGATATTCCACAGAATTACTTTCAGATAAGGAAGTCAAATCAAGAAATCATTCCATAAATGGCTTTGAAGAGTGTCTTGAAGACTGAATCTTGAATAGGATAGGTGGAATGGCTTAAGAGGGGTGAAATGGGCAAGAAGGGCACCCAAAAAGGCATGGGCGTGCAAGTCCTGGAAGGCGCACAGGTACTGCGTGGGCGTGCAAGTCCTGGTCGCACAGGTATACCTGCGCGACCTATAAGTACTTGCGTGTTTGTAAACCAGTGCGGTAATGCTTGAGCAATCCTTGACCAATGCATTTATAATTATCCTGAGGTACTTACAGAAGAGAGGCGCGCAAGTTTTGGTGAGGAAGTAGGGCGGCGCGCAAGTATGTTCATTCCCCTTAAGGGTAAAACACCTTAGGCGTGCAAGTGTTAGTGAATTCTAACACTTAAACCTTACTCCTCTTGTTTAGACCTTCCATTATAGGTAAAGAAATACCTTAGAAGTGTTCTGAAGACCTGGAGAAGAGACTTGGGTGTTCAGAGCTTTAAATCTGAATTCTGGAAAAAATCCTCCCCTTTATGGGGGGCCCACAGGGTCTATTTATAGGCATAAGAAGACCCCGGGAGTTTATCACTTAGGTCGTACAAGTCACTTGCGAGACCACTAGGTGGCGCGTAAGGGGACTTGCGCGACAGTGATAGAACTTGCGCGACACATGTGATTTTGATCCCTTGTTCATGCCTTTGTCGATTTTTGATGTTTTCTTCAAAGGATGAATCAATTTGTGATAAGTCATTTCCCTTTCCATTCTTTTAGACAATGTGACGAAAAGGAGTGTCAACAAAAGTCCCCCATCAGAGTTGGATCCAGAGAGAAAAGCGGATTTGACTCTGAGGAAAAGAAGAATTAATGGAAAGACGGCGTGCAATTCTGGGCACGCAAATGAGCTTCGAGCGTGCAGGTTCTGGTGCGCAGGGGTATGGCCTTTAGTCGCCCAGGGTACGACATGCAGGGTCTTGGCCGCGTCTATAAATAGAGGGCCTCACTTCCGTTCAAAGCATCCGGATTTCTGGATTTCAAACCTTCGAGCTCTCGCCGCGCAGGTTGCTCTGTTTTTCGGTGTTTCCTTGATGTCGCGCTGCTGTCAAGGTATCTGGATTTGTGCGGCGATACTTGCGCGCCAAATACTTGCGCGGCACATTCATACTTGCGCGCCAAGTTTTAGACTTGCGTGCCTTAATGCCTTTGCCATTTTTCTGAATTCTTTCACAAATTTTATGAAAAATAAACCCATTTAAGAGTTAGTTTATTAAACTTTTGTGCAGATTCAATGGCTCCCAGTAGAATCGAAACGGATGATGAACTGGACAGCAAGCGGATTGATGACATGATGAACATTGTTGTCCATGATTACTACGATATCTGCAACATCACTTTCCCAGATTTGGCTAAGTACTTGAAGAAATATCATCTTAATTTCCCATATAGAATCTACCTATCCCTGTATGGTCATGGTCATCTACAAGGATTCAATGTTCCAAATGCAAATAACTATACACCTGAAATGCAGCTGCACTACTACTCCTCTATTTCGGTTATGCTTTACATTAAGAGCAACAACAATGGTGTGAACTTTCAAATTCTCCTTCCAGGCCATTTCCTTGCAGATATGAAAATGGAAAACCCATGGGCTGAAATGTTTTCCGCTGTTGGTTGGTGGAGAGAAGACAAACATGGCATTAGAGCAATATATGAAAAGAGTACTCTCTCCAAATGGATCTTTACTTTCAATTCTCCATTCTCAAATCCATGTATCCATCTTCCAAGTCTCTTGGACAGAAACAGAGTCACAGTTTGATCAGCAGAAAATTTTCCTCAAACCGCACTCAAGAACATCCTTTTACAACTGTTCCAAGAAGAGCTGGTATCACTGCATCTCTTATTGTATCTAGTTGAATGAATGAATTCCAGGTGGTTGCTGATGAAGATCGGGATGCCATAAATCAAATGAAGAGTTATGTTGAAAGCCTCTTGTAATTCTTGAAAAAGAGAAGAGACTCCAGTCTGTGTATGTCCTATATCCTATGTATCAATGAAAAACACTTTCACCTTCACTCATTTGTACCTGCATTCTCTTTTGATACATGCTTTAGATTTTACCTAAGCCAATGGGCCTAGTAATTGAAGTACAACTTGAAAGGTTTTATCTATTGTAAATGTGAATCCCTAGAAAATAAAGATATATCACATCATAATAAAATAAAAGGGTATTATATAACCAACTTATATAAAATATTTTCAAGAAGTTCAATCATAACTCTATAGCGGTGACCCTACCCCCTCTTCCTCATTAGAGGAGGGGGAAGCTTTGCCTGTGTCTCCCTCTAAGAACCAGATACCCCCTTCAATCCTTTCTCAAAATTTGATTTCCTATATCCATTTCCAAATATATCTATTTTTTTGAAGGTCCCAAGTCCCTATAATTGTGCTCCATAAATCTCGTTTTCAACCTATGAATTCATTGTAGCCTCAAGATTCTTGGATGTGACTCTGGTTGTTCGATTCATGTATCATAATACTTATTTCTATAATTTTGATAGGTTTTTTTGGATCCTTGGATTTTTAGGAATACTCTATAATTTTTCTAGTATATAAATGACATATTATGATCTATTTTTCTTGGATGGAGGAATTGATTATCAGTTGGTCTAGAGTTCTGTCAAATTGAAATGGTGATCATTTTTACCTATTTCAATGGTTCTATGAATTTCATATGATGTGGGACATTTCTACTATAGCGGTGTGGGTAAGTTTACCTGAACTTCCATTACCTTTACAAAATCATTCAATCCTTTTCTTACTGGGAAATTTGGTAGGTTGTTATTTGTGTTTGGATAGTTGAATGAGCTCAGTGTGCCCCCGATTTCCCCCTCCCCCCAATTTTTTTGAAGTGATTGTATCCAAGTTGCAAGTGGAATGAATATGGATCACTGTTGGGGAGAATTTCATATGAAAACAAGCTATTGTTTTGGAACTGTGAACGAACTACTATATATGGTGAAAGATATTGGGACACTAAACTTAAGCTTGATGCATAGTCCATATAATGGATAGGGATTAGATCTTGAGGTTAAAACAATTGTATGGAATTGATAAGGCCACTACTGGGTCAATTCAAGATAACTGTACCCTGGAGAAGGCGATGCATAGGGATATTAATCCAAATGTTTATGAAATTTTTATCTGGAGAGGAATGATCTGGCCACCCACAAAGTCTTTTTCTTTGGTGATAACATACAATAAGGGAGGCGGCATAGTCTTGGAACCTAATTTAAATTCTTCGAGATCTAAATATTATTTGGGGGCTATGCACTTGGGTAGTGCTCATAATAAATGAATGGCATTGAAAGTTCCAACCATGGATGGTACAATGGGTTATGAGTTCTAACAGTGCTAATTGGTGGATTTAGTGGTCTGGGTGAAAGTGGGGAATGGATACAACCCTAGAAGGATAGTTCAAATGAAACATATTTGTAACTAGTTTGAACTCTTGGAATATGAAGAACCATTCCTGAGGAAAAATGATCTTGTATGGGAAGAGGTATGTAAGGAGATCCAAGAAATGTTTGGGGAGGACTCAAGTGAGGAGTTCCTTAGTCTATCTTCCAGAGACAGTGAAAAGGGAGATCATGACATAATGATTTAAAACCTAATGAAGAAAAAATATAGAAAGGGAACCTGAGATTTAGGAATCTGCATCCTTTTTAAGAAGAAGAAGGGTAAAGGATGTAAGGATTACTCCTACCTTTCCAAACCAATGGAGAAAAGATCGACCTTAAAGTTGAGGTCCAAATAGAAACATGGGTCTTCTCTTTTATTGAGAAAGGTCCAAATGGGAAGGTGAAGAAATGTGAGTCAAATTAGGTTTTCTTAGTGGTTTAGGATCATGAAAAAAGTGAGGCTAATCCATCATAGGTTGGCAAAATAATGTCGAAGATTGGTATTATGCATGTTCCATCCTCCAATGATAGGGATGCAAAGGACCAAAGTGATAGGATCCTAAATTCAGAATTTCTTTGGGGGATCTCAGGCTACTGGAGAAAGAACCCTAGTGCCTAAGCTATCCTCAAGTGTTATTTCAGAATGGGGTGTCAAAGAGAAGGTTGATTTATGAGTGCTTCTGGATCTCCTCATCCATTCTAATGAATATTTGTTGGAAGACTCTTTAAAGATAAAAAAATCTAAGGAGGACACTCATTAAATGTTCTAAATACCTATACAGATCAATGTAAATGAATAAAAACTTTCTTGAATCGATAGATATAATTGAATCTTGATACGTGGCTACAATGAAGGGGAGGAAATATTTGAAGAACATGTACAGGTATGGGAATTGATGGCCTTCCATTTTTAGGATCTTATCAAGGAAAATCAATATTTGAGGTAACTTCTATCCATTGAAAATTATATAGAATCATTCATTCCAATTACTTTAATTTTATTTGGAATGACCAGACTTACCCCGTTGAGGTTTGATGCTAATTTGGTTTCGTGTACTTGGTTTCACACTTTTCCTTAAAAATGATTTCTTGAAAAAAAAATTAATTTGAAAAAAAAACACATGAAAGATGGTAGAATAAGAATAATAAGGTTACCATGAAATTGAAATTAAAGTATCATGAAATGAGAGAAAGTCATTATACATGAAAAAAATATGGTATTTAATATACCATATAGAAGAAATTATGGTGCTCAATATAAATAATGTCTCATGGATTTAAAAATGAGACAAAGATACCCTTACCTTGTATTCCCACTTATTCGACCAAGATATAACCTCCCGTATAATGAAAAAGGATTTCTTAATAACTTATCCCATAACCTTAATATAAAAATACTACCCTTTTATAATTATTTTATAACCATATTTGAAACATATATTAACCATTATAGTTTATTTTCATTATCAGGTGTTAGAACCTTCAGTTATTTATTTTGTACAAACTTCATAAAGATAATATAAACTTTCACTAAGTGGTTTCAAGTTCATTAGTACCAGATCAGTCAATGTAAAATAATTATTTATTTTCAATGATTACTTTGGTCCCATTTTCATTAGGTGAAAGGGAAATCATTATGAACTAGTTTTTGATGTCTTTAATGATCAAAAGGTGATATATTGACAAATATTTTAAATATTAAAAAAAATTATAGAATAATTAATAAAATATTAAATACATAATTATTACATGATATTACCATTATATGACATCCCATAACCATTTATGTCATAATCGTTATAACATATTTTACATAGGTGGTTAAATCGACCCAAATGGTAACATGTTATAATGATTTAATGAGTTAAAAGATGTATTTAGATAATAATAATGTGACATATAAATAATATTAAAATTTCATAAACATAATTTCTACAAATTAAATCAATTATAGGAACCACAAATTATGTGTGGTAATGAAAAATAAAATTCATCATTTGTCGATGTCACAGTCCACCATATGCACGATTAACAATCTCATTTCTTAATGAATGGATAGAATGATGGTATATGAAAAATAATAATTTAAGACTTTTATTTTTGAAATAGAAAATATATTTTCTTATTAAATTCAACCTTTATACCAGCCTTGAGAGGCGGTGACTAAAAATGAACAACATCGCTTTGTGGAGGCAGAAGTTGGCACGTACGCTTAATCAATGTTATTTTGTTTTATTAGTGGATGGAAAATATTGGATAATTTTTTTCAATTAATGTAATGAGTTTTTAGTATAATAATAATACTTATTTAATTATATTAATATATTTTTATTTGGTTTTGGAATGAGTGCAGTAAAATAAAAGAGTAAGTGAATGTAATACTCACATTGGAAGCTTCAGTTTTCTCTTCAGAAAACTCCATGGAAATGAATACCATAAGAATAAAAAAGGTAAAAAAATATTATGTAAATGAGAGAGGATAATTTGAGTTAAAAATTGGAAAGAGTTTTAATATTAAATTATATTGAGAGGTGATTCTTGAAGTGGTATAAGTGTTACCATTTTCATCCAATGGCCCAAAGGCCTTTATTTTTTATTTATTTTTGATAATACACCTTTCAAGGGGTAAGGTAGAACCCTTATAATGCCCATAGGAATAAGTATTACATGTACCTATAAGACTTAGAGGAATTAATTTCATGTAGGCTTCAAACATTACATACAACCCAGACTAACTACATGGAACTGCTCCTACCAGTATCTTCATCATGAAATATGCTCTCCAGCTTCGCATGGTTGTTCGGCTAGGCTATCCCATGCATGCATAGACTTGTCCCAATGGTAGGTTCCATACCCTCTCATTCTTGAGATCTGTTTAGCCTCTACTATGGTGAAATATCCTTTCTCATCCTCCTATAGAGCTTGTTCCTTATAGGTTGTCTTGTTTGAATATGCACTAAAGGTGTCCTGAAGGCCTTGAGGTGGCCCGAAGGCCTTACTGACCTGAATGCTTGGGTGGCCCAAAGGCCTTAAAGGACTTGGGGACAAAATCTATGGCCTGAAGGCCCAAATAGGGGAAAATTCTCAACTACTACAGTGTCAAATAGTGCCTGTTATAGTACTTCACAGTTCCTGTTACAGTACTGCTACAATACTCGAAAATTGTGCCTTTGCCTAGATTTGATCCTGGGTTGCCTGGATGCACTTAAGTGTGCTCACCAACTGTTCTGAGGCTCATGTGCTATAAGTGTTACATTTTTATAAGTGAAGAGAAGGCTTATTTTGGAAGTGAACATTATATTTTCAATAATATAATGTTATAATTTAAATTTCAATGGATCTAAAACAAAAAAAAGTGGAGAAAAAATGTGTGTGGCATAATATTATACTCATACACTCATTTTAGAGAAAACCTACAGTTCTTTTAGGATTTTTTATTTTTTATTTTATTTTTTTACCATAATTTACTTTTACCTTGGTAATTAATTTTTAAGCTTATTAATTAATTTAAATAAAAAAATTAAGATTGTACATTTTACTGTATTTAAAAATTTTCATTTAAAAATTGAAAATCATTTTACCAAGTAAAATTTTTAAGGTTTAGAATTGTTAATTTGAGAATAAATGCACATAACGCGTAAAAAAAGTTTTTCAAAAAGGTCTAATTTTAAGTTTAAAAATTTATATTCCTAATAATATTATCATAGATAATTATTTTTATGATAAAAAATTTATTATTATAAAAAAATTAAGAGTATTTCAAAGAAATATAAAACTGAATTTCACCATAAAAACACTTAATTATAAGAAAATACTGAAAATAGTTCTTATTAAATTAATATTTTAATTTAGTTCTAAAGATGTTGGACATAATATTTATAAGTTCAAATAATATGTTAAAATTTATAATATGGTAGTAATTAATGAAGTGAAAATTGGGGCAGGGTTCATGAGATCTAATGTAAATCCAAGTTATGAAATAGACATTGATGTTTATATCCAGATAAATCTTTCTTCTATGGTGTTTCATTCAGATCCAAAACTGGTGGTGTAACACATGGATATTGGTGATTTGGCCAACTCCATTATCTCAAAATATCAGGTGAAGACAGAAGTTATGAATCCCTTTAATGGGGACTTCATCAATGAATAATAAAAGATATGCTTTTATCCTCCTTAAAAGATTCATCTCTTGGGAGCATTGTCTGGAATGACATAACTACCCATGTGGTTTAAAATCATGATTACATACTAGTTCAATTAAATTAGTGTTTTTTCAGGGATTGTGAGTCTTGTGTTTCCTTATAAGAGTAATACATGGAAAATAGAGGACCTAACATGTCAAATCACTGACATTTAGGGTTTCTCATATTGGAAATTTATTCTGACCAGTAGGGAATTCCTCAACATTCTCTTCTCCTCGTAAGAATTATAGCATCTTATTGGGGGATTAGGTTCCATTTCTCTGAATCCAAGTATTTTATGTATCCATGAGTGGAATTTTAATTTTAATACAATTTATTTAAGTAACACAATGTAGAAAGTATGAATTTAAATTTATGGGTTTAATTAGAATTTATGGCACCCACATATTTTTTATTATATTGCATCTATGATAGGAATAACTATTAAAATGAATAGAATGACTGAGGAGGTTTTTTTTACTATGGTATGATCTTAGTGTAATTTAATATTGCTTATCATTTTATTAAAAAGGTGGTTCTATCCATGTTTGATGACAATGTCTCATTGAAAATTAAATTTGAATGTTTACCTTCATTTTGACCTGCCTTCTAATCCATTGGTCATATACAATAAAAATATTGAAAATATTTGGTTTTATCGCTCTATTCTATAATGAGTAATGTTATATATAATTTTAGAAAGTTTCATGAGGATAATCCTCTACATTAATAGGGAATAATTCATGTGAATTTAGTTGCAGAGCTAGTCCTTTTTGGTAATGTATCTATCTCAATGATTACTAAAAATAGTATGCATTGTGGGAAGGCTATGGAGGATGATGGTTCCCCTATATAATGTAACCTTAAATAAGGTAAGGGTCTAGAATGGTCTTAAGTTAATATTATTTAAGAATAATTGAAAAATAATTTCAATTTGGTTCTATAAGAATAAGAGTATGACTTTCCTAAAAAATTCCATTGCAGGCAAAGGTTACTCAGTACCTATAGGGTTATCAAAATTACGGGGATAACATGATAATGTTTTGGATAATTCTCTAGGATCTAGTAATGTAGATCCTTATGGGGATATTGGTCATAGATATGGCTCTGCTTTTTTAAGATTCAAGTAATGGTTATAGCTAGGAAAAAAGGTTTTGATTCTCATGATGGGGATAGTGGTTCATCTTATCATGGGATTTCATTTACCTATGCTATTGTCAATTAAATTTTTTATTAGCCTCAAAATCAAGATCAAAGGTTGTAGGAGCAATTGAATTTATGAAAATGAATTTATTTCCATCAAGCTATCCATGATATAATTAAAATCACTAGTGTCATTAGTAACTAGGGTGACATTTCTAATATCGTTGAGGATAATTCTCATAAAAGTTTTCCAACCTATAGGTATAATACAACTAAAGGAAATAATAACTATGAATAATGGTTCATAGATGTTCTGAAGAATGATAGGTTAAGAAAAGATTATTCAAATTTAAATCTCACCATGGGTATTCGGTTAACTCTTTTTCCAGAAAGGAGAATGGTTTAGCCTAATTTTTTCTCACCATTGGAAGAATAATATGACTGGTATGAGGATTATAAATATCATAATGAGTTTTATTATGACTTATGATGATTTTTCCTTGTTTTATTCTCAAATAAGGGTAGGTTGGTATGTCTGAACTTTTTTATCATCTTTATTTTATACTCCTTTCTTTTCAATTTAATAAATGGGCCTTATGCATCATCTTGTTTTTTAAAATGAATAATGTTATTATTTAAATGTATATTTTATTATGTAAATTATTTTTTAATCTTCAATAATAATCTTACATAACGATAAAATCATAAAAATTATAATTTTTTCAAAAACCACATTTTTTGACTAAAACTAATCCTTTCCATACAAAAACTCAAAAAATTAATACAAAGTAAATTTGGTTGTGAGGAATTCAAAAATAAATTTTATTTTAAAAAATATTAAATTATTCAAATTGTAAATTTATTTTATAATATAAGATATATAATATAATGAAAATTAATTTTATTATATATAAATTTTTTAAGTACTAACTCATTTTAATTATTTATCTTATAAAGGTAATAAATTTCAATGATTTACCATCATAATCCTTATTATAGATTTATTAATAATGTTATATTAATATCTTTATGTTTTTTTATATTGGGTGTAGTGTGAACATATGTTATTTAACATAAAATCAGATTTAAAATGTATATAAGTTTGATTCATTACATTCTCTACCTTTCCATTCAGATAAAGTGTATCTTCTATTGCACATATAGGAATAAGAAGGGATCCCCAACTGATTTTATACACTCTATTTGCAATGTTTTTTCCACAATCTATTTTATCCAAATATTAAACCAAGAGAATATTCATTTGAAGAATAGAAACTTAAAGATAACCATTTAACATAGTGAAACATAAATTATTAATATTAATTTTGACATATCCCTTACCCACAATTTCAAGAGAATCATCATCCACCCAATTCACTGTTCCAAAATCCTCCAGATACATAATTTGAAATGTACCCCTTCACTTCTGTATAAATTAAAGAGGATATGGAATCTATAATCCAATATTACACTAGTTAATTAGAACTCAATAGTATATTATATTTATGATTTTCATTTTAGTTTAGGGAAGTTACTCCTTTGGATATTGTCCTTTAAGAATTTACTATGTGTTCGTGATAATCTTCCATGAGATAACCACTTTTAACATTGTGCCAACAAATTATTCTGGGCCCTGTAGACTTATCTCTTATATTTTTTCTTGATCTATCTAATTATATTCCTTAACTTATTCAATGATATGAGATATTTATTTCTTACATATTCAATGAATTTACAAAAGGTAATTGAATCTCTCTCCTCAAGATATTTTCATTCAGAATTACGTTCCATTCATCTTTGAATGTCAAGTCACTTTTACCAGAGGAACTACTCAAAATTTTTACTATTACATCCCATGATTCCGTTAAATATGAAAAAATGTTATATCCCAAAAATAATATTTTAAAATCACTTTCACTGACTGAAGTTGGATTCAAATCAAGTTGAAATAATTCACATGATATGCCACAAACCTTCCTTCTAATAGACTCATGCTGAAAAACCATCATATTAAACACACTTTGTTAAGTATATTAGTATTCCTGTATTTGTATTACAAAATTTTAATTAACACTATTTTAGTATTATTTTCCTAGATGTTCAAGTCCACATTCTGAATCAAGTCACCCGTACTTAGCCTAATGACTTTTGATGCATCTGATTGCACCGCGATTCACTGTTTCATTTTCACCCTTACACAACTGTGCTAAACTTGTTTTGTATTGGAAATTATAAATGTAATAAAAAATTTAACTTCATGTTTGATTAAATTATTCTGTTTTTATCACTATTAAAAAGTTCAATGTTACTTGTTTTTATAATTTCATTAAAGGTGGAGGTGATTTGAAGGGATCATAACAGAGTTCTAGAAAAATGGGCCAAACTGTGCAGGATCCAAGCACACCAGTGGACTCAATCGCACACTGATACTAAATTTTGCATCAAAATGGGGTTATATTTTGTGGGATGGTCTAAAATTCAATGTCACACATTTAAAATGAAGAAACAAAAGCCTTATTCAGCTATATGGTGGCCCATACAGATTGATATGTCCAACACACTGAATTTGCATGAAGTCAAAAGTGGTGTGTTGTGATCTATCCATATCTCGAGATTTAGGTTTCCAAATGATGAAAAAAATTCTATGGATATTTTCAAGAGGCTAGAAAACAAATATTTAGTTTTTTATAAAGATAGATAAGGCTGTATACCCATAAAAAACTAGGGGTCATGTAGTTTTAAGAAATCGGTGTGCCCAAAACCACCTTCCACTTTGCCTATAAAATTGAACCTTGGGCTCCTCATTTTCACGTTCAGGCACAAGGTAAATATATGGTATTTTGGAGACCCAAAGGAGTTATATCCTCATCCAATAAGTTTAGTAGGTCCCTATACTCATAAGAGGATCAAGGATGAAGGTGATGTTCCACCCGAGCCTCCTCCTCCTCTCGATGGCGAGCTAAACAGCTGAAGATCATTTTGAGGGACCTACACATACTTGGGAGAGAGTTCCGACACTTATTATTATACTGGGTTTGTTTAATTTTTGTGTTAAATATTTCAATTACGTTTAATTTTGATGTTATTATACTCTTAATATATTTGTATTGTTATAATTAAGTGAAACACTTTTTATTTCAACACTGATTGGGTTGAGATTTCAAGTGGGAATCTTGGGTTGTTCGGATTGGATAAGAAAAGAATAATTTTTATCTCACACATTAATAATATTTCAGTATGATTTGGTAGCCTTTTTTCTATGTTTTATAACCAAAACTTGACAACACTATTTTTGTGTCAAGGGGTTATTCTTGGAGAATCATTTTAAGAGGCAAGAGGGAAGTTGAGATCTTGACATCCCTCAACCAAAGGATTTCATTAAACCATATAAAATTTTCAGAACAATGTATTATCAAATATATATAATGAACTTGAAATAATCACCTTATATCATTATTCTAAAACACCAACTTTATTTATTTACTATTAAACTCCTTAAATCAAGTCATTTTCTTAAAACTATTTTCAAAACCATCCCCCATATTTTGTTCCTTTTTATTAAAAATTCACACTATTAACCACCAACGCTCCTTGCGAGATGACCTAGGGTATTCCCTATACTATAGATCAACCATAAAATTGTAATCAATTAAACGTGTCGTGAAAACATGTTCAAATTTTAGTGCTATTTTTGGGGAGCTCTTTTTTTATTGTGTATTATTTTTATGAAAGTATTATATATTTTTTAATTATTTGTTCATTTTTTCTTCATTCATTTTTAAGTTGATTTCTAAAATAATCCATTTGTAGGACTTTTTCAAGACACAATCTTAATCATAGGAAATAATTCCATTCAAATAGGAACTGGAGAGGATCTTACATCAGAGACACCGAGATGCACAAGATAACCCTTTAAAGGAGGACACATAAAATATCAACACAATTATTGATCCTTCGTCTTCTTATTAGACCCACATTAAAAAAGAATTAAACTTATATAACATGGATGAATAGAACTAAACATTAAAAGAAATAACCTCACCTGATATTTATATCTAACCCACTTATATTCAAATTCAAGGAGAGGCCCTAATTTTGAACTGAAATCTAGTTTAATTCATTTATTACCAAGATTCCATGGACTCACGGGAGAATATTCACACAATAATTTAAAATAATTCCATATTTTGTGTTCAATATTAAAACTTTCTAATGTACATGAAGAACAAGTTAAGCTTAGGTAATTCCCATTTTCATTAGAAGACACTATGAAATATTGGCTGTATTTTGTTAATTCACAAGTTAGAGGTTGGGAGGACATGAAACATATTTTTTCTTGAAAAATACTTCCTAGCCTCTAGAACCGCATCAAAAAGGAAAGAAATAGGTGGGATAATACAATCTTAAGGGTAAATTATTCATGAATACTGAGAAATATTTAAAATTCTTTTTCATGTTTCCCACACCACTAAATAAGTGATCAAATTCTAATTCTATATTTTTATGAAGTTTTAATTCCTATTGATCGAAATATGATTGATGCTGCTATAGGTGGTGAACTAGTTTATAAGACTACAATTTCTGTAAGAACCCTAATTGAGAATATGGCATATAACACTCATCAATTTGGTTCAAGATCTAATGTACCCATTATAGGTGTCCATGAGGTAAAAAGTACAAGATTCAAGAATAAGGTGGACACAAATATTGAAGAGGTAAGTACCCTTCCTCTAAAACTTTCTATTTCTTAAGGAAAATACCAATATCCTCCTCCCATACACTATGGAAGATGTTATTCTAACACCCATTATTCTAACAAATATCCCCAACTAAGATAAAATTTTGAGAGTTGTGATGTAATCTTTCCAGGACACCCCTATACCCATCCCTTTAGGAAAGAGCCTTACTATCTATCCAACCCTGGGTGGAAAGAAAACCAAGATTATAGGCAAGGGGTTATTCAAACCAACCTCAACAATAATGGAACCAACCATGGAAGAGTAGTCATCCACCACCACCACCACCCAAAAATACCCAACCACCACAAATGCCTTTCCAACCACCCCTGCAAACCCCAATCCTATCCTAGAATATATGATGAAACAAATGGTAGCCAACAATCTCCAATTCCAACAAACCACCTAAGAAACAATACAAGACCTACGAAACCAATTAGGAAAACTCTCTAACTCTATTGGGAATATTCAAAGTCCTAGGTCGGGTAAACTACCCTCTCAACTAGTAGTTAACCCTAGGAATAAGGAAAATGTTAGTGCCATAAACCTTAGGAGTGGGAAAAAAATTAAAAACCAAATGAACCCTCCATTAGAGTCATCCCCTCCTGAGGAAACCACCATCCCAAATTCTGAAAATGGTCTGAGAGAATAAAATCTTTGTCATGAGAGAATCCCTTCCAAAAGAAATAGTTTGTCTATTGATGAGTCACATATCCCAACCATTTCTCTTCCATTTCCCCAAATGGATTCCCAACCAAGAAAACAAAAGGAAACTGAACTTAATAAGGAAATATTGGAAACATTCAAAAAAGTACAGGTTAACATCCCATTGATTGACACAGTGAAGAAAATTCCAAGATATGAAATGTTTTTGAAAGAGATTTGTACACACTGAAGGAAAATTTGAGGTGATGAGAAGGTGAGCTTGGGGATAAATGTCTCATCATTTATAGAGTCATCACTTCCCACCAAATGAAACGATTCTGGAACATTATCGATTCCTTTCGCAATAGGGGAGTATTACTTTTCCAATGCTACGCTTGAGTTGGGTTCTTTTATAAATGTGATGCCTCACTTTATTTAGGATTAATTTCTAGTAGGGGAACTAAATACAACAAGAATTGTTGTTCAACTGGAAAACCAGATTACTGTACACCCCTATAGTGTGTTTGAGGATGTTCTTGTGAGTGTGGAAAATTTAATTTCTTTTGATGATTTTTTAGTGATTAAAATGGAATATGATATGATGAATAGAAACACCCTAATTATATTGGAGATACCCTTCTTGAAAACCACCAAAACCATAATTAATGTCCACAATGGTATATTATCTATGGAGTTTGGTGATAAAATTCTCCACTTCATCATCATTGATGTCATCAATCACCCCTCAAAAGAACATTCTTGTCTTTCTGTTAAATCTATAGATGTACTCCCTTCCCTTGAAAAATCTTATTTTCATTACCCTAATCCCTATTTTGAGTTTTTATCATTTATTTAAATGTTAGAAAATGAATCGTGCACAAAATTTTGTACCAGTTTAGAAAAATGTCATGCATGTTTATTAATTGAATATTTCTTGAGCACTAAGGATCAAACGACCATCGATGATACTACTAATCTTTTAAAATATCATTCCTCATCTTTGGATGATACAATTGAATAGTTAGATGAGATTAGTGACCTATAACTTTCAAACACACTCCCATCAATCCAAAATACACCTAAATTAGAACTAAAAAAACTATATAAATATTTAAAATATTCTTATACTGAGAATAGAAACAAGGTTTCTGTCATCATTACCAGTTCACTCCCTCCTGAGCATGAATTATGAATAATTGATGTTTTTAGGGAGTATAAACAAGATTTGTGATGGAAACATCCAGAAATTATTGGTATTATCCCATCAATTTTTACACATCATATATTGTTAAATGATGAGGCTAAACTAGTGAGGTAGTTACAACATTGGCTAAACCCAAATCTCCTAGATGTTGTTAAAAAAGAGGTTACAAAATTATTGGCTGCTGGAATCATTTAACCCATATTTGACAACCAATGATTCAGTCCAATATAAGTGATTTCTAAAAAAACTAATCTCATAGTAATAAAAAATGAAAATAATGAATTGGTTCCAACTTATGTGCATAATAGTTGTCATGTCTGTATAGACTATTTCCAATTAAAACAACACATTAGGAAGGACCATTTATCATTTCCATTTATTAACCAAATGCTAGAGAAGTTAGTAGGGAATTACCATTATTGTTTCCTTGATGGGTATTTTGGATAATTTTATATTCATATTATCCTTGAGGATTATAAAAATACAACCTTCACTTGACCCTTGGACACATTTTCACATAGAAGGATACCATTTGTTATGTGTAATGTTGTTGATACTTTCTGACGATGCATGGTTTTTAAATATTAATATTACCTAGAGAATTAAATGTAAGTACTCATGGATGATTTAATTGTTTATGGATCTTATTTTTATAAATATTTGAGTAGTCTTGGTTCAGTCCCACATCACTGTATTGAAAATAATATCATATTAAAGTATAAGAAATTCCATTTTATGGTGTGGTAAGGTATAGTTTTGGGACATGTAATTTATGGGGATGGTATCCAAGTAGACAAATAAAAAGTGGATGTCATTTATTCCCTAGCATTCCCAAAAAATGTGTGGGGTGCATGGTATTTTATAGGTCATGTTGGATTTTACCGTCATTTCATTCGTGAATTTAGTAAAATTTTACCCCCTATCATGATTGATCCCAAAAGAAAAGGAATTTGTTTTTGAAAAAAAATGTGAGGAAGCTTTTAATAATTTAAAATGGAGTCTCATGTTTTCTCTATTAATACAACCACCTCGGTGGTATTTACCATTTTATCTAATGTGTGATGCCTTTAACTATGTAGTTGGGGAAGTCTTATCAGAAAGGGTCGATTGAGCTCCACATATCATTGCCTTTTCCTCATGTACATTGGATCCTATCCAAGAAAACTACACCAAAACTGAAAAATAATTTCTTTTCTTTGTGTTTTCCTTGGATAAATTTAATTAATATCCTTTAGGGTCCAAAGTCATTATGTTATTAGAACATGTAACCCTCTATTGGATCCTTAAGAAACCGGAATCCAAACCATATCTCATTCGTTGGATGCTCCTCCTTCAAGAATTCAATTTATAAATTAGAGATAAAAAAGGAGTAGAAAATGTGGTGGATGACCATATCAGTAGGATCAACCCATCCTCATACATTGACTAATCCCCCTATATTCCAATATATGACGTGTTTCTAGATGAGAAATTATTTCGAGTGTAAGATGATATTCCCTGGAATTCCTAAATTGAAAAGTATTTGGTAGCATCTTTCATTCCTGTTTATTTAAATAAAAACTAGGTTGTATGTCTAAAACAAGAGTCTCATTGGTACATTTGGGATGACCCCTACATTTGGCACACATGTAGTGATCAATTCCTTAGGCGTTGTGTTCCCAATAACGAGTTTTAGTTTGTCCTTAGGTTCTGTCACACTCTTGCTTTTGGGGGCCACTTTGGTCTAGAACGGACTACTCGTAACGTCCTTTATTCTGTTCTCTTTTGGACAACACTTTTTTTGGTATTCCCATGATTTCTTTAAATCTTTTCCTTACTATCAAATAATAGGGAATGTATCTAAAAGAAATTAAATTCCACAAAAACCCCTAATCTTCAATTACATTTTCAATGTTTGGGCATTGACATTATGGGACTATTCTTCAATTAATTTGTGAACCTTTACATTCATCTAGCAGTGAATTATGATTCCAAATAGGTAGAGGCATGAGCTATAAGGACTGACAATTCTAAGAAAGTTGTAGAGATTTTGAGAACCCAAATATTCTATAGGTTTATATTACCTAAGCTCATTATTAGTGACCAAGGTTCTTATTTCTAAAACTGAAAAATGAAATCCGTTTTGCATTGGTATGGGGTCAGGCATAGAGTGTCTACTGCATATCACCCATAAACCAATGCTCAAGTAGAGGTTTCAAATAGGGATTTAAAACATATTATTGAAAAAACAGTTCAACCTAATTGAAAATTTTGGAGTTTTAGACTTGATGATTCATTATGATATTACCATACCACCTTTAAAACTCCAATTGGAATGTCACCCTATTGGCTTGTGTTTGGAAAGAGTTGTCTCCTCCCTATTGAGATTGAGCACCAGACCTATTGGGCCATCAAATAGTGAAATTATAATATTTCAAGTGTAGGTTCTCAAAGAAAGTTGCAGATTCAATAGCTAAATAAAATGATAAGTTATTCATATGAGGACTCCCTAATTTATAAGGAGTAAACCAAGGCTACCCATAATCATCACATCCTTCATCGTCAGTTCCAAATTGGGTAGAAGGTCCTCCTCTACAATGAAAGGATGAAGTTGCATCTAGGTAAGCTTTGTTCATGCTGGTTTTGACCATATAATGGTAATAATGTCTCTCTATTTGGTTTTGTTGAAGTTCAAAATGAAGAAACCAAGAAAACCTTCACTATCAATGGGAAGCGGATGAAGCACTTCCATGAAGCCATTCCAGATTCCCCGATGGAGGAACTCCATATTTCAGAAGAAATCTATGAATGAAATCCACCAAGTTATATCCTTCCTTCCCACTTTCTATTTTATTATAGTGAGTACACTACACACTTTAGGTTTGGGGGGATGGGTATATTCCTGGGTTATTTTGGAATTTTTATCTTCTTTCTTTCTTTTTATCTTTTTCACTTACTGTATAGTATTTTCACTCCCCCATTGTTTCACCACTCACTTTTTTTCCAAGATTTTAATTTTTTTGATTCCTAATTTATCATGGAAAATGATACCTACTTAATAATAGAAGTTATTGAAAATAAATGAGGAATTTTTGTATTTTCTATTGTTTTAACATTTATTTTTTTTATAAAATGTGCATTTCATCAAGAATTTAGTACTACGGCATGACTTTATTTTGAAATTTGGTTATTTTTCGATGATTTAAATGGTTGTATCTGTAACGTCCCAGTCCCGGGTGCCATGCAACGGGTGCCCCAAGCCTGGTTCGCCACATGACCCCAAGCGCATTTCCCCAAACGCCAGAGGCTGCCGACTAGCAGCGAGGGCCCAGGTCTGATTGTGGGGAAACTATGCCCTCATTTTTCAAAGTGTAGCGCAGCGGAATACTAAAATAAGCATACAACAAACAGCGGAAGCAGTAAACACACACAACTGAAATAAACTACAGCAGTGGATATAACCAACAGTATATGAATGATGATGCTACATGTTTCAAATTCTAAGAAAACAGACAGAACATGTTATACATCACTGTGATACAACCAAAAGCAAAGTACAACAAAACGAGTAAATAGCTGGAAGTGGCATCACGAGCCTAGGCTCGGTACCATGCCCTCCTACTCCACAGAAACAGTCGAGTACCTGTATAGGGACTCTTGCCCCTATCCACACCTGCAGAAACGAAATCTGTTTGGGCCGAAAAGCATGACCCAAACAGGGTGTGAGAAATATATCTCAGTAGGCACCCACCAAAGGCCCGTGCCCAACTGCGTGTAAGCATGCAACAACAGTGTGCAATAGTAAAATGAAATAAAGTAAGAAGTACTCAAAAGTAACTAACTTAACAATTAAATTTCCATTTTATTATTCATTTAATTTATTTAATTTAGTATCATTCTGTGCTCAACAGCACCATGCCCTCAGGCCTACCAGTATCTCACCCTCAGGCTAATATAGTGAACCACGCCCTCAGGCTATACAGAATCTCTCCCTCAGGCATTGTAACAGAATTATCACCCTCAGGCATACGAAGTGTCACCCTCAGGCACAGAATTCAATCCCTCAGGCACGAAAGGTTTCCCTCAGGCGGAATAATGACAGCCCTCAGGCTAATACAGTCACGCCCTCAGGCTAATATAGTCACGCCCTCAGGCTAATATAGTCACGCCCTCAAGCTAATATAGGTAACCGAGACATGCCCAACATATCAAAATGCAGTAAACAAGCAATTCCTCTCAAGGAAATTCTTACAATTACTACATTGAAGGCATACACTCGGGTATCCTGGCCAAACGGCTAAACAGAGAAACACACCCCCGGGGTGGTTCCGGATCCAAGAAATGATCCCAATCAGCATTTTATTATCAAAATTTAATCACCTATACAATTATAGGAATTAAATATAGCAACGGCCTCAGCCACACGACACCCCAACATGGGTTCGTGGCACGAAAACGCACAAAACACACGACAGTTGGAAAATGAACACAAAGCCACCTACCTCAAACGCCAACGAACGCTATACCCGAACGCCGACTCCAGAAACGCCCAAGAACAACGTAGATCTGATGAAGAACAAAAACCATTCAAATGTAAATAACTTACGTTAGGTGAAGAATTGGAAAGAACCAACCAAGGAGGTGGAAGCCCTTAACCGTGCGGTTCCAACGGGATCGTCCGAGACGGAATCGGATTCCAGCTGATGTCCCGACGGTTCTTCAAAGATCCGGCCTCCTCCTTTGGCTCCAAAACGGCTCAAACGCCTCCTCTGCCAAATGAGGAGGCTACTGCCTATTTTAAGCCCGAAAAACAAAGTACACGGCGTGTACATCAAAGTACATGGCGTGTACTCCTTTCATTTAACTGTTCATTTGGTGGCACCGCCACACTGTTCATCTGCCGACAAGAGTACACGACATGTACTCCCAAGTACACGGTGTGTACTGCCGCCCAGCTGGCAGCGACTCCACCACCTTACTTTTTACCCTGCCGACTGACTACACGACGTGTAAAGGACCTCTACACGACGTGTAGTCGGTTCGTACACCCTCTGTCGCCGGCGAGGCTACACACCCTGTGTACTTATCCCAGCACGGCCAAAAGTACATGGTGTGTGGAAAAATACACGGCATGTAGTTTCAAAATTAGCATTCTTTTCCCATTTCCCATATTTTCTCAAAAACACTTAAGGAAAAGGAAAAAGAAGAAACCTATACCTCAAAAATAAGAACCGGGTTCTTACAAACTTCCCCCCCTTATAGAAATTCGTCCCCGAATTTCCCTTTCCAGGGTGGAAAAGATAAAGCTCAGAACAGTTCTGGCCACTGAGCACGTACGTCGGCCTCCCGCTCCCAGGTCTCATCCTGCACTCGGCCATGCTGCCATAGCACCCGTACGAGAGGAACTGACCGGCCTCAGAGAACCTTCATGCTCCTGCCTATGATACAGATCAGATGCTCCTCAAAGGACGCATCATGCTGAAGCTCAACCTCCTCTGGCTGAAAGGTGTGAGATGGGTCTAAATGGTAGTGACGCAACTGAGACACGTGGAAGACGTCGTTCATGGAGCGGTACCGCTGCGGTAACTGCAACCGATAGGCAACTAGCCCGACTCTCTCCAGAATCTCAAATAGTCCCACATACCTCAGTGAAATCTTACCCTGTCTCCTGATCCGTTTGTGTCCCAGCCTTGGCGAAACACAAAAGAAAACCAGATCCCTGACCATGAACTCCAAAGGTCATCTACGACGATCAGCATAAGACTTCTGACGAGACTGCGCGGTAGCCATCCACTTCTGAATCAACTGGACCTGCTCAGATGTCTCCTGCACGAGTTGTGGCCCCAGTAAAGCTGCCTCACCTGCCTCTAACCAGCACAAAGGTGATCGGCATGGCCTACCATATAAAGCCTCGCATGGTGCCATCTCAATAGTCACTTGAAAGCTATTGTTATAGTCAAAATCGACTAAGGGTATATGCTTCTCCCAAGAGCCCCCATAGTCTAGGATGCATGCACGCAGCATGTCCTCTAGCACCTGTATCGTCCGCTCTGACTGGTCATCTGTCTGAGGGTGGTATGCTGTGCTCAGGAGCACCTGTGTACCCAGTGCCCTCTAAAAACTCTGCCAGAAACGAGACGTGAAGCGGGCGTCCCTATCTGAAATGATAGAACGAGGGATCCCATGAAGACGTACGATCTCTCGTATATACAGCCTTCCGAGCTCGTCCACACCAAAGGTCTCCTTGATCGGCAAGAAGTGAGCTACCTTCGTGAGTCTGTCCACAACAACACACACAGCGTCATTTCCTCAAGGTGACCTTGGCAAACCCGTCACGAAATCCATCGCGAGATCATCCCATTTCCACTCTGAAATGGGTAACTGCTGTAACAGCCCAACTGGTCTCTGGTTCTCTACCTTCACCTACTGACAGGTGGAACACCTCGTGACAAAACCGGCTATCTCTCTTTTCATACCCGGCCACCAATACTGATGTCTCAAGTCATGGTACATCTTGGTAACCCCGGGATGAACTGCCCAAGCTGAAGCATGAAACTCCCTCATCAGCTCCTCATGTATATCCCTTGGAACCCATACTCGTCCATGGAAACGCAAAACCTCGTCATCGTCTATCGCCCAACCGGGAGGAGGGTCCTCACTTGCCACCGAATCCTGTAGAACTAGGCCTTGTGAAACCGATAGCTTCCTCATCCTCACTCTGTCCAGGAGGGTAGAAGTCACAGCTAACGAGGAAATATAAGTCTTCCCCTGACTATCATGCACCTTCAGATGCATCTCAGAGAACAAATCCATAAGCTTCCACTCACCACTGGCCTCTTGCACTGCCTGTATTTGAGTCTTCCTGCTCAGTGCATCGGCTATTGCATTACCTTTACCATTAGTATAGGCAAGTTCAAAATCGAGGGACTGCAGGTACTCAACCCACCTTCTCTGCCTCAGATTCAGGTCACGCTGTGTAAAGATATACTTGAGGCTTTTTTGGTCGGTGAAAACCACAAAATGCTCCCCCAATAGATAGTGCCTCCAACAGCGCAACACATGCACAACTGCAGCCAACTCGAGATCATGCGTTGGGTAATTCCTCTCATGTGGCCTCAACTGCCGAGACCCATACGCCACAACTCGGTCGCCCTGCATCAGAACGGCCCCCAGCCCAATCCCTGATGCATCCCAGTAAACTATATAGCTCTTCCCCTGCTCTGGGAGTATCAGGATCGGTGCTGATGTCAGCCTTCCCTTCAGGTCCAGAAAAGTTGTCTCACAAGCTTCTGACCAAACGAACTTCACACCCTTCTTAGTCTGACCTGTCAACGGTGCTGCTAAGTGGGAGAAGTCATGTATGAAGCGCCTATAGTAACCAGCCAGCCCTAAGAAACTCTGTATCTCAAACATGTTCTTAGGATGATCCTAGGAAACTACTACTCTCGCCTTCTCTGGGTCCACTGCAACTCCTGCCTCTGAGATGATATGACCCAGGAAGTGAATTTGGTCCATCCAAAAGTGGCACTTCGAGAGCTTAGCATATAACCGATGCTCTCTCAATGTACTCAATACGATCTCAAGATGGGTGGCATGGTCGTGTCGAGTGTGAGAGTACACCAAGATGTCGTCCATGAATACTACCACAAATGAATCAAGATAAGGATGGAACACACGATTCATCAGAGCCATGAAAACTGCTGGCGCGTTCGTCAGTCCGAACGGCATAACCGTATACTCATATAGACCATACCTACTCCTAAAAGCTGTGAGAGGTATATCAGATGGTCTAACGCGCATCTGATGATATCCGGAACTCAGGTCAATCTTTGAGAACACTTGTGCTCCACGAAGCTGATCAAACAGATCATCAATCCTCAGCAAGGGATATCGGTTCTTAACCATCAACTGGTTCAGCTTTCAATAATCCACACAAAGCCTAAGGGTACCATCCGCCTTCTTCGCAAAAAGGACCGGAGAACCCCGAGGAGAAGTACTGGGTCGGATAAAACCCTTCGTATGTAGCTCTTCTAACTACCTCTTGAGCTCCTGCAACTTAGGCGTGGCCATCTTATAAGGAGGAATGGACATTGGTACTGCTCCTGGCACAAGCTCGATAGAGAAATCCACCTCACGCACCAGAGGTAGACCTGAAAAGTCGTCCGAGAAGACATCCCTGAAACGATCGACAACTGGAGGGAAATCCGTCTGACAAGTTCCCTGGTCATCCAGATATAAGCTCCCAATCTGGGCTGTGACTCCACCTCACCCATGATGATCTAGTCCAGCTCGACTCGCCTGAACATCCCACTTTCCCTTGTATAGAAACTCCCCGCCCTCTGGTGACGTGAAATGCACCCTACGACGATAGCAGTCTACAAAGGCTCGAAAGGGAACCAACCAGTCCATCCCGAGAATGACGTCATAACTCGTCATCTCCAGGACATAGAGGTCCCAAAGGAAGTGAAACCCTCCAACCTCAAGGGGGCACTCCTTGCACTGACGCACACCAGCCGTTATCATCCCCAACGGAGTGTCTAGCGTCAAGATATCAGAAGAAGTAGAAACACAGAGCCCAAGGCTCTCCACCATGGGTACAGATATAAAACTATGTGTAGCACCCGTATCAAAAAGTACGGAAGACAAGACAGAAGCCACTAGAATAGTACCTCTGACTGTCGAAGGTCCGGGATCCTGCTCCTGCTGGGTCTGTTGCACTGCATATGCCTTCCCAGTTCTGCGGCCCTGCGACACAGCCTGTCTACCCTGAGCTGTCCCACCTTGCTGCCTCTGTGATCCTGGTGTCTGGCTACCATGGCCACAACCACCATCTCTGCCTGCATGCCCTGACGTATTCCAGTTCCCTGACTGGTAAGAAGCCACTGGTCCTGCTCCCGCATGCGGAGTCTGCACAGAACCCCTCTCACTAGCCACTGGTAGAACCACCCTGCAAAAGCACTGCAGATGACCCATCTTTCCACAAGATCGGCACTCCACTAGGTATCGTGGACACTGCGGCCTCTTGTGCCCCTCTCTGCCACACTGGTAGCACCTGATCGGGCCACCTGAAGAAGTTGTCTGGCTGGTACTGCCACCCTGAGAGAAGTCCATCTGTCTCTTCCTCTTGCCAGCAGAAATAAAACCAGTAACTGGTGTTGAACCGCCCTGGCCCACACACCACTAGATTCTCGCAGGTTCCTCTCTGTAATCAACGCCTGATTCACAATAGCGTGTACAGTAGGAAACCTGAAAACATTCACCAGCGCTCGGATGTCATACCAAAGACCATCCTCAAAACTTCTGGCTCTCAGCATCTCATCACCCACCAGCACAGGTGAAAAGCGCTGAAGCTCTGTAAATCGAGCAGAATAGTCCATCACCGACATAACGCCCTACTGCAGATTCATGAACTCTCGAGCTCTATCTTCCCTCAGTGTATCGGGAAAGAAGAAGTCATAGAAGACTGTCTGAAAATCCTCCCACGCCATGTCCCTGTGATGCTATGACTGGGTGGTAACATCCCACCACCTCTTGGCGGAATCACGCAGCATGTAAGTCGCAAGCTTGACCCTCCACCCTGGAGGCATCTCAAGATACTCTAAAATAGTCTGCATCGATCCTAGCCAAGACTCTGCAGCCTGTGGTCCGCCATCCCTTGAAAACGTAGGAGGATGCTGCTGCTGAAAAATACGCGTCAGCTCGGCCATAGATGTGGCAGCCTGCGGTGCTCCCTGAAAGGTCTGCATGAACCACAATAAGCCTTCACGGAACTGCGCCTCCACGCCTGTGTCCAGTGTAACAGCTGGTGTCGCATCTGGCTCTACTGGTGGATCCACTGGTAGACCATGGACCACCATCTCCGGAGTATAATCGTCGCTGCTCTCTTGGTGAACAACTCGCGGTCGTCTAGGCTGCATGACCCTTCAAGGTCAAAAGCACACCTCAGATTCAAGATTATTAAGACTGAAATGAAGGAACCACAAAGGAAGAAGAGGAAGAAGGAGTTTCTAAATTTTCAAAACAAGCCTACATGGCGTGTACAATGACTACACGACGTGTACTTGAATTCCCTTCCCCTGCCCGGGTCCTTCAACACGGCTAAGCCACACGACTCCCGTTAAACAAAACCACACGGCGTGTACCTAATCTACACGGGGTGTATGGTGTTATTTTCCAACTGCCCGTGCCATTTGTGACACGGCCGACTACTCGGATTACACTAAACGGCATGTTACACCCACCCACGGCGTTTACACCATCTCGTTTCCGAGTCACACAGTTAAGTCCACACGGTCTGTCCTGGGACAAGACTACACGGCGTGTCCCAACAGTACACGGCGTGTTCCGGGAGAGGTGACACCGGCCCGTGTTGTTAGTTACACGGCCGAGTCCCCAGGTCACACTACACGGCGTGTTCATTATTGCCACGACGTGTTTTACCCAAGCCTTTCTCTACCCCGGGTCACCCTCCAGACGGTTTGTGACACGGGATGAGGCTACACGGCGTGTACTCATGGTACACGGCGTGTACTCAAAAAGTTCATTTTCCTTCCTGAACAGAAGAACATACACGGCGTGTATAAAAATACTACATGGCGTGTATACTGGTTTTCCGGACAGTATGCCTCGGAAACTTCCCCAGAACTCAGAAAACACTGAAAAACAACACCTAAGTGTCAAATTCTGACCCGTGAGGGCCCATACTCCCCACGAATCAAATTTTGACAGCTTATCTGTGTTATAACAAAATAAACAATCAATGATCCACCAAATTCTGTTCAATGGGGGCCCATACTCCCTAAAAACCAAAGTTTGGCATCTATTCTATATCCAGTTCACATAAAAATTACCCTATCAAACAACAGGTATTTTTATCAGTGCAGCTATCACAACAGCATGCCTTTCTAGCACAGCAACTATCACAACAACATGAAATTTCTAATGCACCTACATGGCATGGAAACTATGCATGACATGTGTTATCTAGAATGTGCCTATATGATGCATGTGATGTCATACCCTCATCTCATCGGGTTGCAACTAAAGAGAACCCATAGATAAATGTAACAGCACAATACAAGTGTGTCACCCAACAGTGAAAACATGAAAACCGTAAAATTGCAAACTCAGAAGAATTGCAAAATATGAGGCATACTTGCTTTTCCCTGTACACGGGTTAGCTACGCCCGGGCACAGCTTATTACCAACTAACTTTCGTCATATCCCTGACTACGTCTCCAAATAGTAAGTCAAAGAAAAGAAACTCCTCTGATACCACTTTGTAACGTCCCGGTCTCGGGTGCCACGCAACGGGTGCCCCGAGCCCGGTTCACCACATGACCTCAAGCACATTTCCCCAAACGCCAGAGGCTGCCGACTAGCAGCGAGGGCCCATGTCTGATAGTGGGGAAACTATTCCCTCATTTGTCAAAGTGTAGTGGAGCGGAATAATAAAATAAGCATACAACAAACAGCGGAAGCAGTAAACACACACAACTGGAATAAACTACAGTAGGGGATATAACCAACAGTATATGAATGATGATACTACATGTTTCAAATTCTAAGAAAACAGCCAGAACATGTTATACATCACTGTGATACAACCAAAAGAAAAGTACAACAAAACGAGTAAATATCTGGCAGCGGCATCGCGAGCCTAGGCTCGGCCCCATGCCCTCCTACTCCACAACAACAGTCAAGTACCTATATAGGGACTCTTGTCCCTATCCACACCTACAGAAATGTAATCTGTTTGGGCCAAAAAGCATGACCCAAACAGGGTGTGAGAAATATATCTCAGTAGGCACCCACCAAAGGCCCGTTCCCAACTGCGTGTAAGCATGCAATAATAGTGTGGAATAGTAAAATGAAATAAAGTAAGCAGTACTCAAAAGTAACTAAGTTAACAATTAAATTTCCATTTTATTATTCATTTAATTTATTTAATTTAGTATCGTTCTGTGCTCAACAACACCACGCCCTCAGGCCAACCAGTATCTCGCCCTCAGGCTAATATAGTGAACCACGCCCTCAGGATATACAGAATCTCTCCCTCAGGCATTATAACAGAATTCTCACCCTCAGGCATACGAAGTTTCTCCCTCAGGCACATAAGTCAAGCCCTCAGGAACGAAAGGTTGCCCTCAGGTGGAATAACGACAGCCCTCGGGCTAATACAGTCACACCCTTAGGCTAATATAGTTACGCCCTCAGGCTAATATAGTCACGCCCTCAAGCTAATATAGGTAACCGGGCCATGCCCAACATATCAAAATACAGTAAACAAGCAATTCCTCTCAAGGCAATTCTTACAATTACTGCCTTGAAGGCATACCCTCGGGTATCCTGGCCAAATGGCTAAACAAGGAAACACACCCCCGGGGTGGTTCCGGATCCAAGCAATGATCCCAATAAGAATTTTATTATCAAAATTTAATCACCTATGAAATTCTAGGCATTAAATATAGCAACGGCCTCAGCCACACGACACCCCAACATGGGTTTGTGGCACGAAAACGCACAAAACACACGACAGTTGGAAAATGAACACAAAGCCACCTACCTCAAATGCCAACGAACGGTATACCCGAACACCGAGTCCAGAAACACCCAAGAACGACGTAGATATGACAAAGAACAAAAACCATTCAAACGTAAATAACTTACGTTAGGTGAATAATTGGCAAGAACCAACCAAGGAGGTGGAATCCCTTACCCGTGCGGTTCCAACGGGATCGTCTGAGACGGAATCGGATTCCAGACGAACGCCCGACGGTTTTTCAAAGATCGGGCCTCCTCCTTTGGCTCCAAAACGGCTCAAATGCCTCCTCTACCAAATGAGGAGGCTACTGCCTGTTTTAAGACCGAAAAACAAAGTACACGGCGTGTACTTCAAAGTACACGGTGTGTACTCCTTTCATTTAACTGTTCATTTGGCGGCACCACCACATTGTTCATCTGCCGACAAGAGTACACGGCATGTACTCCCAAGTACACGACGTGTACTGCCGCCTAGCTGGCGGCGACTCCACCGCCTTACTTTTTACCCTACCGACTGACTACACGGCATGTAAAGGACCTCTACACAACGTGTAGTCGGTTCCTACACCCTCTGTCACTGGCAAGGCTACACGCCCTGTGTACTTATCCCAACACGGCCAAAAGTACACGACGTGTGGAAAAATACACGGCGTGTAGTTTCAAAATTTAGCATTCTTTTCCCATTTCCCATATTTTCTAAAAAACACTTAAAGAAAAGGAAAAAGAAGAAACTCGTACCTCAAAAATAAGAACCGAGTTCTTACAGTATCATTTTTGAAACCTTTTATAAAAATGGAACTCTTTGTGTGAATAGTTTATGGGAAAATTGTGTCATTTATTGGTCTACAAACCTTTTCAACCAACCATGAAGTGTGAAAATTTCTTACTTAATAGAAGGTAAATATAAGTTAGGTTATATTTTATCTACTTTCTTAATTGATTTTTCCATAAATTCATTCCTGATCTGATCTATTTCATTACTTTACCATATTGAACTATGTGTGTGTACCTATTATCAGACTGTTGTACGCCATAAAAAATGGGTTGTGTCTTGTCCAGGTCCAAAACCACCATTAATCGACTTTATATATTTTAATAACTATTACAATTAGTGTCATGAGGAGATAAAACATGGGTTGAGAGAAGAGTGTGAGATTTTTTCCAAGTGAAACATTTGAAAAAAATAATAAATAAGGGGAGTGATGAAAATGTACAACATGTGGAGATATCGAGGTCAAGAGCTTATGGTTTGACTTCTAGGAATGATTAAGTGAGTGAGTCTTGAAATTTTATTACAAAGGATGTAGGGAAGGTTCGGTGGAAAGGATCATGTAAGTAGACAATTTTTAAAATAACTTATATTTACTTGATAGAAAGTGGAAAGAATAGAATGAAACAGTTTTCACACACACAAGTGGATAATTAATGAAATGATTAAATTTTGAATTATTTTCTTCTATTTTTATCATGCATCTATTGGAATTTCATTCTGATACAATTTTTGAGATGTCTTTTTTCATGATCACTAAGAATAACTCCTCAATTTAATTTTTGATTTTATTATATTTCTACCAGGAAATACATTTTAATTAAATGTTAAATCTTTATAATATTGGAAATATCTACATGAATAATTTTTAGAAATATTTCTTTTCCTAGTAGAGAAAATATCTACGTTTGGGGGTGTGGTCGCACCGCGATTCACTATTTCATTTTCACCAGTACACCACTGTACTAAACAAGTTTTGTATTGAAAATTATAAAAATAATAATAAATTTCATTTCATATTTGATTCAATTATTTTTTATCTATGTTAAAAGGGTTTATGATACTTTTTTTTGATAATATCATTGAATGTGGAGGTGATTTGGAGGGCTTGTGATGAAGTTTAAGAAAAATGGTCCAAACTGTACCAGATTCAAGCACACCAGTTGAAAAAATGCACACTGATACTAAATCGTGAATCCAAATGGTATTGTATTTTGTGGGATGGTCTGAAATTAAATTTTCTACAATTCATATACAGAATCCCAAGCCTCATTCGATTATCTGGTGGCCCATACAGACTAATCTATCCAGAACACTGAATCTGCACGAAGTCAAAATTGGTGTTTTGTGACCTATCCATATCTCGAGATTTAGGTTTCTAAATTAAGAAAAAAAATTAGTGGAGATATTAAATAAGTGGGGAAACAATTTTTTAGTTTTTCCCTAAGTGAGATAAGAAAATCTACTCATCAAAAAACATGATCTAAGTGGTTTTAAGAAATCTGTGTGCCCAAAACCACCTTACACTTTGCCTATAAAATGGAACCTTGGGCTCCTCATTTGAAAGTTTAGCCAGGAGGAAAAAATATAGTATTTTATATACCCAAAGGAGTCCTATCATAATCCAAGAAGTTCTAGAGGACCCTATCTTCATAAGGGGATCAATGATTAAGGAAAAGTTTCACCTGAACCTCCTCCTCCTCTCGATGGCGAGCTAAATAGTGGATGAGCATTTTGAGGGGGATACACATACTTAAGAGGGAGTTCTGACACTTTTTATTATACTACGTTTGTGTAACTTTTGTGTCAAATATTTCAATTATGTTTAATTTTGATGTTCTACTCCTCTGAATATATATTTTTTGTTATAATTAAGTGAAACACTTTTTATTTCAATACCAATTGAGTTGAGATTTAAAGTGGTAATCTTGGGTTATTCCAATTGGACAAGATAGGAATCCTCTTTCTCTCACACATACATAAGATTTTAGTATGCTTTTGTATCCATTTTTCTATGTTTTAGAACCAAACTTGACAACATTATTTTTCTCTCAAGGGGTGACTCTTTGATCATCGTTTTAAGAGGAAATAGGGAAGTTGAGATCTTTAAAACCCTCAACCAAAGTATTACATTAAACCATATACAATTTTCAGAACAATGAACTATCCAATATGTGTAGTGAAATTGAAATGATATCCTTCTATCATCATTATAAAACACCACCTTTATCAACTATTAAACTCTTTAAATCAAGTCATTTTCACAAAACTATTTTCAAAACCACCCCCTTTTTAGTTCCTTTTTTATAAAAAAAATCACACTATAAACCACCAAATCTCCTTGAAAGACAACCTAGGGTCTTTCTTATAATATAAATCAAACTTAAAATAATAATCAATTTGATGTATGATGACAATTTGTTCACCATCCATTCCCATTATGATTTTTCCATTACCTATGGCATGAACACTTTCAATGAAAATTCCAAGTCTTTTTGGATAATATAACCATCCATCTTCGTTCACAAAAAACTGAAATCTATCCCATAAAAATTTTTAATTTGAACCTTGATATCTTTTATTATTATCCTTTCAAATATAGTAACACCCACTAAAAATAAAAAACATCTGAGTTAGAGATAATGTTACCTAATCTATTATAGAGTGAACCAATGAGCCTCTAATAACATCTTATTTGATACCAATTTTTGAAAATAATGTTCCAATATTCAACCATTAGAAGTAATATCACCAATACTAATAATGCGAAAAAAATTATCCAGAAGGAACTCTCATAATAATCAGTATATCATAACTAGAAATAATAACCTCAGGTTAATCACCATAATGAGTTTCACTTACTCTATAACATTCACTCATAAGATACCAATCATTTAAGAAATTAGGGAAAAAACTAGAAGGGACATAGGAGTTTTATGTGTTTTAGACTTTGAGTCGTATATCTATGGGAGAAACATTTCAGTATTTCATTTCATTAGAAGTAAAATTTGTTTAAAATCACTATGACTTAGTATCCATATAGATCACTAAATTTAATGATCACACAACACATCAACATGTGGTACCACCCACATTACATATTGGATCCCAATCGATCAATTGGTTACACTGACCTCCAATATATGTTGGGGTACAACCATTCTCAACATTGACTATCAATCTTGTGTTTCACTAACTAGGTTGGATGATAACATTTGTATATGAAACCATGGCCCTTCCAATCACATAAGTGGATCTTAGTGTTAACTGTCTTTTAAAAAACCATCATCCAGTGAATTGAACACTATAAATTCACATCTATAAAACAATTTCCTATCGACTACACCATTATTGACCACTAAATTCCCATTTACACTTACTTTAAAATACCAAAATATCTTCTAGAGTTCCTCCTTCTAGTTTCTTTAATCCTGTAATTGAAGAAACTTAAAAATACTAACAATATGACCACTGTTCATTAACTTTTAGTGAGATGTCAGTGGGGGAATATGTGATAAGTTTTTCTATTTAGTTTAATATTGACAATGTTTATGTGATCATATTGATTAGTGAGTGGATTCCTATAAGAATATAGTTTGAAAAAATATTTTTCATCATCTAATGAAATTTTGTTAATGACATAAATAAATTATTAGATAATTCATTTGGTTTCTATAGGGATGAAAATCCATGTGTTATAAATATTGTTGTCTATATCTTAGTGATAATTCATGGATGTGAAAAAATGTAGGATAGTTTATTTTACTGGCTCAAGTGATGATCCATGCTATAAGTATTTATTTACCTTAAGTAGAAAAAGTATGTTATGAAACATTGTAAGTGAATATTCATTGTTATTTAGATAATAATTTCCATGTAAAATTAAATTATCATGTACCTTTTTTCTATTTTCGTATTGGTAAATTAGATCACTCTAATAATTATCCTATCAAGCACTATTAACTGATTCCATTACAAAGGTATAAAACATATTTTTCTTTCTTCAAGGTGTGGAACTTTTAATTTGGAACTGTAAAAGAGGATGATAATTTTGAGTGATTTTTTAAATTTCAATGGATATAATTCTGACCTACTAATGAGATCTTATGGAATTTCAGTTAGTGGTCATTTTTTCCTGAAAGAGGAATTAATTATTGATGTTGATAAGTTTATTTGGGCGAGTTATCATGTGGATGAGTTAGTGAAGGTGCATCGAGAATAACTTGACTGAGTTTGGTTAACTATTGAGTTGAGTTTTATTGTAAAATTATTAACTAGTAGATTCATTGTGATCAAATATGTTATGATTAAAACATTGATCATTTTTGTTAAAGTTGGGAATATTTACATTCTTTTCATGTGGTTAATGGATGAATGTATTAATAAATAAGTGAAAGTATTTATCATGTCTCATATATTATATTGGTATTTTTTTGATTTTTATGGTATGAATTTTTAATATTTTTTATTGTTTTTTATCAAGTATCTTCTATATGGGAGTAAAAAATAATATATTTTCCCTATTATATGTTCGATGGTTTCTACACTGGAGAAAAGATTTTTATGGATATGTATTTTATTAAATACATGATTTATAAAGAATGATGTTTTTTCTTCTATTCATATTATAAGTTCAATTTCTCTTGAATGTAATCTTATGATGATTCATTCAGATTTAAAACTTATTTTGATATTATTTCATAATATTTTGGGATTCTTTGTAGAAAATTTATTTAATCTACTTTATTTCATTGTTATTCCCATTTATGTGTTGATGGTTGTATAAAAATTACTTTATTTCTAAAATCAATGATTTAGAGGTATGGATGTATTGAACAAGATGTCTATGGTTTATTTTATTTATGAGGTTTAAACTTTTAATGTTAGGAGAGAGTAATAATATGGATTTTTATGGGAATAACTTTGTATGTAGTTGGAATATCACACCCTCTTTAGTTATATTATAATTTTTATCACTTATTTTAATTAAATGAATTACACCATGAGAGGTTTTGTGATTAATATTAATTTTTAGTAAAAAATTTAAATTTTTAATTTCATCCTTGATGGAGAGTCATATTGAAAAACATAATTCGTTATTTATTCTAAAATTTTAAGTTTCCATTGGGTCAATATTTTTGTAAATTTTTATCAATGTTTGAGTATTTGGTATCTTTGGTGAGATTTTTTTAAAATAAATAAAATTTACTAGAAATATTATTTTTAATAAAATAATAATTTAAAAAATTATAATTTAAATGAATTAAAATAAATATAGGGGTAGATTATTCTCTTGACATAGAGGCTAAAACTAGAGATATGGAGTTCGTTGTAGAATGTGGATTTGACGATGAATAGGTATGGTACTTTGATCCTTTATCACTCATTTGATAATTCCAAAGGCCTTGTTATCCAATTTATTCTATCTTTCTACAATTAATTAATTTAATAATGATAATAATTTATTTTAATGATTAATCATGGAAAAACACATAGAATTTGGAGTAACATAAATTTGACTTACAGATTGAGTTCATTCTTGGAGAAGAATTTGAATATCCAAAGATTCTCTATAATATTTTAATTTGAAAGCCTAAAATTCACTATTTAAGGTTGATATATTCTCATTATATGTATTAATGAAATTATAATAACATTAATTTTGTGAAATATATATTTATAGTTTTAGAGATATTCTAGAGAGATGTTTAAATGTGTTTTTTGATTATTTTTTAGAATAAATTATACCTATGAAGAATATAGTTTCAAATGATATACCATTGTTTATATTAGGATTAGATAAACATAATGATACCAATAATATGATAATATAACATATGTATTGAAAGTTATGAAATAGAAAATTTTCAATCATTATCACCTTTTATCAAACTTTTGATGGTTTCTTTGTTTGATTCATGTTCCAAAAGTTATATGTAAATGATAATCATGATGAGTAGGGGATATATTATAAATTTAGTGGTCATTGAATTCTTTATCTCTCTAGGTTTCTATCATGGGTGGAGATAGTGGAAATGGTTGGTAGTGGCATCATAGAGGAAAAAAAACCATCCGATTAGAAATTGGATTGTTGCAGAAGGGATACATATCCCTTTCTTTATTCATATGATATATAGGTAGAGGGTTACTAAAATTCATACGAACCATCTATTGGATGCTGATTTACATAGACATATGGCTATTCACAATAATGAAAAAATGTGTGGTGTGGGAATGAGATGTGTGGGTGATTCCATACTTATAAACAGATTGAACGATTATGGTTCAGTGGGAGAAATTGTGTATAATTAATGGAATGAAATCATTCAATCCATTAAATCATTAGATCTCATGTTTTATGTTTCAATAGAATAATAAATTCTTGAAACTACATATATAAGTGCGTGTTTGTTCCATGTGTCACCATCTCATTCATGAAAAACTTACAAGGTTCATGGGGGAATATACACTATCTAAATTTGATGATAAAATATCTATTGGACTGGTATTGGAATCCCAAAACTAATTTAACTTTTTTAGATCATTTTTATAAAATTTGGTTGAAAAAATTATATAATTTTAATTCAAGACTTGTTAGAATCTTATGATGGATTTGATTCATGTTAGTATTTATAGAATTACTATATTTTTTGACATCATTAAACTATGGTAGAGAATTTGACTTCTTAATGTGATAATGACATTTATTTTATATCCATATGAATTATTCAAATATAAAAAAGGTACAACTATTATTATTAATTAATAAAAAATATATATTGATTTATTGATAAATTTAAAAAAAAAAGAATTACCTTGTTATTATGGATTATCACTGAAGGATGATCTTAATGATAATGAGAATTAATTCAACGGGAATTTTATTAATGTATATTATTTAATTTAAATAAATTATAAATAATTAAGTTAATTATTATTTGGTTGAAACTCATACATGTTAATAGAATTAAATATAAATATAGATCAGAATGAGAAACCATTAAATCCTTTAATGAATTTCATTAGTATATTTTGACAACATTATAAGTACTGGTTAAATTCATTATAATTATTGATTTTTATGTGAAAAATTTTATACATGGAAATAATTAATGTAATTAATTTGAAATTAAATATGTTATACCTGAATTATTGATGGAAATGGAAGAAAATTATAATAATATTTATATCAATGAATTATAAAAGTTTTAAGGGTGTGTTGAAAATTAAAAGAATAAAGGGAATTATCAATAAATTTTAGATAATATCCATTTGACATAAGATTTTAAAAACATAATAAAATATTATTATGTTATTTAATTTAATGTATGGAAGTGATTTTAATAATGGGTTGAAATTGAAGAGAATATATTTAATATTAAATTTCTGTAAAATGGAGTTACCATGAGATTTACAAAAATATTATAGTGAATGAAGGGAATGGATTAATTTATAATGTAAAAGTAATCAATTTAAAGTACTTGGTAACTTTATATGGTGTTACTATGATAAAACTCTAGAGAGTTATCTTGTAAAAAAATACATTTATATATGTTATTTATTAAAACAATTCATATGAACTACATTGAAGAGTTAAATACTAGTAATATGAACCATGAAAGAAAGGAATAATATGTTTAATAATGATAAATATGTATTCCTAGGAATGATAGAATAATCCTATGATAATGTTTTTGAGTATATTAAGGTTGATGTGTAATTAATATGGAGAAAATAAAGAATGATAACATAAACCAAGTTAATGAAGGTGGTGGAATATTCTTGATATTATTCAGATAATCTATATTAACATTACAAAATATAGTGCCAATACCTTAGGTAACTTTATATGAGGTGGATGTGATATATGATGTATATATTAATAATGGTTACGTTATGATGTGTTTATATGAAATAATCCAATAATATTTATTTCTTATTTTATTTTAAATTAGTTAAGGATGTTGAAATTGATGGATATATGACCTAAAGCCTATAAATATGTGATTTTTTCTAAGATGATATCATAATGTATGATATCAATATTTATATGGTATGATATATAGAAACTAAGGCATACCATATTTTTTAGTTTGGACATATCATAAATCAGGATATATTGATATCATGTCTCCACGAATTCCAGTTGTATTGTATGACTTAGCTAAATTATAATTCAATAATATAATAAATTATATGGTATCATTAATTGAAATACCTATGATTCATTTATGTTACCAAGCATTAAAAATTAATGTTCCAATTATATTCAAAATATAATATCATTAACACATAATATTCATGGAATAATTGAAACAAAATTTATGTATAAATGCATTAACAACAAAAACATTAGTCATATTTTATATAATTCATGATTAAAATAATATTTTGAAATGTTATGAGGTCTATATAAGGATTTCAAGAAGTTTATATTATGGTGTTTTGGGCCTTTCTAAGCCTCTTGTTGATTATCTCACTTGAAACTCTCTTCCTTATCATTCCTTATCTCTCAATACATGCTGACATATCTTGGATGTGAGGAGGATCCCACCCAAACATTGGGTGATTCAATCATCTCATGGATGTTGTGAGTGGGTACCCTAGACCCATATTATTTATGTACTTTTATTTCTATTACAAGTATATAGTTTGAAATATACATGTGTTTTTTCTTACCATAATAGTGTTGATACTTCTACCTCCACTATTTACGTGATAATATCTTAAGATTATTTATCATATCAAAAGGTTATAACAATCCCCAATTATAATGGGAAACACAAGATACTCTGAAAGTAATCCTTAAAATATTTCCTATAGTCTATATGAATTATACTGATGACACATAGATAATTTTTGACTATTAGTTGATGGGGGATTATAAGCATTGAGACTTCTCAAAAAGTTTTCACTTTGATATATATAGAAAATGAGATCATGAGGACTGATCCACCGATAGGAACACCACATGTTTCAGGTGTCATTTTTTGTTCCTATCTATGAACATGTGTATTAGTTTCATAACATAATATCATTATCAATGTGTACCATTTGATATCATACTTTTATGTAAGGTGAAGACCAAGACATTGAAGTCATGGTGAGGTTACTTGTGTTGGGTGTATCATTGGTGGTAGGACATTGGTTAAATAATAAAGATATAATTTTTCATTAATGAGTTAAGGAAGATATATCTCATTGTCCTAGGTTGACCAAAATGGTAGTGCCTCCATTAAATCCATTTCCATGGTACAATATGGTAATTTCATCTGGTAAGGTCAAAAAATATATAAAGCATAAAAAGTATGATGACACAAGTATGCATCCTACTTTATGAGATATCATAAGACAAATATATTATATTACATGGAGAATGTGCATAGAAGTTATTCATACCTATGAAATTACTTATCTCCTTAGGGACTATAATGGGTTGCTATAATCCACTCTTGGTCAGTGTGTTAGAATCACTGCCATCGAGATAAGGACCTAGAGGGTCACACACTAAGTGTATCCACAAGTTCTACATATTTTAATAAATAGGAGTTTAGGGTAAAGTGGTCCCAACCTACGGGGTCTATTAAAACTCTAAGTTTGAGTGATCACAAGTAGAAAAATAAATCATATTATTTATTTTTAGAATAGTAATGATTGAATTTATTTCTTAAGTTATTGATAATTTTTTTTATTATAAAATTGAATATGAGAAAATATAATTTTTTTAATGGATTTAATATGTTCAAGGTTCATTAAATTATTTGAGGTGATTACAGGCTAAGTAAATGGCTCACATTTTATCAAGTAACATGTTAAAGAGATAATAGTGGCTGATAAATTATTCATGACATTTATGAAAAGTTTAATTAAGTCATAACTGTGCATAATGGTCTTAAATGAATGTTATAACTTTCTAGGGACCAAAGTAAAAATTTTAAAGTATAACTTATGTATAAAAGCTCATTTAACCTCTCAAATAACGAACTAAACCATTTTCATTAATTTTGATCTCTCCTACCCTCTCTCTCAAGTTCTATAGTGACAAACCAAATAAATAAAGGATGTATCAATGCCACCTTCTTAATAAAATATGAATTCTTTATGTGGTCAAAGTGATATTATAAAGCTCATAGATTTCTCATACTAGAACCTAATAATTTAAGATCATTGATCCAAGAACCCTAGTTAATGTTTGTATGATCTAGAAGATTCCTATCATAGCATATTCAAGAAAAAACACAGCAATGGTGAGAAAATAAACAGATTGGTTTCAAACAAACAAGGTAATGTTTACGGTTTCGTTCAATTTTATTTTGCATGCATAAATTTAATTCAATGTGATCCTTTGAGAAATCTGGGTAATAGATTTTGTGGATTCAGTTTTTTTAATATGAATATGAACAAAAAAATTTAAATTTTGTATTTTTCATGCTCTTTTTTCACCCTGGGTTCCTTAAACTGGTATTACAGAAAACATGTGATTACTTAAGTTGAAAAAATTTGAAATTTTGATTAAATTTTCTATTATTCAAAAGTAGGGTTCTAATACGGTCCCAACACAACTAATGGAGCATCAATCCAAGTTGGTACGACCAAGTTATGGTCAATCAAATACTAAAGGGTTTTAGGGATATATGTGATGGAAATTAACACATATATTTTAATATTAGATATATATGTGCATTTATCATCCTTTGATAAATAGAGGTCTATTTAGGCATTGAAAGAAGATTTTAGGAAGGAAATTTTTTCCATTTTTTTCTCAAAATTGAATGAGATAAAAAATAAAATAATAAAATAATAATAACCAAAGGTTTATTAACAAACCTTTCTAAAGGGACATGAACAAAACCCTTTAGGGGTTTATTTTTCTACCCTATTAATTAGGGTGGAGCATATGAAAATATATATTTTATATATAATAAATATTTTAATATGTTATATATATTATATATTAAAATATATTATATATATGTGTGTGTATGTATATATTGTTTGTGTCAATATATATATGTGTGTGTGTGTGTGGTTCCCTAAATTGGTATGTCCAACCACACCCCATCTCAGGCCAGACTAATTCACTTTGTGACAAGACTTCTCAACCTACCAAACTCATCACAAGCTCTAAATTATTAATTAAGGATCTCTTTAGGTTTAAACATACGTAAAATATTAGATAAAATTTTTGAAAATTTAATTTACTTTTATAGGATTTAATAAAATTATTTCGAGCATTGCTAGACAAATTGATAATTAATAGAAAACATTTTAATGCAATTTAAAGCATTAAAAATACACTTGAGTTGAATTTTAACAAATTTAATTTTTTATGCAATACAATTTCATATTGAATCATCATCATGAGCCTAGACAGACCCATGCATGTTTGGTTTATTATTTATTTAATTTGATTATTGTTTTTTGTTTTTTTAAATGAAATAGTTATTTTATTTTGATGATCTGTGTATCTTTCCAACACCATTAAATGAATAATCTTTTGTATTTTTAAATTTATGTGATAAAATGGAATTTCATATCCTTATTTCCTATCACCTATGTGTAAGTATACACTATAAAGATCAGAAGATATCATGACCAAGTGGTTTGAGTTGAGAGCCTACATAAACCATTATTCACTTGGTGGATTAACCAATATTTAAGGGATCACGATCATGTAATTATTTATTTATTTTATCATTTTAATGGTTTATTATTTTTTTAATGTATATTTATTACATGTGATCACATAGTATAAAAATAAACAAGCATGCATAGGTAAAACGAACATGTGTAGTGAATGTTTTCTATTTAAAGCATGATTATGTTGCTAGAGTGATTATATTGAATAGGTATGTTAAATAGAAAATTATTTCATTCATCGATATTAAATTATCAAATACCTTAAAGTAAATATTAAGTAATTAAATGCCTTATATCACTTGAATTTGAATACAATTGATTATTTGAGGTTCTCATCCACCCTAATTCAAGGTAACTCTTACTATCAAGGAGTTATTATAAGAGTGGTGGGTCAAATTAACTAAAGTTGGTAGTAAAGGAGTATCCATAGCTAGCTTCCAACAACATTAGAGGAAAATCATTGAGAATTATAAGGTAATACTTTGTGAGAGATGAGACTCTACTTAGTAGATCAAGGAGCCATGTGTTAATGTGGTTGAACTATAAAAATCCCACCTTAGACACTTGAAGTAGTGGTTATGACATAACATAGGCTATGAAGAGACTTTTAAGGATAATTTCCATTATAATACTAAATAAATTGAGTATTCTGAATCTATTAGTTTTGAAATACTAGGATTTTATAAAACAGTGTGGGACATTTAAAAATAATAATTTGAAAATTTCTTTTATTAATCAAGATAAAGTACTAATTTTCTTTGTTTATTTTCTATAGATAAAATGGAAACCACCATCAATTCAATATCACTGTGATAAATATTGGATAAAGAGAATATCATGACTGACCATAACTTCTGGGATTTTTACAAACACCTGTGAATAGTACTACAGCAAGAGAGAAAGATTTATGTTATGGAATCTCGTATTCCTGCTGAGCCTCTCAGGTATAGAGTAAGGTAGATAAATATAAATACACGAGGAAAACAAATGATGTCAAAACTGTTCAGTTCTTTATATTGTCACCTATATCTAGTGAGATGAAGAAAATTAATGAGGAAAAATATAATTTCCAAATTTTTTATAATCTCCAATAGTTATACTAGGAGATAGATTGATAATAAATATATGATATATCCAATTCATTTTATAGGTGTAGTCTAGTAGAAGGGAATTAGGAAGGAACTCATGTAATCAATATGATTGGGCCCATTGGGAGACTAGAGTCCCTTGGGTTTAAACTAAACCAAGAAATAGAAACTGATCTCATTATTTCCTATTTATCACACAACTTATCAACATTAATTATTAATTATAATACGAATAACATGAATAAGTCAGTCCCAGATTTTTTCATCTTATGTTCTCCATGAAGATAAGGATATGAAAAATTCCAATTCTTTGGTCCTTATAGTCAACAAGAAGAGGAAAGTCAAGGATAAAGTGTCAAGGGATAAGTCTAATTGAAAGACACTGATTCACCAAAATTTATAGAATCCAAAATTACAGAGGGAGTGAAATAACCAGAATTCAATCTTCTTTTCTTATGGAAATAAGGTCCAATATAAAAATAATTGTACAACTAGGATGGAGAATCATGGTGATGCTTCTACTTCACGTATATTTTTCCTGAAATTAAATTTTTCTATATCTATAAGCTTTTTATTGTATATTGTTTGTGAGTCACACAGTTTTATTAAAATACATGAACCAAGTAGATTCAATACAATTGAAAAAGGTGAATTAGATCTTCAAGTAAAAAATGGTGTGAGTCTAGATGCATTAGTAATGTGATATTACCATATTAATTTTCCTTATAGAATTGTTCTTATACTAAATAATTATTATTACGTACCATATATTACCAAAAAATAATCTCAATTTCAAACCCTTGGATTCTTGTCATGTTTATTTACAAGGTAAAATGACCAAATTACCTTTCAGTGGGAAAATTATAAGAGTAAAAGAACCATTGGAATTGGTTCTTATTGATGTATGTGGTCCATTTTCAAAAGAATAAATGGGTATTTTATCTTTCTTCATTTCATTTACCTATGACTATAGTAGATATGGATATATCAAATTAATTATGTATAATTTAGATTCTATTAGCATGTTAAAGAAATATCAAAATAAAGTAGAAAATCCACTTGGTAAGAATATTAAGAAACTCCATTTATACCATGGTGGGAGAGTATCTTAACCAATAATTCATTGATCATATAAAGGATCATGGAATAGTCTCCCAAATCAATCCTCTTTATACATATTAGTGTAATAGTGTTAGTAAAGGGAGGTATCTGACTCTTCTTGACATGATCAAATCGAAAATGAATCATGAAACTCTACCTTTATCCTTTTGGGGATATACAATGGAAAAATGGTATATACACTAAATTGAGTACCAACTAAAGTGGAATATGAGATTTCACATGTGTTGTGGCATGAAAATAAATTCATTCTATCACACATACGTATATTGAAGTGAAAGGTTTTTTTTCAAGACCATACCAAATGAAAAATTAGAATAATGGAGAACTAAATGCATATTTATAGGATATATTGGAAAAATAAAGTATATTAGATATATAAGAATTTATATATAAAGGTGATTTTAGTAATACATTATATATTTATATAAAGGGAACACATTTCCAATATAAATAGTGGGACAAATTTTGACTTTGTTGATGTTAATAATCCATATGCACAAGAGTTTCTATAAGAATGATCTATAAAAGAGATAGTGGGAGAGGATGATGTTCCCAAGATACAAATACAATGTAGGTCAACTTTAGAGGTAATACAATGAGATGGATATGTTTTCTTCATTGATATAGGTGACAAAATAATCCTATAGAATGATTAACCTATAACCTATGAGGAATAAATAGATATAAAAGAAACTACTAAATGAAGTCATGAATTCTAAAGTGGATTTCAATATTAAAATAAAGATTTTATATTGGTAGGCCCACCAAATGATGTAAAATATATTGAGTGAAAATGGGTATTCAAGAAATTTATGAACATGGATGGTCAAGTGAGTACATATAAGGAATGTCTAGTAGTGAAAGGTTCTAGGAAATGTTATGGCATCAAATATAAAGAAAACTTATCTCTAGTTGCAATGATAAATCCATAAGAATATTAATTGTAATATAAGAATTACATGATTAATAATTTTTTAAAATGGATTTCAAAAATTATTTTCTAAATGGAATGTTATTTTTAGATGTCTATATGACACAACACGAGGGGTTTATTATGTCTAAGAGTTACAATAAAGTATGCAAGCTACAAGGATCCATTTATGGATTTATGTAGGAATCATGATCATTCATTGTTTTTTTTATGATCCCATAATAATTTTTTGAATTAATAATGAAAGATATCCATTGGTCTATAAAAAGGTTAGTGGGAGTGCCATCATTTTCCTAGTATTATATGTTGATGAAATATTGTTAATTGAAACAAAGTGAAAGACATAAAATTAATGAATACTTGGTTAAATGAATGCTTATCCTTTAAAAAAATAGATGAAGTAGCCAAAATTCAAGAGATTAAGATTTATCAAGATATATATAAAAGGATTATTAGTCTAAGTTATATTATATATATTGATAAGGTACTCAAAAGGTACAATATTCAACAATCCAAGAGAGAATTATTGTCAATGTCACATGGTACAAATCACTCTATGAAAATGTTTCGATATAAATAGAAGGAGATTTATAGAATTACTAGAATATAATATAATTTAGTAGTGATATCTACCAAGTATTCCATTCTATGTACTAGGTTTGATGTTTCCTTTTTTGTAACAATATGGGGTAGATAACAATATAACCCCAAAGAGTGACATTGGGTAGCAGTAAGAAATATCTTAAAGTACATGAGATGTATAAAGGATATATTCTTGGTGTATAGAGGATATGAGGAACTAGTAGTGAGAGGATACAATGATACTATATTATATATAGATCATGATTATCTGAAATAATAGTCATGCTATATGTTTTCCTGAGTGGTAGTATAGTGATTTGGAGAAGCTTGAAGCAGCCAGTCATTACCAATTCCATAGAAGAATCCGAGTATATAGTAGCTTTTGATGAATCTAAGGAATCAGTATAGATACACATATTTATTTACAAGTTTGGTTTCATACCTAAATGTTTATACCCTGTTACAATATTCCATGATAATACTAAAATAGCGGTGCTAGGCAAGGATCCTAGGTCACAATAGAGAAAAAATCACACACTTTGGAAGTTTCAAATCTTGGGAGATTTTACTCATAGAGTTGAAGTCATAGTTATCATAGTAGTCATAGAGGATAACACTATAGCATCCCGCCTTTTTATGACATAAACTTTCATTACATTTTACAAAACTGAGGATCTTTAAGGTTTAGTGTCTTGGAAACCAGGAACTTTAAACATGAAAACATAAAACATTCTTCTAAAACACTTGAAAGGATTCTCCTCATGTTCATCCTAGGTTCATTACTGCATCACATAACCTGGGTACATACATCAAAATAAAGGGTGAGAAAAAATCCCAGTAAGGGAAACAAAAGAAACATTTTACATGTGAACTTGAGATACTTCAATAAGGTCATGAAAAGAACTTTAAGGCATGAGAATGAAATCATGAGGCATATCATAATAAAAATAAAATTTTCATAACTTGAATATGTGGCTGAAAAATTTAATATTGACAATCATTTCGTTTCACCAAGGTCCATCCCCAAGGTGTCATTAAAAATTACCAAGGTTATTCACCAAGGTATCAGTCTAAAAAGTCATCTCTAGAGATTAAGTCTTTACCCAATGCATTGAAGCGCTATCTGGGCGCACCCTTGACATGTATTTATTATCATGTGAGCCACATATATCATCATAAATCATTTCATAAACAACCCATATATCATAAAATAAATGTGTTTCATTTCATAATCATAACATTTTAAAAACTGCTTTAAAGACATGATCTTTATGTCACTTTAAACCCACGGAAAGGGAAAGCAGGTTTCATGTATGTAAATACCAGAATTTAAAATAGAAAATTTTGATATATATGTGAATACACCTGTAGAAATAAGAGCTTTGAGTATTCACTTAATAACATAAAATAATTTTGATAAAAGAGAGAGGCATTTTGAGACGAAAATTCTGCAGCATAACGGCTACGTTTTGGGGTTTTTGAAAACATTGAAAAGAGAGGGGACATGAGTTAAACATTAATAAATAACCCATAAAATAGTATAGGGGAAGAATATAAAGGATTTAAGAACATGGTAATGAAATTTGAAAATATACCATATGAAATGAAGAACATGAAAGGAAGACAAAAATAAGATTTCTCTTATGAAAATTCGGCAGCCTAACAACGTTACATAAACTTCAACCAAAAATGAATTGATGAGATCAAATAGGGTCTCTCATAATATGAACATAAAATATCATTATGATATATATAGAGATCATACCCCAACATAATAAAAAGTAACTTGAAGACTTGACATGGAATTAGAACTTTGAAAAGGGAGAAAGGTGCAAGGACCACTTAAAAATTCGGCAGCCTAACGATGCAACTTAAACTTCAAAATACTGAATTGAAGAGATCAAATGGGGTCTCCCATCATATGGTAATAAAAGATAAGTATGATATATATTGAGATCATACCCCAACATAACAAAAAGGAACTTGAAATAATTGACATGAAAGTAGAACTTCAAAACGAGAAGGGTGAAGAACCACTTAAAAATTCGGCAGCCTAACGGCGCCACTTAAAACTTCAAAATAATGAATTGAAGAGATCAAATGAGTTATATCATCATATGGTCATAAAAGATCAGTATGATATATATAGAGATCATACCCCAACATAACAAAAAGGAACTTGAAAGAATTGACATGAAAGTAGAACTTCAAAACGAGAAGGGTGAAAAACCACTTAAAAATTCGACAGCCTAACGACGCCACTTAAAACTTCAAAATAATGAATTGAAGAGATCAAATGGGGTATCTCATCATATGGTCATAATAGATCATTATGATAGATATAGATATCATACCCCAACATAACAAAAAGGAACTTGAAAGAATTGACATGAAAGTAGAACTTCAAAACGAGAAGGGTGAAGAACCACTTAAAAATTCGGCAGCCTAACGGCGCCACTTAAAACTTCATAATATTTAATTGAAGAGATAAAATGGGGTATCACATCATATGAGCATGAAAATATCAGTATGATAAATTTAGAGACCATACCCCAACATAATAAAAAGGAACTTGAAATACTTTACTTGAAAATAGATCTTGAAAAATGAGAAGGGAGAAAGAATTCGTTACAAAAATTTCGGCAGCCTAACGACGCCACTTAAAACTTCATAAAACTAAATAATGAGAGTAAGAGGGGATCTCTCATTATGTGAACATCAAAAGGGAAGTAAGAGGAGTATAAAAGAACACCATTTAACATAATAACATGGAACATAAAAGAAATTACATAAAAGAGATTTCTTGAAAAGAAAGAGAGAGATCAGATCTCTTACCTTAAAACGTAACTCTTAAAACTCAAAGGTTGGGACCTTGAGGGCTTGGGGGCACCTTGGGAGGACTACTTGGGAGGTAATGAGACCATAATTTCGTTGGGGGAGAGTGGGGAGTCGAATGGATGAGAGGATGGCTTGGTATTTATAGGGAAGGTGAGGGGACAAGGCATTAATGGCCAAGGGACACCTCATTAGTGGTTTTGGAAAAACCATGGGCTTTCCCATGGTATTTTCCCATGGTATTGGCCACTCAGGACACCTCATACCTTATATTACTATTCATAAGTCGACCATATAGATTACATACTTAATACATCATTTAATGATGTCATTAAACACCCATAACTTAAAAACTGTATTTTCACTATTCATCGAAAATTCAACTTTCTCAGAATAATCTCAAAATTTCACCTTAACCAAATATCAATGCTCTGATTTCAAAAATGAACTCCATTTTATAAAAATATTTTTCTAAATATTTTTAATTTATTTTTTAAATAAATACACTATTCACTGAAAATTCATTTTTTCAGAAAAAACCCCAAAAATTACCATAACATAATATCGATGCTCTGAGTTCAAAAATGAAATCCATTTTATAAAAATAATTTTTTTTAAATATTTTTAATTTAATTTTTAATTAAAAAACACTATTCACTCGAAAAAACTAATACTTGAATAATAATTTATGAAACGGTCATTTAACCATTTTATTGAATCACATTACTTAATCAAGGTGCCTAGATTATATTAAAACTTTCTTTAAGTGAGATTACTAATCCATTTGGACACATTACTAATCCTAATCATAAAATCACTATTCATAATTTACTATTCATCAAAAATCAAGTTGATCTTATTAGACTCTAAATTTCGTACTGAACATAATTGTAGAAGACCATTTTTTGAAAATCATTACAAATTTTTAATTATTTAAGGTTTACATAAAATTTTTTAAAATATCCTTTTTCTAAAATTCATCAAAAATATACATACTATATTTATCCGGTCATTTGAAAATTCATAAACTTCATCATAAGAAGAAATCCCAATTTTTTATTTAAAACAAAGGATTACACAAGGCAGTTACGGTCTCCTTACATAGCCCCTTATCACACCATCATAGGACCTAAGTGTAAGGTGTGCTAAGGTGAGAGAATCTGAGGGTGGATTGGCTAACATCGCACGAGTAGTAATTTCTATCAGTTTGAACTTCTCGCAAAGGCGATTCCATTCTAGCTTCACACGATGAAGTTCGGCTTGGGTTTGGTCCAGAGCAAAGCCCAGTGGTGCTACCTCCTTCCCAAGTTCTATTAGATGGTCTTCGATCGGTCCAAGACTACTAGGTGAGGCCATCGAATCTTCTTTCTATAATAATTAACCAAGATTACTTGTATTTAGAGACAATAATCAAAACGTTTAGTTTCCAGTGGTCATATTGACCAATGGTCATATAACCGTCTAAACCCAACGGTCTCATTTTAATTATAATCATGTTATCAAATGAAACATTTTTGTTGAGTATAAAAATAAAATAAAATAACACATCAAATTAGGAAACAAGATTTATTCAAAATTTCAGGTCGTTACATTCTTCCCCCCTTAAGAAATTGCGTCCTCACAATTTTTAAAATTGGGTTTTGAAATTTCATTGAAAGTCCCACATCGGAAAAGGAGTCAGTAAAATTATTACTTTTAAAGAAAAAAAAGGGAAGTACAAAGGTCACCCGAGTTAACCCACACTAGGATTCCATGTAGGAAAACATGAACATGGAAGAAAAAACAAAGGGTCAAGTTCTGGGGGAGAGTGATAAAGAACATTATTAGGAGAAAGTTAACAATAAGAAAATCCCAAACTTATGATGTGTGTAAACGGTCTTTGATTACCTAGTAGGAAACGTAAACCAACAACATTTTTGTTTTACGTTCCTTTTCATAATTTTGAGGAATCCGTTTACAACATAAATTAAAAACATAAGAAAATATACCTATCTTCATGTAGAGTTTCATCCTTTAATAAGTTTCTACCCAAAACTAATCTTTTCTCCAAACTATGATCATTCAAAACTACTTGGTCTCATCAAAACATAAGAATCATCTTCTATAGAATCACATAATCCACAAAAGATTAACTATCTATTTCTTTTATCTTTAAACATTATCCCAAAAACAGAAAGGGTAAGGTAAAATAACTCTTCAAAAAGAAAGAATCCCATAGGAATGGAAACTACTTTTAAATCTTCAAAGTTCCATGGTACTACCCATAGTTCATCATTGACCATTCCATAAATAATGGTCATTAAGGTTCCTCAAAATAAACCAAACTAATATTGAAACCCAAATACAAGAAGGATTTGATAACATAGTCTTCCAAAATAAACTTCATTGTTCATCTACAAACAACATCAACCACTCCTAACATATTATAATAAAAGTAGCTAAACTAAAAATATTTTACCCAAGATAGGTTAATCATTTCCATAAGTAACCTAAATTACTATAAGTCCACCTTAAATTCATCGATTCTTCAAAATATAAGTTAACCTCACTCCTCAATGAAAATACTGTAGTAATCTATTTACCTCGATCATATAGGGTCCCCAAAATAGTGAACGTCTTCCAAAATAATAATCATATTTTAATCCCCTAATCATCTGTGTCATATTAATAAGACAATCATCGCATTTCCTATCACATTGGTTGTTGGGATATGTTCTTCTATTTCCTGCCATTGACTAAGAAAAGAAACTATAATTAGGGGCTTAAATACTTAGCCAATAATCATGAAAAGGAACCGAAATCATATAAGGATAACTTGTAGAAGAAAAGTATACCCTAACTTGTGATCCCCTAGGTTCCCATCTAGGTTATCCATGATCATATATTCTTATGTGAATCTTTATTTTATTTTATCTTTGTTCCTTTAACAATGGTTCATACTAAGCTTATTAATTTACCAAAGCATATCCCCCGGGAGTGTCGTAACCAAGAGTGCAGCAAGGACCGTTGTCGTGTACCATTTCCCGTTCGAGTCTAGCTCAAAGCGGTGTTTTCGGGTTTTACCCCTATGTACATCTGTTCCAGATCCACCTCTACGTGCTCGTATCCAGACAGGGATGTATTTGATTGGCAACCCCTTGCTCAATACTCACTAAAATACCAGGAATATTTCCTATATTTTTACTTTTCTATAGGCTTCTTCATAAAGTTTTCATATCCTAATTTCCACAAATAACTAAACCATCCTTTGATACCAACTATAGCATCCCGCATTTTTATCACATAAACTTTCATTACATTTTACAAAATCGAGGATCTTTAAGGTTTAGTGTCTTGGAAACCAGGAACTTTAAACATGAAAACATAAAACATTATTCTAAAACAATTGAAAGGATTCTCCTCATGTTCATCCTAGGTTCATTACTACATCACATAACCTGGGGACATGCATCAAAATAAAGGGTGAGTAAAAATCCCAGTAAGGGAAACAAGAGAAACATTTTACATGTGAACTTGAGATACTTCAATAAGGTCATGAAAAGAACTTTAAGGCATGAGAATGAAATCATGTGGCATATCATAATAAAAATAACATTTTCATAACTTGAATATGTGGCTGAAAAATTTAATATTGACAATCATTTTGTTTCACCAAGGTCCATCCCCAAGGTGTCATTAAAAATTACCAAGGTTATTCACCAAGGTATCAGTCTAAAAAGTCATCTCTAGAGATTAAGTCTTTACCCAATGCATTGGAGCGCTATCTAGGCGCACCCTTGACATGTCTTTATTATCATGTGAGCCACATATATCATCATAAATCATTTCATAAACAATCCATATAGCATAAAAGAAATGGGTTTCATTTCATAATCATAACATTTTAAAAACTGCTTTAAAGACATGATCTTTATGTCACTTTAAACCCATGGAAAGGGAAAGTGGGTTTCATGTATGTAAATCCCAGAATTTAAAATAAATTTTTTTTATATATATGTGAATAAACCTATAGAAATAAGAGCTTTGAGTATTCACGTAATAACATAAAATAATTTTGAGAAAAGAGAGAGGCATTTTGAGACGAAAATTCTGCAGCATAACGGCTACGTTTCGGGGTTTTAGAAAACATTGAAAAGAGAGGGGACATGAGTCAAACATTCATAAATAACCCATAAAACAGTAGAGGGTAATAATATAAGGTATTTAAGAATATGGTAATGAAATTTGAAAATATACCATATGAAATGAAGAGCATGAAAGGAAGACAAAAATAAGATTTCTCTTATGAAAATTCGGCAGCCTAACAGCGTTACATAAACTTCAACCAAAAATGAATTGATGAGATAAAATAGGGTCTCTCATCATATGAACATAAAATATCAGTATGATAGATATAGATATCATACCCCAACATAATAAAAATTAACCTGCAAGACTTGACATGGAATTAGAACTTTGGAAAGGGAGAAAGGTGAAAGGACCACTTAAAAATTCAGCAGCCTAACGACGCCACTTAAACTTCAAAATACTGAATTGAAGAGATCAAATGGGGTCTCCCATAATATGGTCATAAAATATCAGTATGATAGATATAGAGATCATACCCCAACATAAAAAAAAGGAACTTTAAAGAATTGACATGAAAGTAGAACTTCAAAACGAGATGGGTGAAGAACCACTAAAAAATTCGGCAGCCTAACGACGCCACTTAAAACATCAAAATAATGAATTGAAGAGATCAAATGGGGTATCTCATAATATGGTCATAAAATATCAGTATGATAGATATAGAGATCATACCACAACATAACAAAAAGGAACTTTAAAGAATTGACATGAAAGTAGAACTTTAAAATGAGAAGGGTGAAGAACCACTTAAAAATTCGGCAGCCTAACGGCGCCACTTAAAACTTCAAAATAATGAATTTAAGAGATAAAATGTGGTCTATAATCATATGGTCATAAGATATCAGTATGATAGATATAAAGATCATACCCCAACATAATAAAAATAAACTTGAAAGAATTGACATGAAAGTAGAACTTCAAAACGAGAAGGGTGAAGAACCACTTAAAAATTCGGCAGCCTAACGGCGCCACTTAAAACTTCATAATATTGAATTGAAGAGATCAAATGGGGTCTCTCATCATATGATAATAAAAATATCAGTATGATAAATTTAGAGATCATACCCCAACATAATAAAAAGGAACTTGAAATAATTTACTTGAAAATAGATCTTGAAAAATGAGAAGGGAGAAAGAATTCGTTACAAAAATTTCGGCAGCCTAACGGCGCCACTTAAAACTTAATAAAAAGAAATAATGAAAGTAATAGGGGATCTCTCGTTATGTGAACATGAAAAGGGCAGTAAGAGGAGTATAAAAGAACACCCTTTAACATAAGAACATGGAGCATAAAAGAAATTACATAAAAGAGATTTCTTGAAAGGAAAGAGAGAGATCAGATCCCTTACCTTAAAACGTAACTCTTAAAACTCAAAGGTTGGGACCTTGAGGGCTTGGGGGAACCTTGGGAGGACTCCTTGGGAGATAATGAGACCAGAACTTTGTTGGGGGAGAGTGGGGAGTTGAATGGATGAGAGGATGGCTTGGTATTTATAGGGAAAGTGAGGGGACAAGGCATTAATGGCCAAGGGACACCTCATTAGTGGTTTTGGAAAAACCATGGGCTTGCCCATGGTATTTGCCCATGGTATTGGCCAATCGGGATACCTCATACCTTATCTTACTATTCATAAGTCGACCATATTGATTACATACTTAATACATCATTTAATGATGTCATTAAACACCCGTAACTTAAAAACTGTATTTTCACTATTCATCGAAAATTCAACTTTCTCAGAATAATCCCAAAATTTCACCTTAACCAAATATCAATGCTCTGATTTCAAAAATGAAATCCATTTTATAAAAATAATTTTCTAAATATTTTTAATTTATTTTTTAAATAAATACACTATTCACTGAAAATTCATTTTTTCAGAAAAAACCCCAAAAATTACCATAACATAATATCGATGCTCTGAGTTCAAAAATGAAATCCATTTTATAAAAATAATTTTTTTAAATATTTTTAATTTAATTTTAATTAAAAAATACTATTCACTCGAAAAAACTAATACTTGAATAATAATTTATTAAACGGTCATTTAACCATTTTATTGAATCACATTACTTAATCAAGGTGCCTAGATTATATTAATACTTTCTTTAAGTGAGATTACTAATCCATTTGGACACATTACTAATCCTAATCATAAAATCACTATTCATAATTTACTATTCATTAAAAATCAAGTTGATCTTATTAGACTCTAAATTTCGTACTGAACATAATTGTAGAAGACCATTTTTTGAAAATCATTACACATTTTTAATTATTTAAGGTTTACATAAACATTTTTAAAATATCCTTTTTCTAAAATTCATCAAAAATATGCATACTATATTTATCCGTTCATTTAAAAATTCATAAACTTCATCATAAGAAGAAATCCCAATTTTTTATTTAAAACAAAGGATTACACAAGGCAGTTACGGTCTCCTTACATAGCCCCTTATCACACCAGCATAGGACCTAAGTGTAAGGTGTGCTAAGGGGAGAGAATCTGAGGGAGGCTCGGCTAACATCGCACGAGTAGTAATTTCTATCAGTTTGAACTTCTTGCAAAGGCAATTCCGTTCTATCTTCACACGATGAAGTTCGGCTTGGGTTTGGTCCAGAGCAAAGCCCAGTGGTGCTACCTACTTTCCAAGTTCTGTTAGATGGGCTTCGATCGGTCCAAGACTACTAGGTGAGGCCATCGAATCTTCTTTCTATAATAATTAACCAAGATTACTTGTATTTAGAGACAATAATCAAAACGTTTAGTTTCCAGTGGTCATATTGACCAATGGTCATATAACCGTCTAAACCCAACGATCTCATTTTAATTATAATCATGTTATCAAATGAAACATTTTTTTTGAGTATAAAAATAAAATAAAATAACACATCAAATTAGGAAACAAGATTTATTCAAAAATTTCGGGTCGTTACAAACACGGTGGACCCCTTAACTAAATCTATATCTCAGAAGAAGCATGATAATCATGTGAGACATGGTAGTTGGTATTTTTTAGCAGTTGGCTCTAGTACAAGTCAAAGTATTGTGAGTGGGTTCCCTAGACCTAACTACTTTATTTACATTTATTACCGTTACATGTATACATTTTGAAATATTTATTTATTTTTTCTTACTATAATTGTGTTCATACTTTTATGTCCACTATTTACATGGTAATGACCTTAGGTTACATGTCTTATCGAAAGGTTATATATGTTTCTATATATAATGAGAACATCGAGATACTATGATAGTAATCTTTAACATATTTCATGTGGTCTAGATACACCATAATGATGGGACAAATATGTTGAATGAATATCATTTTTTGGGAGATCATAAGCATTTAGACTTATTCTCAAGAATTTTTCACTTCGTGATCTCAGGTAGATGCTATCAGGAGGACTATCCCACCAATAAGAACACCACATTTTTCAGGTGTCATTGGTTGTTCCTATCTACAAACAAGGGTAGTGGTATCCTAAATTAATATCATTATCAGTGTTTACTATTTTATCATTTCCTTTTATGTAAGGAAACAAATTACATTTAATTCATGGTGATGTTTCTTGTGTTGCATTTTTCATTAGTGGTGTGGAATTGGTTGAATGATCAAGATATAATTTTTCACTTCTAAGTTGAGAAAGAGATATATCATTGGCCCAGGTTGACCGTGATAATAGTTCCTTCATTAAATCCATGTCCATGGTATAAGAAGGTAAGATTTTCTAGTAAGTCAATTAAATATATTATGTGTTAGAATGATTATGATGAAAGTGTGAATTCTATTTTAGGATAGATTTTGAAACAAAGAGATTATATTACACAAATCATGTTTATGGAAGGTAGTCATTACTATGAGATTCCTAATATCCTTTTTGGATAGGATGGGTTTCTAGAATCCACTCTTTTTACATTAGTTGGACTCATTACTATCTATATAAGGACATAGATAGTCACACACTAAATTTATCCACAAGTTCAACATATTCAAATGAATTAGAGTTTAGGATAAAGTAGGCCCCATGTGTGGGGGTCAGTAAATGATTGACTTTGAATGATCTCAAGTCAAAATAATTCAATTATATTATTCAAGTTTATAATAATGATCCTTAAATTTATTTATCAAGTTATTATCATGTTTTTTATTTTAAAAGTTAATATGAGAAAATATTTTTTTTTGAATAGACATAACATGTTCAATATTTATTAAAATATTTATAGAGCTTATTGACCGAGTAAATGGTTTTAATTTTATCATGTAATATGTTAAAGTGTTATAAGTTAGTGATAAAATATCTTTGACATTTATAAAAAATTTAATTAATTCATAAGTGTTCACAAGGGTATAAAATGAAGGTTATAACTTTATTGGGACAATAGTGCAATTTTGGAAAGTATAACCTAGGTGAAAAGATCATTTTAGCTTCTTGAATAGTTCACTACACTGTTTTCATGAATTTCGATCAATCATACCCTCTATATCAAGTTATTAATTTTAGAAACTAAATAAAGAAAAAGGTTTGATCAATCCTGTATTATTGATCGAGTCCATGGTCTCCATGTGATTGATGTGATGTCATAAAGATCTTTCAACATCCCACACTAGCACTCAGGAATAGAATATTAATGATCCAATAACTATGGTGCATGTGTGTATGATATAGATAATGCCCATCTTATAATTTTTTGGCCACTACATGTTAAAGGTGAGAGAATAAAATCATCAATTTCAAATGAACAAGGTACTGTTTACAATTTCCTTTGAATTTATTTTTCATTCTTAAATTAAATTGCATGTGATCCATTGGGAAATCTAGGAAAATAGATTTTTGGATTTAGTAATTTTAACTTGAATCTGAAACCAAAATTTTATATTTTATATTTTTCATGCTTCTACTGCACCCCAATTTCCTTCAATTGATATAATGTGGAGGGAAGATTCTTTTGGTCATTCCTTAGTGGTATTTATGAAGTTGCGTTCACAAAAAATAGAGAATTGTGTGGTCGTTATGATATATTGTGTTTCGTAATAGAAGGAATCCCATATGCTAAATATTATATTACATTTGGGAATTATCTATCACAAAATATGATATATAATGAATAAAGTTATAGCTTATAATTTTGAGTATATCGTAAAATAAACTTTACAAAAAAAATGTATTTTTTTAATTTTAAATTATATATTGAATTATATAATTTATAATTTTTTTATAAATTATATAAAATCTATTTTAGGATATTTATTTAATTTATAAAATGTTTTCAAATTAATTAATTATAAAGTGTTTATAATTAATTAAATAATTTTTTATAAAAAAATTATTAAATAATATCCATAATATGAAATATTAATATAATATTACATTTAAATTATATAAAATGACTTATAATTCGGATATAAATGTTTTATATAGAAATTATAAGTTTAATTTATAAAATATATTTAAATTAAAAAAAATATGGAAAATATAAAAGAGTTTATATTTAATATTATAAATTCTTTTAAATAATTAATTTGAACTATTCAAATTCAAATTCTTTATTAAAGATATTATTTAAAACCTATAAAAATGAGTTTTTATAATTGACATGACAAAGGTTTAAATAATATTAAATGTATGATATTCTGAATTCTTATATAATATATAAATATTTTATATATAGAATCATTATATTTCAAATATCACATATTTAAAGAAACATTCATTTGAATAAAAATATGAATTCGTTATTATTGGGATTAAATAGAAATGTTTTATATTTATTCAATTATGGAATGTTCATAACTCATAGAAAAATTATAATGCGATTATAATTTATTTATGAATTGTTGATAAATTGTTTATCTAATGTTAAATATATGAATTGTTCATTTATTTAGTTTATTCCATGATTTATTCATCAAAATAATAATTATATCATGAATTCATGTATTCTTTAGTTTAAAGTATTAAACTGCTTCTGTAAATTATCATTCATTCATTTATGGAGTTATATTATAGGTATAATAATCAATTTTGTTTACTTCTACCTAGAATTTTCATTGTATCGGGATGTGAGATTAAATTTAAAGATTGATTGTAGTTTATACATATTAGGTATTAGAATAGTGATTTAATTAAGGTATTTATTGAGTAATTTTACCTTGGGTGGAGGGAATTTGGGTCAAACTACACACAATCCTGAATGCTTATTCTTTGTCTAGAAAAGTGGGTGTTGGTTATGTATCACTCCAAGATTACTCTTGTGGGGAATGTTGATTTCATATTATTCTAATACTTTAAAGGAAAGGGTTTTATATAACTTATTCATAGGATGAATTTGGATATATATAAATATAGTTGGATTTTAATTTAGGTTAATAATATAAGTTATGAGTTGTGTAAAGAGTCACATATCAATATGGTTTGAATATATTGATTTGGTGAAAGGAATAGGATTAAAAACTAAATAATTATAATCATGAATATATGTTAATGTAATAACATGAGATAATACTATGAGATTATGCCCCCTTAAAAATATCAAGTGTCTGATTCCTTCCAAAGAAAATATTTTTCAAGACCGCAATCATCCAAATGGGTAGTTTCATGCAAATGTAGGGCGCTTAGGGATTATATTAAGTAAATCAAGTAATGAGTTGACCCTAAAAGTTATGTTCCTTATGTTTTGTGTTTAATTTGTGTTACACATATCTAGGAAAACCTAAGATTTAGGATACTAGAGGAGTAAATTTTGAGTTTATCATTATGATAGATTGGGAAAGGAGTTTCCTACTTAACCATACAAGAGTCATATATGAAATGATTTTCATAATGGACTACCTAAATAGATAAATTGATGAGGTTTATTCCAAATTAGGGTAATTACTTAGTGGAATATGGATCTTAGACCACTAATGGATATGGTGTATTTTAAAATGGTTTATATTTTAATATGAGTACATGTAATAAAATTTATATTAAATAAAATTAAACCTTGATACTCATTTGATTAAATAATTTATTGTATATATAATGACATCATCATCATCATAAAAAATTACTTTTAAATAAATATTATAGAAATAAAAATATTAATGCAAGAAAATTCATAGACTAGAACAAAAATTTAGATTTTTTATTAATAAAGGAAGGAAAAATCTATATGTTAGAGTAACCCCTTCCCGAGTAACCAAATATTTAAGTAGTTTAATAGGTGGATCAAATAAATGTTAATGAGAAGCATGTATGTAATCACATAATTTTTCAATTGAATTATAATTGATATGACTATAATAACTTTAATATCCACTCATATACTCAATGTGGTATAGTTTTTTGTTGACTTGGAAAGACTGAATATTTCTCTGAGGATTAATCTGGCTATAGAATTCATTCTAGAAACGTATTTGTAAATTTTTAAAAAATGGGAATGATTGAAAAAAAATTACCCTATTTCCTCAATTTTTTGAATATATATGAGCATGACATGGTATGTCTAGGCTCTTGTATTATGCTAAAAGTAATAAAGGGTATAATTTTAATCCAAAAAAGAAGATTGGATTTATCCAATAGTTAGACTCGACCATTAGAAACCTAGAATTACCATATAGGGAAGGAAATGTTTGATATGTTAAGGGATCATATGGAATAAGTAAAGGAGTTTTATAAACTCCATAGAAATCCTATGTTAGTTTTCTGTGTTATAGAAATCAATTATTTGATTTTGAAGGGTGTATACTACTAAATCAAGGTAAGAATTGATGAATATTGTGGTTTTAATTAATTTAATGAATTAACGGGTTATCAAATAATTATTAAGAAATTGGTTTATAAATAATTGAGTTGAATATAAAGGTATTTTTCAATCCTATAAGGATCAAAATAAATTATTTTCATAGTAATCTAATTTCTATTATGTGATAAGAGAAGTTGTTTGTAAGCAAGGTGTTATTATGAATAATATGATATGTTACACATGGTTCATGAACCGTCATATTCTATAACATACCTAAAAAAAGATAAAGATAAAAGGAGTTATGTTTAGGATAAAATAGTTTATCTAGATGTTTTTAAAAATGTAAGGGAAGTGATCCCACCATCTATTAATGAACTACTTTAAAGAATAAAATCTTCTTTTATGGACACTTATTTAAACACATAAAATACCATATAATATATGGATATTAGTAGTTTTTATTAAATATTATAACTTAAGGAAATAAGTGTGATTTTATAACATAAAGTATCTTGTGAGTCTTATCATGATATTTCGAAGAGACTATAGTTTCCAATAGTCTAATGGGAGTGTGTTTGGACTTTGTGAAATTAAAAATTTAACCAAAATATTTATATGAGTCAAAATTCAAAGGTTAATGTTGCTTAAATATCATAAATTTTTTTAGGGTATATTGGTGAAAGAAAATTTTAATATTTACATTTAGTTATTGTAATGAAGTGAATATCAACTTATGTATTAAAAGAGATTAGAATGGGTTGGAAAATAAATAATGTAGATTGTTAAATTTTTCACCAAAATGATCTCAAGTAAAAAATTAATAGAAATTTTCTATGATTGATGATTATTATGATGGTGAACTTATAAATATCTCTAAGTATACAACATTATTTATTAAAATCATAAAATATTATTTTGTGTATTAAAGGAGTTTGAATACTTGTTCATTGAGTTGAACATTTGGAATATGATTTATAAGTCTCGCTATTATTGAAACATAATTTATCAAAATATGTTACGCTATAAAAGAGTTTAATGGGATATATTTTAACAAATGGTCACATAGATAAGTGGGAGGAAATATATAGGGATGTAATAAGTTCATAAAAACTAGAAAAGTTAAATAAACTTAAGGCATTTCTATAAATCTATCATAGGTGATGTGGTAGATAATATCTTATGTATTATTTTGTTAATATTCTTGATGGAATTTAAGAATATAAAATATATCATGTTATACAAAATGAATTCTCTACTTTATCATTCATTCACGTTGGATGCATATGTTGTGTGAAGTGAATGATAACTGACCTCTCAAAGTATAGATTTGAGTTATACCTTATTTATTTTCATCCTAGAGTATAATAGGTTATGATGAAATGTTATGGTTATTACGAGTATGATTTCATAAAAATATATGAAATAATATCAGGAGGCTCAAAATGGGGTTTTTGTGAAAGATAATCCAGAAAGTATACCACATGGAATGTCATACATTATGCCTTCGATATGATAAGGGTGCATGTTTCATATTTGGTATTTACTATATCTGAAGTTGGAGAGATAACTAACATTATAAACTTTAGAAATTAATACCTTTATTATATAATCCTTGACGATTGGATAATAAAGTGATTATTGGGTTTTTTTATCATGTCATCGGATGAGTATTAACTAACATGGGATTCATCCTCTCATATGATGAGTATAACATCTGATCCCTTGACTAAGATAGATTGAAGGAGTGTATGGTCATACCTAGATAACAAATGTTATTTGATTTTCTATTATGTGAGGGGAATATATTTTCTAATCCATAAGATAAATGACATTTAAAGTATTAATCTATTTGTTTGGTCTATACTAGGAGAATCAAGAACATATGATAGGATATATGGGTTTAAAATATTTGGTATCTCATGGTAACACGATTTATTAGGTAAAGGGGTCATATAAATAATGCAGGATTTTATATGATATAACAAGTGGATGTAGGTATAGATATACATGTGTTTGATGAAGGTCACACTATATACCTTTATAAATTGAGTATCATTGATGATTTACTAGAGATATCTCTTTTATTACATCTATGAAATTTGGAATTCATGTTTTTTAAATGCTATAAAGGCCCATGGGGCCACACTTTATGGATTAATAAATAGAGATTGAGTTTTATAAAACTTAGATAGCTACTCTAAAAGGTGTCTTAGAGTTTATCCAAAATAAAATTTGGATATATATTCAAAAGGTAATTCACATGATGTGATACAAGGTGAAATTGGTGATGAATTTATAATTTTTTTTGAAATATTCAAAAGAAGTTTGGGATATAGGTCTATAAGTTATTGTTTATGATACAATATAAGTTTAAAGGGAACAAAATCTATGAGGATTTAGTTAAAGTGTGATATTGATAGAGATGTTACTTAAAGACTATAAATATTTTTTGTGTTTATACTGATATTATAACATAAAATATTGATATATCATATGGTAAGATATATATATATATATACACACACACCAGGGAAGATAATATTAAATTGTTTCGTTATACCATAAATCATGATATATTTATATCCTACCACTACTAAAACCATACATATTTAAATACTTGGATAAATAATAATTCCATAATATAATGAATCATAAGGTATGATTTATATGGAATTGATACAACTCATTTAGGTAATTAAGAATTAAGTATTAACAATTGGATTGTATTATAGAATTTAAATCATTAACACATATAGTGAACTTAAGAATTAGAAAAACATTTATGTATAAATTCATGAATGGTTGATGCATTACTCTTATGTTATATATAAAATGAGTAAAATTATACTCGAGGAATCCTAAGGGCTATATAAAGAGGACAAAAAATTGAGAAGGTGGTGGTTATGTTGACCCCATAGCTTTTGTATTTTTTTTTCATAAGCATTGATATCAATATGCATTGAAAAGGTATTTTTAAAAGTATTTTGAAGTACCCCATCATTTTTATGAGACAATGGATTTTAAAGTATCCTTGGGTTTTTATTATCATGTTGAAGAAGAGTATTTACGATGTGGATAAAAAAATCTAATTTTATTATAATGTTAATATGAAAAGGATATTTATAGTGAGATGATTACAATAATTATATTACATGTAGAATATCTATTTATTTCTGATTGGAATATTATGTTGAATAATTGAGATTTTTTCTGCTTCTTATTTTATGTGAATAATGTTTTTAGCATACTGAGGAGGAAATGAGTTCCATAGAGTATAGTTTATGCTATATAATATATCTCTATGAAGATAAATGAAAATGGACGAGAAAGTGTTTTATGAGTTTTTATGTAATTAAAAAGTTTTCTATTTTGAATAATAATAAAAATGAATTTATCTTTGAGGAATCAACATGGTTAATATCATGCACAAATGGTTCTTTATATAGAATTCACTTAGATGAGGTTAAGTTTGAATAATAGTTAAAGGTTATTTTCATTGAAGAATTTATTTTTCATTAAATTTAAACACTAAAAAATATGTTACTAATTTAATAAAAATGGTTTTAGATAATTTATACTAGTTAAGGATGTTTTATGTAATGTTTGATAAAGTTCTATGTTTATTTAAAAACTATGAGAACAAAACTATCAAGTTCCAGAACATTATTATGAAACTTCATTTCTAGAAACAAAGTTATGAAGTTATAGAATCCAATTAAAAGTTAAGAAGAAGAATAATAAATTCACTATATAATCATATTTACCTGAAAAGAACTTTTGGAAGATTGCATTTTTAATTAACTGACAAAATAGTCAGTGGAAATTAGAATCTTCTAGTTTAATGGAGAAGAATTTGTTGTATTCATTCCACTATAGAAGAAGATAAAAAAAAATATAAACACTATGAAGTAAGTTGAAGAACATAAGAATATATTAGTAAATTTTGTAAAGAATATATTTATAATCCACAATAGCTAAAAAAGAGGAAATCGAAATGTTCTTAAACTATCTAGGAATAGATAGAGAAACAAAAGGTGCTATAGAAAATTAAAACGGTTTCTACAGGAACTAAGTGAGATTAGACTTTTATTTTTTAAGGTTATGAAGGATAAAATATAAGAATTATACTACTATAATTTATTAAATAATTCATTATAGAAGATTAAACATGTTTTCATGTATACATAACTATATGGAAAGAGAAACTACATTAGAGTAAGTTAAAGAGATATAAATGTTATGGAAGATCCAATTCAAAAATATTTAAGGCCATGTATAATTATATTAAAATCTGTGTTGGAGTAATATAAATCTAATAAAATATTAAATATGAACTCATTAAGGCTCTTTTCGATTAACTCAATCCTATCAAGACTCACATAAGAGTTAATTGAAATTTAAAAAAGACAAACCTGAGTTTTCTAGAGGTTGTGTAAGAGTAATATGCATCTATTTAAGATACATAAGAGGCTTTCATGATATTTTAAATAATTTTCCATATGAATAATTAACCAATATAGAAGATGCTAATTTATTATTAAATTAATTAAATGTTATGATGTTGTGTAAGGAGACATTATCTTAGCTGATGTGTTTGAGTTTATTGAGAATATTGAACCATTAATTGAGGCTTCCCTCTGTACTGGATTTATATATGTAATAATGGAATCATAAATATTTATTTTTTATTTTTATGGATATTCAAAGTAAACTGTATATGAATATTTTAGAGGATTAAACTGAAGAAAATTTTTATTGAATTAATGATAAATAATTATATATAATTAAGGGAGAAAATCAATGATAATTAATGAGAAGATCATGAATTTAAAAACATAGGAATTATTAGGATCTATTTGATCAAATTTGAAGAATTAAAATTTGGAAATATTTAAATATGAAGTTTGAATGAAAATGAGAAGATTACACTACTAAAATCATAGATATATTCTTATTCAAATATTTAAATTATAGAATAATTACATGCATGATATTATTGTTCAGTTTATAAATACATAATAAAAAAATAAGAGTTTTCAAATGATGTTTTGTTGTTTACTAAAGAATATTATTATCACTAAATGAAGAAGAGTTAGGATAACTTGTTTTACTGTTCAATATTATATGTGTTGAATAAAATAGAGATCCAATGTTGTTATAATATAATAATTTTTTTATTGAATAATAATAATAATAAAATGGAGAGGAAGAGACATTATAATGAATTCCTTATATTAAATACAATTCTATTTTTTCAATGTAATAATAAAGTTTGAGATAACCGAGGAGATTATAATGAATAAGAGAGGCTACCCTTTGTGATTTATATAGCTTAGGAAGGATAAAAATATATATCCAAGTTTATAAGAGAATCAATCTATCTTGGTGATATTACTGTTATAAGGATCAACTTTAATCTTGTATTCTAAAGAGTAGGATTGGTTAGTGATAATTATAAGAAGAAATAAAGTGGTTACCCTTCTCATGTCAGTTTTTTTTCATGTAACATAGTTGGTTCCAAGTTCCATGGGTTCAAGGCCATACCATTACCCTTAGGTTGTTTTTTATTATAAAATATTATTTATGTGTGTGGGATAATAACCACAAAACACCAAGTACTAGATCACACATTGCGAGTAAACATCATAAAAATTTGTGTTCCTTGTACTTTTATTTACTTATCTTCGTTTCACACATTCAGTTTCAGTGGGAGATATAAAAATGAGATATATTCACCCTAAAAAAGTTTCATAGGTAAAAATATAAGATTTTTAAATTATTAAAAATGTGATATACTAATTCACCCACCCCATAATTATATAACTACATTGATCTTGGTAAAATAATAAATTTTATCAAAGATTCAAGTTTCAGCTCTGATTGGATTCACAACATTTGAATAGTTGAAGTTTTACAGTTTTAAAGTTTTTCTTTTTAAAGGTATGATGAAGTGTATACTTAGAGAGGATTAATCAACTAGTGATATGAATGTTATCTCTTCTAAGACTATAAATAATATAAATAAGAAATAATTGGGATGATTAATGAAGTCATCTCTCTTATTTCTAGTGGAATAAATCTGAAATTTTTCTTGTTTTAATCATAAAGAAATTAGACCTAGAATAATTGAAAAATATTTGGTGGGAAAATACTCTATTGAGAATCTGGATAAATTTTTTACATTATATGATTCACATTAATAAGAGGTAACTGAATATTCTTGTCAATAATTTCCTTTTGATTAACCAAGAATAAGTGGGGAATATCTTGATATAATATACTTATATTATGATTCATATGTGTTTTTAGAAGAACCCTACAACAGTTACCTAAAGTTGTTTTCAATTTTATTTTTTTATTTTTAAATATATATTATAAGATATATCTTAAATTGAATAATATGGTGAAATCAAAATAAAGAAAGAACTAGATCAAGATATATTGGAATGTATAAATCTCACATGAAAAGTTGATGTAAAAAGTGACACAAATGTGCTTCTTGCATATTTGAACTCAAAAACCGAGATTAAATTTCCTAAAAAAATTCAAGCGAAATATGGATTTTTGAAAGGTAATGAGGATAATTTCCATATGTTTAATTTAAAACAGAATATATCATTTATGTTAAAATTATTAAATTTAAATCAAACAAAAAAAGATAAAAAAGATTGATAATTCATTACAAGAGAAGTATAAAATTCATGAATATAATGAAAAGTATGTTAAAATGATAAAAATAGGATGTGAAGAAATAATTATGTCCATTAAAGATCATAATAAAACTCTTATATAGAGTGTCTTAAGATTTAAGTGAAATTGATATATCTGGATGTTACTCAAGTTGATTCTTCACATGAATTTGAGAAAATAACTATTACCATGTGTTATTCTAATGAGGATATTTGTTTTAAAAGACCTCTATCTTGTGGTAAGAAAATATCAGGATCATTTAATGATAAAAAAACTATAATATCAATGAAAATGGTAACCCTTAGATTAGAAAACATTGTTTATTATAATGCTATTTTGATACACAATATAGATTTAAATGTAAAATTTGGTCAAATATGGGTGGAAAAAATCATGAAAAAACATCCACTACATAAAAAGTTGAATAAAGTATAGAAACAGTTTTCCCTCAAAAGTTTCTCAAAAGGAAAGGTGTTTTCATAGAAAAAAGGTACTCTAGCTAATTAGATTTCTATTTGAAGGAGAAGACCAATATTTTTTCCATTATTGGTGTTGTGAATGATTCAAGCATAAGGGTATTGATTACAGGAATAATATTACAGTCTCTAGAAGAAAAGTAAATCCTATATAATGGGTGATTAAAGCTGAGTTAAAGTAAATTAAATATAATAAAGGTAAAAATATAATCATATCTCACAGATTTTGAAACATTAAAAACTGATTTAGAAAATGAAATAAGGATTTTCATTATGATGATGGATGCTAGTTTAAACATACCAATAATGATCATTTTTATAAATGAGTAACAAGCCCACTAAATTAGAAGTTGGATCAAATAATAAGTGGAAGTAATTCACCCTTGAGTTTTAAGAAAAATTAAATTAAAAAGAAACCACCCAAGAAACCTAAGAAGGATGTTATACCAAAAAGAATATTTTTCTTCTATTGTGGGAGAAGAGGATACACCATGGAGTGTTGTAAATAGACCATATAATTTTTTTTATGGAGGAAAGATAAAGATATAATGAAGTGAATGAATCTATAAAATAAATAAGAGTCTTGGTTTAGAAGAATATATCAATGAAGAAGAATTTAAATTCTATAATTTGTTTCTAAAAAATGGAGACTTAAATATATAAGATAAACCATGTGGAAGATCCAATAAAGATAAAAAAATGTTCCAAAATAATACATGATTATTCAGAAAACTTAATTATAAATGTAAATAAATATTGAATAAGCATAATATAATGAATTATATATTGGAAAATAATAAATTTTACATAAAAAATAAATATTATTTCATGGGTGATCATCAAAAAAAATATTAACCTAAGAATTCTTGATATGCTATGTGGGAGGAGTAATATAATGACCTAGATTTTGATTCCACCAGAGCTAGAACCTGACCTAGTTCTCCACTATACTTAGGGGAATCCCTAACCCCCCAGGCTGATAATAAGAAACAAATGCATCATAAGAAATAATTGGGGGTGATTTCACCAATATAAATATTTTTTAAATAGCAGAAAAATTCTACCATAATTCTAGCATGACCCATCTATATGTCGAATTTCCATGATAAAATTAAATAATAAATTTGAAAATAAAACTTAATTTTTTTTAAAAAAAATAAGTAGATATCATAGATAAAAAATAAATCACTCATCTCACCCTCCAACATCCTCCCTTATAACCATCTCCTTGTCCCACTATAACCTCAAAAGATATAGTGCATCCACCAATAACCATCACTGAATGTGAGAAATTTCCTTTAAGGCCAAATCTTCCAAAACACTAAAAAACACTTATATTCGTAATCAAACTATCCCATGTGACCTGAGGTCATGATCTATCCAATATCAAATCTCATTCCAAGAATTGAGCTAGAACCTACAAATCTACTTACTCTACAAACACTGAGTGGTACGAGTAGGGTGTAATATTGAAAATCTAGTTGGAGATAACCACACATTCTATAATTTTCTTTTCCAAAATAAACCAAAAAAGATAATTTGAAATGCGATATTAAAGTAGTATTTTACAACACTTTAGGAATAGAAACTCAAAACCATTTTATCAAACTTCTATTTAGTTTCATTAAATGATAACAATCAATTAGAAATACTTTTCTTAGCTCGATCCTCTCTTATCAAAACACACACACATTTAGAAATGTTTTTAAAAAAAACCATCCCATGTAAATAATTCCTAGAAATTTACATTTTTTATTTCTTTAAAAATGATTCTAGAAAGGAAATATAAAATAAAAAATGAAAATAAAGTTGAAGAAATAAGTAAGAAAGGATAAATAAAAAATAAAGTGAATAATAAGTAAGAAATAAAAATGAATGAGGGTAGTAAACTGTAACGACCCAAACTTTTTAATAATATTTGTTTCCTAAATTTGTGTGTTATTTTATTTTAAACTCCACAAAACTATATACTTTAATTAATTAAGTGATACCGTTGGGTTTTGATTTTTATATGATATTTGGTCAATATGACGTTTCAAAATAAACTCTTAACATTATAATTATTGTTTATAAATACAAGTGATCATGGTTAATTAATACAGAAAGAAGAGTTGATGGCCTCATCCAGTAGACTCGGGCCATACAAAGCCCATCTGTCAGAGCTTGGGAAGGAGGTAGCATCTTTGGGCCTTTCTCTAAGCCAAGACCAAGATGAGCTTCAATATGTGAAGCTTGAACAAAATCACATAATGGATAAGTTCAAGATGATAGAAATCACTGCTCGGGCAATGTTGTCTGAGCCGCCCCAAGATTCTATCACCATAACACACCTTACACTTAGGTCATATGCAGGTGTTATAAGGGACTATGTAATGAGACCTTAGTTACATTGTGTAATCCTTTTGTATAAATAAAATATTTATTTATTATTATGTAAATTTTTTTAATTTAGAATGTACGGATAAATGTAGGATGAAGTTCTATATTATTGATGAATTTTGGAAAAAGGGGTATTTTAAATTATTTTTTTAAAAATTAAATAATTAATAATGTGAAATGACTTTTAGAAAATGGTCTTCTACAATTGTGACTAAAAATAAATTTAGAGTCTAATAAGATGAACTTAATTTTTGGTGAATAGTAAAGTATAAATAGTAATATACCCTTATGAATAGTGATGAATAGTAAATTGGCCAAAAAAATTGAAACTTCACTCATGAATGTATAAGTATAATTTAGACATCTTAAAAGTGAAAAAATAGTCATAATATAAGTATTGGTATTTTTGTATGTCATAAATATTTTAATTACAATTTTATAATTAATTTAATAATTTAAAATAATAATTTATTTTCATAAAATGTAATAATAAATTGTTACTTTATTGTCTTATGGTTATACAATAATTTTATGGGACCTTGATTACTTTTTCAAGGTGTTACAAAATAAGTTATAGTTTTAGAGTTGTTTTTTTGAACAAATAATGATTTTATTTAAAAATTAAATTAAAAATATTTAGAAAATTATTTTCCTAAAATGGAGATAATTTTTGAATTTAGAGCATCGATATTAGGTTAGGGTGAATTTTTGAGATTTTTCTGAAACAATTGAATTTTCAGGGAATAGTAAAAATACAGTTTTGAGTTTCGGGTGTTTAAAGACATCATTAATGATGTAATCATGATGTAATAAATCTGGTCGACTTGTGAATAGTAAGAAATTTATGAGGTGTCCCAGGTGTCCAATACCATGGGAAAATACCATGGGCAAGCCCATGGTTTTTCAAATACCACCGATGACGTGTCCCTTAAAAATTAATTAAATATTCTCTCACTTTTCTTATAAATACCAAGTCATTCCCTCATTAATTTCATTACAAAATCCTCATCAACGAAGTTATGGTCTTTATAACTCCCAAGAAGTCCTCCCAAGGTTCCCTCAATCCCCCCAAGGTCCCAACCTTCGAGCATTCAAAGATACTCTTCAAGGTAAGGGAACCTTTCACCCTCCTCTTTTTAGTCATGATTTCCTTTATGTTATGTCTTCTAGTTTCCATATTTTTATGTGGGGGTATTTTATTATATATTCTTTTTTACTTTTCATTTCATTTACAAATTATTAGATACCCTTTCTTCTCTCGTCAATTTATTTTCTGAATTTTTAAGCGATGCCATTAGGCCACCGAATTTTTCGTAAAAGAAATAGCATCTTATCTTCTCTTTCATGTTTCCTTTTAATGTGGTATTCCATTCAAATATCCATACCAGGATCTTATTATTTACCCATACTGTATTATAAATTGTTTATGAGTTTTTTACCCTTTTCCCCTCTCTTTTTAATGTTTTCTAAAATGATGTTATGTAGTCGTTATGCTGCAGAATTTTCATCTCAAAATCTCTCTCTTTTTCTCAAAAAATTATCTTGTATTATTTATACAGATACCCAAATTTATTTTCATTTCTAGGGGTATTCATCAATACATAAAATTGATCTATTTTATTCTTGAATTTATATACATATAACCCTCACTCCCTTTCAATGGGTTATACATGATGTAATGATCTTATTTTTAAGTATTTTTTAAACATCACGATTTTGACATGAAACCCATTTCATAGATTCTATTTAGGTTAATTATTAAATGTTTTATTATGATATATGTGGTTCACATTAAAATAAAGAACTATTAAAGGTGCACCCTGATAGCGCTCTAATGTATTGGGTAAATAATTAATCTCTAGAGATGATAAGTTTCATGATACCTTGGTGAATAACCTTGGTAATGTTTTTAAGAAACCTTGGGAATGAACCTTGGTGATATGTTCATGAATGTATAAATGAAATTTTGTATCCACATATTAAATTTCTGGTTCATGTTCTTTTTATTATGATATTCCTCTTTTTCCATTGCTCATGTCTTGTGGTTTTCATCAAGTTCTTATTGATATCACAAGTAAACTGGTTCCCTTAATTTCCTTACTGGGCATCATACTCACCCTTTCCTTTAATGTATATCTCTAGGTTATGAGATTAAGTAATTGTACTTAGGATGAATTTATGATGAATCCTTACAAGTGGATTAGAAGAATTTTTTATGTTGTTTTTATATTTTATGTTCCTTATTTCCAAGACACTAAACTTTAAAGATCCTCTATTTGTAAAATGTAATGAAATGTTATGTAATATAAAGGCAGGATGCCATAGTTGGTATTAAAGGAAAGTTTAGTTATTTATGGAAATTAAGTGATGAAAACTTTATTAATAATCCAATAGAAAAGTTTAAATATAGAAAATCTTCTTAGTAGTTTTGTTAGTATTGAATAAGTTGTTTATCAAGAAAATACATCTCTGTCTGGATATGAGCAGGTAGAGGTGGCTCTGGCACAAATATACCTAGGAGTGAAAACTATGACAAGGAGTTTTGGGATTGACCTGAGGTATCCTGGTATACAACAATGAGCCTTATTACACCATTGGTTACGACATTCCCAGTGGATATGTTTGGTTAATCATAATCTTTTTATGAATCATTATGAAGGATTTATAGAGAAATGTAATTGTTTAAAGCATGATGTTTTAAGACATAAAATTATTTATGGTTAAAAGATTCGTAAATCAAATAAGTTTTTCACTAAGGTTTTATTATTTTAGAAAATAGTGGGAAATAGGAGGAACCATGCAATTGGTGACTGCAATGGACCATGCACTGACGACCCTCCGATTGAAGCTGGGATGGAAACTTTCATGTGACTGATGAACCAACTGACTCAAGTTATGGGAAATAACTTAAATCAAGCCAATAAATCGATATCACCGTTAAGGGAACAACTTTCTGTTGAATCCTTTATGCGTCAACGACCACCAAACTTTAGTGGATCTACCAACCCATTGATTATTGAATGGTGGATCAGCTCTATCGAGAATATATTTTTTGTGCTTCACTGTTCAAAATAAGAGAAGGTCACCCTGGTTGCCTATCACTTAGAGGGAGAAGCTGATCAGTGGTGTGAACTGATTAAAAACACGAGGCCAAGAGTATAGGTTGAATCTTTGGAGTGGGAAGAGTTCATAGGGATCTTCTCCAGTAAGTATTTCCCTCGATCGATGAGAACAAGAATGGAGAAGTATTTTCTCAAGCTGAAACAGAAGGAGAATGAATCTTGGGGAAGCTACGAGATGAACTTCACAAGGATTTCATGTTACACCTCTAGATTTTTTATGGATCCAAATGGTAATGTTGATAGATTCTTCAGTGGACTGAGACCTCATCTTCGGAAGAATCCAGCCAACCGAGATTATGATAGCTATGAGAAGATTGTGCAAAGTGTGATGAAAGTCTAACTAGAGTTTGGTGAGATGCAATGGTCTCATAAATCCAATGAAAAGAAAAGATCGATGGATCCAAGATTAGTGAGGAGATTCGATCAGGGAAGAGGAGGTAAGAAAGTGAAACGTCCCATGTGTAATAAATGTGGGAAGAAGCATTCAGGGAACTACATACTCGGGAGTAGGAAATACTACAAGTGTGGAAGAGATGGCCATATCACATAGAATTGTCGTAGTGAGGTGAAGCCACAAATTTCCAACACTAATGAAAAAGGGAATATGGTGTAGTCCCTACCTAATTTCTAATGCTATAAGTGTTGACAACTTGGTCACTTTTTCAATCACTATCCAAATCAGAGGGCAGTGGAGGGGAATCACCACCAGCCTCAACATAGGCCAATGAAGCAAGGTTATTCTTTTTCAATCACAATGACTGAAGTTGAAGCAGAAAATGATGTGGTGGTAGGTACTCTTTTTGTTCTCTCAAAGCTAGCAAGTACTTTGTTTGATTCTGGTTCTACGCATTCCTTTATTTCCTCCATGTTTGCAAAGAATTTAGAATCAACCCCCGATTTGTTAAAAGTAGAGTTATCAGTCAAGACTCTTGGTGGTATTATCCAAGAATTGTTAGTGTTTATAAACTGTAGTATTTACTTTAGTGAGCACAATATTATCGCAAATCTAGTAGTCTATCCCATGTCGGAATTCGACATTATACTAGGGATGGACTTTCTCTCAAAGTATAATGCTAAGATCAAATGTAGAATCAAGGAAATATCATTAGTCTTGAATGGAAAACAATAGTTATATTCCAAGGAGAGATATCTCAACCTGATCTTTGTCTAGAAGAACCTCCTATATCCTTATTTATGGAGTTAATTAGTGAAAAATAAGAAGTAAATGAGAGTTTGAGGATAGAAAATGTCCCCATCATCTAGGAATATGTTGATGTATTTCCTGAGGAGTTACCCAGACCTCCCCTAGAAAGAGAGGTAGAGTTATCCATTGAACTCATACTTGGGTCTCATCCGATATCTATTACCCCCTATAATATGGAAAATGTAAAGATATAAGAATTAAAGAAACAACTACAAGATCTTTTGGAGAAGGGGTTTTTTCGACCGAGTGTGTCTCCTTGGGGAGAACCTGTTCTCTTTGTGAAGAAGAAAGAAGGATCGATGTGGATATTCATTGATTATAGAGAACTGAACGGGATCACATTGAAGAAAAAATACCCTCTTCCAAGAATTGATGGCTTATTTAACCAACTTTGTGGGGCTCAATTCTTCTATAAGATTTATCTTCGATTTGGTTATCATAAATTGAGGGTGAAGAAAGAAGATATTCCAAAAAAAATCCTTCCAATCAAGATATGGGCATTATGAGTTTGTTGTTATTCCCTTTGGACTGACTAATGCACCTACTATTTTTATGGATTTGATTAATAGAGTATTTAAGGAATACCTTAATAACTTTGTGGTAGTTTTTATTGATGATATTCTGATATATTCCAAAAGTCGTGAGGATCATGAGGATCATCTAAGGGGTATTTTTCAAACTCTATGGAAGGAAATAATTTTTTGGAAAGTTCATAAAATGTGAATTCTGGTTGCGACAAGTTACTTTCTTGGGGCACATTATTACCAATGAAGGAATCATAGTTGACCCTGTAATGATAAAAGTTGTAGAAGAGTGGCCCCAACCTACAACAATAATTGAGATTCGTATTTTCCTTGGTTTAGTAGGATATTATAGGAGGTTTGTTAAGAACTTTTCACGACTTTATAATCCATTAAAAAAATTTAACTCAAAAAGGGTTCAATTTCATCTGAAAAAAAGGAGTGTGAGGAAAGTTTCCAAGAGCTAAAGAAGAGATTGGTTACTGAACCCGTGTTAACTCTGCCCTCAAGTGGAGAAGGATTCATTATTTTTAGCTATGCATCTCTAAATGGTCTTGGGTGTGTCCTCATACAAAAATGACAAAGTAATTGCTTATGAATCTTGACAATTGATGATTCATTAGAAAAACTATCTTACGCATGATCTGGAGCTGGCTGCGGTCATTTTTGCTATGAAGATATAGAGGCACTATATTTATGGGTAGAAATGTGATATATACACAGACTGTCAAAGTTTGAAGTATATTTTCACACAAAAGGAATTGAACATGAGGCATAGGAGATGGTTGGAACTTCTCAAATACTATGATTGTCCGATTCATTATCATCCTGGAAGAGCAATCCAATCCCCTAATGCATTAAGTAGGAAATACCCAGTTTTTTCCATGATGAGGATTCAAATAGATTCTTTGATCAATAACCTAGTAAATATGGACATGGGAATTATAAGGGAAGGGACATCATCAACCCTAACCCAAATTATTTCTCAACCGTAATTACTAGAGAAAATCAAGACAACTCATAAAGAAGATCCTTTGTTAAAACAGAAGTTTGGGGCTGTGAAAGATAGTAAGTTTCCTGAGTTCAATATTGATCAAGAAGGTATAATGAAATTTTGTACAAGACTATGTGTTCTATATATTCTAGAAATAAAGGAGTTGATGGATGAAGCTCATAGCTCTACTTTCTCTATACATCCTGGAAGCACAAAAATGTATTGGGACCTTCATGATCATTGTTGGTGGGATAATATAAAAAGGGAGATTGCTGACTACACTTCAAAGTGCCTGGTATGTTAGCAAGTAAAGGAATAGAGACAAATTCCTAAAGGGAAGTTGCCACCACTACCCATACCAGCATGGAAATGGGAAAATATCACTATAGACTTCATCACTGGTCTCCCGATAACTTCCAAGGGAAACAATGCGATATGGGTTATTGTGCACTGTCTCACCAAGACTGCCCATTTTATCTCCATTTGGGAAGATTTATCTCTTGATCAACTTTCTAGGATTTATATGAAAGAAGTGGTAAGGATGCATGGAGTTCCACTTTCTATCGTATCTAATCGTGATCTAGGGTTCAAATCAAAATTATGGAGAATTTTTCAACATGCTATGAGCACTGAATTTAATTTCAGCACAACCTATCACCCCAAAACTGATGGCCAATCAAAAAGGACTATTCAAACACTCAAGGATATGTTGATAACATGATCAATGGAATTTAAAGGTGTATGGGATCAACATCTCCCTTTAGTTTAGTTCTCTTACAATAACATATTCCACTCGATTATTCAAATGACACCAAATGAAGCTATATATGGTAAGCAGTGTAGAAATCCTACTTGTTGGAATGAAGCTAGTGAGAGAAATATTCTTTCTCCTGATCTTGTGCAAGAGATAATAGAAAATGTCCATGCCATCCAACAACACATTATGGCTGCTCAGAGTCGAAAAAATAGCTATGCAAACAACCATCGAAGGGACTTGGAGTTTGATGTTGGTGACAAAGTCTTTCTTTGAATTTCACCTTGTAAGAGATTCATGAGGTTTGGTTGAAAAGGGAATCTCATACCTAGGTAAATTTCCCCCTATGAAATCCTTGATCATGTAGGAGCAGTGTCCTATCGACTTGCTCTTCCTCCAAATCTAAACAAGTTCATGACATCTTCCATGTATCCGTCTTGTGGAAGTACATACCTGACCCTTCACATGCAGTAAATCAAGTGGTGGTACAACTGGAACATCACCTCTCTTATGAAGAATAACTGGTGGAGATCTTGGATCGTAGAGACAAGGTTCTATGCAACAAGACTACCCACCTTGATAAGGTGTTGTGGAGGAATCAAAAATGTGAAGAATCCACGTGGGAACCAGAGGAGTCTATGAGGTAGAAGTACCCACACATTTTCTCTTCTGAGGGTACGAGTTAAAATTTCGGGGACAAAATTTCTTAAGGGGGGGGGGGGGGAGAATGTAACGACCCAAATTTTTTAATAATATTTGTTTACTAAATTTGTGTGTTGTTTCATTTTATAATCCATAAAACTATATCCATTAATTAATGAAGTGATACCGTTGGGTTTCGATTGTTATATGAATATTGGTCAATATGACCATTGGTCAATATGACCATTGGAAAATAAACTCTTAACATTATAATTATTGTTTATAAATATAAGTTATCTTGGTTAATTAATACAGACAGAATATTCAATGACCTCATCCAGTAGACTCGGGTTGTACAAAGCCCATTTGTCAGAGCTTGGGAAGGAGGTGGCATCTTTGGGCTTTGTTCTGGACCAAGCCCAAGCTGAGCTTCAACATGTGAAGCTTGAACGAAATTTCCTAACGGATAATTTCAAGCTGGTAGAAATCACCACTCGGGAAATGTTGTCCAAGCCGCCCCAAGATTCTATCAACATAGTACACCTTACACATAGGTCCTATGCAGGTGTTATGAGGGGATATGTAACGAGAACTTAGTTATGTTGTGTAATCATTTTGTATAAATAAAATTGTTATTTCTTATTATGTTAAATTTGTGAATTTCAAATGTCTGAATAAATGTAGGATGAAGTTTCATATTATTGATGAATTTTGGAAAAAGGGGTATTATAAAATATTTTTGTAAACATTAAATAATTAATAATGTGAAATGATTTTCAAAAAATGGTCTTCTACAATTGTGAGCAGAAATAATTTTAGAGTCTAACAAGATCAACTTAATTTTTGGTGAATAGTATATTATGAATATTAATATACCCTTATGAATAGTAATTAATAGTAAATCGGCCAAAAAAATAGGAACTTCACCCATGAAAGTATAAGTATAATTTAGACATCTTAAAAGTGAAAAAATGGTCATAATATAAGTATTGGTATTTTGGTATGTCATAAATATTTTAATTAAAATTTTATAATTAATTTAATAATTTAAAATAAAAATTTATTTTCATAAAATTTAATCATAAATTGTTACTTTATTTTCTTATGGTTATACGATAATTTTATGGGACCTTGATTACTTTTTCAAGGTGTTACAAAATAAGTTATAATTTTAGAGTTGTTTTTTTGAATAAGTAATGATATTATTTAAAAATTTAATTACAAATGATTAGAAAATTATTTTCATAAAATGGATATCATTTTTTAATTCAATGCATCAATATTAGGTTAGGGTGAATTTTTGGGATTTTTCTGAAATAATTGAATTTTCAGTGAATAATAAAAATATAGTTTTGATTTTCGGGTGTTTAATGTCATCATTGATGATGTAATCATGATGTAATAAATATGGTCAACTTGTGAATATTAATATAGGTTATGAGGTGTACAAAGTTTCCAAAACCATGTGTAAGCCCATGGTTTTGCAAATACTACCAATGAGGTGTCCCTTGGAAATTAATTAAATATTCCCTCACTTTTCCTATAAATACCAAGTCATTCCCTCATTCATTTCATTCCAAAATACTCATCAACTAATATCTGGTATTTCTACCTCCCAATGAGTCCTCCCAAGGTTCTCTCAAGCCCCATAATGTCCCAAACTTCGAGCTTTCAAAGATACTCTTCAAGGTAAAGGAACCTTTCACCCTCCTATTTTTAGTCATGATTTCCTTTATGTTATATCTTCTAGTTTCCATATTCTTATGTGGCGGTATGTTCTTGTATATTATTATTACTATCAATTTAATTTTAAAATTATGAGAGACCCTTTCTTCTCTCATCAATTTATTTTCTGAATTTTCAAGCGACACCGTTAGGCTGTCATATTTTTCGTAAAAGAAATAACATCTTCTCTTTTCTTTCATGTTTCCTTTTCATGTGGTATGTCATTAAAATATCCATACCATGATCTTATTATGAATCCATACTATATTATAAATTATTTATGAGTGTTTTAACCTTGTCCTATTCCTTTTTAATGTTTTCTAAATTGGTGTTATGTAGTCATTATGCTGCATAGTTTTCATCTCTAAATCTCTCTCTTTTTCTCAAGAAATTATCTTGTATTTTTTATGTGGATACCCAAATCTATTTTAATTTCTCAAGTTATTAATAAATACATAAAATTTATCTATTTTATTCTTGAATTGACATACATATAACTCTCACTCCCTTTCCATGGGTTATAAATGACAAAATGATCTTATTTTTAAGTACTTTTTAAACGTCACGATTTTGACATGAAACCCATTTATTTGATTCTCTTTGGATTATTTATGAAATGTTTGATTATTATCTATGTGGATCACATGAAAATAAAGACATATTAAGGGTGTGACTTGATATCGCTCCAATGTATTGGGTAAAGAATTAATCTCTAGAGATGACAAGTTTCACGATACCTTGGTGAATAACCTTGGTAATGATTTTATGACACCTTTAGAATAAACCTTAGTGATATGTTCATGAATGTATAAATGAAATTTTGTAGCCACTTATTCTAGTTACGATTCATGTTCTTTTTATTATGATATTTCTACTTTTCTATTGCTCATGTCTTGTGGTTTTCTTTAAGTTCTTACTGATATCACAAGTAAACTGATTCCCCTGATTTCCTTACTGGGCCTTTTTCTCAACCTTTCCTTTGATGTATGTATCCAGGTTATGAGATGAAATAATTATACTTAGGATGAACTTATGATGAACCCTTACAATTGGATTAGAAGAATTTTTTATGTTGTTTTCATATTTTATGTTCCTGATTTCCAAGACACTAGACGTTAAAGATCCTCTATTTGTAAAATGTAATGAAAAGTTATGTAATATAAAGGTAGGATTCCATATAAACCATAATAAAAAAATCATATATAAAAATGAGAGTTAAATCAAAGGAATAATCCATGACACATGGTAAGACCTTGGAACTACAGGTTATAAGAGAAATGGACTCACTCCTAAAACAATACCGTGCTAAGTGGACTAACAAAGTAAACCAAACCTATGATCTCTCATATTCTCACTAGAAATGAACCCTATATAGTCCACTCACTAAGCTAGAGAAGCATACATCTTATTACCACCTTAACTACAATATCCTGTGATATAACCAAAAAACACACATCATAACAATAATCATCTCTAGTAAAATTAATAACCCATAATCAAGAACAAAATTTTAGACCATTCCTCCTTTGAAAACCCCCTTTGAAAGAACAATTAAAAAACAAACATTTTTCTTGAGGCCATTTCAAAATATTTTGGTAATATAAAACCATTTTTAAATGAAATAAAATTATTTAAAAACACTTCCTTGATTTTTTTATATAAACCAAATTTTAATATCTTTTTTAAAATTCTAAAAATTCCTTTTAAAACATTATACACATAGGAAATTGTATTAAGGCCACTTGGCCTTGGGCCTTCGGACTTTGTAATGGGTCTACCTCTACCCACACAAAATAGGTCTTTGATTTAAATAATAAATTGAGGCTTCGACCCCAACCTTTAAAAAAAACTGTATAAAATAGTCCCAACATAAATCATCGGTGAAACACGTAAGGACAAAATAATAAACATACGAAAATTTCAAAAGTAGTGGAAATCATAAAAAATTCTATCCCAATTGGTAAAATTTCAGAAAAATTATAAAATAATTTTAAATCACTTAATCCCCCTTTAAAAACCATCTCAATTATTTTATCAACCAAAAATATATTGTATTATTTGATGGAAGATAAAATATAGGCCTAAATCCAAAAAAACAAATGGAAATAAATTTCAATTACTTTAAAACCTTGAGAAACATGTGTATTTAAATCCAAATTAACCCAACTAAAATTTGTAAATTCAAAGAAATCAATTTAAAACACCCATATATTTTTGATAAATTAGGGAAATAAAAATTCATAGAAAAAAATACCAAGGGAAAACACAAACAATGTGAATCCTTTAACAATGATGAAAGAATGTTTTTGATAGAATTTCACACACCCTAGGAATCAAAAATCATAATAAATAAAAAACTAAACCCACTTAGGGGTTATCCATGATGTGTGCAGTAATAGGGAAAGAGAAAAGTGATGATAAAGAATAGGAATGAGAAGGAGAATGGGAAAGAGTTTTACCTGGACTATAATCCTCTTGAAACTACATAGAGGACCTAAAAACCATTGATAAATAAAGGATGGAGGTTCCATGTATGTGGGTCTTGACCACATTCATACAAGGAGGAGAGTGGGGAGAGGGGGTAATGAATTAGGAAAAAATAGAGGAAGTTTGAAATCATAAATTCAAAATTTTTATGAATCTATGAATATCGCTTGGTTTCCACACATTTTCCCAAACCATGCTCCCTTTACTAGGAACACAGAGGTAACCACACAATTGGATCACATGGTTTGGTGAATCATGCATCGACTATAAAAAATGGATTTATCCTATTATAGACACCCCTCAAATGATATCTACATAGTTATCACTAACCATGTCCTCACTGTGCAGCATGAAAAATATTCATAAAATTTTTAAAATTAAAATTGAACATCCCCAAAACCCCTTATAAAAACACCAATAAATAAATAAATAAATAAAATAATTATAAATAAATGTGTCATAATAATCTAACCTCCCATGACGTTTTATTCCCCCTATAAATCCAAAAAACTCCATGAGACTCAAAGAAGAACCTCAAATGAAAAATAAGTAAAAGTTATGACATAATCTTTAAACTTGTTGACACCAAATTTATCCCAATGCACTAAAAATATCTCCAAAATATCCAAGAATATTTAAATACTTATGTAATAACTCACATATGACCGTTAATGGGTAAACAAGAAATGAAGACTCCTAGTGGGTCACCTCACCAATTAAGAATCTATTAACATAGTGGATCCAAAGGAAGTAAGGGAATCCCCAAAATACCACTATGAAAGTTGGTCCAAAACCGATCTAAAAAACAACTCAATAAAACCCCCAACAACTATGCTTCTATAATTTCCACAAAACCCTAAGTTCATATTCAAATAAGAAAGACATATAACAACCCAAATACAAGAAATGGATCATCAATATGAAAAAGGGAAGGAGGAAATGATACCCTAAAAGCTCTAATGAAACATTCCCAAAAGATATTGTAGCCCTAAGAAAACTCCAAAAATTTAAAAATAAGAACTGTTAAACCACCCATTGTCATACTCTAACCAAGAAAAAATAGAATAATTCACAAACCAGGAACATGCATCCTCTAACAACATGGGTTTGAGCCTTGGGTCAAGAATTAGGAAGTTGTAACACAGGAAATCATACCGTGAACACTGACCATGGTGATCCTGTCAAACCCAAAAAATATTAGTTAGCATCTAATATCAACTAGTCCCACGTCCACCCTAGTAACTTGAAACACACAACTATAGATTTCTCCATACCCAAAGAATCAAGACCAAACCTCACTACCCAAAGGTACAATCAAACTCTAAAGGAATCAACCATTCCAATGATACATGAGAAAACCCAAAAGCATCTCATCCAATAAGAAACAACTAAGAAAATATTTAAGGGAGAAAACCTAATAAGAATCACCCTAATTAAATGACCACCCAAACCTGAATAAATTCAATAATTTTCTAGGGAGAATACTTTCAATAACAATGATAACCACAAGACCCAATTTAATCATATCCAAAGATACATCCTCTTCCATCCAAAATATTTTTCCAATTCAAAATAACCATTTCAAAGGAATCAACAAAAATCACTACTAAAAATCTCTAAAATATTAAACATATAAAAAGAGTATTTTTTAAACATTTTAAAACCAAAAAAATAAAATTTAAAATTCACATCCCCATTTAAAACTAATTTTAAACACAGTTTTATCCTTATAAAAAATTCTACATATCCAAACTCTAATAAAACTTGTCCATAAGACATTTTCCAAACAAAAAACCCCATTCTAAAAATTTAAGATCAACCCCTTTATTTTAAACCCCACATTTACCCACTTTAAATCCATTTTAAATCAAATGTTCCTTTCAAAAACCCTTTCAAGAACATTTCAAAATTTATATTATCATTTTAAAATATTTAAAATTAACTTAAAAAAATTAACTACCTAAAAAATCTTTATCAAATATTAGAAAAAACCTAATTAACTAAAACGACACAACATAAGTCCAAATAAAATGGGATTAGTGAGATGGAATGAATTGGCCATATGGATTGGAATACCATGTCACAATCACATAACCACCACCACTAATAATAGGGAACCACATAAACAAGCTCCACATGTGTTACCAAGCCATGTGATCTCACTATATACCACAAAATCAACATCAATTTTATCCCTCAAACCACATGAATCCATCAAACAGTCCAAAATATTAGAAATCAAAAGTAAAGAATCAAAACCATACTTCATATTGAGAATTGAGACTCATCCCAGTTGGTGAGGACTCTTTAAGTGCATCCAAGAGACCCAGGATCAAATCCAGGTGGGGGATAATTTTCGGGGTACTGTAGCAGTACTGTGCAAGAACGGTAGCAGGTACTATAGAAGGAACTATGCACACTTTAGCAGGTACTGCAGCAAGTAATGTTTGACACTGTATCAGCTGGAAATATGCCCCCGTTTGGGCTTTCGGGCCACCGATTTAGTCCCCGAGTCCTTTAAGGACTTCGCGCTACTCAGGCCTTCAGGTCAGTAAGGCCTTCGGGCCACCTCAAGGCCTTTGAACCACATTAAGTGCAGATGCAAACCAGACAACCTGCATGGAAAAATCTTCAGAAGGAGGAGGAGCAAGGATATTTCACAATAGCAGAAGCTAAACTGATTGTAAGAATGAGAGGGTATGGAACCTGCCATCGAGACAAGCCTATGAATGTATGGGAAAGCCTAGCCAAATGTCCATGCGAAGGTGGAGAGATGATTTCATGATGAAGATGCTGGGGATGAGCAGTTCCAAGTAGTTATTTTGGGTTGTATTTAATGTTTAAATCCTACGAGCAATGAATTCCTCTAAGGCCAATAGGCCATGTAATACATACACCTACGGGCCTTGTAAGGGTTCCACCTCACCCCTTGAAATGTGGATTATCAAAAATCAATAAAAAATGAAGGCCTTTGGGCCATTGGAGGAGGAGGAGTGTAAGATATCTTGACACTATTCCTTCTTCTACCTATAGAGTCTCAATAGTCCAACCTTCATTTAGAAAATACTCCCAAATAAAAAAGAACACTTTGAAACCTCAGTCCTATTAAGAAATCAAGGCTTTGATACCATTTTTAATGACCTAGCCTAGGATTCCACCTAAATTGACACCTAGACTAACTCACTATATTCTTGAGGGGAATCATCGATCCCCATGGTTCGATCATAAGAATCAAAGGAATCACAAGAAATCGATGGGGATTATTTTTACCTAATAAATTTAATCTAAATAGTATAATAATTATTATATAATTCTGATATGATCCATATATATATATTATAAATCTATTCCAAAAATAGTTCAAAATTTTAAATATAAAACTTAAACATTTTAAATAGAATTATAGATATCACGGATGAAAAATAAATCCCTCTTCTCACCCTTAAATTCCCTCACTTACAACCAACTCCTTGACCGACTATGACCTCTATATATATAATACATCTAACAATAAACATAACTGAATATAGGAAATATATTATATGGATAAATCTATTGAAACACTAAAAATAAACACTAATGTAACTTATTAATATATCTTACATGACCCAAGGCCAGGCTCCATCCAATCTCAAATCTTGATCTAAGCATTGCACCAGATTTTGAAAATTCATTTGGCCTATAATAACCAAGTGGCATGAGTGGGATGTGATATCAATGTCCCAGTGGGTAATCACTAAAAAATTCATTTTTTATTTTTCCAAAATAAACAAAAAATTATATTCTGAAATATGATATTTAAAAAAAATATTTTCCAATCCTTTAGGAAAAAAACTAAAAACCATTTCATAAAACCTCCATTTATTTTATTTAAAAGAACACATTTACTTGGAAATCATTTTCACAACCCAAATCTCTTTTATAAAAAGACACATGCATTTATATATCCATTTTTAAAGAAACCCAACAAATTTAAATCATTCCTTGAAATTAATTAATTTATTACCTTAAAATTGATACTAAAAAGGAAATCTAGAATAACCAATTAAATGATAATAGAAGAAATAAGTAAGAAATGATAAATAAAAAATAAAGTATTAAAGACGTAGGCAATAAAAATGAAGAAAGATAGTAAATAGTAATCACAAAATCATCCATAAAAATGAGAGTGGGAAAAAAATAATATGAAACATAATAAGAAAAATCTAGGAAACATGGAAAGAGATTTGGCTTATAGGTTCCAAAGGTAACTGAATCTCTCATGGAACAATATCTAGACAAGTGACTTAATATAGTAAACTAGACTCAGGAGATCTCACAGTATCATTGGTAATGACCCCTATCTAGTCCACACACTGCGCTAGAGAATCACCCATCTATTTACCTAGAAACCTACAACCTCCCATGTTCCAACCACAAAACATACATCATATAAAACATCATGTCTAGTAAAAATAACAACCCACAATAAAGAACACAATTTAAAAACATTCCACCTTTTGAAACCCTATTTGAAATTTCAATTAAAAATAAAACATTTTTCTTGAGGCCATTTCATAAAATTTTTTAATTTAAAACTATTTTAAAATGAAATCAAATCATTAAAAAATATTATTTTAATTTTTTTTAAAAAAACCAAATTCAAACATCAAGTTTTAAATTCCAATCCATCCTTTTAAAACATTATACACATATGAAATGACATATATATTTGAAAAAAAATCAACGTATATATTCATATATTATCACGTGAATATGTGCACATGACTATATATATATATATATCCAGATATATGTTTATAATACTTGAATATAATATAAAAAACCATGCATTAATCATAGGTGAATCATGCATGTATAAAACAATAAACATAATGAATTTTATAAAGTAGGGGGAATCGAAGAAATTTTACCTTAATTAGTACAATTCAATAAAAGGTATCAAGTAATTATAAAACACCCAATTATTCTTTGAAAACCATGTCATATATTTTATCATCTAAAAATATATTTTATTCTTTAAAGGAAGATAAAAACCAGGTTTAAATCCATAAGAACCTAATTGGAAATCAATTGAATTATCTTAAAAACCTTGAGAAACATGTGTTTTTTATATCCAAATAAACCCAAATAGAATTTATAAATTTAATGAAATAAATTTAAAACAGCTAAGAATATATATTAAATTAGGAAAACACAAAATAATTAAAAGTCCTACTTTGGGAAAGTATAAAAGGTACAATAACTTCAATAACAACAAAGGTAAGTTTTTGAGAGAGGACCACACACCCTAAAAACCAAAAATAATAAGAAATAAAATACAAAACCCACTTAGTCTTTAGTCATGGTGCACCCAAAAAGAGAGAGAATTAAAATTTGAGAAGAAGAAAAGATAAAGGAGAAATAGGAAAGAAATGAGGCTTACCTAGAAAAGGATCCACTTGAAATTGCATGAATAACCAAAAAAAAAGAGAAACAAAAGAGGGAGCCACCATGGGAAGGGGGATCAATCAACATCATGTAAATGAGAGATGGGGAAGAGGGGGTCATAAATTAATGGAAAATAGGGGGAGGGAAAAATCATAAATTCAAATAAATTATGAATCTCGATATATCACATGATTACCACACGGTTTCCAAAAATGTGTGCCAATTGTGCACCCTTTATTTAGAACATTAAAGATCCAAAGTGGTTAGATCACATGTTTTTTGAAACTATTCAATAACTAGGGGAATTATATATATCACATAATAGACATCCCCATCACAATCATCAAACGGTTAGCTTTAAGCATCCAATAAACGTCTGGAAAGCCAATAATTATTAAATTTTCAAAAACAATTAAAAGGAATGGCCCTATGAATCCTTATCAAAAATAAAAACCAGTAAATAAATTAATAAAATAAAAAAGTAAAAATTATGGTATCATGTTAAAGAAATAATGACATAATTCTAAGAATTTTGAAATTATATTACTAGCATAAGATGAAATACTGAAGAAGAAAAAGTTTACATAAAAATTATCAGGTACTTTGATAGATGAATTAAATAAGGTAATTCCATATGATGAGATATTTGAATATTAAAAGGTTTCCATACTTCTCAAATAGTATTATATTCATAAAATTAAAGGAGGAATCATGAAGAGTTCTCTTAAAGATAAATCTAAAATGAAAGGATATCTTTTGTTGATAAATAAATATAAAAACTTTTTATCTCACTAAAAATATTTATATAACCATATTATTACCATATATATTATGTTTGTTTTTATTTTTGTAGGAAATTTAAGGTGGGTTATGTGAAGGGAGAGTTGCAATTATGAGAAAGATATGAAAATGTTACAGCTAAAAGGGGTATCCATCTTGGAAGTGATTCTAAAAATTGATATCTTGGAGCATAATTGAATAAGGGTTAATCCTTTATAAATAATATTATTAATGATCACCCATTAAGGTGGATAAACATCGAGTTGCTTCTTGAATCTATCATTTTATAAAAATATATAATTTTATGAAAAGTGGTTGAAGATGTGATTGAATAAGTATTTTTTCCCCATTATCTCCATCTCATTTCAAAAGTATAAATTCTAAAGTTAAGGTTATAAATTGAAGTGATAAATTACATGAAAAGTGAATAATTTTAAGAATATATGGTTGTGAATTACAAGTGTTGGGAAGTTTATTAGTCACTCTTGTTTTGTACATCACGCATTTATCAGGTAAAATTATTTTTAATTAATTAATAAGTTTCAATTTAGTATCATAATTTTTATTTATTTCCAATAAGGGGGATTAAATAAAATTATTTACAGTAATACTGATATTAATTTTATATATGTGTATCAAAAAAATATCCAAAGGGAATGTTTATTGAACATTGTGGTTTTTTGTTTAATTTGTTTCAATAAAAATTTACTTGAATATGATTTTATAAGATAATATTAGTAGGATATTAAAGTATCAAAATTTCTTTCATAAGAGGATTAAATTTCATGTACCCTCAAATTGTGATTAACATTCTAAATAAGAATATTGTAAATGAGGATGGGAAAATATGATTTTATACCATTGTTCAAATGGAAAAGAATTTTTATAGTAATATTCTACCAATATTTATATTTCATCGATAAAATTAATTTAATATTTATTATAAATTATGATCAAATAATTGAAATCATTTCAAGTTTTTTATGTAAATAACTTTTTTAGAAAGTTGAAGAGGAAATGAGTTCCATGGAGTATAGTTATTTCTATATAATATGACATTATGAATATGAATGAAACTATTTGAGGAATATTTTTCTCATTTTTTACATAATTAAGAATCTATATATTTTAAAGAAGAATAAAATTTACTTGATCTTTGAGGAATCTTCCTATTGAATATCATGTATAAAGGATGGTTTATATGGAAGTCACTTGGACTATGTTAAGTTTTAAGAAGAGATAATGGTTTTAAAGAATTTTTTTATTGAAGTATTTATTTTTAAATCTAATTATACATTTGAAAATATTTTAATAATTTTATGTTACATGTTTTGGATGATTTATAATGTCTGATGATATTTTGGAGAAATCAGGAGAAATATTTTAGTTGATTTGAGAAATTTGATAATAAAACTAGCATGTTCTGGAATATTTATTTTATATGATAGATATAATAATTTTTTTGGTGATGTTATAGCTTTATCTACTCATACACTTAGAATATACTATAGTACAGTAACTGGTGGATATAAATTGTGATGAAACTCATTAGTTATTACATTTACAATCAACCACTGACTTGGTTTTGATTGAGATGAAATTATTTATATATAAACACATTATACATATACATAAGTATTACATTGATTCCATGGTTAAATTAATACATATCATATATAGTTTCACATCCCGAGGACCAGAAGGTTTAGTGACTTAGAGGCTCGCTACATAAACTTCTTATTTTACAAAACTTGTTGACATTTCTCTATAAATCTGGTCCTATTGACCTTATTCTAGACATATTTTATGATATAATCATCTTCATAACATGGGTAATGTAAATATAATTAATGGGTATTCTCAAATGCTCAGTTAAGAAACTTATTAACTCTTCATAACCATTAGATAATAAAGTTGAGGAAAACATGATAAAAGAAGAAGTATTAGATAAAAATATCTTGGGATCATAAGTAATAATCATAAAACATGATTGAGAATTGAAGATCATAGAATATCAACATAAGTCCCAAGAAATTTTATAAAAAACATGTATTAAAAGTATATAATTAAATTCAAACAAAACATGAAATCACAACATAAGAAAATAGAATATATTTAGAACATGGAATATCATAATAATATGATATAGCATATAAATAAATTATAACATAGGAAAAATAAACCGCATAAATATGATGATAAATAAAAATTAAATAGTGGATTAGGTTTCACTAACTGATTCCCATAGTAGAGAAGATATCACTACCTGATTCCCACAGTAGAGCAAGAATCACTACCTAATTCATATATTGGAGCAATAATTCCATACTCAATTACCATAGATATCCCATGAGATATAAAACCTTAAATACTTCATTGGAGGTTGATATAGGACCCCACCCATAATCATCCATACATATGAGTTCCATTTAAAAAACAAATCATTCATATTATCATAAATAACCCATCAAAATAAAATGGATTTCATAACCTTTCCAAATGGTATCATAAAAAATGATCATTTGATACTAAAAACTTGATCACCAAAAAGGAATATTTAAAAAGTGAACATATACAGTGATTTGAAAAATATTTTTATATTTTAGAATAATTCTTTAAAAACGGAATAGAAATCACAAAAATAACTTATGTTAAAAAAATTCTCAATATAACATTAAAAAGACATGATTCTCAAGTCACTTTTCAAAAACTATTTTTTTTAAGATGAAGATAAAACCTCTTAAAAAATTACTTAAAAAATTCCAATAAATATACCTTGATAATAAATAAAAAATATGTCAAAATTTTAAGTAAAATATAATAAAATAATATAATGGTAAGGAAAATCCATTTAAATATTTTAAAACATCTTTATTGAAAACTGCCTTCTTTAAATGGATAAAACCCATTATTTTAAAATAAATAAAGGGGAATAAAAGGGTAATTATAGATATAAATGGTTTGTTATTCCACTAGGGAAAAAAAACATTGGCAGGAAGTATAAACATCAATATGGTGGGAAAATCAATTAAAAGAAATGGGATTTATTCTTAACAAAAAAAACATTTTCACTAAACAATATAATCATCAAGGAGGAAAACTTTGGTGTGAAACAAGATTTACATATAAAGGAATATGGAAATAAAACATAACATAATAATAGGTTAAAATAAATCAATATTAAAATATAATAGTCAAAGAGGAGTGATTATTACCTAAGTAAAATATTTGATTCATGAAAACCTCTTACCTTAATTCCTGAATTACACTAAAGCTCATGAATCACCTTGCAAAGTAGATTCTTAACAAATAGGAGGAATCAATAAAACCATAGAAACTACTTGGGGGAAGTGTATTTATAGAGGGACTGATAAGGTAAATTCATGATAAATTCCTTTGGGGTAGAGAGGGATGAGAGAATAAGTGGGAGTGATCTCCTTTTATAAGTGAAAATGAGGGGATTTTCATTGAAACTAAAGTTAGTTTAGTGGTATGAATGATATAATATGGGTGTTAGGTGGGTTATGTTAGACATGTGGGTATGAATTTCATACCAACAAAGTATTTCTAGAAGGAGTAAGTTACCTTTTAATTTTTAAAAATTTGAGATACTCTATTTACCCATTTTAACCTTATTAATCTTGATTAAAAATTAATCATGGTAATTATTTTATCCCTAAAAAAATATGACCCTTATTACCCAATTTTTATTTTATGAATTCAAATTTTCCCTTAATTTAACCTAATAAAATTTATAAAATTGTTGAAATTAACTTTTAAATTATAACATATAATGTGTAGAAAAACCTTGTTTTTAGAAAAATGATGCTTGATTTATTAAGTGTTTTTAATATTATTTATCATTAATTATCAATTAAATTAGTGTTATTTTATTTTTACATATGTATAGAATTCATAGTAGAGACTTAAATTAAAATATATCCATTTAATTTAAGAAAACACAATACTTAGAAAAGTATCCTTCGTTGAAAAATAATTGTTTTATCATATTAACTAATTTTTTACCATAGGTAACTTAATCTTTATGAAAAAAATAAAGTGGTCCATATTAGATAATCTGGACCCAATGATTATTAATTTAAAATTCAATTCTTCTTATTCAATTTTAAAATGTTTTTAAAAATAATTTTAATATAATAAATGTTTAATGTATTAAAACATTTTTTGAGAAAAATATTACTTGACATCTAAAATATCAAATATAGGTTTGTAAAATATAATAAATATTTTAAAATATATAATTTAAATTAAAAAATATATATTTTTTAGTAAAAATGTTTCATAAATTTCTAAACCATATATATAATGCATAAAAGTCATAGTATTAATAAAAACGATATGTTTCACTATTCACCTAAAAATAAATTCATTAGAAAAATATAATAAGTTAATATTTATTTAGTAAATAAAAAAGTTTTTTTTTTAAATTAACATCCTAAAATATATAAATTTTATTTTTAATAAGAAATAAAATATAGGAAAAATCAGATTTTATTGGACAAAAAAATTATATATTTACTATAAATTACTAATTAATCTAGTGTTAGATTATTATTTATAATATATATATATATATATATATTATTAAATCATATTAAAATTTGTTCTTTGAAGTAAAATTTCAATTTCAACAAATACATTTTTTAAGAATAATGTGAATTGGGAAAAAATGACCTTTCAAAAAGTATAAATGTTCATGATATATCTATACATTTAAATATTTTGTTACATATTTATATAATACTAATTTCTACTTACATAAACATTTATGATATACTTTTATTACCTAATCATTAGATAAGCTCTGATTATAGTTTCGGGTGGTGGTTCAGATGGCATGGATCTTATGAGAATCTCTATGATTTTGAACTTATCTCATATATGATTCTTCTCAAAACATTATTGTTTGAGTTCTACTTGGGAGAGGTATAGGGAAAACCCTAGAAAATCTACATCCCTTCCATGATTTAAAAAATAGGCTTCATGGGGAATAATTCTTATTTTGTATGCCATTTATTCCTACATCCTTTTTTATGTTTTCATTATAATTACTTCAATTTATACCTACTAATTTAACAACTAAGTTTTAATGGTCATAAATAATATCGAATTTTTTTTCATTTTATTTTTCTATAGTGTGTAAAAAATTCTATTTAATATATTATTTATCTAAGGAGAATATATTGTGAAATTTTGCATCATTCCATTCTCACCCTTAAAAACATTTCCTCGTGATTTTAATTATCACCTACTGATAAAAATAGTTAAGGGTAACTAAAAGGTAATCATGAACCATGATATAATTTATAGAGAAATTTAATCCCTACAAACCTAGGAAATATATATTTTTACTTAGATTAGTATTATCGCTAAAATTTTGTTTTTCACTGGCCATTTGAATTAAGAGTTTATTGTTAATCATCCTTGCATCAATAGACTATCATAGGTTGATGTAAGATATGATTTCCTTATTCCAACAAATAATTTTTCCTCTAAGTAATGGGAAAAATTAATTCCTAGTATCACATTAAATGTATCTAATGGAAGGATAATAAGACTCACATGAATCATAATCCCACAAACCATGATGAAGATTCATATACCTTAGATATAATATTTATACCACTAAATGTTTCTATTTTAACATCTAATAGTTGGTGAAAATGTATATGTTATAAGAAATCCACAAATCTAGAGTTAAAAATAGGTGTACCTAGAACCACTTAATTATCACTATCCACTTTAATATTATTCATTTTATAAGTATTTCCCTGATCATATAGTCTAATAGGTTTTTTATGTCAATTTTCATCTTAATCCCTTGGATTAGTGAAACGGTTTAAATAGTTCTCAATTTCCTCATATCTAAATAGTTGAACTTCTAGTAGATCCTTAGGATGGAAATTATTTTCTCTAACTAAAATATTCCTTTTTACTCAGATCATTGTTGCTTTATGTACTCCATTACCACATATAAAACATATTCCAGTCTATTTGATTCATTTCCATTGGTGTTTCTTTCCATGTTTTTAACATGAAAGAATTTGAATCTTCTTTCCTTCACCTGATATTATATGAAACCTCACCCTTATTTTATTTGTTAGGTTTTGATGTTCAGTAAGAATCATGTTTTTAATCATAACTTGAGATAGTTGTGTGACCATAACTATAATATTTTTAACACCAGCTTGTATCCAATTTTGTTTCATGTTAGAAAAATTACTATGTTATATATCCCATCAATTATTAACTTGGTTTCTCCTAACACCATACATTTCTAAAACCAAATGTGTTGACATGAGTGATGAAAAAATTACATCATAAGATATTATCATAGTAAATAAAATAAAAGGGACTCAACCTTAATTTTTTTACCCTTTTAAATCATTACATTAGCCTGTGAATAATTTAGTTTAACCTATATCAATTTTTGTTAAACCTCAGTTACTTTAAGTTTTGTTATCTTATACTTATAAAAATAATCCCTTAAAGAAACTAGTAAATAAATACTTCATATTGGTTCATAAATAAAATTTTATCAATTAAATCATATCCCTTGGGAGTATCTATCCAGGTTTGTAGTGTTAGGCCCACTCATCTTGCATAGGGTGATGATCGAGTAAATGATCAACTAACTCGTTTCTGGGTGATTACCCCTAGGTGCATCTATGTCATAGCTACATCCATTTTCTAGTATCCATATAGGGATTATTTTCATTAAAACTACTTACTCATGACTTTACCAATATTTCAAGATATGATCCTATACTTAAACTCATCTCTATGGTTTTCACTATGGTTCACTAACCCTAACCCAAATTTAACTAAACTAATCTAAAAAAATAACTAAAACTTCCCTTGATACCAACTATAGATACCCACACTAAACATACATATGTATTACATTGATTCCATGGTTAAATTAGTATATCTCACAAATAGTCTTACAATCTGAGGACTAAAATACATCTCACAAATAGTTACATAAGATGAGGACTTGAAGGTTTAGTGTCTTAGAGACTATCTATATAAACATATTATTTTAAAACACTTGTTGACATTTCTACATAATTTTGATCCTCTAAACCCTCTTTTATACCTATTATATGTTATAATTGTTTTTATAACATAGAGAATGGAATAATAAGAAAGGGTTGAGATCAAATATTATTTAAGGAAAAATTATCAACTAGTTATAACCATTAGATAATAAATATTATGGAAATATGAGAAAGGATTATATATTTGATAAAAAGATAATGGGATCATAATTGATAATCAGAAAACTTTATTGATAATTTAGGGTGATAATATAGGAACATAATACCCAATAAAGTTTATAAAAACATGGATTATAAGCATATAACTAAATTTAAACAAAAAATTAAATCATAAAATCATAAAATAGAATATCTTTAGAACATGGAATATCATAAAAAATTTTCATATCTTGGAGATAAATAATAAAATAGGGGAAAAAGTGGAAAAAACATGAACATAGATAAACATAACATAGTGGAGTAGGCTTCACCGCCGGATTCCCATAGTGGAGTTGGAATCACTACATGATTCCCATAATGGAGTAGGTATCACTAATTGATTCTCATAGTGGAGTGGCCATTACTTACTCGATTCCTAAAGTTATCTCATGAGATAAAAAACCATAACCAATGCACTGGAGGGTGATATTGAACCCCACCCATCATTATCCATACATATCAGTTCCATTTTAAAAAAAATCAAATCATTCATCTTATCATAAATAAATCATGGAAAGAAAATGGATTTTATAGCCTTTCAAAATCGTATCATAAAAAACATGATCATTTGATACCAAAAAACATATGTCAAAATGTAAAGTATAAGAAAAGAATATAAGATCATGGTAAGGAAACACCTTTTAAATATTTTAAAATTCCTTTATTAACAACCCACATCATTAAAAGGATAATAAAGAATTTGTTTTAAAATGAATAAAGGGGAATAAAAATATTATTGGAGATAAAATTAATTTTAGTTTATATTAGGGAGAGGAGAACATTTTTGGGAAGTCAAAATATGTATATAGAGGGAAAATCTATTAAAAAAAATTGGAATTATTCATAATAAAAAATTTATTTTTATGAAACAATAGAATCATTAAAGAGGAAGACTTTGATGTGAAATATGATTTCCCTAAAAAATAAGGTTGAAATATAACAAAACAACATCATAGATTAAATTAGATCAATATTAAAAGATAATTTTCCAAGAGAAGTGATTATGACCCAAGGAAAATATTTTAGTCATGAAAACACCTTACCTTAATTACTTACTCCCACTGAAGCTCTCAAATCTCCTCACTAAGTATCTTATTAATGCTTGGGAGGACTCTTTACAAACTTAGTAACTCATTTTTTGGAATTTACATAGGGATAGGTAATGTAAATTCGTGATAAATTCCTTCAGGGTGGATAGGAATGAGAGATGGTTGGGAGTGAGCTCCTTTTATAGGTGAAAATGAGGGGCTTTTTATAAACACTAAAGTTAGGTGAGGGGTAAAATGGTATCACATGGGTGTTAAGTGGGTAAGGTAAGTTATGTGAGTTAGGCGAAGAAATAATATGTATGACATATGGGTATGGATTTCATACCTAAAGAGGCTTTATAGAAGGTATAAGTTTCCTTTTAATTATTAAAAATTCAAGAAACTTCATTTAACCATTTTTACCTCTATTAATCTTGACTAAAAATTAATTATGGTAATTATTTTATCACAAAAAAATAATATGAACCTTATTTCCCAATTTTATGTTATTAACCTAAATATGGGTTCCATTTAACCTAATTAAAATTTTAAAATTGAGGAAGTTAACTTTTTAATAAAAATAGATAATGTGTATAAAACCCATTTTTATAGAAAAATGACGTTCTAACTATTGAGTGTAAAGTTTCTTACCTTCCTAGGCTATTACTTTTTCATATTTTGTTTTAGAGGTATTATATAGTAGGTTATGTGTTGTTGGATATATAGGTGTTTAGAAGAAAGGGTTTTATGGTATAAAAGTAGGATTTACACTATAAAGAGGTGTTTTACAGCTTGTATAGTGGGTGGTTTTATATCTTGTATGCGATGAGTGGTTGGGCATGAAATGAGTTTATGCCGTAAGAAGAATTTTTATGCCATAAGTTTAATTATTCACTAAACTCCATGTTTTTCAGCAAAAAATAATATTATGAACTAAAATATGGTTTTAAAACATAAGTTTTGTGGTACTATGGATTTTATGATGTAAAATTGTGGTTTACGCCATAAGTCAGAGAACTTATAGCTTGTTTATAAGATTTTTTTGGAATATTATTTTCTCACTTGGTAATGTATCCTTCAGTTTTGGTAAAACCCTAGATTTATTTATAAGATATCCCATCCCCTTTCCTCTGGTATCGATCTGTTGGTTCTGATGATCGAGTTATGGTGAATTTTGATAAGTCCTTTACCCTATCGTCATTTTTTTCTCTTTCATTCTTATTATGAGGATCTATTGTAGTGGTGTTTTTTTATTTGAGGTGTGTTTTGGGTGATGTTTTTTATTCTTTGATGTTGTTTAGGTTGACCCATGAGTTCCTTATACAATTGTGGGTTGTATATTGTTATTTCTTCACCCTATGGCATGTAGTGAGATCAAAAAGCTTTTTTTTGATTTAGGGGGTCCTCATTCTCTATTTTTATAAAAGCTATGTGTGGAGATTGCATGATTTTTCTTTCTTTTAAGTGGATATTAAGGATCTGTGTAGTAAGATATTAAATTAGTATGTCATAAATTGATGGGTATGGGAGAGATATTACAATTTTTACTACTTTTATATATGTTTTTGGTGATATTAAGCATTCTTATTGAAAGTACTAAAAATAATGGATATTGTAGGCCTTGATTGATTTGTAGATGGTATGCCTTCACTCCCTTGATGTGATTTCATGTGATCGTACCCTGAATAAAAAGATAAGGAATTTATATTTGGATAATAAATTGGTTTCCCAAGTAATCTATTTTGTGTGATAATACCCATGAAAAATAAATAACTAATGTGATGGAAGACCTTGAATAATTTGTAGAAGATGTGTATGTTACTATTGTGCATGATTTTGATTGTTTTGTTTCCATACATGGTTTGGGTGTGTTGTTATACAACAATGGAGGTAACCGGATTGGTTGTGTGATGGTCAAGGCTATGATGAAGTGGTTGGTTAGTATGGATGTGATATTGGTGATTTTGGGATGTTGTGTGTAGTGTTTGTGGTGTGTAGTAGTTGTGATGTGGAGGGGTGATGATTTTTGGATGTGATGTGGGAATTTGTGTGATTTGATGCACAATGGTTGTGTTGTGAAATGTTTATGGTCCACAATGGTGATGATTTGTGGTAGTGATATGTGGTGATGATGTATAGTGGTGACAAGTGATGGTGATTCATAGTTTCTATGTGTGAAAGATGGGTTATGAGATGTGGTTGGATGTGCAATGTATGGTTGTTGTGGTGAGTTGTCTTGGGTGATGTGGCACAACGATGATGGAGGATGTGTGGTGTTATGGTTATGGTTAATTTGATATGGTCCAATTATTGTGTGACATGGTTGTGTTAGTTTCTCAATTAGAAATCAAATAAATTATGATCTATAATGAAATGAATAAATGAATGGGTTGATAATTTAATACAATTGTATTAAAGTTTATGAGTGGTAAATGGATTAAATTAATTGAATGAAATATGGGCTGTGTAAATATTAATGAAGTAGATTAATAAATGAAAGATATTAGAAACTTTTTATATTGATAATGTGGTGAAACTTGTAATTAAAAGGGGAAATGTTGTGTGAATATATGTGGTTGTGTGATTTGTTTCATATAGTAGTGGAAGCATTTGTGATGGTGTAGTAAAATACTGGTGATGTAGTGTGAGCTAGTGTAGTTGTTGTGAACCTATAAGTTGGATAATTTTTTCTATCTATACATCATTTCTGTTATTTTATTTTAATACACACCCACCCGAGTTAGGTAACCTTGCAAATGATCTGAGGTTCTGGTTTTTAGGTTTTTCCCCAATATCTAGGATGGTGGTGATATGGATGGATGTATGCCCCCTATTCCTCTCTCTTCCTTCAGTAGTGATGGCCCAAGTGTCTACAGGAAAGATGTGCAATGTTTTAACAGGTGTCTTCAGGTGAGATTTTGATTTTTTGGAAGTTATGAGATGTGATGGATCAGGTTTCTTTAGGAAAGATGTGTTGTGATGAACCAGGTGTCTTCGGGTGAGACGTGGCGTGTTGTTACATGATTCTAGCACCAAATGATTGACCTTATGAGGGTGGGGTAGGTAGGGATGTGTCCTGACCCACATCATATATGGTTGGTATGTGATGATATTTGATGTGATGTGATGTGATATGTATGGATGGGATGGTAGTATAGGATATTCAACATTGGTTCTTAATATTGGAAAATCAGTGGAGAAGTTGTATCACGGTGCCTTTATTTGTTATGATATCAAAATTATACTATTATATTGGATGTGTGATTTGGTGAGAGAGAAATGGTGAAGTTGGGATTGTTTATTTGACTTGTTTGGGTATTTTTTTGGTTCCTTTGTTCATTCATTGGTGCATTAGCATGTTCTTTTCACATGTGTACACGAGAAATTGGTTATGTACCTACTGATTATACTATTTATGCTCACCCTGTGTACAAAAACTTCTTTTTTGGTTTCTAAGAGTACTATTGGAACTGAGCTAGACATTTCTATAATGTCTTGGAGCTTCTATTGAGTTTCTACTATAAGTATTGTCTTTGGAACACTACTTTGGATACTTTTTTATGTATTAGTTTACTTTGTTTATACATGGTGGGATGGTTTTGGGTTTACATTTATATTGTATTAGGGATTTTTTTGTGGTTTTTTTATCCTATCTCTTGATCATGTTCTATTATAGAGGGTAAAACCTCCGATCTGTGAGATTTTTATACCCTTGGTGCTAGTCACCAACCTGGGGCCGGTTGGAGGTGGGACGAGGGGGTCATTATCTATCTTCCTTTATTGTGTAATCTTTGGAGGGAGGGGGTTTTGACATAGTGATATTTGAGGTTTTATTTAAGGAATTGGATGGAGTTTTGAGTTAGTCACTAAGAGTATTGCATGTGTTGGTAAGGAAATGATTCCAGTTGATATTGGTACGTGACATAGGCCAAAAAATTTGCTAGTACATGGGATTCTAGGGCCCCCTGTAATCTAGTGTATGAACTCTAAGCTTATTTAATGACCAAGTGTGGTGGGATTTATTGTAGGGTAGAGACCTAGGAGAGGCACATGAATTGTGTTTTACTATGTTTATGTTTGAATTGGGTTGTTTGTTGGAATATTAAATGAATAATCCTATGATAAAATCCCATGCTACCAATCTTGGGATATTCCATTTACTTTTCATAAATGGATCATGTTCATTGTTTGTGTATGAATCAGTAAGTTGAGGTCTAGTGGGATGATTTGATTCGTCATTAGAGGGTTGAACTAACAAAGGAGGATGAGGTTTGGTAGCAGTATTTTCATACCTTTCAGAGGAAAAGTTTTGGAAAGTATGAGGGAATCATCTCAGATCTTTAGACACAACATTGGTTGGAGGATATTGATATTTCTTTCAATATAATCCAAGAATGGGATTAGTTCTGGGTTCTAATGGTAGTCAGTCATATTTGGGGAGCTACACTTCAGTGGTGGATGTTATTTCTTGGTGATCATAAGGAAAAAGATGTGTTGTGGCCCAAATTTCAAAGGGAGATTCGAGCATAGTTCTTATCATTGATGATGAAGGTAGTAAAGTGGCAGGAGATACTCTCCCATAAGTAGGGGAGGTTGAGCATGCATGAGTTAGGGATCAAGTTCAAGGACCTCCTACACTTTTCTCTAGATGTTTTTTTAGATGAAGATTCCATAGTGCGTCCTATGGAGGAGGCTTTGCACCCAGTGATTAGGTATGCGATCACTATTTCTACACTCTCTACATATCTAGAGGTTCATAAAAAGGTAAGTGTTGTTGAGAAGATGATTTCCTTGGGATATTATCCTCAAGAACGTTTCTAGTAGGGTTTCTTAAGGAGTAGGGATTCAGGTAGTGGTCCGTAAGTGTTCATGAAGTTATGCTTCCAGCCAGTGGGGAGTCGACTGTAGCATATCTTCTTTTTTACTTCTAGGTAAGGTGGATCCTGAGAACCTACTGAAGTATTACTATATTCATTCTTTTTTTGTAGAGGTATTGGGTACTTCCAGGCTTATTGTTTTACTTTTTAGGGATACCAGTATCATGTTGGTGTTATGACCCATTTTCGGCAGTATCAATAGTTGTCTCTGAGTTAGTTTCAATAGAAGGGACTTCTAAGGATTTTTCAATAGACAAGAGAAGGTGTATTTGGAAAAGGGAATCCTCTTTATCATCCTTTATTTTAGGGAAATATGCTAGTTCATGGTTTTAGAGGCAGATTATAGAGAGGTAGAGGATTCGATCATAGTCAGATGCACATGTGAGGGAGGAGACTACTAGCAGAGCCAAGATTTGCTTGAGGTATGATCAATTTATCATCTACTCTTATTTTCACTTTGTTTTATTTAGGATCCTCATGCTCCTTCATTGCTCCCGCATTGGTTTGTTATTTGGTAATGGGCATAGAGAGGCTTCTAATTCCCCTAGTGTTATCTATATCGGTTGGAGGTTAGGATTCTTTGTTTGATGTGTGTTCAGGATTTAGAGTAGTGATGGGTAGCACCATTCCATGGGAGATTTCCTCCTTGCTATAGATATATCCATATGATTTTATCTATATAATTTATTAGATATATTCTGCATTTTCATTCATCAATTACTTCTAGAGGAGTTTTTCATTTTCCAATGTGGAGGCACAATGAGTGGAAGTCATTGGAAACTGAGGTTGTATGGTGGGTGGTAGAAAAATTGGAGCCTCTTTTTTCATTGTTGGTGGAGATTTTAGTGGAAGATCATGTGGGGGATGTTCCCAGGGTTGTAGAAGAGTATCAATATGTTTTCCTGAATGAGGTTATGAAACTTACCCCTGGACATGATATCATGTTTAGGATATAGTTTCATCCTAATGTGTCTCTGATTTCAATAGATTCCAATAAAATGGTTCCTATGGAGTTTCATGAGTTAATGTTTCGAGTGGATTATCTAATGCAGATAGGTTTCATCATACTCAACATGTTTTCATAAGGTGATCCATTTTTGTTCTTCAATAAGGTGTTCAGTGGTACGAGGTTGTGTATAAATTACTAGAGGTTGAATTGGGTGATAGTCAAGAACTGTTACACTCTTTTGAGGATCAATGATCTATTCAATGAGTTGAGAGGAGATAACTGGTTTTCTAAAATTGATATGTGGTATGGATATCACTAGTTTAGGGTAAATGATGAGATATTACAAATACTACCTTCAGGTGAAGGTATGGGAACTTCATGTTTTTATTCCTACCATTAGATGTTACAGTAACACCAACCATGTTCATGGGACTCATGAACTCTGTGTTCTATGAATTCATAGACTAGTTCATCATTGAATTTATTGATGATATCTTGATCTAATCAAAGTTATAGGAGGATAATGTAGATAATTTCATAGCTATTTTCTAGGTCCTTCGGCAGCACAAGCTCTATGGAAAGTTTCTAAGTGTGATTTATTGACACGAGAGGTAAATTTCATTATACATGTGGTGTCTCAACTGGGTGTAGCAGTTGACCCATCCAATATCACAACAATTGTTTCTTTAGAAACACCCAAGAATGATGAATAGGTTGGTAGTTTTCTTGCTCTGGTTAGTAATTATCAGATATTTGTACCTGATTTCTCTCAATTTAGGGCCCCTCTAATAGTGTTGATTAGGAAGGACCATGTGTTTTATGGATTTATCATTGTCAATCAGTATTCAGATATATGTAAGAGAAGTTGATCAGTGTTCCAATTCTTCAATTTTCCTAAAGAGGGTGTCTTTTTTGAGTTTTTATGTGATGAACCGTGTATAGTATTGGGATTTGTGTTGATGTGTTAGAGGGAAGTGATCTCATAAGGGTCTAGGAAGTTATGTACCCATGATCTTAGTTAAACCAACCATGATCTGGAGTTAGAGACCATTGTGTTTGTGCTAAATTTATGGCTTAACTACCTCATTGGAATGATCTTTGTGATTTTAACAGACCACAAGAGCCTGAAATATTTTTTTATCTCAATAGGGTATGAATCAATGCCAGGAGAGATGGATTATGTTTCTATAGTATTATGATTTTGGGATCTCTTACATACTGAGAAAGGAGAATGTGGTTAGGCATTATAGGGTATTGAGGACCACCACCTTTGATCTGGATACACATTTTACCTCATGATTATAGAGGGGATTACAACATACTTTTGGATATTAATTTCACCATAGCACCGCTTTCTACCCTTATAAATATGATAAGATAGATCAGACCATCCATATAATGGAGGATATGTTGTGATATTTCTTCTTGGACTTTGGTGGATTGTGTGTAATACACATTCATTTGGTTGAGTTTTCGTACAAAAATATATATCACTCATCCATTGTCATGGATTATTTTGAGGTATTATACATGTAACCTTTTCAATCACAATTGTACTAGATGGAGGTTGGGGAATTAGTATTTATTAGATATGATGTTATGAAGAGTACAACCAAGAAGATCCAGTTGGTTCAAGAGAGGATAAGGGAATAACAGGACCATCAGAAGGCCAATGTTTATCATTAGAAAATGACCTTTGAGTTCAAGTTTAGTGACTATGTGTTCATGAGAGTCTCCCTCTATGTGGGCAATAGATGTTTGGAAAGGGGAGAAAGCTTTATCCCTCCTTTATTGGGACCTTTAAGGTGTTAGGGAGAGTTTGAGTGGTGGAATATCAGTCTGAATTTCAAAAATGGTTGGATAGGATCCAAAATTTCTTCCACATTGTAACACCCTAAGCTTCCATGGTACGTTTCCCATTGAATAATGCAATAGCATGCGTTGTATGCAACTTGGAGTTTTAACACACCATGACAAATCAAACTAGCTGTTATGAATAGTAATACCCACTTTTTGAAATTTAATAAATTTTATTTTTCAAAAAGGACTTCATTTTTGGATTTGCAATATCAAAATTAGCTTAGGGTTAATTTTTGGTATTTTTCTGAAAACTTTCAATTTTTTATGAATAGTGAAAAACACTACGTTATTGTTTAAAACCGACTTGTTATTTAAATAATTAATTATTTTATTTAAATTTATTTTAGGTAAAAATAGATACATAATACCTATATATGTTCAATGAAATTCACTGGAATCATTTTATAATAATATTATATATATAAATTTTTATTGAACTTTTTACCCTCTTTTACCCACCTTCTAGGAGCATTTGCAAATTTGCATAAAACATAATTTTATCGGTTCTATGAGTTGAATTTTTAAAATCCGAGAAACATGGTTGACATCAGTAAGTAAAATGTGCTTCAATAAGATGAAAATAATTTTTGGTGAATAGTAACTTTTGACTTTTATTTACCACGATTAATAGTAAATAGGGTAATTAAAAGTAAAAATGATATTACAAATACCCTAAAACATGTCCTAATTATATTAGATAAGTTTTTTTCGACCAAAATAAACCTCATGAATAAAATATGATCCTTTTGGTCCACTTAGATTAGATTAGTACATTTATTATTATTTTATTTCAAGAAGAGTTAAAAGTGTTAAATTCAAATTTTCATAACTAAAACATTTTCAATATAGGGTTACACATAAGATAAATTCGACTATAAATATTAATTAGAAAGATAAATAGATTTCATACATAATGGTATTTTATTTATAAATTTTAAACAATAAATAATTAAATTTATTTATGACACAATGATGATGCAGTAATTACATTATTAATGAAAGATTAAAATAATTGATATTATAAATATCCAAATAATTGTCATTTGAGACTTTTTATGAATTCCATGAATTTTATAGGTTAATATGACATTTTAGGGTTGATTAAATGATTTTTTTTGAAGTAATAAAGTTGTTAGGACTTTAACAAAAATCAAGTACCAAATACTGTCAAAATTTACATAAATGAGTTTTTAAAACAATTATTATATTATTAAATGATATGATAGTCCTAAAAATATAATGTTCGGCCAAAGAACTTATATAATAATATATATGTCTTAATGAACCACTTTGGGGTTTTCTTGGAATTTTATAGTAAGTTTATTCACTATATAATATAAAGATATAAGGAGACATGGTAAATGTTAAACTATTTAACCAAGAGTTAAATCTAAAAGATAAGGTTAATATGGTGACCTAAACCTGTATAAAACTTATTTGTTAATAGTTTTTCAACCCATCCCACCTTATCCTCTAAATAAATCATTTTGGAGACATTATAAACTGAATATGATTATATAATAAAATAATATTTTAAGCTTTTCCTAAAGTGATCCTCACCTCTCTTATAAAAGGGTACTTCTACTTCTCCCAAAATCACACCTCCAAAGACATTTGGCTTGGCCAAACCCTACTCAAATATCCTCCAAACTACCCTAAATTATACATAGAATACTTACTTTGAAAATAAATTCAACCTAAGCATACCTTTTGATCAAATCAAAAGGAAACACCTGAAGAAGAGGTACTAATTTCACTATGACAACCCTGCTTTTATTACAAACTTAAACATGATTTATTACATTAAACTTCACGTGATAAAACAAGAAGATCGAGAGATTTAGTGTCTTTGGGTCTTAGTATCATTACAAAAAAACTTAAAACATGAAAATACAACAACTTTATTGAAAACATCCTTTATATGACCACTACATTCCCTCGTACTTAGCATTATAAGGGATAACCTGAGGACATGCATAAGAAAAGGGTGAGCTATAAAGCCCAGTAAGGTAGTACACATGGAATAACATGAGTAGTACAATACATGTTAGGAAATAGGCATATAAATAGATCATAAGAGAAACATGAACATAAAGGCATGATAAAGCATGATAATCATAACATGGAAATGTGGCAACAACACTTAACATGAAATTAGCATGGGCTAAGGCCCATTGCTAATGGGGCATGAGTAAATCCTCATTGCACATAAAGCACGAGTAAAACCTCGTTGAACTTGAATTATCATGATTTAACACTCATTTCACATGACGTATCATGATACTATACTTTACCCAATGCATTGGAGCGCTATAAGGGCGCACCCTTCTTAAACATTTCATTTCATGCATAAGTGTGCCACATGGATCATAAAACATGGATTCATAAAACATAATAATTTATTCCAAGATAAAGGAATGTGTAATTCATACATGAAACATTATAATCAATAATTAATTGTTCATAAATGTGTATACCCTTGATGTATAAATGGGCATGGTATTCATAACACAATGGCATTGGCTTAGAAAATCGGTGCGATTTCGGCAGCGTAACGGCGTGACATAAGAATTCATAAAAATGGTGGATGAGAGAGAAAGTGGTTCCTCATCATATTTACATGTAATGTACAGTAATGAGGTCATATAGATTCATGTCCCAACAATTGTAATGGAATTTAGAATCATGATACAAAATTATTGCTTGAATGTAAATGAGGAGAGAGAAGTTCCTTTCAGAATTTCAGCATAGTAATGGGTGTATATGGGAGGAATTTAATGAGAGAGAAAGGGGTTGTTGTACCTCTCGAACCCCTCAAGGTTTTATTTTCATGATCACAATCACCCTCATATTTTATCTAATCCTCTTTCAAGTGTTTTTGGTTGATAGGAATCAAATCAGGTGGCCAAGGAATTGGGCCAAGAAAGAAAGAAGGCAAAGTGGACTGAAAATCAGTCCACCGGCCAACCGGTGGCTTCACCACCGGTCGACCGGTGGACCCTGGGAAAAAGGCAGAGCCACTGCCTCCACACCGGCCAACCGGTGGCCAAGCACCGGCCAGCCGGTGGCTCCCAGAATGAACAGGGTTTGCTACTGCCTCACCACCGGCCAGCCGGTGGCTCTGGCACCGGTCGGCCGGTGGAGCCTGGACCAGAATTCTCAGCCACTGTCAAGGCACCGGCCAGCCGGTGGCCCTGCACCGGCCAGCCGGTGGCCCTGCACCGGCCAGCCGGTAGGCCAGTCAAACTAGCCGTTGGCTTTGACCAGTCAACTCCTTTTTGGCCTCCAACGGCTCCGAGGCCTTTTCCAACGGCTCCAAAGCCCTCCAACGGATACTTGAAGGTTCCTAGCCTATAAATAAAGGCCTAGGAAGCCCCGGAACGTCACCCAAGCCACCAGATACATTGTTGATCATTTTGGCGAACCTCCGGCGGATTTCCTCAAGGAACCCAACGTGCTCCAATCCAATTCCACATCCAAGAGCACCTTCAAAGAAGCTTGGAAGCGGCCTTCAACATCTCCATCCAATTGGCGCCCAAGGCTTCTCAACAATACGGTTTTTATTGTTTTATCTTTTTGAGCTTTAATTTTGGGTTTGTGCCTACAAACCCCAAACTCTTTTCTTATCCCCCTTTCTTTTGGGTTTCACGCCACCATTAAGGTGTGAAGGGGTTTTCTCAAGCTTTTCCTTTTAAAAGGCTTGTGTCACGGTGAGCTAGCCTTCACCCGTTAAAAAGGCTAGTGGGTTCTTGCTCAACCATCAAAAGCAAGTGGGTTCTTGCTAAACCACAAAAAGCAAGCTGTAATAGGTCCTAGTGCTACCTCAAAGCCTAGTGGGTTTCTTGCTAAAACCATTGAAAAGCAAGCGGTAGGAATCTCTCAACGGTTGAGTTGGGAGCGGAGACGTAGGCCGGGTTTTGGCCGAACTCCGTTATCAATTTTGTGTGTGATTGCCTCTTTATTTCCGCTGCACCTTACTTTGATTTTTTAATTTGTTAATCAATTTTTTAAAAGGCAATTCACCCCCCCTTTTGCCATCATTCCCCGGGGTTTCTTCCGACCCAACATTTGGTATCAAAGGGCGTATTTGAATAATTCCCTAACCGGTTTCAAATTAAAGATCCTAATTTTTTTATGGCTTCTACCGCTTCTTCTTCTCAAACTCTTGAAGGACATTCTTTGGATCGTGCTCCATTCTTTGATGGAGCCGATTATTCTTTTTGGAAAACACGCATGTCAACTTTTCTTAAAAGCATTAGCTATCCAATTTATAAAATTTTCATGCATGGTTTTACTCTCTCTTGTCAAGATGAATCTAAATGGACCCCCGTAGACATTGCAAATTTTGAGCTTGATGGAAAAGCCATGAATGCTCTTCATTGTGGCTTAGATCGTAATGTTTTTGATCATATTTCTTCTTGCACTTCCTCTTATGCTATTTGGAAATTGTTAGAACTAACCTATGAAGGTACTAGCGAGGCTTCAAAGCAAGAACCCGCTCAAAAGCAAGAACCCATTCAAAAGCTTGAACCCGACGATAAGATCAAGCCCGTTTGCCCACTCCACAAGAAAAGGGCCAAGAAAAAGAAAAAGAAGAAGGTTTCAAAGGCAACATGGAGTGATAGCTCCACCTCTTCATTCTCCTCCTTCTCCTCGAGCGACCAAGGTACAAAATTCCTAATGGCATTCCATGAGGTAACATCTTCCGACTCCTCCTCCTCTTGCTCTTCAACTTCAAATTCTTTCAATCATTTGTCATATGAAGAACTCCAACATGCTAGAGACCAACTTGAAAATGGTTTTCATGAGCTTTCATCAAAATTTGTTGCTTTAAAAAAGTCTTTCAAAAAACTTTCCTCCGAAAAAGACCAACTTCTCAAAGAGAAGGAGGAACTCTCCCTAAAAATCCAAAATTTTCCAAATGTTGATTCTATGGAATCAACCATCAAGGACCTTAGAGAGACCCTAGCCAAGTTCACCCAAGGTGAACAAAATTTGAACAATCTCCTAGGTTCCCAACGAATATCTAGAACCACCAATGGACTTGGCTACACCAACCTAGCTTCCTCCTCCCATGCATCCACTATTTTTGTAAGGGGGAGCTCCGAATTTAAATTTTGTAATTATTGCAAAAAACCCGGGCACCTTATTTATGAATGTAATTGTAAAAACGCCCGGTACGGCCAACCTAAATCGATTTTCTATTCCGATGAATTTTATAGGAGAAGACCCGCCATGAAACAAATTTGGATTGAAAAATCCCTTTTGGCAAGTCTCTCCGGGCCTAAATTTGTTTCGGTTTCAAAAACCACTCCCCAGTGATTCTTTGTTTTTATTTAGGGGGAGTTAGGATTTTTTTTTAAGCCTTGTTGTGTATTCAAAGTTTTCATTTCAAACTCAACACTTGGCTTTGAAATTCAAATTTTCTTTTAAATTTTCTTTTTTAAATATCCAACAGTTGGTGTCGATTTTTCAAAACTCTCAATTTCAAAAATTTCATTTGGTTTCAAATTTAGAATTTCAATTGGTTTTTGATTCAAAACTTTTAAATTCAAACTGTTATTCAAATTTTTCAATTCAATTTTTCATTTCAAAATTTCCAACAATTAGTATCATTTTCAATTGTTTTAAAATCTCGTTTTTCATCGAATCCCTCAATCAAGTTTTATGCCCCACTCTATTTTGATAATCACAAAGGGGGAGAAATTTCTTGATTGATTGGGGGAGAATCCTTTTCATCGTGCTTAGCATTTCCTTTAATTTTAGTATTTTTCATTGTTTGTTTTGGTGATTGTGATCATCAAAATAGGGGGAGATTGTTGTACCTCTCGAACCCCTCAAGGTTTTATTTTCATGATCACAATCACCCTCATATTTTATCTAATCCTCTTTCAAGTGTTTTTGGTTGATAGGAATCAAATCAGGTGGCCAAGGAATTGGGCCAAGAAAGAAAGAAGGCAAAGTGGACTGAAAATCAGTCCACCGGCCAACCGGTGGCTTCACCACCGGTCGACCGGTGGACCCTGGGAAAAAGGCAGAGCCACTGCCTCCACACCGGCCAACCGGTGGCCAAGCACCGGCCAGCCGGTGGCTCCCAGAATGAACAGGGTTTGCTACTGCCTCACCACCGGCCAGCCGGTGGCTCTGGCACCGGTCGGCCGGTGGAGCCTGGACCAGAATTCTCAGCCACTGTCAAGGCACCGGCCAGCCGGTGGCCCTGCACCGGCCAGCCGGTAGGCCAGTCAAACTAGCCGTTGGCTTTGACCAGTCAACTCCTTTTTGGCCTCCAACGGCTCCGAGGCCTTTTCCAACGGCTCCAAAGCCCTCCAACGGATACTTGAAGGTTCCTAGCCTATAAATAAAGGCCTAGGAAGCCCCGGAACGTCACCCAAGCCACCGGATACATTGTTGATCATTTTGGCGAACCTCCGGCGGATTTCCTCAAGGAACCCAACGTGCTCCAATCCAATTCCACATCCAAGAGCACCTTCAAAGAAGCTTGGAAGCGGCCTTCAACATCTCCATCCAATTGGCGCCCAAGGCTTCTCAACAATACGGTTTTTATTGTTTTATCTTTTTGAGCTTTAATTTTGGGTTTGTGCCTACAAACCCCAAACTCTTTTCTTATCCCCCTTTCTTTTGGGTTTCACGCCACCATTAAGGTGTGAAGGGGTTTTCTCAAGATTTTCCTTTTAAAAGGCTTGTGTCACGGTGAGCTAGCCTTCACCCGTTAAAAAGGCTAGTGGGTTCTTGCTCAACCATCAAAAGCAAGTGGGTTCTTGCTAAACCACAAAAAGCAAGCTGTAATAGGTCCTAGTGCTACCTCAAAGCCTAGTGGGTTTCTTGCTAAAACCATTGAAAAGCAAGCGGTAGGAATCTCTCAACGGTTGAGTTGGGAGCGGAGACGTAGGCCGGGTTTTGGCCGAACTCCGTTATCAATTTTGTGTGTGATTGCCTCTTTATTTCCGCTGCACCTTACTTTGATTTTTTAATTTGTTAATCAATTTTTTAAAAGGCAATTCACCCCCCCTTTTGCCATCATTCCCCGGGGTTTCTTCCGACCCAACAGGGGTCTCCCATCACTCAAAAATAAAAAGGGAAGTATGAGGGAGGTGAGAAACCATACCCCAACATTCATAATTGAAATTAAAAGGGAAAAACAACTTAAATAAAATTGGACAAAAAGAGAACGGAAGAAAAAACCCTTACTTGGAAGTGTGATTCCAAAGGCTAGAGAGAGGCTTGTGAGAGGCTTCTTGGGAGCTTGGGGAACCTTGTGAGGATTATAGAGAGAGTAGGGAAGAGGTTGGACGAACTCCAAGGGCTTTGAGTGAAGAGGAAGTGGGATCTTGGCTGGGTTTATATAGGAAAGGTGAGGGAATTCTTTATTATTTAGGTTTGGGTCCCCTTACATTAAATTAATCCAAACCGCAAACCATCCCATGGTTTTTGCCCATGGTTTTTGGAAAATGGAAGAGGAAAAACATATTTTATAAGGCCAAAGTCCGAACTTCTTAAAATATTAGGGTTTCTTATGTGGAGGTGAGTCACACTCCCATGGAAATTAATTTAAAAAGGCAAGGTGTTGAATAAGTTTTTAGGGGTCCATTAATGCTTTGAAAAGTAAGTCAAACAAACCCAAAATCACATTATTTTAATGATAAAACACATATTGTCAGAACATAAAGATTAAATTATTTTATTACATCACTATTGGGTCATTATGATGTCATAAAACACATTATATATTTAAACGGTATTTAATTTTTACCCAAAAATTTGACTGTCTCAGAAAATTATGAAAAATTCACTATTGGATAATTTTGGTGTCCTGATTCCAGAAATAACATTTATTTTATCTAAATAATTTTATAAATATGTTAATTTTCACTTTTAAAATAAAAACCGACATTTATCGAAAATCCACGGGTTTTGACCGAAATGGATTTCAAACCTTAATAAAAATTTTAATTGAATTCATAAAATTATAAGATCATTTATATTTAATAAAAATTAACTTAATAATAATATTATTATTTTATTAAAATATTATTTAATTCAAAAATCCCTTAATTTAATAAAATAGATTTCTTAATTAAATAATAACTAAAAACACCATTTGTACTTTAAAAACTATTTACAATGTATCAAAAATGACTAGAAATTATTTTTATTATTATATACAAAAATAATGTACATGAACATAGTACTAATTATTTGTTACATATCCCCTTAAAACAGCCTCATAAGACCTAAGGGTAAGGTGTGCGATGGTGACAGACTCTTGGGGTGGCTCGGATAATATCGCTCGAGTGGTAATTTCAATCAACTTCCACTTTTCTCATAGATAGTCACGTTCGATCTTGACATGATGAATCTCAGCTTGGTCTTGGTGAAGGGTGAAGCCCAAAGATGCCACCTCTTTTCCGAGCTCTGACAAATGGGCTTTGTATGGGGCAATTCTACTGGATGAGGTCATCGCTTCCTTTGTCTGAGTAAATTGGATTAGTTAAAGTCCTATATTTATACTAATCATGTGATCATTTTTCAATGACTATATTAGAAAAGGTCAAAATTTTATCATAAAACCAAATAAGTTGACATTTTATACAAACATAAAGATACATTTAATTAGATCAAGAGGGATTTCCATTAATGAAACTTTGGGTCATTACAATATTCTCCCACTAAGAAATTTCACCCTCGAAATTTTTCTTTTCCCACACTAAAACAAATGTGGGTAACTCAGCTTCATCATATCCTGTGATTCCCAAGTCGCTTCTTCAAACTTGTGGTTTCTCCACAACACCTTGATGAGGGGTATTGTCTTATTCCGTAGAACTTTTTCTCTACGATCTAAGATCTTCACTGATTTCTCCTCATAAGAAAGATCATCTTCCAATTATACCACCTCGAAAGAGAGTACATGTGAAGGGTCCGATATGTACTTCTTTAAGAGGGATACATGAAAGACATCATGTACTTTGTCTATGGAAGGTGTAAGTGCTAGTCGATAGGCCACAGCCCCGACACGATCAAGAATCTCGAAGGGGCCTATGTACCTTGGACTTAACTTCCCTTTCCTTCCAAACCTCATGACCTTCTTCCACGGAGATATGCGTAGAAACACCATGTCTCCAACTTTAAACTCAAGGTCTCATCGACGATTATCTGCATAACTCTTATGTCGACTCTGGGCTGCCTTGATATGTTGCTGAATGGTTTTCACCTTCTCCACTATTTCTTCGACCATTTCTGGTCCAATCAGCTTACGTTCACTGACCTCATCCCAACATGTCGGTGTTCTACACCTTTTCTCATACATGGATTCATATGGTGCCATTTGGATGATCGAGTGGAAATTTTTATTAGAAGATAACTCAACCAGAGGAAGATATTAATCCCATACTCCTTTAAATTCCATTGAGCACGCTCTCAACATGTCCTCATGTGTTTGGATAGTCCGCTCAGATTGGCCATCAGTTTGAGGATGATAAGCCGTACTGAAGTTCAGTTCATTATTCAAACCATGTTGAAGACTCTTCCAAAACTTAGAGGTGAATCTTGGATCTTGATCAGACACAATAGATAGTGGTACTCCATGAAACCTTACCATTTCCCTAATATATATCTGTTCTAGTTGATCCAAATAGAAATACTCCCAAATAGTAATGAAGTGTGCAGTCTTTGTAAGACTATCCACAACAACCTAGATTGAATTGTTTCCTTTGGATGTCCTTGGAAGTCCGGTGAAAAATTCCATGGTGATGTTCTCCCATTTCCATTCTGGTATGTGAAATGGTTGCATCATCCCCTTAGACTTCTGCCTCTCTGCCTTCACTTGCTGACACACCAGGCACTTTGATGTATATTCAACGATCTCCTTATTCATATTATCCTACCAAAAGTTTTATTGGAGATCTCGATACATCTTTGTGCTCCCTGGGTGAATAGATAAATTTGAACTATGTGCATCATCCAAAAGTTCCTTCTTCAGCTCCGTATGTGATGGAACACATAGTGTTTTCCCAAACCGCACAATTCCTTCTTCATTAAACTCTGAGGATTTCCCTTTTTTGATAGCTTCCACTTTTTCCTGAATTCCCACATCATCATTTTGATCATCCTTTCACCTTTCCAAAAAAGATGGTTGAGAAATCATTTGTGAAAGGATTGATTATGTTCCCTTCTTTATGATTCCTGCATCCATCTTCATCAAGTCTAAGAATATTGGATCCTTCTCAATTCTCATCATTGATAGAATTGATGGGTCCTTTCTACTTGGGGCATCTGCCACCTTGTTCTCTTTCCCAGGGTGGTAATATATTGAGCATTCATAATCCTTGATGAGCTCAATCCATATTCTATGGAGCATATTAAGCTCTTTCTGTGTGAATATGTATTTAAGACTCTTGTGGTCAGTATATATCTCACATTTCTCTCCATAGAGATAATGCCGCCACATTTTCAAGGCAAAGATCACCGCCGCCAACTCCAGATCATGCGTTGGACAGTTTTGCTCATGGATTTTCAACTGCCTTGAGGCATAGGATATAACTTTATCATTCTACATCATCACACAACCTAATACCTTCTTTGAAGCATCAATTAAAACAACAAAAAGTTCCCCACTTGTGGGTAAAGTGAGCACGGGCGCAGTGATAAGCCTCCTTTTCAACTCCTTGAAGCTTTCTTTGCATTCATCACTCTAAGAAAACTTTACTCCCTTTCGAGTTAGCTTGGTAAGAGGGTTAGAAAATTGTGATAAATTTCTCAAAAATCGTCGATAATATCCAACTAACCCCAAGAAGCTATGGATATCCGTTACCGATGTTGGCCTCGGCCATCCCTCAATTGCATCTGTTTTGGAGGGATCCATACATATCCCATTGGTTGTGATTATATGGCCCAAGAAAGAGACATCCTTCAACCAGAACTCACAGGTGTTATACTTTGCATAGAGCTTCTCCTTGCACAAAGTCTCTAGTACAGTTCTTAAATGCTCCTCATGATCCTCCTTGGTTTTGGAGTATATTATAATATCATCTATAAATACTACCACAAATTTGTCTAGGTAATCTCTAAAGACTCTATTCATCAAGTCCATGAAGATTGATGGATCATTGGTGAGTCTGAAATGAATTACTATGAATTCATAGTGCCTGTATCTTGTACGAAAAGCAGTCTTGGGGACATCTTCCTTCTTCACCCTTACTTGATAATATCCCGACCGCAAATCTACCTTGGAGAAGTATTGTGCTCCACATAGCTGATTGAAGAAGTCATCAATTCTTGGGAGAGGATACCTGTTCTTTATCGTGATTTTGTTAAGTTCATGATAATCGATGCAAATCCACATTGACCCATCCTTCTTCTTGACGAAGAGGACTGGTGCACCCCATGGTGAAGCACTTGGGCGTATAAACCCTTTATCCAGATTCTCTAGTAGTTGTTTTTTCAGCTCTTCAAGCTCTACAACATCCATTCTATATGAGGTATTGGATATTGGTAAATCCCAAGGTATAAGTTCAATTGAGAACCCAACATCTCTTCTAGGAGGAAGGCCAGACAGTTACTCGGGAAACACTTCCGCGAATTCCCTCACAATAGGCATTTCTTCAAGGATGGTTTCTTCCTTGGACTCAATCATCTGAGCCAGATATGCATGCTCATAAGACAGTAATATCCATTCTTGTGATGATGGATCTAAAGGAGATTCATCTTCCTCCTTGCACTTGTAAAGAATCGGGGGTCGATTCTCCAGATGGAGTGTGATTTCCCTCTCCCGACAATTTATGTTGGCTCTATATAAGGAAAGCCAATCCATGCCAAGAATTGCATCAAATTCCACCAGAGGGAGTATGACGAGGTTCTCTGGGAAATTCAATCCACAAACTATAACAGGGGAGGACTTATATTCATGGGATGCAATGATTTCCCCATTTGTCATACTCACCGACATCTTTACTCCCATGATTTGTGGTGGTGCTGGGATTGTTCTACTAAACTTTTGAGATATAAAAGAATCCGTAGAACCTGAATCAAAAAGTACGTAAGCTATTCTTGAATGAATAACTAGCTTACCTATCACCACTTCATTGTCGGGGTTCACTTCGGCAGAAGTGATGGAAAAAGATCTTCCTTGCTACCTTGGAGGTTGTTGGTTGTCTCCGAAAACCCTTAGATTAGGGCACTGATTTGGAAAATGACCCAGTTCATTGCATTTGTAGCATTGAACAACGTGTTAAGGTTCGAACAGATCGTTCCTATCCTCTGTTGCAAATGCGGGTCTTTCTTGCCGACAGTTAACAGCTAGGTGCCCTTCTCTTCCTCACCTGAAGAATTTTCTCGCCCCCTTAAGGAAATTTCTAGGGTGCTTCTTTCCACACTATTGGAAAGTGGGGTGCTAGATCTTCTTAGCACTATTGGATTTATCCATCGGACCACCAGAATTGAATTCCACCTTACACTTCTTGTCCCCATGATACCCATATGATTCCCCGATCTCTATTTCGACCTTGAGGGAAAATCATACAATTTCCTCATAGCTGTTAAAGTCACGGATCGCTAATGCTTTCTGCAAGCTAGGCTTCAGCCCACCAAAGAAGCGATCAACCTTGCATTCGAGGGTAACGACAAAGCCATAAGCATATCGTGAAAGCCTTGTGAATTTTGCCTCGTACGCTCTAATAGATTCTTCATATTTTTTCTTTAGGGAAAGGAAGTCCCTTTCCATCTTAAGCCGGAGGGTGCACGGGAAATATTTATCGAAAAAAATCTTCCGGAAATCCTTCCATTCCATTGCCTTGATCTCCTCCTCAGGATTTTTATTTTTTATCAACGTCCACCACTGATCAGCTTCACCCTCCATACGATAAGATGTCAGGAGAACCTTCTCTTGTTTAGAACATTGGAGGATGGAGAATATCTTTTCAATGGATTTGATCCATTGTTCAGTGATCGTGGGATCGGATGATCCACTAAAAGTAGAAGGCCTTTGTCTCATGAAGCTCTCGATAGCGACTTGTTCTTTCTTAGGGGGGGTTGAACGTTCCTCTTGACCCGTGTTTCTATTCAAAACTCGAGTTAGCTGAGAGAGAAGCGTGACAAATTTTGTGATTCCTGCTCCCATTGGATTGGGTATCTCATTAGTACAGTCATCACACTGATCTTCAGAACGGTTGTTAGCTCGAGTCCTCCTATTACCGGACATTTGCTAGAATAAAAGGAAAGTTAGGGGTAACACATAAAGGGTTATCCAAAGACAAAAGTTGATGACTTATAAATAAACTTTTATTTCCTTACTCAAGATTCTATAGGCTTCAATCAAGGATTTTCATGATATACATTCTAACACATATTCGTAGGGGCATTTTTTTTAATTCCCTTAATAAGGGTTCATACTAAGCTTTTGAATTTATCAAAACATATCCCCTGGGAGTGTCGTAACCAAGAGTGCAGCAAGGCCCGTTGTCGTGCACCTGTTCTCGTTCGAGTCTATCTCAAAGTGGTGTTTTCGGGTTTTACCCCTAGGATACATCTGTGCCAGAGCCGCCTCTACCTACTCGTATCCAGACAGGGATGTATTTGTTTGATAAACCACTTAATTAGTACTTACCAAAACATAGGGATTTTTTTATTATACTTAGTCTTGTATCTAAGGCTTTACTAGGGTTTCCTAATCCCAAAAATAACTAAATCTGTCCTCTGATACCAACTATGACAACCCTGCTTTTATTACAAACTTAAACATGATTTATTACATAAAACATCACTTGATACAACAAAAAGATAGAGAGGTTTAGTGTATTTGGGGCTTAGGATCATTACATAAAAACTTAAAACATGAAAATGCAACAACTTTATTGAAAACTTCCTTTACATGACCACTATATTCCCTCGTACTTAGCATTGCATGGGATAACCTGAGGACATGCATAAGAAAAGGGTGAGCTATAAATCCTAGTAAGGGAGTACACATGGAATAACATGAGGAGAACAATACATGTTAGAAATAGGCATATCAATAGAGAATAAGATAAACATGAACATAAAGGAATGATAAAGCATGATAATCATAACATGGAAATGTGGCAACAACACTTAACAAGGAATTAGCATGATCCAAGGCCCATTGCACATGGAGCATGAGTAAATCCTCATTGCACATAAAGCATGAGTAAACCCTCATTGCACTTGAATTAGCATGAGTCAACACTCATTGCACATGATGTATCATGATACTATACTTTACCCAATGCATTGGAGCGCTATAAGGGCGCACCCTTCTTAAACATTTCATTTCATGCATAAGTGTGACACATGGATCATAAAACATAATAATTTATTCCACAATAAAGGAATGTTGAATTCATACATAAAAAATTATAATAAATAAGTAAATGTGAATAAAGGTGAATACCCTTGATGGAGAAGTGGTCATGGTATTCACAACACAATGGCATTAGCTTAGAAAATCGGTGCGATTTCAGCAGCGTAACGGCGTGACATAAGAATTCATAAAAACGGTTGATGGGAGAGAAAGGGGTTAATCATAATATTTACATGTAATGGACAGTAAGGAGGTCATATATATACATTTCCCAACAATTTTAATGGAATTTAGATTCATGATACAAAATTATTGCTTGAATGTAAATGAGGAGAGAGAAGTTCCTTTCAGAATTTCGGCATAGTAACGGGTGTACATGAGAGGCATTTAATGAGAGAGAAAGGGGTCTCCCATCACTAAAACATAAATAGCTCAGTATGAGGGAGGTGAGAAACCATACTCCAACATTCATAATTGAAATTAAAAGGGCAAAACAACTTAAAGAAAATTGGACAAAAAGAGAAAGGAAGAAAAACCCTTACTTGGAAGTGTGCTTCCAAAGGATAGAGAGAGGCTTATGAGAGGCTTCTTGGGAGATTGGGGCACCTTGGGCGGATTATAGAGAGAGTAGGGAAGAGTTTTGACGAACTCCAAAGGATTTTATTGAGGAGGAAGTGGGAGATTGGGTGGGTTCATATAGGAAAGGTGAGGGAATTCTTTATTATTTAGGTTTGGGTCCCCTTACATTAAATTAATCCAAACCACAATCCATCCCATGGTTTTTGCCCATGGTTTTTGGAAAAGGGAATAGGAAAACAATATTTTATAAGGCCAAAGTCCAAACTTCTTAAAATATTAGGGTTGATTATGTGGAGGTGAGTCACACTCCCATGAAAATTAATTTAAAAAGGCAAGGTGTTGAATAAGTCTTGAGGGGTCCATTAATGCTTTGAAAAGTAAGTCAAACAAACCCAAAATCACATTATTTTAATGATAAAACACATATTGTCCGAACATAAAGATTATAGTATTTTATTACATCACTATTGGGTCATTATGATGTCATAAAACACATTATATATTTAAACGGTATTTAATTTTTACCCAAAAATTTGATTGTCTCAGAAAATTATGAAAAATTCACCGTTGGATAATTTCGACATACTGATTCCAGAAATAACATTTATTTTATCTAAATAATTTTCTAAATATTTTAATTTTTACTTTTAAAATAAAAACTGACATTTATCAAAAATTCACAGGTTTTGACCGAAATGGCTTTCAAACCTTAATAAAAATTTTAATTGCATTCATAAAATTATAAGATCATTTATATTTAATAAAAATTAATTTAATAATATTATTATTATTTTATTAAAATATTTTTTAATTAAAAAATCCCTTAATTTAATAAAATATATTTCTTAACTAAATAATAACTAAAAACACCATTTGTACTTTAAAAACTATTTAAAATGTATCAAAAATGACTAGAAATTATATTAATTATTATATACAAAAATAATGTACATGAACATAGTACTAATTATTTGTTACATAACTCCTTAAAATGGCCGCATAAGACCTAAGGGTAAGGTGTGCGATGGTGATAGACTCTTGGGGTGGCTCGAATAACATCGCTCGAGTGGTAATTTCAATCATCTTCCACTTTTCCCATAGACGGTCACGTTCAAGCTTGATATGATGAAGCTCAGCTTGGTCTTGGTCAAGGGAGAAGCCCAAAGATGCCACCTCTTTTCCAAGCTCCAACAAATGGGCTTCGTATGGGGCAATTCTACTGGATGAGACCATCGCTTCCTTTGTCTGAGTAAATTGGATTAGTTAAAGTATTATATTTATACTAATCATGTGATCACTGTTCAACGACTATATTAGCAATGGTCAAAATTATTATCATAAAACCAAAGAATTTAACATTTTATATAAACATAAAGAGACATTTAATTAGATCAAGAGGTATTTCCATTAATGAAAGTTTGGGTCGTTACATTCACCACCTCTTTCAAAGTTCTTTTCATATTCCACTTCCTCTTTCTTTGTTGTTTCCATACCAAAATAATAAATCAAGTACCTTATACATACTATGATTTTATTATAAATGTGGTACAATCATATTCATTATTCTATCCATCCTATGAATGACAAGTCACCATACGTGTGTACGTAAGGCTTACCTTCTCTACGTCATGGTGTAGTTTTTTATTCAACACTTAATTATTTTGGATGGGTATAATAATGAGTATAATTGATGTAAATAATAAATATAAATGTTAATTATTCTTTATATTTGATATATCACCCAATTACATATGATTCCACCATCAATAGAATGGTATTGTCGCTCGTGCGTGTGTACGGATAATCGTCTCCACGAACGTGATGAGATTCATTCCCCATCATAACCATTAAATAATAAATTTCATTTTATAATTAAAAATTATATTTAAGAACTTAATATATCTTTGGATATGAATCAAATACATCATATCCATAACAAACATGTCTTACATAACCAATCTTATAAAGGAAAACGAATCAGTTAACACCCAAAACAATAATACTACTAAAATATTATTAATAAAGCAATATTAGAAAACCATATATGATATAATATTTATGTATGTGGTTCTTGTATAATTTAATAAAAATGATTTATCTATTATACAGGAGGTTAATGTACCCTTGACCAAGGAAAAGTACAAGGTAAGGGTTAATTCTCCAATATCTTCATTATCCGAGGTTGTTTATACATGAGTATCTACAGGAAACTCCTTATCATCCACATCCATGTTTCTTAAAAATTTATTTCAAAAAAATTACTATTTCCTATACTATAGGTTAAATTAATTTATACCCTTTTTTGATTTTTCATAAGATGTTTGTAAAGGAATCTTTCCGTCGTTTTCCAAACAAGGTCCTTTATGACCATTTCGAAGAAATTAAGGAAAGAATGTTTTTTAACTTATATGGTGGGTACGGATATTTTACGCCATTATAACACCTTTGAAATTCCCTTATAATATTATAAGAATATTTTAAAAATAAATGTTTATTTTTATAATTATTTGACTTTTAAATGATTTCTAAATAGAAAGAGATATTTCTCTCAAATAGTTTTTATTTCATATATGTTAACGTCATTTGATGGATTTCAAATTTGTTTGAAGTTAGTTTGTTATGATACAATATTCCATATTGTATTGAAGGTTGTGTGATATGTTTTAATTTGGATGTGTTATTTTTATACCATTCGTGGTTTATGGTTAAAGTATTGACATTTCATATTCTAGTTTTAATATGAATGTTTATGTTATGTTTCAACATTTTCATATGAGGAATGCATTGGACTTAGAAAGTGACTGGTGGAGCCTACTATAGCACCTTGATGCATCGGTAGGTCTCATGAGACAAACTAGTGTCTTGGTACAAGGCCTTGATAAAATCTTATTTTTAGTCTTGGAATGAGGCCTTGACTATGTGGTTATGAAGTCTGACATTATGAATTCCATCATTATGAAATTGGATATTGATATTACATGTGATTATTCAACTAGTAGAATATCCATGTGAATAAGTAAATGGAATTATTTGATTTATATTTTCCATATTATGCTGAAGTTTATGTTTAAAAGGCTTGTGTTTTAGTCTTACACATTACCTTAATGTTTATTCTTATTTATGAAAGTTTCCTCTATATTGTTATCCTTACTGATCATCTGAGCTCACTCTTTTCTATGTTTTAGTTTTTCCATGATGTGAATAAGTATATTATGACTGACCTGCAGGGATAGTCTAAGGAATATGAATATGTTCAAAGGATACAATGTTGTTGTTGTTTTTCATTTTATAATGTAATGTAAAACTTATGTATGTATCTAGTACTTCCAAGGCTACTAAACTAATCGGTCTTTTGGGATTTAATCCCTTGTTATCATGCCAATGTTATGTAATAATGCACCAACTTTGAGTAACTATGGTCGGGGCGTTACACACATTCCCTAGATTTATTATCATCTTTATGATGACTTCTATGTCATTTAATGGGGGGAGTTTGATATCAAGGATGACGTGACATTTATAGAGTGGATAGAAGAGACCCAGTATTGACGAGAGAAGTTTATAAATGGATGAAAAATTCCATTAGTTCATGTGTTTTGGAGGCATGGCAGCCTGGAGAAGAGTACTTGGGAGTAAGAGAAGAAGATTTCTACCCAATACCTAGAGTTGTTTTGAGTTTTTATTTTCTTTGTTTAGTTTTTCCTAGATGATGTGATGTTTGAATCTTGTTATTTTATGTGATTTTTGAATCTTTTTGTTTTATGTGTTGTGTTGTTCCCTTGTTGATGTGATGTGTTATGGAGATTCTATCATATGAAAAAGGAATACCTGATTCCTAATCAAGAAACATTATACCTTGAAAAAATTAAAATTATGTGGTCTAGTTAGTTCCTCCTAAAGTGGATAATTTCTTGAAATAGAATATAAAACTCCTTGATTTGTGTCCTCGATAAAGTTTTTCTTGTGGGTTTCAGTGTATATTATCTTATAATGTGTGGATAATGATATGGTTTTATGAATGGATACGTGGAAATGTGGTTTCTTTTAGTTGGTACTAGATGAGTGGTGTTGTTCCCAATGAGAGGTTGTGATGTGGTTGTGCGGTTATGTGGCTGTGTGGGATGTTTTTTAGGAATTTTGGTTTTGATTGTTTTGTTGGTGGTTGTGTTGAGGTGTAACAAGAACATAATAGGTATCTCATGGGGTGGTTTTTTAGACCCATTTCTTTTCATCAGGTTTGGTTTTGATTATTGAGTGAAAGAATTGTTTGAGAGGTATCTAATATAATGGTTTGTACCTTCCCAAACTATTACTTTTCTTATTTGGGTGTTGGAGGTGTTCCAAAGGAGGTTCTATTGATTTGTTTCTATAGGTGTGTAACAATAGTGGGCTTAAAACATAAAAGGGGTATTTATTCCATAAAGAGGTGTTTTACAACTTGTATGGTTTGAGGTTTTATGACCTGTCTATGGTGAAGGGTTGGGCATTAAATGAGTTTACATTATAATATTTTTTTTATTCCTTAAGTATAATTAATCCCTATACACCATGTTTTTTTGGAAGGAAAGGATATTATGACCTAAAAGTTGGTTTGATGGATTAAGTTTTGAAGATTTTTGGATTTTATGATAGAAAATTGTGGTTTACTCCATAAGTTAGGTGACTTAAAACCTATTTATAAGTTTTTATTCAGTCGATTCTTCTCTCATTCATCTATGTCTCCTTCAGTGTTGGGTGAAACCTATACAATTTTCAGAGATATTTCATCCCCTTTCATCATCCTTTGATCTTTTGGTTCTATTGATTGAGTTCTAGTGATCCATGGATTGTCTTTCTCCCTCCTACCATTTTTTATCTTTCATTCTTATTCCAAGGATCCATTGTGGTGGTTTTTTTTTGGGTTTGTTTTGGGTGATGTATCGATGATCCTTTGATGCAGTGTTGGTTGATCTATGATTTCCTTGTGCGTTTATGGGTTTTTGGTTGTTTCTTATTCACCCAAAGGAATTTAGTGAGATTTGAAGGCTTCTTTAAGGTATAAGATCCTCGTTCTCTCCATTTATAAGTGTTATGTGTGGGGATTTCATGATTTTTCTTTCCTTTGGGTGGATAATAAGGGTTGTTGTGATAATATAATTAATTTTAATTTCTAAAATTGATGGTTATGGGGGATATATTTCATGATTTATGACATTGATATAGGTTTTCAATGATATTGTGTATACTTGTTGCCAATAGAGTAAATAATGGGTATTGGAATCCTCGTTTTCATTGTAGATAAAATTCCTTGAGAGCCTTGTTGTGTTGTTGTTTGATCACACCATGAATAAAAGGATAAAGAATAGATATTTGGATAATATATTTGTTTCCCATGTAATATGGTTTTTGTGATAATAAAAATTCTAAATAAAGAAGTAATTTGATGAAAACCCGTGAATAATTCGTGGAAATGAGTGTATATTTCTATTGTGCATTCTTGTTCATGTTGTGTTTCCATATGTGGTTTGGGAATGTTTTTGTTTGGTGATGGAGGTGACTAGCTAGGTTGTGTGATGTGTGGGGTATTTGATGCGATGGTTGGTTAGCATTGATGTGATGTGAACTATTTTTCATTGTGGTGTATAGTGGTTATGGTGCACAGCAGTTGTGGTGTGTAGTGTTTGTGGTGTGTAGTTGTGATGATGTGTGGAGGTGATGTGGGTAGTTGTGTGATGTGGTGCATAGTGGTTGTGGTGCATAGTGGTCATGGTGAATAGTAGTGATATAGTGTGGTTGTGATGTGTGGAAATGATGTGTGGTGGTGATATGTGGTAGTGATGTGAAGTTGTTGTGTGTAGTGGATGTGTTATGAAATTTTTTTGGGATGTGCGATTTGTGTTTTTTGTGGTAAGTTGGCTTTGGTGATGTGGCATGATGTCGATGATGGATATGTGGTATTGTAGTCATGGTTTATGTGAGATGGGGTAGTTGTGGTGTGGTATGGTTGTATTAGTTACTCAATTAGGAATTGAACAAATTATGATGCTAAATGAAATAAATAAATCAATGGGTCAGTAATTGAATAAAAATGGATGGTAGTTGATGTGTTCTAAACAGAATAAATGAATTGAATAAAAATGGGGTTTTAAGATTTTAATGAAGTGACTTAGTAAATAAAATATAGTGGAAAAATTTTATATAAAAAATTTGGTGAAACCAGTAATTAATGGTGGGAAATGTTTTTTGGTTATGTGTGGTGGTATTATGTGTTTCATATAGTGGTGTTAACGGTTATGATGATTGATGTGTGGTATAGTAGTGGTGATGTGGTGTGTGCTGGTGCAATTGTTGTGAACTCATATGTTGGGTAATGTGTGTACTCTATATATCATGTATCTTATTTTTTTCTATATGTGCACCATCCATGTTGGATAACATTACCAATTCTCAGATGTACTGGGCTCCAAGTGTTTTCTCTAACTTTCAGGATGGTAGTGATATAGATGGTTAGATACCCCCTCTTCCTCACTCTTCCTTCCTCAGTGATGGCTTCGGTGTCTATGGGTGAGAAGTGTGGTGTTGTACCAAGTGTCTTTAGTTGATATTTGATATGATGGCCTAGATGTCTTCGAGAGAGAAATGATGTAATGTTTTATAATTCTAGCACTAGATACTATACCTTACGAGGGTGGGGTAGGTGAGGATGCATCATGTCCCACATAAGAGATGTTTGGTATGTGATTAGATGTGATGTGATGTGATGTGATGTGTGTGAAAGTGATGGAAGCACATGATGTTCAACGTTGGGGCGTGAGAGCCATAAATTAGTGGGGAAGTGATAGAAGGGTTCCTTTATTTGTTATAATCTCAATGTTATATTATTATATTGGATGTGTGATTTGGTGAGAGATCCATTGTGAGGATAAAATTGGTTAGTTGACCTATTTAGGTGCTTGTTGGTTTCACTATTTATCCACCAGTGCATTAACATGCTCTTTTCACATGTGCCCTTGAGACATTCATTGTGTCCCTAATGAGTATACCTATTATTCTCATTTTACATATATAAATAGTTTTTCAGGTTTTATGAGAACATTTGGGATCAAGTTGTAAATTTCTAACATGGGTTGGAGCTTATGTTTTGTTGCTAATTTAGGACTTGTCTTTCATTACTTTACTTTGTATACTTTTATATGTATGATTTTACTTTGTTCATGTATGGTGAAATGGTAGTGGTTTATCTTTTATATTTTCTATTGAAGTTTTTTAGTTGTTTTTATCCTATCTCCCTATTCTATTATAGAGGGTAATGCCTCCCATTTGTGAGATTTTTATACCCTCGGTGCTAGTCACCAACCTGAGGCCTATTGAAGGCAGGACCCGGGAGTCATCATCTCTCATCCTTCATTACAACATATTTGTAGGGAGGGGGTTGTGATATTAATTATTCTTAATATAATTTATTATTAATTAAAAATTAAACGATTGTTAATTTATTTTATATGTATGTCTAAAATTCATATTAGAGACTTAATTTAAAATAGATCCATTTAATTTAAAAATATAGAATAGTTAGAAAAGTTTCATTCTTTGAAAAATAATTGATTTATTGTGATAAATAATTCTTTACCTATGGGAAATTAATCTTTATGCCTAAAAAATAAATCGTTCCTTATTCACTACACCAAACTAAGAATTTAGCAGCAGTTTTTTAGCAGTAGTTTACTAAACAACCGCTGTTTTTTTTAAATAATTTCATAGCAGTTTTTTATAAACTTCCACTAAACAATAAAAAAAATTCAAAAACCCGAAACTCTCCCCCACCATCAACACCATTGAACCCCATCCCGTCGACTCCCACAATCACTATCCTCATCGTCGCTCGTTGCCACCCATTTCCTTCTGTTGCTACCCATCATGGACACTTGTCATGCCTCACCTCGGCATGCCTCACCTCGTAGGCCCTAACCTCCGATTTCTCCCAACAGTGAGCCCCAAGAGTGAATTTATCTTATTCCCCGGTCATAGAAACCCATCGTCAAATATCTATTTTCATCCAATTTTTCTTCCATATCAAATCAGTGAGTTATAGACCCATCATTTAGTATTCTCCTTCTATAATTTCACCGTATTTCTTTTTTGGGTTTCTAAAAATATATATCTATGTGTAGATTGGTGATGAAAAAATATTTTTCCAAGATTTTTTGTGAAAGGGTATTAACCCCCCTTCTATAATAATGGATTATATTAATAGAGTTGAATATATGTTTTTTTATGAAATTAATTAGCCTTTTAAAGTATAGTTTTAAGTGTTATTGTATACTCACATTCTTCACATTTATGTGTAAATTTCACTATCTTAAGCAACAATTTTTATATAATATACCAACTATTATAAATTATACATAATATTTCTTCTTATATATAATATGAAACATAAAACTACCTTTATATATCAAATATTTATTCCATATGAATTATTTTTTTTATATTCCATAGTTTTAATAAGCTACCCGTATATGTGTAATATACAACATTATAATGAAATTTATATTTTATAACCATTCATTTACACTTCAAGTGGAGTATCCTATGAATTAATATGAAATTTTATATATATATTGACATATAAATTCTTTATGATTATATTGTTAGATATAATAATGACACATCATCAAGAGTAAATTTATGCTTTACTACATATAGCTAAGTCCTTTCAAACTAATGGATTCTCATATCACCTTAAAATATGGACATATTATGGTGTAGTCCTCTAGTTTTATTTTGGACTTGTATTTTGGATTCCTTTAGATTTTCAATTTATTCTTACAATGTTTTCATCCTCACAACGTAACTAAATTTTTACAATGTGTCCATTTTTTAATCTTCTCTATGTCTCACATAACTATTGGGTGGTATTCTTAATATGGAGTGATCCAATCCACCATCACATTGAAAAACACAAAAATTTATCATGGTATCATCACTGCAAAAAAATGTAAAATCACTTAGAAAATCATTCTTGAACCAACATCTCAATCAGATAAAATAAAATAACTTAACATTAGTCCTACCCTTGGTATATTGTAATTTTATCATATAAGTATTATCTATAACCAATAATAAGGTTTTCTCTAGTCTATAAAAGCACATCCTACCTCCAATTTACAAAAAAAATAGTAAATTAACTAAAACAATGATTTTATACCACTTTGTAATGTCCATGACCAAATAATTCCAATGAAATCCAATTATGGGATTCCAAAAGACCTCAGGAATGCCTCCCTATATGCCTAAGGCTTCCAACTAGTAGCGAGAGTTTAAAAAATACATGAAGATACTATACTCTTAGTACCATGAAACGCAATCATAGTTAAATAACAATATTATCATTTAGCATTAGAGTAAATTCAAGGAACTACAGTTAATATCCAACCATTAGAAAATGATAAAAAAAATAACATGCTATAAAAAAATTATACTCCTTAACATACAATCAGACATCATGGGTCACTTACCATGATTATAATTATAAAATAAATAGAAAAAATAGGGGATACTCAACTATAAAACTCAGGCCCCTTATCAAACTGGTCTCCCAACATCTATCCAAATACTCTAGTTGAATTCCATATAAAACCTATCACCTGAAAGTGAAACATAAAGATTGTATATGCACTGGACCTTCCATGTGGGGTATGAGAAAAAAACTTGGAAGGGTCTCACCAAGTTCCCCTTATATACACCATCGTATAAAATGAATTGTTGTATGATAAAATAAAATGGTAAGTGATATATAACATACAAGAATCCATGTTGGGTCAGCTGGTGCTAACCAGGTTACGCCAACACTTAACCTCACCGATTTCGATCAATTCCAGAGATACATATATTATAGCCACAAGTCATTAGAGTTTCATAAAATAAGGGAATTTCAATATCTAGTACTAATCATAATAAAAATAATAAGTGAAGTTCATCACAATATCTAGTGCTTGTCATATAGAAAATCCATCACATATAACATCATATTTAAGGATAGAATATCAATATCCAAACTTTCTCACAAGTTGAATCATTCCCTCTTGGTAGGGTCCCATGGATACATCTCGTATCCACCAGTAAAAATCATAAGTAGTCTGAGGAGGGTATCTCAATATTCAACCTCCCACACAAGCTAAACATTATCAGTATAAGGTAAGTCCCATGCCTAGTTACATATAGATTGGGCATTATTATAAGTGGTGAGAGGAGTGAATATTAATATTTGACCTACCATATGAGATAAACCACACTAACATGAGGTATATACCATAGATAAACATATATATATATATATAACTCAAGAAAAGATAAGAACCTAGGAGATATAAATCTACACTCTAATCCTTATGTCTCCAGTCCGAAACCTCAACTCAAACATGAACATCTACTACAAAGCATCCAAAATGTTCTCATTCCCTTATTCTGAACTTATATCACAACTTGACTCTATGATCATACCACTCATTAATACCCTCATGATTTTTTCACTATCCTAATATCACTGGATTCTTGTTCCCCTTCCCATCGCTTCTCAAGAACTAATTCCATATATGAACTAACCAAAATCCACTCATTTCCTCAAAGGAATACCCATTTCAACACTATCTAAGTCTTACACAACCTTCCACTAGGAATTATTACTTATATCATGATTTATCCTCACTCCCCTAGGATCCCCACACTCAAGAGAGACTATTCACCCAATTACAATCACCTAGTTACACTAAAAAGACACAAATAGAGAGAATATTCTCTTCGATGATCCATCAACATAGATACCCCAAGACTAATAAATTATCATGGGACATTAAACCCATTACCACATCTCAATCTTCTCGCACAAGTATTTTCAATATTATAAGTCTATTTCCATATCTTATCCTATATAATTCCAGTGGCCCTACACTAATTAGTATATTTCCCAATGATAAACACTTATAATCCCTTTATGTTACTTACTATGGTTCATAACATTTCCAAAAAAACTCATTCCACAATCCAAAAAAAAACTTGTGTTTCCTTTATGAAATTATAGATATCACTTCCCTTGGTGGAATAGCCACCAAGAAACTCTCAAGAGAAGTATATACAATAGGTTTAAGTAACAAGGTAATAGAAAATTTTATTTAAAATGATTCATTATTTATCATTGTTATGTATATTTTTGTTAGTACTATGCATCTATTATCATTTCTAATTTTTTTTTCAACATAATGTTTTTAAAATATATATTATGAATTTAATTTTATTTGATTAAATGATAGGAATGTTTAGGAGGAATCATTATATTGTTCCATCAACCACGCTGATAGATGATGATCCATCTATCTCCCTCCCTATAGCATCTAAGACACTATCTATTTTCCCCATAGACCATCTCTCACACCCTTTGTGAGTGTCCCATCAGTAGGTCAGTTGACATCTTCCCATTCAGCAGCCTCAACAGTGAGAGAGTAGGGAGCCTAGTCCTAGTTCTTCAGAGGGATATTTAAGGGTTACTATTATATGTACAAATTTTAATATGAATAAATTTATTTCACTTTTTTTATACTAACTGGTTGTTCATAAAATATGGAAATAATGAAACTATGGAGAAAAATATGAAAAGTTCATATGTATGGAATCTGATAAGACTAAAGATAGTTATCCCATTTTATTCCTATGGGGTTACTATGGATGATTCCGCAAGATTACTTGGCTGGATTCTAGGTCATCTGGTCGTGGAGCTGGTTTCCCTTCCGATTACGTATAATGATTTGAGGCATATGACTTCATCTTGGAAAAATGAAGTTTTTTATTCAAAAATAAAGGTAATTTTAATACATTATGGTGTAATTGTATGTCATTATGTTATTAAATTCTAATATTTTCTAAATGAATTTCTTTGTACAAATGTTTTCCCACTTTACGGTTGATGATGTGCTGGAACGAAAGTGGACATTGAAAAATCTTGGCACCAAATGTAAAGAAATTAAATAGAGATTATGGGGTGATGTCAAAGATACTTCATTAAGCTCCCAACATATGTATTACAAGGTACCCAATGGGGTACCTAGAGAGAAATGGAAATTTTTTATTGACAAACATCATGATGACAAACACATGGTATTTAAATGTATATTATTATATTAATCTCATTTTACATTTATAAATGTATATGAAAAGGATATGACATTGCATACATTACTATTAAATTATATTTTCTTTATTTTAGAATATTTCAGGGAAGAATACATCGAGCTGGGCTAAGAAAATCATCCCTTACACTGTGGGGTCAAAGATTTTTTCTAGAAGCCGATCAACTCTGGAAATATTTTCATTAGTTAAAATATTTATAAAAATATATTCTCTATTTAATATATTAAATTATTGATTTATATTTATTTAATGCGGTCGTAGAGTTTAGGGAACCAAGCATCCCAAATAGAAGTATGGTCAGATGTTCATAAAAAATATGATGGGAGTTTTGTTAATGATCCTACCAAATAAATTGGGGTATGAATTCATTTTTCATTATAATAACTTATTATCATTTATTACTATGTTAATATATATGTATTCTAGTATGACTGATATTTGATTTATAAGTAAAAATTAAATAACTATGGGATTCCAATCATTATCAGTCCTGTTCAGTCTCCCAGGATGACCCAGTTGGTAAAGTGCTTGGGAGTGATCATCCTAGTCGAGTGCACATGATTGATTTGCGACCCTTACCATCTGAGGTATTTAGCAGGACATTAGGGATTAAAGCTTCATCTAATCCTGGTTGTAGTAGAGATGCTCAAATAGATTATTTTTCTATGAAAAACACAATTTAGGAACAGGGGGCTCAGATATCCACTTTTCAGAAAGTTTTGGTTGATTTATATCAGAAGATGACCATATCTATCCCTAGTGATATTGCCTCGATGAGGGTGGTGGGAAGGTAAATCACAAAACTTATAAATAATTTAGTTCGAAAACATTTTTTGTTTTTAAGTTTAAATATAAATATAAAAGATTATTTAATTTTTAATATAATTGTCTTATAGGTGATGGGATAAGGAAGTAGATATGGTGTTTGAGAGGGTGAAAAGAATTGTTCATCATTAGAAAATGATTAGTGGTTGTGTTGATATGTTGGAAAAATATGGAAACAGGGGGTTTATTCATGTATCATGTATCATTTATCAAGTATCATGTGTGGCATAGAGTAGTCACCCAAAATTCTGATGACCAAAAATTTTCATGGTTTCCCATATTTGATAAAGGCATTAGAATTTGATATGGATTGATGATTTAATAAGGTAGTGAGTTTAGAATTGGTGGAGTATGATGTAATATATGTTCCATATAGAAGATGTAGATATTTAATAGTTTCATTTGAGTTATGCTAGGATTTATATATTAGTATTTTGGAAAAACTATTTTGTTTTTTTATTTGATTCATTTTATTCATGTTGGAGAAACAAGCCCCACTGCCATGTTATTTAGGGATGGGCCCCACAAATGTTGGGTTGACTATTGAACACATTTGAAACATGGGAATAATCCCTTCTCACAATAGATACTTTGAGGTTTGTGCCCTAAATGGTAAGTGAGTTTATTTTTGCAACACACTATCACTATAGAGGAGAATAATACTTGGAGTATGATGGGGATCAAAATTGAGGGAGACCTAAAGTGTGGAGGTGAACATTAGGTGATTTTGTGCAGATTTCAACGCATTGGGAAGTACACCACTATGTTCTGGAGCACATCGAGTGAGCATATATATAAGAGAGATTCAACCCCATTATCAAGGGGAAGGCCCTGAGGTTGGTCATTGTTTGGGATATGACTAAGATATAAGATTTTGGAATCTCTTTGTATCCCAAGAAATGTAGAATCCAGCCATATATAGTTTTGAAAATCAGTGTGGTAGATGAGCATCATTGGAATAGAAAGTCCTGTCAGGAAATGGCTAGAATATCTTGTTTATTATATAGTGGTCCAAGATTTTCAATGTTAGGATAGGTAGTTTAAATTCTTGTACATCATAAGTTTGTGCTATGTAGTTTTAAGGATTAAAACTCAGACATTGGTTCAAATAGTTTAAATTATTAGATTTAGATCTATGAAACATTTTTAGATGGTTGAGATTCTATGGTTTAGATTATTCGATTTATATGTTCTCTATAAATAATTTTTTTAGAAAAAATTGTAAGATTTTTGAGTAATTAATATTTTTAGATGGTTTATATTATTCTGTTATATGTTCTCTACACAATGTTTTTTCATGGTACTGGTACTGGTGATACAAAATCTGATGCATTTTTTTATTTGTAAATCTACATTTTTCGGAAGTGTAAACTGCCACTAAAAAAATGAACCATATCTAGTAGTAGTTTAAACCACCACTATAGGTTGATATTTTCTTATTAGCAATGGTTATGGTGTTTTTAGTGGCAGTTTTAATGTAAAAAATGGGAAATTTGTAGCATCGGTTTTAACGGCCGCTTAATACGATAATTGTTTTTCACATTAAACCACTGCTAAAACCACCGTTAAATATTTTTACTATGACACTTTGTAGAAACCACCACTAAAATTATGAAAACACTAAGTGTTGGATGCCGACACCCAATTTAGCAATGTTTTTATGAAATTGTCGCAGATTCATATAGTGGCAATTTAAACAACCAATATGCGATGATTTTATTATAGTGAATAGATAATTTGTACTCAATTATTCTAAAATTAAAATCCATTTATTCTGACTCCATATCTATAAGTTTTAAAAACTAATTTTAACATAATAAATGTATAATGTATTAATTTATTCGATAAAAATATTACTTGAGGTTTAAAATATCTAATATAGGTTTATAGACAATAATAAATATATTAAAATTTATAATTTCAATTATAAAATACATATTTTCCTAAGAAAAAGGTTTCATAAATTTCTAAGTCATACATATAATGGTATAAAAGTTACAGTATTAATAAAAATTATATATTTCACTATTCACCCAAAAATCATTTTTTAGAAAAATATCAAAAAATTATCTTTCGTTAATATATCTGCAATAAATAAAAAAATGTAGTCAATTTTTTCAAATTCACATTATAAAATTCTGAAATTTTACTTTTAACTATGAACATAAAATATAGTGAAAAACTATTTTTGTAGGAAAAAAAATTGGTATATTAATTATAAATTATTAATTAATATAGTGTTAAATTATTATTCATATAATAAATATATATTGTAATTATTAAATTATAAAAAACAAAGTTCATTGAAATAAAAGGACAATTTTGGAAAATAAAATTTTATGTATAATGTGAATAGAGAAAAAATGTAATGGCCCGGACCTCTCCGGCCCATTCCTTTGTCAAAAATAAGGCCACAAAGTGTTTTAGAGGGTAAAATGGACTTTTCCCACACTTTCCATAATTTTGAAACTACACGCCGTGTAGTTTGAGTACACATCATGTACCCTCTTTCTGGGTATACCCCGTGTGGATGGCTGTGTCTTTTCCGCGTGAAGAAAATGGGTACACGCTGTGTGTCCAATCTACACGCCGTGTAGTCCTTCCCCGCGTACGCGTAACCGTGTGTTAACCAGTCGTCGGTCGTGTGCCGCATTGGAGCCGTGTCCTTTCCATGTGCAATAAATGGGTACACGCCGTGTGTCCAATCTACACGCCGTGTAGTCCTTCCCCGAGTATGCGTTACCTTCAAACCACGTGTTGACCAGTCAACGGATGCGGAACCGTGTTGGAGGCCGCGTGGAGACCGTGTGAAAACAGCCGAGTACACGCCGTGTACCATAAGTACATTCCGTGTACTTTTGCTTTTCACACCTATAAAAGGAGGGGTCCCCTCCTCCTTTCAACTCACACCTCTCCTCCCCTCTCCTCTGAGCAGAGCTCTCTCAAGAGACTCGAAGGCTCTTTCTTCCATAACTTCTTCGTTCGAGCTCCAATTTACGATCTGTCAGCGGCCATGGGATCGTAACGATGAGGCGGAACTTCCAAGATTGGATCTGTTGTCTTTCCTTCGGCCTTTCCTCTCCAACTTCCACCCGAGGAGGTTTTTCCGGGACACCGACAAATGTCTTCTAAAGTTGATCCGTGGGAGCGTTGTGACCAGAACCTGTTGAGGTAGGGTTTTTACCTTCGTATCTCTATTTTGTGCAACATGAGGGGCGGGTATCCTTTTGTTTTCATGAGAAATAGTTGAACCTTTAAATAAAGATAATAACTGGTTAAATAACTGGGATGGGAAGTTTGTAATTGCTGTTACTTTACCTTTTATATCCTTTGATATTATGTTATGAAATGAATAGGCTAATGCCTACTGAAAATCACGGTCATTGGGGGCCTTTGCTTGCGCAATTAAATGTTTCCCTATCTTTCTATACCATTTTTGTGAGTGAAACTTTGTTGAATGTGGAAATTGGTTAATCACGTAAAGTTGGCTGTTTAAATGAAAATCTGGAACCCTTGTGTGGTCACCCCGGTTAAACAAAATGGAATAATAAACAAGTGGGTGTTAGCTTGGTTACGTGGCATGTGATGGGGGTGTTTTGTGGGCTGTTGTGGTTTGGGTGAGCAGCGGGGCTGCAGTTGACTTGGTGGTGGGTTGGTGTGAATGTTTAATGGTGATGGGCAGCAGGGATGCAATAAGTGGTATTAAAGGGATGATGATGTGTGGTTTCGGTGTGGTTGTGGTTATGGCGGTTAGCAGTAGGGCCGCAGGGTTGGGTTTTAATGTGAACGGACTTTGGGTTGTGTTTGATAAATAATAAATGTGGAAGAGTTAATGAATGATGGGGCTTGGTAATGAAACGGAAATAATAATCAATGGGTTGGTTGGTTGTTAAGAAGGGCTTTGTTGTGCTGCTTGTGTTTCCCTAACTTGTTTTGTGGATGGAAGGGATATTTTTTATGAACAATTTAAGTGGTTGGTTGTGGATAGTTGCCCAGTAGTTAAGGAACTAAATAAGTTAATTTCTTCTGAAACGTGAAAACCTAAATGGGGTTGGGGTTGTTTGTGGAATGCATGCTTCGTGGTAGCAGTGCCGAGGCACATGCCCAGTTTCTCTTTTTAGAAGCCATAGGTTGGGCTGAGTGGTTGCTATATATATATACATATCTGTATCTTTTGTGTTTTATCGCACCGCACCCATGTTGAAAACATAGTGCCGAACACTCCCATTTCATGGGAGAGGGTGTTTTCCCATAGTTACTAGCTCCTTCCTGCTCCTTCTCCCCTAGGCTGTTATGGCTTGAAGCGACCTTACACCCAAGAATCTTCGGGTAGGTTTCGATTGGGGTGGTTAGGCCCAAGACTCTTCGGGCAGACTTATAGGCTGTGATGGCTTGAGGCGACCTCACACCAAAGACTCTTTGGGTAGGTTTTGATTGGGGTGATTAGGCCCAAGACTCTTCGGGCAGGCTTATAGGCTATGATGGCTTGAGGGGACCTTACACCTAAGACTCTTCAGGTAGGTTTCAATTTCAGGCCCAGGTGTCTTCGGGCAAGAGTTCTGTTACTATTACTGTTCCCAAGAATCTTCGGGATGAGGCCCAGGTGTCTTCGTGTGGGGACATGGTTATGGTTGTGAGGCCCAGGTGTGTGCGGGTGGGATACGTGGTGGTGAGTCCCAGGTGTGTGCGGGCGGGATGTGTAGTTGTGAGGCCCAGGTGTGTGTGGGTGGGGAGAGTGTGACAGTGTCAGGACGTTCAGCTAACTATTGGGAAATGGTGCAGGGTACCCAATACTCTTGTTCTTATACTACTACTACCTGTTGTGATTGTGTTTTGGTGAGTGTGGCTGGTGAGGTTGGGTGGATAGATTCCCTTGTTAGGTTTCTTCTGTTGTTCTCACAGGACATTGGGATGTCTCCCCACTTGTGCACGAGAGCTTTAGGTTTCTCTACTGAGTATACTTGTATGCTCACCCTACATTTACTTTTAGGTTTCCAGGAGGACTACCAGGGCCATGTGGGACCCTACTAGTCAGACAGTTGGAGTTGTTGCAGTTGTCATTCTCTTGTTTTATTTTGGTATTGTACTTTTGATCTTTCTTGTACTTGTACCTTGTTATAAAATTGTTTAAACATGCATGTGGGCTTGGTTTGGGTTTATTTATATACACTTGTTCTTTTCCCTTTTTGGTGGTTGACTTTTCCTATTTCCCGATCCTAAAAAATAAAAAGGGTAATGCCTCCCATATTTGTGAAAACTCATACCCTTGGTGCTAGTCGCCACCCCGGGGCCTACTGGAGGCGGGACTCGGGGGTCATTATCTCCCTTTCACCATTGCCAGCTCAGGAGGGGCATCTTTGGTGGGAGGGGGTCGTGACAGAATGGTATCAGAGGTGATGGTTGAGAGATAGGATGGAGTCTAGAGTTAGGCACAGTGAGGATTGCATGGGATGGTAGGGCAACAGTGTTAGTTAATCTTGGTGCGTGACATAGGCCAGGGAAGACCGGCTAGGAAACAGGATTTTAGGGCCCCCCGTGATCCGATGCAAAGACTCTGAGACTACCGAATGACAAAGTGAGACTACATTGATTGCAGGGTAGAGACCCTAGGGAAGGTACATGCATCATCATGTTTGTGTTTTACTTGATTTGGGTGTTCTGGGAAAGAAATTGAAATAAAATGATAATTAAAACTATGAGAAATTTCCTTACTACTTGGGATTAGGCGATCCTTGTTTACCATACAGCTATGACACCTAGACGTCGTCCCCGGGTGGCTCAGACGGCTGAGGCCCAGCAGCTTCAGGCAGTCGATCAGTTGAGGATTGACCGAGAGGAGGAAGATTTCCAGTGGCAGAAGACTCTCCGTTCTTTCCAGCGGCAGACCCTCAAGAAGTACGAGGGTAGTACTTCGGATACGGAGACAGAGGGGTGTCTTGAAGAGCTAGGGATCGCTTTCACCTTGATCCGTGCTCCGAGGGAGTAATGGGTTCCCCTAGCAGTCAGTCAGCTGAGAGGTGCGGCGTGACAGTGGTGGACGCTCTACCTCGGAGAGAGGATAGAGGCAGAGGTTCCATGGGCTAACTTTGAGAAGGAATTTCGAGAGTAATTCCTTTCTTCCAATATCAAGGCGGAGAAGCGGCAAGAGTTACTCTCCCTTCAGTAGGGAAGTATGACGGTACGAGAGCTAGGGATCAAGTTCAAAGATCTCCTGCGCTTTTCTCCGGATCTCTTTCCGGATGAGGAATCTCGGGCGAGATGTTTGGAGGAGGCGCTTCGTCCTTCGCTCCAGTATGTTGTCACCCCCTTCACCCTTCCGACGTACTTGGCAGTACAGAAGAAGGCAGAGGTCGTAGAGAGGATGCACTCGCTGGGAGGTGCAACGCGTGAGGTGTTTCAGCCAGGTTCGTCGAAGGGGAAGGCAGTCAGCAGCAGGTCTCCTGCGACAGGACCTTCCAGGTTCAGGCCAGTGGGGAGCAGGCCCCAACAGTTCCAGTTCAGATCTTTAGGTCCTCGTCCCTTTTCCATGAGCCCAGGACTGAGGTGTTTTTCTTGTGGAGGTTTCGGTCACGTTCAGAGTCGGTGCCCGACCCGAGCTCCGTACATTGGAGGTGGGCAGGTTCAGCGCCCACCGCAGTAGCACTAGTTGTCGGCGAGGCCCTTCCAGCAGCAGCAGGACCATGCTCCTCCGAGGGTAGACTTTGCGGGAGGAGGCCGGCCTCAGGGTGCTCCTTAGGGACCTCGACCAGGGTGTGGTCGGGGAAGTGGATGACATCAGAGAGGCAGAGGAGCTGGGTGTGGACAGTTTCACGCAGCAGAGTTGGCAGCTCCAGCGGGACCAGAGGTGGTACGAGGTACGATTTGTTTGTTCATCACTCTTGTTTCTGCTTTGTTCGATTCGAGAGCCTCGCACTCCTTTGTTGCACCTATTCTATCCCATACTTTGGGATTAGACGTCGAGAGACTTTCCGTGACACTGGTACTGAGTACACCAGTTGGGGGCCAAACCAGCGTATCTTGTGTTTGTCGGGGATGTGGGTTGACGTTGGGACCAAATCGATCTAGTGGAGACCTTCTTCTATTACAGATGCAGCCATACAATGTCATCCTAGGCATCGTCTGGTTGTTTTCTATTAGTTCCGTTATCGACTGCTTCCGGAGAAGAGTCGTGTTCTCCGATGTGGATGGGCAGCGCATATCTTTTGTTGGCGAGAGGAGCTATCAGGCGGGAATCCGGCATGTGAAGCCTCTCCTTTCCTTGTTGAGCGGGTTATCGGTGGTTCCAGCTGATACAGAGATAATGGATGTCCCAGAGGTTGTTGGGGAGTTCCTTGAAGTTTTTCCTGAGGAGGTTGTAACTCTACCCCCCCCCCCCCCGATGTGATGTTGAGTTCGGGATAGACTTACAGCCTGGTGCCCGTCCGATTTCGATGTCCCCTTATCGAATGACACCTTCGGAGTTGCGGGAGTTGCGGATTCAGATTGACGATCTAATGGAGAAGGGTTTTGTTCGACCCAGCGTGTCGCCATGGGGTGCTCTAGTTTTGTTCGTGAAGAAGGCAGATGGTGGTCTCAGGCTATGCAGAGACTACCGAAGGCTGAACCAGGTAACAGTCAAGAACCGTTACCCCCTTCCAAGGATAGATGATCTCTTCGACCAGCTGAGGGGAGCAGGTTGGTTTTCTAAGATTGATCTACGATCGGGATATCATCAGCTGAGGGTGAAGGATAGTGAAATCTCCAAGACATCTTTCAGGTGTAGGTATGGGTACTTCGAGTTTGTAGTGATGCCGTTTGGAGTTACGAATGCACCAGCTATATTCATGGGACTTATGAACTTTGTCTTCCGAGAGTTTCTGGACCAGTTCATCATTGTGTTTATCGATGACATCCTGGTCTACTCAAGATCAGAGGAGGAGCACGTTGAGCGTCTCAGGGCAATCTTGGAAGTCCTTCGACACCACCAGCTTTACGGGAAATTGTCGAAGTGTAAGTTCTTGACACAAAAAGTACACTTCCTTGGGAAAGTGGTGTCTCTGCATGGAGTATCAGTGGACCCATCAAAGGTGGAGGTAGTTGTTTCTTGGGCAGCACCCAAGAGCGTGGTAGAATTTCGTTGTTTCCTGGGGTTGGAAGGTTACTATCGGAGGTTCGTTTTGGACTTCTCTTGAGTTGCTGCTCTATTGACAGCTTTGACTAGGAAGAATCAGGTCTTCCTATAGAGCGATCAGTGCCAGAAAGCTTTTGACTACCTGAAGGAGAAGTTGGTCAGTGCTCCCGTACTCAGGTTGCCAGAGGAAGGGTTGTTGTATGAAGTGTTTTGTGATGCTTCTGGCCTTGGTCTGGGGTGCGTGCTGATGCAGAAGAAGGGAGTGATTTGTTATGGGTCTAGGAAGTCGCGCCCTCACGAGCGTAACTATGCCACCCATGACCTGGAGCTTTCAGTAGTAGTGTTGGCATTGAAGTTGTGGCGAAATTACCTATTTGGGGAGCGCTTTGTGGTCTTCTTAGATCACAAGAGCCTGCGTTATATCTTCTCCCAGCGTGACCTGAACTTATGGCAGCACAGATGGGTCAAGTTTCTCCAAGACTATGACTTCGAGATCTCTTACACTGAAGGTAAGGGCAACGTTGTCGCTGACGCCCTGAGTAGTAAGTCACATAAGGAAGTGGTTCGGGAATCCGCTAATGCTTGGAAGGCGATGGGAGAGTTGGCTGCCCTGCACTTAGATGCAAGGGAAGAAGGTGTTAGAGGTTGTTTGTTCCAGATGACAATGCAATCCTCCTTGTTGCAGCAGTTGGAAGAGTCTCAGTGGGGGGACTCTGAGGCAGAGGTGATGTGAGATCGTGTCGATCAGGGGAATGCTCCAGAGGGATAGTCAGAGGACAGCCGATATCAGATGCTTTTCCATGGAAGGTTGTTTGTCCTAGAGGCGATGCGTGAGGGAGTTCTCCGTGAGTTCCATAGCTCAGCCTTGGCGGTACATCCAGGAGTTTCAAAAATGTACCAAGGCCTGAGGGATCAGTTTTGGTGGCCCGGGGTGAAACGGGCAGTGGCGGAGTTTGTGGCTAAGTGCCTAGTGTGTCAGCAAGTTAAGGCTGAACACCGTGTTCTCGGTGGTTTGTTGCATCCTTTAGATGTCCCCGAGTGGAAGTGGGATGAAATATCAATGGAATTCATCACGGGACTACCCAGAGCTCAGGGAGGTTATGATGCTATCTGGGTAGTGGTGGATCGTTTGACGAAATCAGCTACTCACTTCTTAGCAATCAAGGAGTCGGGCCCAGTGAGTACCTTAGCACAGAGGTACGTAGACGAGGTGGTGCGTTTTCATGGAGTTCCAAGGACCATCATCTCATACCGGGATACTCGGTTTACCTCACGAGTCTGGAGGGGGTTACAACATGATTTTGGAACCCAGCTACGCCTTAGCACAGCTTTCCACCCCCAGACCGATAGGAAGACGGAGCGGACTATCCAGACATTGGAGGACATGCTGCGAGCATGCGTTCTGGATTTCGGAGGATCATGGGTACGACACTTTCCTTTAGTAGAGTTTTCCTACAACAACAGATTCCACTCTACTATTGGCATGGCACCGTTTGAGGATTTGTATGGAAGGCCATGTCGTTCACCCATTTGCTAGGCAGAGGTTGGTGAGACAGGTGCTCTTGGGCCAGAGGTAGTGCAGAGCACCACGGAGAAAGTCCAGCTTGTATGTGAGAGGATGAAGGCGGCTTAGGACCGATAGAATTCTTATGCTGATTGTCGGAGGAGGCCCTTGGAGTTCAAGGTGGGAGACCATGTGTTCTTGAAGGTTTCCCCTCGACGGGGGCAGCGGAGGTTTGGGAAAGGGAGAAAGCTCTCACCCAGGTTCATCAGACCTTTTGAGGTGCTGAGGCGAGTCGGCGAGGTGGCATATCAGCTGGCCCTGCCACCTCAGATGGAGAAAGTCCATGACGTCTTCCACGTATCCCAGCTTCATCGGTACTTACACGATGACTCTCACGTTATCTACTGGGGAGAGTTAGATATGGGAGATGACGCGACCTTCGAGGAACGACCAGTCAGAATCGAGGATCGTAAAGAGAAGGTGCTCCGTGGACAAACCATTCCCTTGGTTCGTGTGTTGTGGAGTCATGGTTGCCTTGAGGAGAGCACTTGGGATTGGGAGACCCAGATGCACGCTCAGTACCCGGAGTTGTTTTGACTTGTGTTTTTCCCTTGTTCTTCTGAGATTTGTGTTGATGTTGTATTCTGTACCTTTGATATATGGAATGTCTGGCTTGTCAGTTGTGAGACCTTTTGTTTCCTTGATCCCTGGTAATGTGTAACATGTCCGGATATGGGGAAAGGGGGAAAACCGGACCCTTAATCGAGATGCATTAATGCGGATGCGATTGAACCCGTGCGGGCGAGTCAGTGCCGCCTAAAGAGGATAATATCTCGACATAGGAGAGGGATTTTTCCCAAAACCACGTGTTCGGGTAGTTCGAGTTGAAAATCCTAATGTATGGATGTGGGAAGACCCAATCCTTAATCGAGACGCATTAATGAGGATGCGATTAAACCCGTGCAGGTGAGTCAGTGCCGCCTAAAGCGGATAACATCTCGACATAGGAGAAGGAATTCCTAACACCTAATTAGGATTGTTGGTTGGGTTCCTATTATAACGAGGACCCTAAGAGGTATCTTGTTGGGTTCCTCTTGGTTGGTTTTTGAATTCTCGGGGACGAGAATGTTTTAAGAGGTATCTGATGTAATGGCTCGGACCTCTTCGGCCCATTCCTTTGTCAAAAAGAAGGCCACAAAGTGTTCTGGAGGGTAAAATGGACTTTTCCCACACTTTCAAGAATTTTGAAACTACACGTAGTGTATTTTGAGTACACGTCGTGTACCCTCTTGCCGTGTATACCCCATGTGGATGTTCGTGTCTTTTCCATGTGAAGAAAATGGGTACACGCCGTGTGTCCAATCTACACGTCGTGAAGTCCTTCCCCGCGTACATGTAACCGTGTGTTAACCAGTCGTCGGTCGTGTGCTGCGTTGGAGTCGTGTCCTTGCCGTGTGAAATAAATGGGTACATGTCGTGTGTCCAATCTACACGCCGTGTAGTCCTTCCCCAAGTATGCGTTACCTTCAAACCACGTGTTGACCAGTCAACGGCTGCAGAACCGTGTTGGAGGCCGTGCGGAGACCGTGTAAAAACGGCCGAGTACACGCCGTGTACCATAAGTACACGCCGTGTACTTTTGCTTTGCATGCCTATAAAAGGAGGGGTCCCCTCCTCCTTTCAACTCACACCTCTCCTCCCCTCTCCTCTGAGCAGAGCTCTCTGAAGAGACTCGAAGGCTCTTTCTTCCATAACTTCTTCGTCCGAGCTCCAATTTACAATCCGTCAGCAGCCACGGGATCATAACGATGAGGTGGAACTTCCAAGATTTGATCCGTTGTCTTTCCTTCGGCTTTTCCTCTCCGACTTCCACCCGAGGAGGTTTTTCCGGGACGCCTACAAACGTCTTATAAAGTTGATCTGCGGGAGCGTTGTGACCAGAACCTGTTGAGGTAGGGTTTTTACCTTCGTCTTTCTATTTTGTGCAACATGTGGGGCGGGTATCCTTTTTTTTCATGAGAAATAGTTGAACCTTTAAATAAAGATAATAACTGGTTAAAGAACGGGGATGGGAAGTTTGTGATTGCTATTACTTTACCTTTTATATCCTGTGATATTATGTTGTGAAATGAATAGGCTAATGCCTACTGAAAATCACGGTCGTTGGGGGCCTTTTCTTGCGCAATTAAATGTTTCCCTATCTTTCTAGACCGTTTTTGTGAGTGAAACTTTGTTGAATGTGGAAATTGGTTAATCACGTAAAGTTGGCTGTTTAAATGAAAATCTGGAACCCTTGTGTGGTCACCCCGGTTAAACAAAATGGAATAATAAACATGTGGGTGTTGGCTTGGTTACGTGGCATGTGATGGGGGTGTTTTGTGGGCTGTTGTGGTTTGGGTGAGCAGCAGGGCTGCAGTTGACTTGGTGGTGGGTTGGTGTGAATGTTTAATGGTGATGGAAAGCGGGGCTTCAATAAGTGGTATTAAAGGGATGATGATGTGTGGTTTCGGTGTGGTTGTGGTTATGGCGGTTAGCAGCAGGGCTGCAGGGTTGGGTTTTAATGTGAACGGAATTTGGGTTGTGTTTGATAAATAATAAATGTGGAAGAGTTAATGAATGATGGGGCTTGGTAATGAAACGGAAATAATAATCAATGGGTTGGTTGGTTGTTAAGAAGGGTTTTGTTGTGCTGCTTGTGTTTCCCTAACTTGTTTTGTGGATGGCAGGGATATGTTTTATGAAAAATTGAAGTGGTTTTTTGTGGATAGTTTCCTAGTAGTTAAGGAACTAAATAAGTTAATTTCTACTGAAACGTGAAAACCTAAATGGGGTTGGGGTTGTTTGTGGAATGCATGCTTCGTGGTAGCAGTGCCGAGGCACGTGCCCAGTTTCTCTTTTTAGAATCCATAGGTTGGGCTGGGTGGTTGCTATATATATATACATATCTGTATCTTTTGTGTTTTATCGCACCGCACCCATGTTGAGCACATAGTTCTGAACACTCCCATTTCATGGGAGAGGGTGTTTTACCATAGTTACTAGCTCCTTCCTGCTCCTTCTCCCCTAGGTTGTGATGGCTTGAGGCGACCTTACACCCAAGACTCTTCGGGTAGGTTTTGATTGGGGTGGTTAGGCCCAAGAATCTTCGGGCAGACTTATAGGTTGTGATGGCTTGAGGCGACCTTACACCCAAGACTCTTCGGGTAGGTTTCTATTGGGGTGATTAGGCCCAAGACTCTTCGGGCAGGATTATAGGCTGTGATGGCTTGAGGCGACCTTACACCTAAGACTCTTCAGGTAGGTTTCAATTTCAGGCCCAAGTGTCTTCGGGCAAGAGTTCTGTTACTATTACTGTTCCCAAGAATCTTCGGGATGAGGACCTGGTGTCTTCGGGTGGGGATATGGTTGTGGTAGTGAGGCCTAGGTGTGTGCGGGCGGGATACGTGGTTTTGATGCCCAGGTGTGTGTGGGCGGGATGTGTAGTTGTGAGGCCCAGGTGTGTGCGGGCGGGGAGAGTGTGACAGTGTCAGGACGTTCAGCTAACTATTGGGAAATGGTGCGGGGTACCCAATACTCTTGTTCTTATACTACTACTACCTATTGTGATTGTGTTTTGGTGAGTGTGGCTAGTGAGGTTTGGTGGATAGATTCCCTTGTTAGGTTTCTTCTATTGTTCTCACGGGACATTGGGATGTCTCCCCACTTGTGCACGAGAGCTTTAGGTTTCCCTACTGAGTATACTTGTATTCTCATCCTACATTTACTTTCAGGTTTCCAGGAGGACTACCAGGGCCGTGCGGGACCCTACTAGTCAGACAGTTGGATTTGTTGCAGTTTCCGTTCTCTTGTTTTCTTTTGGTATTGTACTTTTGAGCTTTCTTGTACTTGTACCTTGTTATAAAATTGTTTAAACATGCATGTGGGCTTGGTTTGGGTTTATTTATATACACTTGTTCTTTTCCCTTTTTGGTGGTTGACTTGTCCTATTTCCCGATCCTAAATAATAAAAAGGGTAATGGCTCCCATATTTGTGAAAACTCATACCCTTGGTGCTAGTCGCCACCCCGGGGCCTACTGGAGGCGGGACTCGGGGGTCATTATCTACCTTTCACCATTTCCAGCTCAGGAGGGGCATCTTTGGTGGGAGGGGGTCGTGACAAAAAAAATGACATTTTGAAAAGTATAAAAAAATCATGATATATATATAAATATGGATTTTTATTACATTTTTGTATAATCCTAATTTATAATTACATAAACCCTTATGATATTCATATAATACTTAATAATCAGATATTTTCTAGTTATAGTTTTAGGTGGTGGTTCATCTACTATGGATCTTGTGTCAATCTACATGAGCTTGAAATTCTCTTTTATATTTTTTTTCTCAAACTGTGATTTCTCTATTTCGTCTTGTGATTTTTCTAGGGAAAACCCAAGAAAATATACATCTTTTTCAAGCCCATAAAATGGGCTTCGTAAGAAATACTTCCACATGTAGATTCCATTTATTCCTAATTTATTGATTTTGTAATAGGATTACTTCAATTTATATCAACTAGTTTAATGGATAAATTTTAAAAGTCGTATTTAATATTCAAAATATATTAAGATTTTTTATTTTAGTTTGGTATAGTATATGAAACACACTATTTAATATATTATTTATTTGAGAATATATAGTGAAATATAAGGTTGTTATAATTTTCCCTTCTTATCCACTGTTATGGGTAAAGTTTGTTGAAGAACTATATGTGTTTTTGATCCCATTCACCCATAGTTTTGATTTAGAGGACATGTATGATACACAAGATTGGGATAGATGATGATTCACTTAACTTTTTTCATTTCTCTATCACAACTCTGGGTTCATGATGAAAGAAGATACATAATAATATTTTAGTTTCTCACCCACAACTCTAGGTTAAAATAGATTAGATACTCAAATACAGTTTCCTTCTCACAACTCTTGGTTGAGGATTATTGTATATTACACAATGAATCTCATATGATATGAATATAGAGGCATTACTATAACATATTAGGATGGTTCATCAAGGGTAAATCATCATGTGGGTAATATTTTCATTGTGTGTATTAGGGTATTATTTTTTGATGTGATATTTTGATACATGTATACCATACACATGTGGGGTGGATGGATTCTAATATTTTTCAATACTCTGAAAGGATAAATGGTTTTGACTATATTTACTCTTTGATTTTCATAGTTTTAACTTATTTAGGGGTAGATAGTGGCTCTCTATCTAGGCATAGTTTATGAGGTACCTTCATTATTCTTAAATATTTATGCATGGGTATACTGTAACTATATATATGTTTTATTTGATTCATTTTAATAATGTATGATATGGGTATGTTGATAAGAATTGATCACAACATTATTGTGATTGATGAATTTATATTGTGATGTCGGTTTCTCTACACTTTGATCATTGATGATTCACATATAAATTAATTGATCATAGATTTTGTTCACTACTAGGTGTGACTATAATGAGTATTATTTCTCACCCCTATATTCATACTTAAGCATTGTTCTCTCTTTGGTCCATTTGGATTTGTAACAGACCATCCATGCCATGATATTTTCCTCTTTGGTCCTCACCCTCATGGGAATTTTCATAGGATATGGGCCAAGACACCCCTAGAAAATGTGTCAGGTTGTATGGGGTATCCATACCACCTTATAAAGGGGTTATTTATTCTCCACCATCTCTAACATGAGATTGCCTCATCGGCCTCACCACCCCACAAGGGACCAAATTTCACATTAGCATATCAAATGTGTCTTATCATTGAAACTAATTGTAATATACCACCCAAACCATGATATTTTATATTTTGGGATTCACCCTCATGGGATTATTTTTTATAGAATATGGTCCAAGATTCCCCTAGAAAATGTATAATTATGGATGAGGTATCCATACTACATTATAAATGGGTGCTTCATTCTCCACCATCTATGATGTGGGATTACCCCATGGGATCCCCACCCCATAAGGGAATAAATCCTTGTTGAAACATTACATAGACCCTAGCATATATAAAAATTTAATTACCAACAACACTATGACATTATCCTCATTAGGACTCTCCCTCATGGATTTGTTCATTTCATATAATATGGGTTAGGCCTCCCTTAGAAAATTCATCACGGTGGATTAGTTATCCACACCACCATATAAATGGGTGTTTCATACTACACCATCTTTTATGTGAGATCATTATGAAGGCCTCACCACCCTATAAGGTCACAATGTCCTTATTGTCACATTAGATGGGACCTAGATTTGATACCAATGGTAAAAACCCACCCCCAATATGATATTTTTCACATTAAGCCTCACCCTTACAAGTTTATTTTTCATATGATATGGTCCAAGACTCCCCTAGAAAAAATGAAAAATAATGAATGAAGTTACCAGAATACCTTATAATATGGGTGCTTCATTCTCAAACATCTATGATATAAGATCACCCCATGGTACTCCCCACCCTATAAGGTAACAATGTATCCATTGTCATATCGAATGATCCTTAACATTTATACAATTTTCCTATAAACCAATCAAATATATCTTGACTCAATACCCAATGTATCTGATGATACGGCTCGATGCAGTTCCCAATTGACCTAATTTTGTGAGAATAATCCAATAACCAAATACAATCCAATGGGAATTATTTCACCCTCAATAATAAATAAATAAGTTATGGAAAATTATAGATAATCTGACATGGTGCATATATAAATTATACTTCCATTAAAAATTAAATAAAAAACTAAATAACAAATAAATCAAGTGATTAACATCTCAAAAAAATAAAATTTACTTCCAAAATACATAAATTTTAAATCTTATTATGAAAACTAAACCAAGAACCCAAAATACAAAAAAGGATGATATGGTTGGTAAATAAACGGTAAAATAATAATCAAAATAATCTCAAAACCCCAAACCAATGGTATCATGTAGACCCAAGGTCACCATATGATATCATCACCATAATCCAATGCAAGAGAAACTATGAATAAGGAACTCACAATAAGTATCTTCTAAATAATCTAAACATAAACCTATAAAGTCCACTAAGTCTATAGACACTAGATAGTGTAAATAGTCTGTTAGTAAAATTTCTTAGTATTATAACAATAATAAAATATTTCATTAATTTTTGTTTAACAAAACATTTCATAAACACTAGTTTTAAATACAACATGTAAAATTAGTGTTTTGATTTTTTTGGAAAAAAAATCTTGAGCATATTGTAAATCCTTTTTAGAAGTCTGAAAGGTGATTTAAATAAAAAATACAACCTTTAATTAGAAAACCCACATCAAAAACTCCCTTTATAAACCTATTGTAAATATATTTTGAATGAAACACTATAATAGAGAATCGAAAAGTAACCAGATAAGAAAATTATTAAATAAGTAAATTTGAATAGATATTATTTGAAAATAATCAAGTAGTAAATCAAATACTGAAATCATCAATATAAAATTGATAAGAATCGATACATAATAGTAAAATAAGAAATAAATTCAAATCATACCATAGTGAGTGATAAATTAAAGTCACACATATCATTGTAGAGAACTGAATAAAAGTAATACATAAAAATAATCGAAGTAATGTATTCAAAATCTTCAGAAAATCCTTAGTACATAGTTATATGATCATTGACGTACTCAAAAAAATAACACCAACCAACCTATGGGATTGTCTTTAATAAATGGCATCCTCAAATTACTCCTCCTAACCTCATCAGGTTGAAATTCCCTTTGACAGAGTATACCACAACTATAGTATATTATTCAATACATGAATATGACTATAATATCAATTGTATCTCAATATAACACTTAGATACCTAGGGTTCCCCTGAATTTATCAACTGGAGGTGAAAAATTATTTTATAACACATGAATCACATATCAATAACATATCTTATAATAAATAATCACAATATCATTTCCTCAACATACCTCCATACACCCCTTCTTAATAATATCCATTTTCAAATTCAAATAATAATTAAACAACAATAAAATTAAAGTATTAATATCAATATTATTATATAAAATTAGATTTCATGGGTCTTAAACCAAGGGTGTATCTTTTTTTATGAAAAATATTTTGTAAAAGTATCTATGAATACCTTTTCTTTTAAGATGATAATCAACAATTTTAAATCCCATTTGGAAATCATTTTAAAAAAAAAGTGTTATTTTTAAATTTTATTTAAAATAATTATTAACATAATATTTTATCTAATAAGTCCAATACATCACATATACATATAAATATAACCTTAATAAACAATAGAGAAAACATAATTAACATAATTTATCTATATGAGACATAATAACATATCAAAGAAACACATAAAATTCTAATAATAACAAAATCCGAACCAAGAAAACCCTTTAACCAATCAAACATCGCTTGAAAAATCATTGGAAATATATTTTAAATTTTAAAAACATATTTTAATTACCAATTTTTTTAGGAAGATACTCTTGGAAGTTTTAGAAAACACATAGTATTCGTAGCTTATAATTACAAAGATAAATAAATAGAAATTTATGAAAACATCTTTTTTACCTTAATCTGTGAAATAATAAACATTGAAAAAAACTAAAGTTATGTTATGTATTATAAAATATGAATAATTTTAAAAAAAATGGATTTTGAAAACACAAACATAATATTGTTTTTCAAGAAAATGGAACCACATGGAAATTCCTACCCAAATATTTTATGGTTAGCATGAAACCTTTAATTATAAGGAGAATAGGATAAAAGAAAAAATATGCATATCCTAGAAAAAAAACCATTGGGTTTAAACAAACCCTTAACCTAGGATTTTGCCAACATGGCTCCATTGAAGTTGAAAGAGAATAAATAGAAGAGGAAGAAGAAAAAAGAAGGACTAACCATAAAGAGTCTACTTGAAATCGAGGAGGATGAGCTCAAAATCTAAAATAGGGAAAGGGTAAATCACTTAGGTCATTATTTTTGTCTAGGATGCATGAATAATGATATATGTAATCTCAATTAGGCCTCAATTATATGAGTGAAAAAAATATAATTCATAATATTATGAATATATGTAAGATCCACAGTTGTGTCACATGGTTTACCAAACCATTCACCAACCATGAATAAGCCATCAGGACACAAGGGAATTATCTCACAGTTCACCAAATTATGTACCAACCATGAAAAAGATACTATATTATCCCTTAATTCTCTCTATATGATTTACTAAACCATGCACCAATCAAGTGAAAAGGACCCATATTTAACTGTACCATGCATGATTTCTCCTGAATATGTAATAGTAAGTTGTATGGTTTTTTCAAACCATGAACTAACCATGAAGGGTCACTTTATATTTAAAAATATTTTACATGGTTTCTACTAGATACAAAAGGGTATTCACATGGTTTTACCCAGCTATACAACTGATAAAAACACTTATAATTGTAAAAAAATCATAATTGAATTTCACAAATTTAAACAAATTCAATAATAAAACAAAACAATATAAAAAATAATAATATCAGTGTGTTACAATACTAGAATATGTAGATAGTGGATGATCATGGAAGATGATGATGAATAGTGGATATGATAACCAATGGAGTCTTCATTATGGCAGTGACCTTTATGTCATTAGTATTCAAGCTTATATCTATTCTGGATGTGTTATTTGATTATCATTACATTTTATTATGAAGATAATATTTTATATGCATGTGTTATATTGCATGGTTTATGATTCATTTATATTCTGGTGGATGTTGTTTCATGATAGCATGTGACATGTTTTTTTTAAAATTAATGTCACTCATATTTTGAGTAGATACCTCAATGATGGTTGCTAACCTATGGAATATTGAAGGGTATCATGGGGAGTTTACTTATTGGTATGTCAACATATGGTAATATACACATATACCATATATTATTAAAATTATATAGATAATGTGTATACCTAAGAACTGTGAGTTGATGGACACACCCCCATAGACCATATATATAATTTATGATATATATACAATATTTACATAAACATATATATATAGATATATTATAAACAACATATACATTCATATATACACACACACACACACCATATATAAAAATATTATATAGATAATGTATATGTATATATATTAAACAAAACATATATATCATGCATAAAAATATTATATACAACATGTATATACATATATATATATACTATAATTATAATATATATACATATAAAAATATGTAATTACATAAATATATATATGTGTGTGTGTTATATATATAAATTTGTGTATAAGTATATATATGCATATTTATATGTTTGTGTGTATACATAATACATGTATTTACACATACAAATATAATTACAGATATATGTCTGTACACATATTCACCCACATAACCGTAAAATATTTATATATAAAAAAAATTCATAACTAATTAAATAAAAATAAAGGTTGGTGGTGGTAAATCCAAACACCAATGATCTGATGACAATTTGGTGAAAAAAACCAATGAAGGTTAGAAGCAGTTTTGAAGCAATAATACCATGACCATAAGAGAGATGAAAGAGGAAGAAAAAAATTATGTTAGTTTATAAATAGAAAAATACATTTCTTAGTGATTAAAAATATAGTTATCATAATAGATCCTCCTTAAAACCTTTAAAATGTTATAATAAAAACCCTCTCCTTTTTTTGTTATGTTGTATTAAATTTTAACATGTTCAATTATTCTTATACCTTTCAATAAACCACCTCATCCTCAATACGTTCATATTTAAGATCACTAGGTTTCTCTATTATGAGTTATGAGTTAAAAATAAATATCTAACACACCTCAGTGAAATTATATTTTTCACCAAAATTATAAACATTTCATCTATTAAATATTGAAAAAATTTATGTATGTGAGTAAAATAATAATGAAATACTAATTCTAATATATACATACTTAATTTGGAATCTTTGAATCATAAATAAACATACATCAATCTAGAAAATAAATTATTCTAACATGAAATGTATATTATAATTATCCTTTGATTTATGCACTAATAAAATAATAATAATAATTGATACTATATAAAAATAACATTATTTCAAAATAATAAATGCATTAATTTGAAATATTTAATATTTAGGAATATAAAAAAATATAATTTTTCATTTATATCACCATAAAAAATATTTAAAAATAATAATAATATATAAATTATCTTTAGAAAAATAAAAAAAAATGTTTCCAATTCCCTTTAGTGAATGGATTATGGTTAACAAATAATGTTTTCTATTGACTTTTCACTCATGGTTTTAGCGACCATTATCTGGTAGTAGCTAAAGTGAGAGGGGTGGATAAGGAAGTGGATTATACATGCTCGAAGAAAGTTCATGATCAACTCGGACTGGTGAAAAGAACTAAATACATCACATAACAGCTCATGGGAATGATTTAGACCATACAATAAATTAAACAGGAAGTGAATATTTTATTGAAAATTCAGCACGAATCCTTAATAATTAAGAAATTCACACCAGAAATAAATAAGAAAAATAAGAAGGGGAAAATGATATAAATGCAAAGAAATTCACATGACTCACCTCTAACTCCCTCACTCACAATAACCCGTGTCTTATCCTCTATAACCCCACATATATAATGTACCACCTTTAAAGTAAAGGAAAATATAAAAAGGAAGATTTTTACAATATAGTAAGGAAACTAAAAATAAACACTTGCATACTCAGTGTGGCCCAAATTCACTCTCCATCCAACCTATCAATAACCCCTCTCTAAGAGAGGTTTGGAAAAGAGCCCAAGAAATAACACTCTTCATAATCGAAACATGAACCTACTAGAGCCAATCAGTCTATATACACTGAGTGGAGTGAATATAGTGTTAGATAAAATCCCAATAGGTAATCAATATATATTTCAATCCTTTTCGTGTTTATAAAAATTCTAGGGATACTAGTTTTAAATACAATATTTTAAAGTAGTTTTTTCTATCACTTTTTAAAAATGATACAATTTAATTTAATTTTTAAAACTCCCTTTCCATTTTTGAAACTAGAACACACTTGAAAGACCATTTAAATATATTTTTATCAACTAAAATAAACTAAAAAGTGGATGTCCAAAAGAAAAAAACTAAATAAGAAATCGAGACCAAAATATGGTATCAATGGTATAAAACATGTTAGTTGGAAATGAAGTTATGAAAGTAATATTTTAACCTTTTAATGTAATCAAACCAACAACAAAAATTTACCAATTAGAAAATTAATTTAATTTATATAAAGATAAATATTTATATGAATAATAAATAAGGGAAACCCCTTTGTTATATAAGGTCATGGTCACCTTAGGTCCTTGTATTATCATGTGAACTAGTGGTCAATCTAAGTGTGTACACAATCTACTAAGGAGATCTTTCCTTAGCCTAAAGGTATGGTGTCACCCATCCCATGACACCACATCCAATCAACCCAGTGATAAGTTCATGCATTGTCCTAGTAGTGTGAATTCACCCCTCCATTACACCACTACCTTCATTTAGATTCAATGTAGTTAGTTAATGTGGTGTAATACAAAAGATATACTAAATACTAGTCTTCCCCACATAGTTAACTGAGTTCCCATGTGATAATTTCATTCAAATACATCATCTTATATTTAAAAATATTTCATATTTATAATTCACAAGCCATTTCTTTTTAACACATACATAACATGAATTCCATAGAATTTTAGTTTCCAAAACACCCTTTTTACGTCATTTTTAAATCAACACTATATTTGAAATTTTATTTTTCAAGTTCTAAATGAGCCTTTGATTTAAAAAATATTTAATATTAATATATATATATATATAATATTCAGTAAATAAATGCATGTGAGAATATATATATATGTAATTAGGAAAACACATGTACATGTGTATATATACATTCATATATATATATATATAAAAGTAGTCATAAAAGGATTTAAATATATATATATATCAAATATTATAAGTATAATTGAAATATTGTGACATTTGAAAACGCCTTTTTAAACAAAAGAAGGAAACTTCTCTTTGAAACCAAAGTATCTATAGAGAATCAAAATCAATGAAGTATAATTCCATTAAATCATTATACAATAATTGTAACCATGGAAAAAATAATAAATCATATTGAAATAGTTAAATAAACACACCCAATTATGTTTAATATAAATTCATAATAACAAAACCCTTTGAAATAACTCTTATAATTAAAAAAACATTTTGAATACCAACCCCCTTAAAAACACCCTTTAGGAACTTAACTAAAAAATAGTATGAATAATTTATAGAGAAAACATTTTAAGGAAATCCAATCATATGAGGTTTGTTATTAAAAAATATAAATTCATAAAAACACCAATCGAGAACAAGTACAGATGAAGTGAGACATTAAAAGATGAATAGATGAAGGTACTAATAGAAAGTTTCATTCCCTAATAATCAAAACCATAAGAAAGTATAATCCAAACCCACTTAGGGTTTAACAAATAGTTTTCATAATTTGGGGGCAAGAAGATAATAAGAGAAAATTAATGTAAAAAAAAGAAGAGATTGGAGAGTGTCATGAACTAACCTAGGTCATCCCTGAATAAGATGCCTAATCTAGTCTATAGTAAGGCCTAAAGGGTATTCCCGATCCCCATGGGCTGGTGATAAATTTTTATTCCTCAAAGAATCACATTTGGGAATGATTTATCCCATTAGGACATAAAAACCAAGATCTTTCAAGAAAAAGGGAAAATAAACAATATCCCAACACATAACATAAATAAAAGTAACTCTAAACAAGTGTAAAATATAATAAGGAAGATCCAGATATAAATAAAGAAAATAAAAAAGTTCCACAAAAACAACACAATTACTGGTATGGGGTTAAAAAAGACAAAATACTACAACATGTCTCTATGTGACATGTAGATCATCATCCTATTATGCCACCATCATAAGTCAAACTCGACTAACATGAGAATTCATCGCCTCTAAGTAGTTTCTTTCCATTTCCTACATCATAAATAAAAATATCTATATACACCCATTGGGTTTACACAGGGTGTGAGATCAAAATCCCAACATGGCCCCACCAAGTGTTCCATAAGTACACTTTTTTAAATAAATAAATTATACTCAATATAAAGGAATAAAATAGTAGGATTTTATCATTTCATAATATTTTATAAAACTGGAAGAATATACACTTTGAAATAATTTTAAAATAAAGGCATGAGACCAAATTTTAACTATCTTAAACATAAAATGTAAATCAACCATTCCATAATAGTTTTAAAAGTACATATTTATAACCCATTTTGAAAATATGAATCAATATCTAAAGATGATAATAAAATAATATATCATAATGGTAAGGAGTCCTAAGGTATATTAGGTTAGGGCTAGCTAGGATAATCACACATAAAATGAACAAGGAAAGATATCTGAGTATGCACTCACATCCCAAGAACATGGGACTATGAATTAGATATCACCATCTTATGTTTATCTGCTTTACCAATGTTTAGTTATTGTTGTCATGTATATCCAATGTCATGGAGGCTAACTATACCTAAGAATGCTCTTCCATGAATACCCACCTAATACCTAGAATCAAATTCTCCCTCTCACTAAGACACCATTTTAATAATTAAAATCATTACAAATTGGTATTTGATCAATCAAAATGTAACTTTATCAATGAAATATAAACATCCCTAAAACCGTGCATAAGAATACATGATATTCATTTTCCGAATTGATTCATTTTCAACATTCAAAATATTTTTCAAGAAATTAAAATCATTCCTTTCAAACATTTAAAACTTATTTTTAAAACAATAAATAAATAATTATTTATATGGAAATATAATACCCCAAGATTTCAAAATAATAGTATGTTCAATAGCATACACAACATGCAACACCGGTCTTTCACAACAATGAAAATTATTATTTAAAAATAAACATTATAACTTAAATAATGAATTGGAAGTAATGATTTGGATTAATCATATTATGAAATTTATATATAAATTTTCTATTAAACACAAATTTATTTATTAATTCTTAGGATATAAACATTCAATTTTTATTAAAGTATTTTTATGCTTCAAAAATACGTTTTCTTTACAAATGATTTTTTTATTTTTGTGAGATATTGTTATAATTAATTTATTCGATTTTTAGAAAATTTATTTGATAAAAAGGGTATCATTTTTTAAATCATATTTTCAAAATTATATTATGGTTAAATTTTTTAATTTTTATGAAAAGATTAACTTTTCAGTGAATATTGAAAAATATCAATTACATAAAAAACTGTCATTTATTTTCAAGTATTTACAAAGTTATATTTTATTTTTAATTGGTTTTAAATTTTAATTAGTTATTTTTTATTAAATATAATCCTATTAATATCATTTTAATTGAAATTATTATTAATTATGGGATAAAAATTTTAAACTGAAAATGCCTTTTTCTAGAAAATATTTTTTATTGTGTTTTGTGGGTTTATTTTAAAAGTAATCTATGAAAATAATAGGAATTTAAATTGGTCAAATGTATCCATATTTAGAATCATAATTTAAAATCTTATTAAATATGTTAAATTTTGTTTTCTTTATTATGTATAGTAACCGTGGTAAATATTTGTAACCTCGATATGGGTAAATCGAGTAATTATGGTAAAAAATAATGTGATAGGGCATTAAAAATATATCCAACAACTACCTTTCTTATATTGGATGATTTTAGTTATAACATCCTCATAAAATATTCAAATATATTGAATCTGGGTTCCTTTTTATTTCAACAATGACCTTAATATAATTTTATGTAAAGAATAAATACAAAATATAACTTTCTTTGTTTAAATATGACTAATACTTTTTAATAGGGATAAAAATTGGTTAGGTTTAGTTCTAAATGATTATATGAAATACGAATGATTTTATTTATCATGTTAATTTATTTTTTATTTTTTAGTTCTAAAATAATTACCTTAAATTCTTACACAACTCCGACAGAGTACTTGTGAAATTAGTATAAAAATCAAGTTAATTATTTTAACAACTATACAAGTAATAATTTTTGGGTGATTTATGGTGTTCCCAGATTTTTTTAGATAAATATAACATATTATTGATGTTTTAAAAGTTTATATTCAAATTCCATTACTATATTAATGTCATTAAAGTCAAACTATGTGAATAATACTGAAAATTAATTTAATGGTATATTATGTTAAATAATTTTTTATTTAATGATTTAAAATTCATAAAAATATTATTTTTGGTCAAATGAATAATTTTATTTGGATAATATTAAAAATATTACATTTATGGTCCACTTTTTATTTTTTATAAACTTTATTGACTCCTATAGAGTAAAAATATTTGATATCACAGCAATCATCAAAAGGGGTAACAAGGGTCAAAATAAGAGATAACGTTGAAAACATCACATAATATTCAAAATTTATTGGATGAGATTATTTAAACTAATAATAATACTAGATTTGAAATATATAATTTTTTCACTTGAACATGAAATTAAGTTATATTAATTTAATACATTAAATAATTCCAAGGGTGACCCTATCTTATAAAAGGACACCACTCCTCCTCTATTCCATACACTTCATGAGCCACTTAGCTTGGAAAAAACATAAAAATATATATTCTTAACTTACTTAGATACATTATATTTTTTATTTTATTCATAAAATATCATTCCTAGGGTCCTTAAGAAGTGATCCAAAGGAGGTTCTTCAAAAGGAGGTAATCGTCTTAACATAGTATTTTTATTTTACTTCTTGTTCTACCTCCTTGAAATATTCTTACCCTAAGATGATATAATAAAATTAGTATATACTCTATGATTAAATGTTATTATGACTATGGTAAACCCCTTCTTCATCTCTTGTTCCATCCTACAGGGAATAAAAACATAGTTTGTGCGTACACGTGGACTACCACCTCCACAAAGCAACATGATTCATTTTCCATCATCAGCTATCATGGATATTTATAATGATGGATTTAACATATATATATATATAACATTAATTACATATTTTTCATTTTTAAATATAATATATCATATTTTTCCTTACCCTCTCATTCGTTGAAAATGATAACATCGTTCGTTCATGCGTGTGGATTAACACCTCCACAAAGCGATGTGATTCATTTTTCATATAATACCTTCATGAATGGTAATAGGGGTGGATTTAATGAAGTTATATGATTTTTATCACATGATAATTATTATCTAAAGATAATATTTTATTTCTTTAATTTCCATCCAATGAAAAGTAAAAATGTTGATCGTGTGCTTGTGGACTACCTCCTCACGAGATGATGTATTTTTTTATGAACAATTTTTATGAAAATATAAAAAACATTTTATATATAAAAATGATAATTATTTTATTATAATTATTCTATATATGATGTAAAAATCTACTCTATGACCACAATCAACCTACCAAATTCATTTTTTAATTATGAACCTAGTATCCTCAAAACACCTGATGTGGACTAAACAGATTAAGTAATTAAATATTTCATTTAAATAAATGAAATAATTGGTTTAATGATAAATAAATTAACCTAAAAAAGTTTCTTTAGAAATTAAATAATTAATATAGTTTTATTATATAGTAGTTAAAGGACATACATAGCAAGTCTGGACTCAGGTTAATGTATTTTTTAACTCATATTCCTTTCATTTAATTATAACACTTCTTCATTGACTTTTTTATTCCAAGATTATGTGTGAATTTATCACTAAATTATTTTAAATTTTATTTAAACTTGTTTTATGTGTATTTACATATGTTTACATAATCGCTTCATGGATTAATTATCACCTCATAATTTATTATCTTTCCAAGGGTTTTCTTTGTCTCAATCTCATTTTCTTGAGATATGTTTCATATAATGCACTATGATTTATTTTTATGGTGTAAATAATTTACCATGAATGAATTTTTAAATATTAAATCATGTAATTAATTGTATTTATAGATTTATTTCATATTATTTATTTTAATTACTTTTTATTCGAAAGCTACCAAAGCTGTAAAGGCTTTATGTTACAATATCATTTCTTTTCAGGATGTTTTATATTTAAATTTCCTTTAGGGGACATTGTATGATATTAATTTATTGAACCAAATCTCTATTATTATCCTTTTTTTATTTTTTAGGTTCACATTATTTCCATTAATTTTTCTCTCTTTAAAACTTAAAATGATCAAGAAAATGTTTTAAAAGAAAATCCATCCTTATTTCCTCATTGGTTAATGAACTTTTTCTTCCATGTGCATAATCTTCAAAAAAAACTTATCAAAGTAATTACATATATTTAATGTTTTTAAAATTTAATTTTCACTAAATTTCAATTTATTTAAAAAAAATTAAAAATAAATCTCCCTAAAACTTTTCCAAACATATATTTTTTTAATTTTTACAAATGTGTGAATGGAATATTTTATTTTAACATATACAACATGAACATATTTAATCATTATCATGACCATTATTTACATTGAATATTACATTATAATTTTCCTTGGATATTTTAAAAGATTATTAATTTCATAATATTTTTTCAATTTTTTGTTTTTTTAAAAGGTACTGAAAGATAAGGGTATTTTCCTCTGTCTTCAAATAACTGTTTTCAAAGTTATTTTAATGGTATTTTCATATATTTCAAAATCCTTAAATTATTTATCTAATTCACTAGAAATATGATATTATGATAACATCCATATTATTTTTTTAAATGTATTACTATGATTTTTATAAAGAGATTGTCTTGAAACTCATTTATTTTTCTATGGGTAAATCAAGTTATAAATGAATCCAAGCTATTGTTAAAAGATTGATGATGAAAATACAAGATTACCTATGTTATATTAATGTATGGTACTTATAAATTATTGATGATTATGGGTGACCCTAATATAGCTAATGGATATGGGTTATCCTAATATATCTCTCCAATTACTTGGGTATTATTCTATGTCTTTAAAGGTAAGAAGAAGGGATTTAACCAAGGTGGTTTCTCCTATGGATTTAACTAGGATCTAGTTATTTTTGACACAAGTGAACACAGGTGATGAAGATAATTTTCCAAGACACAAAAATGTTTTATATATTCTTTATATGAGTTTTAATGGTTACTTTTATCAATATTGGAATCATATGCCTCTTGATTATTTATTCTTATGACTCTTTCCTTTTTTAAAGATAAATTCCATGTCACATGTTTCATGATACTGGTTTTTATAGGTATGAATTATCTTATGTAATGATCATCCACTTGGAATATATTCTCATAACTTTATTATCATATTGTTCTCATCGAAGATATTTAGTTTTTAATTCCTATGTTTACCCTTACTAAGAATTTGAGCTCACCCTTCTTATGATTCATTTTCCAAAGTTATAAAGAAATATGTTAAGTAATATATGTCTATAAGGGTTTTATGTGGGTGATGATGTAGTTATAATTTTGAACAATAAAAGGTAGGTATGGTGGAAAAAATGCTTACTTAATTACATGAGTAATGTTTTGTAAGATTTTATCCCAATTATCTAAAAATATATACCTAAAAGGTGCTTGGGTATTTAAGAAATCCGTTATTTTTTGTTTAATGTTGTATGTATTGTATTGTTAAAATTGGGTTATGTTTATCAGTATCAAACCATAAATATAAGGGTTATATTTTAACATCTAATCTGAGACTGTGGGTTCTAGGATATTATAGTTGGTATTAGAAAAGGGTTTAGATAACTTTGTATATTTATAGGTTTTCATGTGTGGTTATCTTAAGAGTTATGGGAACTATCATGGGTTTATAATTTTAAGGTTGATCATATGTTCAATGGAGAAAATAATATTTTTAAGGTCAGAAGTGATGATACATTAAGGTGATTTAAACCATTTACTGGGTTTTAGGAAGGATAATCCATTAAAGTTATTGTGGTCTATTAGATATTGGGTAAATATTAATTGTAAAAAATTTATTTTGTTACAAGGTATTATTTTTGGTGATATGTTTGATCAATCTAATGACCACCTTTTAGGTTAGTATCAAAATTTTATTCTTACTATTTGTGTGACGTTTACAACATTATATGATTTTTTAGTGATCCAAGTTATTTTGGGGAAAACATATTTTAAATAGTTTTATGGTCTAGATATTTATGGAATTATATCTATTAAAAATCATGTTTTATTATTGAATTTTTGGTCATTAATGTTTTTCATCTCTATATAAAGGTTTATTTTTGAATTATCTTATCATGTGTTATAAATTTTGGTTTTATTAATGACAGTAAGAATATATTTTCATAATTTTATATAACTCATGGTTAATTGAATGTTGATTATATTACTTCAGGTATTAAATATTCATAAACATCATTTTAAGTAAAAGATTATATAGAGGTGGGGATTGATTAAAATACACAACCAAAGAATGAAATTGTGTTTATAGATTTGAATAAAATCAAGTAAGTATATTTTCTTATCCTATTAGTATAGATGGTAATGGAATTCCATAACTCTATGAAAAGGGTCCTTTAATAAAAAAAATTGTCCTATTACCTTTATTTCTGATGAAGTTAGGGTCTTCGAAATCCCTTATTTATTTATTGTTTTTTGGTCATTAACTTTCTCATGACCATTCACATTCTTATGATCAATTTTTTATATCACTTCCCATCATTATTTGGACATTAATTCTCACCTACATACCTATATTTTAACTTACCACTAATGATATATTATTTTTAAACATAGTTATGTTTTATTCTAGATGACCTTAACATTTCCCTTTCCGTCTTTTCAAAAGGAAGTTTTATTAAACCTTTTTATGGTGTGGGTTTTCAACAAAGATATTTTCAAATGTTAAACCTTTTATTACCAAGTTAAAGATAACGTTGTGAGGATGAAATTTATTAAATTGGGGAATAATGTAAAACCTATATATTTTAAAAGAATAATATGTTCGATAGCACACTTGACATGCAATTTCAAGCTTCAATGACTGTGAAATATTATTATTTAAAAAATATCACTATAACCTAGCCATTAAATTGGTAGGTATGAATGGGAGTAACCAAAATATGATATATATAAATATATAAAGTTCCTATTGAATAAAAATTTATTTATCGATTCTTAGGAAATAAGCACTCATTTTTTTGTGAAGTCGTTTTATGCTTTCAAAATGTGCTTTCTACAAAAATAATTTTTTCTGTGAGAGAATATTATAATTAATATCTAAAATTTTTAGAAATTTTATTTTTTAAAATAGATATATTTTTTTAAATCATAATTTTAAAATTATATTTGGGTGAAATTTTATATTTTTCTAAAAGGATAAATTTTTTAGTGAATAGTTAAAAGTATATATTTTATAGAAAATTATGATATCCTTTCAATTATTTACAAAGTTCTATTTTATTTTTTATTGGTTTTAAAATTTAATTAGTTAATTTTGATTTGAAATAATCTAATTAATGTTATTTTAATTGAAAATATGCTTAATTTTGGTAGAAAAACATTTTTTATACTTTAAATACATGTTTTCGAAAAATATTCATCACGGTTTGTGGGTTTATTTTAAAATTATGTTCTGAAACATATAGGAATTGAATTTTATAATATTTATTTCATATTTTTAATCATAATTTCCAAATTTGGTAAAAATTAGAACTTTATATTAGGTCATTTTGAATAGTAGTCATGGTAAATATTTATCACCTCAATAAAGATAAATTGGGTAATTATGGTTAAAAATAATGTGGAGGGATTTAAAAATATATCTAACATTATATTTATTTCTATTTTATGATTTTTTTTACCATACTCATCCAATATTATAATATATGGAAACTTGGTTTTATTTTTTTTCAATAATGGCGTTAATATTATTTTTCACAAAGAATAAATACAAAATGTAACTCTATTTGTTTTAATATATAGAATATTTCACTACTAGAAAAATGAACTACATTTATGTATTTATATCCATAGTTTAAATGATCTCTAGCTATAGGGTGATATATAGACACAACCAAAGGGTTGTGCATGGCAATAGGTCCAAACAAGTTTATCTCTATTAGGACTTTCCTCTCCACCTGTAAATCCTCTCTCTCCCTAAACCCACTCCCTAGGTGATTACTCCATTTCAATTAATCCTCACCTCATCCCCCTCCTCCTCCTCTCATGATTCCTCCTCCCCCTTCAGCTCCAATGCAACCAACAAACCTCCCCACTGACTCAACTCTGACACAGCTCTGAGGCCTCTCTGCCAATGTGGCTCCGGTGCTATTAGCCCACATCTCCACCGACATGACCTCACCACCTCCCTGCTGAAACAGCTCCAAACCCCCCCCCCCCCCACCTCACCGTGAACCTCCTCTAATGTAGCTTTTCATGCTCTGATGTGGCCACACTACCTTCCACGGTCCTCCGATACAACTACCCCACCACCACGATATCCTTCTCCTCCAACGTGGCCTCCCCACCTACCTAATTTCTCACTCAAACACATCCCTACCCTCACAATCCACTGATGTGATTTCTCTCTAACCCTATTGGAGGGCACTAGGTAAATCCTCCCTTTAGTTATTTTTCATGAAAAATTCATACCTTGTACCCTTCTATTGAATTTAATCTATATAACTAGTTACGGTTTCCAGAAGTAGATGTTGGTTTGAATTTGAAGCTTAAATCCATAACACTATTTTGGTTTCTTGATCAGGGATAGTGGGATATCCTACATAAATTCAAATTTAAATGTTCTCTGAACAGTAAAGGTATAGATTATACCTCATACCTCTTCCTTTATCACCATTTTTGTGTCTCATCATTATCAATATCATTTCACTATTTTTTAACTTATCATTTGATCTGTCATGCTATATTTCTGTTTTCTATCATTTCACATATGTTTCATGTGATCAGGACCCTATCATCAATGGAATACAACAACATCTCATTTTTTAAATTTTATTTGATTCAAGATATATTGGGATGTGTTTGTTTGGATCAATTTAGATTATGTCAAGACGTTTCTTTTTTATTTGGCTCAGTTCTATCTGGTTCAATTCCATTTAGTTCCCTTATAATTAGTTATGTATCGTTCTATTTAGATATTTTTTAGTTTTTTATGATTAAATTTTATTCTATTGTATTTGGTTCATTGTGATTTGATTTTTCTAGGTTTGGTGTTATGAAACTTCAGTCAATTCGGTTTATGTATATTGTGTTTCATTCAAGTGATCTATAGTATAGTTATCTTGGGTCAATTTTATTAAATTTATATATGTTTTATTTCCTCATTTATTATCGCTTCATCTATCCTAAATTCACTCCCTATAGATTCAGTCTCATAAATATGAAGCAATACAAGAAATGTCATACCCTTTTATTTTCATTTATCCTTCATGTAAATAATTATAATTTCATGAATATTTGAAATGAACCTTCTATGATTGTGGTGCCTTGGGTTTCAGTGAAACCTAATCCATAACTTCCTCTTATAACTCATCAAGACATGGAAATCACATCATGGAATAACTATATAAAAATACTCTAGCCATTTTCGAGTTGGTATCCAACTTAGATAGCTCTATGACATAGGTTTTATCTTTGAATCCTGTGTACAAATAACCTTTTATATCTCTTATCATCAAATTCATTTAATCTTAATTTTAGATGTAATTATGATGTTTAGACCATTCAATAATGGTACAATATCACCTAAATGAAATCTTTTCGTTAAAATAACCATTCAAAAAAATTCTCTGACTTTTAATATTTATAATGACTTTATAATTCATACAAAGTAAAAAATTCATATATGCATGAACCATTTTCACTAGATATAGACAATCGAATTTTGCAATAGACTAACAATGTATGTTTATTCTTCGGTACATATTTCACTGCCCACTATTTTATAAACCTTTACACTAGATATAGGTTTAATGATCTATATTTCATTATATTAATTCATATTCTTCATTGTTTGACTTGGATTCATTAACAACATAATTTTCAATACATTTCATAATATCCTTTTGATTATTTTCCAAACATCAGTTATTACCATTAAAATAAGTTTCTCATTGTGGTCATTAAACTCCACACTACATTTCACTTTAAATGTGATACTGTATTACACTTTGCAAATTCTTATGTTGACATGATATTTTTAAGACTTTGATTTATAGATGGTCATGCTTTTTTTATATATTTTTATCAATATTGTGATGCATTTGATGAATTTATTTCAAAAATATATTTTTTGTTCATATATGTTAGTTTTAGAGAATATGGTTGTGGGTATTTTTGGTGTTTTGTGTGTATATATATATATATATATTAGTTCTTATATTCACCCTTGATATGTTTTAAGGACATTTAGGATCTAGTTTGAGTAGCCATTGAATCATCCAATAAGTTACATCATCAAAACACTCAAAATTTGATTGTTATCACCAATCATGATGTGACTATAAACATTGAGATGCAACCATGTTCTTCATGATGCAACAAGGTACATCGTAGTGAGATATTACTATTTCTAAAAATTTTTTACCTCCCAACTACTCAACCCCCAAGGGCATTGTGGTGTGATCAATCTCCATTGTCACGTGACCTACAAAACCTCAACACCTGAGGGGCATTGAATTTTCATGTCCAGCAACACAGTGGCATGACCACGAGTCAGTAAAATCATATCTCCCTTGCGACGTGATTGTCTCTTCAGCACTAAAATTTCTTCTTAACATCATCCTTCAAATCCAATCTTCTTTAAATCTCTTCCAAACATCCAAATGGTCTTCACCTCTTTGAAATTATCCAATTCCACTTGAGTTTCAATATGATTCATATGTTGACTGATGTGTTGACAACAAAATCCAATACCAAAGTCATAAATCATACCCACATGACTATAAACTAAAAATCTCCCCCTATGACACAAATACCTTCAAGGGAACCTTCAATATAAAATAGTTTCTTTGTCACAACACATGTATTAGTTTGTGAGAATGGTTGCACATTTCTATTTATGTTATCAAGTTCTACATATATTTTTATAGGCCTATGTAATAAGAACTGAATAATTAAATGTATTTCTTAGAACAATAAGATTAGTGAGCTCCTTTGAATATTTCATAGGAATAATAAGATTAGTTAGCTCCTCCCCCTCCCCGACCTTCCCTCATGCACTGTGAAACCCTACACCACTCCCCCTCCTTCATTCCTCCTTCACTCGTAAGTGGATGGTGTAGGGGGGACTGGTGAAGGGGGTTGGGGGTTAGGGGATGGTGAAGGTGGGGGGGGTGTACAAGAGGGGTTGGGGGCTGGTGCAGGGGGATAGGGTGGGGGCTGGTGTAGGGGGACTGGGGGATGAGGGTGACTAGTGCATGGGGCTGGGGGGTATCACACGACTGGGGGTGGGGGCTGGAGGGGATGGGGGCTGGTGTATGGGGGGATGGTATGGGGGCTGGGGGATAGTGGAGGGGGTTGGTATAGGGGGTTGGTTTAGGAGGAGAAGGGGGAAGGGGGCTGGGGGTGACTGGTGCTAGTGCAGGTGGGGGTGGGGGCTGGTGTAGGGGGGTTGGTGGGAGGGGAGGTTAGTGTTGGGAGGGAGGCTGGTGCAGGGGTGAGGGTGGGCTGGTGAAGTTGGGGGTGATGGTGTAGGGGGGAGGGGCTGGTGGGAGGGGAAGGGGGCTTGTGGGAGGGGATTCTAATGTAGGGGGAGAGGAAAGGTTGGTGCAAGGAGGAGGCTACTGGGGTAGGAGGCTGGTGTAGGCAGGGGGAGGCTGGTGTAAATGGGGGAGGGGGTAGTGTAGGGGGATGGGGACTGGTGCAGGGGGGTTGGGGATCACTCATTTAGTGTAGGACCTATGCAAAAGGACTAGATTAGAGAGGGTATGGTTAATTTCATTGGTAATTAGTTTAATTGGTGATAAATATATTTGTTTTGAAACTCAATCAATAGTGCTATAGGGTTTTGAGTTCACTTAATTAGGAAAAGGAACCCAACCAAAGAGGGATGTTGTTGATTTATTCCAATATAGGTACTTCAATCATTTTTTGAATCATAGGAGTAGTTAGATTAATTTTAATTATCTATGTACATTCATTTTTTCATGGGGATATTCGATGATAGGTTGATGGGAAATTATAATCAAATCTTCTAAAATTGTCCCTTTAATATATTACAAAACTCGCATGGATTATAAATATTAGCTAAATTTAATAAATTATTGTATGATACCTCACTAAAAAGGTAGTATTTGAGTTTTTCGATATCTAAACCTAGTAATCTTACTCTTTAGATTGATCATGATTGTGGTTAGATCTTCATACATCTCCTTCATTAAATCCTTTTCATGTTTTTTAATGTTTTAATTATTTCTTTCATCACTTTAACATTCACAAAATCACCTTTATATATCTTACTTATAGGATTAAAGATTTCTATTTCATGTGAATACATCACCTGAATACTTGTTTTAATGCACTCCCTATTGTGACAAAGACTCTAGAAGAAGTATGCAATCTTGATATGGGTTAGTATTTCTTTTCCATTAGTTAAATTGAATTTCAAGCCTTACTATTTTTTTACTTGAAACATGTGAATTTTGTTTATTGGGATTTGTTTGAAACTGTATGCATATAGTATTAGATAATTAAGTACTGATTTAGGTTCATCGAAATACAAACCTAGGTTTATGAATTGTTTTCGGTTAGGTCAAAAAAATCAAAACATGGGTTTCTTATTAATCTAGTAGATTGTATTCCCTATAACATGGGTTTATTCTCAATTAATTTTTTGAGAAATTGATCTTAGTATTAATTAACATAATAATAACAAAAATAAGATATTTTGTTGAGAAAACTCTAGGGATAAAAATTAAATAAAAGTGATAAAGATTTACAAATTTCAAGAAATAAATGCCCCTCAATAGACTCTGAAGCATTCAAGAATCAGTTTTAACTTCCAAACCAACACCACAGTTAAAAAGAGTATCTTCATCGACATTACCTTCCCTAAAAATATGAGACACAACAAAATCAATTTGTGCACAATAGAGCATTATGTACTCCCATATAACCTAAATTATCCATGAAGGAGAATTTTTCATGAGCTGGTATGAAATATACTAAGAATAGTATAGTTCCTGCCAAATCTTGTTCCAACCATTGTGATGGGCTATTTTAATCTCCACAATAACTCCCTCTATTTCTTCTTCATTATCCACCACCACCCTATAGATCCATCTATATTTATTTCAATCCAAACTATTATAGGTAATTTACAAATAATATAAATAAATACATTATAATTCCAATAGTTTTCATGGATAACTAACCTGTCAAAGACCATGAACACCCTAATAGAATTTCCAGTAAGACTATTTTTCTTAAAATAAGACAATATGACAACTAATAGAAGGTTATTTATAGCTATATTAAGATCAATAACACACCCCTCATTTCTATTTGTTTTCTGGCTCCACCAAATTATATACCATGCTTCTGAAACAATAGTTATAAGAAGATTCTTTAGTTGAGGATAGGCCTCTTAATTATTGCAGAAATCTAGTAGACCAGTAGGTGCATCATTAGGGAAGTACTCCACTTCATTAAAGTGGGATATAATTCCCCAAACAGATCTTACAAACGAGTAGTGAAAAAATAAATGAGATGTATTGTCTTTTACAGCCATAAAAATGCTGCAAATTGAGAAAATCCTGACCCCAAATTTTATAAGAATATCATATGTGGTCAATCTTTTCTTCAGCACTCTCCAAATGAGAATGGACCTAGAGGGTAGTATCCAATGTCTGATTGTTTAAAGTTCCAAGTCTTTTTGGTTCCCACACAAGAGTATCTTTTGTGGGTATAAAATTATAGTATATAATATCTATGTTTGATGGATATTCTAATAGAAGGCAGAGCAAGTCTTTAATATTGATATCAATATCTCTAAAATGTTCATAATGATCTTTTAAGTAAACAATGGATTTGTTTTACTGATAAAATCAGAAAACATACTGAGAATGAAATGATATTCAAATGATGCTTCGTCTATGGTGTTCTATGGGAATGAGAGTGGGGATACATTGAAATACATGGATCTACTTAGTGCTATTTCTAGTGCCAATTCTGAAGTTATCCCTTTTCTTCTAGTTATGGAAATATGCAATAGTTATACCCATTCAAAGGTGATTCTAAGTGTTTATCTAGATTTTGTATGAATGGTGTTATATTTGCTTTAATAACTTCTAGTGGATCCCCTAATGTTATCTATTTTCTTATAGTTATGGAATATTAAATATAATATAGTCATACCCATTCAAATGTGATTCTAATTTTTTAGCTAGATTTTGTCTGAATGGTGTTTTATTTTTTTTAACTATGACAAAAAGGAGTGGTGGTGGTCTATTTCCCAAAATTCTATATGGGGTTTAGAAGGCCTCAGGGTGCCAATTTTTTCGATAATTAGGAGTCTATATCCACAGTTCTGAACCGTGGATATAGTCATATTTCCACAGTTCTAAACTGTGGCTATAGTCTTATTTCCACAGTTCAAAACCATGGTTTTAAGTCTTTCATGGAATTTTCTACTCCCATAGTTGTAAACTATGGTAGTAAACCTATTACCACGATTTTGAAGCATGGTAGTAGCCCTATTTCCATAATTTTGAACTGTGGCTATAGGTATTGTCTTATAGCCATGCTAATAGAATCCAAAACCCATTAAACTATGGCTATTACCTATATCAATGGTTTTGGGGTCTATAGCTATGGTTTAAAACTGTGGCTATAGCCTTGTTTTCTATAGTGTTCTTAATAGAAATAAAAATAGGTTACGATTGGTTATTAATGGTTATTTAAAATATGAATTAATTTTTTTAATCATGGTAATTTATTTTTAATTTTTAGTGATGAAATAGTTACCTTAAATGTTTACATAATGCTAACACAATGATTATGCAAGGAGTAGAAAAATCAAGTAAATGATTTTAAAAACTATAAAATTAACAATTTTTTAGTGATTTATGGTGTTTTATTAACTTTTTAGATACATATAAAATTTTAGTTATGTTTTAAATTTTTATATTTTAATTATATTACTATATTAATGTCATTAAAGTCAAACTATGTGAATAGTCCTTAAAATGAATTTAATGGTATATTATGTTAAATAATATTTTATTTAATAATTTATAATTCCTAAAAACATTATATTTGACTAATTAAATGATTTATGGAAAATTAAATAAACACTTATCCACTTATGGTTCACTTTTACTTTTTTATTAACTTTCTTGACTCCAATAGAGAAAAAAACTTTGATATTGTGATAATCGTCAAAAGGGTTAACGAGGGTTAATACTAAGAGATTAGGGTGAAAACATAACCTAAAATTGATAAAATTTTATTTTATGAGAGGATTCATAATAATAAAAATAATAAATTTTAAATAAATAATTTTTTTCCAATTGAAAATGAAAATGAATTTATATTAATTCAATAAATTAAGTAATTCCAAGGGCACCCCTCCCCTCTCTTATAAAAAGACACCACACCCACTCTCTTCCTTACAATTCATAAGAAAATTTTCTCCAACAAAAATATATATTTTATTAACCTCGTTATATAAATTCCAGATGTTTTTTTATTCTTAAAATACCATCCCATGGGTCATTAAGAAAATATCCAAAGGAGGTTCTTCAAAGAGGAGGTAATCGTCTTAACCGAGAATTTTCATTTTACATCATATTATACCTCTTTAAAATTATCCTACACCATAATATTATAATAAAATAATTATATCCAATATTATTAAATTTTATTATGACTATGGTATAACCCTTCTTCATTTCTATTTTCATCCCATGGGGAATGAAAATATCATTCATGCATACATGTGGACTACAACCTCTAAGAAGTTTTGTGTTTCATTTTACATCAACGCCTTTCATGGATGTTTATAACTATGAATTAAATTTATACATATGATATTCATGAAATAAGTATAATTATTTAAATATAATATATCATCCTTTTCATTACCATTACATCTATTGGAAAATCATAACGTGGTGCATATGTATATGTGGATTACCACCACTTCAATGCAATGTGATTCTTTTTTCATGTATTACATTCATAGATGGTAATGGGTATGGATTTAATGAGGTTATTTTATGTTTATAACATAATTATTATTATTTAAATATAATATAATATTTTATTTCTTTATTTTCCTTACAAAAAATAGTAAGAATATCGCTCATCTGTATGTGCAGACTACCGTCTCGGAGCCGATGTATTTTTTTAGTGATTGATTTTAAATTTTAAATATGATTTTTTTGTGTATAAAAATTATAATTATGTCATGATTATTATTCTGGATATTATTTAAAAAATACCCCTTTGATCATGGTCAACCTACCAAATCCATTTTTCAATTATGAGTTAAACATCCTCAAAACACCCAACATCAAATTAACTGATTAAGTAATTAAATATTTCATTGAAATAAATAAAATATTTGGTTTAATGATAAATTAATAAACCTATAATAGGTTATTAAATAATTAAATAATTAATTTAATTTTTTTATACAATATTTAAAGGAAATACTTAGCAAGTCTCGAATCAAGGTAAGGGGTTTCCTAACTCAATTTCCTTTTGTTGGGTTATAACACTTCTTTATTGAATTTGTTATTCCTTGATTACATACGAGTTTATCTATAAATTATTTTATTTTTTATTTACAATTTTTTTATTTATATTTTCATATGTTAATAAAATTACTTCATGGAATGATTATCACTTCAAAAGTAATGATCTTTAATAATGTTTTCATTATCTCAATCTCATTTTCTTAGAAATGTTTCATATTGTGCACCATGTTTTATTTTTATGGTGTAATTAATTCCCCATTAATTAATTTTGACATATTACATCATGTAATTAATTGGATTTATAGATCTATATGATATTCTTTTTTCAATTACTTTTGATTCAAATGTTATTAAAGAGGGAAATAATTTATTTTATAATTTCATTTCTTTTATTGATTTTTTATGTTCAAGGTTCGTTTAGGTGGAATTTTATGATAATAATTTCTTAGACCACATATATATTCTTATCCTCTGGTTATTATTTATTTTAAAATGGTTTATTTTTATTTTTATATTATAGATAATTTTTTTAAAGAAAATTAAACCTTATTTCCTCATTGGTTGATGAAATTTTTCTTCCTTGTACATACTCTTAAAAATTATTTTATTAAAGTTATTATATATAATTTAAATTTTTTAAAATGTTAAATTTCACTACCTTTGACTTTATTTACATATATTTAAAAATTAATACGTATAATTTTTTTCTGAATAATTTATTTTTTACATTTTACAAATGCGTGAAAGGAATTTTTAAATTTTAATGAAAATGGCTTTAAAATATTTACTCTCTATCATGAATGTTATTTGATGTAAATATTCCTTTAAAAGTTTACATGGTTATTTTAAAATAAAATAATTTTCTCAATTATTTTAAATTTACCAAAAGATAAGGGTATTTTCCCTAGTTCTCAATGAAATATTTTAAATGATCTTTTAAAGGCATTTTTATCTATTTCAGTATCTATTTAATGATCCCTCTACTTCAATAGGAATATTATTTTATGATACCATTTATATTCTTTCTCTGTATGTATTATGATTATTTTTTAAATATATTATCATGAAACATGTATCTTTTCAATGGGTAAATCATGTTATAAAGAAATACAATATGTTGTTAAAATATTTAGGATGAAAATGAAATATTCCATCTATTATATTCATGTATGTTACTTGGAAAATATTTATGATGATGGGTGAACTTTATATAGATCATGATGATGGGAGAGAATGATATAGATTATATAAAAAGTGAGCCCTATATATATCTATAATGCATTAGGTAATGTTACTTATCTTTAAAGGAAAGAAGGAGGGAGTTAACCAAAGAGGTTTCTCCTGTAGATTTAATTGGTCAACAATTATTTCTGAAAAGAGTGAAAATTAGTGATAAAGATAATGTTCCAAGATACTATAATGTTTTCTCTTTCCTTTCTATGAGTATTTTATGGTTCTTTTTAAAAAGATTAATATCACATGGATTGTGATTATTGTTTCTTATAACTCTTGACTTTATTAAAGATTTATCCCTTGTACCTTGTTTAATGATCTAGGTTTTTATGGGTATGAATTCTCTTAGGTAATTCTCATTCACTTTGAATATATCCTCATACCTTCATGCTCATTTTGTACATACAGGAGATATTCAATTATAAATGAATATGTTTACCCATACTAAGAATTTACGCTCACCCTTATTATGTTTCTTTTCACTAGGTTATAAAGAAATTTATTAAGTAATGTTTGTCTATAAGAGTTTCATGTGGATGATAGTGAAGACATAATGTGGAATAATAAAATCTAGGTATATTAGGTAAAATTATCACTTAAATACCTTATCAATGTTATGTAAGAGTTTATATTAATACTCTAAACCTAATAGGTCCTTGGATATATAAGCAATACAATATTTCTATTTGATGGTGTATTTTTTGTATGGATAAAATTGGGACATGTTTATCAGTATCAAGTCAGAGATATGAATATTATGTTTTTAGCACTAGATCTAGGAGTATAGGTTTAGGGTTGTTATATACAAATACATTTTATGAAACCACTAAACTCAAACACTAGAAAACACAAATAACCAAATGAAACACACAAGATGATGGGATAGGAGGATCCTAAGAGCTGATAAAAAGCCCTAAACCACAAATCCACCTCATTAAATTCAAATCCAATAGAACCAAGGTTTTTATTGCCTTAAAGTGAAGTGAAAACCTAAGAAATGAGGAAGGATCAATATAAGTAGAAGAAATACACTTACTATGGTGATCCTCATAGATATAGAGTTAAATTCCATCATAATAGAACCAAATATAGAGGGAGGGAGGAGTGTTTATGAGAGTGATATTGTTGGTTTTGAGACTTCAAAAAACGAGGCAACAATTTTGTTAAGTATAACAAATGAAAAACTGGGAAACCATTATTTTTAAATCTGGACTGATGGTTGAATGGAATGAAATGTTATTTCATCCCATACACCACTAATTATAAAACATTTGCTCATCACCTCAATAATTTAGGACTATTAATGGAATAAATAATTCTTTCACACTCTGAATGTCTACATCAATTGTATTGTGACTCCTTTGAACATCCAAAACACCAAAAAATGGGTATAATTGATAAGAAATAAAAAAATAGATATATAAAATCATTTCTTACATAAAATAAATATTGGGATGTGATAATATACCCATCGTATCACTTTATATCCCCAGAAAGTCAGGTCATTGAAGGTTCATCCAAAATTAAGTGAGGCCACTACTCCCTCATATATGATTCCCACCCCCATATTTCATAAAAAAAATTATGTGTTTCTATAGAAATCGAACCAGTATAATAGTTATACTATATAGGACCATTTACTAGGAATTTAATATTTGGATGGGTTACTCAACCATTGACATATCTGGTTCAAAAATTGAGTTCCTCCCAATTCAGAATGTGAGAAGGATCAGAATGATACTTCTTCAGTTGATTCACATGGAACGTATCATGGATCATGGTCAACTGAAGTGGTAATGGAAAATGATATGAAACCTTTCTGATCTATTCAACAATATCAAAAGGAACCATATATATGGAAGTTAATTTCCCTTTTATTTGAAAACCATCAATGACCCAACTGAGTTAAAACATTCAAGAATACCTGATCACCAACCAAAACTCCAAAATATAGAGATAGTGATCCATATAATATTTATGATGACTTTGATCCATATCCAACCATTGACAAATAGTTTATAACTTATTTATAGTCTTCTAAATAATACTTAACCCAACCAATGTAGTTTAACTGAAATTAGAACAGCAAAGGGGTGATCTGCAAGGTTGTACATACAAGGATTCAAAGGTTGAAATTAAAATTAAATAATGGTAACAATTATTATATGAAAATTCAACCAGTCATAAATGAAAATCTTAAACACCTCAAATGTCTATAACAAACACATATCATGTCCTCTAAAATTGGATTCACTCCCTCTATTTGACCATCTGTATGGGGATGGTAGTTTGTGCTTAGACTAACTCTAGAAATAATCACCTCCTAGAATAATAGATAAAACCAAGAGTCAAAATGAGGTTCTCTATCGAAAATGATAGCTAAAGGAATCCCGTTTAACCTCATAATCTCCTAAACATATAAAGTTCTTGAGTCTCCAACCTTGGTTTTATCCAGAATTGGGATAAATGAGTCAACTTAGTTAATCAATCAATCACCGAAAATATGGAATTATTCCCTCATGAATTCCATACTTTCCTAATGATGAACTCTATAGAAACCTCCACCTACTTTCATACTAGAACAGAGAGTGGTGGAAGTAAACTAGAAGTCTCTTGGTTCTTGGCCTTAATCTTCTAAAACATATGAATATAGGATATAAAATTAGTTATATCCCACTTAAAACCAGGACACCAAAACCAACACTTCATATCATAATACATATTAGTAGTTCCAAGATAAATGAGCCACTGAGAGAAAGGAAACTACTCCAAAACAAACTTTCTCAAGGCTAAAAGAAAAATACAATGGTTATTAAAACAAAGAACACCCTCTGGGGAGAAATACCACTTGGAGATGGTATCCCCACCATATAACGAACTCCTCATACTCAAGAATTAATTATACCATTGTTTCTCCTTGAAAAGAAACTCAATAAGATATGGTTTCAATTAAATACTCACTAGAGAAAAATTAGTCCCTTCTACTTTTTCATCAAGGTGAATCACATAAAAAAGTCCCATGAGGTTCCATTCATCTCTTGACTCCATCATAGTATAAGAGAAAAACTACCTACTAAGTGCATCATAAAAACATTCTCCTTTACTTATGTGTAGGCGATGTCAAAGTCAAATGACAAAAGGTTCTCCACCCATCACCTCTATCGAAGTTTCATGTCTTTTTGAGAAAAGAAATAATTCTAAATTTTATGGCTAGAAAAATGGTGAAAATTTACCCAAAAATGTAATTCCTTCAACTCTTGATGGTGTTCATTACTTCAATAATTTCTAGGTAATGGGTGGGGTAATTTTTCTTGGGTAACCAAAGCTGACGAGACCTATGCGCAACTACATGATCACCTTAAATAAGAATACAACCTGATCCTATTCCTGAAGAATCAAAGAACATCATATATCCCTAACCAAATTTTGGAAAGATAATAATGGGATATGAGGTCAAACACCATTTAAATTCATCAAATGAAGCTTGATATCTCAAATCTAAAATTAATTTCACTCCCTTTTTAATGATTATTTTCAATAACAATTCCATCTTTTAGAAATTCTCTATAAACTGATGGTGAAATTTTAGGAGACCAAATAATCTTTGAATCCTAGATACATTTATTGGTTCTTCCTATGACATGAAATCCTTTACTTTCATAAGATAAACTGAGATGTTGTAACATCCCCAACCTTGTTCTCTCTCTAGTGACAGAGTTGGTTGGTTATATGACCTTAGGCACACCGCAACATATACCATAGATTTTTGACTAGTATCAAGGGTGTAAGGAATATAGTATGTAGACTATACCCTTTGGTAAATAGATGCAACAAGAGTGTGAAAATAATATCATAGTAGTGGAAATAACATAAACAATATAAATAATTTAACAGGAAACTAAAGATAAGAAATGAAAAATTGAATAAATCCAAATAATAATAGTGTAATGTAATGAAAATATGAATGTAAATAAATGAATTACTGAAAGTTATATAGATAAAAGACAATAATACTATAAAAGTATCTAAAGACCCTGGTCTTAAACCCCATGTCGGTCTCTTCTCCAAGATCCAACCCATATATTGATATAAAAATCAACAACAGGGTCCCTTTACCTTCTCCAAACATGTATCCATATAATCTATATAGGCACCAAATGGTTCCCCATTTAGGGTGTGAGTATTACTTAGTAGGTCGACACTACCATGTAAAAACAATTTAGTATATTAAATATAGAGATAAACAAAGTATTGATGGCATGGATTGGGTAACCAATCCATGTCGCCTCTTTGAAAAAAAAATAAACAAAGTATTGATTTAATGAATAAATATTATCCACAAAGAAAAATTATTGATCCCCCAAGATATTGGTTAACACCCAGGGTCAGCCAAAATTGGTTCAGCTCCCTGTCGGATATCTTTAGATAAAAGTGGATCCTACTGTATTAGTACAGATCACCAAATTGGGGGCTAATTCTACCATCGATATTGAATCACACAAACATAAAATTAAAAAATTTCCTCTTCCCATAAGCTTTCTAGAATCTCACCCTCATATATTCAAAGATAGTGCATCTAGTCATCAGACATCCAATGTAATCATGCACTATTAACTCGGGCATCAATTACCTATGTACCTAGCATTCAGACTGTATGAAATCATGCACCATGCACTCAGGCATCATGAGTTATATCAAGATAACTCAACATGCCAATAAGTATCCCACCCTAAGGAATCAATCACATCGATGTCACATAACCTCAAAAGATAATAAAGCAATTTGTAAGGAAAAAATACAACATAAAAGATATATCACCATAAGGAACAATGATCAATTCATCAAATTATCATTTTTCTATCAAGTTGTTTTCCATAAATCCATGTTTCCAATTATTTTCATAAATATATATAACAATTTTCATTTATCATTTAACCCTAAGGTTATTAATATATCAATTAAGAAAATTTATCTGAGGTGATTATAGCTTAAGAAATCACACAAATTACATGCTATTCAAATTCATAAGATTAATTTAATAATCAATCATCTTTTCAATATCTCTCATGGCTCAAATGTCAAGTTGGCCATGTTTCAACAAGGTCCAAGTCTGGCACACCTATAGAGTGATCGTAGGTCTTAGTCTCGATGCCTATAGACCCAACATGATCCAATAGATAGACTAAAAAGGATTATTATTTAATTGGGATTATCCAATTAATTAGGCCACATGCATAGTGTTCCGGCAAGATCTTAAAAAACACACATACTAAGGATAATTAAATTTGACAAAAGGGATGATATTTAGACCACCCACCAAGAAAGAAGGAAAGTTGTTGAAAAAACCTCATGTTTGTGGTAAGTATAAAATTCCTCCTTCTATTCAATGAGAATTAGAAATTCCATCAGCAAGGGTTTAAGAAGAAGAATAATAACCAAAAGTATTACCTTAAATATATAGCCTCGTAATTCCAAGAACTGGCATAGTATCACTTCTAGTTTGAAGGGTATTCTTAGAAATCACCGCTGGAAGGGATGTAATCAAGAAGGAGGTATGCATTAGAAAAATGAGATGTGGGATGGTTTTAAATTTTTTTAGGCATGAATAATTCATGATGTGAATTTATTTCACATTTTGGAAGCATTGATTCCCTTATTTTCCTTAAATCATCTCATATAGGAATAAAAAAACATAAAATAAGAATTTCATGTTGAGAAATATATTCATGACAAAAGTTTCTTTTCATTGGGTTAAAGTAATTTTAGGGGGTGTTAAATTCCGGGAAGAATTAAATTTAGGTGTTAATTAAAATAACGTGTTATTCCTAGAATAATTACTTATATGAATGTATTTCATGTAGTCTACCCAAAACAATTCACGTCATGAAATAATTCATAGGGTCTTCCCAGAACAATTCACGTTATGAATTGGGTTCATGACGTGAATTCATTCTACAGCCAAAAATCACCTCCTATTCCTACTACTCCCCTACAACACTTAACCCAACCTATACCTAGTATTTTTTTAAAAGGTCTAAATGAAATACAACCCAACTCAAAGATATTTCTCCACATATTTAAAGAGATACCTTTATGGAAAAATACAGGATATTACATTCGCCCCACCATATAACAGCTCGTCCCTGAGATGCTCCATGCATCATTGTAGGGTATATACAAACAAGTATGGGCATTTTTCTCACACATAAAACTCCCTCACCTAGGTCTTATCTTGAACATTTCCATGTTTCTGCTGCACTCATACTAGTGGAACAGTCTTTCCTTGAAGATTCTTCTCACTACAATCCATGATACGAATTGGATGATCCCCAAAGGACCTATCAACATCCATCTTGATGCAATCAACATATATCACATGATAAGGGTTATAATTATATCTCATAAGTTATGACACATGAAAAATTTCATGCATGGAACTGTAGCATAGTGGAAGGGATAAACAGTATGCCACTTTACCGGACCTCTCTACTATCTTGAGTGGCCTGAAAAACCTCAGTGCTAGCTACCCTTGTTTTCTAATATGAAATTTCCCCAATATAGGAGACACCCAAAGAAAAACTCAATGACCATGAACAAAATCTAGAGGTCATCTATGATGTTTATTGTGTGATTTTTATCAGCTTTGTGTGGTCGAAAACTGATTTCTAATCAACTGAACCTGCTCAGTCATCTCTTGTATGAGACTAGGCCCAAAAAGAACTGACTCACCTTCCTCTAACTATAAAATAGTGGAACAACATGGTATTCCATAAAAGACTTCAAAATTATCCATTTGTATTGAGCCTTACAATTTTTTATCATAGGATAACTCTATAAGTTCCAAATGATGCTCCCATAAGCCACCGATATCTAAAACATAAGCTCATAACATATCCTTCAGAATCTGAAAAGTCCATTTAGATTGATCGTCAGTCTATGAATAATAGGTTTTAATCAAGAGAGACTTTAATCCCAAATACTTCTAAATACCCTTCAAAAAATTAGAATTTAAACAAGGACTTTTATTACAAACAATTCTCCTCTGAATATTGTGCAACCAAACTATCTAACAAACATAAAGACTACCCATATCATTAATGGTGAAGTTCTCACTTATATGAATGAAGTGGGATACCATCATCAGCCGATCCAAAATCACCAATAATACATAATTACTACAAGGTTTATTAGGTAATCCTATCTCTAAATCCATAGTTACATTATTCAACATCCACTCTAGAATGGAAAAATCCTTCACAAACCTAGTAGGACTCTGATGCTCAGCCTTTACCTACTGATAGGTGGAACATATTTCCCTGAATCCCACTATCTTCTTCTTCATCCCTATACACTAGTACTTTCTATGAAGATCATTGTATATCATTGTTAAACCATGATGTACCACCCATCTTGAATCATGAAAATCTCTCATCATCTCCTCGTGCAAACCCATAGGAACCCATACTTACCTTTGAAATAGAATAATGTCACTACCTCCATGAGACTGTCCTACTAGTGGATCCCCACTATATAAGAAATCCCTCAGATATGATCCCTTTGGATCATATAAATGATCTATCCTAATTCGATCAAGAAGCACTTGTATAATATAATTTGAAGTTAGAACAACTTTCCTCTAGGTATCCTGAAAATCTATATGCATTTTTGCAAAGAGTTCCATCAATATCCACTCATCACAAGATTAATACAATACCTATATTTTCATCTTCCAGATCAAGGTGTCGGTAATGACGTTTCCCTTTGACAATGTTTAATCAAACTCGACATCAAAAGACTGCAGATACTCAACCCACCTCCTCTTCCAAAGGTTTTGTTCACGCTGAGAAAATATGTACTTGAGGATATTGTGGTACATGTACACTGAAAACCTCTCACCCAAAATATAGTGTCTCTAGAATCATAGGGTGTGTAACATCGCTTCTAACTCCATATTGTGAGAAGGATAAATTGTGACACCCCAAGTTTTTCTAAAAATAACTATAAATACATGGAACTTTGTTTTAAGTAGATATTTATAACTAGCCTTTAAACATAATTTTTCCATTTCTATGTTTTTAATTTCAAGAAATCTTCATCTACAATTGTGTTCAGTAATTTATTTGGAGTCTGATGAAACCAACTTGTTTTTTTGTGAATAGTAACATACCCTTATGAATAGTAATATGAATATTAATATTACACTAATTAATAGTAAATTTTATTATTATTTTTCTTAAGTCTTTATGATAATAACAACTTGGTTAATTTTTCACCGTGATATAGAAGTGGTTAAAGAATTAGAATTGTAAATTTTTGAATTAAGTATGATTTTATTTAGAAATTAAATTAATAATATTTAGAAAATTATTTTAAAAAAATGGACTTCATTTTTCAATTATTCACATCAAAAAATGGTTAGGGTAAATTTTTGGGATTTTTCTAAAATTCTTGAATGTTTGATGAATAGTGAAATACAATAAAATACCGTATAATCAAATTACCAGTAAAATACACTATTTAGGACATCATAAGTGATGTAAGGCCACTTGGTTAGAACTAAAATTCCATTATTACTATTTTAGGTCACATGAACTAAGACTACTCATAATCTTGAACAAAAATATTATAATAATGATTAAAATAATGAAAAATACCCCCTCTCCTCCACTATAAATACCACCCTCACTCCCCTCTTCTTCCCACACCTCTCAAGCCTTGAGACATGCCTAAGTTCTTCCAAATAATCCTACCAAGGATCATCCCCACTTCCTAGAGCTTCTTTTCTCACCAAAAGACCAAAATCAAATCCCTTAAGAAGGATCTCAAGGAGAAGAGATCAAGAGGTAAACATCCTCTTTTATTTTTTTTCTTTTCTTTCATTTTAGGTTATTATATTCCTTTACCTTTGGATTATGTTGGGATATTTTATTTCATATCCCCAATTACTATCCATATTATGTAATAGTGAGGAGATAAACCCATTCTCTCATCAAACTATTTTTATGAAATTTTAAGAGACGCTGTTAGGCTGCCGAATTTTCGTGAGAAATTTCTCAAGTTTTCTTTTATTTCAAGATTCCTTCATTTCTTCTTATTTAATAACCTTATATTAACCAAGAGGTATGAAACCTTCAAAATACTATATATTATGGATTTTCTCATGTTCATGGAAAATTCATCATCATTCTCCTCCTCCTCTCCCACTTATTCAAGGAATTGAAAACATTGTCCATGATGTGTCGAATTACCGACGTCGTGGATGATGTGATTTCATTTTTCTTTAAATACTTCAAGTATGGTCATGAAACCATTTTTATTATTGAACCAAGTAATAATATATGTATTATGTCACTTTCATGGTTCTATAATTATTTTTTACACATGGTTTAAATTTTTAAAACAAAATGAGGTCGTTATTATCAAAGAACCACTAAAATGATCTAAACGAACATCATTGATGTTTTAACTTATAAATCATCCTCATGTAATAATTAACAATAATAAATGGTATAATTTATGGTACTGGAAATATGTAAATACTACTCCATTCCAATTCTGGATTTTAACTTCCAATCGACAAGAACATCCATCATAAACCAATCATGGAAATCATGTAAAGAACTCACCCGAAAACAGTGCAAGGAGAAAAATACTAACAATTAAAGGGAGAAATGATGTTATTAAATGGTCATATAAGATGTTATAAACATTAAAATGTTTCTTTAAAATACTAATAAAATTATTTTAACCATTATACATGATGTTTAAACATGTTTGAAGTAAGACTAGCCTGGGGTAAGGGAATTCTTAACCTGATTTCCATTCTTTGGGTTAACCTTCTACTTCGTTTTTTATGTTGTATTAAAATTGTTCATGTGATGGTTTTTGCTTATATTATATTTAGTTATGTGTATTTACAGTTTATATACATACTCTATCCACTCTATTAAGTCTTTGTTCAAATACATAAATTATGTAAGGGGCTTTTCTTTTAAAAATCCCCTATTAAAATTTTGTATTACAAAATTCAAAAGAAATGTTTTTATGTTATTATTAATGTTGTATGATTATGTTCTGGTTATTGGGAATTGTTTATGATGAAGGGTGGGACCTATATCTCTCTCCAATGCATTGGTTATGTGTAAGTTGTAGGTCAGTCATATGGTTACTTCAAATGTAACTGCGATGGTCACACAAATTGTATGGTAGCCGTGAGGGTTACAAATTATAAGGTAGCTTTACGGGTTGAAATATTATGTAATTAATTCCCCAATATACCTTTATGGTTATATTTATGTTCTTATTTTTGTGTGAAACTTGTGTAAGTCTCATGTTTTACAAAGTAACTATATAAGGGTGACAAGTATATCTTTTTAAAGTGATTTCATGTGTTACAAGTATTCTTGGACTAATGTGTTTTTTTATATCCCTTATTAAGATTTTTGTGATCATCCCATGTTTTTAAATTATTTTCATAGGTTATAAAGATTTGTAAGAAAGTTAAGGAAGACAAGTTAAATGTTTGAAGATCTATCAAAGAAATCATGTTTTATTTGGAAAATTTTAAATTTTGGAAGGAATGAGTACTGTTTTTATGGTATCCACTCTATAATATTGTGTAATATTATGAATGTATTGTCCAATTTCTCTAAAAATACAAACATGAAAATATCCTCAATGTAAAAGGAAGTGATTTCTTGACTAAATTCAAGACTATGTAATTTAATAAGGTCAGGTCCTTATAGTTGGTATCAGAGGATGGTTTAGATAACTTTATGGGTTAGAATGATGTTAAAATAATACCATAAATGATTTTTAATATATCATTAATTTGAAATGTTATAGCATTTAAATATTACCATGTTGCTTCATCTAAGATATGTTTGTTCAGAATTGTTGTCCATAAAAGGAAGAGGGATGCTAAAGAGGAGAGGCACCGACAGAATGATATCATTCTAGATCTACAGCCTGGAATGGTAGGAATTAGAACTGAGCAATTTGTGATATTAATGGATTAGCTAATATAGGAAATAAATGGTGGTGGCATCCATTCAAGAGAACAAATGGAGTTACCACAAAAGAACATGAAAATAGTGGAACATTTTATGAGACAACACCCTCCTACTTTCAATGGATATTCTAACCCTGTAGCGGCTAAAGGATGGATTAAATCCCTTGAAAAGATATTCAATGTTATGGGATGATCAGACAATCAAAAGTTATGTATTGCCACTTATCATTTTGAAGGTGAATCTGATCAGTGGTGGTCAATGGTAAATAATATCAGTGATAGAGAGGATTTTTATTCCTTAGAGTGGGATGAATTTAAAAGTCTTTTCCTTGAAAAAGATTTTCCTAAGGTGTTGCGACTTAGGATGGAGAATCAATTTCTTGAATTGAAACAGAAGGAGGAAGATTCAAGGGTCATTTATAAAGAGAAATTCACTTAACTAGAGAGGTATGCTCTAAATATTATTCTGGATCCGGATAGCAAAATCAACCACTTTTACTTAGGATTGAAGCCAAGGTATCAAAGGGCGTTGGCCTCCTGTGAATTCAAAATTTATGAGAAAATTGTCTGATGTGCTGAGAGGGTAGAGATGGAGTTTGCTTATGATCATGTTCATTTTGGAAACAAGGAGAAGAATAGGTCCATATGGAAAGAAATGGGTAATAATCAACCAAAGAAATATGATGGTAAGAAAATATAGTTTCTAGTTTGTGAAAAGTGTGGCAAGAAGCACCCTGGGGAATTTCTTAGCAAAACTGGGAAGTGTTTTAAATGTGGTAAGTTTGTACATATGGGATGAGATTTCAATAAAAATGATCCAAAGAATAATCCAGATAAGCAAACTGTAAAGTGTATTAAATGTGTTGAGATGGGTCATTATGAAAATGCCTGCCTAAAGAGAGATCTAAATAATGTAAATAAGCCAAACTATAAGCAGAAAGGTGTAGTGAGATCCTTTGCAATCACGTCAGTAGACGTCAGACCATATAATGAAGTTGTATTAGGTACTTTGTTTGTTTACTCATATTTTTGTAAATTTTTGTTTGATACGGGGTCTACACATTCTTTCATCTCTGATAGATTTTTGGGTAATTGGAAATATCACCTCAAAAATGAAATTGAAACTTGTTGTTAAAACACCAGGGGGAAATATTATAACAAAGATGAATTATACGAGTCTTTCTCTTGTGGTTTTTGGAAAGACATTAACTGCAAACCTTGTTTTTTTCCATTAGTCTAGTTTAATGTTATTCTAGGAATGGATTGGCTTTCTGTTCATCATGATAATATTGAATATAGAGCTAAAGAAGTTGTTTTTCAGAAATAGTTTCAGTTTGTATACAAGAATGAACCCATACAATTGATAACATATCAGGAAGATGAGAAATTGTTGAAAGATGGAAATAAAATTTTTCTTGCTCATATTGTTGAAAATAATGGAAATGTTCAGATTGATGATTTTCTTGTTTTAAATGAATACCTTAATGTCTTTCAGGATGAGTTACTTGGTGGAATACCTAATCGAGAAGTCGAGTTCACAATTGACTTAGTTCCTGATGCTAAGCCAATTTCAAAACCCCCATATAGTATGGCTCAAATAGAAATTCTTGAATTGAAAAACCAGTTGTATTATTTTCTTGATAAAGGCTTCATTCATCCTAGAATATCATTATGGGGGCCCCTATTTTGTTTGTTAAAAATAAAGATGGTTCCATGAGACTTTGAATTAATTATAGAGCTTTGAATAACATCACTATTAAAGACAAGTATCATTTGCCTCATATCGATGATTTGTTTAATCATCTACAAGGAGATCATTACTTTTCCAAGATTGAATTGAGATCCAGATACCATCAGCTGAAGGTCAAAGAGGATGAAATCTAAAAAACAGCCTTTCGTACTAGATATGGGCATTATGAATTTGTTGTTATGCCGTTTGTATTAACTAATTCACCTGTTCTGTTCATAAATATTATAAATAGAGTATTTCATGAGTTCTTGGATACATTTGTGGTTGTTTTTATTGATGAAATTCGGGTATTTTCTAAAAATAAAGAGGATCATAAAAAACATCTAAGGGTTTTTTTACAAACCATAAAAGAAAATAAACTGTATATAAAATTCATCAAGTTTGATTTTTGGTTGCAACAGATTTATTTTCTTGGGAACATTGTAAATAATTATGGAATAATAGTTGATCTTACCAAAACAAAAGTGATTGATGAATGGCCTAGACCCACAAATGTTACAAAGATTTTTAGTTTTCTTGGATTAGCAGGTTATTACAGACGTTTTGTTAAGAACTTTTCTCAGTTATCTAGCCCGATAACTAGGTTAACACGGAAATAGGTTAAATTTGTTTGGATAGAAGAATGTGATCTTTGTTTTCAGGAACTGAAGAAGAGATTGGTAAATGCCCCAGTTTTGGCCTTGCCTTCCCGAAATAGTGATTTCTTCATCTATAGTGATGCTTCGTTGAATGGACTTGGTTGTGTTTTGATGTAGAATGATCAGGTAATTTCTTATGCTTCAAGACAACTAAAACCTCATGAGTTAAATTATCCCACACATTATTTGGAATTGGCAGCTGTGGTTTTTGCTTTGAAAATTTGGAGGCATCATTTATACAGAACCAAATGTCAAATATATACTGACCATAAAAGTATGAAATATATATTCACTCAAAAGGAATTAAACATGAGGTAGAGAAGATGGATTAAACTGATAAAGGATTATGATTTCACAATCAATTACCATCCTGGAAAAGCAAACAAAGTGGAAGATGCCTTGAGATGGAAACATAAAGCATCATTAACCATGTTACGTTTGGAACATGATCCCTTTATTAATGATTTGATGAATTTTGGCTTAGAATTTGTTGGTGCCGGAAATACCTCTATTTAGTTTCAGGTTTCAGTGTAGTTATCATTGTCAGACAGAATTAACCAAGTGCAGAAGGAAGACCATGAGCTACAGAAAAAGGTAGAATTAGTTAAAATGGGTAAGTTGATAGAATTTAAACTTGATAAAGATTGTGTTTTAAGATTCATAAAAATGTTGTGTGTGCCAATTGATTCTCAATTGAAGAAATATTTGTTGTCTGAAGCTCATAGTTCTCTATTTTCAGTTCATCCTGGTAGTACTAAGATGTACAGAGACATTCAGGAGTATTATTGGTGGGATGGAATGAAATGAGATATTGTTGATTTTATTATGGAATTCTTAACATGTTAATAGGTTAAAGCAGAGAAGCAGTTAACTAAGGGGATGATTCAGCCTTTTCCAGTTCCAGAGTGGAAATGGGAGAATGTATCCATGGAATTTGTGGTGGGACTACCAAAGACTTTTCAAGGTAAAAATGCAATTTGGGTTATTGTTGATCGGCTGAAAAAATCTGCACATTTTCTTTCTATTCGAGATACAATGTATCTGGATCAACTTTCTCGATTGTACCTCAAGGAGGTTGTCAGGTTACATGGATTTCCTATTTTCATTGTATCTGACCAAGATCCCAGGTTAATTTCTTACTTTTGGAAGGTACTTCAGAAGTTGTTGGGCATAAAATTAAATTTCAGTGCAGCTTTTCATCCTCAATCAGATGGGAAATCAGAACGAACGATTCAAACATTAGAGAATATGATTTGAACTTCTTCAATGGACTATTAGGGAAGTTGGGATCAACATGTTTCTTTAGTTGAGTTTTCTTATAATAATTGTTTTCATTCTAGTATACAGATGTCCCCTTTTGAGGCTTTGTATGGGAAGCGGTGTCGGACACCATTGTTTTGAGATGAAGTCGGTGAAAGAAAGTTTATGGGGCCATAATTAGTAGAAGAAGTGGCTGACAAAGTGAAGATGATCCAGTAGCACATGAAGACAGCTCAGAGTAGGAAGAAAATTTATGCAGATAACATAAGTAAAGACTTCTCTTTTGAGGTAGGTGACTATGTTTTATTTAAAATCTCTCCTTGGAAAAGTGTGATGCATTTTGGTAAGAAAGGAAAGCTAAATCTGCGATTCATTGGACCTTTTGAAATCCTAGATAAAGTTGGACCAGTTGCATACCGAGTATATTTGCCTCCAAGTTTGTCTTAGGTACACAATGTTTTTCATGTTTCGATGTTGAGAAAGTATGTTCCATATTCATCACATGTCTTGAACCCAGAAGAAATTTAGTTACAAGATAACCTTTCTTATGAAGAGAAAACAGTTCATATTCTTGATTGAAGAAAATAGGTATTGAAAAATAAGGTAATCCACCAGGTAAAGGTTTTGTGGAGAAACCATGTGGTTGAAAAAGAAACATGGGAGTCTGAAAATGCTATAAGGGAAAAGTACCCTCAGTTGTTTAATAAGTAAATAAAATTGTGAGGACGTAATTTCTAGAAGGTGGTGATAATGTAACACCTGAAGTTTTTCTAAAAATAAATAGAAATTCATGGAACTTTGTTTTAAGTAGATATTTATAACTATCCTTTAAACATAATTTTTCCATTTATATGTTTTAAATTTCAAGAAACTGTCATCTACAATTGTCTTCAGTAAGTTATTTAGAGTATGATGAAACCAACTTGTTTTTTTGTAAATAGTAACATAACCTTATGAATAGTAATATGAATAGTAATATGACCCTAATGAATAGTAAATTTTATTATTGTTTTTTTCTTAAGGATTTAATATAATAACATCTTGGCTAATTTTTCATCATGATATAAAAGTAGTTAAAGAATTAGAATTGTTAATTTTTGAATTAAGTATGCATTTATTTAGAAATTAAATTAATAATATTTCAAAAATTATTTTCAAAAAATTGACTTCATTTTTTAATTCTACATTTCGAAAAATGGTTAGGGTAATTTTTTGGGATTTTTCTGAAATTCTTGAATTTTTGATGAATTGTGAAATACGATAAAATACCGTATAATCAAATTACCAGTAAAATACACTATTTATGAAATCATAAGTGACGTAATGCCACTTTTTTAGAACTCACATTCCATTAGTACTATTTTAGGTCACATTAACTAAGACTATTCATAATCTTGGGTAAAAATATTATAATAATGATTAAAATAATGAAAAATACCCCCTCTCCTCCACTATAAACACCACCCTCAATCCCCTCTTATTACGACACCTCTCAAGCCATGATCCATGACTAAGTTCTTCCTAATACTCCTCAAAATTCTCTTCCCCACGTCCTATATCTTCTAGACTCACCAAAATACCAAAACCAATTCCCTTAAGAAGGATCTCAAGGAGAAAAGATCAAAGGGTAAACATCCTCTTTTATTTTCTTTCTTTTCTTTCATTTTATGTTATTCTCTTTCTTTACCTTTTTATTATGTTGGGATATTTTATTTTTTATACCCCCTTACTGTTTATATTATGTAAGAGTGATGATATATCCCATTTCTCTCATCAAACTATTTTTATAAAATTTTAAGACACATCGTTAGGCTGCTGAATTTTCATGAGAAATTTCTCAAGTTTTCTTTTATTTCAAGATTCCTTTCTTTTCTTCTTATTTCTTCATCTCCTGTTAACCAAGAGGTGTGAAATCTCCAGAATATTGTATATTCTATATTTTCTCATGTTCATGGAAAATTCATCATCATTCTTCTTCCCCTCTCCCACTTATTCAAGGAATTAAAAACATTGTCCATGATGTGTCAAATTACCGACATCGTGGACGATGTGATTTCATTTTTATTTAAATACTTAAAGTATGGTCATGAAACCATTTTAATGTTTGAAATAGGTTATAATATATTTATTATGTCTCATCCATGCTTCTGGAATTCTTCTGTACCCATGGTTTTAATTTTTAAAACAAAATGAGGTCATTATTATCAAAGAACCACTAAAATGATCTAAACAGACATCATTAATGTTTTAACTTATGAATCATCCTCATGTAATAATTCAAAATGATAAATGGTATAATTTATGGTACTAGAAATATTTAAATATTACTCCATTACAATTCTTTAGTTTCACTTCCAATCAACAAGAACATCCATCATGAACCAATCATGGAAATCATGTAAAGAACTCACCCAAAAACAGTGCAAGGGGCAAAGTACTAACAATTAAAGGGTGAAATGATGTTATGAAATGATCATATAAGATGTTATAAATAATAAAATGTTTCTTTAAAATACTAATAACACTCTTTTAACTATTATACAAGAAGTTTAAACATGTTCAAAGTAAGATGGGCCTGAGGTATGGGAATTATTAACCCGATTTCAATTATTTGGGTTAACCTTCTACTTCTTCATTTATGTTGTATTAAAATTGTTTGTGTGATGGTTTTTTCTTATATTATGTTGACTTATGTGTATTTAATGTGTATATACATACTCCATACACTTTATTAATTCTTTCTTCAATTACATTAATTGTGCAATGGTCTTTTCTTTTAAAAATCCTCTATTAAAATTCTATTTTACAAAATTCAAAAGAAATGTTTTTATGCTATTATTCATATTGTATGATTATGTTCTAGTTATTGGGAATTTTTTATGATGAAGTATGGGACCTATATCTCCCTCCAATCCATTGGGTATGTGTATGTTGGAGGTCGGTCGTATGGTTACTCCAAGTGTAACTGTGATGGTTACACAAATTTTAAGGTAGTCGTGAGGGTTACAATTTATAAGGTAGTCATGAGGGTTACAATATTATGTAAGTAATTCCCCAATATACCTTTATGGTTATATTTATGTTCTTATTTTTTTGGTAATCTTGTGTAAATCTCATGTTTTACAAAGTAATTATATACGGGTGACAATCATATCTTTTGAAAGTGATTTCATATGTTACAAGTATTCTTGGACTAATGTGTTTTTTATATCCCTTACTGAGATTTTTGTGCTCATCCCAAGTTTTTAAATGATTTTAAAAGGTTATAAGGATGTGTAAGAAATTTAAGGAATCCATGTTAAATGTTCGAAGATCTATCAAAGAAATCATGTTTTATTTGGAAAGTTTTAAATTTTGGAAGGAATGTGTATTTTTTTTATGGTATCCACTCTGTAATAATGTTTAATATTATGAATGTATTGTCCCAATTCTCTAAATATATAAAAATGAAAAGATCATTAATGTAAAGGTAAGTGATTTCTTGACTAAATTCAAGACTATGTTATGTAATAAGGTCGGGTACTTATATAAATCCTCTCATGTGGTTTCAACTGCCTGGATCCATAAGGGGCCACATAGTCCTCCTGCATTAAAACATCTCTGAGTCTGATTCCAAATGAATCAAAATTTATTTTATACTCTTTATTGAGCTCAGGTATGCAAAGGATTAGTGATTAGGATAGACTACTCTTCATTTCTTGTAAATATCTCTTGAAAGAATCTATCCATAAAACTTCACCCCTTTCATTGCCCTTCTAGACATTTATCTTTCCAGATGGGAGATGTCTTGGATGAAGCATCGTTAATAACCTACTAGACTAAGAAAACTATGAATTTTTAAGAAATTTTTTGGTCTCTCTCAATATAACATATTATAAACCTTCTCTGGGTCTACTAAAACTCTAGCCTCTGATATAACATGATGTAATAAGTGAACTCTATCAATCTAGAAATTGTATTTGGATAGCTATGTGTAAATTTGATGCTCTCTCAGTGTACTCTTGATGATGTCAAGATGTTAGGAATGATAATATATTGACTGGGAGTAAACCAAGATTTAATCAATGATAAATACCAAAAACTGATCTAGGAAAGGATAAAATATCTTATTTATCAAGTCCATGAATATCTTTGGTGCATTCATCAGACCGAACGACATCACTACAAACTCATATAAGCCATAACTGGTCCTAAAAGAAGTTTGGGGTATGTATGATTGTCTCACCCTCAACTGGTGGTATCTTGATTCTAAATCTATCTTAGATAATATTAATTCACCTCTAAAGTTATCAAATATATCATCAATGTGTGTAAGGGGATACCGATTCTTGACCATCATCTGGTTAAGTCTCTAATAATTTACACATAAGTGTAATGTCCCGTCTACCTTCTTGGTGGAGAACCCCATATATATGTACTAGGTCATATAAAACCCTTAACTTTGACGTATTCAAACTAATAATTCAACTCAAAAATCTCTGATGGTTCCATCCTATAAGGAGGGATAAAAATTAGATCAGCTCCTACCACCAACTCAATCATGAACTCAATCTCCCACTCGGGTGGTAAGATATAGAACTCTTTAAGAAAGACATCCTGAAAAAATTCCACCACTGGAGGAAAATTATCCTCCTATACTGATCCATAATTTATAAAAATTCTTTCTATATGATCTATGATAGAATCCAATCTATAATTAATTGTTCATGCATGACCATATTGAAGATCCCACTTACCCTAGTGTGTATAGCTTCCCCCATCAAGAGATAGAGAGGTAACTCTCCTATGATAACAGTTGATATGGTCCTGGTATATAATTGGACATCCCATTTCAATAATCAAATTAAAAACTATAATTTATATCATAAAAAGTTCTCAAATTAAATAATACCCACCAATTTCAAGAGAATACTCCTTGAAGTTATTGATACACTCTGACCGCACTCTCAATGGTGTGTCAATGGTCATGACCCCATCTATGCTCTCCACACCCAAACCCAAACCATTTAAAAAAAGATAAGATCTAAAAAAATGTGATGTTCATGTATCAAATAAAACAAAAAATAAGGTATATGATACAATAATTTAACATATAAAGATATAAGGTCATGCATCCAAACTGGTTGAAGAAGATTGTATAGCATGAGGCTGGCTAGCCCCTCTGCCCTGGGCATTAGTCTGACTCCCTTGTTTTTTTTCCTCTGAGTGGTAATTCTATTCCTTCACTTGGGTACTACATACCCTACCTCAACTTGAATATCTAGTGGAACTATATCTACCATTCTACCGAGGGGTATCTAAGACTTTTCCAGTCTTAGGTTCATATCCTGATCCCCTACAATTGTTTTTCTCTAGAAATTTTCTATAAAACTTCTAAAGATGAGCCAAAATTATGTGGACATGGAACTCCACTATGTGGTGAGGACACTGTGGATGCTTGTATCTGAACTTTCCACACTAAAATCACTACACAAAATCATAGTCTTGAGGTATAATTACACTCCCTTGACTGTCTTTCCCGATACTACCATGGTTATAAATTTCATAGTAGTGATTCATTTAACTAGAAAAATATTTCCTAGATTGCCCTACTAAAAATATTTATCCACCACTTGGGGACTCTCTTAGATCCCCTTTCATGATGAGATCATGGTCCATAATGTACACAATGATTCCAACCTAATCTTATAGATAATCCCATTCTAAAAACATCTCACCCTGATGATCTCATTAGATACTAAGGATATAGAAAATAACTATAGGTCTGTGAAGCATCTTCATTGTCCATCATTGACATTCCCTCTTATTTAAAATTCATGAACTTTTCATCCTTCTCATATTTTAATGTATTAGAAAATAATGGGCTTAGGAACGTTTCCTAAAACTCCTTCTAGGATAACTCTAGTTATTAAATAATTTTCTTCAAAATTTCCCACCAATGCTTGGTTGGTCCATGAAGAATTTAAGAAACAAGCTTCACCCACTTATTTGTGGGTGTCTCAAAATGTTTTAAGATCATCTGGATAGAATCGATCCAAAACTCAGATACCTAGGGGCCTCCCTCCCTAGTGAATGTAAGTGTATTTTATACTTATAACTCTCTCATCAACTTAGACATCAAAGGAACGGTGTGGACAGTCTCTCTTTAAATGGATCACATAACCCTCAGGAATCTGTCACAGAGTTGATCATCCATCTAATCCTCTAGATCTGTAGGAAGTTTTATCTTAATAATATTAGGAATGTGATTATTTCCAATCTCTTGGAAGTCAATTCAAAGATGATGAGGAGAAATTTTTATCTACAAAGGTTCAACACACACCTTATAGCACATGGTACACAAAACATTAACCTCAACATGTGATAACAATAGAGAACCACTGGCTCAAGGGTCATATTTACTAGATTAATAATTAAATTGGAATAACATAATAGTTTTATTCATTTCATATATCAAGTATAATAGGTTTCTCATTTCATAGTTTTTAACATGGGTGAAAAATGTCACATTCGATAAATATGTCCCTTGCATGAACAATTCATGTCAACATATATCACTATATACCTATCATGATGTATTCACACACACATCTTTCTATACCAGGTTATGAGTTAAAATCTTAATAACTATATGATCAGAAAATATGTGAATATCCCAAGGTTAAATAACATCAAACCATAATAAGAGAACATCATGAACAACAATCCCATCCTTGGGCACTCGTATTTTCCCTCATACATGGGTTAGATACTCCCATCCACGAGATCATTACCAAGTCCCAACACATCCTAGTATCTTTTATACCTTTCCCAAATATTAAAAGAACAGAAAAGAAACATGATGTCCTGATACCACTTTGTAACATCCCTATCATGGTGCTCCCTCAAGCGACCAAGCTAATTGGAAACCTGATATCAAGTGCACCTTCTTATACACTAGAGGTTTCTGACTAGTAGTTTGGGTTTAAGGAATATATTGGGGATGTTATAACCTATGGTAAATAGTTATAATGAGATAATAAAAATAATAACATAGTAGTGTAAATAATAGAAACAATATGAACAATTTCACATGAAACCAAATATGACAAAAGAAAAACTAAATAAATCTAAATAAAAATAGTATAATTTAATTACAAGATGAATGTAACTAAAAGACATGATTATATTCATATAGATGAAATTTAATAAGACTCAAAAAATACTCAAAAGACCATTGTCCTGAACCCCATTTCGGTCTCATCTCCCAGCTCCAACTCATCCAGTACGCTATAAATCAACAATAGAGTGCCTTTCTCTTGTACAAAATTTCATCCATAGAATATATCTAGGAACCAGATGGTGGACCATATTGGGTGTGAGTACAACTCAGTAGGTTGAAACCACCATCTCTAAGAAATCCTATCTAAGAAATATAGTTCATGAAAGATAGTGATAAATAGGTTATTAATTTAATAAATCAATACTATGTATAAAGTAACCTTATTGATCCCAAGCTATGATTTGACACTCAAGTCATCCAAACCTACTTTGGTGCCCTTTTGTGTATCTATGGCTAAAGGTGGATCCTCCTGTATTAGTAAGGATTTCAAAAATGCTGGAAAATTCTCCCACCAAGGGTGAATCACACAAACATAAAATTATCAAATGGCCTCAGTCCACAAGCAATCTAGAATCTCACCTTAAGGAATTCAGATATTGTTTATATAGACCTCTTACATCTGACATAATTATACACTCTTCCCTTGAGAATCAAATACATGTTCATCTATCCCTAAGGAAGTACAAAATCATGAACCATTCCCTCTGTATTCAATATAAATCATGAGTCATATCTAGAAAAATCATCATTCCAATAAGCATCCCACCCTTAGGAATCAATGAAATCGACATCACAAAATCTAAAAAGTTAAGAAACTAATTCAAAAGGGCAAAATCAAAAAAACAGGATATATCACCATAAGGCACAATGATCAATTAATCAAATTATCATTTTTCTTACTAGTTATGTTTCATAAATCTAGTTTTACACTTATCCTCATATATATTAATAACATATTTCATTTTTCATTTAACCCTATTGTTATTAACATATCAGTTAACTAAATTTAGCCAAGGTTATTTTACCTTAAGAAATCGTAGAAATTAAATTTTATTGTAATTCATAATATTAATTCAATAATCAATCAATTTTTCCATTATATCTTAGGGTTCTAATGTCAAAATGACCAAGTCGCAGTAAGGTCTAATGCTCTCACACCTATCTAGTGGTCGTAGATCTTAGTATCCATGCCTATGGACCCAATAGGGTCCAATGGATAGTATAAAAAGATTATAATTTAATAGGTATTATCCAATTAATTAGGTCATTTTCATGACATGCCAGTGTGGTTTCACATATCACACATACTATGGATAATTAAATAAAAAAATCGATAATATTTACACCACCAATGTTAAAAGTGTTAAACGCAATGATAAAACCTCATGTCTATGGTAGAGATCAGTTTCCTTCTTCCCTTCAACAAGAACCATAAATTCTATCAATAAAAGATTGAGAATATTATGAATATGTAGAAGTAATACCTTTGATATCTAGGTCTATAACACTAAGAACTAACATATCTTCACTTCTATTATAAAGAGGATTCCCAGAAATCAACACTGGAAGGGCATTAGTTGAGAATCTGATCCACGTTAGGAAAACATAATGTTGTAGGATTTTAAAGATGGTTGGGTTTGAATAATTCATGATGTCAATTGATTTCACATCATGAAATTATTAATTACCATATTTTACATAAATTACATCATCTAAGAATAAAAAAACTTAAATGAAATATTTCATATTGAGAAATATATCCAGGACATGATTTCATTTTCATGGGGTGTATTCAGGGGTGAAAGTAATTTTAGGGGGTGAATTAATTTCATGGGTGAATTAAATTAATGAGGTTTTCCTAGAATAATTCATGTTTTTAATATAATTCATGGGTTCTACCCATAATAATTCACACCATACATATAATTCATAGTGTCTAACCTGAATAATTCACATCATGAATTGGGTTCATGACATAAATCCATTCTCTAACTATAATTCACCTTCTATTCTTGTTTCAATCCTAAAATACTTAACCTAACATGAACCTAGTCTTGATAAACAAGTTATAAATGAAATAAAACCCAAATCAAAGATATTTATCTAAAAATTTTAAGAAATACACACCTATAAAAAGATGGTATCTTATAGATTCCATTATCTAAGACCAAATGTCTAAGGAATTTTTCTTATTATATTTAGTAGTGACACTATCATAACATATAATAAAGTAAGTCATCTATTAGTGTTCCCAAAATAGTTTATAGGTTAAGCTAGTTATCTTTTTAATTTCTTGAATGAACTAAGATATCATCCATGAAAAACTTGATGAAAGAATCTAAGAAATCAAGAAATATCTATTTCATGAATTCCATAAAAACTAAAGGATTGCTATTTAGGACAAATGTCATCATGAGATACTCAAATTCACCTTAACTACTTTGAAGGTGATATTTGGAACATCTTACTCATTAATTTTGAGTTGGTGGTATCGAGACTAAATGTCAATATTTCATAACAACCTTCCCATTTAATTGATAAAAAAATCATCAATACATGGAAAGTGGTATTTATTTTTAATCATCACTTGGTTGAGATTCTCATAATCAATTCAAAAATGAATAGTTCCATCACACTTTCTTGAATGGCCTGAAGGCCTTATTTTTTTATTTTTTTATGGATAATTCACCTTTTAAGGGTTGAAGGGGAACCCATACTTGAACCATAGGCCCAAGGCACAAGGCTCGACTGACCCGCAATACATGAACCGAAGGCCCAGAGGCATACCATTCCCATTACATGACTCGTAGGCCCAACCCACTAGAACTGCCCCTCCCCAGGTTTTGCATCATTGATCACTTATCTCCCCACCTTGCATTTCTGATTGTCTAGCATTGCAGCATACAAAGCTTCATGGTGCCTGGTCCTGGTGGTGGATGCCATACACTCTCATTCTTTCAATCCGGTTAGCTCTGCTTCTAGTGGATTCTACTCTTATTGCTCTGATTATTTTCTAGGGCCTGTTCTATATGAACTGGGCTACTTCATGGTCCATGTGTCCTGAAATCCCTATGTCTCAAAGGCCTTTGATGACCCAAAGTCCCTTGAGACCCATAGGCCCAAACCGGTGGCTCGAAGCCCCAAATTGGGTGAATAGTTCTAACTGTTATAGTACCAAACAGTAACTACTACAGTAACTTCTATAGTGCTGCTACAATGCTGCTATAGTACCTCATAAATTCGCCTCCACTCGGTTTTGAACTTGGGCCTCTTGGATGCCAAGAAATAGCCCTTACCACTCAGGTACGGGCTCATTGGCTCTATCACACTTATTGAAAAAGAGTGATCATTATTCCCATGGTGATACACTCAGATAGTTAAATCTCTTGGATTCTAAAAAATCCAATTTAATTTTTAGGTCCTTCAATTCATTTAGTGTCATATGGTAAAAAGGTATAGAAATTTTTTTGATCCTCAGTTCCAATTCAATTGATAACTTTGCTTCTTTCTCTGGATATAGACTAAGAAAGTCGATTGAAACACCTCTAGAAACTCCTTAACTACTAAATAATGTTCATAACTAAAGTTTACTCATGAATATAAACTAAAAATGAGGATATCTATTTATCTAGATTTATTTGATAAGGTCATTCTCAATTAGACCTCAAATCCCATTCTCCTTAAAATGCATGGGAGTTCCCATTAGGGGTAGTAAAAGACACCAACAAATGATAATAATTAAGACGATCTATATGGGAAACTATCTAGTTCATCCTAATAATGAAATAAAATAGGTCTACATCAAGAAATAAAAAACCTCAAGCTAACTCAAATTTAAATATAGAAAAGGTAAATAAAGGGCATTGAAATCCCTTCTTCCTTTTCCTTTCAAGAGGCATCACTCTCTTTATAGAAAATATGAGTTCCATAGGGTGATTTAAAAGATTCACAAATTTGGTTGATATAAAAGTGTGAGAGACACTTATATCAAATAGATAAATCATTGTAGATGAAACAATGAATATATTACCTCTCACAGTCACAGGTCTCACCTCAATATCCACTGGAAATTCTTCCACTATATACAATTGCTTCTCTCTAGAAGATGAGTTAGTCCTTCACCCATAAACTTATGGAAAAAACCATATTACTTAGAAGAATATGACTACACCATTGACCCTTTTGGTGGTGAAGATCCTAAACCACTTCATTGGGAATAGAAATGCTGATAGAAATGTTGTTGATGACACAGATGTCAATAAGGGATAAAAAATCTTGGTGTTGTCAAGAAAGAACATTTTGTATACCCTATATTACCACACTGGTAGAAATTCATACAGCTAAAACTAACTTTCATAAAGGGAAAAGGATGATTCTTCATCAGGTATCCACTACCACTTCCTCTATATACTTTTTTTACTTCCTCTTATTTCTATAAGGTCAACTATAACTACCACTAGATATGGGAGTAATCTCAAAAAACCTTGAGTTTCCTACCTGATCAATCTATTCCATCAGTTCCCTATCCACAACTTCATCATGAATGGAAAGTTTCAAGATAAAGACTTGAGAGTTAATATATGGTTTTAATCCCGTATGAAAACTTTTATCCTTTAATTTTCATTCAATACAACCTCTGGTGAGAAAAATGAAAGTTTAGAAAAATGGTTGGTATATTCCATTATTTTCTGATCACCTTGTTGAAGAGTGAGGAACTCCATAGACTTATCCAAAACCCTTTTCTCTGGGTCAAACTAATAGGTAAATATGGTTTCAAATACCATCCATTCTAAACCCTTATGATTCGTCTCCAAAACCACTAAATTCCATCACCTTTAATTAAAGAATACAAAATTAAATACAATACACTTCACCTTAATTCATTCTGGATTCTCTAAGAAGTAAAATAACCTTTTAATTTTATCGAATCAGTACTCAGATTATTGAGGATTATCCATCCCCTAGAAGGATGGTGGTTTCTGGAAGAGAAATTTTTTTTATCAATTCTTATCTCCATAATTCTCTAGATCCATATATCTAGATTGATTAGTGACTAGAGATATGCCTTAGTCCATAGAATAAACCACACACGCTATAATCTTAAAATTATTATGATCAATTGGTGGATTTTACCATAGAATGTTATCCTTATAACCCTCCTAAGGATTCACTAGAAGTCTTCTTGGAGACATGATAATATCTAACACTAGATAAAGGGGAGAAAAAATACATCACTAAAAAATCCTCAATAAAATAAAAAATAAAATGAATACATAACTCAAAGACACACACTCTTGGGAATCCCATGGAAACTCAAGGCATTCCATGAAGGGTGTAGGACAAGAATTCAATCTCAACCATCCCCTTAAGTACCGATAATCTTAACTCATATCTACTAAAACATTGTTATTTTGAGTGGATACCCTAGATGAAACTTATTTATATACTTTTATTATCATTACATGTATACAGTTTGATATGTACATGTGTTTCTCTTACCATCATAGAAAAATTTATTTTTCATGTACCATTTTCATGGTAATGTCATTAGATTACATGTCATATCAAAAGGTTATAGTAGTTCTCAATAATAATGAGAACCTTGTGATACTATGACATTAATCTTAAACATGTTTCATATATATTAGATACATAATACTAACAAGACACAAATGATGTCTAACTATTAGGTGGTAGGAGATCATACTCATTGATACTTCTTATCATTAAGTTACCACTTGGTGATCTTGAGTAGATGAGATCATGAGGACAGACCCTCCAATAAGAACATAACATTTTTCGAGTATCATTGATTATTTATATCTATGGGTATGTGTATTGGTCTCTATACTTAAAATCATTATAAATTTAGACCATTTAATCAAATACTTTGATGCAATATTAATACTATTTCATTAATGTTGTAGTGAGGTATCTTTTGTTGGGTGTGTCGTTGGTTGTATGAAATTAGTTAAATGATCAGTAAAGGATTTATTACTTCTAAAATAAAGACATATCTCTAGCCCAGTTGATCAGTATGGTAGTACCTTTATTAAATTCATTCACACAGTGATTTAAGGTAAGTATTTATAGTAATGTAAATGAATAAATAAATAAATAAAGGATAATGACACATATTCTTAATCCTTATTTATGATATATCATGAGACGGTGAGATTATATTACATATCATGTGTTCACAAGATGTTTTCATAGATATGAAATTCCTTATCTCTTTAGGGTCCCTAATGGGTTTCTATAATCTACTCTTAGTTTGTGAGTTACACTCACTTATATCTAGATAAGGTCCTGGAGTCTCACACACTAAGTGTATCTACAAGTTCCACCTATCCAGATGAATAGGAGTTTAGAATGAAGTGGGACCCCATGTGAGGGGGTAGGTGAATATCTAAGTGTATAAGATTACATGAAAAATAATTCAATTAATTATTAATGTTTAGAAAAATAATTATTAAATTTATTTCTTAAGGTAAACACATGTTATTTAATGATAAAACTAAATATTAGAAAATATAAAATTTTTAATGAATATAATACTTTAAATTTTCATTTATTTATTAATAGAGCTTATGAGTAGAGTAAATGGTTTAAATTTTATCATGTGACATGTTAATAATGTCACAATATAGTGATAAAATATTTATGATGCTTATGACCAATTAACTAAGTCAGGCATTTTTGAATACTAAGTTTCCATAGGGACCAAAATTCAATTTATGGAAACTTAAACCCCAATGTAAATAGATTTTTTATTCCCAAAATGTGGTGACTATCCTCTTACATGAATTTTAGTTCTCTCCCCTCCTCTATCTCAAGTTTTATAGAGTGAAAATTAAGTAAGAACATGCTTTGATTAATTCCCTCTCTCGAATTGATCACCCATTATTCACATGATCGAAGGGACGCTGTAAATCATTTTGATTTCCCATGACATTACCCAAGAATCAAATAATGATGATCCAAGATTGGTGGTTCATGTGTGGATGATCTAAAGGATTATTTTTTTGGGGACTTTGAGCTACAACACACTGATGATGAGAAAATAATATTGGTATTTTCAAATGAACAAGGTACCATTTATGATTTCTTTCAATTTTTTTCTTCATGCACAAATTAAATTGCACATGATATATGAGAAATATGGGAAATGGGTTTTTATTTTTTAATTTTTTTAACCTTAATATGTATCCAAAATTTTAAAATACTTATTTTACACACTCCGCTAAAACCATGGGTTCCTATAATTGGAATTAGAGTGATAATTCAATTATTTATGTTATAAACTTAAAAAATTTGATTAACTTTTCTAAGATTTAGAAATAGAGTTTTGATATATTCCCAACTCAACTGATGTTGCATCAATCTAAGTTTTTATGGATATGATTAGGCTGATCAAAATTAAAAGATTTTTTTGGAAACATTGTGATGAAAATTTGGTATATATTTATATTATATATATGTGTGTGGTTAATTTAGGTGGAGTTTCATATAATCCATATATGATTCTTTATGTTCATGTGTGCATACATAAATTATAAAACAATGTTAAAAACTTATTGTGGTCCACACCCCTTAAATGGGGTTTGGACATCCCCCCCCCCCAGTTATGGCGATGAATTTTGAGTAACACCTACTTATGTGGGATAAATACACAACAAGTGTGTATGTGTGTGTGTTCACGCACACATGTGTGTCTGTAGTTCCCCATTAGGTTTCTTTCTAATGTCATCTGCACTAGACCCAACCCTCAACCTAGTCTCCCCATCTCTATCTATACTAGGTTAGTCTGGTTCCTACTTTCCAAGCCCATTAGTACCATCAAAAGCACTAAATATATTTACGGGGAACTTATTTAGGTCCAAATAGACCTAGAAAAATGTTTTAAAAAATTATAAATTAAATTTAAATGTTTGGAATTTAATAAAATTATTTTAAGTGACAAGGTACATATCTATAATCGATTAAAATTATTTTAATGTGATTCAATGGATTAAAATTACCTTCAAGTGAAATTTTAGAAATTTTAATTTTATTTATGTAATTGTATTGCAATTTGACTAATAATGATCCAATTTAAACCAGTATATGTTTGGTTTACTAGTTATCTAATTTAATTAATAAATTTATGTTTTAAAACGTAATAATTATTTTTTTATGATATGCATATCGTTCCTCTCTCGTTAAATGTATAAGGGAATGTGTGTACACATTTGAGTGATAAAGTGTATTTTTTCACCTCGAGTTCCACTCACCTGCATGTGAGTATACATTGTAATAATGTTCCAAGGAATTCTTGGTGATGTTATTTGAGTCCAGATTTAGTGTGAACCAAATAGGTGAAATGCACGAGAGTTTTGTCAATGCAATTTCAATCTCGTATTGACTAAGGTAATTCCCATGGCATCTAAGTTAGTCTAATTCTCATTTTATGGATTAACCAATAGTTCACAGCTCACGATCACATCATTATTTATTTATTTTATTGTTTTCATGGTTTATTATTTAATTTATGTTCATTTTTTATGTGAAATCACATACAATGATAAGAAATAATTCATAGATAAAATAAACATCTAAGTTGAATGTTTCTATTTAAAGAATGGTTTGGATATGAGTGTGATAACATAGTACAATCATGTTAAATATAAAAGGATTTCATTCATCTAGATAAATTTAAATCCCTCTAAGTTATGTTAAGTTAAAATTTCTTCCATCACTTGACTTTGAAAAAAAATTGTATGTTTTAGGTGTTTGTTAACCCTATTTGAGGGTTCCACTTACTACTAGGGAGTTTTTATGAAAGTAATGAGTTGAATAAACTAAATTTGGTAGTAAATAAGTATCCATAGATATCTTGTTACAACATTAGATGAAAAGTGTTGAGTAATGAAAGGTAATCCTTTTCTGTAGATTAGAATTCAATCAAAAGTTCAAGAAGTTTAGGGTTAATGTGGTTAGCCTTCCAAAATCCTACCTTAGACTCTTAGAGTAGTGGTGATTCCATTTCATATTAAATTAAGAGAGTTTTAAGGATAATTTATTCTATAATAATCAATTAATTTATTATTCTAAATCAAGTATTTGAGAGATAATGGGATTTAAAATAATGGCGGGATACATTTAAAATTAAAAATATTAAAATATCTACTGATAATCAAGATAATGTACTAATATTATATGTTTACTTATTGTATATAAAATAGAATCCACCAATAATTCAATTTCACTATGATCAATATTGTAAAAATAAAATATCATGACTATTCTTTACTTTAAAGAGTGGTAGAGGTGCTTGTGTTAAGTACTATGCCAAAAAAGTAATCTTTATGTGCTAGAATCCACACTTTTTGTTGAGGCCCTTCAGTGAGTAAGTATGGTGGATAAAGATAAATATATGAATCATGTGGATGATGAAATATATATCTAGTGTTTCATTTTTTCATCTATATTAAATTGAGTTGTAGAAAATTCATTATGAAAAAGAAGCCTACAAGATGTTGTATCATCTTTAATAGTTATACCAAGAGAGATCTAGATAAGAAATATATGAGATACTAAGTGACCTCTATAGATGCATGATGGTATAAGGTAATCATGTAGGACCTCATGTACTTAAGATTATTCGGTACATTGGGAGACTAGAATCTCTTAAGATAAAATTAAACCTATAACTAGAAACTAACCTCATTCTTTCCCCTTTACCTCCAAGATTATTGAATTTCATCATATATTATAGTATGAATAATAAGAATAAGTCACTAATTGAATTGTTATCTTTAGTTTTACAAATATATAAATACATGAATAATTTCATCTCTTATGTACTTATGGTTAATTTGAGAAGGAAAGGAAATGATTTAGTGTAAAATACTAAGTCTAAGTCTAAGTCACTAATGCACTGCCCCTCCAAGAAGAGAAATATATAGAGGAAGAATAATGAGTAGGAGTTATTCTACTTTTCATGTGGTAATAAAGGACCCTTAATGAATAATTACATATATTGGGAGATAAATAAAGATAATTATTTTAATTTATGTATATTTTTCATTGAATGTGATAAGTATATATCTACAAGTCGGGTATTAGATATAGTATGTGTCTCATAAATTGTTATTCAAATTCAAGAACCAAGTAGATTCTAGAAGATTACAAAGTGTTTGGTGGATCTATAAGTAGTAAATGGTTCAAGACTTATAACTTTACCAGTGGGATATTACCATATCACTTTTCCTAGTGGTTTGGTTCTTGCATTAAATAATTATTATTATTTATCTTTTATTACTAAAAAAATAATATCGGTGTCAGGTTTAGATAATATGGTATTTTATTTCAAGTTTGGAAATAAATGTTTTCAATTTTATAAGGAAAACATGTGTTATGGTGTGGAACATATTAATAATTGATTGTATATACTTGAACTTTATAACATATTTTGGAAATCGATGAAAAATCCAATGAAAATGACTAATTTACAACCTACCTATGGAACTTCATACTAGGTTATGCAAATGAAAATAATTTAATAAAATTTCATCAAGAAAGTTATTTAGACTCTATTGAGTTGAAACCATTGGGTGAATTACATGCTTGTCTAAAAGGTAAATGACCAAAGCACATTTCAAAGGGAAAGGTTAAAAAGACATAGAACTATTAGAGTTGATTCATACTAATGTATGTATCCCATTTTTAGTAGAGGCAAGGGTGGGTTATCTTATTTCATTGCTTTTATTGATGAATTTAGTAGGTATGGTTATATCTACTTAATGTGGTACAAGTAAGATGCTTTTTGATGTTTAAGAAATATCATAATTAAATATAGAATCTTCTTGGTAAAAGTATTAAGAATCTACACTCAGACCATCATGTGGAATATCTAAGCCAATAATTCATCAATCAATTAAAGGAGTGTGGGATAGTATCCCAAATTGATCATCCTTATATACCTCAGTGTAATATTATTAGTGGAATGAGAAATTGTATCATGTGTGACATGATAAGATTAATGATGAGTCATCAAACTATAACATTATCATTTTGGGGATATTCACTGTATAATATTGTATATACACTGTACCAAGTACCAACTAAATTGAACTATGGGATTCCATATGAGTTATGGTATGTAAAAAAACCTTATATGTTTCATATATGTGTATAGATATGTAAGGTGTTTTCAAGACTTTACCGAATGAAAAACTATAATTCTAAAGTATGATGTTCATGTTTATAGGATATAAATAGGAAAATAAAGGATACTACATATATAGACCTTCATATATAAAGGTAGTTATGAAAATACATGTCATATTTTTGTAAAGGTAACACATTTCCAATGAGAATAGTGTAAAAAATAGTCTTCATTGAGTTTAATGCTCCAAATGCACAATATTTTGTATGGTAATGATCTCTATAAGATCTAGTGGGAGATGAAAGTATTACTAAGACACAAGTACTATATAGGTCTATGAGAGAGCGTAGAGAACCAGATATTTGTGTTTTTCTTATGAACAAGTTAGGTGGCACATTAATCCGTGAGGATAATGAACCTATAACCTTCAAAGAAGAAGTATATTGAAACATTTCTTCTAAATGGAAATAATCCATGATTTATATGATAGATTCTATATCGTACCTTTCTATTACCTTGTCAATATATGTACGTTGACATAGCCCAACCAGTCTATGAGATATAAATACTACATAGTTATAAGATAATCCAATTTCTTTAAGAATGAAAATGATCCATGTGTCAATAATAATTTTAGTGGGAATGCCATTGTTTTCCTGGTTTTATATTTTTATGAAATATTAATCAAGGGAAATTAAGTATAAGTCTTATAGATAGTAAATACTTATTTAAATGAATGTTTATCGACCAAAGACTTAGGTAAAGTAGCCTATATTTTATGGATTGGGATCTATTGAAAAATATTTTAGAGGTTGGTTGGGATATGTCAAAGTACATATATTGATAAGGTACTCAAAAGGTACAATATGGAATAATATAAGAGAGGATTTTTTTTCTAGTGTCACATGGCATAAATTGTGCCAAGAAGATGCATCCAAAAATAAAGGAGGATATTTAAAGGATGAGTAGAATCCTTTATTATTTTTCAATGGTTTATATCATGTACATCTTTTTATGTACTAGGTTTTATGTTTTCTTTGATTTAATTATGGTGGGTAGATATCAATATAATCTAGTAGAGATGAATTGGCAGTAGTAAAAACTATCCTAAAGTACTTATGGTGTGCAAAGGTTATGTTACTAGTGTATAGATATGATGAAGATCTAGTCATGAGGTGATATACTAATACTTTATTAGATAAAAATCAAGATAATCTAAAATTTTAGTCATGTAATGTCTTTTTTCAGAATTGTAGGATATTGAGCTAGAGAATCTCAAAGTAGTCTATGGTTGTCGCTTCTATAGCGGAATATAAGTATGTGGAAACTTCCAAAGCAGCTAAGTAAGTATTCTAGATACATATCTTTGTATCATAAATTGGTGTTTTACCTTATAGTGAAAATCATTTTAAATTTTATTATGATAATACTACAGAAATTGAACTTTCTATTGATCCTAGGTACCACCAGAGGATAATGAATATTCATTAGAAGTTTCATCTCTTGAAGGATTTTACTCATATAGGTGAAGTAATATTTGGAAGTGAATATATAGAGGATAACATGGTATAACCCTTGACTAAATCCATATCTCATTATAATCATGATTCTCAAGTGAGATCTAGTTGGTTTAATCTTATAGCATTTAGATCTAGTGAAAGTGAGAGTATTGTGAGTGGGTTACAAAGACCCAACTCCAGTATGTACTTTGTGTTTGATAGACTTATGTTCTTCCAACATATCTTAGTTTTTATGAGTTTTCATGATTTAAAAAATCAATATTATTATTCAAATGAGTTTATATTAAGTGTTCCATATGATATTTTGTTATACGAAATTTATCATACACTGACTATAAGTGATGATCTTATACCGAGTAAAGTGTTCACTCTACAGAAAAGTATTTATTATATTATGAGGATCAAAGTGTGGAAATATTATCTTTTTTATGCTCCAAATAAAAGAACACTATGTTAAAACTCTGTCTTACTATGTAAGATATTATCTTACGAAGAGAATAATGGACTAGTTACTATATTTACAAATTCATATATTTCAGTCTGTTTTTCCTTTTCAAAATTATTTATCTTATGAATAGAATATTCATAAAATATTATATTCCTATGTATAGAAGAATTTGTGAAAGTTAAGTATCAAACTTCAGTAACATATTTATCTAATAATAAAAATTATTCTATGCATGTTGAATTTAGTTTATCTTATGTTATGAAGAAGAAAAATATTAAATGTATATCTAATAAAGTCTATAGAATTTATCTTATGAGAATAGTGTTATGAGTTGGACATCTTAAAAATAACTATATATTATATAGAATGTCATGATTACTTTCATAATCTCTTGATAAGTTTCTTCCTAATTTTAAGTGTATCATAGAAGGGATTTCATATTTAAGGAAAGATTATTTTGTATGAATTGTCTTTTTTCAGGAATAGAAATATTAGAAGAAGAAGAAGATCCCTGATATCATCCTTGTATAATATTTTTTCATATTTGGAATGAATGGATGCATTCTATTAATATCCTGTCATATCAACTTTTCAATGGATTATCAACTCGACCATTGTAATTATATTGTGTGCTTAATATTAAAATTCCAAGATCAGATATAAAAACAAGATTTATCCGCTACATGGATAAAAAGAAAAAGGATATATACATATAAGACACAGAGATATGCACATAAATACAAAAACTCTGATAATGGTAAAAACTATCTCCTACATATATACAAGATCATATACAATGCATGCGTGATGCACTTTCAAGTCAATTAGTTGAAATGTAATATCATATAGAGAAATTATTTGAATATCATCATCTTCTCTAAACATATCATCATATACTATCCTTTTCTACTTGAAACTATGTGCTGAAAATTTTCTTTAAAGTTCTTTCATATCTATTTTTTAAACTCATTTCAAGTGATTGTGTTATGTTCTTAGATATGTCTTGTAAAGGGAGAGCTTTGTTGAAAGCTCTTGTACCTTTGTAATTAGTGAAAACTAATTTTAATCAACTTAGAGTCCCTGGAAAAAGGGATGTCACAGTGAAAATCACCAAACTCATGGAGTGGAATGTTAGTAGAGTGTATTAGGGGATTTTTTTCTCCCAAACCATTATATACCTATCATGTTCAATATATTTCCATTAAGTTTTTATATTTACTATTCCTATTTTCATTAAGGGGAGGATTTGAACTCGCATACCTTAAAGAGGATAGTTTAAAGTAAATAAAATTTTAGGAACTCAATTCACCCCCACTTGAGTATTCAGAAATCCATTCTCTAAGACAACAATTAGTATTAGATCTTGTGACTCTAGAGTTCACAACTATCAAAGGGTCAATTAAAAATATATTCATTCAAATAGATTATATTACTACTAATAGAGAAGGTATGTCAATAATTATAGCTCTATATTTTAATCTAAAATTTTATGGTTATTAGAAGGCATGAATGACCATCTATTTGAAGAATACTAGCTTAAAGGTTTATCATAAAGAAGTAAAGTCCTATTAAATTACAAAGATAGAACCAGAAAATTGGGATGATAAAATAGAGGAAAATTATGATCTAAATTCCAAATATATGAAGGATATAATATGTGTACTAAGTCTATATGAGTTAATAAAGTTTCCCAGTTTCAAACATATCATTAAATGTGGATTACTATAGAAGTTTCAATTGAAGGTACAGACAATGTGAATACCCTTAGATATGATATTTCCAAACTTATGTTTGACACATTAAAAAGGCTAAGGAAAAAAAGAATTAATCAGGTTAATGGAAGACTTAATGAGATAATAAAAAGTGTTTCTTATCTAGGAATACTAATTACTAAGCCTAAACAAGCATTGAAAGGTCTACGAGTTTTACCACCCAAGTGGAGTGGAATATCAACTATAATCAGATAGTCTATAGAGGTTAAGAATTTTAAAATAAAATATCTTATTAGAACTATTATAGTGTATAAAGAAAAAATGAAGACTAATCTAGAAAATATAAAATTGTTAAGAAATAAAATTATTCTTTTAAGGTCTCTATTTCTAAATATTATATTGATAACAAGGGTATAAAAATCTATAAAACATCTAAATAAGACAATTCCTAAAGAAATTTTATATCAGACGATGAAATTTCACGATTTTTCCAAAATTTTATAAAGTTCTATAACAAGGGAATAGGTTTAATAAGATCCTTTAACAAGTATAATAAGGTGAAAACTATAAATAAGTAAGATCCTGTGAGTGTAAGAAGTTAGGACATATTAATACATATTTCCCACAATTTCATGGAAATAAAAACATAGTCATAAAATTCCTCAAGAAAATTGGATATAATAAGATTTCCAAGAAAGGTATATAGGCCATGTGGAGTAATTTTAAATATTATATTGAATGCAAATCCTCAAATTTAGAAGATGGGGCTCTAAATAAAATTTCCAACATATGTTTTATGGAATATTCAGATGAGGTACATTCTTATTATTCCTCAGAACATGAGTGTGAATTAGAAAATAAAAATTTCTTATATGAATAATTAAATGAATATTATACCATGTTTGAAACTAAATAAAAAATATTAAAAAAGATAAAAATATATTTCAGGAAATCCTATAAAAAATTAATGAAGAGGATGACTTAAAAAATATATATATTTGAAAAATCAATTGGAAAAGTCTACTACATCATGTACTGAACATGTTAAAAAAAGTAATAACATACCGAAGGAGTATCAAAACATAAAATATGAAAAAAAAAATTACTAAAGGGAAAAATTATATAAAAAAATTATTTTTAAAAACCAACTTAAAAAGGGGAAATTTGGAATATGAATTCGGTGTGAAAGACCTAAATTTTATAAAAATTATTTTGTTTCTAGTTGTAAAATTAAAAACCTCTCCAAGATTATGTGTTTTCACCATGGATATATAATACATTATACTAGTACTTATAATCTAAAAAATCCTCAATTATGTGGAATTAAAAAAATATTACAGAAGGTCTACCAAAAAAAATTTAATTTTTTTTGGAAAACACAAATAGATTTGGATCCCTAAGACTTTTATAGATAACATTTTTGGACCCAAGAATATTTGGGTACCAAAAACTATTATCGTTTGATATTTAATTGTAGGGAACTAGATACATGAATATAAATTTAAAATAGTTTATGAATTATTGTTTTTTAAGACATATGAGTCAATATTTCTCAAACTTTCACTCAATTTAAAATATTGATGGAGGTTGTGTCACATTTGGTTATAATGAAAAAGAAAAATTGATGACATTGGAATAGTTTTAAATTCACAATCTATTTTCATAAGCAATGTTATTTATATTGAATGCTTAAAGAAAAACCAAATAAGTATTTCTAAACTTTGTGATGATTTTTATTCAATTTATTTTTCTAAAAATGCATGTTTAGTTTTCAAATAAAAAACTCTCAATATTAAGTCAACTAGAAGAAATAATGTAGATACATTAGATCTTTATTCATTATATAGAAAAAATGATAAAAAATTAAATTATAAAATTAATGAATTATGGATTTGGCATAGAAGTCTTGAACACTATAATGTTCACTCTTTGAAAAAAATTAAAAGGAATTTTATTTCTAATTTTTTTTTACATTAAATTGGATAAAAAGAAACTATGTAATTCATGTCAAATGGGAAAGAAACACAAGTCATATTTTGAACCATTTAAAGAGGTTGTAATATCTAGAACTCTGGATCTTATTCGTATGTATCTTTTTATACCTATGAGAACTGAAAGTCTTACTATAAAATCATTTTTTTATGTTTTGGTTCATGATTTTACAAGATTTACATGGGTTTACTTTTTGATACTTAAGAGTGAATCTTGTTCTATTTTCTTTAATTTTTGTAAACGTGTGAAAAATGAAAAGATGTAAAAATTGTGACTTTAAGAAGTGATATTGGAGGAATATTTGAGAATCACAAATTTAATTCATATTTCTCAAAACAAGGAATTAATCCTACTTTTTCTACCCCCATGGTACCTCAGAAAATGGTTTTGTTAAAAGGATGAATGGGACTTTGCAATAAATTTATAGAACAATATCATGTGAATATAACATTCCCAGTCATTTTTGGGATGAATCTATTTACACAACATGTTATGTCATCAATAGAATTATATTAAGGCCTATATTAAAAAACGTCTTATGAGTTATATAATAATATAAAACCAATGTTATGATACTTTAAAGTATTTGGATGAAATGTTTACATCATAAACACCAAGGAAAATATTGGTAAGTTTTATAAAAAAGATGGTTAAGGTATCTTCCTAGGGTATTCTACTACTTTCAAAGCTTATAGAGTTTTTTTAAAAAAGGTCAAGGACTATTGGAGAATAACATAATGTGAAGCTTGATGAAAGTGATACTTTTAATCAAAAAATGACTCAAAATAATGTGATAAGTGATTATTTCAAGGAAATTATACCAAAACCTCTATTTAACAATAATAAGGATGAAGATTTGGAACTTTATTATTTTTAACTAAATCTAGTAAGGGTTGATACTAGTAAACCAGAAAGTGTGCTACGGAGAATACCTAGAATCCTTAAAGACCATCCTCTAAAAACAGTTATAGGAAGTTTAGAAGAAATAGTTATAAATAGAAGAATTATAGGAAATATAGTATAATTATCTACCTTTGTATCTCATCTAGAACCCAAAATTATAGAATAATATTTATCTAATGAAATTTGGTTTTTAGCTATAAAAAATGAGTTAAATAATATCAAGAGGAATAAAGTATGAGAATTAGTTGATAGACCCTTGGACAATCTTGTCATCAGAACAAAATGGGTATTTAGAAAAAAAACAATATGATCTTGGTGTAATGACTAGAAATAAATCTAGATTAGTTTCAAAATTTTACAATTAAGAAGAAGGAATAGATTATGAAGAGACATTTCCCATTGTAGCAAGATTACAAAAAATCATAATTCTTCTAGTATGTGCATCTTATTTTAATATCAAATTATATAAGATGGATGTTAAATCCACTTTTCTAAATGGATTTTGATTGAGTAATTCTATGTTGAACAACCTCCTGGTTTTAAAGACCCTCATATTAAAAATTATACTTTTAAAATTACCAAATTTCTATATAGAATTAAACAAGCACCAGGATCATGATGTGAGAGATTAATCTATTATTTTATTAAATGGTTTTTTAGTATGAAATTTTGATCCTACATTATTCAAAAAAAAACTTTATCCTTAGATATTTTCTTAGTAAAAATATATGTTGATGATGTTATTTTTGGGTCAAAAACTCAAAAATTATGTAATTATTTCTCAAGAATTATGAAAATGGAATTCTAAATGAGTATGATACATGAGTTGAACTATTTTTAGGATTTAAAATTTATAAAAATATTTTTTAAAATGTATTAAAACAAATAAAATAGATATTTGATTCACTTTAAAAATATGGATTTGAAAACATTAATACTTATTCAATTCCTATTAGCTCCAATATTAAACTTGATGTGGATAGGGGTGAAAAACAAGTTGAAAACAAGTTATAAAGAGGAATCATTGGAAGATTACTTTATATTATTACAAGTAGACCAGACTTCATATCTTCATTATGTCTTCATGTGAGATTTTAATCTAATGGTAAATAATCTCACTTAAATACTTCTAAAATAATTTCAAGATATTTAAAATGAACTATATCCCTTTATATTTTTTTTCAAAAAACCTCTAGTTTTAATTTAATTTCATATTCAGATACTTATTTTTTGGAATGTAGAATAGATGGTAAAAGAACCACAGGAACATTAAATTTTCTTAAAAAATATCTAGTATATTTTTCAATTAAGAAACAATAATTTGTAGCAATATCAACTGTTAAATTTGAATATATTGTAGTAAGAAATTATTATGAACAAGTGTTTTGGATGAAACACACTCTAATAGATTTTGGATTCAATTTTAATTTTGTTTCAATCAAATTTTATAAAATGATTTCTATCAATATTTCAAAAAATCCAATCAACCATTATAAAAAAAACATATTGACTTCAAACATAATTTATTAAGAGATCATTCACAAAAGGTGACATCTATCTAGAATTTTTTTTGTACAGACAGTCAATTAGAAAAAAAATTTACTAAACCATTTCTTATTGAATGGTTTGATTTTATCAAATAAAATTAAGTTAATTAAATTTTACTTTATTTTATTTGAATTTTATTTAATAGAATTATTTTTTAATTGAATAAATATTTTGTTAACTTTATTTAAAATATGGTGTCACTATTAGTCACATCAAAATAGGACACATAACCTAGGTTTTTCTATGATTACTTTGTTAATTACAAAACATGACACTTCAATTACCATAAAACAAAATAAAGCAAGCCAGTTATATGTGCAAAACCCATACATACCCCTGAAACTTTAACACTTTGTTATCTGAACCTCTATACCCTAACCATCCAATATTCCAAATCTTTCTTAGAATTCAAAAAAAGGAGAACTTATGGCGCTACCTCAAGAAATATCAAGCACCCAAGGATGGAAGGTAAAATTTTAATTTGAAGAGAGATATATTTTGGTTGGCTAGACGCAACTGATATGCCACTCAAAAATGTCATAAATCATTAAGGATGGGAATTTTCTTTATAAAAAACAAACTTATTTTGTTTTTGATAAATAAGTTCACGTGTTTTATGAGACCATGGTTTTTAATTTTTATGAAAATGAATATTGTATTACAACAACTGTGAACCATAAATTATTTTCAATAACTTATGTAGAAATGGTTAAAACCATTAAATATACTAATGAGTTCTAAGTAAACTTCAATACTTCCTTATCCACTATAGATAATTTGATTATACCCTAGATAATGAAGTCTATATTTGGGATAGAAATTATTTAGAAGAATCCAATCAAAGGATAAGAACCTAAAAGAAAGGTTCTTACAAATTTCATTTATTATTCCATCATACAATGCAATAGTGAGTTCAAAAAAAATTAAAGATTTTATGTTATTGTATTTTTTTATGATCGAGAAACCTATGAATATATAATGTTATGTTTTTAGATATATTTATCATGTTCATAGTAATTTAGTCAATTTTTATCTATTTGGATGAATGTTGAATCTATTTTTTCATAACATTGGTGTCTTTATGGAAGAAAATGATGATACTCATTGTCATGGATTAACTATGTTAAGTGAAAATATCTTAATAAAAAGTGTATTTAATTAGAATTATTCTTTAAACAATTTTTTTACTCTATGTTTTAAAGAATTTATTGAGGTAGATACTACTTCAACTTAGAGGGAGTCATCTCGAATGAAAATTTCCAGTGATGTTATTGTTCATTATCTTGTAGTTTTACCTATTTATATAGAAAGATAAGATAAAAGTTTTAATGTAAGGGATGTTCTTGATACTAAAACCATATTAAAAAGGATAAGAAGGGTAAGGGTGGTTTTTCAATCCAAATATAAAAATTATCCTCAAGTCAGTTCATCTCCTGTGTGTGTAATAATTTATCCAGATGTTATAACTACTTCTTTTATTAGAGAAGAATTGTACTTTTCTATCATTAATTTTGTTAATGATGGTAAAGGAAGTACCATTTAAAAATATTGTGGTGTTATACCTCTTGTTGAAGTATCCCTCCCTAGAGAGATGATTCTACAAGTTAGAATATAATCAATTTATTAATAATCTATCAGTTGATAAGAACAAGAAGATTCAATGCCGGTTGTTGCAAACAGAAGAGCCAGATTAGAATCAATAGAACTATCTCATGTGAAGTAGAGACCTAATGATAAAATCAACAAGTTGATGAAATTAAAAGTACAAAATTTTATCAAGATACATTTTTTTCTATTCATGCATAATAAAAAAATTCATAAAATCCCATTGAATAACTGGATAATTTTAATGAGAGAGCATGAGAAATCTACTCTAAATAAATGTCTAAAATATAATTGTTAAAATTTTAGTTAGTTGAGTCCAGAAGTGGGGTTATGAATCTCTCTGAGCATGAGTTCTCTAAAGATGGTGTTTACGAAGTAATGTTTTAGTTCAATTAGTTTTGGAAAATTTTTCAACAGAGAAAAATGGATAATCCATAAATCAGGAGCATGTACTCTCAAGATTAAAAGGATTGTCTCTGTAAATAGACATAATGAATTATACCATTTATTAAATGTAATGTGAGCTTCTCTCTAGGTAAATGGTTCAATATTTTCAAAAATATGTTATTATCTAAGATATATGGTCTCTTGATTTTCTACAAAGTACTATCATGTTTATTGATCAATATAAAATGGAAGTCATCTCCTTTCTAAAGGAAAAGGTACCAAAATTAAAAATATTTTAGTAAAAAAACAAAAGGATACTATTTTGGACTAAAAGGGATAGATGGATCCTTAGGAAAAAAATTCATAGTTTTAGAGAAAATGTTTGAGGATTTTCAATTTTTCATAATTAGTTCAAATCCAAAATCATTTGATGATGAAGAAGAATAAGTGGTCGATGCATTTATTGAACCACATAAGTATCAATTATCTGCAAAAGGAAAGGATTTATTTTCATTCAATCACCTTATTAGTGTGTTAGAAAAAAAAATTAATTTTTGAAGAAGCTATTTATTGGTTTTTCTAATAAAATAATTTATTTGGAAATTTTTCTCAACAGGTTTAGAATGGTTTGAAAACTCTCCTAGATTACTATAAAAATGGAATGGTGACAAGAATTGATTCTTGTGTATAAAATAAATTTCAAATTCAATAGAGACAACTTCCAGGACCTTTTATTTTTAATCATCATGCATCTACCTATGAAATACTCAAGGAGATATTTGACCTTGATAAAATCTACCTAAGAAAAATATCAGGTTTGCAGAAGAAGCCTCATTACATTTACCTAAACCATCTTCTAATATATATTTTTTCTTATAAATAATTTTTATATGGAAAGGGTATAACAAGATACTCTCAACATTAAATCCACCTTGGTAAGGATCACTCAAAGTGATTGAGTAGGACTTGGAGTATCTTTAATCATGTTGGGTAATGCTTTTAGAGAGATGGTTGATGCTCCTCTTCCAACATCTTCTTCACCCTTTGGCTAGCCATTATCATTCAAAAAAACCCTCAGAAAATTTACTCCATGCCGAAGGACTAGAATACTCTCACACATTACATGTTTTGTCGAATGTGAGTTTAAAAAACATTTCAATGGTGTTTCAAAAAAAATATTTGAGTGCATGTATGCTTATATTGAGTGCATTGTTTTAATTCATTTCTTTATTTTGTAGTATTAATGTTTTTAGTGAATGTTTTTATCTATATTTTTAATAGTTCTCTACCTTATTCTTATCATTCATTCATAATTATTATTTTATTTTTCTTTAATATTTATTTATTTTATTTAATGATTTTTTCTCCTCAGTATTTTTGTTAATATAACCTTGTGGAAAATTTTGTTCTCATTCAGTAATACTAACCATTTACACTGGTTCCTGTGCAATATTGATCCTATTATTTTTCTTTATTCTACTTATTTTTTATGTCACAAAAAGGTAGAGAAGAAAAATTATAATATAAGATAAAAAATGGGAGAGTAAAAAGGATAATAAAAAATTAAAAAACTATTTTAAAGTTTCTTTTTGTAAATTATTTTTTATTATTCAATGGGATTTTTTATCATAAAAAAGGTAGAGACTGTTGGATATAATTATGTTTCTATAACATATCTTAGTTTTTTAAGAGTTTTTATGATTCAAAAAATCCCTATTTTTATTATAATGAGTTTATCTTAAGTGTTTTAGATGATATCTTTTTATAAAAAATTTATCATATGTTTAATATAAGTGATTATCTCATGCCAAGTAAAGTGTTCAATTTATGAAAAAGTATTTTTTATCTTATGAGAATCAAAGTGTTGAAATATTATCTTTCATCATATTAGAATAATAGAAATCCATGTTAAAAGTTTATCTTACTATGAAAGATATTATATTACGAAGAGAATGGATTAGCTACCACATTTACAAAGTTAGATATTTTAGTATGTTTTTAACTATAAAAATTCTTTATCTTATAAAAATGGTATTCATAAAATATTATATTTTTAGGGCTAGAAGAAGTTGTAAAAGTTAAGTATCACACTTCAGTAACATACTTATCTTATGAAGAAAATTATTCTATACAAGTTGAATTTATTTTAACTTATACTCTGAAGAAGAAAAAGATATTTTTTATCTTTCTAATTCTCTTTGGAATTTATCTTATAATAATATTGATATTAGTTGGATATTTTATGAAGAACTATATGTTATATATAATTTCATGATTTATTTTATAATCTCTTGATAAGTTGCTTCTTTCTTTTAAGCATATTAAAGAAGGGATTGTCTAAAGATTGATCTATATGAAATTTAATTGTTTCAAGAATGGAAAGATTTTAAGAATAAGAACTTTGACATCATAATTGAAGGTGATTTTTCTTTATTTTAAAATAATAGACGCATTACATTAATAGCCCATCGTATCAAATTTTCAATAGATTATCAACTCGACTATTATGATTATCTAATTTGATTTAGTTTGAAATTCAAATAAAAGATATAAAAGGAAGAGTTATCTACTACATGGATAAGATTATATAGGATATATACATAAAAGGAATAGAGATATATATGTACATACAAAATTTCTAATAATAGTAAAAAATAATTCTTGTACATAGACAAGATCATATAAAAAACACACATGTTTCAATTTCAAGTATATCCATTTTAATTGGATATTATCCAAAGCTTATCTTTGAAGATCGTCATTTTATTTCAACATATCTTCATCTACTATTAGTTGTTACTTTCAATTGGGTGCTACAGGATTTCTTTAAAGTTTATTTAAGTCTATTTTGTTTACACCCATTGTGAGTCTATGTGTTAAGGTTGTGGAAAGATATTATAATGGGATAGAGTTTTTGTAATCTATTATACCTTTTTAATTATTTAAAACTACTTGTACTTAGCTGGGATCCCCTAGAAGAAGTTTTTCATTGTAAAAATCACTAAACTCATAAAGTAGAGTGTTGGTGGAGTGCACTAGGGGATTTATATTCCCAAAAAAACTATAAAACTCTCTTGTTCAATATTTCCATTGAGATTTTATATTTTCTCTATCTATATTCATTAAGGGGAGTATTTTATCTTACATACCTTGAAGAGGGTGGTTTAATGTAATTAGAATTTTAAGAAATCAATTCACCCCCCCCCCCACCCACCTCTTGAGTTTTCAGCTAGCCATTATCTAGGATAACACTTTGATTACCACTACATTCGTATAGTTTTTTTATAAATGTGTTTCTTCTACTGTTATAGTAAAGTATCTTTTTATGTACCATTTGTATGATAAATAACTTATATTTCATGTTGTATCAAAATGTTATAGCAGTTCACAACTATAATGAGAACCTCTAGATACTATGATAGTAATTTTAAACACATGTCTTATGGTTTAGATACATCATACTGGTAGGACATAGATGATGTCTAAATATTAGGTTTAGGTTATCATAATCCTTGATACTCAGTCTCATGAATTTCACACTTGGTGATCTTGAATAGAGGATATCCTTGGGACTACACGCCCATAGGAATAACACATGTTTAGGGGTCAATGATTGTTTCTATATTAGAGCATGTATATTGGTATACTAACTTTAGATCATTATTAATGTGCAATATTTTGTTACATATATAATGAAATATGAAGACCATGTCATTGATGTTATTCTGAGGTATCTTGTTTTGGGTGTATCATTGGTGGTATGGCATTGGTTGAGTGATCAAGATATGATTTTTCACTTCTGAATGGAAGAGATATCTTAGGCCTAGTTGATCAGGATGGTAGTACCATTATAAAATTCATGGAAATGGTGATTAAAGGAAATTCCATCTAGTAAGTTCAATGAATAAATAAATTAAGAAATTATGATGAAATAGATTATTCATCCTACTTTATAATATGTCACAAGATAAAGATATAATATTACATGGTGCATGTTCATGGGAGGTTTTCATAATTATGGAATTATTTATCTCCTTAGGGGCCTTGATGGGTTACTATACTCTACTCCTGGTCTATGAATTACACTCACTTATATCATTATAAGGTCTTATAGGGTCACACACTAAGTGTGTCCACAAGTTCTGACTATTTAGATGAATTTGAGTTTTTGAAGAAGTGGGCCCCACATGTGGGGGTTGGTAAATTTCTAAGTGTGAATGTTTGTAAGTAAAATAATTCAATTATATTATTAAATTTTAGAATAATAATTATGGAATTTATTTATCAAAGTATTCACAAGTTATTTAAGGATAAAAGTAAAGATGATAAAATTTAATTTTTTGAACATAACACTTTCAAGGTTTTATAAATTATTATGGGACATTACAAGATGATTAAATGGTTCATGTTTTATCATGTAACAAGTTAATAATGTCATATAATAGTGATAAAATATGTATAATGCTTATGACTAGTTAACTAATTTGTAAGTGCAGTTTTGGGGTGTTTTTGTAGGTTATGTTTCTGTTGGGACCAAAATTAAATTTATAGAAACTTAAACCCTAATATAAATAGATAATTTAATTCAAAAATTTGGTTTCTAGACACTTCCAATAATTTGAGTTCTCTACCCTCCTCTCTATCAAGTTTTAGATAGAGAAACTGTAGGAAGAACAAGCTTTGATCGATTTCCTCTCTCGAATCGATAACTCGTTCTTCACATGATCAAAGGAACATTGTAAAGCACTTAACTTTCCTATGATAACATGAAATTATTGATGAAAATGATTTAAGAGTTTTGTTGTACATTTTGATGATCTAGAGGACATCTATCTTAGAACTATCAGGTTAAGACACACTGATGGTGAGAAAATCATATTGGTATTTTTCAAATAAACAAGGTAATGTTTATAGTTTTGTTCAATTTTGTTCTTCATGATTAAATTTAATTTCATATGATCCATAAGAAATTTGATCAAGGGATATTGAGTATTTATTGTTTTTAATATTTTGAACCCAACATTTTAAAATACTTATTTTACATGCTTTCTTAGAGCCCTAGGTTTCTTTTAATACAAAATCACATAGACTAAGAACCACCACCGATACCAATTTATCATGAACCAACCTAGATCATCCCAAAATAGGACACCCAATCTGGTCCTTGGAAAGATACAAAGGGAGTTCCAAATCCCCATATCTTGGTTACAGGTGTATGGTATTTTAAGAATCACATTTAGGAATGATTTCTAGCATGGGGACATAAATACTATGATTTGTCAAGAATAATGGAAAAAAATACATAACATAACATATATATAAGAAAATATGAATAAGTATGCAGTATAAAAAATAAATCCAAATATAAAGTAAGAAAATAAAAAACTTCCATAGTGGAAATACAAGTACTGATCTAGGGGAAAAATAGAAAGACAAAATATTATAACACATCTCCATAAAACATGTGGTTCATCATCCCACCATGCCACCACTATAACTCAAACTCTGCTAGCACAAGAATCCCCCACTTTAAAGAAGTTAATTTCCCTTTCTTGCATCATTTATATCAATATCTATATACAACCATTTATTGTATTTAGGATGTGATCTCAAAATCCTAGTATGGTCCCACCAAGTGTTTCATAAGCATACTTAATTAAGTAAATCAATTATTCTCAATTTAAAGGAATAAAATAGTTGGATTTTATATTTTTATAATATTGTATAAAATATAAATAATATCCAGTTTGAAACATTTTTAAAAGAAATTAATGGGAGTGTATTAACATATTTTAAAACATAACATGGGAATAAACTATTCCATAACAGTCTGAAAAGAACATATAAAATTTTGAAAAGAACATATTTATAAACCAATTTTCGAATTTTAATAAATTTATAATGATGATAATAATAAAAATATAACACCATGTTAAGGGTTCCTAAGGTATATCTGGTCAAGGCTGACTAGGATCCTTACACCTCAAATGATCAAGGAAAAATAACCAAGTACATACTCATAATCCCAAGAACTCAGGCCTAGGGATTAGAGATCAACATCACGTGTCTTATTTCCATACCAATGTTTAGTTAGTGTTATTTTATATATCCAATGGTTTTGAGATTAACCATACTTAGTCATTATTTTCTAATACTACCCATATAATACCTAGGATCCCATGGGATATCCACCACTCACGGTGGCACCATTTTCAAAATTAATATCATTTAAAAAGGTTCATTTTATCAATAAAAATCCATATTTATCAAATCAATACAAATAGCCCCAAACCCAGTCATAAACATGCCTATAAATAATTTTTAGAATTTATTCATTTTCAAATTTCAAAACATTTTCAATAAATCAAAAACATTCCTTAAAACAATTTAAAACTTGTTTCAAAAACAAGAAAATAAGAAAGATTAAAATGATAAATCCTTTTTATGAAACTTCCTACCATAGACAACTGAAACTAACAACAACCAAATATAACCCACAAGTCTATGGGTTGGGACACTCTTAAGATATGAAAGAAATCCCTAATCCATAAATCCCCATAAATTAATTCATATCCAACAAAACATAGGCTACCATAGCCTTTGGGAAAAGTGAAATCCTAATAAATAAGGATGAAATATCAATGAAAGATGAAGAAAAAAATTTACCATGATAATACTTGAAAGTTTATTGTAAACTCCCACCAAAATCACTCCCAAGATAGATGGAGGGAGGAGTCTATATGAGATAGAGATTATTGGTCTTGAGAATTCCAAAACATAGGAAACAATAGGGTTGTGTTGAATCAAGGGAAAACTAAGAAACTATTATTTTTAAAGTTTTATTAGTGGTTTCTTGGTGTAAACACATATTAATAATGTGAATTTGTCCCACCCTAACTAGTTTAAGGCCTGAAATGGTGGTTCATACCATGATACACTAGTTATGAAAATCGATCTCTCCACCATGATAATTCATGACTATTCTTCATGTGATTTATTCATTCATGTTGTGAATGTATATAGTAGTATCATTGATATACACACACATGTCATTTAATTCATGCAGGTTGTGGTTAGATTAGAATTATTTTTCAAAAACTACACTTTCTACTAGTGCGTAGTATAGTGGTGTTTCGGGGTTAGTCCCATAAGGATCTATGGATTGGATGGTTGAAAAAAATCATAGAACCCTTTGGGGTAAGAGTCCTCTCAAGATGGTCGAGTATGGGAATAACTAAATATAATATTTTTATGGAAAATATTAGCTATAAGGAAGGGATCATGATTAATTTCAAGGTTCAGGAGAAAGGATGATCTTTAATTCTAACTTGGTATGGTCCTATGGTCTAGGATGTGAATAAAGTATAGGTCACTAGTTGGATATGGTCAATCCAACTTGATCTATCCAAGGGAAAACTATTCCTTGGTCTATAGATAGCTGCAAATTGGATGAATTTTCCCTGGATTCAAAATCATAAAGCATCATAGGCTAATGTTCATTGCCTAGTTTACTCTATGAGATCAAGTTCATTCGTTCAAATTTCCTATGGTCAAGTTCTTTTAAAATAATTGGATTTATAGTTATCATTTAACCTTCTTTTTAAACCTTGAGATTACCAAATTGACAATTAAATATTAAATAGATTCAATCACCCTTACTCTCGATACCTACCCTATGAATTTTATCTACTCAGGGTATAATAGATCACAACTAGATAATAAATTTCAAATATAGTTAACATTCTGATAGATATTGGGATTAAATAATTGACAAAAATGAAATAATGATGTTTAAATAGATTAACAAACATGTAATTGATAATAAGAAATATGATCTTTGAAACAATCACAATTCCAATGAAATACTAACTTGAAATAAGAATAAGAACAAGTGCCATATGATTTTTACGTTAATTGATGATCGAGATGAAGAACGCATGTACCACGGTGTTGGTGATGAAAAAATATTGTAGAAAACTTAAAAAATGATGATTAGGGATTTTGTAATTGTAAAACAATGAATAAACATGATGTAGATTGAGTTTTTGGAGAAATAGAGGAAGAGAATTGAGAGAAAAACAAGAGAGAAATGAGAGAAGTCCAAAGTCTTTCACACCCCTTCTTTCTGCAATGTGCCTCCTGTAGGTAATTAATTGGGATATTATGTAACATGTAATATTGTTTCATTTTGTGTAATTTAAATTTGAGTTTTCCTCTGTGGTTTTTGAATCTGCTCAAATCTTGCATGAATCTCATCTATAGATTTGGAACTTTGACTCATTTCATGATGTGTATCTGGGACTCACAATATATATCTTACTATGGGACTTATCTTGAAATCCAAAATTGAATTAAATGGTTATAGGACGTGTATTGGTGAATCATGTCATGTAATGACTTCATGTATGGAAATTATTTCATGAATTTTCCTTATGCTGTGAAAATTGTGTACACATCGTGTAATGGAGTTTCATGATGTTTAATGGCTATTTTTGTCAGTTTTTATATCTTTTCCTTTGGAACCTTGAAAACAAAATTCCTATAGTAAACAACACATAACTAGTGAATTATCAAGAAAAAACATGTATAATCCCTAACAAAATGATAAAAAAATGTATATATGATTTCAGCTTCTCAAATTCCTCTACACTTGATAAATTTCTTGTCCTCAAGAAAAAAATATCAATAGGGATTTCAAAGGATAAGCAATTTTTAAAATAGGAAAATTTCATTAAAACCAGGTAAATAAAACTAAGTGTAAGCAGCAAAAGCCAGTCTCTAGAATCATCCTTACATAGAAAATTAGTCATGCCTCATAGCTCAGTTCTTTAAAAATGTTCTTGATTGTTTAATTAAAATTTCATAACTATTCCTTGAAATCTATACCCATTTTCAATTTACCTCACAATAAATGTTCTCTCATCACTCAAGGTAAAATGAAACTAAACTTATGCTCATACCCTAATTACATGTCCCTAACCATAGGATTTCACTAGTTCTATCATCTTCACTTCATAAATAAACATACAAAATCAATCATGAGGGCGATAGAAATTAGGTTCAAATGACTCTGATATTGTGGTCAGGTGGGTGAATATTGAAAAAAAGTACAAAAAAGAGGTTAGTCTATGAAGTATAATGCATGAATGTCATGAAAAGTGAAGTGAAATGACTCATCCATAGCTAATGAAGTCCATGCTCCTAGAGGATCATGTTGGATCTATGAATGTATCAAGTAAGTGAAAAAGGTATCATGTTCCCCTTTTTTATTTTTGCATTTTTATTTTTTGAAAGTCATGTCTAGGCCAGAACTCACATCCATCCCCAAACCACATATGAACTTTTACGGTATTCATCGGTCTAGAAATAGTTATTTTTTATCTTCCTAATACACAACCCAAATCTCTTTTTTTATATTTTTCTAAGAAATAGGATAGATGTAAAATTTCAAAAAGTATTCATGGATCATAGTAAAATAGTCTAGTGAGCACCATAATACATCTCCTCATTAAAATCATCCCATGTTTGCTGGCTGGAAAAATCCCCCACACTTGTTCAAAGTGAATTCTTTCATTATACATATAGTATGGTAGAAAGGGATAATCATCTTGTAATAACTACATCCTATAAGTTCATTCGTTGAAACTATGGGCTTAGTAACAAAATATGTAAGGTGGATATCATGAAAAAGTATCTCAACAAAGATTGACTCAATCATTTTAAAATTGTATTTGTTCAGTCATAGCCTCAATAAGATCTCAATGAAATTTTTGATAGGTTTTCATGTCCTAGGTGTCACTCAAGAAATATGCTCAGAAAAAAAATATATTAAATTATAGGCCGAAAATCCTCTCAGTAATGGGAGTAAAATATAGAAAACTTGAAATCTCTAAGGGTAAAAAACTATGTATTATGTTAATTAAAAGTAATTTCAAAATTTTTGAATTTCAATTAAATTAAAAAAACTCATAAATCAATATAAAAATATAAATAGGGGAAAAACATAGATTTACAACAATTTCCAACATAAATTTTTCTTTTATATAAAATGGTCTATTGAGTTCCAATTTTAAAGAATGCCTCCAAGTGAAAAATGTCTCCAAGATGAATGAGAACAGGAAAAAATTCAAGTTTATCAAAAGGAAAACTCAAGAAAAACTCCCCCACGCTTAGAATGAGATAGTGTCCACATAATCCATGGATGTACTGTGAGAGGGTTATAGAAGATAAATCTCAAATTATTGAAATATGAATTAAAAATGAATTGTTAAGGAATAAAGAGAACCCTAAAAAAGAGTGGTATGTTATGGTAAAAGTTGAGTTGTCTTGATTATGGAATTGGGATACCTAAATAATTGGTGGTAAATAAAAAACATGCACTAGATGAAACATTATTCCACAGGGTTTAAGTATTGAACAAGTAGTAAAACAATAGGTTCACACATTGAATAGTAATGAAATATATGTGATATAAATGTTGGTATGTGTGTACAATAAGGTTCAAAGTGACTCATGGGAAAAAGGAAAAAACTATAAAATAAATACATAGGATAATAGGATGGTTACAAAAAAATGATAAATTATACGAAATATGGGTTTCCTCGCATAATGTGATAACTATGATGTCATCATCCAGATAGATGGACCAAAGTATCAAGCAGTATCATCCATTGGGTCAATCTCTCCTTTGTCTTCTACAGTTACTTGTGGAAGTTTCCTCTAGCTATCAAGGTTATTTGGGATTATTGATCACCTCGGGAGCATACCTATCACATATCTAGTGTGGAAGGAAAGGTATATGTGCTCGTAGGGGTGGATGTTGAGCATAAATATCAAGTGATAACTCATGAAGCTGACACTCGACCTCAGATAGGTGTTGAGTCACTCATTCAACAAGGATATATGGTGGTATAGGTGCATTGATAATCATAGAAGAAACAAAGTAGATAGACATGGTTAATATAAAAGTGTAAATATTTGAAAAATATGCCAAGTAAAATGGATAAAAATCAGTATCCCATATATGTAAAGTGTAGTGATAGAATCATGAAATGATATAAAATTATTACAAAAATGAGCATCATCCTAGAAGCATAAAAAATTTAGGGAGGGGACATGGGTACACTATGAAAAATCAATGTCAGTAATGACATCATCGTCAGTCCGCTCCTAAATAAAGTGTGGTTACAACTGCCCTGCATGATCAATAAATGTAAGGGATGAGGGGGTTGGATGGTCAGCTACTAATAATGGCACCATGGTGCTGGAGGCTATCTAAAGTTGGGTGGTGGGTAGGTATTGATCTATAGTCTAATAATGGCACCATGGCACTGGAGGCATCATGTATTCTCCATTTGGAGTCTAATATTTAGTCTTCAGATCTGAATGCCTCCAAAAAAAACAGCTTATCCCTCCTTTTATAGGATTCATATGGGCTTTGGAATTAATTAATTCCACAAATTAATGGTCCAATGTTGATCTGAGGTGGGTTCCACATCAACAGTTTTCCAAAAAATGAATATTTGGTGAATCTTGGTCAAAAATTCTCGTCTGGGAATTTACACCACATGTCACTGAGTTACACCACTTGAAAATTTCTAGGATGCTTTTAATTTCTTCTTTTCATGTCCTTATTTTCACCACATGCACTCCTATATGTTGTGTAATGATTAAATTATTTTCAATTCCATTTTTCCCTGGAAGCCTCATTTTTCCTTGGTTCTTCAGTTTTATGCCTCGGAAGTGCTCCATAATCATCCTTAAAAATACAGTGTTGCATTCATTTATTTTCAACTTTTCTCCCCTTTTCAAAAGTTTATTTGTATCTTTCCATAAAATATAAAACAATTAAAATCATTCATAAATTGGAAATTTATATCATTTAAATATAGAAATTAATGCTTTAAAATATTATAAAATATATTTATTAAATATAGCTATCAAATTCCCCCACACTTGAATTCATACTTGTTCTCAAGGATGGGATCTCAACATACTACAAAGGTTGTTCACCTTACCATGCTTCAAATCCAATTTCAATAAAAGTAATTTCTCAAATGTGAAATTAAATATTTAAACATCAATGGATGAAAAATTATCAATGAATCACTTTTCAAAGAATACAAATCAACCATGTGTTTTACATTCCATATTTTGAAATAGAAAAGCCTTTTCAATAGCCCATTTTCATTTTTAAATCCATTATTAATATGCATTCCATTTACAATTTACCTCACTTTTAATTTCTCTACACATCATCAGGGTACAAATGAATAGATTACTGCACATACCTCATGAATATGTCACTTACCATAGTCTTGGAAGGCATCTAACATCTCCACCATATAAAGAAAAAACCAAAAATAATCATGAGGATTTCACCATTTAGGATCAAATGACTCTGAGGCTTAGGGCAGGTAGGTAAATGATATAAATCAAGTAAGGATAAAAAAGAAGGTACAACTCTAAATTGCAATGCATGATAATCAAAAAAAGCTCAATGAAATTCTCATTTTCCTCCAGTACCTCAGAGCAGGCTCATAAAGGAATGAAATGTAATAAACGAAACACCCTCTTTTTTTATTTTTTTTATTTTATTTTATTTTCTAAAATCTATGCTTGGGAAAATTCGCACATCCATGACCCAACCCCTAATGATCTCCTCATGACACTATTTTTAATAGTTATAACATGATCACCGGTCAAGTAAATGGTTATTTTTGAATTTCCTTAGAAACAACCCTTTTTATTTTTATTTTTATTTTTATTTTTTTTATGAGGATGTGAGAGATATAAAATGAATGTACCTTCCTCAAATCTATGAAATCTACCCCACACTTATTCATTAAACATTTCTATACCATCCACAATTCTTTGTTTCCCTCACTCTTATATTTTATAATCATGAAAAATATTTAGAGGAAGGCAGGAAAGGATAATATGGGCTTGTAACATAGCACATTTCCTAAAAAGACTATTCATGGATTCAAAGAGCTTAAAAAAGAATAATTCAAGGTGGGTATCATGATAAGGGCTAATAAAAAGAATGTCATAATCATTTTTAAAGTCATAATGTTCAATCATATATTCAGTAAGATGCAAACTAATTTCTAGAAGAAATCATGACCAAGTTTCTAAATAAATATAATATAGAAATAATGGGAAATATTGTCTTAATGGATGTCTTGGGAATGAGATTAATGGTTGGGAAATCATTCATGGAAATGCATACGAATAATTAATTCAATTAATTCAAATATCATAAATTCGAAACATGTCCAAATCTCAAAAAAATAATTTTCAGTGATCATATTTCTCCTCAAATCATGATTTTTTCAAATCCTATTCCACATGATTATCTATACTAATTTTTTACCCTTTTTTCTCATATAAATTTATTTTAAAAGAAATTTAAATTTCATGGAATGGTAATTATCCTAAGTACTTTATGTCTCCTAGTTCAGTTGAGTAAAGAAAAAAAATAAAATGTGGGGCAAGAAATTGGAATTTAAAGATATAATTAAAACATTTAAAATGTGGGGAATATAGTAGAAAAATAAATAATTGAAACTCTTACTCCCATTGAAATTTTTTCTTCAATCGTGTTTGTGCCAATTCTGGCTACTACAGATTCACAACATTTAAATGCCTTTCATGATGTGTAATGTTGCTGCAACCTCTTTTTTGGTTCCTACTAATTACTACTATTTTGGGTCTTGATGGTCCTGCAAGTTAAAAATAAACAAGTGAAATCACGGGCCATTATCACTGAATGTTAAAATATTTAGAGTTAGATCATGTGTGCCTCTGAAAATAGGAAATAAATAAAGTAAAAAAAATTGGGTTGCCTCCCGAAATTACTTTTTTTACCATAATTGGCTCGACCTTACCTTCTTAATATTCAGATCACATGTTGGATGGTTGAAAATTTTGTAACTATTCAGGGTCTATAAATAGTCTCAGTTATGTCATATAAATATCGGTCAGCCCTTGTCCTTCTTCTCTGAATATCTGTATTCTCTCTGATGGTAGTACATTCTTGATCTACATTGGACTGACCCACCATTTCTTCCTCAATCCTAATGAACTAAATGGAAGTTCATGTACCATCCATACCATTTGTCCTTTATCAAATGTAGTGGAGTCAACCACTCCTCTGGTGTCATATATCTTGGTCTTCATCTTCTCTTTCTTCTTTAGTTAAGCATCCCCTTGCACAACTGCATCTAACTCATGTACCTATTCAATTTCAACAACATCCTAAACTTCATCTATTTCTCCTTCTCTAAGATCATTAGACTCTTTCACATTATAGTTAATTATTTCCTAGTGGATGATGAAACTTACTTGATCACTAAAAACTCTCATACAAATTTCTCCACTTTGAACATCAATCAGTGAACACCCTATGGAAAAAAATGGCCTTCCTAGAATGAGTGGATTTCACTCCACTTTCATGTCCAATGCTAGGAAGTTTATAGGAAAGATGAACTTGTCAAATTTGATCATGATATCTTCAATGACTAATCTTGGGTATTTCACTGTTGAATTAGCTAATTGAAGAAGTACTTTAATTGGATTTAGTCTATATAGTACCAAACTCTTGCAAGTTTTTTACAAAATTATATTAAATTTTACACCTAAGTCACAAAAATCTTTCCCAAATTTGTTATCTTTAATAAATATAAGAATTGAAAATCATCCTTGATCTCTTTTCTTCTTAGGTAGGTCCTTTTATACCACTTTTAAACACTCCTGTAGGATTGGAATGGTGCCAATATCTTCCATATTCTTCATTTCAGTTAACAGATCTTTCATAAATTTTTCATATGTCAGCATGTTCATGGGAACCTCTGGAGAATGTATATTAACATGAAATAATTCCAAAAATTTGGCATCCTATAGGGTTTCGTTAATTCCTATGGGGATATACAAAATTAATAATTTATAAAAGTTAGAAAACATAATTGAAAATGTAGTACTTGGTAATTCTGAGTGTTAAACCCACATGCATGATTTGTATGTTCTAAATTAATTAAAGAAACTAAAATTGAAATTGATTGATTCTTCTGAAAGAAAAACAAATAGTAGGAAGGATTGTGTTGATTATCAATAGAGAGGCATGATAGGTTCAATTATTTTCAGGTTCATGCACTAGTGATTTGATTGATAATGTATTTATTCATTTTTTTAATTAGGCCATTGAGGATCCTTGGTCTGGGTATCCTTCCCTAAAAATGTTATTGCACTGTTGGAATGGTCATCTACTAGGTGAAAATACAAAACTAGGTGAACCAAATCCCTATTTAAACATAACTAAATTAGATTTCATAATGGTCATAAAAAATAGAGAAATAAATTGGTAAAATAAAATAAAAAATTTCATAATGCATCAATGGTAAAGTAATACAATAAGAAGATGAATTGGAATTGATAAACGGTGTTGCAGAAATCCAAAACAAGAATAATAAATAGAAACAATCTCTAACATCACTTCCTCTTACAATCACATCACTTGACAAAAATAAATCTAATCTCTCATGCTAGGAATGATGAGAATGAGAAGCATGGGTACCCAAATAATAATGGAGGTGAAGAACAACAACTAAATAGGGATTTACGGTGTCACTATGTGTTCTGCATTCGGTCGTCGATGTTGCTTGAACTCCTCATGTCCCAGACGTCCTCTATGCAGTGGGTTAGGGGTGAATCTAAAAGGAACTTTAATATTGCGCAACTAACAACCCTAAAGAAGGAATGTCCATTTTTTGACTTTATGGGAAATCCAGTTTAAATGTGGTATCAAGAAAAACTTGATTTGGTGAAACCCTTAATTACTAGACCAAGGGAAATAAAGTATTTTCATGTTAAGGAGGATATATCATGAAAATTTCATCTTCCTCATCTCAACTTTGACATCAATCATGAATTTATCAACCTTTTTTATTAAATCCAATTTCACTCAAACCTTGAAATTTCAAAACCCTGATGTGCTTTTCAAAATATGATCTCATCAAATCAATATACTTTGCCCTCATCTTTTTTTTCTCAAAAATATAATCAAAACCCATATTTCTCACCTCTTTCTTAAAATTAAAAAAATTAAATCTTTTTAAAACCTAATAAAACAAATAGGTCTTCTCTATTAATCGACCTCATACAATCCTAAAAATACATTTTAATTAATCGAGTAACATATTTTGATTTTTATAAATTTTGTTTTTTCATAGACCCATAAGGAATTAACGCCCTCTAGACCTATCAAACTAGAATTGTTGATGGGGATATATTTTTTTTTGTTTCTAAGTTTTTAATTTTAATTTTAATTTTGTTTTATATTTCAATTCCACTTTCTTTTTTGGGTATTTTGTGCTGCAATTATTAGATTAAAATCATTCATGAACAAATAGAACACTCGGTCAAAGGGTAAATACATCATCGATTCAACATAAAATTATGAACCAATCCTGGAGATTGAAGTCACTGAAACCATTTCTGGTGCATAAAAAAACCAACCAACCAGGGATATTCAAAGAGATCGGGGATTGAATATGCTTTCAGACTATGAGAAACCCTCAAACACTAGATTGTTACCAAGAATCCTACCCCCCCCCCCCCATTGTACCAAATCACTTCGAGATCAAGCATGAAATATTTTCAATGATATGAAACAACGTGAAATTCACAGGACTTCTACATGAATATATGAACAAACATATGGGAGACTTTCTCAAGTTCTACAACACATTCAAATTCCATTATGTTTCAAGTGATGTGGTAAGACTCTGTCTTTTCCAATTTTCATTACGTGAGTGATCTTGATATTTGATTCAAAGCTTATCAGTGCATTCCATCATGACATGGGGAAATCCATCATGAAACATCCTCACCCTCTTATTTTTGCCTTCTAAATCAATGGATATATGGGTAAATATTCTAAATTTTTTTCAATTTGAATATAGATCATTATATTCTGCATGGGAATGTTTTAAATATATGATTAGAAAATTCCCCCATTAGGAAACAGAGCTTTGGATATTAATCCAAACATTCTATAAAGGTTTTTCATAAGGAAACAGTTTAATTCTTGATGTTTCAGCTGGAGGATCATTAATGAAGAAGTATCTTAAAGTAAGGTACAACTTGATGGTTGAAATAGTAAGCAATAGTTTCCAGTGTCAAGGAAAAGGGACACAATAAAAAAGTGTTCACATAGTCAACAATAATGACTAGATGGAGGCACACTTGGAGTCATTAACAAATAAGATGAACATCATGATGGGAAAACAACCAAACCCACAAGGTATGCACATAGAATATGAAAATTATTCTGATTATAATCATGGTAATCAATTTTATGGTTGGATACCACAACAAAAATAAGTTAAAGGACTTAAACAAACACCACAAGCATAACAAAAACAAGCACCTAAAGGGTCCACACTAACGAGTAAGGCCCATACAATGGAAGAGACACTAGAAACATTCATAACCACTTCTAGGGTTGTATTCAAAGAAATAAAATAGAAATCATCAAACCAAAAAAAGAATTAAGAATCTAGAGCATCAAGTTGGCTAAATTGTTAATCATCTTAGAGAGAGACCCAAAGGAACACTTCCACCATGCCCTGAAATATTCCCACATTAAGATTTGAAATTTATACTACTTAGAAGTGGGAATAAAACAAAATAAAGTGGTATATAATTTTTGGGAAAACCACCAGTGGAAGAAATAGAATAGGAAGCTAAAAGTAACAAGTAACAATTATATAAAGAATAAGAAGAACCACCTCAGTACAATCTAAGATTACCTTCTCCAAAATTAATGGTGAAAGAAAAGAAAAACATTTAGAAAGGTATGTTTTTGGAACACTTTAAAAAATTTCCTATTAATATACCTTTTGTAGAGGCTATCACGAACATGTTGGATCATGGAAAATTCATAAAAGAGATGGTAACCAATAAGAAGAAGCTGGAAGAGATTGTCACTATTCCACTCAAATGAGAGTGTTCAGCTGTAGTATCAAAAGACCAAAATAAGAAGAAAAGTAATATAGGTAAATTTTCAATTACCATATTTATTAGAGCCTAAAAATGTCAAAATTTATTGAGTGAATTAGGTGTGAGTGTCAATATCATGTCATATACAAGATTAAAGAGTTTGTTACTAGAAGTCCTAAAGTTCGTAAGAGTTTCAGTCCAATTAGAAGATTCAATAGAGAAGAATCTTTGCTGACTCATCAAGGATATCCCAATTAGATTCAACAAATTATACTTCCCCATAGACTTCATAGTTATGGACATGGAAGAGGATTAAAATCCACTTATTCTTAAAAGACCATTTTTATCCACTAGGTGTGCGCTGATCAATGTTCAAAGTTGAGAAATTTCTCTGAGAGTTGGAAGTGATCAAGTAAGTTTCAATATCCAACAAGAAATGAAGAATTACGATTTTCAAGAGAAAAATGAGTTTGGAGAAGAAAATACAACTGAATCTAAGGATGTTACAGAAATTTAATAGGTGCATGGGTTTGATGTTATTGTGAAAGAGGATTCCCAATTGAATAAGGAAGCGAATATAAAGACCAAGACCGTAGATAGCAAGGGAGAGATCAGATCAACTATATTTGAGGAAGGACAGTAGGTATGGGTGGTACATTAACTTCCATTTAGTTCATCAAGATTAAGGAATAAATGGTGGGTATGTCCAATGGAGATCAATCAAGTACTACCACCCCAAAGAATTAAGTTGTTCAGAGAAGAAGGATAAAGGTGACCTACATAGATAGGAAAAAACTGAGACCATTTATGGACCCCAAAGAGGTAAAAAAAATTCAATCATCTATCTCATGAGATGAAGATAAAGGAGTTAAGGTTAAGCCATCAAAAGTAAACAAAATTGATTTTAGGTGGAAACCTGACTATTTTGTTTTCATTTATTTATTTTATGTTTTTAGGATCACATGCTATCACACTAAATATTTAAAAATTCATTGATAATGGAATGATCTTTAACTTGTTTATTTTTAATTTCAAGGACCATGAATATCCAAGATAGTATAAAGTAGAAAGATTCAAAATAAGAGGCTACAGAAAAATTACACATCATGAATGTAATTTACACGTCGTGAAAAGGTGTAGGTAGAACCTATAAAGACATGTTTGAAGAAAAAAAATTCATGCTATTTAAGAGTTTCAATTATATATTTTTCAACTAAATTTCCCACATTTAATTGATTAGAAGTTTTACTACCAATTTCATGCCCCAAACTTGATTATTTATTCAATCAGCTGAACTGGGAGATATAAATTGCTTTGGATAATTACCATGCCATGAAATTAAAATTTCTTTGTCAATAATATTGAATGAGAAAAATGGGGAAAATAATTAGTAGAGATAATCATGTGGATTATGATTTGAAAAATCATGATTTAGGGGGAATGTTAAATATCGTAAATGAATTTTTTCTGATATTTGGTCATGCTTTTAATTTTTTATATTTGCATTCATTGATTTAATTATTCATATTCATTGTCATGATTAGTTGTCACAATCATTTGTCTCATCCTTCAGATATCCACTGAGCTAATATTTCCCATTATTTCTATAGTATATTTCTTGAGGAACTCAGTCATGTTTTCTTCTATGACTTTTTTTGCATCTTATTGAAGTTATGACTGAATAGTATCACTTTTTAAATCATTGAGGCATTATTTTTCTTAAGCCTTATCCTGAGACCCACCTTACATTAATCATTTTTATTCCCACAAAATCCATGAATATCCTTGTTAGGGAATGGGACATGTTACAAGACCATTATATTAATTCATAACTTCCTCTAAATATTTTTCATGATTATAAAATATAAGAGTGGGGGAAATAGAGACTAGTGTATGTATCTTCATTAATGATTGTCCAGATACAGTGTTAATAATTGACATGTTTACCTATTTCCTTTGATAGCACTCTATCACACCCCCTCCCCAAAAATTGTAACCCTCTTAGGATGGTAATTGGAGAAGAGAGATAGTGACACCTGAGTCCCACCTCTAGTAGGCCCCAAGTTGGAAACTAGCACTAGCAGTATAGTAAACATGTAGATGGTATACATTACCCTCTAAGAGAACACATGCGAAAGATAGAGATAAGATAGAAACCAAGAAACTCCTACTCAGACTCCAATTTAAAAAAATAAAAAAAGGACACATATGTAATGTCATGCAAGAACTAATACAACTGAAAGGAGAACTGCAAGTACCAAATAAAAAGTAAAGGAAATAGTGGCAACAAATCCCAAACAGCTCCAAAAAATCACAATCTAGTAGAAACCATTATGATCTCCAACCTTCACCAACTAACCTAAAAAAAAATATATATACATAGGGTGAGTATAATAGTATACTCATTAGGATCCTCCCTATAACCTCTCATGCAAAAGGTAAAGAAATAATGGTAAAACACAGTGACTAACAAGTGAAACTAACTTTTCACCTAAATAGGTATACTAAGTTCTTAGCCTCGCCATGGATGCTTTCACCATGTATTGCATACAAGATCATATAATATAGTAAAGAATATCAAGGGTAACCTACTACCACTTCCCCACTGGTTTGTCTTTATTCCCCAATGTCTCACATCCAGAGCATCTCTCTCCAAAAGAGATAGCCCGCAGACGCCTGGGAGAAGCACCACAACATGCACCTCGTGCAACATACCACCACATCCATGTAAAAAATAGTAACCAGTTAGTTATTGGGAGCCACCACATCTCATATAATGTATATCATACATCAATTTTTATACCTCATTCCATCACATCCCATACACCAAGCAATAATCCTAAATCCATCACGGCCTATACACGTTATACCTATAATATTATTTAAGAAACTATATCTAGCATACATATGTGTGAAATAACCACAATCCATTACATCCCTCTATACACATATATGGGTAAAACTAACCATCATTCGTACTAGTACAAGTGACTACCAAGAGAAGAGATCAGGGTCAAAGGGGGTAGTCGGCCATCCATCCTCTCATCGGGATGTTGGAGAAAATGCCCACCCATGGTTTAGAATCCCTAGGGTGTTAGTTTCCCTAACCGATAGGGTGGAGTAGCGTATCAAAATACAAAAAGTACATGATATAATATATCTCAAAACCACACTATGGGAATAACCTAGTCTTATACTCAACTGAATCTAACATGTCTCAGACTCCTGACTACTACTGTTAAGACCAGATATCTTATAAGCACACAACCACTTAAAGATATACATTCAACTACTTTATTCCTTTCATCACTTTAACATTATGTTAATTAATTAATTAAAATTAATCAACTGTTAACAATTTCCACATTATATTAAATTATCATTACAACAAGTTCTATACCCTCCAGGCATAAGCAAAACGAGTATATGACTTATTAGAATTATAACCTCATCATTGCATCCTAGAAAGCTCCAACCCCATGGGTTAAACATTTATTCATTTATTAACATCATTAGTTACCATACTATCAGGTACTTTAGGAAAACATCCTAAGATACAAAACTATGAAATAAATTAAGCACATCTGTTTTCCTTAAGAAATGAGAAAGGAAAGAAGTTAAACAAACAACCTGGTCGTTATCCAAATAATAGATTCCAATAAGAATCCATCTTTCATATCAACAGGTAAGATCAACTCCAACCCATTCTATCATCTCCAATGTCCTTCCTGACACCCACATGCATATACTAATGCATCTCGCTACTCCAGGTGTCAATTACTTCCACAACAACTGGACCTCTCGACCCCACATACCATAACAACCCTCCAAGATCATCCATTCTAGGTTCACAACACATTTGTTCCTTCCCTCCCCACATACCACAACAACCCTTCAATATCATCCATACCATTATCACATCAGATCACAAGCAGTAAAAAACAAACAAAGAAACCATGCTCTTTTTCCTAAAGAAATGTATCCAACCTTCACACACAAAGATCTCTCACAACTCTAAAGAACAAGGCACATAGACTTTACAAACAAAAGGGAAACTCATTCCCTATAAATGCACTATCTTTTATCACACAACCTCTTCTTATTCACTCTTTAATTAACTGATTCATTATTCATAACTTGCAACTATGATCAACCTAATCTATAAGCTATCACAAGCCATCAAAAATTAATTAAAAAATTAATTTAACATTCATTTAATTATTTTATCAACAATCATTAACATGCTTCAGGTTTGTTGACCAATTCAGTTAAACATGCATACTTGTATCAATTTGATAATAATAAAATTACAACAACAACAACTGGATTCATTAAATTTGTATCATTAATATTTTATCCAATTAATTAATAATTAATTTTGGCTTTACATTCTTTACCAATTCCACATGATAAAACAAGAATAACAAGCACAGTATAGATATCGCACTATCTAGAAAATCAATAGGTAACACATTATCACAGTACAAACATCAACGTCTCCTTGTGATAGATACCAATTATTTAATCTGGTTCAATTAATTATTAGGTTAATTTCATTGTGATCTAAGGGGATAAATCATACTAAATCTATAACTGAACAAAAATAAATATAGAAAAAATGAATCCCCTACCTCAAAAGTTCATCAACATTCTTTGCACGAGAACAGACCAACGTTGCAGATCTCAATTTCCTCTCCTGCAAGAACTGAATGCACCTAAGGATTCCATTCCACAACAATGCCAAAAAACCCAAAAAAACTCTATTAGAAACATGGAGATCAAGCATCATCACATGGAAAAGATGAATGGAAGGAAACATATCTATGAAACTGAAAGAACGGAGGTAGAACATTCCTTGGATCAAAGACAACTAGAGGGTAGGAATCTAGGGATCAATACTTAATGAAGGAATCCCCAAAATTTTGAAGAAGGGGGTTTTCAGGTCACCTGGAATGAGAGGGTTGTGTTGTAGTATTTGGTTTTGACAAACCCGTGTGGCTGAAAACATTATAAAACTTATAGCATCATGGATTTACATAACGTGTAATCCCATTTCATGTTGTGTAATCCACAGGGTTCAGTTCCACAAAAAAATGTGTTGCCTTTTTATTTTTAAACACAAAAAACTTACACATTAGGAACCTAACGTACATGACATATAATTCCTATACAATGTGCAATTATTCCTATTTACCGCAATTCAGAGCCAAACTCATCTATACTTCCTTCGAGCCTCCTCTAAGAACCTTGATCTTTGAAAACATGAAAAGGGTCGATCCATATGGATTTGGGCCCTTACATTTGATACCCCTCAACACATTATCATCCTCGAGAATCCAAAACCAACCTAGAGAGGAAACATAAAGGGGACATCTGAACAGCCACCTCATGAGATACCTCTCAAGGCTCTCATCACCATAGGATCTCAACCACCTCACCCAATCACAAGGTTCTCAACACAATGAGTATATTAACTACTCTTAAATTATTCTCCACATATAATGGGATATTGTACTCATCCAACCATAGAAAGATAAACACAGAAAGCAAGTGGAATACCTCGTGTGTCACCACCTCCCATTGAAAGAGAGTAAGCCACAACAAGCAATAAGAGAAATCCATCTCACAAACCAAAAAAGGTCTACAACCACAAAAAATAGTGTTTTAAGATTAGAGATAAACATAAAAAATCTTAGGGTATTGATAATTTATCTTCAACTCATGTTCCCAAGTAATCTCATCCACACCACTATTTATCTACAAGACATGAACCAATGGGATAGAATGCCCATGTAACACCTTATCCTAGTGGTCTTGGATCTCTATAGGCTACTCCTTCAAGGTCTCATCAACATCAATATTGATCTCTCCCAAATTGATGATGTGAGAGTCACTATGAAGATAATAACAAAGCTGTGATACGTGAAAAATAATGTGTATCCATATCATATGATAGGGAAGTTCTATTTGATATGCCATGACTCCAATATAAGCCAACACCTCAAAAGGCCCAAAAACTAATGGGAAATCTTACTCCCATGACCAAACCTTTGTTGCCCGTGATAGGTAGTCACCTTCAGGAACACATGATCCCCAACACTGAACTCCATATTTATCCTCCTATGAACAATATAGGATTTATGATGATACTAAAATGATTTCAACCTCTCAGGAATCACCTGAACCAAATCTATTATATTCTATACCGGTTTTGACCTTAGAATTACCGACTCTCCAACCCTAGTCCAACACAATGAAGAATGTAAAGGTCAGCCATACAAGGTTTCAAACGGTATCATGCCAATGGTAGAATGAAAACTATTATTGTAAGAAAATTCTATAAAGGGAAGGCGCCTCATCCAAGAACCTCCAAAATCCAAGACAGAAGAGAACAATATGTCTTAAAGAGTTTGGATGGTCCACTCTATCTAACCTCCCATCTATAGATGAAAAGAGGTTCTAAGGAATAGATGAGAACCAAAAGCATACTAGATACCTCTCCACACCCTGGTGGTAAAACTAGGATCTTGATAGGAAATGATTATCCTCAGGAATCTATGGAGTTTCACCACCACCTCTAGATGTTTCCTCGAAAAACCTCCATTGAGATTGACTCATTGATTGCTATAAAGTGGGATTATTTCATCAAAGGATCCAATAACACCTATATATCATTATATCCTTCCTAAGATCAATATATACCATTAATTAAGTCCATTAAGATGTCCTACCACTTTCATTGAGAAACATCTAACGGCTAGAGAAAATCACTGGAAACACGATGCTTGGCCTTCACATTCTGGATGACTAAACATTGAGGCACAAACCCTGAAACTGCATACTTGAACCTAGACCACCATAACTGACCTCTAAAATATCGATACATCTTTGTAAAACAAATATGTAATGCCAAAGGAGAACTATGTAACTCTCTGAGATCCATCTCACGCAACACAAAGGATCAAAAAGCCTTACCTGAAATAAAACTCGATGTTGTTCATATTCAGACCAATGATTAGGGGCCTCACCACAAACAACTCAATCTCTTAAGACCTCTACCTCAAGATCCCCCAAATGGGATTCCTCCAACTACTACACTAGAGATAATTGCACCATCATATGAAAAAGTCAACCTCTACCCCCAAATTCTACCATACTTAGATGAATCACTAAAATATATTATATCTCCCTCTAAGAATCACCAGATTCATGCACTACATCACTATGATACTTCCTGCTAAATGGATCACCCACAACATTTCCCTTTCTAAGTGTATAGGAAATCTCAAAGTTTTAATCCCGTAATAACTCCATCCACTGATGTTGGAGAAATTTCAAGTCATGTTGGGATAAAACATACCTAAGGCTCTTGTGAATGTTAAACACCAAAAAACCATCACCGATTTGGTAATGTCTCCACCACTTTGGGGAAAACACTACCACCGTGAACTCAGGATCATGGGTGGAATAGTTATTCTCATGGGGGAATAACTTCCAAGACCCATAATAAATGTATGATCTATGCTACATCATAACACATACCAACCTAGGACGTGAAACATCATAGAAAAACTCAAATTGAACTCCTTCTATTTGCCGACAAAGAACTAGAGCATTGAACAACTTCATCTTCAGATACTCAAAAGTTGTATGACAGTAATCAGTCTATACAAAAACATGATCCTTTCTTGTCAACACTGTAAGAGGATTCGCATCCAAAGAAAAATCAGTCACAAACCTTCTGTAATAGCCTATAATACCAAAGAAACTTCACCCCTTTGCCACTGTCTTGGGGACTTCCCAAGACACTAATACATATACCTTTTACGAATCCACAACTAATCCATTCTAGGATACAACATGCCCTAAGAAACAGACTTCTCAAGCCCAAAACATACACTTTGGTAACTTCCCAAATAGTTTCTCATGACAATGAACTCCCAAAATAACATGCATATGCCCTACATTCTCCTTCTTGGACGTGGAGTACACAATGATTTCGTCGATGAAAACCACCATGAAATTATCCATGAAATCATGGAACATAATGTTCATTAACCCCATGAACACATCTGGATAATTCTCCACACCAAACAACATCACAAAAAACTCATAATTCCTATGATGAAAATAGAAATAAGTCTTTGTGATTTCTTCATCCTTCGCACACATCTGATTATATCCTGACCGCAAATCAATCTTCAAGAACCAACTTTCACCCTTCAGTTGATCAAATAAATCATCAATCCATGGAATTGGATAGCGGTTCTTAATTTTCACTTGGTTTAAGTAATGAAAATCAATACAAAACCACAAACTTCCATCATTCTTCTTTATGAACAAAACTAGTTCACCCCATAGTGACACACTCATCAGAACAAAACCACACTGCAACAGACCATTGAGATGTATACACAGACAACCTAATTAAAAATTTAGTACTTGGAAAGTATGAGTTTCAAACCCACAGGGACGATCTATATGTTTTAAATTAATTAAAGAGACTAAAATTAAATTTTTTTATTGTTTTTAAATGAAATAATGAAAATATAGAAAGTATTGGGTTTTATATCAGGAGATAAGGCATACCAGGTTTAAGGATGTTAGGTTTTTGTGCTAGGTATTTGATTGAAAATGAATTTATTCATGTTTGGTTTTATAATTGGGTTAGCGAGTATCCTTGGTTTAGATATCATGCCCTAATAATATGATTTCACCATTAGAATGGGAATCTACTGTGTGGAAAAACAAAACTAAGTTGTCCAAAACCATATTTAAACAAAACTAACCCATATTTCATAATGGTCATACAAAAAATAGGTTAATAAATTAGTGAAATAAAATAAAGAACCTCAGAATGAAATAATGGTCTATAAATATGAAAATAATATGAACTAGAATTGATAAACATTTTTTAAAAAGTCTAAAACAAGAATAGTAAATAGAAAAAATCCCTAATAGCACTTCCCCCTACAATCACATCACCTGACACAAATAAATATACTCACTCATGATAGGCATGATTAGAATGAGAATTATGGGAACCCAAAGAAGAATAATAGGTAAGAATGTCAGTGAAACAGAGCTCCTTAGTGTCATTCCATATTCTAAAGTCATTCGTCAACATCATTCCAAATCCTCTAGTCTCAAGTGTCCTATTTACAGTGGTTAAGGGATGAATATATAAGAAAATCCAATCAAACCTTAGTGATGTTTACATTTATTTTTCTTCTCGTCGATAATTACATGACGTCTAATGTACTTTCATGTCATTTAATCTCTTGAATTTCATTCCATGAGAAGAAGTTTCAATTTTCAGCATATCCTTCAAAAATATAGTCTCCTCAAAATTCATGTTGTGTAATGTAGTTACACGATGTATAAATGTGGTGCTCTAATTCTGGAATTCCACTTTTTCTTCAAAAAACCGGTGTAACACTACGAGATTCTCTTTAGTTGTGAACTGTCTTTTAGCTCATAAATTATTCACTTTTCATTCTTTTTCTAAGGATTCATTTTTTCCTGTCATAAATCACAAAACAAGTCAGACCATTCCAAAATTGTAAATATTATTCATTAAAACACAAAAAATAAATACTTCAAAATACTATAAAATGTATGGATGAAATAAAATTATCAAATACCCCCAAACTTGAATTAAAACTTGTCCTTAAGAATGTAATATCAGGATACTAAAAAGGATATTCACCTTAACATGTTTCAAATTCAATTTAAAAAAATCAATTTATCAAATAGAAAAATAAATTTTCAATCATCTCATAGGAAAATAATTCAACGCCTCGTTTTTTTAAATAAACCTTGTATTTTAATTTTCCTATTTTAAAATAGTGAAGCTTATTCATTCATCCATTTTCATTTTTCAATTTATTATTGACATGCAATCCATTTTCAAATTACTTCACATGAATTTCTCTACTCATCATCAGGGTACGAATGTAAATAAAATTCAGTGCATTCCTCAAAAACATGTAACTTATATATGCTTGCAAGGAATCTAACATCTCCATCGCTTAAATGAACAGATCACAATCAATCATTAGGGATTAACTGTTTATGATAAAATGAATCTGAGGCTTAGGGAAGGTAGGTAAATTATGTAAATCAATTAAATCTAAAAAAAGATGTTTGAGTCTAAATTTTAATGCCTGGTATTGGAAAAATAAGATCAATGACTATCTCCATTTATATATGTCATTTATCTCTCCCCCAAAAAGTGAAAAGTGGGATCATGATACATGTAAGCATAATGAATGAATCAACCTCTCTTTCTCTCTTTTTATTTTCTTTTTATTTTTCAAAAGCTATGCTTGAGACAAATCTCACATCCACCACCTAACCACATATGATCAAAATAATGTTAGTCTAGAAAATGGTGATTTCTTATCCTCCCAAAACACAACCCAATTTTTTCATTTTTTTCTTTCATTATATTTAAATTTTTTTTTCAAGAGCGGTTAATAATAAAATACAATAAAAGATTTCATGGACTCTCCTCATATCATAATAAAAAATACCCTAGGAAAATATCCATAATTAATTATATTCTAATACAGACAATAAAGTTCCTCCCTTGAACTTATTCTTTTAAATATCGTGAAGAACATTTAAATAAAGGTAGGAATGAATTAAATAGGCTTGTAACATGCCTCATTTCCTAACAAGGGTTTTTATGGCTTCTACAGGGCTTAAAATGGATTAATGCAAGGTGGGTTTCAGGATAAGGGATAAAAAAATAATGTATCAATCATATTAAAAGAGATTATGTGTAGTCGTGTCTTTGATAAGATTCCAATCAATTTCTAAAAGAAATCATGCATGAGTTTCTCACAAAATATATGAAATAAATATTGGAAAATATTAGGTTCAGTGGATTTCTCTAGAATGAGACGAATGGTTGGAAAAATTACTCATGGAAATTCATATTAATAATTAAATCAATTAACAAAAATATAATAAATTCAAAACATGGAAAAATATCTGAAAAAATTCATTTACAATGATTAACTTTTTCCTCAAATCGTGATTTTTCAAATCCTAAACACATGCTTATCCCTACTAATTCTTTTTCCAATTTTTCTCATTCTAATTAATTGAAAAAGAAATTAAAAATACATGCCATGGTAATTTTCCTATGCAATTTATGTATCCTAGTTCAATTGAGTAAAGTATGAATCAATTGAGGGAATTCAATTTGATGTTAAAGATCTAAAACAATTAAAATATAGGGAATATAATATAAAATTAAAAAATTTAAATGATTAATCCCCTTTTAAATTGAAACTTAAAACTTGGGTTGTATATGTTTCACCTTTAAATTTTAATGACCTTTAAATTCCTATCATGATGTGTAATTTTTCAGAAACTTCTTCTCCTATTACTTTCTTTTCCCTGCTACCTCTATCTTTCTTGATGGACTTAAAAAAATAAAAATTTAAATTTAAATCACATGCCATAAAAATTAAATTAAAAACAATTATGGAAGATTGTTTTCTCCTAAATGCATAAAATAAATAAAGAAAAATACTAAAAATTTTGGTTGCCTCCCAGAAGCACTATTGTTTACTATTATTGGCTCGACCTTACCTATTTCAACTTTAGTTGGTTGATGGTAGTAAAGAGGTTACTGTATTTGGATCTATAAAATGTTGAATATGTGATTACTCTATGTAGATGGGTCCTCTCCCTTTCACTAAAGATAATTTCACTCTACCATTGGTGAACACTTTCTCAATATCCATGGTCCCAATCCAGCAGTTCTTGACCCTTATTGAAAAACAAAATGTCTATTCAAAAATTATCCAAACATGTTCTACATCATTAGATTTCTCTTGGATTAAAATTACTCCACTGTATTCGTCTTTTTCTAAAAATTTATTACCTATCTTCATATTTTTCATACTTTCTTCATCACTTTCTACAACAGCTACTTAAACTCTCCTTCCATGGACAACATTATCCTTTGCTTTTGGAAAACTATCTCCAAAAAATTAATCAATTTTTTCATCTAATTTCTATATTCCTAGTGCAAATTGAACTTCACCTCTAATCCTCTAAGTCTTAAACTCTTCTGTCCATTGCGAACATCAATCAGTTTTCTTTCTGTATCTAAGAACGGTCTTCCCATTATTATTGGGAGATTATCTTTATCCATTTCCATCACCAAAAAAATTCTAAAAAATATAAATTATATACTTTCATGATGACATATTCAAGTATCCCTCAAGGACATATCACTATTGTATTAGCTACTTAAATCATAACTCGAGTTGGTTTTATGTCTCTCAATATTAGGATCTTGAATATTTCATATAACATTATATTTGCATTGGAACTTAAATCACATAAATCACTACCAAACACATTAGTACAAATAGTAATTAGAATGTAAAAACTACCTAGATCTCTATGATATTTTTTTAGGATGCTTGAAACTACTTCTGAACATTATCCTTCCACTTGAATGGTAGATAATTTTTCAAAATTCTTTTTGTTTGTCACCAACTCCTTCATAAACATTGCATAGACAGGCATGTTTTTGATTGCCTCATCAAATGGAATATTGATTTTTAAATTTTTTAACATCACTAATAACTATTTTTTCTCTCATAAATCTTTAATTTCTTACACCAATATAAAAATAGTAGTGATGGTTGGTATGGTGGTGGTTCTTCTTCATTATTTTCCTCAGCTTATCTTTGATTTTCTTTACTCTATTAAACTGGTTGTTGTCCATTATTTACTAAAAATTCTATATTTCTTCATTTTATCTTCTTTACACTTCTAAGAAATGTGGCTTTCACATATGCATGGGGATGTTGTTCTGGGAATCCTATAAGCTCTCCTATTTACCTTGCTATAAGTTGGTCGGCAATCCAACCGACCATACATTCTATGTTCCTCATTGAAACTTTTTTGTTTTGTGAGTAATTTCTTAATTATCTAATTGTGGTACCTTGATCCCTTGAGTATGTTGAGAACTATTTAATTTCATCTCCTTTTTTTCATAAAAACTGCAAGGGTTTCCTCTAGTGAATGGAATTGACTGGTCAGTGTTGTCCTTTAGTGTTGAGGTTGTAAACTTTGTTGTATCGACTGAAATCCTTAGCCTTGATTTTGATTCGGTTGTTTTAGTTGTAGTGTCCTCCATCCCTGTGCATATTTTTGATGATTATAATCCAAATAATTCACTTCTTCTCAATACATACTTTTTGGATTTTCATTATCCATCATCACATCTAGTTTCTTTGACATAACATTCATTTGGGTGCAAACCCAACTATTGTCTACCATGTTTACTCCTTGTACTCTCCTTTATTCTAGCTTCCATTGAAAACTATTTATGAACATCTCATTCAATAATTCATATCTCTCCTTTGGTGATTTTTTAATAAGTGAACCTCCTGCAGCATCATCAACTATCGAACAATTCCCTTGTGGAAATCCTCTATAAAATGCTTGAATTAATAACCAAATTTGGATGGAATGAAAAGGGAATTATATTATTAAACCGTTAAATCTATACCATGAACTATATAAATATTATTCATTTAATTTCTCAAAATTTAAAATACTTACCCAAAGATCCATTCAATTTGAGGGAGGAAAAAACTTTTAAAAAAATTTCTTACCAGATCTTCCCATGTCATGATTGAATGTAGAGGTAGATTTTGGATCCAATCCCATGATTTTTTTTAATGATAATCAGAACTGGTGTAATCTCACAACATCATTTGTGATGTTTTGAAATTGGAACATGTCACAAATTTCTAAGAAACTTATGGGGTGTAGTTGGGGTCTTCATGAGGTTGTCTAGTGAATTTCAGTGAGTGTGTTATCATTTGAATGATCATAGGATTTATCTAAAAGTGTTGAGAATAAATGGGGTGGTATGAGAATGCTCATATTAACCTCCATGTTTTAATTTCTTCTATAATTGATTAGTGCTTTTCCCCTTTGAGTTTTCCCTTAGAGTTGTGGTCTTACTCTATGGCCCACTCATTTTTAGAAGAAGTCTTTGTTGAAAAATATCATATAATTCTTCATTCAATGAGATGACTCTTATGCATCCATTTTTCTTATTTTATAAAATAGTTCCTTAATAAATTTTGAATAATTATTAATTTGAACAATTGCCTCAGAAAAAGTAATGTGGATGTGCAGTTTCTTGAAAATCTCAAAAAACATTGTATTTCCCTTCAGTTCTTCCTTGCCTTTCCTTTTCTAGAAAAGGTAGAGGTGGATTATAAGGTGTTGGAGAAATATATACTTCTTCCTTAGGTTTCTCTCTTATCAGTATTTTAGTAGAATGTGGTACTTCTTGTGGTGTTACGTGGGTAGTTTCATTAGATTGTTTGTTATTTTCTTATTCAATGACTATTGTCTTCTTTTGGGTTCCTCAAATTGCATTCCTTCTCCTCCACATGGTTTTTTATAATCCCATACTTTTCCACTTATCATAACTAATTCCCTTCCACCTCTCTTGGGTATGTCTTTTTGTTACTAGGTAGTGTTACTGGAAATCTTTCTAACAAGGTATTTGAGATCTGACCCATTTTATGACCAAGGTTTCATAGTGCTTAACTTTTGTTCTAAATTTACATCTCTTGAGTGGTCATCCTTTGATATAACTTTTTAGAAAAGGATGAGAGTATATTTTCCAAGTTAGATTGTAGAGGTATGACTGGTTGTGAAGATCTTGGTGGAAATGATTGAAATTTTTGTTATCCTCTCAGAGGGAAGGGTTATTGGATTGATTGTTATGGTGGTCAAGGCACAAGATTCATCGGTAGATATCCCGATGGTCCTTGATTTCTGAATGTCTCTGGACTACTTTTTTGCTGGTAGTATACATGATTATTTTTCTTTTTGGCGATACTTTGTTGAAATTATTGTTGAAACTGCTGAAATTTTTGTCCTTATTGATTTCAATTAACATAATTGCATTCCTAGCTTGGTTTTTCATCACTCTTTTTTTGCAATCTTGATAAAGGTGAAAGAAAACACACATTTCTCATGAAAAAAATTCCATTACTAGAGTTGGAGTGGTTGGTGGTGAAGCTGGTAGTTTGAATGATTCCAACTTATTGGTCAATGCTTCGACTGGTGTAGCTACTTGAGTATTCTCTTCAACTTGATAGATCTCATGCTAGGGTGGTCCACTGTCACTCTTCCATAGACTGGAATTATGAGATACTTCATCTAGATTGTTCGAACTGCCTCATGTGTTTTTAACATTCACCCTCCATCATTGGTTGCATCAATGATTGTACAAGAAGATGGTTGGAGTCCTTGATAAAATGTTTGGAGAAGAATCCTCATATCAAGTCTGTGATGCATGAATTTTTGAGTAAGCTCCTTAAAATTGTCTCATGCTTCCCATACTGATTCTTCATCAACTTGAGTGAGGTTCTGGATGTTGTTCCATAATTTCCAAGTATGGATTTGATGGAAGTACTTGTCTAGGAATTTTATAGCTAAATCATCCCAAGTCGTGATGGACTCAGGTGCTTGACTTTTGAGCCAATCCTTGGATCAGTCTCATAGGGAAAAGGGGAATAATCAAAGTCTTATGGAATCAAAAGATACTCCCTGGTTGCGAAAGGTATAACAAACTTCTAGGAAGTTTGAAATATACTCATGGGGGTCTACATTTTGAATTGAACTAAATTTAACCATGTTTTAGATCTTATGGATGAGTCTAGGTATGGTTTTAAAAGTATGTTTCTATATAGGAGTTCATACTATATAGGGCGTAGCATCCCTGATTGATGGAAATCCATAATCCAAGATAGTGTGGTCTTTCGCTGATGCACTCCATGTATGGAAGGTTTCATTTTTGGTGGGTTGGGCTAGTTTAGACCTGCAAGATTGATATGGTCTTCCATTTGTAAACTGCATCATGAAGAGATATACCTACCAATTTCAGGCTCGAAGGAAAGTTTGTCTTATGCATCAAGTCTCATTGAACAAGTTAGAGGGCCCTAATTCATGCACTAAGTTTTAATAATAATAAGGATGTAGTGGCGTCTGAAAGAAATGGAAAAGGAAAAAAAAGAGAAACGGGTAAAGAGAGAGGTAATACCATGTTCTTTTTTCATAGGTTATCTTGCCTTAGCAGAGTCCTTTTTCGAATCCCCAGTAACAATGCCAAAATTTTACACACCTGCATATGTTGTTTAATTCACACAAGATTTAGTCAGATTAGATTTATTTTTTCCAAACTAAACTTTATAATAGGGCGTAGTATAGTGGTAGTGTGGGGTCGGTCCCATTAGGATCTTTGGACGGATTGTAGAAACAAATATTAGAACACTTTGCGGTAAGAGTCCTCTCAAGAAGGTTGAGTTTGAGAATAACTAAATATATGATTTTTATGAAAAAAAATCTAGACATAAAGAAGTATTCGGGATCAATTTAGGGGTTTAGAAGAATGGATTATCTTTAATTATATCTTGGTATGGTCTTAAGGTCTAGGCTGTGAAGAAATAAGAGGTCACTAGTTGGCTATGGTTAAACCAACTAGATCTGTCCAAGAGATATCTATTCCTTGGTCTGGAGATAGCTTCAACTAGGATTTATTATGCCTAGCTTCAAAAGTAAAAAGTATCATAGGATAATAGTCATAACATATTCTACTCCAATTAGATCAAGGTCATTTGTTCAAACTTCTTATGGAAAAGTTTGTTCAAAATAATTTTATAGAAAATTATTATTGAAATAGATTCTTAATCCTTAGGATTACCAAATTGATAATTAAATATTAAGTGGATTTAATCACCCCAAATTTCGATCCCTACCCTAAGCAGTTTAGTAACTCGAGGTGGAATTGATCACAACTAGATAAGAAATTTAAAACATTGTTAACATGCCAATAGGGATTGGTATTAATCAATTGAAAAAAATGCAAGAATTAAGTTTAAACCAATTAAAAAATAAGAAATTGAGAATAATTAATATGATCTTCAAAACAATAATAATTACAATCAAATACTTACTTGAAATAAGAACAAGAACAAGTTCATTATAGGTTCACCATAGATTGAATATTGAGATGATGAACACGCATAGTATGGTGTTGGAGATGAAAATATAATGAATAACTCTTAATAAATCAATTATCATGGCTTGGGTAATTGTAAAAAAAATGAATACACATGATGAAGATTGAGTTTTAGGAGAAATGGAGGTAGCAAATCAAGAGAAAAACGAGAGAGAAACGATATAAGTACAACTTCCTTCATACCACTTCTATCTATAGAGCGAATCCTATAGGTAAATAATTAGGATATTGCAAGATGTGTATTTTTTTCATGTTTTTTAATTCTGATTCGAGTTTGCCTCTGTGATTTTTGAATCAATGAAAATCTCACATGAATATCATCTGTAAATTTGGAACTTTGACTTCTTTCATGATGTGTATCTGGAACTCATGATGTGTATCTTCATTTTTGCCTTACCTTGAAAACGGGAATTGAATTCAAAGGTTACATGACGTGTATTTTTGAATCACATCATTTAATGACTTCATGTCTTGAAATTATTTCATGACTTGTCCTTATGCTTTGAAAATTCTCTAGATGATGTGTAATGGAGTTTCATGACGTGTAATGGGAATTTTTAGTCAGTTTTTTTAAATTTTCCATTGGAACCTTAAAAACCTAATTCCTACAATAAAAAACACATACCAGGTGCATTATTGACAAAAAAGAGGAATAATCCTTAAGAAAATGATAACAAAATTTATATATGATTTAATATTATCAAGCATCAAAACTATTTTTAAGATAAAAAACACCCAAATGACAAATAAGCTTAATGAGAATTAGAAAAATAAATATAGAAAATAATTTCATACTTGAAATAAATATTTAGATGTGATAAAGAGTCTTCACTTGGACCAAATGTGATTGAAATCCAAGAAGGATAACCTAAAAATGAAGCACAGATAAGAGAAGATCACATGCATGGGGTGATCCTCGAGTGGTGTCATGCGACTAAGGAAGAGGGGAGTAATTGGGGTACAATTTAGGGGCGTAAAACATTAAGGTTAATTTTTGTAATTTTAATTTTTTAAACACTGGTTGATTCATGTGGTTTTGGAACATGATTTACTAAACCATTCTCTCTTTAATAGGAAGAACTGAGAACCCATATGAGTTCTTCACATAGTTGAGAAAACCATGAGACAACCATGAAAAAAACTCTACCAAGATGTATAACTGATTTGTATAGTTATTGAATGGTTAGCACTAAATGTGATATAACTGTGCAACATATAGAATTATTGAAAAATTAAAAAAATTGAATTTAAATATCCAAACATCAAGGAAAATAATGTAAATAAATAAATAAATTTAATGAAGAAATAAAATAAATAAGTAAACTATGAAATTAAGGGTTAGGGTGTGATAAGACTCCCCACCATAACCCTTTATTCCTTAAGATAGTTACCATGGTCCTAGTGGATGATGTCAAATTCAAAATATAGGAGGTACCACAACATCATTCAAGGATAGAACAACACCCCAAGAAAAAAACACATACCAACCCACAAACCCAAGCATAAACATCTTATAAAGTCAACCAAGAGAAAGAAATCAAAAGGAAATAATTAAAAAATCAAAACTCTCAAGAGGTCTCCCCATAATATAAGGTTTATTCTTATCTTTCTGGGTTAACTAGGACTGATGGATCTGGAGAAGGTTGTACAGGCATTACCTCACTCTTAACTAGATACACTAAAATAGATCAACTGACCTTACTTTGAGAAAGGATCAATTAATAGATACATATTATGGTCCTCCCTCTATTTAATAATTTTTTTCTAACATGGTATATTAATATTTAAATTTAAATACATCTATGAAAGGAATAAAATAAAAAGACTCAATCAATGGAAATAATATAAGCTCACCAGAAAAATAATTCACTTTCCAAAAAAGATGTAAGTGGTAAATAACTAAAATAAAAAAAGGATCAAGAACCTAGAAGGGATTGAAAGAAAATGAGAGATATAAAAGGAGATAGAAGGATCCTAAGGGAATCCATCAATGCCAAAAAAATCCATGAAGTCAATCACAAAGTGTACAAGGATGTATGAAATAGGGTATGAGTCCCAAAATGAACGTCAAAATTTCCATCAAATCTCAAAATATTGGAAGGGATACTCTCTCATATGAATTAAAACCAATAAAAATGGATAAAAACCATAGATAATTAATCAAGAACAAACATGTCACAACATAATAAATATTATCCCTAGTCTCAAGTCAAGGGAGAATAACCTAGGAAGTCACTCACATAACATCACCTCTTAGTTTACCTGACTGAACAAACAAAACATAGTTCACATCCCGGTTACCCCTAACCACTCACCTAAGACTCCCCATCAGAATAAAAGGATAAAATAATCACTAAGGCATTAAAATAATCGAAATTATAAACACCCCGCAAGAATAATCCATGGAAACACTCAAAAAAATAATTCATCCAAAAAATATCCCTCAATACCTTCAACTACCTCAAGCTCAGCAATTCCAAACATAAAAATCAAAGGTCATTATTAATCCCAAAACCACAATTCATCCAGAAAACATAATTACAAATCCTAAATATCAACTATAAAAATTTCAGCAATACCCTTCGATGGTATACTCAAACAAAACAAAATATAAACCCAAATGAATGCAAAACTTATCATGATAAAATAAATACCAAACTCTACTCACAACAAACCCCAAACCCAAGATTTAAAACCAAATTTTTTTATAAGATTTTTTTTTATTTTCTTAAAATAAACCACCCACATGCCCCCACAAAGATAAAACACAATTTAAAACATCATTATTAAAAAATAATTCCCAATTCAAAACAAAAAAAATCATGAAATTTTACTTTTAAACCATTTTGAATCCCAAAATAAAATTGAATATCTTAAACTTTCATTGAAAATAATTTTAAATTAATTTTAAAAATTTAAAAGGTCTTTTTGAAATCACTTCAAGAATCTTAAAATAGAAAATCCTTGTTATTCATTTCAAATCTCATTTTTACCATATAAAACCACATTTCCCCTTTCAAGACCACATCAAAAACAAAAAAAATGATCAAAATTATACTCAAAACAACTCTAAATCCAAAAAAATATAAAAAAATATAAACTTCATAGGGGTTATTAGTGGTTTATGGTTTGGCCGCCCAGTTTGAAGGATCATTTTCCAACCATGTCACAACCATTGAGAGTTTCTTAGAACTATTCACAGTAGCTCCACATGGTATGTCAGGCCATGTGAGTCCATAATGCACCACCATTTCCACTTCCAATTTAACCTTAAAACATTATAACTCATGAAACAACCCATATAAATTAAAACACCAATAAATCCAATAAAAATCCATCAAGTACGGGTTAAAATAAAAAAGCCAACTCCAAACTTCCCATGGTAACATGAGATTCTTTATGAGTGGTGTTGATCAAGAACCAACCCATAAACTACCCATCGAGGTCAAACTATCCTATATCTCATCTACCAAACTTCCCAAATAAAAAGGTCACTCTAAGAACATAGAATCTCTTAAGAACCTAGGCTTGGATACCATTTTTTTAGGAACCAACCTAGGTTATCCCTCCATCGGACACCTGAACTAGCCCTTGACATAGCCAAAGTGATTTCCCAATCACCCCAATCCAGTTACATGCACCAAAGGCATTAAATAATATCAAATAGGAATAATTTTTCATGTAAAAAAAATTAAACTAATATCATATAATTTATAGAAAATGTATAATAAAGAGTCTATAAGTCAAATTTCAATACTAGAAACAAATAAACAGAATAAAAAAGGAACAAAATGATATAAAATCAAAGAAATTGCCTTAATGTTCTTCTAACTCCTCTATACACAAAAAACCATGTCATGTCCTCAATAACCATGTATATATAATGCAGCGCCCTTAAAGTAAAAGAAAGATAGAAAATGATGATTTGTCCAACGCAACAAGGAAACTAAAAATGAACACTGGAATGCCTAGTGTGACCCAAGGTCACCCTCCATCTAACTTCTTGGTAACCTCACACCAATTTAAACCTAGAAATGATCTAGAGAAATATATCTATTCATAATCAGAACCTGAACCAAGATGATTCATTCGATCTACAAACACCAAGTGGCATAAGTAATGTGTGATCTAAAACCCCAGTAGGTAATCACCAAAGAGTCCATGTATTTGCATTTTAAAAAAATACAAGAATACATATTTGAAATATAATAATTTAAATTAGTTATTTTTATCACTTTCAAAAAAATGATACAATTTCATTTTCTTTTTATAGCTTTTTTTTCTTTTTAAAACCCAAACATGCTTGAAAATCCTATTTAATTAGTTTTTCATCGCCTAAATAAGGATAAATTGTGGATGTACAAAAGGAAACAACTAAATAAATAGTTAAGACCAAAAGGTGGTATCAATGGTATAAAATGTGCTAGTTAAAAATAAAGTAATGAAAGTAAGCATTTAACCTTTTCAAGTAATCAAACCAACAATACACAAGTAAAATTTTTAAAATAAAGTCAAGTTAAATAAAGATAAACATTTACATAAACAAGATATATATAAAATACCTATGTCATATAAGTTCATGGAAATCCCAGGTCCTCATATAATCTTGTGAACTAATGGTTGATCTAAGTGTGTTCACAGACCACTAAGGATATCATGTATTTCTTAAGTGGTATGGTGTTAACCATCCACTAAACAATGTCCAATCCACCAATTAAAAATTACATACCTTGGACTAGTGGTGTGTGATTTTCCCTCCACAATACCATACCCTTCATCAAGATTTAATATAGTTAGTTTAATTTTCCTAATCACAAATGTATGTTTAACACTAGTCTTCCCACTTTATACATTTGGGTTCCCATGTGCCAATTTAATTCAAATATACCACCTTCTATTTAAAAAGTATTATTATTTCTTATTCACAACCCATTTATATTTAACTTATACAAAATATTACTTACATGGAATTTCATTTTGTCAAACCACCTTTTTATCTTAAGTCATTTCAAAATCACCACTATATTTGAAATTTCCTTTTTTAAGAGCCAAACAGGCCTTTGATTTCAAAACTAATGGATATGAAAATAAATACATACATACATACATATATATATATATATATATTATTGAGTAAATAAATGCATGTGAGAACATATATAAGTAATTTGTAAAAAACATATCCATGTGTATATATACATGTGTACGTCTGTATATATACACAAATCCATACAAGAATTTCCATATATATATATACATATCAACTATTAAAAGTCCAATTAAAATCTCATGAAATTTGAAAACTACTTTTTAAACTAAATAAGGAACATTTTATTTGAAACCAAACTATCTTATCAGAATCACAATCATTGAAGCATAATCCATTAAATCATTATACAATCATTTAAATCATGGAAAAGTAATAAATCATATTGAAATCATTTGAAATACGCACCCAATTCTATTTATTATAAATTCCCATCAAAACATCCATTGAAATGCCTCTGTAAAATAAAAACAAACCATTTTTAATACAAATCACCCATGAAAATACCATTTATTCATTTAATCAAACAAATATTATTTGTAATTTCTAGATAAATCATCTTAGTAAAATCTAATCATACTTGGTTTGTAAAATAAATAGAAACATGTGGAAGAACCTAAATGGAACAAGCATTGATGAAGTAGGACCTCTGAAAATGAATAGACAAGGGTATCATGAGAAAGATTCATTCCCTAAGAATCAAAACCACAAGAAATCAAAAATAGAACCCACCTAGGTTTTTTATAGTAGAATTAATTATGATGGATAATTATAGAATAAGAATAAATGAGGGGAAGAAGAAAGAGGAGAGTGAGTCATCACCTAGACCGAACATTCTCAAAATTGAATGGAGGGGATGAAAATAAACAATATAGGTGGGGTCATGTAAATGAGTGGTTCCTAGATGGTCTTCATGCATGTGAGGAGAAAGGGGGAATTTAGAAATTATTTAAGGGTTAAAATTTTAAGATGCATTTTTGTAAATTTATTTTTTTTTAAACTGGGTGATTTGTATGGTTTTGGTGCACAGTTTTCAAAACTATGGGCCAACTTTACAACCCTTACTAGGAACACCTTGGATTCTTTATGAGTTGGACACATGATTGGGAGAATCATGTTCTGACCATTAAAAAATGGATCTATTAAACTACAAATCCTATCAACATAAATATTTCATGGTTATAAATAATTGTGCACTAGCCATGTGATAAAAATAATTCCATAAAAATTTAAAAAAAAATATCAAATTCAAATACCAAAACCTCATGAATAATAGTGAAAGTAAATAAATTAATAAAATAAATAAAATAACTATGAAATTAAGGGTCAGGTGTGGTAGAACTTCCCACAATAAAACATTATGGCCCTGGAAATTCATCGAGGTCCTAATGGATGGTGCGGAATTCAAAATATAGTAGGTACTATGAAATTATTTCAGGTTAGAGAAATACCCAAAGAAGAAAACCATAGACCACCCCATAATCCCATGTATAAAGGTCATAGGAATTCAACCAAGAGAAAAAACTCAAAAGTAAATAATCCAATAAAACAAAGATCTTAAGGTGTCTCCCCACCATATAAGGTTTCAACTTATATTTTTGGGTCAACTAAGACGAATGGTTCTAGAAAACGTGCTACAGTTGTTACCTGAATCTTAACCAGGAACACCGAAACAAATCAACTATCCCAACACCAATAAAGGGTAAAGTAATGGATTATAAATATGGTTATCCCCACCATTTATTAATTTTTTTAACATAGTTTACTAATAACACAATCTTAATTCTCATCCAAAAGGACTCAAATAAAAATACCCAATTGAAGACACACTCATAATCTCACCAAAACAATAATTCATTCTCTAAAAATGAGAAAAAAGAGGTAAATAACCTAAATTAGAAACATGTTTTAGGAACCTATTATGGATTAAAAGAATAATATAGAGAGAAAAAGGGGTTGTAAGGCTCCTAATGGAATCTATAAACACCCAACAATATATGAAGGAAATCACCAAGGTCCCAAGGATGTATAAAATAGGTTACTACTCCCAAAATTAACCTCAAACATTCCATAAAATCCTAATATCTTGTAATGGATACTCCATTAGATGAAGATAAACTATAGAAAAAAGGTTGGACACCAATAATAATTACTCAAACAAAAACATGTCTCAACATAATCAATATGGTCCCTAGTATCATTTCAAGGGAGGATAACTTGGGACATCACTCTTGGAATACAACCTCTTGGTTAACTTGACTGAATAACCAAAACATAGTTTCCATCCTAGTTACCCCCCCACTCATCTAAGACTCCCCATAAAAATCAAAGTACATAATAATCACTAAGTCACACACATCATCAAAACGATTAACACACCACAAGTAGTATAAAAGAAAAAACTCAAAGAAATAATTAATCTAAAAAATATACCTCAAGACCTTCAATTGCCTCAAGCTCAATATGCCCCAACCTTAATACTGATGTTTATCATTAATCCCAAAACCATAATTCACCCAAAAAATAGAAGGGGAAAATAGAAACTACTATTCAACTTTCATCAAGACCCTCTAGGGAACACTAAAAAACACAAAACATGAACCCAAATGAATACCAAATTCACCGTGTTAAGATAAAGGAAAAACTCTCTTCACCAAAAAACTAAAAACCCCATATTTAAAACTAAGATGTTTTATATGAATAAGTTTTTCTGTTAAAATAAACCTTTCACATTTCCCCACATAGATAAAACACAATTTAAAATATCACAACCAAAAAAATAGTTCACATTTCAAAATAACTAAATTCATGAAATTCTCCTTATAAATAATTTTTAATCCCATAAAAATTTAAAAAACATAAAACATCAATGAGAATTACTTTAAAAAATATATACCTAAATATTAAATCCTTAAAATATCCATTTAAATTGATTTTAGATATTTATAATATTTTTTTGAAATTGCATAATGAATATTTATGAAGAAAATCCATTTTTGATTCATTTTTAAAAAAATCTTGATTATTAATTTCAAATCACACATTTACAGTTTAAAAAACATTATCCCTTTAAAGAGCTCATTGATAACAAACAAAATAATATTAACATGCTACATAAAACAACTCTAAATACAAAAAAAATACAAAAAGAATAAAAAAAACAGAGGGGATGGTGGTGGTGCATGGTTTGGCCCCCAGGTTTGATGGATTGTGTGCCCACCATTCCACAGCCACAAAGATCTTCTTTAAACCATGCATATAGGATATTCATGGTTTTCCAAGCCATGTGAGTTCCTTGTGTGCCACCGGTTCAACTTCCAATTTCACCCTAAAACATGATAACTCATGAAACAACCCATAAGTGTTAAAACATCAATAACTCCAATAAAAAATCCATCAAGAAGAATCAAATTAAATCTCAAAAAATAAAAAACAAATCCTGAATTCCCATGTTAAGTTGAGTTTCATCATGACCAATAGTGACCAGGTGAAAAACCATTACCTTCCTACCAAGATTCGACGATCCAATATCCCATCTACCAGATATCTAAAATAATAAGTGTGCTCCCAGAACCTATGAACTCTTAATAACTTGGGATATGATATCATTTTTCATGAAACAACCAGGTATTTCCCTATTTCAGATGCCTGAGCTAGCTCATGACATACATGAGGTGCATTTTTAATCTCCCCATACTAGTGAAAATCCCTAAATAAATCACTTAAGTTGTATTGGGGATGATTTGGAACATCATATAAATTAAACTAACAAAAAAAATATTGAAAATTTGAATTGACCTGTCCATAATTCAAACATCCATGCCAAAAACAAATAAGAATAATAAAATACAATAACATGATATAAAATAAAATAAATTCACTAGAATCATATCTAACTCCCTCACACACAAAAACCCTATACTATCCTCCATAACCTCACATATGTAATGTGTGTCCCTTAAAGTAAAGGAAACAAGCAAATATTTGATTTGGATTATGCATTAAGGAAACTAAAAATGAACACTAATATACTTAGTGTGACCTAAGGTCACTCACCATCCAACATCTTGGGAACGCTTCTCTAATATTTTTCTAGAAAAGAGACAATTCATTGAAAATATTTATAATTGGAACTCGAACCTGCAAGATCCAATTCATCTATAGACACCAAGTGGTGTGAGTAGGGTTTAATCTATAAGATCAGTAGGTAATCACTACAGATTCAATGAATTTTCATTTTTCAAAACATTCTAAGAATACGAGTTTGAAATATAATAAATTAAAATAGTGTTTTCTATCACTTTTTAAAAATGATAGAGTTGTATTTTCTTTTTAAAAATACATTTTTCCTTTTAAAAACATAAAAATGATTCAAACCCAAATTTAAATATCTTTTCATTATCTAAAATGAACTAATTAGAAAAGTTACAAAATAAAACAAAAAAAATAAGTATTCAATACCGAATGCTAATATCAATGGTATAAAAAAAAGCTAGTGTGAAATAAAGTAATGAAAGTAATATATTAAACTTTTCAAGTAATCAAACCAACAACACATATGAACCAATTTGAAAATAAATGTAAGTTCCATAAATAATATCATTTCCATAACTAATCAGCATGGGAAATCTCTATTCCATCTATGTTCCTTGGAACCCTAGGTCCTCATATTATCTTTTGAACTAATTATCTATCCAAATGTGTACAAAAATACCTAAGGATATCATTCATTAGCCTATAGTTATGGTGTCACCTATCCCATGAAACCACATCCAATAAACCCACTAAGGATTATATGACTTGGCCTAGTGGTGTGATGTTCCCCAACATGACACCACGACCTTTATCTTCAATGTAGTTAGTTAAATTGGAATAATCCAAAAGGGATACTTAACACAATTCTTCTACCCTTACATACTTGGTTTCCCATAATCTAATTTTATTCAAATATATCACCTTCTATTTAAAAATCTTTCCCATTTATAATTAACAATCCATTTCTATTTAAAACATAAAAAACTTTCCTTCCATGTAATTTCATTATCCATGACCCCTTTTTTATTTTATGTCATTTAAAAATCAAAACCATATTTCAAATTTTCTTTATGAACTTCCAAATGGGCCTTTTATTTCAAAAATAATGGATATGAATATATATATATATATAATTAAGTAAGTAAATACATGTTAGCACACACACACACACACATATATATATATAATTAGGAAAACACGTGTACATGTGTATATATACACAATTACATATATATTTATACACATATTCATATAATGATTTCAAAATACATATATATCAATTATAGGAAGTCTAATTGAAATATCATAAAATTTTCAAAATCCTTTTTAAACTAAAGAAGTAACCTACTCTTTGAAACTAAAGTATCCTAGGAGAATCAAAATCAATGAAATAAATTATAATAATCATTATATAATCATCACAATCATGATAAAACAATAAATAATATTGAGATAATTTGAAAAACACACCCAAGTCAAATTAATATAAATTCCCAACAAACCCCCTTTGAGATACCTCTTACAATTTTAAAAAACTGTCTTTAATACCAATCCCCTTTGAAAAAAATCTTTAGGAATTTAATAAAATAAAGAGTATGAATAATTTATAGAGGAAACATCTTAAAGAAATCCATGCATACAAGGTTTTTAAGGAAAAATATAAATGAATAGAAACACATACCTGGAATAAGCACAAATGAAGCGGGACCTTTGAAAATGAAGAGAGGAAGGTCCCAAGAGAAATGCACATGCCTTAAGAATAAAAACTATAAGAAATAAAAAATCAAACTCACCTAATATTAAGATACAAGTGTTTGAGATGATGAGGAAATGAGTGAATAAGTGTAAAATAAAGGGAGAAGAAAGAGGGGAAGGGGGATTCCTAACTTGGACTGAATATACTCAAAATTAGAAGAAAGAGGGGTTGAAAATGAAGTGTGGAAGATAGTAAGTCACAAAAATAGGGGTATCCTGGTTGGATATCATGTGGATTAGGGATATTGGATGAAAGGGGGTATAATTTAAGGGTAAAAAACATTAAGTTTCATTTTTATATTTTTAATTTTTTTTAAAATACATTGATTCTCATTGTTTTACCACATGGTTTACCAAAATGTGTTCTAACCATGAACCCCTTACTATGAACACCAGAGAACCCACACAGTTTTTCCATATTCTTAGAAAACCCCATGTGACAACCATGAAAAATGTATCTACTAAGTTTTAGACCCTATATACATGGATTCTGAATGGATATAACTAATTGTACACTAACCGTGTGACAGACATAATTACTTAAAATTTTCAATAAAAATATCAAATTTAAAGTCCGAAAAATAAAAAACAATAATGGAAATTAATTGATTAGTTAATTTATTAATTAAATATGAAATTAAGATTTGGTGTGGATAGAGACCTTTAGTGTGGGTACGTGTGGTGGTGACAGAGGGTATTTGGTTGTAGTTGATGGCTATAGGGGTTGTGGGTGTGGTGCACCAATAAGGTGGCTAGTGAGGAAGACATACAAAGGGTGGAAAGGGATATATTTAACAAATGGGAAGAGTAACATGACACTAGAGAAGAGAGTTCTGTAGGGGGATATTTATTGTTAAACCTTTAGATTTAAATTGGAATTAGAGAAGTTGAATAATCCTTGAATTCTTTTTATTTGATAGTCACTAATACCACCTTTAGTGACTATCATATGGAATTATCTAACTTTTGCATCCATGGAAACCCAATTCACCCATATTGTAATGTGTAATTATGATTTTATTACTATTCTGATTAAAAATATTATCCAATAATAATACAAACAAATTATTATAATAGTAAATATAAATATAATTTTTAAAATCATAAAATTAAATAAATAAGAATTATAATTTCTGTAACTTTAATTTTTTTTGTATAATAAAAATCCAAGAATTGATATCATAGTGAAATTTACTCCAAAAATTTATTAATAGTATATGAATTAAATTTGGAAAGTTTATTATTTTATTAATTAATTTTACAGCTATATATATATATAATCAGTTAGTTTTCAATATTATGATAAAAATTTATATTTGGTTGCTCAGGTGGGAGCTTATGACTTTGTAGAGGATTCTATTTTCCCAATCCTCTAATTTTTATTTTTAAATTATAGAAGATGTAAAAAAGAGAGTTTGAAAGTGAATATTTAGTGAAGAGATGATTTTTTGATCCTTTAAAGGAATTCACATTGTGGTATTTCATTTATAATATCATGTTTGTGAGAGTTCCTCATGGTTGCGGATCCAGTCATAGTGAAGTGAACATTTATTTAAATATGGGGATATGTAGTTGATTTTATCTATCTTTGGGGTTGGATTGTGTCATGGTTTTAAACCATGATATTTTTTTGTTCCTTCCCAATTTTTATATTCATGGTTTAGTGTGGAATTTTGGTAGGAATCCTAATTTTATAGGTGGAGGAGGAAATGGTTGTGGATATTTTTCATGGTATAAATGGTGTGGTTTAATGAACACCATATTGTGGTTTTATCATAAGGATTTTAGGTTTAGAGAAAATTGTTTGTGGTTTCCAGTGGCTACATCATGGCTTGGACAAGGATGAAGTTTATGAAAGGATATGACTTGTGAAGATTTTGAATCACGCTATTTTGAAGTACCATTGTTTTGTATCAGTGTAGAAAAAACTAAACCATGTAATAATTTGTGTTCATCGTGACATATTTTAATCCCTCAAGTTTCTAATATAAATTTGAGGTTTCTCTTTCCTAATGATTGGTTTCCCTATTTGTCTTAAATCCCTAGGTAGCTGTGGGAATTTTCTCGAAGATACCTTGGGGATTGGGGAGGTTTATGAGTCTTAGAGTTTAAGATCCCTCATGAAGTAAATTGATAAAGGGGTAGATATGAATTTATCTCAATTGATTCATGATCAATATAATATTGATATTTACACCAAAAGTTGCAGAACTATTGAAAAAATCATTTTACCTAATAATGCAGTGGCCAAATAACTTTCACATTAGAAGCATGCTATGAATTATTTCATAAGAAAATTAATTCATGAGTATTGAAGATATTTTCATGATGTATTTTTTAAAAACATTATCATGGATAAGTTAGGTGTTGTTTAGAACTAATATATAATTAAAGAAATGAATAAATTATTAAGTTTAGTTAATTATTCCATAGTGATCTACTGAACATGATCTTGTGTGTGAACCAAAACATCTTGTGAAGAATTCAAGGGGAAATAAACCTTAAAGTCACGATCTCATTAATTCTTGTAGGTAAACCTTGGGAAGTCCTTATACAAGTGTGGTGGTTTACCCTTATATTGTATATGGTGATAAAAAAAGACATAATAACACTGTCTATGTTTATATAAAAATCATGGGAGGTAGCTAGAAACTGACTATGATGAGATAAAGAGAAAATGAGCATGTTTAATCCCATGGTGAAATGAAATATACCTATAAACTATGCCCATAGAGAAAATTCCCATAGTGATATATGTTTTTTTATGACTAGAGAGATATATGGTGTGGGAAAATGTTTTATATCATGGTATTCATTGGAAGATATGTTTGAGAGGAGATAAATGAATTACTAAAATGGTGATATATGGAGAGATATACACATAGATATTTAATCTAGATAACATCAACTAAACCTTGTTTTGGCGGAAACCTACACACCATGGTGAAGTTATTTCTTTAAACAAATAATGTGTTTAACTTTTTATAGGGTGAAAAAATATTTAAATTTTTGATGAAACATCCCAAAGATTATTTTAAAGAGGATTTTGAAGAATATGAGGAGAAGAACAATGGTGTGCATGTGATTTGAACTTAGAGATATGTGAGGAGGTAAGTGAATGATTGATTGAATTTTTAACACACCTTTTTATTTTTATTATACTTAGAGTTTATGACCATATTCCTACTCCATAACTTATTATTTTTTATAATAATATTGGAATACAAACAGTGGGATCCCAAATGTTGTACATAAAGTATTAGTTAACTAATAAGAAGAGTGTGTGGACCTTTAAAATACCTTGGAAAATGTGTGTTCTATATCTCTCTATCTCACATCATCTTGTGGCTTCACTCATCCCTATAAAAATTCTATATTTTACAATGAATCATTTGCGATGGATCAGAATTCCATCGAAAATATTCATCATAAAAAAGTTTTTTGTGATGTGATAATATTTAAAATACAAATATAATTTTTCATGGTGTATATTTGTGATGAGGAACTACTCTATCGCAAATACTTTTGGCAACAATGAACATACACAGGCAAGAAATAGTTATTTATGATAGAACTCACCAACACTTCACAAAACAGTATGTTGGAAATAGTTATTTGCAATGGGATTAAAATTTTATTAATTAATAAATTTGTATTTTTTGGTCGGAGTAGATTACTCAAGAAGGGGGGTGAATTCAGTATCTATAAAAATTTCTGACTAAAAAGTATTTCTAAAAAGTTTCCCCGGAAGTTTAATACATCCCAGTTAATCAACGTTATACTGTTATAAGAGTTTGACTATTTGAATAACTTCTTAGAAGATTGATTAGTTCTCAGTAATCTTAATATCAGTTATTAATATTACTTTTGAAGCTATTATACTAAGGAAATTCAATTTTAACATCTTTCCAAGAGTAACTATCAAAGTGAATTTAGAGATTTCTTAATTATATAGTAAATTAGTAAAACAGAGAAGACTAAATTAAGCAGCACAGCGGATATGAAACAAGTGGTTCAGTCTCAAGTTGAGACCTAATATACTTCACTTGGTGATCACCTTCCACCAAGTAGTTTATATAAATAAACTTGATTCACACCCTGGATCGGGGTTAACAACAATACACAATACTGTCCAGGCCACACAGGGACCTCTTCCACAGTTCTTTATGGGTACAGACAACCAGGCCACACAAGGACCTCTTCCACACTTATCTGTGGGTATACACAAGAGTAAAAGAATGTTTGAGTAAGGATATCTTGTATCCTTAAGTTTAATGCAAGAGACAGAGTGTGTTTATATACAAATATACACTCTTTTAGAAAATTAATAAAATGATACCTAATAGAGCAGTAATATTGAGATAGGTTTAGAAGTTCTCTGAGTGTTGGTCTTTGCTGCTGTGGACTTCTGAGATGAGGCAGATGCAAAAATCAAGTTCTCGTATGGAAAACAGAGTGTCACAAGTCAGATAGATTTTCCTTGTGTTATTTGTGGTGTTTTACAGTGTGAATATGTTCTTGGGATTCCAGTATGCTCCGTGTGTTCTTTATCAGAGTTGAGTTGCATGAGCCAATTCTCTAAAATTTATTCTGTTATCATGCTCACGCCCACCAGCGTTTTCTTTGTATTGTGCTACTTCCTGCTTTTTCTGGTCCACATTACTCTTTTATCTTGGAGTGCATGTGTTGGGGCCAACAGGTTGCATGTATTATGCACCTCATACCTCGTACTGTCTGATGATATGTCTACAAATAAACATTAATTATGCCAGTGCATTGAAATCTTCAAACATGACAGTTAGAGATTAAATTGAAAGACGACAAAATATATTAGGAAACAGTGTCACATTATGTCATGGAAACAGTGTCTCCTTCACATGGTGTCTAGATTGGTCAGGGTGTCTCGTAGTAATGGTGTCTTACAGTCACAGTATCTCATGGTCACGGTGTCTCATGGTCATGATGTCTACTTGTTCACGATGTCTTGTTCGCGGTGTCTTGTTCACGGTGTCTTGTTCACGGTGTCTTTTTCATGGTGTCTTGTTCACGGTGTCTTGTTCACGGTGTCTCATAGTCATGGTGTCTTCTTGTTCATGGTGTCTTGTTCATGGTGTTTGGATATCACGGTGTCTGGATGTCATGGTGTCTCATGACTTAAGAAAATATTTGTATTCATACTTAATCATTAGTATTTATGAAATGAATTAAACTTAATCATTTTTCAGAGAAATCATTTTAAAGTGAATCAATAGAAAGTAAATAGTATCCAAACTGAGTGTATAGCACTTAAGAGATTTGGATAGCTTTTACTAAGCTACTAAACATTTGATGTGAGATAGAGTACATAGAGTTAACATAGTATATAAACTAAATAGGATTTGTGATCATTAAAACATGATTAATACATGAAGAGTCCAAAAATCTCCACCTTTTTTATGATCACATACCCTATAGATTTATAATGTACATTTCTACTAACAAGATCGTTCAAATGAGCATATAATATATATACAATGATTTCTATCTCCCATATAAACATGTCTCAAAAATTTCTCCCCCTTTTGGGATTATCAAAAGGTAGCAGAAAAATAAAGACAAAAGAGTCAATAAAAGGTGCATAATGTATTAGATAAATATAAAGGCATTACAAAATGTGAAATAAAGGAAACAAGACTCCTATAAAAATAGAGTAAACATTGTCCTTAGTTCACTGACTGGTCTTCTCCTTGCCTTTAGTAGTAGCAGCAGAAGAGGAAGCCATAGGAGCAGAAGTTGAGGTAGAAGAAGGGAGTGAGCTGGTTGATAGGGAAGGTAAAGGAAGGCCTTTAAAGACAGAGGGAGCCAATGTAGGTGCATTAGAAGACCAAGGTAGTTGTTGATCAAGGATCACAAGTCTAATCTGACTCAGTTCCTGAATGACAAACATAGAAGTGGAGGCTAGGGCAGAGGTGAATGTTGGAAGATCAGGACTCATAGGGGCATCCGCAGGAGCAACAATGGATGTACTATGTACATGAATATAGGGCCTCAAAAGCTTGATAAAATCCACAATGATCTCTCCACCATACTGTATAGATTTCTAAAAGTCATCCTTGTTTTCAATAAACTTATCCAATGGACGAGTGAACACTGTGACCTTTTGAACTTGGGTCTTGAAATCTTGAGTAACAGGAGGAATCCACAAATTTTCAACAAGATATATTTAGAATGATTGGTCATGTCAGTCTTTGAGAAGATTTGGTTGAATTATAAATCCACCTTTGTGGTAATTTATTACTGAGAATCATTGGAAACTTTTGAATAGATTTGGACCATATCAAGAACTCTATCAATGTTCTTGATAACTTCATTTAGAGAATCTTTATTAAAGACACTATGCACAATCTGAAGTTCTTCTTTGAACACTGTTCTAAGTAGGTCATTGTCTAGGGAAGGTTGAGATGATTGCCTAGATGCCTTAGAATCATTGACCTCTATGGTTAGATATTTCAGTTGGTTTAGCACCTTTTGAAGACACCCTGTATACTCATCAATGAGTTTGTTAAGATTAACAACTAGCTCTCTCATCTAATTCACAATCTATTTGTTCATTTTAGCGACCTTTTCAGCTAAGGAAGCTAAATGAGGTTGAATTTGAGAGACAACATTTGATGGGGTTTGAGGAACAATAGGTTATATGGGATGAGAAGCAAGCTATGATCTTGAATGCATCTCTCTCTGCATTTCTTCAATCATACCTCTTAGAGTATTCACTTCATCACTAAGCAGTTTATTTTAAAATCTGACTTCTTGAATCTCATGAAGCATTTTGGGTTGTATTTTCCAAATAACTTTCTACAACAACAATGAGGCATCTTTCTCACTTAGATGTGTCACAAGAGCAGGTTGAGAATTCAGGACTTTTTCAATACCAGACAAAAGGGTAGAACCATATTATTTTATATCATCTTTACTCACAAAGGATGGTTGTTCTGATGAAGGTTCATAAATATGGACTGATACAGGCTCAGGTTCCTTCTCAAGAGCAAGATTAGAGACAGATTTCAATTGGAACATAGTAGAAAGGTCAAGGCCTTTTACTGAAACTTGCTGAGAGTCATCCACATCATAGAAACTGGGGAACTTATACTGAGTGTCTATTGGGCTTGAAACAATAAGGTTTGGTACTTCAGTAGATTCCATATTTGGGGTTTTCTCCCCCTCAATAGTTGCATCCTTCTCAGGACTGAGAGGCTTAGGGTCTTGATATAATTCCACAAACTCATCTCTTAGTTCCTCTCTCATTTTCTTTCTATCCAACTGAAAATCCAACTCTATCATTTCCTTAGCCAAAGGAATAACTTTAGGAATAGATTATTCCATTGGGAGTTTTTTAAGATCAGCTTCTTGCATAGCAGGTAATTCTTCTTTTGTAGGTTCTTCCACAGTATTCTTCTTGGTTTCTTTGAAAGTAGATTTTGTTTCATCCTCGGGTTGATCTTTCAGATTAACAACTTCTGTTGAAGCAGGTACTTCCTTTTCACTTACAACATGAGGGACATGAGTACTTTCTTCCTCAATAGATATAGTTTCCCTGGGGGTCATAACAGCCTCTTCATCCTCTTCTTCAGAATACTCAACAACCTCATCTGGTTTGAAACCAGGATCAGAAATATCTCTTGGTCTTGAGGGATGTTCCACATGAATGAATTTTTCCTAAATTATATCATCTTCTTCCACCCATGACTTTTTTCAAGGGTTCCAATTTATTTCCATCCTCTTGATAGTGATTTTTGAAAGGAATTACTCACAATCCTTGATAACTTCCTTATTCGGTCCAACCATACCTTTGGCATGAAGCATGGATGAGATAAGACGAGAGTAAAATAGGGAGGTTGACTTGGATGTGGCTTTGATCAGTTCACACAAATGGTGTATGATATACTTACAAAGGTTGATCTTATGCCCAATTTTCATAAGATGAATCAGAAACACATCCTGATATTTTAATACATAAAAATCACCTTTTCTTGGGCTAATCAGGTTCTATATAAACTTAAAAAATCCTTGATTCTCCATCTAGTTCAGCATCAATGTCTCTTCTCTTGGTGCCATTTCTGGTCAAGATTTTCATAGAATCTTCTAAGACAAAGAATTCACTAGAAGGTGGAGGTCCTCTCTGATAATCCTCACAGATGCCTTCAGGAGGTATCCTAAGTCATGTATCCCATAACCTCGAAGAGAATGATCATTTCTGCCCATTGATCTAGCTTCTCACAACATATCCATCTTCAGACTCAAAGGATAACTGAACATATTGATAAAAGTAATCCACAAACTTAGGGTAGATAGGACTATCTTCCTTCAAAAACCACTCTAACCAGCCTTTCTCCTTTAAAACTTTCAAAATCAAAGACTTACTTGATAGAAGCCATTTGGGGAAAACCTCTTTCTCAGGTACTACAACTCGGTTTACCAAATTTGGGTTTGGGGCCCTTAGGGTGCTAGCTTGGGTGATATTTTCTTCTTCTTTGAACTATGTTTCTCAGGAGTCGACGATGAAGGGAGTTTCATCCTGGGCATTCACCAAAGGTTTGAGAGAGAGAAAGGTTTAAGGGTTGAGGAAGGGTTACAAATAGAGTGAATAGAAGAAGGATCAAGTGAAGGACAAGTCATACTTCATTTATTTTATCATTTAGGAATACCAAACCTGGAAAAAGTAAAAATGTGAGAAAAATAAAGAGGTGAAATGAATAATTATCGTGATACGGTTTTTAATTCATAACTAAAAATTAAAAAAAAACTTTATGGTGAGACCATATCGGGTCTTTACGGTGATACAGAGAATGAATGTTGCGGTGAGACAGTAACTGAGCATTACAGTGATACAGTGAACGAACTTCATGGTGAGACAGTAAATGAGCATTACGGTGAGACAGTAAACAGGAAACAGTAAGATATAAGATAGTAAGACATTTATTTAAGATTTATCATGCCTAATTCATGTATGATGTAGTCTATTCTTTTAGAATTTAATGATTTGGTAAATATATCTGCAAGCTGATACTCAGTACCAATGAATTCCAATGTGATATCACCCTTTTGATAATGATCTCTCAAAAAGTGATGTCTTACATCCTCATGCTTTGTCCTATAATGTGAAATAGGATTTTTTGAGATTTTAATAGCACTTGTGTTGTCACAATTTATAGGTACATGCCTAAATTGATGTCCATAATCTAGTAATGTGTATTTCATCCCCAAGATTTGTGCACAACAGCTTCCAACAACTATATATTCAGCTTCTACAGTAGATAATGAAACATAATTTTGTTTCTTACTGCACCATGATACTAGTGACTTTCCTAAAAAGTGACATGTTCTAGAGGTGATTTTTCTATCTAACTTACAGCCACCGAAGTCAGTATCAGAATAACTAACTAATTCAAATGATTGTCCACTAGGATAGAACAGTCCTAGATTGGGTGTATGCTTGAGGTATTTGAAAATTCTCTTTACATCATTTAAATGAGATTCCTTAGGATTTTATTAAAAATGAGCACACATACACACACTAAACATAATGTAAGTTAGACTGGCATTTAAGTAGAGTAAACTTCTAATAATTTCTCTATAAGTGGTCTGATCAATAGATTTTCCATCTTCATCAAGATCCAACATAAAAGTGGTATTCATGGGAGTGTTACTACTTTTAGTGCTATACAATCCAAAAAGTTTTAGAAGATATCTAGTGTATTTACTTTGAGTTAAGATAATTCCATTATTATTTTGAAAGATTTGAAATCCAAGAAAGAATTTTAGTTCACCCATTAAACTCATTTCAAATTCATTTTGCATCATTTTAGAAAAATCAACACAAAAATAATTTCTTGAGGATCCAAATATAATGTCATCTATGTATATTTTAAAAGCTAAAACATCATTATAAATTCGATTTATAAAAATGGTAGGATCATCTATTCCTTTTGTAAAACCTTTAGAAATAAGAAAAGTAGTTAACTAATCATACCAGGCTCTTGGAGATTGTTTTAAACCATATAAATATTTTGATAATTTAAAAATATGATTTGGAAAATGGGGGTTTTTAAAACCAGGGTGTTATTCTAAAAAGACATCCTCGGCTATATACCCATTTAAGAATGAACTCTTAACATCCATTTTATATAGTTTGAAATTCAGATGTGCAGCATAAGCAAGCAGGATTCTAGTGGCCTCAAGTCTAGCAACTGGTGCAAAGGTCTCCTCACAGTCAATTCTTTCTTCTTGACTATAGACTTGTGCAACTAATATAGCCTTGTTTCTAACTATGTTACCAGCCTCATCTACCTTATTTCTAAACACCTATTTAGTGCCTATGGTGAATGTGTCCTCAGGTCTTTCAACAAGTTTCCAAACTTTGTTCCTTTCAAATTGATTATGTTATTCTTGCATATCCATCACCCAAAATTCATCATTGATAGCATCATTAATGCTTTTAGGTTTAAGTTGTGACAAGAAGACTTGATTTTCAACCTGATTTCTAAGAGAAGCTCCAGTTTGTGTTCCTTGTGTCTAGGCCTCCTACAATAGCATCTAAAGGATGGTTCTTAAGAGTTCTAACAGTTCTAGAAAAGGAGGGACTAGTGATTTTAGGTTCATCAACAGGTTCCAGTTCATTATGGTTTGAGTCTAAGGAATTTTTAGAACCGGAAGTTCTCACAGATTCTTTCACAGAATAGTTTGAAGATTTTGGATTAATGTTCAGATTCGATAGATCATCTTCCAGGTTCTCTAGAATGGTTTTAGGCTCATGTGGATCTGTTTCATCAAATTTGACATGGATAGATTCTTCCACACATTTAGTTATTTTATTGAACACTCTATAGGCTTTACTGGATATAGAAAATCCTAAAAAGATACCTTCATCACTCGTGGATGCAAATTTGTCAAGATTTTCCTTAGTATTAAGAATATAGAATTTTCAGCCAAAAACTTTGAAGTAGTTGATCTTGGGTTTTCTATTGTTCCATAACTCATAAGGAGTCCTCTTAAGAATCGGTCTAATCAAGACTCTATTGATTATTTATCATGATGTATTGACATCTTTATCCCAGAAATAAATATGCGGTTCATATTCACTAAGAATTGTTCTAGAAATCTCTTGCAGGGTTCTATTTCTTCTTTCTACAACTCCATTTTGTTGAGGTGTTCTAGGGGCAGAGAAATTTTGACTATAACCATTTTATGAGAAAAAGGATTAAAACTCTTGATTTTTAAACTCACGGCCATGATCACTTCTTAAGAATTTGAATCTAAGTCCACTAATATTTTCCACATACTTGGAATATTTAGTAAAATAAGAGTAGACTTCAGTTTTGTGAGCCAGAAAAAAGGTCCAAGTATATCTAGAAAAGTCATCTACAAGAACATAAACATAGTGATTCCCATTTAAACCAGAAAATCTAGATGGTCCAAATAAATCAATGTGAACCAGTTCGAGAGGTTGAGAATTTGACACTTATTTCTTTGGTTTGAAGAAAATTTTGTGTTGTTTGCCCTTTTGAAATGGATTACATACTTTGTCATTTGGAAACTCAAGTTTGGGTAAGTCTTTAACAAAGTTTTTTCTAGTTAGCTTTCTAAGGGAGTTAATATTACAGTGTCCTAGTCTCCTATGCTAGAACCAAGACTCTTTATGAAATACACTTAAACATGAAGAATTTTGAGAAGCTAAGGAATCTAAGTTAATAGAGTGAACATTTTCATTTCTTAAAGCAGAAAACAATAATTCATATTTAGAATTAAAGAAATTTCAAGCATCATTTTCAAATCTAACATGAAATCCATCATCACATAATTGTAAGATACTAAGAAGATTATATTTTAATCCATCAACAAATAGTACTTTAGAAATTAAAACTGATTTAGAGTTACCGATTTGGATGAGGCCAATTATCTTTCCTTTTTCATTTTCACCAAATGTGACATGTCCTCCATCTATTTTTATTTGATTCTTGAAGCATGAGTAGCCTTTTATCATGCATCTTGAATATCCATTGTCCATGTACTATACACTTTTATAGGAACTCTTTAAGCAGCTTTCCTACAAAAATATTAAGCAAAAACAGATTTGGTACCCATACTTGTTTGGCTCTAGTAATATTAGTAATGAGTGCTTTAGGAACCCATATCTACCCCATAGGTTTCCTATAAGCATTAAGTAAATTATTTTAAAAATAAACTCTATTTGGTCCAGAAAAACTTGAAACAGTAGAATATGTATCATGAATTGAATTAGTAGATTTGTGTCCAGAATTGGGAGTAAAACTATATGTCCTAGATCTTGAAACAAAAATTTTTCTACCAAGATTTCTTTTCCCATGTTGATAATCAATGCCAGTGTTGTATTTAGGGGAAATTTTTTTCCTAGCATTTGAGTAAGGGTATTCTTCCCATTTGTAAACTTTTCAAGGTCATTCTTCAATTTCTCATTAGACATTCTTAATTTGTTGTTTTCTTTGACTAGTTGAGCATTTTTCTCTTTTTCAGTTGTGAGTTCAGATTTAACAGTCACAGTAAGAGTATATTGTTTCTTCAATGATTTATATTTGTCTTTTAGTTCGTTGCATGTTTCTTCAAGCATGTTACAGTATTCAAACATTTCTTCATTAGTCATATTTTTAGAGTCACTCTCATTTTCAAAATAGTAAGAATTATGTATAGGAGAGTCCAGTGTTACCTCAGATGTGTTTGTCATAAAACACATATTAGCTTTGTTTTCATGTTCATCATGTGATGTTTCTGAGTCACTTGAACTGTCCTCAGAAGCACTCTAGGTTGCTTTCATGGCCTTTTTATACTTCCTTTCCTTGTTCTAATATCTCTTTTTTTACTTGAGCTTTGGAAAATCTGCCTTGATATATCTTTTGTTCTTACATTCATAGCAGACAATCTCATCAGCCTAGTCACTTCTTTTCCAGTCCTTCTTCCAATTTCCTTTTTGGTCATATTTTCCCTTGAAGTTAGGCTTTCTAAAAACGTTCTTCTTCTTGTAAAATTTATTTAATCTTCTGGGTAATTGAGCCATCTCCTCATCACTGCCAGGTGATGATTGTTCACTATTAGAACTTTCTACAGAAGCTTCCAATTTCCCTTTGTCTTTGTGCTTATAGGTGGTGGTCTTGAATGCAACAGATTTCCTCTTTGGTTCATCCTCCTCTTCTATGTTGACTTTCAGTTCCTCTTCATACATCATTAATTTCCCAATGAGTTCTTTTATAAGTATCTTACTGATGTCGCATGATTCTCTAATAGAGACAGAGGTTCCTCTCCATCATTCAGGAAAACATCTGAGAATTCTCATGATTTTTTCTTTAGCAGTGACTTCTCTTCCAAGAGAAATCATTTTGTTGAAAATCTCATTGAACTTAAGATACATGTCAGAGATAGGCTTATCAGGTTTCATTATAAAGTTATCATATTTAATAGTATAAGTATTAAGTCTCATTTCTTTTACACTATATGTTCCTTCATGTGAGACTGACAGGGTATCCCAAATTTCATGGGCAGTTTTACAAGTAGAAATTCTATTGAATTCCTCATCTCCTAAGGAAAAGTATAAAGCATTCATAGCTTTGCAATTGTTATTGTAAGCAGTTTTTATAGGATCATCCCATGTGATTCTATCAGTAGTAGGAATCTTATATTCATCTATAATGGAAGATCAAATTTCAAAACCCATACTTTCTAAATGCACTTTCATTTTGATTTTTCATTGAGCATAGTTGGTTCCATTAAAAAATGGTGTTATGTTGGTTGCACCACCTTTTAATCTATTATCCATAATAAATATTTTGAAAGAGCTAGAAATTTTAAATTAACAAAAATTGACAGATCTTTTAAAGTACAACTATAATCACAGTTGAAGTAGGTTAAACAAAGTCTTAATAAACACCCTCTGATACCAAATGTTGGCCTGATTAGATTACTCAAAAATGGGGTTGCATTGAGTATCTATAAAAATTTAGAAGTAAAAAGTATTTCTAACAAGTTTCCCCAAAAGTTTAAATACATCCCAGTTAATCAAGGTTATACTGTTATAAGAGTTTGACTTTTTAATAACTTCTTAGAAGATTGATTAGTTCTCAGTAATATTAATATAAGTTATTAATATTACTTTTGAAGCTATTCTACTAAGCCAAGAAAATTTTAACTTCTTTCCAAGAGTAACTATCAAAGTGAATTTAGATATTTCTGAATTATACAGTAAAGCAGTAAAACAGATAAGACTAAATTAAACAGCACAGCAGATATGAAACAAGTGGTTTGGTCTCAAGCCAAGACCTAATCCACATCACTTGGTGATCACCTACCACCAAGAAGTTTATATAAATAAATTTGATCCGCACCCTGGATTGAGTTTAACAATAGTACACAGTACTGTCCAAGCCACACAGGGACCTCTTCCACAGTTCTTTGTGTGTACAGACAACCAGACCACATAAGGACCTCTTCCACACTTATCTGTGGGTATACACAGGAGTAAAAGAATGTTTGAGTAAGGATGTCATGTATCCTTCAGTTTAATGCAGGAGACAGATCATGTTTCTATACAGATACACACTCTGCTTGAAAATTAACAAAATGGTACACAACAAAGAAGTAATATTGAGATAGGTTTAGAAGTGCTCTAAGTGTTGGTCTTTGTAGATCTGGACTTCTGAGATGAGGCAGATGCAGAACTCAAGTCCTCGTATGGAAAATTGAGAGCCGCAAGTCATACAGATTTGGCTTGTGTTCTTCGTGGTGTTTTATAGTGTGAAGATGTTCTCAGAATTCTAGTATGCTTCGTGTGTTCTTCAGCAGAGTCGATTTGCATAAGCCAATTTTCTAAAATGTATTCTATTATCACGCTCACGCCCAACAGCTTTCTCTTTGTATCGTGCTACTTTCTGCATTTTCTTGGCCGCATTACTCTTTTATCTTCGAGTGCATGTGTTGGGGCCGACGGGTTGCATGTATTCTGCACCTCGTACCTCATAATGTCCGATGATATTTCAACAAAGAAACATTAATTTTTTCAGTGCATTAAAATCTTCAAACATGACTGTTAGAGATTAAATTTAAAGCCAACAAAATATATTAGGAAACGGTGTCACAATATGTCATGGAAATGGTGTCTCATTCACACGGTGTCTTGATTGGTCACGGTGTCTCATAGTCATGGTGTCTCGCGGTCACGGTGTCTCATGGTCACGGTGTCTCATGGTCACGGTGTCTGCTTGTTCATGGTGTCTTGTTCACGGGTTCTTGTTCACAGTGACTTGTTCACGATTTCTGGATATCACGGTATCTGGATGTCATGGTGTCTCATGACTTAGGCAAATATATGTATTCAAACTTAAGCAGCAGTATTTATGAAATGAATTAAACTTAATCATTTGTCAGATAAATCAATATAAAGTGAATCAATAGAAAGTGCATAGTATCCAAACTAAGTGTATAGAACTTTAGAGCTTTGGATAGCTTTTACAATGCTACTAAACATTTGATGTGAGATAGAGTACATAGATTTAACATAGTTTATAAACTAAATAGGATTTGTGATCATTAAAACATGATTAATACATGAGGAGTCCAACAATATTAATATATATTTTTTTTAAAAAAAAACTGAGATCCTGATAAGAAAAGCAAGATCCCTATATTATTATAAAGGAAACTCACACATGTCTGAAAGAAGAAGATTTACAAAGATCCTTCCTGAGGAAGGAGAACATCTGGCACATGGTCCATCCAAAGATAATCACTACCATTCACGCCCATATTAGCAAGCCCATCTGCCAATGCATTTGCCTCTCTGTAGATATGAGTAACAAAGTGCTCCTTTGAGTAGAGAGAATCCATGCATCTAATCCAACAATTAGTAAGCTTCCACGAAAGGTGCATGGACCAGTTCATAAAGCAAATACAATAGCCATAGAGTCACACTCAATCCAAATTTTGTCCCAACCCTGTGCATTCACTTGCTCCGCAGCCACAATAACACTAAGCATCTCCGCTTCAAGAGCGGAGGAAATACCACATGAGCCATGAAAACACCCAAGAGCATTACCTTGATAATCCCTAAAGATATCACCAAAACCAGAGGGGCCCAGATTTCCTCTTGAAGCACCATCAGAGTTAAAATTAATCCACCCACAAAAAAGTGTCTGCCAGATTACTTCCATTGTCCCAAGAGGAGGCCGAAAATTACCTTTAATCTCGATTTGGTTCAACACAGATAAATCATGAATTGAATTATAGAAGAACACACCTTTAGGTGTTTCCACCTCATGCACAACAGCAAGGATACCTGCAAGACCAGCACCAACCTGAAAAGGTTGTGACTCATGTCTGAATTTGTTCCTCAAATACCAGATGAAATGAATAGTTTCCTCCGCCGCAACTTGAAAAAAATCCCAGATTTGCGGTGACAATTTCAGAAAATTCCAACACTTAATGAATTCACATATTGAGTTGGTTTTAGGAAAAACAACTTCAAAAATATCAGCAACCGCCCAGCACATCGTCGAAGCTGCTGCACAACTGAGGAAGAGATTGTAAAGACCCGTAAATTTCAAGGAAATTTTTTTCTTAATTTTCTTTTGAATTTTACAAGAACTCAGTTTCTGACGGCACCTGATTCCGAGGCCCGGTGTGCCTGGAATCATTTTCCGAAGTTTTGGCTCGGGTACGTTCAGTGAACGGACGAGCGGGTTTTTCTAACATTTGAACCGGTGCCCGGAATCGAATTCTGAGGGCACCGATGAAATCACAGCGCCGGGTTTTGCCTAGAAACGCCTCTTCCGGAGTTGCGTTTGCTCAGGTGTGGTTTTTAAATTTTGGGACTTAAGGTTAAGAAATAAAATAAAGTTGTTACGAAAACTTTATTTTTATTTCACATGAAGCCACTTGAAAGCCACATTAAGCTGGTTAAGCTTAGTTGAAGCGGATAGGGTGCAACTGAAATATCCTATCCTCTTGATAGGATATTTGTGGGTGGGGCCCGCACGTGCCCCGCCGTTTCTTCCGCTAAGTAACGCACCCGTGAAAACCCGTCAAAGAAACTGAAAGTCAACTGACGCGGTTTCTTAGTTTCTTAACAGACCATTAAATTGGGCTGTTTCTTTCGTCCAATTAATTGGGCGGTTTCTTTGGTAAATTAATTCTTGGAATTAATTGTTCGTTTCTTTTTTTTTAATCGTTGCTTGTGCGTTAATAAAATAAGATTACTCTTATTTTATTTTGGGTGGAAGCTTGTGGCGTGGGGAGAATTTGGAGGAGAGCATTCTTCTTCGGCGAAGAACGCGAAGAACTCCGGCCTCCGGCGAAGAACGCCGAAACCGCGGAAATCAACGACGCTTCTTCCGCAACGTTTCTCCCACGACGATCGTTCCTTTCCAAGCGACGTTCTCCCTTCGGACGCACCTCGACGACAACGGAATCAACGACGTTTCTCCGGCGATGTTTCTTCCGCGACGATCGTCCTCTTCCGCGATGAACTCGCGAGCGACAACGCTTGAGGTAGGGGTTTTAAACCTTTTTAAAGTTGTTGATCTTTCCTTCGATCTTGAAGGTTCTTTTTTTTTGTCGGCCCTTGTTTCCGAATCTTTTTATTTATTTTTAAAAAGATTGTGATGGATTATCGTTCTAGAAAGGCCGATTGTTATCAATCTAATGCGAGGGGGGTCGGGCCGCACAAACACGGCCGAACCCCCCCCCCCCCCCTCCTTTATTCTTGTTGTTTCTTGCGGATGGAGCGAGATGGCGTGGTGCCGTCGCACCACGCGGGAATCGTACGACAACTATTGAGCGGCGCCGTCGCGCCGCGCTGTGGAACGAAATCAAACAAGATCAAGACGCCTTCGCGCCACGCCGAGAAGTCGTTCAAGCACGCGACGTCGTCGCGCCGCGCCAAAGAGGCCGCAGATTAAATTAATTTTATTTTGTTCTTGAGCGCAGATTGACGGGCGACGACAAACGAGGCCGCAAGTTAATTTTGAGGTCTCCGCAGTGAAGGTCGGGTCCCGGGATGACCGTAGGCGCAGACGGGAATCAAATCGGACCACTGGAGCGTCTCCGGTGGCCCGCGGAAGCCGGCGGCGGCGCGGGTCGCCGGCGCGGCGACGCCAGTGGCCGGAGGCGGCGGCACCCCGCGGGTGTCCAGGGTGGCACCCCGCGGGTGCCGCGGGGTTGTCTGGCGACACCCCGCGGGTGTCCAGGGTGGCACCCCGCGGGTGCCGCGGGGTTGTCTGGCGACACCCCGCGGGTGTCCAGGGGGGCACCCCGCGGGTGCCGCGGGGATGTCAGGCGCCACCCCGCGGGTGTCCAGTGCGACACCCCGCGGGTGCCGCGGGGCTGTCAGGCGGCACCCCGCGGGTGTCCAGCGCGACACCCCGCGGGTGCCGCGGGGTTGTCAGGCCGCTCGGCCGAGCCGAGCCGGACCGGCCCTGGCCGGGCGGGGCCGGGCCAACCGGGTCGGACCCGGTTCGGGCCGACCCAGGGGGGTCGGGCCGGGTCGGCCCGGACCCGGACCCCCCCCGTTTTCGGACCATTTCGGTCAAATTCACATATCTTGAGCTCCGGACGTCCGAATGACGTACCGTCAGCTTTGTTGAATTCCTCTCAGTGAGACGGAACTTTTGGCTTAATCTGCTCGAGGTTTGGATGCCGACGGAGTATGGTCGGGTCGGTTCGTACACGAAACCAACCGGGCCCCTGGAACGAAAAAAAGCCAATAACTCACAGACCGGGCGTCCGATTGACGCACCGTCTGTTTCGTTGACTTCCTCTTGATGAGACGGAACTTTTGACATACTCCACCCGAGTTTTGGATGCAGTCGGAGTATGGCCGAATTGGATTGTACCCGAAATCCAACCGGGCCCCTGGAACGGAAAAACTGATATCTTTCAGCCAGGACGTCCGTTCGACGAAACGTCAGCGGCGTTGGTGATTGCGTTGAGTAACCGTCCCTTTGAGTATACCCTATGGGAGTTCAGGGTACAGTTGTGATACGGCCGGGATTGGTTCGCACACAAAACCAACCGGGCCCCGGGAACGAAAAGGCTAATAACTCACAGACCGGGCGTCCGATTGACGCGCCGTCTGTTGCGTTGAGACCCCTATGATGAGGCGGTCCTTTGAGACACTACTTTGTGGGACTTTGTGATACTTGGAGTATCGACCAGTAGCTCGTGGAGCGGACCCTCCCGGAGACGAGCGTGCAGAGTACGGAGACCGTGTAGCCGACTGAGACCTGACGACTGGTTGATCGACTCGACTTGGACTGAGTCGACTAGCCCAGTGGACGGAGCGCCCGGTATTTGGCGGCAGACCCACAGCGGACGGAGCGCCTGGTAGTTGGCAGCAAACCCGCGGTACTCGACAGGAGGAGTACCTCAGTAGGCTATTTGGGTGAGCGCCCGGTATTTGGCGACAGACCCTCAGCGGACGGAGCGCCCGGTAGTTGGCCGCAAACCTGCAGTACTCGACAGGAGGAGTACCTCAGTAGTCTTAGGTTAGTGAGCAGTACCTCGGAGTCGTGACAGGACCACTGTACACTCTAGAGACGGAGCTCCTCAGTAGTTAAGGTTTCGATAATGAAAATCCTGGTTTGAGCTGAGTCAATGAATCTTTGCGTTTCCTCATGATTGAGATGGGTCGCTTGATAACTTAGGTATATGTATGGGCATATACCTGGGTGATGGTTATCCGTTGATTTCATGATTTTTGTGTATCCTTGTAATTGGATGGGTTACTTGATGACTTAGGTATATGTATGAGCATATACCTAAGTTGAGTCTGATGTTACTTCGTGATTGCTGTCTTTACTTTGTGGATATCCATGTTGGATTTAGTGAGACCTTAAGGGTCTTGGGGTCCCTACTGAGTAGCTTATACTCACCCCTGCACGGGCTATGCCCGCACTTCGTTGTGTTGGTTGCAGACGACGGACAGCGCAGATCGCAGTTGAGGCTTGCGGAGCAGGTCGGTACCCGGAGGAGGACCACTGGGCGGACGTACCTGGAGTAGACGACAGGACCCGAGGAGTAGAGGAGCTATCTGTACCTACCCTTTAGGTAGGATCCGTGGTGGACGATCCAGGAGCTGAGCCATCTGTACCTACCCTTCAGGTAGGAATCGAGGAGGACGACCCAGGAGCCGCTTAGTTCTTCCAGCTGCTGTTTTTCCCTTTCGAGTTGTACTTTACAGTTGGGCTTGTATTTCCGACCCTTTTACTTTTCTTCGCTTGTGTTTACTTTTCCGCTTGCTTACTCTGTGGTGTTTGTTTGCTTTTGTAATGGCAATGCCTTCCCAGTTATCGGGATTTACGCCATTGGTGCTAGTCGCCAGCCCATGGCCTATGGAAGGCGGGCTTGGGGTAGTCACGGCACGGGCCCCGAGGTCGGGTCGTGACAGATTGGTATCAGAGGTGGTCGGTTCTACCGCCGATTCTGATCTTTCATTCTGTGAAGCAATAGTGTTAAGGGTACCGAGTATGGTTTTCAGTTCAGGGAGTCCAGTGTTGGTGCGGGCGGCCGACGTATCCATACACCAGGACCCTGACAACTGAATTCCGACTTTGTGCACGAAAACACTGATTGCGTGTGTGTTTCCAATGTTTAAAAATGTCAGCTCAAACCAGGTCAGCTCACCAGGTTTAATCGTTTGACCGTGTTACGATGTTTCTTTCAGGATGCCTTTTCTCAGACGACCATCTTTAGCCCAGAGGGATGTGCGTACTGACAGCCTGCCGACCGACGAGGCTTCGGTTCAGGGCCCTCTTGCAGTCGAGGCACCAGCAGAGGCACCAGCGGTACTACCATACGTTGGGCCACCGATGCCACCAGCCCCAGCAGTAGGCGATGCACGACGTTTGAGTGCGCTGCATGAGTTCTAGCGCCAGAGGCCACCCAGGTTCAGGGGAGAGACGGACCCGCAGGCGGCTGAGGATTGGCTGGAGGCTGTGGTGGGAGTCTTCAGGCTAGTGGGGACGCCATCGGACTTTATGGCGATCTTTGCGGCTAGCCTTCTTCAGGCAACAGCAGGCAGGTGGTGGAGCCACTTGTTCCAGTTTTGCCGTGGGATGGCCTTCTCTTGGGAAGACTTCGAGACCTCCTTCAGGTTGGAGTATGTGCCAGTAGCTCTACACCCCGAGCGTGTTCGGGAGCTGCTGCCTTTGTCGCGTGCTTCTCGATCAGAAGCCGAGTCATCTGTGGGCAGTAGACAGATAATGCAGAGGCCCAGAAAGACCAGACCAGCAGTTGGGCGATCTCGGGATTTAGGATCGGTGGTGCAGGGAACCCGGAGTGGGAACAGAGCTAGCCGTGCAAGGAGCAGGTTGTGTTACTCATGCCGCGGAAAGGGTCATCTGGCACGTGACTGTCTGACTCCCGATCCGCAGGCTTTGGGGGAGCCACCGAGATAGAGGCAGCGACAAATGCTTGAGCAACAGTAGAACTCTTGGAGCAGGTGGACAGGATCGGAACTAGTGGATACGTCTCTTGTACTTCTAGTTCCATGTTTGATGTTGTATTCGTGTCTTTTTATTATGAGCTGCAATAATAAAGAAGACACTTATCTCTTGTGATGTTTGCCTTCCTGTCCTCTTTTGTGATGTTACTGAGTGGTCCCGGTTAAACTGTTGACTTGACCCTCACTTTAGAGATTTCAACTGGAGCAGACCCAGTGACCTCACATGGATGCCGATAGTGTGACTCGACCCTTGGAGGCGAGAGTGACAGTTGGATCTCTTAGTAGTTACGTCGAGGCCTTACGACGTCATCCATGGCATGAATGCATCCTTCATGCCAGGATTGACTGTATTAGGCAATGGGCGTGGTTCATCTAGAGAGGGGATGAGACCAGGTTTCTCTTTTCGGCAAAGGAGAAATTTTAGCAGCTCTTCCAGATCATATGCAAAGGAGGTGCAGTTCATCCAGGAGCGGATGAATACTGCACAGTGCAGTAAGAAACAGGAAACCAGTGCCAGTCTTAGAGACTCGGGCGTGTTAAATGTTTCAAGAAGAGGAAGCTTAAAGGACAGATGAATCTGCGGAGTAGCAGACGTGGAAGTGGGGCCTTGAGAGCAGCAGGTGGTGGTGTACATCTCAACCTGTTACAACCACCCGCCTTTGAAATCCCCGCCAGGCTCAGGGAGCAGGAGGGCTGGGAAGGAGAGTAGCTGCATGCGGTCAAGTAGTGTGACCCAGGGGCTCTAAGAATGATTCGGGGTACGGGCTATGTCTACTATGAGCTGCCATATCCTTAGACATAGGTACCAATCATTCTTTACTTCCACGAATCTTGTCCCAGACCTAGAGGTTCCGGGTAAGCCGTTGACTTGACCCTCATGTCTGGAGATACCTTTGAGAGGAGACTCGATAATCACACTTACGCCGACAGTGTGATCTGACCACGAGGCGAGAGTTTCGGTTGGAATCTCTTGGTGGCAGCGTCGAGGCCTTGCGACGTTGGTCTGGTTATGGATCGAATTCACAGATCATACCCAGGTTGACTGTTTTAGGCAAAAAGGTTGTGGTTTATCTACAACGTTGGGATATGTTTTCCTTGGTCAGCGAAAAGGAAACCCTGGGCAGCTCAAGATAAACTCATGCACAGGAGGGTGTAGCCGATCATTCTTGGGTCGACCCACCTTACCTTCGTGGCAGCAGGAGTTTTGAGTTTCAGTTCTAATCAGAAATGGAGACCTCTGGAGTTCTAGGATGACGACCACGTCTTCTTACGGGTCTCACCTCGACAAGGTTTACGGAGATGTGGCCTGGGAGGCAAGTTATCTCCGAGGTTCAACGGACCTATCTAGGTCCTCAGCTGGGTAGGCGAGGTGGTTTACCGCTTGGCCCATCCACTTCAGTTGCACTAGGTGCACGACGTTTTCCACGTATCTCAACTGAGGAGATACGTGCTCGACCCCCCTTCGCATATCATCGACCATGAGGAGCTAGACGGTGGCGATGAGTGTCTTATACGGAGGTTCCTGTGGGGATCGACGATCGACAGGAGCAGATCCTAGGAGGATGGTCGATTTCTCTTGTGCACTTTCTTTGGAAGCGCGGGAACCTCCAGGTGAGCACATGGGAGCGGAAGGCTCAGATGCGTGCTCAGTACCGCTTTGTTTCCCTAAGTCTGTGGTGAAGCTTTACGGGGACGTAAAGCCCTGTGGTGGGAGTAATGTAAAGACCCGTAAATTTCAAGGAAATTTTTTTCTTAATTTTCTTTTGAATTTTACAAGAACTCAGTTTCTGACGGCACCTGATTCCGAGGCCCGGTGTGCCTGGAATCATTTTCCGAAGTTTTGGCTCGGGTACGTTCAGTGAACGGACGAGCGGGTTTTTCTAACATTTGAACCGGTGCCCGGAATCGAATTCTGAGGGCACCGATGAAATCACAGCGCCGGGTTTTGCCTAGAAACGTCTCTTCCGGAGTTGCGTTTGCTCAGGTGTGGTTTTTAAATTTTGGGACTTAAGGTTAAGAAATAAAATAAAGTTGTTACGAAAACTTTATTTTTATTTCACATGAAGCCACTTGAAAGCCACATTAAGCTGGTTAAGCTTAGTTGAAGCGGATAGGGTGCAACTGAAATATCCTATCCTCTTGATAGGATATTTGTGGGTGGGGCCCGCACGAGCCCCGCCGTTTCTTCCGCTAAGTAACGCACCCGTGAAAACCCGTCAAAGAAACTGAAAGTCAACTGACGCGGTTTCTTAGTTTCTTAACAGACCATTAAATTGGGATGTTTCTTTCGTCCAATTAATTGGGCGGTTTCTTTGGTAAATTAATTCTTGAAATTAATTGTTCGTTTCTTTTTTTTAATCGTTGCTTGTGCGTTAATAAAATAAGATTACTCTTATTTTATTTTGGGTGGAAGCTTGTGGCGTGGGGAGAATTTGGAGGAGAGCATTCTTCTTCGGCGAAGAACGCGAAGAACTCCGGCCTCCGGCGAAGAACGCCGAAACCGCGGAAATCAACGACGCTTCTTCCGCGACGTTTCTCCCACGACGATCGTTCCTTTCCAAGCGACGTTCTCCCTTCGGACGCACCTCGACGACAACGGAATCAACGACGTTTCTCCGGCGATGTTTCTTCCGCGACGATCGTCCTCTTCCGCGATGAACTCGCGAGCGACAACGCTTGAGGTAGGGGTTTTAAACCTTTTTAAAGTTGTTGATCTTTCCTTCGATCTTGAAGGTTCTTTTTTTTTGTCGGCCCTTGTTTCCGAATCTTTTTATTTATTTTTAAAAAGATTGTGATGGATTATCGTTCTAGAAAGGCCGATTGTTATCAATCTAATGCGAGGGGGGTCGGGCCGCACAAACACGGCCGAACCCCCCCCCCCCCTCCTTTATTCTTGTTGTTTCTTGCGGATGGAGCGAGATGGCGTGGTGCCGTCGCACCACGCGGGAATCGTACGACAACTATTGAGCGGCGCCGTCGCGCCGCGCTGTGGAACGAAATCAAACAAGATCAAGACGCCTTCGCGCCACGCCGAGAAGTCGTTCAAGCACGCGACGTCGTCGCGCCGCGCCAAAGAGGCCGCAGATTAAATTAATTTTATTTTGTTCTTGAGCGCAGATTGACGGGCGACGACAAACGAGGCCGCAAGTTAATTTTGAGGTCTCCGCAGTGAAGGTCGGGTCCCGGGATGACCGTAGGCGCAGACGGGAATCAAATCGGACCACTGGAGCGTCTCCGGTGGCCCGCGGAAGCCGGCGGCGGCGCGGGTCGCCGGCGCGGCGACGCCAGTGGCCGGAGGCGGCGGCACCCCGCGGGTGTCCAGGGTGGCACCCCGCGGGTGCCGCGGGGTTGTCTGGCGACACCCCGCGGGTGTCCAGGGTGGCACCCCGCGGGTGCCGCGGGGTTGTCTGGCGACACCCCGCGGGTGTCCAGGGGGGCACCCCGCGGGTGCCGCGGGGATGTCAGGCGCCACCCCGCGGGTGTCCAGCGCGACACCCCGCGGGTGCCGCGGGGCTGTCAGGCGGCACCCCGCGGGTGTCCAGCGCGACACCCCGCGGGTGCCGCGGGGTTGTCAGGCCGCTCGGCCGAGCCGAGCCGGACCGGCCCTGGCCGGGCGGGGCCGGGCCAACCGGGTCGGACCCGGTTCGGGCCGACCCAGGGGGGTCGGGCCGGGTCGGCCCGGACCCGGACCCCCCCCGTTTTCGGACCATTTCGGTCAAATTCACATATCTTGAGCTCCGGACGTCCGAATGACGTACCGTCAGCTTTGTTGAATTCCTCTCAGTGAGACGGAACTTTTGGCTTAATCTGCTTGAGGTTTGGATGCCGACGGAGTATGGTCGGGTCGGTTCGTACACGAAACCAACCGGGCCCCTGGAACGAAAAAAAGCCAATAACTCACAGACCGGGCGTCCGATTGACGCACCGTCTGTTTCGTTGACTTCCTCTTGATGAGACGGAACTTTTGACATACTCCACCCGAGTTTTGGATGCAGTCGGAGTATGGCCGAATTGGATTGTACCCGAAATCCAACCGGGCCCCTGGAACGGAAAAACTGATATCTTTCAGCCAGGACGTCCGTTCGACGAAACGTCAGCGGCGTTGGTGATTGCGTTGAGTAACCGTCCCTTTGAGTATACCCTATGGGAGTTCAGGGTACAGTTGTGATACGGCCGGGATTGGTTCGCACACGAAACCAACCGGGCCCCGGGAACGAAAAGGCTAATAACTCACAGACCGGGCGTCCGATTGACGCGCCGTCTGTTGCGTTGAGACCCCTATGATGAGGCGGTCCTTTGAGACACTACTTTGTGGGACTTTGTGATACTTGGAGTATCGACCAGTAGCTCGTGGAGCGGACCCTCCCGGAGACGAGCGTGCAGAGTACGGAGACCGTGTAGCCGACTGAGACCTGACGACTGGTTGATCGACTCGACTTGGACTGAGTCGACTAGCCCAGTGGACGGAGCGCCCGGTATTTGGCGGCAGACCCACAGCGGACGGAGCGCCTGGTAGTTGGCAGCAAACCCGCGGTACTCGACAGGAGGAGTACCTCAGTAGGCTATTTGGGTGAGCGCCCGGTATTTGGCGACAGACCCTCAGCGGACGGAGCGCCCGGTAGTTGGCCGCAAACCTGCAGTACTCGACAGGAGGAGTACCTCAGTAGTCTTAGGTTAGTGAGCAGTACCTCGGAGTCGTGACAGGACCACTGTACACTCTAGAGACGGAGCTCCTCAGTAGTTAAGGTTTCGATAATGAAAATCCTGGTTTGAGCTGAGTCAATGAATCTTTGCGTTTCCTCATGATTGAGATGGGTCGCTTGATAACTTAGGTATATGTATGGGCATATACCTGGGTGATGGTTATCCGTTGATTTCATGATTTTTGTGTATCCTTGTAATTGGATGGGTTACTTGATGACTTAGGTATATGTATGAGCATATACCTAAGTTGAGTCTGATGTTACTTCGTGATTGCTGTCTTTACTTTGTGGATATCCATGTTGGATTTAGTGAGACCTTAAGGGTCTTGGGGTCCCTACTGAGTAGCTTATACTCACCCCTGCACGGGCTATGCCCGCACTTCGTTGTGTTGGTTGCAGACGACGGACAGCGCAGATCGCAGTTGAGGCTTGCGGAGCAGGTCGGTACCCGGAGGAGGACCACTGGGCGGACGTACCTGGAGTAGACGACAGGACCCGAGGAGTAGAGGAGCTATCTGTACCTACCCTTTAGGTAGGATCCGTGGTGGACGATCCAGGAGCTGAGCCATCTGTACCTACCCTTCAGGTAGGAATCGAGGAGGACGACCCAGGAGCCGCTTAGTTCTTCCAGCTGCTGTTTTTCCCTTTCGAGTTGTACTTTACAGTTGGGCTTGTATTTCCGACCCTTTTACTTTTCTTCGCTTGTGTTTACTTTTCCGCTTGCTTACTCTGTGGTGTTTGTTTGCTTTTGTAATGGCAATGCCTTCCCAGTTATCGGGATTTACGCCATTGGTGCTAGTCGCCAGCCCCTGGCCTATGGAAGGCGGGCTTGGGGTAGTCACGGCACGGGCCCCGAGGTCGGGTCGTGACAGAGATGATCCACATCTTCCCTATGCTGAGAGCATAAAGCGCAAGTAGAGAAAAGGGAAATTCCACAGACCTGCAAAAAGTCATCAGTTGGTAATTTTTTATGAGCCAACCTCCATACTAGAATGGATCTGGATGGCCTTAGAAACTTCTTGTGTAGATTTCCAGTCCATTTCAATTCTGATGAGCTACCAAAAGAGTGATTGTAAAATCCTTTGGATGTGATAATACCATTAACAATAGGTTCCCATGCCCAAAAATCACCTCTAGAAGACCAGCAATAATTGTCCATTAAAGAGGTGATGTGATCCGGAAGGTTCTCCATGTTCTCAATCTGATCTTTAATTGGCAAGTCAAAATCCAGATTCAACTGCTCCTCTAGATCCATGTCAATCAAATGATTCTCGGTCCAGTTACATTCCCAAAATGGAAGAGATGAATCCCTAGAAACCAACCACTGAGAATCAACATTAATTTTAGAGAAAATACCTTTCAAGGCAGACCACACAGAGGAGTTGAAATAACTGAAGTTCCCTATTTTGAGCCTGTGAGTAAATCTGGCTCTAAGAAAACTAAGAGCCTCAGATTGCATATTTATAAGCCTCCAAATAAACGCAGCCTGCAAAGAATCATTGAAGCCCCCATGATTTTTGATGCCCAGACCACCAGCATCATAAGGCTTGCAGATAGAATTCCATGGGACCGTTGCCAGCCGCCTTTCCAAAATGCTACCACTCCAGATGAATTTTTTTATAGAGATGTTAATACTCTTGATCAAAGAAGTCTGCCATTTATACACCATAAAAGAGTACACAAATTTGGAAGTGATGATTGACTTCACTAAACAAACCCTACTGGCCATTGAGAGATATTTTCCCTTCCATGTGGAGAGTTTTCTTATAATCATGCCAACAATTCTAGAAAAATGTCATACCTTTGGCCTTCCCCAAAACATGGGCAACCCCAAGTAAGTGAAGGGAAGATGCCCCTCACGAATGCCCAATTCTCTAATGATATCATTTTTTCTTTGTGGAGAGAATCTTCTTCCAAAGTATACAAAAGACTTGCTCCAACTAATCTCCTGTCCAGAAACCATTTCATAGTGCAAGAGAGCTCTCTTTAAATTCTTGACATTACCTTTATCCCCTTGAGTGAAGCGGATGATGTCATCAGCATATAGAAGGTGGGAAGGAGCAGCAATCCCCCTCCCAGCATGAATAGACTTAAATTTTCCATTGCCAACCATGATAGAAAGAATCCTACTGAGATAGTCCTTAGCAATGGAGAAAAGGATGGCAGATAAAGGATCACCCTGCCTAACACCACTCGAACAATCAAAATATCCTTCAGGAGATCCATTTATAAGGACTGAAATATGAGTAGAGGATAAAATTTCTTTGATCTAGTTAATGAAGACATCATCAAAACCATACATAGCAAGGATCTTACAGATGAAACCCTAATCCATTGTATCAAAATATTTCTTAACATCCAATTTTAGGGCAATATTTCCACCTCTGGTAAATTTGTTGAGGAGATTAACGCACTCTGAAGCAGTGATAAGACAATTTTGAATTGATCTCCCTTTGATGAAGCCAAATTGAATTAGAGAAACAATTTTGCAGGCAATGCAGGAAATCCTACTCGCAAGAATTTTACAAATGATTTTGTAAATGGTATTAACCAACGCCACAGGCCTAAAGAGATGAATTTCATTGGCATTATTCACTTTCTGAATAAGGGAAAGAAACTAGGAATTTAAACCTTTAGGAAGAGCTCCACCTTTGAAAAAATGAATGACTAACCTGCAAACATCTGCATGAATGAAGTCCCAGAAAGTTTGATAGAAGAAGTTTCCAAAGCCATCAGGACCAGGTGAGCTCTCAGATTTGAGGCTAAATACAGCCTCTTTGATCTCTGGATAAAGAGGCATAGAAGAAAGAATGGAGTTATCCTCTTGAGTAACCAATTTCGGGATCACCCCATCTAGAGGATCAATGCTGGAGTGGGAGCCATTAAAAAGATCCTTAAAGTAGGATATGACATGCTCTGAGAGATCTGCTCTATTTTAAATGAGGAAATCCCCATTGTTAATCAATGAAAGAGGCTTTGAGACTTTTCTGATTTTTTGAAGAGAGTTGAAGAACTTTGAATTCCTGTCACCATCCTTTAACTATTTGGCTTTAAATGAATCCATTTGGAAGTCATCTTTCAAGTTAAGAAGATTGTTCAATTTAAGGGATAACTCTACTTCCACTAAAATCCCATCAGAAAAATCACTATTTTCATTGAGCTCCTGAGCCTTCTGAAGAGAATCTTCAAGGGCAGAAATATCTGAATCAAGGGAACTAAAACGATTCTTCCTCCACATTCTTAAATTCTTATTAAGAATTTTGAGTTTGGAAATGCAGGAAAAGGCATCATCTCTACAATTCACAGAGCTCCAGGTGCTCTGAACAATGACTTTGCATTCAGGATGAGATACCCAAGCCTTGTTGAACCTGAAAGGGAGGGGAGGTTTAGATTCCTTCTCACAAAGATTCATCAAGATGGGATGATGATCAGAGTTGAGTCTGGAGAGAGTTGAGCATGATATAGTACCCCAAGTGTCTAGAGAGGCCTCATTAACAAAGGCCCTGTCAATATTACTATCCACAAATCTATTCAGATGCTTCTTAAACCAAGTGTATTTGGCCCCCACCAAATTAACCTCAATCAGGTCATTCTGGTCAATACATAATCTGAACTCCCTGGAGGAGATTGAGGTATTCTCAGCTCCCATTTTCTCATCTGGATTCAAAATTGCATTGAAGTCCCCCAATAATAACCAAGGATTAGAGGTGACAGATTTGAGAGATGTAATATCCATCCACATATTCCTGTGATCCTAATACCTGTTGTGAGCATAGATGAAAGAACAGGTAAAATGGGAACCAAGGTAATTAAATGAACAGGTGACATGCTGATCACTTGACATCACCATGGTGGTGTTTCCAATAGAATGGTGAGCCAGCACCCATAGAATCTTGACATTTGTTGAACACTTATTAGTGTCAATTAGATGAAATCCCAAGTTCTCAATGTTATCAATGCCAGAGGAGAAGATTTTTTTATGCTCAGACAGACCTATAAGAATAGGTTTGTGTTTTTGAATGAATAACTGAATGGATCTGCATGTTTCCATATTGCCCAGACCCTGGAAATTCCAAAACATAATCTTCATCTAGAATTGAGGTCGGGGTTTATACCCCTCACATTTTTACCTCCAGGCTTTTTAGGTGGCCTTCCAGCCTTTTTTTGGGGATAGGAGACAGCAGATCATTTATATCAGCAGTGCTGGACAAAGCATACTTCCCTTTGACAGATATACCATGACTAGCCTTATTTGTCCGGACTTGTTGATTCAAGATGTTGCTGGAGGCATTCCTGCAATCCATAGGACTGCTCCCCTGCAATTTATTTGTAGCAGTATGTTCAATAATACTGGAGCAGACATCATCCTGGTTATGGCCTGTGATGGGCTGAACTTCCTGCATCTTAGAAGGGGTTTTTGGGCTACTGCAAGCATGTACCTCAGTTGTGCAGGGATTAATTTCAGAAGTCATCCCCTCTGGTGTTATTTTCACTGTGGAAGAAGGACTTATATGAGCCTGTCCAGAAGGAGGAGAAGACCCGACATGAGTGATAGTATCAACCAAATTTGAGGTGCTTTTTGGAGAAGCAATTGAGGTGTCACCACCCGTTAAAGACCAGAACAGATCCCTGATTTCATTAGAAAATTTTAAAGAAAGGAAATCATCCTCCATTTGTTGCTGAAGACCAAGGGCCAGGTTGAAAAAGTCATTAGAAAAGGCCAAACCCATATCAAAATCCTCCTTGATTTCATGTTCAGAGGGGGGAATCAATGCATGTTCCACCCTGGAATGAGAAGCAGGAGGATTAACATTTTTAGACTCTTCCTCCTCCACCATTTCAGCCCAGGTTTGTTTTTCAGAGGATGTGCAAAGCTACAACTTAGCATAATTCTGATTTGTCTCAAGAACCTGTACCTGTTTAATGACTGGTTGAATCATAAGGGGAGCCTTTGATGTTCCAGCCTGCTCCCTGATGCTTGCTTTCCTTTCAAGAGGTAAATTTTTGGATTTCCTCCTCTTATTGACCTCAGTCCACTCCACAACTTTAGGAACATTAACCTTCTTTTGAAGCACTATACAATTAGAGACCGAATGACCCACCATTTTGCATACCTCACAGAATGAGGGGACATTCTCATACTCCACCCTTACTTCTGTTCGATTCCCGTTAGCAAGGAAAGAGATACTCTCAGGCCTTTTAATTTCCAAGTTTACATCAACTAACATTCGGGCATAGAATCCCAATTCTCCTTCCAAAGTCCGTTGATCCATTCTGATCAGTATACCAATTCAAGATGCTAGATCATTCAAGATCTTTGGGTGCCAATAAATCCAATTCAGACCGTGCAACCTCACCCATAGCTGAGCATTTGACTGCCCGAGGTTAAAGGGATTAAAGTTGACGTCCCATTCAGAGATCCAAAAAAAACCAGGTTTCAACTATAAATTCCCAATGTTCCACACAGATTTCAAGGCATCCTTAGATTGGAGAATAATGTGAAAAAAACCTCTTCCAATTCGGATCAACTTCCAATCGCGATTACCCCAACAATGAGAGATTCTGTTCTTGATATCAACATAAGACCAGGTCCTATCACCCTTTGAATAAATAATGCGTCCAAGGACTGAAAACTTACATAAATTGATTCTTTGCTGAAGAGCCTCTGGATCTGCAACTACGAAGAAACCCTCGTTTTCAAGTCTTGTTACATTAGAGGATCTGTGTGATTCCTCCTTGATTGGATCTGTGGGACCAAAAAGTGCTTCCACGAATGAAAGTCCCTTCCTCCTCAGATTTGAGGGTTCTTGAGAACTGAAATCTTTGATCGAATTCGTCAGGTGGCCATGACCATCCTGGAAGGCCAATTCCCATTCCGGATTAAATGAATCCATCGAAGAAATCAAGGTCAAATCCAAAAAATCAAGGATTCGCCATCGTCAGATTCAAAGAGAAGAGCTCCCGCCGTCTTCGCCATCATATTGTTATTTGTTACTTATTAAGTATTATTCCATAAATATTATATCAGTGGATTTATTTACAATGGATAGTTTCCATCAAAAATAATTTCATATAAGAAGAAAAATTATTTATTATGGGTAACTATTGTAATGAAATTTGAATGTTTTGAAAAAAATAATCTCAAAAAACTAAGTCCATCTAAAATAATCATCACAAATAATTCAAATGATAGACTATTTTCTATATATAGACCATTGAAAATAATTCATCGTAAAAAAACTCCAAATAAAATCAACCCTTCCTTTCTCATTCCAAAAGTTTTAAATTCTCTCATTCTATATAAGATACTTCAATTTATTCCAATTATATATTTCTTTTAAGGTTGTAGACATTATTTTTAGGATCAAAACATCATTTTAAAGGTATTTTTAAACTTTTTTAAAAATAGTTATTAATTCAAATTATTAATTTGTTTTTTATTAGATTTTAGTTATGTTTGCATGTCGTATTATTAATTATTATTTGAATTTGTATTTTTATTATGAGTAGTTTAATTTATTATTATATTTAATTTAAAAAATATAGTATATTTTAATTTTTTTTAATATTAACTATTACATTAATATTTCATTTAATTAATAATAATGTGAAATGGTCAGAACCATGAGCCTGGATAACCAAGCTTTTGATCCTTTAATTTAAAAAAATAAAGCGACAAAAGGGTTTCAATGTCAAAATAAGTGGAATGAAAAGACACCAAATGAAACGGATCAACAAATATAAAGTTTTCTAGAAAACCAGAGTGAAAATAAAATACTCCCTAAGTGGATTTCATGTGTGGGTAAACCTACAAAAAATAGTTTCCCTTTTACCTATGTTTTGTGGTCTACCCCTATGACACAGATGTTGGCCTCTCCTCTAATGACTAACCTTCCACCATGGGATAGCAAGGTCATCATCTAATATAGTGTTTATTTCCACATGAATATGATTGACCTCCTATAACTGAGTTCCAACATTTATAGTTTCCTCGGATGCATTGGGTTCCTGTATAGTAGGTCTTGAATCCTTCTTATAGTGAGGACTCGGTAGGTGCATCCAAGAGACCCGAGATCAAATCCGAGTGGTGGAGTATTTCTAGGGGCACTGTAGCAGTATTGTAGCAGGTACTATTCGGTACTGTAGAAGCTGGAACTACTCATCCATCTGAGCCTTTGGGCCACTGGTTTGGTCCTCATGTCCTTTAAGGATTTCGGGCCACCCAAGGCCTTCAGGCCAGTTGATTCTCAAGGCCTTCGGGCCACCTTAAGGCCTTAGGGCCACCCCAAGGCCTTCGGGCCACATGAAATGTAGATGTAGCAGTCAGATTACAAGGGACAAGGCTTCAGAGGAGGATTCAGGGCCGACCCATTCACTAAAACAGAGCTAACCAGAATTGGAAGAATGAGAGGGTATAGCTTTTCCATCGGTACCAGGCCTATGCAGTTTTTCATAGGACAACTAACTGACCAGCCCTGCGAAGGTGGAGTATTGATATCATGACATATGCTGGGGAGGAGAAATTCCAAGTTGTCTTGTCTGGGTGATTCCCTCTAAGACCTATGGGTCATGTAATTGTCTCTAAACCTTCGGGCCTTGTAAGGGTTCCACCTCACCCCTTGACAGGTGGATTATCAAATAAAAAAAATAAAGGCCTTCGGGCCATTCTGACCTAGAAAATAAATGAGGGTAATCAACATATCATTCAACCTAATAGCTTCATCAGCTTGATAACATGTCCTCTTGATACTCTCTATGTAAATCTCACCATAGTGAGAGACATTACATGAGTCAAGCATGAAGAATAAATATTTCTGAATTGTCACCAAATTCTGTAATGTATCTTGGAACGACTCATTTTAATTCCCAACCTTAGCGAGGATGGTAGGCACTACAACGCATTTTCTACAACAACACTTTCACGATTGTAACGCTTTCCTGATTTCAATGCTTTGTGACTATAATTCTTTTTCATTATAGTTGAAATTAATAAAAATATAAAAATATATAACTAATTTAATATAACTAAAAATAAATAAAAAATTAATGATAATAATATAAATAATTTAATAAAATTAATAAAAAATAAAAAATTAATAGTCATTAATTATTAAAAATTAGTATAAATAATTAAAATTAATATAAAATATAAATGTAATAATTTATTAAACTTAAAAAATTATGTGTGATTTTAATATCTGAAGCCTTTCGTGACTGCATCGCTTTCACATATTAGTTAAAATTGAGAAAAAATAATAAAAATATAAATTAATTAATATAAGTGATAATAAATAAAAAATAGTCGTCATTAATTATTATAAATTAGTATAAATAATTAAAATTAATATAAAATAATTAATGTGATAATTTATTAAAATTAAAAAAAAATAAGATTTTGATATCTGAAGCCTTTCCTAACTAAAATGATTTTAAATATTAGATAAAATTAAGAAATAATAATAATATAAATAACTTAATAGAAGTAAAAATAAATAAAATAATGAATATTCATTAATTATTATAAATTAATATAAATTATTTAAATTAATAGAAAATAGTAAATGTTAGGTAAAATTAAGAGAAAATAATAAAAATATAATTTATAATAATTAAAAAATGAATAGTCACTTATTATTATAAATTAGTATATATTATTAAAAATTTAAAATATATAATATTATAATGGTCAAATACTTTCGTGAAGACAACATTTTCATGACTGTAATGCTTTCACGAGTGCAACCCTTTCACATATTAGTTAAAATTAAGAAGATATAATAAAAAATAAAAATATAATTAATATATGTAATAATAAATAAATAACGAATATTCATTAATTAGTATAAATTATTATAAATTATAAAAATTAATATAAAATAATAAATTTTATTTAAAACTAAGATAAAATAATAAATATATAAATATTATATAAATAATAATAAATAAATGATGAATTTTCATTAATTATTATAAATTATTAAAATTAAAAAATTTATAAAATTATAATAGTTGAAGCCTTTCATGATGGAAATGCTTTTATGGCTAAAATGCTTTCACATAATAGTTAAAATTAAAAAAAAATATATTTTAATATGAATAGTAATAAATAAAACATGAATATTTATTAATTATTATAAATTAGTATAAATTATTAAAATTAATATTAAAAAATAAATATTAGTTAAATTTAATAACAACATTAATAATATATAAAATATATAAAATGAAATTAATGGTTTTTAATTATTATAATTGAGTATAAAATATTAAAATTAAAAAATTTATAAAATTATAAAAACCAAATCCCTTCATGACTACAATTCTTTCATGACTACAATTCTTTCATGACTCTCAAAGGTTTTTGCAATAATTAAAGGCTTCCATGACTTTCATTGGATTTCATGATTGCTAAATGATTTTTTGACTCCCATAGGCTTTCAAGTTTCCCAAAGGCTTTCATGATTACCAGAGTTTCAGGATTGATAGGATTTTATGTGGGAAAACCTTATTTTTGAAGGAAAATTTAATTTCTATCTTGATATTTATTATTTTTCAATGGACATAAGAACATGTTGTAATTAATTTTTATGATGTACTCTGTCATAAATATAATTCTGTGAAAAATAATTTTTAATAGAAAAATTAATGAAACTAATTTTTTTAATACCTTTTTACCATTTAATATAATAAAATAATTATTAATATTTTTTACAAAATTATGAATCCTTGAAATTGACACTAAAATTTATTATGAGATCATGATTGGATAAATTTTCATAGAATTACATAGGGTTTTGATATAAGTCATGTTTATATTGAGGGTATTAAAAAAATTATATCATTTTCATCATCAAACATAGATTTTGTTTTTGAAGGGATAATTAATTTTCCATATAAGAAATTTTATCGCACAAGATTTCAAACTTTTGATAATTTCAGTGTTCATCTATTACATTTTGTTTTCTCGAAAGATTATATTTTTTAGTTAGATAGTGAAAAAAGTATATAAAATATATAAATTTTTTGGTTCCAGATACATCATCACTTTTAAATTTATTATATGAGGTTTTTGGCCTATCTATTGTAGAAAAAACATAGAATGGTGATTTGAATCCTAAATAGAAACCATCTCGATTTTACAATTTGCTGAACTATACCAAGGAAGACTTATATCCTAGATGAAAGATAATAGAATTTGAATATATTGTAGAATTTATGGCTATTAAATCATATTTTTTAATTTCAAATAGCTATTTTGATCAAATATTTTCATTGGATAAATCATTGTTTCTTAAGCGAAATAGACTACCTGCAAATTTCTATGAAAGGAAAAAAGTTTTCCAATAATTTAGGTCTTAGTTTTTTTAAGATCTATAAATTTTATGATTATTTAATTTTATATTATAGTGAATATGATTTTTTAAATAATTTTTCAACATTTTTACAATCAAGGTACAAAGAGGTACAATAAGGAAAGTCTATATTTTTTCATATTAAATTATTGATGTATTTTCCAATTACACCTAGATTGTATAATTTATTTATATCTTGTAACACAAATGCATTGATAACATACGATAGATCCAATATTGTTATTAGTAAAAGATTAAATTATACTTGTGATGGTGATTCATGGAAACCCTTTGATCAGTTGCATCCTTATATTTCTTTAGAGACTCATAACATGCAGTTAGGTCTTTCTACTGATGATTTATATCCATTTGGTGCTTATGGAAATTAATATTTGTGTTGGAATATTTTTATAACTTTATATAAATTAAATACTTGTATTTTAATGAATAAACCATATATCTTTTTCACATAATTAATTCTAGGAAATTCAAATATGAATTTCAATGTTTATTTTAATTCATTGATTGATGAGATAATTTAATTATGGAGTGCAGGTGTGCCTAAAATGATTTAGTTATAGACTAGGATTTTACGGGAAAAAAAGTTCATTAATAACAATAATAAGTGGCTTTAAAATATATGGTGTATTATTTGGATGAAGTACAGATGGTCCAAAATCTTGTACATAATGCATGGGTTATAGTAAAGTATTTATTATTTTTAGTCGAAGAAGACCTTGTTTTTTACTATTATCAAAGATTTATTCCTACATATTTCCTTTCTAAAATAATATAAATAATTTTACAAAAGGTATAGTTAAAAGAGATGAACCACCAATAGTTCTCTTAGGTATTTAGGTAAAATCTATTGTCTCTTCATTACCTCCTATTACTTTTGAACTATTTATAAACCAAAAAATAGGTGAACTTGTGAGAGATCCCAATTGGACACAAAGAAGTATTTTTTGTGACCTACAATATTAGTCTAATTTTTTGGTCTATAACATGTTAGATTTTATTCATATTGAGAAGAACAATTTTGATAACATATTTTATACCATTTTGGATACACCTAAAAATAATAAATATACTGTAAATACATGTTTATATCTTACTCAAATTTACTAACTTCCCAAACTTGAGTTATTTGAAAATAACTAATAATAAAATTTAATGTATAAAAAATATGCTTATGCACTTTCTAAATAAATATATTTACTATTCTTATATTGGATTAGATATTTGAGGTTACTAGGTGGATATGTTTATAATGTTTCTTATTGTATCCAAAATGTTAATATTATTGGGTTAAAAATCCATGATTGTCATATCTTAATGGAAATATTACTTCTAATTGGTTTTATAGGGTTGTTAAATTATTTTATTTAGTTTGTGTTGATTAAAATAGTGTATTTCTTCTAAGATATTTTTGTGGAAACAACAGACTATAGTGCACTATGTATGCTATAAAAAGAGGTTGTTCTATTTTTATATAAATTAGAAAAAAATATTTTTTTCAGGATTCTTTAATTCAATGGAATGATTAATATTAAATTTTTTATATATAGGTATGTGTGGTTGAATAATGAAATTCTGATAGATGTACCCATATGATAAATGTATGAAAAAATGAAAAAAAACGTTTGTAATTAAATATTGGTCGAAGGGTTAATTATAAAAATGTACTTGGAGGAAAAATTTTATAATTTATTCTCTTAGTATTTTCAATTTTAATATCCTTCAAAACATAATCAAATGTTTAACATTGAGGGAAATGTTGTTGATGTCATGGACCATTTATTTTTGATATTTAATCATCTTAAGATTAGTTTCGGTTGTGATAATGAATAGTGGGTTTCAGATGATGAAAAACATAGAGCTCGTACATATATTCTACTCAATTGTAATGAAATGACATGATTTTTACAATAAGTGCTAATTTTACCAATATTTTTTAAAAGTAAATTTACATTAATTATTTTTTAGATTTTATGATAATCATACAAAAAAATCTCATAATTTACCCCTTATTCTCTTGAAGAACATCAATAATATAATTTTTCTTATTATTTCAAATACTAGTAAGTTAAATTATTTACAGTTTAAAAATAAGAAACAAATTTATTATTTTATCTATTTTTTCAGCTATCTCATCATGGAAATAAAATTTATAGTTGATTATGTGCACTTAGTGACACACCATTGAAATTGGTAAAATATTATAATGTGTATGTGGTTATTGGATTTTGATTTCAAACATTCACATATAGTGAATCAAAAAAATCAATGAATAGTGATGGTTTTTAAAAGGATCCCATCACAAAGAAAATGAATCTCACTTTTATGACATGCTGGATGAAAGAATTGGGTTTTGTTATCTAGGAAAAAAATTATGTAACAATGTTTCAAATTTATTGGTTTAATATTGATAGAATGTTTCATGTTAATACACAATATAGTGTTTTTAATATTAAATAGAAAAGTATTCTTGAAGAAAATGAACCATTTATACTATCATATCAAGACATCAACGTTTATAATAAAAATTATTATACCACTTTGAGATATTTAAATGAATACTGCAACGTAATAAAAATGAAATCTCATGACAATCAGTTTCTCGAAAATAAAATTTAATCTATATAAGTGAAAAATATGGAAAATTTTAAATAAATATTACAAAATAAATATCTTACTTTATAATATATATATATATATATATATATATATATTATGTGACCCATCAATTAATGTTCGGTAGCATTGATAATATTGATGATGTGACCAATGAATTATAAATACTGATGGATGATGAAATTGAAGATCATATGGATATTTATGGTGTTGGTGTGGAAGATAAAGACATTCTCATCAATGAATATAATGATGAAGATAAATAATGATGTATTACATTCTATTTATTATCAAAATAAATTTATATTATTTGTTTTCAATAAATATTTATTATTTTTTTATATTTTCTTTGTTAAAAATTATTTTATAATAACATTATTTTTCACTCATTTGCTTTTAAAAAAAATGTTCTATAATTTTTAAATTATTTATTTTTTATATAGAATGAATATTTTTTATAAAATTAATTATATGTTTTATATGTATCAAGAACAGTTCAATGATATGATATGTATCTTGACTAAGGATGAGCTACCTAGTGATGAGATGCATTTTCTATTAGGTGAGGGTGTTGACACAGCGTTGACAACTGAGAGGGGTCAAGGGCATGTGAAATGTATGATTCTAGATCCTATTCCTGAGTGTAATCCATCTATTTACTTCAATCCCCTTTGGATTAAGTAAGTTTATATTTAATTTTTATTTAGTTTTCATTTAATTTTTTATTAGTCATGTTACTAATTATTCTTATTTTCATAGTTTTTTACATGTAGTCATTGGTCATGCTAGTGTTATTTTGGGGAAATATTTTTCTCCTCCTTGATTTCATGGGATAAGGTTCCTACCTATGTGCATCGTCATGTGTTAATGTATTGGATGGTATATATAAATTAACAATATAATTTATTTTAAATTTATAAAATTTCAATTTTACTATATTTTTAAATATTTATAGGTTTTTGGGTCTCATGTTGGTGATAGTATGAGAACCACTATTTGGGAGGCTTGGGAGGCTTGCATGCCTGATCATTTTCATTAGTTTTTACATAAACTTTAGAGAAGATTTATGGAGATATCATATGAGATTATCTTTTATGAGTCATCTGTGCCTCATTATCCCAAAAATATTCTCACTGAGGAATACGAGGGATTTTTCACTTACTGGATATGGGATAATTTTAGGAAGAGATCATCTTCTAGTAGACAGAGTTGAGGGAGGCATGATGTCACTCAAAGAGTTGTTAGTTTTAATTTTAGTATACATCATTGATATTTGGTAAGTAATATTATTTTATAATTTATATATATTTATTTTAATGTTAAAAGTATATGCTAAATTTATGAAGTATATGTTTCACGAACTGAATTTTGTCTCCATCAAAATCAGCACCCGACCTAGTATGTGGCAAGTCCCAAAGGAATTTCCCTATCTCCATGGGCTAGAACAAGTTCTCGAGTATCTTAAATATTGGTTGGGAATGATTTACCCGAGTTTATAATTATTTAACAACCAAAGACAATCAATAAACTAAATCTGAAAATTCATGCCAAACAAGCCTTAAATAAAATTAAGAACTAAATATATTAGATTAAATATAACATAAGAGGTCCAAATATACATAAAAGTATCTACAAGAACAACCCAAAGACTACCACATGACAAGGGGTCATCACCCACGAGTCGTCTCCACAACACCGCACAACGGGAGAAACAAGTAACCCGAACCACCGTCTCCAAAAGCCTTTCCCTTACCTGTGTCAAACATAACCAAGTATACTTACACCCAATGGTGTAAGTATAGTTTGAGCCTAATCTCAATAGGATACCACCAAAATATTACTTATGACAAGCATTATAAGATAAAAAAGCTTTCAAGTGTTACAAACAAATAATGGTAGCAATAATTTCTAAAGGTGCATCTTTTAAATGAAAATAGTTTTCAAAGTGGGTAACTTTAAAGAATAGGTAAATTTAAATAAAACATGTAAGATATTAAATTTTTAATCCAAACACACCATAATCCAAAGATAAATGTCAAATAGTCAATGAGCACTCCACACGAGAACACCCCTAGGCACTAGTTAGTTGTGATCCCCATGTACCTCACATCTCAGTGTAAAAGTAACCATAAAAATATCCATTATTGTGAATGAGCCAGTAGTAGGGGAATAAACCATGACCTAGTGTCCCCCAACATCATCATCATCATAATTTTTTTAGTGTTTTCAATGTCAAACTTTCTAAGTTAAATAGTGACAAAACCACTCCGGATCACTAGCATGCTAGTACATGTCCGCCAACCTAGATACATGGGTTTCCCTCTTTGTTCTCAAACAAGTTCCACATGCTACCAAATTCCATTTACACATAAAAACACCATTTCTGGTCATACACACTCAAAATAGTAGCTAAACATGCTTTTCACCATTTGTGTAGCTCAAACAAATGCTTAGAATTTCTATAAAATAACTACACAAGTTATAACAAAACTTTGCACATAAAATCCATTTAAAACCCCTATCTTAACACAAAATTCATACCAATATTACACCAAACCATAATTTTAAGAACTAAAACGTTTTTATAAATCCATTACATGAATTATAAACAAAACCAATTGGCACAACATGGAATGCACAAGTAAAACACCCACTTTCAAACAAAATTGGTACTTAAAAAGCAACCACTTGAGAAATTCTACCCAAAAAAGTTTTTGTACTAAAAATAATTAAAGAGGAACATAAAAGAAATATAAATCCAGAAATATAACTTATTCTAAAATTATTACACATGGAACCATCTACCATATATGTCAAAACCCTCAAATTATTGTGCGGAACTTCAACCGTACCACCACCACACCACAAGGGAGTGAACACAAACCTAAAACCACAATATTGGACCAACGAACTCAAAAAATTGACCATAGGTTCAAATCCCTACTTTATAGACATTAGGGACTTCAAGAAAAATGGAATAAACCCTATGAAAATGGGAGAAACCCTAAAAAAAACTAATAGGGAGACTCAAATGATTATTAGGAGGCCAATTGGGGGATGAAATGGGGGGGGGGAAGAGTGAAAATTTAATGATTTATGGATGAAACAAATTACCTTCTCAAATATGGACGATTTGATAGACCCTAAGAAATTTCACCATAATCTGTGATGCAAATGATATCCAAAGAGGGAGAAACAAACATTGGGTAGCGCCTATGGCAGTTTTCTTTGAGTGGGAGGTATAATCAACGAAAAAAAGTAAACAATGAATGAGATAATAAAGAATTAATTTTTTTAAATCAGAAAATGGGCTCACGGGTTGGTCTAATACCTAACCAAATAACCCAAATCCAAAATTATAATGAGTTCCTAAGGGGTATAAATGGACATTTTTGTTTTACTAGTTTGGGGGAGGCCAAGTGGGAAGTGTATTTGGTGAATAATTTTGAAAAATGAAGGAGTTATAGAAGAAAAAAATTGTTTTTAAATATGAAAACGGGCTCACAGTTTGGCCCAAATCTTGAAAACCCACCCTTTCCTTCAAAAATGCATGGGAAACCCCCACAAAAAAGAAATATTGGAAAATAAATGAAAAATACCTTTATAATAATTCATATATGTGACAACTATTCCCACCATGAAATACTTTACACCCTAGAAACTCAACCCGAAGATATATTGGAAAACAAGAATGAGTACTCTTTCTCAACCCACAATATCTGCTGCCAAGTTTCATGGACATCATTCCCATGCTGCCAAAGTACCCTAACCAGTGTAATAGACATTCTATGAATCATATTCTCTTTATAAAAAACTATTCTCACTAGCCGCTAAAAAATAGAAAAATCGGGCTTTATATCCAACTCCTCCCAATTTAGCACATGAGACATATCCGGGTTGTACTTTTTCAACTGGGATACATGTAAGATGTCATGAATGGATTCCAAATGAGAATCCAAGTCCAACCTGTATGCCACCCTTCAAATAAGCTTAGTGATCTCGTAAGGACCGACATACCATGGCATCAGCTTTCTTTTCTTTCCCAATCGACAATGGCTAAGACGAGGGGCCACATTCAAGAATACCTTATCACCCATAGAAAACACTAGGTCTCAACGCCTCTAGTCAGTATAAGATTTATCACAACTCTGAGCTATAAACAAGTGTTTCCTGATTAACTTGACCTTCTCAGACATATACTGCACAAGACTCATCCCCAACAGTGAAGTCTCACCAACCTCAGCCCAATATAGGGGGACCGATAAGGCCGACCCTAGAGAGCCTCAAAAGGATCCATTATAATTGAGGATTGGTAAAAATTATTATTGGAAAATTAAACTAATCCCAAATGGATATTCCATGAACCTCTAATGTCCAAAACACAAGCACAGAGCATGTCCTCTAGGATCTAATTTTCCAGCTCTGTCTGACCATCCTTTTGAGGATGGTATGTCGTTCTTATATTAATCTATGACCCCAAGGCCTTCAAAAGGCCTTACAAAAACCAAGAAGTAAAATAGGGGTCTCTATCTGATACAACTGCTGATAGAAAACCATGAATCCTTACCACCTCCTAGAGATACAAATGACCCATCTCATCCACTTTAGCAGTACCTTTGATCGGAATGAAGTGGGATAATTTGGTCAGATGATCAATCACCACCCAAATGAAATTCTTACCTGGATGTGTAAGATGAAATCTAAAAATGAAGTTCATGGAGACCTTGTCTTACTTCCAGGTAGGAATGGGAAATGGCTCGAGCAAACCAGAGGGCCTTTGGTGCTCTACTTTCACTTACTAACATGCGTAGCATCTTGACAAAAAATCAGCTATATCCCATATCATACCTAGCCACCAGAACTATCATCGCAAATCATAATACATCTTGGTGGCACTCGAATGGACAACCCACTGATACTGGTGGCTATCCTGCATCCCCAACTTCCACAGAGACGACAGCACTACTGAACCAACCCTGAAGAAAAATGTCATGACCCGTCCTCGGGACCCGTGTCGTGAATTCCCCAAGCCCGCCTTCCATAGGCCAGGGGTTGGCTACTAGAACCAAAGGTGAAATCCCGATAAAAAGGGAAGGAATTTCCTTTAAACTAGTAACATGAATAGTCTGAACACAACCAGTAGAAGCAACAAGTACTAATATAGAAAAGAAAAATGTGCTGAAAGTAAGTGGTCCAGAATACAAACCCATCTGAACAAAAAGTACAAGTACAAGTAAAAAGGGAAAACATCTCCTAGATTGTCCACTGTGGAATCCTACCTGAAGGGTAGGTACAGAACTTGAACAACTCATACCTGAAGTACATCTCGTCTATTCCAGCTCTGAGAAGCCTCTCATCCATCACTCTCAGCCTCGATCACTGCTGACTTTAGTCTGCACAAAATACAACACGGTGCGGGCGAAGCCCGTGCAGGGGTGACTATAACAATACTCATTAGGGGACCCCGAGACCCCCGGAGGTCTCCCAAAATCCACTAAGGATAAACCGCAGAAGAAAGATACAATCACGAAGTATCAACCAACCCTACTTAGGTATATGCCCATACATATACCTAAGTTATCAATCACAGTCTGGCTCCAACTCTCGAGCCCCAGCACAACCCATTCCACAAAGGAATTAACGCCAATCATCTCGATGATATCGACTGAAAGTCAAGACTCAGATCACATAGGTATACATATTTTATAGAGTGATAGAGATGATCAGATATAGTCATTAATTCATCTAATTTGTTGGACCCACACAGGTTACAGGACCAGCTAAGCTGTTGGACCCACACAGGATACAGGACCAGCTATTCTCATCTGAGTTGTCAGACCCACATAGGATACAGGACCCGCTAAGTTGTCAGACCCACACAGGATACAGGACCAGCTATTCTGTCGGACCCACATAGGATCCAGGAATAGAAGTTAGAACTATCGGACCCATGGAGGATCCCGTTACAATAGTCATCACTATCGAACCCACATAGGATTCCAGTATAGAAGTCTTCACAATTGCAGCCAGCCCTAGGGTTCCTTCACACAACACGCTCGATTTCGGTAGGATCCACTCCTCGATCCATGTTTCCATACATCAACTATCATGAAGTCCTGATTTGATGTATCTCGTAGTTCTGTCTTATCATAAGGAACCCAACGTGATAGACGGTGCATCAATCAGACGCTCGGTCTGTGAGTTATTGACATTTCCGTTCCAGGGGCCCGATTGGTTTTTAGGTTCAAACCAACCCGGTCGTACCCCAACTGCATCCAAACCTCAAAGCGGGGTATGCCAAAAGAATCATCTCTCTTCAAGAATTCCATTTCCACAGATGGTTCGTCGATCGGACACCCATAGCCCTAGATGCGAGAAAAAATGTGTAAAAGGCCGTAGCGGGTCCGGATCCGGTCCGACCCAGTCGGACTAACCTAGCCCAACCCGGTCTGAACCGGGGTCTAACCCGGTCCGTCGGTCCGACCCGATCTAAGGAAGCGACCCGGGCTGAGGGGACGGCCCGACCCGAAGAGACGACCCGGCCCGACGGGCGGCCTGGCCTGAGGGCGGCCCGGCCTGAGGGCGGCCCGACCAAGGGGGGGCCCGGTCGTGGGCGGCCCGACCAAGGTCGGCTTGGCCTAGGTGGCCTAGCCGGCCACGTGAGGGAGGGGGTGATACGCCCCTCTACAGTTCGTCGAACAAAACTGGCACCTTGCGCCGGTTCAGGGGTTGCAAGACCTAGGTGGTCCTGCATGTCCAGATCCACGGCGGTCGGCCCAGCTGGCCACCACCACAGCTCCACCGCGGCGCGACGGCGTCGTGCCATCACCGCTATGGCCCGACCTAGCCGCAGCCATCAGATCCACCGCGCGGCGCGACGGCGCCGCGCTTCTCCATCTGCCACGGCCCTCCCGGCCGTAGTTTCTCTCTGGTGTGGCGCAACGGTGCCACACCCCTTTGACGCGACCCACCCTAGACACGGTTCCACACCTCCAGCGTGGAGCGCTGCGATGGAACCACACCTCTTTCCTTCACCGTGGTTATTCTCCGGCGTGGTGCGATGGCACCTCGCCCTTCCGTCTCCACCTCCGACGTCAACCAAACAAGAATCAACGGAGGGACGTCAGGTCGTGTTTGTTCAGACCGCACCCTCCGCATTAGGTGATAAAAATTGGCCACCATCGAACCAAAGTAAATGTAGAAGAACGAGGGTATAATTCATACATTAAAATATTCAAATCCCATACCTTGTAATCGGTGTTTTCTTGGCGGAGTTGCGGGAAGGAGGCATCGTTCCGTTTACATCGGGAGGAGATGACATCATCGTATGTTGCGCCCGTCACATGCCACTGATCCCAGGTTCGAGCGTTGTCCTCATTCTTCATCAGAGACGGTGCGTTCTTCGTTGGAGAGGATGTCGTTCTTCGTTGGAGAGGACGTCGTTCTTTTTTGGAGAGGATGTCGTTCTTCGTTGGAGAGGAAAGGCTCCACCAAGAATCTCCCAAGTCTTCTCTCAAAGGTCCACCACAGAGAAACACCAACCGACCTAAAATAATATAGAATCTATTATTTTATGGTTTCCATGCATTCCCCAAAATAATTAAAAATAATTCAAAATAATTCAAATTAATTAATTAATCCATTAATTAATTTGTGTTGGCATACTTATGAAGGAAGGTGAAGAGGCTCCGTAATAAATTGGGAGTTCCAAGGATTAATAGGGGGTTAAGGGGGGGGGGGGGGGGTTGAGCTCATGTGGGTCCCACCACATAATATCCTCCCAACGGAGGTTATGCGTGGGTGGGACCCACATCCAACCACCCCTTGGAGGATTAAACCGCCACAAAATAAAAATATGTTGCACATATTTTTATTTAATTTATTTAGAAACCCCCAAAAATTAACTTCCAATCTCGATAAGATGCAAATGCGGTAAAGGTTTCCTTAAGTGAATACCAATGTTGTGAGTACAAAGGTGTCCTCATATTTCAATTCCAAGAACCAGTTCAAAATTTATAAAACATCGCTCGCACGTTTACTGAACGTACCTGAAAAAAAATGAAAAATTATTAACAGCCATCCTCGACCCACTGTGATTGAGGTTAGGCTCTACATAGGTGAATCACACCCCAAAGAACCTAATGATACCCTCTTATTTCCAATCCGAGTTACCGTTTAAAAGTTATGAATTTTACAATAAAATAATTGTCACTTAATTATTTTATTTGCGGCCAAAAACTAACTTTCTATGGTGGCCCTTGTCGACCCAAGTTAGTATCTGCTTAAATAAATCCTACCCTCACAATTTTAGCGGTGGTCTCAGATTTTTAATCTGAGTTACCATTTTTGAGTTATAAGCATTTAAAAATAAAATAACTTTATTTAATTATTTTATTTACGGTTATGCCATTTTTAGATTTTCTCAGAGGAGGCCCGTGCCAACTAAAATTAAGTCACACCTAGGGTAATCCTGCTATCCTGAGCACAACGGTGGACTCATATTTGTGATCCGAGTAACCATTTAAGAGTTATTCTACTTTTTCAGGAAAACTGCATACGCGCGTTAATTTAAGCTTAACAAAATTTCGACGGATCATTCCGGGCACTTAGGGACCCGGAATCGCGTTCTGTCAGAAACTAATGACTCGTAAAATTTCCATGTATTTAAGAAAAAAGAATTTTCCATGAAAATTCCAGGTCTTTACATTCTCCCCACCTTAGGGATTTACGTCCCTGTAAGCTACAACTCGAACTAAGGAAACAAATGGGGGTACTGAGCACGGATCTGAGCCTCCCACTCCCATGTGCTCTCCTGGAGGTTTCCGTGCTGCCAAAGAAAATGCACCAGAGGTATCGACCATCCATGTAGGACTCGCAGCTATCGATCCTCAATCTCTACTGGAACCTCCGTGAAAGTCTCCTCATTGTCAATGTCCAACTCACCATGGGTGATGATGTGGGAAGGGTCGTGCACGTATCTCCTCAGCTGAGATACGTGGAAGACGTCGTGCACCCGGTGCAACTGAGGTGGAAGAGATAAGAAGTAGGCCACCTCTCTAACTCTACTGGGGACCTGGAAAGGTCTGATGAACCTCAGAGATAACTTTCCGCCTCAGCCAAAACTCCATAGAACTCGGAGAGGTGAGACCCATAGAAATATGTGGTCGCCATCCTCAAACTTCAGAGGTCTCCATCTCCTGAATGTACGTGGAAGACTCATCACTAATTCCATGGATATCTCATCCCTCTTCCACTTTGGTACCTCTAAAGGTTGAACCAAGCCTACTGGTACTTGATGCTCTGCCTTCACTTGCTGACAAGTGAGGTGTCGAGAGACAAACTCCGCTACTGCCTTCTTCATACCTGGCCACCAGTGCTGTCGTTGAAGGTCATATTACATCTTCACCACTCCTGGATGTACCTCTAAAGGGTATGTGTGAAACTCCCTCAACACGTCCTATTGAAGTGACACTAGCATCATAGTATGTTCTCTGAAGAGGATGACGTGCTCCCCACCTTCAGAAAATCCATCAGGTGTCTGTCCTGTGGATATCTGAGCACGCTGTGTCTCACAGTCAGCGTTCCCACGCTGCGCCTCCCTGACTCACTGAAGAAGTGGGGGAGTGAATGTAAGAGACTGAAGAAAGGCTGATCCATCTCTATCCACAAATGATATATGCAAAACGACCAGTTGCTCCATCGCCTCTCCTAATAGCTGAATGAATGATCTCCTACTGAGAGCATCTGCTACAACGTTCCCCTTCCCATAAGTATAGACTATATCAAAGTCATAGTCCTGTAGGAACTCAGGTCATCGTCATTATCTCAGGTTTAGATCCTTCTGTGAGAAGATGTACCGGAGACTCTGGTGCTCAGAGTAGACTTCAAAACGTTCACCCATAAGATAGTGTCGCCACATATTCAAGGCAAAGACCACTGCTGCTAACTCCAAGTCAGGGGTATATAGTTCTGCTCATGTTGTCTCAACTGCCAAGAACCATAAGTGATCACTGCTCACTCCTGTATCAGGACACACCCAAGTCTGGTCCCTGATGCATCACAATAGACTATGTACCCAACACCTTCCTCTTGAAGCCTCAAGATTTGGGGCACTAGTCAGCCTCTACCTCATCTCCTGAAAGATCTGTTGGCATCTCTCCGACCACACGAAGGGTTTACCCTTCTTCACCAAAGTTGATAGTGGTGATGCAAATCTGGAGAAGTCTGGCACAAGGTAAGTCTGGATGACTCATGAGTGATCGACTTCACCCTCTTATGCATGATTCCATCATGTGCTGCCTGGGTTTCCTTTTTTTCCAACTAAGGAAAACCTCATCCCAACATTGTAGATAAACCACAACCTTTTTGCCTAATATAGTCAATCTGTGTATGAACTGTGGTTTCCCAGTACATACCCAAATTAACATCGTAAGGCCTCAACACTGCCACCAAGAGGTTCCAACCGAAACTCTCGCCTCAAGGGTCAGATCACACTGTCGTCATATATGTGATTATCGAGTCTCCTCCCAAAGGTATCTCCAGACATGAGGGTCAAGTCAACGACTTAACCGGAAACTCTAGGTCTAGGACAAGATTCATGGGAAGAAGGAATGATTTGTATCTATGTCTATTGATACGACAGCTAGTAGTAGACACAGACCGTACCTTGAATCATTCCTAGAGCCCTTGGATCACACTCCTTGACCGCATGTAGCTACTCTCTGCCCCTTCCCTCCAGCTCCCTGAGCCTGATGGGGACAACAAGGTGGGTGGTTGTAACATATTGAAATGTTCACCACCTCATGATACTCTCCTAGCTCTGCTTCCACATCTGCTTCCCTGCAGATTTATCTATCTTTAACACTTCCTCTTCTTGAAATATTTTACATGCTCAAGTCTCTGAGACTGGGGCCAGTTTCATGCTTTCTAACTTCTAACATTCACTGGTTGTATCCACTCAGCCAAAAAACATTCAACCACAAAGGTTCTCTCTAGCAGCCTAATATATGTAGGAATGCATAGAGGAAAAACTACTGGATCCGATATCCTTAGACACACCTCGCTCAGAGGTCCGAGCTCTAAAGCACTAATCGTATCATATTCATCGAGTACCAGGAAATATCGGTATGCCTCGATGAATACTCAGCTACCGACATGTCGTCCTGTCAAAGCAGTATAAGCTCTAGAAAACTATTAGCCACCTCCTCAAGCCAGTCTTCAGCCACCTGTGGGTTGAGCTCTCTTCGGAACTTGAGGGATATCTGGTGCTGAAAAACATGTAAGGCACTAATCCTACAAGTGTCCTCTACCGGTACCACTGGTAGTGTCTACTGACCAACAGGAAGTGATATAGTTGGCACACTGCCTGAAGGTACCATCTCAGAAAACGGTCCAAGTACCGAAACCTCATCACTATGTGGACCATCCTCATGGTCACTCACTGAAAAAGATTAGTAGGTAAGATCAGCATCTGCTCTACTAGTGTCTCAACTAGTAGGAAAACTCCAGTAATCATCTTCATCAAGTCCTCTGCTACCTGGGAATCTGTCTCGTCTCGAAACCTCGGAGACCTATTCCATTGGAAATCATGCAACGCGCTCAGTCGGCGTGCACTGTCCTCCAATGCGGCTAGTGGAATCTGTTCCCAATGGGTGTTTTTGCTACCGGTACACCATCTGAAGGTGCCAACATAGTAAGAGAGCCCTAAACCGGAGCCTCGTCGCTCGGTGGGCCGTCATCGTGTACTCTCTTCGAAACCCTAGCTGGTTGTCTACGCACCAGCATCCTGATAAGGAACAGATGTTCCATAGTCAATAAGTTATACCTGGTGATCTGACTCAAAGTTTTCACAAAGAAGAATCTTGAAAACACACTCGCAATTATTGTTTTCATGCACTGAGTCAGAAATTAGAAGTCAGGGTCCTGGTGTATGGATACGTCAGCCGCCACACCAACACTGGACTCCCTGGACTAAAAACCACACTCAATACTCTTAACACTATTTCTTCATAGTAAGATAGATCATCATCCTAAGTTATGTGGTATAAATGACTCCTCTGATACCAATTTGTCAGGACTCGTCCTCAGGGCCCATGACGTGACTACCCCAAGCCCGCCTTCCATAGGCTAGGGGATGACGACTAGCACCAAAGGAGAAACCCTAATAAAAAGGGAAGGAATTGCCTTTAAACCTGTAACACGCACAGTCTGAACACAACCAGTAGAAGAAACAAGTACTAATATAGAAAAGAAAAGTGTGCTGAAAGTAAGTGGGCCAGAATACAAACACAACTCAACAAAAAGTACAATTACAAGTAAAAACGGAAAACAGCTCCTGGATCGTCCACCGGGGAATCCTACCTGAAGGGGAGGTACATAACTCGAACAACACATACCTAAAGTATGTCCCATTTAGTCTAGATCTGAGCATCCTCCCATCCGTCACTCTTAGCCTCGATCACTGCTGACTATCGTCTGCACAGAACACAACAAGGTGCGGGTGAAGCACGTGCATGAGTGAGTATAAAAATACTCAGTAGGGGACCCCGAGACCCCCGAAGGTCTCCCAAAAATACACTAAGGATAAAACACATAATAAATATACAATCACGAAGTATCAACCAACCCTACATAGGTATATTCCCATACATATACCTAAGTTATCAATCACAGTCCGAATTCAAATCTCGAGCCCAAGCACAACCCATTCCATAAAGGAAGTAAAGTCAATCATCTCAATGATATCAAATTAAATTCAAGACTCATCTCACATAGGTATACATATTTTTTAGAGTGATAGATATGATTAGATGTAGTCACTGATTCATCTAAGTTGTCGGACCCACACAGGATACAGGACCAGCTAAGCTGTCGGACCCACACAGGATACAGGACTAGCTATTCTCATTTGAGATGTCGGACACACACAAGATACAGGACCAGCTAAGCTATCATACCCACATAGGATACATGAACAGTTATTCTATCAGACCCACATAGGATATAGGAACAGAAGTCAGAACTGTTGTTTCCCTCAGAATCTGGGGATTGACCGCCTTAATGGGAGGTTCAAACATTCCGATCGGTTTCTAACAGGTTTGTTTGTAGAACCGGAAACATCCAATGATTCCACATCCATTTAGACCTACTTTCCAAAGGTAGACACTCATTAGTTTGTGGACTGATGAGGCTTATGAATTTTCATTGGTCGAGAGGATGGGAGTTCGGACTCATCACACCTTTTTTAGGGGAATTATTGTCTACTATGGGACTCTCTTTATAGATTTAAGTTATGTTCGTGAATCCTTATTACATTACCAACTATAAAATGAGCTTTCCTTCAGATCTGAAAATCAATGATTAAATATGTAGGAAATTTAGAGAATCTTTTATATGTATTCGAGGTTCTTCATTGATAGAGAATCATCTGTATTTATTAGAGATTCTTGGTCAATGGTACCCTTCAACACATTTATATAGAAGTCTCTTGGTCATTATGATGACCATGCAGGTTTTAAAGCCACTCATTGGGGCACTTGAAGTTTATTGTCCTTTAGAAGGACATGAATTATTTCAAAGTTTGGATCGAACCCGCAGATGGGCTACCTACGTATCCTTTGTTTAGAAAAGGAATCAGAACCCACGTAGTTCGAGTAAGGGAGTATGATGTTTATGATTGATGGCTCAAAGAAGAATTTCATAATCACTTTTACACTCTAAGCTCACATGAGTCATGCTCGGTGTGAGAAACAAGAGGTATTGGTAAAAATTAGACAATTGTGCCATAAAAGATGCAATCATAAGAAATAATGTGGGACTTATGTATGTATGACTGCCCAAATAAATGAAGATTAGGATTTACTTCAGGGAAGAAATCCAGGAACAGGGTCCATAAAGGTATATGTGCTTCATGGAGATTTGAATACTCTAACTTGGGGCTTACTCATGAAAAGGAGGCCCAAATTAGGATAGGACTTGTGATTTGGGTTTTAATACTAAGAAGGAATCTCAGATCAAAGGTAAATTAGGACTGGTTAAGAAGAATTAAGTCTGGGTCTTACTCCTGAAGAGGATTCCCATATTTATGACCAGGGCTTACTCCTAAGGAGGATGCCCAGATTAGAGGATTTGGACAGGGGATTACTCTTGAAAAGGAGGCCCAGGTTAAAGGAATTAAGGTTTGGGGATTACTCTTGAGGAGGATTCCCATAATTTGTGGAATTATGACTGGGGCTTACTCCTAAAAAGGAGGCCCAGGTTAGGGGATCTGGGGCTTACTCCTAAGGAGGATGCCCATATTAGAGGACTTGGGGCTTACTCTTAAAGAAGATTCCAAAATTTGAGAATTATAACTGGGGATTATTCCGGAAAAGGAGACCCAGGTTAAGGATTCTCTAATCTTAAAGGATGAGGTTGAATGAATGAAATCTCAATCTTTAGTGACATAAAGATGTGTAAATCACTTGGTTTTGAGAGATATTCCACATAATTACTTTCAGATAAGGAAGTCAAATCAAGAAATCATTCCATAAATGGCTTTGAAGAGTGTCTTGAAGACTGAATCTTGAATAGGATAGGTGGAATGGCTTAAGAGGGGTGAAATGGGCAAGAAGGGCACCCAAAAAGGCATGGGCGTGCAAGTCCTGGAAGGCGCACAGGTACTGCGTGGGCGTGCAAGTCCTGGTCGCACAGGTATACCTGCGCGACCTATAAGTACTTGCGTGTTTGTAAACCAGTGCGGTAATGCTTGAGCAATCCTTGACCAATGCATTTATAATTATCCTGAGGTACTTACAGAAGAGAGGCGCGCAAGTTTTGGTGAGGAAGTAGGGTGGCGCGCAAGTATGTTCATTCCCCTTAAGGGTAAAACACCTTAGGCGTGCAAGTGTTAGTGAATTCTAACACTTAAACCTTACTCCTCTTGTTTAGACCTTCCATTATAGGTAAAGAAATACCTTAGAAGTGTTCTGAAGACCTGGAGAAGAGACTTGGGTGTTCAGAGCTTTAAATCTGAATTCTGGAAAAAATCCTCCCCTTTATGGGGGGCCCACAGGGTCTATTTATAGGCATAAGAAGACCCCGGGAGTTTATCACTTAGGTCGTACAAGTCACTTGCGAGACCACTAGGTGGCGCGTAAGGGGACTTGCGCGACAGTGATAGAACTTGCGCGACACATGTGATTTTGATCCCTTGTTCATGCCTTTGTCGATTTTTGATGTTTTCTTCAAAGGATGAATCAATTTGTGATAAGTCATTTCCCTTTCCATTCTTTTAGACAATGTGACGAAAAGGAGTGTCAACAAAAGTCCCCCATCAGAGTTGGATCCAGAGAGAAAAGAGGATTTGACTCTGAGGAAAAGAAGAATTAATGGAAAGACGACGTGCAATTCTGGGCACGCAAATGAGCTTCGAGCGTGCAGGTTCTGGTGCGCAGGGGTATGGCCTTTAGTCGCCCAGGGTACGGCATGCAGGGTCTTGGCCGCGTCTATAAATAGAGGGCCTCACTTCCGTTCAAAGCATCCGGATTTCTGGATTTCAAACCTTCGAGCTCTCGCCGCGCAGGTTGCTCTGTTTTTCGGTGTTTCCTTGATGTCGCGCTGCTGTCAAGGTATCTGGATTTGTGCGGCGATACTTGCGTGCCAAATACTTGCGCGGCACATTCATACTTGCGCGCCAAGTTTTAGACTTGCGTGCCTTAATGCCTTTGCCATTTTTCTGAATTCTTTCACAAATTTTATGAAAAATAAACCCATTTAAGAGTTAGTTTATTAAACTTTTGTGCAGATTCAATGGCTCCCAGTAGAATCGAAACGGATGATGAACTGGACAGCAAGCGGATTGATGACATGATGAACATTGTTGTCCATGATTACTACGATATCTGCAACATCACTTTCCCAGATTTGGCTAAGTACTTGAAGAAATATCATCTTAATTTCCCACATAGAATCTACCTATCCCTGTATGGTCATGGTCATCTACAAGGATTCAATGTTCCAAATGCAAATAACTATACACCTGAAATGCAGCTGCACTACTACTCCTCTATTTCGGTTATGCTTTACATTAAGAGCAACAACAATGGTGTGAACTTTCAAATTCTCCTTCCAGGCCATTTCCTTGCAGATATGAAAATGGAAAACCCATGGGCTGAAATGTTTTCCGCTGTTGGTTGGTGGAGAGAAGACAAACATGGCATTAGAGCAATATATGAAAAGAGTACTCTCTCCAAATGGATCTTTACTTTCAATTCTCCATTCTCAAATCCATGTATCCATCTTCCAAGTCTCTTGGACAGAAACAGAGTCACAGTTTGATCAGCAGAAAATTTTCCTCAAACCGCACTCAAGAACATCCTTTTACAACTGTTCCAAGAAGAGCTGGTATCACTGCATCTCTTATTGTATCTAGTTGAATGAATGAATTCCAGGTGGTTGCTGATGAAGATCGGGATGCCATAAATCAAATGAAGAGTTATGTTGAAAGCCTCTTGTAATTCTTGAAAAAGAGAAGAGACTCCAGTCTGTGTATGTCCTATATCCTATGTATCAATGAAAAACACTTTCACCTTCACTCATTTGTACCTGCATTCTCTTTTGATACATGCTTTAGATTTTACCTAAGCCAATGGGCCTAGTAATTGAAGTACAACTTGAAAGGTTTTATCTATTGTAAATGTGAATCCCTAGAAAATAAAGATATATCACATCATAATAAAATAAAAGGGTATTATATAACCAACTTATATAAAATATTTTCAAGAAGTTCAATCATAACTCTATAGCGGTGACCCTACCCCCTCTTCCTCATTAGAGGAGGGGGAAGCTTTGCCTGTGTCTCCCTCTAAGAACCAGATACCCCCTTCAATCCTTTCTCAAAATTTGATTTCCTATATCCATTTCCAAATATATCTATTTTTTTGAAGGTCCCAAGTCCCTATAATTGTGCTCCATAAATCTCGTTTTCAACCTATGAATTCATTGTAGCCTCAAGATTCTTGGATGTGACTCTGGTTGTTCGATTCATGTATCATAATACTTATTTCTATAATTTTGATAGGTTTTTTTGGATCCTTGGATTTTTAGGAATACTCTATAATTTTTCTAGTATATAAATGACATATTATGATCTATTTTTCTTGGATGGAGGAATTGATTATCAGTTGGTCTAGAGTTCTGTCAAATTGAAATGGTGATCATTTTTACCTATTTCAATGGTTCTATGAATTTCATATGATGTGGGACATTTCTACTATAGCGGTGTGGGTAAGTTTACCTGAACTTCCATTACCTTTACAAAATCATTCAATCCTTTTCTTACTGGGAAATTTGGTAGGTTGTTATTTGTGTTTGGATAGTTGAATGAGCTCAGTGTGCCCCCGATTTCCCCCTCCCCCCAATTTTTTTGAAGTGATTGTATCCAAGTTGCAAGTGGAATGAATATGGATCACTGTTGGGGAGAATTTCATATGAAAACAAGCTATTGTTTTGGAACTGTGAACGAACTACTATATATGGTGAAAGATATTGGGACACTAAACTTAAGCTTGATGCATAGTCCATATAATGGATAGGGATTAGATCTTGAGGTTAAAACAATTGTATGGAATTGATAAGGCCACTACTGGGTCAATTCAAGATAACTGTACCCTGGAGAAGGCGATGCATAGGGATATTAATCCAAATGTTTATGAAATTTTTATCTGGAGAGGAATGATCTGGCCACCCACAAAGTCTTTTTCTTTGGTGATAACATACAATAAGGGAGGCGGCATAGTCTTGGAACCTAATTTAAATTCTTCGAGATCTAAATATTATTTGGGGGCTATGCACTTGGGTAGTGCTCATAATAAATGAATGGCATTGAAAGTTCCAACCATGGATGGTACAATGGGTTATGAGTTCTAACAGTGCTAATTGGTGGATTTAGTGGTCTGGGTGAAAGTGGGGAATGGATACAACCCTAGAAGGATAGTTCAAATGAAACATATTTGTAACTAGTTTGAACTCTTGGAATATGAAGAACCATTCCTGAGGAAAAATGATCTTGTATGGGAAGAGGTATGTAAGGAGATCCAAGAAATGTTTGGGGAGGACTCAAGTGAGGAGTTCCTTAGTCTATCTTCCAGAGACAGTGAAAAGGGAGATCATGACATAATGATTTAAAACCTAATGAAGAAAAAATATAGAAAGGGAACCTGAGATTTAGGAATCTGCATCCTTTTCAAGAAGAAGAAGGGTAAAGGATGTAAGGATTACTCCTACCTTTCCAAACCAATGGAGAAAAGATCGACCTTAAAGTTGAGGTCCAAATAGAAACATGGGTCTTCTCTTTTATTGAGAAAGGTCCAAATGGGAAGGTGAAGAAATGTGAGTCAAATTAGGTTTTCTTAGTGGTTTAGGATCATGAAAAAAGTGAGGCTAATCCATCATAGGTTGGCAAAATAATGTCGAAGATTGGTATTATGCATGTTCCATCCTCCAATGATAGGGATGCAAAGGACCAAAGTGATAGGATCCTAAATTCAGAATTTCTTTGGGGGATCTCAGGCTACTGGAGAAAGAACCCTAGTGCCTAAGCTATCCTCAAGTGTTATTTCAGAATGGGGTGTCAAAGAGAAGGTTGATTTATGAGTGCTTCTGGATCTCCTCATCCATTCTAATGAATATTTGTTGGAAGACTCTTTAAAGATAAAAAAATCTAAGGAGGACACTCATTAAATGTTCTAAATACCTATACAGATCAATGTAAATGAATAAAAACTTTCTTGAATCGATAGATATAATTGAATCTTGATACGTGGCTACAATGAAGGGGAGGAAATATTTGAAGAACATGTACAGGTATGGGAATTGATGGCCTTCCATTTTTAGGATCTTATCAAGGAAAATCAATATTTGAGGTAACTTCTATCCATTGAAAATTATATAGAATCATTCATTCCAATTACTTTAATTTTATTTGGAATGACCAGACTTACCCCGTTGAGGTTTGATGCTACTTTGGTTTCGTGTACTTGGTTTCACACTTTTCCTTAAAAATGATTTCTTGAAAAAAAAATTAATTTGAAAAAAAAACACATGAAAGATGGTAGAATAAGAATAATAAGGTTACCATGAAATTGAAATTAAAGTATCATGAAATGAGAGAAAGTCATTATACATGAAAAAAATATGGTATTTAATATACCATATAGAAGAAATTATGGTGCTCAATATAAATAATGTCTCATGGATTTAAAAATGAGACAAAGATACCCTTACCTTGTATTCCCACTTATTCGACCAAGATATAACCTCCCGTATAATGAAAAAGGATTTCTTAATAACTTATCCCATAACCTTAATATAAAAATACTACCCTTTTATAATTATTTTATAACCATATTTGAAACATATATTAACCATTATAGTTTATTTTCATTATCAGGTGTTAGAACCTTCAGTTATTTATTTTGTACAAACTTCATAAAGATAATATAAACTTTCACTAAGTGGTTTCAAGTTCATTAGTACCAGATCAGTCAATGTAAAATAATTATTTATTTTCAATGATTACTTTGGTCCCATTTTCATTAGGTGAAAGGGAAATCATTATGAACTAGTTTTTGATGTCTTTAATGATCAAAAGGTGATATATTGACAAATATTTTAAATATTAAAAAAAATTATAGAATAATTAATAAAATATTAAATACATAATTATTACATGATATTACCATTATATGACATCCCATAACCATTTATGTCATAATCGTTATAACATATTTTACATAGGTGGTTAAATCGACCCAAATGGTAACATGTTATAATGATTTAATGAGTTAAAAGATGTATTTAGATAATAATAATGTGACATATAAATAATATTAAAATTTCATAAACATAATTTCTACAAATTAAATCAATTATAGGAACCACAAATTATGTGTGGTAATGAAAAATAAAATTCATCATTTGTCGATGTCACAGTCCACCATATGCACGATTAACAATCTCATTTCTTAATGAATGGATAGAATGATGGTATATGAAAAATAATAATTTAAGACTTTTATTTTTGAAATAGAAAATATATTTTCTTATTAAATTCAACCTTTATACCAGCCTTGAGAGGCGGTGACTAAAAATGAACAACATCGCTTTGTGGAGGCAGAAGTTGGCACGTACGCTTAATCAATGTTATTTTGTTTTATTAGTGGATGGAAAATATTGGATAATTTTTTTCAATTAATGTAATGAGTTTTTAGTATAATAATAATACTTATTTAATTATATTAATATATTTTTATTTGGTTTTGGAATGAGTGCAGTAAAATAAAAGAGTAAGTGAATGTAATACTCACATTGGAAGCTTCAGTTTTCTCTTCAGAAAACTCCATGGAAATGAATACCATAAGAATAAAAAAGGTAAAAAAATATTATGTAAATGAGAGAGGATAATTTGAGTTAAAAATTGGAAAGAGTTTTAATATTAAATTATATTGAGAGGTGATTCTTGAAGTGGTATAAGTGTTACCATTTTCATCCAATGGCCCAAAGGCCTTTATTTTTTATTTATTTTTGATAATACACCTTTCAAGGGGTAAGGTAGAACCCTTATAATGCCCATAGGAATAAGTATTACATGTACCTATAAGACTTAGAGGAATTAATTTCATGTAGGCTTCAAACATTACATACAACCCAGACTAACTACATGGAACTGCTCCTACCAGTATCTTCATCATGAAATATGCTCTCCAGCTTCGCATGGTTGTTCGGCTAGGCTATCCCATGCATGCATAGACTTGTCCCAATGGTAGGTTCCATACCCTCTCATTCTTGAGATCTGTTTAGCCTCTACTATGGTGAAATATCCTTTCTCATCCTCCTATAGAGCTTGTTCCTTATAGGTTGTCTTGTTTGAATATGCACTAAAGGTGTCCTGAAGGCCTTGAGGTGGCCCGAAGGCCTTACTGACCTGAATGCTTGGGTGGCCCAAAGGCCTTAAAGGACTTGGGGACAAAATCTATGGCCTGAAGGCCCAAATAGGGGAAAATTCTCAACTACTACAGTGTCAAATAGTGCCTGTTATAGTACTTCACAGTTCCTGTTACAGTACTGCTACAATACTCGAAAATTGTGCCTTTGCCTAGATTTGATCCTGGGTTGCCTGGATGCACTTAAGTGTGCTCACCAACTGTTCTGAGGCTCATGTGCTATAAGTGTTACATTTTTATAAGTGAAGAGAAGGCTTATTTTGGAAGTGAACATTATATTTTCAATAATATAATGTTATAATTTAAATTTCAATGGATCTAAAACAAAAAAAAGTGGAGAAAAAATGTGTGTGGCATAATATTATACTCATACACTCATTTTAGAGAAAACCTACAGTTCTTTTAGGATTTTTTATTTTTTATTTTATTTTTTTACCATAATTTACTTTTACCTTGGTAATTAATTTTTAAGCTTATTAATTAATTTAAATAAAAAAATTAAGATTGTACATTTTACTGTATTTAAAAATTTTCATTTAAAAATTGAAAATCATTTTACCAAGTAAAATTTTTAAGGTTTAGAATTGTTAATTTGAGAATAAATGCACATAACGCGTAAAAAAAGTTTTTCAAAAAGGTCTAATTTTAAGTTTAAAAATTTATATTCCTAATAATATTATCATAGATAATTATTTTTATGATAAAAAATTTATTATTATAAAAAAATTAAGAGTATTTCAAAGAAATATAAAACTGAATTTCACCATAAAAACACTTAATTATAAGAAAATACTGAAAATAGTTCTTATTAAATTAATATTTTAATTTAGTTCTAAAGATGTTGGACATAATATTTATAAGTTCAAATAATATGTTAAAATTTATAATATGGTAGTAATTAATGAAGTGAAAATTGGGGCAGGGTTCATGAGATCTAATGTAAATCCAAGTTATGAAATAGACATTGATGTTTATATCCAGATAAATCTTTCTTCTATGGTGTTTCATTCAGATCCAAAACTGGTGGTGTAACACATGGATATTGGTGATTTGGCCAACTCCATTATCTCAAAATATCAGGTGAAGACAGAAGTTATGAATCCCTTTAATGGGGACTTCATCAATGAATAATAAAAGATATGCTTTTATCCTCCTTAAAAGATTCATCTCTTGGGAGCATTGTCTGGAATGACATAACTACCCATGTGGTTTAAAATCATGATTACATACTAGTTCAATTAAATTAGTGTTTTTTTAGGGATTGTGAGTCTTGTGTTTCCTTATAAGAGTAATACATGGAAAATAGAGGACCTAACATGTCAAATCACTGACATTTAGGGTTTCTCATATTGGAAATTTATTCTGACCAGTAGGGAATTCCTCAACATTCTCTTCTCCTCGTAAGAATTATAGCATCTTATTGGGGGATTAGGTTCCATTTCTCTGAATCCAAGTGTTTTATGTATCCATGAGTGGAATTTTAATTTTAATACAATTTATTTAAGTAACACAATGTAGAAAGTATGAATTTAAATTTATGGGTTTAATTAGAATTTATGGCACCCACATATTTTTTATTATATTGCATCTATGATAGGAATAACTATTAAAATGAATAGAATGACTGAGGAGGTTTTTTTTACTATGGTATGATCTTAGTGTAATTTAATATTGCTTATCATTTTATTAAAAAGGTGGTTCTATCCATGTTTGATGACAATGTCTCATTGAAAATTAAATTTGAATGTTTACCTTCATTTTGACCTGCCTTCTAATCCATTGGTCATATACAATAAAAATATTGAAAATATTTGGTTTTATCGCTCTATTCTATAATGAGTAATGTTATATATAATTTTAGAAAGTTTCATGAGGATAATCCTCTACATTAATAGGGAATAATTCATGTGAATTTAGTTGCAGAGCTAGTCCTTTTTGGTAATGTATCTATCTCAATGATTACTAAAAATAGTATGCATTGTGGGAAGGCTATGGAGGATGATGGTTCCCCTATATAATGTAACCTTAAATAAGGTAAGGGTCTAGAATGGTCTTAAGTTAATATTATTTAAGAATAATTGAAAAATAATTTCAATTTGGTTCTATAAGAATAAGAGTATGACTTTCCTAAAAAATTCCATTGCAGGCAAAGGTTACTCAGTACCTATAGGGTTATCAAAATTACGGGGATAACATGATAATGTTTTGGATAATTCTCTAGGATCTAGTAATGTAGATCCTTATGGGGATATTGGTCATAGATATGGCTCTGCTTTTTTAAGATTCAAGTAATGGTTATAGCTAGGAAAAAAGGTTTTGATTCTCATGATGGGGATAGTGGTTCATCTTATCATGGGATTTCATTTACCTATGCTATTGTCAATTAAATTTTTTATTAGCCTCAAAATCAAGATCAAAGGTTGTAGGAGCAATTGAATTTATGAAAATGAATTTATTTCCATCAAGCTATCCATGATATAATTAAAATCACTAGTGTCATTAGTAACTAGGGTGACATTTCTAATATCGTTGAGGATAATTCTCATAAAAGTTTCCCAACCTATAGGTATAATACAACTAAAGGAAATAATAACTATGAATAATGGTTCATAGATGTTCTGAAGAATGATAGGTTAAGAAAAGATTATTCAAATTTAAATCTCACCATGGGTATTCGGTTAACTCTTTTTCCAGAAAGGAGAATGGTTTAGCCTAATTTTTTCTCACCATTGGAAGAATAATATGACTGGTATGAGGATTATAAATATCATAATGAGTTTTATTATGACTTATGATGATTTTTCCTTGTTTTATTCTCAAATAAGGGTAGGTTGGTATGTCTGAACTTTTTTATCATCTTTATTTTATACTCCTTTCTTTTCAATTTAATAAATGGGCCTTATGCATCATCTTGTTTTTTAAAATGAATAATGTTATTATTTAAATGTATATTTTATTATGTAAATTATTTTTTAATCTTCAATAATAATCTTACATAACGATAAAATCATAAAAATTATAATTTTTTCAAAAACCACATTTTTTGACTAAAACTAATCCTTTCCATACAAAAACTCAAAAAATTAATACAAAGTAAATTTGGTTGTGAGGAATTCAAAAATAAATTTTATTTTAAAAAATATTAAATTATTCAAATTGTAAATTTATTTTATAATATAAGATATATAATATAATGAAAATTAATTTTATTATATATAAAATTTTTAAGTACTAACTCATTTTAATTATTTATCTTATAAAGGTAATAAATTTCAATGATTTACCATCATAATCCTTATTATAGATTTATTAATAATGTTATATTAATATCTTTATGTTTTTTTATATTGGGTGTAGTGTGAACATATGTTATTTAACATAAAATCAGATTTAAAATGTATATAAGTTTGATTCATTACATTCTCTACCTTTCCATTCAGATAAAGTGTATCTTCTATTGCACATATAGGAATAAGAAGGGATCCCCAACTGATTTTATACACTCTATTTGCAATGTTTTTTCCACAATCTATTTTATCCAAATATTAAACCAAGAGAATATTCATTTGAAGAATAGAAACTTAAAGATAACCATTTAACATAGTGAAACATAAATTATTAATATTAATTTTGACATATCCCTTACCCACAATTTCAAGAGAATCATCATCCACCCAATTCACTGTTCCAAAATCCTCCAGATACATAATTTGAAATGTACCCCTTCACTTCTGTATAAATTAAAGAGGATATGGAATCTATAATCCAATATTACACTAGTTAATTAGAACTCAATAGTATATTATATTTATGATTTTCATTTTAGTTTAGGGAAGTTACTCCTTTGGATATTGTCCTTTAAGAATTTACTATGTGTTCGTGATAATCTTCCATGAGATAACCACTTTTAACATTGTGCCAACAAATTATTCTGGGCCCTGTAGACTTATCTCTTATATTTTTTCTTGATCTATATAATTATATTCCTTAACTTATTCAATGATATGAGATATTTATTTCTTACATATTCAATGAATTTACAAAAGGTAATTGAATCTCTCTCCTCAAGATATTTTCATTCAGAATTACGTTCCATTCATCTTTGAATGTCAAGTCACTTTTACCAGAGGAACTACTCAAAATTTTTACTATTACATCCCATGATTCCGTTAAATATGAAAAAATGTTATATCCCAAAAATAATATTTTAAAATCACTTTCACTGACTGAAGTTGGATTCAAATCAAGTTGAAATAATTCACATGATATGCCACAAACCTTCCTTCTAATAGACTCATGCTGAAAAACCATCATATTAAACACACTTTGTTAAGTATATTAGTATTCCTGTATTTGTATTACAAAATTTTAATTAACACTATTTTAGTATTATTTTCCTAGATGTTCAAGTCCACATTCTGAATCAAGTCACCCGTACTTAGCCTAATGACTTTTGATGCATCTAATTGCACCGCGATTCACTGTTTCATTTTCACCCTTACACAACTGTGCTAAACTTGTTTTGTATTGGAAATTATAAATGTAATAAAAAATTTAACTTCATGTTTGATTAAATTATTCTGTTTTTATCACTATTAAAAAGTTCAATGTTACTTGTTTTTATAATTTCATTAAAGGTGGAGGTGATTTGAAGGGATCATAACAGAGTTCTAGAAAAATGGGCCAAACTGTGCAGGATCCAAGCACACCAGTGGACTCAATCGCACACTGATACTAAATTTTGCATCAAAATGGGGTTATATTTTGTGGGATGGTCTAAAATTCAATGTCACACATTTAAAATGAAGAAACAAAATCCTTATTCAGCTATATGGTGGCCCATACAGATTGATATGTCCAACACACTGAATTTGCATGAAGTCAAAAGTGGTGTGTTGTGATCTATCCATATCTCGAGATTTAGGTTTCCAAATGATGAAAAAAATTCTATGGATATTTTCAAGAGGCTAGAAAACAAATATTTAGTTTTTTATAAAGATAGATAAGGCTGTATACCCATAAAAAACTAGGGGTCATGTAGTTTTAAGAAATCGGTGTGCCCAAAACCACCTTCCACTTTGCCTATAAAATTGAACCTTGGGCTCCTCATTTTCACGTTCAGGCACAAGGTAAATATATGGTATTTTGGAGACCCAAAGGAGTTATATCCTCATCCAATAAGTTTAGTAGGTCCCTATACTCATAAGAGGATCAAGGATGAAGGTGATGTTCCACCCGAGCCTCCTCCTCCTCTCGATGGCGAGCTAAACAGCTGAAGATCATTTTGAGGGACCTACACATACTTGGGAGAGAGTTCCGACACTTATTATTATACTGGGTTTGTTTAATTTTTGTGTTAAATATTTCAATTACGTTTAATTTTGATGTTATTATACTCTTAATATATTTGTATTGTTATAATTAAGTGAAACACTTTTTATTTCAACACTGATTGGGTTGAGATTTCAAGTGGGAATCTTGGGTTGTTCGGATTGGATAAGAAAAGAATAATTTTTATCTCACACATTAATAATATTTCAGTATGATTTGGTAGCCTTTTTTCTATGTTTTATAACCAAAACTTGACAACACTATTTTTGTGTCAAGGGGTTATTCTTGGAGAATCATTTTAAGAGGCAAGAGGGAAGTTGAGATCTTGACATCCCTCAACCAAAGGATTTCATTAAACCATATAAAATTTTCAGAACAATGTATTATCAAATATATATAATGAACTTGAAATAATCACCTTATATCATTATTCTAAAACACCAACTTTATTTATTTACTATTAAACTCCTTAAATCAAGTCATTTTCTTAAAACTATTTTCAAAACCATCCCCCTATTTTGTTCCTTTTTATTAAAAATTCACACTATTAACCACCAACGCTCCTTGCGAGATGACCTAGGGTATTCCCTATACTATAGATCAACCATAAAATTGTAATCAATTAAATGTGTCGTGAAAACATGTTCAAATTTTAGTGCTATTTTTGGGGAGCTCTTTTTTTATTGTGTATTATTTTTATGAAAGTATTATATATTTTTTAATTATTTGTTCATTTTTTCTTCATTCATTTTAAGTTGATTTCTAAAATAATCCATTTGTAGGACTTTTTCAAGACACAATCTTAATCATAGGAAATAATTCCATTCAAATAGGAACTGGAGAGGATCTTACATCAGAGACACCGAGATGCACAAGATAACCCTTTAAAGGAGGACACATAAAATATCAACACAATTATTGATCCTTCGTCTTCTTATTAGACCCACATTAAAAAAGAATTAAACTTATATAACATGGATGAATAGAACTAAACATTAAAAGAAATAACCTCACCTGATATTTATATCTAACCCACTTATATTCAAATTCAAGGAGAGGCCCTAATTTTGAACTGAAATCTAGTTTAATTCATTTATTACCAAGATTCCATGGACTCACGGGAGAATATTCACACAATAATTTAAAATAATTCCATATTTTGTGTTCAATATTAAAACTTTCTAATGTACATGAAGAACAAGTTAAGCTTAGGTAATTCCCATTTTCATTAGAAGACACTATGAAATATTGGCTGTATTTTGTTAATTCACAAGTTAGAGGTTGGGAGGACATGAAACATATTTTTTCTTGAAAACTACTTCCTAGCCTCTAGAACCGCATCAAAAAGGAAAGAAATTGGTGGGATAATACAATCTTAAGGGTAAATTATTCATGAATACTGAGAAATATTTAAAATTCTTTTTCATGTTTCCCACACCACTAAATAAGTGATCAAATTCTAATTCTATATTTTTATGAAGTTTTAATTCCTATTGATCGAAATATGATTGATGCTGCTATAGGTGGTGAACTAGTTTATAAGACTACAATTTCTGTAAGAACCCTAATTGAGAATATGGCATATAACACTCATCAATTTGGTTCAAGATCTAATGTACCCATTATAGGTGTCCATGAGGTAAAAAGTACAAGATTCAAGAATAAGGTGGACACAAATATTGAAGAGGTAAGTACCCTTCCTCTAAAACTTTCTATTTCTTAAGGAAAATACCAATATCCTCCTCCCATACACTATGGAAGATGTTATTCTAACACCCATTATTCTAACAAATATCCCCAACTAAGATAAAATTTTGAGAGTTGTGATGTAATCTTTCCAGGACACCCCTATACCCATCCCTTTAGGAAAGAGCCTTACTATCTATCCAACCCTGGGTGGAAAGAAAACCAAGATTATAGGCAAGGGGTTATTCAAACCAACCTCAACAATAATGGAACCAACCATGGAAGAGTAGTCATCCACCACCACCACCACCCAAAAATACCCAACCACCACAAATGCCTTTCCAACCACCCCTGCAAACCCCAATCCTATCCTAGAATATATGATGAAACAAATGGTAGCCAACAATCTCCAATTCCAACAAACCACCTAAGAAACAATACGAGACCTACGAAACCAATTAGGAAAACTCTCTAACTCTATTGGGAATATTCAAAGTCCTAGGTCGGGTAAACTACCCTCTCAACTAGTAGTTAACCCTAGGAATAAGGAAAATGTTAGTGCCATAAACCTTAGGAGTGGGAAAAAAATTAAAAACCAAATGAACCCTCCATTAGAGTCATCCCCTCCTGAGGAAACCACCATCCCAAATTCTAAAAATGGTCTGAGAGAATAAAATCTTTGTCATGAGAGAATCCCTTCCAAAAGAAATAGTTTGTCTATTGATGAGTCACATATCCCAACCATTTCTCTTCCATTTCCCCAAATGGATTCCCAACCAAGAAAACAAAAGGAAACTGAACTTAATAAGGAAATATTGGAAACATTCAAAAAAGTACAGGTTAACATCCCATTGATTGACACAGTGAAGAAAATTCCAAGATATGAAATGTTTTTGAAAGAGATTTGTACACACTGAAGGAAAATTTGAGGTGATGAGAAGGTGAGCTTGGGGATAAATGTCTCATCATTTATAGAGTCATCACTTCCCACCAAATGAAACGATTCTGGAACATTATCGATTCCTTTCGCAATAGGGGAGTATTACTTTTCCAATGCTACGCTTGAGTTGGGTTCTTTTATAAATGTGATGCCTCACTTTATTTAGGATTAATTTCTAGTAGGGGAACTAAATACAACAAGAATTGTTGTTCAACTGGAAAACCAGATTACTGTACACCCCTATAGTGTGTTTGAGGATGTTCTTGTGAGTGTGGAAAATTTAATTTCTTTTGATGATTTTTTAGTGATTAAAATGGAATATGATATGATGAATAGAAACACCCTAATTATATTGGAGATACCCTTCTTGAAAACCACCAAAACCATAATTAATGTCCACAATGGTATATTATCTATGGAGTTTGGTGATAAAATTCTCCACTTCATCATCATTGATGTCATCAATCACCCCTCAAAAGAACATTCTTGTCTTTCTGTTAAATCTATAGATGTACTCCCTTCCCTTGAAAAATCTTATTTTCATTACCCTAATCCCTATTTTGAGTTTTTATCATTTATTTAAATGTTAGAAAATGAATCGTGCACAGAATTTTGTACCAGTTTAGAAAAATGTCATGCATGTTTATTAATTGAATATTTCTTGAGCACTGAGGATCAAACGACCATCGATGATACTACTAATCTTTTAAAATATCATTCCTCATCTTTGGATGATACAATTGAATAGTTAGATGAGATTAGTGACCTATAACTTTCAAACACACTCCCATCAATCCAAAATACACCTAAATTAGAACTAAAAAAACTATATAAATATTTAAAATATTCTTATACTGAGAATAGAAACAAGGTTTCTGTCATCATTACCAGTTCACTCCCTCCTGAGCATGAATTATGAATAATTGATGTTTTTAGGGAGTATAAACAAGATTTGTGATGGAAACATCCAGAAATTATTGGTATTATCCCATCAATTTTTACACATCATATATTGTTAAATGATGAGGCTAAACTAGTGAGGTAGTTACAACATTGGCTAAACCCAAATCTCCTAGATGTTGTTAAAAAAGAGGTTACAAAATTATTGGCTGCTGGAATCATTTAACCCATATTTGACAACCAATGATTCAGTCCAATATAAGTGATTTCTAAAAAAACTAATCTCATAGTAATAAAAAATGAAAATAATGAATTGGTTCCAACTTATGTGCATAATAGTTGTCATGTCTGTATAGACTATTTCCAATTAAAACAACACATTAGGAAGGACCATTTATCATTTCCATTTATTAACCAAATGCTAGAGAAGTTAGTAGGGAATTACCATTATTGTTTCCTTGATGGGTATTTTGGATAATTTTATATTCATATTATCCTTGAGGATTATAAAAATACAACCTTCACTTGACCCTTGGACACATTTTCACATAGAAGGATACCATTTGTTATGTGTAATGTTGTTGATACTTTCTGACGATGCATGGTTTTTAAATATTAATATTACCTAGAGAATTAAATGTAAGTACTCATGGATGATTTAATTGTTTATGGATCTTATTTTTATAAATATTTGAGTAGTCTTGGTTCAGTCCCACATCACTGTATTGAAAATAATATCATATTAAAGTATAAGAAATTCCATTTTATGGTGTGGTAAGGTATAGTTTTGGGACATGTAATTTATGGGGATGGTATCCAAGTAGACAAATAAAAAGTGGATGTCATTTATTCCCTAGCATTCCCAAAAAATGTGTGGGGTGCATGGTATTTTATAGGTCATGTTGGATTTTACCGTCATTTCATTCGTGAATTTAGTAAAATTTTACCCCCTATCATGATTGATCCCAAAAGAAAAGGAATTTGTTTTTGAAAAAAAATGTGAGGAAGCTTTTAATAATTTAAAATGGAGTCTCATGTTTTCTCTATTAATACAACCACCTCGGTGGTATTTACCATTTTATCTAATGTGTGATGCCTTTAACTATGTAGTTGGGGAAGTCTTATCAGAAAGGGTCTATTGAGCTCCACATATCATTGCCTTTTCCTCATGTACATTGGATCCTATCCAAGAAAACTACACCAAAACTGAAAAATAATTTCTTTTCTTTGTGTTTTCCTTGGATAAATTTAATTAATATCCTTTAGGGTCCAAAGTCATTATGTTATTAGAACATGTAACCCTCTATTGGATCCTTAAGAAACCGGAATCCAAACCATATCTCATTCGTTGGATGCTCCTCCTTCAAGAATTCAATTTATAAATTAGAGATAAAAAAGGAGTAGAAAATGTGGTGGATGACCATATCAGTAGGATCAACCCATCCTCATACATTGACTAATCCCCCTATATTCCAATATATGACGTGTTTCTAGATGAGAAATTATTTCGAGTGTAAGATGATATTCCCTGGAATTCCTAAATTGAAAAGTATTTGGTAGCATCTTTCATTCCTGTTTATTTAAATAAAAACTAGGTTGTATGTCTAAAACAAGAGTCTCATTGGTACATTTGGGATGACCCCTACATTTGGCACACATGTAGTGATCAATTCCTTAGGCGTTGTGTTCCCAATAACGAGTTTTAGTTTGTCCTTAGGTTCTGTCACACTCTTGCTTTTGGGGGCCACTTTGGTCTAGAACGGACTACTCGTAACGTCCTTTATTCTGTTCTCTTTTGGACAACACTTTTTTTGGTATTCCCATGATTTCTTTAAATCTTTTCCTTACTATCAAATAATAGGGAATGTATCTAAAAGAAATTAAATTCCACAAAAACCCCTAATCTTCAATTACATTTTCAATGTTTGGGCATTGACATTATGGGACTATTCTTCAATTAATTTGTGAACCTTTACATTCATCTAGCAGTGAATTATGATTCCAAATAGGTAGAGGCATGAGCTATAAGGACTGACAATTCTAAGAAAGTTGTAGAGATTTTGAGAACCCAAATATTCTATAGTTTTATATTACCTAAGCTCATTATTAGTGACCAAGGTTCTTATTTCTAAAACTGAAAAATGAAATCCGTTTTGCATTGGTATGGGGTCAGGCATAGAGTGTCTACTGCATATCACCCATAAACCAATGCTCAAGTAGAGGTTTCAAATAGGGATTTAAAACATATTATTGAAAAAACAGTTCAACCTAATTGAAAATTTTGGAGTTTTAGACTTGATGATTCATTATGATATTACCATACCACCTTTAAAACTCCAATTGGAATGTCACCCTATTGGCTTGTGTTTGGAAAGAGTTGTCTCCTCCCTATTGAGATTGAGCACCAGACCTATTGGGCCATCAAATAGTGAAATTATAATATTTCAAGTGTAGGTTCTCAAAGAAAGTTGCAGATTCAATAGCTAAATAAAATGATAAGTTATTCATATGAGGACTCCCTAATTTATAAGGAGTAAACCAATGCTACCCATAATCATCACATCCTTCATCGTCAGTTCTAAATTGGGTAGAAGGTCCTCCTCTACAATGAAAGGATGAAGTTGCATCTAGGTAAGCTTTGTTCATGCTGGTTTTGACCATATAATGGTAATAATGTCTCTCTATTTGGTTTTGTTGAAGTTCAAAATGAAGAAACCAAGAAAACCTTCACTATCAATGGGAAGCGGATGAAGCACTTCCATGAAGCCATTCCAGATTCCCCGATGGAGGAACTCCATATTTCAGAAGAAATCTATGAATGAAATCCACCAAGTTATATCCTTCCTTCCCACTTTCTATTTTATTATAGTGAGTACACTACACACTTTAGGTTTGGGGGGATGGGTATATTCCTGGGTTATTTTGGAATTTTTATCTTCTTTCTTTCTTTTTATCTTTTTCACTTACTGTATAGTATTTTCACTCCCCCATTGTTTCACCACTCACTTTTTTTCCAAGATTTTAATTTTTTTGATTCCTAATTTATCATGGAAAATGATACCTACTTAATAATAGAAGTTATTGAAAATAAATGAGGAATTTTTGTATTTTCTATTGTTTTAACATTTATTTTTTTTATAAAATGTGCATTTCATCAAGAATTTAGTACTACGGCATGACTTTATTTTGAAATTTGGTTATTTTTCGATGATTTAAATGGTTGTATCTGTAACGTCCCAGTCCCGGGTGCCATGCAACGGGTGCCCCAAGCCTGGTTCGCCACATGACCCCAAGCGCATTTCCCCAAACGCCAGAGGCTGCCGACTAGCAGCGAGGGCCCAGGTCTGATTGTGGGGAAACTATGCCCTCATTTTTCAAAGTGTAGCGCAGCGGAATACTAAAATAAGCATACAACAAACAGCGGAAGCAGTAAACACACACAACTGAAATAAACTACAGCAGTGGATATAACCAACAGTATATGAATGATGATGCTACATGTTTCAAATTCTAAGAAAACAGACAGAACATGTTATACATCACTGTGATACAACCAAAAGCAAAGTACAACAAAACGAGTAAATAGCTGGAAGTGGCATCACGAGCCTAGGCTCGGTACCATGCCCTCCTACTCCACAGAAACAGTCAAGTACCTGTATAGGGACTCTTGCCCCTATCCACACCTGCAGAAACGAAATCTGTTTGGGCCGAAAAGCATGACCCAAACAGGGTGTGAGAAATATATCTCAGTAGGCACCCACCAAAGGCCCGTGCCCAACTGCGTGTAAGCATGCAACAACAGTGTGCAATAGTAAAATGAAATAAAGTAAGAAGTACTCAAAAGTAACTAACTTAACAATTAAATTTCCATTTTATTATTCATTTAATTTATTTAATTTAGTATCATTCTGTGCTCAACAGCACCATGCCCTCAGGCCTACCAGTATCTCACCCTCAGGCTAATATAGTGAACCACGCCCTCAGGCTATACAGAATCTCTCCCTCAGGCATTGTAACAGAATTATCACCCTCAGGCATACGAAGTGTCACCCTCAGGCACAGAATTCAATCCCTCAGGCACGAAAGGTTTCCCTCAGGCGGAATAATGACAGCCCTCAGGCTAATACAGTCACGCCCTCAGGCTAATATAGTCACGCCCTCAGGCTAATATAGTCACGCCCTCAAGCTAATATAGGTAACCGAGACATGCCCAACATATCAAAATGCAGTAAACAAGCAATTCCTCTCAAGGAAATTCTTACAATTACTACATTGAAGGCATACACTCGGGTATCCTGGCCAAACGGCTAAACAGAGAAACACACCCCCGGGGTGGTTCCGGATCCAAGAAATGATCCCAATCAGCATTTTATTATCAAAATTTAATCACCTATACAATTATAGGAATTAAATATAGCAACGGCCTCAGCCACACGACACCCCAACATGGGTTCGTGGCACGAAAACGCACAAAACACACGACAGTTGGAAAATGAACACAAAGCCACCTACCTCAAACGCCAACGAACGCTATACCCGAACGCCGACTCCAGAAACGCCCAAGAACAACGTAGATCTGATGAAGAACAAAAACCATTCAAATGTAAATAACTTACGTTAGGTGAAGAATTGGAAAGAACCAACCAAGGAGGTGGAAGCCCTTAACCGTGCGGTTCCAACGGGATCGTCCGAGACGGAATCGGATTCCAGCTGATGTCCCGACGGTTCTTCAAAGATCCGGCCTCCTCCTTTGGCTCCAAAACGGCTCAAACGCCTCCTCTGCCAAATGAGGAGGCTACTGCCTATTTTAAGCCCGAAAAACAAAGTACACGGCGTGTACATCAAAGTACATGGCGTGTACTCCTTTCATTTAACTGTTCATTTGGTGGCACCGCCACACTGTTCATCTGCCGACAAGAGTACACGACATGTACTCCCAAGTACACGGTGTGTACTGCCGCCCAGCTGGCAGCGACTCCACCACCTTACTTTTTACCCTGCCGACTGACTACACGACGTGTAAAGGACCTCTACACGACGTGTAGTCGGTTCGTACACCCTCTGTCGCCGGCGAGGCTACACACCCTGTGTACTTATCCCAGCACGGCCAAAAGTACATGGTGTGTGGAAAAATACACGGCATGTAGTTTCAAAATTAGCATTCTTTTCCCATTTCCCATATTTTCTCAAAAACACTTAAGGAAAAGGAAAAAGAAGAAACCTATACCTCAAAAATAAGAACCGGGTTCTTACAAACTTCCCCCCCTTATAGAAATTCGTCCCCGAATTTCCCTTTCCAGGGTGGAAAAGATAAAGCTCAGAACAGTTCTGGCCACTGAGCACGTACGTCGGCCTCCCGCTCCCAGGTCTCATCCTGCACTCGGCCATGCTGCCATAGCACCCGTACGAGAGGAACTGACCGGCCTCAGAGAACCTTCATGCTCCTGCCTATGATACAGATCAGATGCTCCTCAAAGGACGCATCATGCTGAAGCTCAAGCTCCTCTGGCTGAAAGGTGTGAGATGGGTCTAAATGGTAGTGACGCAACTGAGACACGTGGAAGACGTCGTTCATGGAGCGGTACCGCTGCGGTAACTGCAACCGATAGGCAACTAGCCCGACTCTCTCCAGAATCTCAAATAGTCCCACATACCTCAGTGAAATCTTACCCTGTCTCCTGATCCGTTTGTGTCCCAGCCTTGGCGAAACACAAAAGAAAACCAGATCCCTGACCATGAACTCCAAAGGTCATCTACGACGATCAGCATAAGACTTCTGACGAGACTGCGCGGTAGCCATCCACTTCTGAATCAACTGGACCTGCTCAGATGTCTCCTGCACGAGTTGTGTCCCCAGTAAAGCTGCCTCACCTGCCTCTAACCAGCACAAAGGTGATCGGCATGACCTACCATATAAAGACTCGCATGGTGCCATCTCAATAGTCACTTGAAAGCTATTGTTATAGTAAAACTCGACTAAGGGTATATGCTTCTCCCAAGAGCCCCCATAGTCTAGGATGCATGCACGCAGCATGTCCTCTAGCACCTGTATCGTCCGCTCTGACTGGCCATCTGTCTGAGGGTGGTATGCTGTGCTCAGGAGCACCTGTGTACCCAGTGCCCTCTAAAAACTCTGCCAGAAACGAGACGTGAAGCGGGCGTCCCTATCTGAAATGATAGAACGAGGGATCCCATGAAGACGTACGATCTCTCGTATATACAGCCTTCCGAGCTCGTCCACACCAAAGGTCTCCTTGATCGGCAAGAAGTGAGCTACCTTCGTGAGTCTGTCCACAACAACACACACGGCGTCATTTCCTCAAGGTGACCTTGGCAAACCCGTCACGAAATCCATCGCGAGATCATCCCATTTCCACTCTGAAATGGGTAACTGCTGTAACAGCCCAACTGGTCTCTGGTTCTCTACCTTCACCTACTGACAGGTGGAACACCTCGTGACAAAACCGGCTATCTCTCTTTTCATACCCGGCCACCAATACTGATGTCTCAAGTCATGGTACATCTTGGTAACCCCGGGATGAACTGCCCAAGCTGAAGCATGAAACTCCCTCATCAGCTCCTCATGTATATCCCTTGGAACCCATACTCGTCCATGGAAACGCAAAACCTCGTCATCGTCTATCGCCCAACCGGGAGGAGGGTCCTCACTTGCCACCGAATCCTGTAGAACTAGGCCTTGTGAAACCGATAGCTTCCTCATCCTCACTCTGTCCAGGAGGGTAGAAGTCACAGCTAACGAGGAAATATAAGTCTTCCCCTGACTATCATGCACCTTCAGATGCATCTCAGAGAACAAATCCATAAGCTTCCACTCACCACTGGCCTCTTGCACTGCCTGTATTTGAGTCTTCCTGCTCAGTGCATCGGCTATTGCATTACCTTTACCATTAGTATAGGCAAGTTCAAAATCGAGGGACTGCAGGTACTCAACCCACCTTCTCTGCCTCAGATTCAGGTCACGCTGTGTAAAGATATACTTGAGGCTTTTTTGGTCGGTGAAAACCACAAAATGCTCCCCCAATAGATAGTGCCTCCAACAGCGCAACACATGCACAACTGCAGCCAACTCGAGATCATGCGTTGGGTAATTCCTCTCATGTGGCCTCAACTGCCGAGACCCATACGCCACAACTCGGTCGCCCTGCATCAGAACGGCCCCCAGCCCAATCCCTGATGCATCCCAGTAAACTATATAGCTCTTCCCCTGCTCTGGGAGTATCAGGATCGGTGCTGATGTCAGCCTTCCCTTCAGGTCTAGAAAAGTTGTCTCACAAGCTTCTGACCAAACGAACTTCACACCCTTCTTAGTCTGACCTGTCAACGGTGCTGCTAAGTGGGAGAAGTCATGTATGAAGCGCCTATAGTAACCAGCCAGCCCTAAGAAACTCTGTATCTCAAACATGTTCTTAGGATGATCCTAGGAAACTACTACTCTCGCCTTCTCTGGGTCCACTGCAACTCCTGCCTCTGAGATGATATGACCCAGGAAGTGAATTTGGTCCATCCAAAAGTGGCACTTCGAGAGCTTAGCATATAACCGATGCTCTCTCAATGTACTCAATACGATCTCAAGATGGGTGGCATGGTCGTGTCGAGTGTGAGAGTACACCAAGATGTCGTCCATGAATACTACCACAAATGAATCAAGATAAGGATGGAACACACGATTCATCAGAGCCATGAAAACTGCTGGCGCGTTCGTCAGTCCGAACGGCATAACCGTATACTCATATAGACCATACCTACTCCTAAAAGCTGTGAGAGGTATATCAGATGGTGTAACGCGCATCTGATGATATCCGGAACTCAGGTCAATCTTTGAGAACACTTGTGCTCCACGAAGCTGATCAAACAGATCATCAATCCTCAGCAAGGGATATCGGTTCTTAACCATCAACTGGTTCAGCTTTCAATAATCCACACAAAGCCTAAGGGTACCATCCGCCTTCTTCGCAAAAAGGACCGGAGAACCCCGAGGAGAAGTACTGGGTCGGATAAAACCCTTCGCATGTAGCTCTTCTAACTACCTCTTGAGCTCCTGCAACTTAGGCGTGGCCATCTTATAAGGAGGAATGGACATTGGTACTGCTCCTGGCACAAGCTCGATAGAGAAATCCACCTCACGCACCAGAGGTAGACCTGAAAAGTCGTCCGAGAAGACATCCCTGAAACGATCGACAACTGGAGGGAAATCCGTCTGACAAGTTCCCTGGTCATCCAGATATAAGCTCCCAATCTGGGCTGTGACTCCACCTCACCCATGATGATCTAGTCCAGCTCGACTCGCCTGAACATCCCACTTTCCCTTGTATAGAAACTCCCCGCCCTCTGGTGACGTGAAATGCACCCTACGACGATAGCAGTCTACAAAGGCTCGAAAGGGAACCAACCAGTCCATCCCGAGAATGACGTCATAACTCGTCATCTCCAGGACATAGAGGTCCCAAAGGAAGTGAAACCCTCCAACCTCAAGGGGGCACTCCTTGCACTGACGCACACCAGCCGTTATCATCCCCAACGGAGTGTCTAGCGTCAAGATATCAGAAGAAGTAGAAACACAGAGCCCAAGGCTCTCCACCATGGGTACAGATATAAAACTATGTGTAGCACCCGTATCAAAAAGTACGGAAGACAAGACAGAAGCCACTAGAATAGTACCTCTGACTGTCGAAGGTCCGGGATCCTGCTCCTGCTGGGTCTGTTGCACTGCATATGCCTTCCCAGTTCTGCGGCCCTGCGACACAGCCTGTCTACCCTGAGCTGTCCCACCTTGCTGCCTCTGTGATCCTGGTGTCTGGCTACCATGGCCACAACCACCATCTCTGCCTGCATGCCCTGACGTATTCCAGTTCCCTGACTGGTAAGAAGCCACTGGTCCTGCTCCCGCATGCGGAGTCTGCACAGAACCCCTCTCACTAGCCACTGGTAGAACCACCCTGCAAAAGCACTGCAGATGACCCATCTTGCCACAAGATCGGCACTCCACTAGGTATCGTGGACACTGCGGCCTCTTGTGCCCCTCTCTGCCACACTGGTAGCACCTGATCGGGCCACCTGAAGAAGTTGTCTGGCTGGTACTACCACCCTGAGAGAAGTCCATCTGTCTCTTCCTCTTGCCAGCAGAAATAAAACCAGTAACTGGTGTTGAACCGCCCTGGCCCACACACCACTAGATTCTCGCAGGTTCCTCTCTGTAATCAACGCCTGATTCACAATAGCGTGTACAGTAGGAAACCTGAAAACATTCACCAGCGCTCGGATGTCATACCAAAGACCATCCTCAAAACTTCTGGCTCTCAGCGTCTCATCACCCACCAGCACAGGTGAAAAGCGCTGAAGCTCTGTAAAACGATCAGAATAGTCCATCACCGACATAGCGCCCTACTGCAGATTCATGAACTCTCGAGCTCTATCTTCCCTCAGTGTATCGAGAAAGAAGAAGTCATAGAAGACTGTCTGAAAATCCTCCCACGCCATGTCCCTGTGATGCTATGACTGGGTGGTAACATCCCACCACCTCTTGGCGGAATCACGCAGCATGTAAGTCGCAAGCTTGACCCTCCACCCTGGAGGCATCTCAAGATACTCTAAAATAGTCTGCATCGATCCTAGCCAAGACTCTGCAGCCTGTGGTCCGCCATCCCTTGAAAACGTAGGAGGATGCTGCTGCTGAAAAATACGCGTCAGCTCGGCCATAGATGTGGCAGCCTGCGGTGCTCCCTGAAAGGTCTGCATGAACCACAATAAGCCTTCACGGAACTGCGCCTCCACGCCTGTGTCCAGTGTAACAGATGGTGTCGCATCTGGCTCTACTGGTGGATCCACTGGTAGACCATGGACCACCATCTCCGGAGTATAATCGTCGCTGCTCTCTTGGTGAACAACTCGCGGTCGTCTAGGCTGCATGACCCTTCAAAAGCACACCTCAGATTCAAGATTATTAAGACTGAAATGAAGGAACCACAAAGGAAGAAGAGGAAGAAGGAGTTTCTAAATTTTCAAAACAAGCCTACATGGCGTGTACAATGACTACACGACGTGTACTTGAATTCCCTTCCCCTGCCCGGGTCCTTCAACACGGCTAAGCCACACGACTCCCGTTAAACAAAACCACACGGCGTGTACCTAATCTACACGGGGTGTATGGTGTTATTTTCCAACTGCCCGTGCCATTTGTGACACGGCCGACTACTCGGATTACACTAAACGGCATGTTACACCCACCCACGGCGTTTACACCATCTCGTTTCCGAGTCACACAGTTAAGTCCACACGGTCTGTCCTGGGACAAGACTACACGGCGTGTCCCAACAGTACACGGCGTGTTCCGGGAGAGGTGACACCGGCCCGTGTTGTTAGTTACACGGCCGAGTCCCCAGGTCACACTACACGGCGTGTTCATTATTGCCACGACGTGTTTTACCCAAGCCTTTCTCTACCCCGGGTCACCCTCCAGACGGTTTGTGACACGGGATGAGGCTACACGGCGTGTACTCATGGTACACGGCGTGTACTCAAAAAGTTCATTTTCCTTCCTGAACAGAAGAACATACACGGCGTGTATAAAAATACTACATGGCGTGTATACTGGTTTTCCGGACAGTATGCCTCGGAAACTTCCCCAGAACTCAGAAAACACTGAAAAACAACACCTAAGTGTCAAATTCTGACCCGTGAGGGCCCATACTCCCCACGAATCAAATTTTGACAGCTTATCTGTGTTATAACAAAATAAACAATCAATGATCCACCAAATTCTGTTCAATGGGGGCCCATACTCCCTAAAAACCAAAGTTTGGCATCTATTCTATATCCAGTTCACATAAAAATTACCCTATCAAACAACAGGTATTTTTATCAGTGCAGCTATCACAACAGCATGCCTTTCTAGCACAGCAACTATCACAACAACATGAAATTTCTAATGCACCTACATGGCATGGAAACTATGCATGACATGTGTTATCTAGAATGTGCCTATATGATGCATGTGATGTCATACCCTCATCTCATCGGGTTGCAACTAAAGAGAACCCATAGATAAATGTAACAGCACAATACAAGTGTGTCACCCAACAGTGAAAACATGACAACCGTAAAATTGCAAACTCAGAAGAATTGCAAAATATGAGGCATACTTGCTTTTCCCTGTACACGGGTTAGCTACGCCCGGGCACAGCTTATTACCAACTAACTTTCGTCATATCCCTGACTACGTCTCCAAATAGTAAGTCAAAGAAAAGAAACTCCTCTGATACCACTTTGTAACGTCCCGGTCTCGGGTGCCACGCAACGGGTGCCCCGAGCCCGGTTCACCACATGACCTCAAGCACATTTCCCCAAACGCCAGAGGCTGCCGACTAGCAGCGAGGGCCCATGTCTGATAGTGGGGAAACTATGCCCTCATTTGTCAAAGTGTAGTGGAGCGGAATAATAAAATAAGCATACAACAAACAGCGGAAGCAGTAAACACACACAACTGGAATAAACTACAGTAGGGGATATAACCAACAGTATATGAATGATGATACTACATGTTTCAAATTCTAAGAAAACAGCCAGAACATGTTATACATCACTGTGATACAACCAAAAGAAAAGTACAACAAAACGAGTAAATATCTGGCAGCGGCATCGCGAGCCTAGGCTCGGCCCCATGCCCTCCTACTCCACAACAACAGTCAAGTACCTATATAGGGACTCTTGTCCCTATCCACACCTACAGAAATGTAATCTGTTTGGGCCAAAAAGCATGACCCAAACAGGGTGTGAGAAATATATCTCAGTAGGCACCCACCAAAGGCCCGTTCCCAACTGCGTGTAAGCATGCAATAATAGTGTGGAATAGTAAAATGAAATAAAGTAAGCAGTACTCAAAAGTAACTAAGTTAACAATTAAATTTCCATTTTATTATTCATTTAATTTATTTAATTTAGTATCGTTCTGTGCTCAACAACACCACGCCCTCAGGCCAACCAGTATCTCGCCCTCAGGCTAATATAGTGAACCACGCCCTCAGGATATACAGAATCTCTCCCTCAGGCATTATAACAGAATTCTCACCCTCAGGCATACGAAGTTTCGCCCTCAGGCACATAAGTCAAGCCCTCAGGAACGAAAGGTTTCCCTCAGGTGGAATAACGACAGCCCTCGGGCTAATACAGTCACACCCTTAGGCTAATATAGTTACGCCCTCAGGCTAATATAGTCACGCCCTCAAGCTAATATAGGTAACCGGGCCATGCCCAACATATCAAAATACAGTAAACAAGCAATTCCTCTCAAGGCAATTCTTACAATTACTGCCTTGAAGGCATACCCTCGGGTATCCTGGCCAAATGGCTAAACAAGGAAACACACCCCCGGGGTGGTTCCGGATCCAAGCAATGATCCCAATAAGAATTTTATTATCAAAATTTAATCACCTATGAAATTCTAGGCATTAAATATAGCAACGGGCTCAGCCACACGACTCCCCAACATGGGTTTGTGGCACGAAAACGCACAAAACACACGACAGTTGGAAAATGAACACAAAGCCACCTACCTCAAATGCCAACGAACGGTATACCCGAACGCCGAGTCCAGAAACACCCAAGAACGACGTAGATATGACAAAGAACAAAAACCATTCAAACGTAAATAACTTACGTTAGGTGAATAATTGGCAAGAACCAACCAAGGAGGTGGAATCCCTTACCCGTGCGGTTCCAACGGGATCGTCTGAGACGGAATCGGATTCCAGACGAACGCCCGACGGTTCTTCAAAGATCGGGCCTCCTCCTTTGGCTCCAAAACGGCTCAAATGCCTCCTCTACCAAATGAGGAGGCTACTGCCTGTTTTAAGACCGAAAAACAAAGTACACGGCGTGTACTTCAAAGTACACGGTGTGTACTCCTTTCATTTAACTGTTCATTTGGCGGCACCACCACATTGTTCATCTGCCGACAAGAGTACACGGCATGTACTCCCAAGTACACGACGTGTACTGCCGCCTAGCTGGCGGCGACTCCACCGCCTTACTTTTTACCCTACCGACTGACTACACGGCATGTAAAGGACCTCTACACAACGTGTAGTCGGTTCCTACACCCTCTGTCACTGGCAAGGCTACACGCCCTGTGTACTTATCCCAACACGGCCAAAAGTACACGACGTGTGGAAAAATACACGGCGTGTAGTTTCAAAATTTAGCATTCTTTTCCCATTTCCCATATTTTCTAAAAAACACTTAAAGAAAAGGAAAAAGAAGAAACTCGTACCTCAAAAATAAGAACCGAGTTCTTACAGTATCATTTTTGAAACCTTTTATAAAAATGGAACTCTTTGTGTGAATAGTTTATGGGAAAATTGTGTCATTTATTGGTCTACAAACCTTTTCAACCAACCATGAAGTGTGAAAATTTCTTACTTAATAGAAGGTAAATATAAGTTAGGTTATATTTTATCTACTTTCTTAATTGATTTTTCCATAAATTCATTCCTGATCTGATCTATTTCATTACTTTACCATATTGAACTATGTGTGTGTACCTATTATCAGACTGTTGTACGCCATAAAAAATGGGTTGTGTCTTGTCCAGGTCCAAAACCACCATTAATCGACTTTATATATTTTAATAACTATTACAATTAGTGTCATGAGGAGATCAAACATGGGTTGAGAGAAGAGTGTGAGATTTTTTCCAAGTGAAACATTTGAAAAAAATAATAAATAAGGGGAGTGATGAAAATGTACAACATGTGGAGATATCGAGGTCAAGAGCTTATGGTTTGACTTCTAGGAATGATTAAGTGAGTGAGTCTTGAAATTTTATTACAAAGGATGTAGGGAAGGTTCGGTGGAAAGGATCATGTAAGTAGACAATTTTTAAAATAACTTATATTTACTTGATAGAAAGTGGAAAGAATAGAATGAAACAGTTTTCACACACACAAGTGGATAATTAATGAAATGATTAAATTTTGAATTATTTTCTTCTATTGTTATCATGCATCTATTGGAATTTCATTCTGATACAATTTTTGAGATGTCTTTTTTCATGATCACTAAGAATAACTCCTCAATGTAATTTTTGATTTTATTATATTTCTACCAGGAAATACATTTTAATTAAATGTTAAATCTTTATAATATTGGAAATATCTACATGAATAATTTTTAGAAATATTTCTTTTCCTAGTAGAGAAAATATCTACGTTTGGGGGTGTGGTCGCACCGCGATTCACTATTTCATTTTCACCAGTACACCACTGTACTAAACAAGTTTTGTATTGAAAATTATAAAAATAATAATAAATTTCATTTCATATTTGATTCAATTATTTTTTATCTATGTTAAAAGGGTTTATGATACTTTTTTTTGATAATATCATTGAATGTGGAGGTGATTTGGAGGGCTTGTGATGAAGTTTAAGAAAAATGGTCCAAACTGTACCAGATTCAAGCACACCAGTTGAAAAAATGCACACTGATACTAAATCGTGAATCCAAATGGTCTTGTATTTTGTGGGATGGTCTGAAATTAAATTTTCTACAATTCATATACAGAATCCCAAGCCTCATTCGATTATCTGGTGGCCCATACAGACTAATCTATCCAGAACACTGAATCTGCACGAAGTCAAAATTGGTGTTTTGTGACCTATCCATATCTCGAGATTTAGGTTTCTAAATTAAGAAAAAAAATTAGTGGAGATATTAAATAAGTGGGGAAACAATTTTTTAGTTTTTCCCTAAGTGAGATAAGAAAATCTACTCATCAAAAAACATGATCTAAGTGGTTTTAAGAAATCTGTGTGCCCAAAACCACCTTACACTTTGCCTATAAAATGGAACCTTGGGCTCCTCATTTGAAAGTTTAGCCAGGAGGAAAAAATATAGTATTTTATATACCCAAAGGAGTCCTATCATAATCCAAGAAGTTCTAGAGGACCCTATCTTCATAAGGGGATCAATGATTAAGGAAAAGTTTCACCTGAACCTCCTCCTCCTCTCGATGGCGAGCTAAATAGTGGACGAGCATTTTGAGGGGGATACACATACTTAAGAGGGAGTTCTGACACTTTTTATTATACTACGTTTGTGTAACTTTTGTGTCAAATATTTCAATTATGTTTAATTTTGATGTTCTACTCCTCTGAATATATATTTTTTGTTATAATTAAGTGAAACACTTTTTATTTCAATACCAATTGAGTTGAGATTTAAAGTGGTAATCTTGGGTTATTCCAATTGGACAAGATAGGAATCCTCTTTCTCTCACACATACATAAGATTTTAGTATGCTTTTGTATCCATTTTTCTATGTTTTAGAACCAAACTTGACAACATTATTTTTCTCTCAAGGGGTGACTCTTTGATCATCGTTTTAAGAGGAAAGAGGGAAGTTGAGATCTTTAAAACCCTCAACCAAAGTATTACATTAAACCATATACAATTTTCAGAACAATGAACTATCCAATATGTGTAGTGAAATTGAAATGATATCCTTCTATCATCATTATAAAACACCACCTTTATCAACTATTAAACTCTTTAAATCAAGTCATTTTCACAAAACTATTTTCAAAACCACCCCCTTTTTAGTTCCTTTTTTATAAAAAAAATCACACTATAAACCACCAAATCTCCTTGAAAGACAACCTAGGGTCTTTCTTATAATATAAATCAAACTTAAAATAATAATCAATTTGATGTATGATGACAATTTGTTCACCATCCATTCCCGTTATGATTTTTCCATTACCTATGGCATGAACACTTTCAATGAAAATTCCAAGTCTTTTTGGATAATATAACCATCCATCTTCGTTCACAAAAAACTGAAATCTATCCCATAAAAATTTTTAATTTGAACCTTGATATCTTTTATTATTATCCTTTCAAATATAGTAACACCCACTAAAAATAAAAAACATCTGAGTTAGAGATAATGTTACCTAATCTATTATAGAGTGAACCAATGAGCCTCTAATAACATCTTATTTGATACCAATTTTTGAAAATAATGTTCCAATATTCAACCATTAGAAGTAATATCACCAATACTAATAATGCGAAAAAAATTATCCAGAAGGAACTCTCATAATAATCAGTATATCATAACTAGAAATAATAACCTCAGGTTAATCACCATAATGAGTTTCACTTACTCTATAACATTCACTCATAAGATACCAATCATTTAAGAAATTAGGGAAAAAACTAGAAGGGACATAGGAGTTTTATGTGTTTTAGACTTTGAGTCGTATATCTATGGGAGAAACATTTCAGTATTTCATTTCATTAGAAGTAAAATTTGTTTAAAATCACTATGACTTAGTATCCATATAGATCACTAAATTTAATGATCACACAACACATCAACATGTGGTACCACCCACATTACATATTGGATCCCAATCGATCAATTGGTTACACTGACCTCCAATATATGTTGGGGTACAACCATTCTCAACATTGACTATCAATCTTGTGTTTCACTAACTAGGTTGGATGATAACATTTGTATATGAAACCATGGCCCTTCCAATCACATAAGTGGATCTTAGTGTTAACTGTCTTTTAAAAAACCATCATCCAGTGAATTGAACACTATAAATTCACATCTATAAAACAATTTCCTATCGACTACACCATTATTGACCACTAAATTCCCATTTACACTTACTTTAAAATACCAAAATATCTTCTAGAGTTCCTCCTTCTAGTTTCTTTAATCCTGTAATTGAAGAAACTTAAAAATACTAACAATATGACCACTGTTCATTAACTTTTAGTGAGATGTCAGTGGGGGAATATGTGATAAGTTTTTCTATTTAGTTTAATATTGACAATGTTTATGCGATCATATTGATTAGTGAGTGGATTCCTATAAGAATATAGTTTGAAAAAATATTTTTCATCATCTAATGAAATTTTGTTAATGACATAAATAAATTATTAGATAATTCATTTGGTTTCTATAGGGATGAAAATCCATGTGTTATAAATATTGTTGTCTATATCTTAGTGATAATTCATGGATGTGAAAAAATGTAGGATAGTTTATTTTACTGGCTCAAGTGATGATCCATGCTATAAGTATTTATTTACCTTAAGTAGAAAAAGTATGTTATGAAACATTGTAAGTGAATATTCATTGTTATTTAGATAATAATTTCCATGTAAAATTAAATTATCATGTACCTTTTTTCTATTTTCGTATTGGTAAATTAGATCACTCTAATAATTATCCTATCAAGCACTATTAACTGATTCCATTACAAAGGTATAAAACATATTTTTCTTTCTTCAAGGTGTGGAACTTTTAATTTGGAACTGTAAAAGAGGATGATAATTTTGAGTGATTTTTTAAATTTCAATGGATATAATTCTGACCTACTAATGAGATCTTATGGAATTTCAGTTAGTGGTCATTTTTTCCTGAAAGAGGAATTAATTATTGATGTTGATAAGTTTATTTGGGCGAGTTATCATGTGGATGAGTTAGTGAAGGTGCATCGAGAATAACTTGACTGAGTTTGGTTAACTATTGAGTTGAGTTTTATTGTAAAATTATTAACTAGTAGATTCATTGTGATCAAATATGTTATGATTAAAACATTGATCATTTTTGTTAAAGTTGGTAATATTTACATTCTTTTCATGTGGTTAATGGATGAATGTATTAATAAATAAGTGAAAGTATTTATCATGTCTCATATATTATATTGGTATTTTTTTGATTTTTATGGTATGAATTTTTAATATTTTTTATTGTTTTTTATCAAGTATCTTCTATATGGGAGTAAAAAATAATATATTTTCCCTATTATATGTTCGATGGTTTCTACACTGGAGAAAAGATTTTTATGGATATGTATTTTATTAAATACATGATTTATAAAGAATGATGTTTTGTCTTCTATTCATATTATAAGTTCAATTTCTCTTGAATGTAATCTTATGATGATTCATTCAGATTTAAAACTTATTTTGATATTATTTCATAATATTTTGGGATTCTTTGTAGAAAATTTATTTAATCTACTTTATTTCATTGTTATTCCCATTTATGTGTTGATGGTTGTATAAAAATTACTTTATTTCTAAAATCAATGATTTAGAGGGATGGATGTATTGAACAAGATGTCTATGGTTTATTTTATTTATGAGGTTTAAACTTTTAATGTTAGGAGAGAGTAATAATATGGGTTTTTATGGGAATAACTTTGTATGTAGTTGGAATATCACACCCTCTTTAGTTATATTATAATTTTTATCACTTATTTTAATTAAATGAATTACACCATGAGAGGTTTTGTGATTAATATTAATTTTTAGTAAAAAATTTAAATTTTTAATTTCATCCTTGATGGAGAGTCATATTGAAAAACATAATTCGTTATTTATTCTAAAATTTTAAGTTTCCATTGGGTCAATATTTTTGTAAATTTTTATCAATGTTTGAGTATTTGGTATCTTTGGTGAGATTTTTTTAAAATAAATAAAATTTACTAGAAATATTATTTTTAATAAAATAATAATTTAAAAAATTATAATTTAAATGAATTAAAATAAATATAGGGGTAGATTATTCTCTTGACATAGAGGCTAAAACTAGAGATATGGAGTTCGTTGTAGAATGTGGATTTGACGATGAATAGGTATGGTACTTTGATCCTTTATCACTCATTTGATAATTCCAAAGGCCTTGTTATCCAATTTATTCTATCTTTCTACAATTAATTAATTTAATAATGATAATAATTTATTTTAATGATTAATCATGGAAAAACACATAGAATTTGGAGTAACATAAATTTGACTTACAGATTGAGTTCATTCTTGGAGAAGAATTTGAATATCCAAAGATTCTCTATAATATTTTAATTTGAAAGCCTAAAATTCACTATTTAAGGTTGATATATTCTCATTATATGTATTAATGAAATTATAATAACATTAATTTTGTGAAATATATATTTATAGTTTTAGAGATATTCTAGAGAGATGTTTAAATGTGTTTTTTGATTATTTTTTAGAATAAATTATACCTATGAAGAATATAGTTTCAAATGATATACCATTGTTTATATTAGGATTAGATAAACATAATGATACCAATAATATGATAATATAACATATGTATTGAAAGTTATGAAATAGAAAATTTTCAATCATTATCACCTTTTATCAAACTTTTGATGGTTTCTTTGTTTGATTCATGTTCCAAAAGTTATATGTAAATGATAATCATGATGAGTAGGGGATATATTATAAATTTAGTGGTCATTGAATTCTTTATCTCTCTAGGTTTCTATCATGGGTGGAGATAGTGGAAATGGTTGGTAGTGGCATCATAGAGGAAAAAAAACCATCCGATTAGAAATTGGATTGTTGCAGAAGGGATACATATCCCTTTCTTTATTCATATGATATATAGGTAGAGGGTTACTAAAATTCATACGAACCATCTATTGGATGCTGATTTACATAGACATATGGCTATTCACAATAATGAAAAAATGTGTGGTGTGGGAATGAGATGTGTGGGTGATTCCATACTTATAAACAGATTGAACGATTATGGTTCAGTGGGAGAAATTGTGTATAATTAATGGAATGAAATCATTCAATCCATTAAATCATTAGATCTCATGTTTTATGTTTCAATAGAATAATAAATTCTTGAAACTACATATATAAGTGCGTGTTTGTTCCATGTGTCACCATCTCATTCATGAAAAACTTACAAGGTTCATGGGGGAATATACACTATCTAAATTTGATGATAAAATATCTATTGGACTGGTATTGGAATCCCAAAACTAATTTAACTTTTTTAGATCATTTTTATAAAATTTGGTTGAAAAAATTATATAATTTTAATTAAAGACTTGTTAGAATCTTATGATGGATTTGATTCATGTTAGTATTTATAGAATTACTATATTTTTTGACATCATTAAACTATGGTAGAGAATTTGACTTCTTAATGTGATAATGACATTTATTTTATATCCATATGAATTATTCAAATATAAAAAAGGTACAACTATTATTATTAATTAATAAAAAATATATATTGATTTATTGATAAATTTAAAAAAAAAAGAATTACCTTGTTATTATGGATTATCACTGAAGGATGATCTTAATGATAATGAGAATTAATTCAACGGGAATTTTATTAATGTATATTATTTAATTTAAATAAATTATAAATAATTAAGTTAATTATTATTTGGTTGAAACTCATACATGTTAATAGAATTAAATATAAATATAGATCAGAATGAGAAACCATTAAATCCTTTAATGAATTTCATTAGTATATTTTGACAACATTATAAGTACTGGTTAAATTCATTATAATTATTGATTTTTATGTGAAAAATTTTATACATGGAAATAATTAATGTAATTAATTTGAAATTAAATATGTTATACCTGAATTATTGATGGAAATGGAAGAAAATTATAATAATATTTATATCAATGAATTATAAAAGTTTTAAGGGTGTGTTGAAAATTAAAAGAATAAAGGGAATTATCAATAAATTTTAGATAATATCCATTTGACATAAGATTTTAAAAACATAATAAAATATTATTATGTTATTTAATTTAATGTATGGAAGTGATTTTAATAATGGGTTGAAATTGAAGAGAATATATTTAATATTAAATTTCTGTAAAATGGAGTTACCATGAGATTTACAAAAATATTATAGTGAATGAAGGGAATGGATTAATTTATAATGTAAAAGTAATCAATTTAAAGTACTTGGTAACTTTATATGGTGTTACTATGATAAAACTCTAGAGAGTTATCTTGTAAAAAAATACATTTATATATGTTATTTATTAAAACAATTCATATGAACTACATTGAAGAGTTAAATACTAGTAATATGAACCATGAAAGAAAGGAATAATATGTTTAATAATGATAAATATGTATTCCTAGGAATGATAGAATAATCCTATGATAATGTTTTTGAGTATATTAAGGTTGATGTGTAATTAATATGGAGAAAATAAAGAATGATAACATAAACCAAGTTAATGAAGGTGGTGGAATATTCTTGATATTATTCAGATAATCTATATTAACATTACAAAATATAGTGCCAATACCTTAGGTAACTTTATATGAGGTGGATGTGATATATGATGTATATATTAATAATGGTTACGTTATGATGTGTTTATATGAAATAATCCAATAATATTTATTTCTTATTTTATTTTAAATTAGTTAAGGATGTTGAAATTGATGGATATATGACCTAAAGCCTATAAATATGTGATTTTTTCTAAGATGATATCATAATGTATGATATCAATATTTATATGGTATGATATATAGAAACTAAGGCATACCATATTTTTTAGTTTGGACATATCATAAATCAGGATATATTGATATCATGTCTCCACGAATTCCAGTTGTATTGTATGACTTAGCTAAATTATAATTCAATAATATAATAAATTATATGGTATCATTAATTGAAATACCTATGATTCATTTATGTTACCAAGCATTAAAAATTAATGTTCCAATTATATTCAAAATATAATATCATTAACACATAATATTCATGGAATAATTGAAACAAAATTTATGTATAAATGCATTAACAACAAAAACATTAGTCATATTTTATATAATTCATGATTAAAATAATATTTTGAAATGTTATGAGGTCTATATAAGGATTTCAAGAAGTTTATATTATGGTGTTTTGGGCCTTTCTAAGCCTCTTGTTGATTATCTCACTTGAAACTCTCTTCCTTATCATTCCTTATCTCTCAATACATGCTGACATATCTTGGATGTGAGGAGGATCCCACCCAAACATTGGGTGATTCAATCATCTCATGGATGTTGTGAGTGGGTACCCTAGACCCATATTATTTATGTACTTTTATTTCTATTACAAGTATATAGTTTGAAATATACATGTGTTTTTTCTTACCATAATAGTGTTGATACTTCTACCTCCACTATTTACGTGATAATATCTTAAGATTATTTATCATATCAAAAGGTTATAACAATCCCCAATTATAATGGGAAACACAAGATACTCTGAAAGTAATCCTTAAAATATTTCCTATAGTCTATATGAATTATACTGATGACACATAGATAATTTTTGACTATTAGTTGATGGGGGATTATAAGCATTGAGACTTCTCAAAAAGTTTTCACTTTGATATATATAGAAAATGAGATCATGAGGACTGATCCACCGATAGGAACACCACATGTTTCAGGTGTCATTTTTTGTTCCTATCTATGAACATGTGTATTAGTTTCATAACATAATATCATTATCAATGTGTACCATTTGATATCATACTTTTATGTAAGGTGAAGACCAAGACATTGAAGTCATGGTGAGGTTACTTGTGTTGGGTGTATCATTGGTGGTAGGACATTGGTTAAATAATAAAGATATAATTTTTCATTAATGAGTTAAGGAAGATATATCTCATTGTCCTAGGTTGACCAAAATGGTAGTGCCTCCATTAAATCCATTTCCATGGTACAATATGGTAATTTCATCTGGTAAGGTCAAAAAATATATAAAGCATAAAAAGTATGATGACACAAGTATGCATCCTACTTTATGAGATATCATAAGACAAATATATTATATTACATGGAGAATGTGCATAGAAGTTATTCATACCTATGAAATTACTTATCTCCTTAGGGACTATAATGGGTTGCTATAATCCACTCTTGGTCAGTGTGTTAGAATCACTGCCATCGAGATAAGGACCTAGAGGGTCACACACTAAGTGTATCCACAAGTTCTACATATTTTAATAAATAGGAGTTTAGGGTAAAGTGGTCCCAACCTACGGGGTCTATTAAAACTCTAAGTTTGAGTGATCACAAGTAGAAAAATAAATCATATTATTTATTTTTAGAATAGTAATGATTGAATTTATTTCTTAAGTTATTGATAATTTTTTTTATTATAAAATTGAATATGAGAAAATATAATTTTTTTAATGGATTTAATATGTTCAAGGTTCATTAAATTATTTGAGGTGATTACAGGCTAAGTAAATGGCTCACATTTTATCAAGTAACATGTTAAAGAGATAATAGTGGCTGATAAATTATTCATGACATTTATGAAAAGTTTAATTAAGTCATAACTGTGCATAATGGTCTTAAATGAATGTTATAACTTTCTAGGGACCAAAGTAAAAATTTTAAAGTATAACTTATGTATAAAAGCTCATTTAACCTCTCAAATAACGAACTAAACCATTTTCATTAATTTTGATCTCTCATACCCTCTCTCTCAAGTTCTATAGTGACAAACCAAATAAATAAAGGATGTATCAATGCCACCTTCTTAATAAAATATGAATTCTTTATGTGGTCAAAGTGATATTATAAAGCTCATAGATTTCTCATACTAGAACCTAATAATTTAAGATCATTGATCCAAGAACCCTAGTTAATGTTTGTATGATCTAGAAGATTCCTATCATAGCATATTCAAGAAAAAACACAGCAATGGTGAGAAAATAAACAGATTGGTTTCAAACAAACAAGGTAATGTTTACGGTTTCGTTCAATTTTATTTTGCATGCATAAATTTAATTCAATGTGATCCTTTGAGAAATCTGGGTAATAGATTTTGTGGATTCAGTTTTTTTAATATGAATATGAACAAAAAAATTTAAATTTTGTATTTTTCATGCTCTTTTTTCACCCTGGGTTCCTTAAACTGGTATTACAGAAAACATGTGATTACTTAAGTTGAAAAAATTTGAAATTTTGATTAAATTTTCTATTATTCAAAAGTAGGGTTCTAATACGGTCCCAACACAACTAATGGAGCATCAATCCAAGTTGGTACGACCAAGTTATGGTCAATCAAATACTAAAGGGTTTTAGGGATATATGTGATGGAAATTAACACATATATTTTAATATTAGATATATATGTGCATTTATCATCCTTTGATAAATAGAGGTCTATTTAGGCATTGAAAGAAGATTTTAGGAAGGAAAATTTTTCCATTTTTTTCTCAAAATTGAATGAGATAAAAAATAAAATAATAAAATAATAATAACCAAAGGTTTATTAACAAACCTTTCTAAAGGGACATGAACAAAACCCTTTAGGGGTTTATTTTTCTACCCTATTAATTAGGGTGGAGCATATGAAAATATATATTTTATATATAATAAATATTTTAATATGTTATATATATTATATATTAAAATATATTATATATATGTGTGTGTATGTATATATTGTTTGTGTCAATATATATATGTGTGTGTGTGTGTGGTTCCCTAAATTGGTATGTCCAACCACACCCCATCTCAGGCCAGACTAATTCACTTTGTGACAAGACTTCTCAACCTACCAAACTCATCACAAGCTCTAAATTATTAATTAAGGATCTCTTTAGGTTTAAACATACGTAAAATATTAGATAAAATTTTTGAAAATTTAATTTACTTTTATAGGATTTAATAAAATTATTTCGAGCATTGCTAGACAAATTGATAATTAATAGAAAACATTTTAATGCAATTTAAAGCATTAAAAATACACTTGAGTTGAATTTTAACAAATTTAATTTTTTATGCAATACAATTTCATATTGAATCATCATCATGAGCCTAGACAGACCCATGCATGTTTGGTTTATTATTTATTTAATTTGATTATTGTTTTTTGTTTTTTTAAATGAAATAGTTATTTTATTTTGATGATCTGTGTATCTTTCCAACACCATTAAATGAATAATCTTTTGTATTTTTAAATTTATGTGATAAAATGGAATTTCATATCCTTATTTCCTATCACCTATGTGTAAGTATACACTATAAAGATCAGAAGATATCATGACCAAGTGGTTTGAGTTGAGAGCCTACATAAACCATTATTCACTTGGTGGATTAACCAATATTTAAGGGATCACGATCATGTAATTATTTATTTATTTTATCATTTTAATGGTTTATTATTTTTTTAATGTATATTTATTACATGTGATCACATAGTATAAAAATAAACAAGCATGCATAGGTAAAACGAACATGTGTAGTGAATGTTTTCTATTTAAAGCATGATTATGTTGCTAGAGTGATTATATTGAATAGGTATGTTAAATAGAAAATTATTTCATTCATCGATATTAAATTATCAAATACCTTAAAGTAAATATTAAGTAATTAAATGTCTTATATCACTTGAATTTGAATACAATTGATTATTTGAGGTTCTCATCCACCCTAATTCAAGGTAACTCTTACTATCAAGGAGTTATTATAAGAGTGGTGGGTCAAATTAACTAAAGTTGGTAGTAAAGGAGTATCCATAGCTAGCTTCCAACAACATTAGAGGAAAATCATTGAGAATTATAAGGTAATACTTTGTGAGAGATGAGACTCTACTTAGTAGATCAAGGAGCCATGTGTTAATGTGGTTGAACTATAAAAATCCCACCTTAGACACTTGAAGTAGTGGTTATGACATAACATAGGCTATGAAGAGACTTTTAAGGATAATTTCCATTATAATACTAAATAAATTGAGTATTCTGAATCTATTAGTTTTGAAATACTAGGATTTTATAAAATAGTGTGGGACATTTAAAAATAATAATTTGAAAATTTCTTTTATTAATCAAGATAAAGTACTAATTTTCTTTGTTTATTTTCTATAGATAAAATGGAAACCACCATCAATTCAATATCACTGTGATAAATATTGGATAAAGAGAATATCATGACTGACCATAACTTCTGGGATTTTTACAAACACCTGTGAATAGTACTACAGCAAGAGAGAAAGATTTATGTTATGGAATCTCGTATTCCTGCTGAGCCTCTCAGGTATAGAGTAAGGTAGATAAATATAAATACACGAGGAAAACAAATGATGTCAAAACTGTTCAGTTCTTTATATTGTCACCTATATCTAGTGAGATGAAGAAAATTAATGAGGAAAAATATAATTTCCAAATTTTTTATAATCTCCAATAGTTATACTAGGAGATAGATTGATAATAAATATATGATATATCCAATTCATTTTATAGGTGTAGTATAGTAGAAGGGAATTAGGAAGGAACTCATGTAATCAATATGATTGGGCCCATTGGGAGACTAGAGTCCCTTGGGTTTAAACTAAACCAAGAAATAGAAACTGATCTCATTATTTCCTATTTATCACACAACTTATCAACATTAATTATTAATTATAATACGAATAACATGAATATGTCAGTCCCAGATTTTTTCATCTTATGTTCTCCATGAAGATAAGGATATGAAAAATTCCAATTCTTTGGTCCTTATAGTCAACAAGAAGAGGAAAGTCAAGGATAAAGTGTCAAGGGATAAGTCTAATTGAAAGACACTGATTCACCAAAATTTATAGAATCCAAAATTACAGAGGGAGTGAAATAACCAGAATTCAATCTTCTTTTCTTATGGAAATAAGGTCCAATATAAAAATAATTGTACAACTAGGATGGAGAATCATGGTGATGCTTCTACTTCACGTATATTTTTCCTGAAATTAAATTTTTCTATATCTATAAGCTTTTTATTGTATATTGTTTGTGAGTCACACAGTTTTATTAAAATACATGAACCAAGTAGATTCAATACAATTGAAAAAGGTGAATTAGATCTTCAAGTAAAAAATGGTGTGAGTCTAGATGTATTAGTAATGTGATATTACCATATTAATTTTCCTTATAGAATTGTTCTTATACTAAATAATTATTATTACGTACCATATATTACCAAAAAATAATCTCAATTTCAAACCCTTGGATTCTTGTCATGTTTATTTACAAGGTAAAATGACCAAATTACCTTTCAGTGGGAAAATTATAAGAGTAAAAGAACCATTGGAATTGGTTCTTATTGATGTATGTGGTCCATTTTCAAAAGAATAAATGGGTATTTTATCTTTCTTCATTTCATTTACCTATGACTATAGTAGATATGGATATATCAAATTAATTATGTATAATTTAGATTCTATTAGCATGTTAAAGAAATATCAAAATAAAGTAGAAAATCCACTTGGTAAGAATATTAAGAAACTCCATTTATACCATGGTGGGAGAGTATCTTAACCAATAATTCATTGATCATATAAAGGATCATGGAATAGTCTCCCAAATCAATCCTCTTTATACATATTAGTGTAATAGTGTTAGTAAAGGGAGGTATCTGACTCTTCTTGACATGATCAAATCGAAAATGAATCATGAAACTCTACCTTTATCCTTTTGGGGATATACAATGGAAAAATGGTATATACACTAAATTGAGTACCAACTAAAGTGGAATATGAGATTTCACATGTGTTGTGGCATGAAAATAAATTCATTCTATCACACATACGTATATTGAAGTGAAAGGTTTTTTTTCAAGACCATACCAAATGAAAAATTAGAATAATGGAGAACTAAATGCATATTTATAGGATATATTGGAAAAATAAAGTATATTAGATATATAAGAATTTATATATAAAGGTGATTTTAGTAATACATTATATATTTATATAAAGGGAACACATTTCCAATATAAATAGTGGGACAAATTTTGACTTTGTTGATGTTAATAATCCATATGCACAAGAGTTTCTATAAGAATGATCTATAAAAGAGATAGTGGGAGAGGATGATGTTCCCAAGATACAAATACAATGTAGGTCAACTTTAGAGGTAATACAATGAGATGGATATGTTTTCTTCATTGATATAGGTGACAAAATAATCCTATAGAATGATTAACCTATAACCTATGAGGAATAAATAGATATAAAAGAAACTACTAAATGAAGTCATGAATTCTAAAGTGGATTTCAATATTAAAATAAAGATTTTATATTGGTAGGCCCACCAAATGATGTAAAATATATTGAGTGAAAATGGGTATTCAAGAAATTTATGAACATGGATGGTCAAGTGAGTACATATAAGGAATGTCTAGTAGTGAAAGGTTCTAGGAAATGTTATGGCATCAAATATAAAGAAAACTTATCTCTAGTTGCAATGATAAATCCATAAGAATATTAATTGTAATATAAGAATTACATGATTAATAATTTTTTAAAATGGATTTCAAAAATTATTTTCTAAATGGAATGTTATTTTTAGATGTCTATATGACACAACACGAGGGGTTTATTATGTCTAAGAGTTACAATAAAGTATGCAAGCTACAAGGATCCATTTATGGATTTATGTAGGAATCATGATCATTCATTGTTTTTTTTATGATCCCATAATAATTTTTTGAATTAATAATGAAAGATATCCATTGGTCTATAAAAAGGTTAGTGGGAGTGCCATCATTTTCCTAGTATTATATGTTGATGAAATATTGTTAATTGAAACAAAGTGAAAGACATAAAATTAATGAATACTTGGTTAAATGAATGCTTATCCTTTAAAAAAATAGATGAAGTAGCCAAAATTCAAGAGATTAAGATTTATCAAGATATATATAAAAGGATTATTAGTCTAAGTTATATTATATATATTGATAAGGTACTCAAAAGGTACAATATTCAACAATCCAAGAGAGAATTATTGTCAATGTCACATGGTACAAATCACTCTATGAAAATGTTTTGATATAAATAGAAGGAGATTTATAGAATTACTAGAATATAATATAATTTAGTAGTGATATCTACCAAGTATTCCATTCTATGTACTAGGTTTGATGTTTCCTTTTTTGTAACAATATGGGGTAGATAACAATATAACCCCAAAGAGTGACATTGGGTAGCAGTAAGAAATATCTTAAAGTACATGAGATGTATAAAGGATATATTCTTGGTGTATAGAGGATATGAGGAACTAGTAGTGAGAGGATACAATGATACTATATTATATATAGATCATGATTATCTGAAATAATAGTCATGCTATATGTTTTCCTGAGTGGTAGTATAGTGATTTGGAGAAGCTTGAAGCAGCCAGTCATTACCAATTCCATAGAAGAATCCGAGTATATAGTAGCTTTTGATGAATCTAAGGAATCAGTATAGATACACATATTTATTTACAAGTTTGGTTTCATACCTAAATGTTTATACCCTGTTACAATATTCCATGATAATACTAAAATAGCGGTGCTAGGCAAGGATCCTAGGTCACAATAGAGAAAAAATCACACACTTTGGAAGTTTCAAATCTTGGGAGATTTTACTCATAGAGTTGAAGTCATAGTTATCATAGTAGTCATAGAGGATAACACTATAGCATCCCGCCTTTTTATGACATAAACTTTCATTACATTTTACAAAACTGAGGATCTTTAAGGTTTAGTGTCTTGGAAACCAGGAACTTTAAACATGAAAACATAAAACATTCTTCTAAAACACTTGAAAGGATTCTCCTCATATTCATCCTAGGTTCATTACTGCATCACATAACCTGGGTACATACATCAAAATAAAGGGTGAGAAAAAATCCCAGTAAGGGAAACAAAAGAAACATTTTACATGTGAACTTGAGATACTTCAATAAGGTCATGAAAAGAACTTTAAGGCATGAGAATGAAATCATGAGGCATATCATAATAAAAATAAAATTTTCATAACTTGAATATGTGGCTGAAAAATTTAATATTGACAATCATTTCGTTTCACCAAGGTCCATCCCCAAGGTGTCATTAAAAATTACCAAGGTTATTCACCAAGGTATCAGTCTAAAAAGTCATCTCTAGAGATTAAGTCTTTACCCAATGCATTGAAGCGCTATCTGGGCGCACCCTTGACATGTATTTATTATCATGTGAGCCACATATATCATCATAAATCATTTCATAAACAACCCATATATCATAAAATAAATGTGTTTCATTTCATAATCATAACATTTTAAAAACTGCTTTAAAGACATGATCTTTATGTCACTTTAAACCCACGGAAAGGGAAAGCGGGTTTCATGTATGTAAATACCAGAATTTAAAATAGAAAATTTTGATATATATGTGAATACACCTGTAGAAATAAGAGCTTTGAGTATTCACTTAATAACATAAAATAATTTTGATAAAAGAGAGAGGCATTTTGAGACGAAAATTCTGCAGCATAACGGCTACGTTTTGGGGTTTTTGAAAACATTGAAAAGAGAGGGGACATGAGTTAAACATTAATAAATAACCCATAAAATAGTATAGGGGAAGAATATAAAGGATTTAAGAACATGGTAATGAAATTTGAAAATATACCATATGAAATGAAGAACATGAAAGGAAGACAAAAATAAGATTTCTCTTATGAAAATTCGGCAGCCTAACAACGTTACATAAACTTCAACCAAAAATGAATTGATGAGATCAAATAGGGTCTCTCATAATATGAACATAAAATATCATTATGATATATATAGAGATCATACCCCAACATAATAAAAAGTAACTTGAAGACTTGACATGGAATTAGAACTTTGAAAAGGGAGAAAGGTGCAAGGACCACTTAAAAATTCGGCAGCCTAACGACGCAACTTAAACTTCAAAATACTGAATTGAAGAGATCAAATGGGGTCTCCCATCATATGGTAATAAAAGATAAGTATGATATATATTGAGATCATACCCCAACATAACAAAAAGGAACTTGAAATAATTGACATGAAAGTAGAACTTCAAAACGAGAAGGGTGAAGAACCACTTAAAAATTCGGCAGCCTAACGGCGCCACTTAAAACTTCAAAATAATGAATTGAAGAGATCAAATGGGTTATATCATCATATGGTCATAAAAGATCAGTATGATATATATAGAGATCATACCCCAACATAACAAAAAGGAACTTGAAAGAATTGACATGAAAGTAGAACTTCAAAACGAGAAGGGTGAAAAACCACTTAAAAATTCGACAGCCTAACGGCGCCACTTAAAACTTCAAAATAATGAATTGAAGAGATCAAATGGGGTATCTCATCATATGGTCATAATAGATCATTATGATAGATATAGATATCATACCCCAACATAACAAAAAGGAACTTGAAAGAATTGACATGAAAGTAGAACTTCAAAACGAGAAGGGTGAAGAACCACTTAAAAATTCGGCAGCCTAACGGCGCCACTTAAAACTTCATAATATTTAATTGAAGAGATAAAATGGGGTATCACATCATATGAGCATGAAAATATCAGTATGATAAATTTAGAGACCATACCCCAACATAATAAAAAGGAACTTGAAATACTTTACTTGAAAATAGATCTTGAAAAATGAGAAGGGAGAAAGAATTCGTTACAAAAATTTCGGCAGCCTAACGACGCCACTTAAAACTTCATAAAACTAAATAATGAGAGTAAGAGGGGATCTCTCATTATGTGAACATCAAAAGGGAAGTAAGAGGAGTATAAAAGAACACCATTTAACATAATAACATGGAACATAAAAGAAATTACATAAAAGAGATTTCTTGAAAAGAAAGAGAGAGATCAGATCTCTTACCTTAAAACGTAACTCTTAAAACTCAAAGGTTGGGACCTTGAGGGCTTGGGGGCACCTTGGGAGGACTACTTGGGAGGTAATGAGACCATAATTTCGTTGGGGGAGAGTGGGGAGTCGAATGGATGAGAGGATGGCTTGGTATTTATAGGGAAGGTGAGGGGACAAGGCATTAATGGCCAAGGGACACCTCATTAGTGGTTTTGGAAAAACCATGGGCTTTCCCATGGTATTTTCCCATGGTATTGGCCACTCAGGACACCTCATACCTTATCTTACTATTCATAAGTCGACCATATAGATTACATACTTAATACATCATTTAATGATGTCATTAAACACCCATAACTTAAAAACTGTATTTTCACTATTCATCGAAAATTCAACTTTCTCAGAATAATCTCAAAATTTCACCTTAACCAAATATCAATGCTCTGATTTCAAAAATGAACTCCATTTTATAAAAATATTTTTCTAAATATTTTTAATTTATTTTTTAAATAAATACACTATTCACTGAAAATTCATTTTTTCAGAAAAAACCCCAAAAATTACCATAACATAATATCGATGCTCTGAGTTCAAAAATGAAATCCATTTTATAAAAATAATTTTTTTTAAATATTTTTAATTTAATTTTTAATTAAAAAACACTATTCACTCGAAAAAACTAATACTTGAATAATAATTTATGAAACGGTCATTTAACCATTTTATTGAATCACATTACTTAATCAAGGTGCCTAGATTATATTAAAACTTTCTTTAAGTGAGATTACTAATCCATTTGGACACATTACTAATCCTAATCATAAAATCACTATTCATAATTTACTATTCATCAAAAATCAAGTTGATCTTATTAGACTCTAAATTTCGTACTGAACATAATTGTAGAAGACCATTTTTTGAAAATCATTACAAATTTTTAATTATTTAAGGTTTACATAAAATTTTTTAAAATATCCTTTTTCTAAAATTCATCAAAAATATACATACTATATTTATCCGGTCATTTGAAAATTCATAAACTTCATCATAAGAAGAAATCCCAATTTTTTATTTAAAACAAAGGATTACACAAGGCAGTTACGGTCTCCTTACATAGCCCCTTATCACACCATCATAGGACCTAAGTGTAAGGTGTGCTAAGGTGAGAGAATCTGAGGGTGGATTGGCTAACATCGCACGAGTAGTAATTTCTATCAGTTTGAACTTCTCGCAAAGGCGATTCCATTCTAGCTTCACACGATGAAGTTCGGCTTGGGTTTGGTCCAGAGCAAAGCCCAGTGGTGCTACCTCCTTCCCAAGTTCTATTAGATGGTCTTCGATCGGTCCAAGACTACTAGGTGAGGCCATCGAATCTTCTTTCTATAATAATTAACCAAGATTACTTGTATTTAGAGACAATAATCAAAACGTTTAGTTTCCAGTGGTCATATTGACCAATGGTCATATAACCGTCTAAACCCAACGGTCTCATTTTAATTATAATCATGTTATCAAATGAAACATTTTTGTTGAGTATAAAAATAAAATAAAATAACACATCAAATTAGGAAACAAGATTTATTCAAAATTTCAGGTCGTTACATTCTTCCCCCCTTAAGAAATTGCGTCCTCACAATTTTTAAAATTGGGTTTTGAAATTTCATTGAAAGTCCCACATCGGAAAAGGAGTCAGTAAAATTATTACTTTTAAAGAAAAAAAAAGGGAAGTACAAAGGTCACCCGAGTTAACCCACACTAGGATTCCATGTAGGAAAACATGAACATGGAAGAAAAAACAAAGGGTCAAGTTCTGGGGGAGAGTGATAAAGAACATTATTAGGAGAAAGTTAACAATAAGAAAATCCCAAACTTATGATGTGTGTAAACGGTCTTTGATTACCTAGTAGGAAACGTAAACCAACAACGTTTTTGTTTTACGTTCCTTTTCATAATTTTGAGGAATCCGTTTACAACATAAAACAAAAACATAAGAAAATATACCTATCTTCATGTAGAGTTTCATCCTTTAATAAGTTTCTACCCAAAACTAATCTTTTCTCCAAACTATGATCATTCAAAACTACTTGGTCTCATCAAAACATAAGAATCATCTTCTATAGAATCACATAATCCACAAAAGATTAACTATCTATTTCTTTTATCTTTAAACATTATCCCAAAAACAGAAAGGGTAAGGTAAAATAACTCTTCAAAAAGAAAGAATCCCATAGGAATGGAAACTACTTTTAAATCTTCAAAGTTCCATGGTACTACCCATAGTTCATCATTGACCATTCCATAAATAATGGTCATTAAGGTTCCTCAAAATAAACCAAACTAATATTGAAACCCAAATACAAGAAGGATTTGATAACATAGTCTTCCAAAATAAACTTCATTGTTCATCTACAAACAACATCAACCACTCCTAACATATTATAATAAAAGTAGCTAAACTAAAAATATTTTACCCAAGATAGGTTAATCATTTCCATAAGTAACCTAAATTACTATAAGTCCACCTTAAATTCATCGATTCTTCAAAATATAAGTTAACCTCACTCCTCAATGAAAATACTGTAGTAATCTATTTACCTCGATCATATAGGGTCCCCAAAATAGTGAACGTCTTCCAAAATAATAATCATATTTTAATCCCCTAATCATCTGTGTCATATTAATAAGACAATCATCGCATTTCCTATCACATTGGTTGTTGGGATATGTTCTTCTATTTCCTGCCATTAACTAAGAAAAGAAACTATAATTAGGGGCTTAAATACTTAGCCAATAATCATGAAAAGGAACCGAAATCATATAAGGATAACTTGTAGAAGAAAAGTATACCCTAACTTGTGATCCCCTAGGTTCCCATCTAGGTTATCCATGATCATATATTCTTATGTGAATCTTTATTTTATTTTATCTTTGTTCCTTTAACAATGGTTCATACTAAGCTTATTAATTTACCAAAGCATATCCCCCGGGAGTGTCGTAACCAAGAGTGCAGCAAGGACCGTTGTCGTGTACCATTTCCCGTTCGAGTCTAGCTCAAAGCGGTGTTTTCGGGTTTTACCCCTATGTACATCTGTTCCAGATCCACCTCTACGTGCTCGTATCCAGACAGGGATGTATTTGATTGGCAACCCCTTGCTCAATACTCACTAAAATACCAGGAATATTTCCTATATTTTTACTTTTCTATAGGCTTCTTCATAAAGTTTTCATATCCTAATTTCCACAAATAACTAAACCATCCTTTGATACCAACTATAGCATCCCGCATTTTTATCACATAAACTTTCATTACATTTTACAAAATCGAGGATCTTTAAGGTTTAGTGTCTTGGAAACCAGGAACTTTAAACATGAAAACATAAAACATTATTCTAAAACAATTGAAAGGATTCTCCTCATGTTCATCCTAGGTTCATTACTACATCACATAACCTGGGGACATGCATCAAAATAAAGGGTGAGTAAAAATCCCAGTAAGGGAAACAAGAGAAACATTTTACATGTGAACTTGAGATACTTCAATAAGGTCATGAAAAGAACTTTAAGGCATGAGAATGAAATCATGTGGCATATCATAATAAAAATAACATTTTCATAACTTGAATATGTGGCTGAAAAATTTAATATTGACAATCATTTTGTTTCACCAAGGTCCATCCCCAAGGTGTCATTAAAAATTACCAAGGTTATTCACCAAGGTATCAGTCTAAAAAGTCATCTCTAGAGATTAAGTCTTTACCCAATGCATTGGAGCGCTATCTAGGCGCACCCTTGACATGTCTTTATTATCGTGTGAGCCACATATATCATCATAAATCATTTCATAAACAATCCATATAGCATAAAAGAAATGGGTTTCATTTCATAATCATAACATTTTAAAAACTGCTTTAAAGACATGATCTTTATGTCACTTTAAACCCACAGAAAGGGAAAGTGGGTTTCATGTATGTAAATCCCAGAATTTAAAATAATTTTTTTTTATATATATGTGAATAAACCTATAGAAATAAGATCTTTGAGTATTCACGTAATAACATAAAATAATTTTGAGAAAAGAGAGAGGCATTTTGAGACGAAAATTCTGCAGCATAACGGCTACGTTTCGGGGTTTTAGAAAACATTGAAAAGAGAGGGGACATGAGTCAAACATTCATAAATAACCCATAAAACAGTAGAGGGTAATAATATAAGGTATTTAAGAATATGGTAATGAAATTTGAAAATATACCATATGAAATGAAGAGCATGAAAGGAAGACAAAAATAAGATTTCTCTTATGAAAATTCGGCAGCCTAACAGCGTTACATAAACTTCAACCAAAAATGAATTGATGAGATAAAATAGGGTCTCTCATCATATGAACATAAAATATCAGTATGATAGATATAGAGATCATACCCCAACATAATAAAAATTAACCTGCAAGACTTGACATGGAATTAGAACTTTGGAAAGGGAGAAAGGTGAAAGGACCACTTAAAAATTCAGCAGCCTAACGACGCCACTTAAACTTCAAAATACTGAATTGAAGAGATCAAATGGGGTCTCCCATAATATGGTCATAAAATATCAGTATGATAGATATAGAGATCATACCCCAACATAAAAAAAAGGAACTTTAAAGAATTGACATGAAAGTAGAACTTCAAAACGAGATGGGTGAAGAACCACTAAAAAATTCGGCAGCCTAACGGCGCCACTTAAAACATCAAAATAATGAATTGAAGAGATCAAATGGGGTATCTCATAATATGGTCATAAAATATCAGTATGATAGATATAGAGATCATACCACAACATAACAAAAAGGAACTTTAAAGAATTGACATGAAAGTAGAACTTTAAAATGAGAAGGGTGAAGAACCACTTAAAAATTCGGCAGCCTAACGGCGCCACTTAAAACTTCAAAATAATGAATTTAAGAGATAAAATGTGGTCTATAATCATATGGTCATAAGATATCAGTATGATAGATATAAAGATCATACCCCAACATAATAAAAATAAACTTGAAAGAATTGACATGAAAGTAGAACTTCAAAACGAGAAGGGTGAAGAACCACTTAAAAATTCGGCAGCCTAACGGCGCCACTTAAAACTTCATAATATTGAATTGAAGAGATCAAATGGGGTCTCTCATCATATGATAATAAAAATATCAGTATGATAAATTTAGAGATCATACCCCAACATAATAAAAAGGAACTTGAAATAATTTACTTGAAAATAGATCTTGAAAAATGAGAAGGGAGAAAGAATTCGTTACAAAAATTTCGGCAGCCTAACGGCGCCACTTAAAACTTAATAAAAAGAAATAATGAAAGTAATAGGGGATCTCTCATTATGTGAACATGAAAAGGGCAGTAAGAGGAGTATAAAAGAACACCCTTTAACATAAGAACATGGAGCATAAAAGAAATTACATAAAAGAGATTTCTTGAAAGGAAAGAGAGAGATCAGATCCCTTACCTTAAAACGTAACTCTTAAAACTCAAAGGTTGGGACCTTGAGGGCTTGGGGGAACCTTGGGAGGACTCCTTGGGAGATAATGAGACCAGAACTTTGTTGGGGGAGAGTGGGGAGTTGAATGGATGAGAGGATGGCTTGGTATTTATAGGGAAAGTGAGGGGACAAGGCATTAATGGCCAAGGGACACCTCATTAGTGGTTTTGGAAAAACCATGGGCTTGCCCATGGTATTTGCCCATGGTATTGGCCAATCGGGATACCTCATACCTTATCTTACTATTCATAAGTCGACCATATTGATTACATACTTAATACATCATTTAATGATGTCATTAAACACCCGTAACTTAAAAACTGTATTTTCACTATTCATCGAAAATTCAACTTTCTCAGAATAATCCCAAAATTTCACCTTAACCAAATATCAATGCTCTGATTTCAAAAATGAAATCCATTTTATAAAAATAATTTTCTAAATATTTTTAATTTATTTTTTAAATAAATACACTATTCACTGAAAATTCATTTTTTCAGAAAAAACCCCAAAAATTACCATAACATAATATCGATGCTCTGAGTTCAAAAATGAAATCCATTTTATAAAAATAATTTTTTTAAATATTTTTAATTTAATTTTAATTAAAAAATACTATTCACTCGAAAAAACTAATACTTGAATAATAATTTATTAAACGGTCATTTAACCATTTTATTGAATCACATTACTTAATCAAGGTGCCTAGATTATATTAATACTTTCTTTAAGTGAGATTACTAATCCATTTGGACACATTACTAATCCTAATCATAAAATCACTATTCATAATTTACTATTCATTAAAAATCAAGTTGATCTTATTAGACTCTAAATTTCGTACTGAACATAATTGTAGAAGACCATTTTTTGAAAATCATTACACATTTTTAATTATTTAAGGTTTACATAAACATTTTTAAAATATCCTTTTTCTAAAATTCATCAAAAATATGCATACTATATTTATCCGTTCATTTAAAAATTCATAAACTTCATCATAAGAAGAAATCCCAATTTTTTATTTAAAACAAAGGATTACACAAGGCAGTTACGGTCTCCTTACATAGCCCCTTATCACACCAGCATAGGACCTAAGTGTAAGGTGTGCTAAGGGGAGAGAATCTGAGGGAGGCTCGGCTAACATCGCACGAGTAGTAATTTCTATCAGTTTGAACTTCTTGCAAAGGCAATTCCGTTCTATCTTCACACGATGAAGTTCGGCTTGGGTTTGGTCCAGAGCAAAGCCCAGTGGTGCTACCTACTTTCCAAGTTCTGTTAGATGGGCTTCGATCGGTCCAAGACTACTAGGTGAGGCCATCGAATCTTCTTTCTATAATAATTAACCAAGATTACTTGTATTTAGAGACAATAATCAAAACGTTTAGTTTCCAGTGGTCATATTGACCAATGGTCATATAACCGTCTAAACCCAACGATCTCATTTTAATTATAATCATGTTATCAAATGAAACATTTTTGTTGAGTATAAAAATAAAATAAAATAACACATCAAATTAGGAAACAAGATTTATTCAAAAATTTCGGGTCGTTACAAACACGGTGGACCCCTTAACTAAATCTATATCTCAGAAGAAGCATGATAATCATGTGAGACATGGTAGTTGGTATTTTTTAGCAGTTGGCTCTAGTACAAGTCAAAGTATTGTGAGTGGGTTCCCTAGACCTAACTACTTTATTTACATTTATTACCGTTACATGTATACATTTTGAAATATTTATTTATTTTTTCTTACTATAATTGTGTTCATACTTTTATGTCCACTATTTACATGGTAATGACCTTAGATTACATGTCTTATCGAAAGGTTATATATGTTTCTATATATAATGAGAACATCGAGATACTATGATAGTAATCTTTAACATATTTCATGTGGTCTAGATACACCATAATGATGGGACAAATATGTTGAATGAATATCATTTTTTGGGAGATCATAAGCATTTAGACTTATTCTCAAGAATTTTTCACTTCGTGATCTCAGGTAGATGCTATCAGGAGGACTATCCCACCAATAAGAACACCACATTTTTCAGGTGTCATTGGTTGTTCCTATCTACAAACAAGGGTAGTGGTATCCTAAATTAATATCATTATCAGTGTTTACTATTTTATCATTTCCTTTTATGTAAGGAAACAAATTACATTTAATTCATGGTGATGTTTCTTGTGTTGCATTTTTCATTAGTGGTGTGGAATTGGTTGAATGATCAAGATATAATTTTTCACTTCTAAGTTGAGAAAGAGATATATCATTGGCCCAGGTTGACCGTGATAATAGTTCCTTCATTAAATCCATGTCCATGGTATAAGAAGGTAAGATTTTCTAGTAAGTCAATTAAATATATTATGTGTTAGAATGATTATGATGAAAGTGTGAATTCTATTTTAGGATAGATTTTGAAACAAAGAGATTATATTACACAAATCATGTTTATGGAAGGTAGTCATTACTATGAGATTCCTAATATCCTTTTTGGATAGGATGGGTTTCTAGAATCCACTCTTTTTACATTAGTTGGACTCATTACTATCTATATAAGGACATAGATAGTCACACACTAAATTTATCCACAAGTTCAACATATTCAAATGAATTAGAGTTTAGGATAAAGTAGGCCCCATGTGTGGGGGTCAGTAAATGATTGACTTTGAATGATCTCAAGTCAAAATAATTCAATTATATTATTCAAGTTTATAATAATGATCCTTAAATTTATTTATCAAGTTATTATCATGTTTTTTATTTTAAAAGTTAATATGAGAAAATATTTTTTTTTGAATAGACATAACATGTTCAATATTTATTAAAATATTTATAGAGCTTATTGACCGAGTAAATGGTTTTAATTTTATCATGTAATATGTTAAAGTGTTATAAGTTAGTGATAAAATATCTTTGACATTTATAAAAAATTTAATTAATTCATAAGTGTTCACAAGGGTATAAAATGAAGGTTATAACTTTATTGGGACAATAGTGCAATTTTGGAAAGTATAACCTAGGTGAAAAGATCATTTTAGCTTCTTGAATAGTTCACTACACTGTTTTCATGAATTTCGATCAATCATACCCTCTATATCAAGTTATTAATTTTAGAAACTAAATAAAGAAAAAGGTTTGATCAATCCTGTATTATTGATCGAGTCCATGGTCTCCATGTGATTGATGTGATGTCATAAAGATCTTTCAACATCCCACACTAGCACTCAGGAATAGAATATTAATGATCCAATAACTATGGTGCATGTGTGTATGATATAGATAATGCCCATCTTATAATTTTTTGGCCACTACATGTTAAAGGTGAGAGAATAAAATCATCAATTTCAAATGAACAAGGTACTGTTTACAATTTCCTTTGAATTTATTTTTCATTCTTAAATTAAATTGCATGTGATCCATTGGGAAATCTAGGAAAATAGATTTTTGGATTTAGTAATTTTAACTTGAATCTGAAACCAAAATTTTATATTTTATATTTTTCATGCTTCTACTGCACCCCAATTTCCTTCAATTGATATAATGTGGAGGGAAGATTCTTTTGGTCATTCCTTAGTGGTATTTATGAAGTTGCGTTCACAAAAAATAGAGAATTGTGTGGTCGTTATGATATATTGTGTTTCGTAATAGAAGGAATCCCATATGCTAAATATTATATTACATTTGGGAATTATCTATCACAAAATATGATATATAATGAATAAAGTTATAGCTTATAATTTTGAGTATATCGTAAAATAAACTTTACAAAAAAAATGTATTTTTTTAATTTTAAATTATATATTGAATTATATAATTTATAATTTTTTTATAAATTATATAAAATCTATTTTAGGATATTTATTTAATTTATAAAATGTTTTCAAATTAATTAATTATAAAGTGTTTATAATTAATTAAATAATTTTTTATAAAAAAATTATTAAATAATATCCATAATATGAAATATTAATATAATATTACATTTAAATTATATAAAATGACTTATAATTCGGATATAAATGTTTTATATAGAAATTATAAGTTTAATTTATAAAATATATTTAAATTAAAAAAAATATGGAAAATATAAAAGAGTTTATATTTAATATTATAAATTCTTTTAAATAATTAATTTGAACTATTCAAATTCAAATTCTTTATTAAAGATATTATTTAAAACCTATAAAAATGAGTTTTTATAATTGACATGACAAAGGTTTAAATAATATTAAATGTATGATATTCTGAATTCTTATATAATATATAAATATTTTATATATAGAATCATTATATTTCAAATATCACATATTTAAAGAAACATTCATTTGAATAAAAATATGAATTCGTTATTATTGGGATTAAATAGAAATGTTTTATATTTATTCAATTATGGAATGTTCATAACTCATAGAAAAATTATAATGCGATTATAATTTATTTATGAATTGTTGATAAATTGTTTATCTAATGTTAAATATATGAATTGTTCATTTATTTAGTTTATTCCATGATTTATTCATCAAAATAATAATTATATCATGAATTCATGTATTCTTTAGTTTAAAGTATTAAACTGCTTCTGTAAATTATCATTCATTCATTTATGGAGTTATATTATAGGTATAATAATCAATTTTGTTTACTTCTACCTAGAATTTTCATTGTATCGGGATGTGAGATTAAATTTAAAGATTGATTGTAGTTTATACATATTAGGTATTAGAATAGTGATTTAATTAAGGTATTTATTGAGTAATTTTACCTTGGGTGGAGGGAATTTGGGTCAAACTACACACAATCCTGAATGCTTATTCTTTGTCTAGAAAAGTGGGTGTTGGTTATGTATCACTCCAAGATTACTCTTGTGGGGAATGTTGATTTCATATTATTCTAATACTTTAAAGGAAAGGGTTTTATATAACTTATTCATAGGATGAATTTGGATATATATAAATATAGTTGGATTTTAATTTGGGTTAATAATATAAGTTATGAGTTGTGTAAAGAGTCACATATCAATATGGTTTGAATATATTGATTTGGTGAAAGGAATAGGATTAAAAACTAAATAATTATAATCATGAATATATGTTAATGTAATAACATGAGATAATACTATGAGATTATGCCCCCTTAAAAATATCAAGTGTCTGATTCCTTCCAAAGAAAATATTTTTCAAGACCGCAATCATCCAAATGGGTAGTTTCATGCAAATGTAGGGCGCTTAGGGATTATATTAAGTAAATCAAGTAATGAGTTGACCCTAAAAGTTATGTTCCTTATGTTTTGTGTTTAATTTGTGTTACACATATCTAGGAAAACCTAAGATTTAGGATACTAGAGGAGTAAATTTTGAGTTTATCATTATGATAGATTGGGAAAGGAGTTGCCTACTTAACCATACAAGAGTCATATATGAAATGATTTTCATAATGGACTACCTAAATAGATAAATTGATGAGGTTTATTCCAAATTAGGGTAATTACTTAGTGGAATATGGATCTTGGACCACTAATGGATATGGTGTATTTTAAAATGGTTTATATTTTAATATGAGTACATGTAATAAAATTTATATTAAATAAAATTAAACCTTGATACTCATTTGATTAAATAATTTATTGTATATATAATGACATCATCATCATCATAAAAAATTACTTTTAAATAAATATTATAGAAATAAAAATATTAATGCAAGAAAATTCATAGACTAGAACAAAAATTTAGATTTTTTATTAATAAAGGAAGGAAAAATCTATATGTTAGAGTAACCCCTTCCCGAGTAACCAAATATTTAAGTAGTTTAATAGGTGGATCAAATAAATGTTAATGAGAAGCATGTATGTAATCACATAATTTTTCAATTGAATTATAATTGATATGACTATAATAACTTTAATATCCACTTATATACTCAATGTGGTATAGTTTTTTGTTGACTTGGAAAGACTGAATATTTCTCTGAGGATTAATCTGGCTATAGAATTCATTCTAGAAACGTATTTGTAAATTTTTAAAAAATGGGAATGATTGAAAAAAAATTACCCTATTTCCTCAATTTTTTGAATATATATGAGCATGACATGGTATGTCTAGGCTCTTGTATTATGCTAAAAGTAATAAAGGGTATAATTTTAATCCAAAAAAGAAGATTGGATTTATCCAATAGTTAGACTCGACCATTAGAAACCTAGAATTACCATATAGGGAAGGAAATGTTTGATATGTTAAGGGATCATATGGAATAAGTAAAGGAGTTTTATAAACTCCATAGAAATCCTATGTTAGTTTTCTGTGTTATAGAAATCAATTATTTGATTTTGAAGGGTGTATACTACTAAATCAAGGTAAGAATTGATGAATATTGTGGTTTTAATTAATTTAATGAATTAACGGGTTATCAAATAATTATTAAGAAATTGGTTTATAAATAATTGAGTTGAATATAAAGGTATTTTTCAATCCTATAAGGATCAAAATAAATTATTTTCATAGTAATCTAATTTCTATTATGTGATAAGAGAAGTTGTTTGTAAGCAAGGTGTTATTATGAATAATATGATATGTTACACATGGTTCATGAACCGTCATATTCTATAACATACCTAAAAAAAGATAAAGATAAAAGGAGTTATGTTTAGGATAAAATAGTTTATCTAGATGTTTTTAAAAATGTAAGGGAAGTGATCCCACCATCTATTAATGAACTACTTTAAAGAATAAAATCTTCTTTTATGGACACTTATTTAAACACATAAAATACCATATAATATATGGATATTAGTAGTTTTTATTAAATATTCTAACTTAAGGAAATAAGTGTGATTTTATAACATAAAGTATCTTGTGAGTCTTATCATGATATTTCGAAGAGACTATAGTTTCCAATAGTCTAATGGGAGTGTGTTTGGACTTTGTGAAATTAAAAATTTAACCAAAATATTTATATGAGTCAAAATTCAAAGGTTAATGTTGCTTAAATATCATAAATTTTTTAGGGTATATTGGTGAAAGAAAATTTTAATATTTACATTTAGTTATTGTAATGAAGTGAATATCAACTTATGTATTAAAAGAGATTAGAATGGGTTGGAAAATAAATAATGTAGATTGTTAAATTTTTCACCAAAATGATCTCAAGTAAAAAATTAATAGAAATTTTCTATGATTGATGATTATTATGATGGTGAACTTATAAATATCTCTAAGTATACAACATTATTTATTAAAATCATAAAATATTATTTTGTGTATTAAAGGAGTTTGAATACTTGTTCATTGAGTTGAACATTTGGAATATGATTTATAAGTCTCGCTATTATTGAAACATAATTTATCAAAATATGTTACGCTATAAAAGAGTTTAATGGGATATATTTTAACAAATGGTCACATAGATAAGTGGGAGGAAATATATAGGGATGTAATAAGTTCATAAAAACTAGAAAAGTTAAATAAACTTAAGGCATTTCTATAAATCTATCATAGGTGATGTGGTAGATAATATCTTATGTATTATTTTGTTAATATTCTTGATGGAATTTAAGAATATAAAATATATCATGTTATACAAAATGAATTCTCTACTTTATCATTCATTCACGTTGGATGCATATGTTGTGTGAAGTGAATGATAACTGACCTCTCAAAGTATAGATTTGAGTTATACCTTATTTATTTTCATCCTAGAGTATAATAGGTTATGATGAAATGTTATGGTTATTACGAGTATGATTTCATAAAAATATATGAAATAATATCAGGAGGCTCAAAATGGGGTTTTTGTGAAAGATAATCCAGAAAGTATACCACATGGAATGTCATACATTATGCCTTCGATATGATAAGGGTGCATGTTTCATATTTGGTATTTACTATATCTGAAGTTGGAGAGATAACTAACATTATAAACTTTAGAAATTAATACCTTTATTATATAATCCTTGACGATTGGATAATAAAGTGATTATTGGGTTTTTTTATCATGTCATCGGATGAGTATTAACTAACATGGGATTCATCCTCTCATATGATGAGTATAACATCTGATCCCTTGACTAAGATAGATTGAAGGAGTGTATGGTCATACCTAGATAACAAATGTTATTTGATTTTCTATTATGTGAGGGGAATATATTTTCTAATCCATAAGATAAATGACATTTAAAGTATTAATCTATTTGTTTGGTCTATACTAGGAGAATCAAGAACATATGATAGGATATATGGGTTTAAAATATTTGGTATCTCATGGTAACACGATTTATTAGGTAAAGGGGTCATATAAATAATGCAGGATTTTATATGATATAACAAGTGGATGTAGGTATAGATATACATGTGTTTGATGAAGGTCACACTATATACCTTTATAAATTGAGTATCATTGATGATTTACTAGAGATATCTCTTTTATTACATCTATGAAATTTGGAATTCATGTTTTTTAAATGCTATAAAGGCCCATGGGGCCACACTTTATGGATTAATAAATAGAGATTGAGTTTTATAAAACTTAGATAGCTACTCTAAAAGGTGTCTTAGAGTTTATCCAAAATAAAATTTGGATATATATTCAAAAGGTAATTCACATGATGTGATAAAAGGTGAAATTGGTGATGAATTTATAATTTTTTTTGAAATATTCAAAAGAAGTTTGGGATATAGGTCTATAAGTTATTGTTTATGATACAATATAAGTTTAAAGGGAACAAAATCTATGAGGATTTAGTTAAAGTGTGATATTGATAGAGATGTTACTTAAAGACTATAAATATTTTTTGTGTTTATACTGATATTATAACATAAAATATTGATATATCATATGGTAAGATATATATATATATATACACACACACCAGGGAAGATAATATTAAATTGTTTCGTTATACCATAAATCATGATATATTTATATCCTACCACTACTAAAACCATACATATTTAAATACTTGGATAAATAATAATTCCATAATATAATGAATCATAAGGTATGATTTATATGGAATTGATACAACTCATTTAGGTAATTAAGAATTAAGTATTAACAATTGGATTGTATTATAGAATTTAAATCATTAACACATATAGTGAACTTAAGAATTAGAAAAACATTTATGTATAAATTCATGAATGGTTGATGCATTACTCTTATGTTATATATAAAATGAGTAAAATTATACTCGAGGAATCCTAAGGGCTATATAAAGAGGACAAAAAATTGAGAAGGTGGTGGTTATGTTGACCCCATAGCTTTTGTATTTTTTTTTCATAAGCATTGATATCAATATGCATTGAAAAGGTATTTTTAAAAGTATTTTGAAGTACCCCATCATTTTTATGAGACAATGGATTTTAAAGTATCCTTGGGTTTTTATTATCATGTTGAAGAAGAGTATTTACGATGTGGATAAAAAAATCTAATTTTATTATAATGTTAATATGAAAAGGATATTTATAGTGAGATGATTACAATAATTATATTACATGTAGAATATCTATTTATTTCTGATTGGAATATTATGTTGAATAATTGAGATTTTTTCTGCTTCTTATTTTATGTGAATAATGTTTTTAGCATACTGAGGAGGAAATGAGTTCCATAGAGTATAGTTTATGCTATATAATATATCTCTATGAAGATAAATGAAAATGGACGAGAAAGTGTTTTGTGAGTTTTTATGTAATTAAAAAGTTTTCTATTTTGAATAATAATAAAAATGAATTTATCTTTGAGGAATCAACATGGTTAATATCATGCACAAATGGTTCTTTATATAGAATTCACTTAGATGAGGTTAAGTTTGAATAATAGTTAAAGGTTATTTTCATTGAAGAATTTATTTTTCATTAAATTTAAACACTAAAAAATATGTTACTAATTTAATAAAAATGGTTTTAGATAATTTATACTAGTTAAGGATGTTTTATGTAATGTTTGATAAAGTTCTATGTTTATTTAAAAACTATGAGAACAAAACTATCAAGTTCCAGAACATTATTATGAAACTTCATTTCTAGAAACAAAGTTATGAAGTTATAGAATCCAATTAAAAGTTAAGAAGAAGAATAATAAATTCACTATATAATCATATTTACCTGAAAAGAACTTTTGGAAGATTGCATTTTTAATTAACTGACAAAATAGTCAGTGGAAATTAGAATCTTCTAGTTTAATGGAGAAGAATTTGTTGTATTCATTCCACTATAGAAGAAGATAAAAAAAAATATAAACACTATGAAGTAAGTTGAAGAACATAAGAATATATTAGTAAATTTTGTAAAGAATATATTTATAATCCACAATAGCTAAAAAAGAGGAAATCGAAATGTTCTTAAACTATCTAGGAATAGATAGAGAAACAAAAGGTGCTATAGAAAATTAAAACGGTTTCTACAGGAACTAAGTGAGATTAGACTTTTATTTTTTAAGGTTATGAAGGATAAAATATAAGGATTATACTACTATAATTTATTAAATAATTCATTATAGAAGATTAAACATGTTTTCATGTATACATAACTATATGGAAAGAGAAACTACATTAGAGTAAGTTAAAGAGATATAAATGTTATGGAAGATCCAATTCAAAAATATTTAAGGCCATGTATAATTATATTAAAATCTGTGTTGGAGTAATATAAATCTAATAAAATATTAAATATGAACTCATTAAGGCTCTTTTCGATTAACTCAATCCTATCAAGACTCACATAAGAGTTAATTGAAATTTAAAAAAGACAAACCTGAGTTTTCTAGAGGTTGTGTAAGAGTAATATGCATCTATTTAAGATACATAAGAGGCTTTCATGATATTTTAAATAATTTTCCATATGAATAATTAACCAATATAGAAGATGCTAATTTATTATTAAATTAATTAAATGTTATGATGTTGTGTAAGGAGACATTATCTTAGCTGATGTGTTTGAGTTTATTGAGAATATTGAACCATTAATTGAGGCTTCCCTCTGTACTGGATTTATATATGTAATAATGGAATCATAAATATTTATTTTTTATTTTTATGGATATTCAAAGTAAACTGTATATGAATATTTTAGAGGATTAAACTGAAGAAAATTTTTATTGAATTAATGATAAATAATTATATATAATTAAGGGAGAAAATCAATGATAATTAATGAGAAGATCATGAATTTAAAAACATAGGAATTATTAGGATCTATTTGATCAAATTTGAAGAATTAAAATTTGGAAATATTTAAATATGAAGTTTGAATGAAAATGATAAGATTACACTACTAAAATCATAGATATATTCTTATTCAAATATTTAAATTATAGAATAATTACATGCATGATATTATTGTTCAGTTTATAAATACATAATAAAAAAATAAGAGTTTTCAAATGATGTTTTGTTGTTTACTAAAGAATATTATTATCACTAAATGAAGAAGAGTTAGGATAACTTGTTTTACTGTTCAATATTATATGTGTTGAATAAAATAGAGATCCAATGTTGTTATAATATAATAATTTTTTTATTGAATAATAATAATAATAAAATGGAGAGGAAGAGACATTATAATGAATTCCTTATATTAAATACAATTCTATTTTTTCAATGTAATAATAAAGTTTGAGATAACCGAGGAGATTATAATGAATAAGAGAGGCTACCCTTTGTGATTTCTATAGCTTAGGAAGGATAAAAATATATATCCAAGTTTATAAGAGAATCAATCTATCTTGGTGATATTACTATTATAAGGATCAACTTTAATCTTGTATTCTAAAGAGTAGGATTGGTTAGTGATAATTATAAGAAGAAATAAAGTGGTTACCCTTCTCATGTCAGTTTTTTTTCATGTAACATAGTTGGTTCCAAGTTCCATGGGTTCAAGGCCATACCATTACCCTTAGGTTGTTTTTTATTATAAAATATTATTTATGTGTGTGGGATAATAACCACAAAACACCAAGTACTAGATCACACATTGCGAGTAAACATCATAAAAATTTGTGTTCCTTGTACTTTTATTTACTTATCTTTGTTTCACACATTCAGTTTCAGTGGGAGATATAAAAATGAGATATATTCACCCTAAAAAAGTTTCATAGGTAAAAATATAAGATTTTTAAATTATTAAAAATGTGATATACTAATTCACCCACCCCATAATTATATAACTACATTGATCTTGGTAAAATAATAAATTTTATCAAAGATTCAAGTTTCAGCTCTGATTGGATTCACAACATTTGAATAGTTGAAGTTTTACAGTTTTAAAGTTTTTCTTTTTAATGGTATGATGAAGTGTATACTTAGAGAGGATTAATCAACTAGTGATATGAATGTTATCTCTTCTAAGACTATAAATAATATAAATAAGAAATAATTGGGATGATTAATGAAGTCATCTCTCTTATTTCTAGTGGAATAAATCTGAAATTTTTCTTGTTTTAATCATAAAGAAATTAGACCTAGAATAATTGAAAAATATTTGGTGGGAAAATACTCTATTGAGAATCTGGATAAATTTTTTACATTATATGATTCACATTAATAAGAGGTAACTGAATATTCTTGTCAATAATTTCCTTTTGATTAACCAAGAATAAGTGGGGAATATCTTGATATAATATACTTATATTATGATTCATATGTGTTTTTAGAAGAACCCTACAACAGTTACCTAAAGTTGTTTTCAATTTTATTTTTTTATTTTTAAATATATATTATAAGATATATCTTAAATTGAATAATATGGTGAAATCAAAATAAATAAAGAACTAGATCAAGATATATTGGAATGTATAAATCTCACATGAAAAGTTGATGTAAAAAGTGACACAAATGTGCTTCTTGCATATTTGAACTCAAAAACCGAGATTAAATTTCCTAAAAAAATTCAAGCGAAATATGGATTTTTGAAAGGTAATGAGGATAATTTCCATATGTTTAATTTAAAACAGAATATATCATTTATGTTAAAATTATTAAATTTAAATCAAACAAAAAAAGATAAAAAAGATTGATAATTCATTACAAGAGAAGTATAAAATTCATGAATATAATGAAAAGTATGTTAAAATGATAAAAATAGGATGTGAAGAAATAATTATGTCCATTAAAGATCATAATAAAACTCTTATATAGAGTGTCTTAAGATTTAAGTGAAATTGATATATCTGGATGTTACTCAAGTTGATTCTTCACATGAATTTGAGAAAATAACTATTACCATGTGTTATTCTAATGAGGATATTTGTTTTAAAAGACCTCTATCTTGTGGTAAGAAAATATCAGGATCATTTAATGATAAAAAAACTATAATATCAATGAAAATGGTAACCCTTAGATTAGAAAACATTGTTTATTATAATTCTATTTTGATACACAATATAGATTTAAATGTAAAATTTGGTCAAATATGGGTGGAAAAAATCATGAAAAAACATCCACTACATAAAAAGTTGAATAAAGTATAGAAACAGTTTTCCCTCAAAAGTTTCTCAAAAGGAAAGGTGTTTTCATAGAAAAAAGGTACTCTAGCTAATTAGATTTCTATTTGAAGGAGAAGACCAATATTTTTTCCATTATTTGTGTTGTGAATGATTCAAGCATAAGGGTATTGATTACAGGAATAATATTACAGTCTCTAGAAGAAAAGTAAATCCTATATAATGGGTGATTAAAGCTGAGTTAAAGTAAATTAAATATAATAAAGGTAAAAATATAATCATATCTCACAGATTTTGAAACATTAAAAACTGATTTAGAAAATGAAATAAGGATTTTCATTATGATGATGGATGCTAGTTTAAACATACCAATAATGATCATTTTTATAAATGAGTAACAAGCCCACTAAATTAGAAGTTGGATCAAATAATAAGTGGAAGTAATTCACCCTTGAGTTTTAAGAAAAATTAAATTAAAAAGAAACCACCCAAGAAACCTAAGAAGGATGTTATACCAAAAAGAATATTTTTCTTCTATTGTGGGAGAAGAGGATACACCATGGAGTGTTGTAAATAGACCATATAATTTTTTTTATGGAGGAAAGATAAAGATATAATGAAGTGAATGAATCTATAAAATAAATAAGAGTCTTGGTTTAGAAGAATATATCAATGAAGAAGAATTTAAATTCTATAATTTGTTTCTAAAAAATGGAGACTTAAATATATAAGATAAACCATGTGGAAGATCCAATAAAGATAAAAAAATGTTCCAAAATAATACATGATTATTCAGAAAACTTAATTATAAATGTAAATAAATATTGAATAAGCATAATATAATGAATTATATATTGGAAAATAATAAATTTTACATAAAAAATAAATATTATTTCATGGGTGATCATCAAAAAAAATATTAACCTAAGAATTCTTGATATGCTATGTGGGAGGAGTAATATAATGACCTAGATTTGGATTCCACCAGAGCTAGAACCTGACCTAGTTCTCCACTATACTTAGGGGAATCCCTAACCCCCCAGGCTGATAATAAGAAACAAATGCATCATAAGAAATAATTGGGGGTGATTTCACCAATATAAATATTTTTTAAATAGCAGAAAAATTCTACCATAATTCTAGCATGACCCATCTATATGTCGAATTTCCATGATAAAATTAAATAATAAATTTGAAAATAAAACTTAATTTTTTTTAAAAAAAATAAGTAGATATCATAGATAAAAAATAAATCACTCATCTCACCCTCCAACATCCTCACTTATAACCATCTCCTTGTCCCACTATAACCTCAAAAGATATAGTGCATCCACCAATAACCATCACTGAATGTGAGAAATTTCCTTTAAGGCCAAATCTTCCAAAACACTAAAAAACACTTATATTCGTAATCAAACTATCCCATGTGACCTGAGGTCATGATCTATCCAATATCAAATCTCATTCCAAGAATTGAGCTAGAACCTACAAATCTACTTACTCTACAAACACTGAGTGGTACGAGTAGGGTGTAATATTGAAAATCTAGTTGGAGATAACCACACATTCTATAATTTTCTTTTCCAAAATAAACCAAAAAAGATAATTTGAAATGCGATATTAAAGTAGTATTTTACAACACTTTAGGAATAGAAACTCAAAACCATTTTATCAAACTTCTATTTAGTTTCATTAAATGATAACAATCAATTAGAAATACTTTTCTTAGCTCGATCCTCTCTTATCAAAACACACACACATTTAGAAATGTTTTTAAAAAAAACCATCCCATGTAAATAATTCCTAGAAATTTACATTTTTTATTTCTTTAAAAATGATTCTAGAAAGGAAATATAAAATAAAAAATGAAAATAAAGTTGAAGAAATAAGTAAGAAAGGATAAATAAAAAATAAAGTGAATAATAAGTAAGAAATAAAAATGAATGAGGGTAGTAAACTGTAACGACCCAAACTTTTTAATAATATTTGTTTCCTAAATTTGTGTGTTATTTTATTTTAAACTCCACAAAACTATATACTTTAATTAATTAAGTGATACCGTTGGGTTTTGATTTTTATATGATATTTGGTCAATATGACGTTTCAAAATAAACTCTTAACATTATAATTATTGTTTATAAATACAAGTGATCATGGTTAATTAATAAAGAAAGAAGAGTTGATGGCCTCATCCAGTAGACTCGGGCCATACAAAGCCCATCTGTCAGAGCTTGGGAAGGAGGTAGCATCTTTGGGCCTTTCTCTAAGCCAAGACCAAGATGAGCTTCAATATGTGAAGCTTGAACAAAATCACATAATGGATAAGTTCAAGATGATAGAAATCACTGCTCGGGAAATGTTGTCTGAGCCGCCCCAAGATTCTATCACCATAACACACCTTACACTTAGGTCATATGCAGGTGTTATAAGGGACTATGTAATGAGACCTTAGTTACATTGTGTAATCCTTTTGTATAAATAAAATATTTATTTATTATTATGTAAATTTTTTTAATTTAGAATGTACGGATAAATGTAGGATGAAGTTCTATATTATTGATGAATTTTGGAAAAAGGGGTATTTTAAATTATTTTTTTAAAAATTAAATGATTAATAATGTGAAATGACTTTTAGAAAATGGTCTTCTACAATTGTGACTAAAAATAAATTTAGAGTCTAATAAGATGAACTTAATTTTTGGTGAATAGTAAAGTATGAATAGTAATATACCCTTATGAATAGTGATGAATAGTAAATCGGCCAAAAAAATTGAAACTTCACTCATGAATGTATAAGTATAATTTAGACATCTTAAAAGTGAAAAAATAGTCATAATATAAGTATTGGTATTTTTGTATGTCATAAATATTTTAATTACAATTTTATAATTAATTTAATAATTTAAAATAATAATTTATTTTCATAAAATGTAATAATAAATTGTTACTTTATTGTCTTATGGTTATACAATAATTTTATGGGACCTTGATTACTTTTTCAAGGTGTTACAAAATAAGTTATAGTTTTAGAGTTGTTTTTTTGAACAAATAATGATTTTATTTAAAAATTAAATTAAAAATATTTAGAAAATTATTTTCCTAAAATGGAGATAATTTTTGAATTTAGAGCATCGATATTAGGTTAGGGTGAATTTTTGAGATTTTTCTGAAACAATTGAATTTTCAGGGAATAGTAAAAATACAGTTTTGAGTTTCGGGTGTTTAAAGACATCATTAATGATGTAATCATGATGTAATAAATCTGGTCGACTTGTGAATAGTAAGAAATTTATGAGGTGTCCCAGGTGTCCAATACCATGGGAAAATACCATGGGCAAGCCCATGGTTTTTCAAATACCACCGATGACGTGTCCCTTAAAAATTAATTAAATATTCTCTCACTTTTCTTATAAATACCAAGTCATTCCCTCATTAATTTCATTACAAAATCCTCATCAACGAAGTTATGGTCTTTATAACTCCCAAGAAGTCCTCCCAAGGTTCCCTCAATCCCCCCAAGGTCCCAACCTTTGAGCATTCAAAGATACTCTTCAAGGTAAGGGAACCTTTCACCCTCCTCTTTTTAGTCATGATTTCCTTTATGTTATGTCTTCTAGTTTCCATATTTTTATGTGGGGGTATTTTATTATATATTCTTTTTTACTTTTCATTTCATTTACAAATTATTAGATACCCTTTCTTCTCTCGTCAATTTATTTTCTGAATTTTTAAGCGATGCCATTAGGCCACCGAATTTTTCGTAAAAGAAATAGCATCTTATCTTCTCTTTCATGTTTCCTTTTAATGTGGTATTCCATTCAAATATCCATACCAGGATCTTATTATTTACCCATACTGTATTATAAATTGTTTATGAGTTTTTTACCCTTTTCCCCTCTCTTTTTAATGTTTTCTAAAATGATGTTATGTAGTCGTTATGCTGCAGAATTTTCATCTCAAAATCTCTCTCTTTTTCTCAAAAAATTATCTTGTATTATTTATACAGATACCCAAATTTATTTTCATTTCTAGGGGTATTCATCAATACATAAAATTGATCTATTTTATTCTTGAATTTATATACATATAACCCTCACTCCCTTTCAATGGGTTATACATGATGTAATGATCTTATTTTTAAGTATTTTTTAAACATCACGATTTTGACATGAAACCCATTTCATAGATTCTATTTAGGTTAATTATTAAATGTTTTATTATGATATATGTGGTTCACATTAAAATAAAGAACTATTAAAGGTGCACCCTGATAGCGCTCTAATGTATTGGGTAAATAATTAATCTCTAGAGATGATAAGTTTCATGATACCTTGGTGAATAACCTTGGTAATGTTTTTAAGAAACCTTGGGAATGAACCTTGGTGATATGTTCATGAATGTATAAATGAAATTTTGTATCCACATATTAAATTTCTGGTTCATGTTCTTTTTATTATGATATTCCTCTTTTTCCATTGCTCATGTCTTGTGGTTTTCATCAAGTTCTTATTGATATCACAAGTAAACTGGTTCCCTTAATTTCCTTACTGGGCATCATACTCACCCTTTCCTTTAATGTATATCTCTAGGTTATGAGATTAAGTAATTGTACTTAGGATGAATTTATGATGAATCCTTACAAGTGGATTAGAAGAATTTTTTATGTTGTTTTTATATTTTATGTTCCTTATTTCCAAGACACTAAACTTTAAAGATCCTCTATTTGTAAAATGTAATGAAATGTTATGTAATATAAAGGCAGGATGCCATAGTTGGTATTAAAGGAAAGTTTAGTTATTTATGGAAATTAAGTGATGAAAACTTTATTAATAATCCAATAGAAAAGTTTAAATATAGAAAATCTTCTTAGTAGTTTTGTTAGTATTGAATAAGTTGTTTATCAAGAAAATACATCTCTGTCTGGATATGAGCAGGTAGAGGTGGCTCTGGCACAAATATACCTAGGAGTGAAAACTATGACAAGGAGTTTTGGGATTGACCTGAGGTATCCTGGTATACAACAATGAGCCTTATTACACCATTGGTTACGACATTCCCAGTGGATATGTTTGGTTAATCATAATCTTTTTATGAATCATTATGAAGGATTTATAGAGAAATGTAATTGTTTAAAGCATGATGTTTTAAGACATAAAATTATTTATGGTTAAAAGATTCGTAAATCAAATAAGTTTTTCACTAAGGTTTTATTATTTTAGAAAATAGTGGGAAATAGGAGGAACCATGCAATTGGTGACTGCAATGGACCATGCACTGACGACCCTCCGATTGAAGCTGGGATGGAAACTTTCATGTGACTGATGAACCAACTGACTCAAGTTATGGGAAATAACTTAAATCAAGCCAATAAATCGATATCACCGTTAAGGGAACAACTTTCTGTTGAATCCTTTATGCGTCAACGACCACCAAACTTTAGTGGATCTACCAACCCATTGATTATTGAATGGTGGATCAGCTCTATCGAGAATATATTTTTTGTGCTTCACTGTTCAAAATAAGAGAAGGTCACCCTGGTTGCCTATCACTTAGAGGGAGAAGCTGATCAGTGGTGTGAACTGATTAAAAACACGAGGCCAAGAGTAGAGGTTGAATCTTTGGAGTGGGAAGAGTTCATAGGGATCTTCTCCAGTAAGTATTTCCCTCGATCGATGAGAACAAGAATGGAGAAGTATTTTCTCAAGCTGAAACAGAAGGAGAATGAATCTTGGGGAAGCTACGAGATGAACTTCACAAGGATTTCATGTTACACCTCTAGATTTTTTATGGATCCAAATGGTAATGTTGATAGATTCTTCAGTGGACTGAGACCTCATCTTCGGAAGAATCCAGCCAACCGAGATTATGATAGCTATGAGAAGATTGTGCAAAGTGTGATGAAAGTCTAACTAGAGTTTGGTGAGATGCAATGGTCTCATAAATCCAATGAAAAGAAAAGATCGATGGATCCAAGATTAGTGAGGAGATTCGATCAGGGAAGAGGAGGTAAGAAAGTGAAACGTCCCATGTGTAATAAATGTGGGAAGAAGCATTCAGGGAACTACATACTCGGGAGTAGGAAATACTACAAGTGTGGAAGAGATGGCCATATCACATAGAATTGTCGTAGTGAGGTGAAGCCACAAATTTCCAACACTAATGAAAAAGGGAATATGGTGTAGTCCCTACCTAATTTCTAATGATATAAGTGTTGACAACTTGGTCACTTTTTCAATCACTATCCAAATCAGAGGGCAGTGGAGGGGAATCACCACCAGCCTCAACATAGGCCAATGAAGCAAGGTTATTCTTTTTCAATCACAATGACTGAAGTTGAAGCAGAAAATGATGTGGTGGTAGGTACTCTTTTTGTTCTCTCAAAGCTAGCAAGTACTTTGTTTGATTCTGGTTCTACGCATTCCTTTATTTCCTCCATGTTTGCAAAGAATTTAGAATCAACCCCCGATTTGTTAAAAGTAGAGTTATCAGTCAAGACTCTTGGTGGTATTATCCAAGAATTGTTAGTGTTTATAAACTGTAGTATTTACTTTAGTGAGCACAATATTATCGCAAATCTAGTAGTCTATCCCATGTCGGAATTCGACATTATACTAGGGATGGACTTTCTCTCAAAGTATAATGCTAAGATCAAATGTAGAATCAAGGAAATATCATTAGTCTTGAATGGAAAAACAATAGTTATATTCCAAGGAGAGATATCTCAACCTGATCTTTGTCTAGAAGAACCTCCTATATCCTTATTTATGGAGTTAATTAGTGAAAAATAAGAAGTAAATGAGAGTTTGAGGATAGAAAATGTCCCCATCATCTAGGAATATGTTGATGTATTTCCTGAGGAGTTACCCAGACCTCCCCTAGAAAGAGAGGTAGAGTTATCCATTGAACTCATACTTGGGTCTCATCCGATATCTATTACCCCCTATAATATGGAAAATGTAAAGATATAAGAATTAAAGAAACAACTACAAGATCTTTTGGAGAAGGGGTTTTTTCGACCGAGTGTGTCTCCTTGGGGAGAACCTGTTCTCTTTGTGAAGAAGAAAGAAGGATCGATGTGGATATTCATTGATTATAGAGAACTGAACGGGATCACATTGAAGAAAAAATACCCTCTTCCAAGAATTGATGGCTTATTTAACCAACTTTGTGGGGCTCAATTCTTCTATAAGATTTATCTTCGATTTGGTTATCATAAATTGAGGGTGAAGAAAGAAGATATTCCAAAAAAATCCTTCCAATCAAGATATGGGCATTATGAGTTTGTTGTTATTCCCTTTGGACTGACTAATGCACCTACTATTTTTATGGATTTGATTAATAGAGTATTTAAGGAATACCTTAATAACTTTGTGGTAGTTTTTATTGATGATATTCTGATATATTCCAAAAGTCGTGAGGATCATGAGGATCATCTAAGGGGTATTTGTCAAACTCTATGGAAGGAAATAATTTTTTGGAAAGTTCATAAAATGTGAATTCTGGTTGCGACAAGTTACTTTCTTGGGGCACATTATTACCAATGAAGGAATCATAGTTGACCCTGTAATGATAAAAGTTGTAGAAGAGTGGCCCCAACCTACAACAATAATTGAGATTCGTATTTTCCTTGGTTTAGTAGGATATTATAGGAGGTTTGTTAAGAACTTTTCACGACTTTATAATCCATTAAAAAAATTTAACTCAAAAAGGGTTCAATTTCATCTGAAAAAAAGGAGTGTGAGGAAAGTTTCCAAGAGCTAAAGAAGAGATTGGTTACTGAACCCGTGTTAACTCTGCCCTCAAGTGGAGAAGGATTCATTATTTTTAGCTATGCATCTCTAAATGGTCTTGGGTGTGTCCTCATACAAAAATGACAAAGTAATTGCTTATGAATCTTGACAATTGATGATTCATTAGAAAAACTATCTTACGCATGATCTGGAGCTGGCTGCGGTCATTTTTGCTATGAAGATATAGAGGCACTATATTTATGGGTAGAAATGTGATATATACACAGACTGTCAAAGTTTGAAGTATATTTTCACACAAAAGGAATTGAACATGAGGCATAGGAGATGGTTGGAACTTCTCAAATACTATGATTGTCCGATTCATTATCATCCTGGAAGAGCAATCCAATCCCCTAATGCATTAAGTAGGAAATACCCAGTTTTTTCCATGATGAGGATTCAAATAGATTCTTTGATCAATAACCTAGTAAATATGGACATGGGAATTATAAGGGAAGGGACATCATCAACCCTAACCCAAATTATTTCTCAACCGTAATTACTAGAGAAAATCAAGACAACTCATAAAGAAGATCCTTTGTTAAAACAGAAGTTTGGGGCTGTGAAAGATAGTAAGTTTCCTGAGTTCAATATTGATCAAGAAGGTATAATGAAATTTTGTACAAGACTATGTGTTCTATATATTCTAGAAATAAAGGAGTTGATGGATGAAGCTCATAGCTCTACTTTCTCTATACATCCTGGAAGCACAAAAATGTATTGGGACCTTCATGATCATTGTTGGTGGGATAATATAAAAAGGGAGATTGCTGACTACACTTCAAAGTGCCTGGTATGTTAGCAAGTAAAGGAATAGAGACAAATTCCTAAAGGGAAGTTGCCACCACTACCCATACCAGCATGGAAATGGGAAAATATCACTATAGACTTCATCACTGGTCTCCCGATAACTTCCAAGGGAAACAATGCGATATGGGTTATTGTGCACTGTCTCACCAAGACTGCCCATTTTATCTCCATTTGGGAAGATTTATCTCTTGATCAACTTTCTAGGATTTATATGAAAGAAGTGGTAAGGATGCATGGAGTTCCACTTTCTATCGTATCTAATCGTGATCTAGGGTTCAAATCAAAATTATGGAGAATTTTTCAACATGCTATGAGCACTGAATTTAATTTCAGCACAACCTATCACCCCAAAACTGATGGCCAATCAAAAAGGACTATTCAAACACTCAAGGATATGTTGATAACATGATCAATGGAATTTAAAGGTGTATGGGATCAACATCTCCCTTTAGTTTAGTTCTCTTACAATAACATATTCCACTCGATTATTCAAATGACACCAAATGAAGCTATATATGGTAAGCAGTGTAGAAATCCTACTTGTTGGAATGAAGCTAGTGAGAGAAATATTCTTTCTCCTGATCTTGTGCAAGAGATAATAGAAAATGTCCATGCCATCCAACAACACATTATGGCTGCTCAGAGTCGAAAAAATAGCTATGCAAACAACCATCGAAGGGACTTGGAGTTTGATGTTGGTGACAAAGTCTTTCTTTGAATTTCACCTTGGAAGAGATTCATGAGGTTTGGTTGAAAAGGGAATCTCATACCTAGGTAAATTTCCCCCTATGAAATCCTTGATCATGTAGGAGCAGTGTCCTATCGACTTGCTCTTCCTCCAAATCTAAACAAGTTCATGACATCTTCCATGTATCCGTCTTGTGGAAGTACATACCTGACCCTTCACATGCAGTAAATCAAGTGGTGGTACAACTGGAACATCACCTCTCTTATGAAGAATAACTGGTGGAGATCTTGGATCGTAGAGACAAGGTTCTATGCAACAAGACTACCCACCTTGATAAGGTGTTGTGGAGGAATCAAAAATGTGAAGAATCCACGTGGGAACCAGAGGAGTCTATGAGGTAGAAGTACCCACACATTTTCTCTTCTGAGGGTACGAGTTAAAATTTCGGGGACAAAATTTCTTAAGGGGGGGGAGAATGTAACGACCCAAATTTTTTAATAATATTTGTTTACTAAATTTGTGTGTTGTTTCATTTTATAATCCATAAAACTATATCCATTAATTAATGAAGTGATACCGTTGGGTTTCGATTGTTATATGAATATTGGTCAATATGACCATTGGTCAATATGACCATTGGAAAATAAACTCTTAACATTATAATTATTGTTTATAAATATAAGTTATCTTGGTTAATTAATACAGACAGAATATTCAATGACCTCATCCAGTAGACTCGGGTTGTACAAAGCCCATTTGTCAGAGCTTGGGAAGGAGGTGGCATCTTTGGGCTTTGTTCTGGACCAAGCCCAAGCTGAGCTTCAACATGTGAAGCTTGAACGAAATTTCCTAACGGATAATTTCAAGCTGGTAGAAATCACCACTCGGGAAATGTTGTCCAAGCCGCCCCAAGATTCTATCAACATAGTACACCTTACACATAGGTCCTATGCAGGTGTTATGAGGGGATATGTAACGAGAACTTAGTTATGTTGTGTAATCATTTTGTATAAATAAAATTGTTATTTCTTATTATGTTAAATTTGTGAATTTCAAATGTCTGAATAAATGTAGGATGAAGTTTCATATTATTGATGAATTTTGGAAAAAGGGGTATTATAAAATATTTTTGTAAACATTAAATAATTAATAATGTGAAATGATTTTCAAAAAATGGTCTTCTACAATTGTGAGCAGAAATAATTTTAGAGTCTAACAAGATCAACTTAATTTTTGGTGAATAGTATATTATGAATATTAATATACCCTTATGAATAGTAATTAATAGTAAATCGGCCAAAAAAATAGGAACTTCACCCATGAAAGTATAAGTATAATTTAGACATCTTAAAAGTGAAAAAATGGTCATAATATAAGTATTGGTATTTTGGTATGTCATAAATATTTTAATTAAAATTTTATAATTAATTTAATAATTTAAAATAAAAATTTATTTTCATAAAATTTAATCATAAATTGTTACTTTATTTTCTTATGGTTATACGATAATTTTATGGGACCTTGATTACTTTTTCAAGGTGTTACAAAATAAGTTATAATTTTAGAGTTGTTTTTTTGAATAAGTAATGATATTATTTAAAAATTTAATTACAAATGATTAGAAAATTATTTTCATAAAATGGATATCATTTTTTAATTCAATGCATCAATATTAGGTTAGGGTGAATTTTTGGGATTTTTCTGAAATAATTGAATTTTCAGTGAATAATAAAAATATAGTTTTGATTTTCGGGTGTTTAATGTCATCATTGATGATGTAATCATGATGTAATAAATATGGTCAACTTGTGAATATTAATATAGGTTATGAGGTGTACAAAGTGTCCAAAACCATGTGTAAGCCCATGGTTTTGCAAATACTACCAATGAGGTGTCCCTTGGAAATTAATTAAATATTCCCTCACTTTTCCTATAAATACCAAGTCATTCCCTCATTCATTTCATTCCAAAATACTCATCAACTAATATCTGGTATTTCTACCTCCCAATGAGTCCTCCCAAGGTTCTCTCAAGCCCCATAATGTCCCAAACTTCGAGCTTTCAAAGATACTCTTCAAGGTAAAGGAACCTTTCACCCTCCTATTTTTAGTCATGATTTCCTTTATGTTATATCTTCTAGTTTCCATATTCTTATGTGGCGGTATGTTCTTGTATATTATTATTACTATCAATTTAATTTTAAAATTATGAGAGACCCTTTCTTCTCTCATCAATTTATTTTCTGAATTTTCAAGCGACACCGTTAGGCTGTCATATTTTTCGTAAAAGAAATAACATCTTCTCTTTTCTTTCATGTTTCCTTTTCATGTGGTATGTCATTAAAATATCCATACCATGATCTTATTATGAATCCATACTATATTATAAATTATTTATGAGTGTTTTAACCTTGTCCTATTCCTTTTTAATGTTTTCTAAATTGGTGTTATGTAGTCATTATGCTGCATAGTTTTCATCTCTAAATCTCTCTCTTTTTCTCAAGAAATTATCTTGTATTTTTTATGTGGATACCCAAATCTATTTTAATTTCTCAAGTTATTAATAAATACATAAAATTTATCTATTTTATTCTTGAATTGACATACATATAACTCTCACTCCCTTTCCATGGGTTATAAATGACAAAATGATCTTATTTTTAAGTACTTTTTAAACGTCACGATTTTGACATGAAACCCATTTATTTGATTCTCTTTGGATTATTTATGAAATGTTTGATTATTATCTATGTGGATCACATGAAAATAAAGACATATTAAGGGTGTGACTTGATATCGCTCCAATGTATTGGGTAAAGAATTAATCTCTAGAGATGACAAGTTTCACGATACCTTGGTGAATAACCTTGGTAATGATTTTATGACACCTTTAGAATAAACCTTAGTGATATGTTCATGAATGTATAAATGAAATTTTGTAGCCACTTATTCTAGTTACGATTCATGTTCTTTTTATTATGATATTTCTACTTTTCTATTGCTCATGTCTTGTGGTTTTCTTTAAGTTCTTACTGATATCACAAGTAAACTGATTCCCCTGATTTCCTTACTGGGCCTTTTTCTCAACCTTTCCTTTGATGTATGTATCCAGGTTATGAGATGAAATAATTATACTTAGGATGAACTTATGATGAACCCTTACAATTGGATTAGAAGAATTTTTTATGTTGTTTTCATATTTTATGTTCCTGATTTCCAAGACACTAGACGTTAAAGATCCTCTATTTGTAAAATGTAATGAAAAGTTATGTAATATAAAGGTAGGATTCCATATAAACCATAATAAAAAAATCATATATAAAAATGAGAGTTAAATCAAAGGAATAATCCATGACACATGGTAAGACCTTGGAACTACAGGTTCTAAGAGAAATGGACTCACTCCTAAAACAATACCGTGCTAAGTGGACTAACAAAGTAAACCAAACCTATGATCTCTCATATTCTCACTAGAAATGAACCCTATATAGTCCACTCACTAAGCTAGAGAAGCATACATCTTATTACCACCTTAACTACAATATCCTGTGATATAACCAAAAAACACACATCATAACAATAATCATCTCTAGTAAAATTAATAACCCATAATCAAGAACAAAATTTTAGACCATTCCTCCTTTGAAAACCCCCTTTGAAAGAACAATTAAAAAACAAACATTTTTCTTGAGGCCATTTCAAAATATTTTGGTAATATAAAACCATTTTTAAATGAAATAAAATTATTTAAAAACACTTCCTTGATTTTTTTATATAAACCAAATTTGAATATCTTTTTTAAAATTCTAAAAATTCCTTTTAAAACATTATACACATAGGAAATTGTATTAAGGCCACTTGGCCTTGGGCCTTCGGACTTTGTAATGGGTCTACCTCTACCCACACAAAATAGGTCTTTGATTTAAATAATAAATTGAGGCTTCGACCCCAACCTTTAAAAAAAACTGTATAAAATAGTCCCAACATAAATCATCGGTGAAACACGTAAGGACAAAATAATAAACATACGAAAATTTCAAAAGTAGTGGAAATCATAAAAAATTCTATCCCAATTGGTAAAATTTCAGAAAAATTATAAAATAATTTTAAATCACTTAATCCCCCTTTAAAAACCATCTCAATTATTTTATCAACCAAAAATATATTGTATTATTTGATGGAAGATAAAATATAGGCCTAAATCCAAAAAAACAAATGGAAATAAATTTCAATTACTTTAAAACCTTGAGAAACATGTGTATTTAAATCCAAATTAACCCAACTAAAATTTGTAAATTCAAAGAAATCAATTTAAAACACCCATATATTTTTGATAAATTAGGGAAATAAAAATTCATAGAAAAAAATACCAAGGGAAAACACAAACAATGTGAATCCTTTAACAATGATGAAAGAATGTTTTTGATAGAATTTCACACACCCTAGGAATCAAAAATCATAATAAATAAAAAACTAAACCCACTTAGGGGTTATCCATGATGTGTGCAGTAATAGGGAAAGAGAAAAGTGATGATAAAGAATAGGAATGAGAAGGAGAATGGGAAAGAGTTTTACCTGGACTATAATCCTCTTGAAACTACATAGAGGACCTAAAAACCATTGATAAATAAAGGATGGAGGTTCCATGTATGTGGGTCTTGACCACATTCATACAAGGAGGAGAGTGGGGAGAGGGGGTAATGAATTAGGAAAAAATAGAGGAAGTTTGAAATCATAAATTCAAAATTTTTATGAATCTATGAATATCGCTTGGTTTCCACACATTTTCCCAAACCATGCTCCCTTTACTAGGAACACAGAGGTAACCACACAATTGGATCACATGGTTTGGTGAATCATGCATCGACTATAAAAAATGGATTTATCCTATTATAGACACCCCTCAAATGATATCTACATAGTTAGCACTAACCATGTCCTCACTGTGCAGCATGAAAAATATTCATAAAATTTTTAAAATTAAAATTGAACATCCCCAAAACCCCTTATAAAAACACCAATAAATAAATAAATAAATAAAATAATTATAAATAAATGTGTCATAATAATCTAACCTCCCATGACGTTTTATTCCCCCTATAAATCCAAAAAACTCCATGAGACTCAAAGAAGAACCTCAAATGAAAAATAAGTAAAAGTTATGACATAATCTTTAAACTTGTTGACACCAAATTTATCCCAATGCACTAAAAATATCTCCAAAATATCCAAGAATATTTAAATACTTATGTAATAACTCACATATGACCGTTAATGGGTAAACAAGAAATGAAGACTCCTAGTGGGTCACCTCACCAATTAAGAATCTATTAACATAGTGGATCCAAAGGAAGTAAGGGAATCCCCAAAATACCACTATGAAAGTTGGTCCAAAACCGATCTAAAAAACAACTCAATAAAACCCCCAACAACTATGCTTCTATAATTTCCACAAAACCCTAAGTTCATATTCAAATAAGAAAGACATATAACAACCCAAATACAAGAAATGGATCATCAATATGAAAAAGGGAAGGAGGAAATGATACCCTAAAAGCTCTAATGAAACATTCCCAAAAGATATTGTAGCCCTAAGAAAACTCCAAAAATTTAAAAATAAGAACTGTTAAACCACCCATTGTCATACTCTAACCAAGAAAAAATAGAATAATTCACAAACCAGGAACATGCATCCTCTAACAACATGGGTTTGAGCCTTGGGTCAAGAATTAGGAAGTTGTAACACAGGAAATCATACCGTGAACACTGACCATGGTGATCCTGTCAAACCCAAAAAATATTAGTTAGCATCTAATATCAACTAGTCCCACGTCCACCCTAGTAACTTGAAACACACAACTATAGATTTCTCCATACCCAAAGAATCAAGACCAAACCTCACTACCCAAAGGTACAATCAAACTCTAAAGGAATCAACCATTCCAATGATACATGAGAAAACCCAAAAGCATCTCATCCAATAAGAAACAACTAAGAAAATATTTAAGGGAGAAAACCTAATAAGAATCACCCTAATTAAATGACCACCCCAACCTGAATAAATTCAATAATTTTCTAGGGAGAATACTTTCAATAACAATGATAACCACAAGACCCAATTTAATCATATCCAAAGATACATCCTCTTCCATCCAAAATATTTTTCCAATTCAAAATAACCATTTCAAAGGAATCAACAAAAATCACTACTAAAAATCTCTAAAATATTAAACATATAAAAAGAGTATTTTTTAAACATTTTAAAACCAAAAAAATAAAATTTAAAATTCACATCCCCATTTAAAACTAATTTTAAACACAGTTTTATCCTTATAAAAAATTCTACATATCCAAACTCTAATAAAACTTGTCCATAAGACATTTTCCAAACAAAAAACCCCATTCTAAAAATTTAAGATCAACCCCTTTATTTTAAACCCCACATTTACCCACTTTAAATCCATTTTAAATCAAATGTTCCTTTCAAAAACCCTTTCAAGAACATTTCAAAATTTATATTATCATTTTAAAATATTTAAAATTAACTTAAAAAAATTAACTACCTAAAAAATCTTTATCAAATATTAGAAAAAAACTAATTAACTAAAACGACACAACATAAGTCCAAATAAAATGGGATTAGTGAGATGGAATGAATTGGCCATATGGATTGGAATACCATGTCACAATCACATAACCACCACCACTAATAATAGGGAACCACATAAACAAGCTCCACATGTGTTACCAAGCCATGTGATCTCACTATATACCACAAAATCAACATCAATTTTATCCCTCAAACCACATGAATCCATCAAACAGTCCAAAATATTAGAAATCAAAAGTAAAGAATCAAAACCATACTTCATATTGAGAATTGAGACTCATCCCAGTTGGTGAGGACTCTTTAAGTGCATCCAAGAGACCCAGGATCAAATCCAGGTGGGGGATAATTTTCGGGGTACTGTAGCAGTACTGTGCAAGAACGGTAGCAGGTACTATAGAAGGAACTATGCACACTTTAGCAGGTACTGCAGCAAGTAATGTTTGACACTGTATCAGCTGGAAATATGCCCCCGTTTGGGCTTTCGGGCCACCGATTTGGTCCCCGAGTCCTTTAAGGACTTCGCGCTACTCAGGCCTTCAGGTCAGTAAGGCCTTCGGGCCACCTCAAGGCCTTTGAACCACATTATGTGCAGATGCAAACCAGACAACCTGCATGGAAAAATCTTCAGAAGGAGGAGGAGCAAGGATATTTCACAATAGCAGAAGCTAAACTGATTGTAAGAATGAGAGGGTATGGAACCTGCCATCGAGACAAGCCTATGAATGTATGGGAAAGCCTAGCCAAATGTCCATGCGAAGGTGGAGAGATGATTTCATGATGAAGATGCTGGGGATGAGCAGTTCCAAGTAGTTATTTTGGGTTGTATTTAATGTTTAAATCCTACGAGCAATGAATTCCTCTAAGGCCAATAGGCCATGTAATACATACACCTACGGGCCTTGTAAGGGTTCCACCTCACCCCTTGAAATGTGGATTATCAAAAATCAATAAAAAATGAAGGCCTTTGGGCCATTGGAGGAGGAGGAGTGTAAGATATCTTGACACTATTCCTTCTTCTACCTATAGAGTCTCAATAGTCCAACCTTCATTTAGAAAATACTCCCAAATAAAAAAGAACACTTTGAAACCTCAGTCCTATTAAGAAATCAAGGCTTTGATACCATTTTTAATGACCTAGCCTAGGATTCCACCTAAATTGACACCTAGACTAACTCACTATATTCTTGAGGGGAATCATCGATCCCCATGGTTCGATCATAAGAATCAAAGGAATCACAAGAAATCGATGGGGATTATTTTTACCTGATAAATTTAATCTAAATAGTATAATAATTATTATATAATTCTGATATGATCCATATATATATATTATAAATCTATTCCAAAAATAGTTCAAAATTTTAAATATAAAACTTAAACATTTTAAATAGAATTATAGATATCACGGATGAAAAATAAATCCCTCTTCTCACCCTTAAATTCCCTCACTTACAACCAACTCCTTGACCGACTATGACCTCTATATATATAATACATCTAACAATAAACATAACTGAATATAGGAAATATATTATATGGATAAATCTATTGAAACACTAAAAATAAACACTAATGTAACTTATTAATATATCTTACATGACCCAAGGCCAGGCTCCATCCAATCTCAAATCTTGATCTAAGCATTGCACCAGATTTTGAAAATTCATTTGGCCTATAATAACCAAGTGGCATGAGTGGGATGTGATCTCAATGTCCCAGTAGGTAATCACTAAAAAATTCATTTTTTATTTTTCCAAAATAAACAAAAAATTATATTCTGAAATATGATATTTAAAAAAAATATTTTCCAATCCTTTAGGAAAAAAACTAAAAACCATTTCATAAAACCTCCATTTATTTTATTTAAAAGAACACATTTACTTGGAAATCATTTTCACAACCCAAATCTCTTTTATAAAAAGACACATGCATTTATATATCCATTTTTAAAGAAACCCAACCAATTTAAATCATTCCTTGAAATTAATTAATTTATTACCTTAAAATTGATACTAAAAAGGAAATATAGAATAACCAATTAAATGATAATAGAAGAAATAAGTAAGAAATGATAAATAAAAAATAAAGTATTAAAGACGTAGGCAATAAAAATGAAGAAAGATAGTAAATAGTAATCACAAAATCATCCATAAAAATGAGAGTGGGAAAAAAATAATATGAAACATAATAAGAAAAATCTAGGAAACATGGAAAGAGATTTGGCTTATAGGTTCCAAAGGTAACTGAATCTCTCATGGAACAATATCTAGACAAGTGACTTAATATAGTAAACTAGACTCAGGAGATCTCACAGTATCATTGGTAATGACCCCTATCTAGTCCACACACTGCGCTAGAGAATCACCCATCTATTTACCTAGAAACCTACAACCTCCCATGTTCCAACCACAAAACATACATCATATAAAACATCATGTCTAGTAAAAATAACAACCCACAATAAAGAACACAATTTAAAAACATTCCACCTTTTGAAACCCTATTTGAAATTTCAATTAAAAATAAAACATTTTTCTTGAGGCCATTTCATAAAATTTTTTAATTTAAAACTATTTTAAAATGAAATCAAATCATTAAAAAATATTATTTTAATTTTTTAAAAAAAAACCAAATTCAAACATCAAGTTTTAAATTCCAATCCATCCTTTTAAAACATTATACACATATGAAATGACATATATATTTGAAAAAAAATCAACGTATATATTCATATATTATCACGTGAATATGTGCACATGACTATATATATATATATATATCCAGATATATGTTTATAATACTTTAATATAATATAAAAAACCATGCATTAATCATAGGTGAATCATGCATGTATAAAACAATAAACATAATGAATTTTATAAAGTAGGGGGAATCGAAGAAATTTTACCTTAATTAGTACAATTCAATAAAAGGTATCAAGTAATTATAAAACACCCAATTATTCTTTGAAAACCATGTCATATATTTTATCATCTAAAAATATATTTTATTCTTTAAAGGAAGATAAAAACCAGGTTTAAATCCATAAGAACCTAATTGGAAATCAATTGAATTATCTTAAAAACCTTGAGAAACATGTGTTTTTTATATCCAAATAAACCCAAATAGAATTTATAAATTTAATGAAATAAATTTAAAACAGCTAAGAATATATATTAAATTAGGAAAACACAAAATAATTAAAAGTCCTACTTTGGGAAAGTATAAAAGGTACAATAACTTCAATAACAACAAAGGTAAGTTTTTGAGAGAGGACCACACACCCTAAAAACCAAAAATAATAAGAAATAAAATACAAAACCCACTTAGTCTTTAGTCATGGTGCACCCAAAAAGAGAGAGAATTAAAATTTGAGAAGAAGAAAAGATAAAGGAGAAATAGGAAAGAAATGAGGCTTACCTAGAAAAGGATCCACTTGAAATTGCATGAAGAACCAAAAAAAAAGAGAAACAAAAGAGGGAGCCACCATGGGAAGGGGGATCAATCAACATCATGTAAATGAGAGATGGGGAAGAGGGGGTTATAAATTAATGGAAAATAGGGGGAGGTAAAAATCATAAATTCAAATAAATTATGAATATCGATATATCACATGATTACCACACGGTTTCCAAAAATGTGTGCCAATTGTGCACCCTTTATTTAGAACATTAAAGATCCAAAGTGGTTAGATCACATGTTTTTTGAAACTATTCAATAACTAGGGGAATTATATATATCACATAATAGACATCCCCATCACAATCATCAAACGGTTAGCTTTAAGCATCCAATAAACGTCTGGAAAGCCAATAATTATTAAATTTTCAAAAACAATTAAAAGGAATGGCCCTATGAATCCTTATCAAAAATAAAAACCAGTAAATAAATTAATAAAATAAAAAAGTAAAAATTATGGTATCATGTTAAAGAAATAATGACATAATTCTAAGAATTTTGAAATTATATTACTAGCATAAGATGAAATACTGAAGAAGAAAAAGTTTACATAAAAATTATCAGGTACTTTGATAGATGAATTAAATAAGGTAATTCCATATGATGAGATATTTGAATATTAAAAGGTTTCCATACTTCTCAAATAGTATTATATTCATAAAATTAAAGGAGGAATCATGAAGAGTTCTCTTAAAGATAAATCTAAAATGAAAGGATATCTTTTGTTGATAAATAAATATAAAAACTTTTTATCTCACTAAAAATATTTATATAACCATATTATTACCATATATATTATGTTTGTTTTTATTTTTGTAGGAAATTTAAGGTGGGTTATGTGAAGGGAGAGTTGCAATTATGAGAAAGATATGAAAATGTTACAGCTAAAAGGGGTATCCATCTTGGAAGTGATTCTAAAAATTGATATCTTGGAGCATAATTGAATAAGGGTTAATCCTTTATAAATAATATTATTAATGATCACCCATTAAGGTGGATAAACATCGAGTTGCTTCTTGAATCTATCATTTTATAAAAATATATAATTTTATGAAAAGTGGTTGAAGATGTGATTGAATAAGTATTTTTTCCCCATTATCTCCATCTCATTTCAAAAGTATAAATTCTAAAGTTAAGGTTATAAATTGAAGTGATAAATTACATGAAAAGTGAATAATTTTAAGAATATATGGTTGTGAATTACAAGTGTTGGGAAGTTTATTAGTCACTCTTGTTTTGTACATCACGCATTTATCAGGTAAAATTATTTTTAATTAATTAATAAGTTTCAATTTAGTATCATAATTTTTATTTATTTCCAATAAGGGGGATTAAATAAAATTATTTACAGTAATACTGATATTAATTTTATATATGTGTATCAAAAAAATATCCAAAGGGAATGTTTATTGAACATTGTGGTTTTTTGTTTAATTTGTTTCAATAAAAATTTACTTGAATATGATTTTATAAGAGAATATTAGTAGGATATTAAAGTATCAAAATTTCTTTCATAAGAGGATTAAATTTCATGTACCCTCAAATTGTGATTAACATTCTAAATAAGAATATTGTAAATGAGGATGGGAAAATATGATTTTATACCATTGTTCAAATGGAAAAGAATTTTTATAGTAATATTCTACCAATATTTATATTTCATCGATAAAATTAATTTAATATTTATTATAAATTATGATCAAATAATTGAAATCATTTCAAGTTTTTTATGTAAATAACTTTTTTTAGAAAGTTGAAGAGGAAATGAGTTCCATGGAGTATAGTTATTTCTATATAATATGACATTATGAATATGAATGAAACTATTTGAGGAATATTTTTCTCATTTTTTACATAATTAAGAATCTATATATTTTAAAGAAGAATAAAATTTACTTGATCTTTGAGGAATCTTCCTATTGAATATCATGTATAAAGGATGGTTTATATGGAAGTCACTTGGACTATGTTAAGTTTTAAGAAGAGATAATGGTTTTAAAGAATTTTTTTATTGAAGTATTTATTTTTAAATCTAATTATACATTTGAAAATATTTTAATAATTTTATGTTACATGTTTTGGATGATTTATAATGTCTGATGATATTTTGGAGAAATCAGGAGAAATATTTTAGTTGATTTGAGAAATTTGATAATAAAACTAGCATGTTCTGGAATATTTATTTTATATGATAGATATAATAATTTTTTTGGTGATGTTATAGCTTTATCTACTCATACACTTAGAATATACTATAGTACAGTAACTGGTGGATATAAATTGTGATGAAACTCATTAGTTATTACATTTACAATCAACCACTGACTTGGTTTTGATTGAGATGAAATTATTTATATATAAACACATTATACATATACATAAGTATTACATTGATTCCATGGTTAAATTAATACATATCATAGATAGTTTCACATCCCGAGGACCAGAAGGTTTAGTGACTTAGAGGCTCGCTACATAAACTTCTTATTTTACAAAACTTGTTGACATTTCTCTATAAATCTGGTCCTATTGACCTTATTCTAGACATATTTTATGATATAATCATCTTCATAACATGGGTAATGTAAATATAATTAATGGGTATTCTCAAATGCTCAGTTAAGAAACTTATTAACTCTTCATAACCATTAGATAATAAAGTTGAGGAAAACATGATAAAAGAAGAAGTATTAGATAAAAATATCTTGGGATCATAAGTAATAATCATAAAACATGATTGAGAATTGAAGATCATAGAATATCAACATAAGTCCCAAGAAATTTTATAAAAAACATGTATTAAAAGTATATAATTAAATTCAAACAAAACATGAAATCACAACATAAGAAAATAGAATATATTTAGAACATGGAATATCATAATAATATGATATAGCATATAAATAAATTATAACATAGGAAAAATAAACCGCATAAATATGATGATAAATAAAAATTACATAGTGGATTAGGTTTCACTAACTGATTCCCATAGTAGAGAAGATATCACTACCTGATTCCCACAGTAGAGCAAGAATCACTACCTAATTCATATATTGGAGCAATAATTCCATACTCAATTACCATAGATATCCCATGAGATATAAAACCTTAAATACTTCATTGGAGGTTGATATAGGACCCCACCCATAATCATCCATACATATGAGTTCCATTTAAAAAACAAATCATTCATATTATCATAAATAACCCATCAAAATAAAATGGATTTCATAACCTTTCCAAATGGTATCATAAAAAATGATCATTTGATACTAAAAACTTGATCACCAAAAAGGAATATTTAAAAAGTGAACATATACAGTGATTTGAAAAATATTTTTATATTTTAGAATAATTCTTTAAAAACGGAATAGAAATCACAAAAATAACTTATGTTAAAAAAATTCTCAATATAACATTAAAAAGACATGATTCTCAAGTCACTTTTCAAAAACTATTTTTTTTAAGATGAAGATAAAACCTCTTAAAAAATTACTTAAAAAATTCCAATAAATATACCTTGATAATAAATAAAAAATATGTCAAAATTTTAAGTAAAATATAATAAAATAATATAATGGTAAGGAAAATCCATTTAAATATTTTAAAACATCTTTATTGAAAACTGCCTTCTTTAAATGGATAAAACCCATTATTTTAAAATAAATAAAGGGGAATAAAAGGGTAATTATAGATATAAATGGTTTGGTATTCCACTAGGGAAAAAAAACATTGGCAGGAAGTATAAACATCAATATGGTGGGAAAATCAATTAAAAGAAATGGGATTTATTCTTAACAAAAAAAACATTTTCACTAAACAATATAATCATCAAGGAGGAAAACTTTGGTGTGAAACAAGATTTACATATAAAGGAATATGGAAATAAAACATAACATAATAATAGGTTAAAATAAATCAATATTAAAATATAATAGTCAAAGAGGAGTGATTATTACCTAAGTAAAATATTTGATTCATGAAAACCTCTTACCTTAATTCCTGAATTACACTAAAGCTCATGAATCACCTTGCAAAGTAGATTCTTAACAAATAGGAGGAATCAATAAAACCATAGAAACTACTTGGGGGAAGTGTATTTATAGAGGGACTGATAAGGTAAATTCATGATAAATTCCTTTGGGGTAGAGAGGGATGAGAGAATAAGTGGGAGTGATCTCCTTTTATAAGTGAAAATGAGGGGATTTTCATTGAAACTAAAGTTAGTTTAGTGGTATGAATGATATAATATGGGTGTTAGGTGGGTTATGTTAGACATGTGGGTATGAATTTCATACCAACAAAGTATTTCTAGAAGGAGTAAGTTACCTTTTAATTTTTAAAAATTTGAGATACTCTATTTACCCATTTTAACCTTATTAATCTTGATTAAAAATTAATCATGGTAATTATTTTATCCCTAAAAAAATATGACCCTTATTACCCAATTTTTATTTTATGAATTCAAATTTTCCCTTAATTTAACCTAATAAAATTTATAAAATTGTTGAAATTAACTTTTAAATTATAACATATAATGTGTAGAAAAACCTTGTTTTTAGAAAAATGATGCTTGATTTATTAAGTGTTTTTAATATTATTTATCATTAATTATCAATTAAATTAGTGTTATTTTATTTTTACATATGTATAGAATTCATAGTAGAGACTTAAATTAAAATATATCCATTTAATTTAAGAAAACACAATACTTAGAAAAGTATCCTTCGTTGAAAAATAATTGTTTTATCATATTAACTAATTTTTTACCATAGGTAACTTAATCTTTATGAAAAAAATAAAGTGGTCCATATTAGATAATCTGGACCCAATGATTATTAATTTAAAATTCAATTCTTCTTATTCAATTTTAAAATGTTTTTAAAAATAATTTTAATATAATAAATGTTTAATGTATTAAAACATTTTTTGAGAAAAATATTACTTGACATCTAAAATATCAAATATAGGTTTGTAAAATATAATAAATATTTTAAAATATATAATTTAAATTAAAAAATATATATTTTTTAGTAAAAATGTTTCATAAATTTCTAAACCATATATATAATGCATAAAAGTCATAGTATTAATAAAAACGATATGTTTCACTATTCACCTAAAAATAAATTCATTAGAAAAATATAATAAGTTAATATTTATTTAGTAAATAAAAAAGTTTTTTTTTAAATTAACATCCTAAAATATATAAATTTTATTTTTAATAAGAAATAAAATATAGGAAAAATCAGATTTTATTGGACAAAAAAATTATATATTTACTATAAATTACTAATTAATCTAGTGTTAGATTATTATTTATAATATATATATATATATATATATTATTAAATCATATTAAAATTTGTTCTTTGAAGTAAAATTTCAATTTCAACAAATACATTTTTTAAGAATAATGTGAATTGGGAAAAAATGACCTTTCAAAAAGTATAAATGTTCATGATATATCTATACATTTAAATATTTTGTTACATATTTATATAATACTAATTTCTACTTACATAAACATTTATGATATACTTTTATTACCTAATCATTAGATAAGCTCTGATTATAGTTTCGGGTGGTGGTTCAGATGGCATGGATCTTATGAGAATCTCTATGATTTTGAACTTATCTCATATATGATTCTTCTCAAAACATTATTGTTTGAGTTCTACTTGGGAGAGGTATAGGGAAAACCCTAGAAAATCTACATCCCTTCCATGATTTAAAAAATAGGCTTCATGGGGAATAATTCTTATTTTGTATGCCATTTATTCCTACATCCTTTTTTATGTTTTCATTATAATTACTTCAATTTATACCTACTAATTTAACAACTAAGTTTTAATGGTCATAAATAATATCGAATTTTTTTTCATTTTATTTTTCTATAGTGTGTAAAAAATTCTATTTAATATATTATTTATCTAAGGAGAATATATTGTGAAATTTTGCATCATTCCATTCTCACCCTTAAAAACATTTCCTCGCGATTTTAATTATCACCTACTGATAAAAATAGTTAAGGGTAACTAAAAGGTAATCATGAACCATGATATAATTTATAGAGAAATTTAATCCCTACAAACCTAGGAAATATATATTTTTACTTAGATTAGTATTATCGCTAAAATTTTGTTTTTCACTGGCCATTTGAATTAAGAGTTTATTGTTAATCATCCTTGCATCAATAGACTATCATAGGTTGATGTAAGATATGATTTCCTTATTCCAACAAATAATTTTTCCTCTAAGTAATGGGAAAAATTAATTCCTAGTATCACATTAAATGTATCTAATGGAAGGATAATAAGACTCACATGAATCATAATCCCACAAACCATGATGAAGATTCATATACCTTAGATATAATATTTATACCACTAAATGTTTCTATTTTAACATCTAATAGTTGGTGAAAATGTATATGTTATAAGAAATCCACAAATCTAGAGTTAAAAATAGGTGTACCTAGAACCACTTAATTATCACTATCCACTTTAATATTATTCATTTTATAAGTATTTCCCTGATCATATAGTCTAATAGGTTTTTTATGTCAATTTTCATCTTAATCCCTTGGATTAGTGAAACGGTTTAAATAGTTCTCAATTTCCTCATATCTAAATAGTTGAACTCCTAGTAGATCCTTAGGATGGAAATTATTTTCTCTAACTAAAATATTCCTTTTTACTCAGATCATTGTTGCTTTATGTACTCCATTACCACATATAAAACATATTCCAGTCTATTTGATTCATTTCCATTGGTGTTTCTTTCCATGTTTTTAACATGAAAGAATTTGAATCTTCTTTCCTTCACCTGATATTATATGAAACCTCACCCTTATTTTATTTGTTAGGTTTTGATGTTCAGTAAGAATCATGTTTTTAATCATAACTTGAGATAGTTGTGTGACCATAACTATAATATTTTTAACACCAGCTTGTATCCAATTTTGTTTCATGTTAGAAAAATTACTATGTTATATATCCCATCAATTATTAACTTGGTTTCTCCTAACACCATACATTTCTAAAACCAAATGTGTTGACATGAGTGATGAAAAAATTACATCATAAGATATTATCATAGTAAATAAAATAAAAGGGACTCAACCTTAATTTTTTTACCCTTTTAAATCATTACATTAGCCTGTGAATAATTTAGTTTAACCTATATCAATTTTTGTTAAACCTCAGTTACTTTAAGTTTTGTTATCTTATACTTATAAAAATAATCCCTTAAAGAAACTAGTAAATAAATACTTCATATTGGTTCATAAATAAAATTTTATCAATTAAATCATATCCCTTGGGAGTATCTATCCAGGTTTGTAGTGTTAGGCCCACTCATCTTGCATAGGGTGATGATCGAGTAAATGATCAACTAACTCGTTTCTGGGTGATTACCCCTAGGTGCATCTATGTCATAGCTACATCCATTTTCTAGTATCCATATAGGGATTATTTTCATTAAAACTACTTACTCATGACTTTACCAATATTTCAAGATATGATCCTATACTTAAACTCATCTCTATGGTTTTCACTATGGTTCACTAACCCTAACCCAAATTTAACTAAACTAATCTAAAAAAATAACTAAAACTTCCCTTGATACCAACTATAGATACCCACACTAAACATACATATGTATTACATTGATTCCATGGTTAAATTAGTATATCTCACAAATAGTCTTACAATCTGAGGACTAAAATACATCTCACAAATAGTTACATAAGATGAGGACTTGAAGGTTTAGTGTCTTAGAGACTATCTATATAAACATATTATTTTAAAACACTTGTTGACATTTCTACATAATTTTGATCCTCTAAACCCTCTTTTATACCTATTATATGTTATAATTGTTTTTATAACATAGAGAATGGAATAATAAGAAAGGGTTGAGATCAAATATTATTTAAGGAAAAATTATCAACTAGTTATAACCATTAGATAATAAATATTATGGAAATATGAGAAAGGATTATATATTTGATAAAAAGATAATGGGATCATAATTGATAATCAGAAAACTTTATTGATAATTTAGGGTGATAATATAGGAACATAATACCCAATAAAGTTTATAAAAACATGGATTATAAGCATATAACTAAATTTAAACAAAAAATTAAATCATAAAATCATAAAATAGAATATCTTTAGAACATGGAATATCATAAAAAATTTTCATATCTTGGAGATAAATAATAAAATAGGGGAAAAAGTGGAAAAAACATGAACATAGATAAACATAACATAGTGGAGTAGGCTTCACCGCCGGATTCCCATAGTGGAGTTGGAATCACTACATGATTCCCATAATGGAGTAGGTATCACTAATTGATTCTCATAGTGGAGTGGCCATTACTTACTCGATTCCTAAAGTTATCTCATGAGATAAAAAACCATAACCAATGCACTGGAGGGTGATATTGAACCCCACCCATAATTATCCATACATATCAGTTCCATTTTAAAAAAAATCAAATCATTCATCTTATCATAAATAAATCATGGAAAGAAAATGGATTTTATAGCCTTTCAAAATCGTATCATAAAAAACATGATCATTTGATACCAAAAAACATATGTCAAAATGTAAAGTATAAGAAAAGAATATAAGATCATGGTAAGGAAACACCTTTTAAATATTTTAAAATTCCTTTATTAACAACCCACATCATTAAAAGGATAATAAAGAATTTGTTTTAAAATGAATAAAGGGGAATAAAAATATTATTGGAGATAAAATTAATTTTAGTTTATATTAGGGAGAGGAGAACATTTTTGGGAAGTCAAAATATGTATATAGAGGGAAAATCTATTAAAAAAAATTGGAATTATTCATAATAAAAAATTTATTTTTATGAAACAATAGAATCATTAAAGAGGAAGACTTTGATGTGAAATATGATTTCCCTAAAAAATAAGGTTGAAATATAACAAAACAACATCATAGATTAAATTAGATCAATATTAAAAGATAATTTTCCAAGAGAAGTGATTATGACCCAAGGAAAATATTTTAGTCATGAAAACACCTTACCTTAATTACTTACTCCCACTGAAGCTCTCAAATCTCCTCACTAAGTATCTTATTAATGCTTGGGAGGACTCTTTACAAACTTAGTAACTCATTTTTTGGAATTTACATAGGGATAGGTAATGTAAATTCGTGATAAATTCCTTCAGGGTGGATAGGAATGAGAGATGGTTGGGAGTGAGCTCCTTTTATAGGTGAAAATGAGGGGCTTTTTATAAACACTAAAGTTAGGTGAGGGGTAAAATGGTATCACATGGGTGTTAAGTGGGTAAGGTAAGTTATGTGAGTTAGGCGAAGAAATAATATGTATGACATATGGGTATGGATTTCATACCTAAAGAGGCTTTATAGAAGGTATAAGTTTCCTTTTAATTATTAAAAATTCAAGAAACTTCATTTAACCATTTTTACCTCTATTAATCTTGACTAAAAATTAATTATGGTAATTATTTTATCACAAAAAAATAATATGAACCTTATTTCCCAATTTTATGTTATTAACCTAAATATGGGTTCCATTTAACCTAATTAAAATTTTAAAATTGAGGAAGTTAACTTTTTAATAAAAATAGATAATGTGTATAAAACCCATTTTTATAGAAAAATGACGTTCTAACTATTGAGTGTAAAGTTTCTTACCTTCCTAGGCTATTACTTTTTCATATTTTGTTTTAGAGGTATTATATAGTAGGTTATGTGTTGTTGGATATATAGGTGTTTAGAAGAAAGGGTTTTATGGTATAAAAGTAGGATTTACACTATAAAGAGGTGTTTTACAGCTTGTATAGTGGGTGGTTTTATATCTTGTATGCGATGAGTGGTTGGGCATGAAATGAGTTTATGCCGTAAGAAGAATTTTTATGCCATAAGTTTAATTATTCACTAAACTCCATGTTTTTCAGCAAAAAATAATATTATGAACTAAAATATGGTTTTAAAACATAAGTTTTGTGGTACTATGGATTTTATGATGTAAAATTGTGGTTTACGCCATAAGTCATAGAACTTATAGCTTGTTTATAAGATTTTTTTGGAATATTATTTTCTCACTTGGTAATGTATCCTTCAGTTTTGGTAAAACCCTAGATTTATTTATAAGATATCCCATCCCCTTTCCTCTGGTATCGATCTGTTGGTTCTGATGATCGAGTTATGGTGAATTTTGATAAGTCCTTTACCCTATCGTCATTTTTTTCTCTTTCATTCTTCTTATGAGGATCTATTGTAGTGGTGTTTTTTTATTTGAGGTGTGTTTTGGGTGATGTTTTTTATTCTTTGATGTTGTTTAGGTTGACCCATGAGTTCCTTATACAATTGTGGGTTGTATATTGTTATTTCTTCACCCTATGGCATGTAGTGAGATCAAAAAGCTTTTTTTTGATTTAGGGGGTCCTCATTCTCTATTTTTATAAAAGCTATGTGTGGAGATTGCATGATTTTTCTTTCTTTTAAGTGGATATTAAGGATCTGTGTAGTAAGATATTAAATTAGTATGTCATAAATTGATGGGTATGGGAGAGATATTACAATTTTTACTACTTTTATATATGTTTTTGGTGATATTAAGCATTCTTATTGAAAGTACTAAAAATAATGGATATTGTAGGCCTTGATTGATTTGTAGATGGTATGCCTTCACTCCCTTGATGTGATTTCATGTGATCGTACCCTGAATAAAAAGATAAGGAATTTATATTTGGATAATAAATTGGTTTCCCAAGTAATCTATTTTGTGTGATAATACCCATGAAAAATAAATAACTAATGTGATGGAAGACCTTGAATAATTTGTAGAAGATGTGTATGTTACTATTGTGCATGATTTTGATTGTTTTGTTTCCATACATGGTTTGGGTGTGTTGTTATACAACAATGGAGGTAACCGGATTGGTTGTGTGATGGTCAAGGCTATGATGAAGTGGTTGGTTAGTATGGATGTGATATTGGTGATTTTGGGATGTTGTGTGTAGTGTTTGTGGTGTGTAGTAGTTGTGATGTGGAGGGGTGATGATTTTTGGATGTGATGTGGGAATTTGTGTGATTTGATGCACAATGGTTGTGTTGTGCAATGTTTATGGTCCACAATGGTGATGATTTGTGGTAGTGATATGTGGTGATGATGTATAGTGGTGACAAGTGATGGTGATTCATAGTTTCTATGTGTGAAAGATGGGTTATGAGATGTGGTTGGATGTGCAATGTATGGTTGTTGTGGTGAGTTGTCTTGGGTGATGTGGCACAACGATGATGGAGGATGTGTGGTGTTATGGTTATGGTTAATTTGATATGGTCCAATTATTGTGTGACATGGTTGTGTTAGTTTCTCAATTAGAAATCAAATAAATTATGATCTATAATGAAATGAATAAATGAATGGGTTGATAATTTAATACAATTGTATTAAAGTTTATGAGTGGTAAATGGATTAAATTAATTGAATGAAATATGGGCTGTGTAAATATTAATGAAGTAGATTAATAAATGAAAGATATTAGAAACTTTTTATATTGATAATGTGGTGAAACTTGTAATTAAAAGGGGAAATGTTGTGTGAATATATGTGGTTGTGTGATTTGTTTCATATAGTAGTGGAAGCATTTGTGATGGTGTAGTAAAATACTGGTGATGTAGTGTGAGCTAGTGTAGTTGTTGTGAACCTATAAGTTGGATAATTTTTTCTATCTATACATCATTTCTGTTATTTTATTTTAATACACACCCACCCGAGTTAGGTAACCTTGCAAATGATCTGAGGTTCTGGTTTTTAGGTTTTTCCCCAATATCTAGGATGGTGGTGATATGGATGGATGTATGCCCCCTATTCCTCTCTCTTCCTTCAGTAGTGATGGCCCAAGTGTCTACAGGAAAGATGTGCAATGTTTTAACAGGTGTCTTCAGGTGAGATTTTGATTTTTTGGAAGTTATGAGATGTGATGGATCAGGTTTCTTTAGGAAAGATGTGTTGTGATGAACCAGGTGTCTTCGGGTGAGACGTGGCGTGTTGTTACATGATTCTAGCACCAAATGATTGACCTTCTGAGGGTGGGGTAGGTAGGGATGTGTCCTGACCCACATCATATATGGTTGGTATGTGATGATATTTGATGTGATGTGATGTGATATGTATGGATGGGATGGTAGTATAGGATATTCAACATTGGTTCTTAATATTGGAAAATCAGTGGAGAAGTTGTATCACGGTGCCTTTATTTGTTATGATATCAAAATTATACTATTATATTGGATGTGTGATTTGGTGAGAGAGAAATGGTGAAGTTGGGATTGTTTATTTGACTTGTTTGGGTATTTTTTTGGTTCCTTTGTTCATTCATTGGTGCATTAGCATGTTCTTTTCACATGTGTACACGAGAAATTGGTTATGTACCTACTGATTATACTATTTATGCTCACCCTGTGTACAAAAACTTCTTTTTTGGTTTCTAAGAGTACTATTGGAACTGAGCTAGACATTTCTATAATGTCTTGGAGCTTCTATTGAGTTTCTACTATAAGTATTGTCTTTGGAACACTACTTTGGATACTTTTTTATGTATTAGTTTACTTTGTTTATACATGGTGGGATGGTTTTGGGTTTACATTTATATTGTATTAGGGATTTTTTTGTGGTTTTTTTATCCTATCTCTTGATCATGTTCTATTATAGAGGGTAAAACCTCCGATCTGTGAGATTTTTATACCCTTGGTGCTAGTCACCAACCTGGGGCCGGTTGGAGGTGGGACGAGGGGGTCATTATCTATCTTCCTTTATTGTGTAATCTTTGGAGGGAGGGGGTTTTGACATAGTGATATTTGAGGTTTTATTTAAGGAATTGGATGGAGTTTTGAGTTAGTCACTAAGAGTATTGCATGTGTTGGTAAGGAAATGATTCCAGTTGATATTGGTACGTGACATAGGCCAAAAAATTTGCTAGTACATGGGATTCTAGGGCCCCCTGTAATCTAGTGTATGAACTCTAAGCTTATTTAATGACCAAGTGTGGTGGGATTTATTGTAGGGTAGAGACCTAGGAGAGGCACATGAATTGTGTTTTACTATGTTTATGTTTGAATTGGGTTGTTTGTTGGAATATTAAATGAATAATCCTATGATAAAATCCCATGCTACCAATCTTGGGATATTCCATTTACTTTTCATAAATGGATCATGTTCATTGTTTGTGTATGAATCAGTAAGTTGAGGTCTAGTGGGATGATTTGATTCGTCATTAGAGGGTTGAACTAACAAAGGAGGATGAGGTTTGGTAGCAGTATTTTCATACCTTTCAGAGGAAAAGTTTTGGAAAGTATGAGGGAATCATCTCAGATCTTTAGACACAACATTGGTTGGAGGATATTGATATTTCTTTCAATATAATCCAAGAATGGGATTAGTTCTGGGTTCCAATGGTAGTCAGTCATATTTGGGGAGCTACACTTCAGTGGTTGATGTTATTTCTTGGTGATCATAAGGAAAAAGATGTGTTGTGGCCCAAATTTCAAAGGGAGATTCGAGCATAGTTCTTATCATTGATGATGAAGGTAGTAAAGTGGCAGGAGATACTCTCCCATAAGTAGGGGAGGTTGAGCATGCATGAGTTAGGGATCAAGTTCAAGGACCTCCTACACTTTTCTCTAGATGTTTTTTTAGATGAAGATTCCATAGTGCGTCCTATGGAGGAGGCTTTGCACCCAGTGATTAGGTATGCGATCACTATTTCTACACTCTCTACATATCTAGAGGTTCATAAAAAGGTAAGTGTTGTTGAGAAGATGATTTCCTTGGGATATTATCCTCAAGAACGTTTCTAGTAGGGTTTCTTAAGGAGTAGGGATTCAGGTAGTGGTCCGTAAGTGTTCATGAAGTTATGCTTCCAGCCAGTGGGGAGTCGACTGTAGCATATCTTCTTTTTTACTTCTAGGTAAGGTGGATCCTGAGAACCTACTGAAGTATTACTATATTCATTCTTTTTTTGTAGAGGTATTGGGTACTTCCAGGCTTATTGTTTTACTTTTTAGGGATACCAGTATCATGTTGGTGTTATGACCCATTTTCGGCAGTATCAATAGTTGTCTCTGAGTTAGTTTCAATAGAAGGGACTTCTAAGGATTTTTCAATAGACAAGAGAAGGTGTATTTGGAAAAGGGAATCCTCTTTATCATCCTTTATTTTAGGGAAATATGCTAGTTCATGGTTTTAGAGGCAGATTATAGAGAGGTAGAGGATTCGATCATAGTCAGATGCACATGTGAGGGAGGAGACTACTAGCAGAGCCAAGATTTGCTTGAGGTATGATCAATTTATCATCTACTCTTATTTTCACTTTGTTTTATTTAGGATCCTCATGCTCCTTCATTGCTCCCGCATTGGTTTGTTATTTGGTAATGGGCATAGAGAGGCTTCTAATTCCCCTAGTGTTATCTATATCGGTTGGAGGTTAGGATTCTTTGTTTGATGTGTGTTCAGGATTTAGAGTAGTGATGGGTAGCACCATTCCATGGGAGATTTCCTCCTTGCTATAGATATATCCATATGATTTTATCTATATAATTTATTAGATATATTCTGCATTTTCATTCATCAATTACTTCTAGAGGAGTTTTTCATTTTCCAATGTGGAGGCACAATGAGTGGAAGTCATTGGAAACTGAGGTTGTATGGTGGGTGGTAGAAAAATTGGAGCCTCTTTTTTCATTGTTGGTGGAGATTTTAGTGGAAGATCATGTGGGGGATGTTCCCAGGGTTGTAGAAGAGTATCAATATGTTTTCCTGAATGAGGTTATGAAACTTACCCCTGGACATGATATCATGTTTAGGATATAGTTTCATCCTAATGTGTCTCTGATTTCAATAGATTCCAATAAAATGGTTCCTATGGAGTTTCATGAGTTAATGTTTCGAGTGGATTATCTAATGCAGATAGGTTTCATCATACCCAACATGTTTTCATAAGGTGATCCATTTTTGTTCTTCAATAAGGTGTTCGGTGGTACGAGGTTGTGTATAAATTACTAGAGGTTGAATTGGGTGATAGTCAAGAACTGTTACACTCTTTTGAGGATCAATGATCTATTCAATGAGTTGAGAGGAGATAACTGGTTTTCTAAAATTGATATGTGGTATGGATATCACTAGTTTAGGGTAAATGATGAGATATTACAAATACTACCTTCAGGTGAAGGTATGGGAACTTCATGTTTTTATTCCTACCATTAGATGTTACAGTAACACCAACCATGTTCATGGGACTCATGAACTCTGTGTTCTATGAATTCATAGACTAGTTCATCATTGAATTTATTGATGATATCTTGATCTAATCAAAGTTATAGGAGGATAATGTAGATAATTTCATAGCTATTTTCTAGGTCCTTCGGCAGCACAAGCTCTATGGAAAGTTTCTAAGTGTGATTTATTGACACGAGAGGTAAATTTCATTATACATGTGGTGTCTCAACTGGGTGTAGCAGTTGACCCATCCAATATCACAACAATTGTTTCTTTAGAAACACCCAAGAATGATGAATAGGTTGGTAGTTTTCTTGCTCTGGTTAGTAATTATCAGATATTTGTACCTGATTTCTCTCAATTTAGGGCCCCTCTAATAGTGTTGATTAGGAAGGACCATGTGTTTTATGGATTTATCATTGTCAATCAGTATTCAGATATATGTAAGAGAAGTTGATCAGTGTTCCAATTCTTCAATTTTCCTAAAGAGGGTGTCTTTTTTGAGTTTTTATGTGATGAACCGTGTATAGTATTGGGATTTGTGTTGATGTGTTAGAGGGAAGTGATCTCATAAGGGTCTAGGAAGTTATGTACCCATGATCTTAGTTAAACCAACCATGATCTGGAGTTAGAGACCATTGTGTTTGTGCTAAATTTATGGCTTAACTACCTCATTGGAATGATCTTTGTGATTTTAACAGACCACAAGAGCCTGAAATATTTTTTTATCTCAATAGGGTATGAATCAATGCCAGGAGAGATGGATTATGTTTCTATAGTATTATGATTTTGGGATCTCTTACATACTGAGAAAGGAGAATGTGGTTAGGCATTATAGGGTATTGAGGACCACCACCTTTGATCTGGATACACATTTTACCTCATGATTATAGAGGGGATTACAACATACTTTTGGATATTAATTTCACCATAGCACCGCTTTCTACCCTTATAAATATGATAAGATAGATCAGACCATCCATATAATGGAGGATATGTTGTGATATTTCTTCTTGGACTTTGGTGGATTGTGTGTAATACACATTCATTTGGTTGAGTTTTCGTACAAAAATATATATCACTCATCCATTGTCATGGATTATTTTGAGGTATTATACATGTAACCTTTTCAATCACAATTGTACTAGATGGAGGTTGGGGAATTAGTATTTATTAGATATGATGTTATGAAGAGTACAACCAAGAAGATCCAGTTGGTTCAAGAGAGGATAAGGGAATAACAGGACCATCAGAAGGCCAATGTTTATCATTAGAAAATGACCTTTGAGTTCAAGTTTAGTGACTATGTGTTCATGAGAGTCTCCCCTCTATGTGGGCAATAGATGTTTGGAAAGGGGAGAAAGCTTTATCCCTCCTTTATTGGGACCTTTAAGGTGTTAGGGAGAGTTTGAGTGGTGGAATATCAGTCTGAATTTCAAAAATGGTTGGATAGGATCCAAAATTTCTTCCACATTGTAACACCCTAAGCTTCCATGGTACGTTTCCCATTGAATAATGCAATAGCATGCGTTGTATGCAACTTGGAGTTTTAACACACCATGACAAATCAAACTAGCTGTTATGAATAGTAATACCCACTTTTTGAAATTTAATAAATTTTATTTTTCAAAAAGGACTTCATTTTTGGATTTTCAATATCAAAATTAGCTTAGGGTTAATTTTTGGTATTTTTCTGAAAACTTTCAATTTTTTATGAATAGTGAAAAACACTACGTTATTGTTTAAAACCGACTTGTTATTTAAATAATTAATTATTTTATTTAAATTTATTTTAGGTAAAAATAGATACATAATACCTATATATGTTCAATGAAATTCACTGGAATCATTTTATAATAATATTATATATATAAATTTTTATTGAACTTTTTACCCTCTTTTACCCACCTTCTAGGAGCATTTGCAAATTTGCATAAAACATAATTTTATCGGTTCTATGAGTTGAATTTAAAAAATCCGAGAAACATGGTTGACATCAGTAAGTAAAATATGCTTCAATAAGATGAAAATAATTTTTGGTGAATAGTAACTTTTGACTTTTATTTACCACGATTAATAGTAAATAGGGTAATTAAAAGTAAAAATGATATTACAAATACCCTAAAACATGTCCTAATTATATTAGATAAGTTTTTTTCGACCAAAATAAACCTCATGAATAAAATATGATCCTTTTGGTCCACTTAGATTAGATTAGTACATTTATTATTATTTTATTTCAAGAAGAGTTAAAAGTGTTAAATTCAAATTTTCATAACTAAAACATTTTCAATATAGGGTTACACATAAGATAAATTCGACTATAAATATTAATTAGAAAGATAAATAGATTTCATACATAATGGTATTTTATTTATAAATTTTAAACAATAAATAATTAAATTTATTTATGACACAATGATGATGCAGTAATTACATTATTAATGAAAGATTAAAATAATTGATATTATAAATATCCAAATAATTGTCATTTGAGACTTTTTATGAATTCCATGAATTTTATAGGTTAATATGACATTTTAGGGTTGATTAAATGATTTTTTTTGAAGTAATAAAGTTGTTAGGACTTTAACAAAAATCAAGTACCAAATACTGTCAAAATTTACATAAATGAGTTTTTAAAACAATTATTATATTATTAAATGATATGATAGTCCTAAAAATATAATGTTCGGCCAAAGAACTTATATAATAATATATATGTCTTAATGAACCACTTTGGGGTTTTCTTGGAATTTTATAGTAAGTTTATTCACTATATAATATAAAGATATAAGGAGACATGGTAAATGTTAAACTATTTAACCAAGAGTTAAATCTAAAAGATAAGGTTAATATGGTGACCTAAACCTGTATAAAACTTATTTGTTAATAGTTTTTCAACCCATCCCACCTTATCCTCTAAATAAATCATTTTGGAGACATTATAAACTGAATATGATTATATAATAAAATAATATTTTAAGCTTTTCCTAAAGTGATCCTCACCTCTCTTATAAAAGGGTACTTCTACTTCTCCCAAAATCACACCTCCAAAGACATTTGGCTTGGCCAAACCCTACTCAAATATCCTCCAAACTACCCTAAATTATACATAGAATACTTACTTTGAAAATAAATTCAACCTAAGCATACCTTTTGATCAAATCAAAAGGAAACACCTGAAGAAGAGGTACTAATTTCACTATGACAACCCTGCTTTTATTACAAACTTAAACATGATTTATTACATTAAACTTCACGTGATAAAACAAGAAGATCGAGAGATTTAGTGTCTTTGGGTCTTAGTATCATTACAAAAAAACTTAAAACATGAAAATACAACAACTTTATTGAAAACATCCTTTATATGACCACTACATTCCCTCGTACTTAGCATTATAAGGGATAACCTGAGGACATGCATAAGAAAAGGGTGAGCTATAAAGCCCAGTAAGGTAGTACACATGGAATAACATGAGTAGTACAATACATGTTAGGAAATAGGCATATAAATAGATCATAAGAGAAACATGAACATAAAGGCATGATAAAGCATGATAATCATAACATGGAAATGTGGCAACAACACTTAACATGAAATTAGCATGGGCTAAGGCCCATTGCTAATGGGGCATGAGTAAATCCTCATTGCACATAAAGCACGAGTAAAACCTCGTTGAACTTGAATTATCATGATTTAACACTCATTTCACATGACGTATCATGATACTATACTTTACCCAATGCATTGGAGCGCTATAAGGGCGCACCCTTCTTAAACATTTCATTTCATGCATAAGTGTGCCACATGGATCATAAAACATGGATTCATAAAACATAATAATTTATTCCAAGATAAAGGAATGTGTAATTCATACATGAAACATTATAATCAATAATTAATTGTTCATAAATGTGTATACCCTTGATGTATAAATGGTCATGGTATTCATAACACAATGGCATTGGCTTAGAAAATCGGTGCGATTTCGGCAGCGTAACGGCGTGACATAAGAATTCATAAAAATGGTGGATGAGAGAGAAAGTGGTTCCTCATCATATTTACATGTAATGTACAGTAATGAGGTCATATAGATTCATGTCCCAACAATTTTAATGGAATTTAGAATCATGATACAAAATTATTGCTTGAATGTAAATGAGGAGAGAGAAGTTCCTTTCAGAATTTCAGCATAGTAATGGGTGTATATGGGAGGAATTTAATGAGAGAGAAAGGGGTTGTTGTACCTCTCGAACCCCTCAAGGTTTTATTTTCATGATCACAATCACCCTCATATTTTATCTAATCCTCTTTCAAGTGTTTTTGGTTGATAGGAATCAAATCAGGTGGCCAAGGAATTGGGCCAAGAAAGAAAGAAGGCAAAGTGGACTGAAAATCAGTCCACCGGCCAACCGGTGGCTTCACCACCGGTCGACCGGTGGACCCTGGGAAAAAGGCAGAGCCACTGCCTCCACACCGGCCAACCGGTGGCCAAGCACCGGCCAGCCGGTGGCTCCCAGAATGAACAGGGTTTGCTACTGCCTCACCACCGGCCAGCCGGTGGCTCTGGCACCGGTCGGCCGGTGGAGCCTGGACCAGAATTCTCAGCCACTGTCAAGGCACCGGCCAGCCGGTGGCCCTGCACCGGCCAGCCGGTAGGCCAGTCAAACTAGCCGTTGGCTTTGACCAGTCAACTCCTTTTTGGCCTCCAACGGCTCCGAGGCCTTTTCCAACGGCTCCAAAGCCCTCCAACGGATACTTGAAGGTTCCTAGCCTATAAATAAAGGCCTAGGAAGCCCCGGAACGTCACCCAAGCCACCGGATACATTGTTGATCATTTTGGCGAACCTCCGGCGGATTTCCTCAAGGAACCCAACGTGCTCCAATCCAATTCCACATCCAAGAGCACCTTCAAAGAAGCTTGGAAGCGGCCTTCAACATATCCATCCAATTGGCGCCCAAGGCTTCTCAACAATACGGTTTTTATTGTTTTATCTTTTTGAGCTTTAATTTTGGGTTTGTGCCTACAAACCCCAAACTCTTTTCTTATCCCCCTTTCTTTTGGGTTTCACGCCACCATTAAGGTGTGAAGGGGTTTTCTCAAGCTTTTCCTTTTAAAAGGCTTGTGTCACGGTGAGCTAGCCTTCACCCGTTAAAAAGGCTAGTGGGTTCTTGCTCAACCATCAAAAGCAAGTGGGTTCTTGCTAAACCACAAAAAGCAAGCTGTAATAGGTCCTAGTGCTACCTCAAAGCCTAGTGGGTTTCTTGCTAAAACCATTGAAAAGCAAGCGGTAGGAATCTCTCAACGGTTGAGTTGGGAGCGGAGACGTAGGCCGGGTTTTGGCCGAACTCCGTTATCAATTTTGTGTGTGATTGCCTCTTTATTTCCGCTGCACCTTACTTTGATTTTTTAATTTGTTAATCAATTTTTTAAAAGGCAATTCACCCCCCCTTTTGCCATCATTCCCCGGGGTTTCTTCCGACCCAACATTTGGTATCAAAGGGCGTATTTGAATAATTCCCTAACCGGTTTCAAATTAAAGATCCTAATTTTTTTATGGCTTCTACCGCTTCTTCTTCTCAAACTCTTGAAGGACATTCTTTGGATCGTGCTCCATTCTTTGATGGAGCCGATTATTCTTTTTGGAAAACCCGCATGTCAACTTTTCTTAAAAGCATTAGCTATCCAATTTATAAAATTGTCATGCATGGTTTTACTCTCTCTTGTCAAGATGAATCTAAATGGACCCCCATAGACATTGCAAATTTTGAGCTTGATGGCAAAGCCATGAATGCTCTTCATTGTGGCTTAGATCGTAATGTTTTTGATCATATTTCTTCTTGCACTTCCTCTTATGCTATTTGGAAATTGTTAGAACTAACCTATGAAGGTACTAGTGAGGCTTCAAAGCAAGAACCCGCTCAAAAGCAAGAACCCATTCAAAAGCTTGAACCCGACGATAAGATCAAGCCCGTTTGCCCACTCCACAAGAAAAGGGCCAAGAAAAAGAAAAAGAAGAAGGTTTCAAAGGCAACATGGAGTGATAGCTCCACCTCTTCATTCTCCTCCTTCTCCTCGAGCGACCAAGGTACAAAATGCCTAATGGCATTCCATGAGGTAACATCTTCCGACTCCTCCTCCTCTTGCTCTTCAACTTCAAATTCTTTCAATCATTTGTCATATGAAGAACTCCAACATGCTAGAGACCAACTTGAAAATGGTTTTCATGAGCTTTCATCAAAATTTGTTGCTTTAAAAAAGTCTTTCAAAAAACTTTCCTCCGAAAAAGACCAACTTCTCAAAGAGAAGGAGGAACTCTCCCTAAAAATCCAAAATTTTCCAAATGTTGATTCTATGGAATCAACCATCAAGGACCTTAGAGAGACCCTAGCCAAGTTCACCCAAGGTGAACAAAATTTGAACAATCTCCTAGGTTCCCAACGAATATCTAGAACCACCAATGGACTTGGCTACACCAACCTAGCTTCCTCCTCCCATGCATCCACTATTTTTGTAAGGGGGAGCTCCGAATTTAAATTTTGTAATTATTGCAAAAAACCCGGGCACCTTATTTATGAATGTAATGGTAAAAACGCCCGGTACGGCCAACCTAAATCGATTTTCTATTCCGATGAATTTTATAGGAGAAGACCCGCCATGAAACAAATTTGGATTGAAAAATCCCTTTTGGCAAGTCTCTCCGGGCCTAAATTTGTTTCGGTTTCAAAAACCACTCCCCAGTGATTCTTTGTTTTTATTTAGGGGGAGTTAGGATTTTTTTTAAGCCTTGTTGTGTATTCAAAGTTTTCATTTCAAACTCAACACTTGGCTTTGAAATTCAAATTTTCTTTTAAATTTTCTTTTTTAAATATCCAACAGTTGGTGTCGATTTTTCAAAACTCTCAATTTCAAAAATTTCATTTGGTTTCAAATTTCGAATTTCAATTGGGTTTTGATTCAAAACTTTTAAATTCAAACTGTTATTCAAATTTTTCAATTCAATTTTTCATTTCAAAATTTCCAACAATTAGTATCATTTTCAATTGTTTTAAAATCTCGTTTTTCATCGAATCCCTCAATCAAGTTTTATGCCCCACTCTATTTTGATAATCACAAAGGGGGAGAAATTTCTTGATTGATTGGGGGAGAATCCTTTTCATCGTGCTTAGCATTTCCTTTAATTTTAGTATTTTTCATTGTTTGTTTTGGTGATTGTGATCATCAAAATAGGAGGAGATTGTTGTACCTCTCGAACCCCTCAAGGTTTTATTTTCATGATCACAATCACCCTCATATTTTATCTAATCCTCTTTCAAGTGTTTTTGGTTGATAGGAATCAAATCAGGTGGCCAAGGAATTGGGCCAAGAAAGAAAGAAGGCAAAGTGGACTGAAAATCAGTCCACCGGCCAACCGGTGGCTTCACCACCGGTCGACCGGTGGACCCTGGGAAAAAGGCAGAGCCACTGCCTCCACACCGGCCAACCGGTGGCCAAGCACCGGCCAGCCGGTGGCTCCCAGAATGAACAGGGTTTGCTACTGCCTCACCACCGGCCAGCCGGTGGCTCTGGCACCGGTCGGCCGGTGGAGCCTGGACCAGAATTCTCAGCCACTGTCAAGGCACCGGCCAGCCGGTGGCCCTGCACCGGCCAGCCGGTAGGCCAGTCAAACTAGCCGTTGGCTTTGACCAGTCAACTCCTTTTTGGCCTCCAACGGCTCCGAGGCCTTTTCCAACGGCTCCAAAGCCCTCCAACGGATACTTGAAGGTTCCTAGCCTATAAATAAAGGCCTAGGAAGCCCCAGAACGTCACCCAAGCCACCGGATACATTGTTGATCATTTTGGCGAACCTCCGGCGGATTTCCTCAAGGAACCCAACGTGCTCCAATCCAATTCCACATCCAAGAGCACCTTCAAAGAAGCTTGGAAGCGGCCTTCAACATCTCCATCCAATTGGCGCCCAAGGCTTCTCAACAATACGGTTTTTATTGTTTTATCTTTTTGAGCTTTAATTTTGGGTTTGTGCCTACAAACCCCAAACTCTTTTCTTATCCCCCTTTCTTTTGGGTTTCACGCCACCATTAAGGTGTGAAGGGGTTTTCTCAAGCTTTTCCTTTTAAAAGGCTTGTGTCACGGTGAGCTAGCCTTCACCCGTTAAAAAGTCTAGTGGGTTCTTGCTCAACCATCAAAAGCAAGTGGGTTCTTGCTAAACCACAAAAAGCAAGCTGTAATAGGTCCTAGTGCTACCTCAAAGCCTAGTGGGTTTCTTGCTAAAACCATTGAAAAGCAAGCGGTAGGAATCTCTCAACGGTTGAGTTGGGAGCGGAGACGTAGGCCGGGTTTTGCCCGAACTCCGTTATCAATTTTGTGTGTGATTGCCTCTTTATTTCCGCTGCACCTTACTTTGATTTTTTAATTTGTTAATCAATTTTTTAAAAGGCAATTCACCCCCCCTTTTGCCATCATTCCCCGGGGTTTCTTCCGACCCAACAGGGGTCTCCCATCACTCAAAAATAAAGAGGGAAGTATGAGGGAGGTGAGAAACCATACCCCAACATTCATAATTGAAATTAAAAGGGAAAAAAAACTTAAATAAAATTGGACAAAAAGAGAACGGAAGAAAAAACCCTTACTTGGAAGTGTGATTCCAAAGGCTAGAGAGAGGCTTGTGAGAGGATTCTTGGGAGCTTGGGGAACCTTGTGAGGATTATAGAGAGAGTAGGGAAGAGGTTGGACGAACTCCAAGGGCTTTGAGTGAAGAGGAAGTGGGATCTTGGCTGGGTTTATATAGGAAAGGTGAGGGAATTCTTTATTATTTAGGTTTGGGTCCCCTTACATTAAATTAATCCAAACCGCAAACCATCCCATGGTTTTTGCCCATGGTTTTTGGAAAATGGAAGAGGAAAAACATATTTTATAAGGCCAAAGTCCGAACTTCTTAAAATATTAGGGTTTCTTATGTGGAGGTGAGTCACACTCCCATGGAAATTAATTTAAAAAGGCAAGGTGTTGAATAAGTTTTGAGGGGTCCATTAATGCTTTGAAAAGTAAGTCAAACAAACCCAAAATCACATTATTTTAATGATAAAACACATATTGTCAGAACATAAAGATTAAATTATTTTATTACATCACTATTGGGTCATTATGATGTCATAAAACACATTATATATTTAAACGGTATTTAATTTTTACCCAAAAATTTGACTGTCTCAGAAAATTATGAAAAATTCACTATTGGATAATTTTGGTGTCCTGATTCCAGAAATAACATTTATTTTATCTAAATAATTTTATAAATATGTTAATTTTCACTTTTAAAATAAAAACCGACATTTATCGAAAATCCACGGGTTTTGACCGAAATGGATTTCAAACCTTAATAAAAATTTTAATTGAATTCATAAAATTATAAGATCATTTATATTTAATAAAAATTAACTTAATAATAATATTATTATTTTATTAAAATATTATTTAATTCAAAAATCCCTTAATTTAATAAAATAGATTTCTTAATTAAATAATAACTAAAAACACCATTTGTACTTTAAAAACTATTTACAATGTATCAAAAATGACTAGAAATTATTTTTATTATTATATACAAAAATAATGTACATGAACATAGTACTAATTATTTGTTACATATCCCCTTAAAACAGCCTCATAAGACCTAAGGGTAAGGTGTGCGATGGTGACAGACTCTTGGGGTGGCTCGGATAATATCGCTCGAGTGGTAATTTCAATCAACTTCCACTTTTCCCATAGATAGTCACGTTCGATCTTGACATGATGAATCTCAGCTTGGTCTTGGTGAAGGGTGAAGCCCAAAGATGCCACCTCTTTTCCGAGCTCTGACAAATGGGCTTTGTATGGGGCAATTCTACTGGATGAGGTCATCGCTTCCTTTGTCTGAGTAAATTGGATTAGTTAAAGTCCTATATTTATACTAATCATGTGATCATTTTTCAATGACTATATTAGAAAAGGTCAAAATTTTATCATAAAACCAAATAAGTTGACATTTTATACAAACATAAAGATACATTTAATTAGATCAAGAGGGATTTCCATTAATGAAACTTTGGGTCATTACAATATTCTCCCACTAAGAAATTTCACCCTCGAAATTTTTCTTTTCCCACACTAAAACAAATGTGGGTAACTCAGCTTCATCATATCCTGTGATTCCCAAGTCGCTTCTTCAAACTTGTGGTTTCTCCACAACACCTTGATGAGGGGTATTGTCTTATTCCGTAGAACTTTTTCTCTACGATCTAAGATCTTCACTGATTTCTCCTCATAAGAAAGATCATCTTCCAATTATACCACCTCGAAAGAGAGTACATGTGAAGGGTCCGATATGTACTTCTTTAAGAGGGATACATGAAAGACATCATGTACTTTGTCTATGGAAGGTGTAAGTGCTAGTCGATAGGCCACAGCCCCGACACGATCAAGAATCTCGAAGGGGCCTATGTACCTTGGACTTAACTTCCCTTTCCTTCCAAACCTCATGACCTTCTTCCACGGAGATATGCGTAGAAACACCATGTCTCCAACTTTAAACTCAAGGTCTCATCGACGATTATCTGCATAACTCTTATGTCGACTCTGGGCTGCCTTGATATGTTGCTGAATGGTTTTCACCTTCTCCACTATTTCTTCGACCATTTCTGGTCCAAGCAGCTTACGTTCACTGACCTCATCCCAACATGTCGGTGTTCTACACCTTTTCTCATACATGGATTCATATGGTGCCATTTGGATGATCGAGTGGAAATTTTTATTAGAAGATAACTCAACCAGAGGAAGATATTAATCCCATACTCCTTTAAATTCCATTGAGCACGCTCTCAACATGTCCTCATGTGTTTGGATAGTCCGCTCAGATTGGCCATCAGTTTGAGGATGATAAGCCGTACTGAAGTTCAATTCATTATTCAAACCATGTTGAAGACTCTTCCAAAACTTAGAGGTGAATCTTGGATCTTGATCAGACACAATAGATAGTGGTACTCCATGAAACCTTACCATTTCCCTAATATATATCTGTTCTAGTTGATCCAAATAGAAATCCTCCCAAATAGTAATGAAGTGTGCAGTCTTTGTAAGACTATCCACAACAACCTAGATTGAATTGTTTCCTTTGGATGTCCTTGGAAGTCCGGTGACAAATTCCATGGTGATGTTCTCCCATTTCCATTCTGGTATGTGAAATGGTTGCATCATCCCCTTAGACTTCTGCCTCTCTGCCTTCACTTGCTGACACACCAGGCACTTTGATGTATATTCAACGATCTCCTTATTCATATTATCCTACCAAAAGTTTTATTGGAGATCTCGATACATCTTTGTGCTCCCTGGGTGAATAGATAAATTTGAACTATGTGCATCATCCAAAAGTTCCTTCTTCAGCTCCGTATGTGATGGAACACATAGTGTTTTCCCAAACCGCACAATTCCTTCTTCATTAAACTCTGAGGATTTCCCTTTTTTGATAGCTTCCACTTTTTCCTGAATTCCCACATCATCATTTTGATCATCCTTTCACCTTTCCAAAAAAGATGGTTGAGAAATCATTTGTGAAAGGATTGATTATGTTCCCTTCTTTATGATTCCTGCATCCATCTTCATCAAGTCTAAGAATATTGGATCCTTCTCAATTCTCATCATTGATAGAATTGATGGGTCCTTTCTACTTGGGGCATCTGCCACCTTGTTCTCTTTCCCAGGGTGGTAATATATTGAGCATTCATAATCCTTGATGAGCTCAATCCATATTCTATGGAGCATATTAAGCTCTTTCTGTGTGAATATGTATTTAAGACTCTTGTGGTCAGTATATATCTCACATTTCTCTCCATAGAGATAATGCCGCCACATTTTCAAGGCAAAGATCACCGCCGCCAACTCCAGATCATGCGTTGGACAGTTTTGCTCATGGATTTTCAACTGCCTTGAGGCATAGGATATAACTTTATCATTCTACATCATCACACAACCTAATACCTTCTTTGAAGCATCAATTAAAACAACAAAAAGTTCCCCACTTGTGGGTAAAGTGAGCACGGGCGCAGTGATAAGCCTCCTTTTCAACTCCTTGAAGCTTTCTTTGCATTCATCACTCTAAGAAAACTTTACTCCCTTTCGAGTTAGCTTGGTAAGAGGGTTAGAAAATTGTGATAAATTTCTCAAAAATCGTCGATAATATCCAACTAACCCCAAGAAGCTATGGATATCCGTTACCGATGTTGGCCTCGGCCATCCCTCAATTGCATCTGTTTTGGAGGGATCCATACATATCCCATTGGTTGTGATTATATGGCCCAAGAAAGAGACATCCTTCAACCAGAACTCACAGGTGTTATACTTTGCATAGAGCTTCTCCTTGCACAAAGTCTCTAGTACAGTTCTTAAATGCTCCTCATGATCCTCCTTGGTTTTGGAGTATATTATAATATCATCTATAAAGACTACCACAAATTTGTCTAGGTAATCTCTAAAGACTCTATTCATCAAGTCCATGAAGATTGATGGATCATTGGTGAGTCTGAAATGAATTACTATGAATTCATAGTGCCTGTATCTTGTACGAAAAGCAGTCTTGGGGACATCTTCCTTCTTCACCCTTACTTGATAATATCCCGACCGCAAATCTACCTTGGAGAAGTATTGTGCTCCACATAGCTGATTGAAGAAGTCATCAATTCTTGGGAGAGGATACCTGTTCTTTATCGTGATTTTGTTAAGTTCATGATAATCGATGCAAATCCACATTGACCCATCCTTCTTCTTGACGAAGAGGACTGGTGCACCCCATGGTGAAGCACTTGGGCGTATAAACCCTTTATCCAGATTCTCTAGTAGTTGTTTTTTCAGCTCTTCAAGCTCTACAACATCCATTCTATATGAGGTATTGGATATTGGTAAATCCCAAGGTATAAGTTCAATTGAGAACCCAACATCTCTTCTAGGAGGAAGGCCAGACAGTTACTCGGGAAACACTTCCGCGAATTCCCTCACAATAGGCATTTCTTCAAGGATGGTTTCTTCCTTGGACTCAATCATCTGAGCCAGATATGCATGCTCATAAGACAGTAATATCCATTCTTGTGATGATGGATCTAAAGGAGATTCATCTTCCTCCTTGCACTTGTAAAGAATCGGGGGTCGATTCTCCAGATGGAGTGTGATTTCCCTCTCCCGACAATTTATGTTGGCTCTATATAAGGAAAGCCAATCCATGCCAAGAATTGCATAAAATTCCACCAGAGGGAGTATGACGAGGTTCTCTGGGAAATTCAATCCACAAACTATAACAGGGGAGGACTTATATTCATGGGATGCAATGATTTCCCCATTTGTCATACTCACCGACATCTTTACTCCCATGATTTGTGGTGGTGCTGGGATTGTTCTACTAAACTTTTGAGATATAAAAGAATCCGTAGAACCTGAATCAAAAAGTACGTAAGCTATTCTTGAATGAATAACTAGCTTACCTATCACCACTTCATTGTCGGGGTTCACTTCGGCAGAAGTGATGGAAAAAGATCTTCCTTGCTACCTTGGAGGTTGTTGGTTGTCTCCGAAAACCCTTAGATTAGGGCACTGATTTGGAAAATGACCCAGTTCATTGCATTTGTAGCATTGAACAACGTGTTAAGGTTCGAACAGATCGTTCCTATCCTCTGTTGCAAATGCGGGTCTTTCTTGCCGACAGTTAACAGCTAGGTGCCCTTCTCTTCCTCACCTGAAGAATTTTATCGCCCCCTTAAGGAAATTTCTAGGGTGCTTCTTTCCACACTATTGGAAAGTGGGGTGCTGGATCTTCTTAGCACTATTGGATTTATCCATCGGACCACCAGAATTGAATTCCACCTTACACTTCTTGTCCCCATGATACCCATATGATTCCCCGATCTCTATTTCGACCTTGAGGGAAAATCATACAATTTCCTCATAGCTGTTAAAGTCACGGATCGCTAATGCTTTCTGCAAGCTAGGCTTCAGCCCACCAAAGAAGCGATCAACCTTGCATTCGAGGGTAACGACAAAGCCATAAGCATATCGTGAAAGCCTTGTGAATTTTGCCTCGTACGCTCCAATAGATTCTTCATATTTTTTCTTTAGGGAAAGGAAGTCCCTTTCCATCTTAAGCCGGAGGGTGCACGGGAAATATTTATCGAAAAAAATCTTCCGGAAATCCTTCCATTCCATTGCCTTGATCTCCTACTCAGGATTTTTATTTTTTATCAACGTCCACCACTGATCAGCTTCACCCTCCATACGATAAGATGTCAGGAGAACCTTCTCTTGTTTAGAACATTGGAGGATGGAGAATATCTTTTCAATGGATTTGATCCATTGTTCAGTGATCGTGGGATCGGATGATCCACTAAAAGTAGAAGGCCTTTGTCTCATGAAGCTCTCGATAGCGACTTGTTCTTTCTTAGGGGGGGTTGAACGTTCCTCTTGACCCGTGTTTCTATTCAAAACTCGAGTTAGCTGAGAGAGAAGCGTGACAAATTTTGTGATTCCTGCTCCCATTGGATTGGGTATCTCATTAGTACAGTCATCACACTGATCTTCACAACGGTTGTTAGCTCGAGTCCTCCTATTACCGGACATTGGCTAGAATAAAAGGAAAGTTAGGGGTAACACATAAAGGGTTATCCAAAGACAAAAGTTGATGACTTATAAATAAACTTTTATTTCCTTACTCAAGATTCTATAGGCTTCAATCAAGGATTTTCATGATATACATTCTAACACATATTCGTAGGGGCATTTTTTTTAATTCCCTTAATAAGGGTTCATACTAAGCTTTTGAATTTATCAAAACATATCCCCTGGGAGTGTCGTAACCAAGAGTGCAGCAAGGCCCGTTGTCGTGCACCAGTTCTCGTTCGAGTCTATCTCAAAGTGGTGTTTTCGGGTTTTACCCCTAGGATACATCTGTGCCAGAGCCGCCTCTACCTACTCGTATCCAGACAGGGATGTATTTGTTTGATAAACCACTTAATTAGTACTTACCAAAACATAGGGATGTTTTTATTATACTTAGTCTTGTATCTAAGGCTTTACTAGGGTTTCCTAATCCCAAAAATAACTAAATCTGTCCTCTGATACCAACTATGACAACCCTGCTTTTATTACAAACTTAAACATGATTTATTACATAAAACATCACTTGATACAACAAGAAGATAGAGAGGTTTAGTGTATTTGGGGCTTAGGATCATTACATAAAAACTTAAAACATGAAAATGCAACAACTTTATTGAAAACTTCCTTTACATGACCACTATATTCCCTCGTACTTAGCATTGCATGGGATAACCTGAGGACATGCATAAGAAAAGGGTGAGCTATAAATCCTAGTAAGGGAGTACACATGGAATAACATGAGGAGAACAATACATGTTAGAAATAGGCATATCAATAGAGAATAAGATAAACATGAACATAAAGGAATGATAAAGCATGATAATCATAACATGGAAATGTGGCAACAACACTTAACAAGGAATTAGCATGATCCAAGGCCCATTGCACATGGAGCATGAGTAAATCCTCATTACACATAAAGCATGAGTAAACCCTCATTGCACTTGAATTAGCATGAGTCAACACTCATTGCACATGATGTATCATGATACTATACTTTACCCAATGCATTGGAGCGCTATAAGGGCGCACCCTTCTTAAACATTTCATTTCATGCATAAGTGTGACACATGGATCATAAAACATAATAATTTATTCCACAATAAAGGAATGTTGAATTCATACATAAAAAATTATAATAAATAAGTAAATGTGAATAAAGGTGAATACCCTTGATGGAGAAGTGGTCATGGTATTCACAACACAATGGCATTAGCTTAGAAAATCGGTGCGATTTCAGCAGCGTAACGGCGTGACATAAGAATTCATAAAAACGGTTGATGGGAGAGAAAAGGGTTACTCATAATATTTACATGTAATGGACAGTAAGGAGGTCATATATATACATTTCCCAACAATTTTAATGGAATTTAGATTCATGATACAAAATTATTGCTTGAATGTAAATGAGGAGAGAGAAGTTCCTTTCAGAATTTCGGCATAGTAACGGGTGTACATGAGAGGCATTTAATGAGAGAGAAAGGGGTCTCCCATCACTAAAACATAAATAGCTCAGTATGAGGGAGGTGAGAAACCATACTCCAACATTCATAATTGAAATTAAAAGGGCAAAACAACTTAAAGAAAATTGGACAAAAAGAGAAAGGAAGAAAAACCCTTACTTGGAAGTGTGCTTCCAAAGGATAGAGAGAGGCTTATGAGAGGCTTCTTGGGAGATTGGGGCACCTTGGGCGGATTATAGAGAGAGTAGGGAAGAGTTTTGACGAACTCCAAAGGATTTTATTGAGGAGGAAGTGGGAGATTGGGTGGGTTCATATAGGAAAGGTGAGGGAATTCTTTATTATTTAGGTTTGGGTCCCCTTACATTAAATTAATCCAAACCACAATCCATCCCATGGTTTTTGCCCATGGTTTTTGGAAAAGGGAAGAGGAAAACAATATTTTATAAGGCCAAAGTCCAAACTTCTTAAAATATTAGGGTTGATTATGTGGAGGTGAGTCACACTCCCATGAAAATTAATTTAAAAAGGCAAGGTGTTGAATAAGTCTTGAGGGGTCCATTAATGCTTTGAAAAGTAAGTCAAACAAACCCAAAATCACATTATTTTAATTATAAAACACATATTGTCCGAACATAAAGATTATAGTATTTTATTACATCACTATTGGGTCATTATGATGTCATAAAACACATTATATATTTAAACGGTATTTAATTTTTACCCAAAAATTTGATTGTCTCAGAAAATTATGAAAAATTCACCGTTGGATAATTTCGACATACTGATTCCAGAAATAACATTTATTTTATCTAAATAATTTTCTAAATATTTTAATTTTTACTTTTAAAATAAAAACTGACATTTATCAAAAATTCACAGGTTTTGACCGAAATGGCTTTCAAACCTTAATAAAAATTTTAATTGCATTCATAAAATTATAAGATCATTTATATTTAATAAAAATTAATTTAATAATAATATTATTATTTTATTAAAAAAATTTTTAATTAAAAAATCCCTTAATTTAATAAAATATATTTCTTAACTAAATAATAACTAAAAACACCATTTGTACTTTAAAAACTATTTAAAATGTATCAAAAATGACTAGAAATTATATTAATTATTATATACAAAAATAATGTACATGAACATAGTACTAATTATTTGTTACATAACTCCTTAAAATGGCCGCATAAGACCTAAGGGTAAGGTGTGCGATGGTGATAGACTCTTGGGGTGGCTCGAATAACATCGCTCGAGTGGTAATTTCAATCATCTTCCACTTTTCCCATAGACGGTCACGTTCAAGCTTGATATGATGAAGCTCAGCTTGGTCTTGGTCAAGGGAGAAGCCCAAATATGCCACCTCTTTTCCAAGCTCCAACAAATGGGCTTCGTATGGGGCAATTCTACTGGATGAGACCATCGCTTCCTTTGTCTGAGTAAATTGGATTAGTTAAAGTATTATATTTATACTAATCATGTGATCACTGTTCAACGACTATATTAGCAATGGTCAAAATTATTATCATAAAACCAAAGAATTTAACATTTTATATAAACATAAAGAGACATTTAATTAGATCAAGAGGTATTTCCATTAATGAAAGTTTGGGTCGTTACATTCACCACCTCTTTCAAAGTTCTTTTCATATTCCACTTCCTCTTTCTTTGTTGTTTCCATACCAAAATAATAAATCAAGTACCTTATACATACTATGATTTTATTATAAATGTGGTACAATCATATTCATTATTCTATCCATCCTATGAATGACAAGTCACCATACGTGTGTACGTAAGGCTTACCTTCTCTACGTCATGGTGTAGTTTTTTATTCAACACTTAATTATTTTGGATGGGTATAATAATGAGTATAATTGATGTAAATAATAAATATAAATGTTAATTATTCTTTATATTTGATATATCACCCAATTACATATGATTCCACCATCAATAGAATGGTATTGTCGCTCGTGCGTGTGTACGGATAATCGTCTCCACGAACGTGATGAGATTCATTCCCCATCATAACCATTAAATAATAAATTTCATTTTATAATTAAAAATTATATTTAAGAACTTAATATATTTTTGGATATGAATCAAATACATCATATCCATAACAAACATGTCTTACATAACCAATCTTATAAAGGAAAACGAATCAGTTAACACCCAAAACAATAATACTACTAAAATATTATTAATAAAGCAATATTAGAAAACCATATATGATATAATATTTATGTATGTGGTTCTTGTATAATTTAATAAAAATGATTTATCTATTATACAGGAGGTTAATGTACCCTTGACCAAGGAAAAGTACAAGGTAAGGGTTAATTCTCCAATATCTTCATTATCCGAGGTTGTTTATACATGAGTATCTACAGGAAACTCCTTATCATCCACATCCATGTTTCTTAAAAATTTATTTCAAAAAAATTACTATTTCCTATACTATAGGTTAAATTAATTTATACCCTTTTTTGATTTTTCATAAGATGTTTGTAAAGGAATCTTTCCGTCGTTTTCCAAACAAGGTCCTTTATGACCATTTCGAAGAAATTAAGGAAAGAATGTTTTTTAACTTATATGGTGGGTACGGATATTTTACGCCATTATAACACCTTTGAAATTCCCTTATAATATTATAAGAATATTTTAAAAATAAATGTTTATTTTTATAATTATTTGACTTTTAAATGATTTCTAAATAGAAAGAGATATTTCTCTCAAATAGTTTTTATTTCATATATGTTAACGTCATTTGATGGATTTCAAATTTGTTTGAAGTTAGTTTGTTATGATACAATATTCCATATTGTATTGAAGGTTGTGTGATATGTTTTAATTTGGATGTGTTATTTTTATACCATTCGTGGTTTATGGTTAAAGTATTGACATTTCATATTCTAGTTTTAATATGAATGTTTATGTTATGTTTCAACATTTTCATATGAGGAATGCATTGGACTTAGAAAGTGACTGGTGGAGCCTACTATAGCACCTTGATGCATCGGTAGGTCTCATGAGACAAACTAGTGTCTTGGTACAAGGCCTTGATAAAATCTTATTTTTAGTCTTGGAATGAGGCCTTGACTATGTGGTTATGAAGTCTGACATTATGAATTCCATCATTATGAAATTGGATATTGATATTACATGTGATTATTCAACTAGTAGAATATCCATGTGAATAAGTAAATGGAATTATTTGATTTATATTTTCCATATTATGCTGAAGTTTATGTTTAAAAGGCTTGTGTTTTAGTCTTACACATTACCTTAATGTTTATTCTTATTTATGAAAGTTTCCTCTATATTGTTATCCTTACTGATCATCTGAGCTCACTCTTTTCTATGTTTTAGTTTTTCCATGATGTGAATAAGTATATTATGACTGACCTGCAGGGATAGTCTAAGGAATATGAATATGTTCAAAGGATACAATGTTGTTGTTGTTTTTCATTTTATAATGTAATGTAAAACTTATGTATGTATCTAGTACTTCCAAGGCTACTAAACTAATCGGTCTTTTGGGATTTAATCCCTTGTTATCATGCCAATGTTATGTAATAATGCACCAACTTTGAGTAACTATGGTCGGGGCGTTACACACATTCCCTAGATTTATTATCATCTTTATGATGACTTCTATGTCATTTAATGGGGGGAGTTTGATATCAAGGATGACGTGACATTTATAGAGTGGATAGAAGAGACCCAGTATTGACGAGAGAAGTTTATAAATGGATGAAAAATTCCATTAGTTCATGTGTTTTGGAGGCATGGCAGCCTGGAGAAGAGTACTTGGGAGTAAGAGAAGAAGATTTCTACCCAATACCTAGAGTTGTTTTGAGTTTTTATTTTCTTTGTTTAGTTTTTCCTAGATGATGTGATGTTTGAATCTTGTTATTTTATGTGATTTTTGAATCTTTTTGTTTTATGTGTTGTGTTGTTCCCTTGTTGATGTGATGTGTTATGGAGATTCTATTATATGAAAAAGGAATACCTGATTCCTAATCAAGAAACATTATACCTTGAAAAAATTAAAATGATGTGGTCTAGTTAGTTCCTCCTAAAGTGGATAATTTCTTGAAATAGAATATAAAACTCCTTGATTTGTGTCCTCGATAAAGTTTTTCTTGTGGGTTTCAGTGTATATTATCTTATAATGTGTGGATAATGATATGGTTTTATGAATGGATACGTGGAAATGTGGTTTCTTTTAGTTGGTACTAGATGAGTGGTGTTGTTCCCAATGAGAGGTTGTGATGTGGTTGTGCGGTTATGTGGCTGTGTGGGATGTTTTTTAGGAATTTTGGTTTTGATTGTTTTGTTGGTGGTTGTGTTGAGGTGTAACAAGAACATAATAGGTATCTCATGGGGTGGTTTTTTAGACCCATTTCTTTTCATCAGGTTTGGTTTTGATTATTGAGTGAAAGAATTGTTTGAGAGGTATCTAATATAATGGTTTGTACCTTCCCAAACTATTACTTTTCTTATTTGGGTGTTGGAGGTGTTCCAAAGGAGGTTCTATTGATTTGTTTCTATAGGTGTGTAACAATAGTGGGCTTAAAACATAAAAGGGGTATTTATTCCATAAAGAGGTGTTTTACAACTTGTATGGTTTGAGGTTTTATGACCTGTCTATGGTGAAGGGTTGGGCATTAAATGAGTTTACATTATAATATTTTTTTTATTCCTTAAGTATAATTAATCCCTATACACCATGTTTTTTTGGAAGGAAAGGATATTATGACCTAAAAGTTGGTTTGATGGATTAATTTTTGAAGATTTTTGGATTTTATGATAGAAAATTGTGGTTTACTCCATAAGTTAGGTGACTTAAAACCTATTTATAAGTTTTTATTCAGTCGATTCTTCTCTCATTCATCTATGTCTCCTTCAGTGTTGGGTGAAACCTATACAATTTTCAGAGATATTTCATCCCCTTTCATCATCCTTTGATCTTTTGGTTCTATTGATTGAGTTCTAGTGATCCATGGATTGTCTTTCTCCCTCCTACCATTTTTTATCTTTCATTCTTATTCCAAGGATCCATTGTGGTGGTTTTTTTTTGGGTTTGTTTTGGGTGATGTATCGATGATCCTTTGATGCAGTGTTGGTTGATCTATGATTTCCTTGTGCGTTTATGGGTTTTTGGTTGTTTCTTATTCACCCAAAGGAATTTAGTGAGATTTGAAGGCTTCTTTAAGGTATAAGATCCTCGTTCTCTCCATTTATAAGTGTTATGTGTGGGGATTTCATGATTTTTCTTTCCTTTGGGTGGATAATAAGGGTTGTTGTGATAATATAATTAATTTTAATTTCTAAAATTGATGGTTATGGGGGAGATATTTCATGATTTATGACATTGATATAGGTTTTCAATGATATTGTGTATACTTGTTGCCAATAGAGTAAATAATGGGTATTGGAATCCTCGTTTTCATTGTAGATAAAATTCCTTGAGAGCCTTGTTGTGTTGTTGTTTGATCACACCATGAATAAAAGGATAAAGAATAGATATTTGGATAATATATTTGTTTCCCATGTAATATGGTTTTTGTGATAATAAAAATTCTAAATAAAGAAGTAATTTGATGAAAACCCGTGAATAATTCGTGGAAATGAGTGTATATTTCTATTGTGCATTCTTGTTCATGTTGTGTTTCCATATGTGGTTTGGGAATGTTTTTGTTTGGTGATGGAGGTGACTAGCTAGGTTGTGTGATGTGTGGGGTATTTGATGCGATGGTTGGTTAGCATTGATGTGATGTGAACTATTTTTCATTGTGGTGTATAGTGGTTATGGTGCACAGCAGTTGTGGTGTGTAGTGTTTGTGGTGTGTAGTTGTGATGATGTGTGGAGGTGATGTGGGTAGTTGTGTGATGTGGTGCATAGTGGTTGTGGTGCATAGTGGTCATGGTGAATAGTAGTGATATAGTGTGGTTGTGATGTGTGGAAATGATGTGTGGTGGTGACATGTGGTAGTGATGTGAAGTTGTTGTGTGTAGTGGATGTGTTATGAATTTTTTTTGGGATGTGCGATTTGTGTTTTTTGTGGTAAGTTGGCTTTGGTGATGTGGCATGATGTCGATGATGGATATGTGGTATTGTAGTCATGGTTTATGTGAGATGGGGTAGTTGTGGTGTGGTATGGTTGTATTAGTTACTCAATTAGTAATTGAACAAATTATGATGCTAAATGAAATAAATAAATCAATGGGTCAGTAATTGAATAAAAATGGATGGTAGTTGATGTGTTCTAAACAGAATAAATGAATTGAATAAAAATGGGGTTTTAAGATTTTAATGAAGTGACTTAGTAAATAAAATATAGTGGAAAAATTTTATATAAAAAATTTGGTGAAACCAGTAATTAATGGTGGGAAATGTTTTGTGGTTATGTGTGGTGGTATTATGTGTTTCATATAGTGGTGTTAACGGTTATGATGATTGATGTGTGGTATAGTAGTGGTGATGTGGTGTGTGCTGGTGCAATTGTTGTGAACTCATATGTTGGGTAATGTGTGTACTCTATATATCATGTATCTTATTTTTTTCTATATGTGCACCATCCATGTTGGATAACATTACCAATTCTCAGATGTACTGGGCTCCAAGTGTTTTCTCTAACTTTCAGGATGGTAGTGATATAGATGGTTAGATACCCCCTCTTCCTCACTCTTCCTTCCTCAGTGATGGCTTCGGTGTCTATGGGTGAGAAGTGTGGTGTTGTACCAAGTGTCTTTAGTTGATATTTGATATGATGGCCTAGATGTCTTCGAGAGAGAAATGATGTAATGTTTTATAATTCTAGCACTAGATACTATACCTTACGAGGGTGGGGTAGGTGAGGATGCATCATGTCCCACATAAGAGATGTTTGGTATGTGATTAGATGTGATGTGATGTGATGTGATGTGTGTGAAAGTGATGGAAGCACATGATGTTCAACGTTGGGGCGTGAGAGCCATAAATTAGTGGGGAAGTGATAGAAGGGTGCCTTTATTTGTTATAATCTCAATGTTATATTATTATATTGGATGTGTGATTTGGTGAGAGATCCATTGTGAGGATAAAATTGGTTAGTTGACCTATTTAGGTGCTTGTTGGTTTCACTATTTATCCACCAGTGCATTAACATGCTCTTTTCACATGTGCCCTTGAGACATTCATTGTGTCCCTAATGAGTATACCTATTATTCTCATTTTACATATATAAATAGTTTTTCAGGTTTTATGAGAACATTTGGGATCAAGTTGTAAATTTCTAACATGGGTTGGAGCTTATGTTTTGTTGCTAATTTAGGACTTGTCTTTCATTACTTTACTTTGTATACTTTTATATGTATGATTTTACTTTGTTCATGTATGGTGAAATGGTAATGGTTTATCTTTTATATTTTCTATTGAAGTTTTTTAGTTGTTTTTATCCTATCTCCCTATTCTATTATAGAGGGTAATGCCTCCCATTTGTGAGATTTTTATACCCTCGGTGCTAGTCACCAACCTGAGGCCTATTGAAGGCAGGACCCGGGAGTCATCATCTCTCATCCTTCATTACAACATATTTGTAGGGAGGGGGTTGTGATATTAATTATTCTTAATATAATTTATTATTAATTAAAAATTAAACGATTGTTAATTTATTTTATATGTATGTCTAAAATTCATATTAGAGACTTAATTTAAAATAGATCCATTTAATTTAAAAATATAGAATAGTTAGAAAAGTTTCATTCTTTGAAAAATAATTGATTTATTGTGATAAATAATTCTTTACCTATGGGAAATTAATCTTTATGCCTAAAAAATAAATCGTTCCTTATTCACTACACCAAACTAAGAATTTAGCAGCAGTTTTTTAGCAGTAGTTTACTAAACAACCGCTGTTTTTTTTAAATAATTTCATAGCAGTTTTTTATAAACTTCCACTAAACAATAAAAAAAATTCAAAAACCCGAAACTCTCCCCCACCATCAACACCATTGAACCCCATCCCGTCGACTCCCACAATCACTATCCTCATCGTCGCCCGTTGCCACCCATTTCCTTCTGTTGCTACCCATCATGGACACTTGTCATGCCTCACCTCGGCATGCCTCACCTCGTAGGCCCTAACCTCCGATTTCTCCCAACAGTGAGCCCCAAGAGTGAATTTATCTTATTCCCCAGTCATAGAAACCCATCGTCAAATATCTATTTTCATCCAATTTTTCTTCCATATCAAATCAGTGAGTTATAGACCCATCATTTAGTATTCTCCTTCTATAATTTCACCGTATTTCTTTTTTGGGTTTCTAAAAATATATATCTATGTGTAGATTGGTGATGAAAAAATATTTTTCCAAGATTTTTTGTGAAAGGGTATTAACCCCCCTTCTATAATAATGGATTATATTAATAGAGTTGAATATATGTTTTTTTATGAAATTAATTAGCCTTTTAAAGTATAGTTTTAAGTGTTATTGTATACTCACATTCTTCACATTTATGTGTAAATTTCACTATCTTAAGCAACAATTTTTATATAATATACCAACTATTATAAATTATACATAATATTTCTTCTTATATATAATATGAAACATAAAACTACCTTTATATATCAAATATTTATTCCATATGAATTATTTTTTTTATATTCCATAGTTTTAATAAGCTACCCGTATATGTGTAATATACAACATTATAATGAAATTTATATTTTATAACCATTCATTTACACTTCAAGTGGAGTATCCTATGAATTAATATGAAATTTTATATATATATTGACATATAAATTCTTTATGATTATATTGTTAGATATAATAATGACACATCATCAAGAGTAAATTTATGCTTTACTACATATAGCTAAGTCCTTTCAAACTAATGGATTCTCATATCACCTTAAAATATGGACATATTATGGTGTAGTCCTCTAGTTTTATTTTGGACTTGTATTTTGGATTCCTTTAGATTTTCAATTTATTCTTACAATGTTTTCATCCTCACAACGTAACTAAATTTTTACAATGTGTCCATTTTTTAATCTTCTCTATGTCTCACATAACTATTGGGTGGTATTCTTAATATGGAGTGATCCAATCCACCATCACATTGAAAAACACAAAAATTTATCATGGTATCATCACTGCAAAAAAATGTAAAATCACTTAGAAAATCATTCTTGAACCAACATCTCAATCAGATAAAATAAAATAACTTAACATTAGTCCTACCCTTGGTATATTGTAATTTTATCATATAAGTATTATCTATAACCAATAATAAGGTTTTCTCTAGTCTATAAAAGCACATCCTACCTCCAATTTACAAAAAAAATAGTAAATTAACTAAAACAATGATTTTATACCACTTTGTAATGTCCATGACCAAATAATTCCAATGAAATCCAATTATGGGATTCCAAAAGACCTCAGGAATGCCTCCCTATATGCCTAAGGCTTCCAACTAGTAGCGAGAGTTTAAAAAATACATGAAGATACTATACTCTCAGTACCATGAAACGCAATCATAGTTAAATAACAATATTATCATTTAGCATTAGAGTAAATTCAAGGAACTACAGTTAATATCCAACCATTAGAAAATGATAAAAAAAATAACATGCTATAAAAAAATTATACTCCTTAACATACAATCAGACATCATGGGTCACTTACCATGATTATAATTATAAAATAAATAGAAAAAATAGGGGATACTCAACTATAAAACTCAGGCCCCTTATCAAACTGGTCTCCCAACATCTATCCAAATACTCTAGTTGAATTCCATATAAAACCTATCACCTGAAAGTGAAACATAAAGATTGTATATGCACTGGACCTTCCATGTGGGGTATGAGAAAAAAACTTGGAAGGGTCTCACCAAGTTCCCCTTATATACACCATCGTATAAAATGAATTGTTGTATGATAAAATAAAATGGTAAGTGATATATAACATACAAGAATCCATGTTGGGTCAGCTGGTGCTAACCAGGTTACGCCAACACTTAACCTCACCGATTTCGATCAATTCCAGAGATACATATATTATAGCCACAAGTCATTAGAGTTTCATAAAATAAGGGAATTTCAATATCTAGTACTAATCATAATAAAAATAATAAGTGAAGTTCATCACAATATCTAGTGCTTGTCATATAGAAAATCCATCACATATAACATCATATTTAAGGATAGAATATCAATATCCAAACTTTCTCACAAGTTGAATCATTCCCTCTTGGTAGGGTCCCATGGATACATCTCGTATCCACCAGTAAAAATCATAAGTAGTCTGAGGAGGGTATCTCAATATTCAACCTCGCACACAAGCTAAACATTATCAGTATAAGGTAAGTCCCATGCCTAGTTACATATAGATTGGGCATTATTATAAGTGGTGAGAGGAGTGAATATTAATATTTGACCTACCATATGAGATAAACCACACTAACATGAGGTATATACCATAGATAAACATATATATATATATATAACTCAAGAAAAGATAAGAACCTAGGAGATATAAATCTACACTCTAATCCTTATGTCTCCAGTCCGAAACCTCAACTCAAACATGAACATCTACTACAAAGCATCCAAAATGTTCTCATTCCCTTATTCTGAACTTATATCACAACTTGACTCTATGATCATACCACTCATTAATACCCTCATGATTTTTTCACTATCCTAATATCACTGGATTCTTGTTCCCCTTCCCATCGCTTCTCAAGAACTAATTCCATATATGAACTAACCAAAATCCACTCATTTCCTCAAAGGAATACCCATTTCAACACTATCTAAGTCTTACACAACCTTCCACTAGGAATTATTACTTATATCATGATTTATCCTCACTCCCCTAGGATCCCCACACTCAAGAGAGACTATTCACCCAATTACAATCACCTAGTTACACTAAAAAGACACAAATAGAGAGAATATTCTCTTCGATGATCCATCAACATAGATACCCCAAGACTAATAAATTATCATGGGACATTAAACCCATTACCACATCTCAATCTTCTCGCACAAGTATTTTCAATATTATAAGTCTATTTCCATATCTTATCCTATATAATTCCAGTGGCCCTACACTAATTAGTATATTTCCCAATGATAAACACTTATAATCCCTTTATGTTACTTACTATGGTTCATAACATTTCCAAAAAAACTCATTCCACAATCCAAAAAAAAACTTGTGTTTCCTTTATGAAATTATAGATATCACTTCCCTTGGTGGAATAGCCACCAAGAAACTCTCAAGAGAAGTATATACAATAGGTTTAAGTAACAAGGTAATAGAAAATTTTATTTAAAATGATTCATTATTTATCATTGTTATGTATATTTTTGTTAGTACTATGCATCTATTATCATTTCTAATTTTTTTTTCAACATAATGTTTTTAAAATATATATTATGAATTTAATTTTATTTGATTAAATGATAGGAATGTTTAGGAGGAATCATTATATTGTTCCATCAACCACGCTGATAGATGATGATCCATCTATCTCCCTCCCTATAGCATCTAAGACACTATCTATTTTCCCCATAGACCATCTCTCACACCCTTTGTGAGTGTCCCATCAGTAGGTCAGTTGACATCTTCCCATTCAGCAGCCTCAACAGTGAGAGAGTAGGGAGCCTAGTCCTAGTTCTTCAGAGGGATATTTAAGGGTTACTATTATATGTACAAATTTTAATATGAATAAATTTATTTCACTTTTTTTATACTAACTGGTTGTTCATAAAATATGGAAATAATGAAACTATGGAGAAAAATATGAAAAGTTCATATGTATGGAATCTGATAAGACTAAAGATAGTTATCCCATTTTATTCCTATGGGGTTACTATGGATGATTCCGCAAGATTACTTGGCCGGATTCTAGGTCATCTGGTCGTGGAGCTGGTTTCCCTTCCGATTACGTATAATGATTTGAGGCATATGACTTCATCTTGGAAAAATGAAGTTTTTTATTCAAAAATAAAGGTAATTTTAATACATTATGGTGTAATTGTATGTCATTATGTTATTAAATTCTAATATTTTCTAAATGAATTTCTTTGTACAAATGTTTTCCCACTTTACGGTTGATGATGTGCTGGAACGAAAGTGGACATTGAAAAATCTTGGCACCAAATGTAAAGAAATTAAATAGAGATTATGGGGTGATGTCAAAGATACTTCATTAAGCTCCCAACATATGTATTACAAGGTACCCAATGGGGTACCTAGAGAGAAATGGAAATTTTTTATTGACAAACATCATGATGACAAACACATGGTATTTAAATGTATATTATTATATTAATCTCATTTTACATTTATAAATGTATATGAAAAGGATATGACATTGCATACATTACTATTAAATTATATTTTCTTTATTTTAGAATATTTCAGGGAAGAATACATCGAGCTGGGCTAAGAAAATCATCCCTTACACTGTGGGGTCAAAGATTTTTTCTAGAAGCCGATCAACTCTGGAAATATTTTCATTAGTTAAAATATTTATAAAAATATATTCTCTATTTAATATATTAAATTATTGATTTATATTTATTTAATGCGGTCGTAGAGTTTAGGGAACCAAGCATCCCAAATAGAAGTATGGTCAGATGTTCATAAAAAATATGATGGGAGTTTTGTTAATGATCCTACCAAATAAATTGGGGTATGAATTCATTTTTCATTATAATAACTTATTATCATTTATTACTATGTTAATATATATGTATTCTAGTATGACTGATATTTGATTTATAAGTAAAAATTAAATAACTATGGGATTCCAATCATTATCAGTCCTGTTCAGTCTCCCAGGATGACCCAGTTGGTAAAGTGCTTGGGAGTGATCATCCTAGTCGAGTGCACATGATTGATTTGCGACCCTTACCATCTGAGGTATTTAGCAGGACATTAGGGATTAAAGCTTCATCTAATCCTGGTTGTAGTAGAGATGCTCAAATAGATTATTTTTCTATGAAAAACACAATTTAGGAACAGGGGGCTCAGATATCCACTTTTCAGAAAGTTTTGGTTGATTTATATCAGAAGATGACCATATCTATCCCTAGTGATATTGCCTCGATGAGGGTGGTGGGAAGGTAAATCACAAAACTTATAAATAATTTAGTTCGAAAACATTTTTTGTTTTTAAGTTTAAATATAAATATAAAAGATTATTTAATTTTTAATATAATTGTCTTATAGGTGATGGGATAAGGAAGTAGATATGGTGTTTGAGAGGGTGAAAAGAATTGTTCATCATTAGAAAATGATTAGTGGTTGTGTTGATATGTTGGAAAAATATGGAAACAGGGGGTTTATTCATGTATCATGTATCATTTATCAAGTATCATGTGTGGCATAGAGTAGTCACCCAAAATTCTGATGACCAAAAATTTTCATGGTTTCCCATATTTGATAAAGGCATTAGAATTTGATATGGATTGATGATTTAATAAGGTAGTGAGTTTAGAATTGGTGGAGTATGATGTAATATATGTTCCATATAGAAGATGTAGATATTTAATAGTTTCATTTGAGTTATGCTAGGATTTATATATTAGTATTTTGGAAAAACTATTTTGTTTTTTTATTTGATTCATTTTATTCATGTTGGAGAAACAAGCCCCACTGCCATGTTATTTAGGGATGGGCCCCACAAATGTTGGGTTGACTATTGAACACATTTGAAACATGGGAATAATCCCTTCTCACAATAGATACTTTGAGGTTTGTGCCCTAAATGGTAAGTGAGTTTATTTTTGCAACACACTATCACTATAGAGGAGAATAATACTTGGAGTATGATGGGGATCAAAATTGAGGGAGACCTAAAGTGTGGAGGTGAACATTAGGTGATTTTGTGCAGATTTCAACGCATTGGGAAGTACACCACTATGTTCTGGAGCACATCGAGTGAGCATATATATAAGAGAGATTCAACCCCATTATCAAGGGGAAGGCCCTGAGGTTGGTCATTGTTTGGGATATGACTAAGATATAAGATTTTGGAATCTCTTTGTATCCCAAGAAATGTAGAATCCAGCCATATATAGTTTTGAAAATCAGTGTGGTAGATGAGCATCATTAGAATAGAAAGTCCTGTCAGGAAATGGCTAGAATATCTTGTTTATTATATAGTGGTCCAAGATTTTCAATGTTAGGATAGGTAGTTTAAATTCTTGTACATCATAAGTTTGTGCTATGTAGTTTTAAGGATTAAAACTCAGACATTGGTTCAAATAGTTTAAATTATTAGATTTAGATCTATGAAACATTTTTAGATGGTTGAGATTCTATGGTTTAGATTATTCGATTTATATGTTCTCTATAAATAATTTTTTTAGAAAAAATTGTAAGATTTTTGAGTAATTAATATTTTTAGATGGTTTATATTATTCTGTTATATGTTCTCTACACAATGTTTTTTCATGGTACTGGTACTGGTGATACAAAATCTGATGCATTTTTTTATTTGTAAATCTACATTTTTCGGAAGTGTAAACTGCCACTAAAAAAATGAACCATATCTAGTAGTAGTTTAAACCACCACTATAGGTTGATATTTTCTTATTAGCAATGGTTATGGTGTTTTTAGTGGCAGTTTTAATGTAAAAAATGGGAAATTTGTAGCATCGGTTTTAACGGCCGCTTAATACGATAATTGTTTTTCACATTAAACCACTGCTAAAACCACCGTTAAATATTTTTACTATGACACTTTGTAGAAACCACCACTAAAATTATGAAAACACTAAGTGTTGGATGCCGACACCCAATTTAGCAATGTTTTTATGAAATTGTCGCAGATTCATATAGTGGCAATTTAAACAACCAATATGCGATGATTTTATTATAGTGAATAGATAATTTGTACTCAATTATTCTAAAATTAAAATCCATTTATTCTGACTCCATATCTATAAGTTTTAAAAACTAATTTTAACATAATAAATGTATAATGTATTAATTTATTCGATAAAAATATTACTTGAGGTTTAAAATATCTAATATAGGTTTATAGACAATAATAAATATATTAAAATTTATAATTTCAATTATAAAATACATATTTTCCTAAGAAAAAGGTTTCATAAATTTCTAAGTCATACATATAATGGTATAAAAGTTACAGTATTAATAAAAATTATATATTTCACTATTCACCCAAAAATCATTTTTTAGAAAAATATCAAAAAATTATCTTTCGTTAATATATCTGCAATAAATAAAAAAATGTAGTCAATTTTTTCAAATTCACATTATAAAATTCTGAAATTTTACTTTTAACTATGAACATAAAATATAGTGAAAAACTATTTTTGTAGGAAAAAAAATTGGTATATTAATTATAAATTATTAATTAATACAGTGTTAAATTATTATTCATATAATAAATATATATTGTAATTATTAAATTATAAAAAACAAAGTTCATTGAAATAAAAGGACAATTTTGGAAAATAAAATTTTATGTATAATGTGAATAGAGAAAAAATGTAATGGCCCGGACCTCTCCGGCCCATTCCTTTGTCAAAAATAAGGCCACAAAGTGTTTTAGAGGGTAAAATGGACTTTTCCCACACTTTCCATAATTTTGAAACTACACGCCGTGTAGTTTGAGTACACATCATGTACCCTCTTTCTGGGTATACCCCGTGTGGATGGCTGTGTCTTTTCCGCGTGAAGAAAATGGGTACACGCTGTGTGTCCAATCTACACGCCGTGTAGTCCTTCCCCGCGTACGCGTAACCGTGTGTTAACCAGTCGTCGGTCGTGTGCCGCGTTGGAGCCGTGTCCTTTCCATGTGCAATAAATGGGTACACGCCGTGTGTCCAATCTACACTCCGTGTAGTCCTTCCCCGAGTATGCGTTACCTTCAAACCACGTGTTGACCAGTCAACGGATGCGGAACCGTGTTGGAGGCCGCGTGGAGACCGTGTGAAAACAGCCGAGTACACGCCGTGTACCATAAGTACATTCCGTGTACTTTTGCTTTTCACACCTATAAAAGGAGGGGTCCCCTCCTCCTTTCAACTCACACCTCTCCTCCCCTCTCCTCTGAGCAGAGCTCTCTCAAGAGACTCGAAGGCTCTTTCTTCCATAACTTCTTCGTTCGAGCTCCAATTTACGATCTGTCAGCGGCCATGGGATCGTAACGATGAGGCGGAACTTCCAAGATTGGATCTGTTGTCTTTCCTTCGGCCTTTCCTCTCCAACTTCCACCCGAGGAGGTTTTTCCGGGACACCGACAAATGTCTTCTAAAGTTGATCCGTGGGAGCGTTGTGACCAGAACCTGTTGAGGTAGGGTTTTTACCTTCGTATCTCTATTTTGTGCAACATGAGGGGCGGGTATCCTTTTGTTTTCATGAGAAATAGTTGAACCTTTAAATAAAGATAATAACTGGTTAAATAACTGGGATGGGAAGTTTGTAATTGCTGTTACTTTACCTTTTATATCCTTTGATATTATGTTATGAAATGAATAGGCTAATGCCTACTGAAAATCACGGTCATTGGGGGCCTTTGCTTGCGCAATTAAATGTTTCCCTATCTTTCTATACCATTTTTGTGAGTGAAACTTTGTTGAATGTGGAAATTGGTTAATCACGTAAAGTTGGCTGTTTAAATGAAAATCTGGAACCCTTGTGTGGTCACCCCGGTTAAACAAAATGGAATAATAAACAAGTGGGTGTTAGCTTGGTTACGTGGCATGTGATGGGGGTGTTTTGTGGGCTGTTGTGGTTTGGGTGAGCAGCGGGGCTGCAGTTGACTTGGTGGTGGGTTGGTGTGAATGTTTAATGGTGATGGGCAGCAGGGATGCAATAAGTGGTATTAAAGGGATGATGATGTGTGGTTTCGGTGCGGTTGTGGTTATGGCGGTTAGCAGTAGGGCCGCAGGGTTGGGTTTTAATGTGAACGGACTTTGGGTTGTGTTTGATAAATAATAAATGTGGAAGAGTTAATGAATGATGGGGCTTGGTAATGAAACGGAAATAATAATCAATGGGTTGGTTGGTTGTTAAGAAGGGCTTTGTTGTGCTGCTTGTGTTTCCCTAACTTGTTTTGTGGATGGAAGGGATATTTTTTATGAACAATTTAAGTGGTTGGTTGTGGATAGTTGCCCAGTAGTTAAGGAACTAAATAAGTTAATTTCTTCTGAAACGTGAAAACCTAAATGGGGTTGGGGTTGTTTGTGGAATGCATGCTTCGTGGTAGCAGTGCCGAGGCACATGCCCAGTTTCTCTTTTTAGAAGCCATAGGTTGGGCTGAGTGGTTGCTATATATATATACATATCTGTATCTTTTGTGTTTTATCGCACCGCACCCATGTTGAAAACATAGTGCCGAACACTCCCATTTCATGGGAGAGGGTGTTTTCCCATAGTTACTAGCTCCTTCCTGCTCCTTCTCCCCTAGGCTGTTATGGCTTGAAGCGACCTTACACCCAAGAATCTTCGGGTAGGTTTCGATTGGGGTGGTTAGGCCCAAGACTCTTCGGGCAGACTTATAGGCTGTGATGGCTTGAGGCGACCTCACACCAAAGACTCTTTGGGTAGGTTTTGATTGGGGTGATTAGGCCCAAGACTCTTCGGGCAGGCTTATAGGCTATGATGGCTTGAGGGGACCTTACACCTAAGACTCTTCAGGTAGGTTTCAATTTCAGGCCCAGGTGTCTTCGGGCAAGAGTTCTGTTACTATTACTGTTCCCAAGAATCTTCGGGATGAGGCCCAGGTGTCTTCGTGTGGGGACATGGTTATGGTTGTGAGGCCCAGGTGTGTGTGGGTGGGATACGTGGTGGTGAGTCCCAGGTGTGTGCGGGCGGGATGTGTAGTTGTGAGGCCCAGGTGTGTGTGGGTGGGGAGAGTGTGACAGTGTCAGGACGTTCAGCTAACTATTGGGAAATGGTGCAGGGTACCCAATACTCTTGTTCTTATACTACTACTACCTGTTGTGATTGTGTTTTGGTGAGTGTGGCTGGTGAGGTTGGGTGGATAGATTCCCTTGTTAGGTTTCTTCTGTTGTTCTCACAGGACATTGGGATGTCTCCCCACTTGTGCACGAGAGCTTTAGGTTTCTCTACTGAGTATACTTGTATGCTCACCCTACATTTACTTTTAGGTTTCCAGGAGGACTACCAGGGCCATGTGGGACCCTACTAGTCAGACAGTTGGAGTTGTTGCAGTTGTCATTCTCTTGTTTTATTTTGGTATTGTACTTTTGATCTTTCTTGTACTTGTACCTTGTTATAAAATTGTTTAAACATGCATGTGGGCTTGGTTTGGGTTTATTTATATACACTTGTTCTTTTCTATTTTTGGTGGTTGACTTTTCCTATTTCCCGATCCTAAAAAATAAAAAGGGTAATGCCTCCCATATTTGTGAAAACTCATACCCTTGGTGCTAGTCGCCACCCCGGGGCCTACTGGAGGCGGGACTCGGGGGTCATTATCTCCCTTTCACCATTGCCAGCTCAGGAGGGGCATCTTTGGTGGGAGGGGGTCGTGACAGAATGGTATCAGAGGTGATGGTTGAGAGATAGGATGGAGTCTAGAGTTAGGCACAGTGAGGATTGCATGGGATGGTAGGGCAACAGTGTTAGTTAATCTTGGTGCGTGACATAGGCCAGGGAAGACCGGCTAGGAAACAGGATTTTAGGGCCCCCCGTGATCCGATGCAAAGACTCTGAGCCTACCGAATGACAAAGTGAGACTACATTGATTGCAGGGTAGAGACCCTAGGGAAGGTACATGCATCATCATGTTTGTGTTTTACTTGATTTGGGTGTTCTGGGAAAGAAATTGAAATAAAATGATAATTAAAACTTTGAGAAATTTCCTTACTACTTGGGATTAGGCGATCCTTGTTTACCATACAGCTATGACACCTAGACGTCTTCCCCGGGTGGCTCAGACGGCTGAGGCCCAGCAGCTTCAGGCAGTCGATCAGTTGAGGATTGACCGAGAGGAGGAAGATTTCCAGTGGCAGAAGACTCTCCGTTCTTTCCAGCGGCAGACCCTCAAGAAGTACGAGGGTAGTACTTCGGATACGGAGACAGAGGGGTGTCTTGAAGAGCTAGGGATCGCTTTCACCTTGATCCGTGCTCCGAGGGAGTAATGGGTTCCCCTAGCAGTCAGTCAGCTGAGAGGTGCGGCGTGACAGTGGTGGACGCTCTACCTCGGAGAGAGGATAGAGGCAGAGGTTCCATGGGCTAACTTTGAGAAGGAATTTCGAGAGTAATTCCTTTCTTCCAATATCAAGGCGGAGAAGCGGCAAGAGTTACTCTCCCTTCAGTAGGGAAGTATGACGGTACGAGAGCTAGGGATCAAGTTCAAAGATCTCCTGCGCTTTTCTCCGGATCTCTTTCCGGATGAGGAATCTCGGGCGAGATGTTTGGAGGAGGCGCTTCGTCCTTCGCTCCAGTATGTTGTCACCCCCTTCACCCTTCTGACGTACTTGGCAGTACAGAAGAAGGCAGAGGTCGTAGAGAGGATGCACTCGCTGGGAGGTGCAACGCGTGAGGTGTTTCAGCCAGGTTCGTCGAAGGGGAAGGCAGTCAGCAGCAGGTCTCCTGCGACAGGACCTTCCAGGTTCAGGCCAGTGGGGAGCAGGCCCCAACAGTTCCAGTTCAGATCTTTAGGTCCTCGTCCCTTTTCCATGAGCCCAGGACTGAGGTGTTTTTCTTGTGGAGGTTTCAGGCACGTTCAGAGTCGGTGCCCGACCCGAGCTCCGTACATTGGAGGTGGGCAGGTTCAGCGCCCACCGCAGTAGCACTAGTTGTCGGCGAGGCCCTTCCAGCAGCAGCAGGACCATGCTCCTCCGAGGGTAGACTTTGCGGGAGGAGGCCGGCCTCAGGGTGCTCCTTAGGGACCTCGACCAGGGTGTGGTCGGGGAAGTGGATGACATCAGAGAGGCAGAGGAGCTGGGTGTGGACAGTTTCACGCAGCAGAGTTGGCAGCTCCAGCGGGACCAGAGGTGGTACGAGGTACGATTTGTTTGTTCATCACTCTTGTTTCTGCTTTGTTCGATTCGAGAGCCTCGCACTCCTTTGTTGCACCTATTCTATCCCATACTTTGGGATTAGACGTCGAGAGACTTTCCGTGACACTGGTACTGAGTACACCAGTTGGGGGCCAAACCAGCGTATCTTGTGTTTGTCGGGGATGTGGGTTGACGTTGGGACCAAATCGATCTAGTGGAGACCTTCTTCTATTACAGATGCAGCCATACAATGTCATCCTAGGCATCGTCTGGTTGTTTTCTATTAGTTCCGTTATCGACTGCTTCCGGAGAAGAGTCGTGTTCTCCGATGTGGATGGGCAGCGCATATCTTTTGTTGGCGAGAGGAGCTATCAGGCGGGAAGCCGGCATGTGAAGCCTCTCCTTTCCTTGTTGAGCGGGTTATTGGTGGTTCCAGCTGATACAGAGATAATGGATGTCCCAGAGGTTGTTGGGGAGTTCCTTGAAGTTTTTCCTGAGGAGGTTGTAACTCTACCCCCCCCCCCCCCCCCCCCGATGTGATGTTGAGTTCGGGATAGACTTACAGCCTGGTGCCCGTCCGATTTCGATGTCCCCTTATCGAATGACACCTTCGGAGTTGCGGGAGTTGCGGATTCAGATTGACGATCTAATGGAGAAGGGTTTTGTTCGACCCAGCGTGTCGCCATGGGGTGCTCTAGTTTTGTTCGTGAAGAAGGCAGATGGTGGTCTCAGGCTATGCAGAGACTACCGAAGGCTGAACCAGGTAACAGTCAAGAACCGTTACCCCCTTCCAAGGATAGATGATCTCTTCGACCAGCTGAGGGGAGCAGGTTGGTTTTCTAAGATTGATCTACGATCGGGATATCATCAGCTGAGGGTGAAGGATAGTGAAATCTCCAAGACATCTTTCAGGTGTAGGTATGGGTACTTCGAGTTTGTAGTGATGCCGTTTGGAGTTACGAATGCACCAGCTATATTCATGGGACTTATGAACTTTGTCTTCCGAGAGTTTCTGGACCAGTTCATCATTGTGTTTATCGATGACATCCTGGTCTACTCAAGATCAGAGGAGGAGCACGTTGAGCGTCTCAGGGCAATCTTGGAAGTCCTTCGACACCACCAGCTTTACGGGAAATTGTCGAAGTGTAAGTTCTTGACACAAAAAGTACACTTCCTTGGGAAAGTGGTGTCTCTGCATGGAGTATCAGTGGACCCATCAAAGGTGAAGGTAGTTGTTTCTTGGGCAGCACCCAAGAGCGTGGTAGAATTTCGTTGTTTCCTGGGGTTGGAAGGTTACTATCGGAGGTTCGTTTTGGACTTCTCTTGAGTTGCTGCTCTATTGACAGCTTTGACTAGGAAGAATCAGGTCTTCCTATGGAGCGATCAGTGCCAGAAAGCTTTTGACTACCTGAAGGAGAAGTTGGTCAGTGCTCCCGTACTCAGGTTGCCAGAGGAAGGGTTGTTGTATGAAGTGTTTTGTGATGCTTCTGGCCTTGGTCTGGGGTGCGTGCTGATGCAGAAGAAGGGAGTGATTTGTTATGGGTCTAGGAAGTCGCGCCCTCACGAGCGTAACTATGCCACCCATGACCTAGAGCTTTCAGTAGTAGTGTTGGCATTGAAGTTGTGGCGAAATTACCTATTTTGGGAGCGCTTTGTGGTCTTCTTAGATCACAAGAGCCTGCGTTATATCTTCTCCCAGCGTGACCTGAACTTATGGCAGCACAGATGGGTCAAGTTTCTCCAAGACTATGACTTCGAGATCTCTTACACTGAAGGTAAGGGCAACGTTGTCGCTGATGCCCTGAGTAGTAAGTCACATAAGGAAGTGGTTTGGGAATCCGCTAATGCTTGGAAGGCGATGGGAGAGTTGGCTGCCCTGCACTTAGATGCAAGGGAAGAAGGTGTTAGAGGTTGTTTGTTCCAGATGACAATGCAATCCTCCTTGTTGCAGCAGTTGGAAGAGTCTCAGTGGGGGGACTCTGAGGCAGAGATGATGTGAGATCGTGTCGATCAGGGGAATGCTCCAGAGGGATAGTCAGAGGACAGCCGATATCAGATGCTTTTCCATGGAAGGTTGTTTGTCCTAGAGGCGATGCGTGAGGGAGTTCTCCGTGAGTTCCATAGCTCAGCCTTGGCGGTACATCCAGGAGTTTCAAAAATGTACCAAGGCCTGAGGGATCAGTTTTGGTGGCCCGGGGTGAAACGGGCAGTGGCGGAGTTTGTGGCTAAGTGCCTAGTGTGTCAGCAAGTTAAGGCTGAACACCGTGTTCCCGGTGGTTTGTTGCATCCTTTAGATGTCCCCGAGTGGAAGTGGGATGAAATATCAATGGAATTCATCACGGGACTACCCAGAGCTCAGGGAGGTTATGATGCTATCTGGGTAGTGGTGGATCGTTTGACGAAATCAGCTACTCACTTCTTAGCAATCAAGGAGTCGGGCCCAGTGAGTACCTTAGCACAGAGGTACGTAGACGAGGTGGTGCGTTTTCATGGAGTTCCAAGGACCATCATCTCATACCGGGATACTCGGTTTACCTCACGAGTCTGGAGGGGGTTACAACATGATTTTGGAACCCAGCTACGCCTTAGCACTGCTTTCCACCCCCAGACCGATAGGAAGACGGAGCGGACTATCCAGACATTGGAGGACATGCTGCGAGCATGCGTTCTGGATTTCGGAGGATCATGGGTACGACACTTTCCTTTAGTAGAGTTTTCCTACAACAACAGATTCCACTCTACTATTGGCATGGCACCGTTTGAGGATTTGTATGGAAGGCCATGTCGTTCACCCATTTGCTAGGCAGAGGTTGGTGAGACAGGTGCTCTTGGGCCAGAGGTAGTGCAGAGCACCACGGAGAAAGTCCAGCTTGTATGTGAGAGGATGAAGGCGGCTTAGGACCGATAGAATTCTTATGCTGATTGTCGGAGGAGGCCCTTGTAGTTCAAGGTGGGAGACCATGTGTTCTTGAAGGTTTCCCCTCGACGGGGGCAGCGGAGGTTTGGGAAAGGGAGAAAGCTCTCACCCAGGTTCATCAGACCTTTTGAGGTGCTGAGGCGAGTCGGCGAGGTGGCATATCAGCTGGCCCTGCCACCTCAGATGGAGAAAGTCCATGACGTCTTCCACGTATCCCAGCTTCATCGGTACTTACACGATGACTCTCACGTTATCTACTGGGGAGAGTTAGATATGGGAGATGACGCGACCTTCGAGGAACGACCAGTCAGAATCGAGGATCGTAAAGAGAAGGTGCTCCGTGGACAAACCATTCCCTTGGTTCGTGTGTTGTGGAGTCATGGTTGCCTTGAGGAGAGCACTTGGGATTGGGAGACCCAGATGCACGCTCAGTACCCGGAGTTGTTTTGACTTGTGTTTTTCCCTTGTTCTTCTGAGATTTGTGTTGATGTTGTATTCTGTACCTTTGATATATGGAATGTCTGGCTTGTCAGTTGTGAGACCTTTTGTTTCCTTGATCCCTGGTAATGTGTAACATGTCCGGATATGGGGAAAGGGGGAAAACCGGACCCTTAATCGAGACGCATTAATGCGGATGCGATTGAACCCGTGCGGGCGAGTCAGTGCCGCCTAAAGAGGATAATATCTCGACATAGGAGAGGGATTTTTCCCAAAACCACGTGTTCGGGTAGTTAGAGTTGAAAATCCTAATGTATGGATGTGGGAAGACCCAATCCTTAATCGAGACGCATTAATGAGGATGCGATTAAACCCGTGCAGGTGAGTCAGTGCCGCCTAAAGCGGATAACATCTCGACATAGGAGAAGGAATTCCTAACACCTAATTAGGATTGTTGGTTGGGTTCCTATTATAACGAGGACCCTAAGAGGTATCTTGTTGGGTTCCTCTTGGTTGGTTTTTGAATTCTCGGGGACGAGAATGTTTTAAGAGGTATCTGATGTAATGGCTCGGACCTCTTCGGTCCATTCCTTTGTCAAAAAGAAGGCCACAAAGTGTTCTGGAGGGTAAAATGGACTTTTCCCACACTTTCAAGAATTTTGAAACTACACGTAGTGTATTTTGAGTACACGTCGTGTACCCTCTTGCCGTGTATACCCCATGTGGATGGTCGTGTCTTTTCCATGTGAAGAAAATGGGTACACGCCGTGTGTCCAATCTACACGTCGTGAAGTCCTTCCCCGCGTACATGTAACCGTGTGTTAACCAGTCGTTGGTCGTGTGCTGCGTTGGAGTCATGTCCTTGCCGTGTGAAATAAATGGGTACATGTCGTGTGTCCAATCTACACGCCGTGTAGTCCTTCCCCAAGTATGCGTTACCTTCAAACCACGTGTTGACCAGTCAACGGCTGCAGAACCGTGTTGGAGGCCGTGCGGAGACCGTGTAAAAACGGCCGAGTACACGCCGTGTACCATAAGTACACGCCGTGTACTTTTGCTTTGCATGCCTATAAAAGGAGGGGTCCCCTCCTCCTTTCAACTCACACCTCTCCTCCCCTCTCCTCTGAGCAGAGCTCTCTGAAGAGACTCGAAGGCTCTTTCTTCCATAACTTCTTCGTCCGAGCTCCAATTTACAATCCGTCAGCAGCCACGAGATCATAACGATGAGGTGGAACTTCCAAGATTTGATCCGTTGTCTTTCCTTCGGCTTTTCCTCTCCGAATTCCACCCGAGGAGGTTTTTCCGGGACGCCTACAAACGTCTTATAAAGTTGATCTGCGGGAGCGTTGTGACCAGAACCTGTTGAGGTAGGGTTTTTACCTTCGTCTTTCTATTTTGTGCAACATGTGGGGCGGGTATCCTTTTTTTTCATGAGAAATAGTTGAACCTTTAAATAAAGATAATAACTGGTTAAAGAACGGGGATGGGAAGTTTGTGATTGCTATTACTTTACCTTTTATATCCTGTGATATTATGTTGTGAAATGAATAGGCTAATGCCTACTGAAAATCACGGTCGTTGGGGGCCTTTTCTTGCGCAATTAAATGTTTCCCTATCTTTCTAGACCGTTTTTGTGAGTGAAACTTTGTTGAATGTGGAAATTGGTTAATCACGTAAAGTTGGCTGTTTAAATGAAAATCTGGAACCCTTGTGTGGTCACCCCGGTTAAACAAAATGGAATAATAAACATGTGGGTGTTGGCTTGGTTACGTGGCATGTGATGGGGGTGTTTTGTGGGCTGTTGTGGTTTGGGTGAGCAGCAGGGCTGCAGTTGACTTGGTGGTGGGTTGGTGTGAATGTTTAATGGTGATGGGAAGCGGGGCTTCAATAAGTGGTATTAAAGGGATGATGATGTGTGGTTTCGGTGTGGTTGTGGTTATGGCGGTTAGCAGCAGGGCTGCAGGGTTGGGTTTTAATGTGAACGGAATTTGGGTTGTGTTTGATAAATAATAAATGTGGAAGAGTTAATGAATGATGGGGCTTGGTAATGAAACGGAAATAATAATCAATGGGTTGGTTGGTTGTTAAGAAGGGTTTTGTTGTGCTGCTTGTGTTTCCCTAACTTGTTTTGTGGATGGCAGGGATATGTTTTATGAAAAATTGAAGTGGTTTTTTGTGGATAGTTTCCTAGTAGTTAAGGAACTAAATAAGTTAATTTCTACTGAAACGTGAAAACCTAAATGGGGTTGGGGTTGTTTGTGGAATGCATGCTTCGTGGTAGCAGTGCCGAGGCACGTGCCCAGTTTCTCTTTTTAGAATCCATAGGTTGGGCTGGGTGGTTGCTATATATATATACATATCTGTATCTTTTGTGTTTTATCGCACCGCACCCATGTTGAGCACATAGTTCCGAACACTCCCATTTCATGGGAGAGGGTGTTTTACCATAGTTACTAGCTCCTTCCTGCTCCTTCTCCCCTAGGTTGTGATGGCTTGAGGCGACCTTACACCCAAGACTCTTCGGGTAGGTTTTGATTGGGGTGGTTAGGCCCAAGAATCTTCGGGCAGACTTATAGGTTGTGATGGCTTGAGGCGACCTTACACCCAAGACTCTTCGGGTAGGTTTCTATTGGGGTGATTAGGCCCAAGACTCTTCGGGCAGGATTATAGGCTGTGATGGCTTGAGGCGACCTTACACCTAAGACTCTTCAGGTAGGTTTCAATTTCAGGCCCAGGTGTCTTCGGGCAAGAGTTCTGTTACTATTACTGTTCCCAAGAATCTTCGGGATGAGGACCTGGTGTCTTCGGGTGGGGATATGGTTGTGGTAGTGAGGCCTAGGTGTGTGCGGGCGGGATACGTGGTTTTGATGCCCAGGTGTGTGTGGGCGGGATGTGTAGTTGTGAGGCCCAGGTGTGTGCGGGCGGGGAGAGTGTGACAGTGTCAGGACGTTCAGCTAACTATTGGGAAATGGTGCGGGGTACCCAATACTCTTGTTCTTATACTACTACTACCTATTGTGATTGTGTTTTGGTGAGTGTGGCTAGTGAGGTTTGGTGGATAGATTCCCTTGTTAGGTTTCTTCTATTGTTCTCACGGGACATTGGGATGTCTCCCCACTTGTGCACGAGAGCTTTAGGTTTCCCTACTGAGTATACTTGTATTCTCATCCTACATTTACTTTCAGGTTTCCAGGAGGACTACCAGGGCCGTGCGGGACCCTACTAGTCAGACAGTTGGATTTGTTGCAGTTTCCGTTCTCTTGTTTTCTTTTGGTATTGTACTTTTGAGCTTTCTTGTACTTGTACCTTGTTATAAAATTGTTTAAACATGCATGTGGGCTTGGTTTGGGTTTATTTATATACACTTGTTCTTTTCCCTTTTTGGTGGTTGACTTGTCCTATTTCCCGATCCTAAATAATAAAAAGGGTAATGGCTCCCATATTTGTGAAAACTCATACCCTTGGTGCTAGTCGCCACCCCGGGGCCTACTGGAGGCGGGACTCGGGGGTCATTATCTACCTTTCACCATTTCCAGCTCAGGAGGGGCATCTTTGGTGGGAGGGGGTCGTGACAAAAAAAATGACATTTTGAAAAGTATAAAAAAATCATGATATATATATAAATATGGATTTTTATTACATTTTTGTATAATCCTAATTTATAATTACATAAACCCTTATGATATTCATATAATACTTAATAATCAGATATTTTCTAGTTATAGTTTTAGGTGGTGGTTCATCTACTATGGATCTTGTGTCAATCTACATGAGCTTGAAATTCTCTTTTATATTTTTTTTCTCAAACTGTGATTTCTCTATTTCGTCTTGTGATTTTTCTAGGGAAAACCCAAGAAAATATACATCTTTTTCAAGCCCATAAAATGGGCTTCGTAAGAAATACTTCCACATGTAGATTCCATTTATTCCTAATTTATTGATTTTGTAATAGGATTACTTCAATTTATATCAACTAGTTTAATGGATAAATTTTAAAAGTCGTATTTAATATTCAAAATATATTAAGATTTTTTATTTTAGTTTGGTATAGTATATGAAACACACTATTTAATATATTATTTATTTGAGAATATATAGTGAAATATAAGGTTGTTATAATTTTCCCTTCTTATCCACTGTTATGGGTAAAGTTTGTTGAAGAACTATATGTGTTTTTGATCCCATTCACCCATAGTTTTGATTTAGAGGACATGTATGATACACAAGATTGGGATAGATGATGATTCACTTAACTTTTTTCATTTCTCTATCACAACTCTGGGTTCATGATGAAAGAAGATACATAATAATATTTTAGTTTCTCACCCACAACTCTAGGTTAAAATAGATTAGATACTCAAATACAGTTTCCTTCTCACAACTCTTGGTTGAGGATTATTGTATATTACACAATGAATCTCATATGATATGAATATAGAGGCATTACTATAACATATTAGGATGGTTCATCAAGGGTAAATCATCATGTGGGTAATATTTTCATTGTGTGTATTAGGGTATTATTTTTTGATGTGATATTTTGATACATGTATACCATACACATGTGGGGTGGATGGATTCTAATATTTTTCAATACTCTGAAAGGATAAATGGTTTTGACTATATTTACTCTTTGATTTTCATAGTTTTAACTTATTTAGGGGTAGATAGTGGCTCTCTATCTAGGCATAGTTTATGAGGTACCTTCATTATTCTTAAATATTTATGCATGGGTATACTGTAACTATATATATGTTTTATTTGATTCATTTTAATAATGTATGATATGGGTATGTTGATAAGAATTGATCACAACATTATTGTGATTGATGAATTTATATTGTGATGTCGGTTTCTCTACACTTTGATCATTGATGATTCACATATAAATTAATTGATCATAGATTTTGTTCACTACTAGGTGTGACTATAATGAGTATTATTTCTCACCCCTATATTCATACTTAAGCATTGTTCTCTCTTTGGTCCATTTGGATTTGTAACAGACCATCCATGCCATGATATTTTCCTCTTTGGTCCTCACCCTCATGGGAATTTTCATAGGATATGGGCCAAGACACCCCTAGAAAATGTGTCAGGTTGTATGGGGTATCCATACCACCTTATAAAGGGGTTATTTATTCTCCACCATCTCTAACATGAGATTGCCTCATCGGCCTCACCACCCCACAAGGGACCAAATTTCACATTAGCATATCAAATGTGTCTTATCATTGAAACTAATTGTAATATACCACCCAAACCATGATATTTTATATTTTGGGATTCACCCTCATGGGATTATTTTTTATAGAATATGGTCCAAGATTCCCCTAGAAAATGTATAATTATGGATGAGGTATCCATACTACATTATAAATGGGTGCTTCATTCTCCACCATCTATGATGTGGGATTACCCCATGGGATCCCCACCCCATAAGGGAATAAATCCTTGTTGAAACATTACATAGACCCTAGCATATATAAAAATTTAATTACCAACAACACTATGACATTATCCTCATTAGGACTCTCCCTCATGGATTTGTTCATTTCATATAATATGGGTTAGGCCTCCCTTAGAAAATTCATCACGGTGGATTAGTTATCCACACCACCATATAAATGGGTGTTTCATACTACACCATCTTTTATGTGAGATCATTATGAAGGCCTCACCACCCTATAAGGTCACAATGTCCTTATTGTCACATTAGATGGGACCTAGATTTGATACCAATGGTAAAAACCCACCCCCAATATGATATTTTTCACATTAAGCCTCACCCTTACAAGTTTATTTTTCACATGATATGGTCCAAGACTCCCCTAGAAAAAATGAAAAATAATGAATGAAGTTACCAGAATACCTTATAATATGGGTGCTTCATTCTCAAACATCTATGATATAAGATCACCCCATGGTACTCCCCACCCTATAAGGTAACAATGTATCCATTGTCATATCGAATGATCCTTAACATTTATACAATTTTCCTATGAACCAATCAAATATATCTTGACTCAATACCCAATGTATCTGATGATACGGCTCGATGCAGTTCCCAATTGACCTAATTTTGTGAGAATAATCCAATAACCAAATACAATCCAATGGGAATTATTTCACCCTCAATAATAAATAAATAAGTTATGGAAAATTATAGATAATCTGACATGGTGCATATATAAATTATACTTCCATTAAAAATTAAATAAAAAACTAAATAACAAATAAATCAAGTGATTAACATCTCAAAAAAATAAAATTTACTTTCAAAATACATAAATTTTAAATCTTATTATGAAAACTAAACCAAGAACCCAAAATACAAAAAAGGATGATATGGTTGGTAAATAAACGGTAAAATAATAATCAAAATAATCTCAAAACCCCAAACCAATGGTATCATGTAGACCCAAGGTCACCATATGATATCATCACCATAATCCAATGCAAGAGAAACTATGAATAAGGAACTCACAATAAGTATCTTCTAAATAATCTAAACATAAACCTATAAAGTCCACTAAGTCTATAGACACTAGATAGTGTAAATAGTCTGTTAGTAAAATTTCTTAGTATTATAACAATAATAAAATATTTCATTAATTTTTGTTTAACAAAACATTTCATAAACACTAGTTTTAAATACAACATGTAAAATTAGTGTTTTGATTTTTTTGGAAAAAAAATCTTGAGCATATTGTAAATCCTTTTTAGAAGTCTGAAAGGTGATTTAAATAAAAAATACAACCTTTAATTAGAAAACCCACATCAAAAACTCCCTTTATAAACCTATTGTAAATATATTTTGAATGAAACACTATAATAGAGAATCGAAAAGTAACCAGATAAGAAAATTATTAAATAAGTAAATTTGAATAGATATTATTTGAAAATAATCAAGTAGTAAATCAAATACTGAAATCATCAATATAAAATTGATAAGAATCGATACATAATAGTAAAATAAGAAATAAATTCAAATCATACCATAGTGAGTGATAAATTAAAGTCACACATATCATTGTAGAGAACTGAATAAAAGTAATACATAAAAATAATCGAAGTAATGTATTCAAAATCTTCAGAAAATCCTTAGTACATAGTGATATGATCATTGACGTACTCAAAAAAATAACACCAACCAACCTATGGGATTGTCTTTAATAAATGGCATCCTCAAATTACTCCTCCTAACCTCATCAGGTTGAAATTCCCTTTGACAGAGTATACCACAACTATAGTATATTATTCAATACATGAATATGACTATAATATCAATTGTATCTCAATATAACACTTAGATACCTAGGGTTCCCCTGAATTTATCAACTGGAGGTGAAAAATTATTTTATAACACATGAATCACATATCAATAACATATCTTATAATAAATAATCACAATATCATTTCCTCAACATACCTCCATACACCCCTTCTTAATAATATCCATTTTCAAATTCAAATAATAATTAAACAACAATAAAATTAAAGTATTAATATCTATATTATTATATAAAATTAGATTTCATGGGTCTTAAACCAAGGGTGTATCTTTTTTTATGAAAAATATTTTGTAAAAGTATCTATGAATACCTTTTCTTTTAAGATGATAATCAACAATTTTAAATCCCATTTGGAAATCATTTTTAAAAAAAAGTGTTATTTTTAAATTTTATTTAAAATAATTATTAACATAATATTTTATCTAATAAGTCCAATACATCACATATACATATAAATATAACCTTAATAAACAATAGAGAAAACATAATTAACATAATTTATCTATATGAGACATAATAACATATCAAAGAAACACATAAAATTCTAATAATAACAAAATCCGAACCAAGAAAACCCTTTAACCAATCAAACATCGCTTAAAAAATCATTGGAAATATATTTTAAATTTTAAAAACATATTTTAATTACCAATTTTTTTAGGAAGATACTCTTGGAAGTTTTAGAAAACACATAGTATTCGTAGCTTATAATTACAAAGATAAATAAATAGAAATTTATGAAAACATCTTTTTTACCTTAATCTGTGAAATAATAAACATTGAAAAAAACTAAAGTTATGTTATGTATTATAAAATATGAATAATTTTAAAAAAAATGGATTTTGAAAACACAAACATAATATTGTTTTTCAAGAAAATGGAACCACATGGAAATTCCTACCCAAATATTTTATGGTTAGCATGAAACCTTTAATTATAAGGAGAATAGGATAAAAGAAAAAATATGCATATCCTAGAAAAAAAACCATTGGGTTTAAACAAACCCTTAACCTAGGATTTTGCCAACATGGCTCCATTGAAGTTGAAAGAGAATAAATAGAAGAGGAAGAAGAAAAAAGAAGGACTAACCATAAAGAGTCTACTTGAAATCGAGGAGGATGAGCTCAAAATCTAAAATAGGGAAAGGGTAAATCACTTAGGTCATTATTTTTGTCTAGGATGCATGAATAATGATATATGTAATCTCAATTAGGCCTCAATTATATGAGTGAAAAAAATATAATTCATAATATTATGAATATATGTAAGATCCACAGTTGTGTCACATGGTTTACCAAACCATTCACCAACCATGAATAAGCCATCAGGACACAAGGGAATTATCTCACAGTTCACCAAATTATGTACCAACCATGAAAAAGATACTATATTATCCCTTAATTCTCTCTATATGATTTACTAAACCATGCACCAATCAAGTGAAAAGGACCCATATTTAACTGTACCATGCATGATTTCTCCTGAATATGTAATAGTAAGTTGTATGGTTTTTTCAAACCATGAACTAACCATGAAGGGTCACTTTATATTTAAAAATATTTTACATGGTTTCTACTAGATACAAAAGGGTATTCACATGGTTTTACCCAACTATACAACTGATAAAAACACTTATAATTGTAAAAAAATCATAATTGAATTTCACAAATTTAAACAAATTCAATAATAAAACAAAACAATATAAAAAATAATAATATCAGTGTGTTACAATACTAGAATATGTAGATAGTGGATGATCATGGAAGATGATGATGAATAGTGGATATGATAACCAATGGAGTCTTCATTATGGCAGTGACCTTTATGTCATTAGTATTCAAGCTTATATCTATTCTGGATGTGTTATTTGATTATCATTACATTTTATTATGAAGATAATATTTTATATGCATGTGTTATATTGCATGGTTTATGATTCATTTATATTCTGGTGGATGTTGTTTCATGATAGCATGTGACATGTTTTTTTTAAAATTAATGTCACTCATATTTTGAGTAGATACCTCAATGATGGTTGCTAACCTATGGAATATTGAAGGGTATCATGGGGAGTTTACTTATTGGTATGTCAACATATGGTAATATACACATATACCATATATTATTAAAATTATATAGATAATGTGTATACCTAAGAACTGTGAGTTGATGGACACACCCCCATAGACCATATATATAATTTATGATATATATACAATATTTACATAAACATATATATATAGATATATTATAAACAACATATACATTCATATATACACACACACACACACCATATATAAAAATATTATATAGATAATGTATATGTATATATATTAAACAAAACATATATATCATGCATAAAAATATTATATACAACATGTATATACATATATATATATACTATAATTATAATATATATACATATAAAAAATATGTAATTACATAAATATATATATATGTGTGTGTTATATATATAAATTTGTGTATAAGTATATATATGCATATTTATATGTTTGTGTGTATACATAATACATGTATTTACACATACAAATATAATTACAGATATATGTCTGTACACATATTCACCCACATAACCGTAAAATATTTATATATAAAAAAAATTCATAACTAATTAAATAAAAATAAAGGTTGGTGGTGGTAAATCCAAACACCAATGATCTGATGACAATTTGGTGAAAAAAACCAATGAAGGTTAGAAGCAGTTTTGAAGCAATAATACCATGACCATAAGAGAGATGAAAGAGGAAGAAAAAAATTATGTTAGTTTATAAATAGAAAAATACATTTCTTAGTGATTAAAAATATAGTTATCATAATAGATCCTCCTTAAAACCTTTAAAATGTTATAATAAAAACCCTCTCCTTTTTTTGTTATGTTGTATTAAATTTTAACATGTTCAATTATTCTTATACCTTTCAATAAACCACCTCATCCTCAATACGTTCATATTTAAGATCACTAGGTTTCTCTATTATGAGTTATGAGTTAAAAATAAATATCTAACACACCTCAGTGAAATTATATTTTTCACCAAAATTATAAACATTTCATCTATTAAATATTGAAAAAATTTATGTATGTGAGTAAAATAATAATGAAATACTAATTCTAATATATACATACTTAATTTGGAATCTTTGAATCATAAATAAACATACATCAATCTAGAAAATAAATTATTCTAACATGAAATGTATATTATAATTATCCTTTGATTTATGCACTAATAAAATAATAATAATAATTGATACTATATAAAAATAACATTATTTCAAAATAATAAATGCATTAATTTGAAATATTTAATATTTAGGAATATAAAAAAATATAATTTTTCATTTATATCACCATAAAAAATATTTAAAAATAATAATAATATATAAATTATCTTTAGAAAAATAAAAAAAATGTTTCCAATTCCCTTTAGTGAATGGATTATGGTTAACAAATAATGTTTTCTATTGACTTTTCACTCATGGTTTTAGCGACCATTATCTGGTAGTAGCTAAAGTGAGAGGGGTGGATAAGGAAGTGGATTATACATGCTCGAAGAAAGTTCATGATCAACTCGGACTGGTGAAAAGAACTAAATACATCACATAACAGCTCATGGGAATGATTTAGACCATACAATAAATTAAACAGGAAGTGAATATTTTATTGAAAATTCAGCACGAATCCTTAATAATTAAGAAATTCACACCAGAAATAAATAAGAAAAATAAGAAGGGGAAAATGATATAAATGCAAAGAAATTCACATGACTCACCTCTAACTCCCTCACTCACAATAACCCGTGTCTTATCCTCTATAACCCCACATATATAATGTACCACCTTTAAAGTAAAGGAAAATATAAAAAGGAAGATTTTTACAATATAGTAAGGAAACTAAAAATAAACACTTGCATACTCAGTGTGGCCCAAATTCACTCTCCATCCAACCTATCAATAACCCCTCTCTAAGAGAGGTTTGGAAAAGAGCCCAAGAAATAACACTCTTCATAATCGAAACATGAACCTACTAGAGCCAATCAGTCTATATACACTGAGTGGAGTGAATATAGTGTTAGATAAAATCCCAATAGGTAATCAATATATATTTCAATCCTTTTCGTGTTTATAAAAATTCTAGGGATACTAGTTTTAAATACAATATTTTAAAGTAGTTTTTTCTATCACTTTTTAAAAATGATACAATTTAATTTAATTTTTAAAACTCCCTTTCCATTTTTGAAACTAGAACACACTTGAAAGACCATTTAAATATATTTTTATCAACTAAAATAAACTAAAAAGTGGATGTCCAAAAGAAAACAACTAAATAAGAAATCGAGACCAAAATATGGTATCAATGGTATAAAACATGTTAGTTGGAAATGAAGTTATGAAAGTAATATTTTAACCTTTTAATGTAATCAAACCAACAACAAAAATTTACCAATTAGAAAATTAATTTAATTTATATAAAGATAAATATTTATATGAATAATAAATAAGGGAAACCCCTTTGTTATATAAGGTCATGGTCACCTTAGGTCCTTGTATTATCATGTGAACTAGTGGTCAATCTAAGTGTGTACACAATCTACTAAGGAGATCTTTCCTTAGCCTAAAGGTATGGTGTCACCCATCCCATGACACCACATCCAATCAACCCAGTGATAAGTTCATGCATTGTCCTAGTAGTGTGAATTCACCCCTCCATTACACCACTACCTTCATTTAGATTCAATGTAGTTAGTTAATGTGGTGTAATACAAAAGATATACTAAATACTAGTCTTCCCCACATAGTTAACTGAGTTCCCATGTGATAATTTCATTCAAATACATCATCTTATATTTAAAAATATTTCATATTTATAATTCACAAGCCATTTCTTTTTAACACATACATAACATGAATTCCATAGAATTTTAGTTTCCAAAACACCCTTTTTACGTCATTTTTAAATCAACACTATATTTGAAATTTTATTTTTCAAGTTCTAAATGAGCCTTTGATTTAAAAAATATTTAATATTAATATATATATATATATATAATATTCAGTAAATAAATGCATGTGAGAATATATATATATGTAATTAGGAAAACACATGTACATGTGTATATATACATTCATATATATATATATATAAAAGTAGTCATAAAAGGATTTAAATATATATATATATCAAATATTATAAGTATAATTGAAATATTGTGACATTTGAAAACGCCTTTTTAAACAAAAGAAGGAACCTTCTCTTTGAAACCAAAGTATCTATAGAGAATCAAAATCAATGAAGTATAATTCCATTAAATCATTATACAATAATTGTAACCATGGAAAAAATAATAAATCATATTGAAATAGTTAAATAAACACACCCAATTATGTTTAATATAAATTCATAATAACAAAACCCTTTGAAATAACTCTTATAATTAAAAAAACATTTTGAATACCAACCCCCTTAAAAACACCCTTTAGGAACTTAACTAAAAAATAGTATGAATAATTTATAGAGAAAACATTTTAAGGAAATCCAATCATATGAGGTTTGTTATTAAAAAATATAAATTCATAAAAACACCAATCGAGAACAAGTACAGATGAAGTGAGACATTAAAAGATGAATAGATGAAGGTACTAATAGAAAGTTTCATTCCCTAATAATCAAAACCATAAGAAAGTATAATCCAAACCCACTTAGGGTTTAACAAATAGTTTTCATAATTTGGGGGCAAGAAGATAATAAGAGAAAATTAATGTAAAAAAAAGAAGAGATTGGAGAGTGTCATGAACTAACCTAGGTCATCCCTGAATAAGATGCCTAATCTAGTCTATAGTAAGGCCTAAAGGGTATTCCCGATCCCCATGGGCTGGTGATAAATTTTTATTCCTCAAAGAATCACATTTGGGAATGATTTATCCCATTAGGACATAAAAACCAAGATCTTTCAAGAAAAAGGGAAAATAAACAATATCCCAACACATAACATAAATAAAAGTAACTCTAAACAAGTGTAAAATATAATAAGGAAGATCCAGATATAAATAAAGAAAATAAAAAAGTTCCACAAAAACAACACAATTACTGGTATGGGGTTAAAAAAGACAAAATACTACAACATGTCTCTATGTGACATGTAGATCATCATCCTATTATGCCACCATCATAAGTCAAACTCGACTAACATGAGAATTCATCGCCTCTAAGTAGTTTCTTTCCATTTCCTACATCATAAATAAAAATATCTATATACACCCATTGGGTTTACACAGGGTGTGAGATCAAAATCCCAACATGGCCCCACCAAGTGTTCCATAAGTACACTTTTTTAAATAAATAAATTATACTCAATATAAAGGAATAAAATAGTAGGATTTTATCATTTCATAATATTTTATAAAACTGGAAGAATATACACTTTGAAATAATTTTAAAATAAAGGCATGAGACCAAATTTTAACTATCTTAAACATAAAATGTAAATCAACCATTCCATAATAGTTTTAAAAGTACATATTTATAACCCATTTTGAAAATATGAATCAATATCTAAAGATGATAATAAAATAATATATCATAATGGTAAGGAGTCCTAAGGTATATTAGGTTAGGGCTAGCTAGGATAATCACACATAAAATGAACATGGAAAGATATCTGAGTATGCACTGACATCCCAAGAACATGGGACTATGAATTAGATATCACCATCTTATGTTTATCTGCTTTACCAATGTTTAGTTATTGTTGTCATGTATATCCAATGTCATGGAGGCTAACTATACCTAAGAATACTCTTCCATGAATACCCACCTAATACCTAGAATCAAATTCTCCCTCTCACTAAGACACCATTTTAATAATTAAAATCATTACAAATTGGTATTTGATCAATCAAAATGTAACTTTATCAATGAAATATAAACATCCCTAAAACCGTGCATAAGAATACATGATATTCATTTTCCGAATTGATTCATTTTCAACATTCAAAATATTTTTCAAGAAATTAAAATCATTCCTTTCAAACATTTAAAACTTATTTTTAAAACAATAAATAAATAATTATTTATATGGAAATATAATACCCCAAGATTTCAAAATAATAGTATGTTCAATAGCATACACAACATGCAACACCGGTCTTTCACAACAATGAAAATTATTATTTAAAAATAAACATTATAACTTAAATAATGAATTGGAAGTAATGATTTGGATTAATCATATTATGAAATTTATATATAAATTTTCTATTAAACATAAATTTATTTATTAATTCTTAGGATATAAACATTCAATTTTTATTAAAGTATTTTTATGCTTCCAAAATACGTTTTCTTTACAAATGATTTTTTTATTTTTGTGAGATATTGTTATAATTAATTTATTCGATTTTTATAAAATTTATTTGATAAAAAGGGTATCATTTTTTAAATCATATTTTCAAAATTATATTATGGTTAAATTTTTTAATTTTTATGAAAAGATTAACTTTTCAGTGAATATTGAAAAATATCAATTACATAAAAAACTGTCATTTATTTTCAAGTATTTACAAAGTTATATTTTATTTTTAATTGGTTTTAAATTTTAATTAGTTATTTTTTATTAAATATAATCCTATTAATATCATTTTAATTGAAATTATTATTAATTATGGGATAAAAATTTTAAACTGAAAATGCCTTTTTCTAGAAAATATTTTTTATTGTGTTTTGTGGGTTTATTTTAAAAGTAATCTATGAAAATAATAGGAATTTAAATTGGTCAAATGTATCCATATTTAGAATCATAATTTAAAATCTTATTAAATATGTTAAATTTTGTTTTCTTTATTATGTATAGTAACCGTGGTAAATATTTGTAACCTCGATATGGGTAAATCGAGTAATTATGGTAAAAAATAATGTGATAGGGCATTAAAAATATATCCAACAACTACCTTTCTTATATTGGATGATTTTAGTTATAACATCCTCATAAAATATTCAAATATATTGAATCTGGGTTCCTTTTTATTTCAACAATGACCTTAATATAATTTTATGTAAAGAATAAATACAAAATATAACTTTCTTTGTTTAAATATGACTAATACTTTTTAATAGGGATAAAAATTGGTTAGGTTTAGTTCTAAATGATTATATGAAATACGAATGATTTTATTTATCATGTTAATTTATTTTTTATTTTTTAGTTCTAAAATAATTACCTTAAATTCTTACACAACTCCGACAGAGTACTTGTGAAATTAGTATAAAAATCAAGTTAATTATTTTAACAACTATACAAGTAATAATTTTTGGGTGATTTATGGTGTTCCCAGATTTTTTTAGATAAATATAACATATTATTGATGTTTTAAAAGTTTATATTCAAATTCCATTACTATATTAATGTCATTAAAGTCAAACTATGTGAATAATACTGAAAATTAATTTAATGGTATATTATGTTAAATAATTTTTTATTTAATGATTTAAAATTCATAAAAATATTATTTTTGGTCAAATGAATAATTTTATTTGGATAATATTAAAAATATTACATTTATGGTCCACTTTTTGTTTTTTATAAACTTTATTGACTCCTATAGAGTAAAAATATTTGATATCACAGCAATCATCAAAAGGGGTAACAAGGGTCAAAATAAGAGATAACGTTGAAAACATCACATAATATTCAAAATTTATTGGATGAGATTATTTAAACTAATAATAATACTAGATTTGAAATATATAATTTTTTCACTTGAACATGAAATTAAGTTATATTAATTTAATACATTAAATAATTCCAAGGGTGACCCTATCTTATAAAAGGACACCACTCCTCCTCTATTCCATACACTTCATGAGCCACTTAGCTTGGAAAAAACATAAAAATATATATTCTTAACTTACTTAGATACATTATATTTTTTATTTTATTCATAAAATATCATTCCTAGGGTCCTTAAGAAGTGATCCAAAGGAGGTTCTTCAAAAGGAGGTAATCGTCTTAACATAGTATTTTTATTTTACTTCTTGTTCTACCTCCTTGAAATATTCTTACCCTAAGATGATATAATAAAATTAGTATATACTCTATGATTAAATGTTATTATGACTATGGTAAACCCCTTCTTCATCTCTTGTTCCATCCTACAGGGAATAAAAACATAGTTTGTGCGTACACGTGGACTACCACCTCCACAAAGCAACATGATTCATTTTCCATCATCAGCTATCATGGATATTTATAATGATGGATTTAACATATATATATATATAACATTAATTACATATTTTTCATTTTTAAATATAATATATCATATTTTTCCTTACCCTCTCATTCGTTGAAAATGATAACATCGTTCGTTCATGCGTGTGGATTAACACCTCCACAAAGCGATGTGATTCATTTTTCATATAATACCTTCATGAATGGTAATAGGGGTGGATTTAATGAAGTTATATGATTTTTATCACATGATAATTATTATCTAAAGATAATATTTTATTTCTTTAATTTCCATCCAATGAAAAGTAAAAATGTTGATCGTGTGCTTGTGGACTACCTCCTCACGAGATGATGTATTTTTTTATGAACAATTTTTATGAAAATATAAAAAACATTTTATATATAAAAATGATAATTATTTTATTATAATTATTCTATATATGATGTAAAAATCTACTCTATGACCACAATCAACCTACCAAATTCATTTTTTAATTATGAACCTAGTATCCTCAAAACACCTGATGTGGACTAAACAGATTAAGTAATTAAATATTTCATTTAAATAAATGAAATAATTGGTTTAATGATAAATAAATTAACCTAAAAAAGTTTCTTTAGAAATTAAATAATTAATATAGTTTTATTATATAGTAGTTAAAGGACATACATAGCAAGTCTGGACTCAGGTTAATGTATTTTTTAACTCATATTCCTTTCATTTAATTATAACACTTCTTCATTGACTTTTTTATTCCAAGATTATGTGTGAATTTATCACTAAATTATTTTAAATTTTATTTAAACTTGTTTTATGTGTATTTACATATGTTTACATAATCGCTTCATGGATTAATTATCACCTCATAATTTATTATCTTTCCAAGGGTTTTCTTTGTCTCAATCTCATTTTCTTGAGATATGTTTCATATAATGCACTATGATTTATTTTTATGGTGTAAATAATTTACCATGAATGAATTTTTAAATATTAAATCATGTAATTAATTGTATTTATAGATTTATTTCATATTATTTATTTTAATTACTTTTTATTCGAAAGCTACCAAAGCTGTAAAGGCTTTATGTTACAATATCATTTCTTTTCAGGATGTTTTATATTTAAATTTCCTTTAGGGGACATTGTATGATATTAATTTATTGAACCAAATCTCTATTATTATCCTTTTTTTATTTTTTAGGTTCACATTATTTCCATTAATTTTTCTCTCTTTAAAACTTAAAATGATCAAGAAAATGTTTTAAAAGAAAATCCATCCTTATTTCCTCATTGGTTAATGAACTTTTTCTTCCATGTGCATAATCTTCAAAAAAAACTTATCAAAGTAATTACATATATTTAATGTTTTTAAAATTTAATTTTCACTAAATTTCAATTTATTTAAAAAAAATTAAAAATAAATCTCCCTAAAACTTTTCCAAACATATATTTTTTTAATTTTTACAAATGTGTGAATGGAATATTTTATTTTAACATATACAACATGAACATATTTAATCATTATCATGACCATTATTTACATTGAATATTACATTATAATTTTCCTTGGATATTTTAAAAGATTATTAATTTCATAATATTTTTTCAATTTTTTGTTTTTTTAAAAGGTACTGAAAGATAAGGGTATTTTCCTCTGTCTTCAAATAACTGTTTTCAAAGTTATTTTAATGGTATTTTCATATATTTCAAAATCCTTAAATTATTTATCTAATTCACTAGAAATATGATATTATGATAACATCCATATTATTTTTTTAAATGTATTACTATGATTTTTATAAAGAGATTGTCTTGAAACTCATTTATTTTTCTATGGGTAAATCAAGTTATAAATGAATCCAAGCTATTGTTAAAAGATTGATGATGAAAATACAATATTACCTATGTTATATTAATGTATGGTACTTATAAATTATTGATGATTATGGGTGACCCTAATATAGCTAATGGATATGGGTTATCCTAATATATCTCTCCAATTACTTGGGTATTATTCTATGTCTTTAAAGGTAAGAAGAAGGGATTTAACCAAGGTGGTTTCTCCTATGGATTTAACTAGGATCTAGTTATTTTTGACACAAGTGAACACAGGTGATGAAGATAATTTTCCAAGACACAAAAATGTTTTATATATTCTTTATATGAGTTTTAATGGTTACTTTTATCAATATTGGAATCATATGCCTCTTGATTATTTATTCTTATGACTCTTTCCTTTTTTAAAGCTAAATTCCATGTCACATGTTTCATGATACTGGTTTTTATAGGTATGAATTATCTTATGTAATGATCATCCACTTGGAATATATTCTCATAACTTTATTATCATATTGTTCTCATCGAAGATATTTAGTTTTTAATTCCTATGTTTACCCTTACTAAGAATTTGAGCTCACCCTTCTTATGATTCATTTTCCAAAGTTATAAAGAAATATGTTAAGTAATATATGTCTATAAGGGTTTTATGTGGGTGATGATGTAGTTATAATTTTGAACAATAAAAGGTAGGTATGGTGGAAAAAATGATTACTTAATTACATGAGTAATGTTTTGTAAGATTTTATCCCAATTATCTAAAAATATATACCTAAAAGGTGCTTGGGTATTTAAGAAATCCGTTATTTTTTGTTTAATGTTGTATGTATTGTATTGTTAAAATTGGGTTATGTTTATCAGTATCAAACCATAAATATAAGGGTTATATTTTAACATCTAATCTGAGACTGTGGGTTCTAGGATATTATAGTTGGTATTAGAAAAGGGTTTAGATAACTTTGTATATTTATAGGTTTTCATGTGTGGTTATCTTAAGAGTTATGGGAACTATCATGGGTTTATAATTTTAAGGTTGATCATATGTTCAATGGAGAAAATAATATTTTTAAGGTCAGAAGTGATGATACATTAAGGTGATTTAAACCATTTACTGGGTTTTAGGAAGGATAATCCATTAAAGTTATTGTGGTCTATTAGATATTGGGTAAATATTAATTGTAAAAAATTTATTTTGTTACAAGGTATTATTTTTGGTGATATGTTTGATCAATCTAATGACCACCTTTTAGGTTAGTATCAAAATTTTATTCTTACTATTTGTGTGACGTTTACAACATTATATGATTTTTTAGTGATCCAAGTTATTTTGGGGAAAACATATTTTAAATAGTTTTATGGTCTAGATATTTATGGGATTATATCTATTAAAAATCATGTTTTATTATTGAATTTTTGGTCATTAATGTTTTTCATCTCTATATAAAGGTTTATTTTTGAATTATCTTATCATGTGTTATAAATTTTGGTTTTATTAATGACAGTAAGAATATATTTTCATAATTTTATATAACTCATGGTTAATTGAATGTTGATTATATTACTTCAGGTATTAAATATTCATAAACATCATTTTAAGTAAAAGATTATATAGAGGTGGGGATTGATTAAAATACACAACCAAAGAATGAAATTGTGTTTATAGATTTGAATAAAATCAAGTAAGTATATTTTCTTATCCTATTAGTATAGATGGTAATGGAATTCCATAACTCTATGAAAAGGGTCCTTTAATAAAAAAAATTGTCCTATTACCTTTATTTCTGATGAAGTTAGGGTCTTCGAAATCCCTTATTTATTTATTGTTTTTTGGTCATTAACTTTCTCATGACCATTCACATTATTATGATCAATGTTTTATATCACTTCCCATCATTATTTGGACATTAATTCTCACCTACATACCTATATTTTAACTTACCACTAATGATATATTATTTTTAAACATAGTTATGTTTTATTCTAGATGACCTTAACATTTCCCTTTCCGTCTTTTCAAAAGGAAGTTTTATTAAACCTTTTTACGGTGTGGGTTTTCAACAAAGATATTTTCAAATGTTAAACCTTTTATTACCAAGTTAAAGATAACGTTGTGAGGATGAAATTTATTAAATTGGGGAATAATGTAAAACCTATATATTTTAAAAGAATAATATGTTCGATAGCACACTTGACATGCAATTTCAAGCTTCAATGACTGTGAAATATTATTATTTAAAAAATATCACTATAACCTAGCCATTAAATTGGTAGGTATGAATGGGAGTAACCAAAATATGATATATATAAATATATAAAGTTCCTATTGAATAAAAATTTATTTATCGATTCTTAGGAAATAAGCACTCATTTTTTTGTGAAGTCGTTTTATGCTTTCAAAATGTGCTTTCTACAAAAATAATTTTTTCTGTGAGAGAATATTATAATTAATATCTAAAATTTTTAGAAATTTTATTTTTTAAAATAGATATATTTTTTTAAATCATAATTTTAAAATTATATTTGGGTGAAATTTTATATTTTTCTAAAAGGATAAATTTTTTAGTGAATAGTTAAAAGTATATATTTTATAGAAAATTATGATATCCTTTCAATTATTTACAAAGTTCTATTTTATTTTTTATTGGTTTTAAAATTTAATTAGTTAATTTTGATTTGAAATAATCTAATTAATGTTATTTTAATTGAAAATATGCTTAATTTTGGTAGAAAAACATTTTTTATACTTTAAATACATGTTTTCGAAAAATATTCATCACGGTTTGTGGGTTTATTTTAAAATTATGTTCTGAAACATATAGGAATTGAATTTTATAATATTTATTTCATATTTTTAATCATAATTTCCAAATTTGGTAAAAATTAGAACTTTATATTAGGTCATTTTGAATAGTAGTCATGGTAAATATTTATCACCTCAATAAAGATAAATTGGGTAATTATGGTTAAAAATAATGTGGAGGGATTTAAAAATATATCTAACATTATATTTATTTCTATTTTATGATTTTTTTTACCATACTCATCCAATATTATAATATATGGAAACTTGGTTTTATTTTTTTTCAATAATGGCGTTAATATTATTTTTCACAAAGAATAAATACAAAATGTAACTCTATTTGTTTTAATATATAGAATATTTCACTACTAGAAAAATGAACTACATTTATGTATTTATATCCATAGTTTAAATGATCTCTAGCTATAGGGTGATATATAGACACAACCAAAGGGTTGTGCATGGCAATAGGTCCAAACAAGTTTATCTCTATTAGGACTTTCCTCTCCACCTGTAAATCCTCTCTCTCCCTAAACCCACTCCCTAGGTGATTACTCCATTTCAATTAATCCTCACCTCATCCCCCTCCTCCTCCTCTCATGATTCCTCCTCCCCCTTCAGCTCCAATGCAACCAACAAACCTCCCCACTGACTCAACTCTGACACAGCTCTGAGGCCTCTCTGCCAATGTGGCTCCGGTGCTATTAGCCCACATCTCCACCGACATGCCCTCACCACCTCCCTGCTGAAACAGCTCCAAACCCCCCCCCCCCCACCTCACCGTGAACCTCCTCTAATGTAGCTTTTCATGCTCTGATGTGGCCACACTACCTTCCACGGTCCTCCGATACAACTACCCCACCACCACGATATCCTTCTCCTCCAACGTGGCCTCCCCACCTACCTAATTTCTCACTCAAACACATCCCTACCCTCACAATCCACTGATGTGATTTCTCTCTAACCCTATTGGAGGGCACTAGGTAAATCCTCCCTTTAGTTATTTTTCATGAAAAATTCATACCTTGTACCCTTCTATTGAATTTAATCTATATAACTAGTTACGGTTTCCAGAAGTAGATGTTGGTTTGAATTTGAAGCTTAAATCCATAACACTATTTTGGTTTCTTGATCAGGGATAGTGGGATATCCTACATAAATTCAAATTTAAATGTTCTCTGAACAGTAAAGGTATAGATTATACCTCATACCTCTTCCTTTATCACCATTTTTGTGTCTCATCATTATCAATATCATTTCACTATTTTTTAACTTATCATTTGATCTGTCATGCTATATTTCTGTTTTCTATCATTTCACATATGTTTCATGTGATCAGGACCCTATCGTCAATGGAATACAACAACATCTCATTTTTTAAATTTTATTTGATTCAAGATATATTGGGATGTGTTTGTTTGGATCAATTTAGATTATGTCAAGACGTTTCTTTTTTATTTGGCTCAGTTCTATCTGGTTCAATTCCATTTAGTTCCCTTATAATTAGTTATGTATCGTTCTATTTAGATATTTTTTAGTTTTTTATGATTAAATTTTATTCTATTGTATTTGGTTCATTGTGATTTGATTTTTCTAGGTTTGGTGTTATGAAACTTCAGTCAATTCGGTTTATGTATATTGTGTTTCATTCAAGTGATCTATAGTATAGTTATCTTGGGTCAATTTTATTAAATTTATATATGTTTTATTTCCTCATTTATTATCGCTTCATCTATCCTAAATTCACTCCCTATAGATTCAGTCTCATAAATATGAAGCAATACAAGAAATGTCATACCCTTTTATTTTCATTTATCCTTCATGTAAATAATTATAATTTCATGAATATTTGAAATGAACCTTCTATGATTGTGGTGCCTTGGGTTTCAGTGAAACCTAATCCATAACTTCCTCTTATAACTCATCAAGACATGGAAATCACATCATGGAATAACTATATAAAAATACTCTAGCCATTTTCGAGTTGGTATCCAACTTAGATAGCTCTATGACATAGGTTTTATCTTTGAATCCTGTGTACAAATAACCTTTTATATCTCTTATCATCAAATTCATTTAATCTTAATTTTAGATGTAATTATGATGTTTAGACCATTCAATAATGGTACAATATCACCTAAATGAAATCTTTTCGTTAAAATAACCATTCAAAAAAATTCTCTGACTTTTAATATTTATAATGACTTTATAATTCATACAAAGTAAAAAATTCATATATGCATGAACCATTTTCACTAGATATAGACAATCGAATTTTGCAATAGACTAACAATGTATGTTTATTCTGCGGTACATATTTCACTGCCCACTATTTTATAAACCTTTACACTAGATATAGGTTTAATGATCTATATTTCATTATATTAATTCATATTCTTCATTGTTTGACTTGGATTCATTAACAACATAATTTTCAATACATTTCATAATATCCTTTTGATTATTTTCCAAACATCAGTTATTACCATTAAAATAAGTTTCTCATTGTGGTCATTAAACTCCACACTACATTTCACTTTAAATGTGATACTGTATTACACTTTGCAAATTCTTATGTTGACATGATATTTTTAAGACTTTGATTTATAGATGGTCATGCTTTTTTTATATATTTTTATCAATATTGTGATGCATTTGATGAATTTATTTCAAAAATATATTTTTTGTTCATATATGTTAGTTTTAGAGAATATGGTTGTGGGTATTTTTGGTGTTTTGTGTGTATATATATATATATATATTAGTTCTTATATTCACCCTTGATATGTTTTAAGGACATTTAGGATCTAGTTTGAGTAGCCATTGAATCATCCAATAAGTTACATCATCAAAACACTCAAAATTTGATTGTTATCACCAATCATGATGTGACTATAAACATTGAGATGCAACCATGTTCTTCATGATGCAACAAGGTACATCGTAGTGAGATATTACTATTTCTAAAAATTTTTTACCTCCCAACTACTCAACCCCCAAGGGCATTGTGGTGTGATCAATCTCCATTGTCACGTGACCTACAAAACCTCAACACCTGAGGGGCATTGAATTTTCATGTCCAGCAACACAGTGGCATGACCACGAGTCAGTAAAATCATATCTCCCTTGCGACGTGATTGTCTCTTCAGCACTAAAATTTCTTCTTAACATCATCCTTCAAATCCAATCTTCTTTAAATCTCTTCCAAACATCCAAATGGTCTTCACCTCTTTGAAATTATCCAATTCCACTTGAGTTTCAATATGATTCATATGTTGACTGATGTGTTGACAACAAAATCCAATACCAAAGTCATAAATCATACCCACATGACTATAAACTAAAAATCTCCCCCTATGACACAAATACCTTCAAGGGAACCTTCAATATAAAATAGTTTCTTGGTCACAACACATGTATTAGTTTGTGAGAATGGTTGCACATTTCTATTTATGTTATCAAGTTCTACATATATTTTTATAGGCCTATGTAATAAGAACTTAATAATTAAATGTATTTCTTAGAACAATAAGATTAGTGAGCTCCTTTGAATATTTCATAGGAATAATAAGATTAGTTAGCTCCTCCCCCTCCCCGACCTTCCCTCATGCACTGTGAAACCCTACACCACTCCCCCTCCTTCATTCCTCCTTCACTCGTAAGTGGATGGTGTAGGGGGGACTGGTGAAGGGGGTTGGGGGTTAGGGGATGGTGAAGGTGGGGGGGTGTACAAGAGGGGTTGGGGGCTGGTGCAGGGGGATAGGGTGGGGGCTGGTGTAGGGGGACTGGGGGATGAGGGTGACTAGTGCATGGGGCTGGGGGGTATCACACGACTGGGGGTGGGGGCTGGAGGGGATGGGGGCTGGTGTATGGGGGGATGGTATGGGGGCTGGGGGATAGTGGAGGGGGTTGGTATAGGGGGTTGGTTTAGGAGGAGAAGGGGGAAGGGGGATGGGGGTGACTGGTGCTAGTGCAGGTGGGGGTGGGGGGCTGGTGTAGGGGGGTTGGTGGGAGGGGAGGTTAGTGTTGGGAGGGAGGCTGGTGCAGGGGTGAGGGTGGGCTGGTGAAGTTGGGGGTGATGGTGTAGGGGGGAGGGGCTGGTGGGAGGGGAAGGGGGCTTGTGGGAGGGGATTCTAATGTAGGGGGAGAGGAAAGGTTGGTGCAAGGAGGAGGCTACTGGGGTAGGAGGCTGGTGTAGGCAGGGGGAGGCTGGTGTAAATGGGGGAGGGGGTAGTGTAGGGGGATGGGGACTGGTGCAGGGGGGTTGGGGATCACTCATTTAGTGTAGGACCTATGCAAAAGGACTAGATTAGAGAGGGTATGGTTAATTTCATTGGTAATTAGTTTAATTGGTGATAAATATATTTGTTTTGAAACTCAATCAATAGTGCTATAGGGTTTTGAGTTCACTTAATTAGGAAAAGGAACCCAACCAAAGAGGGATGTTGTTGATTTATTCCAATATAGGTACTTCAATCATTTTTTGAATCATAGGAGTAGTTAGATTAATTTTAATTATCTATGTACATTCATTTTTTCATGGGGATATTCGATGATAGGTTGATGGGAAATTATAATCAAATCTTCTAAAATTGTCCCTTTAATATATTACAAAACTCGCATGGATTATAAATATTAGCTAAATTTAATAAATTATTGTATGATACCTCACTAAAAAGGTAGTATTTGAGTTTTTCGATATCTAAACCTAGTAATCTTACTCTTTAGATTGATCATGATTGTGGTTAGATCTTCATACATCTCCTTCATTAAATCCTTTTCATGTTTTTTAATGTTTTAATTATTTCTTTCATCACTTTAACATTCACAAAATCACCTTTATATATCTTACTTATAGGATTAAAGATTTCTATTTCATGTGAATACATCACCTGAAGACTTGTTTTAATGCACTCCCTATTGTGACAAAGACTCTAGAAGAAGTATGCAATCTTGATATGGGTTAGTATTTCTTTTCCATTAGTTAAATTGAATTTCAAGCCTTACTATTTTTTTACTTGAAACATGTGAATTTTGTTTATTGGGATTTGTTTGAAACTGTATGAATATAGTATTAGATAATTAAGTACTGATTTAGGTTCATCGAAATACAAACCTAGGTTTATGAATTGTTTTCGGTTAGGTCAAAAAAATCAAAACATGGGTTTCTTATTAATCTAGTAGATTGTATTCCCTATAACATGGGTTTATTCTCAATTAATTTTTTGAGAAATTGATCTTAGTATTAATTAACATAATAATAACAAAAATAAGATATTTTGTTGAGAAAACTCTAGGGATAAAAATTAAATAAAAGTGATAAAGATTTACAAATTTCAAGAAATAAATGCCCCTCAATAGACTCTGAAGCATTCAAGAATCAGTTTTAACTTCCAAACCAACACCACAGTTAAAAAGAGTGTCTTCATCGACATTACCTTCCCTAAAAATATGAGACACAACAAAATCAATTTGTGCACAATAGAGCATTATGTACTCCCATATAACCTAAATTATCCATGAAGGAGAATTTTTCATGAGCTGGTATGAAATATACTAAGAATAGTATAGTTCCTGCCAAATCTTGTTCCAACCATTGTGATGGGCTATTTTAATCTCCACAATAACTCCCTCTATTTCTTCTTCATTATCCACCACCACCCTATAGATCCATCTATATTTATTTCAATCCAAACTATTATAGGTAATTTACAAATAATATAAATAAATACATTATAATTCCAATAGTTTTCATGGATAACTAACCTGTCAAAGACCATGAACACCCTAATAGAATTTCCAGTAAGACTATTTTTCTTAAAATAAGACAATATGACAACTAATAGAAGGTTATTTATAGCTATATTAAGATCAATAACACACCCCTCATTTCTATTTGTTTTCTGGCTCCACCAAATTATATACCATGCTTCTGAAACAATAGTTATAAGAAGATTCTTTAGTTGAGGATAGGCCTCTTAATTATTGCAGAAATCTAGTAGACCAGTAGGTGCATCATTAGGGAAGTACTCCACTTCATTAAAGTGGGATATAATTCCCCAAACAGATCTTACAAACGAGTAGTGAAAAAATAAATGAGATGTATTGTCTTTTACAGCCATAAAAATGCTGCAAATTGAGAAAATCCTGACCCCAAATTTTATAAGAATATCATATGTGGTCAATCTTTTCTTCAGCACTCTCCAAATGAGAATGGACCTAGAGGGTAGTATCCAATGTCTGATTGTTTAAAGTTCCAAGTCTTTTTGGTTCCCACACAAGAGTATCTTTTGTGGGTATAAAATTATAGTATATAATATCTATGTTTGATGGATATTCTAATAGAAGGCAGAGCAAGTCTTTAATATTGATATCAATATCTCTAAAATGTTCATAATGATCTTTTAAGTAAACAATGGATTTGTTTTACTGATAAAATCAGAAAACATACTGAGAATGAAATGATATTCAAATGATGCTTCGTCTATGGTGTTCTATGGGAATGAGAGTGGGGATACATTGAAATACATGGATCTACTTAGTGCTATTTCTAGTGCCAATTCTGAAGTTATCCCTTTTCTTCTAGTTATGGAAATATGCAATAGTTATACCCATTCAAAGGTGATTCTAAGTGTTTATCTAGATTTTGTATGAATGGTGTTATATTTGCTTTAATAACTTCTAGTGGATCCCCTAATGTTATCTATTTTCTTATAGTTATGGAATATTAAATATAATATAGTCATACCCATTCAAATGTGATTCTAATTTTTTAGCTAGATTTTGTCTGAATGGTGTTTTATTTTTTTTAACTATGACAAAAAGGAGTGGTGGTGGTCTATTTCCCAAAATTCTATATGGGGTTTAGAAGGCCTCAGGGTGCCAATTTTTTCGATAATTAGGAGTCTATATCCACAGTTCTGAACCGTGGATATAGTCATATTTCCACAGTTCTAAACTGTGGCTATAGTCTTATTTCCACAGTTCAAAACCATGGTTTTAAGTCTTTCATGGAATTTTCTACTCCCATAGTTGTAAACTATGGTAGTAAACCTATTACCACGATTTTGAAGCATGGTAGTAGCCCTATTTCCATAATTTTGAACTGTGGCTATAGGTATTGTCTTATAGCCATGCTAATAGAATCCAAAACCCATTAAACTATGGCTATTACCTATATCAATGGTTTTGGGGTCTATAGCTATGGTTTAAAACTGTGGCTATAGCCTTGTTTTCTATAGTGTTCTTAATAGAAATAAAAATAGGTTACGATTGGTTATTAATGGTTATTTAAAATATGAATTAATTTTTTTAATCATGGTAATTTATTTTTAATTTTTAGTGATGAAATAGTTACCTTAAATGTTTACATAATGCTAACACAATGATTATGCAAGGAGTAGAAAAATCAAGTAAATGATTTTAAAAACTATAAAATTAACAATTTTTTAGTGATTTATGGTGTTTTATTAACTTTTTAGATACATATAAAATTTTAGTTATGTTTTAAATTTTTATATTTTAATTATATTACTATATTAATGTCATTAAAGTCAAACTATGTGAATAGTCCTTAAAATGAATTTAATGGTATATTATGTTAAATAATATTTTATTTAATAATTTATAATTCCTAAAAACATTATATTTGACTAATTAAATGATTTATGGAAAATTAAATAAACACTTATCCACTTATGGTTCACTTTTACTTTTTTATTAACTTTCTTGACTCCAATAGAGAAAAAAACTTTGATATTGTGATAATCGTCAAAAGGGTTAACGAGGGTTAATACTAAGAGATTAGGGTGAAAACATAACCTAAAATTGATAAAATTTTATTTTATGAGAGGATTCATAATAATAAAAATAATAAATTTTAAATAAATAATTTTTTTCCAATTGAAAATGAAAATGAATTTATATTAATTCAATAAATTAAGTAATTCCAAGGGCACCCCTCCCCTCTCTTATAAAAAGACACCACACCCACTCTCTTCCTTACAATTCATAAGAAAATTTTCTCCAACAAAAATATATATTTTATTAACCTCGTTATATAAATTCCAGATGTTTTTTTATTCTTAAAATACCATCCCATGGGTCATTAAGAAAATATCCAAAGGAGGTTCTTCAAAGAGGAGGTAATCGTCTTAACCGAGAATTTTCATTTTACATCATATTATACCTCTTTAAAATTATCTTACACCATAATATTATAATAAAATAATTATATCCAATATTATTAAATTTTATTATGACTATGGTATAACCCTTCTTCATTTCTATTTTCATCCCATGGGGAATGAAAATATCATTCATGCATACATGTGGACTACAACCTCTAAGAAGTTTTGTGTTTCATTTTACATCAACGCCTTTCATGGATGTTTATAACTATGAATTAAATTTATACATATGATATTCATGAAATAAGTATAATTATTTAAATATAATATATCATCCTTTTCATTACCATTACATCTATTGGAAAATCATAACGTGGTGCATATGTATATGTGGATTACCACCACTTCAATGCAATGTGATTCTTTTTTCATGTATTACATTCATAGATGGTAATGGGTATGGATTTAATGAGGTTATTTTATGTTTATAACATAATTATTATTATTTAAATATAATATAATATTTTATTTCTTTATTTTCCTTACAAAAAATAGTAAGAATATCGCTCATCTGTATGTGCAGACTACCGTCTCGGAGCCGATGTATTTTTTTAGTGATTGATTTTAAATTTTGAATATGATTTTTTTGTGTATAAAAATTATAATTATGTCATGATTATTATTCTGGATATTATTTAAAAAATACCCCTTTGATCATGGTCAACCTACCAAATCCATTTTTCAATTATGAGTTAAACATCCTCAAAACACCCAACATCAAATTAACTGATTAAGTAATTAAATATTTCATTGAAATAAATAAAATATTTGGTTTAATGATAAATTAATAAACCTATAATAGGTTATTAAATAATTAAATAATTAATTTAATTTTTTTATACAATATTTAAAGGAAATACTTAGCAAGTCTCGAATCAAGGTAAGGGGTTTCCTAACTCAATTTCCTTTTGTTGGGTTATAACACTTCTTTATTGAATTTGTTATTCCTTGATTACATACGAGTTTATCTATAAATTATTTTATTTTTTATTTACAATTTTTTTATTTATATTTTCATATGTTAATAAAATTACTTCATGGAATGATTATCACTTCAAAAGTAATGATCTTTAATAATGTTTTCATTATCTCAATCTCATTTTCTTAGAAATGTTTCATATTGTGCACCATGTTTTATTTTTATGGTGTAATTAATTCCCCATTAATTAATTTTGACATATTACATCATGTAATTAATTGGATTTATAGATCTATATGATATTCTTTTTTCAATTACTTTTGATTCAAATGTTATTAAAGAGGGAAATAATTTATTTTATAATTTCATTTCTTTTATTGCTTTTTTATGTTCAAGGTTCGTTTAGGTGGAATTTTATGATAATAATTTCTTAGACCACATATATATTCTTATCCTCTGGTTATTATTTATTTTAAAATGGTTTATTTTTATTTTTATATTATAGATAATTTTTTTAAAGAAAATTAAACCTTATTTCCTCATTGGTTGATGAAATTTTTCTTCCTTGTACATACTCTTAAAAATTATTTTATTAAAGTTATTATATATAATTTAAATTTTTTAAAATGTTAAATTTCACTACCTTTGACTTTATTTACATATATTTAAAAATTAATACGTATAATTTTTTTCTGAATAATTTATTTTTTACATTTTACAAATGCGTGAAAGGAATTTTTAAATTTTAATGAAAATGGCTTTAAAATATTTACTCTCTATCATGAATGTTATTTGATGTAAATATTCCTTTAAAAGTTTACATGGTTATTTTAAAATAAAATAATTTTCTCAATTATTTTAAATTTACCAAAAGATAAGGGTATTTTCCCTAGTTCTCAATGAAATATTTTAAATGATCTTTTAAAGGCATTTTTATCTATTTCAGTATCTATTTAATGATCCCTCTACTTCAATAGGAATATTATTTTATGATACCATTTATATTCTTTCTCTGTATGTATTATGATTATTTTTTAAATATATTATCATGAAACATGTATCTTTTCAATGGGTAAATCATGTTATAAAGAAATACAATATGTTGTTAAAATATTTAGGATGAAAATGAAATATTCCATCTATTATATTCATGTATGTTACTTGGAAAATATTTATGATGATGGGTGAACTTTATATAGATCATGATGATGGGAGAGAATGATATAGATTATATAAAAAGTGAGCCCTATATATATCTATAATGCATTAGGTAATGTTACTTATCTTTAAAGGAAAGAAGGAGGGAGTTAACCAAAGAGGTTTCTCCTGTAGATTTAATTGGTCAACAATTATTTCTGAAAAGAGTGAAAATTAGTGATAAAGATAATGTTCCAAGATACTATAATGTTTTCTCTTTCCTTTCTATGAGTATTTTATGGTTCTTTTTAAAAAGATTAATATCACATGGATTGTGATTATTGTTTCTTATAACTCTTGACTTTATTAAAGATTTATCCCTTGTACCTTGTTTAATGATCTAGGTTTTTATGGGTATGAATTCTCTTAGGTAATTCTCATTCACTTTGAATATATCCTCATACCTTCATGCTCATTTTGTACATACAGGAGATATTCAATTATAAATGAATATGTTTACCCATACTAAGAATTTACGCTCACCCTTATTATGTTTCTTTTCACTAGGTTATAAAGAAATTTATTAAGTAATGTTTGTCTATAAGAGTTTCATGTGGATGATAGTGAAGACATAATGTGGAATAATAAAATCTAGGTATATTAGGTAAAATTATCACTTAAATACCTTATCAATGTTATGTAAGAGTTTATATTAATACTCTAAACCTAATAGGTCCTTGGATATATAAGCAATACAATATTTCTATTTGATGGTGTATTTTTTGTATGGATAAAATTGGGACATGTTTATCAGTATCAAGTCAGAGATATGAATATTATGTTTTTAGCACTAGATCTAGGAGTATAGGTTTAGGGTTGTTATATACAAATACATTTTATGAAACCACTAAACTCAAACACTAGAAAACACAAATAACCAAATGGAACACACAAGATGATGGGATAGGAGGATCCTAAGAGCTGATAAAAAGCCCTAAACCACAAATCCACCTCATTAAATTCAAATCCAATAGAACCAAGGTTTTTATTGCCTTAAAGTGAAGTGAAAACCTAAGAAATGAGGAAGGATCAATATAAGTAGAAGAAATACACATACTATGGTGATCCTCATAGATATAGAGTTAAATTCCATCATAATAGAACCAAATATAGAGGGAGGGAGGAGTGTTTATGAGAGTGATATTGTTGGTTTTGAGACTTCAAAAAACGAGGCAACAATTTTGTTAAGTATAACAAATGAAAAACTGGGAAACCATTATTTTTAAATCTGGACTGATGGTTGAATGGAATGAAATGTTATTTCATCCCATACACCACTAATTATAAAACATTTGCTCATCACCTCAATAATTTAGGACTATTAATGGAATAAATAATTCTTTCACACTCTGAATGTCTACATCAATTGTATTGTGACTCCTTTGAACATCCAAAACACCAAAAAATGGGTATAATTGATAAGAAATAAAAAAATAGATATATAAAATCATTTCTTACATAAAATAAATATTGGGATGTGATAATATACCCATCGTATCACTTTATATCCCCAGAAAGTCAGGTCATTGAAGGTTCATCCAAAATTAAGTGAGGCCACTACTCCCTCATATATGATTCCCACCCCCATATTTCATAAAAAAAATTATGTGTTTCTATAGAAATCGAACCAGTATAATAGTTATACTATATAGGACCATTTACTAGGAATCTAATATTTGGATGGGTTACTCAACCATTGACATATCTGGTTCAAAAATTGAGTTCCTCCCAATTCAGAATGTGAGAAGGATCAGAATGATACTTCTTCAGTTGATTCACATGGAACGTATCATGGATCATGGTCAACTGAAGTGGTAATGGAAAATGATATGAAACCTTTCTGATCTATTCAACAATATCAAAAGGAACCATATATATGGAAGTTAATTTCCCTTTTATTTGAAAACCATCAATGACCCAACTGAGTTAAAACATTCAAGAATACCTGATCACCAACCAAAAATCCAAAATATAGAGATAGTGATCCATATAATATTTATGATGACTTTGATCCATATCCAACCATTGACAAATAGTTTATAACTTATTTATAGTCTTCTAAATAATACTTAACCCAACCAATGTAGTTTAACTGAAATTAGAACAGCAAAGGGGTGATCTGCAAGGTTGTACATACAAGGATTCAAAGGTTGAAATTAAAATTAAATAATGGTAACAATTATTATATGAAAATTCAACCAGTCATAAATGAAAATCTTAAACACCTCAAATGTCTATAACAAACACATATCATGTCCTCTAAAATTGGATTCACTCCCTCTATTTGACCATCTGTATGGGGATGGTAGTTTGTGCTTAGACTAACTCTAGAAATAATCACCTCCTAGAATAATAGATAAAACCAAGAGTCAAAATGAGGTTCTCTATCGAAAATGATAGCTAAAGGAATCCCGTTTAACCTCATAATCTCCTAAACATATAAAGTTCTTGAGTCTCCAACCTTGGTTTTATCCAGAATTGGGATAAATGAGTCAACTTAGTTAATCAATCAATCACCGAAAATATAGAATTATTCCCTCATGAATTCCATACTTTCCTAATGATGAACTCTATAGACACCTCCACCTACTTTCATACTAGAACAGAGAGTGGTGGAAGTAAACTAGAAGTCTCTTGGTTCTTGGCCTTAATCTTCTAAAACATATGAATATAGGATATAAAATTAGTTATATCCCACTTAAAACCAGGACACCAAAACCAACACTTCATATCATAATACATATTAGTAGTTCCAAGATAAATGAGCCACTGAGAGAAAGGAAACTACTCCAAAACAAACTTTCTCAAGGCTAAAAGAAAAATACAATGGTTATTAAAACAAAGAACACCCTCTGGGGAGAAATACCACTTGGAGATGGTATCCCCACCATATAACGAACTCCTCATACTCAAGAATTAATTATACCATTGTTTCTCCTTGAAAAGAAACTCAATAAGATATGGTTTCAATTAAATACTCATTAGAGAAAAATTAGTCCCTTCTACTTTTTCATCAAGGTGAATCACATAAAAAAGTCCCATGAGGTTCCATTCATCTCTTGACTCCATCATAGTATAAGAGAAAAACTACCTACTAAGTGCATCATAAAAACATTCTCCTTTACTTATGTGTAGGCGATGTCAAAGTCAAATGACAAAAGGTTCTCCACCCATCACCTCTATCGAAGTTTCATGTCTTTTTGAGAAAAGAAATAATTCTAAATTTTATGGCTAGAAAAATGGTGAAAATTTACCCAAAAATGTAATTCCTTCAACTCTTGATGGTGTTCATTACTTCAATAATTTCTAGGTAATGGGTGGGGTAATTTTTCTTGGGTAACCAAAGCTGACGAGACCTATGCGCAACTACATGATCACCTTAAATAAGAATACAACCTGATCCTATTCCTGAAGAATCAAAGAACATCATATATCCCTAACCAAATTTTGGAAAGATAATAATGGGATATGAGGTCAAACACCATTTAAATTCATCAAATGAAGCTTGATATCTCAAATCTAAAATTAATTTCACTCCCTTTTTAATGATTATTTTCAATAACAATTCCATCTTTTAGAAATTCTCTATAAACTGATGGTGAAATTTTAGGAGACCAAATAATCTTTGAATCCTAGATACATTTATTGGTTCTTCCTATGACATGAAATCCTTTACTTTCATAAGATAAACTGAGATGTTGTAACATCCCCAACCTTGTTCTCTCTCTAGTGACAGAGTTGGTTGGTTATATGACCTTAGGCACACCGCAACATATACCATAGATTTTTGACTAGTATCAAGGGTGTAAGGAATATAGTATGTAGACTATACCCTTTGGTAAATAGATGCAACAAGAGTGTGAAAATAATATCATAGTAGTGGAAATAACATAAACAATATAAATAATTTAACAGGAAACTAAAGATAAGAAATGAAAAATTGAATAAATCCAAATAATAATAGTGTAATGTAATGAAAATATGAATGTAAATAAATGAATTACTGAAAGTTATATAGATAAAAGACAATAATACTATAAAAGTATCTAAAGACCCTGGTCTTAAACCCCATGTCGGTCTCTTCTCCAAGATCCAACCCATATATTGATATAAAAATCAACAACAGGGTCCCTTTACCTTCTCCAAACATGTATCCATATAATCTATATAGGCACCAAATGGTTCCCCATTTAGGGTGTGAGTATTACTTAGTAGGTCGACACTACCATGTAAAAACAATTTAGTATATTAAATATAGAGATAAACAAAGTATTGATGGCATGGATTGGGTAACCAATCCATGTCGCCTCTTTGAAAAAAAAATAAACAAAGTATTGATTTAATGAATAAATATTATCCACAAAGAAAAATTATTGATCCCCCAAGATATTGGTTAACACCCAGGGTCAGCCAAAATTGGTTCAGCTCCCTGTCGGATATCTTTAGATAAAAGTGGATTCTACTGTATTAGTACAGATCACCAAATTGGGGGCTAATTCTACCATCGATATTGAATCACACAAACATAAAATTAAAAAATTTCCTCTTCCCATAAGCTTTCTAGAATCTCACCCTCATATATTCAAAGATAGTGCATCTAGTCATCAGACATCCAATGTAATCATGCACTATTAACTCGGGCATCAATTACCTATGTACCTAGCATTCAGACTGTATGAAATCATGCACCATGCACTCAGGCATCATGAGTTATATCAAGATAACTCAACATGCCAATAAGTATCCCACCCTAAGGAATCAATCACATCGATGTCACATAACCTCAAAAGATAATAAAGCAATTTGTAAGGAAAAAATACAACATAAAAGATATATCACCATAAGGAACAATGATCAATTCATCAAATTATCATTTTTCTATCAAGTTGTTTTCCATAAATCCATGTTTCCAATTATTTTCATAAATATATATAACAATTTTCATTTATCATTTAACCCTAAGGTTATTAATATATCAATTAAGAAAATTTATCTGAGGTGATTATAGCTTAAGAAATCACACAAATTACATGCTATTCAAATTCATAAGATTAATTTAATAATCAATCATCTTTTCAATATCTCTCATGGCTCAAATGTCAAGTTGGCCATGTTTCAACAAGGTCCAAGTCTGGCACACCTATAGAGTGATCGTAGGTCTTAGTCTCGATGCCTATAGACCCAACATGATCCAATAGATAGACTAAAAAGGATTATTATTTAATTGGGATTATCCAATTAATTAGGCCACATGCATAGTGTTCCGGCAAGATCTTAAAAAACACACATACTAAGGATAATTAAATTTGACAAAAGGGATGATATTTAGACCACCCACCAAGAAAGAAGGAAAGTTGTTGAAAAAACCTCATGTTTGTGGTAAGTATAAAATTCCTCCTTCTATTCAATGAGAATTAGAAATTCCATCAGCAAGGGTTTAAGAAGAAGAATAATAACCAAAAGTATTACCTTAAATATATAGCCTCGTAATTCCAAGAACTGGCATAGTATCACTTCTAGTTTGAAGGGTATTCTTAGAAATCACCGCTGGAAGGGATGTAATCAAGAAGGAGGTATGCATTAGAAAAATGAGATGTGGGATGGTTTTAAATTTTTTTAGGCATGAATAATTCATGATGTGAATTTATTTCACATTTTGGAAGCATTGATTCCCTTATTTTCCTTAAATCATCTCATATAGGAATAAAAAAACATAAAATAAGAATTTCATGTTGAGAAATATATTCATGACAAAAGTTTCTTTTCATTGGGTTAAAGTAATTTTAGGGGGTGTTAAATTCCGGGAAGAATTAAATTTAGGTGTTAATTAAAATAACGTGTTATTCCTAGAATAATTACTTATATGAATGTATTTCATGTAGTCTACCCAAAACAATTCACGTCATGAAATAATTCATAGGGTCTTCCCAGAACAATTCACGTTATGAATTGGGTTCATGACGTGAATTCATTCTACAGCCAAAAATCACCTCCTATTCCTACTACTCCCCTACAACACTTAACCCAACCTATACCTAGTATTTTTTTTAAAGGTCTAAATGAAATACAACCCAACTCAAAGATATTTCTCCACATATTTAAAGAGATACCTTTATGGAAAAATACAGGATATTACATTCGCCCCACCATATAACAGCTCGTCCCTGAGATGCTCCATGCATCATTGTAGGGTATATACAAACAAGTATGGGCATTTTTCTCACACATAAAACTCCCTCACCTAGGTCTTATCTTGAACATTTCCATGTTTCTGCTGCACTCATACTAGTGGAACAGTCTTTCCTTGAAGATTCTTCTCACTACAATCCATGATACGAATTGGATGATCCCCAAAGGACCTATCAACATCCATCTTGATGCAATCAACATATATCACATGATAAGGGTTATAATTATATCTCATAAGTTATGACACATGAAAAATTTCATGCATGGAACTGTAGCATAGTGGAAGGGATAAACAGTATGCCACTTTACCGGACCTCTCTACTATCTTGAGTGGCCTGAAAAACCTCAGTGCTAGCTACCCTTGTTTTCTAATATGAAATTTCCCCAATATAGGAGACACCCAAATAAAAACTCAATGACCATGAACAAACTCTAGAGGTCATCTATGATGTTTATTGTGTGATTTTTATCAGCTTTGTGTGGTCGAAAACTGATTTCTAATCAACTGAACCTGCTCAGTCATCTCTTGTATGAGACTAGGCCCAAAAAGAACTGACTCACCTTCCTCTAACTATAAAATAGTGGAACAACATGGTATTCCATAAAAGACTTCAAAATTATCCATTTGTATTGAGCCTTACAATTTTTTATCATAGGATAACTCTATAAGTTCCAAATGATGCTCCCATAAGCCACCGATATCTAAAACATAAGCTCATAACATATCCTTCAGAATCTGAAAAGTCCATTTAGATTGATCGTCGGTCTATGAATAATAGGTTTTAATCAAGAGAGACTTTAATCCCAAATACTTCTAAATACCCTTCAAAAAATTAGAATTTAAACAAGGACTTTTATTACAAACAATTCTCCTCTGAATATTGTGCAACCAAACTATCTAACAAACATAAAGACTACCCATATCATTAATGGTGAAGTTCTCACTTATATGAATGAAGTGGGATACCATCATCAGCCGATCCAAAATCACCAATAATACATAATTACTACAAGGTTTATTAGGTAATCCTATCTCTAAATCCATAGTTACATTATTCAACATCCACTCTAGAATGGAAAAATCCTTCACAAACCTAGTAGGACTCTGATGCTCAGCCTTTACCTACTGATAGGTGGAACATATTTCCCTGAATCCCACTATCTTCTTCTTCATCCCTATACACTAGTACTTTCTATGAAGATCATTGTATATCATTGTTAAACCATGATGTACCACCCATCTTGAATCATGAAAATCTCTCATCATCTCCTCGTGCAAACCCATAGGAACCCATACTTACCTTTGAAATAGAATAATGTCACTACCTCCATGAGACTGTCCTACTAGTGGATCCCCACTATATAAGAAATCCCTCAGATATGATCCCTTTGGATCATATAAATGATCTATCCTAATTCGATCAAGAAGCACTTGTATAATATAATTTGAAGTTAGAACAACTTTCCTCTAGGTATCCTGAAAATCTATATGCATTTTTGCAAAGAGTTCCATCAATATCCACTCATCACAAGATTAATACAATACCTATATTTTCATCTTCCAGATCAAGGTGTCGGTAATGACGTTTCCCTTTGACAATGTTTAATCAAACTCGACATCAAAAGACTGCAGATACTCAACCCACCTCCTCTTCCAAAGGTTTTGTTCACGCTGAGAAAATATGTACTTGAGGATATTGTGGTACATGTACACTGAAAACCTCTCACCCAAAATATAGTGTCTCTAGAATCATAGGGTGTGTAACATCGCTTCTAACTCCATATTGTGAGAAGGATAAATTGTGACACCCCAAGTTTTTCTAAAAATAACTATAAATACATGGAACTTTGTTTTAAGTAGATATTTATAACTAGCCTTTAAACATAATTTTTCCATTTCTATGTTTTTAATTTCAAGAAATCTTCATCTACAATTGTGTTCAGTAATTTATTTGGAGTCTGATGAAACCAACTTGTTTTTTTGTGAATAGTAACATACCCTTATGAATAGTAATATGAATATTAATATTACACTAATTAATAGTAAATTTTATTATTATTTTTCTTAAGTCTTTATGATAATAACAACTTGGTTAATTTTTCACCGTGATATAGAAGTGGTTAAAGAATTAGAATTGTAAATTTTTGAATTAAGTATGATTTTATTTAGAAATTAAATTAATAATATTTAGAAAATTATTTTAAAAAAATGGACTTCATTTTTCAATTATTCACATCGAAAAATGGTTAGGGTAAATTTTTGGGATTTTTCTAAAATTCTTGAATGTTTGATGAATAGTGAAATACAATAAAATACCGTATAATCAAATTACCAGTAAAATACACTATTTAGGACATCATAAGTGATGTAAGGCCACTTGGTTAGAACTAAAATTCCATTATTACTATTTTAGGTCACATGAACTAAGACTACTCATAATCTTGGACAAAAATATTATAATAATGATTAAAATAATGAAAAATACCCCCTCTCCTCCACTATAAATACCACCCTCACTCCCCTCTTCTTCCCACACCTCTCAAGCCTTGAGACATGCCTAAGTTCTTCCAAATAATCCTACCAAGGATCATCCCCACTTCCTAGAGCTTTTGTTCTCACCAAAAGACCAAAATCAAATCCCTTAAGAAGGATCTCAAGGAGAAGAGATCAAGAGGTAAACATCCTCTTTTATTTTTTTTCTTTTCTTTCATTTTAGGTTATTATATTCCTTTACCTTTGGATTATGTTGGGATATTTTATTTCATATCCCCAATTACTATCCATATTATGTAATAGTGAGGAGATAAACCCATTCTCTCATCAAACTATTTTTATGAAATTTTAAGAGACGCTGTTAGGCTGCCGAATTTTCGTGAGAAATTTCTCAAGTTTTCTTTTATTTCAAGATTCCTTCATTTCTTCTTATTTAATAACCTTATATTAACCAAGAGGTATGAAACCTTCAAAATACTATATATTATGGATTTTCTCATGTTCATGGAAAATTCATCATCATTCTCCTCCTCCTCTCCCACTTATTCAAGGAATTGAAAACATTGTCCATGATGTGTCGAATTACCGACGTCGTGGATGATGTGATTTCATTTTTCTTTAAATACTTCAAGTATGGTCATGAAACCATTTTTATTATTGAACCAAGTAATAATATATGTATTATGTCACTTTCATGGTTCTATAATTATTTTTTACACATGGTTTAAATTTTTAAAACAAAATGAGGTCGTTATTATCAAAGAACCACTAAAATGATCTAAACGAACATCATTGATGTTTTAACTTATAAATCATCCTCATGTAATAATTAACAATAATAAATGGTATAATTTATGGTACTGGAAATATGTAAATACTACTCCATTCCAATTCTGGATTTTAACTTCCAATCGACAAGAACATCCATCATAAACCAATCATGGAAATCATGTAAAGAACTCACCCGAAAACAGTGCAAGGAGAAAAATACTAACAATTAAAGGGAGAAATGATGTTATTAAATGGTCATATAAGATGTTATAAACATTAAAATGTTTCTTTAAAATACTAATAAAATTATTTTAACCATTATACATGATGTTTAAACATGTTTGAAGTAAGACTAGCCTGGGGTAAGGGAATTCTTAACCTGATTTCCATTCTTTGGGTTAACCTTCTACTTCATTTTTTATGTTGTATTAAAATTGTTCATGTGATGGTTTTTGCTTATATTATATTTAGTTATGTGTATTTACAGTTTATATACATACTCTATCCACTCTATTAAGTCTTTGTTCAAATACATAAATTATGTAAGGGGCTTTTCTTTTAAAAATCCCCTATTAAAATTTTGTATTACAAAATTCAAAAGAAATGTTTTTATGTTATTATTAATGTTGTATGATTATGTTCTGGTTATTGGGAATTGTTTATGATGAAGGGTGGGACCTATATCTCTCTCCAATGCATTGGTTATGTGTAAGTTGTAGGTCAGTCATATGGTTACTTCAAATGTAACTGCGATGGTCACACAAATTGTATGGTAGCCGTGAGGGTTACAAATTATAAGGTAGCTTTACGGGTTGAAATATTATGTAATTAATTCCCCAATATACCTTTATGGTTATATTTATGTTCTTATTTTTGTGTGAAACTTGTGTAAGTCTCATGTTTTACAAAGTAACTATATAAGGGTGACAAGTATATCTTTTTAAAGTGATTTCATGTGTTACAAGTATTCTTGGACTAATGTGTTTTTTTATATCCCTTATTAAGATTTTTGTGATCATCCCATGTTTTTAAATTATTTTCATAGGTTATAAAGATTTGTAAGAAAGTTAAGGAAGACAAGTTAAATGTTTGAAGATCTATCAAAGAAATCATGTTTTATTTGGAAAATTTTAAATTTTGGAAGGAATGAGTACTGTTTTTATGGTATCCACTCTATAATATTGTGTAATATTATGAATGTATTGTCCAATTTCTCTAAAAATACAAACATGAAAATATCCTCAATGTAAAAGGAAGTGATTTCTTGACTAAATTCAAGACTATGTAATTTAATAAGGTCAGGTCCTTATAGTTGGTATCAGAGGATGGTTTAGATAACTTTATGGGTTAGAATGATGTTAAAATAATACCATAAATGATTTTTAATATATCATTAATTTGAAATGTTATAGCATTTAAATATTACCATGTTGCTTCATCTAAGATATGTTTGTTCAGAATTGTTGTCCATAAAAGGAAGAGGGATGCTAAAGAGGAGAGGCACCGACAGAATGATATCATTCTAGATCTACAGCCTGGAATGGTAGGAATTAGAACTGAGCAATTTGTGATATTAATGGATTAGCTAATATAGGAAATAAATGGTGGTGGCATCCATTCAAGAGAACAAATGGAGTTACCACAAAAGAACATGAAAATAGTGGAACATTTTATGAGACAACACCCTCCTACTTTCAATGGATATTCTAACCCTGTAGCGGCTAAAGGATGGATTAAATCCCTTGAAAAGATATTCAATGTTATGGGATGATCAGACAATCAAAAGTTATGTATTGCCACTTATCATTTTGAAGGTGAATCTGATCAGTGGTGGTCAATGGTAAATAATATCAGTGATAGAGAGGATTTTTATTCCTTAGAGTGGGATGAATTTAAAAGTCTTTTCCTTGAAAAAGATTTTCCTAAGGTGTTGCGACTTAGGATGGAGAATCAATTTCTTGAATTGAAACAGAAGGAGGAAGATTCAAGGGTCATTTATAAAGAGAAATTCACTTAACTAGAGAGGTATGCTCTAAATATTATTCTGGATCCGGATAGCAAAATCAACCACTTTTACTTAGGATTGAAGCCAAGGTATCAAAGGGCGTTGGCCTCCTGTGAATTCAAAATTTATGAGAAAATTGTCTGATGTGCTGAGAGGGTAGAGATGGAGTTTGCTTATGATCATGTTCATTTTGGAAACAAGGAGAAGAATAGGTCCATATGGAAAGAAATGGGTAATAATCAACCAAAGAAATATGATGGTAAGAAAATATAGTTTCTAGTTTGTGAAAAGTGTGGCAAGAAGCACCCTGGGGAATTTCTTAGCAAAACTGGGAAGTGTTTTAAATGTGGTAAGTTTGTACATATGGGATGAGATTTCAATAAAAATGATCCAAAGAATAATCCAGATAAGCAAACTGTAAAGTGTATTAAATGTGTTGAGATGGGTCATTATGAAAATGCCTGCCTAAAGAGAGATCTAAATAATGTAAATAAGCCAAACTATAAGCAGAAAGGTGTAGTGAGATCCTTTGCAATCACGTCAGTAGACGTCAGACCATATAATGAAGTTGTATTAGGTACTTTGTTTGTTTACTCATATTTTTGTAAATTTTTGTTTGATACGGGGTCTACACATTCTTTCATCTCTGATAGATTTTTGGGTAATTGGAAATATCACCTCAAAAATGAAATTGAAACTTGTTGTTAAAACACCAGGGGGAAATATTATAACAAAGATGAATTATACGAGTCTTTCTCTTGTGGTTTTTGGAAAGACATTAACTGCAAACCTTGTTTTTTTCCATTAGTCTAGTTTAATGTTATTCTAGGAATGGATTAGCTTTCTGTTCATCATGATAATATTGAATATAGAGCTAAAGAAGTTGTTTTTCAGAAATAGTTTCAGTTTGTATACAAGAATGAACCCATACAATTGATAACATATCAGGAAGATGAGAAATTGTTGAAAGATGGAAATAAAATTTTTCTTGCTCATATTGTTGAAAATAATGGAAATGTTCAGATTGATGATTTTCTTGTTTTAAATGAATACCTTAATGTCTTTCAGGATGAGTTACTTGGTGGAATACCTAATCGAGAAGTCGAGTTCACAATTGACTTAGTTCCTGATGCTAATCCAATTTCAAAACCCCCATATAGTATGGCTCAAATAGAAATTCTTGAATTGAAAAACCAGTTGTATTATTTTCTTGATAAAGGCTTCATTCATCCTAGAATATCATTATGGGGGCCCCTATTTTGTTTGTTAAAAATAAAGATGGTTCCATGAGACTTTGAATTAATTATAGAGCTTTGAATAACATCACTATTAAAGACAAGTATCATTTGCCTCATATCGATGATTTGTTTAATCATCTACAAGGAGATCATTACTTTTCCAAGATTGAATTGAGATCCAGATACCATCAGCTGAAGGTCAAAGAGGATGAAATCTAAAAAACAGCCTTTCGTACTAGATATGGGCATTATGAATTTGTTGTTATGCCGTTTGTATTAACTAATTCACCTGTTCTGTTCATAAATATTATAAATAGAGTATTTCATGAGTTCTTGGATACATTTGTGGTTGTTTTTATTGATGAAATTCGGGTATTTTCTAAAAATAAAGAGGATCATAAAAAACATCTAAGGGTTTTTTTACAAACCATAAAAGAAAATAAACTGTATATAAAATTCATCAAGTTTGATTTTTGGTTGCAACAGATTTATTTTCTTGGGAACATTGTAAATAATTATGGAATAATAGTTGATCTTACCAAAACAAAAGTGATTGATGAATGGCCTAGACCCACAAATGTTACAAAGATTTTTAGTTTTCTTGGATTAGCAGGTTATTACAGACGTTTTGTTAAGAACTTTTCTCAGTTATCTAGCCCGATAACTAGGTTAACACGGAAATAGGTTAAATTTGTTTGGATAGAAGAATGTGATCTTTGTTTTCAGGAACTGAAGAAGAGATTGGTAAATGCCCCAGTTTTGGCCTTGCCTTCCCGAAATAGTGATTTCTTCATCTATAGTGATGCTTCGTTGAATGGACTTGGTTGTGTTTTGATGTAGAATGATCAGGTAATTTCTTATGCTTCAAGACAACTAAAACCTCATGAGTTAAATTATCCCACACATTATTTGGAATTGGCAGCTGTGGTTTTTGCTTTGAAAATTTGGAGGCATCATTTATACAGAACCAAATGTCAAATATATACTGACCATAAAAGTATGAAATATATATTCACTCAAAAGGAATTAAACATGAGGTAGAGAAGATGGATTAAACTGATAAAGGATTATGATTTCACAATCAATTACCATCCTGGAAAAGCAAACAAAGTGGAAGATGCCTTGAGATGGAAACATAAAGCATCATTAACCATGTTACGTTTGGAACATGATCCCTTTATTAATGATTTGATGAATTTTGGCTTAGAATTTGTTGGTGCCGGAAATACCTCTATTTAGTTTCAGGTTTCAGTGTAGTTATCATTGTCAGACAGAATTAACCAAGTGCAGAAGGAAGACCATGAGCTACAGAAAAAGGTAGAATTAGTTAAAATGGGTAAGTTGATAGAATTTAAACTTGATAAAGATTGTGTTTTAAGATTCATAAAAATGTTGTGTGTGCCAATTGATTCTCAATTGAAGAAATATTTGTTGTCTGGAGCTCATAGTTCTCTATTTTCAGTTCATCCTGGTAGTACTAAGATGTACAGAGACATTCGGGAGTATTATTGGTGGGATGGAATGAAATGAGATATTGTTGATTTTATTATGGAATTCTTAACATGTTAATAGGTTAAAGCAGAGAAGCAGTTAACTAAGGGGATGATTCAGCCTTTTCCAGTTCCAGAGTGGAAATGGGAGAATGTATCCATGGAATTTGTGGTGGGACTACCAAAGACTTTTCAAGGTAAAAATGCAATTTGGGTTATTGTTGATCGGCTGAAAAAATCTGCACATTTTCTTTCTATTCGAGATACAATGTATCTGGATCAACTTTCTCGATTGTACCTCAAGGAGGTTGTCAGGTTACATGGATTTCCTATTTTCATTGTATCTGACCAAGATCCCAGGTTAATTTCTTACTTTTGGAAGGTACTTCAGAAGTTGTTGGGCATAAAATTAAATTTCAGTGCAGCTTTTCATCCTCAATCAGATGGGAAATCAGAACGAACGATTCAAACATTAGAGAATATGATTTGAACTTCTTCAATGGACTATTAGGGAAGTTGGGATCAACATGTTTCTTTAGTTGAGTTTTCTTATAATAATTGTTTTCATTCTAGTATACAGATGTCCCCTTTTGAGGCTTTGTATGGGAAGCGGTGTCGGACACCATTGTTTTGAGATGAAGTCGGTGAAAGAAAGTTTATGGGGCCATAATTAGTAGAAGAAGTGGCTGAGAAAGTGAAGATGATCCAGTAGCACATGAAGACAGCTCAGAGTAGGAAGAAAATTTATGCAGATAACATAAGTAAAGACTTCTCTTTTGAGGTAGGTGACTATGTTTTATTTAAAATCTCTCCTTGGAAAAGTGTGATGCATTTTGGTAAGAAAGGAAAGCTAAATCTGCGATTCATTGGACCTTTTGAAATCCTAGATAAAGTTGGACCAGTTGCATACCGAGTAGATTTGCCTCCAAGTTTGTCTTAGGTACACAATGTTTTTCATGTTTCGATGTTGAGAAAGTATGTTCCATATTCATCACATGTCTTGAACCCAGAAGAAATTTAGTTACAAGATAACCTTTCTTATGAAGAGAAAACAGTTCATATTCTTGATTGAAGAAAATAGGTATTGAAAAATAAGGTAATCCACCAGGTAAAGGTTTTGTGGAGAAACCATGTGGTTGAAAAAGAAACATGGGAGTCTGAAAATGCTATAAGGGAAAAGTACCCTCAGTTGTTTAATAAGTAAATAAAATTGTGAGGACGTAATTTCTAGAAGGTGGTGATAATGTAACACCTGAAGTTTTTCTAAAAATAAATAGAAATTCATGGAACTTTGTTTTAAGTAGATATTTATAACTATCCTTTAAACATAATTTTTCCATTTATATGTTTTAAATTTCAAGAAACTGTCATCTACAATTGTCTTCAGTAAGTTATTTAGAGTATGATGAAACCAACTTGTTTTTTTGTAAATAGTAACATAACCTTATGAATAGTAATATGAATAGTAATATGACCCTAATGAATAGTAAATTTTATTATTGTTTTTTTCTTAAGGATTTAATATAATAACATCTTGGCTAATTTTTCATCATGATATAAAAGTAGTTAAAGAATTAGAATTGTTAATTTTGGAATTAAGTATGCATTTATTTAGAAATTAAATTAATAATATTTCAAAAATTATTTTCAAAAAATTGACTTCATTTTTTAATTCTACATTTCGAAAAATGGTTAGGGTAATTTTTTGGGATTTTTCTGAAATTCTTGAATTTTTGATGAATTGTGAAATACGATAAAATACCGTATAATCAAATTACCAGTAAAATACACTATTTATGAAATCATAAGTGACTTAATGCCACTTTTTTAGAACTCACATTCCATTAGTACTATTTTAGGTCACATTAACTAAGACTATTCATAATCTTGGGTAAAAATATTATAATAATGATTAAAATAATGAAAAATACCCCCTCTCCTCCACTATAAACACCACCCTCAATCCCCTCTTATTACGACACCTCTCAAGCCATGATCCATGACTAAGTTCTTCCTAATACTCCTCCAAAGTCTCTTCCCCACGTCCTATATCTTCTAGACTCACCAAAATACCAAAACCAATTCCCTTAAGAAGGATCTCAAGGAGAAAAGATCAAAGGGTAAACATCCTCTTTTATTTTCTTTCTTTTCTTTCATTTTATGTTATTCTCTTTCTTTACCTTTTTATTATGTTGGGATATTTTATTTTTTATACCCCCTTACTGTTTATATTATGTAAGAGTGATGATATATCCCATTTCTCTCATCAAACTATTTTTATAAAATTTTAAGACACGTCGTTAGGCTGCTGAATTTTCATGAGAAATTTCTCAAGTTTTCTTTTATTTCAAGATTCCTTTCTTTTCTTCTTATTTCTTCATCTCCTGTTAACCAAGAGGTGTGAAATCTCCAGAATATTGTATATTCTATATTTTCTCATGTTCATGGAAAATTCATCATCATTCTTCTTCCCCTCTCCCACTTATTCAAGGAATTAAAAACATTGTCCATGATGTGTCAAATTACCGACATCGTGGACGATGTGATTTCATTTTTATTTAAATACTTAAAGTATGGTCATGAAACCATTTTAATGTTTGAAATAGGTTATAATATATTTATTATGTCTCATCCATGCTTCTGGAATTCTTCTGTACCCATGGTTTTAATTTTTAAAACAAAATGAGGTCATTATTATCAAAGAACCACTAAAATGATCTAAACAGACATCATTAATGTTTTAACTTATGAATCATCCTCATGTAATAATTCAAAATGATAAATGGTATAATTTATGGTACTAGAAATATTTAAATATTACTCCATTACAATTCTTGAGTTTCACTTCCAATCAACAAGAACATCCATCATGAACCAATCATGGAAATCATGTAAAGAACTCACCCAAAAACAGTGCAAGGGGCAAAGTACTAACAATTAAAGGGTGAAATGATGTTATGAAATGATCATATAAGATGTTATAAATAATAAAATGTTTCTTTAAAATACTAATAACACTCTTTTAACTATTATACAAGAAGTTTAAACATGTTCAAAGTAAGATGGGCCTGAGGTATGGGAATTCTTAACCCGATTTCAATTATTTGGGTTAACCTTCTACTTCTTCATTTATGTTGTATTAAAATTGTTTGTGTGATGGTTTTTTCTTATATTATGTTGACTTATGTGTATTTAATGTGTATATACATACTCCATACACTTTATTAATTCTTTCTTCAATTACATTAATTGTGCAATGGTCTTTTCTTTTAAAAATCCTCTATTAAAATTCTATTTTACAAAATTCAAAAGAAATGTTTTTATGCTATTATTCATATTGTATGATTATGTTCTAGTTATTGGGAATTTTTTATGATGAAGTATGGGACCTATATCTCCCTCCAATCCATTGGGTATGTGTATGTTGGAGGTCGGTCGTATGGTTACTCCAAGTGTAACTGTGATGGTTACACAAATTTTAAGGTAGTCGTGAGGGTTACAATTTATAAGGTAGTCATGAGGGTTACAATATTATGTAAGTAATTCCCCAATATACCTTTATGGTTATATTTATGTTCTTATTTTTTTGGTAATCTTGTGTAAATATCATGTTTTACAAAGTAATTATATACGGGTGACAATCATATCTTTTGAAAGTGATTTCATATGTTACAAGTATTCTTGGACTAATGTGTTTTTTATATCCCTTACTGAGATTTTTGTGCTCATCCCAAGTTTTTAAATGATTTTAAAAGGTTATAAGGATGTGTAAGAAATTTAAGGAATCCATGTTAAATGTTCGAAGATCTATCAAAGAAATCATGTTTTATTTGGAAAGTTTTAAATTTTGGAAGGAATGTGTATTTTTTTTATGGTATCCACTCTGTAATAATGTTTAATATTATGAATGTATTGTCCCAATTCTCTAAATATATAAAAATGAAAAGATCATTAATGTAAAGGTAAGTGATTTCTTGACTAAATTCAAGACTATGTTATGTAATAAGGTCGGGTACTTATATAAATCCTCTCATGTGGTTTCAACTGCCTGGATCCATAAGGGGCCACATAGTCCTCCTGCATTAAAACATCTCTGAGTCTGATTCCAAATGAATCAAAATTTATTTTATACTCTTTATTGAGCTCAGGTATGCAAAGGATTAGTGATTAGGATAGACTACTCTTCATTTCTTGTAAATATCTCTTGAAAGAATCTATCCATAAAACTTCACCCCTTTCATTGCCCTTCTAGACATTTATCTTTCCAGATGGGAGATGTCTTGGATGAAGCATCGTTAATAACCTACTAGACTAAGAAAACTATGAATTTTTAAGAAATTTTTTGGTCTCTCTCAATATAACATATTATAAACCTTCTCTGGGTCTACTAAAACTCTAGCCTCTGATATAACATGATGTAATAAGTGAACTCTATCAATCTAGAAATTGTATTTGGATAGCTATGTGTAAATTTGATGCTCTCTCAGTGTACTCTTGATGATGTCAAGATGTTAGGAATGATAATATATTGACTGGGAGTAAACCAAGATTTAATCAATGATAAATACCAAAAACTGATCTAGGAAAGGATAAAATATCTTATTTATCAAGTCCATGAATATCTTTGGTGCATTCATCAGACCGAACGACATCACTACAAACTCATATAAGCCATAACTGGTCCTAAAAGAAGTTTGGGGTATGTATGATTGTCTCACCCTCAACTGGTGGTATCTTGATTCTAAATCTATCTTAGATAATATTAATTCACCTCTAAAGTTATCAAATATATCATCAATGTGTGTAAGGGGATACCGATTCTTGACCATCATCTGGTTAAGTCTCTAATAATTTACACATAAGTGTAATGTCCCGTCTACCTTCTTGGTGGAGAACCCCATATATATGTACTAGGTCATATAAAACCCTTAACTTTGACGTATTCAAACTAATAATTCAACTCAAAAATCTCTGATGGTTCCATCCTATAAGGAGGGATAAAAATTAGATCAGCTCCTACCACCAACTCAATCATGAACTCAATCTCCCACTCGGGTGGTAAGATATAGAACTCTTTAAGAAAGACATCCTGAAAAAATTCCACCACTGGAGGAAAATTATCCTCCTATACTGATCCATAATTTATAAAAATTCTTTCTATAGGAGCTATGATAGAATCCAATCTATAATTAATTGTTCATGCATGACCATATTGAAGATCCCACTTACCCTAGTGTGTATAGCTTCCCCCATCAAGAGATAGAGAGGTAACTCTCCTATGATAACAGTTGATATGGTCCTGGTATATAATTGGACATCCCATTTCAATAATCAAATTAAAAACTATCATTTATATCATAAAAAGTTCTCAAATTAAATAATACCCACCAATTTCAAGAGAATACTCCTTGAAGTTATTGATACACTCTGACCGCACTCTCAATGGTGTGTCAATGGTCATGACCCCATCTATGCTCTCCACACCCAAACCCAAACCATTTAAAAAAAGATAAGATCTAAAAAAATGTGATGTTCATGTATCAAATAAAACAAAAAATAAGGTATATGATACAATAATTTAACATATAAAGATATAAGGTCATGCATCCAAACTGGTTGAAGAAGATTGTATAGCATGAGGCTGGCTAGCCCCTCTGCCCTGGGCATTAGTCTGACTCCCTTGTTTTTTTTCCTCTGAGTGGTAATTCTATTCCTTCACTTGGGTACTACATACCCTACCTCAACTTGAATATCTAGTGGAACTATATCTACCATTCTACCGAGGGGTATCTAAGACTTTTCCAGTCTTAGGTTCATATCCTGATCCCCTACAATTGTTTTTCTCTAGAAATTTTCTATAAAACTTCTAAAGATGAGCCAAAATTATGTGGACATGGAACTCCACTATGTGGTGAGGACACTGTGGATGCTTGTATCTGAACTTTCCACACTAAAATCACTACACAAAATCATAGTCTTGAGGTATAATTACACTCCCTTGACTGTCTTTCCCGATACTACCATGGTTATAAATTTCATAGTAGTGATTCATTTAACTAGAAGAATATTTCCTAGATTGCCCTACTAAAAATATTTATCCACCACTTGGGGACTCTCTTAGATCCCCTTTCATGATGAGATCATGGTTCATAATGTACACAATGATTCCAACCTAATCTTATAGATAATCCCATTCTAAAAACATCTCACCCTGATGATCTCATTAGATACTAAGGATATAGAAAATAACTATAGGTCTGTAAAGCATCTTCATTGTCCATCATTGACATTCCCTCTTATTTAAAATTCATGAACTTTTCATCCTTCTCATATTTTAATGTATTAGAAAATAATGGGCTTAGGAACGTTTCCTAAAACTCCTTCTAGGATAACTCTAGTTATTAAATAATTTTCTTCAAAATTTCCCACCAATGCTTGGTTGGTCCATGAAGAATTTAAGAAACAAGATTCACCCACTTATTTGTGGGTGTCTCAAAATGTTTTAAGATCATCTGGATAGAATCGATCCAAAACTCAGATACCTAGGGGCCTCCCTCCCTAGTGAATGTAAGTGTATTTTATACTTATAACTCTCTCATCAACTTAGACATCAAAGGAACGGTGTGGACAGTCTCTCTTTAAATGGATCACATAACCCTCAGGAATCTGTCACAGAGTTGATCATCCATCTAATCCTCTAGATCTGTAGGAAGTTTTATCTTAATAATATTAGGAATGTGATTATTTCCAATCTCTTGGAAGTCAATTCAAAGATGATGAGGAGAAATTTTTATCTACAAAGGTTCAACACACACCTTATAGCACATGGTACACAAAACATTAACCTCAACATGTGATAACAATAGAGAACCACTGGCTCAAGGGTCATATTTACTAGATTAATAATTAAATTGGAATAACATAATAGTTTTATTCATTTCATATATCAAGTATAATAGGTTTCTCATTTCATAGTTTTTAACATGGGTGAAAAATGTCACATTCGATAAATATGTCCCTTGCATGAACAATTCATGTCAACATATATCACTATATACCTATCATGATGTATTCACACACACATCTTTCTATACCAGGTTATGAGTTAAAATCTTAATAACTATATGATCAGAAAATATGTGAATATCCCAAGGTTAAATAACATCAAACCATAATAAGAGAACATCATGAACAACAATCCCATCCTTGGGCACTCGTATTTTCCCTCATACATGGGTTAGATACTCCCATCCACGAGATCATTACCAAGTCCCAACACATCCTAGTATCTTTTATACCTTTCCCAAATATTAAAAGAACAGAAAAGAAACATGATGTCCTGATACCACTTTGTAACATCCCTATCATGGTGCTCCCTCAAGCGACCAAGCTAATTGGAAACTTGATATCAAGTGCACCTTCTTATACACTAGAGGTTTCTGACTAGTAGTTTGGGTTTAAGGAATATATTGGGGATGTTATAACCTATGGTAAATAGTTATAATGAGATAATAAAAATAATAACATAGTAGTGTAAATAATAGAAACAATATGAACAATTTCACATGAAACCAAATATGACAAAAGAAAAACTAAATAAATCTAAATAAAAATAGTATAATTTAATTACAAGATGAATGTAACTAAAAGACATGATTATATTCATATAGATGAAATTTAATAAGACTCAAAAAATACTCAAAAGACCATTGTCCTGAACCCCATTTCGGTCTCATCTCCCAGCTCCAACTCATCCAGTACGCTATAAATCAACAATAGAGTGCCTTTCTCTTGTACAAAATTTCATCCATAGAATATATCTAGGAACCAGATGGTGGACCATATTGGGTGTGAGTACAACTCAGTAGGTTGAAACCACCATCTCTAAGAAATCCTATCTAAGAAATATAGTTCATGAAAGATAGTGATAAATAGGTTATTAATTTAATAAATCAATACTATGTATAAAGTAACCTTATTGATCCCAAGCTATGATTTGACACTCAAGTCATCCAAACCTACTTTGGTGCCCTTTGTGTATCTATGGCTAAAGGTGGATCCTCCTGTATTAGTAAGGATTTCAAAAATGCTGGAAAATTCTCCCACCAAGGGTGAATCACACAAACATAAAATTATCAAATGGCCTCAGTCCACAAGCAATCTAGAATCTCACCTTAAGGAATTCAGATATTGTTTATATAGACCTCTTACATCTGACATAATTATACACTCTTCCCTTGAGAATCAAATACATGTTCATCTATCCCTAAGGAAGTACAAAATCATGAACCATTCCCTCTGTATTCAATATAAATCATGAGTCATATCTAGAAAAATCATCATTCCAATAAGCATCCCACCCTTAGGAATCAATGAAATCGACATCACAAAATCTAAAAAGTTAAGAAACTAATTCAAAAGGGAAAAATCAAAAAAACAGGATATATCACCATAAGGCACAATGATCAATTAATCAAATTATCATTTTCTTACTAGTTATGTTTCATAAATCTAGTTTTACACTTATCCTCATATATATTAATAACATATTTCATTTTTCATTTAACCCTATTGTTATTAACATATCAGTTAACTAAATTTAGCCAAGGTTATTTTACCTTAAGAAATCGTAGAAATTAAATTTTATTGTAATTCATAATATTAATTCAATAATCAATCAATTTTTCCATTATATCTTAGGGTTCTAATGTCAAAATGACCAAGTCGCAGTAAGGTCTAATGCTCTCACACCTATCTAGTGGTCGTAGATCTTAGTATCCATGCCTATGGACCCAATAGGGTCCAATGGATAGTATAAAAAGATTATAATTTAATAGGTATTATCCAATTAATTAGGTCATTTTCATGACATGCCAGTGTGGTTTCACATATCACACATACTATGGATAATTAAATAAAAAAATCGATAATATTTACACCACCAATGTTAAAAGTGTTAAACGCAATGATAAAACCTCATGTCTGTGGTAGAGATCAGTTTCCTTCTTCCCTTCAACAAGAACCATAAATTCTATCAATAAAAGATTGAGAATATTATGAATATGTAGAAGTAATACCTTTGATATCTAGGTCTATAACACTAAGAACTAACATATCTTCACTTCTATTATAAAGAGGATTCCCAGAAATCAACACTGGAAGGGCATTAGTTGAGAATCTGATCCACGTTAGGAAAACATAATGTTGTAGGATTTTAAAGATGGTTGGGTTTGAATAATTCATGATGTCAATTGATTTCACATCATGAAATTATTAATTACCATATTTTACATAAATTACATCATCTAAGAATAAAAAAACTTAAATGAAATATTTCATATTGAGAAATATATCCAGGACATGATTTCATTTTCATGGGGTGTATTCAGGGGTGAAAGTAATTTTAGGGGGTGAATTAATTTCATGGGTGAATTAAATTAATGAGGTTTTCCTAGAATAATTCATGTTTTTAATATAATTCATGGGTTCTACCCATAATAATTCACACCATACATATAATTCATAGTGTCTAACCTGAATAATTCACATCATGAATTGGGTTCATGACATAAATCCATTCTCTAACTATAATTCACCTTCTATTCTTGTTTCAATCCTAAAATACTTAACCTAACATGAACCTAGTCTTGATAAACAAGTTATAAATGAAATAAAACCCAAATCAAAGATATTTATCTAAAAATTTTAAGAAATACACACCTATAAAAAGATGGTATCTTATAGATTCCATTATCTAAGACCAAATGTCTAAGGAATTTTTCTTATTATATTTAGTAGTGACACTATCATAACATATAATAAAGTAAGTCATCTATTAGTGTTCCCAAAATAGTTTATAGGTTAAGCTAGTTATCTTTTTAATTTCTTGAATGAACTAAGATATCATCCATGAAAAACTTGATGAAAGAATCTAAGAAATCAAGAAATATCTATTTCATGAATTCCATAAAAACTAAAGGATTGCTATTTAGGACAAATGTCATCATGAGATACTCAAATTCACCTTAACTACTTTGAAGGTGATATTTGGAACATCTTACTCATTAATTTTGAGTTGGTGGTATCGAGACTAAATGTCAATATTTCATAACAACCTTCCCATTTAATTGATAAAAAAATCATCAATACATGGAAAGTGGTATTTATTTTTAATCATCACTTGGTTGAGATTCTCATAATCAATTCAAAAATGAATAGTTCCATCACACTTTCTTGAATGGCCTGAAGGCCTTATTTTTTTATTTTTTTATGGATAATTCACCTTTTAAGGGTTGAAGGGGAACCCATACTTGAACCATAGGCCCAAGGCACAAGGCTCGACTGACCCGCAATACATGAACCGAAGGCCCAGAGGCATACCATTCCCATTACATGACTCGTAGGCCCAACCCACTAGAACTGCCCCTCCCCAGGTTTTGCATCATTGATCACTTATCTCCCCACCTTGCATTTCTGATTGTCTAGCATTGCAGCATACAAAGCTTCATGGTGCCTGGTCCTGGTGGTGGATGCCATACACTCTCATTCTTTCAATCCGGTTAGCTCTGCTTCTAGTGGATTCTACTCTTATTGCTCTGATTATTTTCTAGGGCCTGTTCTATATGAACTGGGCTACTTCATGGTCCATGTGTCCTGAAATCCCTATGTCTCAAAGGCCTTTGATGACCCAAAGTCCCTTGAGACCCATAGGCCCAAACCGGTGGCTCGAAGCCCCAAATTGGGTGAATAGTTCTAACTGTTATAGTACCAAACAGTAACTACTACAGTAACTTCTATAGTGCTGCTACAATGCTGCTATAGTACCTCATAAATTCGCCTCCACTCGGTTTTGAACTTGGGCCTCTTGGATGCCAAGAAATAGCCCTTACCACTCAGGTACGGGCTCATTGGCTCTATCACACTTATTGAAAAAGAGTGATCATTATTCCCATGGTGATACACTCAGATAGTTAAATCTCTTGGATTCTAAAAAATCCAATTTAATTTTTAGGTCCTTCAATTCATTTAGTGTCATATGGTAAAAAGGTATAGAAATTTTTTTGATCCTCAGTTCCAATTCAATTGATAACTTTGCTTCTTTCTCTGGATATAGACTAAGAAAGTCGATTGAAACACCTCTAGAAACTCCTTAACTACTAAATAATGTTCATAACTAAAGTTTACTCATGAATATAAACTAAAAATGAGGATATCTATTTATCTAGATTTATTTGATAAGGTCATTCTCAATTAGACCTCAAATCCCATTCTCCTTAAAATGCATGGGAGTTCCCATTAGGGGTAGTAAAAGACACCAACAAATGATAATAATTAAGACGATCTATATGGGAAACTATCTAGTTCATCCTAATAATGAAATAAAATAGGTCTACATCAAGAAATAAAAAACCTCAAGCTAACTCAAATTTAAATATAGAAAAGGTAAATAAAGGGCATTGAAATCCCTTCTTCCTTTTCCTTTCAAGAGGCATCACTCTCTTTATAGAAAATATGAGTTCCATAGGGTGATTTAAAAGATTCACAAATTTGGTTGATATAAAAGTGTGAGAGACACTTATATCAAATAGATAAATCATTGTAGATGAAACAATGAATATATTACCTCTCACAGTCACAGGTCTCACCTCAATATCCACTGGAAATTCTTCCACTATATACAATTGCTTCTCTCTAGAAGATGAGTTAGTCCTTCACCCATAAACTTATGGAAAAAACCATATTACTTAGAAGAATATGACTACACCATTGACCCTTTTGGTGGTGAAGATCCTAAACCACTTCATTGGGAATAGAAATGCTGATAGAAATGTTGTTGATGACACAGATGTCAATAAGGGATAAAAAATCTTGGTGTTGTCAAGAAAGAACATTTTGTATACCCTATATTACCACACTGGTAGAAATTCATACAGCTAAAACTAACTTTCATAAAGGGAAAAGGATGATTCTTCATCAGGTATCCACTACCACTTCCTCTATATACTTTTTTTACTTCCTCTTATTTCTATAAGGTCAACTATAACTACCACTAGATATGGGAGTAATCTCAAAAAACCTTGAGTTTCCTACCTGATCAATCTCTTCCATCAGTTCCCTATCCACAACTTCATCATGAATGGAAAGTTTCAAGATAAAGACTTGAGAGTTAATATATGGTTTTAATCCCGTATGAAAACTTTTATCCTTTAATTTTCATTCAATACAACCTCTGGTGAGAAAAATGAAAGTTTAGAAAAATGGTTGGTATATTCCATTATTTTCTGATCACCTTGTTGAAGAGTGAGGAACTCCATAGACTTATCCAAAACCCTTTTCTCTGGGTCAAACTAATAGGTAAATATGGTTTCAAATACCATCCATTCTAAACCCTTATGATTCGTCTCCAAAACCACTAAATTCCATCACCTTTAATTAAAGAATACAAAATTAAATACAATACACTTCACCTTAATTCATTCTGGATTCTCTAAGAAGTAAAATAACCTTTTAATTTTATCGAATCAGTACTCAGATTATTGAGGATTATCCATCCCCTAGAAGGATGGTGGTTTCTGGAAGAGAAATTTTTTTTATCAATTCTTATCTCCATAATTCTCTAGATCCATATATCTAGATTGATTAGTGACTAGAGATATGCCTTAGTCAATAGAATAAACCACACACGCTATAATCTTAAAATTATTATGATCAATTGGTGGATTTTACCATAGAATGTTATCCTTATAACCCTCCTAAGGATTCACTAGAAGTCTTCTTGGAGACATGATAATATCTAACACTAGATAAAGGGGAGAAAAAATACATCACTAAAAAATCCTCAATAAAATAAAAAATAAAATGAATACATAACTCAAAGACACACACTCTTGGGAATCCCATGGAAACTCAAGGCATTCCATGAAGGGTGTAGGACAAGAATTCAATCTCAACCATCCCCTTAAGTACCGATAATCTTAACTCATATCTACTAAAACATTGTTATTTTGAGTGGATACCCTAGATGAAACTTATTTATATACTTTTATTATCATTACATGTATACAGTTTGATATGTACATGTGTTTCTCTTACCATCATAGAAAAATTTATTTTTCATGTACCATTTTCATGGTAATGTCATTAGATTACATGTCATATCAAAAGGTTATAGTAGTTCTCAATAATAATGAGAACCTTGTGATACTATGACATTAATCTTAAACATGTTTCATATATATTAGATACATAATACTAACAAGACACAAATGATGTCTAACTATTAGGTGGTAGGAGATCATACTCATTGATACTTCTTATCATTAAGTTACCACTTGGTGATCTTGAGTAGATGAGATCATGAGGACAGACCCTCCAATAAGAACATAACATTTTTCGAGTATCATTGATTATTTATATCTATGGGTATGTGTATTGGTCTCTATACTTAAAATCATTATAAATTTAGACCATTTAATCAAATACTTTGATGCAATATTAATACTATTTCATTAATGTTGTAGTGAGGTATCTTTTGTTGGGTGTGTCGTTGGTTGTATGAAATTAGTTAAATGATCAGTAAAGGATTTATTACTTCTAAAATAAAGACATATCTCTAGCCCAGTTGATCAGTATGGTAGTACCTTTATTAAATTCATTCACACAGTGATTTAAGGTAAGTATTTATAGTAATGTAAATGAATAAATAAATAAATAAAGGATAATGACACATATTCTTAATCCTTATTTATGATATATCATGAGACGGTGAGATTATATTACATATCATGTGTTCACAAGATGTTTTCATAGATATGAAATTCCTTATCTCTTTAGGGTCCCTAATGGGTTTCTAGAATCTACTCTTAGTTTGTGAGTTACACTCACTTATATCTAGATAAGGTCCTGGAGTCTCACACACTAAGTGTATCTACAAGTTCCACCTATCCAGATGAATAGGAGTTTAGAATGAAGTGGGACCCCATGTGAGGGGGTAGGTGAATATCTAAGTGTATAAGATTACATGAAAAATAATTCAATTAATTATTAATGTTTAGAAAAATAATTATTAAATTTATTTCTTAAGGTAAACACATGTTATTTAATGATAAAACTAAATATTAGAAAATATAAAATTTTTAATGAATATAATACTTTAAATTTTCATTTATTTATTAATAGAGCTTATGAGTAGAGTAAATGGTTTAAATTTTATCATGTGACATGTTAATAATGTCACAATATAGTGATAAAATATTTATGATGCTTATGACCAATTAACTAAGTCAGGCATTTTTGAATACTAAGTTTCCATAGGGACCAAAATTCAATTTATGGAAACTTAAACCCCAATGTAAATAGATTTTTTATTCCCAAAATGTGGTGACTATCCTCTTACATGAATTTTAGTTCTCTCCCCTCCTCTATCTCAAGTTTTATAGAGTGAAAATTAAGTAAGAACATGCTTTGATTAATTCCCTCTCTCGAATTGATCACCCATTATTCACATGATCGAAGGGACGCTGTAAATCATTTTGATTTCCCATGACATTACCCAAGAATCAAATAATGATGATCCAAGATTGGTGGTTCATGTGTGGATGATCTAAAGGATTATTTTTTTGGGGACTTTGAGCTACAACACACTGATGATGAGAAAATAATATTGGTATTTTCAAATGAACAAGGTACCATTTATGATTTCTTTCAATTTTTTTCTTCATGCACAAATTAAATTGCACATGATATATGAGAAATATGGGAAATGGGTTTTTATTTTTTAATTTTTTTAACCTTAATATGTATCCAAAATTTTAAAATACTTATTTTACACACTCCGCTAAAACCATGGGTTCCTATAATTGGAATTAGAGTGATAATTCAATTATTTATGTTATAAACTTAAAAAATTTGATTAACTTTTCTAAGATTTAGAAATAGAGTTTTGATATATTCCCAACTCAACTGATGTTGCATCAATCTAAGTTTTTATGGATATGATTAGGCTGATCAAAATTAAAAGATTTTTTTGGAAACATTGTGATGAAAATTTGGTATATATTTATATTATATATATGTGTGTGGTTAATTTAGGTGGAGTTTCATATAATCCATATATGATTCTTTATGTTCATGTGTGCATACATAAATTATAAAACAATGTTAAAAACTTATTGTGGTCCACACCCCTTAAATGGGGTTTGGACATCCCCCCCCCCAGTTATGGCGATGAATTTTGAGTAACACCTACTTATGTGGGATAAATACACAACAAGTGTGTATGTGTGTGTGTTCACGCACACATGTGTGTCTGTAGTTCCCCATTAGGTTTCTTTCTAATGTCATCTGCACTAGACCCAACCCTCAACCTAGTCTCCCCATCTCTATCTATACTAGGTTAGTCTGGTTCCTACTTTCCAAGCCCATTAGTACCATCAAAAGCACTAAATATATTTACGGGGAACTTATTTAGGTCCAAATAGACCTAGAAAAATGTTTTAAAAAATTATAAATTAAATTTAAATGTTTGGAATTTAATAAAATTATTTTAAGTGACAAGGTACATATCTATAATCGATTAAAATTATTTTAATGTGATTCAATGGATTAAAATTACCTTCAAGTGAAATTTTAGAAATTTTAATTTTATTTATGTAATTTTATTGCAATTTGACTAATAATGATCCAGTTTAAACCAGTATATGTTTGGTTTACTAGTTATCTAATTTAATTAATAAATTTATGTTTTAAAACGTAATAATTATTTTTTTATGATATGCATATCGTTCCTCTCTCGTTAAATGTATAAGGGAATGTGTGTACACATTTGAGTGATAAAGTGTATTTTTTCACCTCGAGTTCCACTCACCTGCATGTGAGTATACATTGTAATAATGTTCCAAGGAATTCTTGGTGATGTTATTTGAGTCCAGATTTAGTGTGAACCAAATAGGTGAAATGCACGAGAGTTTTGTCAATGCAATTTCAATCTCGTATTGACTAAGGTAATTCCCATGGCATCTAAGTTAGTCTAATTCTCATTTTATGGATTAACCAATAGTTCACAGCTCACGATCACATCATTATTTATTTATTTTATTGTTTTCATGGTTTATTATTTAATTTATGTTCATTTTTTATGTGAAATCACATACAATGATAAGAAATAATTCATAGATAAAATAAACATCTAAGTTGAATGTTTCTATTTAAAGAATGGTTTGGATATGAGTGTGATAACATAGTACAATCATGTTAAATATAAAAGGATTTCATTCATCTAGATAAATTTAAATCCCTCTAAGTTATGTTAAGTTAAAATTTCTTCCATCACTTGACTTTGAAAAAAAATTGTATGTTTTAGGTGTTTGTTAACCCTATTTGAGGGTTCCACTTACTACTAGGGAGTTTTTATGAAAGTAATGAGTTGAATAAACTAAATTTGGTAGTAAATAAGTATCCATAGATATCTTGTTACAACATTAGATGAAAAGTGTTGAGTAATGAAAGGTAATCCTTTTCTGTAGATTAGAATTCAATCAAAAGTTCAAGAAGTTTAGGGTTAATGTGGTTAGCCTTCCAAAATCCTACCTTAGACTCTTAGAGTAGTGGTGATTCCATTTCATATTAAATTAAGAGAGTTTTAAGGATAATTTATTCTATAATAATCAATTAATTTATTATTCTAAATCAAGTATTTGAGGGATAATGGGATTTAAAATAATGGCGGGATACATTTAAAATTAAAAATATTAAAATATCTACTGATAATCAAGATAATGTACTAATATTATATGTTTACTTATTGTATATAAAATAGAATCCACCAATAATTCAATTTCACTATGATCAATATTGTAAAAATAAAATATCATGACTATTCTTTACTTTAAAGAGTGGTAGAGGTGCTTGTGTTAAGTACTATGCCAAAAAAGTAATCTTTATGTGCTAGAATCCACACTTTTTGTTGAGGCCCTTCAGTGAGTAAGTATGGTGGATAAAGATAAATATATGAATCATGTGGATGATGAAATATATATCTAGTGTTTCATTTTTTCATCTATATTAAATTGAGTTGTAGAAAATTCATTATGAAAAAGAAGCCTACAAGATGTTGTATCATCTTTAATAGTTATACCAAGAGAGATCTAGATAAGAAATATATGAGATACTAAGTGACCTCTATAGATGCATGATGGTATAAGGTAATCATGTAGGACCTCATGTACTTAAGATTATTCGGTACATTGGGAGACTAGAATCTCTTAAGATAAAATTAAACCTATAACTAGAAACTAACCTCATTCTTTCCCCTTTACCTCCAAGATTATTGAATTTCATCATATATTATAGTATGAATAATAAGAATAAGTCACTAATTGAATTGTTATCTTTAGTTTTACAAATATATAAATACATGAATAATTTCATCTCTTATGTACTTATGGTTAATTTGAGAAGGAAAGGAAATGATTTAGTGTAAAATACTAAGTCTAAGTCTAAGTCACTAATGCACTGCCCCTCCAAGAAGAGAAATATATAGAGGAAGAATAATGAGTAGGAGTTATTCTACTTTTCATGTGGTAATAAAGGACCCTTAATGAATAATTACATATATTGGGAGATAAATAAAGATAATTATTTTAATTTATGTATATTTTTCATTGAATGTGATAAGTATATATCTACAAGTCGGGTATTAGATATAGTATGTGTCTCATAAATTGTTATTCAAATTCAAGAACCAAGTAGATTCTAGAAGATTACAAAGTGTTTGGTGGATCTATAAGTAGTAAATGGTTCAAGACTTATAACTTTACCAGTGGGATATTACCATATCACTTTTCCTAGTGGTTTGGTTCTTGCATTAAATAATTATTATTATTTATCTTTTATTACTAAAAAAATAATATCGGTGTCAGGTTTAGATAATATGGTATTTTATTTCAAGTTTGGAAATAAATGTTTTCAATTTTATAAGGAAAACATGTGTTATGGTGTGGAACATATTAATAATTGATTGTATATACTTGAACTTTATAACATATTTTGGAAATCGATGAAAAATCCAATGAAAATGACTAATTTACAACCTACCTATGGAACTTCATACTAGGTTATGCAAATGAAAATAATTTAATAAAATTTCATCAAGAAAGTTATTTAGACTCTATTGAGTTGAAACCATTGGGTGAATTACATGCTTGTCTAAAAGGTAAATGACCAAAGCACATTTCAAAGGGAAAGGTTAAAAAGACATAGAACTATTAGAGTTGATTCATACTAATGTATGTATCCCATTTTTAGTAGAGGCAAGGGTGGGTTATCTTATTTCATTGCTTTTATTGATGAATTTAGTAGGTATGGTTATATCTACTTAATGTGGTACAAGTAAGATGCTTTTTGATGTTTAAGAAATATCATAATTAAATATAGAATCTTCTTGGTAAAAGTATTAAGAATCTACACTCAGACCATCATGTGGAATATCTAAGCCAATAATTCATCAATCAATTAAAGGAGTGTGGGATAGTATCCCAAATTGATCATCCTTATATACCTCAGTGTAATATTATTAGTGGAATGAGAAATTGTATCATGTGTGACATGATAAGATTAATGATGAGTCATCAAACTATAACATTATCATTTTGGGGATATTCACTGTATAATATTGTATATACACTGTACCAAGTACCAACTAAATTGAACTATGGGATTCCATATGAGTTATGGTATGGAAAAAAACCTTATATGTTTCATATATGTGTATAGATATGTAAGGTGTTTTCAAGACTTTACCGAATGAAAAACTATAATTCTAAAGTATGATGTTCATGTTTATAGGATATAAATAGGAAAATAAAGGATACTACATATATAGACCTTCATATATAAAGGTAGTTATGAAAATACATGTCATATTTTTGTAAAGGTAACACATTTCCAATGAGAATAGTGTAAAAAATAGTCTTCATTGAGTTTAATGCTCCAAATGCACAATATTTTGTATGGTAATGATCTCTATAAGATCTAGTGGGAGATGAAAGTATTACTAAGACACAAGTACTATATAGGTCTATGAGAGAGCGTAGAGAACCAGATATTTGTGTTTTTCTTATGAACAAGTTAGGTGGCACATTAATCCGTGAGGATAATGAACCTATAACCTTCAAAGAAGAAGTATATTGAAACATTTCTTCTAAATGGAAATAATCCATGATTTATATGATAGATTCTATATCGTACCTTTCTATTACCTTGTCAATATATGTACGTTGACATAGCCCAACCAGTCTATGAGATATAAATACTACATAGTTATAAGATAATCCAATTTCTTTAAGAATGAAAATGATCCATGTGTCAATAATAATTTTAGTGGGAATGCCATTGTTTTCCTGGTTTTATATTTTTATGAAATATTAATCAAGGGAAATTAAGTATAAGTCTTATAGATAGTAAATACTTATTTAAATGAATGTTTATCGACCAAAGACTTAGGTAAAGTAGCCTATATTTTATGGATTGGGATCTATTGAAAAATATTTTAGAGGTTGGTTGGGATATGTCAAAGTACATATATTGATAAGGTACTCAAAAGGTACAATATGGAATAATATAAGAGAGGATTTTTTTTCTAGTGTCACATGGCATAAATTGTGCCAAGAAGATGCATCCAAAAATAAAGGAGGATATTTAAAGGATGAGTAGAATCCTTTATTATTTTTCAATGGTTTATATCATGTACATCTTTTTATGTACTAGGTTTTATGTTTTCTTTGATTTAATTATGGTGGGTAGATATCAATATAATCTAGTAGAGATGAATTGGCAGTAGTAAAAACTATCCTAAAGTACTTATGGTGTGCAAAGGTTATGTTACTAGTGTATAGATATGATGAAGATCTAGTCATGAGGTGATATACTAATACTTTATTAGATAAAAATCAAGATAATCTAAAATTTTAGTCATGTAATGTCTTTTTTCAGAATTGTAGGATATTGAGCTAGAGAATCTCAAAGTAGTCTATGGTTGTCGCTTCTATAGCGGAATATAAGTATGTGGAAACTTCCAAAGCAGCTAAGTAAGTATTCTAGATACATATCTTTGTATCATAAATTGGTGTTTTACCTTATAGTGAAAATCATTTTAAATTTTATTATGATAATACTACAGAAATTGAACTTTCTATTGATCCTAGGTACCACCAGAGGATAATGAATATTCATTAGAAGTTTCATCTCTTGAAGGATTTTACTCATATAGGTGAAGTAATATTTGGAAGTGAATATATAGAGGATAACATGGTATAACCCTTGACTAAATCCATATCTCATTATAATCATGATTCTCAAGTGAGATCTAGTTGGTTTAATCTTATAGCATTTAGATCTAGTGAAAGTGAGAGTATTGTGAGTGGGTTACAAAGACCCAACTCCAGTATGTACTTTGTGTTTGATAGACTTATGTTCTTCCAACATATCTTAGTTTTTATGAGTTTTCATGATTTAAAAAATCAATATTATTATTCAAATGAGTTTATATTAAGTGTTCCATATGATATTTTGTTATACGAAATTTATCATACACTGACTATAAGTGATGATCTTATACCGAGTAAAGTGTTCACTCTACAGAAAAGTATTTATTATATTATGAGGATCAAAGTGTGGAAATATTATCTTTTTTATGCTCCAAATAAAAGAACACTATGTTAAAACTCTGTCTTACTATGTAAGATATTATCTTACGAAGAGAATAATGGACTAGTTACTATATTTACAAATTCATATATTTCAGTCTGTTTTTCCTTTTCAAAATTATTTATCTTATGAATAGAATATTCATAAAATATTATATTCCTATGTATAGAAGAATTTGTGAAAGTTAAGTATCAAACTTCAGTAACATATTTATCTAATAATAAAAATTATTCTATGCATGTTGAATTTAGTTTATCTTATGTTATGAAGAAGAAAAATATTAAATGTATATCTAATAAAGTCTATAGAATTTATCTTATGAGAATAGTGTTATGAGTTGGACATCTTAAAAATAACTATATATTATATAGAATGTCATGATTACTTTCATAATCTCTTGATAAGTTTCTTCCTAATTTTAAGTGTATCATAGAAGGGATTTCATATTTAAGGAAAGATTATTTTGTATGAATTGTCTTTTTTCAGGAATAGAAATATTAGAAGAAGAAGAAGATCCCTGATATCATCCTTGTATAATATTTTTTCATATTTGGAATGAATGGATGCATTCTATTAATATCCTGTCATATCAACTTTTCAATGGATTATCAACTCGACCATTGTAATTATATTGTGTGCTTAATATTAAAATTCCAAGATCAGATATAAAAACAAGATTTATCCGCTACATGGATAAAAAGAAAAAGGATATATACATATAAGACACAGAGATATGCACATAAATACAAAAACTCTGATAATGGTAAAAACTATCTCCTACATATATACAAGATCATATACAATGCATGCGTGATGCACTTTCAAGTCAATTAGTTGAAATGTAATATCATATAGAGAAATTATTTGAATATCATCATCTTCTCTAAACATATCATCATATACTATCCTTTTCTACTTGAAACTATGTGCTGAAAATTTTCTTTAAAGTTCTTTCATATCTATTTTTTAAACTCATTTCAAGTGATTGTGTTATGTTCTTAGATATGTCTTGTAAAGGGAGAGCTTTGTTGAAAGCTCTTGTACCTTTGTAATTAGTGAAAACTAATTTTAATCAACTTAGAGTCCCTGGAAAAAGGGATGTCACAGTGAAAATCACCAAACTCATAGAGTGGAATGTTAGTAGAGTGTATTAGGGGATTTTTTTCTCCCAAACCATTATATACCTATCATGTTCAATATATTTCCATTAAGTTTTTATATTTACTATTCCTATTTTCATTAAGGGGAGGATTTGAACTCGCATACCTTAAAGAGGATAGTTTAAAGTAAATAAAATTTTAGGAACTCAATTCACCCCCACTTGAGTATTCAGAAATCCATTCTCTAAGACAACAATTAGTATTAGATCTTGTGACTCTAGAGTTCACAACTATCAAAGGGTCAATTAAAAATATATTCATTCAAATAGATTATATTACTACTAATAGAGAAGGTATGTCAATAATTATAGCTCTATATTTTAATCTAAAATTTTATGGTTATTAGAAGGCATGAATGACCATCTATTTGAAGAATACTAGCTTAAAGGTTTATCATAAAGAAGTAAAGTCCTATTAAATTACAAAGATAGAACCAGAAAATTGGGATGATAAAATAGAGGAAAATTATGATCTAAATTCCAAATATATGAAGGATATAATATGTGTACTAAGTCTATATGAGTTAATAAAGTTTCCCAGTTTCAAACATATCATTAAATGTGGATTACTATAGAAGTTTCAATTGAAGGTACAGACAATGTGAATACCCTTAGATATGATATTTCCAAACTTATGTTTGACACATTAAAAAGGCTAAGGAAAAAAGAATTAATCAGGTTAATGGAAGACTTAATGAGATAATAAAAAGTGTTTCTTATCTAGGAATACTAATTACTAAGCCTAAACAAGCATTGAAAGGTCTACGAGTTTTACCACCCAAGTGGAGTGGAATATCAACTATAATCAGATAGTCTATAGAGGTTAAGAATTTTAAAATAAAATATCTTATTAGAACTATTATAGTGTATAAAGAAAAAATGAAGACTAATCTAGAAAATATAAAATTGTTAAGAAATAAAATTATTCTTTTAAGGTCTCTATTTCTAAATATTATATTGATAACAAGGGTATAAAAATCTATAAAACATCTAAATAAGACAATTCCTAAAGAAATTTTATATCAGACGATGAAATTTCACGATTTTTCCAAAATTTTATAAAGTTCTATAACAAGGGAATAGGTTTAATAAGATCCTTTAACAAGTATAATAAGGTGAAAACTATAAATAAGTAAGATCCTGTGAGTGTAAGAAGTTAGGACATATTAATACATATTTCCCACAATTTCATGGAAATAAAAACATAGTCATAAAATTCCTCAAGAAAATTGGATATAATAAGATTTCCAAGAAAGGTATATAGGTCATGTGGAGTAATTTTAAATATTATATTGAATGCAAATCCTCAAATTTAGAAGATGGGGCTCTAAATAAAATTTCCAACATATGTTTTATGGAATATTCAGATGAGGTACATTCTTATTATTCCTCAGAACATGAGTGTGAATTAGAAAATAAAAATTTCTTATATGAATAATTAAATGAATATTATACCATGTTTGAAACTAAATAAAAAATATTAAAAAAGATAAAAATATATTTCAGGAAATCCTATAAAAAATTAATGAAGAGGATGACTTAAAAAATATATATATTTGAAAAATCAATTGGAAAAGTCTACTACATCATGTACTGAACATGTTAAAAAAAGTAATAACATACCGAAGGAGTATCAAAACATAAAATATGAAAAAAAAAATTACTAAAGGGAAAAATTATATAAAAAAATTATTTTTAAAAACCAACTTAAAAAGGGGAAATTTGGAATATGAATTCGGTGTGAAAGACCTAAATTTTATAAAAATTATTTTGTTTCTAGTTGTAAAATTAAAAACCTCTCCAAGATTATGTGTTTTCACCATGGATATATAATACATTATACTAGTACTTATAATCTAAAAAATCCTCAATTATGTGGAATTAAAAAAATATTACAGAAGGTCTACCAAAAAAAATTTAATTTTTTTTGGAAAACACAAATAGATTTGGATCCCTAAGACTTTTATAGATAACATTTTTGGACCCAAGAATATTTGGGTACCAAAAACTATTATCGTTTGATATTTAATTGTAGGGAACTAGATACATGAATATAAATTTAAAATAGTTTATGAATTATTGTTTTTTAAGACATATGAGTCAATATTTCTCAAACTTTCACTCAATTTAAAATATTGATGGAGGTTGTGTCACATTTGGTTATAATGAAAAAGAAAAATTGATGACATTGGAATAGTTTTAAATTCACAATCTATTTTCATAAGCAATGTTATTTATATTGAATGCTTAAAGAAAAACCAAATAAGTATTTCTAAACTTTGTGATGATTTTTATTCAATTTATTTTTCTAAAAATGCATGTTTAGTTTTCAAATAAAAAACTCTCAATATTAAGTCAACTAGAAGAAATAATGTAGATACATTAGATCTTTATTCATTATATAGAAAAAATGATAAAAAATTAAATTATAAAATTAATGAATTATGGATTTGGCATAGAAGTCTTGAACACTATAATGTTCACTCTTTGAAAAAAATTAAAAGGAATTTTATTTCTAATTTTTTTTTACATTAAATTGGATAAAAAGAAACTATGTAATTCATGTCAAATGGGAAAGAAACACAAGTCATATTTTGAACCATTTAAAGAGGTTGTAATATCTAGAACTCTGGATCTTATTCGTATGTATCTTTTTATACCTATGAGAACTGAAAGTCTTACTATAAAATCATTTTTTTATGTTTTGGTTCATGATTTTACAAGATTTACATGGGTTTACTTTTTGATACTTAAGAGTGAATCTTGTTCTATTTTCTTTAATTTTTGTAAACGTGTGAAAAATGAAAAGATGTAAAAATTGTGACTTTAAGAAGTGATATTGGAGGAATATTTGAGAATCACAAATTTAATTCATATTTCTCAAAACAAGGAATTAATCCTACTTTTTCTACCCCCATGGTACCTCAGAAAATGGTTTTGTTAAAAGGATGAATGGGACTTTGCAATAAATTTATAGAACAATATCATGTGAATATAACATTCCCAGTCATTTTTGGGATGAATCTATTTACACAACATGTTATGTCATCAATAGAATTATATTAAGGCCTATATTAAAAAACGTCTTATGAGTTATATAATAATATAAAACCAATGTTATGATACTTTAAAGTATTTGGATGAAATGTTTACATCATAAACACCAAGGAAAATATTGGTAAGTTTTATAAAAAAGATGGTTAAGGTATCTTCCTAGGGTATTCTACTACTTTCAAAGCTTATAGAGTTTTTTTAAAAAAGGTCAAGGACTATTGGAGAATAACATAATGTGAAGCTTGATGAAAGTGATACTTTTAATCAAAAAATGACTCAAAATAATGTGATAAGTGATTATTTCAAGGAAATTATACCAAAACCTCTATTTAACAATAATAAGGATGAAGATTTGGAACTTTATTATTTTTAACTAAATCTAGTAAGGGTTGATACTAGTAAACCAGAAAGTGTGCTACGGAGAATACCTATAATCCTTAAAGACCATCCTCTAAAAACAGTTATAGGAAGTTTAGAAGAAATAGTTATAAATAGAAGAATTATAGGAAATATAGTATAATTATCTACCTTTGTATCTCATCTAGAACCCAAAATTATAGAATAATATTTATCTAATGAAATTTGGTTTTTAGCTATAAAAAATGAGTTAAATAATATCAAGAGGAATAAAGTATGAGAATTAGTTGATAGACCCTTGGACAATCTTGTCATCAGAACAAAATGGGTATTTAGAAAAAAAACAATATGATCTTGGTGTAATGACTAGAAATAAATCTAGATTAGTTTCAAAATTTTACAATTAAGAAGAAGGAATAGATTATGAAGAGACATTTCCCATTGTAGCAAGATTACAAAAAATCATAATTCTTCTAGTATGTGCATCTTATTTTAATATCAAATTATATAAGATGGATGTTAAATCCACTTTTCTAAATGGATTTTGATTGAGTAATTCTATGTTGAACAACCTCCTGGTTTTAAAGACCCTCATATTAAAAATTATACTTTTAAAATTACCAAATTTCTATATAGAATTAAACAAGCACCAGGATCATGATGTGAGAGATTAATCTATTATTTTATTAAATGGTTTTTTAGTATGAAATTTTGATCCTACATTATTCAAAAAAAAACTTTATCCTTAGATATTTTCTTAGTAAAAATATATGTTGATGATGTTATTTTTGGGTCAAAAACTCAAAAATTATGTAATTATTTCTCAAGAATTATGAAAATGGAATTCTAAATGAGTATGATACATGAGTTGAACTATTTTTAGGATTTAAAATTTATAAAAATATTTTTTAAAATGTATTAAAACAAATAAAATAGATATTTGATTCACTTTAAAAATATGGATTTGAAAACATTAATACTTATTCAATTCCTATTAGCTCCAATATTAAACTTGATGTGGATAGGGGTGAAAAACAAGTTGAAAACAAGTTATAAAGAGGAATCATTGGAAGATTACTTTATATTATTACAAGTAGACCAGACTTCATATCTTCATTATGTCTTCATGTGAGATTTTAATCTAATGGTAAATAATCTCACTTAAATACTTCTAAAATAATTTCAAGATATTTAAAATGAACTATATCCCTTTATATTTTTTTTCAAAAAACCTCTAGTTTTAATTTAATTTCATATTCAGATACTTATTTTTTGGAATGTAGAATAGATGGTAAAAGAACCATAGGAACATTAAATTTTCTTAAAAAATATCTAGTATATTTTTCAATTAAGAAACAATAATTTCTAGCAATATCAACTGTTAAATTTGAATATATTGTAGTAAGAAATTATTATGAACAAGTGTTTTGGATGAAACACACTCTAATAGATTTTGGATTCAATTTTAATTTTGTTTCAATCAAATTTTATAAAATGATTTCTATCAATATTTCAAAAAATCCAATCAACCATTATAAAAAAAACATATTGACTTCAAACATAATTTATTAAGAGATCATTCACAAAAGGTGACATCTATCTAGAATTTTTTTTGTACAGACAGTCAATTAGAAAAAAAATTTACTAAACCATTTCTTATTGAATGATTTGATTTTATCAAATAAAATTAAGTTAATTAAATTTTACTTTATTTTATTTGAATTTTATTTAATAGAATTATTTTTTAATTGAATAAATATTTTGTTAACTTTATTTAAAATATGGTGTCACTATTAGTCACATCAAAATAGGACACATAACCTAGGTTTTTCTATGATTACTTTGTTAATTACACAACATGACACTTCAATTACCATAAAACAAAATAAAGCAAGCCAGTTATATGTGCAAAACCCATACATACCCCTGAAACTTTAACACTTTGTTATCTGAACCTCTATACCCTAACCATCCAATATTCCAAATCTTTCTTAGAATTCAAAAAAAGGAGAACTTATGGCGCTACCTCAAGAAATATCAAGCACCCAAGGATGGAAGGTAAAATTTTAATTTGAAGAGAGATATATTTTGGTTGGCTAGACGCAACTGATATGCCACTCAAAAATGTCATAAATCATTAAGGATGGGAATTTTCTTTATAAAAAACAAACTTATTTTGTTTTTGATAAATAAGTTCACGTGTTTTATGAGACCATGGTTTTTAATTTTTATGAAAATGAATATTGTATTACAACAACTGTGAACCATAAATTATTTTCAATAACTTATGTAGAAATGGTTAAAACCATTAAATATACTAATGAGTTCTAAGTAAACTTCAATACTTCCTTATCCACTATAGATAATTTGATTATACCCTAGATAATGAAGTCTATATTTGGGATAGAAATTATTTAGAAGAATCCAATCAAAGGATAAGAACCTAAAAGAAAGGTTCTTACAAATTTCATTTATTATTCCATCATACAATGCAATAGTGAGTTCAAAAAAAATTAAAGATTTTATGTTATTGTATTTTTTTATGATCGAGAAACCTATGAATATATAATGTTATGTTTTTAGATATATTTATCATGTTCATAGTAATTTAGTCAATTTTTATCTATTTGGATGAATGTTGAATCTATTTTTTCATAACATTGGTGTCTTTATGGAAGAAAATGATGATACTCATTGTCATGGATTAACTATGTTAAGTGAAAATATCTTAATAAAAAGTGTATTTAATTAGAATTATTCTTTAAACAATTTTTTTACTCTATGTTTTAAAGAATTTATTGAGGTAGATACTACTTCAACTTAGAGGGAGTCATCTCGAATGAAAATTTCCAGTGATGTTATTGTTCATTATCTTGTAGTTTTACCTATTTATATAGAAAGATAAGATAAAAGTTTTAATGTAAGGGATGTTCTTGATACTAAAACCATATTAAAAAGGATAAGAAGGGTAAGGGTGGTTTTTCAATCCAAATATAAAAATTATCCTCAAGTCAGTTCATCTCCTGTGTGTGTAATAATTTATCCAGATGTTATAACTACTTCTTTTATTAGAGAAGAATTGTACTTTTCTATCATTAATTTTGTTAATGATGGTAAAGGAAGTACCATTTAAAAATATTGTGGTGTTATACCTCTTGTTGAAGTATCCCTCCCTAGAGAGATGATTCTACAAGTTAGAATATAATCAATTTATTAATAATCTATCAGTTGATAAGAACAAGAAGATTCAATGCCGGTTGTTGCAAACAGAAGAGCCAGATTAGAATCAATAGAACTATCTCATTTGAAGTAGAGACCTAATGATAAAATCAACAAGTTGATGAAATTAAAAGTACAAAATTTTATCAAGATACATTTTTTTCTATTCATGCATAATAAAAAAATTCATAAAATCCCATTGAATAACTGGATAATTTTAATGAGAGAGCATGAGAAATCTACTCTAAATAAATGTCTAAAATATAATTGTTAAAATTTTAGTTAGTTGAGTCCAGAAGTGGGGTTATGAATCTCTCTGAGCATGAGTTCTCTAAAGATGGTGTTTACGAAGTAATGTTTTAGTTCAATTAGTTTTGGAAAATTTTTCAACAGAGAAAAATGGATAATCCATAAATCAGGAGCATGTACTCTCAAGATTAAAAGGATTGTCTCTGTAAATAGACATAATGAATTATACCATTTATTAAATGTAATGTGAGCTTCTCTCTAGGTAAATGGTTCAATATTTTCAAAAATATGTTATTATCTAAGATATATGGTCTCTTGATTTTCTACAAAGTACTATCATGTTTATTGATCAATATAAAATGGAAGTCATCTCCTTTCTAAAGGAAAAGGTACCAAAATTAAAAATATTTTAGTAAAAAAACAAAAGGATACTATTTTGGACTAAAAGGGATAGATGGATCCTTAGGAAAAAAATTCATAGTTTTAGAGAAAATGTTTGAGGATTTTCAATTTTTCATAATTAGTTCAAATCCAAAATCATTTGATGATGAAGAAGAATAAGTGGTCGATGCATTTATTGAACCACATAAGTATCAATTATCTGCAAAAGGAAAGGATTTATTTTCATTCAATCACCTTATTAGTGTGTTAGAAAAAAAATTAATTTTTGAAGAAGCTATTTATTGGTTTTTCTAATAAAATAATTTATTTGGAAATTTTTCTCAACAGGTTTAGAATGGTTTGAAAACTCTCCTAGATTACTATAAAAATGGAATGGTGACAAGAATTGATTCTTGTGTATAAAATAAATTTCAAATTCAATAGAGACAACTTCCAGGACCTTTTATTTTTAATCATCATGCATCTACCTATGAAATACTCAAGGAGATATTTGACCTTGATAAAATCTACCTAAGAAAAATATCAGGTTTGCAGAAGAAGCCTCATTACATTTACCTAAACCATCTTCTAATATATATTTTTTCTTATAAATAATTTTTATATGGAAAGGGTATAACAAGATACTCTCAACATTAAATCCACCTTGGTAAGGATCACTCAAAGTGATTGAGTAGGACTTGGAGTATCTTTAATCATGTTGGGTAATGCTTTTAGAGAGATGGTTGATGCTCCTCTTCCAACATCTTCTTCACCCTTTGGCTAGCCATTATCATTCAAAAAAACCCTCAGAAAATTTACTCCATGCCGAAGGACTAGAATACTCTCACACATTACATGTTTTGTCGAATGTGAGTTTAAAAAACATTTCAATGGTGTTTCAAAAAAAATATTTGAGTGCATGTATGCTTATATTGAGTGCATTGTTTTAATTCATTTCTTTATTTTGTAGTATTAATGTTTTTAGTGAATGTTTTTATCTATATTTTTAATAGTTCTCTACCTTATTCTTATCATTCATTCATAATTATTATTTTATTTTTCTTTAATATTTATTTATTTTATTTAATGATTTTTTCTCCTCAGTATTTTTGTTAATATAACCTTGTGGAAAATTTTGTTCTCATTCAGTAATACTAACCATTTACACTGGTTCCTGTGCAATATTGATCCTATTATTTTTCTTTATTCTACTTATTTTTTATGTCACAAAAAGGTAGAGAAGAAAAATTATAATATAAGATAAAAAATGGGAGAGTAAAAAGGATAATAAAAAATTAAAAAACTATTTTAAAGTTTCTTTTTGTAAATTATTTTTTATTATTCAATGGGATTTTTTATCATAAAAAAGGTAGAGACTGTTGGATATAATTATGTTTCTATAACATATCTTAGTTTTTTAAGAGTTTTTATGATTCAAAAAATCCCTATTTTTATTATAATGAGTTTATCTTAAGTGTTTTAGATGATATCTTTTTATAAAAAATTTATCATATGTTTAATATAAGTGATTATCTCATGCCAAGTAAAGTGTTCAATTTATGAAAAAGTATTTTTTATCTTATGAGAATCAAAGTGTTGAAATATTATCTTTCATCATATTAGAATAATAGAAATCCATGTTAAAAGTTTATCTTACTATGAAAGATATTATATTACGAAGAGAATGGATTAGCTACCACATTTACAAAGTTAGATATTTTAGTATGTTTTTAACTATAAAAATTCTTTATCTTATAAAAATGGTATTCATAAAATATTATATTTTTAGGGCTAGAAGAAGTTGTAAAAGTTAAGTATCACACTTCAGTAACATACTTATCTTATGAAGAAAATTATTCTATACAAGTTGAATTTATTTTAACTTATACTCTGAAGAAGAAAAAGATATTTTTTATCTTTCTAATTCTCTTTGGAATTTATCTTATAATAATATTGATATTAGTTGGATATTTTATGAAGAACTATATGTTATATATAATTTCATGATTTATTTTATAATCTCTTGATAAGTTGCTTCTTTCTTTTAAGCATATTAAAGAAGGGATTGTCTAAAGATTGATCTATATGAAATTTAATTGTTTCAAGAATGGAAAGATTTTAAGAATAAGAACTTTGACATCATAATTGAAGGTGATTTTTCTTTATTTTAAAATAATAGACGCATTACATTAATAGCCCATCGTATCAAATTTTCAATAGATTATCAACTCGACTATTATGATTATCTAATTTGATTTAGTTTGAAATTCAAATAAAAGATATAAAAGGAAGAGTTATCTACTACATGGATAAGATTATATAGGATATATACATAAAAGGAATAGAGATATATATGTACATACAAAATTTCTAATAATAGTAAAAAATAATTCTTGTACATAGACAAGATCATATAAAAAACACACATGTTTCAATTTCAAGTATATCCATTTTAATTGGATATTATCCAAAGCTTATCTTTGAAGATCGTCATTTTATTTCAACATATCTTCATCTACTATTAGTTGTTACTTTCAATTGGGTGCTACAGGATTTCTTTAAAGTTTATTTAAGTCTATTTTGTTTACACCCATTGTGAGTCTATGTGTTAAGGTTGTGGAAAGATATTATAATGGGATAGAGTTTTTGTAATCTATTATACCTTTTTAATTATTTAAAACTACTTGTACTTAGCTGGGATCCCCTAGAAGAAGTTTTTCATTGTAAAAATCACTAAACTCATAAAGTAGAGTGTTGGTGGAGTGCACTAGGGGATTTATATTCCCAAAAAAACTATAAAACTCTCTTGTTCAATATTTCCATTGAGATTTTATATTTTCTCTATCTATATTCATTAAGGGGAGTATTTTATCTTACATACCTTGAAGAGGGTGGTTTAATGTAATTAGAATTTTAAGAAATCAATTCACCCCCCCCCCACCCACCTCTTGAGTTTTCAGCTAGCCATTATCTAGGATAACACTTTGATTACCACTACATTCGTATAGTTTTTTTATAAATGTGTTTCTTCTACTGTTATAGTAAAGTATCTTTTTATGTACCATTTGTATGATAATCAACTTATATTTCATGTTGTATCAAAATGTTATAGCAGTTCACAACTATAATGAGAACCTCTAGATACTATGATAGTAATTTTAAACACATGTCTTATGGTTTAGATACATCATACTGGTAGGACATAGATGATGTCTAAATATTAGGTTTAGGTTATCATAATCCTTGATACTCAGTCTCATGAATTTCACACTTGGTGATCTTGAATAGAGGATATCCTTGGGACTACACGCCCATAGGAATAACACATGTTTAGGGGTCAATGATTGTTTCTATATTAGAGCATGTATATTGGTATACTAACTTTAGATCATTATTAATGTGCAATATTTTGTTACATATATAATGAAATATGAAGACCATGTCATTGATGTTATTCTGAGGTATCTTGTTTTGGGTGTATCATTGGTGGTATGGCATTGGTTGAGTGATCAAGATATGATTTTTCACTTCTGAATGGAAGAGATATCTTAGGCCTAGTTGATCAGGATGGTAGTACCATTATAAAATTCATGGAAATGGTGATTAAAGGAAATTCCATCTAGTAAGTTCAATGAATAAATAAATTAAGAAATTATGATGAAATAGATTATTCATCCTACTTTATAATATGTCACAAGATAAAGATATAATATTATATGGTGCATGTTCATAGGAGGTTTTCATAATTATGGAATTATTTATCTCCTTAGGGGCCTTGATGGGTTACTATACTCTACTCCTGGTCTATGAATTACACTCACTTATATCATTATAAGGTCTTATAGGGTCACACACTAAGTGTGTCCACAAGTTCTGACTATTTAGATGAATTTGAGTTTTTGAAGAAGTGGGCCCCACATGTGGGGGTTGGTAAATTTCTAAGTGTGAATGTTTGTAAGTAAAATAATTCAATTATATTATTAAATTTTAGAATAATAATTATGGAATTTATTTATCAAAGTATTCACAAGTTATTTAAGGATAAAAGTAAAGATGATAAAATTTAATTTTTTGAACATAACACTTTCAAGGTTTTATAAATTATTATGGGACATTACAAGATGATTAAATGGTTCATGTTTTATCATGTAACAAGTTAATAATGTCATATAATAGTGATAAAATATGTATAATGCTTATGACTAGTTAACTAATTTGTAAGTGCAGTTTTGGGGTGTTTTTGTAGGTTATGTTTCTGTTGGGACCAAAATTAAATTTATAGAAACTTAAACCCTAATATAAATAGATAATTTAATTCAAAAATTTGGTTTCTAGAAACTTCCAATAATTTGAGTTCTCTACCCTCCTCTCTATCAAGTTTTAGATAGAGAAACTGTAGGAAGAACAAGCTTTGATCGATTTCCTCTCTCGAATCGATAACTCGTTCTTCACATGATCAAAGGAACATTGTAAAGCACTTAACTTTCCTATGATAACATGAAATTATTGATGAAAATGATTTAAGAGTTTTGTTGTACATTTTGATGATCTAGAGGACATCTATCTTAGAACTATCAGGTTAAGACACACTGATGGTGAGAAAATCATATTGGTATTTTTCAAATAAACAAGGTAATGTTTATAGTTTTGTTCAATTTTGTTCTTCATGATTAAATTTAATTTCATATGATCCATAAGAAATTTGATCAAGGGATATTGAGTATTTATTGTTTTTAATATTTTGAACCCAACATTTTAAAATACTTATTTTACATGCTTTCTTAGAGCCCTAGGTTTCTTTTAATACAAAATCACATAGACTAAGAACCACCACCGATACCAATTTATCATGAACCAACCTAGATCATCCCAAAATAGGACACCCAATCTGGTCCTTGGAAAGATACAAAGGGAGTTCCAAATCCCCATATCTTGGTTACAGGTGTATGGTATTTTAAGAATCACATTTAGGAATGATTTCTAGCATGGGGACATAAATACTATGATTTGTCAAGAATAATGGAAAAAAATACATAACATAACATATATATAAGAAAATATGAATAAGTATGCAGTATAAAAAATAAATCCAAATATAAAGTAAGAAAATAAAAAACTTCCATAGTGGAAATACAAGTACTGATCTAGGGGAAAAATAGAAAGACAAAATATTATAACACATCTCCATAAAACATGTGGTTCATCATCCCACCATGCCACCACTATAACTCAAACTCTGCTAGCACAAGAATCCCCCACTTTAAAGAAGTTAATTTCCCTTTCTTGCATCATTTATATCAATATCTATATACAACCATTTATTGTATTTAGGATGTGATCTCAAAATCCTAGTATGGTCCCACCAAGTGTTTCATAAGCATACTTAATTAAGTAAATCAATTATTCTCAATTTAAAGGAATAAAATAGTTGGATTTTATATTTTTATAATATTGTATAAAATATAAATAATATCCAGTTTGAAACATTTTTAAAAGAAATTAATGGGAGTGTATTAACATATTTTAAAACATAACATGGGAATAAACTATTCCATAACAGTCTGAAAAGAACATATAAAATTTTGAAAAGAACATATTTATAAACCAATTTTCGAATTTTAATAAATTTATAATGATGATAATAATAAAAATATAACACCATGTTAAGGGTTCCTAAGGTATATCTGGTCAAGGCTGACTAGGATCCTTACACCTCAAATGATCAAGGAAAAATAACCAAGTACATACTCATAATCCCAAGAACTCAGGCCTAGGGATTAGAGATCAACATCACGTGTCTTATTTCCATACCAATGTTTAGTTAGTGTTATTTTATATATCCAATGGTTTTGAGATTAACCATACTTAGTCATTATTTTCTAATACTACCCATATAATACCTAGGATCCCATGGGATATCCACCACTCACGGTGGCACCATTTTCAAAATTAATATCATTTAAAAAGGTTCATTTTATCAATAAAAATCCATATTTATCAAATCAATACAAATAGCCCCAAACCCAGTCATAAACATGCCTATAAATAATTTTTAGAATTTATTCATTTTCAAATTTCAAAACATTTTCAATAAATCAAAAACATTCCTTAAAACAATTTAAAACTTGTTTCAAAAACAAGAAAATAAGAAAGATTAAAATGATAAATCCTTTTTATGAAACTTCCTACCATAGACAACTGAAACTAACAACAACCAAATATAACCCACAAGTCTATGGGTTGGGACACTCTTAAGATATGAAAGAAATCCCTAATCCATAAATCCCCATAAATTAATTCATATCCAACAAAACATAGGCTACCATAGCCTTTGGGAAAAGTGAAATCCTAATAAATAAGGATGAAATATCAATGAAAGATGAAGAAAAAAATTTACCATGATAATACTTGAAAGTTTATTGTAAACTCCCACCAAAATCACTCCCAAGATAGATGGAGGGAGGAGTCTATATGAGATAGAGATTATTGGTCTTGAGAATTCCAAAACATAGGAAACAATAGGGTTGTGTTGAATCAAGGGAAAACTAAGAAACTATTATTTTTAAAGTTTTATTAGTGGTTTCTTGGTGTAAACACATATTAATAATGTGAATTTGTCCCACCCTAACTAGTTTAAGGCCTGAAATGGTGGTTCATACCATGATACACTAGTTATGAAAATCGATCTCTCCACCATGATAATTCATGACTATTCTTCATGTGATTTATTCATTCATGTTGTGAATGTATATAGTAGTATCATTGATATACACACACATGTCATTTAATTCATGCAGGTTGTGGTTAGATTAGAATTATTTTTCAAAAACTACACTTTCTACTAGTGCGTAGTATAGTGGTGTTTCGGGGTTAGTCCCATAAGGATCTATGGATTGGATGGTTGAAAAAAATCATAGAACCCTTTGGGGTAAGAGTCCTCTCAAGATGGTCGAGTATGGGAATAACTAAATATAATATTTTTATGGAAAATATTAGCTATAAGGAAGGGATCATGATTAATTTCAAGGTTCAGGAGAAAGGATGATCTTTAATTCTAACTTGGTATGGTCCTATGGTCTAGGATGTGAATAAAGTATAGGTCACTAGTTGGATATGGTCAATCCAACTTGATCTATCCAAGGGAAAACTATTCCTTGGTCTATAGATAGCTGCAAATTGGATGAATTTTCCCTGGATTCAAAATCATAAAGCATCATAGGCTAATGTTCATTGCCTAGTTTACTCTATGAGATCAAGTTCATTCGTTCAAATTTCCTATGGTCAAGTTCTTTTAAAATAATTGGATTTATAGTTATCATTTAACCTTCTTTTTAAACCTTGAGATTACCAAATTGACAATTAAATATTAAATAGATTCAATCACCCCTACTCTCGATACCTACCCTATGAATTTTATCTACTCAGGGTATAATAGATCACAACTAGATAATAAATTTCAAATATAGTTAACATTCTGATAGATATTGGGATTAAATAATTGACAAAAATGAAATAATGATGTTTAAATAGATTAACAAACATGTAATTGATAATAAGAAATATGATCTTTGAAACAATCACAATTCCAATGAAATACTAACTTGAAATAAGAATAAGAACAAGTGCCATATGATTTTTACGTTAATTGATGATCGAGATGAAGAACGCATGTACCACGGTGTTGGTGATGAAAAAATATTGTAGAAAACTTAAAAAATGATGATTAGGGATTTTTTAATTGTAAAACAATGAATAAACATGATGTAGATTGAGTTTTTGGAGAAATAGAGGAAGAGAATTGAGAGAAAAACAAGAGAGAAATGAGAGAAGTCCAAAGTCTTTCACACCCCTTCTTTCTGCAATGTGCCTCCTGTAGGTAATTAATTGGGATATTATGTAACATGTAATATTGTTTCATTTTGTGTAATTTAAATTTGAGTTTTCCTCTGTGGTTTTTGAATCTGCTCAAATCTTGCATGAATCTCATCTATAGATTTGGAACTTTGACTCATTTCATGATGTGTATCTGGGACTCACAATATATATCTTACTATGGGACTTATCTTGAAAGCCAAAATTGAATTAAATGGTTATAGGACGTGTATTGGTGAATCATGTCATGTAATGACTTCATGTATGGAAATTATTTCATGAATTTTCCTTATGCTGTGAAAATTGTGTACACATCGTGTAATGGAGTTTCATGATGTTTAATGGCTATTTTTGTCAGTTTTTATATCTTTTCCTTTGGAACCTTGAAAACAAAATTCCTATAGTAAACAACACATAACTAGTGAATTATCAAGAAAAAACATGTATAATCCCTAACAAAATGATAAAAAAATGTATATATGATTTCAGCTTCTCAAATTCCTCTACACTTGATAAATTTCTTGTCCTCAAGAAAAAAATATCAATAGGGATTTCAAAGGATAAGCAATTTTTAAAATAGGAAAATTTCATTAAAACCAGGTAAATAAAACTAAGTGTAAGCAGCAAAAGCCAGTCTCTAGAATCATCCTTACATAGAAAATTAGTCATGCCTCATAGCTCAGTTCTTTAAAAATGTTCTTGATTGTTTAATTAAAATTTCATAACTATTCCTTGAAATCTATACCCATTTTCAATTTACCTCACAATAAATGTTCTCTCATCACTCAAGGTAAAATGAAACTAAACTTATGCTCATACCCTAATTACATGTCCCTAACCATAGGATTTCACTAGTTCTATCATCTTCACTTCATAAATAAACATACAAAATCAATCATGAGGGCGATAGAAATTAGGTTCAAATGACTCTGATATTGTGGTCAGGTGGGTGAATATTGAAAAAAAGTACAAAAAAGAGGTTAGTCTATGAAGTATAATGCATGAATGTCATGAAAAGTGAAGTGAAATGACTCATCCATAGCTAATGAAGTCCATACTCCTAGAGGATCATGTTGGATCTATGAATGTATCAAGTAAGTGAAAAAGGTATCATGTTCCCCTTTTTTATTTTTGCATTTTTATTTTTTGAAAGTCATGTCTAGGCCAGAACTCACATCCATCCCCAAACCACATATGAACTTTTACGGTATTCATCGGTCTAGAAATAGTTATTTTTTATCTTCCTAATACACAACCCAAATCTCTTTTTTTATATTTTTCTAAGAAATAGGATAGATGTAAAATTTCAAAAAGTATTCATGGATCATAGTAAAATAGTCTAGTGAGCACCATAATACATCTCCTCATTAAAATCATCCCATGTTTGCTGGCTGGAAAAATCCCCCACACTTGTTCAAAGTGAATTCTTTCATTATACATATAGTATGGTAGAAAGGGATAATCATCTTGTAATAACTACATCCTATAAGTTCATTCGTTGAAACTATGGGCTTAGTAACAAAATATGTAAGGTGGATATCATGAAAAAGTATCTCAACAAAGATTGACTCAATCATTTTAAAATTGTATTTGTTCAGTCATAGCCTCAATAAGATCTCAATGAAATTTTTGATAGGTTTTCATGTCCTAGGTGTCACTCAAGAAATATGCTCAGAAAAAAAATATATTAAATTATAGGCCGAAAATCCTCTCAGTAATGGGAGTAAAATATAGAAAACTTGAAATCTCTAAGGGTAAAAAACTATGTATTATGTTAATTAAAAGTAATTTCAAAATTTTTGAATTTCAATTAAATTAAAAAAACTCATAAATCAATATAAAAATATAAATAGGGGAAAAACATAGATTTACAACAATTTCCAACATAAATTTTTCTTTTATATAAAATGGTCTATTGAGTTCCAATTTTAAAGAATGCCTCCAAGTGAAAAATGTCTCCAAGATGAATGAGAACAGGAAAAAATTCAAGTTTATCAAAAGGAAAACTCAAGAAAAACTCCCCCACGCTTAGAATGAGATAGTGTCCACATAATCCATGGATGTACTGTGAGAGGGTTATAGAAGATAAATCTCAAATTATTGAAATATGAATTAAAAATGAATTGTTAAGGAATAAAGAGAACCCTAAAAAAGAGTGGTATGTTATGGTAAAAGTTGAGTTGTCTTGATTATGGAATTGGGATACCTAAATAATTGGTGGTAAATAAAAAACATGCACTAGATGAAACATTATTCCACAGGGTTTAAGTATTGAACAAGTAGTAAAACAATAGGTTCACACATTGAATAGTAATGAAATATATGTGATATAAATGTTGGTATGTGTGTACAATAAGGTTCAAAGTGACTCATGGGAAAAAGGAAAAAACTATAAAATAAATACATAGGATAATAGGATGGTTACAAAAAAATGATAAATTATACGAAATATGGGTTTCCTCGCATAATGTGATAACTATGATGTCATCATCCAGATAGATGGACCAAAGTATCAAGCAGTATCATCCATTGGGTCAATCTCTCCTTTGTCTTCTACAGTTACTTGTGGAAGTTTCCTCTAGCTATCAAGGTTATTTGGGATTATTGATCACCTCGGGAGCATACCTATCACATATCTAGTGTGGAAGGAAAGGTATATGTGCTCGTAGGGGTGGATGTTGAGCATAAATATCAAGTGATAACTCATGAAGCTGACACTCGACCTCAGATAGGTGTTGAGTCACTCATTCAACAAGGATATATGGTGGTATAGGTGCATTGATAATCATAGAAGAAACAAAGTAGATAGACATGGTTAATATAAAAGTGTAAATATTTGAAAAATATGCCAAGTAAAATGGATAAAAATCAGTATCCCATATATGTAAAGTGTAGTGATAGAATCATGAAATGATATAAAATTATTACAAAAATGAGCATCATCCTAGAAGCATAAAAAATTTAGGGAGGGGACATGGGTACACTATGAAAAATCAATGTCAGTAATGACATCATCGTCAGTCCGCTCCTAAATAAAGTGTGGTTACAACTGCCCTGCATGATCAATAAATGTAAGGGATGAGGGGGTTGGATGGTCAGCTACTAATAATGGCACCATGGTGATGGAGGCTATCTAAAGTTGGGTGGTGGGTAGGTATTGATCTATAGTCTAATAATGGCACCATGGAACTGGAGGCATCATGTATTCTCCATTTGGAGTCTAATATTTTGTCTTCAGATCTGAATGCCTCCAAAAAAAAACAGCTTATCCCTCCTTTTATAGGATTCATATGGGCTCTGGAATTAATTAATTCCACAAATTAATGGTCCAATGTTGATCTGAGGTGGGTTCCACATCAACAGTTTTCCAAAAAATGAATATTTGGTGAATCTTGGTCAAAAATTCTCGTCTGGGAATTTACACCACATGTCACTGAGTTACACCACTTGAAAATTTCTAGGATGCTTTTAATTTCTTCTTTTCATGTCCTTATTTTCACCACATGCACTCCTATATGTTGTGTAATGATTAAATTATTTTCAATTCCATTTTTCCCTGGAAGCCTCATTTTTCCTTGGTTCTTCAGTTTTATGCCTCGGAAGTGCTCCATAATCATCCTTAAAAATACAGTGTTGCATTCATTTATTTTCAACTTTTCTCCCCTTTTCAAAAGTTTATTTGTATCTTTCCATAAAATATAAAACAATTAAAATCATTCATAAATTGGAAATTTATATCATTTAAATATAGAAATTAATGCTTTAAAATATTATAAAATATATTTATTAAATATAGCTATCAAATTCCCCCACACTTGAATTCATACTTGTTCTCAAGGATGGGATCTCAACATACTACAAAGGTTGTTCACCTTACCATGCTTCAAATCCAATTTCAATAAAAGTAATTTCTCAAATGTGAAATTAAATATTTAAACATCAATGGATGAAAAATTATCAATGAATCACTTTTCAAAGAATACAAATCAACCATGTGTTTTACATTCCATATTTTGAAATAGAAAAGCCTTTTAAATAGCCCATTTTCATTTTTAAATCCATTATTAATATGCATTCCATTTACAATTTACCTCACTTTTAATTTCTCTACACATCATCAGGGTACAAATGAATAGATTACTGCACATACCTCATGAATATTTCACTTACCATAGTCTTGGAAGGCATCTAACATCTCCACCATATAAAGAAAAAACCAAAAATAATCATGAGGATTTCACCATTTAGGATCAAATGACTCTGAGGCTTAGGGCAGGTAGGTAAATGATATAAATCAAGTAAGGATAAAAAAGAAGGTACAACTCTAAATTGCAATGCATGATAATCAAAAAAAGCTCAATGAAATTCTCATTTTCCTCCAGTACCTCAGAGCAGGCTCATAAAGGAATGAAATGTAATAAACGAAACACCCTCTTTTTTTTATTTTTTTTATTTTATTTTATTTTCTAAAATCTATGCTTGGGAAAATTCGCACATCCATGACCCAACCCCTAATGATCTCCTCATGACACTATTTTTAATAGTTATAACATGATCACCGGTCAAGTAAATGGTTATTTTTGAATTTCCTTAGAAACAACCCTTTTTATTTTTATTTTTATTTTTATTTTTTTTATGAGGATGTGAGAGATATAAAATGAATGTACCTTCCTCAAATCTATGAAATCTACCCCACACTTATTCATTAAACATTTCTATACCATCCACAATTCTTTGTTTCCCTCACTCTTATATTTGATAATCATGAAAAATATTTAGAGGAAGGCAGGAAAGGATAATATGGGCTTGTAACACAACACATTTCCTAAAAAGACTATTCATGGATTCAACGAGCTTAAAAAAGAATAATTCAAGGTGGGTATCATGATAAGGGCTAATAAAAAGAATGTCATAATCATTTTTAAAGTCATAATTTTCAATCATATATTCAGTAAGATGCAAACTAATTTCTAGAAGAAATCATGACCAAGTTTCTAAATAAATATAATATAGAAATAATGGGAAATATTGTCTTAATGGATGTCTTGGGAATGAGATTAATGGTTGGGAAATCATTCATGGAAATGCATACGAATAATTAATTCAATTAATTCAAATATCATAAATTCGAAACATGTCCAAATCTCAAAAAAATAATTTTCAGTGATCATATTTCTCCTCAAATCATGATTTTTTCAAATCCTATTCCACATGATTATCTATACTAATTTTTTACCCTTTTTTCTCATATAAATTTATTTTAAAAGAAATTTAAATTTCATGGAATGGTAATTATCCTAAGTACTTTATGTCTCCTAGTTCAGTTGAGTAAAGAAAAAAAATAAAATGTGGGGCAAGAAATTGGAATTTAAAGATATAATTAAAACATTTAAAATGTGGGGAATATAGTAGAAAAATAAATAATTGAAACTCTTACTCCCATTGAAATTTTTTCTTCAATCGTGTTTGTGCCAATTCTGGCTACTACAGATTCACAACATTTAAATGCCTTTCATGATGTGTAATGTTGCTGCAACCTCTTTTTTGGTTCCTACTAATTACTACTATTTTGGGTCTTGATGGTCCTGCAAGTTAAAAATAAACAAGTGAAATCACGGGCCATTATCACTGAATGTTAAAATATTTAGAGTTAGATCATGTGTGCCTCTGAAAATAGGAAATAAATAAAGTAAAAAAAATTGGGTTGCCTCCCGAAATTACTTTTTTTACCATAATTGGCTCGACCTTTCCTTCTTAATATTCAGATCACATGTTGGATGGTTGAAAATTTTGTAACTATTCAGGGTCTATAAATAGTCTCAGTTATGTCATATAAATATCGGTCGGCCCTTGTCCTTCTTCTCTGAATATCTGTATTCTCTCTGATGGTAGTACATTCTTGATCTACATTGGACTGACCCACCATTTCTTCCTCAATCCTAATGAACTAAATGGAAGTTCATGTACCATCCATACCATTTGTCCTTTATCAAATGTAGTGGAGTCAACCACTCCTCTGGTGTCATATATCTTGGTCTTCATCTTCTCTTTCTTCTTTAGTTAAGCATCCCCTTGCACAACTGCATCTAACTCATGTACCTATTCAATTTCAACAACATCCTAAACTTCATCTATTTCTCCTTCTCTAAGATCATTAGACTCTTTCACATTATAGTTAATTATTTCCTAGTGGATGATGAAACTTACTTGATCACTAAAAACTCTCATACAAATTTCTCCACTTTGAACATCAATCAGTGAACACCCTATGGAAAAAAATGGCCTTCCTAGAATGAGTGGATTTCACTCCACTTTCATGTCCAATGCTAGGAAGTTTATAGGAAAGATGAACTTGTCAAATTTGATCATGATATCTTCAATGACTAATCTTGGGTATTTCACTGTTGAATTAGCTAATTGAAGAAGTACTTTAATTGGATTTAGTCTATATAGTACCAAACTCTTGCAAGTTTTTTACAAAATTATATTAAATTTTACACCTAAGTCACAAAAATCTTTCCCAAATTTGTTATCTTTAATAAATATAAGAATTGAAAATCATCCTTGATCTCTTTTCTTCTTAGGTAGGTCCTTTTATACCACTTTTAAACACTCCTGTAGGATTGGAATGGTGCCAATATCTTCCATATTCTTCATTTCAGTTAACAGATCTTTCATAAATTTTTCATATGTCAGCATGTTCATGGGAACCTCTGGAGAATGTATATTAACATGAAATAATTCCAAAAATTTGGCATCCTATAGGGTTTCGTTAATTCCTATGGGGATATACAAAATTAATAATTTATAAAAGTCAGAAAACATAATTGAAAATGTAGTACTTGGTAATTCTGAGTGTTAAACCCACATGCATGATTTGTATGTTCTAAATTAATTAAAGAAACTAAAATTGAAATTGATTGATTCTTCTGAAAGAAAAACAAATAGTAGGAAGGATTGTGTTGATTATCAATAGAGAGGCATGATAGGTTCAATTATTTTCAGGTTCATGCACTAGTGATTTGATTGATAATGTATTTATTCATTTTTTTAATTAGGCCATTGAGGATCCTTGGTCTGGGTATCCTTCCCTAAAAATGTTATTGCACTGTTGGAATGGTCATCTACTAGGTGAAAATACAAAACTAGGTGAACCAAATCCCTATTTAAACATAACTAAATTAGATTTCATAATGGTCATAAAAAATAGAGAAATAAATTGGTAAAATAAAATAAAAAATTTCATAATGCATCAATGGTCAAGTAATACAATAAGAAGATGAATTGGAATTGATAAACGGTGTTGCAGAAATCCAAAACAAGAATAATAAATAGAAACAATCTCTAACATCACTTCCTCTTACAATCACATCACTTGACAAAAATAAATCTAATCTCTCATGCTAGGAATGATGAGAATGAGAAGCATGGGTACCCAAATAATAATGGAGGTGAAGAACAACAACTAAATAGGGATTTACGGTGTCACTATGTGTTCTGCATTCGGTCGTCGATGTTGCTTGAACTCCTCATGTCCCAGACGTCCTCTATGCAGTGGGTTAGGGGTGAATCTAAAAGGAACTTTAATATTGCGCAACTAACAACCCTAAAGAAGGAATGTCCATTTTTTGACTTTATGGGAAATCCAGTTTAAATGTGGTATCAAGAAAAACTTGATTTGGTGAAACCCTTAATTACTAGACCAAGGGAAATAAAGTATTTTCATGTTAAGGAGGATATATCATGAAAATTTCATCTTCCTCATCTCAACTTTGACATCAATCATGAATTTATCAACCTTTTTTATTAAATCCAATTTCACTCAAACCTTGAAATTTCAAAACCCTGATGTGCTTTTCAAAATATGATCTCATCAAATCAATATACTTTGCCCTCATCTTTTTTTTCTCAAAAATATAATCAAAACCCATATTTCTCACCTCTTTCTTAAAATTAAAAAAATTAAATCTTTTTAAAACCTAATAAAACAAATAGGTCTTCTCTATTAATCGACCTCATACAATCCTAAAAATACATTTTAATTAATCGAGTAACATATTTTGATTTTTATAAATTTTGTTTTTTCATAGACCCATAAGGAATTAACGCCCTCTAGACCTATCAAACTAGAATTGTTTATGGGGATATATTTTTTTTTGTTTCTAAGTTTTTAATTTTAATTTTAATTTTGTTTTATATTTCAATTCCACTTTCTTTTTTGGGTATTTTGTGCTGCAATTATTAGATTAAAATCATTCATGAACAAATAGAACACTCGGTCAAAGGGTAAATACATCATCGATTCAACATAAAATTATGAACCAATCCTGGAGATTGAAGTCACTGAAACCATTTCTGGTGCATAAAAAAACCAACCAACCAGGGATATTCAAAGAGATCGGGGATTGAATATGCTTTCAGACTATGAGAAACCCTCAAACACTAGATTGTTACCAAGAATCCTACCCCCCCCCCATTGTACCAAATCACTTCGAGATCAAGCATGAAATATTTTCAATGATATGAAACAACGTGAAATTCACAGGACTTCTACATGAATATATGAACAAACATATGGGAGACTTTCTCAAGTTCTACAACACATTCAAATTCCATTATGTTTCAAGTGATGTGGTAAGACTCTGTCTTTTCCAATTTTCATTACGTGAGTGATCTTGATATTTGATTCAAAGCTTATCAGTGCATTCCATCATGACATGGGGAAATCCATCATGAAACATCCTCACCCTCTTATTTTTGCCTTCTAAATCAATGGATATATGGGTAAATATTCTAAATTTTTTTCAATTTGAATATAGATCATTATATTCTGCATGGGAATGTTTTAAATATATGATTAGAAAATTCCCCCATTAGGAAACAGAGCTTTGGATATTAATCCAAACATTCTATAAAGGTTTTTCATAAGGAAACAGTTTAATTCTTGATGTTTCAGCTGGAGGATCATTAATGAAGAAGTATCTTAAAGTAAGGTACAACTTGATGGTTGAAATAGTAAGCAATAGTTTCCAGTGTCAAGGAAAAGGGACACAATAAAAAAGTGTTCACATAGTCAACAATAATGACTAGATGGAGGCACACTTGGAGTCATTAACAAATAAGATGAACATCATGATGGGAAAACAACCAAACCCACAAGGTATGCACATAGAATATGAAAATTATTCTGATTATAATCATGGTAATCAATTTTATGGTTGGATACCACAACAAAAATAAGTTAAAGGACTTAAACAAACACCACAAGCATAACAAAAACAAGCACCTAAAGGGTCCACACTAACGAGTAAGGCCCATACAATGGAAGAGACACTAGAAACATTCATAACCACTTCTAGGGTTGTATTCAAAGAAATAAAATAGAAATCATCAAACCAAAAAAAGAATTAAGAATCTAGAGCATCAAGTTGGCTAAATTGTTAATCATCTTAGAGAGAGACCCAAAGGAACACTTCCACCATGCCCTGAAATATTCCCACATTAAGATTTGAAATTTATACTACTTAGAAGTGGGAATAAAACAAAATAAAGTGGTATATAATTTTTGGGAAAACCACCAGTGGAAGAAATAGAATAGGAAGCTAAAAGTAACAAGTAACAATTATCTAAAGAATAAGAAGAACCACCTCAGTACAATCTAAGATTACCTTCTCCAAAATTAATGGTGAAAGAAAAGAAAAACATTTAGAAAGGTATGTTTTTGGAACACTTTAAAAAATTTCCTATTAATATACCTTTTGTAGAGGCTATCACGAACATGTTGGATCATGGAAAATTCATAAAAGAGATGGTAACCAATAAGAAGAAGCTGGAAGAGATTGTCACTATTCCACTCAAATGAGAGTGTTCAGCTGTAGTATCAAAAGACCAAAATAAGAAGAAAAGTAATATAGGTAAATTTTCAATTACCATATTTATTAGAGCCTAAAAATGTCAAAATTTATTGAGTGACTTAGGTGTGAGTGTCAATATCATGTCATATACAAGATTAAAGAGTTTGTTACTAGAAGTCCTAAAGTTCGTAAGAGTTTCAGTCCAATTAGAAGATTCAATAGAGAAGAATCTTTGCTGACTCATCAAGGATATCCCAATTAGATTCAACAAATTATACTTCCCCATAGACTTCATAGTTATGGACATGGAAGAGGATTAAAATCCACTTATTCTTAAAAGACCATTTTTATCCACTAGGTGTGCGCTGATCAATGTTCAAAGTTGAGAAATTTCTCTGAGAGTTGGAAGTGATCAAGTAAGTTTCAATATCCAACAAGAAATGAAGAATTACGATTTTCAAGAGAAAAATGAGTTTGGAGAAGAAAATACAACTGAATCTAAGGATGTTACAGAAATTTAATAGGTGCATGGGTTTGATGTTATTGTGAAAGAGGATTCCCAATTGAATAAGGAAGCGAATATAAAGACCAAGACCGTAGATAGCAAGGGAGAGATCAGATCAACTATATTTGAGGAAGGACAGTAGGTATGGGTGGTACATTAACTTCCATTTAGTTCATCAAGATTAAGGAATAAATGGTGGGTATGTCCAATGGAGATCAATCAAGTACTACCACCCCAAAGAATTAAGTTGTTCAGAGAAGAAGGATAAAGGTGACCTACATAGATAGGAAAAAACTGAGACCATTTATGGACCCCAAAGAGGTAAAAAAAATTCAATCATCTATCTCATGAGATGAAGATAAAGGAGTTAAGGTTAAGCCATCAAAAGTAAACAAAATTGATTTTAGGTGGAAACCTGACTATTTTGTTTTCATTTATTTATTTTATGTTTTTAGGATCACATGCTATCACACTAAATATTTAAAAATTCATTGATAATGGAATGATCTTTAACTTGTTTATTTTTAATTTCAAGGACCATGAATATCCAAGATAGTATAAAGTAGCAAGATTCAAAATAAGAGGCTACAGAAAAATTACACATCATGAATGTAATTTACACGTCGTGAAAAGGTGTAGGTAGAACCTATAAAGACATGTTTGAAGAAAAAAAATTCATGCTATTTAAGAGTTTCAATTATATATTTTTCAACTAAATTTCCCACATTTAATTGATTAGAAGTTTTACTACCAATTTCATGCCCCAAACTTGATTATTTATTCAATCAGCTGAACTGGGAGATATAAATTGCTTTGGATAATTACCATGCCATGAAATTAAAATTTCTTTGTCAATAATATTGAATGAGAAAAATGGGGAAAATAATTAGTAGAGATAATCATGTGGATTATGATTTGAAAAATCATGATTTAGGGGGAATGTTAAATATCGTAAATGAATTTTTTCTGATATTTGGTCATGCTTTTAATTTTTTATATTTGCATTCATTGATTTAATTATTCATATTCATTGTCATGATTAGTTGTCACAATCATTTGTCTCATCCTTCAGATATCCACTGAGCTAATATTTCCCATTATTTCTATAGTATATTTCTTGAGGAACTCAGTCATGTTTTCTTCTATAACTTTTTTTGCATCTTATTGAAGTTATGACTGAATAGTATCACTTTTTAAATCATTGAGGCATTATTTTTCTTAAGCCTTATCCTGAGACCCACCTTACATTAATCATTTTTATTCCCACAAAATCCATGAATATCCTTGTTAGGGAATGGGACATGTTACAAGACCATTATATTAATTCATAACTTCCTCTAAATATTTTTCATGATTATAAAATATAAGAGTGGGGGAAATAGAGACTAGTGTATGTATCTTCATTAATGATTGTCCAGATACAGTGTTAATAATTGACATGTTTACCTATTTCCTTTGATAGCACTCTATCACACCCCCTCCCCAAAAATTGTAACCCTCTTAGGATGGTAATTGGAGAAGAGAGATAGTGACACCTGAGTCCCACCTCTAGTAGGCCCCAAGTTGGAAACTAGCACTAGCAGTATAGTAAACATGTAGATGGTATACATTACCCTCTAAGAGAACACATGCGAAAGATAGAGATAAGATAGAAACCAAGAAACTCCTACTCAGACTCCAATTTAAAAAAATAAAAAAAGGACACATATGTAATGTCATGCAAGAACTAATACAACTGAAAGGAGAACTGCAAGTACCAAATAAAAAGTAAAGGAAATAGTGGCAACAAATCCCAAACAGCTCCAAAAAATCACAATCTAGTAGAAACCATTATGATCTCCAACCTTCACCAACTAACCTAAAAAAAATTATATATACATAGGGTGAGTATAATAGTATACTCATTAGGATCCTCCCTATAACCTCTCATGCAAAAGGTAAAGAAATAATGGTAAAACACAGTGACTAACAAGTGAAACTAACTTTTCACCTAAATAGGTATACTAAGTTCTTAGCCTCGCCATGGATGCTTTCACCATGTATTGCATACAAGATCATATAATATAGTAAAGAATATCAAGGGTAACCTACTACCACTTCCCCACTGGTTTGTCTTTATTCCCCAATGTCTCACATCCAGAGCATCTCTCTCCAAAAGAGATAGCCCGCAGACGCCTGGGAGAAGCACCACAACATGCACCTCGTGCAACATACCACCACATCCATGTAACAAATAGTAACCAGTTAGTTATTGGGAGCCACCACATCTCATATAATGTATATCATACATCAATTTTTATACCTCATTCCATCACATCCCATACACCAAGCAATAATCCTAAATCCATCACGGCCTATACACGTTATACCTATAATATTATTTAAGAAACTATATCTAGCATACATATGTGTGAAATAACCACAATCCATTACATCCCTCTATACACATATATGGGTAAAACTAACCATCATTCGTACTAGTACAAGTGACTACCAAGAGAAGAGATCAGGGTCAAAGGGGGTAGTCGGCCATCCATCCTCTCATCGGGATGTTGGAGAAAATGCCCACCCATGGTTTAGAATCCCTAGGGTGTTAGTTTCCCTAACCGATAGGGTGGAGTAGCGTATCAAAATACAAAAAGTACATGATATAATATATCTCAAAACCACACTATGGGAATAACCTAGTCTTATACTCAACTGAATCTAACATGTCTCAGACTCCTGACTACTACTGTTAAGACCAGATATCTTATAAGCACACAACCACTTAAAGATATACATTCAACTACTTTATTCCTTTCATCACTTTAACATTATGTTAATTAATTAATTAAAATTAATCAACTGTTAACAATTTCCACATTATATTAAATTATCATTACAACAAGTTCTATACCCTCCAGGCATAAGCAAAACGAGTATATGACTTATTAGAATTATAACCTCATCATTGCATCCTAGAAAGCTCCAACCCCATGGGTTAAACATTTATTCATTTATTAACATCATTAGTTACCATACTATCAGGTACTTTAGGAAAACATCCTAAGATACAAAACTATGAAATAAATTAAGCACATCTGTTTTCCTTAAGAAATGAGAAAGGAAAGAAGTTAAACAAACAACCTGGTCGTTATCCAAATAATAGATTCCAATAAGAATCCATCTTTCATATCAACAGGTAAGATCAACTCCAACCCATTCTATCATCTCCAATGTCCTTCCTGACACCCACATGCATATACTAATGCATCTCGCTACTCCAGGTGTCAATTACTTCCACAACAACTGGACCTCTCGACCCCACATACCATAACAACCCTCCAAGATCATCCATTCTAGGTTCACAACACATTTGTTCCTTCCCTCCCCACATACCACAACAACCCTTCAATATCATCCATACCATTATCACATCAGATCACAAGCAGTAAAAAACAAACAAAGAAACCATGCTCTTTTCCCTAAAGAAATGTATCCAACCTTCACACACAAAGATCTCTCACAACTCTAAAGAACAAGGCACATAGACTTTACAAACAAAAGGGAAACTCATTCCCTATAAATGCACTATCTTTTATCACACAACCTCTTCTTATTCACTCTTTAATTAACTGATTCATTATTCATAACTTGCAACTATGATCAACCTAATCTATAAGCTATCACAAGCCATCAAAAATTAATTAAAAAATTAATTTAACATTCATTTAATTATTTTATCAACAATCATTAACATGCTTCAGGTTTGTTGACCAATTCAGTTAAACATGCATACTTGTATCAATTTGATAATAATAAAATTACAACAACAACAACTGGATTCATTAAATTTGTATCATTAATATTTTATCCAATTAATTAATAATTAATTTTGGCATTACATTCTTTACCAATTCCACATGATAAAACAAGAATAACAAGCACAGTATAGATATCGCACTATCTAGAAAATCAATAGGTAACACATTATCACAGTACAAACATCAACGTCTCCTTGTGATAGATACCAATTATTTAATCTGGTTCAATTAATTATTAGGTTAATTTCATTGTGATCTAAGGGGATAAATCATACTAAATCTATAACTGAACAAAAATAAATATAGAAAAAATGAATCCCCTACCTCAAAAGTTCATCAACATTCTTTGCACGAGAACGGACCAACGTTGCAGATCTCAATTTCCTCTCCTGCAAGAACTGAATGCACCTAAGGATTCCATTCCACAACAATGCCAAAAAACCCAAAAAAACTCTATTAGAAACATGGAGATCAAGCATCATCACATGGAAAAGATGAATGGAAGGAAACATATCTATGAAACTGAAAGAACGGAGGTAGAACATTCCTTGGATCAAAGACAACTAGAGGGTAGGAATCTAGGGATCAATACTTAATGAAGGAATCCCCAAAATTTTGAAGAAGGGGGTTTTCAGGTCACCTGGAATGAGAGGGTTGTGTTGTAGTATTTGGTTTTGACAAACCCGTGTGGCTGAAAACATTATAAAACTTATAGCATCATGGATTTACATAACGTGTAATCCCATTTCATGTTGTGTAATCCACAGGGTTCAGTTCCACAAAAAAATGTGTTGCCTTTTTATTTTTAAACACAAAAAACTTACACATTAGGAACCTAACGTACATGACATATAATTCCTATACAATGTGCAATTATTCCTATTTACCGCAATTCAGAGCCAAACTCATCTATACTTCCTTCGAGCCTCCTCTAAGAACCTTGATCTTTGAAAACATGAAAAGGGTCGATCCATATGGATTTGGGCCCTTACATTTGATACCCCTCAACACATTATCATCCTCGAGAATCCAAAACCAACCTAGAGAGGAAACATAAAGGGGACATCTGAACAGCCACCTCATGAGATACCTCTCAAGGCTCTCATCACCATAGGATCTCAACCACCTCACCCAATCACAAGGTTCTCAACACAATGAGTATATTAACTACTCTTAAATTATTCTCCACATATAATGGGATATTGTACTCATCCAACCATAGAAAGATAAACACAGAAAGCAAGTGGAATACCTCGTGTGTCACCACCTCCCATTGAAAGAGAGTAAGCCACAACAAGCAATAAGAGAAATCCATCTCACAAACCAAAAAAGGTCTATAACCACAAAAAATAGTGTTTTAAGATTAGAGATAAACATAAAAAATCTTAGGGTATTGATAATTTATCTTCAACTCATGTTCCCAAGTAATCTCATCCACACCACTATTTATCTACAAGACATGAACCAATGGGATAGAATGCCCATGTAACACCTTATCCTAGTGGTCTTGGATCTCTATAGGCTACTCCTTCAAGGTCTCATCAACATCAATATCGATCTCTCCCAAATTGATGATGTGAGAGTCACTATGAAGATAATAACAAAGCTGTGATACGTGAAAAATAATGTGTATCCATATCATGTGATAGGGAAGTTCTATTTGATATGCCATGACTCCAATATAAGCCAACACCTCAAAAGGCCCAAAAACTAATGGGAAATCTTACTCCCATGACCAAACCTTTGTTGCCCGTGATAGGTAGTCACCTTCAGGAACACATGATCCCCAACACTGAACTCCATATTTATCCTCCTATGAACAATATAGGATTTATGATGATACTAAAATGATTTCAACCTCTCAGGAATCACCTGAACCAAATCTATTATATTCTATACCGGTTTTGACCTTAGAATTACCGACTCTCCAACCCTAGTCCAACACAATGAAGAATGTAAAGGTCAGCCATACAAGGTTTCAAACGGTATCATGCCAATGGTAGAATGAAAACTATTATTGTAAGAAAATTCTATAAAGGGAAGGCGCCTCATCCAAGAACCTCCAAAATCCAAGACAGAAGAGAACAATATGTCTTAAAGAGTTTGGATGGTCCACTCTATCTAACCTCCCATCTATAGATGAAAAGAGGTTCTAAGGAATAGATGAGAACCAAAAGCATACTAGATACCTCTCCACACCCTGGTGGTAAAACTAAGATCTTGATAGGAAATGATTATCCTCAGGAATCTATGGAGTTTCACCACCACCTCTAGATGTTTCCTCGAAAAACCTCCATTGAGATTGACTCATTGATTGCTATAAAGTGGGATTATTTCATCAAAGGATCCAATAACACCTATATATCATTATATCCTTCCTAAGATCAATATATACCATTAATTAAGTCCATTAAGATGTCCTACCACTTTCATTGAGAAACATCTAACGGCTAGAGAAAATCACTGGAAACACGATGCTTGGCCTTCACATTCTGGATGACTAAACATTGAGGCACAAACCCTGAAACTGCATACTTGAACCTAGACCACCATAACTGACCTCTAAAATATCGATACATCTTTGTAAAACAAATATGTAATGCCAAAGGAGAACTATGTAACTCTCTGAGATCCATCTCACGCAACACAAAGGATCAAAAAGCCTTACCTGAAATAAAACTCGATGTTGTTCATATTCAGACCAATGATTAGGGGCCTCACCACAAACAACTCAATCTCTTAAGACCTCTACCTCAAGATCCCCCAAATGGGATTCCTCCAACTACTACACTAGAGATAATTGCACCATCATATGAAAAAGTCAACCTCTACCCCCAAATTCTACCATACTTAGATGAATCACTAAAATATATTATATCTCCCTCTAAGAATCACCAGATTCATGCACTACATCACTATGATACTTCCTGCTAAATGGATCACCCACAACATTTCCCTTTCTAAGTGTATAGGAAATCTCAAAGTTTTAATCCCGTAATAACTCCATCCACTGATGTTGGAGAAATTTCAAGTCATGTTGGGATAAAACATACCTAAGGCTCTTGTGAATGTTAAACACCAAAAAACCATCACCGATTTGGTAATGTCTCCACCACTTTGGGGAAAACACTACCACCGTGAACTCAGGATCATGGGTGGAATAGTTATTCTCATGGGGGAATAACTTCCAAGACCCATAATAAATGTATGATCTATGCTACATCATAACACATACCAACCTAGGACGTGAAACATCATAGAAAAACTCAAATTGAACTCCTTCTATTTGCCGACAAAGAACTAGAGCATTGAACAACTTCATCTTCAGATACTCAAAAGTTGTATGACAGTAATCAGTCTATACAAAAACATGATCCTTTCTTGTCAACACTGTAAGAGGATTCGCATCCAAAGAAAAATCAGTCACAAACCTTCTGTAATAGCCTATAATACCAAAGAAACTTCACCCCTTTGCCACTGTCTTGGGGACTTCCCAAGACACTAATACATATACCTTTTACGAATCCACAACTAATCCATTCTAGGATACAACATGCCCTAAGAAACAGACTTCTCAAGCCCAAAACATACACTTTGGTAACTTCCCAAATAGTTTCTCATGACAATGAACTCCCAAAATAACATGCATATGCCCTACATTCTCCTTCTTGGACGTGGAGTACACAATGATTTCGTCGATGAAAACCACCATGAAATTATCCATGAAATCATGGAACATAATGTTCATTAACCCCATGAACACATCTGGATAATTCTCCACACCAAACAACATCACAAAAAACTCATAATTCCTATGATGAAAATAGAAATAAGTCTTTGTGATTTCTTCATCCTTCGCACACATCTGATTATATCCTGACCGCAAATCAATCTTCAAGAACCAACTTTCACCCTTCAGTTGATCAAATAAATCATCAATCCATGGAATTGGATAGCGGTTCTTAATTTTCACTTGGTTTAAGTAATGAAAATCAATACAAAACCACAAACTTCCATCATTCTTCTTTATGAACAAAACTAGTTCACCCCATAGTGACACACTCATCAGAACAAAACCACACTGCAACAGACCATTGAGATGTATACACAGACAACCTAATTAAAAATTTAGTACTTGGAAAGTATGAGTTTCAAACCCACAGGGACGATCTATATGTTTTAAATTAATTAAAGAGACTAAAATTAAATTTTTTTATTGTTTTTAAATGAAATAATGAAAATATAGAAAGTATTGGGTTTTATATCAGGAGATAAGGCATACCAGGTTTAAGGATGTTAGGTTTTTGTGCTAGGTATTTGATTGAAAATGAATTTATTCATGTTTGGTTTTATAATTGGGTTAGCGAGTATCCTTGGTTTAGATATCATGCCCTAATAATATGATTTCACCATTAGAATGGGAATCTACTGTGTGGAAAAACAAAACTAAGTTGTCCAAAACCATATTTAAACAAAACTAACCCATATTTCATAATGGTCATACACAAAATAGGTTAATAAATTAGTGAAATAAAATAAAGAACCTCAGAATGAAATAATGGTCTATAAATATGAAAATAATATGAACTAGAATTGATAAACATTTTTGAAAAAGTCTAAAACAAGAATAGTAAATAGAAAAAATCCCTAATAGCACTTCCCCCTACAATCACATCACCTGACACAAATAAATATACTCACTCATGATAGGCATGATTAGAATGAGAATTATGGGAACCCAAAGAAGAATAATAGGTAAGAATGTCAGTGAAACAGAGCTCCTTAGTGTCATTCCATATTCTAAAGTCATTCGTCAACATCATTCCAAATCCTCTAGTCTCAAGTGTCCTATTTACAGTGGTTAAGGGATGAATATATAAGAAAATCCAATCAAACCTTAGTGATGTTTACATTTATTTTTCTTCTCGTCGATAATTACATGACGTCTAATGTACTTTCATGTCATTTAATCTCTTGAATTTCATTCCATGAGAAGAAGTTTCAATTTTCAGCATATCCTTCAAAAATATAGTCTCCTCAAAATTCATGTTGTGTAATGTAGTTACACGATGTATAAATGTGGTGCTCTAATTCTGGAATTCCACTTTTTCTTCAAAAAACCGGTGTAACACTACGAGATTCTCTTTAGTTGTGAACTGTCTTTTAGCTCATAAATTATTCACTTTTCATTCTTTTTCTAAGGATTCATTTTTTCCTGTCATAAATCACAAAACAAGTCAGACCATTCCAAAATTGTAAATATTATTCATTAAAATACAAAAAATAAATACTTCAAAATACTATAAAATGTATGGATGAAATAAAATTATCAAATACCCCCAAACTTGAATTAAAACTTGTCCTTAAGAATGTAATATCAGGATACTAAAAAGGATATTCACCTTAACATGTTTCAAATTCAATTTAAAAAAATCAATTTATCAAATAGAAAAATAAATTTTCAATCATCTCATAGGAAAATAATTCAACGCCTCGTTTTTTTAAATAAACCTTGTATTTTAATTTTCCTATTTTAAAATAGTGAAGCTTATTCATTCATCCATTTTCATTTTTCAATTTATTATTGACATGCAATCCATTTTCAAATTACTTCACATGAATTTCTCTACTCATCATCAGGGTACGAATGTAAATAAAATTCAGTGCATTCCTCAAAAACATGTAACTTATATATGCTTGCAAGGAATCTAACATCTCCATCGCTTAAATGAACAGATCACAATCAATCATTAGGGATTAACTGTTTATGATAAAATGAATCTGAGGCTTAGGGAAGGTAGGTAAATTATGTAAATCAATTAAATCTAAAAAAAGATGTTTGAGTCTAAATTTTAATGCCTGGTATTGGAAAAATAAGATCAATGACTATCTCCATTTATATATGTCATTTATCTCTCCCCCAAAAAGTGAAAAGTGGGATCATGATACATGTAAGCATAATGAATGAATCAACCTCTCTTTCTCTCTTTTTATTTTCTTTTTATTTTTCAAAAGCTATGCTTGAGACAAATCTCACATCCACCACCTAACCACATATGATCAAAATAATGTTAGTCTAGAAAATGGTGATTTCTTATCCTCCCAAAACACAACCCAATTTTTTCATTTTTTTCTTTCATTATATTTAAATTTTTTTTTCAAGAGCGGTTAATAATAAAATACAATAAAAGATTTCATGGACTCTCCTCATATCATAATAAAAAATACCCTAGGAAAATATCCATAATTAATTATATTCTAATACAGACAATAAAGTTCCTCCCTTGAACTTATTCTTTTAAATATCGTGAAGAACATTTAAATAAAGGTAGGAATGAATTAAATAGGCTTGTAACATGCCTCATTTCCTAACAAGGGTTTTTATGGCTTCTACGGGGCTTAAAATGGATTAATGCAAGGTGGGTTTCAGGATAAGGGATAAAAAAATAATGTATCAATCATATTAAAAGAGATTATGTGTAGTCGTGTCTTTGATAAGATTCCAATCAATTTCTAAAAGAAATCATGCATGAGTTTCTCACAAAATATATGAAATAAATATTGGAAAATATTAGGTTCAGTGGATTTCTCTAGAATGAGACGAATGGTTGGAAAAATTACTCATGGAAATTCATATTAATAATTAAATCAATTAACAAAAATATAATAAATTCAAAACATGGAAAAATATCTGAAAAAATTCATTTACAATGATTAACTTTTTCCTCAAATCGTGATTTTTCAAATCCTAAACACATGCTTATCCCTACTAATTCTTTTTCCAATTTTTCTCATTCTAATTAATTGAAAAAGAAATTAAAAATACATGCCATGGTAATTTTCCTATGCAATTTATGTATCCTAGTTCAATTGAGTAAAGTATGAATCAATTGAGGGAATTCAATTTGATGTTAAAGATCTAAAACAATTAAAATATAGGGAATATAATATAAAATTAAAAAATTTAAATGATTAATCCCCTTTTAAATTGAAACTTAAAACTTGGGTTGTATATGTTTCACCTTTAAATTTTAATGACCTTTAAATTCCTATCATGATGTGTAATTTTTCAGAAACTTCTTCTCCTATTACTTTCTTTTCCCTGCTACCTCTATCTTTCTTGATGGACTTAAAAAAATAAAAATTTAAATTTAAATCACATGCCATAAAAATTAAATTAAAAACAATTATGGAAGATTGTTTTCTCCTAAATGCATAAAATAAATAAAGAAAAATACTAAAAATTTTGGTTGCCTCCCAGAAGCACTATTGTTTACTATTATTGGCTCGACCTTACCTATTTCAACTTTAGTTGGTTGATGGTAGTAAAGAGGTTACTGTATTTGGATCTATAAAATGTTGAATATGTGATTACTCTATGTAGATGGGTCCTCTCCCTTTCACTAAAGATAATTTCACTCTACCATTGGTGAACACTTTCTCAATATCCATGGTCCCAATCCAGCAGTTCTTGACCCTTATTGAAAAACAAAATGTCTATTCAAAAATTATCCAAACATGTTCTACATCATTAGATTTCTCTTGGATTAAAATTACTCCACTGTATTCGTCTTTTTCTAAAAATTTATTACCTATCTTCATATTTTTCATACTTTCTTCATCACTTTCTACAACAGCTACTTAAACTCTCCTTCCATGGACAACATTATCCTTTGCTTTTGGAAAACTATCTCCAAAAAATTAATCAATTTTTTCATCTAATTTCTATATTCCTAGTGCAAATTGAACTTCACCTCTAATCCTCTAAGTCTTAAACTCTTCTGTCCATTGCGAACATCAATCAGTTTTCTTTCTGTATCTAAGAACGGTCTTCCCATTATTATTGGGAGATTATCTTTATCCATTTCCATCACCAAAAAAATTCTAAAAAATATAAATTATATACTTTCATGATGACATATTCAAGTATCCCTCAAGGACATATCACTATTGTATTAGCTACTTAAATCATAACTCGAGTTGGTTTTATGTCTCTCAATATTAGGATCTTGAATATTTCATATAACATTATATTTGCATTGGAACTTAAATCACATAAATCACTACCAAACACATTAGTACAAATAGTAATTAGAATGTAAAAACTACCTAGATCTCTATGATATTTTTTTAGGATGCTTGAAACTACTTCTGAACATTATCCTTCCACTTGAATGGTAGATAATTTTTCAAAATTCTTTTTGTTTGTCACCAACTCCTTCATAAACATTGCATAGACAGGCATGTTTTTGATTGCCTCATCAAATGGAATATTGATTTTTAAATTTTTTAACATCACTAATAACTATTTTTTCTCTCATAAATCTTTAATTTCTTACACCAATATAAAAATAGTAGTGATGGTTGGTATGGTGGTGGTTCTTCTTCATTATTTTCCTCAGCTTATCTTTGATTTTCTTTACTCTATTAAACTGGTTGTTGTCCATTATTTACTAAAAATTCTATATTTCTTCATTTTATCTTCTTTACACTTCTAAGAAATGTGGCTTTCACATATGCATGGGGATGTTGTTCTGGGAATCCTATAAGCTCTCCTATTTACCTTGCTATAAGTTGGTCGGCAATCCAACCGACCATACATTCTATGTTCCTCATTGAAACTTTTTTGTTTTGTGAGTAATTTCTTAATTATCTAATTGTGGTACCTTGATCCCTTGAGTATGTTGAGAACTATTTAATTTCATCTCCTTTTTTTCATAAAAACTGCAAGGGTTTCCTCTAGTGAATGGAATTGACTGGTCAGTGTTGTCCTTTAGTGTTGAGGTTGTAAACTTTGTTGTATCGACTGAAATCCTTAGCCTTGATTTTGATTCGGTTGTTTTAGTTGTAGTGTCCTCCATCCCTGTGCATATTTTTGATGATTATAATCCAAATAATTCACTTCTTCTCAATACATACTTTTTGGATTTTCATTATCCATCATCACATCTAGTTTCTTTGACATAACATTCATTTGGGTGCAAACCCAACTATTGTCTACCATGTTTACTCCTTGTACTCTCCTTTATTCTAGCTTCCATTGAAAACTATTTATGAACATCTCATTCAATAATTCATATCTCTCCTTTGGTGATTTTTTAATAAGTGAACCTCCTGCAGCATCATCAACTATCGAACAATTCCCTTGTGGAAATCCTCTATAAAATGCTTGAATTAATAACCAAATTTGGATGGAATGAAAAGGGAATTATATTATTAAACCGTTAAATCTATACCATGAACTATATAAATATTATTCATTTAATTTCTCAAAATTTAAAATACTTACCCAAAGATCCATTCAATTTGAGGGAGGAAAAAACTTTTAAAAAAATTTCTTACCAGATCTTCCCATGTCATGATTGAATGTAGAGGTAGATTTTGGATCCAATCCCATGATTTTTTTTAATGATAATCAGAACTGGTGTAATCTCACAACATCATTTGTGATGTTTTGAAATTGGAACATGTCACAAATTTCTAAGAAACTTATGGGGTGTAGTTGGGGTCTTCATGAGGTTGTCTAGTGAATTTCAGTGAGTGTGTTATCATTTGAATGATCATAGGATTTATCTAAAAGTGTTGAGAATAAATGGGGTGGTATGAGAATGCTCATATTAACCTCCATGTTTTAATTTCTTCTATAATTGATTAGTGCTTTTCCCCTTTGAGTTTTCCCTTAGAGTTGTGGTCTTACTCTATGGCCCACTCATTTTTAGAAGAAGTCTTTGTTGAAAAATATCATATAATTCTTCATTCAATGAGATGACTCTTATGCATCCATTTTTCTTATTTTATAAAATAGTTCCTTAATAAATTTTGAATAATTATTAATTTGAACAATTGCCTCAGAAAAAGTAATGTGGATGTGCAGTTTCTTGAAAATCTCAAAAAACATTGTATTTCCCTTCAGTTCTTCCTTGCCTTTCCTTTTCTAGAAAAGGTAGAGGTGGATTATAAGGTGTTGGAGAAATATATACTTCTTCCTTAGGTTTCTCTCTTATCAGTATTTTAGTAGAATGTGGTACTTCTTGTGGTGTTACGTGGGTAGTTTCATTAGATTGTTTGTTATTTTCTTATTCAATGACTATTGTCTTCTTTTGGGTTCCTCAAATTGCATTCCTTCTCCTCCACATGGTTTTTTATAATCCCATACTTTTCCACTTATCATAACTAATTCCCTTCCACCTCTCTTGGGTATGTCTTTTTGTTACTAGGTAGTGTTACTGGAAATCTTTCTAACAAGGTATTTGAGATCTGACCCATTTTATGACCAAGGTTTCATAGTGCTTAACTTTTGTTCTAAATTTACATCTCTTGAGTGGTCATCCTTTGATATAACTTTTTAGAAAAGGATGAGAGTATATTTTCCAAGTTAGATTGTAGAGGTATGACTGGTTGTGAAGATCTTGGTGGAAATGATTGAAATTTTTGTTATCCTCTCAGAGGGAAGGGTTATTGGATTGATTGTTATGGTGGTCAAGGCACAAGATTCATCGGTAGATATCCCGATGGTCCTTGATTTCTGAATGTCTCTGGACTACTTTTTTGCTGGTAGTATACATGATTATTTTTCTTTTTGGCGATACTTTGTTGAAATTATTGTTGAAACTGCTGAAATTTTTGTCCTTATTGATTTCAATTAACATAATTGCATTCCTAGCTTGGTTTTTCATCACTCTTTTTTTGCAATCTTGATAAAGGTGAAAGAAAACACACATTTCTCATGAAAAAAATTCCATTACTAGAGTTGGAGTGGTTGGTGGTGAAGCTGGTAGTTTGAATGATTCCAACTTATTGGTCAATGCTTCGACTGGTGTAGCTACTTGAGTATTCTCTTCAACTTGATAGATCTCATGCTAGGGTGGTCCACTGTCACTCTTCCATAGACTGGAATTATGAGATACTTCATCTAGATTGTTCGAACTGCCTCATGTGTTTTTAACATTCACCCTCCATCATTGGTTGCATCAATGATTGTACAAGAAGATGGTTGGAGTCCTTGATAAAATGTTTGGAGAAGAATCCTCATATCAAGTCTGTGATGCATGAATTTTTGATTAAGCTCCTTAAAATTGTCTCATGCTTCCCATACTGATTCTTCATCAACTTGAGTGAGGTTCTGGATGTTGTTCCATAATTTCCAAGTATGGATTTGATGGAAGTACTTGTCTAGGAATTTTATAGCTAAATCATCCCAAGTCGTGATGGACTCAGGTGCTTGACTTTTGAGCCAATCCTTGGATCAGTCTCATAGGGAAAAGGGGAATAATCAAAGTCTTATGGAATCAAAAGATACTCCCTGGTTGCGAAAGGTATAACAAACTTCTAGGAAGTTTGAAATATACTCATGGGGGTCTACATTTTGAATTGAACTAAATTTAACCATGTTTTAGATATTATGGATGAGTCTAGGTATGGTTTTAAAAGTATGTTTCTATATAGGAGTTCATACTATATAGGGCGTAGCATCCCTGATTGATGGAAATCCATAATCCAAGATAGTGTGGTCTTTCGCTGATGCACTCCATGTATGGAAGGTTTCATTTTTGGTGGGTTGGGCTAGTTTAGACCTGCAAGATTGATATGGTCTTCCATTTGTAAACTGCATCATGAAGAGATATACCTACCAATTTCAGGCTCGAAGGAAAGTTTGTCTTATGCATCAAGTCTCATTGAACAAGTTAGAGGGCCCTAATTCATGCACTAAGTTTTAATAATAATAAGGATGTAGTGGCGTCTGAAAGAAATGGAAAAGGAAAAAAAAGAGAAACGGGTAAAGAGAGAGGTAATACCATGTTCTTTTTTCATAGGTTATCTTGCCTTAGCAGAGTCCTTTTTCGAATCCCCAGTAACAATGCCAAAATTTTACACACCTGCATATGTTGTTTAATTCACACAAGATTTAGTCAGATTAGATTTATTTTTTCCAAACTAAACTTTATAATAGGGCGTAGTATAGTGGTAGTGTGGGGTCGGTCCCATTAGGATCTTTGGACGGATTGTAGAAACAAATATTAGAACACTTTGCGGTAAGAGTCCTCTCAAGAAGGTTGAGTTTGAGAATAACTAAATATATGATTTTTATGAAAAAAAATCTAGACATAAAGAAGTATTCGGGATCAATTTAGGGGTTTAGAAGAATGGATTATCTTTAATTATATCTTGGTATGGTCTTAAGGTCTAGGCTGTGAAGAAATAAGAGGTCACTAGTTGGCTATGGTTAAACCAACTAGATCTATCCAAGAGATATCTATTCCTTGGTCTGGAGATAGCTTCAACTAGGATTTATTATGCCTATCTTCAAAAGTAAAAAGTATCATAGGATAATAGTCATAACATATTCTACTCCAATTAGATCAAGGTCATTTGTTCAAACTTCTTATGGAAAAGTTTGTTCAAAATAATTTTATAGAAAATTATTATTGAAATAGATTCTTAATCCTTAGGATTACCAAATTGATAATTAAATATTAAGTGGATTTAATCACCCCAAATTTCGATCCCTACCCTAAGCAGTTTAGTAACTCGAGGTGGAATTGATCACAACTAGATAAGAAATTTAAAACATTGTTAACATGCCAATAGGGATTGGTATTAATCAATTGAAAAAAATGCAAGAATTAAGTTTAAACCAATTAAAAAATAAGAAATTGAGAATAATTAATATGATCTTCAAAACAATAATAATTACAATCAAATACTTACTTGAAATAAGAACAAGAACAAGTTCATTATAGGTTCACCATAGATTGAATATTGAGATGATGAACACGCATAGTATGGTGTTGGAGATGAAAATATAATGAATAACTCTTAATAAATCAATTATCATGGCTTGGGTAATTGTAAAAAAAATGAATACACATGATGAAGATTGAGTTTTAGGAGAAATGGAGGTAGCAAATCAAGAGAAAAACGAGAGAGAAACGATATAAGTACAACTTCCTTCATACCACTTCTATCTATAGAGCGAATCCTATAGGTAAATAATTAGGATATTGCAAGATGTGTATTTTTTTCATGTTTTTTAATTCTGATTCGAGTTTGCCTCTGTGATTTTTGAATCAATGAAAATCTCACATGAATATCATCTGTAAATTTGGAACTTTGACTTCTTTCATGATGTGTATCTGGAACTCATGATGTGTATCTTCATTTTTGCCTTACCTTGAAAACGGGAATTGAATTCAAAGGTTACATGACGTGTATTTTTGAATCACATCATTTAATGACTTCATGTCTTGAAATTATTTCATGACTTGTCCTTATGCTTTGAAAATTCTCTAGATGATGTGTAATGGAGTTTCATGACGTGTAATGGGAATTTTTAGTCAGTTTTTTTAAATTTTCCATTGGAACCTTAAAAACCTAATTCCTACAATAAAAAACACATACCAGGTGCATTATTGACAAAAAAGAGGAATAATCCTTAAGAAAATGATAACAAAATTTATATATGATTTAATATTATCAAGCATCAAAACTATTTTTAAGATAAAAAACACCCAAATGACAAATAAGCTTAATGAGAATTAGAAAAATAAATATAGAAAATAATTTCATACTTGAAATAAATATTTAGATGTGATAAAGAGTCTTCACTTGGACCAAATGTGATTGAAATCCAAGAAGGATAACCTAAAAATGAAGCACAGATAAGAGAAGATCACATGCATGGGGTGATCCTCGAGTGGTGTCATGCGACTAAGGAAGAGGGGAGTAATTGGGGTACAATTTAGGGGCGTAAAACATTAAGGTTAATTTTTGTAATTTTAATTTTTTAAACACTGGTTGATTCATGTGGTTTTGGAACATGATTTACTAAACCATTCTCTCTTTAATAGGAATAACTGAGAACCCATATGAGTTCTTCACATAGTTGAGAAAACCATGAGACAACCATGAAAAAAACTCTACCAAGATGTATAACTGATTTGTATAGTTATTGAATGGTTAGCACTAAATGTGATATAACTGTGCAACATATAGAATTATTGAAAAATTAAAAAAATTGAATTTAAATATCCAAACATCAAGGAAAATAATGTAAATAAATAAATAAATTTAATGAAGAAATAAAATAAATAAGTAAACTATGAAATTAAGGGTTAGGGTGTGATAAGACTCCCCACCATAACCCTTTATTCCTTAAGATAGTTACCATGGTCCTAGTGGATGATGTCAAATTCAAAATATAGGAGGTACCACAACATCATTCAAGGATAGAACAACACCCCAAGAAAAAAACACATACCAACCCACAAACCCAAGCATAAACATCTTATAAAGTCAACCAAGAGAAAGAAATCAAAAGGAAATAATTAAAAAATCAAAACTCTCAAGAGGTCTCCCCATAATATAAGGTTTATTCTTATCTTTCTGGGTTAACTAGGACTGATGGATCTGGAGAAGGTTGTACAGGCATTACCTCACTCTTAACTAGATACACTAAAATAGATCAACTGACCTTACTTTGAGAAAGGATCAATTAATAGATACATATTATGGTCCTCCCTCTATTTAATAATTTTTTTCTAACATGGTATATTAATATTTAAATTTAAATACATATATGAAAGGAATAAAATAAAAAGACTCAATCAATGGAAATAATATAAGCTCACCAGAAAAATAATTCACTTTCCAAAAAAGATGTAAGTGGTAAATAACTAAAATAAAAAAAGGATCAAGAACCTATAAGGGATTGAAAGAAAATGAGAGATATAAAAGGAGATAGAAGGATCCTAAGGGAATCCATCAATGCCAAAAAAATCCATGAAGTCAATCACAAAGTGTACAAGGATGTATGAAATAGGGTATGAGTCCCAAAATGAACGTCAAAATTTCCATCAAATCTCAAAATATTGGAAGGGATACTCTCTCATATGAATTAAAACCAATAAAAATGGATAAAAACCATAGATAATTAATCAAGAACAAACATGTCACAACATAATAAATATTATCCCTAGTCTCAAGTCAAGGGAGAATAACCTAGGAAGTCACTCACATAACATCACCTCTTAGTTTACCTGACTGAACAAACAAAACATAGTTCACATCCCGGTTACCCCTAACCACTCACCTAAGACTCCCCATCAGAATAAAAGGATAAAATAATCACTAAGGCATTAAAATAATCGAAATTATAAACACCCCGCAAGAATAATCCATGGAAACACTCAAAAAAATAATTCATCCAAAAAATATCCCTCAATACCTTCAACTACCTCAAGCTCAGCAATTCCAAACATAAAAATCAAAGGTCATTATTAATCCCAAAACCACAATTCATCCAGAAAACATAATTACAAATCCTAAATATCAACTATAAAAATTTCAGCAATACCCTTCGATGGTATACTCAAACAAAACAAAATATAAACCCAAATGAATGCAAAACTTATCATGATAAAATAAATACCAAACTCTACTCACAACAAACCCCAAACCCAAGATTTAAAACCAAATTTTTTTATAAGATTTTTTTTTATTTTCTTAAAATAAACCACCCACATGCCCCCACAAAGATAAAACACAATTTAAAACATCATTATTAAAAAATAATTCCCAATTCAAAACAAAAAAAATCATGAAATTTTACTTTTAAACCATTTTGAATCCCAAAATAAAATTGAATATCTTAAACTTTCATTGAAAATAATTTTAAATTAATTTTAAAAATTTAAAAGGTCTTTTTGAAATCACTTCAAGAATCTTAAAATAGAAAATCCTTGTTATTCATTTCAAATCTCATTTTTACCATATAAAACCACATTTCCCCTTTCAAGACCACATCAAAAACAAAAAAAATGATCAAAATTATACTCAAAACAACTCTAAATCCAAAAAAATATAAAAAAATATAAACTTCATAGGGGTTATTAGTGGTTTATGGTTTGGCCGCCCAGTTTGAAGGATCATTTTCCAACCATGTCACAACCATTGAGAGTTTCTTAGAACTATTCACAGTAGCTCCACATGGTATGTCAGGCCATGTGAGTCCATAATGCACCACCATTTCCACTTCCAATTTAACCTTAAAACATTATAACTCATGAAACAACCCATATAAATTAAAACACCAATAAATCCAATAAAAATCCATCAAGTACGGGTTAAAATAAAAAAGCCAACTCCAAACTTCCCATGGTAACATGAGATTCTTTATGAGTGGTGTTGATCAAGAACCAACCCATAAACTACCCATCGAGGTCAAACTATCCTATATCTCATCTACCAAACTTCCCAAATAAAAAGGTCACTCTAAGAACATAGAATCTCTTAAGAACCTAGGCTTGGATACCATTTTTTTAGGAACCAACCTAGGTTATCCCTCCATCGGACACCTGAACTAGCCCTTGACATAGCCAAAGTGATTTCCCAATCACCCCAATCCAGTTACATGCACCAAAGGCATTAAATAATATCAAATAGGAATAATTTTTCATGTAAAAAAAATTAAACTAATATCATATAATTTATAGAAAATGTATAATAAAGAGTCTATAAGTCAAATTTCAATACTAGAAACAAATAAACAGAATAAAAAAGGAACAAAATGATATAAAATCAAAGAAATTGCCTTAATGTTCTTCTAACTCCTCTATACACAAAAAACCATGTCATGTCCTCAATAACCATGTATATATAATGCAGCGCCCTTAAAGTAAAAGAAAGATAGAAAATGATGATTTGTCCAACGCAACAAGGAAACTAAAAATGAACACTGGAATGCCTAGTGTGACCCAAGGTCACCCTCCATCTAACTTCTTGGTAACCTCACACCAATTTAAACCTAGAAATGATCTAGAGAAATATATCTATTCATAATCAGAACCTGAACCAAGATGATTCATTCGATCTACAAACACCAAGTGGCATAAGTAATGTGTGATCTAAAACCCCAGTAGGTAATCACCAAAGAGTCCATGTATTTGCATTTTAAAAAAATACAAGAATACATATTTGAAATATAATAATTTAAATTAGTTATTTTTATCACTTTCAAAAAAATGATACAATTTCATTTTCTTTTTATAGCTTTTTTTTCTTTTTAAAACCCAAACATGCTTGAAAATCCTATTTAATTAGTTTTTCATCGCCTAAATAAGGATAAATTGTGGATGTACAAAAGGAAACAACTAAATAAATAGTTAAGAACAAAAGGTGGTATCAATGGTATAAAATGTGCTAGTTAAAAATAAAGTAATGAAAGTAAGCATTTAACCTTTTCAAGTAATCAAACCAACAATACACAAGTAAAATTTTTAAAATAAAGTCAAGTTAAATAAAGATAAACATTTACATAAACAAGATATATATAAAATACCTATGTCATATAAGTTCATGGAAATCCCAGGTCCTCATATAATCTTGTGAACTAATGGTTGATCTAAGTGTGTTCACAGACCACTAAGGATATCATGTATTTCTTAAGTGGTATGGTGTTAACCATCCACTAAACAATGTCCAATCCACCAATTAAAAATTACATACCTTGGACTAGTGGTGTGTGATTTTCCCTCCACAATACCATACCCTTCATCAAGATTTAATATAGTTAGTTTAATTTTCCTAATCACAAATGTATGTTTAACACTAGTCTTCCCACTTTATACATTTGGGTTCCCATGTGCCAATTTAATTCAAATATACCACCTTCTATTTAAAAAGTATTATTATTTCTTATTCACAACCCATTTATATTTAACTTATACAAAATATTACTTACATGGAATTTCATTTTGTCAAACCACCTTTTTATCTTAAGTCATTTCAAAATCACCACTATATTTGAAATTTCCTTTTTTAAGAGCCAAACAGGCCTTTGATTTCAAAACTAATGGATATGAAAATAAATACATACATACATACATACATATATATATATATATATATTATTGAGTAAATAAATGCATGTGAGAACATATATAAGTAATTTGTAAAAAACATATCCATGTGTATATATACATGTGTACGTCTGTATATATACACAAATCCATACAAGAATTTCCATATATATATATACATATCAACTATTAAAAGTCCAATTAAAATCTCATGAAATTTGAAAACTACTTTTTAAACTAAATAAGGAACATTTTATTTGAAACCAAACTATCTTATCAGAATCACAATCATTGAAGCATAATCCATTAAATCATTATACAATCATTTAAATCATGGAAAAGTAATAAATCATATTGAAATCATTTGAAATACGCACCCAATTCTATTTATTATAAATTCCCATCAAAACATCCATTGAAATGCCTCTGTAAAATAAAAACAAACCATTTTTAATACAAATCACCCATGAAAATACCATTTATTCATTTAATCAAACAAATATTATTTGTAATTTCTAGATAAATCATCTTAGTAAAATCTAATCATACTTGGTTTGTAAAATAAATAGAAACATGTGGAAGAACCTAAATGGAACAAGCATTGATGAAGTAGGACCTCTGAAAATGAATAGACAAGGGTATCATGAGAAAGATTCATTCCCTAAGAATCAAAACCACAAGAAATCAAAAATAGAACCCACCTAGGTTTTTTATAGTAGAATTAATTATGATGGATAATTATAGAATAAGAATAAATGAGGGGAAGAAGAAAGAGGAGAGTGAGTCATCACCTAGACCGAACATTCTCAAAATTGAATGGAGGGGATGAAAATAAACAATATAGGTGGGGTCATGTAAATGAGTGGTTCCTAGATGGTCTTCATGCATGTGAGGAGAAAGGGGGAATTTAGAAATTATTTAAGGGTTAAAATTTTAAGATGCATTTTTGTAAATTTATTTTTTTTTAAACTGGGTGATTTGTATGGTTTTGGTGCACAGTTTTCAAAACTATGGGCCAACTTTACAACCCTTACTAGGAACACCTTGGATTCTTTATGAGTTGGACACATGATTGGGAGAATCATGTTCTGACCATTAAAAAATGGATCTATTAAACTACAAATCCTATCAACATAAATATTTCATGGTTATAAATAATTGTGCACTAGCCATGTGATAAAAATAATTCCATAAAAATTTAAAAAAAAATATCAAATTCAAATACCAAAACCTCATGAATAATAGTGAAAGTAAATAAATTAATAAAATAAATAAAATAACTATGAAATTAAGGGTCAGGTGTGGTAGAACTTCCCACAATAAAACATTATGGCCCTGGAAATTCATCGAGGTCCTAATGGATGGTGCGGAATTCAAAATATAGTAGGTACTATGAAATTATTTCAGGTTAGAGAAATACCCAAAGAAGAAAACCATAGACCACCCCATAATCCCATGTATAAAGGTCATAGGAATTCAACCAAGAGAAAAAACTCAAAAGTAAATAATCCAATAAAACAAAGATCTTAAGGTGTCTCCCCACCATATAAGGTTTCAACTTATATTTTTGGGTCAACTAAGACGAATGGTTCTAGAAAACGTGCTACAGTTGTTACCTGAATCTTAACCAGGAACACCGAAACAAATCAACTATCCCAACACCAATAAAGGGTAAAGTAATGGATTATAAATATGGTTATCCCCACCATTTATTAATTTTTTTAACATAGTTTACTAATAACACAATCTTAATTCTCATCCAAAAGGACTCAAATAAAAATACCCAATTGAAGACACACTCATAATCTCACCAAAACAATAATTCATTCTCTAAAAATGAGAAAAAAGAGGTAAATAACCTAAATTAGAAACATGTTTTAGGAACCTATTATGGATTAAAAGAATAATATAGAGAGAAAAAGGGGTTGTAAGGCTCCTAATGGAATCTATAAACACCCAACAATATATGAAGGAAATCACCAAGGTCCCAAGGATGTATAAAATAGGTTACTACTCCCAAAATTAACCTCAAACATTCCATAAAATCCTAATATCTTGTAATGGATACTCCATTAGATGAAGATAAACTATAGAAAAAAGGTTGGACACCAATAATAATTACTCAAACAAAAACATGTCTCAACATAATCAATATGGTCCCTAGTATCATTTCAAGGGAGGATAACTTGGGACATCACTCTTGGAATACAACCTCTTGGTTAACTTGACTGAATAACCAAAACATAGTTTCCATCCTAGTTACCCCCCCACTCATCTAAGACTCCCCATAAAAATCAAAGTACATAATAATCACTAAGTCACACACATCATCAAAACGATTAACACACCACAAGTAGTATAAAAGAAAAAACTCAAAGAAATAATTAATCTAAAAAATATACCTCAAGACCTTCAATTGCCTCAAGCTCAATATGCCCCAACCTTAATACTGATGTTTATCATTAATCCCAAAACCATAATTCACCCAAAAAATAGAAGGGGAAAATAGAAACTACTATTCAACTTTCATCAAGACCCTCTAGGGAACACTAAAAAACACAAAACATGAACCCAAATGAATACCAAATTCACCGTGTTAAGATAAAGGAAAAACTCTCTTCACCAAAAAACTAAAAACCCCATATTTAAAACTAAGATGTTTTATATGAATAAGTTTTTCTGTTAAAATAAACCTTTCACATTTCCCCACATAGATAAAACACAATTTAAAATATCACAACCAAAAAAATAGTTCACATTTCAAAATAACTAAATTCATGAAATTCTCCTTATAAATAATTTTTAATCCCATAAAAATTTAAAAAACATAAAACATCAATGAGAATTACTTTAAAAAATATATACCTAAATATTAAATCCTTAAAATATCCATTTAAATTGATTTTAGATATTTATAATATTTTTTTGAAATTGCATAATGAATATTTATGAAGAAAATCCATTTTTGATTCATTTTTAAAAAAATCTTGATTATTAATTTCAAATCACACATTTACAGTTTAAAAAACATTATCCCTTTAAAGAGCTCATTGATAACAAACAAAATAATATTAACATGCTACATAAAACAACTCTAAATACAAAAAAAATACAAAAAGAATAAAAAAACAGAGGGGATGGTGGTGGTGCATGGTTTGGCCCCCAGGTTTGATGGATTGTGTGCCCACCATTCCACAGCCACAAAGATCTTCTTTAAACCATGCATATAGGATATTCATGGTTTTCCAAGCCATGTGAGTTCCTTGTGTGCCACCGGTTCAACTTCCAATTTCACCCTAAAACATGATAACTCATGAAACAACCCATAAGTGTTAAAACATCAATAACTCCAATAAAAAATCCATCAAGAAGAATCAAATTAAATCTCAAAAAATAAAAAACAAATCCTGAATTCCCATGTTAAGTTGAGTTTCATCATGACCAATAGTGACCAGGTGAAAAACCATTACCTTCCTACCAAGATTCGACGATCCAATATCCCATCTACCAGATATCTAAAATAATAAGTGTGCTCCCAGAACCTATGAACTCTTAATAACTTGGGATATGATATCATTTTTCATGAAACAACCAGGTATTTCCCTATTTCAGATGCCTGAGCTAGCTCATGACATACATGAGGTGCATTTTTAATCTCCCCATACTAGTGAAAATCCCTAAATAAATCACTTAAGTTGTATTGGGGATGATTTGGAACATCATATAAATTAAACTAACAAAAAAAATATTGAAAATTTGAATTGACCTGTCCATAATTCAAACATCCATGCCAAAAACAAATAAGAATAATAAAATACAATAACATGATATAAAATAAAATAAATTCACTAGAATCATATCTAACTCCCTCACACACAAAAACCCTATACTGTCCTCCATAACCTCACATATGTAATGTGTGTCCCTTAAAGTAAAGGAAACAAGCAAATATTTGATTTGGATTATGCATTAAGGAAACTAAAAATGAACACTAATATACTTAGTGTGACCTAAGGTCACTCACCATCCAACATCTTGGGAACGCTTCTCTAATATTTTTCTAGAAAAGAGACAATTCATTGAAAATATTTATAATTGGAACTCGAACCTGCAAGATCCAATTCATCTATAGACACCAAGTGGTGTGAGTAGGGTTTAATCTATAAGATCAGTAGGTAATCACTACAGATTCAATGAATTTTCATTTTTCAAAACATTCTAAGAATACGAGTTTGAAATATAATAAATTAAAATAGTGTTTTCTATCACTTTTTAAAAATGATAGAGTTGTATTTTCTTTTTAAAAATACATTTTTCCTTTTAAAAACATAAAAATGATTCAAACCCAAATTTAAATATCTTTTCATTATCTAAAATGAACTAATTAGAAAAGTTACAAAATAAAACAAAAAAAATAAGTATTCAATACCGAATGCTAATATCAATGGTATAAAAAAAGCTAGTGTGAAATAAAGTAATGAAAGTAATATATTAAACTTTTCAAGTAATCAAACCAACAACACATATGAACCAATTTGAAAATAAATGTAAGTTCCATAAATAATATCATTTCCATAACTAATCAGCATGGGAAATCTCTATTCCATCTATGTTCCTTGGAACCCTAGGTCCTCATATTATCTTTTGAACTAATTATCTATCCAAATGTGTACAAAAATACCTAAGGATATCATTCATTAGCCTATAGTTATGGTGTCACCTATCCCATGAAACCACATCCAATAAACCCACTAAGGATTATATGACTTGGCCTAGTGGTGTGATGTTCCCCAACATGACACCACGACCTTTATCTTCAATGTAGTTAGTTAAATTGGAATAATCCAAAAGGGATACTTAACACAATTCTTCTACCCTTACATACTTGGTTTCCCATAATCTAATTTTATTCAAATATATCACCTTCTATTTAAAAATCTTTCCCATTTATAATTAACAATCCATTTCTATTTAAAACATAAAAAACTTTCCTTCCATGTAATTTCATTATCCATGACCCCTTTTTTATTTTATGTCATTTAAAAATCAAAACCATATTTCAAATTTTCTTTATGAACTTCCAAATGGGCCTTTTATTTCAAAAATAATGGATATGAATATATATATATATATAATTAAGTAAGTAAATACATGTTAGCACACACACACACACACATATATATATATAATTAGGAAAACACGTGTACATGTGTATATATACACAATTACATATATATTTATACACATATTCATATAATGATTTCAAAATACATATATATCAATTATAGGAAGTCTAATTGAAATATCATAAAATTTTCAAAATCCTTTTTAAACTAAAGAAGTAACCTACTCTTTGAAACTAAAGTATCCTAGGAGAATCAAAATCAATGAAATAAATTATAATAATCATTATATAATCATCACAATCATGATAAAACAATAAATAATATTGAGATAATTTGAAAAACACACCCAAGTCAAATTAATATAAATTCCCAACAAACCCCCTTTGAGATACCTCTTACAATTTTAAAAAACTGTCTTTAATACCAATCCCCTTTGAAAAAAATCTTTAGGAATTTAATAAAATAAAGAGTATGAATAATTTATAGAGGAAACATCTTAAAGAAATCCATGCATACAAGGTTTTTAAGGAAAAATATAAATGAATAGAAACACATACCTGGAATAAGCACAAATGAAGCGGGACCTTTGAAAATGAAGAGAGGAAGGTCCCAAGAGAAATGCACATGCCTTAAGAATAAAAACTATAAGAAATAAAAAATCAAACTCACCTAATATTAAGATACAAGTGTTTGAGATGATGAGGAAATGAGTGAATAAGTGTAAAATAAAGGGAGAAGAAAGAGGGGAAGGGGGATTCCTAACTTGGACTGAATATACTCAAAATTAGAAGAAAGAGGGGTTGAAAATGAAGTGTGGAAGATAGTAAGTCACAAAAATAGGGGTATCCTGGTTGGATATCATGTGGATTAGGGATATTGGATGAAAGGGGGTATAATTTAAGGGTAAAAAACATTAAGTTTCATTTTTATATTTTTAATTTTTTTTAAAATACATTGATTCTCATTGTTTTACCACATGGTTTACCAAAATGTGTTCTAACCATGAACCCCTTACTATGAACACCAGAGAACCCACACAGTTTTTCCATATTCTTAGAAAACCCCATGTGACAACCATGAAAAATGTATCTACTAAGTTTTAGACCCTATATACATGGATTCTGAATGGATATAACTAATTGTACACTAACCGTGTGACAGACATAATTACTTAAAATTTTCAATAAAAATATCAAATTTAAAGTCCGAAAAATAAAAAACAATAATGGAAATTAATTGATTAGTTAATTTATTAATTAAATATGAAATTAAGATTTGGTGTGGATAGAGACCTTTAGTGTGGGTACGTGTGGTGGTGACAGAGGGTATTTGGTTGTAGTTGATGGCTATAGGGGTTGTGGGTGTGGTGCACCAATAAGGTGGCTAGTGAGGAAGACATACAAAGGGTGGAAAGGGATATATTTAACAAATGGGAAGAGTAACATGACACTAGAGAAGAGAGTTCTGTAGGGGGATATTTATTGTTAAACCTTTAGATTTAAATTGGAATTAGAGAAGTTGAATAATCCTTGAATTCTTTTTATTTGATAGTCACTAATACCACCTTTAGTGACTATCATATGGAATTATCTAACTTTTGCATCCATGGAAACCCAATTCACCCATATTGTAATGTGTAATTATGATTTTATTACTATTCTGATTAAAAATATTATCCAATAATAATACAAACAAATTATTATAATAGTAAATATAAATATAATTTTTAAAATCATAAAATTAAATAAATAAGAATTATAATTTCTGTAACTTTAATTTTTTTTGTATAATAAAAATCCAAGAATTGATATCATAGTGAAATTTACTCCAAAAATTTATTAATAGTATATGAATTAAATTTGGAAAGTTTATTATTTTATTAATTAATTTTACAGCTATATATATATATAATCAGTTAGTTTTCAATATTATGATAAAAATTTATATTTGGTTGCTCAGGTGGGAGCTTATGACTTTGTAGAGGATTCTATTTTCCCAATCCTCTAATTTTTATTTTTAAATTATAGAAGATGTAAAAAAGAGAGTTTGAAAGTGAATATTTAGTGAAGAGATGATTTTTTGATCCTTTAAAGGAATTCACATTGTGGTATTTCATTTATAATATCATGTTTGTGAGAGTTCCTCATGGTTGCGGATCCAGTCATAGTGAAGTGAACATTTATTTAAATATGGGGATATGTAGTTGATTTTATCTATCTTTGGGGTTGGATTGTGTCATGGTTTTAAACCATGATATTTTTTTGTTCCTTCCCAATTTTTATATTCATGGTTTAGTGTGGAATTTTGGTAGGAATCCTAATTTTATAGGTGGAGGAGGAAATGGTTGTGGATATTTTTCATGGTATAAATGGTGTGGTTTAATGAACACCATATTGTGGTTTTATCATAAGGATTTTAGGTTTAGAGAAAATTGTTTGTGGTTTCCAGTGGCTACATCATGGCTTGGACAAGGATGAAGTTTATGAAAGGATATGACTTGTGAAGATTTTGAATCACGCTATTTTGAAGTACCATTGTTTTGTATCAGTGTAGAAAAAACTAAACCATGTAATAATTTGTGTTCATCGTGACATATTTTAATCCCTCAAGTTTCTAATATAAATTTGAGGTTTCTCTTTCCTAATGATTGGTTTCCCTATTTGTCTTAAATCCCTAGGTAGCTGTGGGAATTTTCTCGAAGATACCTTGGGGATTGGGGAGGTTTATGAGTCTTAGAGTTTAAGATCCCTCATGAAGTAAATTGATAAAGGGGTAGATATGAATTTATCTCAATTGATTCATGATCAATATAATATTGATATTTACACCAAAAGTTGTAGAACTATTGAAAAAATCATTTTACCTAATAATGCAGTGGCCAAATAACTTTCACATTAGAAGCATGCTATGAATTATTTCATAAGAAAATTAATTCATGAGTATTGAAGATATTTTCATGATGTATTTTTTAAAAACATTATCATGGATAAGTTAGGTGTTGTTTAGAACTAATATATAATTAAAGAAATGAATAAATTATTAAGTTTAGTTAATTATTCCATAGTGATCTACTGAACATGATCTTGTGTGTGAACCAAAACATCTTGTGAAGAATTCAAGGGGAAATAAACCTTAAAGTCACGATCTCATTAATTCTTGTAGGTAAACCTTGGGAAGTCCTTATACAAGTGTGGTGGTTTACCCTTATATTGTATATGGTGATAAAAAAAGACATAATAACACTGTCTATGTTTATATAAAAATCATGGGAGGTAGCTAGAAACTGACTATGATGAGATAAAGAGAAAATGAGCATGTTTAATCCCATGGTGAAATGAAATATACCTATAAACTATGACCATAGAGAAAATTCCCATAGTGATATATGTTTTTTTATGACTAGAGAGATATATGGTGTGGGAAAATGTTTTATATCATGGTATTCATTGGAAGATATGTTTGAGAGGAGATAAATGAATTACTAAAATGGTGATATATGGAGAGATATACACATAGATATTTAATCTAGATAACATCAACTAAACCTTGTTTTGGCGGAAACCTACACACCATGGTGAAGTTATTTCTTTAAACAAATAATGTGTTTAACTTTTTATAGGGTGAAAAAATATTTAAATTTTTGATGAAACATCCCAAAGATTATTTTAAAGAGGATTTTGAAGAATATGAGGAGAAGAACAATGGTGTGCATGTGATTTGAACTTAGAGATATGTGAGGAGGTAAGTGAATGATTGATTGAATTTTTAACACACCTTTTTATTTTTATTATACTTAGAGTTTATGACCATATTCCTACTCCATAACTTATTATTTTTTATAATAATATTGGAATACAAACAGTGGGATCCCAAATGTTGTACATAAAGTATTAGTTAACTAATAAGAAGAGTGTGTGGACCTTTAAAATACCTTGGAAAATGTGTGTTCTATATCTCTCTATCTCACATCATCTTGTGGCTTCACTCATCCCTATAAAAATTCTATATTTTACAATGAATCATTTGCGATGGATCAGAATTCCATCGAAAATATTCATCATAAAAAAGTTTTTTGTGATGTGATAATATTTAAAATACAAATATAATTTTTCATGGTGTATATTTGTGATGAGGAACTACTCTATCGCAAATACTTTTGGCAACAATGAACATACACAGGCAAGAAATAGTTATTTATGATAGAACTCACCAACACTTCACAAAACAGTATGTTGGAAATAGTTATTTGCAATGGGATTAAAATTTTATTAATTAATAAATTTGTATTTTTTGGTCGGAGTAGATTACTCAAGAAGGGGGGTGAATTCAGTATCTATAAAAATTTCTGACTAAAAAGTATTTCTAAAAAGTTTCCCCGGAAGTTTAATACATCCCAGTTAATCAACGTTATACTGTTATAAGAGTTTGACTATTTGAATAACTTCTTAGAAGATTGATTAGTTCTCAGTAATCTTAATATCAGTTATTAATATTACTTTTGAAGCTATTATACTAAGGAAATTCAATTTTAACATCTTTCCAAGAGTAACTATCAAAGTGAATTTAGAGATTTCTTAATTATATAGTAAATTAGTAAAACAGAGAAGACTAAATTAAGCAGCACAGCGGATATGAAACAAGTGGTTCAGTCTCAAGTTGAGACCTAATATACTTCACTTGGTGATCACCTTCCACCAAGTAGTTTATATAAATAAACTTGATTCACACCCTGGATCGGGGTTAACAACAATACACAGTACTGTCCAGGCCACACAGGGACCTCTTCCACAGTTCTTTATGGGTACAGACAACCAGGCCACACAAGGACCTCTTCCACACTTATCTGTGGGTATACACAAGAGTAAAAGAATGTTTGAGTAAGGATATCTTGTATCCTTAAGTTTAATGCAAGAGACAGAGTGTGTTTATATACAAATATACACTCTTTTAGAAAATTAATAAAATGATACCTAATAGAGCAGTAATATTGAGATAGGTTTAGAAGTTCTCTGAGTGTTGGTCTTTGCTGCTGTGGACTTCTGAGATGAGGCAGATGCAAAAATCAAGTTCTCGTATGGAAAACAGAGTGTCACAAGTCAGATAGATTTTCCTTGTGTTATTTGTGGTGTTTTACAGTGTGAATATGTTCTTGGGATTCCAGTATGCTCCGTGTGTTCTTTATCAGAGTTGAGTTGCATGAGCCAATTCTCTAAAATTTATTCTGTTATCATGCTCACGCCCACCAGCGTTTTCTTTGTATTGTGCTACTTCCTGCTTTTTCTGGTCCACATTACTCTTTTATCTTGGAGTGCATGTGTTGGGGCCAACAGGTTGCATGTATTATGCACCTCATACCTCGTACTGTCTGATGATATGTCTACAAATAAACATTAATTATGCCAGTGCATTGAAATCTTCAAACATGACAGTTAGAGATTAAATTGAAAGACGACAAAATATATTAGGAAACAGTGTCACATTATGTCATGGAAACAGTGTCTCCTTCACATGGTGTCTAGATTGGTCAGGGTGTCTCGTAGTAATGGTGTCTTACAGTCACAGTATCTCATGGTCACGGTGTCTCATGGTCACGATGTCTACTTGTTCACGATGTCTTGTTCGCGGTGTCTTGTTCACGGTGTCTTGTTCACGGTGTCTTTTTCATGGTGTCTTGTTCACGGTGTCTTGTTCACGGTGTCTCATAGTCATGGTGTCTTCTTGTTCATGGTGTCTTGTTCATGGTGTTTGGATATCACGGTGTCTGGATGTCATGGTGTCTCATGACTTAAGAAAATATTTGTATTCATACTTAATCATTAGTATTTATGAAATGAATTAAACTTAATCATTTTTCAGAGAAATCATTTTAAAGTGAATCAATAGAAAGTAAATAGTATCCAAACTGAGTGTATAGCACTTAAGAGATTTGGATAGCTTTTACTAAGCTACTAAACATTTGATGTGAGATAGAGTACATAGAGTTAACATAGTATATAAACTAAATAGGATTTGTGATCATTAAAACATGATTAATACATGAAGAGTCCAAAAATCTCCACCTTTTTTATGATCACATACCCTATAGATTTATAATGTACATTTCTACTAACAAGATCGTTCAAATGAGCATATAATATATATACAATGATTTCTATCTCCCATATAAACATGTCTCAAAAATTTCTCCCCCTTTTGGGATTATCAAAAGGTAGCAGAAAAATAAAGACAAAAGAGTCAATAAAAGGTGCATAATGTATTAGATAAATATAAAGGCATTACAAAATGTGAAATAAAGGAAACAAGACTCCTATAAAAATAGAGTAAACATTGTCCTTAGTTCACTGACTGGTCTTCTCCTTGCCTTTAGTAGTAGCAGCAGAAGAGGAAGCCATAGGAGCAGAAGTTGAGGTAGAAGAAGGGAGTGAGCTGGTTGATAGGGAAGGTAAAGGAAGGCCTTTAAAGACAGAGGGAGCCAATGTAGGTGCATTAGAAGACCAAGGTAGTTGTTGATCAAGGATCACAAGTCTAATCTGACTCAGTTCCTGAATGACAAACATAGAAGTGGAGGCTAGGGCAGAGGTGAATGTTGGAAGATCAGGACTCATAGGGGCATCCGCAGGAGCAACAATGGATGTACTATGTACATGAATATAGGGCCTCAAAAGCTTGATAAAATCCACAATGATCTCTCCACCATACTGTATAGATTTCTAAAAGTCATCCTTGTTTTCAATAAACTTATCCAATGGACGAGTGAACACTGTGACCTTTTGAACTTGGGTCTTGAAATCTTGAGTAACAGGAGGAATCCACAAATTTTCAACAAGATATATTTAGAATGATTGGTCATGTCAGTCTTTGAGAAGATTTGGTTGAATTATAAATCCACCTTTGTGGTAATTTATTACTGAGAATCATTGGAAACTTTTGAATAGATTTGGACCATATCAAGAACTCTATCAATGTTCTTGATAACTTCATTTAGAGAATCTTTATTAAAGACACTATGCACAATCTGAAGTTCTTCTTTGAACACTGTTCTAAGTAGGTCATTGTCTAGGGAAGGTTGAGATGATTGCCTAGATGCCTTAGAATCATTGACCTCTATGGTTAGATATTTCAGTTGGTTTAGCACCTTTTGAAGACACCCTGTATACTCATCAATGAGTTTGTTAAGATTAACAACTAGCTCTCTCATCTAATTCACAATCTATTTGTTCATTTTAGCGACCTTTTCAGCTAAGGAAGCTAAATGAGGTTGAATTTGAGAGACAACATTTGATGGGGTTTGAGGAACAATAGGTTATATGGGATGAGAAGCAAGCTATGATCTTGAATGCATCTCTCTCTGCGTTTCTTCAATCATACCTCTTAGAGTATTCACTTCATCACTAAGCAGTTTATTTTAAAATCTGACTTCTTGAATCTCATGAAGCATTTTGGGTTGTATTTTCCAAATAACTTTCTACAACAACAATGAGGCATCTTTCTCACTTAGATGTGTCACAAGAGCAGGTTGAGAATTCAGGACTTTTTCAATACCAGACAAAAGGGTAGAACCATATTATTTTATATCATCTTTACTCACAAAGGATGGTTGTTCTGATGAAGGTTCATAAATATGGACTGATACAGGCTCAGGTTCCTTCTCAAGAGCAAGATTAGAGACAGATTTCAATTGGAACATAGTAGAAAGGTCAAGGCCTTTTACTGAAACTTGCTGAGAGTCATCCACATCATAGAAACTGGGGAACTTATACTGAGTGTCTATTGGGCTTGAAACAATAAGGTTTGGTACTTCAGTAGATTCCATATTTGGGGTTTTCTCCCCCTCAATAGTTGCATCCTTCTCAGGACTGAGAGGCTTAGGGTCTTGATATAATTCCACAAACTCATCTCTTAGTTCCTCTCTCATTTTCTTTCTATCCAACTGAAAATCCAACTCTATCATTTCCTTAGCCAAAGGAATAACTTTAGGAATAGATTATTCCATTGGGAGTTTTTTAAGATCAGCTTCTTGCATAGCAGGTAATTCTTCTTTTGTAGGTTCTTCCACAGTATTCTTCTTGGTTTCTTTGAAAGTAGATTTTGTTTCATCCTCGGGTTGATCTTTCAGATTAACAACTTCTGTTGAAGCAGGTACTTCCTTTTCACTTACAACATGAGGGACATGAGTACTTTCTTCCTCAATAGATATAGTTTCCCTGGGGGTCATAACAGCCTCTTCATCCTCTTCTTCAGAATACTCAACAACCTCATCTGGTTTGAAACCAGGATCAGAAATATCTCTTGGTCTTGAGGGATGTTCCACATGAATGAATTTTTCCTAAATTATATCATCTTCTTCCACCCATGACTTTTTTCAAGGGTTCCAATTTATTTTCATCCTCTTGATAGTGATTTTTGAAAGGAATTACTCACAATCCTTGATAACTTCCTTATTCGGTCCAACCATACCTTTGGCATGAAGCATGGATGAGATAAGACGAGAGTAAAATAGGGAGGTTGACTTGGATGTGGCTTTGATCAGTTCACACAAATGGTGTATGATATACTTACAAAGGTTGATCTTATGCCCAATTTTCATAAGATGAATCAGAAACACATCCTGATATTTTAATACATAAAAATCACCTTTTCTTGGGCTAATCAGGTTCTATATAAACTTAAAAAATCCTTGATTCTCCATCTAGTTCAGCATCAATGTCTCTTCTCTTGGTGCCATTTCTGGTCAAGATTTTCATAGAATCTTCTAAGACAAAGAATTCACTAGAAGGTGGAGGTCCTCTCTGATAATCCTCACAGATGCCTTCAGGAGGTATCCTAAGTCATGTATCCCATAACCTCGAAGAGAATGATCATTTCTGCCCATTGATCTAGATTCTCACAACATATCCATCTTCAGACTCAAAGGATAACTGAACATATTGATAAAAGTAATCCACAAACTTAGGGTAGATAGGACTATCTTCCTTCAAAAACCACTCTAACCAGCCTTTCTCCTTTAAAACTTTCAAAATCAAAGACTTACTTGATAGAAGCCATTTGGGGAAAACCTCTTTCTCAGGTACTACAACTCGGTTTACCAAATTTGGGTTTGGGGCCCTTAGGGTGCTAGCTTGGGTGATATTTTCTTCTTCTTTGAACTATGTTTCTCAGGAGTCGACGATGAAGGGAGTTTCATCCTGGGCATTCACCAAAGGTTTGAGAGAGAGAAAGGTTTAAGGGTTGAGGAAGGGTTACAAATAGAGTGAATAGAAGAAGGATCAAGTGAAGGACAAGTCATACTTCATTTATTTTATCATTTAGGAATACCAAACCTGGAAAAAGTAAAAATGTGAGAAAAATAAAGAGGTGAAATGAATAATTATCGTGATACGGTTTTTAATTCATAACTAAAAATTAAAAAAAAACTTTATGGTGAGACCATATCGGGTCTTTACGGTGATACAGAGAATGAATGTTGCGGTGAGACAGTAACTGAGCATTACAGTGATACAGTGAACGAACTTCATGGTGAGACAGTAAATGAGCATTACGGTGAGACAGTAAACAGGAAACAGTAAGATATAAGATAGTAAGACATTTATTTAAGATTTATCATGCCTAATTCATGTATGATGTAGTCTATTCTTTTAGAATTTAATGATTTGGTAAATATATCTGCAAGCTGATACTCAGTACCAATGAATTCCAATGTGATATCACCCTTTTGATAATGATCTCTCAAAAAGTGATGTCTTACATCCTCATGCTTTGTCCTATAATGTGAAATAGGATTTTTTGAGATTTTAATAGCACTTGTGTTGTCACAATTTATAGGTACATGCCTAAATTGATGTCCATAATCTAGTAATGTGTATTTCATCCCCAAGATTTGTGCACAACAGCTTCCAACAACTATATATTCAGCTTCTACAGTAGATAATGAAACATAATTTTGTTTCTTACTGCACCATGATACTAGTGACTTTCCTAAAAAGTGACATGTTCTAGAGGTGATTTTTCTATCTAACTTACAGCCACCGAAGTCAGTATCAGAATAACTAACTAATTCAAATGATTGTCCACTAGGATAGAACAGTCCTAGATTGGGTGTATGCTTGAGGTATTTGAAAATTCTCTTTACATCATTTAAATGAGATTCCTTAGGATTTTATTAAAAATGAGCACACATACACACACTAAACATAATGTAAGTTAGACTGGCATTTAAGTAGAGTAAACTTCTAATAATTTCTCTATAAGTGGTCTGATCAATAGATTTTCCATCTTCATCAAGATCCAACATAAAAGTGGTATTCATGGGAGTGTTACTACTTTTAGTGCTATACAATCCAAAAAGTTTTAGAAGATATCTAGTGTATTTACTTTGAGTTAAGATAATTCCATTATTATTTTGAAAGATTTGAAATCCAAGAAAGAATTTTAGTTCACCCATTAAACTCATTTCAAATTCATTTTGCATCATTTTAGAAAAATCAACACAAAAATAATTTCTTGAGGATCCAAATATAATGTCATCTATGTATATTTTAAAAGCTAAAACATCATTATAAATTCGATTTATAAAAATGGTAGGATCATCTATTCCTTTTGTAAAACCTTTAGAAATAAGAAAAGTAGTTAACTAATCATATCAGGCTCTTGGAGATTGTTTTAAACCATATAAATATTTTGATAATTTAAAAATATGATTTGGAAAATGGGGGTTTTTAAAACCAGGGTGTTATTCTAAAAAGACATCCTCGGCTATATACCCATTTAAGAATGAACTCTTAACATCCATTTTATATAGTTTGAAATTCAGATGTGCAGCATAAGCAAGCAGGATTCTAGTGGCCTCAAGTCTAGCAACTGGTGCAAAGGTCTCCTCATAGTCAATTCTTTCTTCTTGACTATAGACTTGTGCAACTAATATAGCCTTGTTTCTAACTATGTTACCAGCCTCATCTACCTTATTTCTAAACACCTATTTAGTGCCTATGGTGAATGTGTCCTCAGGTCTTTCAACAAGTTTCCAAACTTTGTTCCTTTCAAACTGATTATGTTATTCTTGCATATCCATCACCCAAAATTCATCATTGATAGCATCATTAATGCTTTTAGGTTTAAGTTGTGACAAGAAGACTTGATTTTCAACCTGATTTCTAAGAGAAGCTCTAGTTTGTGTTCCTTGTGTCTAGGCCTCCTACAATAGCATCTAAAGGATGGTTCTTAAGAGTTCTAACAGTTCTAGAAAAGGAGGGACTAGTGATTTTAGGTTCATCAACAGGTTCCAGTTCATTATGGTTTGAGTCTAAGGAATTTTTAGAACCGGAAGTTCTCACAGATTCTTTCACAGAATAGTTTGAAGATTTTGGATTAATGTTCAGATTCGATAGATCATCTTCCAGGTTCTCTAGAATGGTTTTAGGCTCATGTGGATCTGTTTCATCAAATTTGACATGGATAGATTCTTCCACACATTTAGTTATTTTATTGAACACTCTATAGGCTTTACTGGATATAGAAAATCCTAAAAAGATACCTTCATCACTCATGGATGCAAATTTGTCAAGATTTTCCTTAGTATTAAGAATATAGAATTTTCAGCCAAAAACTTTGAAGTAGTTGATCTTGGGTTTTCTATTGTTCCATAACTCATAAGGAGTCCTCTTAAGAATCGGTCTAATCAAGACTCTATTGATTATTTATCATGATGTATTGACATCTTTATCCCAGAAATAAATATGCGGTTCATATTCACTAAGAATTGTTCTAGAAATCTCTTGCAGGGTTCTATTTCTTCTTTCTACAACTCCATTTTGTTGAGGTGTTCTAGGGGCAGAGAAATTTTGACTATAACCATTTTATGAGAAAAAGGATTAAAACTCTTGATTTTTAAACTCACGGCCATGATCACTTCTTAAGAATTTGAATCTAAGTCCACTAATATTTTCCACATACTTGGAATATTTAGTAAAATAAGAGTAGACTTCAGTTTTGTGAGCCAGAAAAAAGGTCCAAGTATATCTAGAAAAGTCATCTACAAGAACATAAACATAGTGATTCCCATTTAAACCAGAAAATCTAGATGGTCCAAATAAATCAATGTGAACCAGTTCGAGAGGTTGAGAATTTGACACTTATTTCTTTGGTTTGAAGAAAATTTTGTGTTGTTTGCCCTTTTGAAATGGATTACATACTTTGTCATTTGGAAACTCAAGTTTGGGTAAGTCTTTAACAAAGTTTTTTCTAGTTAGCTTTCTAAGGGAGTTAATATTACAGTGTCCTAGTCTCCTATGCTAGAACCAAGACTCTTTATGAAATACACTTAAACATGAAGAATTTTGAGAAGCTAAGGAATCTAAGTTAATAGAGTGAACATTTTCATTTCTTAAAGCAGAAAACAATAATTCATATTTAGAATTAAAGAAATTTCAAGCATCATTTTCAAATCTAACATGAAATCCATCATCACATAATTGTAAGATACTAAGAAGATTATATTTTAATCCATCAACAAATAGTACTTTAGAAATTAAAACTAATTTAGAGTTACCGATTTGGATGAGGCCAATTATCTTTCCTTTTTCATTTTCACCAAATGTGACATGTCCTCCATCTATTTTTATTTGATTCTTGAAGCATGAGTAGCCTTTTATCATGCATCTTGAATATCCATTGTCCATGTACTATACACTTTTATAGGAACTCTTTAAGCAGCTTTCCTACAAAAATATTAAGCAAAAACAGATTTGGTACCCATACTTGTTTGGCTCTAGTAATATTAGTAATGAGTGCTTTAGGAACCCATATCTACCCCATAGGTTTCCTATAAGCATTAAGTAAATTATTTTAAAAATAAACTCTATTTGGTCCAGAAAAACTTGAAACAGTAGAATATGTATCATGAATTGAATTAGTAGATTTGTGTCCAGAATTGGGAGTAAAACTATATGTCCTAGATCTTGAAACAAAAATTTTTCTACCAAGATTTCTTTTCCCATGTTGATAATCAATGCCAGTGTTGTATTTAGGGGAAATTTTTTTCCTAGCATTTGAGTAAGGGTATTCTTCCCATTTGTAAACTTTTCAAGGTCATTCTTCAATTTCTCATTAGACATTCTTAATTTGTTGTTTTCTTTGACTAGTTGAGCATTTTTCTCTTTTTCAGTTGTGAGTTCAGATTTAACAGTCACAGTAAGAGTATATTGTTTCTTCAATGATTTATATTTGTCTTTTAGTTCGTTGCATGTTTCTTCAAGCATGTTACAGTATTCAAACATTTCTTCATTAGTCATATTTTTAGAGTCACTCTCATTTTCAAAATAGTAAGAATTATGTATAGGAGAGTCCAGTGTTACCTCAGATGTGTTTGTCATAAAACACATATTAGCTTTGTTTTCATGTTCATCATGTGATGTTTCTGAGTCACTTGAACTGTCCTCAGAAGCACTCTAGGTTGCTTTCATGGCCTTTTTATACTTCCTTTCCTTGTTCTAATATCTCTTTTTTTACTTGAGCTTTGGAAAATCTGCCTTGATATATCTTTTGTTCTTACATTCATAGCAGACAATCTCATCAGCCTAGTCACTTCTTTTCCAGTCCTTCTTCCAATTTCCTTTTTGGTCATATTTTCCCTTGAAGTTAGGCTTTCTAAAAACGTTCTTCTTCTTGTAAAATTTATTTAATCTTCTGGGTAATTGAGCCATCTCCTCATCACTGCCAGGTGATGATTGTTCACTATTAGAACTTTCTACAGAAGCTTCCAATTTCCCTTTGTCTTTGTGCTTATAGGTGGTGGTCTTGAATGCAACAGATTTCCTCTTTGGTTCATCCTCCTCTTCTATGTTGACTTTCAGTTCCTCTTCATACATCATTAATTTCCCAATGAGTTCTTTTATAAGTATCTTACTGATGTCGCATGATTCTCTAATAGAGACAGAGGTTCCTCTCCATCATTCAGGAAAACATCTGAGAATTCTCATGATTTTTTCTTTAGCAGTGACTTCTCTTCCAAGAGAAATCATTTTGTTGAAAATCTCATTGAACTTAAGATACATGTCAGAGATAGGCTTATCAGGTTTCATTATAAAGTTATCATATTTAATAGTATAAGTATTAAGTCTCATTTCTTTTACACTATATGTTCCTTCATGTGAGACTGACAGGGTATCCCAAATTTCATGGGCAGTTTTACAAGTAGAAATTCTATTGAATTCCTCATCTCCTAAGGAAAAGTATAAAGCATTCATAGCTTTGCAATTGTTATTGTAAGCAGTTTTTATAGGATCATCCCATGTGATTCTATCAGTAGTAGGAATCTTATATTCATCTATAATGGAAGATCAAATTTCAAAACCCATACTTTCTAAATGCACTTTCATTTTGATTTTTCATTGAGCATAGTTGGTTCCATTAAAAAATGGTGTTATGTTGGTTGCACCACCTTTTAATCTATTATCCATAATAAATATTTTGAAAGAGCTAGAAATTTTAAATTAACAAAAATTGACAGATCTTTTAAAGTACAACTATAATCACAGTTGAAGTAGGTTAAACAAAGTCTTAATAAACACCCTCTGATACCAAATGTTGGTCTGATTAGATTACTCAAAAATGGGGTTGCATTGAGTATCTATAAAAATTTAGAAGTAAAAAGTATTTCTAACAAGTTTCCCCAAAAGTTTAAATACATCCCAGTTAATCAAGGTTATACTGTTATAAGAGTTTGACTTTTTAATAACTTCTTAGAAGATTGATTAGTTCTCAGTAATATTAATATAAGTTATTAATATTACTTTTGAAGCTATTCTACTAAGCCAAGAAAATTTTAACTTCTTTCCAAGAGTAACTATCAAAGTGAATTTAGATATTTCTGAATTATACAGTAAAGCAGTAAAACAGATAAGACTAAATTAAACAGCACAGCAGATATGAAACAAGTGGTTTGGTCTCAAGCCAAGACCTAATCCACATCACTTGGTGATCACCTACCACCAAGAAGTTTATATAAATAAATTTGATCCGCACCCTGGATTGAGTTTAACAATAGTACACAGTACTGTCCAAGCCACACAGGGACCTCTTCCACAGTTCTTTGTGTGTACAGACAACCAGACCACATAAGGACCTCTTCCACACTTATCTGTGGGTATACACAGGAGTAAAAGAATGTTTGAGTAAGGATGTCATGTATCCTTCAGTTTAATGCAGGAGACAGATCATGTTTCTATACAGATACACACTCTGCTTGAAAATTAACAAAATGGTACACAACAAAGAAGTAATATTGAGATAGGTTTAGAAGTGCTCTAAGTGTTGGTCTTTGTAGATCTGGACTTCTGAGATGAGGCAGATGCAGAACTCAAGTCCTCGTATGGAAAATTGAGAGCCGCAAGTCATACAGATTTGGCTTGTGTTCTTCGTGGTGTTTTATAGTGTGAAGATGTTCTCAGAATTCTAGTATGCTTCGTGTGTTCTTCAGCAGAGTCGATTTGCATAAGCCAATTTTCTAAAATGTATTCTATTATCACGCTCACGCCCAACAGCTTTCTCTTTGTATCGTGCTACTTTCTGCATTTTCTTGGCCGCATTACTCTTTTATCTTCGAGTGCATGTGTTGGGGCCGACGGGTTGCATGTATTCTGCACCTCGTACCTCATAATGTCCGATGATATTTCAACAAAGAAACATTAATTTTTTCAGTGCATTAAAATCTTCAAACATGACTGTTAGAGATTAAATTTAAAGCCAACAAAATATATTAGGAAACGGTGTCACAATATGTCATGGAAATGGTGTCTCATTCACACGGTGTCTTGATTGGTCACGGTGTCTCATAGTCATGGTGTCTCGCGGTCACGGTGTCTCATGGTCACGGTGTCTCATGGTCACGGTGTCTGCTTGTTCATGGTGTCTTGTTCACGGGTTCTTGTTCACAGTGACTTGTTCACGATTTCTGGATATCACGGTATCTGGATGTCATGGTGTCTCATGACTTAGGCAAATATATGTATTCAAACTTAAGCAGCAGTATTTATGAAATGAATTAAACTTAATCATTTGTCAGATAAATCAATATAAAGTGAATCAATAGAAAGTGCATAGTATCCAAACTAAGTGTATAGAACTTTAGAGCTTTGGATAGCTTTTACAATGCTACTAAACATTTGATGTGAGATAGAGTACATAGATTTAACATAGTTTATAAACTAAATAGGATTTGTGATCATTAAAACATGATTAATACATGAGGAGTCCAACAATATTAATATATATTTTTTTTTTAAAAAAAACTGAGATCCTGATAAGAAAAGCAAGATCCCTATATTATTATAAAGGAAATTCACACATGTCTGAAAGAAGAAGATTTACAAAGATCCTTCCTGAGGAAGGAGAACATCTGGCACATGGTCCATCCAAAGATAATCACTACCATTCACGCCCATATTAGCAAGCCCATCTGCCAATGCATTTGCCTCTCTGTAGATATGAGTAACAAAGTGCTCCTTTGAGTAGAGAGAATCCATGCATCTAATCCAACAATTAGTAAGCTTCCACGAAAGGTGCATGGACCAGTTCATAAAGCAAATACAATAGCCATAGAGTCACACTCAATCCAAATTTTGTCCCAACCCTGTGCATTCACTTGCTCCGCAGCCACAATAACACTAAGCATCTCCGCTTCAAGAGCGGAGGAAATACCACATGAGCCATGAAAACACCCAAGAGCATTACCTTGATAATCCCTAAAGATATCACCAAAACCAGAGGGGCCCAGATTTCCTCTTGAAGCACCATCAGAGTTAAAATTAATCCACCCACAAAAAAGTGTCTGCCAGATTACTTCCATTGTCCCAAGAGGAGGCCGAAAATTACCTTTAATCTCGATTTGGTTCAACACAGATAAATCATGAATTGAATTATAGAAGAACACACCTTTAGGTGTTTCCACCTCATGCACAACAGCAAGGATACCTGCAAGACCAGCACCAACCTGAAAAGGTTGTGACTCATGTCTGAATTTGTTCCTCAAATACCAGATGAAATGAATAGTTTCCTCCGCCGCAACTTGAAAAAAATCCTAGATTTGCGGTGACAATTTCAGAAAATTCCAACACTTAATGAATTCACATATTGAGTTGGTTTTAGGAAAAACAACTTCAAAAATATCAGCAACCGCCCAGCACATCGTCGAAGCTGCTGCACAACTGAGGAAGAGATTGTAAAGACCCGTAAATTTCAAGGAAATTTTTTTCTTAATTTTCTTTTGAATTTTACAAGAACTCAGTTTCTGACGGCACCTGATTCCGAGGCCCGGTGTGCCTGGAATCATTTTCCGAAGTTTTGGCTCGGGTACGTTCAGTGAACGGACGAGCGGGTTTTTCTAACATTTGAACCGGTGCCCGGAATCGAATTCTGAGGGCACCGATGAAATCACAGCGTCGGGTTTTGCCTAGAAACGCCTCTTCCGGAGTTGCGTTTGCTCAGGTGTGGTTTTTAAATTTTGGGACTTAAGGTTAAGAAATAAAATAAAGTTGTTACGAAAACTTTATTTTTATTTCACATGAAGCCACTTGAAAGCCACATTAAGCTGGTTAAGCTTAGTTGAAGCGGATAGGGTGCAACTGAAATATCCTATCCTCTTGATAGGATATTTGTGGGTGGGGCCCGCACGAGCCCCGCCGTTTCTTCCGCTAAGTAACGCACCCGTGAAAACCCGTCAAAGAAACTGAAAGTCAACTGACGCGGTTTCTTAGTTTCTTAACAGACCATTAAATTGGGCTGTTTCTTTCGTCCAATTAATTGGGCGGTTTCTTTGGTAAATTAATTCTTGGAATTAATTGTTCGTTTCTTTTTTTTTAATCGTTGCTTGTGCGTTAATAAAATAAGATTACTCTTATTTTATTTTGGGTGGAAGCTTGTGGCGTGGGGAGAATTTGGAGGAGAGCATTCTTCTTCGGCGAAGAACGCGAAGAACTCCGGCCTCCGGCGAAGAACGCCGAAACCGCGGAAATCAACGACGCTTCTTCCGTGACGTTTCTCCCACGACGATCGTTCCTTTCCAAGCGACGTTCTCCCTTCGGACGCACCTCGACGACAACGGAATCAACGACGTTTCTCCGGCGATGTTTCTTCCGCGACGATCGTCCTCTTCCGCGATGAACTCGCGAGCGACAACGCTTGAGGTAGGGGTTTTAAACCTTTTTAAAGTTGTTGATCTTTCCTTCGATCTTGAAGGTTCTTTTTTTTTGTCGGCCCTTGTTTCCGAATCTTTTTATTTATTTTTAAAAAGATTGTGATGGATTATCGTTCTAGAAAGGCCGATTGTTATCAATCTAATGCGAGGGGGGTCGGGCCGCACAAACACGGCCGAACCCCCCCCCCCCCCTCCTTTATTCTTGTTGTTTCTTGCGGATGGAGCGAGATGGCGTGGTGCCGTCGCACCACGCGGGAATCGTACGACAACTATTGAGCGGCGCCGTCGCGCCGCGCTGTGGAACGAAATCAAACAAGATCAAGACGCCTTCGCGCCACGCCGAGAAGTCGTTCAAGCACGCGACGTCGTCGCGCCGCGCCAAAGAGGCCGCAGATTAAATTAATTTTATTTTGTTCTTGAGCGCAGATTGACGGGCGACGACAAACGAGGCCGCAAGTTAATTTTGAGGTCTCCGCAGTGAAGGTCGGGTCCCGGGATGACCGTAGGCGCAGACGGGAATCAAATCGGACCACTGGAGCGTCTCCGGTGGCCCGCGGAAGCCGGCGGCGGCGCGGGTCGCCGGCGCGGCGACGCCAGTGGCCGGAGGCGGCGGCACCCCGCGGGTGTCCAGGGTGGCACCCCGCGGGTGCCGCGGGGTTGTCTGGCGACACCCCGCGGGTGTCCAGGGTGGCACCCCGCGGGTGCCGCGGGGTTGTCTGGCGACACCCCGCGGGTGTCCAGGGGGGCACCCCGCGGGTGCCGCGGGGATGTCAGGCGCCACCCCGCGGGTGTCCAGCGCGACACCCCGCGGGTGCCGCGGGGCTGTCAGGCGGCACCCCGCGGGTGTCCAGCGCGACACCCCGCGGGTGCCGCGGGGTTGTCAGGCCGCTCGGCCGAGCCGAGCCGGACCGGCCCTGGCCGGGCGGGGCCGGGCCAACCGGGTCGGACCCGGTTCGGGCCGACCCAGGGGGGTCGGGCCGGGTCGGCCCGGACCCGGACCCCCCCCGTTTTCGGACCATTTCGGTCAAATTCACATATCTTGAGCTCCGGACGTCCGAATGACGTACCGTCAGCTTTGTTGAATTCCTCTCAGTGAGACGGAACTTTTGGCTTAATCTGCTCGAGGTTTGGATGCCGACGGAGTATGGTCGGGTCGGTTCGTACACGAAACCAACCGGGCCCCTGGAACGAAAAAAAGCCAATAACTCACAGACCGGGCGTCCGATTGACGCACCGTCTGTTTCGTTGACTTCCTCTTGATGAGACGGAACTTTTGACATACTCCACCCGAGTTTTGGATGCAGTCGGAGTATGGCCGAATTGGATTGTACCCGAAATCCAACCGGGCCCCTGGAACGGAAAAACTGATATCTTTCAGCCAGGACGTCCGTTCGACGAAACGTCAGCGGCGTTGGTGATTGCGTTGAGTAACCGTCCCTTTGAGTATACCCTATGGGAGTTCAGGGTACAGTTGTGATACGGCCGGGATTGGTTCGCACACGAAACCAACCGGGCCCCGGGAACGAAAAGGCTAATAACTCACAGACCGGGCGTCCGATTGACGCGCCGTCTGTTGCGTTGAGACCCCTATGATGAGGCGGTCCTTTGAGACACTACTTTGTGGGACTTTGTGATACTTGGAGTATCGACCAGTAGCTCGTGGAGCGGACCCTCCCGGAGACGAGCGTGCAGAGTACGGAGACCGTGTAGCCGACTGAGACCTGACGACTGGTTGATCGACTCGACTTGGACTGAGTCGACTAGCCCAGTGGACGGAGCGCCCGGTATTTGGCGGCAGACCCACGGCGGACGGAGCGCCTGGTAGTTGGCAGCAAACCCGCGGTACTCGACAGGAGGAGTACCTCAGTAGGCTATTTGGGTGAGCGCCCGGTATTTGGCGACAGACCCTCAGCGGACGGAGCGCCCGGTAGTTGGCCGCAAACCTGCAGTACTCGACAGGAGGAGTACCTCAGTAGTCTTAGGTTAGTGAGCAGTACCTCGGAGTCGTGACAGGACCACTGTACACTCTAGAGACGGAGCTCCTCAGTAGTTAAGGTTTCGATAATGAAAATCCTGGTTTGAGCTGAGTCAATGAATCTTTGCGTTTCCTCATGATTGAGATGGGTCGCTTGATAACTTAGGTATATGTATGGGCATATACCTGGGTGATGGTTATCCGTTGATTTCATGATTTTTGTGTATCCTTGTAATTGGATGGGTTACTTGATGACTTAGGTATATGTATGAGCATATACCTAAGTTGAGTCTGATGTTACTTCGTGATTGCTGTCTTTACTTTGTGGATATCCATGTTGGATTTAGTGAGACCTTAAGGGTCTTGGGGTCCCTACTGAGTAGCTTATACTCACCCCTGCACGGGCTATGCCCGCACTTCGTTGTGTTGGTTGCAGACGACGGACAGCGCAGATCGCAGTTGAGGCTTGCGGAGCAGGTCGGTACCCGGAGGAGGACCACTGGGCGGACGTACCTGGAGTAGACGACAGGACCCGAGGAGTAGAGGAGCTATCTGTACCTACCCTTTAGGTAGGATCCGTGGTGGACGATCCAGGAGCTGAGCCATCTGTACCTACCCTTCAGGTAGGAATCGAGGAGGACGACCCAGGAGCCGCTTAGTTCTTCCAGCTGCTGTTTTTCCCTTTCGAGTTGTACTTTACAGTTGGGCTTGTATTTCCGACCCTTTTACTTTTCTTCGCTTGTGTTTACTTTTCCGCTTGCTTACTCTGTGGTGTTTGTTTGCTTTTGTAATGGCAATGCCTTCCCAGTTATCGGGATTTACGCCATTGGTGCTAGTCGCCAGCCCCTGGCCTATGGAAGGCGGGCTTGAGGTAGTCACGGCACGGGCCCCGAGGTCGGGTCGTGACAGATTGGTATCAGAGGTGGTCGGTTCTACCGCCGATTCTGATCTTTCATTCTGTGAAGCAATAGTGTTAAGGGTACCGAGTATGGTTTTCAGTTCAGGGAGTCCAGTGTTGGTGCGGGCGGCCGACGTATCCATACACCAGGACCCTGACAACTGAATTCCGACTTTGTGCACGAAAACACTGATTGCGTGTGTGTTTCCAATGTTTAAAAATGTCAGCTCAAACCAGGTCAGCTCACCAGGTTTAATCGTTTGACCGTGTTACGATGTTTCTTTCAGGATGCCTTTTCTCAGACGACCATCTTTAGCCCAGAGGGATGTGCGTACTGACAGCCTGCCGACCGACGAGGCTTCGGTTCAGGGCCCTCTTGCAGTCGAGGCACCAGCAGAGGCACCAGCGGTACTACCATACGTTGGGCCACCGATGCCACCAGCCCCAGCAGTAGGCGATGCACGACGTTTGAGTGCGCTGCATGAGTTCTAGCGCCAGAGGCCACCCAGGTTCAGGGGAGAGACGGACCCGCAGGCGGCTGAGGATTGGCTGGAGGCTGTGGTGGGAGTCTTCAGGCTAGTGGGGACGCCATCGGACTTTATGGCGATCTTTGCGGCTAGCCTTCTTCAGGCAACAGCAGGCAGGTGGTGGAGCCACTTGTTCCAGTTTTGCCGTGGGATGGCCTTCTCTTGGGAAGACTTCGAGACCTCCTTCAGGTTGGAGTATGTGCCAGTAGCTCTACACCCCGAGCGTGTTCGGGAGCTGCTGCCTTTGTCGCGTGCTTCTCGATCAGAAGCCGAGTCATCTGTGGGCAGTAGACAGATAATGCAGAGGCCCAGAAAGACCAGACCAGCAGTTGGGCGATCTCGGGATTTAGGATCGGTGGTGCAGGGAACCCGGAGTGGGAACAGAGCTAGCCGTGCAAGGAGCAGGTTGTGTTACTCATGCCGCGGAAAGGGTCATCTGGCATGTGACTGTCTGACTCCCGATCCGCAGGCTTTGGGGGAGCCACCGAGATAGAGGCAGCGACAAATGCTTGAGCAACAGTAGAACTCTTGGAGCAGGTGGACAGGATCGGAACTAGTGGATACGTCTCTTGTACTTCTAGTTCCATGTTTGATGTTGTATTCGTGTCTTTTTATTATGAGCTGCAATAATAAAGAAGACACTTATCTCTTGTGATGTTTGCCTTCCTGTCCTCTTTTGTGATGTTACTGAGTGGTCCCGGTTAAACTGTTGACTTGACCCTCACTTTAGAGATTTCAACTGGAGCAGACCCAGTGACCTCACACGGATGCCGATAGTGTGACTCGACCCTTGGAGGCGAGAGTGACAGTTGGATCTCTTAGTAGTTACGTCGAGGCCTTACGACGTCATCCATGGCATGAATGCATCCTTCATGCCAGGATTGACTGTATTAGGCAATGGGCGTGGTTCATCTAGAGAGGGGATGAGACCAGGTTTCTCTTTTCGGCAAAGGAGAAATTTTAGCAGCTCTTCCAGATCATATGCAAAGGAGGTGCAGTTCATCCAGGAGCGGATGAATACTGCACAGTGCAGTAAGAAACAGGAAACCAGTGCCAGTCTTAGAGACTCGGGCGTGTTAAATGTTTCAAGAAGAGGAAGCTTAAAGGACAGATGAATCTGCGGAGTAGCAGACGTGGAAGTGGGGCCTTGAGAGCAGCAGGTGGTGGTGTACATCTCAACCTGTTACAACCACCCGCCTTTGAAATCCCCGCCAGGCTCAGGGAGCAGGAGGGCTGGGAAGGAGAGTAGCTGCATGCGGTCAAGTAGTGTGACCCAGGGGCTCTAAGAATGATTCGGGGTACGGGCTATGTCTACTATGAGCTGCCATATCCTTAGACATAGGTACCAATCATTCTTTACTTCCACGAATCTTGTCCCAGACCTAGAGGTTCCGGGTAAGCCGTTGACTTGACCCTCATGTCTGGAGATACCTTTGAGAGGAGACTCGATAATCACACTTACGCCGACAGTGTGATCTGACCACGAGGCGAGAGTTTCGGTTGGAATCTCTTGGTGGCAGCGTCGAGGCCTTGCGACGTTGGTCTGGTTATGGATCGAATTCACAGATCATACCCAGGTTGACTGTTTTAGGCAAAAAGGTTGTGGTTTATCTACAACGTTGGGATATGTTTTCCTTGGTCAGCGAAAAGGAAACCCTGGGCAGCTCAAGATAAACTCATGCACAGGAGGGTGTAGCCGATCATTCTTGGGTCGACCCACCTTACCTTCGTGGCAGCAGGAGTTTTGAGTTTCAGTTCTAATCAGAAATGGAGACCTCTGGAGTTCTAGGATGACGACCACGTCTTCTTACGGGTCTCACCTCGACAAGGTTTACGGAGATGTGGCCTGGGAGGCAAGTTATCTCCGAGGTTCAACGGACCTATCTAGGTCCTCAGCTGGGTAGGCGAGGTGGTTTACCGCTTGGCCCATCCACTTCAGTTGCACTAGGTGCACGACGTTTTCCACGTATCCCAACTGAGGAGATACGTGCTCGACCCCCCTTCGCATATCATCGACCATGAGGAGCTAGACGGTGGCGATGAGTGTCTTATACGGAGGTTCCTGTGGGGATCGACGATCGACAGGAGCAGATCCTAGGAGGATGGTCGATTTCTCTTGTGCACTTTCTTTGGAAGCGCGGGAACCTCCAGGTGAGCACATGGGAGCGGAAGGCTCAGATGCGTGCTCAGTACCGCTTTGTTTCCCTAAGTCTGTGGTGAAGCTTTACGGGGACGTAAAGCCCTGTGGTGGGAGTAATGTAAAGACCCGTAAATTTCAAGGAAATTTTTTTCTTAATTTTCTTTTGAATTTTACAAGAACTCAGTTTCTGACGGCACCTGATTCCGAGGCCCGGTGTGCCTGGAATCATTTTCCGAAGTTTTGGCTCGGGTACGTTCAGTGAACGGACGAGCGGGTTTTTCTAACATTTGAACCGGTGCCCGGAATCGAATTCTGAGGGCACCGATGAAATCACAGCGCCGGGTTTTGCCTAGAAACGCCTCTTCCGGAGTTGCGTTTGCTCAGGTGTGGTTTTTAAATTTTGGGACTTAAGGTTAAGAAATAAAATAAAGTTGTTACGAAAACTTTATTTTTATTTCACATGAAGCCACTTGAAAGCCACATTAAGCTGGTTAAGCTTAGTTGAAGCGGATAGGGTGCAACTGAAATATCCTATCCTCTTGATAGGATATTTGTGGGTGGGGCCCGCACGAGCCCCGCCGTTTCTTCCGCTAAGTAACGCACCCGTGAAAACCCGTCAAAGAAACTGAAAGTCAACTGACGCGGTTTCTTAGTTTCTTAACAGACCATTAAATTGGGCTGTTTCTTTCGTCCAATTAATTGGGCGGTTTCTTTGGTAAATTAATTCTTGGAATTAATTGTTCGTTTCTTTTTTTTTAATCGTTGCTTGTGCGTTAATAAAATAAGATTACTCTTATTTTATTTTGGGTGGAAGCTTGTGGCGTGGGGAGAATTTGGAGGAGAGCATTCTTCTTCGGCGAAGAACGCGAAGAACTCCGGCCTCCGGCGAAGAACGCCGAAACCGCGGAAATCAACGACGCTTCTTCCGCGACGTTTCTCCCACGACGATCGTTCCTTTCCAAGCGACGTTCTCCCTTCGGACGCACCTCGACGACAACGGAATCAACGACGTTTCTCCGGCGATGTTTCTTCCGCGACGATCGTCCTCTTCCGCGATGAACTCGCGAGCGACAACGCTTGAGGTAGGGGTTTTAAACCTTTTTAAAGTTGTTGATCTTTCCTTCGATCTTGAAGGTTCTTTTTTTTTGTCGGCCCTTGTTTCCGAATCTTTTTATTTATTTTTAAAAAGATTGTGATGGATTATCGTTCTAGAAAGGCCGATTGTTATCAATCTAATGCGAGGGGGGTCGGGCCGCACAAACACGGCCGAACCCCCCCCCCCCTCCTTTATTCTTGTTGTTTCTTGCGGATGGAGCGAGATGGCGTGGTGCCGTCGCACCACGCGGGAATCGTACGACAACTATTGAGCGGCGCCGTCGCGCCGCGCTGTGGAACGAAATCAAACAAGATCAAGACGCCTTCGCGCCACGCCGAGAAGTCGTTCAAGCACGCGACGTCGTCGCGCCGCGCCAAAGAGGTCGCAGATTAAATTAATTTTATTTTGTTCTTGAGCGCAGATTGACGGGCGACGACAAACGAGGCCGCAAGTTAATTTTGAGGTCTCCGCAGTGAAGGTCGGGTCCCGGGATGACCGTAGGCGCAGACGGGAATCAAATCGGACCACTGGAGCGTCTCCGGTGGCCCGCGGAAGCCGGCGGCGGCGCGGGTCGCCGGCGCGGCGACGCCAGTGGCCGGAGGCGGCGGCACCCCGCGGGTGTCCAGGGTGGCACCCCGCGGGTGCCGCGGGGTTGTCTGGCGACACCCCGCGGGTGTCCAGGGGGGCACCCCGCGGGTGCCGCGGGGTTGTCTGGCGACACCCCGCGGGTGTCCAGGGGGGCACCCCGCGGGTGCCGTGGGGATGTCAGGCGCCACCCCGCGGGTGTCCAGCGCGACACCCCGCGGGTGCCGCGGGGCTGTCAGGCGGCACCCCGCGGGTGTCCAGCGCGACACCCCGCGGGTGCCGCGGGGTTGTCAGGCCGCTCGGCCGAGCCGAGCCGGACCGGCCCTGGCCGGGCGGGGCCGGGCCAACCGGGTCGGACCCGGTTCGGGCCGACCCAGGGGGGTCGGGCCGGGTCGGCCCGGACCCGGACCCCCCCCCCCCCGTTTTCGGACCATTTCGGTCAAATTCACATATCTTGAGCTCCGGACGTCCGAATGACGTACCGTCAGCTTTGTTGAATTCCTCTCAGTGAGACGGAACTTTTGGCTTAATCTGCTCGAGGTTTGGATGCCGACGGAGTATGGTCGGGTCGGTTCGTACACGAAACCAACCGGGCCCCTGGAACGAAAAAAAGCCAATAACTCACAGACCGGGCGTCCGATTGACGCACCGTCTGTTTCGTTGACTTCCTCTTGATGAGACGGAACTTTTGACATACTCCACCCGAGTTTTGGATGCAGTCGGAGTATGGCCGAATTGGATTGTACCCGAAATCCAACCGGGCCCCTGGAACGGAAAAACTGATATCTTTCAGCCAGGACGTCCGTTCGACGAAACGTCAGCGGCGTTGGTGATTGCGTTGAGTAACCGTCCCTTTGAGTATACCCTATGGGAGTTCAGGGTACAGTTGTGATACGGCCGGGATTGGTTCGCACACGAAACCAACCGGGCCCCGGGAACGAAAAGGCTAATAACTCACAGACCGGGCGTCCGATTGACGCGCCGTCTGTTGCGTTGAGACCCCTATGATGAGGCGGTCCTTTGAGACACTACTTTGTGGGACTTTGTGATACTTGGAGTATCGACCAGTAGCTCGTGGAGCGGACCCTCCCGGAGACGAGCGTGCAGAGTACGGAGACCGTGTAGCCGACTGAGACCTGACGACTGGTTGATCGACTCGACTTGGACTGAGTCGACTAGCCCAGTGGACGGAGCGCCCGGTATTTGGCGGCAGACCCACGGCGGACGGAGCGCCTGGTAGTTGGCAGCAAACCCGCGGTACTCGACAGGAGGAGTACCTCAGTAGGCTATTTGGGTGAGCGCCCGGTATTTGGCGACAGACCCTCAGCGGACGGAGCGCCCGGTAGTTGGCCGCAAACCTGCAGTACTCGACAGGAGGAGTACCTCAGTAGTCTTAGGTTAGTGAGCAGTACCTCGGAGTCGTGACAGGACCACTGTACACTCTAGAGACGGAGCTCCTCAGTAGTTAAGGTTTCGATAATGAAAATCCTGGTTTGAGCTGAGTCAATGAATCTTTGCGTTTCCTCATGATTGAGATGGGTCGCTTGATAACTTAGGTATATGTATGGGCATATACCTGGGTGATGGTTATCCGTTGATTTCATGATTTTTGTGTATCCTTGTAATTGGATGGGTTACTTGATGACTTAGGTATATGTATGAGCATATACCTAAGTTGAGTCTGATGTTACTTCGTGATTGCTGTCTTTACTTTGTGGATATCCATGTTGGATTTAGTGAGACCTTAAGGGTCTTGGGGTCCCTACTGAGTAGCTTATACTCACCCCTGCACGGGCTATGCCCGCACTTCGTTGTGTTGGTTGCAGACGACGGACAGCGCAGATCGCAGTTGAGGCTTGCGGAGCAGGTCGGTACCCGGAGGAGGACCACTGGGCGGACGTACCTGGAGTAGACGACAGGACCCGAGGAGTAGAGGAGCTATCTGTACCTACCCTTTAGGTAGGATCCGTGGTGGACGATCCAGGAGCTGAGCCATCTGTACCTACCCTTCAGGTAGGAATCGAGGAGGACGACCCAGGAGCCGCTTAGTTCTTCCAGCTGCTGTTTTTCCCTTTCGAGTTGTACTTTACAGTTGGGCTTGTATTTCCGACCCTTTTACTTTTCTTCGCTTGTGTTTACTTTTCCGCTTGCTTACTCTGTGGTGTTTGTTTGCTTTTGTAATGGCAATGCCTTCCCAGTTATCGGGATTTACGCCATTGGTGCTAGTCGCCAGCCCCTGGCCTATGGAAGGCGGGCTTGGGGTAGTCACGGCACGGGCCCCGAGGTCGGGTCGTGACAGAGATGATCCACATCTTCCCTATGCTGAGAGCATAAAGCGCAAGTAGAGAAAAGGGAAATTCCACAGACCTGCAAAAAGTCATCAGTTGGTAATTTTTTATGAGCCAACCTCCATACTAGAATGGATCTGGATGGCCTTAGAAACTTCTTGTGTAGATTTCCAGTCCATTTCAATTCTGATGAGCTACCAAAAGAGTGATTGTAAAATCCTTTGGATGTGATAATACCATTAACAATAGGTTCCCATGCCCAAAAATCACCTCTAGAAGACCAGCAATAATTGTCCATTAAAGAGGTGATGTGATCCGGAAGGTTCTCCATGTTCTCAATCTGATCTTTAATTGGCAAGTCAAAATCCAGATTCAACTGCTCCTCTAGATCCATGTCAATCAAATGATTCTCGGTCCAGTTACATTCCCAAAATGGAAGAGATGAATCCCTAGAAACCAACCACTGAGAATCAACATTAATTTTAGAGAAAATACCTTTCAAGGCAGACCACACAGAGGAGTTGAAATAACTGAAGTTCCCTATTTTGAGCCTGTGAGTAAATCTGGCTCTAAGAAAACTAAGAGCCTCAGATTGCATATTTATAAGCCTCCAAATAAATGCAGCCTGCAAAGAATCATTGAAGCCCCCATGATTTTTGATGCCCAGACCACCAGCATCATAAGGCTTGCAGATAGAATTCCATGGGACCGTTGCCAGCCGCCTTTCCAAAATGCTACCACTCCAGATGAATTTTTTTATAGAGATGTTAATACTCTTGATCAAAGAAGTCTGCCATTTATACACCATAAAAGAGTACACAAATTTGGAAGTGATGATTGACTTCACTAAACAAACCCTACTGGCCATTGAGAGATATTTTCCCTTCCATGTGGAGAGTTTTCTTATAATCATGCCAACAATTCTAGAAAAATGTCATACCTTTGGCCTTCCCCAAAACATGGGCAACCCCAAGTAAGTGAAGGGAAGATGCCCCTCACGAATGCCCAATTCTCTAATGATATCATTTTTTCTTTGTGGAGAGAATCTTCTTCCAAAGTATACAAAAGACTTGCTCCAACTAATCTCCTGTCCAGAAACCATTTCATAGTGCAAGAGAGCTCTCTTTAAATTCTTGACATTACCTTTATCCCCTTGAGTGAAGCGGATGATGTCATCAGCATATAGAAGGTGGGAAGGAGCAGCAATCCCCCTCCCAGCATGAATAGACTTAAATTTTCCATTGCCAACCATGATAGAAAGAATCCTACTGAGATAGTCCTTAGCAATGGAGAAAAGGATGGCAGATAAAGGATCACCCTGCCTAACACCACTCGAACAATCAAAATATCCTTCAGGAGATCCATTTATAAGGACTGAAATATGAGTAGAGGATAAAATTTCTTTGATCTAGTTAATGAAGACATCATCAAAACCATACATAGCAAGGATCTTACAGATGAAACCCTAATCCATTGTATCAAAATATTTCTTAACATCCAATTTTAGGGCAATATTTCCACCTCTGGTAAATTTGTTGAGGAGATTAACGCACTCTGAAGCAGTGATAAGACAATTTTGAATTGATCTCCCTTTGATGAAGCCAAATTGAATTAGAGAAACAATTTTGCAGGCAATGCAGGAAATCCTACTCGCAAGAATTTTACAAATGATTTTGTAAATGGTATTAACCAACGCCACAGGCCTAAAGAGATGAATTTCATTGGCATTATTCACTTTCTGAATAAGGGAAAGAAACTAGGAATTTAAACCTTTAGGAAGAGCTCCACCTTTGAAAAAATGAATGACTAACCTGCAAACATCTGCATGAATGAAGTCCCAGAAAGTTTGATAGAAGAAGTTTCCAAAGCCATCAGGACCAGGTGAGCTCTCAGATTTGAGGCTAAATACAGCCTCTTTGATCTCTGGATAAAGAGGCATAGAAGAAAGAATGGAGTTATCCTCTTGAGTAACCAATTTCGGGATCACCCCATCTAGAGGATCAATGCTGGAGTGGGAGCCATTAAAAAGATCCTTAAAGTAGGATATGACATGCTCTGAGAGATCTGCTCTATTTTAAATGAGGAAATCCCCATTGTTAATCAATGAAAGAGGCTTTGAGACTTTTCTGATTTTTTGAAGAGAGTTGAAGAACTTTGAATTCCTGTCACCATCCTTTAACTATTTGGCTTTAAATGAATCCATTTGGAAGTCATCTTTCAAGTTAAGAAGATTGTTCAATTTAAGGGATAACTCTACTTCCACTAAAATCCCATCAGAAAAATCACTATTTTCATTGAGCTCCTGAGCCTTCTGAAGAGAATCTTCAAGGGCAGAAATATCTGAATCAAGGGAACTAAAACGATTCTTCCTCCACATTCTTAAATTCTTATTAAGAATTTTGAGTTTGGAAATGCAGGAAAAGGCATCATCTCTACAATTCACAGAGCTCCAGGTGCTCTGAACAATGACTTTGCATTCAGGATGAGATACCCAAGCCTTGTTGAACCTGAAAGGGAGGGGAGGTTTAGATTCCTTCTCACAAAGATTCATCAAGATGGGATGATGATCAGAGTTGAGTCTGGAGAGAGTTGAGCATGATATAGTACCCCAAGTGTCTAGAGAGGCCTCATTAACAAAGGCCCTGTCAATATTACTATCCACAAATCTATTCAGATGCTTCTTAAACCAAGTGTATTTGGCCCCCACCAAATTAACCTCAATCAGGTCATTCTGGTCAATACATAATCTGAACTCCCTGGAGGAGATTGAGGTATTCTCAGCTCCCATTTTCTCATCTGGATTCAAAATTGCATTGAAGTCCCCCAATAATAACCAAGGATTAGAGGTGACAGATTTGAGAGATGTAATATCCATCCACATATTCCTGTGATCCTAATACCTGTTGTGAGCATAGATGAAAGAACAGGTAAAATGGGAACCAAGGTAATTAAATGAACAGGTGACATGCTGATCACTTGACATCACCATGGTGGTGTTTCCAATAGAATGGTGAGCCAGCACCCATAGAATCTTGACATTTGTTGAACACTTATTAGTGTCAATTAGATGAAATCCCAAGTTCTCAATGTTATCAATGCCAGAGGAGAAGATTTTTTTATGCTCAGACAGACCTATAAGAATAGGTTTGTGTTTTTGAATGAATAACTGAATGGATCTGCATGTTTCCATATTGCCCAGACCCTGGAAATTCCAAAACATAATCTTCATCTAGAATTGAGGTCGGGGTTTATACCCCTCACATTTTTACCTCCAGGCTTTTTAGGTGGCCTTCCAGCCTTTTTTTGGGGATAGGAGACAGCAGATCATTTATATCAGCAGTGCTGGACAAAGCATACTTCCCTTTGACAGATATACCATGACTAGCCTTATTTGTCCGGACTTGTTGATTCAAGATGTTGCTGGAGGCATTCCTGCAATCCATAGGACTGCTCCCCTGCAATTTATTTGTAGCAGTATGTTCAATAATACTGGAGCAGACATCATCCTGGTTATGGCCTGTGATGGGCTGAACTTCCTGCATCTTAGAAGGGGTTTTTGGGCTACTGCAAGCATGTACCTCAGTTGTGCAGGGATTAATTTCAGAAGTCATCCCCTCTGGTGTTATTTTCACTGTCGAAGAAGGACTTATATGAGCCTGTCCAGAAGGAGGAGAAGACCCGACATGAGTGATAGTATCAACCAAATTTGAGGTGCTTTTTGGAGAAGCAATTGAGGTGTCACCACCCGTTAAAGACCAGAACAGATCCCTGATTTCATTAGAAAATTTTAAAGAAAGGAAATCATCCTCCATTTGTTGCTGAAGACCAAGGGCCAGGTTGAAAAAGTCATTAGAAAAGGCCAAACCCATATCAAAATCCTCCTTGATTTCATGTTCAGAGGGGGGAATCAATGCATGTTCCACCCTGGAATGAGAAGCAGGAGGATTAACATTTTTAGACTCTTCCTCCTCCACCATTTCAGCCCAGGTTTGTTTTTCAGAGGATGTGCAAAGCTACAACTTAGCATAATTCTGATTTGTCTCAAGAACCTGTACCTGTTTAATGACTGGTTGAATCATAAGGGGAGCCTTTGATGTTCCAGCCTGCTCCCTGATGCTTGCTTTCCTTTCAAGAGGTAAATTTTTGGATTTCCTCCTCTTATTGACCTCAGTCCACTCCACAACTTTAGGAACATTAACCTTCTTTTGAAGCACTATACAATTAGAGACCGAATGACCCACCATTTTGCATACCTCACAGAATGAGGGGACATTCTCATACTCCACCCTTACTTCTGTTCGATTCCCGTTAGCAAGGAAATAGATACTCTCAGGCCTTTTAATTTCCAAGTTTACATCAACTAACATTCGGGCATAGAATCCCAATTCTCCTTCCAAAGTCCGTTGATCCATTCTGATCAGTATACCAATTCAAGATGCTAGATCATTCAAGATCTTTGGGTGCCAATAAATCCAATTCAGACCGTGCAACCTCACCCATAGCTGAGCATTTGACTGCCCGAGGTTAAAGGGATTAAAGTTGACGTCCCATTCAGAGATCCAAAAAAAACCAGGTTTCAACTATAAATTCCCAATGTTCCACACAGATTTCAAGGCATCCTTAGATTGGAGAATAATGTGAAAAAAACCTCTTCCAATTCGGATCAACTTCCAATCGCGATTACCCCAACAATGAGAGATTCTGTTCTTGATATCAACATAAGACCAGGTCCTATCACCCTTTGAATAAATAATGCGTCCAAGGACTGAAAACTTACATAAATTGATTCTTTGCTGAAGAGCCTCTGGATCTGCAACTACGAAGAAACCCTCGTTTTCAAGTCTTGTTACATTAGAGGATCTGTGTGATTCCTCCTTGATTGGATCTGTGGGACCAAAAAGTGCTTCCACGAATGAAAGTCCCTTCCTCCTCAGATTTGAGGGTTCTTGAGAACTGAAATCTTTGATCGAATTCGTCAGGTGGCCATGACCATCCTGGAAGGCCAATTCCCATTCCGGATTAAATGAATCCATCGAAGAAATCAAGGTCAAATCCAAAAAATCAAGGATTCGCCATCGTCAGATTCAAAGAGAAGAGCTCCCGCCGTCTTCGCCATCATATTGTTATTTGTTACTTATTAAGTATTATTCCATAAATATTATATCAGTGGATTTATTTACAATGGATAGTTTCCATCAAAAATAATTTCATATAAGAAGAAAAATTATTTATTATGGGTAACTATTGTAATGAAATTTGAATGTTTTGAAAAAAATAATCTCAAAAAACTAAGTCCATCTAAAATAATCATCACAAATAATTCAAATGATAGACTATTTTCTATATATAGACCATTGAAAATAATTCATCGTAAAAAAACTCCAAATAAAATCAACCCTTCCTTTCTCATTCCAAAAGTTTTAAATTCTCTCATTCTATATAAGATACTTCAATTTATTCCAATTATATATTTCTTTTAAGGTTGTAGACATTATTTTTAGGATCAAAACATCATTTTAAAGGTATTTTTAAACTTTTTTAAAAATAGTTATTAATTCAAATTATTAATTTGTTTTTTATTAGATTTTAGTTATGTTTGCATGTCGTATTATTAATTATTATTTGAATTTGTATTTTTATTATGAGTAGTTTAATTTATTATTATATTTAATTTAAAAAATATAGTATATTTTAATTTTTTTTAATATTAACTATTACATTAATATTTCATTTAATTAATAATAATGTGAAATGGTCAGAACCATGAGCCTGGATAACCAAGCTTTTGATCCTTTAATTTAAAAAAATAAAGCGACAAAAGGGTTTCAATGTCAAAATAAGTGGAATGAAAAGACACCAAATGAAACGGATCAACAAATATAAAGTTTTCTAGAAAACCAGAGTGAAAATAAAATACTCCCTAAGTGGATTTCATGTGTGGGTAAACCTACAAAAAATAGTTTCCCTTTTACCTATGTTTTGTGGTCTACCCCTATGACACAGATGTTGGCCTCTCCTCTAATGACTAACCTTCCACCATGGGATAGCAAGGTCATCATCTAATATAGTGTTTATTTCCACATGAATATGATTGACCTCCTATAACTGAGTTCCAGCATTTATAGTTTCCTCGGATGCATTGGGTTCCTGTATAGTAGGTCTTGAATCCTTCTTATAGTGAGGACTCAGTAGGTGCATCCAAGAGACCCGAGATCAAATCCGAGTGGTGGAGTATTTCTAGGGGCACTGTAGCAGTATTGTAGCAGGTACTATTCGGTACTGTAGAAGCTGGAACTACTCATCCATCTGAGCCTTTGGGCCACTGGTTTGGTCCTCATGTCCTTTAAGGATTTCGGGCCACCCAAGGCCTTCAGGCCAGTTGATTCTCAAGGCCTTCGGGCCACCTTAAGGCCTTAGGGCCACCCCAAGGCCTTCGGGCCACATGAAATGTAGATGTAGCAGTCAGATTACAAGGGACAAGGCTTCAGAGGAGGATTCAGGGCCGACCCATTCACTAAAACAGAGCTAACCAGAATTGGAAGAATGAGAGGGTATAGCTTTTCCATCGGTACCAGGCCTATGCAGCTTTTCATAGGACAACTAACTGACCAGCCCTGCGAAGGTGGAGTATTGATATCATGACATATGCTGGGGAGGAGAAATTCCAAGTTGTCTTGTCTGGGTGATTCCCTCTAAGACCTATGGGTCATGTAATTGTCTCTAAACCTTCGGGCCTTGTAAGGGTTCCACCTCACCCCTTGACAGGTGGATTATCAAATAAAAAAAATAAAGGCCTTCGGGCCATTCTGACCTAGAAAATAAATGAGGGTAATCAACATATCATTCAACCTAATAGCTTCATCAGCTTGATAACATGTCCTCTTGATACTCTCTATGTAAATCTCACCACAGTGAGAGACATTACATGAGTCAAGCATGAAGAATAAATATTTCTGAATTGTCACCAAATTCTGTAATGTATCTTGGAATGACTCATTTTAATTCCCAACCTTAGCGAGGATGGTAGGCACTACAACGCATTTTCTACAACAACACTTTCACGATTGTAACGCTTTCCTGATTTCAATGCTTTGTGACTATAATTCTTTTTCATTATAGTTGAAATTAATAAAAATATAAAAATATATAACTAATTTAATATAACTAAAAATAAATAAAAAATTAATGATAATAACATAAATAATTTAATAAAATTAATAAAAAATAAAAAATTAATAGTCATTAATTATTAAAAATTAGTATAAATAATTAAAATTAATATAAAATATAAATGTAATAATTTATTAAACTTAAAAAATTATGTGTGATTTTAATATCTGAAGCCTTTCGTGACTGCATCGCTTTCACATATTAGTTAAAATTGAGAAAAAATAATAAAAATATAAATTAATTAATATAAGTGATAATAAATAAAAAATAGTCGTCATTAATTATTATAAATTAGTATAAATAATTAAAATTAATATAAAATAATTAATGTGATAATTTATTAAAATTAAAAAAAAAATAAGATTTTGATATCTGAAGCCTTTCCTAACTAAAATGATTTTAAATATTAGATAAAATTAAGAAATAATAATAATATAAATAACTTAATAGAAGTAAAAATAAATAAAATAATGAATATTCATTAATTATTATAAATTAATATAAATTATTTAAATTAATAGAAAATAGTAAATGTTAGGTAAAATTAAGAGAAAATAATAAAAATATAATTTATAATAATTAAAAAATGAATAGTCACTTATTATTATAAATTAGTATATATTATTAAAAATTTAAAATATATAATATTATAATGGTCAAATACTTTCGTGAAGACAACATTTTCATGACTGTAATGCTTTCACGAGTGCAACCCTTTCACATATTAGTTAAAATTAAGAAGATATAATAAAAAATAAAAATATAATTAATATATGTAATAATAAATAAATAACGAATATTCATTAATTAGTATAAATTATTATCAATTATAAAAATTAATATAAAATAATAAATTTTATTTAAAACTAAGATAAAATAATAAATATATAAATATTATATAAATAATAATAAATAAATGATGAATTTTCATTAATTATTATAAATTATTAAAATTAAAAAATTTATAAAATTATAATAGTTGAAGCCTTTCATGATGGAAATGCTTTTATGGCTAAAATGCTTTCACATAATAGTTAAAATTAAAAAAAAAAAAAATTTAATATGAATAGTAATAAATAAAACATGAATATTTATTAATTATTATAAATTAGTATAAATTATTAAAATTAATATTAAAAAATAAATATTAGTTAAATTTAATAACAACATTAATAATATATAAAATATATAAAATGAAATTAATGGTTTTTAATTATTATAATTGAGTATAAAATATTAAAATTAAAAAATTTATAAAATTATAAAAACCAAATCCCTTCATGACTACAATGCTTTCATGACTACAATTCTTTCATGACTCTCAAAGGTTTTTGCAATAATTAAAGGCTTCCATGACTTTCATTGGATTTCATGATTGCTAAATGATTTTTTGACTCCCATAGGCTTTCAAGTTTCCCAAAGGCTTTCATGATTACCAGAGTTTCAGGATTGATAGGATTTTATGTGGGAAAACCTTATTTTTGAAGGAAAATTTAATTTCTATCTTGATATTTATTATTTTTCAATGGACATAAGAACATGTTGTAATTAATTTTTATGATGTACTCTGTCATAAATATAATTCTGTGAAAAATAATTTTTAATAGAAAAATTAATGAAACTAATTTTTTTAATACCTTTTTACCATTTAATATAATAAAATAATTATTAATATTTTTTACAAAATTATGAATCCTTGAAATTGACACTAAAATTTATTATGAGATCATGATTGGATAAATTTTCATAGAATTCCATAGGGTTTTGATATAAGTCATGTTTATATTGAGGGTATTAAAAAAATTATATCATTTTCATCATCAAACATAGATTTTGTTTTTGAAGGGATAATTAATTTTCCATATAAGAAATTTTATCGCACAAGATTTCAAACTTTTGATAATTTCAGTGTTCATCTATTACATTTTGTTTTCTCGAAAGATTATATTTTTTAGTTAGATAGTGAAAAAAGTATATAAAATATATAAATTTTTTGGTTCCAGATACATCATCACTTTTAAATTTATTATATGAGGTTTTTGGCCTATCTATTGTAGAAAAAACATAGAATGATGATTTGAATCCTAAATAGAAACCATCTCGATTTTACAATTTGCTGAACTATACCAAGGAAGACTTATATCCTAGATGAAAGATAATAGAATTTGAATATATTGTAGAATTTATGGCTATTAAATCATATTTTTTAATTTCAAATAGCTATTTTGATCAAATATTTTCATTGGATAAATCATTGTTTCTTAAGCGAAATAGACTACCTGCAAATTTCTATGAAAGGAAAAAAGTTTTCCAATAATTTAGGTCTTAGTTTTTTTAAGATCTATAAATTTTATGATTATTTAATTTTATATTATAGTGAATATGATTTTTTAAATAATTTTTCAACATTTTTACAATCAAGGTACAAAGAGGTACAATAAGGAAAGTCTATATTTTTTCATATTAAATTATTGATGTATTTTCCAATTACACCTAGATTGTATAATTTATTTATATCTTGTAACACAAATGCATTGATAACATACGATAGATCCAATATTGTTATTAGTAAAAGATTAAATTATACTTGTGATGGTGATTCATGGAAACCCTTTGATCAGTTGCATCCTTATATTTCTTTAGAGACTCATAACATGCAGTTAGGTCTTTCTACTGATGATTTATATCCATTTGGTGCTTATGGAAATTAATATTTGTGTTGGAATATTTTTATAACTTTATATAAATTAAATACTTGTATTTTAATGAATAAACCATATATCTTTTTCACATAATTAATTCTAGGAAATTCAAATATGAATTTCAATGTTTATTTTAATTCATTGATTGATGAGATAATTTAATTATGGAGTGCAGGTGTGCCTAAAATGATTTAGTTATAGACTAGGATTTTACGGGAAAAAAAGTTCATTAATAACAATAATAAGTGGCTTTAAAATATATGGTGTATTATTTGGATGAAGTACAGATGGTCCAAAATCTTGTACATAATGCATGGGTTATAGTAAAGTATTTATTATTTTTAGTCGAAGAAGACCTTGTTTTTTACTATTATCAAAGATTTATTCCTACATATTTCCTTTCTAAAATAATATAAATAATTTTACAAAAGGTATAGTTAAAAGAGATGAACCACCAATAGTTCTCTTAGGTATTTAGGTAAAATCTATTGTCTCTTCATTACCTCCTATTACTTTTGAACTATTTATAAACCAAAAAATAGGTGAACTTGTGAGAGATCCCAATTGGACACAAAGAAGTATTTTTTGTGACCTACAATATTAGTCTAATTTTTTGGTCTATAACATGTTAGATTTTATTCATATTGAGAAGAACAATTTTGATAACATATTTTATACCATTTTGGATACACCTGGAAATAATAAATATACTGTAAATACATGTTTATATCTTACTCAAATTTACTAACTTCCCAAACTTGAGTTATTTGAAAATAACTAATAATAAAATTTAATGTATAAAAAATATGCTTATGCACTTTCTAAATAAATATATTTACTATTCTTATATTGGATTAGATATTTGAGGTTACTAGGTGGATATGTTTATAATGTTTCTTATTGTATCCAAAATGTTAATATTATTGGGTTAAAAATCCATGATTGTCATATCTTAATGGAAATATTACTTCTAATTGGTTTTATAGGGTTGTTAAATTATTTTATTTAGTTTGTGTTGATTAAAATAGTGTATTTCTTCTAAGATATTTTTGTGGAAACAACAGACTATAGTGCACTATGTATGCTATAAAAAGAGGTTGTTCTATTTTTATATAAATTAGAAAAAAAATATTTTTTTCAGGATTCTTTAATTCAATTGAATGATTAATATTAAATTTTTTATATATAGGTATGTGTGGTTGAATAATGAAATTCTGATAGATGTACCCATATGATAAATGTATGAAAAAATGAAAAAAAAAACGTTTGTAATTAAATATTGGTCGAAGGGTTAATTATAAAAATGTACTTGGAGGAAAAAATTTATAATTTATTCTCTTAGTATTTTCAATTTTAATATCCTTCAAAACATAATCAAATGTTTAACATTGAGGGAAATGTTGTTGATGTCATGGACCATTTATTTTTAATATTTAATCATCTTAAGATTAGTTTCGGTTGTGATAATGAATAGTGGGTTTCAGATGATGAAAAACATAGAGCTCGTACATATATTCTACTCAATTGTAATGAAATGACATGATTTTTACAATAAGTGCTAATTTTACCAATATTTTTTAAAAGTAAATTTACATTAATTATTTTTTAGATTTTATGATAATCATACAAAAAAATCTCATAATTTACCCCTTATTCTCTTGAAGAACATCAATAATATAATTTTTCTTATTATTTCAAATACTAGTAAGTTAAATTATTTACAGTTTAAAAATAAGAAACAAATTTATTATTTTATCTATTTTTTCAGCTATCTCATCATGGAAATAAAATTTATAGTTGATTATGTGCACTTAGTGACACACCATTGAAATTGGTAAAATATTATAATGTGTATGTGGTTATTGGATTTTGATTTCAAACATTCACATATAGTGAATCAAAAAAATCAATGAATAGTGATGGTTTTTAAAAGTATCCCATCACAAAGAAAATGAATCTCACTTTTATGACATGCTGGATGAAAGAATTGGGTTTTGTTATCTAGGAAAAAAATTATGTAACAATGTTTCAAATTTATTGGTTTAATATTGATAGAATGTTTCATGTTAATACACAATATAGTGTTTTTAATATTAAATAGAAAAGTATTCTTGAAGAAAATGAACCATTTATACTATCATATCAAGACATCAACGTTTATAATAAAAATTATTATACCACTTTGAGATATTTAAATGAATACTGCAGCGTAATAAAAATGAAATCTCATGACAATCAGTTTCTCGAAAATAAAATTTAATCTATATAAGTGAAAAATATGGAAAATTTTAAATAAATATTACAAAATAAATATCTTACTTTATAATATATATATATATATATATATATATTATGTGACCCATCAATTAATGTTCGGTAGCATTGATAATATTGATGATGTGACCAATGAATTATAAATACTGATGGATGATGAAATTGAAGATCATATGGATATTTATGGTGTTGGTGTGGAAGATAAAGACATTCTCATCAATGAATATAATGATGAAGATAAATAATGATGTATTACATTCTATTTATTATCAAAATAAATTTATATTATTTGTTTTCAATAAATATTTATTATTTTTTTATATTTTCTTTGTTAAAAATTATTTTATAATAACATTATTTTTCACTCATTTGCTTTTAAAAAAAATGTTCTATAATTTTTAAATTATTTATTTTTTATATAGAATGAATATTTTTTATAAAATTAATTATATGTTTTATATGTATCAAGAACAGTTCAATGATATGATATGTATCTTGACTAAGGATGAGCTACCTAGTGATGAGATGCATTTTCTATTAGGTGAGGGTGTTGACACAGCGTTGACAACTGAGAGGGGTCAAGGGCATGTGAAATGTATGATTCTAGATCCTATTCCTGAGTGTAATCCATCTATTTACTTCAATCCCCTTTGGAGTAAGTAAGTTTATATTTAATTTTTATTTAGTTTTCATTTAATTTTTTATTAGTCATGTTACTAATTATTCTTATTTTCATAGTTTTTTACATGTAGTCATTGGTCAGGCTAGTGTTATTTTGGGGAAATATTTTTCTCCTCCTTGATTTCATGGGATAAGGTTCCTACCTATGTGCATCGTCATGTGTTAATGTATTGGATGGTATATATAAATTAACAATATAATTTATTTTAAATTTATAAAATTTCAATTTTACTATATTTTTAAATATTTATAGGTTTTTGGGTCTCATGTTGGTGATAGTATGAGAACCACTATTTGGGAGGCTTGGGAGGCTTGCATGCCTGATCATTTTCATTAGTTTTTACATAAACTTTAGAGAAGATTTATGGAGATATCATATGAGATTATCTTTTATGAGTCATCTGTGCCTCATTATCCCAAAAATATTCTCACTGAGGAATACGAGGGATTTTTCACTTACTGGATATGGGATAATTTTAGGAAGAGATCATCTTCTAGTAGACAGAGTTGAGGGAGGCATGATGTCACTCAAAGAGTTGTTAGTTTTAATTTTAGTATACATCATTGATATTTGGTAAGTAATATTATTTGATAATTTATATATATTTATTTTAATGTTAAAAGTATATGCTAAATTTATGAAGTATATGTTTCACGAACTGAATTTTGTCTCCATCAAAATCAGCACCCGACCTAGTATGTGGCAAGTCCCAAAGGAATTTCCCTATCTCCATGGTCTAGAACAAGTTCTCGAGTATCTTAAATATTGGTTGGGAATGATTTACCTGAGTTTATAATTATTTAACAACCAAAGACAATCAATAAACTAAATCTGAAAATTCATGCCAAACAAGCCTTAAATAAAATTAAGAACTAAATATATTAGATTAAATATAACATAAGAGGTCCAAATATACATAAAAGTATCTACAAGAACAACCCAAAGACTACCACATGACAAGGGGTCATCACCCACGAGTCGTCTCCACAACACCGCACAACGGGAGAAACAAGTAACCCGAACCACCGTCTCCAAAAGCCTTTCCCTTACCTGTGTCAAACATAACCAAGTATACTTACACCCAATGGTGTAAGTATAGTTTGAGCCTAATCTCAATAGGATACCACCAAAATATTACTTATGACAAGCATTATAAGATAAAAAAGCTTTCAAGTGTTACAAACAAATAATGGTAGCAATAATTTCTAAAGGTGCATCTTTTAAATGAAAATAGTTTTCAAAGTGGGTAACTTTAAAGAATAGGTAAATTTAAATAAAACATGTAAGATATTAAATTTTTAATCCAAACACACCATAATCCAAAGATAAATGTCAAATAGTCAATGAGCACTCCACACGAGAACACCCCTAGGCACTAGTTAGTTGTGATCCCCATGTACCTCACATCTCAGTGTAAAAGTAACCATAAAAATATCCATTATTGTGAATGAGCCAGTAGTAGGGGAATAAACCATGACCTAGTGTCCCCCAAAATCATCATCATCATAATTTTTTTAGTGTTTTCAATGTCAAACTTTCTAAGTTAAATAGTGACAAAACCACTCCGGATCACTAGCATGCTAGTACATGTCCGCCAACCTAGATACATGGGTTTCCCTCTTTGTTCTCAAACAAGTTCCACATGCTACCAAATTCCATTTACACATAAAAACACCATTTCTGGTCATACACACTCAAAATAGTAGCTAAACATGCTTTTCACCATTTGTGTAGCTCAAACAAATGCTTAGAATTTCTATAAAATAACTACACAAGTTATAACAAAACTTTGCGCATAAAATCCATTTAAAACCCCTATCTTAACACAAAATTCATACCAATATTACACCAAACCATAATTTTAAGAACTAAAACGTTTTTATAAATCCATTAAATGAATTATAAACAAAACCAATTGGCACAACATGGAATGCACAAGTAAAACACCCACTTTCAAACAAAATTGGTACTTAAAAAGCAACCACTTGAGAAATTCTACCCAAAAAAGTTTTTGTACTAAAAATAATTAAAGAGGAACATAAAAGAAATATAAATCCAGAAATATAACTTATTCTAAAATTATTACACATGGAACCATCTACCATATATGTCAAAACCCTCAAATTATTGTGCGGAACTTCAACCGTACCACCACCACACCACAAGGGAGTGAACACAAACCTAAAACCACAATATTGGACCAACGAACTCAAAAAATTGACCATAGGTTCAAATCCCTACTTTATAGACATTAGGGACTTCAAGAAAAATGGAATAAACCCTATGAAAATGGGAGAAACCCTAAAAAAAACTAATAGGGAGACTCAAATGATTATTAGGAGGCCAATTGGGGGATGAAATGGGGGGGGGGGAAGAGTGAAAATTTAATGATTTATGGATGAAACAAATTACCTTCTCAAATATGGACGATTTGATAGACCCTAAGAAATTTCACCATAATCTGTGATGCAAATGATATCCAAAGAGGGAGAAACAAACATTGGGTAGCGCCTATGGCAGTTTTCTTTGAGTGGGAGGTATAATCAACGAAAAAAAGTAAACAATGAATGAGATAATAAAGAATTAATTTTTTTAAATCAGAAAATGGGCTCACGGGTTGGTCTAATACCTAACCAAATAACCCAAATCCAAAATTATAATGAGTTCCTAAGGGGTATAAATGGACATTTTTATTTTACTAGTTTGGGGGAGGCCAAGTGGGAAGTGTATTTGGTGAATAATTTTGAAAAATGAAGGAGTTATAGAAGAAAAAAATTGTTTTTAAATATGAAAACGGGCTCACAGTTTGGCCCAAATCTTGAAAACCCACCCTTTCCTTCAAAAATGCATGGGAAACCCCCACAAAAAAGAAATATTGGAAAATAAATGAAAAATACCTTTATAATAATTCATATATGTGACAACTATTCCCACCATGAAATACTTTACACCCTAGAAACTCAACCCGAAGATATATTGGAAAACAAGAATGGGTACTCTTTCTCAACCCACAATATCCGCTGCCAAGTTTCATGGACATCATTCCCATGCTGCCAAAGTACCCTAACCAGTGTAATAGACATTCTATGAATCATATTCTCTTTATAAAAAACTATTCTCACTAGCCGCTAAAAAATAGAAAAATCGGGCTTTATATCCAACTCCTCCCAATTTAGCACATGAGACATATCCGGGTTGTACTTTTTCAACTGGGATACATGTAAGATGTCATGAATGGATTCCAAATGAGAATCCAAGTCCAACCTGTATGCCACCCTTCAAATAAGCTTAGTGATCTCGTAAGGACCGACATACCATGGCATCAACTTTCTTTTCTTTCCCAATCGACAATGGCTAAGACGAGGGGCCACATTCAAGAATACCTTATCACCCATAGAAAACACTAGGTCTCAACGCCTCTAGTCAGTATAAGATTTATCACAACTCTGAGCTATAAACAAGTGTTTCCTGATTAACTTGACCTTCTCAGACATATACTGCACAAGACTCATCCCCAACAGTGAAGTCTCACCAACCTCAGCCCAATATAGGGGGACCGATAAGGCCAACCCTAGAGAGCCTCAAAAGGATCCATTATAATTGAGGATTGGTAAAAATTATTATAGGAAAATTAAACTAATCCCAAATGGATATTCCATGAACCTCTAATATCCAAAACACAAGCACAGAGCATGTCCTCTAGGATCTAATTTTCCAGCTCTGTCTGACCATCCTTTTGAGGATGGTATGTCGTTCTTATATTAATCTATGACCCCAAGGCCTTCAAAAGGCCTTACAAAAACCAAGAAGTAAAATAGGGGTCTCTATCTGATACAACTGCTGATAGAAAACCATGAATCCTTACCACCTCCTAGAGATACAAATGACCCATCTCATCCACTTTAGCAGTACCTTTGATCGGAATGAAGTGGGATAATTTGGTCAGATGATCAATCACCACCCAAATGAAATTCTTACCTGGATGTGTAAGATGAAATCTAAAAATGAAGTTCATGGAGACCTTGTCTTAATTCCAGGTAGGAATGGGAAATGGATCGAGCAAACCAGAGGGCCTTTGGTGCTCTACTTTCACTTACTAACATGCGTAGCATCTTGACAAAAAATCAGCTATATCCCATATCATACCTAGCCACCAGAACTATCATCGCAAATCATAATACATCTTGGTGGCACTCGAATGGACAACCCACTGATACTGGTGGCTATCCTGCATCCCCAACTTCCACAGAGACGACAGCACTACTGAACCAACCCTGAAGAAAAATGTCATGACCCGTCCTCGGGGCCCGTGTCGTGAATTCCCCAAGCCCGCCTTCCATAGGCCAGGGGTTGGCTACTAGAACCAAAGGTGAAATCCCGATAAAAAGGGAAGGAATTTCCTTTAAACTAGTAACATGAATAGTCTGAACACAACCAGTAGAAGCAACAAGTACTAATATAGAAAAGAAAAATGTGCTGAAAGTAAGTGGGCCAGAATACAAACCCATCTGAACAAAAAGTACAAGTACAAGTAAAAAGGGAAAACATCTCCTAGATTGTCCACTGTGGAATACTACCTGAAGGGTAGGTACAGAACTTGAACAACTCATACCTGAAGTACATCTCGTCTATTCCAGCTCTGAGAAACCTCTCATCCATCACTCTCAGCCTCGATCACTGCTGACTTTAGTCTGCACAAAATACAACACGGTGCGGGCGAAGCCCGTGCAGGGGTGACTATAACAATACTCATTAGGGGACCCCGAGACCCCCAGCGGTCTCCCAAAATCCACTAAGGATAAACCACAGAAGAAAGATACAATCACGAAGTATCAACCAACCTTACTTAGGTATATGCCCATACATATACCTAAGTTATCAATCACAGTCTGGCTCCAACTCTCGAGCCCCAGCACAACCCATTCCACAAAGGAATTAACGCCAATCATCTCGATGATATCGACTGAAAGTCAAGACTCAGATCACATAGGTATACATATTTTATAGAGTGATAGAGATGATCAGATATAGTCATTAATTCATCTAATTTGTTGGACCCACACAGGTTACAGGACCAGCTAAGCTGTTGGACCCACACAGGATACAAGACCAGCTATTCTCATCTGAGTTGTCAGACCCACATAGGATACAGGACCCGCTAAGTTGTCAGACCCACACAGGATACAGGACCAGCTATTCTGTCGGACCCACATAGGATCCAGGAATAGAAGTTAGAACTATCGGACCCATGGAGGATCCCGGTACAATAGTCATCACTATCGAACCCACATATGATTCCAGTATAGAAGTCTTCACAATTGCAGCCAGCCCTAGGGTTCCTTCACACAACACGCTCGATTTCGGTAGGATCCACTCCTCGATCCATGTTTCCATACATCAACTATCACGAAGTCCTGATTTGATGTATCTCGTAGTTCTGTCTTATCATAAGGAACCCAACGTGATAGACGGTGCATCAATCAGACGCTCGGTCTGTGAGTTATTGACATTTCCGTTCCAGGGGCCCGATTGGTTTTTAGGTTCAAACCAACCCGGTCGTACCCCAACTGCATCCAAACCTCAAAGCGGGGTATGCCAAAAGAATCATCTCTCTTCAAGAATTCCATTTCCACAGATGGTTCGTCGATCGGACACCCATAGCCCTAGATGCGGGAAAAAATGTGTAAAAGGCCGTAGCGGGTCCGGATCCGGTCCGACCCAGTCGGACTAACCTAGCCCAACCCGGTCTGAACCGGGGTCTAACCCGGTCCGTCGGTCCGACCCGATCTAAGGAAGCGACCCGGGCTGAGGGGACGGCCCGACCCGAAGAGACGACCCGGCCCGACGGGCGGCCTGGCCTGAGGGCGGCCCGGCCCGAGGGCGGCCCGACCAAGGGGGGGCCCGGTCGTGGGCGGCCCGACCAAGGTCGGCTTGGCCTAGGTGGCCTAGCCGGCCACGTGAGGGAGGGGGTGATACGCCCCTCTGCAGTTCGTCGAACAAAACTGGCACCTTGCGCCGGTTCAGGGGTTGCAAGACCTAGGTGGTCCTGCATGTCCAGATCCACGACGGTCGGCCCAGCTGGCCACCACCACAGCTCCACCACGGCGCGACGACGTCGTGCCATCACCGCTATGGCCCGACCAGGCCGCAGCCATCAGATCCACCGTGCGGCGCGACGGCGCCGCGCTTCTCCATCTGCCACGGCCCTCCCGGCCGTAGTTTCTCTCTGGTGTGGCGCAACGGTGCCACACCTCTTTGACGCGACCCACCCTAGACACGGTTCCACACCTCCAGCGTGGAGCGCTGCGATGGAACCACACCTCTTTCCTTCACCGTGGTTATTCTCCGGCGTGGTGCGATGGCACCTCGCCCTTCCGTCTCCACCTCCGACGTCAACCAAACAAGAATCAACGGAGGGACGTCAGGTCGTGTTTGTTCAGACCGCACCCTCCGCATTAGGTGATAAAAATTGGCCACCATCGAACCAAAGTAAATGTAGAAGAACGAGGGTATAATTCATACATTAAAATATTCAAATCCCATACCTTGTAATCGGTGTTTTCTTGGCGGAGTTGCGGGAAGGAGGCATCGTTCCGTTTACATCGGGAGGAGATGACATCATCGTATGTTGCGCCCGTCACATGCCACTGATCCCAGGTTCGAGCGTTGTCCTCATTCTTCATCAGAGACGGTGCGTTCTTCGTTGGAGAGGATGTCGTTCTTCGTTGGAGAGGACGTCGTTCTTTTTTGGAGAGTATGTCGTTCTTCGTTGGAGAGGAAAGGCTCCACCAAGAATCTCCCAAGTCTTCTCTCAAAGGTCCACCACAGAGAAACACCAACCGACCTAAAATAATATAGAAGCTATTATTTTATGGTTTCCATGCATTCCCCAAAATAATTAAAAATAATTCAAAATAATTCAAATTAATTAATTAATCCATTAATTAATTTGTGTTGGCATACTTATGAAGGAAGGTGAAGAGGCTCCGTAATAAATTGGGAGTTCCAAGGATTAATAGGGGGTTAAGGGGGGGGGGGTTGAGCTCATGTGGGTCCCGCCACATAATATCCTCCCAACGGAGGTTATGCGTGGGTGGGACCCACATCCAACCACCCCTTGGAGGATTAAACCGCCACAAAATAAAAATATGTTGCACATATTTTTATTTAATTTATTTAGAAACCCCCAAAAATTAACTTCCAATCTCGATAAGATGGAAATGCGGTAAAGGTTTCCTTAAGTGAATACCAATGTTGTGAGTACAAAGGTGTCCTCATATTTCAATTCCAAGAACCAGTTCAAAATTTATAAAACATCGCTCGCACGTTTACTGAACGTACCTGAAAAAAAATGAAAAATTATTAACAGCCATCCTCGACCCACTGTGATTGAGGTTAGGCTCTACATAGGTGAATCACACCCCAAAGAACCTAATGATACCCTCTTATTTCCAATCCGAGTTACCGTTTAAAAGTTATGAATTTTACAATAAAATAATTGTCACTTAATTATTTTATTTGCGGCCAAAAACTAACTTTCTATGGTGGCCCTTGTCGACCCAAGTTAGTATCTGCTTAAATAAATCCTACCCTCACAATTTTAGCGGTGGTCTCAAATTTTTAATCTGAGTTACCATTTTTGAGTTATAAGCATTTAAAAATAAAATAACTTTATTTAATTATTTTATTTACGGTTATGCCATTTTTAGATTTTCTCAGAGGAGGCCCGTGCCAACTAAAATTAAGTCACACCTAGGGTAATCCTGCTATCCTGAGCACAACGGTGGACTCATATTTGTGATCCGAGTAACCATTTAAGAGTTATTCTACTTTTTCAGGAAAACTGCATACGCGCGTTAATTTAAGCTTAACAAAATTTCGACGGATCATTCCGGGCACTTAGGGACCCGGAATCGCGTTCTGTCAGAAACTAATGACTCGTAAAATTTCCATGTATTTAAGAAAAAATAATTTTCCATGAAAATTCCAGGTCTTTACATTCTCCCCACCTTAGGGATTTACGTCCCTGTAAGCTACAACTCGAACTAAGGGAACAAATGGGGGTACTGAGCACGGATCTGAGCCTCCCACTCCCATGTGCTCTCCTGGAGGTTTTCGTGCTGCCAAAGAAAATGCACCAGAGGTATCGACCATCCATGTAGGACTCGCAGCTATCGATCCTCAATCTCTACTGGAACCTCCGTGAAAGTCTCCTCATTGTCAATGTCCAACTCACCATGGGTGATGATGTGGGAAGGGTCGTGCACGTATCTCCTCAGCTGGGATACGTGGAAGACGTCGTGCACCCGGTGCAACTGAGGTGGAAGAGATAAGAAGTAGGCCACCTCTATAACTCTATTGGGGACCTGGAAAGGTCTGATGAACCTCAGAGATAACTTTCCGCCTCAGCCAAAACTCCATAGAACTCGGAGAGGTGAGACCCATAGAAATATGTGGTCGCCATCCTCAAACTTCAGAGGTCTCCATCTCCTGAATGTACGTGGAATACTCATCACTAATTCCATGGATATCTCATCCCTCTTCCACTTTGGTACCTCTAAAGGTTGAACCAAGCCTACTGGTACTTGATGCTCTGCCTTCACTTGCTGACAAGTGAGGTGTCGAGAGACAAACTCCGCTACTGCCTTCTTCATACCTGGCCACCAGTGCTGTCGTTGAAGGTCATATTACATCTTCACCACTCCTGGATGTACCGCTAAAGGGTATGTGTGAAACTCCCTCAACACGTCCTATTGAAGTGACACTAGCATCATAGTATGTTCTCTGAAGAGGATGACGTGCTCCCCACCTTCAGAAAATCCATCAGGTGTCTGTCCTGTGGATATCTGAGCACGCTGTGTCTCACAGTCAGCGTTCCCACGCTGCGCCTCCCTGACTCGCTGAAGAAGTGGGGGAGTGAATGTAAGAGACTGAAGAAAGGCTGATCCATCTCTATCCACAAATGATATATGCAAAACGGCCAGTTGCTCCATCGCCTCTCCTAATAGCTGAATGAATGATCTCCTACTGAGAGCATCTGCTACAACGTTCCCCTTCCCATAAGTATAGACTATATCAAAGTCATAGTCCTGTAGGAACTCGGGTCATCGTCATTATCTCAGGTTTAGATCCTTCTGTGAGAAGATGTACCGGAGACTCTGGTGCTCAGAGTAGACTTCAAAACGTTCACCCATAAGATAGTGTCGCCACATATTCAAGGCAAAGACCACTGCTGCTAACTCCAAGTCAGGGGTATATAGTTCTGCTCATGTTGTCTCAACTGCCAAGAACCATAAGTGATCACTGCTCACTCCTGTATCAGGACACACCCAAGTCTGGTCCCTGATGCATCACAATAGACTATGTACCCAACACCTTCCTCTTGAAGCCTCAAGATTTGGGGCACTAGTCAGCCTCTACCTCATCTCCTGAAAGATCTGTTGGCATCTCTCCGACCACACGAAGGGTTTACCCTTCTTCACCAAAGTTGATAGTGGTGATGAAAATCTGGAGAAGTCTGGCACAAGGTAAGTCTGGATGACTCATGAGTGATCGACTTCACCCTCTTATGCATGATTCCATCATGTGCTGCCTGGGTTTCCTTTTTTTCCAACTAAGGAAAACCTCATCCCAACATTGTAGATAAACCACAACCTTTTTGCCTAATATAGTCAATCTGTGTATGAACTGTGGTTTCCCAGTACATACCCAAATTAACATCGTAAGGCCTCAACACTGCCACCAAGAGGTTCCAACCGAAACTCTCGCCTCAAGGGTCAGATCACACTGTCGTCATATATGTGATTATCGAGTCTCCTCCCAAAGGTATCTCCAGACATGAGGGTCAAGTCAACGACTTAACCGGAAACTCTAGGTCTAGGACAAGATTCATGGGAAGAAGGAATGATTTGTATCTATGTCTATTGATACGACAGTTAGTAGTAGACACAGACCGTACCTTGAATCATTCCTAGAGCCCTTGGATCACACTCCTTGACCGCATGTAGCTACTCTCTGCCCCTTCCCTCCAGCTCCCTGATCCTGATGGGGACAACAAGGTGGGTGGTTGTAACATATTGAAATGTTCACCACCTCATGATACTCTCCTAGCTCTGATTCCACATCTGCTTCCCTGCAGATTTATCTATCTTTAACACTTCCTCTTCTTGAAATATTTTACATGCTCAAGTCTCTGAGACTGGGGCCAGTTTCATGCTTTCTAACTTCTAACATTCACTGGTTGTATCCACTCAGTCAAAAAACATTCAACCACAAAGGTTCTCTCTAGCAGCCTAATATATGTAGGAATGCATAGAGGAAAAACTACTGGATCCGATATCCTTAGACACACCTCGCTCAGAGGTCCGAGCTCTAAAGCACTAATCGTATCATATTCATCGAGTACCAGGAAATATCGGTATGCCTCGATGAATACTCAGCTACCGACATGTCGTCCTGTCAAAGCAGTATAAGCTCTAGAAAACTATTAGCCACCTCCTCAAGCCAGTCTTCAGCCACCTGTGGGTTGAGCTCTCTTCGGAACTTGAGGGATATATGGTGCTGAAAAACATGTAAGGCACTAATCCTACAAGTGTCCTCTACCGGTACCACTGGTAGTGTCTACTGACCAACAGGAAGTGATATAGTTGGCACACTGCCTGAAGGTACCATCTCAGAAAACGGTCCAAGTACCGAAACCTCATCACTATGTGGACCATCCTCATGGTCACTCACTGAAAAAGATTAGTAGGTAAGATCAGCATCTGCTCTACTAGTGTCTCAACTAGTAGGAAAACTCCAGTAATCATCTTCATCAAGTCCTCTGCTACCTGGGAATCTGTCTCGTCTCGAAACCTCGGAGACCTATTCCATTGGAAATCATGCAACGCGCTCAGTCGGCGTGCACTGTCCTCCAATGCGGCTAGTGGAATCTGTGCCCAATGGGTGTTTTTGCTACCGGTACACCATCTGAAGGTGCCAACATAGTAAGAGAGCCCTAAACCGGAGCCTCGTCGCTCGGTGGGCCGTCATCGTGTACTCTCTTCGAAACCCTAGCTGGTTGTCTACGCACCAGCATCCTGATAAGGAACAGATGTTCCATAGTCAATAAGTTATACCTGGTGATCTGACTCAAAGTTTTCACAAAGAAGAATCTTGAAAACACACTCGCAATTATTGTTTTCATGCACTGAGTCAGAAATTAGAAGTCAGGGTCCTGGTGTATGGATACGTCAGCCGCCACACCAACACTGGACTCCCTGGACTAAAAACCACACTCAATACTCTTAACACTATTTCTTCATAGTAAGATAGATCAGCATCCTAAGTTATGTGGTAGAAATGACTCCTCTGATACCAATTTGTCAGGACTCGTCCTCAGGGCCCATGACGTGACTACCCCAAGCCCGCCTTCCATAGGCTAGGGGATGACGACTAGCACCAAAGGAGAAACCCTAATAAAAAGGGAAGGAATTGCCTTTAAACCTGTAACACGCACAGTCTGAACACAACCAGTAGAAGAAACAAGTACTAATATAGAAAAGAAAAGTGTGCTGAAAGTAAGTGGGCCAGAATACAAACACAACTCAACAAAAAGTACAATTACAAGTAAAAACGGAAAACAGCTCCTGGATCGTCCACCGGGGAATCCTACCTGAAGGGGAGGTACATAACTCGAACAACACATACCTAAAGTTTGTCCCATTTAGTCTAGATCTGAGCATCCTCCCATCCGTCACTCTTAGCCTCGATCACTGCTGACTATCGTCTGCACAGAACACAACAAGGTGCGGGTGAAGCACGTGCATGAGTGAGTATAAAAATACTCAGTAGGGGACCCCGAGACCCCCGAAGGTCTCCCAAAAATACACTAAGGATAAAACACATAATAAATATACAATCACGAAGTATCAACCAACCCTACATAGGTATATTCCCATACATATACCTAAGTTATCAATCACAGTCCGAATTCAAATCTCGAGCCCAAGCAAAACCCATTCCATAAAGGAAGTATAGTCAATCATCTCAATGATATCAAATTAAAGTCAAGACTCATCTCACATAGGTATACATATTTTTTAGAGTGATAGATATGATTAGATGTAGTCACTGATTCATCTAAGTTGTCGGACCCACACAGGATACAGGACCAGCTAAGCTGTCGGACCCACACAGGATACAAGACTAGCTATTCTCATTTGAGATGTCGGACCCACACAAGATACAGGACCAGCTAAGCTATCATACCCACATAGGATACATGACCAGTTATTCTATCAGACCCACATAGGATATAGGAACAGAAGTCAGAACTGTTGTTTCCCTCAGAATCTGGGGATTGACCGCCTTAATGGGAGGTTCAAACATTCTGATCGGTTTCTAACAGGTTTGTTTGTAGAACCGGAAACATCCAATGATTCCACATCCATTTAGACCTACTTTCCAAAGGTAGGCACTCATTAGTTTGTGGACTGATGAGGCTTATGAATTTGCATTGGTCGAGAGGATGGGAGTTCGGACTCATCACACCTTTTTTAGGGGAATTATTGTCTACTATGGGACTCTCTTTATAGATTTAAGTTATGTTCGTGAATCCTTATTACATTACCAACTATAAAATGAGCTTTCCTTCAGATCTGAAAATCAATGATTAAATATGTAGGAAATTTAGAGAATCTTTTATATGTATTCGAGGTTCTTCATTGATAGAGAATCATTTGTATTTATTAGAGATTCTTGGTCAATGGTACCCTTCAACACATTTATATAGAAGTCTCTTGGTCATTATGATGACCATGCAGGTTTTAAAGCCACTCATTGGGGCACTTGAAGTTTATTGTCCTTTAGAAGGACATGAATTATTTCAAAGTTTGGATCGAACCCGCAGATGGGATACCTACGTATCCTTTGTTTAGAAAAGGAATCAGAACCCACGTAGTTCGAGTAAGGGAGTATGATGTTTATGATTGATGGCTCAAAGAAGAATTTCATAATCACTTTTACACTCTAATCTCACGTGAGTCATGCTCGGTGTGAGAAACAAGAGGTATTGGTAAAAATTAGACAATTGTGCCATAAAAGATGCAATCATAAGAAATAACGTGGGACTTATGTATGTATGACTGCCCAAATAAATGAAGATTAGGATTTACTTCAGGGAAGAAATCCAGGAACAGGGTCCATAAAGGTATATGTGCTTCATGGAGATTTGAATACTCTAACTTGGGGCTTACTCATGAAAAGGAGGCCCAAATTAGGATAGGACTTGTGATTTGGGTTTTAATACTAAGAAGGAATCTCAGATCAAAGGTAAATTAGGACTGGTTAAGAAGAATTAAGTCTGGGTCTTACTCCTGAAGAGGATTCCCATATTTATGACCAGGGCTTACTCCTAAGGAGGATGCCCAGATTAGAGGATTTGGACAGGGGATTACTCTTGAAAAGGAGGCCCAGGTTAAAGGAATTAAGGTTTGGGGATTACTCCTGAGGAGGATTCCCATAATTTGTGGAATTATGACTGGGGCTTACTCCTAAAAAGGAGGCCCAGGTTAGGGGATCTGGGGCTTACTCCTAAGGAGGATGCCCATATTAGAGGACTTGGGGCTTACTCTTAAAGAAGATTCCCAAATTTGAGAATTATAACTGGGGATTATTCCTGAAAAGGAGACCCAGGTTAAGGATTCTCTAATCTTAAAGGATGAGGTTGAATGAATGAAATCTCAATCTTTAGTGACATAAAGATGTGTAAATCACTTGGTTTTGAGAGATATTCCACAGAATTACTTTCAGATAAGGAAGTCAAATCAAGAAATCATTCCATAAATGGCTTTGAAGAGTGTCTTGAAGACTGAATCTTGAATAGGATAGGTGGAATGGCTTAAGAGGGGTGAAATGGGCAAGAAGGGCACCCAAAAAGGCATGGGCGTGCAAGTCCTGGAAGGCGCACAGGTACTGCGTGGGCGTGCAAGTCCTGGTCGCACAGGTATACCTGCGCGACCTATAAGTACTTGCGTGTTTGTAAACCAGTGCGGTAATGCTTGAGCAATCCTTGACCAATGCATTTATAATTATCCTGAGGTACTTACAGAAGAGAGGCGCGCAAGTTTTGGTGAGGAAGTAGGGCGGCGCGCAAGTATGTTCATTCCCCTTAAGGGTAAAACACCTTAGGCGTGCAAGTGTTAGTGAATTCTAACACTTAAACCTTACTCCTCTTGTTTAGACCTTCCATTATAGGTAAATAAATACCTTAGAAGTGTTCTGAAGACCTGGAGAAGAGACTTGGGTGTTCAGAGCTTTAAATCTGAATTCTGGAAAAAATCCTCCCCTTTATGGGGGGCCCACAGGGTCTATTTATAGGCATAAGAAGACCCCGGGAGTTTATCACTTAGGTCGTACAAGTCACTTGCGAGACCACTAGGTGGCGCGTAAGGGGACTTGCGCGACAGTGATAGAACTTGCGCGACACATGTGATTTTGATCCCTTGTTCATGCCTTTGTCGATTTTTGATGTTTTCTTCAAAGGATGAATCAATTTGTGATAAGTCATTTCCCTTTCCATTCTTTTAGACAATGTGACGAAAAGGAGTGTCAACAAAAGTCCCCCATCAGAGTTGGATCCAGAGAGAAAAGAGGATTTGACTCTGAGGAAAAGAAGAATTAATGGAAAGACGGCGTGCAATTCTGGGCACGCAAATGAGCTTCGAGCGTGCAGGTTCTGGTGCGCAGGGGTATGGCCTTTAGTCGCCCAGGGTACGGCATGCAGGGTCTTGTCCGCGCTTATAAATAGAGGGCCTCACTTCCGTTCAAAGCATCCGGATTTCTGGATTTCAAACCTTCGAGCTCTAGCCGCGCAGGTTGCTCTGTTTTTCGGTGTTTCCTTGATGTCGCGCTGCTGTCAAGGTATCTGGATTTGTGCGGCGATACTTGCGCGCCAAATACTTGCGCGGCACATTCATACTTGCGCGCCAAGTTTTAGACTTGCGTGCCTTAATGCCTTTGCCATTTTTCTGAATTCTTTCACAAATTTTATGAAAAATAAACCCATTTAAGAGTTAGTTTATTAAACTTTTGTGCAGATTCAATGGCTCCCAGTAGAATCGAAACGGATGATGAACTGGACAGCAAGCGGATTGATGACATGATGAACATTGTTGTCCATGATTACTACGATATCTGCAACATCACTTTCCCAGATTTGGCTAAGTACTTGAAGAAATATCATCTTAATTTCCCACATAGAATCTACCTATCCCTGTATGGTCATGGTCATCTACAAGGATTCAATGTTCCAAATGCAAATAACTATACACCTGAAATGCAGCTGCACTACTACTCCTCTATTTCAGTTATGCTTTACATTAAGAGCAACAACAATGGTGTGAACTTTCAAATTCTCCTTCCAGGCCATTTCCTTGCAGATATGAAAATGGAAAACCCATGGGCTGAAATGTTTTCCGCTGTTGGTTGGTGGAGAGAAGACAAACATGGCATTAGAGCAATATATGAAAAGAGTACTCTCTCCAAATGGATCTTTACTTTCAATTCTCCATTCTCAAATCCATGTATCCATCTTCCAAGTCTCTTGGACAGAAACAGAGTCACAGTTTGATCAGCAGAAAATTTTCCTCAAACCGCACTCAAGAACATCCTTTTACAACTGTTCCAAGAAGAGCTGGTATCACTGCATCTCTTATTGTATCTAGTTGAATGAATGAATTCCAGGTGGTTGCTGATGAAGATCGGGATGCCATAAATCAAATGAAGAGTTATGTTGAAAGCCTCTTGTAATTCTTGAAAAAGAGAAGAGACTCCAGTCTGTGTATGTCCTTCTATCTCCTATGTATCAATGAAAAACACTTTCACCTTCACTCATTTGTACCTACATTCTCTTTTGCTACATGCTTTAGATTTTACCTAAGCCAATGGGCCTAGTAAGCATAGTTTGATTTTTACTAGGATTAATGTAAATAACCCTACAAACTTTGATCCTTTTAATTTCTCAATATTACCTAAATCATACAAAACGTACGTTTAGTGAGCTTGGAATTTGACTTTTATTCAGAGTTCCTTTGAATTTTGTGGGCAGTTTAAAGTCATGAACGTTGGACATAAGGAGGCTAATGTTTAAGGTCAAAATAGATTTGACCGAATGAATTAGAATTGACTCAATTCCTTGACAATTCATCTGAAAACATAGTACCATTCTCAAGTATGAGGGAAAAATATGTAAACTATGACTTAAGAATATTTGAATATGAGGAATGATATGAAAAAGATCTAAAAGGCATTAGAAGAAGTAGTTCCCAAGAATGAAGTTACCATTATTTAACAAACCCATTAGGGGTTGAATTATGCAGGGCCACCTAAGGGCATTGGCTGCATAGTTAAATAAAATAGTATCTTTTGGATAACAAGTCTGTTATGTAGAATGTTTATGCAAGGCCGCCTATGGGAACGTGCTGCATAGTCAGGAAAAATAACTCTCAGAAATTTACTTTCTTAGTGCTAAAACCCAGTGAAAGTTTATAGAGATTCAAAATTTCCAAAGTATAGAGTTTGTTGTATGGAATGAGGTACTTGAATATGGAGAAGATATTTCCAAAAAAGATTATCAAATAACTGACTAGATATCACTCCTACGAAGGTATGACCCAAATGTAGGGAAGGAGAATATAAACCAAAGACTTGAATAGTTTTCAGATCATGAAAAAGGATATAGGACAAATATGTTAAGGATGGCTATTTTTGCGGATCCCTACATACTTTCATTTAAGACAAATAAGGACAAAAGAGTAATTCTTCCCAAGAATGAAGTTAACACTATCCGAAAAACCTGTTAGGGGGTTGAATTATGCAGGGCCACCTAAGGGCATTGGCTGCATAGTCAAATAATAGTATCTTTTGGCTAACAAGTCTGTTATGTAGACTGTTTATGCAAGGCCGTCTATGGGCACATGCTGCATAGTCATGCAAAAGAACTCTCAGAAGTTTGACATTTTTGTGACTAGAATTCATGAAAAGGGTTATGAAGATATGAAAATATTTAAGGTTAGGATTATGACACATAAAGATGGATATTTTCCAATTTATACAGAGATACACAGATCAATTCTAACCATAATCATGTTGTGGCTGGGTCCTGAATTGAAATGTTATACTTCACTACATATCCCATAAGTATTAGAATCAAGCCATACGTAGTTCTTAAACTATAGTTTAACATCGTGTGGGACAAAATAATTAGAGATCTTAGTTTAGGTTCATAGAGCTTGGACCATTATAAGAAATACACAGTGTGTGTTTTCATGGGGACTTTTCAGCCAAGGGACTGAAAATGGAATTTGGGGTTAGGCCCAAAGACTTGGGGCTGAATTCAAGGGACACTCGAACATTCCTACGTATCCCATTAGGATGGGAATCAAGACCACGTAGTTCTAGAAATACCCTCTGTACAAATTTGGTTCGTACATGTGAAGGGTGAAAGGGGACTTTAGTATAGTGATGGTTTAACCCAAGATAAAAGGTTTGGGCATTTCCATGTACGCACGTAGTATTTGAAATGAAACATGATTGAAAATCAATGTAAATAATGATTCCTTCTCAAGTGAGGGTATCAAAGAATATTGTAGTTTATTGTCATACTGGACAAAAGTATTTTATAGTTTAACGTCGTATAATAAGGACGAAAGTGAACCAATGTAAAGATATTGATTCTAGGGGCGGTTTCACGAATCAACATCGTATGAGATGGAGGTGAATCGATGAGAGGAGATTGGTTTTGGGCTTGAACCTTGGGAGGTTGCCTACGTACCCAGCCTAGAAGGCAAGGATCAAAGTACGCGTAGTTCAATTAAAGAATGAATTAATGATCAAGTTGTTCTTGGGGACAATGACCTAAAAAATGATGTTGGGACTTACACATGGTTAGCGGCCCAGAGAGATTGTTATGGTTGAGGTTTGCTCTAAGCTCATGTGAGTCATACTCGGTGTGAGAAACAAGAGGTAGCAACAACCTTAACGATACACAGTTTAACGTCATGTAGGACGTATGAAGGGACTATGCAGTTTAAAGTCTTACAATTAGGACTATTGGTGCTGCACAGTTTAATGTCATATAGAAGGAACAAAATACAGTTTAATGTCATGTAAGATGTATCAAGGAATTTTTGTACAGTTTAGCGTCATATAGTTAGGACGATGAGGACAATATAGTTTAACGTCATGTTGGATGAAAGGGGGACTGTGCAATTTAATGTCATGTAGTGAGGACAAAAGTGTACACCATTTAACTCCATGTTGGATGCATTGGGGACTTTTTTTTTATTCCCACAGTTTAGCGTCATGTTGGACGAAAGTGTGAATAGTTTAAGGTCATATGCATGGACTGTGGATGGTTATGTAATTTAATGTCTTTCCGGACGTAAGGGACTTTTATACAGTTTAGCGTCATGTAGTTAGGACGTCAGGACTTGCAAATAATTTAGGGTCATATGCATGGACCTTTGATGATGTAGTTTAACGTCTTGCTGGACCAATTTTCAGTTTAAGGTCATACCAGACCATGTTGGGGATACAGTTTAACGTCATGTTGGACCATGTTGCGATTTATTTTGTGTTTATACAAAATACTTCTTAAAAAATATGGCATTTGTTGGAGTAGTGATGAGTTCTCCATCCATCGATATTAATGAACAAGCTCCATTGGAGTAGACCCTATGTATTGAGTAAGGTCCTTCCCATTTTGGATCAAGCTTGGGAGGTTTCCTTCCTGGTATCATTGGAGTTCTGAGAACTAATACGAATTCTCCCTGAGTGAATGAACGATGACAAAATTTTTTGTTAAAAGCATGTGCTATTCGATTCTGATAGACTTCCAAGTGGTGAAAAGTGCACAATCTTTTTTCATCTAACCGTTCCAATTCATTCAATCGATTTTGAGATTGTTCATCTATAGATGACTGATCACAAATGGCTAATCTGAGCGAAGGCAATTGAACTTCAATGGGCAATACGACTTCTGTTCCATATACCAGTGAATATGGAGTAGACCGGGTTGCAGTGCGGGTGGTAGTCCGATAAGCCCATAAAGCTTGAAAGAGTTTATCAGGCCATGGCCTCTTATCTTTATCCTCCATATTTTGCAATATATTTCAAAGAGTCTTGTTAAAGGCTTCTATTTGGCCGTTGTCCGCTCCATGATACCGAGATGAATGGTTGGATTTGATGTTTTATTCTTGATACAACTTCTTCACCACGAATGAACATAAATTAGTGTCATTGTCCATCAATATGGTATGAGGGACACCAAATATGGTAATGATGTTAGACTTGATGAAGCTAACAACGCATTTAGAACTGACTTCCTTGAGAGTTATTACCTCTTCCCATTTGTAAAAGAAGTCAGTAGCAGTAAGAATGTACTTAAACTGCTTGGCCGTAGCCGAAGGATAAGGTCCCACCACATCCATTCCCCATGTGGAAAATCGCCATGAGTATTTAGCTGTATGAAGCAACTCTGGAGGTTGATGAATGAAATTGGCATGTACTTGGCATGAATGACACTTCTTTGCGAAATCGACACAATCTTGTATCATTGAAGGCCAAAAGTATCCAAGCCTTCAAATCTGATCAGACAGTCTATGTCCAGATTGGTGGGCACCACAGACTCCTACATGAACTTCTTTCATGACAGCCATTGTCTCTTCACCATCAATGCATCTGAAGAGAACTTCATCAAAACAACTTTTGTAGAGAATTTTCTCTAAGTGATCTAGGCTATCATAAAGTGTAAAATTGACCACACGTCGCCAGATTTGTTCTTTCTCGGCTCTATCAGGTGGAAGTGTTCCATTTTGAAGGTATTCCCTGATAGGTGACATCCATCCTATAGTATGAACATACGGTTCAGGAATGGGACTAATTTCATTAATTTCCTCTATTTTGATTTGAACATAAGGTGAAATTGCACGACGGTGGGTAATATTGATGGTTGTCTCGTCCCGATTTGGATCTGCCAGAGCTGTAGCTATATTAGCCAGTGCATCATCTTGAGCATTTTGTGATATTGGGACATAAGAAAATGTCGGTTCCGAAGGGAATTCCTTCATTAACTCTCTGACATAATCATACAAAGGTATTAGTTCTTCTTTTCTGATGGCATAATCCCCATTGAATTGTTTGATTACCAGGTCTAAATCACCTTTCACTTTTAAGTGATTCACTTGTGCTTGAAGCGCTAATTCCAAGCCTGTGATGAGAGCTTGGTATTCAGCTTCATTATTGGTACCAACTTCCCACAATAAGAAGGAATAAGGTAACACTGCCTTTTCTGGAGAAATGAGCAAAATTCCTAAGCCAACTTTGTTGAATTTAGGATTTTCCATTTTCCTCCCTGTTGGACTTCTGGAAGCACCATCAAAATACATTTCCCATGCTTGAGGAATTTCTTGAACAGAGAAGACTTCCTCATCAGGGAGTTCAATATCTGAAGATGTGTCTCCCACTAAAGGGTGTTCAGACAGGAAATCAGCCAGATCTTCTCCATTTATCGCCTTTTGAGACACATACTGAATATTGAATTGCTGCAAAATAACTACCCACCTTGCCAGACATCCTGTAAGCATTGGATGACTAAGGATGAATTTGAGCGGGTTATTTCGAGATACCAATTGGACTTCGTGATGTTGAAGATAGTGTCTCAACTTCTAAACTGCAAAGATTAATGCCAGGCATCACTTCTCAATACTTGAATACCGAGTTTTTGCTTCAAGAATAGTTCGACTGAGATAGTAAAGGCTGTTTTTATTCTCAGCATCATTCTTCTGAGCAAGAAAGGCACCCAACGATTTCTCTAAGGCTGTCACGTAGTGGATAAGTGGTCTTCCATCAACAGGTGGCATAAGTACTGGTGGACTCAAGAGGTATTTCTTGAGAATATCAAATGCTTATTGACATTCTTCAGTCCACTGGTAAGTGACTCCCTTCTTCATCAATTTGGTGAAGGGTAAACTTTTTCCTGCCAAATTGGCGATGAAACGCTGAATATAGGCTAAGTGTACTTGAATTCCTCTTAATTATTTAAAATTTCGAGGAGGTTACATAACAAGTATTGACTTGGTCTTCTCAGGATCGACTTCCATACCACGATGGAATACAACAAAGTCGAGGAATTTTCCTGAGGTTACCCCAAAAGCACATTTTAAGGGGTTCATCTTCAAATTATGTTGTCGAAGCTTGCAGAATATGACTTCCAAATCAGCCAAGTGATTAGAAAGTTTCTTGGATTTAACCACAAAATCGTCTACATAGAATTCAACAAACTTCTCTAAAAAGGGTTTGAAGATACGATGCATGGCACGTTGATACGTTGCACCTGCATTCTTTAAGCCAAAAGTCATTACTCGATAGCAAAACACACCCTGAGGGGCTCTGAAGGCTGTGGATTCCTCGTCTTCTGGGGCCATTTGGATCTGATTATATCCAGAATATTCATCCATGAAGGAAAGTGCTTTATAGCCAGCTGTTTCATCAATTAAAAGTTCTGTAATCAGAACTGGGAAATCATCCTTAGGACAATGCCGATTAAGATCTCTGAAATCGATGCAAACTCTAATTTGTCCATTCTTCTTATTTACAGGGACAATATTATCCAACCACTTGGGATATTGAACTTCTCTGACAAAGTTAGCTTTGATAATCTTATCCACTTCAGCCTCAATTTTGGAAGCATAAGTTTGGTGTGTTCTTCTCGCGGGTTGCTTAAATCCTCGATGTTCTTCTGGTAAACCCAAATTATGAGTAGCAACATCAGGATCAAGCCCAGAAATTTCTGTATAGTTCCAAGAAAATATATCTCTATTTTTCTTTAGAAAAGAAATATACATATCTTTCTCTTCAATATTCATGGCTGCACTAATTAAAGTGGGGCGTGGATATTCTTTTGTACCCAGATTTATTTCTCTGAGTTCATCCACAGTAGTAGAGATACCCTCTTCAAATGCTGGAGGAGCATCTCTGAGGTCTTCCTCTTCTTCTTCTTCATGTGTTATTTCTTCCATTTCTACTTTCATAGTAGATGATAAAGAAGAACTTTCATGATTAGAAGAGATGTCACAATTTGCACATCTTGAAGAAAAAGCTTCCATTTCCGACCCGATTGATGATGAAGGGTCTTCTTTGGGTATTAAAGAGGAGATGGTGGATTGAAAATCGAAATCATTGTTTACCTCCGATGTTGCTATAACTTCTTCTGGCCTAATTGGCGAAGTATAGACTTGTTGGATTTCTGAAGATGAAATGAAGATGTCACCATTTGTGCTTTCATCACTGCTTGGTGGGTTACCAATTTCTCCCATGTTTTCTGGCTCGATTGCCGTAATTGACATTATGGATCTTTCCATAAGAGTATTTTGATTTGGGTCTATCTTTTCAATTTGACTGATAGGAAACACATAATTTGTACTCACATGTGTAAATGGATTTATTGGAATCTTCTCCAAACCATATGGAGCATTAACTTTGGTAATCTCCTTTTTTATGGATTTCTCCCTTCCCTTCATGTGATAGAATTCCGCCTCAATGTATTGAGACTCACATGTCTTGAACGGGGCCTTATCACCATACAATGTCCCAACTTGACCATCAAAACAATATTTGAGACATTGATGGTATGATGAAGGCATAACTTCATGCTGATGTAGCCAGGGTCTTCCAAGTAAGATGTTTAAGGCTGAGTCTTGATCAACAACCATGAAATCTGAATTGGACACAAGATATTCAAACTGAGTTCTGAGTGTAACTTCGCCCAGTGGTTCTTGTTCATTTTTATCATATCCTTGTAACATCATGGTAGAAGGAGATAAATCAGATTCCATGAGGCCCAATCGACGAAGTGTACGAATGGGCATGAGGTTGACTCATGAACCATTGTCAATGAAAGCTCTTCGAACATCTACGCCATTGACCTTGCCAGACAAATACAATGGTCTAATATGTCCATGCACAACATCGTCTTCATATTCATCAGTAAAAGTTATTATTACATGGAATTCTGCAGGATTATTCTCTATGTGATAGACTTCAGCTGCAGTAATTTCAGTTTCAAACTCCTAAGGACTTGACAAAGCCTCGATGAGTGCTTCCCGAAGATCTTTTGACAGATTCAGAGCATCCAGAATTGATAACTTGGCTGGTACTTCGGCCAAGTGTTTCAATACATTATACTTTTGATCCAGAGGTCTGTGTTTCCCAATAGGAATATGTGGTTTAGCAGGTACCTTGGAAGCAGATGATTTGGAAGTTGATTCATCTTGTATCGGGATAGGAGTTGGCAATATCCCTGGTTTTGGAAGATTAGACTGATTAGATCCATTTACTTGCTGAGAGGAAGAGGATGGAACCTTCAACCGGTCTTCCAAAATAACTGTGCCAGGACTGAATTTTCTATTGGTAGAAGAACTTTTTTGTTCTTGCTGAGCTCATTGAAGGGCTCTACCACGAGTTTCTACTGCGTACACAGTTCTAGTAGGGGTAGAATTGGAATAGTGGCTTATGAAATATCCATGTATTCCCCTGTATCCTAAGCCTATGGAACTTCCTATGATTCCCCTATTTGATACAGGGAATTCAGGATCATCTAAATCAAAACTGCGACTGGCATATGGATCTGTTAATTGAATCATATTAACAGAACCGAAGATTAACTATTCGTCTGATGAAGACTCTGCCTGATTAGCCTGTTTAGGTTGTGCCATTTGGTGGGGCGGTGCCCGTGGCTTTGAAGTAGATGGCATGAAGTCTTCCAGAGTCAAATACAACTTAGGCTTTGACACATACTCATCATCTTCTAATTCTTTTTCTTTCTTTGAATCATGTTGTTTCTTTGAGGACTTTCCCTATGATGAACATGGTTTTGCCGCAACATTCAAGGCAGAAGACACAATTGGTTTCTTTAATTGTGTTCACAAAATAGAATGAGTTCTGTTGGTTGTATTTCTAACCATCCAATCATCATACTTCTGTGAATTTTTGATTTTGACTTCTTTCCATTCACCTTCCTCCTCTGTAACTGTAGCAGTGACACATGCTACCTGGGCTGAGGAGCCTATCAACGTGACTTGTCCCGAGTCGACCATCTTTTTTAGGAGGTCTTTGAAGACAAAACACTCCTGGATGGGATGCCCCAACATTTGATGAAAGGGGAAATAATTGGGAAGGTCTTCAACTCCTTCCTTATTTGGCCTCTTGGGCTTTGGCAGTTGAACCAGATTATTTTCCAGAGCCGAAATGAAGTAACCAGAAACTTTTTCATTTCGGAAAGAGTATGTTTTTCTCTTCAAATCCTCAAATTATTTTCGTCTTTTATCTCTTTGATCATCTGGACGAAACGGTCTTTGTTGTTGGTGCTCAGAAGGTGGAGACCTTTGAGAAGATGAAGGTTTTGAAGTAAAAACAGGTACAGGTGATTGTTTAAGCATAACTGTAGCAGTTTCTGCTTTACCCATTCTCCTTCCTGGAGCTGATGGAATTACACGATATTTAGCCTTAGCCTGTATAAGGGAATCTTCAATCTGCTGAGTGATTGAAGTAAGGTCTCAAAACCCTCCTGTATATTTCATAGGGATCAACGGCGTGCGTAATTCTTCATGCAGATTTGCCACACAGATTGACAACAATTCCTCTTGAGGAAGTTCTAAGCTTAGGGAATATGTTAATCCCTTCCAGCGAGCAATGAAATCTGAGACACTTTAATTCTCTCTTTGCTTACAGTTTGTAAGATCGAAAACTATTGTCTTTGGAAAAGTTGAGCTGAAATGAAGAAGGAATTTTTGGCGAAGATCCTCCCATCCGATAATTTACTGGGATTGCAAGCTTGTATACCAGACAATGGCTAGTCCTTGCAAGGTCCATACAAAGCATATGAGATTTACTGCTTCTTTCTGCTCAGGAGTTCCTATCATAGGATCACAACAAGACACATAATGTGTCAAATGCTGTTCAGGGTCGCCTGATCCATTGAAAATAGGGAATACATGGTTTCCAAAACTAGATGGAGGAGAGATTGAATCTACCCATTCAGGGTAAAATTTCTTTTCTGTTTAAACCTGCGCACTTTTCCCTTCCATAGTTTCTAACTGAGCTATTAATGACTCAATGGTAGTTATTAACTTTTGAGAAACATCTGGTTGAACTTGGACTTGGGTAGGTGCAATGACTGGAGCTTGGACAGATGTGGTGGCTGGTGCTGCAACTGATGGTAGCACTGCCAACTGTTGTTGCACTTGACCTGTAGGATTAGGCCTATGAGGGTGTACTGATAGAGGAGGATATTCCTGATCCATCTCAGTAGCTGCAACAAATTCCCTTGGCTGACTGACTCCAGCACGCTCATGAAGAAGACTACCCTGAAGTAGTTCTGCATTCAACCTCCTTAATTCCTTCATTTCTTCCTCCTATTATGAAAACCTTTGCTCTAGTGAGAGAGATTGGCCTTCTCCAGAGGAAGGATATATAACCTGATTCTTTCCCCTCCCTTTGTTGGATCCTTTTTGGAGAGGGGGAAGTGGGTTACTTGAAGGATTACCTAGGTTCTGAATAATCCTTTGATTTCGTGTACGCACACCTTCTTCATTTGTGTCGGTGCGTACATCTTCTTGAGTAGGACCCTCTTCATCTGAGTCCCCTGAGTGAACCTCATTTGGTGGATTAGCAATAACGGCATTGATGACATTGATTGATGCATAATGAATCGCATCCCTTCTATCAGCATTTTTGTGATATTTTATTTTCCATGTCTTTGATGAGACATTGCCTTTTGTTGATTCGATCCCTCAGGAACTTCTTGATGAACCATAATTTGGAGGGAATCTCCTGATAATTTGTCTCTTCGTTCCTCTTGAGGTTTCTTACCCAATCGAGAAAATACCGACTTTCTCTGAGGAGGGGATTGATGATTTGAAAAAGTACCTAGTCTGGTGGACTGGGGTTGTTCCTGCTGTTCTCGCTCAACTCCTCGAATCCTATTTGTTGATTCTGAGGGTTGGTTTAAAAGAGTCCCCAGTCTGGCAAGCTGGGGTGTCTCTTGAAATGATATGTCTGAGACTTTCTTAAAATCTCTCCTGATCTTGCAAACCTTAGTCCGGAAATTAGCTGGATGCATTAACCTGTATCCACTTTTATCACCCAGTTCAAAAGAACGTTGGATGATTTCTGACACTTCTGTCACTTGGTGATGTGCTTGCTCCAAACGAGAGGCCTGTTCAATATTCTCATTTGCTTGATGCAAGAGTAATTCAACAACTTGTTCTCTGTATTCTTGATTGTGAGAGGAACTAGTTGAAGGCTATTCTTGGGAAATCTTTTTATTATAAACAAAGCCCATTGACTATGGCCGGCCATGGGCAATAACATTTCATGATACCATTTTTGGCTGGCTTTTTTGACTGGAGAGCACCGTGAAATGCAGTGCTCCATGAACACCCCATCCTCTGACATGAATACTAGATGGGGCATTTCCAATTAACTGACGCAATATTCTTAATGCGCCAAAACATGAACGTTGAAGGGATCTCTGCTACTTTTCAGCCTTCGGATATCGAGAGACTGATAGAGATTCCAAATCAATATGACGTTGTAACCCTTCTATTATCTTAAGATGATTTTCATATTCATCATAAGATAATACTTTCTTTTTCAACTGACAAAGAGTTTTCCATATGTTGAGACTAATATCATGAATTTCATATTCCGTCAACATTTCTGGAATGTCATACTGAGAGTCAGCCAGAGGCCAAAACATGACTGGCACTTCACCTTTCTCCAGTTGTTTTCTCATGTTCATCATTTCCTATTTATCATTTGATGAAGACTCTTCTACCTGATTTGACCAGAGTTGGTGTTTCATTGTTGCTTCATTGGATTATACAGGATTGGTAGAGAAATCATTGATAAAACTAGAATATGCATAACTTAGGGGTGGTTCGGAGAATGACCTACACCCTGGGCTATATTCTGATTGAGAAATTATTTCACCTGCTAGCGATGAAGCTTCAGACATGACTAGTTTCGCATTTTCAAGTGCCTCAAGATAAGAGGGCTTTCTCGGCACTACATTTTCCACTGGAGCATTTTCCGGGCAATGTGCATCACTACTACGGAGAGGACTTTCGCAGAGAAATTCATCATCATGGGGAGGACCACCATAATGGGTTATAGCAAAAGATGAGATCTTTTGCTCCTTGGTCTTCTGACCACACAGAGGGTTCCTGTGGCTCTCATCTGAAGATGAAACTTCGAGATCGACCGAATTTTCATGAAGCAAGACTTCATGAGGAAGTTTCTGTTGAAGACCTTCAGAATTAATGCTCCCACTATTGGGAAATGAGGGAGTATAATCTTGAATTTCAACAGATAATTGTCTGAGGGCTTTAAGAACTCCAGCATCGAGCAAGGCCTTGTTACATATTGGATCTTGATCTCCTGACTATGATGGGAGGGTCTTTTTCTTAGACGCCTTCTTACTCGCCTTGGAAACCACTTGTTGACGAAAGTGGCTACTCTGAGCAGGTGTATATGCCTGATCCGGAAAGATGGCCAGGTTAGGCTGACGATCTCCACTCAAATCAGGTGTATGTGCCTGACTTGTTTGTCCGTATGATATGGGGGAGTATTCCCCACAACCCTCTTGGACTGGAACAAATGTGTGTGTCTGTTTCGGAGTGAATTGTTGATGTGTCACTCCACTGGTAGGGATAGATTTATGTGTCTTTCCCTGAGATTCCGCTGAAGTTGTTATAATATCCTGGCAGGCATCCAGAATATGAGCAGAGATTTGCTTCTATTCTTTCACCATTGATAGAATATGATTGGTGACTTCAGCTTCCAGAATGGGGATATACGTCCATTCTGTGCTTGGAGTAGGTGTATGTGCCTGCTCCTGTCCTCCTTTTCCTGTCAGTGAATCCAGACAGTACTCAAGTATGGGGGCAAAGAGTTGAGTCTGCCTCCTGTTTGTCGTTGGGGATTTCCGACTGACTTCTCCGAATGCTACCAAGAGAGACTGTTTGTAGGCTTGATTAATACTAGAAGGTGTATGTTCCTGCTGATTTCACTTCACCAAACGTGGTTGACGAGCTTCATCATATGTAGTCAGACGATCCTGCTAACTAACTGATGATGTATAAATAGGTGTATGTTCCTACCTATAGTACTCCGCCAGAATTGCCTGGCGGGATCGGCGTGATGCTGCCAGACGAGTCTGCTGGACAGCAGAATTAAAACGGGAAGGTGTATGTTCCAGCTTGTTTCTTGCCACCAAGTTAGGTTGGTGGACTTCTCCAGAGATGTCAGAGATGAGAACCTGCTCACTGTTGACCGGATTCCGCCTCTGGTGGTTCATCTTGCCTGCTCGGGTTCGAGGAACCTGAGCCGAATGCCTGGAGTCGGTACCCTCATCATGTTGAGGGCGCACTGCTGCATGATTCTAGCGGTGATTTTTGGTGGGAACCCTTGGGAAGGAATCCTGTCTACTTGAATTAAGGCCCTAAGAGACCTTCTCATTCACCTCCTCAGAATAAGGGAGTGAATGGTGATTGCGTTCCGGGGATAATGACCCTAAACAGTTGGAGACGGTAGTCAGCCCCTCCTGCTTCTTGATCACTGGTCGTCGTTGTTTGGATGACCGATGTGATTTGTTCACTTGGAGGGCTTGTCGGGCAGCCTCCAGAGTTGGGATGGTACCGTGTTGACAGTACTCCTTAACCGGCGCATTTGATACCCAGCGTTGAAGACGCTGAGTATGTGATGTCATCCTCAGAACGGATGAAGATCCAGCAGGAGTAGCAGCAATGGCATTTGTAGCAGCAATATTCACAGGTGTGAATTTGAGAGCATCCATTCTAGAAATGCATAAGATCTTGGAAAAGAGTGCCTGTTTGATATAACAGACGTAATCAAGATAAATTCAGCCACTACATCTTTTGGATGAGTACATATGTCAATGATTGTCTTTTGTTGGCCCTCTCATTGAGTTTTAAATAGGGACCTAACAAATAGGTAAAACATTATTTTAACTTGGTTAAGGATTCACGTCGGGTTCACCATTTTTTGTTTCCCTCGGAATCTGATGATTGACCGCCTTGATGGGAGGTTCAAACATTCCGATCAATTTCTAACAGGTTTGTTTGTAGAACCGGAAACATCCAATGATTCCACATTCATTTAGACCTACTTTCCAAAGGTAGGCGCTCATTAGTTTGTGGACTGATGAGGCTTAGGAATTTGCATTGGTCGAGAGGATGGGAGGTCGGACTCATCACACCTTTTTGAGGGGAATTATTGTCTACTCTGGGACTCTCTTTATAGATTTATGTTATGTTCATGAATAATTATTACATTACCGAGTATAAAATGAGCTTTCCTTCAGATCTTACAATCAATGATTAAATATGTAGGAAATTTAGAGAATATTTTATATGTATTCGAGGTTCTTCATCGATAGAGAATAATCTGTATTTATTAGAGATTCTTGGTCAATGGTACCCTTCAACACATTTATATAGAAGTCTCTTGGTCATTATGATGACCATGCTGGTTTTAAAGCCACTCAGTGGGGCACTTGAAGTTTATTTTCATTCAGAAGGACATGGATTATTTCAGAGTTGGGATCGAACCCGCAGATGGGCTACCTACGTATCCTTTGTTTAGAAAAGGAATCAGAACCCACGTAGTTCGAGTAAGGGATTATGATGTTTATGATTGATGGCTCAAAGAAGAATGTCATAATCACTTTTACACTCTAAGCTCACGTGAGTCATGCTCGGTGTGAGAAACAAGAGGTATTGGTAAAAATTAGACAATTGTGCCATAAAATATGCAATCATAAGAAATAATGTGGGACTTATGTATGTATGACTGCCCAGATAAATGAAGATTAGGATTTACTTTAGGGAAGAAATCCAGGAACAGGGTCCATAAAGGTATATGTGCTTCATGGAGAATTGAATACTCTAACTTGGGGCTTACTCCTGAAAAAGAGGCCCAAATTAGGATAAGACTTGTGATTTGGGTTTTACTCCTGAGAAGGAATCCCATATCAAAGGTAAATTAGGACTGGTTAAGAAGAATTAAGACTGGGGCTTACTCCTGAAGAGGATGCCCATATTTGTGACTAGGGCTTACTTCTAAGGAGGATGCCCAGATTAGAGGATTTGGACTGGGTCTTACTCCTGAAAAGGAGGCCCAGGTTAAAGGAATTAAGGTTTGGGGATTACTCCTGAGGAGGATGCCCATAATTTGGGGAATTATGACTGGGGCTTACTCCTGAAAAGGAGGCCCAGGTTAGGGGATCTAGGGCTTACTCCTAAGGAGGATGCCCAGATTAGAGGACTTGGGGCTTACTCCTAAAGAGGATGCCCAAATGTGAGAATTATGACTGGGGATTATTCCTGAAAAGGAGACCCAGGTTAAGGATTCTCTCATCTTAAAGGATGAGGTTGAATGAATGAAATCTCAATCTTTAGTGACATAACGATGTGTAAATCACTCGGTTTTGAGAGATATTCCACAGAATTCCTTTCAGATAAGGAAGTAAAATCAATAAATCATGCCATAAATGGATTTGAAGAGTGTCTTGAAGAATGAATCTTGAATAGGAGAGGTGGAATGTCTTAAGAGGGGTGAAATGGGCAAGAAGGGCACCCAAAAAGGCAGGGGTGCGCAAGTCCTGGCAGACGCGCAGGTACTGCGTGGGCACAAAAGTCCTGGTCACGCAGGTATACCTGCGCGACCTATAAGTACTTGCGCATTTGTAAACCAGTGCGGTAATACTTGAGCGATCCTTGACCAATGCCTTTATAATTATCCTGAGGTACTTCCAGAAGAGAGGCGCGCAAGTTTTGGTGAGGAAGTAGGGAAACGCACAAGTATGTTCATTCCCCTTAAGGGTAAAACACCTTAAGCGCGCAAGTGTTAGTGAATTCTAACACTTAGACCTTACTCCTCTTGTTTAGACCTTCCATTCTAAATAAATAATTACCTTAGAAGTGTTCGGAAGACCTAGATAAGAGACTTGGGCATTTAGATCTTTAAATCTAAATTCTGGAAAAAATCCTCCCCTTTATGGGGGGGCCCACAGGGTCTATTTATAGGCAGAAGAAGACCTAGGGCGGTTATCACTTAGGTTGCGCAAGTCACTTGCGCGACCACTAGGCGGCGCGCAAGGGGACTTGCGCGACAGTTATAGAACTTGCGCAACACATGTGCTTTTGATCCCTTGTTCATGCCTTTGTCGATTTTTTATGTTTTCTTCAAAGGATGAATCAATTTGTGCTAAGTCATTTCCATTTCCATTATTTTAGACAATGTGACGAAAAGGAGCGTCAATAACTATCAAACACATGGAGGATCCCGGTACAGTAGTCATCGCTGTCGAACCCATAGAGGATTTCGGTACAGAAGTCTTCACAGTCGATGCCAGCCCTAGGGTTCCCACACACAGCACGCTAGATTTCGGGAGGGTACGCTCCTCGAGCCAAGTTTTGATACATCAATTGTCACAAAGTCCTGAGTTGATGTATCTCGTAGTTCCGTCTTATCATAAGGAACCCAACGTGACAGACGGTGCGTCAATCAGTCGCCCAGTATGTGAGTTATTGGCATTTTCGTTCTAGGGGCTCGGTTGGTTTTTAGGCTCAGACCAACCTGATTGTACCCCAACTACATCCAAACCTCAAGCGGGGTATTCCAAAAGAATTGTATCGCTCCAAGAATTCCATTTCCGTAGACGGTTCGTTGATCGGACACCCATGGCCCTAGATGCGGGTAAAAATGTGTAAAAGGCCGTTGCGGGTCCGGGTCCGGTCCAACCCAGTCAGACTGACCCGGCCCGACCCGGTCTGAGGAAGCGACCCGAGCCGAGGGGACGACTCGACCCGAAGAGATGGCCTAACCTGACAGGCGGCTCGACATGATGGCGGCCCAGACCGAGAGCGGACCGGCCAATGGGCGGACCGGCCGTGGGCGGCCCGGCCGTGGGCATCCCGGCCGAGGGTGGCCCCACCGAGGGTCGGCCCGGCCGAGGGTGGTCCCTCCTTGGGTGGCCCGACCGAGGGTGGCCTGGCTGAAGGCGGCCTGGTTTTGGCAGCCCAGCCGGCCACAAGTGGGAGGGGGTGTTGCGCCCCTCCCCGGTTCGTTGAACAAAACTGGCGTCTTGTGCTGGTTTAGGGGTTGCGGGACCCAGGTGGTCCAGCATGTCCAGCTCCATAGCGGTCGGCCCGGACGACCGCCACCACACCTCCATCGCGGCGCGATGGTGTTGTGCTTCTCCATCCGACGCGGCCCTCCCGGCCGTAGTTCCTCTTCGGTGTGGCATGACGGCGCCGCACCCCTTTGTCACGGTCCGCCAAGGCCGCTTTTCCACACCTCCGGTGCGGTGCAACATGACGGCGCCACGCCTCTTTCATTCACTGTGGTTCTTCTTCGGCGTGGTGCGATGGCACCGCGCCCTTCCAGCTCCGACTACGACGTCAACCAAACAAGAATCAATGGAGGGACGTCGGTCCGTGTTTGTTCCGCCCGCACCCTCCGCATTAGGTGATAACAATTGGCCACCATCGAACCAAAGTAAACGTCGAAGAATGAGGGTATAATTCATACATTAAAATATTCAAATCCCCCTACCTTGTAATCGGTGTTCGCTCGGCAGAGTCGCGGAAAGTCCACGTCATTCCTTTGATGTCGGGAGGAGATGACGTCGTCGTATTTTGCGCCCGTCACACACCATCGATCCTGGGTTCGAGCGTCATCCTCATTCTTTGTTGAAGACGGTGCATTCTTCGTTGGATAGGACATATTCTTCGTTGGAGAGGATGTCGTTCTTCTTTGGAGAGGACATCGTTCTTCTTTGTAGAGGACGTCGTTCTTCGTTGGAGAGGACGCCATTCTTCGTTGGAGAGGAAAGGCTCCACCAAGAATCTCCCAAGTCTTCTCTCAAAGTTCCACCACAGAGAAACACCAACCAACCATAAATAATATAGAAGCTATTATTTTATGGTTTCCATGCATTCCCCAAAAGAATTCAAAAGAATTCAAATTAATTAATTAAGCCATTAATTAATTTGTGTTGGCATACTTATGAAGGAAGGTGAAGAGGCTCCGCAATAAATTGGTAGTTCAAGGGTTAATGGGAGGTTAAGGGGGGGGGGGGTTTGAGCTCTTGTGGGTCCCACCACATAATATCCTCCCAAGGTAGGTTATGCGTGGTTGGGCCCCACCTCCAACCACCCCTTTGAAGATTAAACCGCCACAAAATAAAAATATGTTACACATATTTTTATTTAATTTATTTAGAAACCCCAAAAAATTAACTTCCAATCTCGATAAAACGCAACTATGGTACAGGTCTCCTTAAGCGAATACCGGCGCTACGAGTTCAACGGTGTCCTCAGATTTCAATTCCAAGCACCGGTTCAAAAGTTATGAAACACCTCTTGCACGTTTACTAAATGTACCTGAAAAAAAGTTGGGAAAATTACTAACAGTCATCCTCCACGCACTGCGGTCGAGGTTAGGCTCTACATGGGTGAAACTCTCCCCAACGAACCCAACGGTACCCTCATATTTCCAATCCGAGTTACCGTTTAAAAGTTATCAATTTTACAATAAAATAATTTTCACTTAATTATTTTATTTGTGGCCAAAAACTAACTTTCTATGGTGGCCCTCGCCGACCCAAGTTAGTGTCAGCTTAAAGAAATCCTACCCTAACGAGTTCAGCGGTGGTCTCGGATTTTTAATCCGAGTTACCATTTGTGATTTATAAGCATTTGAAAATAAAATAACTTTATTTAAATATTTTATTTACGGTTATGCCATTTTCAGGTTTTCTCAATGGAGGCTCACATCGACTAAACTTAAGTCACACCAAGGGCAAACCCGCCATCCTGAGTGCAACAGTGGCCTCAGATTTCTGATCCGAGTAACCGTTTAAGATTTATTCGACGTTTTCTAGAAAACTTCATATGCGCGTTAATTTAAGCTTAACAAAACTTCGATGGATTATTCTTGGCACTCTGGGCCTCGGAATCACGCGTCGTTAGAAACCGAGGACTCGTAAAATTCCCAAGTATTTAATAAAAAAGAATTTTCCACGGAAATTCCAGGTCTTTACAAAAAATATGCCCTCAGGAGAAGATGACCAATCAAAAGATGCCTCCCCACTATAAAGAAACATCCTTGACCACTGAAAAAGCTCATCACCGGGTTGTTCTCAAAGAATCAACTCTAAGAGAGAAGAATTCAACTGAATGCTCGCCATGAAAACACGTCCACTATTCTCCTTGGTCTCCACATGCATATGAGAAAATATCCCCATCAGAGTCCACTCATCACTAGACTTCCTCAAGGATTGCACTGGTACTTTTCTACTCAAAGAATCTTCCACCACATTACCCTTTCCCGGCATATAGACAATGTCAAAGTTGAACCCCTGTAATTACTCTATCCAACGGCGCTGCTTCAGATTGAGGTCCTTCTGTGAGAAGATATAGGACAAGATTTTGTGATCAGAATAGACTACAAACTTCTCCCCAAAGAGGTAGTGACACCAAGCCTACTAGTCAGGATTCATAGCTGATAACTTCAAGTCAAGGGTCAGTTAATTCTTTTCATGTGGTCAGAGTTGGCGAGAATTATACACCGCCATGTGATTACCCTCCATAATCACACACCTGAGACCCATACATGAAGCATAACAATACACCACATACCCCTTTCTAGCATCTGTAAAAATCACCATAGGGGTGGTAGTCAACCACCGCTTTAGCTCCTCGAAGGATGCATGACACTCTGGGCCCCATACAAATATCACCCCTTTCTGGGTGAGCACGGTCATGGGCGAAGCAAGCTGAGAGAAATCATGAACAAACCGCCTCTAGTAACCATCCATTTCGAGGAAACTTCTGATCTTAAACACATTCTTTGACTTCTCCCATGAAATAACTACACTGATCTTCTTGGGGCCTACTAAAACCCCCTACTCCGAGATCACATGCCCTAGAAACATCACTTACCTAATCCAGAAAGTGAACTTGGACAAATTTTCATAGAGGTGCTGATTTTGAAAAGTGCCCAACATGATCCATAGATGATGATCGTGTTCCTCCTCATATCTAGAGTAAACAAGGATGTCTTCCAAGAACACAATGGAGAAGGAATCGAGATACCGGTGGAACACCCAATTCATGAGTTCCATAAATACCACTGGAGCATTGTTCAATCCAAAGGGCATGACCAGATACTCAAAGTGGCCGTACCTTCTTTGAAAGGTTTTCTTTGGGATATCTGGATCTTTAACCCTGAGATGATGGTAACCTGAATGAAAGTCTATTTTCGAGAACCACTTTTCCCCCTTCATCTGGTCAAACAAATCATCTATTTGAGGAAAAGGATTTGTTCTTGATGGTTACCTTATTCATATTTCGGTAATCAATACACAACCAGAGGGATCCATCAACCTTCTTCGCAAAAAGAATAGGAGAGTCCCAAGGATATATGCTCGGGAAAATGAATCCTTTGGATTCTAAGTCATACAGTTGTATATTTAATTCCCTTTACTCAGTGGGGGCCATACGATATGAGGTAAGAGATATCGGTTGTGTTCCCAGCACCAAATGGATCGATAACTCCACATCCCGCTCTAGAGGCAAGCCTAAAAATCATCTAGGAATACCTCTGGAAACTCATCCACTACATGAGGTAGTCTAACTTCAGGAGCACGACCATCGTCCTCTAGCATGAGTGATGATAACTAGAAGATAACATTCCATGACTCTAGGAGTGGAGGTCTTGCGTGGCCCGACCAAGGATCCCATTCCCAAAGAAAAACCTGATGAATCCCATTAGGCGTCGTGAAACTCGCCGTCTTCCTATATAAATCAAAATCCACTTGAAAGTTCACTATCCAATCCATGCCCAGTATCAAGTCAAAAATATCCATATCTAAGGCCAGGAGGTACCACTCCATCTCAACCCCTGACATGGATAGCACACACGATGAGCACCTGAGACCCTATTCCTTCTTCTTTACTAGTGGTGTCACCAACTCCATCATAAAGGACAACAGCTCAGTTGGAAAATTCATCATGTTCATAGTATGGGTAGAGATGAATGAAATAGAATAACTCATATAAAAAAGAGTAGTAGATATATAAGAGGAAATCAGAACGGTACCTCGAACAGTATACGGTCCTGCCTATGATCATGTTGGTTCCTGATCCACCGCATGAAGATGCATAATATCTGCCTGAGAATGGGCACTTGCCTGTGGATTTTCCCTGAACTGGATCTTCCTAGAAAGTTATCTGGCCTTACTGCCACAGCCACCAAGCTATGATCCCCTGTCCTCAACGGCTCTGACTGAGCTGGAACTCCCCTAGAAGCCACTGATCCTACTCCACTTTGGAGTGGGCGTGCCATCCTGAAAAAGTGCGGCAACTATCCCATACCACCACACTGATACCATGGATTCGAAGGAAAAGTGCATGTTGGTCATATGTTCCCTAGCCTCTCACATTGGTGGCACATGACGAACCTCGCATCAGAAGCCACTGAATAAAACTACCTAGAAGGTTGTCCTGAGCTACCAACCCCCTTCTTTCCCTACTCACCCCACTTCCTTTTCTTCTCAGAAGAGTTTCCACTGTCCAGACATGATATCATCATAGAAAAACCATCCCTCCCCTTGTGATCGATCTCTACCATACACTCCCGATCAACCACCTCTGTATAGGTTTTCAGCTTGAACAGAAAGACCTGGGAATATATCTCTGGCCGCAGACCCCTCTCGAACATCTAGGCTTTAATCTTCTCATTAGAGACCATTTTTGGAGCATACTGGACCAACTCAGCAAAATAGTTGGCATGATTCATCACATAAATCTCCTTCTGAAAAATCTCCCTAAACTCTCAAGATCAATCATATGCAAAAAATTAAGTGCAGTACTAGTCATTGAAGATAACCTTGAAGTCCATCCAGCTCATCTGCTTCTACTTCCCAGCTGTAAGCATAGATTACCACCACTTGTGTCTATGACCCTCTAAAAGGAAAGAGGCACACTTCACCCTGACCTCCTTTGGTGTGTCAAGGAATTCAAACATTCACTCGATATTTTTGAGCCACTCATCCTCTTCCTGGGGTCCTGTGTTACCTTAGAAAGTAGGAGGCTTGTTATTTAGAAATTATTAGGCTTTGTCATTCCTAGGACCGGTCTCATCTTCCCTAACTAGATCTGGAACAAGATTTAGTCCTTGTCCCAGAGATTGGACAACCCAAACCATAGCCTCTACTAGCCTCTGATCAAGTGGTGGGGGAGAACTCTCTTCAACTTCCTCCCATGGGTGTATGGGAGCTTTTCAGGGAGGCATGTTGCTACAAAAGGCAACAGTCACAAGAGAAAAAATCAGTGCAACATTTCTGAAAAATTTCATAAAAAAAAATCAAATATAAATAATCCAAACACAATACAACAATAAAATAAACAACTATTTCACCCCCACTCGATGTCCACATGCAGTCTTCAGCCCACACGTCTAACCTAGAAGTGAAGTAAAACAAACAATTCAAATGTCCCATGGTGACTCGAGGTCTATCAAAAGAGGTGTGAGATGGAAACCCTACTCACAACCAAAAATCCAATCCTCGACATTCTTAGCTCTTGTCTAGCTTGACTCATCCCAAAATAAAAATATAACCCAAAAACTTTAACCTCTTCTGATACCATTTTGTTACGAACCGAATCTTGTCACCATAAAAAATGGCACCCAACCTGGTCCATGGAAAGTTCCAAAAAGATTTTTCTATCCTAACAGGATGGAACAAGTGCCTGGGTATCTTAAATATTGTTTTTTGAACAATTTACCCGAGTTTAGAATCATTTAACAACCAAATACAATCAATAAAACAAATCTGAAAATTCATGCCAAAAAATCCTTAAATGAAATTCATAACTGAATAAATGGGTATAAACATGAAACAATAGGTCCAAATATACATAAAATTATCAGAAAAAACAACCCAAATACCACCACACAACAAGGGGCCATCACCCATGAGTCGTCTCCACAACACCACACAATGAGAGCAACTACCAACCCGAACCATCGTCTCCAAAAGCCTTTCCCTTACCTATGTCAAACATAACCAAGTCTACTTACACCCAAATGTGTAAGTAGGTTGTGATCCTAATACCAATAAGATACAACCCAAATATTATATGTGACTAGAACTATAAGATAAAAATCTTTCAAGTTTTATAAACAAAGAATGGTAGTAATAATTTCTAAAGGTTCATCTTTTAAAGGAAAATATTTTTCAAAGTGAGTAACTTTAAAGAATAGTTAAATTTAAATAAAACATGTAAGATACTGAATTTTTTATCAAAATACACCATAATCCAAAGATAAATTCCAAATATTCAATGATCACTCAACACAGGAATACCCCTAGGCACTAGTTAGTTGTGAGCCCCATGTACCTTACATCTCAGTGTGAAATTAACCATAACAATATCCATTCTCATGCATGAGCCACTAGTATGTGAATAACTCATAACCTAGTGGTCCCCAACATCATAATAATCATAATTTTTTTAGTTTTTTCAACATCAAACTTGCTAAGTGAAACAGGGAAAAACCCACTCAGGATCACTAGCATGCTAGTACATGTCGGCTCACCTAGATACCCGAGTTTCCCTCTTTGTGATCAAACAAGTTACACATGATACCAAATTCCATTTACACATAAAAACACAATTTATGGTTATACACACTCAAACAGTATCTAAAAATTATTTTCACCATTTATATAACTCAAACAAATGCTTAGAACTTTCATAAAATAATTACACAAGTTATAAAAAACTCTGCACATAAAATCCATTTAAAACCCCTATCTTAACATAAAATTCATAACAATATTACACCAAAACAGAATTTTCTGTGCTAAAACATTTTTATAAATCCATTAATTGAATTATAAAACAACACAAATTTGTACAACATGTAATGAACAAGTAAAACACCCATTTTCAAACAAAATTGTCACTTAAAAATCAACCACTTAAAAATTGATACCAAAAAGAGTTTTTTCACTAAAAATAAAGAAATAGGAACATAAAATAAATATAAATCCAGAAATCAAATTCATTATACAATTCTTACACATGGAATCACCTACCATATATGTCAAAACCCTCAAATCCTTGTGCGGAACTTCAACCACACCACTGCCGCACCACAATGGAGTGAACACAAATCTAAAACCACAATATTTGACAAAGAAAAACAAAAATAGACCCTAGGTTTTAATACCTACTTTATGTAAATTAGGAAATTCAAGTAAAATGGAAGAAAACCTATGAAAATGGGAGGAGGAAGGAAGGAAACCCACTTACTTACATGAGAGATATTGAATAAATCACCACAACTCCACCAAATGTTGGATCTCCAAGCAACCAAAACTGATAGGGGGGATTGAATGAGTATGACGAGGTAAATTGGGGACTGAAATGTGGGGGAAATATTGAAAATTGAATGATTTATGGATGAAATAAATTACTATCTCAAATCTGGATGATTTGAGAAACCCTAAGATCTTTCACCCTAATCTACGTTGTAAATGAGCTCCAAAGAGGTAGACATGAACATGGGGTCCCTCCTAGGACTGTTGGCTTTGAGTGGGTGTTGAATCACCAAAAATTAGTAAAAAATGAATGAGATATTAAAGAATTAATTTTTTTAAAGCAGAAAATGGGCTCATGGGTTGGCCCAATGCCTAAATAAATCACCCAAATCCAAAATTATAATGAGTTACTAAGGGGTCCAAATGGGAATGGTGGTTTTAATAGGTTAGGGGAGGCCAAGTGGGAAGTAGAATGGGTAAAGTTTTTTGAAAAATAGAGGAGTTATAAAAGAAACAAAATTTATTTTTAAATCTGGAAACATGCTCATGATTTGTCCCAAATTCTGAAAACCCACCCTTTCCTCCAAAAATTCATGGGAAACACCCGCAAAAAGAAAAAATAGAAATTAAATGAAAAATACCTTTAAAATAAGTGATTTATGTGACAATATGATTGATCCATCTATTTCACTTTTTGATGTGTACAATGTGATGTACATTGATAGTGGTATAAGGAAGATTTCTTGTGAGAGGAAGTTATATAATGTGGTTAGTATTTATTTTTAATTTTTTTAGATTAACATGATATAAATTTTTTTATCCTTTTTATTTCTATTTATAAGAGATATACGATACAAATATTTCTCAGATATGGAAGATTATAGATGATTAATATATTGGATATGAGGCCTAATGTGAGTCACACTTTGAAAAAACATCTTGGCTATGGGTGATGGTGAGTGGTATTCAGAAGGATTGGGTGATCAGTATGGTTTCATAATTGACTTTGTATAGATATTATGGTAGTGAAACAATTTCATAATTTATCTTTAAGGGGGTCATGTGGGATCATATAATTTCACCAATCTAGAGTATGAGGTGAGGTTGTGATCTCAGGATTAGACTAAATAGAGATTGATCAGAGATAAGGAAGTGCAACAAAAATAGAAGTAGTAGTGTCAGTAGTAAGAGTAGTAGTGAAAATAGCATGATTAGTGGTATGATTAGATGATGGAGTATATGTGATTACTTACATGAAGATTATATATGGATTTACCTTCACCTGATGGAGTTGGTCACTCATCCCTTAATGATGTTATTATTTCATTCTATTTTATGAATGGTTTTGTATTATTATTTTTAATATTTCATAATAAATGTTTGTTTATATCTGTTATTTTTCATAACATTTTATTTTATTTTTATATTTTTTTAATTAATTATAATGGAATAGTAATTCCATCATAAATAATATGGCCTAATACTATTCAGGATAGACAGTATATTTCTATTGCAAATACTATTTGTAATAAAAGTTCGCTTTTATCGTAAATCATCTCAGAGGAAGTTATTTACGATGAAAATTATATTTTTCCATAAATACTATTTGTAATGGCTAAATAATTATATGACAAATTATATCACCTCGAAGTTAATTTCAATAGTCTATCATAGTTAATATTAATTGCAAAACAATTTTCTATAATGGATTATTTACAATGGATTCCCATCACCAATAACTAATCACATGAAAAAATATTTTTTGTAGTACATGATATTACACACTAACTGATGATAATAATTTTTTAAGGTTTAGTGTTTTAGTAACCAATAATTAAATACACAACACTTTCTAGTTGTTTTATCTCTCATAGGCATATAATTTGATATCAGAGAATATTAAAGTGGTATTTTAGTGGATCTAAGTTTGTTCTTTATTTCTAAATCAAAGTAGTGAAATGATCACTATAATATAGAATACAAAATTAGTTAATATTATTGTAGTGATGAGTAAATTCTAGAAGAGTTTCAATTGAGGATAAATATGTTATTGTTTTTGAAATAAAAGAAGAATATTAATAGAGAAAAGAAAACAATGATAAGTGGGAATGATTTATTAAATAAATACCTTGAAAAATAAAAATAAAATGATATTTACAAGATGTAAATGGTGTTTAAAATGATAATGGGTGTAACATATAATTTTCATGGAGACTGGTCAAAATTTCATTTATAGATTCCCTAAATATTACACAATGGTTAACATCAATTTTATCTCAAGGAATAATGTTCTCATTATAGTGAATTGTTAAAAACTCTTTTTGTGTTTGGTAAATTTTGAAAATAAAAAACCATGAAAAATAATGGTGGAAAAAAATGAAAATAAATACAAGAATTCATAAAAATGAAAGTTTACAGATGAATAATAAGGAATAAGATTCACCATTCCTAAGTTAATCAACTTATATACTATCTATCATAATATTACTAAAGTATTTAAATATAAAAAAATCCACCTCACACCAAAAAATGATTGATTTCTCAACTAAAATCACCAATATCCCCTTAAACAGTGAACACTCCAAGAATGGATCTATCACACTAAATGAAATATTAACCCAAGCTATGACTAGAAAAACCCAACTAAATCACCTCTCATAATTATGTCTCAAAAGTAGAGATGATCTTGTCAAGATAATTATATCACTAAACTCTAGTCACTTCAATCTATTGATCCAAGATGAATACATAGATTTAAAATAATTAAAGAAATAAATAATAAAATTGTTTCTTAGTGTAAACATGTCACCACATATATCCATATCTACATCATTAAAAACATATAATGATAAGGAATAAGATGATAAAATTGATGTTAGAGATTTCATATGGCTTTAAGGCTTCACTCGCTTAAAATGGTCAGTTGGTTATCCATCCACTAGAAAAGGTTAAAGATCACCACACAAATAGTGAAACAGAAACACTCTTATTTATAACATCGAACAATATCCTTAAAATTTTCGTCCCCCCAAGGTATAATCCCACTTTTATATGTAGTATTAAACCCTATTTCAACATGTCATACTTTCATTCAGCATCAATTTCTCAAGCCTTGGAATGTATTGAATATTTTTTTGGACTGGGAAATACTATATTATTATTTAATACTTAGTTGAGTAATTTTTGTAGTAGTAAAAAACCTGTGATCCCCCATGAGAATATGATTCAACAATATATCAGGTAAATTTCATTCACACCTAGATATAATTCTTATCTCGATAAATTATTCATGTATATCTAGTTTAGATCCACTTTTAAGTATTAATAAACCATTTAAAACATATTATTATTATACAAGAATCTCATATGTTAATATCTTATACAGAACATCTTTTTTCATTTTACTCACATGTGAGTAGATGTGTTAATCTTACATAGCACTTGGATGCTTGGATTTAATTTTATATAGTTTCAGTCACCGAGAGTTAATCTTAAGTAACATGTTACTTTTCTAACTTTATCTTACATTATGTTATTTAATATTTCATTAAAAATTCAATGAATGAGTTATGCTTACATAGAAGAAAATAAAATAATATTACATGACCTGTTATTTCTATTTGAGTCACTCTTATGAAAGGATTTTATTCTTGAGTTAGTCTTATGAAACCTTGTTGTACTAGGGTTTGTTCTTAAAAAATGCATTTTAGTTGAATTATTCTTATACAGTAACCATTTGACTTGAAATAATTCTTATACAATAGATATTTACTATTATGAGGCCTTTGAAAATTGAAAAATAATATTACATTGTTCCATTCATTACTCAACAAAACCTAAAAATTTGATAAAAATTATGAAGGCCTAATAAAAAAAAAATAAAATTCTTAGAATAATTTAATCAAATAAACCCCAAAAATAGTCAAATCCAAATTATTTATCAATAAATAAGAAAAAATTCTTTAAACATATGATAATTCACAAATATAATGATTAGAAGTTGGAAATACTCAATAAAATCCAATTTAAAAAGATAATAAAATATAGAATTATCGAATTCTACCATAGTAGTTCATTTTTGTCCTTAAGAAATTAATTAAATACTAAAAAAATGACCTTAAATTCCATTAAGAATTTATATTCATGCTATGAGAAATTTTGAGAGTGAATTTTCACCCTATGAATTCCCATAAGGAAAAAAATAATCAATCTCTCAAAGAATGAATTTTGGTAAGGAATTGATTAACCATTTCAGTTAGATGAATGAGATTGAATATATAAATAAATACATTTTGATAAATATAGCCCCATTCACCCATATAAACAAAGAAAATAACACACACATCTCACAATATAGTCAAGAGTCTATTTTAACTCAAAAATTAAGAAATAGAAATTAGTATTTCAATTCCCTTGAAAATATTAATTTAAATTAAACATGAGAAATAAAAACATATCCAATAAAATGAAATATTTTTTATAGAATAATAAAAAGTGATTTTTAAAGAAGAAACCAATGAGAGAATGAAAACTTTGAAGAACTCAAAAGTATGAACAAAATCTCCAAGTTCCAGAAAAATTCATTTTTGATGATTATATAATATATATTTGAGGATACAAAATTTATAAAATAATTTACATGGTTAAATGATAGTAACACAAGATATTTTATTTAAGAACAATGAAAAATCATTTTCAGAATCTAATCCTTAAACTTGGGATGAAATCCACACCTTAAAAAATCAAAGAAGAAACTTTTTCACACAAAATATAAAAAATGAATATATATATATATATATATTATTCTTCAAATCATACCTATATAATTAATTATTTTCAATTCATTCCATGTATGATATCTCAGATAAGATTAAAAATTATAATTTGAGGATGACATAGAAGAGAGATAGAGAGAAAAACCCCGGTGGTCTTTATTTGAGTAGAAGCTTTTCATTTGATGTTTCATGAGTTTTTACACATCCAATAATCCTAATAAAAAAACTAAAAAATAAAATAAATAGTATAAGATAAAATAAATCCTAATATAAAATAAATCTTAACTTTAACAAGTGATTTCAATGAATATGAGTCAAAAATTCATTTATAAGATCCCTATATATAGCCCAATGGCTAAACTCAATGTCGTCTTAAGAAGTCATGTTCTCTTCATAGTGAATTATTTAAAAATATTTTTGTGTGTTATTAATTTTTTAAAAAATTAAACCTTGGAAAGAACTAATGGAAAACTAATGAGAACAAATGTAAGAATTCATACAAATGTAAACTGATGGATGAAAATTTATCAAGAATATTAACCAATACTTGGTTTATCTAATTATTTTCTATCTATCATAGTCCTAATATAAGATTTAATCATAAAAAATTCAACCTCACTTAATGAAATGATCAACGTCTTGACTCAAATCACCAATATCACCTTGAATAGTGAACACTCCTTGAATGGATTTCTCACACTACATGAAATATTCTCCTAAAATGTGATTAGAAGCACTCAACTAAATCACCTCCCATAAGAAGGTATCATAATCCAATATGATAAATTCATGATCATTATATAAAACAAATCCCCGCTCTACACTATGTTAATCCAAGATGAATTCATACGGGTAAAATAATTAAATAAATATTTAAGTAAAAGGTTTCCAGGTGTGAATATTCTTTTTCATATCTCTATATAACTATCACTATAAACTTATAATGAGAAAGAATAAAATGATAAAATTGATGTTTGATATTTCTAAGAGCTTAAATTATTTAATATCTTAAACCAGTAAGTGGGTTAGCCCTTAATTTCTGAATGTTGAAGATCCCCACATGAATAAATAAATGAAAATACTTTTATTTACAATACATAACAATCACCTAAAAATTTATTCCCAACCAAGGAGTAATATCCATTTCTCGGGTAGTATTAAACCCTATTTATAAACACCAATAGAATCTTATATAATTAATCCTCTTTAACTATATATTCTATACATGTCACAATCTCTTTCAATATCAACAACTCTAGCCTGAGCCTACATGAAATCATTCAATGGACTAGGAAAAACCTAATCATTCCTTTAATCTTAGTTAATAATTTTTTTTATCTTTTAATATCAAAATATTCTCCTCAAATGTATATGAGTTTTAAATCTCTAAGCTTCATATTATTCATACCTAAACTTAATCCAAGTCTTGATAAATTCTTTATATATGTTTAGTTCTTCTCTACTCACAAGTCTCAATCCACCATTTGAAACATATTATTCGTATCCAAGAATCCCATATGTGAATAACTAATGAAGCCCTTTATTTTTATATTTAATACATATATAAGAAGATTTTTTAATATTATATAGTTATCAGCCACTTGGATTTAATCTTAATTAATTTCACCCACTAATATTTAATCTTATGTAACATGTTTATTTTCAAGTTTACTATTATATTCATGCTATTTAATCTTATATTGAGAATTTTTCTTGATTTATTCTTACATAATTTCCATAATTAATCTTATGTGACTCATTATTTCTATCTAAGTTACTCTTATGCAAATATTTTATTCCTAATTTACTCTTACACAACCTTTTTTCACTAATTATTATTCTTACACAACAAATTTTGAGTGGAAATATTCACATATGGAGGCCATTTGATTTGTAATTATTCTTAAACGGAAGGCATTTACTATCATGGAAACCTTTAAAACTAAAAATTAATTTTATTTATCTACTTTAATCATGAAAAAACTCCTAAAAATGATAAAAAAAATATTATGGACCAATAAATAATGAAAATAGAATTCCCATAAAATTTGAAGTAATTAAAACCCTAAAAAAGTTGGAATCTTAATTATTTATTGAATGGAAATCATCCAAAAATAAATGATTCTTAAATGTAATGATTAAAATTGGGAAATAATCAATGAAATAAAATGTAAAAAACACTATAAAATATGGAATTATCATAGTGATCTCAATTAAACCCTTTAATAAAGAGATAAAATTATTATGTTTAATAAAAAAATTACTACTCATAATGAGGAAATGAAGGCTCTTGCATCAAATTTGGTTGATCATGAATATTAATTCAAATAATTATAATAATTGGAGTTTAAAAATTCTATTATAAAACATGGGGAATCTTATAAATTAGATTAGAAAATTTTTAATGCTATCTAAAAGATTTTCTATTATCCTATTTTTCCTAGAACTGTTATTTTGGACACTCGATATTGTATCCAAAATAGTTGTAATAGTAACAAGAAATGGAAAATGATGATTTCTTCACTAAATAAAATAGATACATCCCTTGATAATTTATTTGATGGTGATAAAAATCATAAATACAATGAGGTGTAGAAGAATAAGTAAACCAAGGCCAATACTAAGAGACAAGATAAGGTGGATGAGTATTCTTTTAAGAATAAAGAAGTTTAATGATATTAGTTTGTTTAAAATAAAAAAGAAAACCAATGAGAATATTTTGAGGAAAAATATATCTATTTTATGATATTTTATTTTGAAGGTAGATTTTGGTGTTATGGAGTGTATTAATACAAATAAAACATGTACTGGTTTAATTTTTCACTCCCATAATTAAATATAGGTCAAGAATAGAGGTTGATTGACGTTGAATTTTTTAGAGTCTATCAAAGTCAAAAACTGAAAGATAAGGTAATATTCATAAAGAAATTTATTCTCTTGAGGAAAATTATTGAAGGTGTGATTTACCCAGACACAAAACCAACAAGTGTATCCCTATATGATTAGAGAAATTGAAGAGGAATGAGAACTCCAAATCTATCAAATGTAGGTGTAATTAAGAAAAATAATTAGTGGTTTTAGTATCTTACAAAGTAGAGAAAGATAAAAATCCTCAAATACTTGATAGTGTATTCTCATAAAACATGACTAACTAATAACAAATCTTAAAAGACATTTAATGGTAATATATAGGATTTATCATTTTTGGTAACAATGGATCACTCAATGTCAAATGAATTGGAAGTACCAAAATTGGGGGAAATAAACTTTAAGCCAATGTCATTTTCCTTATTTATGGGTTGGGACATAATATTTGATTTTTTCTCAAGTCTGTGAAAATGGGGATGAGGTGATATTTTTAAAGAGTGTATGTGTGATAAAAATATTAAAGTATTAAAAAACATCATCAAGGGATAATGAAAAGGTACAGATCAATTTGAATGTTCCAATGATCAAAATAGTTTTTAAATGACTATGAAGGAGTAGAATGAGATTTGGTGTAAAAACACCTATCCCAATGGTCAAAATAATATGTAAAATATTTTCAAATATGAATTTTTTAGGAATATACCCAAAATAATTCATGAAATACTCAATACTTGTGACACATTTAACAATATAAAAATGGTGAACAAGAGTCAAAATAAAGTAAAGATCAAAACCAAAAACCCTCTTAATTGGATACACTCAGATGTGTGTGATTTAATGAGGATGAAATAAACCAACATAGATAAGGATTTTATTAATTTTTTATTACTTTACATGTATAACTTATGTATAATTTATGTTGAGAAAACCACACTCTCTTGATTTTTCTAAGAATTTTATAAGGTTTTTTGAAAATCAAATGTGATGTGATACCATATGATTTTGGTCTAATAAAGGATTTGATACAAAAATGGATAATTTGAAGAATAACTTGAGAATTATGGGATAAGGCATGAATATATTTATCTATACACACCCCCAAAAAATAGTGTAGTTGAGTATAATAATTAAATTTTGGTGTAAATTGTAAGGATCATGCTATCAGAGCATGGAAAATAAAAATTATTTTAGATAAAAACCACTAAAAAACTATCTACATTTTAAAATGGTTCTTAGTTAAACCAATTTTAGTGAATATAACTCGTGAAATGTGTTTTAGAAGGTATAAAACAAGAATGAACAAAATATAAAAGGCTTAAAAATGTTCATCTTGAAAACATCCATAAAGATATCCATCTTGGTGTTAAAACCTCAATAAGTTTGAGAAATTCAAATCAATACAACATTCTTTCTCAATTCCAACTTAAGAGTTTTTATAAGGAATTTAAACATAAAGATTTTATAAAATTGATGGTAGAATAAGTTAATTAGATTTATAATAATGGAACTTTGGAGTTAGTCTTGCATCCAAAAGGACATAATTTGATAGAGATAAAGTAGGTTTTTTGAAACAAACTCACTGAGAAAGGATATGAAGCATTTAAAAAATATCATATTGTGTGTAAAGGTCACTCTCAAATTAAGGTTATATATTTTGATGATAATTTTTCTCCATTCACAAGGATTGAGATGATTCAAATCTTTCTTTTTATATATGCACAAAGTAATTAAAAAGTGTTAAAAATGTTCGTAAATTTAGTGTTATTTAATAGAGAGATTTATGAATAGGTTTAAATTAAAAAATATATAAGGTTTTATACTTTTCATTGATGTTTCTTGAGTTTCAAAACTAAAAAAATTATTTATATGATTAAAAACGTTCCCCAATGATTGTTTTCAAAGCTGTATAGTAGCTTAAAGAGAAGTAAATTCAGAAAGTCAAGGTGGATTATAATATCTAAATCAAGAGAGATGATAAAAGTTTACACATTGTAATTATATATGTCAATGTATTTATTTTTAATAGATACAATGAGAACACTTATGAGGAATTTTATATAAAAATAAGAAAACACTTTAAGATGTTAGTAATTAGTTAAATGAATTTTTTTGGGGTTATAAACCACAAACACAACATGTTGTATTTTTCTCTCAATAGAAAAGTATAATTCAGAGTTAATAAAGAAGTTAAAAATAGAAAAATATATAGATATATTTATTCATATAACTTTTTAGAGAAATTTTTCTATGATTAATAAAGAAGGGATGTTGATCAAATGGATTTCTGAACTCTTGTTAGAATTTTACTCTATTTGAGATTATTAAGACTATATATCATTTTTTTATAACGTCTTATGTTACCAATGTCTTGTTTTGATTTTTCCAAGTCTCACATGGATCTCCTGCTTTCCAAATGTGGGTGCTCTTTAGATCACCTGGGGTGGTTATGATGGAACCTTTTGTTAGATGAGAGTATGGGCGGTCAGATCATCCCTTAAGGGGTTTTATTTCCTAATATATTACTCTTAAATATATATTTCATGTTTTTTAAACCCTTCCTATTAATAATAATGTTTAACCTCAAGTGAGATTAATTTAATAGATACATACATTTAAGAGGAAACTACACATAAGAATGATATTATCTCTCATTTTATCAAAATATTATGTTGCTCGATAGTTTAAAGACATATAGAAGGTAAATTTTGAATTTATCACCATCTAGGGAGTCATTTATCTCCCATGAATGGAGGTGGGAGTGTTTTGAAGTTGCGATCAGGACCCTGAAATAGGATTACTGCATATTCCAGTAAAGGGAATCAGAACTCAAGTAGTTTGATTCTATTTAATAAGACACATCGTTCCTTTTAAGGATATGTGACAAGTACCATAGTGGTGAATTTTATGTCCATACATCCAAGACTGATTCTAAGTAGTTTAAATTCATGAGGAGTGAATGACGATTTCAAAGGAACTTAGAAATTGGTTGATGTGGGACTTATGAATGAGATACCCTATTTATTTTACTCTGGAATGTTATAGAGGTAAAGGTATTTTTGGTAAACCATGAAGAGGATCCTAAATAAATTAATTTAATGAAATTAATAAGATATTCTTAACTCAATGAATATGAGGAAACCAAGATGAAAATCATGAATCAAGACATGTGAGGAAACCAAGAGAAGTATCTTGACTCAAGGCATGTGATGAAACCAATAAGAGTATCTCAACTCAAGGAATATGAGGAAAATAAGACTAGTATATCAACTAAATGTGTTTTTGGAAACCAAGAGGAGTATCTCAACTCATGAAATATGAGTAAACTAAGAGGAGAATCTCAACTCAATTTTTATAAGGAAAAAAAGAATGGTATCTTAACTTAAGTCATAAAAAAGAGGAGAATCTCAACTCAGGCATTTTGAGGACTAAGAGGAGTATCTCGACTCAAATTGTTATTAGGATAAAAGTGGGGATTTTAAGTATCGTAACCTAAATTGTGTTTGACCTAGCCAGAAAATTTCACAATGTGACTCTTGATTTTTATGGGGGTTAGTGATGGATTCATAGGGATCAATCCAAAGGCCTAAAAATTAAACTTGTAACTATTCTCAATTAGGGGTGTGAGGGAGAATCCCCCATGGTATAGACCAATGGATGCTTAGGTAGGTGACTTGGGTTAGTTGGGCACCCTGGTGGGTGACCTATGTGTGGTGGGTTCCTAGGTAGTTGACCTGGTTAAATGGGTGCCCATGTAAGTGATTTGAATTTATGGGATCCCAAGTATTATACTTGGGTGAAGTGACACCCAAGTAGGTGGAATGTGTGAATGGGATCCCATGTATAAGTTATAGGTGAAGTGGGCACTCATGTAGGAGGCCCGAGTGAATGGGGTGTCTAGAAATGAGGCTTTGGAAAATGGGTTCCTGGGTTGGAGGTATGGTTGAAGTGGAACTCAGGTAATCATCTAGGGTGAGTGGGTACTTAGGTAGTCAGCACCCAAGTGCTTTGGGGCCAAGGTTCTCAACACCTAGGGAACAACTCTAAATAGTAGGGTTATGTTGTAGATCTATATTAAATGAGGTTAGACACTATATTTATTCATTCACATTATATTTTTAGGGATGGGTGTAGCTCTAAATTGGGTGTAGTTACAAGCTAGGAACATCTCTAAACCAGGCATGGCTCCAAGGTGTTCACAGCTCCAAAACATTCCCTTTGGTTTTGATTTATGAATCATATGTGGGGTATTTTAAGGACTTAGGTTCATATGATTAGTTTTCTCAAGTGATCTTGTCCAGGATTCCCCATCGATATATGATTTTGGGGTCTTTTTATTGGTAATACATATCCCATTTTCCCATCTATAGGCAGTAACCACTCATATCACCCATGTACATATCTAGGAATGTGTGCAGTGTGTGAATGAAATCATCTAGGTACACACATAGGTATGACTAGATGTGTGGGTGTCTAAGTTCATAAAGAAATGTATTAATAGAAGGACATGTGTGGAGTAGGGAATATACACAAAGTTAATCATGTGTCTATTTTAGCTCTATGATTCGTCAAATAAAATATTAAAAAATAAATTATGCCCCTAGTTGTTGGTTTCACTAATTGTTTTAGGCCAAAAAGTGTCCATAATGCCCATAAAATGGGTTTTATGGTTTTGAAAACCCTTTTCATCAGCAATGGATGATATAGATAGTCTTCTATCAATGTGAGGTCATCACAACCATGTCCCCAAACTAGAAAACATTTTTTATGAATCTCTATCCCTCATTGAGTAATCAATCATACAATATGTGGAGATCCCATTTTCATATTCTTCATTCAAAGATATATTTTTCGACTAATACTTGACTTTTATTTTCTGAGTGAGGATCGTATCATGACTTCCCTATAAAAAGTTCATAGAAAAAAAATTATTCCAACAATCATGTTTAGGGTTACTCTTTGTGCACAATTCTAAAGCAATATTAATGAGTCAAATAGTATTACAATGAAATGAATCATGAAATACATAAAATAAAATATTATTTATAGATTGAGTTATGAAAAAGAATCATATTTACATATTTATATCTATTTTGATTTATATTGGCTAGGTTTCATTGGTGATCAAAATTTAAATTCAATAGGTGCACTCCTAATTAGATGAAGATGTGTTTCCTATCCCTCCAAGAAATTAAATTAAATTACTTTAAGAATAATAGAATAAAATTAAGTTATGGAATCTCGAACCACAACACAAATGATATGGAAGCAGTCACAACATAAATGCATAAGGGTGGACATTTTATACCCTTTAGTAATTTGATGTAAAAATACAAGTGAAATCAAATTTTTAAAGAATTTTTTAAAACACTCAAGGTAAATTTTTATCAATATCAAGTACCACATAATCAAGGAAAAGGTGGAATTTAGAGATCCATCCTTGGGATATGTTTCAAAAAAAGAGAAAATCGAGGATATATAGAAAAATTACCTTACAAAAGAAGTATTTTGACTCTTAAAAGTGATATTATGAGTTAATTATATTCCAAAATACCTATAAGTTCATTTATTTATTTTACCTCTTTAATTCATTTTTATTTATTGAAAATTTTATATTATTTCAAGGATTTCTTCTTTCAAAGGGGGATAGGCTCTATTTATTTTTATAGGTGATGATTATGGGGAGATAGGAATAATTTTTTCCTTATGGGGGATACTTGAGATGTTGATAAATAAAGCATAGAGTTTGAAGAGATCATATATTTTTTTACATGTTTCCAAAAAATTCATATGGGAGATATTGAAGAACCCATGGTGATTGGGGAGTTTGGAGAGTCATCGAGTTTAAGAAATTTTATAAAGTGAATTGAAAATGGCGGATCTATGGATTGATCTCAATTAATACATGGTTAATATAGTATTTATATATATATAAAGAGTTAGGGAAATCTAAAAAAATAGTCTAACTTATGATGTAGTGTTTAGATAATTTCCACATTAGGATAATGTAATGAGTTGTTCATCGAGATAATTATTTTCTGAAAATTTATTATGTTTTCTTTTTTTATTTATAAAAAACTTGATCATGAATTAGTGATAGAATATTTAGTGCTGATGTGGATGAAAATGATAATGAATAAATCTAATGGTTTCATTGTTTATAGTTTTTTGATCTATTGAACATGGCATAGGGGATGAACCAAAATTATTTGTGAATAAATCAAGGGGGAATAACCATTTTAGAAGTAAGGGTTTCATGAATTCCTAGTATTAAACTATGATAAGGACAAAACATATATGACATTTCACCCTTATATTGTGGATGATGATAAAAACACAAATAGTAAGGAATTAGTTGAGAATTGAACCTAATGAATTGAGGATAAAAAGGCATGATTGGACCCATGGAGAAATTAAAAAAAACTTGTAAATCACACCCATAGAGAAAATGATAAAAATGATATCGATTTTGTATTAAATATTGATCAGATCTATGGCATGGAATAATGTTCTATGATATAGTTTTTGTTGCAAGATATTTTTTTACTGGTTTAAAATTATTAATAAAAAAAATTGATATTAAGAGATCTTACCATAGATGTTATATATGGATAACATCATATAGACCGTGATATAGAATATATGTACACATCATTGGAAAGTTTTGTCTATAAATAAATGGTATTGAGATATTTATATATTCATCTAAACATTACAAAATATTATTCTAGAGAGGATTAGGCTTAATCCAAGGAAAATAATAAGTGATTTCATGTGACCTAAACTTAGAGACACTTGAGTATGTAAGTGAAATATTGATATACTTGTTAATGATAATATATATATTTTCTTTTCTTATAATTTAAGTGAATTTTATTTCTCCATTACTTATTATTATTGATAATAAGATAAGACCACGGAAATTGGGTCCCAAATATTGTACACCAAAGATTAAACACTTAATAAAATCAGTGTGTGAACCTTTTAAAACCCCTTATGTCATTATCATTTTATATATCTCTTCAATCATAAAATTTTGTGGGTTTTTCATCATCTTTTGTACTAATAAGTAGTGGGAAATATTTTTTGAGAGTTAGTTTTTTAGTAACCATATATTTAACCATCTTAGTGGTGGTTCTCTCTCCTGGACTTATCATTTCCTTGGTAATTTTCAATACCCTTGGTGGATATTTGATTTATTGGCTTCATGTGATAGAGTAATTATGTTTTAAGGTTATTTTCTACTTTTATATATATATCATCTCTTGTTTCCTCTTTCTCAAGGAGATATTTTTGTGTATGGTGCATGGATCTAAATGAAAGTTGAATAAGGATTGAGTATGTGGGTGGATTATGAGTTTATTGATATTTTGGGTGTTTGATCATCGATTTTCATATATTCATGGTGGTTTTATGTTTTAAGATTTGATTCGAGGTAGGTGATTAAAATTTAAATTTTTTTATTACTAGATTGGTGTCGCTTAAGTATGTTGTAGTTTCTTTTTGGGGGGGAATATATAATTGGCCTTAATAAAGGTAATGAATTGAATTTTAATTAAGAGGTAAGTGGGTCATATATTCATTTCATATTTTATCTTGTTTTTTATATTATTGTATATTATTTTTGTAAGCATGTTATCATTATTTAAATTGGTTATTAATTATGTTGTTAAAATAGTTGGATAAAATGAATTAAGAGAGAGCAATGTAATGAAGAAGTGGGAAAATAAAATTATTTGATTGATGGTTTATTGATTTATGTTGTTATGAGCATGAAATGATAATTTGATTAAAAAAATTAATAAATAAATGTAATTTATTACTTATTATTATGGTAAAGTTTTGTTACTGCATTTTTGTGGTAGTGGAAAAGTCTTTAAAGTGGTGTTTTGATGTGTTGGAGGAATAATAATAGGTGTTTCTCATTATTGTGGTTTCTTTATGCGATTAATGTGGTTAAGAAATTACTATATCCTTGGGGTATGGAATTGTTATGAATAAATAAAAATGATGAAATATAAAATGGGATGGGTTATGTTCAATTAATGAAATCCTGGTCAAATTTAATAAATATGTAATAAGTATTTCAAGTAATAAATAAAAAAGAATATGAAATGTGTGAAAAATGATAAGTGGAATAGGTGAGATGATAAGTGTTGGAATTAATGTGGATAATGTAATAAATGTGGTTAGTAATAAATAAATATATAATTTTTCATGACATCTGAAATGTAAAGAAGTTGTGTGTATGTTTTGTGGTTATGGTGTTAGCATGTTTTGTGTTTAGAGGTGGAAGCATTCATTATTATTTCATGGTGGTGATTGTGTGATGGTGAGCATTGGTTATAGATATATTGATAAGAAGTGGCCCATATGTTGGATTGTGGGATATTTTATACCATCTTCTATTTTATTATTTCTTACGTACCACCACCCAAGTTGGGTAACCTCACTGATGTCCATATAAAGTATAGGGTATTGAGTGAACCCCCAACATATAGGATGTGGGTGATATAGATAGCCAACTACTCCGCCTCTCTCATTATTATTTATTTTCATAGTGAGGTTATGTGATAGTTTTATGTATCTAAAATGTAGTTTTTTATATGTGGTGTGTGTATGTGGTTATGTGGTTTTGGTTTTTAAATGTGGTTATGTGGGTATGGTATATAAATGTGGTATGTGGTTTTGGAATGAGGATATGATATATTGATATGGGAATGGATAAGAGTGCCATGTTATTTTATTATTGAGATGTGAGAGAGACTATATCAGTGGGATATCAGGATAAATGTACCTTCTTGGATATATTTTCATGCTTACTATATTATAAAAGTATGTGTATTTATTGAGTGAGACTTTAGTGAGATGGGATATAGTTGACCTTAGATAGGGAATGAGTTGGTTTCACTATTTATTCAATGAGGATTTTCTATTATTCTTCCACATGGGAAAGATATTTTATATGGAATAACCTACTGAGCATATTTGTATGTTCACACATACCATTATATTCTATTTTCACATATTTATTTAATGGATTTCATGATCAAACAGTGAATAAATAGCTCATGAATTAAAGGTCAGTTGGTGTTTGAGACATTTTTCAGGGGCTATTTTTCTTTTGGTATTATCTCTAGAGATTATTTTATTCTATATGTTATTAAATTTATGTTATTATAATAAATAGAATTTTAGGTTATATTTATTAATGGAGTTGACATTTATTGGTGGATATTTATTTTTACTATGTTGAAAAAGGTAAATTCATCGAATATTGTGTGATTTATTCCCAAGGTGTTGGTCTCCAACATGTTGCCTATTGAATAGAGGATTAAAAATTCACTCATATTTATAATGCTAACCCAGACAGAGCACTAGTGGGGTGATTCATGAAAAAGTGATTCTTTGGTTGAGATTTTGGTTGCAATTTTAAGTTATGAACTAGTAAGAATTACATTGGTTAGGAAGCAAAATGGTTTATATGAGTTTTTCATGTGATGTAGTCCATAAATACTAGCTAAGTCCAAGAAGAGATCATATGATTTGATGAAAGGATTATAATTATTTTCTGAACATTCTATATAAGATTTTATCAATTGTGGGGTTGTGACATAAGTTTGTTACATCATCATACTTTTATGCAATTGTTCCTAAAATCATGGGAAATTTATAGAAAAATAAATGAGTTTAATTAAAAGAATTTAAATTATAGTTTATATATTAGGATTAGGAGTTTTATTTGTATTGTGGTTATGGTTGCTAGAAAATGACTCTGTAAGGTTCAGGTTGAGGGAGTTCAATAGGATATTTAGAAAAATTATGGGTGGGATAATACTAAGGAGGATAATTCATCATGGAATTTTTTGAATGAGTTTTAGTGGTAAGAAATACCAAAATATATGAGATTTATCTTGGATCAATAGATGGGGAGGGGAAAAGGAATATTAAGATTACCTTCAGGTTTATTCACATGATTAAGGACTAATGGATCACTCTACCACATATATTGTTAAGGTTTATATCATGGAATTGGGGGATTCTTTATCTTAGTGTCCATGATGTGTTTGAGGTGATGTGGTAGAAATTCATGATCTAGTTCCAAAATGAGTTTTTTATTTGATGTTAAAGGAAGAATAGTGGTATGAGATGCCCACCCTTCTACTAGGGGATCTATAATGTGATTGAATTTGGAGTTTATTTCATGAACCTTATATATTATTATCCAAATCTTCTTCCAAATAATGAGGTGAGGTGGTGGAATTTTGAGGAGGCTTGGCCTTTTGGGATTCAATTCCAGGTCAATTACTCCATGATTCTATCTTATATTGAGGTTTTAAATAAGGATGAGGTTATTGAGAAGATATTTTTGTAGATATATTTTAATCAATTGGGAAGATATTAAAAGTTCATAAAAAGGGGGTCTATGGATAATGGTTCTCAATTATTAGGGAACTCAACGTTTTTATCATTGAGACATCTTTTTCCCTTTCCTTTTATGATTTCTCTAGGGTTGGTGATTCTAATAATTCGATCAAAAACTATGGTATGGTTTTTTATTTTTAAAGAGTGTATAGAAATTGGAAATATCAATTTTCGGTCATCCTTAATATTTAGTGTAGAGAAAAAATTCTATTTTAGATATAGCCTCAGTAGTAGTTACCTCATCGACCTTATCATTAGTATCTAGTTCCTCGATATGTTGTAACTATAGTGTGATATATATTAGGTAGTGGATATTTTTAAGATAATATTTATCCATTGGAACTAAGGGATGAGAATAAATGAGGTAGTAGAGGTCATTAGGGATGTCTTGGTGGAGTTATAAGAAATAGACAGTTGCATGCAATGGAGTTTCCACCACCTGGAAAACTAGATTTCATTTGGTGTACCATTGGTCTCTATTATGATCTAATTTATTCTTTGATTAATTTATGATCTTCAAACTATTTCACTAAACTATCCTTATTTGGGAATTGGGGTTTAAGTTTGATATACTTCATATGCTCTTGGTGTTGACTACACCACTTGCAGGTCAACCATGTTTGGAAAAGCTGTTTTAGGGATGTGAAATAATGATGGGGTGGAATAAATTAATTAGGAAATTTTTATTATTGTATATACAAACCTATGATGTAATCCATGGTATATATTATTTATGTTCCTCGTAAGATTTAATTTATTCTTATAATAGGTGAGTAGACTTCTCCAACATGGACGATGCATCTGTGGTTTTTATTAGTGAGTGGGATCACTGAATGGATTTTAAACATCTTGACATGATTAAAATATAGATGGAAGGGTTGGTTCTATGTTACATGGAATTTCATACAAAAGGGTTATAAAAATTTGTTAAGTAGTTTCCTGATATTTTTTCTTAAATAGATTGTGGTGTTACCCCTTGACATGTGATTTATTTTTCAATATAATTTTAACTCGGATTCTCTGTGGTATTTATAGATCCTTATAAGATGGTACCCTTAAATTTGAAGGAATTAAAAATTTATATTAGAAACCAACTATAAAATGGTTTCATTTAATCCAATGTGTCTCATTGAGGAGACCCTATGTTCTTTTTAAAAAACGAAAATAATAGTATACATCTATTTATAGACTACTTATGCTTTAAGTAGATAATAATGAAGATTTTTTACCCTCTTTTAAGGATGGGAAGGTTTTCTGATTCATTGAAGGAGGATAGTTGGTTATCAAAGTTTTATTTGTAGTCCATATATTATCATACAGGGGTAAAGGTTGAGGACATACCAAAGACCACATTTAGTTGTCTTTATGAAAACTTTGGATTCATGGTGATTCCTTTTGGGTTATGAATGAACCAGTGGGTTTCATTTGATAATTGAACTCAATGTTCCAAGAATTATTATACCTACTCATGGTAGTATTAATTTATGATATCCTTGTGTATTCATGGATGTATAAAGATAATTTTTGAGCATCTATAAATTATCTTAAAGAACATTGATGACATAAACTATATAAACAAATTTCTAAGTGGAATTTTTGGATGTGTGTTTTATCTACATGGGAATTTCATGTCTTTTAGGGGTATTTTAGTCAATCATTTGATGATTGAAGAATTTTTTTATTACATAAAACATAATAATATTGAAAAGTTTCATGGTTTTATTAGAAGTTAAGGGTATTATAGGAGGTTTGAATCTAATTTTTCTCATCTTAAGACACATTTGATAGCATTTACCATGAATTTTCAATCCTTTATATAGATCAATTAGTGTAAAATGGACTTAGAGTACCTAAAGAAGAAAATTATTAGTGATATAATCCTTTTCATGTCTAAATAGGGAGTTATGTTCAAGGTATTTTGTGATTATTTTGGATTTTATTGGGGTAGTAAGATGATTTTAGAGAAAGAAATGATATCTTATGTGTCATGGAATTTAAATACTCATGAGCATAGTTATCCCACATATGATCTTGATCTTAAATAAGTAATTCAATCTCTAAATATCCATCAACATTATGTAATAGAATAGAACTTCATAATATTCATTGATCATAAGAGCCTATAGTATATATTCTCTCAATAATATTTAAAATTTCACCAATAGAGGTAGATGAAGTTATTTTCGAACTAATAATTCTATATCACTTACACTATAGGGAAATGAAATGTGGTAGTTGATAAAATGAGAAAAAACATGAGTAGATTTTTATCATGAGTTTGTAGATGAGTATAAGATGGCGGTGGAGCTTACAGCCTTTCATTTGGATATAGATTAAGTTAGAGGTGAATTATTATAGTATCAAATGATAATGAATTATCCCTTATTTAAATGGGTATAAGAATATAAGTTGGTTGATCCTAAGGTGTTGGTATAGAGATATCATGTCATTTATTGAGATACTCTTTATGGATTCTCAGAGGATGGACAAATCATGTTTATTGTTATACTGATGATTTTTATGTTTTATGTTAGTAAACTTTTTTTAGTGAAACATGAATATGTATTGGATCAATCGTGAGTTATAATAGATCAAATGCGAGTTATACTAAATTAACCTCATGAAAATGGACCGAACACATATCAATATTTTCAAAGACTTCAATTGAACACAAGTTATACTGGATCAAAAATGTGTTGCACTAGATTGACTGCATGAACATTGAATCGACCACATAAAGTATTTCAAATAACCATGAAGAAATTTTTCTATGTATCATATTGAATTCACATTATTGATGATCGACCATGAGGAACATAGTCTAAAGTTTTGAATCAAACAAATGAATAAAATCATTCAATTTTAGATTTATATATATAGAGACTGAAAATATTGTAAATTATTGGATCAACCACGCATTGATGTCAATTGACAACATGTGGATTAATTGTGCATTGAAGCTATCACATGAAGAAATTCAATACTGACCACAAGTGATGACTGACCAAAGGTAGTGATTGACTACAAGAATCGATCAACATCAATTATTGATATGAACCAAGAGTAAAGAAATTTCCATGAAAAGTTATTGGCGGCAAGACAAGAACAACCTATGATAAGTTAGGGAAACCTATTGATCAACCTTGAGTGTTGAACTATCGTGTCTAAGTTTCCAATGAAAATATTTTGAATTATTTAATGAAGATATCATGTCAGTTGAGAATTTTAAATATGATGTATTCATTATGATTGTACTCTAATGAATACTTGGAGAAGACTCTTATGAAAAAAATGAATGTTTGCTTGTGAAAATTATAACATATAAGAGTGATCTAACTAATCCACTTATATTTTCTCAAAGAATTTTATTTAAATACTACATTTCAAATTTGAGAAAAGAGGATTTTATTTGAACCTCTATTGATGATAAATAGTTGGTGTTTTCTTCAATGAAATGGTCAAAATTATTATTGATTTCTCATGAAGGATAATTCAAAGATTAATGAAGTTATTATCTTATTGGAAATTCATGTATTGAAATTTAGAGAGATCTTAAAAACATAACTAGAAACAACATCCCAAGGAGACTAAATTCTATGGAGTTAGATGGAGAGTGTTTATTATTGATCAAATTTATTCAATGTATCATCTTCTCAAGGAAAGTAGACTTTAGTATTTTGTGGTAATAATATTTATTTTTTATATATATATTGAAGAATGTAGTTATGGTTTGTTTGGATCATTTTTTGATAAGGCATATAGAAGAATTTTTTAATCCCTTCTCTCGGTTCAACACCCATTTATACCCCATGTTTATATCTACTTTTCTTAAGTCAAAATAACTTATTTTTCAAGGGTAAGATAATTCAGTCTCTTCGAATGGGATGTCCCTAAATCAGAAAACATATAAAAGGATGAAAGTAAATCAGAACCCATGGATAAATATATGTTTATAATACATCAATAATTTTTTAGAGAAGTGTAATCCTTTCAAAATTACCATAAGACCAACAGAAAAAATATGAACCTATTCTTGAATATAATTAGGTTTTAGAGTATTATTCCAAATAAAATATGTTTTTTATTAGTGAAGAAGTAGATAGAGAGTCAGAGGAGGAATAAAGTTCACCTGATCCATTAATTATAGAATTTCCTTCAACTAAAGGTGTTTCTTTTAGACCAATTAAAACCACTATGTCTTTGACCTCTAATAAAGAATATTTTAATTATGATATTGAATATACTGAGTAGTATTTGACTGATCCTAATAGAGAACCAGTATCTTATTCTGATGAAGATGAATCAAATAAGGATAATTTTTTAAAATATTATATTCCCTTGATAGATGGAAGTGAGAAAGAGACCACTCTAGTGCATAAGAAAGGGGTAGAATTTTTATTTGGTAAACCACCTTCTAATCCATAAATCTTATTTATTGGGTATTGACTACCTTGATTTTGATGATAGTAATCATGATGGTGGTAGTAGTCCACCAGATCATAGTGTACCTACCATCTTAGTTTCACCTAATATAATTGATCATGTTCATTCAACATATCACCTTCCTGAGGAAAGGTGACTTTAATATTTTGAGGCACTAATTTTTCTTTTTTTCTTTTTTCAATATCTAATTAGGAATGTATTTAAGATTATTATGGATAATTTTATGATGATTCATGTGGAATAATTTTGTAATCCCTCCTCTTAGTTCAACACCCATCTATACCCCATGTTTATATCTAATTTTCTTGAGTCAAAGGGATGTGTTCCTCAAGTAAAGAACAAGTCAATCTCTACAAATGGGGTGCATATAAATGGTAAAATTTGTAAAAGTATGAAAGTAAATTGGAATCCATAGGGAAAGATGTTGGTAGCATACAATGTTAAAATTTATAAATAGTATAATCTTGTCAAAATCCCATAAGTATAAAGAAAAAAATAGAACTATGGCATTGAATTTGATAAGGTTATGAAATATTTTTCTCAATAAGATATGGTTATTTTCAATGGAGAAGTAGCTAGTGAGTATGAGGAGGAAGTGAGTTCACCTAATCCAATGATAATAAAAGTCCTTTCACTACTGGAAAAACAGGTATTTACGACGGGCTATTTGCGACGGGATCCCGTCGCAAATAGCCATTTGCGACGGGGTCCCGTCGCAAATAGCCCGTTGCGGAAAACGCCGTCGCAACTAAACTTATTTGCGACGGGACCGTCGCTACAGACTTTTTTTGCGACGGGCATTCTCCCCGTCGCAAATAGTATTCCGTATTTTTTGTGAAAAACTTTTTAAACAGTTATTGCGACGGGCCCGTCGCAAATACCTTTTGCGACGGTACCCGTCGCAAATTGTTTTTGCGACGGGACCGTCGCAATAACGTTTTTTTTTTAAAATAAAAAAATTAATAATACTAGTATTTGCGACGGGAACCGGGACCCGTCGCAAATACTATTCATAGTAATTGCGACGGGACCCGTCGCAATTACTCTTTTTTAAAAAAAATAAAAAATTATTAATAATACTAGTATTTGCGACGGGCATAGTATCCCGTCGCAAATACTATAAAAAAAATAAAAAAAATAAATTATTAATAAATTATTTTAATTAATATAATAATAGAATTATAATTTACAAATGAAAATAATAAATTATTTTAATTACTATAATAATAGTAGAATTATAATTCAAAAATAAAAATAATAGAATATTAATAAATAATTTAATTAATATAATAATATTATAATTATAATTCATAAATAAAAAAAATATTAATAAGTTATTTTAATTAATATAAAAATAATAGAATTATTTTACATTCAAATATTAAAATAATTCAAGTATTACAAAAAAATAATTAAATTATAATATTATAAAATTTTAATATATATATAAAATTTTAATATATATATAAAATTTAATATTATAAAATATAAATATTATTATTATTCATATTAATATTGTTATTTAAAAATATAATATTATTAATATTTTATAATGAGACAGAAACTACGAATAGAAAAAAAAAATATTTTGATTTCACAAATTTTATAACAGAAATACAAACTCTAATCTGTAGGAGGGGGGGGAGGTGGGGGATCTGCAGATGGTGGTGGAGGAAACTCCATCCCTAAAGCATGAGTGAGTCGGCGCATGTACTCCATCTGCTCCTGATGCTGCTGCTGCCACCGACTCGTCTGCTCCTCGTACAGCTGCTGCTGGCGTCGACGCTCCTCCTCATGCTGCTGACGTATCTGCTCCTGCTCCTGTCGGAGACTCTCTATCTGTGCAGTCTGAGATCGCAACTGCTCCTCATACTGTGTAGAAGAAGATGCACGAGCTCCCCTCGAGCTGGACGCCGACATCGCAGCACTGCCATAATAATCTCCGGGAGTCAGTCGAGAGCCGATACCAACTACCCGGCCCTTCTCGAAGGCATACTGGGTGGCCTGCATCCATGCCACCTCATCAAACTGACGGGCAGTGGTCTGATCTGATGACTCGGCCTGACTCTCAGGCCGGGCCTGTGCCGCTGCGGCCTCATATGAATAAACGCTGAAGTCTGGATGTAAGCGGAAAATATCTCAACTGTTTTACAGGAATCAAACCAGACTTCCCGTGTTGTCCTTCTTTATATCTCTGTTGCCCACATGTGGGACAACTATCCAACGACTCATTTTCCCCTGAATATAAAATGCAGTCATTTGAACATGCATGAATCTTCTGACAAGTAAGTCCCAAATTTCGAACCAACCTCTTACTTTCATAGTAATTTGCAGGTAAAACATTTCCTTCGGGTAACAGTGTTTTCAGCAAAGAAAATATCTGGTCAAAACATGTGTTTGACATTCCGTTATCTGATTTGATAGCCATAAATTTTGCAACTGCTTCTAATTTGCTCATCTTGCAGCCAGGATATAATGCATCCTCAGCAGACTTCAACAACTCATAAAATTCAGACGGTCCCAACTCAGGATTTGAAGCTATATCAGCCGGAGTTTCTGTATGTTGAACAGATGAACCTGCAACATCATGTACTAAATCTTGAAACTGGGATGGATCCGGAATCAAGTTGGTATCATCTGCTCTGGAACTGCGTTCACCGTGTTGATACCAAAAAACATAATCTGCTTGAAAACCAAAACGCAAGAGATGTTCCCCCACTTTGTCAAACGTGTCAAATGTTCTCAATGCACATTTTCTACAAGGGCATTTTATCTTTCCTTCTGAAACAAATTCTGAATTTGATGCCGCAAATGATAAAAAAATCTCCACACCCTCTATATATACTGGATTTAAACCAGAACCATTTGGATTTCTACGTTGATTTATCCATATGCGGTCATCTAATAATGACTGTTGACGACCTCGTTGTTCCATATTTTTCTATAAAATATAAAAGCATTACTGGTTTTGAATAATTTGTTAGAAAAAACACTCAAGCAAGGATTACTAATTATTACAATTTATTACTAATTATTACAATTTATTGCTAATTATTACTATTTATTACTAATTTAGCAATACTTAGCAATACTTAGCAATACTTAGCAAAAGGAAAACTGCTTGAATAATGAAAGGAAATTTGATAATCATCGTTGTGGAGATGGTTATAAATTTTCCCTTCATTATCCAAGCAGATTTCGTTTACTAAGTGTTCTTGAGTATTCCTGAGTATTCCTGAGTATTCCTGATTATTTGTGAGTATTCGTGAGTATTCGTGATTATTCGTGAGTATTCGTGATTATTCGTGAGTATTCGTGAGTATTCGTGAGTATTCGTGAGTATTCCTGAGTATTCCTGATTATTCCTAATTATTCCTAATTATTTGCAATTATTGGTAATTATTGGCAATTATTGGTCATTATTGGCAATTATTACTAATTATTCCTAATTAATCCTAATTATTCCTAATTAATCCTAATTAATCCTAATTAATCCTACTTATTCCTAATTAATCCTACTTATTCCTAATTATTCCTAATTATTACTAATTATTCCTAATTATTGCTAATTATTACTAATTATTGCTAATTATTTCTAATTATTGCTAATTATTTCTAATTATTGCTAATTATTTCTAATTATTGTTAATTATTGCTAATTATTGGTAATTATTTCTAATTATTCGTAATTATTGCTAATTATTGGTAATTATTGCTAATTATTCGTAATTATTGCTAATTATTGGTAATTATTGCTAATTATTGGTAATTATTGCTAATTATTGGTAATTATTGCTAATTATTGGTAATTATTGCTAATTATTGGTAATTAATCCTAATTATTGGTAATTATTACTAATTATTGGTAATTATTACTAATTATTGGTAATTATTACTAATTATTGGTAATTATTACTAATTATTCCTAATTATTGTTAATTATTCCTAATTATTGCTAATTATTGCTAATTATTCCTAATTATTACTAATTATTGTTAATTATTCCTAATTATTACTAATTATTGGTAATTAATACTAATTATTGGTAATTAATACTAATTATTGGTAATTAATACTAATTATTGGTAATTAATACTAATTATTGGTAATTATTACTAATTATTCCTAATTAATACTAATTATTGGTAATTAATACTAATTATTCCTAATTAATACTAATTATTCCTAATTATTACTAATTATTGTTAATTATTCCTAATTATTACTAATTATTGTTAATTATTCCTAATTATTACTAATTATTGTTAATTATTCCTAATTATTACTAATTATTGTTAATTATTCCTAATTAATACTAATTATTGGTAATTAATACTAATTATTGGTAATTAATACTAATTATTCCTAATTAATACTAATTATTGGTAATTATTACTAATTATTCCTAATTAATACTAATTATTGGTAATTATTACTAATTATTCCTAATTAATACTAATTATTCCTAATTATTCCTAATTATTACTAATTATTGTTAAATATTCCTAATTATTAGTAATTATTGTTAATTATTCCTAATTAATACTAATTATTGGTAATTAATACTAATTATTGGTAATTAATACTAATTATTGGTAATTAATACTAATTATTCCTAATTAATACTAATTATTGGTAATTATTACTAATTATTCCTAATTAATACTAATTATTCCTAATTATTCCTAATTATTCCTAATTATTGTTAATTATTACTAATTATTACTAATTATTGTTAATTATTCCTAATTAATACTAATTATTGGTAATTAATACTAATTATTGGTAATTAATACTAATTATTGGTAATTAATACTAATTATTGGTAATTAATACTAATTATTGGTAATTAATACTAATTATTGGTAATTAATACTAATTATTCCCAATTAATACTAATTATTGGTAATTATTACTAATTATTCCTAATTAATACTAATTATTCCTAATTATTACTAATTATTGTTAATTATTCCTAATTATTACTAATTATTGTTAATTATTCCTAATTAATACTAATTATTGGTAATTAATACTAATTATTGGTAATTAAGACTAATTATTGGTAATTAATACTAATTATTTGTAATTAATACTAATTATTCCTAATTAATACTAATTATTTGTAATTAATACTAATTATTCCTAATTAATACTAATTATTCCTAATTAATACTAATTATTGGTAATTATTACTAATTATTCCTAATTAATACTAATTATTCCTAATTATTCCTAATTATTACTAATTATTGTTAATTATTCCTAATTATTGTTAATTATTCCTAATTATTACTAATTATTGTTAATTATTCCTAATTATTACGAATTATTGGTAATTAATACTAATTATTGGTAATTAATACTAATTATTGGTAATTAATACTAATTATAGGTAATTAATACTAATTATTGTTAATTATTGGTAATTATTACTAATTATTCTTAATTATTGATAATTATTAGTAATTAAATGAATAATTATCAATAATTAGAAATAATTACCAATAATTACAAATAATAACATTATTAATATATTTTATTATTAATATTAAAATAATATAATTTTCTAATTTATATACAGTTCTTTTTTCATCTGTGCGTTTTCTATCTCCACATACAAATAATACATGTGAAGACAGCAAACACACAGATGAAAAAAGAACTGTATATATATATAAAAAATTATATTATTTTAATATTAATAATAAAATAAACTAATAATGTAATAATGTTCTTATTCTTAATTATTGGTATTTATTACTAGTTATTAATATTTATTCTTAATTACTAAAAATTATTACTAATTATTCCTAATTACCATATAAACAATACTTATAATTTAAATTTATTAAGTAATAAAACAATGTAAACATAATTAAATTACAACTAATTAATAATAATAGAAACTAATAAGAAATTAAAAATAAATAAAAAATTAAAATGAAGATAAATACCTTGAAAATTGATCTGTTCTGATCGTTCTTCAAAACTTTAATATCAGCTCCGGAGAAAAAACTTAAACTGGAGAAAAACTCAACTCTAGAAATATAATTTTGAGAGAGAGAGAAGATAAGGAATGAGAATGAAATGAAAAAAACGGATGGGGGTATTTATAGGTTAGATTAGTTGCGACGGGCCCATTTGCGACGAGATTCCCGTCGCAAATAGTATTATTTACGACGGGACCCGTCGCAAATACCTTAGCCAACATTTATTACGGTCAACCGGTAAATAGTTATTTGCGACGGGTCCCGTCGCAAATAATCCCTGCCGACATAGTATTTGCGACGGGGGAATATTCCCGTCGCAAATACCTTTTACCGCCGCCGGTTATTTGCGACGGGAATATTTCCCCGTCGCAAATAAGTTTCCCGCGATTTGGCGCGCATCGCGGGAAAACTATTTGCGACGGGGAAAGCAATCCCGTCGCAAAAGCCTCCTTATTTGCGACGGGGAAATACCCCCGTCGCAAATAAGTTTTTAACATGACTATTTGCGACGGGAATAAATCCCGTCGCAAATAACCCGTCGCAATTGCTCATTTTTCCCGTAGTGTTTCACCTAAAGGTTTTTCTTTTAGAAAGATTAAAACTTGTCTATCTCTGCATTCTAATGAATAAGTGTTTAATTATGAAGTTAAAGATAATGAGTAGTCTTTGAATAATCCTAATAGAGAATTGGTCTTTGATTCTGATGAAGATAAATAAAATGAGGATAATTCAAGAGAATATTTCATTTCATTAGTCGATGGAAGTGAGAAAGAGACCACTCTAATGCATAATAAAGGACTGAATATTTCTTTGGTACACTTCCTTATAAGGAGGATAAGTCCCATAGATATTTTATATTGGTTATGAACTTACCTGATTGGGAAGATAGTGATCATGATTGTGGAGGTAGTTCACCTGAACATAGTGTACCTTGTAACGACATGAGTCCGGAGCCCCTCCACTGGTGCCCTGTACCCGGTTCGCCACATGACCTCAAGCATGTTTCCCCAAATGCCAGAGGTTGCCGACTAGCAGCGAGGGCCTTGGTAAGTTATTGGGGAAACTATGCCCTCATTCGGTAAGGTATACAAGGGAAGAAAACAACAATAAACAGTAGAAGCAGTAAACAACATGCATAACAACAGAAACTAAACAACAGAAGCAATGTATATATATATATAACTATGATGAAAATGATGCATCAGGTACAAGTATCTAAGGAAAATAGCAAACACAACAATGTGCTGAAATAAAACTGAAACCAAGTGCAAAAGAAAAACAAAGTAAGCTCCTCAGCATCGCAAGCCACGGCTCGGTCCCATGCTCCCCAGCTCCTGATGCAGTCAAGATCCCGAAGTAGTAGGGTGCTTTCCCTTATCTATACCTGCAGCAACATAGTCTGCTTGGGCCCAAAATCATGGCCCAAACAGGGTGTGAGATACAATCCCAGTAGGCAACCACCAAAATATTTGTGCCTAACAGTCAATGAATACATGACAGTAATAAAACAAGAAGCAGTAAACAGAAAAGCACAAGCAGCTACAATCCACAGTTCTAACAAGTAAAGAACACATGTAAGCAGTCAACAACAAGAAGAAAACAGGTAACCCTCTGGGTAGCTCTCACAGCCTAACCCCTATGGTTCAACCTCTATGTACTAGCAACCCTCTGGGAGGAAAAAACAGTCTCACCCCTCTGGTTCAGCTACGTAATTAAGCAGACTCTCTGGGGAATCACTCACCGTAAATTCCCCCTATAGCCTCGTATCGTGCTAAAGGATATCTGGGGAAGCACTCAACATCAATTACCCCTGTGGCCCGCGTCATAATTAAAAGACACTCTGGAGAATCCCTTCCGTCAATTCTCCATTTGGTCTCGCATCGTGATTAAGGACACTCTGGAGAAGCCCTTCCGTCAATTCTCCCTTTGGTCCACTACTCTAGGTTCTCATAGTCCTGAGTATAACTAAACATGCTCAGCGCACATGCAACATCCAATTAAACCTCAAGAACTACTTGGCTAACAACTAAGGCTCAACAACATATCAAAAGAGATAGTTCCATTATCCTACAACAAGCTATGGCAACTGGCAAAACGCTCAACAAGAAAAACAAGAATGGCAAAGTAATCTGAGTAAAAATTAAATTACACTACTCACAAGCAATAACCTCTACTAAAGTAATCAAGCAAAGTAGGCAAACAACAAGGGAAAAACAGGAAACCCGTAATACCTTGTTCAAGGGTATTGGTGGAATTTTCACATAATATCCATCAACTTTCTACGGAAAGGCACAAACCACCTACCTGGATCCTAGGATATCGATATACATGAACCTAGATGACAGATTCCCCTTAGAACGATGTAGATCTAAGAAAATGCACAAAACATTCATCCCATGATAACTTGGAAACGAGGGGGAATCAAGAAACAAGGCTAAAGCAGAAGGAACAACTCACTGCTACGATTCCAACGCAACTGACCATGCTCGAATCAGAGAACGGATGGCGGGGAGGGAGTTCGTCAAATATCTGGCCATATGGTCACTCTCGAATGGTCAAAAACTAAAGAAGAAGACGAATATGGGGGGTTAGATGCGACCCTGGTCCGTTTAATGAAAAAAAAGTACATGGTGTTTACTTTTTGAGTACACGGCGTGTACTTCTAATTTTCCGTACTCCAAAATAACCGGCCTCCACCTCATCCTTACACACTGTGTGTGTGGCCTATACACGGCTAGCACACAGCTTCGAGCTGGGGAAGAGTACACAACATGTACTCAGAAAGTACACGGCATGTACTTCTGAAATTTCTAGAAAATTTATTTTTCTCAAAAACTCCAGAAAAAGTAAAAACGTACCTAAAAAGAATATCTGGGTTCTTACAAACTTCCCCCCTTAAAGAAATTTGTCCCCAAATTTTCCTAACTAGTCGGAGAAGAAGAAACCCTGAACAGCTCTGGCCATTGCGATCGTACATCGGCCCCCCTCTCCTAGTTATCGTCCTGTACTCGCTTGTGCTTCCATAGCACTCATACCAGAGCAACAGACCGCCCGCGGAGAACCTTCATACTACGGTTGACAATCCGGATAGGATGCTCCTCGAACGACGCATCAGCTTCAAGCTCAACTTCCTCAGGTTGAAGGACATGATACGGGCCTGAAAAGTAACGTCGGAGCTAAGAGACATGGAAGACGTCGTGCATGGCCCGATACCTCTGAGGTAGCTGCAACCGATAGGCGACCGAACCCACTCTCTCCAAGACCTCAAACGGCCCGACGTACCGCGGTAAAAGCTTACCCTGTCTTCGAATCCTTTTGTTTCCCAACCTCGGTGCGACTCGTAGGAAAACCTGATCACCAACCTTGAACTCCAGAGGCCGTCTCTACTGATCAGCATAAGACTTCTGCCGAGACTGCGCTGTAGCCATCCTCTTCCGAATCAGCTCTATCTACTCTGAAGTCTCCTGAACAAGACGAGGTCCCAGCAAAGCTGCCTCTCCTGCCTCCAGCCATCATAAGGGTGATCAGCATGGCCTACCATACAAATCCTGGTATGGTGCCATCTGAATGGTCGCCTGGAAACTATTTTTGTAGGCGAATTCCACCAAGGGAATATGCTTCTCCCAAGAACCACCAAAGTCTAGGATGCAAGCTCGGAGCATATACTCAAGCACCTGGATCGTACGCTCGGACTGGCAATCAGTCTGGGGATGGTATGTTGTACTCAAAAGTACCTGTGTACCCAAGGCCTTCTGAAGTCCCTGCCAGAACCGAGAGGTAAAGCCCGCATCTCTGTCTGAAACAATAGAGCACAGAACTCCATGAAGACGAACAATATCTCTGATGTAAATTCATCCCAGATCATCGACACTAAATATTTCCTTGATCGGCAAGAAGTGAGAAACCTTCGTAAGTCTATCGACAACAACCCAAACAACATTGTTCCCCCGAGGTGATCTCGGAAACCCGGTCACGAAGTTCTCGCAACATCGTTCCACTTCCACTCCGGAATGGGTAACTGCTGTAAAAGCCCCACTAGTCACTGATGCTTTGCTTTAACCTGCTAACAAGTAGAATATCTCATGAAAAAACTAGCAACATCCTTCTTCATACCTGGCCACCAGTATTGGAAATGAAGCTCCTGATACATCTTGGTGACGCCAAGATGAACTGCCCAAACAGAGGAATGGAAATCCTGCATCAGCTCCTCACGTATGTCTGCTGGAACCCATACGCGTCCTTGGAAACGAAAGATCTCATCCTCATCCACTGTCCATCCAGGAAGAGGGTCCTCTCCTGACATACTCTCCCTCAGGACTAAGCCTTCCGAGTCTGATAGCTGCCTCAACCGTACCTGATCAAGTAGCATGGAGGTAATAGCTACAGAAGATAGAAAAGTCTATCCCTGTCTGTCATGCACCTCTAGATGCATCTCAGAGAACAGAACCATCAACTGCCACTCACTACTAGCCTCCTGAACTTCCTGAACCTGAGTTCTCCTACTCAACGCATCTTCCACGGCGTTGCCCTTTCCCGGCATATAGGAAAGCTCGAAATCAAAAGACTGATGATACTCGACCCACCTGCGCTGCCTCAGATTCAGATCACACTGAGTGAAGATATATTTGAGACTCTTGTGGTCAGTGAAGACCACAAAGTGCTCTCCCAGAAGATAGTGTCTCTAACAGCGCAAGGCATGAACAACAGCTGCCAACTCCAGATCGTGCATAGGGTAGTTCCTCTCATGTGGCCTCAACTGCCGAGACCCGTACGCAACAACTCCATCTCCCTGCATAAGCACAGCTCCCGGCCCGATACCCGAAGCATCACAGTAAACAGTATATCTCTTTCCTAGATTCGGTAAAACTAGTATTGGTGCTGATGTCAACCTCCCTTTCAGCTCCTGAAAGGTTGAATCAGAAGAATCTAACCATGAGAACTTCACCCCCTTCTTGATCAGACCTATCAAAGGTGCTGCTAGATGAGAAAAGTTCTGAATGAAGCGTCTGTAGTATCCAGCCATCCCTAGGAAACTCTATACCTCAAAGACATTCTTCGGATACTCCCAGGAAACTACAGCTCTCACTTTCTCTGGGTCCACAGATACTCCTGCCTCTGAGATGAAGTGACCCAAGAAGTGAATCTAATCCATCCAGTAGTGGCACTTCGAGAGTTTAGCATAAAGCCGATGATCTCTTAGTGTACTTAGAACGATCTAAAGATGTGTGGAATGGTCATGTAGAGTGTGAGAGTACACCAAGATATCGTCCACGAATACCACAACAAAGGAGTCCAAGTAAGGATGGAACACTCGTTTCATCAGTGCCATGAAAACTGCAGGCGCGTTCATGAGACCGAACAACATGACTGTATACTCATATAGACCATACCTTCTCCTGAAGGCTGTCAGAGGTATATCTGATGGTATAACACGCAACTGATGATAACTGAAACTCAAGTCGATCTTCGAGAACACCCGGGATCCTTGAAGTTGATCGAAAAGGTCATCGATCCGCGACAAGGGATATCGGTTCTTGACCGTCAGCTAGTTCAGCTTCCGATAATCCACACAAAGTTGAAGGGTATCGTCTGCCTTCTTCGCAAACAGAACAGGCGAACCCCAAGGAGAAGTACTGGGTCGAATGAAACCCTTAGACTGTAGCTCCTCCAACTACTTCTTGAGCTCCTGCAACTCAGGTGTGTCCATCCTATAGGTAGGAATGGACACTGGTGCGGCTCCTGGTATGAGCTCAATAGAGAATTCTACCTCACGCTCTGGAGGCAAACCCGAAAAGTCCTCTAGAAAGACATCCCTGAAGCAATCCACCATTGGAGAAAAGTCCAACTGTGGAGTCCCCTGATCATCCAGATAAATACTAGCAATCTGGCATGTCACCCCTCCTAGACCAAGATGCTCGAGTCCCGCCCAACTTGCCCGAATGTCCCATTCGCCTCTATGAAGGAAAGATTCACCTTCTTGTGAAATGAAACTGACTTTGTGGCGATAACAGTCAACGACTGCCTGGAAGGGAATCAACCAGTCCATGCCGAGAATGACATCATAGCCTGTCATCTCCAGGACGTAGAGATCCCATAAGAAGCGATACCCTGCAACCTCGAGAGGGCACTCTCTACACTGGCGTACACTAGATGTCCTCGTCTCCAAGGGTGTGTCTAGTGTCAACGAGTCAGCAGAAGAAAATATACAGAGTCTAAGGCTCTCCACAATAGCAACAGAGATAAATCTATGTGTATCACCAGTATCGAAAAGGGTTGAAGATAAAATTGAGGCTACTAAAATCGTACCTCGAACAGTAGAAGGGCCGGGATCCTACTCATGATAAGTTTTCTCCACAGCGAAAGACTGGCCTGTACCGCAGCCCTGTGCCCCTGGCTGAACACTCTGAGCTGAACTGCCCTGTTGGTGCTAAGGAAATGGTGGCTGACCCCCACGGCCTCGACCTCCACCTCGGCCCGAACGACCAAAAGAACTCCAGTTCCCCGACTGGTGAGAAACTGGCGGTGATTCTCCTGAACGAGGAGTCATGGAAGAACCCCAGTCACCTGCTGCTGGTGAGAAAACCTGGAAGAAACACCGAAGGTGACCCAACTTGCCGCAAGATCGGCACTCCACGGGGTCCCTCTGGCACTGCGGCCTCGTGTGTCCTGTCTGGCCACACTGGTAGCATGTCACTTGGCTGCCAGAAGATGCATCTCTCTTCCTTGAATCACCACGAGTAGGCTCCCTACGGTGCTTCTTGCTGTCATCTAAAGGAAAGCTAACTCTGGAAGCAGAACTGCCCTGTCTCGCAGCTCCAGAGTCTCTCAGATTGCGCTCCGCAATCAGTGCCTGATTGACGATAGAAGTAATGGAAGTCAGCTGGAAGATGTTCACCTGCGAGCAGATCTCCCGCCTGAGTCCATCCTAAAACTTCCTTGCCAAGAACACCCCAATCCCATCCCGAAGGGGTGTAAAATGCTGCAGCTCAGTGAAATGAGAGGAATACTCCATGACAGATAGAGTACTCTGCTCTAAGCTCATGAACTCCTGGGCTCGATTGGCCCTCAGGGTCTCTGGGTAGAAGTAGTCGTAGAACACGCGTTGAAACTCCTCCCAAGTCATAGCCTACTGCTGACCCGCCTGTGAGATCACGTCCCACCACCTCTTGGAGGAGTCTCAGAGCATGTAGGTGGAGAGCTTGACCTGCCTCTTTGGAGGCGTCTCCAGATGCTCGAAGATAGTCAGCATGGCTTCCAGCCAGGACTCTGCAGCCTGAGGTCCTCCCTCCCCTTAGAACGTGGGAGGATGCTGCTGCTGGAAAACCCGCGTTAAGTCTTCCATAGATGAGGCAGGAGGCGGTACTCCCTGGAAGGCCTATATCATCCTCATGAAACCTTCCCTGAACTGCGCATCAGTGCCCACGACTGGCACAACAACCAGTGCCAAGGCTGGCTCGACTGGGGGATCGATAGGAATTCCTTGATCAGCCTTGTCTGGCATCTGATCATTGCCTGACGACAGATGTATGACCGGAGGACGTCTCGGAGGCATAGCTATGAAAGATCAAAAGCACACCTTAGATCAAGAAAACAAGGATTGGGCACACAAGAGTACAAAACGGAAACAGGGAAAAAAACCACACAAGCTTGCAAAACACGACTACACGGCGTGTATAAAACTACACGGTGTGTCTTCTAAAGCTACAGTCATGGGCATGTACTCCTGCCCTACAAGTCATGTACACTTCAAACTACACGGCGTGTTGACCCCAACACATGGAATGTACTTGGAACTATTCCCCTGCCCGAGTTCCTTACATGGCTTACCCACACGGTCCGACATAACCTGAGACCACACTGCGTGTTCGAAAAAAAAACACGACGTGCACTAGACAAGGATTCGACGGTCCGTGTTGTTGAGTACACGGCCGTCTAAATGGCTAGACCTTACACGGCGTGCTCTGATAAAACATGGCATGTATAGGCGAAGGCGACATCATCCCGTGTTGTTCGTGACATGGCCGGGTACCTGGGCAAGACTACACGGCGTGTTCCGAACAAACACGGCGTATGGAAAGGAAGGTAATGCCGGCTCGTGTTGTTCGTAACACAGCCAGGTACCTGGACAGGACTACACGGCGTGTTCCCTAAGGACACAACGTGTTCTACCCGAGCTTCCCCGACCCGTGTTGTTAGTGACACGGCCGGGTACATGGCTCATTACTACACGGCGTGTACCTACCATACACGGCGTGTTCCAAAAGTTACTTTCACGACACCGTGTTCTGCTCACACGGTAAGTGACACGGCCTGAAAACTACACGGCATGTATCCAAAAGTACACGCCATGTATTCTGGGTTTTTTTTCTGGGCAGTAGCTCTGAAACTGCACAGAAGTCCAGAAACACTAAAAACAAGGCGAAAAAGTTCCAAATTCCGATCCGTGAGGGCCCATAACACCTCAAGAACCAAAATTTGGCATTCACTTTAAACAAAGAATGAAAAAACCAGTTTTCTAACATAACAACAAAGAATATATCAAGCAACTATCACAACAGTATGCATAGTCTACACAAAGTCTATCACAGTAGCATGAAAATGCTAATGCACCCTAGATGGCATGGCAAGAATGCATGGCATGTGATTCCTACAAGTGTCTATATGATGCATGAGATGGAATACTCTCATCTCATCGGGTTGCGATAGAAATAGAACCGCAATATCAAAACAGTAATAGCACAAGCCATGTGAATCACTCTAGGTGAAATCAGATCAACTATAAATCTAAAAACCAGAAAACTGTAATTAACGAGGTAGTATAGCCTTTCCCTGTACACGGGTTAGCTACTCCCGAGCACAGCTTAATGCCAAGTACCGAATCCATCCTATCCCTAGATAAAGTCTCCAAATAATAAGTCAAGAGAAAAGAACTCCTCTGATACCACTTTGTAACGACCCGAGTCCGGAGCCCCTCCACTGGTGCCCCGTACCCAGTTTTCCACATGACCTCAAGTGCATTTACCCAAACGCCAGAGGCTGCCGACTAAAAGCGAGGGCCTTGGTAAGTTATCGGGGAAACTATGCCCTCATTAGGTAAGGTATACATGGTAAGAAAACAACAATAAACAGCGGATGTAGTAAACAACATGCATAACAACAGAAACCAAACAACGGAAGAAATGTATATATATATATATATATATATAACTATGATGAAAATGATACAGAAGGTATAAGTATCTAAGGAAAACAGCAAACACAACAATGTGCTGAAATACAACTGAAACCAAGTGCAAAAGAAAACCAAAGTAAGCTCCTTAGCATCGCGAGCCACGGCTCGGTCCCATGCTCCCCATCTCCTGATGCAGTCAAGATCCCGAAGTAGAAGGGCGCTTTCCCTTATCTATACCTGCATCAACATAGTCTGCTTGGTAGCAGTGCAAAACGGGTTGCGGGCCCGCGGGTTAAGCGGTCTTGGGGCGGGTTTGGGGCGGGGCGGGTTTATTAAAAATAACCCACATTTGAAACGGGCTTATATGGTTAGCCCGCACGGACATCCAACCCGTGCGGGTTTACCCGCACGGATACGGGCTGGCCCGCGGGTTAATGGAATAATTTTTTTCTTATAATAATTATATTATACTTTAGATTTTTTATAGCCGTAACCCGTTCATTTCCCCAAGGCGTGCATGCCTCCCGTTCCCGCCCGCCGCTGCTTCATTCCCAACGTAGCATGCCATTTATTATTATCTTATCTTTAGACTTTACATATTCCCCGCCACCCCTCCTCAAAAAACACCGACACCACACGTCTGCTGCACTACACTTCATCCTCGTCGAGTCCTCCTCCGCTAGTACCCCCTGCACCGGCCTCCTACCACCGGCCCCGACCCCGGCGTCCTCCTCTACCGGCCTCCACCGCCGCTGCTCCCGGCTCCAGCCTCTCCATCGATACCCCTGCTACCCGTCGCTACCCCCCGTCCCCGACCACGCTCCCCCCGACCTCCTCTACCGCGTCGGTGCGCCGCGACCCCTGCTACCCCCCGGCCCGGCCTCCTCCGCCGCCGCTACCCCCTGACCGACTCCGGGCTCCTCTGCCGCGCGGCCGCGCCGCGACCCCCGCATCCCCGCTACCTCCGGCCTCCTCCACCACCGTTCCCCCTCGTCCCAGGCCTCCTCTACCGCGCCGGCGCGCCGCAACCCCTGCTACCCCCCAGCCGGCCCCGACCTCCTCCATCGCTGCTACCCCCGGCCCCGGCCTCCTTCGCCCCGACCCCCACGACGACCCCTTCCCTGCCTCCACCGGTGCTACCCCCGGCCCCCTCCACCCTCGCCCGACCCCTTCCCCGCCTCATTTGTCGCGCACGAACCCCCACCTCCGACTGCTCCTTCACCTGCGGCTCCTTCGCCGGCGGCTCCTTCGCCGGCGGCTCCTTCGCCGGCGGCTCCTTCGCCGGCGGCTCCTCTCCGGGTACTGCAGACCGACCGAGTGAGGTATGTTTTTATTTATTTATGTTATTTCATTAAATTATTTTATTTTTTAGTTTTAATTAATTTTTAATATTTTCTACATTTTTATTGTGTCTCCCATAATAATTTAATGTAAGTTTAAAAAATAACATATAATAACATCAATAAATGTTATATCACATAAATCACACCTTTATTTTTTAATTTAAAATCTAGTTATTTTTAGAATATATATATATATATATATAATTTTGTTATCTATATAGTTTATTAACTCTTAATATTATTTTTTATTTTTGTAAAATTGTGTTTTTTTTCATAAACTCATTTAAAATGAAATCATTCATTTTTAAATTTTTAACTTTATAAGATTTCATTAGATTATCATATTTTATCATTTATGTATTTATATTTCAATTATAAATTATTAATTTTTATTGATTAACATTTATGATTGTAAAAATATAATTCTTTTAATGTTTAGTGTATTTTTTAATCACCAATATCGTATTAAAAAAACTTTATATAAATTATTTGTCTAATATAGATATATTATTTTCTTATTGTAGGTTGTATTAAACATGTATCAACCTCAAAATGATCTTGAATTGGAAGAAAATCATGGCATTAATGATAGTAACTCAGTGATACATGATCATGTGGATAACACTTGCCAATTTAGTCAAGACATGGATAAAGACGAAAATAAAAATGATGATGTTAAAGTTACAACAAAAAGATCAAAAAAGACCACATCTGATGTTTGGAGTTATTTTGAGCAAATGGGTGTAATTGATGAAAAACCGAGAGTTAAGTGTAAAGGATGTGGATTAATATTGGTAGGAGGTGGAAGGAAATATGGAACATCAACTTTGTCTCGGCATAGCGAAAAATGCAATGGAATCAAAGTTTTAAAAGATCGTAGTGTTCCTTCAATGATCTTGGACCATTCAGGAAAGTTGCGAAATAAAAAATTTCATTCAAATATGTTTCTAGAAAAGATGGCAATGGCCATTATAAGACATGACCTTCCATTTAAATTTGTTGAATATGAAGGAGTTAGAGAAGTTTTCAGTTATTTGAATCCAGAAGTGAAGTTTTTTTCTAGAAGTACTGCAAGTTCAGATGTGATGGAAGTATATGATCAACATAAAGAAAAATTGAAAGATATTTTGTCAAACATTGGTGGTAGGATATGTCTTACTTCTGATTTGTGGACGGCTTGTACTAGTAAGGGGTATCTTTGTTTGACTGCTCATTATGTTGATTTGGAGTGGCAGTTAAGAAACAAAATTCTTTCTTTTATTGACATGACACCTCCACATTCTGGTGCTGAATTGGCAAAAAAAGTAAAAGAAATATTAGTTGATTGGGGCATACAAAAGAAAATTTTCTCTCTCACCCTTGACAATGCTTCTGCCAATGATACCATGCAACAAAAGCTGAAAGATCAATTGAATTTGGAAAGGAATTTGCTTTGCATGGGTGAATTTTTTCATGTTCGATGTTGTGCCCATGTTTTAAACCTTATTGTTCAAGAAGGTCTGAAAGTTATTGATTCTGCATGCCAAAAAATTAGAGAAATCATTTCTTATGTTAAAGGTTCTGAGGGTAGAATGATATGCTTTCAAGATTGTGCAAAAAGTGTTTCAGTTGATAGTGGTGTACTTTTGAGATTGGATGTGCCCACCAGGTGGAATTCTACTTATACAATGTTAGAAAGTGCATTGAGGTATAAGGATGTCTTCAATAATTTGGATATTTATGATCCAAATTATAAGAATTGTCCTTCAGAAGAAGAATGGAAGAGAGGTGAACTGATTTGCAATTTTTTGAAGCCCTTTTTTGATATGAAAAATTTGATTTCTGGATCCACATATCCTACATCAAATTTATACTTTGGTCAAGTTTGGAAAATTTAGAGGTTTTTGTTGCATAATATCAACAATTATGATGATGTCATTAGAACAATGTCATGCCATATGAAGAAGAAATTTGATAAATATTGGAGTCATTATAGCATTCTACTTGCAATGGCGGTTGTGTTTGATCCTCGTATCAAGTTGACAATGTTGGAATTTAGCTATCAAAGTCTTGATTCATGTCATTATCAAGAAAAGATTTTTATGGTGAAAAACAAGATATATCAGCTTTATGGAGAGTATGCAAAGGATTTCTCTTATATTCCATCAATGGGAACTAATCAAATGGGTTAATCTTTTGCTTCTTTTAATTCTTCAACAAGGGAAAATGCTGATGTAATTGATGTAAGTTCAGTTTCATGTTATTTAAATCATTATCTATGTATTTCATTTCATTTTATTTATTTTAATTTTTTTTGTTAATATTTTTTTTGTAGATGTGGATTGATCTAAAAAATAAAGTTGTTGGCCCAAATGATAAAAAATCTCAATTGGATATTTATTTGGAGATGCCATTGGTGGATATGTCAATTTATAGAAATCTAAATGTGCTTGATTGGTGGAAGGATGAGAGTAAAAGATTTCCTATCTTATCACTCATGGCATGTGATTTGTTATGCATTCATATTACCACGATGGCCTCAGAGTCTGCCTTTAGCATTGGCAGAAGGGTGTTGAATAAATATAGGAGTCGTCTTCTACCAAAAAACATTCAAGCATTAATATGTGCTCGGAGTTGGATTCATGGTTTCGAACCTATTGGTAACTTTATCAATATTATGTTTTATCACATTATATATATAATAATTATATTAAAATTGATTTTCTTACAGGATTGGAGGATGAAAAGGTGGAATTTGGCTTGGAGGAAGATTCTAGTTGTGAAAGTATATATGTGGAAAGCACAAGTACTCCTTCGATTTCTTAAATGTATGTCTTCCTAATAATTAATAAAGATACTTTACTTTTATTAATATATTTTCATATGATTTTTTATCAAAATCAAATTCATCAATATTTTTATTTTTTAATATATTTTTTATTTTATATTTGTTTAAAAGTCTATTTTTAATTGTGTTTTGATGTAGGATTTGGAGGAAGCATTAAAGGAGACAAGGGTGCATGGAATATTGAAGAAGAATGTAAAATAGATCGACTTGTTCTATATTTTTTGTTTAGTGTTATATTATTTGTAACTTTGATTTTGAAACTTTGGACTTTTTATGCTAATCATGGACAATTTTATAATGAGGTGGAATTTTGAATAGTTATTACAATCATTTTTTAAATTATTTTTTTTATATTTTCAAGCTTACATTCTCATTCTCATATACTTTCCAACCATAATTCGACTCATTTTCATGAGGGCTTTTACGAGCCTATTAAAATGTAAAAAATTATAAAAAACAATATTGAATGCGGGTTGCCCGCGGGCTTGCCCGCATCCGCTGCGGGGTGGGGCGGGCTTGATAAATTTACCCGTTTTTTATGCGGGCTTTGGCGGGTCAAGCCCGCATAAGCTCAAGCCCGCGCGGGCTTGGCCCGCCCCACCCCGCCCCGCCCGTTTCGCATTGCTACTGCTTGGGCCCAAAAGCATGGCCCAAAAAGGGTGTGAGATATAATCCCAGTAGGCAACCACCCAAAGATTTGTGCCTAACGGTCAATGAATACATGGCAGTAATAAAACAAGAAGCAGTAAACAGAAAAGTACAAGCAGCTAAAATCCACAGTTCTAATAAGTAAAGCACACAAGTAAGCAGTCAAAAACAAGAAGAAAACAGGTAACCCTCTGTGTAGCTCTCACAACCTAACCCCTATGGTTCAACCTCTAAAAACTAGAAACCCTCTAGGAGGCACACACAGTCTCACCCCTCTGGTTCAGCTACGTAATTAAGCAGAATCTCTGGGGAAGCACTCACCGTCAATTCCCTCTATAGCCTCGTATCGTGCTAAAGGCTCTCTGGGGAAGCACTCAACGTCAATTCCCCCTGTGGCCTGTGTCGTAATTAAAAGACACTCTGGAGAATCCCTTCCGTCAATTCTCCCTTTGGTCTCGCATCGTGATTAAAGACACTATGGAGAAGCCCTTCCATCAATTCTCCCTTTGGTCCACTACTCTAGGTTCTCACAGTCCTGAGTATAACTAAACATGCTCAGTGCATGTGAAACATCCAAGTAAACCTCAAGAACTACTTGGCTAACAACTAAGGCTCAATAGCATATCAAAAGAGACAGTTCCACTATCCTACAATAAGGTATGGCAACTGGAAAAACGCCTAACAGGAAAAAAAAGCATGGAAAAGCAATCTGAGCAAAAAATAAATTAAACTACTCACAAGAAATAACCTCTACTAAAGCAATCAAGAAAAGCAGGAAAACAACAAGGGCAAAACAGGAAACCCGCAATACCCCGTTCAAGGGTATTGGTGGAATTTGCACATAATATCCATCAACTTTCTACGGAAAGGCACAAACCACCTACCTCGATCCTAGGATATCGATATACGTGAACCTCGACGACAGATTCCCCTTAGAATAATGTAGATCTGAGAAAAATCACAAAACGTTCATCCCGCGATAACTTGGAAATGAGGGGGAATCAAGAAACAAGGCTAAAGTAGAAGGAAGAACTCACCGCTGCGATTCAAACGCAACTGACCATGCTCGAATTGGAGAACGGACGGTGGGGCGGGAGTTTGTCGAAGATCCGGCCGTATGGTCGCTCTCAGACGGTCAAAAACTGAAGAAGAAGATGAATATGGGGGTTAGATGTGACCCCAGTCCGTTTAATGAAAAAAAAGTACACAGAATGTACTTTTTGAGTACACGGCGTGTAATTTGAATTTTCCATACTCCAAAATAAACATCCTCCACCTTAGCCTTACACACCGTGTGTGTGGCCCGGACATGGCCAGCACACGTCTTTAATCCGGGGAAGAGTACACGGCGTGTACTTAGAAAGTACACGGCGTGTACTTCTGAAATTTCCAGAAAATTCATTTTTCTCAAAAACTTCAGAAAAAGGAAAAACGTACCTGGAAAGAAGATCCGGGTTCTTACATACCTTCCATCTCAATTTCATCTAATATTTATAAAGGATCTTTAGTTGATCAAACTAATCTTGAGGTATTGAGCTACCTCCTCCTAGACTTATCTTATCTAAATAAGAATATGAAATAGATCAAAATTTTGAACAAGTGTTAGATGATAGGTTTGGACTTTCTCTTTTTAAGAAAGTTGAAGTTTAATAACATGTTATCATTTTTGAATCAAAACCATATTGAAAATATAATTATAAACAGGTTTCTCCCCCACCTCCTTATTTTTATTCATCTTTTATTATAATGGATTAATTGAATGAGTTCAAGTTGATCAATTGAATATACTAAATATTTTTTTTGGAATTTGGAAGTAGTTTTGATATATCTAAAGAGGAAGGATTATATATAGTTGTTTCCACTATTGTTAAGCACATCCAATCAAGTATATTTTTCAAATTTGATCTAATAGACAAATGTATTCAAAGACTGAATGATCACATTATAGTTCTTTATGAAAACAGTCAATATATGGTGAGGACTTAAGCTCATAAATATCTCAATATGTTTTCATAGGCCTCTAACTCTAGTGTACCTCTTGTTAATACTTCAATTGATGAAATTTTATAAGGGATATTGAGAGAGATGATATGAAATATGTATTGAATTACTTTTTATAAACCAAAGAGATAATGAAATTAGTGTTTGAAATTGAGGATGATAATATATTTTATTTGGTAAGTCTGGATGCTAAATAGATTAAAAGAGATAAATAAGCCATTAAAAATACCATTAAGTATTATCTTTCAAGTATTTTAACAAAGGATAACTTGAAGTACTTATTTGATTCTTTGGATAGTGGTCTTATGATGCATCTTGTGACTTGATCCATCAAGACTCAGGTTTAGAATTTGAAAATTATTTCACCTCTATTGGATATTTTCTTAAAAGAAAAGAAATAATTTTTGGAAATTATAGATCATGGTTTTTATGCTTTGAGGGAGTTTAACAAGATAATGAAACATTTTTATATGTTACCAATATTGTAATGGTGATGCCTTCATCCATTCTGGTCAGACCTCATATAAATCCTATATCTTCTGTTTCTAAAGAACCTATCTTAGTACCTTTTATCTATACACCTTCTTAGAACATATATCATCTAAGACCTTTATATTAGAGTATTGTTATTGGGGAACCTTTTAATCCTTTTCCCAAGACTTCTCAAGGAAAATGCAAAGAACCTATAGATCTCAAATCCATGAGATAAGATGATTCTGATTATGATTGAAGTTCCTGATAGGGTATCTTTGTATTTTTTAATTGTTACAAACTTTTTGAATGAATATATTCTTTGTTTCTATATTGCATGAATTTTTTGTTGTTATTTCTTAATTTTCTATCTCTTAATTATCTATGATATTCCTTTATCATTTTATATCTTTTCCATTAATTTTTTTCCATATATATTATTTATTATATCAAATCTTTGTAGTTAGTTTTTTATAATACCATAAAATAATGGTATGAAATTTACCAAAGTTATAACAACCTAAAGTAATTCGAGTTTTTTGTAATTTGTGTTTTAATTTGAAAATTTTCCTACCATGATATATGATTATAAAAATGGGAGATATTGTTGGATTAGTCTAGAAATTTCTTATTTTAATGATCCCAAACAATATTTATTGTTATAATAATTATTTTTATATTTTATTTTAGTCCCCACATAGGCAGATGTGGTGTTAGGGGTTTGAGGTTTGGGGTAGCAGTCACGGGGTCGAGTCCTCGTGCCAGTTTTCATCCTTGAGTACATTGTATATAAAGCAAGTTATATATATTTTTTGTTAGTAAAATATTTTTTCGTGCAAATTACTAAGTGTTGGATCAACCATGAGTTATACTAGATCAATCATGAGTTACACTCAATCAGTCGCATGATAAATTGGCCGATCATTGGAGTAAAATTTTCAAAGTCATCAATCAACCATGAGTTACACTGGATAAACCATTCATTTCACTTGAACAACCACATAAACATTGTATAGACCACATAAAGTATTTCAATTGACCAGGAAGAAAAATTTAAAAGTATTATAACAACCACACATTATTTATGATCAACTATGAGAAAGACAATAGAATTTTTTTTTTTGAGTTTTGAATCAACCGTATGAAGAAAATAAATCGACTATGGTTGTCTATGGACCATGAGTGAAAATTTTTACAAGTATTGGATCGACCACACGAGATTTATCATAGCCATCAAGGACGCAACTTTGATCCAAAAGGCACATTGTGAAAACTCTGTTGGTGACTTCATGATCCTACAACGACTCCGCATTGATGGACTCTACCCAAAACCACGTCAGACTCTTGAGGTCTTTTGGAAATCTCCCATCCCTGGATGGATCAAAATCAATATTGATGGCACCTCCAAAGGAAATCCAGGTCTAGTAGGATATGGTGATATTTTCAGAGACTGCCTGGGACATTGCCATGGATGCTTCTATGGAAGCTGTAGTAATGCCTCTTCTCTCAAAGCAGAAATGATGGTCATTATCCAATCCATTGACTATGTTAAAACTAAAGGCTGGAATGACATATGGATTGAGAGTGACTTTACCACCATTGTACAAGCCATTTGGACTGGGACAATCCATCTTGCCTAGAAGGTTACCTCCCAATGGATGAACTGTCTGAATTTTCTAAAAGATAATAGACACATTGCCACTAATACTTACCACGAAGCAAACACAGTGGCAGATGGTATTTCCAACAAAGTAATCAACCAACACACTACTTGGAATGATGACATGTCAGTTGACCTTCTTCCTCTTTATGTTAGAGATTGTAATAAAATCCCTCATTTCAGACTTTTTTAAATCCTTCTTTATTTTTAATAAACTGTGTCTTGGTCTTTGACCAAGGAATTACCTTAAAAACATTTAAGCAACTACATGAAGAAAGTTATCACTATCCACAAGTGTTGACTGGCTATATCTACTGACTGGATGAAACCATTGATCAACCATAAGTGTTAATCTATCATAAGATCAAAGGACCTAACATGAAAAGTGACTAACCACAAGACTATAACAACCTACCACAAGTTAAAGACTCTTACCGATTGACCATGAGTGTTCACCTATCATGCCAAAGTTTCTAATGGATATATTTTGGAGAATTTAATGAATATGTTAGAGTAGTTGAGGATTTTTAGTATGAGGTATTATTTATGATTATATTTCAATGTATACTTAGAGAATATTATTCTATAAATAATAGAAGGTATCTCCCTTGAAAAATATAACAGCGAAGAGAGATATAGCTAATCAACATATATTTTCTCGCACTATGAATCCCTTTTTTGAATTTCATTACAAAATATAAGAGGAAGTCGGAATGACCATTCCATATACTCTAAAACTTTTTGGATGATTATATGAGGATAAGGTAACCTTACTTATCAATAAAAATATGATCATATAAGAGTTGCATCACACTTCTTATTACACTTTTATCTCTCTAGTTATGTTTACATTCAAGTTGTATTTTCTTTGTCTATATACTTATTTAACATATAATCTTGAGCTGTAAAGAAGAGTATTGTGATACTATTACTTTTATATCCTTCATATTTTTCTCCCATAAATAACTATAAAATAGGTTTATTTATAATTTTTTACTACATGTGTTCAGTTTTATTCTTGTATACCTAATCCAGGTTATGGATAAGTTCACTTGATTCAGGTCGTGTATCATTTTATTTCTAATAAACACGCTTGGAAGTGGATTACTATCAAGTGTAAAGGACTAAGTTCTATCTTAGAACTAAACCTATAATTTTTAATTATATTGTGTAGTTTTATTATTCGCTTTCACTACTATATTTTTCACTAAGGGTTCAAAAAATTGTGTTTGCAAAAGAAAATTATAATAGTTAGTATTTATTAGTGATATATATATATATATATATATTATTTGGTTTATGTAGAATAATTTCAAAAGTAAAATTAATTTTATTTTTTTAATATGGTATTGATCATTTAAATTTTATTTAAAATCAATTTATATATACCTAGTATATTTTTTAACTAGGAAATTTTTAGATTGAGTGTATTTTAAATTATTTTTCAATCAAAAATATTTTTAATTGGAAACTCAATTCACCCACCACTTGATCATTTATTTGGGACCATCATTGAGTTTCAAAACTCACCCCTAGTAGTGAATCTCAGTAATTCCAAGAAGTATCATGACTTGATAGAGTATATTCTATATCTATTCATCAATAGGTTTATGGTAGAGTTTGTGTCTCTATGATTATTTTTTCACTAGTTAAAATTTTAGCATCAATAGAGGGTATGTTGTAGCACTTATATATCCCTTAGTGGAAATAAGAGGAAATTTAAATGGAATTTTTATAGAGTTTACTCTATATTAGGTAGGATATGATTTAATTTGTTTTTTTTGGACCAATTGATCAATTTTTACCATTTCTTAGAGATATGGGATCCAAGTGTGGTGGATGATTTTGTGGGACTCTATTTTTCAGATGTAGTGAGGGTTCAAATTTTTCTAAGTGAAATCATATCTAATCTAAATACCCCTTTCACCTTGTTAATTTAGAAGAGTTTTTGGAATGATTTTATATATTATATATACCTTCATCCTTAGATGAATGGGAAGATAGATAAAATAATCCATATGCTAAAGAACATATTTCACGAATGTGTTCTTAAGTTTAGAGGATTTTTAGTGAATCATTTTCCATTGGTTGATTTTTTCAAATATAATAACTAATGTTTTTTTATTGGAATAAAACTATTCAAGTATCTTTATATATAGACCTTTAGATATCAATTTCTTTGAACTGAGGAAGAATAGTTAACAATCATTGAGCTAGATTTTATTTAGATAACAATAGAGAAAGTGCAGAAGATTCAGTAGATTATTAAGGCTATTTAAGACCATCATAAGTCATATTCTAATTAGAACATGAGAACTTTAGAGTTTTTGTTTGGGTATTAAGTGGTTCTTAAGGTTTATCATCATTATAGTTAGAAAATTTTAAATAAAGGTTATTATATTTATCTATGTTTCATTAAAGCTTTTGAGGTTTTAGAGAGAGTGGGAAATATGGAATATCAATTTACAATTACCCCTATATAAATCATGTTATTAACATATTCCATTTTTCATGTATTTGGATATGTAATCATGATGACTCCCATGTCATTAATTAAACTATGTTTGATATCAAGGCAGGTGTAACGTTTGTATAGAGACCTATTGAGATTCAATATTATCAGAAAAGTGATCCAAGAATGTGTTATTCGATTTTTACTATTTTATATAGGCATGTTATATTAGAGGAATATACCTAAGAGTGAGATTCATAGATTTAATATCAATCTATAAATTTATTTTGATCCTTTTTTAGAAGTGAATATTTAGTTATGATTCTAATAGAAAGTTGTTGATGTTGTTTTATATCTTGTTTTGTGTTTGATTTTTTATGATGGAAAGATTAATATTTAAGAGGTATCTCATGGGGTATTTAATTTTTGATCTTGAATTATTTTTCCTAGGTCTGTATTTGAATCCCAAGGATAATAATCATTCAATAGGTATCTAATGTAGATGCATTGATTTTCTTGTTCCTCTATTTTGTGTTTTAAAAATTTTGGAGATGGATGGAGAGATTTTATAAGCTAATTATGAGTTATGGGATTATTTTTTGTTATTTTAGATGGAAACACATCATGGTATTATCTTTATAATGTCATGGTTTTATGAGTTCCTCATGGTTGTGACTCTATTTGGGGTGTGGTGGTCATTTTTATAGGGATGGGTAGATGGAGTTGAGTCTATAAATTTTTATGCTAATATTAAGTCATGGTTATAAACCATGATAAAATTATTGATCCTTGGAAACTTTTATAGTCATTTTTTGGTGTATATTTTTTATATGAATCCTTGTTTTCCATTTGGAAGGGGAAAATGGTCATGGTTCTTTACTGTGGTAGAAAGCAGAAAGGTTTTGGTGAACATCATGTCATGGTTGTATCATGAGTATTTAAACAGATTGGAGGAAAATAGTCATATTTTATAGTGTTATAGTCATGGATTGGTTTATAATGAGTTTTATAAAATAAAATTAATGATAAATGTTTTAGAGATCACCATTTTAAAGTTCCATGATTTTTGGATTAGTATTATTCAAAGTAAACCATGCCATGGTTTATTTTTACCACACCATAGTTTAGTCTCCCAAATGTTTAATATAAATTTGAAGCAACTATTTCCTCTTAATTGGTTTATCAATTCTTATTGAAACCCTAGGAATTTTTTGGGAACTTCCTTGGTGGTTTTTTATTCCCTTAGTGGATCTTTGATCCATTGGATTCGTGTGATTAAGTCTTTGTGGTTTAAGGTGTACATCACCTCTATTATCTGTATATCCTCTTGTTTCTTCTATCTCAAAGGAATATGTTAGTGGATGGTGTATTGATTTTATGTGAAGTTGATATATGATTTATGTACGGGTGATTGATTATAGGTTTATTAGAGGATCTTAGTGATACCATGGGTGTTCTATCACCATTTTCCATATATTTTGGGTGTTATATTGTTTTAATATTGAATTTATGGTAAATAATTTAGATTCTCTCTTTCTTATTACTATTTTTGTGTAGTTTAATAATTATTTACTTTATTTTTGAGGTTAAGAGATGGAATTTTTTGAGTGGATCCTTGAAATTTTATTTATTATGCTATGATAATTGTATAACTATCTCAACTTTTGTTTAATAGTTTTTTATATTATTTAATTACTATTATAATATCATTATTTTTTATTATTAATTTATTATTTATTATTCATTATTTTTATTTGTGAAATTATTATTATTATATCATATTCTATGTTGAATAATTTTCTAAGTACATGACCTTTATGTATCAATAAATGACTCTTGTATATTGCTTTTCTCTTTGGAAACTCCCTTTATGTATGTTGTTTTTTGTAAATTAAATAAAGTGTTTTACCCTAACATATTCTAGTGACATATAGATTTGAATCTTATGTATCAAAATTTTGTAAAGGACATGACCCTTAAACATTACAGTGCGACTTATACTTTAATCTTTCATATCAAAATTTTGAAAAGGAAGATACCTTTACATACTGAAGCTATTACTCTTATGAAATACATAAGTTATAAATTTTATTAAGGAAATGAATCTTAAATATTGAAGAATTATTCTTACATATTAAGGATATTAATCTTAAATTTAACAGTGAAGGTGATTCATATGTTAAGTATTCTGAACTTAAAGTATTCGGAAGATAGACTCTTACGTATGATGTTTGTATTGATAATTTTTCAAATTGTTAAACTGTTATGTATCAAAATAATTACTATTATGTATTGATCGGTAGTTAAATATTAAGAAGATAAATATTTTAGAAGTTAAATAAGATTACTTTTATTCATGTAATTTCAGGGATAATTATTTATCATCCTTTATGATAGGATTATCAATTGCATATTATGATAGATAATCTAGGTTACGATATTAAAAATTAAATTAGATGGATTCTCAAAGTTGTTATTTGGTATGATTATAGGGATTACCTAAAAATTTTAAATGATTATTATTATGAAGGATTTAATTTATTATTTGAATGATGATTTTTATAGTGAAATGAATAATTATTTTAGGAATTTTATGATGGATAAAATGAAAATTATGTCTATTGTGGGAATTATGGTAAATATATTATTTATTTATTTGAATATTAAAAATATTACATCATAGGTTATTGAAATATTTAAAGAATAAAGTATTGATTATCCTAAATATATTATTAGTTGAATAACATTATTTATAAATTTCAGTACATTCAGGAAGCGATACATATGACATGAAATATGACTCATATATGATTGGACAGAAATGATCCATATATGATACAGAAGTGTTACAATGTTTGAGAGAAATATTTTTCTACTTATTATCTTTTTGAATTTATGAGGCATTACTAATTCACGTAAGTTTAATCATTCCACTACTTCATCAAGGTCCAAAGATAACTATTTCTAGACTAGAACCTCATATATAACATTTTTTATTTTCTTTTTTTAGTTTTCTCATTTTACTAAATTTTTATATTGTAAAGTCCTTATTGGAACCAAAAATTAGGTTCCATGAACTTTGTTATAAAATTTATGATATTTTCCTCACTTAGATGAGATAGGTCTGGTTTAAAGAGACATATATCTCCACACCTAAAGAAGAATCAAATGGGGTCTCCATATTTAGTGATATTTCTCACCAACTGAGGGATAAATATTCCTCAAAAATTTCTCATAGTCCATTAACATGGTGGTGAGAATCTCCCATTGGAAATAGGATATTTGTTATCTATTTTGGACAAAAAGGGTTTTATATACCATAAATCCCATTTTTGAGGGTCTTACAAATACGTTTTTCCTTATAAAACACATTTTATGGGTAAACCCTATAGCTAGTGGTGTATTTCATTTTTCAGGCATTGATCTTACTTCTCATAGAGAAAAAATAGGCTTATAGATCAAAAGTTATGGTCATTTGAAGTTGGAAGGAGTTTTTCTAAATTCTAATCTTGCACCAATGATAACTATGTGCAAGTGGCCTAATCTTTTATTCCCATGGATCATGTTCCCAGATATCCCACAACTATCCACATTCCCAATTTAGCACCCAGAAGTTTTTATGAAATAGTTTTATTCAAATAGTTTTAATTATTAAATTGATTACATTACATGCAATCATAATTTTAAACGAACCACGAGATTACCTTAGTATAAAATGAAAATTTTAACCTAGCCATTTGGTTAGCGGGAATAAATATAAAAAACTTATGAAAATGTATCGTTTAAGTCTTTCCCTACCAATTATTTATGAAAATTTTAAATCAACTATATTTTTGTATTTTTTGTTAATAAATTGAGTGAATTACTTTTAGTAAATAAAATTAATGAAATATATATATTATATAAAATATTTTTTATATTAATATAAAAGATAGTTTTCTTATAGGGTATAAATAAACCCTATTTGATGTATAAAAACCTATATTTTTCAAATGGGTAATTTCCCAGCTTTTAATGGTGAACCCCTTTTAAATTAATATTTTGAAACATTAATAATTTTTATATCACGATATAAAAATTTTATTTATAATCAGGATATAATAAATTACTTTGGATGAATTTTTAATAATTTTCTAATAACTTTCAAATTATGATGAATACTAAAAATGCACTAAATTTAAATTGAAAACAAATTTTTTCCTTCAAAATATTTTATATGGTGAAATTATAATATTGAAAGTTTTTAAATTATAAATATAATATATTTTTATCATTCAATATAATTTATTTTATTATAATTAATTTTACAAAGAATTCATGTGTAAAAACATTTCAATCTTTTGCAATGTTTTAACTTTTAAAACATGTTCTCTCTTTCTGACAATGAGATTAATTTTAAAATAATTACTGAAAATTTTATGTTTTTAATTTTTAAAATTCAATTCCATATTTTGAATCAGTAGGTCCAAATTATGTACATAGTTTTTTTGGGTATTATGAATAGTAACTTCGGTAATTTTTTATTAATATGATAAAAGGGCAAAATGGGTAACTAAGCGTAAGAATACTATTATAAAATTACCATAAAACTTGTATTCATATAATTGAATGATATTTTTTCAACCTAAATCATTTTTTCGTTGAAATGGTGTCCTTTTAAGGCCACTTGGATGAGATTTGGGCATTTAATTTATTTTATTTAAAGACAAGTTAAATATGTATCACTCAAACTTTAAAAACTAAATCATTGTTAATATAAATTTATACTAAAGATAATTTCGATTATAAACGCTAATTTTAAATATAAAAGGTTATTATTTCTCATGGTAATTTATGTGTAATTTTTAGGAAATAAATAATTACCTAAATATCTTATACATTATTGGTGCAGAAATTATTTAATTGATGAAAAATTAGTAACTTAGTTTTTATTAAAATAATAATAACCATTAAAACACTAAAACACTTGACAAAATATTATCGGTTGAGTATATTGCGACCATAATCATCCAAAGGTAGTGTTATTAACTATTTTGGATCCTTATAGAAGGGATTATGACACTTATATTATTTTATTTAAAGCGATGTTAAAGTTGTCACATTTATAATTTAATAAGTATAACATTTAAAATGTTGGACTTTAGAGAAGATAAATTAAACTAAAATTATTATTATGAAATATAATAGATTTATATTAATCATGGTATTTTATTTTTAATTTTCATTAAAAAATAACTATATTAAATAATTACACCAAATTGATGTAGCAATTATTTTGTTAATGAAGATATCAAATAAATGTTATTAAAAATACTAAAATAAATATAATCTGGTATAATTAATATGTCCAATGATTTTTATATAATACCTTGACCTATTATTAATATAATGAAATATTTTTTTGTAAATTATATTATTATATTAATATTTTTAAAAATCAATGAATTGAATAGTGTAAAAATTGACAATATTTATTGTTTATCAAAATAATGTTTTATTAACTTATTTAAAAATAATAAAACCTTTTTAAAAAAAATATTTAATAATTATATTATGGTCTAAAATATTATAAGTTATTTATTTTAGGTCTAATAGACATCAAATAAGTAAATATAGAACCCTTTCAATATTGAAATATTTGTTACACTGGTTAAAAATTAAACAGAATAACAAAGTGTTAATTAAAATGATATGGTTTAAATTTAGAGAAATACATGTCTAAAATCTATTGGTTTATGATATTAAAACCCTATCTGATATCATTTTCTAAATTGGGACATTTTGGAGGTTTTTGGGTAGAGTTTTATTTTATTATAAATTAATATTTTTGGAGATCCCAAAAGTACCCCTCACCTCAATTATAAAAGGGAATCTCCTCCCTCACCTCTTTACTTTACATTGAGCCTTAAAGCTTATCCATACCCTACCCTTTTCCCTTATAAACTTCTATTGTTAAATTTTAGAGGTTATGGTATTCTTTAAATACATACTCTAGTGCTCTAAGAGGATATTTAGAGGAAGCACGTCGAATAAGAGGCAATCTCCTCTACCGATTCTTTCAAACATCTTTCTTCTTATACTTCCTCTTAATGATTTGTTTTAAAGTAATAAATCCAACATAAATTATATAATAAGATGTTATTATAATTATGAAACAACCATATTACACCTTCTATCCATCCTATAAAAAATGAAATCACCATGTGTGTGTACGTACAACTTATAGTCTCCACATCGTGGTGTAATATTTTTTTCACCACCTCCTTACTTGGATGGGTATAATGATGTAAATAATAACTATATATGATCATTATAACATTATATTAATTCTGAAATATTATACACCATCTAATGCAATACCATTCAATAATTATAAGAATGATATTTTCACTCGTTCGTATATACGGTCTACCGTCTCCACGATGCTATGTGATTCACTCTACATGATCTTCATTAAATTATGATTATATAAATATAAAGAAGGAATAAATATGGTATATATTATGTTAATATCATTTTTAATGATATAACTATGACCTAATAATGATAGACAGAACGTATTCGACAAAACATGCATAAGAACATAAAGTAGTTAATATCTGAATAATGAGTAGCAATGAAATTTTACTAACAAATTTATGATAATATGATCATATATGATATAATAAAAATTACTATAATTATATAATAAGTCAATAAAAATATTTAAATCATTATATAGGTGTTTCATATACATATGAAGGATATCAGACCGAAGGTAAGGTATAATTTTACAATCTCATTATTATCCGAGATTGTTTATTCGTAAGTATTTACTAGGGTATATTTATCATCCACATACATGTTTTCTAAATATGTAATATTATTCTTCTAAAATTGTTTCAAGTTAATTTTACCCATTTGTGAATTTTTATTAAATGGTATAAAATGAATCTTTTTTTTTGTTTTTGGTATGAGTTACTTTTTTTACTTTTCTTACAAAAGTACGAGTAGAATGTTTTTTAACTTATACAACATGAATGGATTTTTACATTTTCATAATTCCTTATTTCCATGAATAATCATCTAAAATATTTAAAGTTTATTTTCAAATAAATTTTTTCTTTTAAAATTTTGTAACATTTTGATAAAAGAAAACATTGTTAAATAAGAAAGGATATTTTTTTCAAGAATTAATATTAAGTGTTTTATAAAAATTATTTTCCATATAAGTTGACATTATTTAATAGGGTTATGTTTCTATACCTATTATTAATATGGTTTTATTTTTTTATTATGAAATTATATTTATGAAATCTATTTTTTTGTATTGATTATGATGTAATGATGTTTAAAAAACCCATTTTATTCCTTGGTTTATGCTATGATGAATGATTTATGTTTTTGTGGAACACACAAGAATAATTTCATTATGAGATGGGTGAGACCTATATCTCCCTCCAATGCATTGGGTAAATATTTATATCTCATCATATAAACATGGCTGAAATGGGAAATGATCTCGGTTCAGTAATACAGGGCTAGAACAAAGAGTGAGCTCAGTTTATTAATGGACTTTGTCCACTATGATGGTCTTGGAAATGAGCCTTGAATAATATGAAATGATTTTCTATGCTTATGTATATGCCACAATACTTCATGATTTATGTTATGACTTTTAGGATTATGTTCATTGATTCTTATGAACTTTCATGATTTATCCCATAGCATGATATCATGATATTTCATATATAGGATAAGATTTTTAAATTTTATATTCTTATGTTCTATGATTATGATATGATTGATATCTCCCTTGTTTACCCTTACTGAGCATCTGATTTCACCCTTTCTTATGTTTCTTTTCCCCAGTTTATGAAGAAGAGTATTAAGTAAGATATGTAAAAAACAGGTTTAGTTATGATGAAATAAGTAGGAGACATTAAATATGTCTTATGAACCCATTGTTTAAGTTTCCCAATTTCTAAAGAAACTATACCTATATGGTCTTGTCATGACTTTGTTATATTTTTTTTATGAATATTATTCTACTTTGAAGTGATATCAATGCATGTAAAGTATGTTTCATTATAGTTGGTATCAGAGGAAAGGTATAGTTAACCTTTAGAAACTAGGATGAGAAAAAATTAGGAATAAACCTAAGGATATATAGAAGTATAGGTTATAATACTAGTGTTTTATAAATGATCATGAATAGGCTAGGATAAAACATAAAGTGTCCAAAATTGAACTTTTATTCATGATTATGTGATTTTCATATTATGATTAGTGTTTCTCACACTATGCTTCTTGGTTTTTTTTAATGGATGGAACCCGAAGGAACTGCGTTAATGCTGAATGTGGCGGGCAATGAAATGATTTTCTTCGTGAGAAACCAAATGTTATAAGGGTTGGAATGTAAAATCTTGTAACTATTCTCACACAACTTTCCCAAGATATGAATCATGCAGGACTTCTAAACAAGAAAAGGAGTGAACAAAATTCTATTGAGTCATTCATGAGGCAGTGTCCACCTTTTTTTAGTGGGTATTCTAACCCATTAGTGACTGAACAGTATATCGATTCCACTAAAAATATATTTTCAGTTATCCAATGTTTATAACATGATAAATTTATCATATCATTCTACCATTTGGAAGGTGAAGATGATCAATGGTGGAACATTATCAAGAATATGAGACAAAGAGATGAAATTGAATCCATGGAACGGGACTAGTTCAAGAACTTATTTTTTAATAAGTAATTTCCTCATATTCTTATAAAAAAGATTGAGGAGTTACTTTAACTTAAGAAAAAAGATGATGAATCCATTGGTACCTACGAAGAAAATTTTACATGACTTTAAATTTATGCTTATAGAATTATTATCCAACCTGATATTAAAATTGATCGATTCTTTAGTGGCTTAAAACCAAGTCTCTGAAAGGAATTATCCATAAGGTGCTTCAATAGCTATGAAGAAATTGTTCGATGTGCTCTTAAGTTTTAGATGGAGATTAGAGTAACCCATTAGTCCTATTGGTTTGATAAGAACAGAAAAATTTAATTTAAGGGATAATCTAAAGACCACACTAAAAAGAAGATGAGTTTTCCCCTATACTCAAAGTGTGGAAAGAAACATGGAGGGAATTGTCTTAAAGGGACTAGTAAAATTTTTAAATGTGTAAAATAAGGTCATCAGGTTGTTGAATGATGAAGTGATGGGAAAAAGATGTCTAATGATGTGAATAGAGAAAAGGCTACACAAAATGTGCCTCCTACACTTCAATGTTAAAAGTTCAAGGAAATGGGGCATTATTCCAATCAATTCCCCAATACAAGGGTTATTGATGATGATCTATTTTATCAAACTCTTAAGTCCAAAGACAAAGGCCATTCACATTCGATCACTATCGACGATGTGGAGTATGATAATGATGTGGTGAAAAGTACACTTACCATCCACTCTAAAGTAGAAAATGTTTTATTTGATTCTAGATACACCCACTCTTTTATTTCTAAAGAATTTTCTAAGGGTACCATCATATTACCTCAACATTTACATATTGAGTTATCTATGACAACTCATAATGGCACAACCGTCACATCAAACATTTATAAATATTATCTGGTCAAAGTTTTTTATAAAGTGCTTCCTGTAAATATTTTTATCCTTCTTATAGTGGAATTTGATGTAATTATTGTCATGAATTGGATTTCTCTATATAGATATAATATCAATTTCCAAATAAGGGAAGTCACATTTCATATTCCAGATCAATCTATGATCATCTATCGATGCAAGGATGAATGTGACCTTCCAGTGGAAATTTCTTCCATATTATGGGTCTTGATTTCTATAAATAAAGGTTATCTATCTCAAATGATTAGGAAAAAACTCACAATTAATAATACACCCTTTGTATGGGATTTTGATGTTGTCTTTCTAGAATAATTGTCAGGATTTCCACAAATCATGAGGTTTAGTTTTCAATAGAACTCATATCGGTGTTATGCCTATTTCAAAGAAACCATATATAATGTCCCTAATTGAGTTATAGGAATTGAATAAGAAACTTCAAGAGAATCTTGACAAGGGATTCATATGCCCTAGTGTGTCACCTTGGGGAGCACCTATTCTATTTGTTAAGAAGAAATATGCATCAATGAGACTCTACATTGATTATCTAGAACTTAACAAGATCACTATTAAGAAAAAATATCACCTTTCCCGCATTGATGACTTATTCGACCAACTATACAAGGCTCAATACTTTTCCAAGATTTATATTCTTTTAGTATATCATCAATTAAGGTTCAAGTAGGATTATACACCAAAGATGGAATTCCATACAAGGTATTGACACTATGAATTTAAAAATGATTCCTTTTGGTCTTACTAATGATTCCTCTATCTTCATGGATCTAATAAATAGAGTCTTTAGATATTATCTTGATTATTTTGTGGTAGTCTTTGTAGACGATATTATTTTATATTCAATGAGAAAGGAATAACATGAATATTACTTGATAATTATTCTAAAGACCCAGAGAAAGGAGAAGATTTATGAAAAATTTACCAAGTGTGAATTTTGAATTCATAAAAGTTTCATATTTAGTTCACATAATCTCAAGATAGGGGATATATATGGATAAAAACATAATTTATTGAAATTTATCCAAGACCAAAAATGGTAACTAATATCTGAAGTTTTCCTGGTTTGTCAGGATATTATCGACGTTTTGTGAAATATTTTTCACGATTATCTAATCCACTCACCAAGTTGACTCGGAAGGGAGTTAAGTTCATGTGCATGGAGGAATGTGAAGATACTTTCAAAGAGCTAAAAAGAAGGTTTTCCAGTGCACTTGTGCTTACATTTCCTTGTAATGGAGAAAGGTTTTTGATCTATAGTGATGCATCAAAAAAGGGGTTGGGTTTTGTTCTCATGAAAAATGATATGGTGATTGATTATGCCTCATGAAAATTGAAAATCCATGATCAAAATTACCCCACTCATTATTTGGAGGTACCTATATAATTTTTGAATTAAATATATGGAGTCACTATCTTTATGATGAAAGGTGTGATATTTATATTGATCATAAAAATTTAAAGTATATTTTCAAAAAAAATAATCTGAATACGAGTTAAAGAAAATGGTTTGAGTTTATAAAGATTACGACTACTCAATACATTACCACCCTGGGAAAGTGAACAAGGTGGCAGATGCTTTGAGTTGAAAGGACCATGCTAGAATATCCATGATGAGGATCACAAAAGATCCAATATTTATGGATTTTCAAAGGATGGATCTTGAAATTTTAAATGAAGGGGAGAAATATTATCTTCCTCAAATGAATATTCAACTATCTATACATGTGAAGATTAAGGAGGCATGGAAGGAATATATAAATCTATAAAAGAAGGTGAGAAACGTTCCGGAATTCAACCTTGATTGTGATGGAATAATAAGGTTTAAGAATCAGGTTTGTATTCCTCCCATACCAGAAATAATGAAGGAGCTATTAGATGAGGCACATAGTTCTTCATTCTTTATTCATCCTGGAAGAACAAGTATGTACATGGACATAAATTAGTATTTTTGGTGGGATGGAATGAAAAGATATGTTGTTGAATATGTCACTTGGTGCGTGGTTTTTCAGTAAGTTAAGACTACGATAAAGAAGTCTAAGGGTATGTTACAACCAATACCCATACCAGAATGGAAATATGAAAACATCACTATGGATTTTTTCATCGGACATCCCAAAACATCCAAAGGAAATAATATTATCTATTTTATATTTGATCTCCTTATAAAGTCAGAATAATTAATTACTATTATAGAGGATTTCTCTCTTGATCAACTTTCTAGGATATATGTAAAAGAGTTGGTAAGATTTCATGGAGTACCACTTTCCATTATATTTAATCAGGATCTGAGGATTACCTCAATGTTCTGGAAAATTCTTCAGCATGATCTGGATATAGAGTTAAGTTTCATCACTACTTATCATCCTTAGACTGACGGTCAGTCGGAGAGGAAAATTTAAACTCTAGAAGACATATTGAGATATTTCTCTATTGATTTCAAAGGTGGTTGGGATCATCACCTACCTTTGGAGGAATTTTCTTACAACAATATCTTTCACTCTAGTATTTAGATGGATCATTATGAATCCCTATATGTAAATAAGTACAGAAATCCAACTTTCTGGGATGAATTTGGGGAAATAAATCTATTAGGACTTTATCTTATTGATGAAATGGTAGAAAGGGTCAGATCTATTCAACAACACATAAGAGAAGCTCAGATTTGACAAAATAGTTATGATGACAATCAAAGAAAAGACCTAGATTTTGAAGTGGATAACAAGGTATTTCTATGAAAATATCATGGGAAGAGAGTAAAGATATTTGAAAAGAAGGTAAATTTGAGCCCTAGGTATATCGGTCCTTTTGAAATCTTAGATCATGTTGGGAAGGAAGCTTACCAATTGGTGCTTCTACAAAATATCTCTCAAGTTCATGATTAATTCTATGTATCTCTCTTGAGAAAGTACATACCTAATCCTTTACATGTACTAAACTCATAATTCATACCACTAGAGCATGATCTTTCTTATTAAGAACAATTGGTATAGGTTCTGTATTGTAGCGAAAAACTTCTACGAAACAAGATCACTCGCTTGGTTAAACTTTTGCGGTGGAACCACCAATTTGAGGAAGCAATGTGAGAACTTGAGGATATGATGAGGGAGAGATATCCTCAACTGTCTGTATCCAAGTGAAGAATTTCAAGGGAGAAATTCAGTTTAAGGGGGTGGGGTAGAATGTAACACCTGGATGTTTTTATGAAATATTTTTCTCCAAATATTTTTAATTATTCAATAGATTGCACTACACGAAATCATGATTTTAAAAGAACTGTGATATTACCCTAGTATAAAATTACAATTTTAACCTATCCTCTTGGTTAGAAGGAATAAATATAACTAACTTAAAAAATTTTATGGTGAAGTCTTTCGATGCAAATTATTTATGAAAAATATAAATCAACTATATTTTTTGCATTTTTTGTTAATAAATTGAGTGAATTACTATTAGTAAATAAAATAAATGAAATATATATGTTATATAAACTATTTTTTATATTCATATTATAGATATTTTTGTTATAGGGTATGAATAAACCTGATTTTATGTATAAAAACCTATATTTTTCAAATGGGTAATTTTTCATCTTTTAATAGAGAACCCCTTTTAAATTAAGATTTTTCTATATTAATAATCTTTATATGATAATATAAATATTTTATTTGTAATCTAGATATAAAAATTTACTTTGGATTCATTTTTAATATTTTTCATCTAACTTTCAAATTTTGATGAATAGTAAAAATACACTAAATTTTAATTGAAAACAACTTTTTTCCATAGAAATAATTTATATGGTGAAATTATAATATTGAATGGTTTTAACATATAAATAGAATATATTCTTATTATTAAATATAATTTATTTCATTATAATTAATTTTACATTGAACTCAGATATAAAAATATTTCAATCTTTGGCATTGTTTACTCTTTTAAAACTCGTTCTCACTTTCTAACAAGGGGATTAATTTAAAATTAATTAATATAAATTTTTTATTTTGAATTTTTAAAAATGGATTCTAAATTTGGAATCATTAGGTCTAAATTATGTAAATATCTTTGTTGTATTTTTGTAAATTATGAATCATAACTTCAGTAATTTTTTATTAATATAGTAAAAGGGTAAAACGGGTAATTAAGGGTAAGAATACTATTATAAAATTATCCTAACACTTGTATTAATATCATTGGATACTTTTTTTTTCAATTTAAATCATATTTCAGTATAAATTGTGTCCTTTGGAGGCCACTTGGATGATATTGGGACATTTAATTTATTTTATTTAAAGAAAAGTTAAATATGTCATACAAATATTTTAATAACTAAAACATTTTTAATATAAGGTTATACTAAAGATAATTTCTATTATAAATAATCATTTTAAATATAATTTTTTTATTTATCAGGGTAATTTATTTTAAATTTTTAGGAAATAAATAATTACCTAAATAGCTTATACATTAATGATGAAGAAATTATTTAATTGATGAAAAATCAATAATATAGTTTTTATTAAAATAATAATAGCCATTAAAAGACCCAAAAACATGACCAAATTTCATTGGTAGATTATATATCAGTCATAATAATCCAAGGGTCTAGTTATTGACCATTTTGAGACTTATATAAGTGATTATGATACTTATATTATTTTATTTAAAGTGATGTTAAAGTCATCACCTTAATAATTTAATAAGTATACCATTTTAAATTTTCGATTTTACAGAATTTATATTCTAATAAAATTATTATTATGAAATATAGTAGATTTATATTTATCATAGTATTTTATTTTTAATTTTTATTCAACAAATAAGTATATTAAATAATTACACAAAATTGATGTAGTAATTATTTTATTAATGGAGATATCAAATAAATGTTATTGAAAATATTAAAATAAATATAATACGGACTAATTAATATATAAAATTAATTTTATATATTACCTTGACCTCTTATGAATATAATTAAAAAAAATTAAGTTATATTGTTATATTAATATCTTTAAAAATCAATGAATTGAATAATGTCAAAATTGACACTATTGATTGTTTATCAAAATAATGTTTTATTAAATTATTTAAAAATCATAAAAAAATTAAAAATATATATATAATAATTATTATATGGTCTAAAATGTTATAATGTATTTATTTAAGGTTTAATTGATATCAAATAATAAATATGTTACCCTTTTAATATTGAAATATTTATTACAATAGTTAAAAATTAAATAGAATAACTAAGTGTTAATTAAAATGATAAGGTTTAAATTTATAGAAATACATGTATAAAATCTATTTTTTGATGATATTAAAACCCTATCTCACCGCATATTCAAAATTGGGGCATTTTTTAGGTTTTTGGGTAGGGTTTTATTTTTTTTATAAATTAATATTTTTGGAGATCCTAAAAGTGTCCCTCACCTCAATTATAAAAGGGAACCTCCTCCCTCACCTCTTAACTTCACTTTAAGACTTAAATATCTACCATAACCTACCATTTCCCCTTATAAACTTTCCTAGTTACATTATATATATTCTGGTCTTCTTTAAAGACCAACTCTAGTGCTCTAAGAGGAGATTTAGAGGAAGCACGTCGAAGAAGAGGTAATCTCCTCTACCGATTCCTTCAAACTTCTTTCTTCTTCTACTTCCTCCTCATGATTTTTTTTAAATTAATAACTCTATTATCACTTATATACTTATATGTTATTTTAATTATGAAATTACCATATTCTACCTTCTATCCATCCTATGAAAAACGAAATCACCATGCGTGCATACGTATGGCTTACCGTCTCCACACTATGGTGTAATCTTTTTTTCACTGATGCCTTACTTGGATAGGTATAATGATTGAAATAATAAATATATATGATTATTATGAAATTATATTAATTATGAAATATTATACCCAATCCAATTCAACACCATTCAAAAATTATGGGAATGATATCGTCGCTCATGCATACGTACGACATACCGTCTCCATGACACAATGTGATTGATTCTACATGATATTCATTAAATAATGATTATATAAATGTATAGAATGAATAAATATCGTATATATTATGTTAATATAATTTTTTAATGATATAACTATGACCTAAGAAGGATAACTATAACTTATTCGACAAAACATGCATAAGAACATAAAGTAGTTAATATCTGAATAACGAGTGACAATGAAATGTTACTAACAAATGTATGATAATATATTCATATATGATATCATAAAAATTATTATGATTCTATAATAATTTAATAACATTATTTAAATCATTATTTATGAGTTTCGTATATATATTAATGATATCGGGCCTAAGGTAAGGGTAAATTTTGTAATCTCATTATTATCTAAGATTTTTTATTCATAAGTATTTATTGGGGTATATTTATCATCCATGTCAATATTTACTAAATATGTTATATTATTCTTATAAAAAATTTTAAATTCAATTTTACCCATTGTCTAATTTTTATTCAATGTTATGAAAGGAATCTTTTTTCATTTTCGGTACGATGTACTTTTGGACTTTTCCAGCAAAAGTATGAGGAGACTGTTTTTTAACTTCTACAGAATGAATGGATTTATATGTTTTCATAACACCTTGGTTCCATGAATCTTCCTCTACATGATTTCAAGTTTATTTCCAAATAAATTTATTTATTTTAAAATTGCATTACATTTTGATAAAAGAAAACATTTTTGAAGAATAAAGGACATTTTCCTCAAGAATTAATATCAAGTGTTTTATCAAAATTATTTTCCATATAAGATGATATTATTTAATAGGGTTATGTTTCTATACTTATTATTACTATGGTTTTTTTGTGTTTATTATGGAATTATATTTATTAAATTCATTTTTTTATGTATTATGATTGAATTATGTTTAAAAAACCCGTTTTATTCCTTGGGTTATGCTATGATGAATGATTTATGTTTTTGTGGAACACATAATATTGATTTCATTATGATATTGGTGGGACCTATATATCCCTCAAATGTATTAGGTAAATATTTATATCACATTATATAGACATTTATGGAATGGGAAAAGATCTCGGTTCAATAATATTGGGCTGGAAAAAGGAGTGAACTTGGTTCAGTAATGGACTTTGTCCTCTACGATGGTCTTGGAAATGAGCCTTGACTAATATGAAATGATTTTCTATGATTATGTGTTTTCCAAAAAACTTCATGTCATATGTTATGAATTTTTGGTATTATGTTCATTTATTCTTATGAACCTTTATGGTTTATCCCATGTCATGATATCAGGGTCTTTCATATGTAGGATAAGATTTTCAAATGTTATGTTCTTATGTCTTGTGATTATGATATAATTAATATATCCCTTATTTACCCTTACTAAGAATTTGGTCTTACCATTTCTTATGTTTCTTTTCTCTAGGTTGTGAAGAAGATTATTAAGTAAGAAATGTAAAAAATGGTTCTAGTTATGAAAAAATAAGTGGGAGTCAATAAAGATTCCTTATGAACTAGTTGTTTATGTTTCCTAGTTTCTAACGACACTATACCTATACAGTCCTATCATGGATTTATTATATTTTGTAATGAATATTATTCAAATTTTACGTAATATCAATGTATGTAAAGTATGGTTCATTATACCCAATCTATATTCCAATATCATATCTTCACTTGGATCCTTCACCTAAGTCACTTGAACACACACACCTATGTGCCTGATTTCTATTCCCTAGCAAAGTTCCCTTGAGTTTATTTGTATTTGTTATTAATAAGGATAATTTAATTAATATGGAGTTGATTTCAATATGTCCATAGTAATTAAGTGATGATGATTATGGTTATTAAAATATCATCAACCTTAATTATGATTATTTTAAACCTGGTCTTAAGTTTAAAGATAAGTGCCAATTGTTATTAATGATTACACATTGATCTCAACAAGAAAGAAATTAAGAATTTGTGAGAAGGAAGTGGATATTGAATTTGGATTTTTAAATACATAAGGATATGGGTAAGTGTATTTTTTAATTATTTGGATATTAAAATGGTAGAATTCCAACTACAAAGATAATAGATCTAGGTTCACCACTACTGATATGGGAACTATGATCGACCAAGGCATATTTGTCCAACATAGTGATTGAGGGAATGAATGGTGTGCCTACACGGAGGCACAAGGGAGTATTAGTGAGCCACCATACAAAGAGGAACAATGGTGGAGTAGTGTACTGACATGGGGCAGTGCCATTAAGTAGTTGGAGAATACTAGTAACTGATTTTGGCCTGTTAAAGATGCGAGTTGTTATAAAAGTAAGCGGGTGAAAAATATTTAAACCAATGTGGGACACACTTTTCACATCACTATTCATCCTCCTTTAATGATATGTAAATAACTATGGTCATCAAATATATTTTATCTCAACTGTCTGATTGAATACAACATATCATCTTTAACCTCGGCCACTCGAGGATTTCAGTTTGTTAGGATTTCTTATGGAAGTTTCATATGAAGATCAATCCAAATACTTCGAGCTCCATTTGATCATACCAATGGTTTTAATATGATTTAAGATAAATATAATGTTGTTTTCATGTTTAAAAGAAGACTAAATCAAAGGTAAATAGAAGTGGAGCTGATATATATTTTCTATAATAGTGATATCTCACAATGCATAACCTGTGATAGTGAGTGCATGTGTTGATGAAACAGATGTTTCTCTATGTTGTTCGGAGCACTGAGTTAGTTAGAATTATATATAAATACTTGAGGTCATTCTCATTTATAGGTAGAGTTTATCACACATCTAAGAGTATTTCTTGAGAGATAAATAAAGAAAACAAAGTGCCCTGTATTTGTGCAAGAGTTACACATGCTCCTATTGTCATTATTTCATCCCACGTGATCACATGAAGTTTTTATTTCACAAGATATGTCAAATATTGAAAATAATAGTGAACTATGAGAGTGAATAATAGTTATTAAAAGGGAGTTTCATATGAAACTATCCTTGATTTCTTGTGAATAAGATAGTAGTTCACTTAATTCAACCTTCTTATATTGTTATGCATAGAGTATAATAATAATGTATAAAATGATTCCCATGCATACTGGGTGTCCCACATGAATAATTTTGAGTGAAATCATACATGATATTGAGTTCTTGAAAATGAATATATTGTGCAAGAAACAGTGATATCACATTATATATTGTGTGCAAAGAAAAATAAACAGCGGTGTTTATGAGTTTTAAGCTGTTCTAAGATACAAAAAGGAATAGTGAAGAGGCAGTGTTTGATATGCATTCATGAAGGTAGTGAAGTTTATATGTTCTTAGGTAGTATAAAATTAGTGTGTCACTAAAGATTAAAATTTGAGGCAGTTTATGTGCTCATGTATTATAAAAAATTTACATAAATATGTAATAACACTTGCATAAGAAAAATGTTGATAATACCATGTATTGTTTTATATATGCATGATGATTGTGAATGAAAATGAAATATAAATTACATGTATATATTGAGCAATGATTTTTGAGTCTAAAGTTGGGAACTCTTTATGAAGTCATATACCCAAGTTGTCAATGTATTGAGATCAGTCTAGATCATTTGAAGTTCAACAGACAATCAGAAAGATCATGCAGTTGTTTATATGTTTCTAAAGTTCTTCAATATTATAAACGAGATGAATAGGTGATCTAGTTTTATTATAGAGAAATAAATCATCTTGAGTTAATACATAATTAGTCAGAAGAAAAAGGATATATTTCTATCTAGGATCATATCTTGTGTGAATCAATATTAGTGGAAGTCTTTGGTGGGACTCTGAAGTATAAGAAGCCTACATTGGGACTCTAGATCAGGCTGGTGGGATGCTAGTAACACTGTGGGATATAGTATAAATATCCTCCTATAGGACTCAATGTTTTCTAGTATAAGTGGTAACTTGTAATCTCTATTTATAATCTAGATTGGAACACTGTTGGAATTAGTGTTGATTTGAATGGGACTTTTTCTTATTGTAACCACCTACATACAGTAAAAATATACAAAATTAGATAGTATAATAGGTTGCAACAAGGAGTAGGTTTCAGTACCAAACCTTGTAAAAATATTTTTGTGTTATGCTTGATTTTTATTGTTGCTTGTAGGGAGAGTAAGATAATTAAAGATGAGTGATCCAGACTTTAATCAATCATAGAGGTTGGATTAAAAATAAATATTTTTTAAAAAAAGTGTACCACTGATTCACCCCCTCCCCATCTTAGTGGTACCTAACCAATCCTTAGACACTTAAATTGGTATTAGGGGAAGTTACTCTCTGTATATCCAGAAAAACCTTCTAATAAATGGAGAATTTTAATTCATTTAATAGATGGGGAATTCCTACTTTTCATGGAATAAACTACCAATGATGGAGGAATATTATGCTTCATTTTCTTATATATCTTGGCCCAGAAGTGAGAGATATAGAAATAGTGGGATTCCCACCTATTGTTGATGATTTTTTGTGACTCAAGATGATAAGAAAAGTCTTAAAGTTAATGGAAAGGCTCAAAAATCAATCTTGATGGCTTTATCATAAAAATTATACACTAAAGTGATGGGTCTCCAAACTTCTAAGGATATCTGGGAAAATATAAGAAGTAGTTGCAAGGGAAATCTTAAAGTCAAGGAAGCAAAGCTGAAAATATGGAGAAGCAAGTTTGAGGATATTAAAATTACAAATTAATAAATCATTGATGAATATTTCATTAGATTAAATGAGATATTAAGTAATATTTTTGGTTTTGGTGAGAATCTAGAAGATTATATAATTGTGAAAAATTCTTATGATAAATTTCTTGGATAGATTTGATGCCAATATTTCATCCTTGGAAGATAGGGAAGACATTTCATTGGATTATTTACATAATATTCTCGTAGATTATTAAATGATAAAGGTTTTAGATTTCAAAAATAAGGTAAAATAAGATATAGTCTTTGAGGCTATGAGAAAAGTCACGCTCAAAGAATTGTAAGTTGAGGAATCAAGTGATTCTAATGATTATGAAGTTGATGAATACCTCAGTGAAATTTTTGATCTTATTAAAAGAGGTTTCAAAAATTAAAATGGAAGGGAAAATTTAAGAAACTACTCAAGTACTTCAGATGTAATGGCATTGGACATTTTTCCATAAATTTCCCAATGAGAATGTTCAAATGAGAATATGATGATAAAGGTGAGAAACCTAATAAATAGAAAAAGGATAAGAAGAAAAATAATTATTTCAATCACAAAATGTGGAATTTGATGAGAAAGCATACATAAGAAAATTATTAATCTATTTTTTTATCAAATGATGAACTTAATTTCTTTTCTTGTGTTGATAAAGGTTTAAATTCTTCAAATATTGATGATGGTGGTGATTTTAGAATAGATCTAGAATAGAGTTTGAAATAATATTTGGAAGTAGATCTTGAGAAAAATATTCATCTCAAGAAAGAAAAGAGAAAGATGAAAAAAGTAAATAAAAATATTATACTGAAAAGTAAGATCATTATAGAAGTAAAATTTGTCTTATTGATGAAAATAATTACATATTAGAGTTACTTGAGCTAGAAAATATATTGAGTGATCTTGAAGAGAAACTGACTCACAATGAGGAAGAGTTATCTAAAACACAATCAATGTATCTGACAGACCAACATGAATTGAATAAGAGAAAATAAGACTTTAATAAGTCTATTTAGATAAAATTATAGTCATCTAAATCTTTTGAAATGAAAGGTTCCAATAGACAAGGTATATTTTTTACTTCCTAGTGTCAAAATAGATAAGATATTACTAATGGTACAAGTGAATCTATGCGGACCAGGAAGTCTAGAAAGGTGAATCTTACCACATTAAATGATGAAAGGAATATTCTAGGAATACCATTTCCTCCTAAGAAAAAATAAGTGCGGATTATAACAAGACTGTTTCCGACGCTTTCGCCGGGGCGCGCTCGTCCATCCGCCGGGGAGGGCGCACTGCTTGTGGCCCCACATTCCCGCTTTCCAAAGGCGGGCGACATCCGTTCCTTTCTCAGGGACGTCTGCTCCTTGATCGAAACCGGGATGATGGGATGTCGGTTCTTCCTTACGTGGATTCCTCCTCGGAGCTCGTCACCTAGTCCGGGTCTCCCTCATAGATTTAAGACGGATTCGTGAAGCTCATTCCCAGTGCCATATCTACATGGACGCCAGTTAATTACGCTGCTTCTGTCAAGATGCTCCAAGGGGTCTTGTCAGGACAGCAACCTGCGGTGAGGAGAATGGTCACGTTGGGGCATCGTCGGCATGTCTGTCTTTGGTCCCTCATCGCAGGGCTTCTCGAGGGCGCGGAAGCCCGAGGCATCCCACATCGAACACGGGGAATGTGTACCATCTGAGGTTTTCCTTAGCTTCCCATGTTTAACACGGGGTATATCATGAGTTTAACATCTTGCGGAGACGGATCGGGTTAAAGGATCCCTAGGGGGAACACCGATGTTGGGTCCAGCATGTGGGTGGCCTCCCGTACAACATGGAGTGGGAAAGGGTGGCATGATCTCACCGGGATGTGGTGGCCCGAGTAAGGATCAGGATGGATGGTGGAGTGAAGCATGGGGCTTACGCTCTAAGATGGCCCAAGAGGGGGGATACGGTTTAACATCATGCGGGACAGATTACAGTTTAACGTCATGCGGGACGCGATACAGTTTAACGTCATGCGGGACGCGATACAGTTTAACGTCATGCAGGACGAGATATAGTTTAACGTCATGCGGGACGTGTTACAGTTTAACGTCATGCGGGACGGGATACAGTTTAACATCATGCGGGACAGAATACAGTTTAAAGTCATGCGGGATGGAATACAGTTTAACGTCATGCGAGATGAGATATTTGGGGCTTACGCTCTGAGGCAGCCCAAGGTGGTCAGGGAACCGACATGGAGAGGTTGGGACGACTGGGTGGTGGGCTTGAACCTCGTGGAGGCTTTCTACGTACCATGCGTTGGCACAGATCAAAGTCCATTTAGTTCGTTGGGATGGGGATTACGCTCTGAGGCGGCCCATAGGAGGATGTCATGGTCGATGCGCACTCTAAGCCCACGTGATTCATGCTCGGTGTGGGAAACAAGAGGCACCAGGGACCAGACGATCACGTCGCGGAGGGTGCGTCCGTGAGAAGTGGAATGGGGCTTACGCATTGAGCGGCCCAAAGAGGAAATAGGGGCTTACACATGGTTAGCGGCCCTTGAGGTGACGGGGCTTACTCCAGGGTGGAGGCCTGTGGTGCGAAAAAGCGCAGTGGGAAAAGGACTCCACTGGACTTGGCAGGGGGGAAGTACGGAGATGCACGGGTGCAATCATCCGTACGAAAGGCTAGGGGCTTACGCTCTGAGGCAGCCCTTCCCCCGCGGACAAACGTCGCTCCGACAAGGAGGATCTCATTCCATGTGAGGAAGAGTCCACTCCCGTGGAGACAAGTGGGTGTAATGAATGTCTGAGCTGGGGGGGACCCTGCGTGCAAAGCACGTGGTCGGACCACAGTTTAACGTCTTGTGTTAAGAACGAGGTGCTTAGCAGTTTAACGTCCTGCAGCTTGGACGAGGTGGGTTCACTCCACACCCCTAGGGCTTACATGCACAATGCCCTCTACCCCTTGTGGAAGGGAAGGCATCGGCAAGGCCGTAGTGAAGGGGGCCGCAGGGCAAACCACCGGGGGGTCCACGTTAGCGTGGCTATGCGAAGAAGCAATAGTCGTTAGCGTGCCTATGCGGAGAAGCATAAGGCAAAGCAACACAATGGGAAACACGACCCAAGGGACCTTGAGGTTACTTCGCACGAGCCTGGAAGGCCGTGCGGGAAAACAACGCATGGCGCGCATGCCCGGCAGGGGAGACATCAAGTGCCGGTGCAGGGGGCAGCCAAGGGGCGTCAATGTGAGGGGTCCTCGGCCTTGCGCGCGCAAAAGGGACGATTTTCGCGCAAAACACCGGGACGACGCACAATAGGAGCAACGGAATTGCGCGCGAAGAGGGAATTACGCGCAAGGTTTTGCGTGCACGGCAGGGTATCGTGCGCACGAACCACAGATTGCGTGCAAGTGGGGAAACTGGGGGAAGGGGAAAATTCACTGAAGCCGGTGGGGTTGCGCGCAAAGGCGAACTTCGGGGAAAGGTTGCGTGGAATTCGGGATTACCTGGATGTCGTCTTTCGCGTGGGGGGGAGCCGAATGGTGCGCATGAGAGTCGCTTCGGATTCCTCAACCCCCAAACCGTTTGGGGTCACCTTATATTTATAAGCGACCTCCGGCGCGGAATCCAGGCAGCGCGCGAAGTTTTCCGCACCGGGAACCGCTTGCGCACAAAATCTCGCCGCGGAGAAACGGGGCGCACAATTATTGCGCGCCTCACCGGTCTAATTCTGCGAATCCCGGGAGCACTTCGCGCGCAGACCATTTTTGCGCGCGGATCCTCCTTTATTTCGTGCACCACTTCCCGGGCCTCCGGATCGGGCCTCTGATTCCGAATATGACTTCGCTTCGTCATTCCGAAACTTCCTCCGGAAGTTGCGGGATTTCTTTTCTGCGTCAACAAATGCCCCCCTTGTAATTGGATCTGCGAGAGGTCGCAACGATCAGATTCCAAGGGAAATGCTGAAACGCCAAAGTGCGGAGCCTCCTAGTCAAGTTGTGCGCAGAATATCGTTGGGGCGTGCAAAATGCCGGACTCGCGCGGAATCCTCTTTCCGCGCGGCGCAGAACCCTGGCCTTGCCTATAAAAAGGGGCGCTGGGTCCCAACTCCGTACATCCGCTTTTTTCCGCGTGATAATATGTTCGCTCTCGTGCACGAAATTGCTCCGCGGCTGCGCGTAATAACGTACTGGTAGCGCGGAATTCCTTCCGAAATTTGGCCGTGATTTTGCGCCAAACCGGGATCTTCCGCGCTTTGCGTGCCGATTGCGCGCTCATCTCCAGGATTTTGCGCAAATCCTTCAGATTTTGCACCGAACTCTCCAATTCCACGCACTGCATCCTGATTTCGCCCAACTCTCGAAAAATTCGAGATGGCTGCAAACCGAGTCGATGAGGGGGAAGCCGCTGCCCATAGGACAGAAATGGCGGTGAACAAGGAGGTATATGGCGCCAAGGTGATCGTCTCCAACAATATCACCTTGTTCAATCTGCTGACTCCGGCCCAAAAGGCATATCCCTTGTCGGACAACCTCCCGCTCTGGAATTTCGGCATCCTGGAGGAGGTACCACTGCCGGGCTTCGAGGTGGACACACCGCGGTCCTGGGTGACTCGGGAGGACAAACTTCCTCGCTACAACATCACCAACAACGGCCGTCCTGCCAGGGAAACTAGACACATGGATGTATATGTCCTGAACCTGAGGACTAGGACCATTACCGGGGATGAGCCTGTGGCGGAGGATTCTCCGGCCCTCTACGTGAGCACATTCCGTCAGAGCATCACGGATGACACGAAGGGATGGCTGAAGGATTGGGACCTGCGGTCCGGGGGTAACTTCACCAGCGAATGGGCCTGGGCGTTCTGGGTTCGCCATACCTGCGACCAGTTTGGAGACGAACTGCGGTATATCGGCCTGTTCGAGGTGGTATGGACATCGCAGTTCCATTTCCACTGTCAGCCTGAACTGGGACCGGAGCTATTCACCCTGTGGTCTCCTGACACCAACATGTTCCACCTTCATCATGGGGAAGTCTGCGTCAGTCTCTGGGACGTTCACTGCATCGGCGGTATCCCACTGGAGGGTTACCAATACGACGAGTTTGTTCCTCCAAAGAACACCTGGGGAGACAGGTCGCGGACGCCTATGCTGACGTGGCACCTACTGCAGCTGGCCAATGAGAGGCTGGGGGTCAAGGAATTCCTGAAGGACATCGCCTACAAGGGATGTTTCAGCCTGTTCCTTGAGAAGGATCCCGTCGTCAAGATTTTGGGACGGGGCAAACGGTGCCCAACCGCGAATCAAATGAGCAAGGCCGGGTCATACTGGAAGACCCTGGAGGTAGGGAAATACCAATCATGGGGGGTTCCTTGCCGCCTTCCTGAGCGGGTGGCTCCTTCCGGTGTGGGACGCGAGGATGGGCGTCCATCCAGTGACTTTGGTGATGGCGGGCTCCATGGCCGCCAACAAACGGTTCAACTTGGGCATCCCCGTGCTGGCCAAGCTGTATACCATTCTGGGGCGCATCTCACGAGGGGGATCGCCTCGGAGAGTCTGTGGTCCTTTTCAGATATTCCATGGCTGGGTGGTGGCTCATCTCGGCGGGTATACTTTCCCAAACGTCATCCGTCCTCCAGGCAATGGCTTGAGACCGTCCTTTCTAAACATTGCAGGGGTGGAGCCATTGATGCTCAATGAGGAGGGCATGAGTATCCGCATTGGTAACCATCCCAACTTCAACTTCAGCCCGTTCCCCACCCCGTTTGGCCAGCTGGTGGAAAACGGGCGAGGCTCTCTGGAACAGCGGGAATACTTCCAGAGCATTCGGGGCGGGGTGCTCGTGGCTCGGATCGACGGGAAGGTGATCTGCGAGCCGTACGTGCCATCCCGATTCTCCAGGAAGTTCGGGTGCCTCCAGCGAATGCTGAAGAAGGTATTCATGACTATCTGGCAGGAGAATAATCCATGCGTCCTGCGGCAGATGTGGTTGATGTTTACCACCTTCGGCTCTGGCGACGTCGTTACTCTCCCTCCCACCGGGGTTGATGCCAGCCTATCAACCAAATATGCCGAAAACTGGACCATCGCGTACCCTGAGGGGCTATTATGCAAGCGCGTCCGGCAACTCGAGGTTACTCGCACGGAAACCGGGCGACGGGCAAGAAGGGAAGGTGCTGTCGGAAGGGGAGAACTAAGGGCACATCAGGCAGCGAGGCTTGCGCAGGTCGGGACTTCGGCAGCGAGGACATCACATGGTGCCTCCACGTCCTCGTTACCTGCAGGTGGGTCACATGAGGCGGCCAAGGAACTGCCTGGGAAGCAGATAAGATATCTGCTTGAACCTTCTCAAGACGCAATTCTCCCGGCACTGTGGTCAGCCTGGATGACCCTGCGGCAATCGCTGAGCGTCGAAGCCATCTGGCAGAAGATAATGCAGAACGAGATCCAACTGCTGGAGGTAGGGCTCGTTCGGATTACCGACCAAGTGAACTTCCATTGGCGGAACGCTTATTTGACATCCATGGATGCATATGCACGCCAAAGGGGGCGGCGTGCGGAGCCAACTTTCCTAGTGAAAGTGATGCTCGGCCAGGAGCATGATCCGGAAGCGATGCCGCCAGGAGAAGGAGACAGTGATGAAGAGCCGGAGGGGGAGGAGGAAACCAAAGAGGACGAAGGAGAGGGAGAAGACGAAGAAGAGGAGCTCGAAGGTGAGGATTCGCAAGGGGCGACCTACCAAGGGAGTCTCCGAGAGAGCGGTGAGATTTCCAACTCTGATCTCGACATAACCGAGATTCTCGAGGTTTTTCTCTGTCTTCATTCATTTCCCTCATTCATCCATTCTACTTTCCAACTTCTAACTCACTTCCCCATCTTACTCAAAAGCAGCTGAGCGGTGGACGGGCGTCCCCACCAGAGGAAGGCGGAGAGGAACGAGTGGGACATGATGGGGATCCGACACCCATCATTGAATTAACTAGATCAGAGGGGTCTCCCCTTATGGAGGCTCCTACAGCGGCCGAAACACTGGGGACCGACACTCTGGATTCCTGTAAGTCTCACGCTTCACTACTGGTGCTTGGTGTCAAGAGATCCCGTCTGACCAGCGTATTCCCCGCGCAGTGATCTCAACACTAGAGGCACGTCAGGCTGCGGAGCCCGGGCCATCCGCGAGTGGACCAGCGGCGGACATACCACCTCGCTTGGAACATGCTCTCTGCACTGAGTCGGCCCCAACAATAGATGAACAGAGGGCGGCGGACATCAGCGTCGTTGTTCCCGGAACGCGGTTGAAAGCTGGTGGAGGCATCATTGCTGCTGGGGCGAGGGAAGGTCGCTCGGACGTCGAGGATTCTATTCCTCATGAAGACATCCCTGGGGTGGATCCTGCTGCCGATCTGCTGGCGGCCTTCCCCATATACCGACCTGCTGACCCTAAGGAGATTGATGACTCAGACTCAGAGGCGGCCGAGGAGAGCCGAATGACACGACACAAGGGGTGGAAGTGTATCCAGCGCTTTCTCAGGCAGCCCTAGTCCGATTGGTTGAGGCGGATGGGATCACTTCAGACCTAGTTGCGCTTCCTGTGCGCCGGAGGGGCTGATGCTCAGTGCCTTTATCTAACAGTCCGTGATTACATGGACGAGAAGATGCGCGAGAGAAGCCGGCACACCGACATTTCCCAATTCTAGGAAGGATCGACGAGTGCTCGAGAGCTGTTGAGGGAGGAGCAAGAAGTCCGGCACCTTGAAGGGCAGGCGGAAGATAAAGAGGTCTTCATCGCAACATGCTCTGAGCTCGTGGAGTAACTGACCGCCCAGCTGGCTGATGCACAGGGACAATTGGTGGAGGAGAGTCACCAGATGACCGTACTTCAAATCGAGCGGGCGCAGGCACAAGCTAGGGCTGACGAGCTGCGCTCTGTGGTGGCCGATGAGGAGAGAGTCTTCGAAGAGTGAAAAGCGGCCCTGGAGGCTACCAGCCAGAGGGTAGAAGCGCTGAAAAGATCACTTCAGCATGCTGATCCCTAAGGGATTTGTTTTTTCCATCTCATAAACTTTTTGCTTGTACTGCTCATCGTCTCAATCCAATATATGGCCAAATCCACTCTTTTGTACCCTTGGTTTAATGCGCTCAACCATAGCTTCGAAACGAATAACAAATCACCCCTAGGCTTCTGTGGGACATGCCCAACGCAAGAAGCAATATATGCTCGAACCATCATTCCGTTCAACTGTGGGGCATTGACCAAGCTTCAGGCATCCAAAATCGGGCCTGGACTTTTGAAGAGACCCCGGGCCGATTGATGTGTCGAATTCTCAATGTGCCTTAACACACGAGCGGGGCAATGCCGGGGGCATTGAAATCCATCTGAACACAGGGGGATGGAGAGAAAGGGTGCATCACGCTGCCCAAATTCGGAACCCAATGGGGCGCAACCATGGAGGATAACTGTCAACCGTGGCGGAAACAAAACATCCATATCACGTTGGCCCGGAATGAGAGGACAATAAATGAGGGCTGACTGCTGACCATGTTCGCAACACGGGGCCTAACTCAAATATCGTTGGTCAGTTTTCCGGAACGTTGGCCCAGGACAGTAGGCGGACCATAGGTCGAGCATCCATACTGTTAGGGGGTCCCGTCAAACATGAACAGTTCTCCGGAACGTTGGCCCAGGACAGTAGGCAGACCATAGGTCGAGCATCCATACTGTTAGGGGGTCCCGTCAAACGCGAAAGGAAATGAGGGTCCGAATAAGGTGGAACGCAAAGCGCCGGAGGTGGAGTGGTGGCTTGTTCGAACAGAGTCCAACACTCTCGACATTGCACCACCAGGGTGAAGGCGCGTTAGGCGGACGTACCAACCTGATCACGGGTCGTCCCAATTTCCAGGCAGGACCTCTTTGGCGAGAGAACTGCTGCTTCCCATCATTACCATGGGGCATCCCGAACATGCTCAGGGTAGATATCCTGATTACACTATTTCTCATGAAGTCGGGCCGAGGGGCCGATAATAAAGAAGGACGACGTTCAGCTATCCCTGGGGCTGGACCCAAGATGAAACGTCCGGGCGGTCCTACGTATCTCATAAGGATGAGAATCAAGCCACACGTAGTTCTGAAAATACAGTTTAACGTCATGCTGGACGAAATACAGTTTAACGTCATGCGGGATGGAATACAGTTTAACGTCATGCGGGACGGAATACAGTTTAATGTCATGCGGGATGAAATATGGATCTTAGTTTTAGGTCTTAGAGCTCGGACCATGAGGATCTTAGTTTTAGGTCTTAGAGCTCGGACCATGAGGAAAGGGGAGAAACGGACACATGGCCAGGCGGTTAAAAAAAACCCGATGTGAAGGAGGACCTAAGCCCTACTTAACATGTGCTATCCATGGAAACGCTCGAGTCGAAGGACCGAACACAGAGGTAGGCTGGACCCGCGGGGAAGTGCCCCAGACGTTCTTACGTATATCATAAAGATGAGAATCAAGCCATACGTAGTTCTGAAAGTGACATGGTAAGATACCAGTGCCAAGGGAAAAAGGGGAGTGCGGACGTGGCCCTTGCACTAAAAGAAGCGACATTTGATAAATCTTGTTTGTCCTTTAAGGTGGGTGGTCTTTTTTTTTGTGAAGCGACAGGCCTAGAGTAGTAGGCCATGGTGTCACCACAAGCATCAAGCTGTGATAGGCGTTGACAAATGGCATGGCATAAAACCAATACCCAACATGATGTCCTCTACAATGAGGTCACCACAATTTAATGTCGTTTTTCGTCGTGCGTCCAGGACGATAATGTCACAGTTTAGGGTCATAAGGTTTGGACCAACAACACAGTTTAAGGTCATATGGTTTGGACCAACAGCATAGTTTAAGGTCATATGGTTTAGACCAACAACATAGTTTAGGGTCATAAGGTTTGGACCAACAACACAGTTTAGGGTCATAAGGTTTGGACCAACATCACAGTTTAAGGTCGTATGGTTTGTACCAACAACACAGTTTAGGGTCATAAGGTTTGGACCAACAGCACAGTTTAAGGTCATATGGTTTGGACCAACAACACAGTTTAGGGTCATAAGGTTTGGACCAACAACACAGTTTAAGGTCATATGGTTTGGACCAACAACACAGTTTAAGGTCATATGGTTTGGACCAACAACACAGTTTAAGGTCGTAAGGTTTGGACCAACAGCACAGTTTAAGGTCATATGGTTTGGACCAACAACACAGTTTAAGGTCATATGGTTTGGACCAACAACACAGTTTAGGGTCATAAGGTTTGGACCAACCGCACAGTTTAAGGTCATATGGTTTGGACCAACAACACAGTTTAAGGTCGTATGGTTTGGACCAACAACACAGTTTAAGGTCATATGGTTTGGACCAACAACACAGTTTAAGGTCGTATGGTTTGGACCAATAACACAGTTTAAGGTCATATGCTTTGGACCAACAACACAGTTTAAGGTCATATGGTTTGGACCAACAACATTGTTTATGGTCATAAGGTTTGGACCAACAACACAGTTTAAGGTCGTATGGTTTGGACCAACAACATAGTTTAAGGTCGTATGGTTTGGACCAACAACACAGTTTAAGGTCATATGGTTTGGACCAACAACACAGTTTAAGGTCATATGGTTTGGACCAACCGAGAGAGGAGCCTCGGGCAAAAAAGCCTACGAGGGTTCAAAAATCAGGGAGGGGCAGCAGATGCTAGCTCTCAGCTATGCTGGGCCCGAAACGCAATGTCTGGGCGACTCCTCGCTCCCCTAAGGGGATGAAGGTCAAGCTGCACGCAACCCGTAAAGAAGAGACCCAAGCACATACTCTAGTGCTCAGATCGTGGGAGCCCCGAGAGACACCGTTACGCAGCTCGGTCTGTCTGATGTGCGGGGGTGTACTGAGGGTTTGTACAAGGAGTGTCGAGATTCCACCTTGACACGGCGGGGAGGAAAATGACATGAACCATGCCACCAACATTCAGGGCCTGGGGGACTGGCGTGATGACTGAGGATTACTGTTGACCATGTTCGCAACACAGCATCCTGTCGTATTAGCCATGGGGAAAAACAAATGAGCATCCACCGCTGACCATGTTCGCAACGCGGGATTTGTATCGATTTTTTGTCTGAAACCCTCGGGGGCGTTGGCCCATGACGGTAGGAGAGCCCTTGGGCGTTGTATCCAGGCCGTTCTTGGGGTTCCCTCTGGGTATGAAAGATGACGGGGGCCCGAATGAAGGGGAACACGAAGCTTGGCAAGTGGATGGAACTTGCCTAAGTCGAATCTGGAACTCCAAGTTCTCGACCAGAGTGCTTTGAGCACATCAGCAGACCACTGGAAAGGGTCATAGGGCTCAGTCCGAGAGCGGCCAAGAGATGGAGGATCCCTGGGCAAAAGAGGGGGCGTAATGCCAAACACCCGGGGCACCGGGAGATCGTGGGATCTCCTAAGAGATGGGGTTGGACCTGACATCTAGGTGTTCAGGCGGTCCTACGTATCCCATTAGGATGGGAATCAAGCCACACGTAGTTCTTGATATGCGTCTTTAGACGCCATTGGACAGAGGAGGGATAAACCCTAAGGACAGGGTGCACGGCGTGCATCTATCTCAAACCCAACGTGAATGGGGACATAATCTCACACCACGCCACGCGACCCTGTGGTCGAAGTCCCAAAGGCGAAACAGACGTGACAGCGGACCTCAAGATGGACCCCAAGATGAAAGGTCTGGGCGTTCCTACTTATCCCATTAGGATGGGAATCAAGCTAGACGTAGTTCTAAAAATACAGTTTAAAGTCATGCTGGATGAAATATGGATCTTAGTTTTAGGTCTTAGAGCTCGGACCGAGAGAATCTTAGTTTTAGGTCTTAAAGCTCGGACCAAGAGGATCTTAGTTTTAGGTCTTAGAGCTCGGACCATGAGGAACCCAGATGTAGGACATAGTGTAGTTTAAGGTCGTGCTGGACCATATAGTTTAAGTTCATGCTGGACCGTACAGTTTAAGGTCATGCAGGACCAAAAGGTTTAGGCAAAGTACTTCTTGAGGAACCTGGCATTGGTGGGAGGAGTGATACGCTCCTCATCCATAGTCACCAGGGAATATGTACCATTGGGATAGACCTTGTGGACAATAAAAGGGCCCTCCCACTTGGGCTCCAACTTGGGTGGTTTCCTACCGGGAATCATTGGCGCTCTGAGAGCCAACACCAGGTCACCTTGCAGGAAAGAGCGGAGGCGAACCTTCTTATCGAAATCTCAAGCCATCCTGCTTTGATGCCTTTCCAGGTTATATAAAGCGTGAAGCCTACTTTCGTCCAGCGCTTCCAACTCGGCTAGACGGATCTCGACAACTCTGTCTGGCGCTTGCTGGTCGTAGACCTCCGTGCGCAATGAGGGAAGTTGGACCTCGATGGGAAGGACGACCTCAGCTCCATACACCAGGGAATACGGGGTCACCTGGGTGGAATTGCGAGTCGTCGTCCTGTAAGCCCAGAGGGCGTTGGGGAGCTTGTCCGGCCAACTTTTCCTATTCTGACCAACCATTTTTTGCAGAATGTTAGAGAGGTTTTTGTTAAACGCCTAAATCTATCCATTCGCCTATGCATGATAGCAGGAGGTGTGGTTCGAGCGAATGTTGTACTTGGCGTACAATCTCTTCAGCTCGGCCGCTTGGAAGTTGGTTCCGTTATCCATGAGGATAGCGTGAGGTATTCCAAACCGGTGAATGATATTGGAACTCACGAAGTCGGCGATAGAACCAGCCTTGACTTCCCTAAGCGGGGCTACCTCTGCCCACTTTGAGAAGAAATCCGTGGCGGTTAAGATGAACCGGCACTGGCGGGCCGTCGCCGGCGGGTAGGGCCCTACGACATCCAACCCCCAGACTGCAAAGAGCCAAGAATACTTAGTAGTATGGAGAGGCTCCGGTGGCTGATGCACAAAGTTAGAATGAACTTGGAATGCATGGAACCTCTTGGTGTACTCGATGCAGTCGTGGATCATGGAGGGCCAGAAGTATCCCAGTCTCCGAATCTGGTGGGACAACTTCGACCCGGCCTGGTGGGCGCCACAGGAGCCAGCGTGCACTTCCTGCATGACCTGTTGGATCTCAACTCCTTGAAGATAACGGAGGAGAACACCATCAAACCCGCACCTGTAGAGGAGCTGCTCACGGCTGGGACCGCTTTGAAGGGTGAACTGCGGCGCACGGTGCCAGATTCGTTCCCGCTCCGCTCGGTCCATCGGAAGATTGCCGTGCCGGAGATATTCAACCAGAGGTGTCCTCCAGTCCGTAAATGTCTCGATCACCATGCCTGGAACCCCGGGGGGTCCCGATGCGGGGGCACCAGCGGTGAGATGGTTCACTCACGGTCCACGACCGCCCTCCGGGATAACAGGAGCAATGACTCTTCGGTGCACCACGTGGATGATTAGGTCATCCTGTTCGGGCTCCGCGAGTGATGCGGCCAGGCTGGACAAAGCATCTGCTCGACTGTTCTGCGACCGGGGAACATGAACGACATCTGGTCGGGAGGGGAACTTAGCCATTAGATGGAGGGTGCACTCCAACAACGGCATGAGTTCTGGCTTCCTGACAGTGTAGTCACCGTTAACCTGCTTGATGACTAGCTCAGAGTCCCCTTTTACATACAGGTGGGGTACGTTAACCTCCAGAGCCAACTCGAGGCCAGTGATGAGGGCATGATATTCTGCCTCATTTTTGGTGCAGCCCTCTGACAATAAGAAAGAATATGGCAGCACGGCTTGCTCCGGGGTGATGAAGATGATACCCAGGCCCACTCTGTTAATCCTAGGATCGTTGAGCCTTCTACCGGTAGGGCTTCGGGAGGCGCCATCAAAGTGCATCGGCCAGCATGGGGTGGCGTGATCGACTGAGAGGATTGCCTCATCAGGAAAGCCCACATCCAGCGGCTGGTCCGCAGAGGTTGGATGAGCAGCTAAGAAGTCTGCCAACGCCTGTCCTTTGATGGCCTTCTGAGGTACGAACCTAATGTCGAACTGCTGGAGGATCACCGCCCAGCGTGCCAATCGGCCGGTCAACATAGGACGACTCAGGATGTATTTCAACGGGTCTACCCAAGAGACCAACTGTACCTCATGGTGCTGCAAGTAGTGCCGCAATTTCTGTACGGAAAATACGAGCGCCAAGCAGCTCTTCTCGATGGGAGAATATCTAATCTCCGCATCGAGGAGCATGCAACTGAGGTAGTAGAGGCTATTCTCTGTTCCCTCATTGTTTTTCTGGGCGAGAAGGGCGCCGAGGGATCACTCCAGGGTGGTCACGTAAAGGACCAGCGGCCTTCCGGGGACGGGTGGCATCAGGACCGGAGGTTGAAGCAGATACTGCTTGATTTCCTCAAAAGCGGTCTAACACTCTTCGTCCCACCCATAGGCGGCGCCTTTCTTCATGAGCCGAGAGAAGGGCTTACACTTTCTGGCCAGATTCACAATGAATCGGCGTATATAGGCTAAGTGGCCTTGGAGGCCTCGAAGCTCCCGAATATTACTCGGGGGAGGCATCTGACTGATGGCCATGATCTTCTCGGGGTCGATCTCGATACCTCGATACCTGACGATGAAGCCAAGAAACTTTCCGGAGGTGACCGCGAAGGCACACTTCAACGGGTTCATCTTCAAGTGACGAGAAAGGAGCAAACCGAACACTTTCTCAAGGTCTTTAAGATGTTCCTAGCGCTGACGAGATTTAACCACCAGGTCATCTACATAGCACTCCACCAGCTTCTCGAGGATCGGCTTGAATATGTGGTGCATAACCCATTGATAGGTGGCACCGACATTCTTCAGGCCGAAGGGCATAACCCGATAGCAGAAAGTGCTCTGGGGGGCCCTGAAGGCAGTGTACTCTTCATCCTTGGGGGCCATCCGGATTTGGTTATACCCGGAGTACCCATCCATGAAAGAGAGGGATTGGAATCCGGCTGTTGCGTCGATCAACAACTCTGTCATGGGAAGGGGAAAGTCATCCTTCGGACAGTGGCGATTAAGATCGCGGAAGTCGATGCAGACCCTGATCTGCCCATTCTTCTTCCTGACGGGCACAATGTTGGATAGCCACCTGAGGTACTGGAATTCCCTAACGAAGTTGGCCTTAATGAGCTTATCAACTTTGGCCTCAACCATGGCACCGTGAAAGGGGTGCATTTTTCTGGGAGGCTGCTTGAACCCACGATGGTTTGCTGGGAGGCCAAGACGGTGGAAGAATACCTGGGGATCTAGTCCCGGAATCTTGTCATAACTCTAGGCAAACACATCACGGTGCTGTCTGAGGAAGTCTATGTACCGTTGCTGTTCCTCGGGAGGCATAGCGGTGCTGACCAATGTGGGTCTCGGGTCCGCCTCACTACCGAGGTTCACTTGTACGAGCTCGTCGACCGTGGCGGAGACGCCCTCCTCAAAGGCAGGAGGAGCATATTCTATGTCTTCTTCTCTGCTTGGGGAAAGATCGTCCATGGGGGGATCCATTTCGGGGCTTCTCGACCCTGATGGGGAGCTAGCACCGTCTTGGGCGGCAGAGGTCGTCAAGACGGGAGGCTCATGCACCGCGGAGACCGTAACGACAAAGGCGGTTGATCCAATCCTATCCGGCCTATGGCCCAAGGGGCCACGCTTTACGACATTGAAGCAGTGGTGTCGCGTTGGCCTGATCCGGTCGATCCCGGCTCGGCGAAACATGCACGTATGATGCACCACCATTGCCATAAGCCCAACGTCCTGATATCGTACGAGGGTAGGAGGCTCGGGGATCACCCGGGCCTGGTTGGTGTAAGAGTACGAGGTGATTTCCCACCGTCGCTTAGACCCGAAAATATGCATTCCTCTGGTACCCAAGACAAAAAATCACTCTCCCATATCAGGAGTTGTGGCCTCCAACCGATGGATTGGGAAGACATATGCATCATCCAAACCTGCCCAGGGATCACTCGCGACAGCGGAAGGCTCAACCTCACCTGTCAGGATCTGCTTATCCTTGCTCTTGTAATAGTCTGTGTCCAGGTAACGAGCTTCACAAGAGGGAAACGGGGACGCATCTCCTTGGATCACACCCACTTGACCCTTAAGGGAGTATTTGAGGCATCGATGGTATGATGAGGGAACCGCTGCGTGAAGATGGAGCCACGGCCTGCCCATCAACGCGTTATAGGCAGTGTCCTGAGAGACAACCATGAATTCAGTATTGGAAATTAAGCCGCCGAACTGGGTCTTCAGACGAATCTTGCCGAGTGGAGTTTTCTCGGTCCTGTCATACCCCTGGATTCTGAGGCCGGAGGGAGTTAAATCATCCTCGGACAACCCCAGTTTTCGCAGTGTCCGAGTTGGGATCAAGTTAATCCCAGAACCCGTGTCGACAAGACAGCGATGGACCTCCACGCCATTGAAATGGCCGGTGATGTACAACGGGCGGATGTGCCCCTGTATGGGAGGGTCTTCATCTTCACCAGAGAATGAGATAACCTCCTGACATTTGGCGTCCTCAATCACCTCGGTGTGGAAGGCTTCTGCGGCCACTACCTCCGTTTCAAACTGGAGGGGGCTCCTCAAAGCCTCGGAGAGCGCCTCACGCATTTCAGATGACAGGAGGAGGGCCTCAAGGATGTAAATCCTCGCCAGAATGCCGACCAGATGCTTCAGGACATCATACTTTCACGCCAAACGCGAGATTCTGCTTATAGGAGGTCGCTCTGCGATTGGGGGCATGACGAGCCCTGCTGGCGGGACCGGTGACTGACTGGTAATAGGCATGTCCCGCTGTTCACTAGATGAAGCCCGGGAGGTGGCTACCATGCTAGGACCGGAAGGCCGTAGTCGGCCAGCGGCAGGGCTGGGCTGGTTGCGACGCGGGAAAGGAGATTCCGCCCGATCCAGCAACACAAACGGTGGTGGAAGCGAACCTGTTGTCATCGGATGAGGGAGTCGCGAGTGCTGCTCTCTACACCGGGCCTGCTGCCTGGTCTCGGTGGCGTGCACGGCCTGACTGGAGGTGACGACCGCTGTGCCCCGGCGATTCACGTAGCCACGGCTCCGTCGATGTTGACGACGGCTAGGGACATTGGGGAGGTTCACCCGGCGCTCCTCGTCGTCGGGAGCCACAAAGGGATTTACCAACTCCACGGTGTTAACCGAAGCGTACCCCGGGTTCTCAGGGAGGTTCACCCAGCGCTCCTCGTCGTTGGGAGCCACAAAGGGATTTACCAACTCCATGGTGTTAACCGAAGCGTACCCCGGGTTCTCAGGGAGGTTCACCCGGCGCTCCTCATCGTCAGGAGCCACAAAGGGATTTACCAACTCCACGGTGTTAACCGAAGCGTACCCCGGGTTCTCGGGGAGGTTCACCCGGCGGTCCTCATCGTCGGGATCCAAAAAGGGATTTACCAACTCCACGGTGTTAACCGAAGCGTACCCCGGGTTCTCGGGGAGGTTCACCCGGTGCTCCTCGTCGTCGGGAGCCACAAAGGGATTTACCAACTCCACGGTACTAACCGAAGCGTACCCCGGGTTCTCGGGGAGGTTCACCCGGCGCTCCTCGTCGTCGGGAGCCACAAAGGGATTTACCAACTCCACGGTGTTAACCGAAGCGTACCCCAGGTTCTCGGTCGAGGAGTCATCCATTACCGGACGGGGTCTCGGAGGGATCCCCATTCCCGGGGGCATGAAATCGCCAAGCGTGCGAGAAGATGACGATAATGACAGGGCACATTATTTCTTCTTGCGTCGCCGCCTGCTCTTCTGGGAAGAAGTAGGCTGGGACGACGAGTCCGAAGCGGCGCTCACGGATTCTGAGGGCTTTGGCTGGTCCAGGCGGGCACGGATGATGCCATGGGCACAGGCGACCGTCCTGCAGGAAATCCAGTCGTTATACTTCCAGGACCCACGGTCGGAAACCTGTTCCCACCCATCCTCGTCATCACTACTGCCATCTGATCCCACGAAGACACCTGCCACCTGTGCCGGGGTTGGGCCCAACCTGACTATGTTGTTGTCAATCTAGTCTTGGATCCAGTCCTTGAACACATATCATTGTTGGATGGTGTGTCCCAGGAACCGGTGATAAGGGCAGTAGTTAGGGCGATCCGTGAGACATGCCTCTTCTGGCTTCCGGCACTCAGGCAGCTGCACGATCCTCTGCTCCAAGGCGCTACGGAAATAACCGGGGACCTGGGCCTCACCAAACGAGTAAGCCTAATTCCTTCTGCCTAGAAAGGGGACCCTTGGGGGCTGACCATGGCCAGGGACCGGAGGAGCAGGCCGAGGAGGCGGAGCCGGATTACCTCGCCTAGGTGGTGGCGGTGCGTTACGCGGAGGCGCCTGCCGATTTTAAGGCGGTCGCTGCTGGGCCGGAGGCTGTGGGGGTGGACCCCTATGCGCCTGCTGAGCTGGCCTCACCGGCAGCAACTCTAGCTGTCTGGGGGCCTCTATCTGCGCCACAGCAGCGAGCTCGGCTCTAGCGGCTCTCCTTGCGGAGATCACGAGAGGCATCGGGCGTGCCTGACTGGCCTGTTACAGGGCTTCTTCGAGGTGCTGAGCCTTGTCCGAGAAGTCCCAGAACCCTCCAGGGTAATTCTACGTGATTAGAGAAGGAACCAAATCTGCCTTGACGTTCCCCACACACATCGTCAGTAATTTCTCCTGAGTCAGTGGCATGTCCAGGGAGTACGTGAGCCCCTTCCACCGGGCGACGAAGTCCGCGACTCGCTCTTCGGGCCTTTGCTTGCACCTGAAGAGGTCTTCAATGTTCGTCTTCCGGGTTATGGAACTGAACTGGTAGATGAATTATCGACGAAGGTCCTCCCAGATAGTCACTGATCCAACAGGGAGCTGGCTGTACCAAACGAACGCTGGTCCCTCCAGCGTCTGAACAAAGCACCGGAGCTTGGCAGCCTCCTGCTGCACCGGAGTCCCTAACATAGGCCCGCACCTCGAGTTGAAGTGGGTCAAGTGTTGTGGCGGGTCTCCGGTCCCATTAAAGGGGGGAAAAGTGGGATTCCCAAATCCTGGCGGGGCCGACATGTCATCCACCCATGCGGGGTACGGATTGCCATCCGGTGGGATCGCCACCTACCGAGTTTCCAGGGCCTCCAAGCGAGCGATGAGTACCTCCATCAGATCATCCGGATGCAGATTCATGTCCTGACGGGGATCTCTAACCACAAGCGCATTGCCAGGCTCTTCGATACAATAGTCGCGCTCAGCGGCTCGGGGGGCAGCTGGCGGAGCGACTGTCGGAGCGGCGGGAGGAAACCGAGCAGGGTCTCCCAGGTTACCTCGCTGCTCGGGAGGGTTCGGCGAAACATATCGCGCCCTCTTGCCATGGGATCCAGTGTCTCCCCTGTCGGCGAACACAACACGGTCACGGTTGCCCGGGGGGATCTCAGCAAGGGGTAGATGCTCCTTCCCCTGCTGTCCTGGTCTAGGGTTGCCGTAGATAGGCTGCCGCTCTGCAATGCGTTCGCCCAGGAGCTCATCAACCAGCCTCTTTTTCTTGGCTAGCTGTTGGTGCAGCATGGCCTTCTCGGGATCTTCCTCTGCCTTCTACACTGAGGCAGATGGGTCGGCGAGTTTGACAGACCCGACGGGCTCTTTACCATTGCCGATGTTTTGGCCCAGCGCTAGTGCCTCCGTGGGTACATGAAGGACTAGGAGGCTCCTCTGTTGGTGAGTAATCCTCCCAGATGGGTCCAGCAGTGGACTTTCCTCGGGGGGTGAGTCCCCGTTGAGGGGCTCCGCAATGTTTCCCTCATCTGAAAGGTCAGCCATGTTGACCGTGAATGCCCTTGGCGACGTTCCATCAGGGCCACCCAGTGGATCGGGCTGCCGGCGGATCGCACAGAAGAGGAGAGCAGCGTACGTCCCCCACCCGCGGATGTGCACGTGGGGGGTGGCCTCCTCAATAACTTTGTGGAGTACTTGAAAACTTTGGATGCATTGTTGCTGAAGGGCCTCGTGGAGGCCCAGCGACTCGGGGTGCCGAACCGCGGGGAGTGCTGCTAGGTCAACCCGGCGACACTGCTCACCAATCTCCTCGAGATGCGCTTGGATCCTGGGATAAGGTGCTAGCTGATGATGGAGGCGGGAGTGAGTCACCCAAAGGATCTGGCGAAGCATTCAAACTCTCCCAGGGTGAGTGACTCTGGAACATCAAAACCCTATTCTGCGACCGGCCAAAACTTCTCAGGGAAGTGGCCCGCTGCAAGAACGATCCAGAAGCTCCACGGCTCTGGCTCGGGGTCCGGAACTTGCCGCCCTTGCTCGTCCACCGAGGAAAGTCGGGGAATTAGAAATAGCGTCGAGGCAAGCTGTCGGGGCGGTGGGCTGGCCGGCAGGGAATACGACGAACAGGCCAATTGGCCGCCGATCCCTGGGTCATCCTCCCAAGGTTGCAGTGCCCTGGCCGCCACGTCGCGATAGGATGAGCCGGTGGATGGGCCTCCTGCCACAATGTCGGTGCTCGCCGAGGGTGCGTCGCCTCGTGATCCTTCCATCGGTCCCCAGAAAGGTTCCTCATCCTCCCTAACATGGGCGGGAGGTGCTTCCGAGGAGATCAGCGGCAACTGCGGGCTTGATCCCTGGTGGTACACCAAGTCTTCGTCCTCCTGGATATACCTTCTAAGGGAGGAGGGAATCATATGGATATCGCATCCGGGGAGTACGAGATTGACGCTCCGCGTCCCCATCCCTGCCCTCAACTCGAAAGGTTGGGGGGGAGGTTCTATCGTCGAATCGTACTCTACCTCAGAATCCGAGAAACGGACTAGTCTGATTCCCATCCGGACTCCCCTGACATTCCTCCTACAGCGACGATGCCCGACCTTCCTGCCCCTGGGTAGCTCCTCAGGGTAAGGACGACTTCCGTCATAGGGTCCCCCGGCCACAATGGAGCTGGGGAAGAGGGGACCGAAGTCCGGGGTGCGAGAAGCATCGGGACAGATGTCTAAAGGGACATGGGGAGGACCTCCATGTGAGTGAGTGACTGGATACACAACGGATCCATGCTCACGACCGGCGGTAGGGGGAGTGACCTCATACCCCATGCAGTGGGTGCTGGAAGGAGTCATACCTGAAGCATAGCCATCGCGAAGAAGCTTTCGGCTTCCCAGATTGGTGGCACAAGATGAGCCTTCATGGTGAGCGGCACTACTGCGGATTGGTCCGCAGTGGCCGTTGCCAGTGTCTGCGACCGGGAGATTCGACCCAACCTGCCTGCAGGGCGGTCGGGGTTTCGATCCCAGTCGAGCACGCGGCTGCCCCTGCTCAACATGCGCAGGGATCTGGGAACAGGAGTCAACGGTGGCTGGGGACACAATGGTTGCTGATGCTGGTGCCCCAGGATGGGCATTCTCCCCCACTCGCGCCCGACGCTGGCGTCGAGTCAGATGGGCCGGAGCCGGCGGTGCGGGCATGAAGACTGCCTGCTCCTCGGCTCGGGGAGTCGGGCGGCGGCGTCGACGCAGCCTGGCGGGGGTTCTTGCCGGTAACCCCTATGATGGATCACCAATCAGGTGGACTCGGACATCCCCCACCTCATTGGCGTAGGGGAGGGATGTGTCACAGCGCTCCGGGGATAGGCTCCCGAAGCGGTTGAACGTCGGCGTGGGGAGCGGCCCTCGAGGGTGGCGATGGTGGTGAGGCATGGCCGCCTCTAGATCCAAGCGGGCCATGCCCCTGGTGGGGATGACCCTTTCCTCGTCATACCTACGAAACAGGTTATTGATCACCCTCCGTTGGATGATTTCTGACGGGGAGAGGGGGCGCAAGCGCCTGGCTGCTACAGCGGTCGAAGTCGGAGCGACCGTGGGATAGGTGGGACCATGCGGGGTAGCCGCGTCGGCACTGCCCCTGCCCCTACGCCGGTGGGCAGGTGGTGATCGAGCTCAGAATGCAGTGATCAGATTCCTGGAAATAGGGAGATGAACCCATTAGTATCAACATGAAAGGAGATCAACAACCAAGGCCCAGCATCATTCCGTCTTCCATGGTCGGCGAGAGGGATCCACGCTGACAATGTCACAGAACGGAGTAGTCAACGTCCTGATGGCCTCGACCCCTGGCGGGTTCACATCACGATGGGGGTTACCCGGACCTGGTGACATGCTATTATTCCGATGCTCCAACGGCTACCATTCCCCGTGTTGAGGAGAAGAGCTTCACATCGGGTTCACCATTTTTTGTTACTGACGCTTTCGCCGGGGCGCGCGCGTCCGTCCGCCGGGGAGGGTGCGCTGCTTGTGGCCCCGCATTCCCGCTTTCCAAAGGCGGGCGGCATCCATTCCTTGCTTAGGGACGTCTGCTCCTTGATCGAAACTGGGATGATGGGATGTCGGTTCTTCCTTCCGTGGATTCCTCCTCGGAGCTCGTCACCTAGTCCGGGTCTCCCCCATAGATTTAAGATGGATTCGTGAAGCTCATTCCCGGTGCCATATCTACATGGATGCCGGTTAATTACGCTGCTTCCGTCAAGACGCTCCAAGGGGTCTTGCCGGGACAGCAACCTGCGGTGAGGAGAATGGTCACGTTGGGGCATCATCGACATGTCTGTCTTTGGTCCCTCATCGCAGGGCTTCTCAAGGGCGCGGAAGCCCGAGGCATCCCACATCAAACATGGGGAATGTGTACCATCTGAGGTTTTCCTCAGCTTCCCATGTTTAACACGGGGTATGTCGCGAGTTTAACGTCTTGCGGAGACGGATCGGGTTAAAGAATCCCTAGGGGGAACACCGATGTTGGGGCCAGCATGTGGGAGGCCTCCCGTACAACATGGAGTGGGAAAGGGTGGCATGATCTCACCGTGATGTGGCAGCCTGGGTAAGGATCAGGATGGATGGTGGAGTGAAGCATGGGGCTTACGCTCTGGGACGGCCCAAGAGGGGGGATACAGTTTAACGTCATGCGGGACGGAATACAGTTTAACGTCATGCGGGACGCGATACAGTTTAACGTCATGCGAGACGCGATATAGTTTAACGTCATGCGGGATGGGATATAGTTTAACGTCATGCGGGACACGTTACAGTTTAACATCATGCGGGACGAGATACAGTTTAACGTCATGCGGGACGGAATACAGTTTAACGTCATGCGGGATAGAATACAGTTTAACATCATGCGGGACAGGAGATTTGGGGATTACTCTCTGAGGCAGCCCAAGGTGGTTAGGGAACCGACATGGAGAGGTCGGGATGACCGGGTGGTGGGCTTGAACCTCGTGGAGGCTTCCTACGTACCATGCGTTGGCACGGATCAAAGTCCACGTAGTTTGCTGGGATGGGGCTTACGCTCTGAGGCGGCCCATAAAAGGATGTCATGGTTGATGCACACTCTAAGCCCATGTGAGTCATGCTCGGTGGGGGAAACAAGAGGCACCAGGGACCAGACGATCACGTCGCGAAGGGTGCGTCCGTGAGAAGTGGAATGGGGCTTACGCGTTGAGCGGCCCAAAGAGGAAATAGGGGATTACGCGTGGTTAGCGGCCCTGGAGGTGCCGGGGATTACTCCAGGGTGGAGGCCCGTGGTGAGACAAAGCGCAGTGGGAAAAGGACTCCACTGGCCTTGGCAGGGGGGAAGTACGGAGATGAATGGGTGCAATCATCCGTACGAAAGGCTAGGGGCTTACACTCTGAGGCAGCCCTTCCCCCGCGGACAAACGCCGCTCCAACAAGGAGGATCTCATTCCATGTGAGGAAGAGTCCACTCCCGTGGAGACAAGTGGGCGTAATGAATGTCCGAGCTGGGCGGGACCCTGCGTGCGAAGCACGGGGTCAGACCACAGTTTAACGTCTTGTGTTAAGGACGAGGTGCTTAGCAGTTTAACGTCCTGCATCTTGGACGAGGTGGGTTCGCTCCACACCCCTAGGGCTTACATGCCCAACTCCCTCTACCCCTTGTGGAAGGGAAGGCATCGACAAGGCCGTAGTGAAGGGGGGCCGCAGGGCAAACCACCGGGGGGTCCACATTAGCGTGGCTATGCGAAGAAGCAATATCCGTTAGCGTGCCTATGTGGAGTAGCATAAGGAAAATCAACGCAACGGGAAACACGGCCCAAGGGACCTTGAGGTTACTTCGCACGAGCCTGGAAGGCCGTGCGGGAAAACAACGCATGGAACGCATGCCCGACAGGGGAGACATCAAGTGCTGGTGCAGGGGGCAGCCAAGGGGCGTCAAGGTGAGGGGTCCTCGGCCTTGCACGTGCAAAAGGGACGATTTGCGCGCAAAACACCGGGACGACGCGCAACAGGAGCAATGGAATTGCGCGCGAAGAGGGAATTACGTGCAAGTTTTTGCGCGCACGGAAGGGTATCGCGCGCACGAAACACGGATTGCACACAAGTGGGGAAACCGGGGGAAGGGGAAAATTCACTGAAGCTGGTGGAGTTGTGCACAAAGGTGAACTCCGGGGCAAGGTTGCGCGGAATTCGGGATTACCTGGATGTAATCTTTTGCATGGGGGGAGCCGAATTGCGCGCACGAGAGTCGCTTCGGATTCCTCAACCCCCAAACCGTTCGGGGTCACCTTATATTTATAGGCGACCTCCGGCGCGGAATCCAGGTGGCGCACGAATTTTTCCGCGCCGGGAACCGCTTGCGCGCAAAATCTCGCCGCAGAGAAACGGGGCGTGCAATTATTTCACGCCTCACCGGTCCAATTCCGCGAATCCTGGGAGCACTTCGCGCGCAGACCATTTTTCTCGCGGATCCTTCTTTATTTCGCGCACCACTTCCCGGGCCTCCGGATTGGGCCTCTGATTCCGAATATGACTTCACTTCGTCATTCCGAAACTTCCTCCAGGAGTTGCGGGATTTTTTTCGGCATCAACAAAGACAAAATCACAAATTTTCTAAACAGGTGTATTAACAGAATAGAAGATCACAGTTCAAAGGATATTGCTAGTATTGTGGAAAATATGGGAATAAAAACTACTCTTGTTGGTATAAAATGTCCTTTCTAGGAATCAAGAAATAACTAAGTGGGAGCTATAATGAACATATGAAAACAAACTATCAAACAATTCCATCAAATGTGCCAATAAAAATAGGTATTAATTATTAAAAGAAGTGTGTGGAGGATGTGTATTATAAGGTCATATTTTTGAGGTATGCATGAAGAAATTACCTAGAGAGGTTCCCTATAATTTTAATAGGAATAAAAAGAAGAAGGAAAATGAGAGGAAGTCATGTACATTAGAGAATAAATATGACACCCAAAAAGGCTGAACATACAAATAATTACTATTTGACTATTTGGATAGATCAACTGAAATTGGATAAAAATGGAGAAAAATTAAATTAATGCTACAGTTGAAGGGTAAGTAGGTTATTTCAGAAGAAGATATTAAATATAAAAATAAGTCATCCACTTTTGATGATCTGTAGAATCAAAAGAATCAGTGTGACCAAGTTGGATATGACATGAAGAACTCTATGAAATCAGATGAAAATAAAGTTTCTTTACTTATAAAGGTGGATAAAATATATCCTTGTTAAGAAATAGTTTATGAGAATATAAACACTTCCAAATATGATATCAAAAGAAATAATGACAAGACAATATTGAGAGGAAACTCTCAACCTAAGTGCTATTTCTGAAAATAAAATAGGTTCCTCCTTATTCCCTTATATAAATGCTTCTGTTCTAATATGCAGGGAATTAAAAGAGATGGATACAACCCATGAGAGGGGAAAGATGATTTGAATATTTTAAGTATTCAAATGTCTTGTGAATATTATAATCACTTACAAATTCATAATCTGAATATTCTTGAAAAATAATTATCAAAAGAGAGTTGATATTGAGGGGGTTATATGTTTTTTCACATAACATTTTTGATGTGTTTGTTCATATGAGTACAGGATAAATATTCTTTCATGAATTTATTGTCTAAGAAGCTCCAATTTATGAAGTTAGAGTTGTTTGATAATGGTATCACATGTATGATTATTCATGGACAACATTTATCACCTTGCTTATACACTCTTTTTTTTTCTACACTAGGTTTTCCCATGTAGAATTAGAGTTGTTTTCCTAAAGTATCTTTGCAAAAGAAAATATGTGGTATTATATTTTAAGGGAGACGAACATGTTTGGTGATAAATGATTCCCTATACATGATATTTGTATTCAATTTCCACAAGGGGGAGAAAGTGTAAAATACATATTGATCTGGATGTTTTTTTAGGGAATTGATAACAAATTCAAAGGTGGAGATTGAAGTTCCCTTGAGTTGAGTTGCATTTTTTGTCCATAAGGATGATTGATTTGATATGGATTTGATTTCAATATTTTAGCAGTAATGAAGTGATGATGAGAATGGTTATGAAAATATCCTCAACCTTAATTGTGATGACTGTAGAGCAGGTCTTAAGTTTGAAGATTTGTGTTATTAATGATGAAATAGTGATCACAATAAGAAATAAATGAAGAATGTGTGAGAAGAAAGTGGAGATTGAATTTGGATTTGGACTTCCATATGGCTATAACTAAGTGTGTTTTTAATGCTATGGATATTAAAAAGTTATACTTACAACTAGAAAGTCAAGAGATCTAGGTACACCACTACTGAGGTGGGAACTATGATCAACCTAGGAATAGCTAGTTAGCATAGTGGATGAGGGCATTCATGGAATTCCTATATGGAGGCTCATGGGAGTAGAGGCAAGCCACCATGATGAGAGGCACGCTGGAAAAGTAGGGTATCAGCATGGGACAATTCCAATGAGTAGTGGGAAAGAACCAGTAACCAATTCTGGCCAACTAAAGATGCACATTTTTAGAAAAGGAATCGGGTGATAAAGATTGAAACTAATGTGGGATAGGATTTTTCATGTCACTTTTCATCTTCCTTTAATTATAGGGAAATAACCATGGCCATCAGATCTCTTTTATCCAAGACATCTGATCAACTCCAACATGTCGTATTCAACATATACCACCCAAGGAGTTCAGTTCATTGATATTTCTTTTAATTAAGATCCAGTTGAAGCCTCTGATCTCCATTTGATCATCCTGATGATTTTAGTATGATCAAAACTATATGCAACATTGTTTTTGTGTTTAAAATAATATTAAATTGAAGGTAAAATTAAGTGGAGCTGACTAATGTTTTTGGTGATAGTGATATATTGTGATTCATAACATAATATAGTGAGTGCATGAGATGATTAAAGAGATGAATCTCCATGTTTTTCGAAGCACTGATTCAGTGATAGTTATTTATAAATACGTAAGTAAGAGATCATTTTTTGGTATATTTTCTCAAAAATTTGAGAGTATTTCTTGAGAGAGTGAAAATGAAGTGCTCTGTATTTTTACAAGAATTCTATGCACTCATGATATTATTTTTACATCCTAAATGATCACATGAAGTTTTGATGTCACATTCTGTGTTGAATATTCTGAAGAAAAGTGAACCGTGTGAGTGAAGAATAGTTATGTGAATGGACTTTCACATGAAACTATCCTTGAGTTATTAAGAAGAATATAGTAGTTTGCATGATTCATCCCATGTATACTATTATGAGAAGAGTATAAGAATTTCGTATGAAATTATGTCCATGCATATCAGGATTTTCATGTGAATGAGGTTGAGTGAAACCATACATTATCTTGAGTTCATGCGAAGGAATATATTGTGCAAGACATAGTGATATCACGTGATAAATTTTTAGAAATAGAAATTAAACAATGTTGTTCATGAGTTTCAAGTGGTCCTAGGATACACAAAGGAATACTAAAGAGGTAGTGTGTGATATGAATTCATAAAGACAGTGCAGTGTATATTTTCATAGGAAATATACAATTAATGCAGAACTGAAGAAGAAAATTTAAGGCAGTTTTTGTGTTCATACATTATACAACATTTACATGCACGTGTAATAACACTTTAAAGAGTAAAATATTGAGAATACCATGTATTGTTTTATACATTAATGATGATTGATAATTCACATGAAATATACATTGCATGTATATAGTACGAAGTTATTTTTGAGACTGAAGTCAAGCACTATTTCTGAAGGAATATACCCAAGTTTTCAGTGTACTGAGATCAGTCCAGAACATTTGAATTTCAATTGATAGTGAGCAGGATCAGGAATTTTTTTATCAGTTTCCAAAGTTTTGGAATATTGTACATGAGCAAATCATGTGATCTAGTTTGTTTGTAGAAAAATATATCATCTTGAGGTAATATATAAGTAGTTTGAATCCAAAAGAGATCATTCTATCTAGGATAATATCTTGTGTGACTAAAGATTCATGGAAGTCATCATTGGGACTCTAAATTATAGGAAGCCTCTGGTGAGACTTTGGAGCAGGCCGGTGGGATCTTGGTAACATTATGGGATGAATTATAATGATCTTCCTATGGGACTCAGGAGATCCTAGTGTAGGTGGGAACTTGTAATCTCTAGTGGGATTCTACAGTGGAACACTATGGGACTTAGTGTTAATGGTAATGGGACTTTCCATTATTGTAACCACCTATATATAGTGAAATTTTTTTAACTAGGGAGTATAACTAGTTTCAGCAAGGAGTAGGTCTTAGTACTGAACCTTGTAAAAATCTATGTGTGTTGTGATTAGTTTTTATTGTTTCTTAGAGGGATAGGCATAGAATTAAATAAAAGATATAAATACTTTAATCAGTAATAGTGGTTGGATTAAAAGGAAATAATTTGTAAAAATAGTGTACCACTAATTCATCCCCCTCTCAGTAGTACCTAACTGATCCTTGTACACTTCACCTAGCCCTAGAAGTAATAAAAATAACATGCATGTTTCATTAACCTAGGTCCCTTGTTCCAATAAACACACCCTAGTCACCCTTATAAAATAAATAAACCCCTCATGCCACCATTTTTTGGAACTTTTTGAACTTTTGGAAGAGTAGAAGTTGTGTCAAATTTACATGTGCCCAAGTCTCCCCTCCTTCGGGTGACTCCAAAGTCTGAACCTAAGGAAGAAAATGATTAGGGATCCACCTGACCTAAATATCCCAGAGTCAATACACTATGGTTTCATGCTCCCTAGATCCCTAGGATTTTATACTATAGTTCCACACACCCTATAAATTCTATAATTAAAACGTAAGGGTCTCGTCTATCCTATCTATCCTAAAGGTACACTACTAGGTAAAGCCTTTACCTAGACCTATATACTAGAGATATCCTCTGACCAAACCTCTATGCTAGGGTAATTTTTTTCCCATTCTCATATTCTTGGGATAGCCTTTACCTAGCCTCCATACTAGAGTGATCATTATCCCAATACCCTATAATAGGTTAAACCTTCAACCAGTCCTTTACACTAGGGAGAGCCTTTGCCTAGGTTTCCTTATTAGGGTGAGACTTCAACCAGGACTAGCTACTAGTTAAATCCTTTTCTTGAGCCTCCACAATAGGGATAAATTTCACCCAGGCCTCTATACTTGAGAAACACTTCACGATAGCCTCTATATTTGAGCATCTATTCACCCTAGTCCCATACTTCATTTCCTATTCACTCTAGTACCATAATAGGGCACTAATTCACCTAGGTATCCTACTTGGTAACCACTTCACTTAGGTTATCTGTTTGGGTTCCCAATTCATATGATCCTCCTACTAGGTGTAACCTCCAAAATATTCCTCCACCTATGTCACCAACAAGTTTATTTGTTTATGGGTCACCCATGTGTAAGCCCTAAATCTTCCTCATTGGGTCATATCCGATGTGAGTCTAGTCTTACTTCATCATCCATTAACCAAAACAAATTATGTGTAAATCTATATATAAGCCTCTTAATATGTGTAAGAATCAATCTTACCTTACTTTATTTAGTTACTAATAAATATGAGAAACCAAAAGGACAACACTAACACATAATCCCCACTCGATATTCTATTATTTCCCCTATTATGATACAAAAATCCCCATCATATAGTGTTAAATTTAATGGTACATTCCCTTATGTAATGAAATTAATTTGCATGATATGGAACTTCCATATGAACTTAAACTATGCAACTAAAATTGAATGAGTTTTGATTCCTTCTCCAATAGGATAAGTAGGATGCCTCCTGGTGGTACAATCCCAACATGATCACCATACGACCTCCCCCTTAGGATGTGATACCTATAAGCATGGTTGAATGATCCAGGGCATAGTGGAAGTGGTCAAGACCATGCCCAAAAAAAATTTACATCAAATTATTTGGATTTATACTTGAAACTAGATAAAATTCATCCCTAAAATCCAAAAAGATAGGTTTTTTACAAATATTTTTAGAACTAATTTATTAAAATAAAATAATTATTTTGATGAATTATTTATTCCTTGGTGAATTGGTTGACCACTCTTATTGTAGAATTTTTATGTCAGATGAATCAAGTATATATTCCCTCTAGTAGTTATCTAAACACACTCCCTAAACCTTTGACCATCATTATATCATTCTCTAGGTTTTATAATAAACAAATATATCACTTGCAATGATTGATGTTGATCATAAAAAAAATCCTTCAAAAGAGGAGGAATTCTCTCTAGTTGAGGAGAAGAATTGATCTGAAATTTTTAGAACATTCTAGGGAGGGATGTATTTAGGGATGGATAGGCTTACCTCTAGAACTTTTTGTTCACAACAAAAGAATGTGGCTCTAGGGATTACACAATATGTCACAATTAGGACTTTTTTATTTTATTAATTACTAGAGAATCCCCTGTTTAAATATTATTATTATTATTATTTACTTGACATGTTATAAACTCATGAATAATATAAATATTATTTTTATTGAATAAATAAATAAAATTTTATTCAAATAATATTTAATATTAAATTGCTCACCAGACCATTAAACATGGTCTGCGAATCATCCCCAATATTTAATGGTCCTAGAATAATGACTATTTATTTGATTAAAAAAATACCACTACATTATTCTCTAATAAATATATAAATATTATATTCACTAAAACTTATGAATAAATATTTATTAAATATTTACATGACTAAATAAATAAATATTTTTTTATATTGTGAATAAAACTGAATAAAAAATTATTTTATATTCATGTAATTAAATATATAATTACCTAGTGAATAAATATTTATTAAATACTAAACTCACATATATATTCTCTCTAATAACTGGTGATTGAATATTTTTGATCAAACCAGTATGAATAATTATTAACAATGTGTGGGAATAAAATTTATCCAATATGTTAAATTCATATAGAATTTAACTAAGGTTTTGAATACACTTAGTGTGTGACCCTCTATGACCCTTTATTAGTGGCATTAGTCTACACTTCCTAATGTACAAGGTTTGTTTCTAGTAACATGTTAAGGTTACCATAGAGAAATAATTTAATGTCACAATAATATGTTACCCCCTATGAATGTATATCATGTAATATAATCCATTTATCTCGATATCTCTAATCAACCAGGTTGTATTCTAGTGTCATCAACTTATATTAATAATGTCTATTTCTCTAACTTTTTGGAAATGAACTTGTAAAAAATACTACCATGGACATGGATTGAAACAGGTAGTTTGATTCTTATAAAAGGGCCTGAAATATATACTTCTCTAAAATAAAATAAAGGATAAATCCTTTATCACATTATTCATTAATAAAACATCACTCATGACACATCAAATGTATCCTACTTCACCATGAGAATATATCGTCATGGTCTTCATTAATATATAAAAGTATGTAACAAATGATATGAATTAATAATAATCTTAAATTCTAAGGATCATTACACATTCACACATATAGGAGTATATAATGATAACAAATAAATGTGGATTTCCTATTGGTGTTCATGTTCTCATAATCTCATACACTATATATTTCCAAGGGTGTACACCATGAGAAAGTGTCAAAGTCTTATCAGTCTCCACCCCTGATAGCATGTATCATTGTTATCTCATCAGATGATGTCATACAGCTATACAAATTATATTTAAGAATGTTGTGGCACTTATAGGTTCTCATCCTAGAGGGGAACTATTTTGAACATTTAGTACGATGGGTACACTTAGAAAATTATCACATATTATGTCATGAAGAAGAAAAATAATTATGTGATAAGATATTTTATAAATATTCAAATACATGAATATAATAACTATAAAGTAATTATAATTTGGTTCTAGGTCACTAACTACAATAGGCACCCACTTTCACTAGATACAACTACTAATAATCATTTTTCTTCAAGCTCTCACGTGATGTTCATACTTATACTAAAACAAGTATTTAGTCAAGGGGTCTTAAAAAATTTATTCCATGGAAACTCTACTCATAGTGACTTCACCCATTTGAGAAAAATACCTCAATAGGTGATATTTTTAAAGTATGTGATTCCTCCATTGATGTGACATTGGATCCTTTATAAGAGACATTGTTATAGTATTATCATAATACAATGTGATAGGATATATAATTTTAGGAACAACATCAAAATATTGGAAAATTTTCAAATAAAAATAGCCTCTTTGGCTACATCAGAAGTCACTATATACTTAGAATCCATTACAAAATCATAAATAACTAGCTTCTTTGAAATATTCCATCTCAAAGCTCCTCCATTAAGACTAGAGACATATCTATACTATGAATTTAAATAATTTGGATATATTTGGAAACTATAATTATTATATCCTCTAATTAATAGTTCTTAATATCATCCATATACCAGGAACAAATATTTAGTAAACCTCATATACTTAAGGATATCTCTAACAGCATACCAAGGTTGTTCTCTTGGATCAGCTTAATATCAACCTACCATGATTAAATCATAGGAAATATCAAGCATAATACATAACATGGAATACATGATAGATCCTATCCTAGATTCATATGGGATCCTAGTCATTCTATCTATCTATCTATCCTATTTTTTATGAGGACACATTTTATTGGAGAGATGTATTCCATGTTACATTGGAACCAATCCCCTCTTTTATTATTCTATACTTAATCTATTTAGTATATGGTCAATGTATGTAATTGGAATTATTACAAGAATCCTTTTGGATTTATCATGAATGATCTTTATTCTAATTAAATATATATTTCTTCACCTAATTATTTCATGGATAAGAACTTGTTTAATTAGTCCTTAAATGATTGTATGAATGGTGTGTTATTTCCAAAAAGTAATATTTTATCAACATATACTAATAGGAATATGACTACACTCCCACTAAACTTATTATAAACACATGGATCACATTCATTATTTATGAAACAAAACCCTCATATAGATTCATAAAACCAAATGTTCTATGACCTAGGTTCTAGATTTAACCTGTAAATGGATCTCTGTAACTTGAATATCATATATTCATTTTCTAGATTCATAAACCCTTAAGGTTGTGTCATATAGACATCTTCTTAAAGGTTTTTGTTAATGAAAATGGTTTTTAAATCTATCTACTAAATCTCATAGTCATGGAAGGTTTATATGGAAAGTATAATCCTAATGTATTTAAACATGGAAACTAGAGAAAAGGTTTTTCATAGTCAATGCATTGAAATTGTTTAAACCCTTTGGCCATAAGTCTTTATTTATAGGAGCTTACTTTACCTTTCATGTAAAAAAATTTATTGAATACCCATTTACACCCAATGGAATTTACATCAATTATAGGATTGACTAGAACCCATACTGATACAGGAAATCCATCTCATAATTCATGGTTTCTTTCCATCTTGTAGTTTCAGAGCTCTTTACTTCCTCCTTCTAGGAGAGAAAATCATTATTGTAAACCAATAATTAGTCACAATATTTTGTGGATATAAAACCATGTCTTTCTAGTTCTATAACCTATCTTACATGTGGAACCTATTCTTGTACCAACTCTTGTGTATCTTGAGCATAAACTTCAGTGAATTCAATCAGTCTCCCACTATCCTTATTGAGGATGTTGTCCCTCTCGAGACAAATGGATTGACTTGTGATAGTCACCTTTTTTTGGGGGGTCGTATAGATATTATACCCTTGTTTCATTAGGATACCCTACAAGAATACACTTAATGCCTCAGGGTGATATTTTGTTTCTAGAGTTGGCCTTAAAAATTCCTTGTAACCCCATGCATGAGTATGTGATAACATATATTTCTTTCCATACATTAACTCATATAGTATCTCATCTACCGCCTTATGTGGTACTTGGTTTAGAATGTGTTCAATATCATATAATTAATATCCCCAAAAGGATAATAGAATAATTTCATGGCTCATAACCAACCTTACCATGTTAAGAAAGGTACAATTACTCTATTAACTAATACTATTCCATTGTGGTGTATAAGGAAGTTTGAGTTGGGATAGGATCCCACAATCACATTGAAAAACAATAAATTCTTGGTTAATATATTCACCATCCCAATTAGATCAAATTTTATTTATCTTCTTACAAAGTTGATTCTATACTTCATTATTGAATTCTTTTATTTCTCAATATATTCTGACTTATACCTTATTAAGTAAACATATATATATCTACTCAGGTCATTTGAAAAAGTAAGGAAGTAAGAATACATGCATCTAGATTCTATTTAAAATGGTCCACACACATTGGTATGTACCAATTCTAGAAGCTCTGTATCTCTTTCAACTAGACCACTAAAAGGTGGATTGGTCATTTTTTCTTGTAAACATGCATGACATCTATCAAGTAGTTTTATATCAAAAGAGTCTTGGTAATTATCTTTATTAGTATTTTTTTACACTTCTCATTTACATGACCGTGATAATGATTCCACATCTAGGTGTGAACTTAATCATGAAAAAATGATTCATTATTAATTTCAAATACTTGGTTTCGTGATTTAATACATAAATATCATTATCTAAATGTATCATACCATAACATATGTTGTATTTATAAATAAAAATCTTTTATTTCGAAACTTGAAAATAAAACCATCTATATCTATGAAATATATGAAAATTATGTTTTTTATAATAGTTGGTACTTAATAACAATCTTATAAAACTAATACCATTCAAGTTTTAAATGTAATTTGGTAGTCTCCAAAGTCTAGAGCAGCCAGCCTAGAACCATTGGAAGCCCTCAAACCCACCAACCCTCTATAAATATTTTGAAATATACTTTGATCCTATATTTGAATACATATTTAAATGCTAGAAATTATATATAATACCAAATGTGTAGATATAGAATGATTTCACTTGATAATAAATGCACCTGAATCTTCCCCTTACTTCTTTAACTTGGTAAAGATCTTATTCCATTGGCTCAACTTACCATATGAAAAACATACTAAATCCTTTTCCTTTTCCTTAATTTTGATATTCAATTTCTTAGAAATATTGTTCTTAGGTGCCTTATACTTGGTATGAGCCTTTGGACCCTTTTTATTGTTCTTAATTTTCTTATTCACTATAAGGACCTAGGATTTTATGACCCATGTCTTTATCAACTTGGAAAATAAGAGTAAGGAATTATGAAATAGTCTTATCACTATTTCTCATATTATAATAAATAATAAAACTATATAAACTCTTATATAGTGAAGATAAAATGAGTTTTGTGTGAAACTCTTCAAGAATCATAAATCCCAAGATGTCAATGTAGCCAGTAATATTGACTATGTGAGGTCCATATGGAGATGACTCTCTAAGATTTCATGTGAAGAGTATATTGAAGATCTCATATCTATCTTATCTCACCTTATCTTAATGGAGATAATGAAGGTGATACATGATATTATATGAATCTATATCCTCACATTTCTTTAAAATATCACTATACATGGAAGATATAATGAAACATTTTTTATTTTTTCCATAAAACAAATGATTCATATAGAGAGACAGTTCTTCCTCACTGGAATCTTTACTAAGCATCTCAAAAATAGGGTTTTCAAGAACATATAATTTCAATTCTTGGCCTAGTATAACACATCGACATCTATACCATTCCTAGAAATTTGAGCCTATGAGAAGGTTACCATTCTCTAGAATGGATCCTAGTGATATTATTGAAGTAATGTAATTTTCCATTTCAATAAAAAATATGATCATAATTTTAGTGCATTATATGGAATACAATTTAGATAAAAAAAAATAATTTAATTTTCTAATCTCCCACTGTTTTATCAAAACATAATAGCCCTCACCATTATTTTTGAAATATATCATCACCTGGAAATCATAGTGTCAAGAATCTATATTTCCCTTCTCATAACCCAAATAGAGTCCTGAAAAGCTACTCCAAATTACTTAGGTGGGTATAACTTTACAACATCATTAACTTTCATTTCCTTGATCTATTGAGCCAACTCCCCAATCCTGAAATCTAAGATTAGAATTTCTTTAACACTTTTCCTACTATTTTCACTATACCTCGTGAAGGTGATCAATACTTAATAAAATATAGGTTACATCAACCCAAAACTAGAGATATATATTCCCCAATAAAATCAAATCACCCCAATAGAGTTTGGACAATCACTTTGAACTATGGTTCAATTTCTGCCCAATAAATAGAAGGATATACTGACTTAATATTTTATTTCATGGATTTTTATCATTATGTGTAAACTATACATTTTTTCTTATCATATTTTTGTTAAAATTAAGTGGATTTTTACTTAAGTAATTAATCATTTGAGATAAATTTTACACATGTTATAATATTTATTTTACTTCTATATTTCTTTCTTGTTAATTAGGTTATTTAAGGATTTAAATATCCATAAATAATTAACCATGAAACTAACATAAATAAAGAAAATAAAATGAATGACCATGATATTCTCTAATAGTTTTTTTATATAGAAGATGATAAACTAAACTTTGGACCTAGGTAATTAACACCATGAACCAATAATGGTTTGAGTTGTAGCATTCCACCCATGCTACTATGTACTTATTGGATTGGTTTCACCTTAACTCCGAACATGAGTCACCTCCACTCACCTAGGTTCTCCATCCTTTACATAATTTTACTCACATATAAGTGAGGGGGACCAAAGTATTTGTTAATGGGGGTTTACATAAAATAAAATGTTGTAGAATGAGCCATTACATAATGATAAGAGAGAAATGAATCAAAATCCATTATTTAATTTAATGAATTATTACAAAAAAAACATTAAATAATAAGTTAAATAAAACAATCACATACACAAGATGGTATGATCTCATGGTCATACACATAAATGAAACAAATATGAAAACTTACACTATCCAATATTTACTCTAATTATTTCTTTATTATTAAGATAAACATGATAAAACTAATTCAATTAATTGATTAATTAATTCTATTTATCTAAATGATAATATGACGTCTCTTGGAGATAACCATCATAAATACAATATAGAAAATAAAATTCTTAACTATTAATTATAGATAATTAAATAGAATTTATTAATAATTCATTAATTCTGAAAACCTTATTACAAAGTCAACACATTTAATTTGAATAGTGTAATTAGATTTTTAATACTAAAATTAAATATTCTTTATATGAATTTATTTTTTTATTTACTGGGAGGCTACATAGTATATACTAATGAGTTACACATCATGTTACTCACTTTTAATATAATTGGGATAAATATATAGGGACTCAGCATGTATATAATCTAGATTAGATAGTGTATACTAATGAGTTACACATCGTGTGTTCCACTTTTTTCTGTCCACATAACCCACTGTTTAACTTGGTGTATTCTTCAGACACGGGGATTAATGAGTCTCAAAGTGTATATTCCCACTACATGCCATGTATCTCATTAATAATATATAATTTCAATGTCACATGAAGTTAGTTGAGGTATTTTACCACACATCTCTCATTTGTATCTTTATGTAAAATAATAGACAATCCATTAGAATTACCATACATGAACCTTTTTCAAGTATAAAAACAATATAGCAACAATATTGAAAACCTAAAAAATGATGGTATTAAATGATTCAATATAGTTATATGTGTTTTAGTATAGTAACCGTGGTATCAAAGGGAATATATTATGATGTTACTAAATGAATTATATAGAATAAAACACTGGAAAAGCAGGGTACTCAGGCGATAATTCCATGACAAGTAACCAATGTAGACCGAACAAAAAGGATTTATGTAGATATAAACTTCCAATCAGTATTTTTAATGTCAAGGTGATAATTTTTTCACCTTTTCTCATTTTAAATATATTATAAGAAGTTACATACCTTCATGTATTCATCAAAAATTCAAAGTTTGATGGACAAAATCCATAAATAAAACATTAAGTTGTTTGAGGTACCATCCAACAAGTTCCCTGTTGAGGTATTGAGGATCCCTTATATTCTTTATTATATCCAAATCCTTTGGTAAAAAATATAGATTGAATTTCCTCCCCTATATTTGTTCTTCTTGTTGTATCATTTATGAATTTATCATATGTTGATTTCATCCTTTCATTAAAAAATTGGGGAAATGAAAATCCTAGACTCACATTATCCCCCAATTATAATAAGCATTACTTTATTCCATAAGAAGGTTCCTAATATTCTTCCTCAAGACCTCACAAAAAAACTACCTCTTGATCCTTTATAATTGTGAGTTTACTAACTAAAAGAGTCCTAATTGGTTTTTAAAGGATTGAGTAATCCTTATGTTACTTGTTTTTTTTTGTGGTGATTGGATAATTTTCAAAATCAACCTTTCCTTTTTTTCACCTGATTATTTATAAATAAATTCCTCCACTTATAATTCTTATTCATATTCTGATGCTACCTAATATGGATCCTCATAGCCATTGTCAACATTAGTGGAAACCTTACTTTACCTTCCCTTCGAATCCCTGAATTCTTGTCCAGTGTATGAACCTAAAGTCTGCACCTGTTTATTTTTCCTCTTTTTATTAAAAATTTCCCACCCCTAATTATCCTTTCTTGGTGATTACTCCTTCAACATATAAAAATGATTTTAGGTCTCAATGATAGAGATCATATTCTAATTAGAGTGTTGGGAGATGATTTATACACTACTAAGCCCTACACAGCTAACACAGGACTCAAAATTCCAAGGTCAGAATGTAGTGAAGCCAAAAAATTTGATACTAGAGGTTGGAATTATTCTTAGGGAGCCTGTAAACAGGACTCATATATGATAAAATTCTATTAGATACATCATTTACTACAGTAGTTGGGACAACCATTGTGGTAATTTTACCAACCACTTCATTATAAAAAGACTGATTTCCAGTCATCTAGGGACCTTTCATAGTGTGTTCTTAATTATAGATCTTAGAACTTGAATCCTCTTTACCATAATTTGTATTATATTCATACTTATCACCCATCCCCATGACCTCCCCTGATGTCCAAGAATGATTATGTATACCACCACCCAATCCATTCCTCTGAGTTTTTGATCTATCAAAAATATTTCAGTATTTTAACTTTTAATACCGCACCATAAAGTAAAGTGAGAGTGTCCCAAATGGTCACAAGATGAATATAATTTGATCAAATACTCAAATAAAACTAACTAATTTTACTTTAATTATTCACTTACCTCAATCTATAAAAATTCCACTCGTGGTTTTGAACCATCTTCTTCAACACATACATGAGGGGAAACAATGTGATATATAGAATTGGTCTTGATTTCTGAGCATAGATATCAACCAACCATGTTCCCTAGAATGTTGATAATAAAAAAATGTAAAGGAAGAGGCAGTATAGGAAAATATTATCCATAAATTTGTGGTTGGGGGGTTACGGTGTATATGAAATTCATAAGACCATCTAAAAATGAAGAAATGGGATCTGAAGAAGGAATGTGTGGCCCAAGACCAGCCTTTAATTAGGTCTTCTTCATTGGATAATTGAATCATGATGTGTTGATAATCCATTAGGCCTACAATCGAACGCTCCTATTAACCCCCAGTAAGCAAATATAAATTTATTAAAAACATCAACTGATGGTTGAAAGTGACTAAAATGAGCCACCATAGTAAGGTTAAACAGAGTAGAGACCTCTGTGAACTCTAATGTAAATAGGGTAAGCTTGGGGAATCCAAAAATAAGTGAGTTAAATATATGAAATAAATTGATTCCAAGTAAGGGAGTGAGAATATCAGGGTTGGAAATTGAGTACAATGTTCAAAGGTGGGTCCCATGAGGGGACACAAAACATCCCTCCCTCTCTAGAAAGGAAATTACCTACACTGTGACCATCACCACATAGGTTAGAAGACCTATCCGGTAAGGGATTCCATCATGCGCTCCACATTTATTGATTTATATCATCCCTCAGTCCTAGACTATACTCATTTTTAACCACATGGTTTGCCTAAATTTCACCACTAAATCATATAGAATACACATCATATACACCAGTCAGATGTCATATGTTCTAATAGACTATGTGTCAGAATGAACTAGTCACCATGTAGTGTGTGTTAAATGTTGTGTGTATCATTACTACTTAGTGTGTCTTGTATCTTGAGACATGTCCAAGAACAGTTAACATAGGTGCATGAAGTGTACTTTTGGTTAACCACTATGTATCTTTTTCTATCGTCTAGAATCCTTAGTACCTATTGATGTAATCTCAAATAATTCTTTATCTATTATTAATATGTTTAATATGATATAAAACTTGAATGAGGAGAATTAATATGTCAAAAACATGTTAATCAAATTAAAAATTAAATAAAGAATAAAATTGAAGTGATGAACTAACAACAATTTAATATTATTTATCAGTGAATAATAAATTATTATAAATTATTATGTGACTGCTCTAATACCATTTTAAGGTTCTGTGATGTAGTGGAAGTGTTTGGGCTTGGGACCAATAAATTATTTTCATAAAATTATTTTTATTTCTCCTCAGAACTGGATAAAAGGTGTTCCCAAAATCTAAAAAGATAGGTTCTTTTCATATATAGTTTATAATTAATTTATTTAATAAAATAATTACCTTTTTTGAATTATTTTATCACCAATGAATTGGTAGACCAAACTTTTTGTACCATCATTGCATCAAAGAAATCAAGTGTAGATTTCCTTTGGAGGTTACCTACACATGATCTATGAACCTCCAATTACTGTCATAGAATTATCTAGGTGATAGCATGGATGAATCTATAACTTGCGATGATTGGTGTTGATTATAACTGAATCCTTAAAGTGATAAAGAATTCACTCTAGTGGAGGGGGATAATTTATTAACATTCTTTAGTTATAGGGAGAGATCTCTCTAGGTATTGAGAGGATTCTCTCTATAACTCATTTCTCATAGTGAAATAATGTGGCTTTGGGTCTTGTACAAAATGTCATAACCCGGTTTATATAGTGTCAGGTTCAAAAAATAAATAATTGTGAAAGGGATCTTATTATTTTCTTAATTCCCAGATAACCCCATGTCTAGTTATTGTTATTATTATCATTATTATTTACTTGACATGCACTAAACTCACAGATAAAATAAATATTATTTTTCTTGAATAAATTAATTAAAATTTATTCAAAAAATATTTAATATGAAATTTCTCACTGAACCATTAAAATTAGTCCACCAATCCTCCTCAATATTTATTGGTCTTTGAATAATGATGATTTACTTAATTAAATTAATTACACTACATTATTTAATAATAAATATAAAATATTATATTCAATGAAACTAGTGAATAAATATTTATTAAATATTCATGTACCTAAATAAAAAAAATATGTTACATTGTGAATAAATCAGAATTAATCAATATTTTATATTTTTGTAATTAAATAAATAATTACTCGATGAATAAATATTTGTTAATTATTCAACTCAAATATATATTCTCTTTTATAACTGATGATTGAATATTTTTTATTAAAAACATGAATAATTAGTAAACCATGTATGTGAATAATATTTATCCAAATGTTAAATTCGTGTAGAATTTAAATGAGATTTTGAATACACTTAGTATGTGACTGTCTAGTCTCCTTTATCAGTGGAATTTGGCTACACTGCCTAATGTAAAAGGCTAGTATCTACCAACATGTTAAGGATCCCATATAGAAATAAGTTAATATCTCAATGACATGTAAACTCCTAGGAATATACCATGTGTAATATAATCTCATTATATCTATATCTCTAATCAAGTAGGTTGAATACTAGTGTCATCAATCTATATGATCAATTTCTCTATCTTTGACTTTCCAAAAATGAATTTTTCAAAAACACCACCATTTCCATGGAATTAATCACACAGTTTAATTCCCATCAGAGGGATTAAAATATCTACTTTCGTTAAATAATATAATGGATAAATCCTTTATTTTATTATTCATTAATACAACATCACTCATTAAACACCCAATGTGTCCTACTTAACTACAAGAATATGTCATCACATTTTTCATCAATACATAAAATGTATGCAACTTACTACATGTATTAATAATAATCTTAAAGTATATGAATCATTACACACATCCACAGATAGGAATATCCAATGACATAAATAAATGTGGATTTATTATTAGTTGATCGTGTTCTCATAATCTCCTACACTAGAGATTACCAAGGGGTACACCATGAGAAAGTGTCAAAAGTCTTATAAGTGTCCACATTTGAAAGATTATATCAATTATGTCCCATAAAATGATATCATCAAGGTATATAAATTATATCTAAGAATACTATCATGAAACTTATAGGTTCTCATCATAACGGGGAACTATTATAACCTCTTAGTGTGATAAGTGCACTTGGGACATTATCACATATTATTTCATGCAAAAGAAAAATTATGATGTAATAAGGTATTTTATAAATATTCAAATTAATGAATACAAGTAACCATAAATTACTTAAATGTTAGTTTTACAACACCAACTCCAACATGGTTATCATCTTAGATAGACACAAACATTCTAGAGAATCCCTACTAGCATTAAACTATGGAATCTCTTATGTAATGAGAATAAGCAGACCATCATTCCTTCTGGTGATGATCTAGGGATGTCTCTAGTGATAAGTTAGTGACACCTTATGATATGAGCATAAGATGCATTATGTGACAAGAATAAGATGAACCATTTTATCTTATGAGATAAGTATAATATATCCTCATGGACTGACATGAGGAATACATATACGGGCCTCCTACTAAGAGTAATCCTAAATCTCTCCAGTTTCCTCCCTCATCTAGTTACTAATAAATGGAGGTTGACATCTATATATAGGCCTCCTTCCAGGTGAAATCCCCAACCTCTCCAATATTACTCTATTATATAGTTACTAATAGATAGGAGGTTGACATCCATATATGGTCCACCCACTAGGTGTAATCCCCAAAACCCAACTTCACTTATGTCACCAACTAAGTCTGAAATTTATGGGCCACCCATGAATAAGTTTCAACTCTTACTCTCTGAGTCATATCCCTTGTGAATCCTATATCCCTTATTTATTTAGTTACCAATAGATGGGAAGTATACATAAAAATATGGGACTCTTACTAGGTGTAATACCCAACTATATCATATCTTATTTCTCAACCAATAAATGGGATTAAATAGAAAGGTACATTCAGACTTAAGTTGCATACCAACCTATACTAGACGCCTTTTTTAGTAGTCCTAACCGTATGACTTTAAAATGCATAGCATAATATCCGTATCATGTGATATTAAAATGTATGGATCATTCCAACCATATGAACTTAAACTATGAAACCTGAACTATGTGGGATTTGATTATTTTTTATGATGCGTAGGATGCCTCAAAAGGTTCAATTATAACACCCCCATAGTATATGGCCATGCATCCTTAAAAGGAACCAAATTAGTCCATGTAACATGACCTTAAAAGGTATAGAATTCCTATTAAGTATCATCTAACTACACATGTTTCGATTCCCTTGATATGGATTGTTTCCGACGCTTTCGCCGGGGCGCGCGCGCATCCGTCCGCGGGGGAGGGGGACGCGCGACTTTGTTGCCCCGCATTCCCGCTTTCCAAAGGCGGGCGGCATTCGTTCCTTATTCAGGTACGTCTGCTCCTTGATCGAAACGGGATGATGGGATGTCGGTTCTTCCTCCTGTGGATTCCTCCTCAGAACTCGTCACCTAGTCCGGGTCTCCCTTATAGATTTAATACGTAGTTCGTGAAACTCTTCCCGGTGTCATGTTTCCATGGACGCCGGTTAATTACACTGCTTCTGTCGGGACATTCCAAAGGGTCCAGTCAGGGCAGCAACCTTCGGTCAGGGGAGTAATCACGTTTGAGGCATCAGTAGCGTGTCTGGATGCTGGGGTACCTGGCATGTCTGTCTGTTATCCTTGATCACAAGGCTTCTCGAGGGCGTGGAAACCCGAGGCATCCCACATCGAGCGCAGGGAATTACATGTCATAGACACGTATCTGAGGTTTTCCTCAGCTTCCCATGTTCAACACAGGGTATGCTGCAAGATTAACGTCTAGCAGAGACAGTTGAGAATGGAATGGGACCATCGCAGGGGAGCGACAACGAAGTCGGGCTTGAGCCTTGAAGAGGCTTCCTACGTATCCCCGTGGCAGGGAATCAAAGTCCGCGTAGTTCAGGATGGTGCCGGTAAACCGACATGAAGCTGGACCTTGGTCCGAGGAGAGTTGGGCTTGAACCTCTGGGAGGATTCCTACGTACCATGCCTTGACATGGATCAAAGTCCTCGTAGTTCAAATGATACAGTTTAACGTCATGCGGGACGATAATGAACCCTGACGTGAATAAACGACGGGTAGGCTTGAACCTCGTGGAGGCTTCCTACGTACCATGCCTTGACATGGATCAAAGACCTCGTAGTTCAAGTGGTCACAACGGCTTACCGCTGGATTGGAATGGGACCTGACGTAAATGAGCGACGGGTGGGTGTGTCGGTGAACCGACGTGAAAGCAGACCTTGGTCCACTGTTGGTGGGCTTGAACCTCATGGAGGCTTCCTACGTACCATGCCTTGACATGGGTCAAAGACCTCGTAGTTCAGATGGTTTCGCCGGTGAACCGACGTGAAAGCAGACCTTGGTCCACTGTTGGTGGGCTTGAACCTCGTGGAGGCTTCCGACGTACCATGCCTTGACATGGATCAAAGACCTCGTAGTTCAGGAGGGTTGGGTCGCAATGGCTTACCACTGGGCCGGGATGTAGTTTAACGTCATACTGGACGTGGGTAGAACACGACGTGAATTGGGTGATGGGTGGGCTTGAACCTCGTGGAGGTTTCCTACGTACCATGCCTTGACATGGATCAAAGACCTCGTAGTTCAGATGAAAGTAGACCTTGGTCCACTGATGGTGGGCTTGAACCTCATGGAGGCTTCCTACGTACCATGCCTTGACATGGATCAAAGACCTCGTAGTTCAGATGGTTTGGGTCACAATGGCTTACCACTGGACCAGGTTGTAGTTTAACGTCATGCTGGACGGGGGTGAAACCCGACGTGAAATACGGGTGGGCTTGAACCTCATAGAGGCTTCCTACGTACCATGCCTTGACATGGATCAAAGACCTCGTAGTTCAGATGAAAGTAGACCTTGGTCCACTGATGGTGGGCTTGAACCTCGTGGAGGCTTCCTACGTACCATGCCTTGACATGGATCAAAGACCTCGTAGTTCAGAAGAGGTTTGTCAGGGTCGGTGCTCACTCTAAGCCCACGTGAGTCATACTCGGTGTGAGAAACAAGAGGTTGCAAGGACCTGACGATCACGTCGCGAAGGGTGCGTCCGTGAGAAGCGAAGAGGGGCTTACGCGTTGGGCGGCCCATGGTGTTGGGACTTACTCCAGGATGGAGGCCCATGGTGTGACAAAGCGCGAGAAAGATGGACCTTGGTCCGACAATGGGAGGTGCCTCGTTCCCTATCACGTTCCCTACTGACCTTGGCAGTGGGGAAGTACCGAGATGCACGGGTGCAATCATCCGTACCAAAGTTTAGGGATTTACGCTCTGAGGCGACCCTTCCCCTGCGAACATACACCACTCCGACAAGGAGGATCTCATTCCATGTGCGGAAGAGTTCCATTCCCGTGGAGACGAGCGGTGTAATGAATGCTCGAGCTGGGGGACCCTTCGTGAGGGAGACGAGGTTGGGTCACAGTTTAACGTCATGTGTTGAGGACGTGGTGCTTGGCAGTTTAACGTCCTGCAGCTCGGACGAGGTGGGTTCACTCCACACCCCTAGGGCTTACATAACTGGTACCCTCTGGTCCTTGGGGAAGGGAAGGTACCAGTGAGGCCAGGGTAGAGGGGGGTCGAGGGAGGAGCCATCGAGGGGTCCACGTTAGCGTGGCTATGCGAAGAAGCAATAGCCGTTAGCGTGCCTATGCGAAGGAGCATTGGGCGAAGCAACGCTACGGGAGGTGTTGTCCATGGGACTTTGAAATCACATCGTGCAAACCTGGAGGGTCGCACGGAAGGAGGAATCGCTAAGCAGAGGAGTGTGCTTTGAGAAGTGGGGTGCCTTGGCCTTAGCATGGGGCATAGGTGGGAGTGGGTGGTGCTTCACGAAGTGGAACAGTGTTCGCGGAGCACCGCCTCGCGAAGAAGGAGTGGTTCGCGAAGCAGGGTCCTGCCAAGCAATGTGCTTCGCGATGCATAGTTATCCTGCCTTGGCATAGGGATTACTAGCATGGGTTGGGTGTTTCGCGAAGCACGAGTGCTCCGCGGCTGCTCGGGTTCCCTTGGGAATCCCCTTCCTTTGCGAACGCCCTTGGGCTTCACGAAGGGCATCCCTCTCGGAAGAGGGGCTCAGGACGAAATAAATCAGAGTCGTCTCGCGAAGTAGAAATACCTCGCGGAGCTCATGATTCCCGGGGCAAATCTTGCTTCGCGATTCGGGAGAGGAGAAGCCGAAAGGTCGGATTGTCCGTCTCCCGGGACTCAGGGGGAGTCGAGTATTTATAGGGAAGGGGCGCCGCGAAGCAGGGCTCGCGCGCCGCCTTCGGGGCTTCGCGGCGGCTCGCGAACGTCAAACCGGTTCGCGGAGGATGACCGCCTCCGGAGCTTCGCGGCGGCTCGCGAACGTCAAAAGGATTCGCGGAGGATTACCGCCTCCGGAGCTTCGCGGCGGCTCGCAAACGTCAAACCGGTTCGCGGAGGATTACCGCCTCCGGAGCTTCGCGGGGCCGCCAAAGTTGGGGCGCTTCGCGGCGGGGCTCCGCGGACGGGCTCCGCGGCTGTGCTTCGTGGCTGTGCTTCGCGAGGCAGCGCGCCGGCTCTCGTTTTCGTTCCTTCCTTTCGGGCCGGATTTTTGGCGCCAACAAATGCCCCCCCTCAGACTTGGAGCCGCGGAGGGCGAAGGGTCGAAGTCTGAGGGATAATCGCCAAAAACTGTCGGTGGTTCGCGATGCGTCATCGCGAAGGGGGACCGCGATGCTCGTCGAGGCCGCGGATCCGGACGCGCCGCGATGCTTCGCACGGGTGAGGCGCGCCGCGATGCTCCGGGGTCATCGCCTATAAATAGGGGGTCCGCCCTCTTTTTTCTTCACGTGTCTTGTCTTTTTGTGCGCTCTCGATTTGGCGAAGCTCCGCGTACTCCGCGACAGCACTCCGCGAATCGAGCTTCGCGGCGAACCGCGAGTCTCCGACTCCGCGTCCGCGCCAAGCGAACCTCTGTCTGCCTTGGCCAGACTTCGCGGCTTCGTCTCGCGACCGATCTTCGCGATCCGGCTTCGCGGTCGAGCTTCGCGGCCGAGCTTCGCGATCCAGGGAGAAAAACTTTTCTAAGGGTCGACATTAAAGATGGCCCATCAAGAAGCTGTGCTGGGAGTGCTCGCAGATGCTGCTCGCCGGGATGAGATGGCCAACCGTCCAGGCTTGGGGGAAATGGTTCGCAGCCATTCAGACCGCACTTCTCTGACAGATCTGCTGTCGGAAGGTCAGAAGGATTATCCACAGTACAAAAAGCTGCCGTTGTACGGCTTCGGGCTGAGGGATGACGTCTTCATCCCTGAGGCGGGAAGGGATGAACCAGCTTGTTGGTTCAGGAGCACACCGTGCCAACACCAATGGTTCAGGGCGGCCGATGGTCACGCGCGGGAGGATTTAACACCCGTCACCGCCGATTGTCTCTACAATCATGTGAACGACATTGACGGGAGGCCACTGAAACCGGAGACGTCCCCTCCTCTCTACCGCACCACGCTGAAGGCGGCTCTGCAGGATCCGAAGAAGGGATGGTCCGATGAGTGGGACCTGCGCCAGGGCGGCAATTTTACCGACGACTGGGCCTGGGCCTACTGGGTAGGCGCCTCATGCGAGGAGTTCGAGGCTGATCTGAGGAGAGTGGGATTGTACGAGGCGGCATGGGCCTCCCAGTTCCACATTTACCAGCCAAAGCAGCTGATGCCGGAACTGTTGAGTATATGGTCATCCAGGACCAACACTTTTCATCTGCATCACGAGGAGGTGGGCATCAGCCTGTGGGATGTCCACCAGGTTTCGGGGGTCCCGATCTTGGGGTCCATGTACGACGAGTTCCTCCCCGTCATCAGTGCGTGGGGGGATGCTGAGCAAATGCCACGGCTGGCGTCAGCGCTGATGGCGCTTGTCCCTGGAGAGGACAAGGAGGCCGTGAGGGACGTCCACTTAAAGAGGTGGTTCAAGTGTTTCCTGAACTTTCCAGAGAATCGAGAGTTCCCTCCAAGGCCTCGAACTTGTCCGAGGGCAGCCCAGCGGGGTAAGGGGCACTCGTATTGGCGGGTTTTGGAGGACAGCCAATGGAAGACTTGGGGTTTCAGCGTCAGCACCGAACAACAGCCAATAGTTAGGCTGGCGGCGTTCATCGCGGCCCTCATATGTGGGTGGATCCTACCAGTGAGAGATACAAGCATGGGGGTACGGCCCAGCTCGTTCATCATGGCATCGATGCTGGCCATGGGGCAGCGGATCAACCTGGGGATCCCGATGCTCGCCAAGCTATACAGAATGCTGCGACGTATCAGCGAGGGCAAGAAGCCGCCAAGAATATGCGGGCCCTTCCACCTCCTGTATGGGTGGATCGCGGCGCACATCAGGGGGATTTACGAGTATCCAAACCCCATTTCGCCGCCGGGATCAGACTTTCGCCCTTCCATCCTGAACGCAGTTGGGAGCTTCCCATTCAAACTGGCCGTTCCGATGGTGCTGAATAGGGTGTGGAGGGCGGACGAGTTCAACTTTCATCCCTTTCCACTGCCGACGGGGAGGCTTACTGATGATGGACGGGGAACGGAAGAGCATCGGGCTTACCTCCTGGCCTTCCGAGGTGGAGTTTTGGTGGCTCGGATAGATCGTGAGCCGATCTGTGAACCGTACACCCCACACCGTTTTGCGAGGCAGTTCCGGTGCCTCCAGCGGCTGACCCCATAGGTATACTGGGAGGTGCGTCACGAGGAGCACCCGTGTGTGATGAGGCAGCTGTGGCTCATGTTCACACGTGAGGATGGAAAGATGCAGATCACATTACCTCCACCCACCGCCGCCTTTGGCTTAGTGAAGGAGTACGCCATTAGCTGGGAGGCCGCTTATCCCGGGGAGATGCTGAAGCAGCCAACGATCCGGGTTGGTGACGGTGGGCCTCCTTTATCTCGAGGTCGGGGTCGGAGGGCAGCTAGAGCCGCCCGTGGCGGCGGGGCTGCCATGGCAGAGAGACCCGCACCGGCCGAGGGTATGGCAGCAGTGGCGGATCCGGTGGTTCCGAGAGAGCAAGGTCATCCGGAGGGGCGGCCACCGAGGGGATTCCGTCGGATATCCGCTCAGGCTCCGGGGAAGCGGCTGCGTCACATTGACATGGCAGAAGATGCTATCTTTCCGGAAGCTTGGGACGTCTGGGACGTCAACCGGCAATTCCTCAGCCCATCTGAGATGTGGGCCCACCTGAATCGCCTCGGGATGAGACTACCGGGCATAGGCCCAGTTCGGGCTGGATTCATGGTGTCTCCGGCGGAGGCGGAGCAATACTTGAACGAGCTGGAGGATTACATCCACTCCAGTGGTGTCCCTCGCCCAATGACAGACCGGGTGAGGGTACTGTTGAATCAGACGGTCCCTCCACAGCCATCGGCTGCCGATCTGAGGGAGCGCTTCCCCTTGCCGGAGGAATCAGGGGACTCTTCTCAGGGGGATGAGGCTGGAGGAGGGAGCCCGTTGGAGGAGGGCGAGGTCGGAGACCGAAGCTCAGAATCCGACGACTTCGCGGTGGCTCTCGAGGTAACATTCCGAACTTCTCTTCTTACAATCTGTTTTTTTGAATCCCTACGGACTTCTTACCAATGTTTGGGTCATGCAGGAGGAACTTGTTCATAGGCCTCGTTCTCGCTCCTTGGCGGGTGACGATGCGGGACCTTCAGAACCCGTGCCTATGGCTGCGTCCAGTTCTGCATCTGGTGGGACCAGGGGGTCTGAGGTGGCTCCTCTGGACTCTCCAGCCCTTCCAACAGTATATGGGGGGCCTCGTCTTGAAGTCCCATCGGTACCGGTCTGGGAGCAGTGCTCGGAGGTCAATCTTCGTAAGTCTCTTTCACCGGCCTCCGCGTCGCCACACGTGGGCCATGTCGACTAACGTTTATGTCTCTTTCTGTTATACAGTTCTCCGACTGGCGTGGGCTGCTGCAGCGAGGCTGGTTGGGATGTCTGGCGGCGTCCCTCCCAGGGGCATGCCGGTGATGGTGACGATAGTCCCTTCACCTCCTCCAACTGCGGCGCACACCATCACTGGCGGGATCACCAGCAGGGTCATACCTGAAGTCATCGAGGTGGACCCTGAGGAAGAGGATCAACCGGTCGGTCCTAGTCCTGTCGTGCCTGTGCCGGCGTCAGGTGTCGTACCAGACTCAACACCAGATGCGGATCCCGCTGAGGAATTCCTGCAGGCATATCCTGTGTACGAGCCCGCTGACCGCGCGGATTGGGACGAAACAGCCTCTGACGAGGAAGACAGCAGCATAGTCCGCCACCGGTCGTGGAAGCTGATCACGCGCTTTATCAGGGACACTCCCCAAGTGCAATGGCTGGCCGAAATGAATAGGCTCCGCTCACGGTTGCGCGAACTGTGTGCCGGGGGAGTGGATGCCCAACGCCCTCACGCGCTCATCCGAGACCTCATGGCTGAGAAGATCCGGGAGCATGATCGTGGGCTGAGCGTGGGATGGCAGCGGAGGAAGGCGACCAGCATCAGGAAGCTCTAGGAGGCTGAAGGAGAGGTCCAACAGATGCAGATCCGGGCCAACGAGCTTTCAGCCACTCTCGATGCACAGTCTGAGCTGGTCTTACGATTGAAGGCCCAGCTGGCAAAGGCTGAGGAGCATATGGAGCAGACCTCTGGAAGGATGGCTGTCGTCCAGGCCGAGGTGGAAAGGGCCCGGGCCAGGGTTGACGGATTACGCCCCGCCGCTGCTGAGGAGGAGCGGGAGTTAAATCAGCGGCAACAGGCTCTGGACGCCGCAAGTCAACGGGTGGCGGAGCTGCAACGCTCTTTTGACGGAGTCAACCCGTCCATGGGGGAAGTCAACCCCCAAGTATTGTAGCGAACTCGAAAGAAGCTTTTATTAACATTTTTGTGCTCCAACTCTTTCTTTCTCCTTTGTTTTGAGTTCCGTAGTACGCACGATTTCCACTGTTGAATTGCCTTGTTGCATCCCTGCAATGTTTGCGGGACGTTTGATGACAATTCCCTCAAACCAGTCCAGATTCCCGAAAGATGGGGAAGGCTTGATCGGAGGAGGAACTTCCAGGATAGCCGAATTACCGTTTCTCCAACGTGCTCTTATGCACGATCGGGGCAACACCAGGGGCGCTGGAACCGGTTCAAACTGGTGAAAATGGGAAGTGTGAATCACGATGCCCAAATTCGGAACACTGTGGGGATGGCGTGACAATAAAGGACAACCGCTAACCGTGGCGGACAAACGGTATCCTTACTGCGTTAGCCTGAAATGGGGACAACAAATGAGGGTCGACCGTTGACCATGTTCGAAACACGGGACCGTGTCACAAATGTTGTCGATCAATCTTTCAGGGCGTTGGCCCAGGACAGTTGGTGGACCATAGGTCAGACATCCATACTGTTGGGGGGTCCTTCCAGACATTAAAGAGGACGGGAGTCCGAATAAGGGACACGCAAAGCGTGGAACATGGAGTGGTGGCTTGTTCAAACAGAATCCAACACCTCGGTAGTTGCACCACCGCGGAGGGAGTACGCCAGATGGGCGCATCGGCCTGATCACGGATCATTCTTTCTTCCAGACAGGGCCTCTCTGGCGAGGGGATCTATCGCTTCCCAATGGGATCTTGGGGCATCCTGAACTTGCTCAGGGTAAAATTGTAGCTACATAGTTCTCCCCGAGGGGTCAGGCCAGAGGGCTGGAAATGGGGAGGAACAGGATTTTGTGATTCCTGGGGTTGAACCCTAGGCGAAATGCCTGGGCGTCTCTACGTATCCCACGTGATGATGGGAATCAAGCCGCACGTAGTTCTGGAAACGCAGTTTAACGTCGTACTGGACGAGGAGTAGCCTAACCGTGTTGGTACACATCCGGCCAAAACTACTAAGCCCACGTGAGTCGTGCTCGGTGTGGGAAACAAGTCGCAGTGGTGGGAATTTCCCGACGCAGAGAGGGGCAGGTTGGGGCAAAGGGATGCTCGGTGAATACCGGCCCAATGACACTAACACGATCATTCAGCGCATCTAGATGCGCGAAGAGAAAGAGCCGAGTATGGTGGAGTTCCACTTGAACATGAGGGAGTGGAAATGTGTGAATCATGACGCTCGAGATTCGGATCACGATGGTGGCAGCGTGGCGATGGAGGACTACTGCTGACCATATTCGCAACACAGCATCCTATCGCGTTAGCCTGAAATGGGGACAAACAAATGAGGGTCGACCGTTGACCATGTTCGAAACACGGGACCGTGTCACAAATGTTGTCGAATATCCGCAGGGACGTTGGCCCGAAACGATTGTAGGGCCCTTAGGTCCAGCATTCATGGAGAACCCTTAAGCTTAGTATCCACGTCGTCCGAGGGTCCTTTTGGATGTGGAAGAGGATGAGGATCCAAATAGTGAGCTCACGAAGCTTGGTCATGGGATGAGGGGAATGTCCCCGTGAAAATCCCATGCTTCGGGCTTTTTGTCAAAACACATCTGAATACGTCAACGAAACGTATTAGAGAGAGGGAGAAGATTCCTTTCCCTTTGGGAAATCTTAGTTTATGGTCATAGAATTCGGACCATGGATTGGAAAAAGGGATCAGGGGACGCATGGCATCACAACCTGACGTGAATGAGCTCGAGTCGAGGGACCGAACACCAGGGTTAGGCTGGACCCGCGGGGAAGTACCCGGGCGCTCCTACGTATCTCATAAGGATGAGAATCAAGCCATACGTAGTTCTGGAAGGTGGCACGGTAGGATACCAGTGCCAGAGGAAAAGGGGAGTGCGGACGTGGCCCTTGCACTAAAGAAGCGGAATTTGATGTATCTTGTTTGTTCTTTGAGGTGAATGGTTTTTTTTTGTGAAGCGACAGGCCTAGGACTGTAGGTCGTGATGTCGCCACAAGAATCAAGCCGTGATGGGCGTTGACAAATGGCATGGCACATGACCAATACCCAACGTGATGTCCTCTACAGCGAGGTTACCACAATGCGGTGCCGTTTTTCGTCGTGCGGCCAGGACGATAATGTCACAGTTTAGGGTCGTATGATAGGACCAAGCATGCATTTTATCGTCATGCAGCGCAGACGTAGCAGAGACGATGCTAGGCGGGAAATGTGCGCAGTGTTTATAAAACACATTTGACAGAGACATGATCCCACATCAAATTGTACGCCATCCGGAGGTAAAACAGGGGGAGAGACTGGCTTCCTGAATGGGTTGTACCCGGAGACAGGGCGTCTGGGCGGTCCTACGTGTCCCATGAGGATGGGAATTTGAACGTAGTCCTGAATGGGTCTTAGTTTATGGTCTTAGAGATCGGACCATGGGAGTCCCAAAGGACGCCAGATTGCAGCTTTGCCCCCCTAGCACGCAAAGGTGCACTGAGGGATAGTGCCAAAAGTGTCGAGATTCCACCTGGACATGATGGGGTGGAAAATGATGTGAATCATGCAACCCACATTCAAGGACTGAAGGGGCTGGCGTGACGACAGAGGATTACTGCTGACCATGTTCGCAACACAGCATCCTGTCGCGTTAGCCTGAAATGAGGACTAACAAAACGAGCATCGACCGCTGACCATATTCGCAACGCGGGATTTTATCGATTTGTTGTCCGAAACCCTGGAGGGCGTTGGCCCGTATCGGTAGGAGAGCCCTTGGGCGTTGTATCCAAGCCGTTCTTGGGGGTCCCTCCGGGTGTGAATGATGATGAAAGTCCGAATAGAGGGGAACACGAAGCTTGACAAGTGGAAGGAACTTGACCAAGTTGAATCTGACACTCTTGGTCCTAGACCAGAGTACTCTCAATACATGGGTGAACCACTACAGGGAGCCAAGGGACTCAACCGTGAGGGTGATCGAGAGATGGCAGATTCCTAGGGGAAGGGGGGCATGATGCCCTCAACCTTGTATCATACCTACGCACCCCCCGCTGGAGAGGGATGGACCAAATGGCCTAGGTGACCGGAAAATCAGGAGATCTCCCCGAGGTGGGGCTGGACCCGAACCTTAGACATTCAGGTGGTCCTACGTATCCCATTAGGATGGGAATCAAGCCACACGTAGTTCTGAGAGGGTGCCTTTTAATGTCATGCAGGACAGGGGATAGGAGGACTGAACCTCAGAATGGGGGCGTGCGTGGTGCAGCTATTGCGTACCCGACGTGAATGAGGACGTAATCCTACACTGCGCCACACAGTCCTGTGATCGGGGTCCTGAAGGCAGGATTAGAGAGGTAAATTCGCTGAACTCAAGCCGGGTCCAAAGACAAGGGGTCTTGAACGTAGTTCCAGATGAGAGTCTTAGTTTATGGTCTTAGAGCTCGGACCGTGGGTGGTGACAACTCCCAAGTAAGCACAGATGTCATCCCAATCCCTAAGCCCACGTGAGATAAACTCAGTGTGGGAAACAAGGGGGGGACCCTCATTGCAACACTTGGGGCATCCATTTAAGGGGAGTCAGCAGAGAGTTTCGAAGGACACCTTTGATGCAGCTTGTTCTCCCAATGCGCTGGCGTGCACGGAGGAAAAGTACCAAGAATCCCGAGACTCTACTTGGGCACGATGAAGTGATGAAGGGTGTGAATTGTGTACCCGGCATTTGGGCTTAACGGGTTGGCGTGGCGACAGAGGAAAACTGTTATCCATGAAGGAAACACAGCGTCTGTATCGCGTTAGCCTGAGGTGGGAGCAACAAACGAGCATCGACCGCTGACCATATTCGCAACGCGGGATTTTATCGATTTGTCGTCCGAAACCCTGGGGGGCGTTGGCCCGTATCGGTAGGAGAGCCCTTGGGCTTTGTATCCAGGCCGTTCTTGGGGGTCCCTCCGGGTGTGAAAGATGGTGAAAGCCCTGATGCGGGGATACGCAAAGCCTGGAAAGCGGGTGCGGACGTATCCGAGTAAAGCTTGGCATTCCAGGTAGTGAACCAGAGTACTCTTAAGCACATTGGAGAACCGCCGAAAAAGAGGGATCGACGAAACAAATCAGCAGGGGGTGGGAGCATGGCGTGGTCATCACGAGACCGTCGTGAATGAGGACATAATCCCACACCGCACCATATGATCCCCTCATGGAGGAAGGATAGGCCAGGGGGCCAAGATGGGATGAGGATTCCCGAGGAATGGGGCTGGACCCGGATCTTGGACATCCAGGTGGTCCTACGTATCCCATCAGGATGGGAATCAAGCCACACGTAGTTCTTGAAATGTAGTTTAACGTCATACCGGACGAGGAGGGGAATAACATATCCCTAAGCAAGGTGTACAGTATGGCGAAAAACCGACGTGAGGACATAGCCCTACGCCATGCCGTACAATCCTATAAGATAGGTCCTGGGCCGCGGCCTGGAAAGGCCGAGAGGCCTGGGGCTGAGCCTCGGAAGGGGAGTCGTACGACATGGTACATGATCCCGACGTGAATGAGGACGTAGTCCTACACCACACCGTACGCTCCGGGTGAGGAATCCTGGGCTGTGGGCCCGATCACTGGCACCACCTGGGGAAGTTTGTCACCTCAGGATGGGGCAGAATGAATCACTGTTGACCATATTCGAAACACAGCGTTCCTATGGTGACCCGCATGGGGGCAACAAATGAGCGTCGACCGCTGACCAAATTCGCAACGCGGGACTTGTTTCGATTTGTTGCTTGAGAAACCCTCGGGGGCGTTGGCCCGTATCGGTAGGAGAGCCCTTGGGCTTTGTATCCAGGCCGTTCTTGGGGGCCCCTCCGGGTGTGAATCCATCCACGAAAGGGGCAAACACCCCCAGGGGGGAATGTGCAGCCGGGTCGAGGCTTGCTCGACGTGGGTCGGGGCAAAAATGTGCACCCTGCCGTGTCTTGACCCGAGGGGAAGATTTTGGCTTTTGGGCTGGGCCAACGGACGAAATGTCCGGGCGTTCCTACGTATCTCATAAGGATGAGAATCAAGCCATACGTAGTTCTTGAAGGCCATGCAGTTTAGCGTCATGCGGTGAGGACGTGGGAGGGTAGAAGAACGGGAGTGGGCGCATGGTGCGACCTTTACAATCTTTGCGTGAGTGGGGTTGCATGAGCGGGGCCAAGAAAGCCGACGCCCTGCTACACAAAGATCCTCCAAGGAGACCATTCCCAGGGGGAATAGTGGAAGGGAGAAGCTTGGGGTTGGGCTCAAGACAAGGCGTCCGAGCGTTCCTACGTATCCCATGAAGATGGGAATCAAGCCGTACGTAGTTCTTGACATGCAGTTTAACGTCATGCGGGACGAGGGGAATCTCGTTCGGGGATGTGTGCGGCATGGTACATGATCCCAACGTGAGAACGTAGTCCTACACTGTACCGTACAATCCCGTAAGAGGGTAAGTCGGAGAGAAACGAGGGGGGCCTGGGGCCAGACCTCGGTGGAGACGGGGCCAGGGGCCCAAAGAGGCCGAGGGGCCTGAGGCTGAGCCTCGGTCAGGAAGAACTGACTGACTTGCAGTTTAACGTCTTGCAGTGAGGACAGAGATACAGTTTAAGGTCATGCGGGACCAAGTCGCAGTTTAGGGTCGTGCAGGACCAATGCAGTTTAATGTCATGCAGGACCCTCTCGCAGTTTAGGGTCATGCAGGACCAATGCAGTTTAATGTCATGCAGGACCCTCTCACAGTTTAGGGTCATGCAGGACCAATGCAGTTTAATGTCATGCAGGACCCTCTCGCAGTTTAGGGTCATGCAGGACCACTTTTGCCCTAGGCAAAGTATCGCTTGAGGAATCTGGCATTGGTGGGGGGGGGGGGGTTACACGCTCTCCATCTGTGGTCACCAAGGAGTATGCTCCATTGGGGTAAACCTTATGGATGATATAAGGCCCTTCCCATTTGGGTTCTAACTTGGGCGGTTTCCTTCCGGGAATCATTGGCGCTCGCAGGGCCAGCACCAGGTCACCCTGTAGAAAAGAGCGGAGACGAACCTTCTTGTCAAAAGCTCTTGCCATCTTGTCCTGATGCCTTTCCAGATTGTGCAGGGCACGAAGCCGGTTCTCGTCCAGTGCCTCTAACTCAGCTAGACGGATCTCGGCTACCTCATCTGATGTCTGGTGATCATAAACTGCCGTGCGTAGCGACGGCAGCTGGATCTCAATGGGTAGGACGACCTCAGCTCCATACACCAGGGAATATGGGGTCACCTGGGTAGAGTTGCGAGTCGTCGTCCGGTAAGCCCAAAGGGCGTTGGGGAGCTTGTCCGGCCAACTCTTCTTGTTCTGACCAACCATCTTCTGCAGAATGTTAGAGAGGGTCTTGTTGAATTCCTCGATCTGTCCATTCGCCTATGCGTGGTAGCGGGAGGTATGGTTTGACCGGATGTCATACTTAGCGTACAATTTCTTCAATTTAGCTGCTCGGAAGTTGGTGCCGTTGTCAGTGAGGATGGCGTGAGGGACCCCAAACCGGTGGATGATGTTGGAGCTCACAAAGTCGACGACGGAACGGGCCTTGACCTCTTTGAGCGGAACTGCTTCTGCCCACTTGGAGAAGAAATCTGTAGCTGTCAGGATGAACCTACACTGGCGGGCTGTTGCCGGCGGGTACGGTCCCACTACATCGAGTCCCCATACCGCAAATGGCCAAGAGTACTTGGTGGGGTGGAGGGGTTCTGGCGGCCGATGCAAGAAGTTAGCGTGCACTTGGCACGCGTGGCATCTCTTGGCGTATCCAATACAATCGTGGATCATGGAGGGCCAGAAGTACCCTAGCCTCCGGATTTGATGGGACAGCTTCGGCCCAGCTTGATGGGCGCCACAGGAACCGGCGTGAACCTCTTGCATAACTTGAGGTATCTCTACTCCTTGGATGCAACGGAGGAGGACACCATCAAAACTCCGTTTATAGAGGGTCTGCTCAAGACTGGGGCCGCTCTGGAGGGTAAATTGAAGTGCGCGGCGTCGGATTCGCTCGCGCTCGGCCCGGTTGTCCGGGAGCTGGCCATTTTGGAGATAATCGACAAAAGGTGCTCTCCAATCGGGGGTCGTTTCAACCACTGCATCTGACGAACCCAGGACTCCCGATACGGAGGGTCCGGCGGTGAGATTACTTACCCGTAGGCTATCACGGTCCTCTTGGGTGACGGGAGCAATGACTCTACGGTGGGCCACGTGTATGACCAAATCATCTTGCTCGGGTTCTGCGAGCGATGCGGCTAAGCCAGCTAGGGCGTCCGCTTGGCCGTTCTGCGACCGCGGGACATGGGTAACCTCTGGCCGAGAAGAGAACTGGGCCATTAGGAGGAGGGTGTACTCCAGCAACGGTGCAAGCTCTGGCTTCCTGACGACGTAGTCGCCATTAACCTGTTTGATTACCAGCTCAGAATCTCCCTTCACATGTAGATGGGGTACATGGATCTCGAGGGCCAACTCGAGGCCGGTGATGAGAGCTTGGTACTCTGCCTCGTTGTTCGTACAACCTTCTGACAACAGGAAGGAGTACGGCAGGACGGCTTGCGTCGGGGTAATGAAAACAATACCCAGACCCACTCTGTTGAGCTTGGGGTCGTTGAGCCTTCTACCAGTGGGGCTCCGGGAGGCGCCGTCGAAATGCATTTTCCAACACGGGACAGCATGATCGACCGAGAGGATCGTCTCGTCGGGAAAATCCAGGTCCAGGGATTGATCCGCGGAGGTTGGATGGGCAGCTAAAAAGTCTGCCAATGCCTGTCCCTTAACGGCCTTCTGAGGCACAAACCTGATGTCAAACTGCTGGAGAATCACCGCCCACCGTGCTAGCCGGCCGGTCAGCATGGGGCGGTTCAGGATGTACTTCAGCGGATCCACCCGAGAGATCAATTGCACCTCGTGGTGTTGCAGGTAGTGTCGCAACTTCTGCACGGCAAAGACGAGCGCAAGGCAGCTCTTTTCGATAAGGGAATATCTGACCTCCGTATCGAGAAGCATGCGACTGAGATAGTAGAGACTGTTCTCAGTGCCCTCGTTATTCTTCTGGGCGAGCAGCGCGCCGAGGGATCTCTCCAGGGCGGTCACGTAAAGGACTAGCGGCTTTCCAGAGATGGGTGGCATCAAGACCGGAGGTTGGAGCAGGTACTGCTTGATTTCCTCGAAGGCGATCCGACACTCCTCATCCCATTCGTAGGCAGCGCCTTTCTTCATGAGCCGAGAAAAGGGCTTACACTTGCCGGCCAGGTTCGCAATGAATCGGCGTATATAGGCTAAGTGGCCTTGCAGGCCTCGAAGTTCCCGAATGTTGCTCGGGGGAGGCATTTGGCTGATGGCCTTGATCTTCTCCGGGTCGATCTCGATACCTCGGTATCTGACAACAAAGCCCAGAAACTTCCCGGAGGTGACTCCGAAGGCACACTTCAGTGGGTTCATCTTCAGGTGACGGGAACGGAGGAAACCGAACACTTTCTCAAGGTCTTTGAGATGGTCCTGACGCTGATATGATTTGACTACAAGGTCATCCACGTAGCACTCCACCAATGTCCCGAGGATCGGTTTGAATATGCGATGCATGGCCCTCTGATAAGTGGCACCTGCATTTTTCAAACCGAATGGCATTACCCGGTAGCAAAAGGTACCCTGGGGAGCCCTGAAGGCAGTGGACTCCTCATCTTCGGGGGCCATCCGGATCTGGTTATACCCGGAATACCCATCCATGAAAGAGAGGGCTTGGAACCCGGCCGTGGCGTCAATCAACAGCTCTGTCACCGGGAGTGGGAAGTCATCCTTTGGGCAGTGGCGATTGAGATCGCGGAAGTCGATGCAGACTCTAATCTGCCCATTCTTCTTCCTGACTGGCACAATGTTGGCGAGCCATTTGGGGTACTGGACCTCTTTGACGAAGTTGGCCTTGATTAGCTTATCAACTTCGGCCTCAACCATAGCGCCATGGGAAGGGTGCATTTTCCTGGGCGGCTGCTTAAACCCACGATGTTTTACTGGGAGGCCCAGACGGTGGACGGCCACTTGGGGATCCAGCCCTGGCATCTCATCGTAACTCCAGGCAAACACATCGCGGTGCTGTTTGAGGAAGTCTACATACTGCTGCCGCTCCTCGAGGGACATGGCCGCACTGATTAATGTGGGTCTTGGATTTGCCTCGCTACCAAGGTTCACCTGTACCAGCTCATCGACCGTGGTAGAGACGCCTTCTTCAAAGGCTGGGGGGGCATCCTCCAAGTCTTCCTCCCCAGCCGTGGGGGGATTTCCCGTGACGGAAGGTACTTCTGGGCTCTCAAAACCCGAGGGGCAGCTGGTGCCGGCTTGGGCAGCAGCGGTCATCACATCAGGAGACTCATTCGTCGTGGAGACCATAGCAAGGAATGCATTTGACCCTATCCCATCCGGCCTTCAGCCTAAGGGGCCACGCTTGATGATATCAAAGTAGTGGTGACGTGTCGGCCAGAGTCGGTTGATTCCAGCCCGGCGAAATAGACACGTATGGCGCACCGCCGTTGTCATGAGCTTGACATCCCGGTACCGTACAGGGGTAGGAGATTCCGGGATGACCCGAGCCTGGTTGATGTAGGAGTATGAGGTGATTTTCCGCCGTCGCTTGGACGCGGGAACATGCCTTCCTTGCGTACCCGAAACAACGAAACATTGTCCCATGTCGGGGGTCGTGGCCTCCAACCGGTGGATCGGGAGGATGTAGGCGTCGTCCATGCTCGCCCAGGGATCACTTGTGATTGGGGCGGGCTCATCCTCGCTGACCAGGATCTGCTTGTCCTTACTTTTGTAATAACCCGCATCCAGATAGCGGGCCTCACAAGAAGCGAAAGGGGACGCGTCTCCTTGGAGCACGCCTACTCGACCGTTGAGCGAGTACTTAAGGCACTGGTGATACGACGAGGGAACCGCTGCATGCAGATGGAGCCATGGCCTGCCCATCAATGCGTTGTAGGCGGTGTCCTGAGAAACAACCATGAATTCGGTGCTGGCAATTAAGCCACCGAACTGGGTCTTCAGACGGATCTTGCCGACTGGGGTTTGCTCTGTCCTGTCGTACCCCTGAATCCTAAGGTCAGAGGGAGTCAAATCACCTTCGGACAAACCCAGCTTTCGCAGCGTCCGGGTCGGAATTAGATTGATTCCGGAACCCGTGTCAACGAGGCAGCGACGGACTTCCACACCGTTAAAGTGGCCAGTGATATACAGTGGGAGAATGTGCCCCTGTATAGGAGGGTCTTCATCTTCACCAGAGAACGAGATAACTGCCTGACATTCGGCGTTTTCAATCGTCTCGGTATGGAAGGCCTCCGCGGCTGCCACTTCCGTCTCGAACTGGAGGGGGCTTCTTAGGGCCTCGGCAAGAGCCTCGCGCATCTCAGATGACAAGCGCAGGGCCTTAAGGATGGAAAGCCTCGCCGGAATGCCGGCTAGGTGCTTTAGGACATCATACTTGCGTGCCAAACGCGAACCTCTGCTTACAGGGGGTTTTTCGGCATTTGGAGGCATAGCGGGTCCTGCTGGTTGAACTGGCGGTCGGCTAGCACTGGGTACATCCTGCTGCCTGCTAGTAGAAGCCTGGAGAGTAGTCGCCGGGCTAAGATCGAACAGCGGGGGCTGGCCCGTCGCCGGGCGAGACTGGCTGTGATACGAACGAGGCGGCTCTCCCTGATCCAGCAACACGAACGGCGGTGGAGGTAGAGCCAAGGGCGCTGGATGGGTCTGCGCGTGCTGAGATCTGCGCTGAGCCTGCTGCCTGGTCTCGGTAGCGTGCACGGCTTGGTCACAAGTGCCTGCTGACATACCTCGGTGACCGGCGCGATTGCGATTCCGCTGACGTTGACGTCGGCTGGGAACGTTGGGGCGGTCTGCCTGGGGTTCCCCCTCGTCGGGGGTCATATAGGGCTTTACCAGCTCCACGGTGTTAACCGAAGCGTACCCTTGACTGTCACTCGAAGAGTCATCCACCGCTGGGCGGATTCTGGGGGGAATGCCCATTTCGGGAGGCATAAAGTCGCCGAGAGTGCGGGATGACGACGGCACTGGCGGTGCACGTTGCTTCTTCTTGCGTCGCCGCTGCTTGCCTTTTTGGGCAGAGGTCGACTGTGAAGACGATGTTGAGGCGCCAACTACTTCTTCTGAAGGTTCCGACTGCTTCAGGCGTGCCCGGATGATACCCTGGGCACGGACGACAGTTTTTTGAGCCATCCAGTTGTCGTATTTCTGGGACCCGCGGCTAGGGACCTGCTGCCACTCACCCTCGCTGTCACTACCGATTTCCGATCCCGCGAAGATGCCTGCCACCTGCGCTGGCGCTGGGCCCAACTTGACTATGTTGTTGTTGACTTGGTCCTGAAGCCAGTCTTTAAACACATAGCATCGCTTGAGGGTGTGCCCCAGGATCCGATGATAAGGGCAGTAGTTGGGGTGATCAGTGAGATGCACCTCTTCCGGCCTCCTGCACTCAGGCAGACGCACGATCCCTTGCTCTAGAGCACTTCGGAAGTAACCAGGGACCTGATTTTTGTTAAACGAATAGGTATGGTACTTTCTTTCCGGGTAAGGAGCCCTGGGGGCCTGATCCTGTCGAGGGACCAGAGGGGCCTGCCGAGGGGGCGGCGCCTGGTTGTCTCGCCTAGGTGGCGGTGGCGCGTTGCGCGGGGGAACCTGTCGGTTCTGAGGCGGTCGCTGCTGGGCAGGAGCCTGTGCTTGAGGTGGAGGACCTCTGCGGGGTTGCGGGGGTGGTGCCGCCGGTAACAATTCCAGCTGCCTCGGGGCTTCTATTTGAGCCACTGCGGCGGGTTCAGCCCTGGCGGCCCTCCTGGCTGGGATCATAGGGGGCAGCAAACGTGCTTGACTAGCCTGTTGTAGGGCCTCCTCGAGGCGCTGGGCTTTATCCGAGAAATCTCTGAACCCCCCAGGGTAGTTCTGGGTAATCAAGGAGGGTACCAGCTCTGTCTTTACGTTCCCCACACACATCGTCAGTAATTGCTCCTGAGTCAGCGGCATATCGAGAGAATACGTAAGTCCTTTCCACCGGGCGATGAAGTCTGCAACCCGCTCATCAGGCCTCTGTTTGCACTTAAAGAGGTCCGCGATGCTGGTCTTCCGCGTGGTGGAGCTGAACTGGTACAAGAACTGCCAGCGAAGGTCCTCCCAGCCGGTCACTGATCCGATGGGGAGCTGGCTGTACCAGACGAATGCCGGACCTTCCAACGTCTGTACAAAACATCGGAGCTTAGCGGCTTCTTGCTGAGCCGGGGTCCCCAGCATGGGGCCACACCTGGAAGAGAAATGAGCCAAGTGCTGGGGTGGGTCCCCTGTCCCGTTAAAAGGCGAGAAAGTGGGGTTCCCAAAACCCGGAGGCGCGGACATATCATCCACCCACGCGGGATAAGGCTTGCCATCGGGTGGGACCGCCACCTGCCGTGTCTCCAACGCCTCGAGGCGGGCTGTGAGTGCCGCAATAAGGTCCTCCGGGTGGGGGTCCCTGTCTTGACGGGGGTCCCTAACCACAAGCGCATTGCCAGGTTCTTCAACACGGTAGACGGCTTCTGCTGCTCGCGGGTTGACTGGTTGGACGACCTGTTGGGCGACCGGGGGAACCCGGGTTGGGTTCTTCAGATTGCCCCGTCGCTCAGGGGGGTTTGGCGAAACGTATCGCGCCCTCTTGCCGTACGTTCCGGATTCCGCCCTGTCCGCGGCAGTAGCATGATCAGGGTTGCCCGGAGGCATCTCACCGGGGGGAAATTGTTCCTGCCCCTGCTGTCCCGGCCTGGGATTACCATAGTCGGGTCGTCGCTCTGCGGCGCGTTCAGCCAAGAGTTCGTCGACCAGCCTCTTCTGCTCAGCAAGCTGCTGGCGCAACGTGGCCTTCTCAGGGTCTTCGTCCGTTTTCTGCACGGAGGCGGACGGATCGGAGTGCTTGACTATCCCGACATGCTCCTTACCCTTGCCAGTGCTTCGACCGAGTGCCAGTGACTCGGTGGGTACGGGGAGGCCTAGCAGGTTCCTTTGCTGACGGGTGACTCTCCCTGATGGGTCGAGTAGTGGCGGTACGCCCTCGGATGGTAATTCCCCATCAAGGAACTCAAGCTCATCTTCCTTATCCACAACGTCGGCCATGTGGACTGTGACCCCTCTTGAGGGCATATCCTCAATGTCGCATAGCGAATCGGGCTGTCGTCGGATAGGGTCGAAGAGGAGAGCGGCATAGCGTCCCCAACCACGGACTTGCACATGGGGGGTGGCTTCCCTGACGATCTTGCGGAGTGCCTTGAAACTCTGGACGCATTTTCGTTGGAGGGCACTCTGGTGACCGGGCGACTTGGGGTGCTGGGCCGCAACGAGCGCCGCTGCATCAATTAGGCGGCACTATTTGCCAATCTCCTCAAAGTGCTCTCGACTCCTGGGGTACACTACCCGTTCCCAACGGAGGCGGAAGTGCGTCGCCCACAGGGTCCGACAAAAGCATCCCACTTCATCAGGGGTAAGCGACTCGGGTACGCGAAAATTTAGCGCCGCCGTGGGCCAGAACTTCTCTGGGAAGTAGTCCGCTGCAAGAATACTCCAGAAGCTCCTGGGTTCGTCCTCGGGGTTCGGCCCTACATTTCCCCACTCATCAACCGGGGGTGGCTGAGGGACCGGTATTGGTACCGAGGCGGACCTCTGGGATAGCAAGCTCGGCGGTGGAGAATATGGCGAGCGAGCAGACTGGCCACCGTACTCTGGGCCCTCCTCTGAAGAGCGAGGTGACCTGACCACAATGTCACGATAGGACGGGCTAACAGCCACTGCTTTGGGTACGGGAATTGCCGTTACCGGTGTCCGGTCATGTCGTGGCTCTACCACCGTTGACCCCCAAAACAGCTCCTCGTGATCCCGAGTAGAGGTAGAGGGCGCTTCGGGTGACGGTGGCGGTGACTGCGCGGTCGAAACCTGCGGAATTCCCAGGATTTCTTCCTCCTGGATGTACCTGCGGAGAGAGACGGGAATCCGGTGGACCTCAAATTCCGGGAGAACGAGGCTGACGCGTCTGGTTCCTGCCCCAGTCCTTGATACAGAGGAGCTGGGAGAAGGTTCCATCGCTGAATCGCATTCCGCTTCCGAATCGGAGAAGCGGGCAGGTTTGATCCCCCCCTGGGCCTTCCCAGGATTCTTCTTGTGGTGGCGACGACCCGCTCTTCTGCCCCTGGGTGGCTCTTCGGGACAGGGTTGACCCCTATCAGGCAGCCCTGGGGCGGCACTAGCGCCGTGGCGGAGAGGGCCCCCACTTGAGACAGCCGGGGTGCCGGGGGCACCAGGGAAAATATCAAAGGGTACATGGGGAGGACCTCCATGAACAGTACCCACGTGGGCGGGGCCTCTATTGGAACCGGAAGGAGCATGGGGAAGGCCTCCATGGTCGATGCGAGTGGAGCGAGGCTGACCTTCACTCCTTGAGTTGCTGAGGCGAGAAGGATCTTCGCCAGTCGCAAAGAGGACGTAGGGGGGGCCCCACGTCGAAGGACCGGATGGACGGTGCCCTCAGAAGAATGGACTTCATACCCTGTACAGCGGGCGCGGGAAGTGTTTCCGCGCTGAGCATCACTGCCCCGGGGCAGGTCTTCCTGCAGGATGGGGGCAGCACGAGGCATGCCTCCACGACGAACCTCGGAGCGGGGAAGGCCCACGCTCTGTGGAGTAGTGGTACGGGGAGGACCTCCGTACGAGGTGGCATCACCGCGGGTTAGTTCGCGACGATCATTACTGGGGCCTGCAACCCGGAGCGTCAACCCGGCCTGCCCATGGGGCGGCTGGGGTCTCAATATTGGTTGGGCGAAGGGGTGCCCCTGCTCAATGTAGGCGGGGGCTTCATAATGTACGTCGGCGGTGGCTCGGGCCACTATAGCTGTCGATGTGGACGCGGCTAGGCGAGCGTCCTCAGCCCGGGCCCGGCGCTGACGTCGGGTCAGGCGGGCCGGTGCAGGTGGTGCAGGGACATAGTCTGCCTGTTCTTCCTGCGGGGCCGAACGGCGGCGCTGACGTGGCCGGACGGGAGCTCTCTCCTGGGGGTCCTGGGTCGGGGCCCTGAGCGGGCTGAGCCGGATCGCGCCTGCCTCTTCGGCATAAGGCGAAGAGTCGTCAAGGCGTTCTGGGGATAGGCTCCCGAAACGGTTGAATGTCGAGGTGGGGAGCGGGGGCTCCCTGCGCGGCCTGTTAGGGCGGCGTTGACGGCGGGGTCTGGAAGCCTCCAGGTCCAAACGGGTCATATCCCTGGTCGGGATGACCCCTTGTTCCTCATACCTGCGCACGAGGCTGTTGATCACCCTTCGTTGGATGAACTCTGATGGGGAAAGGGGATGTGGACGTCCCGCATCCCGTGACGTGGCAGCCGTCGTGGCGGTAGTGGCGCCATGTGGAGTGGCCGTAGTGGTGTTGCCCCTGCCCCTGCGCGAGCGAGGAGCGGATGGTGACCGCATCTCTGAAATAGCAACCTGGTTCCTGGCAAACGAAGGGATCAACTCATCAGTACTGAGAGGAAAAGGTTTGACAGCCAGTGCCCCAGCGTTCTCCCATCCTCCATGTCTGTGAGAAGGATCCACGCCAACACGCTGCGGAGCGGAGCGCCCCACGTTCTACTACCCTGACTTCTGGTGAGTTCCACGACAGGCCCGCCATTTACTTGGCGGGACCAGGCAACGGATATCTGAATCCGGTGACACGTCAATCTACTGGTGTCTCGAACGCTACTAATCTCCATGCTGAGGAGAAGAATTTCACATCGGGTTCACCATTTCTGTTTCCGACGCTTTCGCCGGGGCGCGCGCGCATCCGTCCGCGGGGGAGGGGGACGCGCGGCTTTGTTGCCCCGCATTCCCGCTTTCCAAAGGCGGGCGGCATTCGTTCCTTATTCAGGTACGTCTGCTCCTTGATCGAAACGGGATGATGGGATGTCAGTTCTTCCTCCTGTGGATTCCTCCTCAGAACTCGTCACCTAGTCCGGGTCTCCCTTATAGATTTAATACGTAGTTCGTGAAACTCTTCCCGGTGTCATGTTTCCATGGACGCCTGTTAATTACACTGCTTCTGTCGGGACATTCCAAAGGGTCCAGTCAGGGCAGCAACCTTCGGTCAGGGGAGTAATCACGTTTGAGGCATCAGTAGCGTGTCTGGATGCTGGGGTACCTGGCATGTCTGTCTTTTATCCTTGATCACAAGGCTTCTCGAGGGCGTGGAAACCCGAGGCATCCCACATCGAGCGCAGGGAATTACATGTCATAGACACGTATCTGAGGTTTTCCTCAGCTTCCCATGTTCAACACAGGGTATGCTGCAAGATTAACGTCTAGCAGAGACGGTTGAGAATGGAATGGGACCATCGCAGGGGAGCGACAGCGAAGTCGGGCTTGAGCCTTGAAGAGGCTTCCTACGTATCCCCGTGGCAGGGAATCAAAGTCCGCGTAGTTCAGGATGGTGCCGGTAAACCGACGTGAAGCTGGACCTTGGTCCGAGGAGAGTTGGGCTTGAACCTCTGGGAGGATTCCTACGTACCATGCCTTGACATGGATCAAAGTCCTCGTAGTTCAAATGATGCAGTTTAACGTCATGCGGGACGATAATGAACCCTGACGTGAATAAACGACGGGTAGGCTTGAACCTCGTGGAGGCTTCCTACGTACCATGCCTTGACATGGATCAAAGACCTCGTAGTTCAAGTGGTCACAACGGCTTACCGCTGGACTGGAATGGGACCCGACGTAAATGAGCGACGGGTGGGTGTGTCGGTGAACCGACGTGAAAGCAGACCTTGGTCCACTGTTGGTGGGCTTGAACCTCATGGAGGCTTCCTACGTACCATGCCTTGACATGGGTCAAAGACCTCGTAGTTCAGATGGTTTCTCCGGTGAACCGACGTGAAAGCAGACCTTGGTCCACTGTTGGTGGGCTTGAACCTCATGGAGGCTTCCTACGTACCATGCCTTGACATGGATCAAAGACCTCGTAGTTCAGGAGGGTTGGGTCGCAATGGCTTACCACTGGGCCGGGATGTAGTTTAATGTCATACTGGACGTGGGTAGAACACGACGTGAATTGGGTGATGGGTGGGCTTGAACCTCGTGGAGGTTTCCTACGTACCATGCCTTGACATGGATCAAAGACCTCGTAGTTCAGATGAAAGTAGACCTTGGTCCACTGATGGTGGGCTTGAACCTCATGGAGGCTTCCTACGTACCATGCCTTGACATGGATCAAAGACCTCGTAGTTCAGATGGTTTGGGTCACAATGGCTTACCACTGGACCAGGTTGTAGTTTAACGTCATGCTGGACGGGGGTGAAACCCGACGTGAAAGACGGGTGGGCTTGAACCTCATAGAGGCTTCCTACGTACCATGCCTTGACATGGATCAAAGACCTCGTAGTTCAGATGAAAGTAGACCTTGGTCCACTGATGGTGGGCTTGAACCTCGTGGAGGCTTCCTACGTACCATGCCTTGACATGGATCAAAGACCTCGTAGTTCAGAAGAGGTTTGTCAGGGTCAGTGCTCACTCTAAGCCCACGTGAGTCATACTCGGTGTGAGAAACAAGAGGTTGCAAGGACCTGACGATCACGTCGCGAAGGGTGCGTCCGTGAGAAGCGAAGAGGGGCTTACGCGTTGGGCGGCCCATGGTGTTGGGACTTACTCCAGGATGGAGGCCCATGGTGCGACAAAGCGCGGGAAAGATGGACCTTGGTCCGACAATGGGAGGTGCCTCGTTCCCTATCACGTTCCCTACTGACCTTGGCAGTGGGGAAGTACCGAGATGCACGGGTGCAATCATCCGTACCAAAGTTTAGGGATTTACGCTCTGAGGCGACCCTTCCCCTGCGAACATACACCACTCCGACAAGGAGGATCTCATTCCATGTGCGGAAGAGTTCCATTCCCGTGGAGACGAGCGGTGTAATGAATGCTCGAGCTGGGGGACCCTTCGTGAGGGAGACGAGGTTGGGTCACAGTTTAACGTCATGTGTTGAGGACGTGGTGCTTGGCAGTTTAACGTCCTGCAGCTCGGACGAGGTGGGTTCACTCCACACCCCTAGGGCTTACATAACTGGTACCCTCTGGTCCTTGGGGAAGGGAAGGTACCAGTGAGGCCAGGGTAGAGGGGGGTCGAGGGAGGAGCCATCGAGGGGTCCACGTTAGCGTGGCTATGCGAAGAAGCAATAGCCGTTAGCGTGCCTATGCGAAGGAGCATTGGGCGAAGCAACGCTACGGGAGGTGTTGTCCATGGGACTTTGAAATCACATCGTGCAAACCTGGAGGGTCGCACGGAAGGAGGAATCGCTAAGCAGAGGAGTGTGCTTTGCGAAGTGGGGTGCCTTGGCCTTAGCATGGGGCATAGGTGGGAGTGGGTGGTGCTTCGCGAAGTGGAACAGTGTTCGCGGAGCACTGCCTCGCGAAGAAGGAGTGGTTCGCGAAGTAGGGTCCTGCCAAGCAATGTGCTTCGCGATGCATAGTTATCCTGCCTTGGCATAGGGATTACTAGCATGGGTTGGGTGTTTCGCGAAGCACGAGTGCTCCGCGGCTGCCCGGGTTCCCTTGGGAATCCCCTTCCTTCGCGAACGCCCTTGGGCTTCGCGAAGGGCATCCCTCTCGGAAGAGGGGCTCAGGACGAAATAAATCAGAGTCGTCTCGCGAAGTAGAAATACCTCGCGGAGCTCATGATTCCTGGGGCAAAGCTTGCTTCGCGATTCGGGAGAGGAGAAGCCGAAAGGTCGGATTGTCCGTCTCCCGGGACTCAGGGGGAGTCGAGTATTTATAGGGAAGGGGCGCCGCGAAGCAGGGCTCGCGCGCCGCCTTCGGGGCTTCGCGGCGGCTCGCGAACGTCAAACCGGTTCGCGGAGGATGACCACCTCCGGAGCTTCGCGGCGGCTCGCGAACGTCAAAAGGATTTGCGGAGGATTACCGCCTCCGGAGCTTCGCGGCGGCTCGCGAATGTCAAACCGGTTCGCGGAGGATTACCGCCTCCGGAGCTTCGCGGGGCCGCCAAAGTTGGGGCGCTTCGCGGCGGGGCTCCGCGGACGGGCTCCGCGGCTGTGCTTCGCGGCTGTGCTTCGCGAGGCAGCGCACTGGCTCTCGTTTTCGTTCCTTCCTTTCGGGCCGGATTTTTGGCGCCAACATGGATATATAGGAATCCCCTTTCATGGGCTCAATACGAACACCACACCACCTTCCACCTCCATAGATAGTGATAAATACTATAGTTCTATGTTGTGTGGATTTAAACTACAACATCACTAATTAATAATATAAATAAGGAGATAATACCATATATACAAAGGTTCTCCTCAATGAATATTTTCAATCAATGACTTTTATAGTGGTAACGAGTCTCAAACTAAGATTTAGGAAGGATTCATGAATATGTATTAAATATATAAGCGAGTCTTGGAGTATGAAATAATTCTCCCAAAAAGGGTGAGATGATTATAACCTCCCATACACTCTACCAATACTCAACCCAAAGAGTCTTTAGTAATGTACCAACGACCGTCTTCCTTTAGAAAGAAAATCTGCATTAACATAAAATTTCATTAGTGTAGCAGTGTGGTGGAAATATCCACACTAGTTATACCAAAAATAAAAGGTTCTTAGTTGGTTGTGCTAGATGATCAAAAGGTATTTTCATAGTTTGTGCCTAAACAAAATAAAATCCATAGGTTATGGATTCTACTTGGAAATTTTAGGTTTTTTATCCATTTGTGTAAAATTGTGGGTTTGATCTACACCCATGTAAAAGGCCAGGTTTGGTCTGCACCCAAGTAAAAGGATATATAATAGTTGATATCCATGAACTTGGATTTAGAGTGTGAAGAGTATAAGAAAGATCATTTGGTTTCAAACTACTATAAATCTATTATAATCTATTATTTATCTTTACTACATACACACTTTATATATCCATTGTATCATTTGTTTATGTTTTTGATTGTTTGATATTTTATTCCACTAAATCCAATATTATTTTTTTTACTTAGATTATTTTATAATTAAACATTGACCCATGTATTTTCAATAACCATTATGGGACCTAAAAATTGGTATCATAGACTACCCTTTTTGAGTTTATCTTTGTTTCTTTTACTCTAATTCCTTAACAATTTTTATAAAAGAAAACCCTTTAGAGCTCTGATTGTTTAGATTCTTTATTAAATTATTGTTTATATATTTTGTGGATCTAATCGTTTTCTATAGAGTATAAAAAGTCTTGGGATATATTTTTTATTTCTAGATAAAGAGGAAGTTTAAAAGAAAAATGTTATAGGAAATTAATCTCTAGAGATTCATTATACCATAGAGAACCTGTGTGATTTGAATGTGGAAAACACGAACACTTAAGGATATATTATCCTAGCATGAAAGGAAAGAGGAGAAATTTTATGATGAATAAATGAAAATGTTATGAATATTGTAGTTCATTATTTTAAGGGAACAAATATTCTTTTAATTTATGATTAATGTATAAATCTAATGAGGTGACATCATTATCTTATACCTTATTTACGTCATCTAGATATGAGCGTAGTTTTGAAGAATTAAATGATATATTTGATAAATATCGAGAAAAAATAGAGAAAGTGAATTCCATATGATTGTAACTCAATATGAAATATAAGAAATTTGTTAAAGAGAAAAAGAATTTTTATTCTGATGTATTTAATTTTATAAAAGAAAATGAGAAGAATAAATAAGTGAATTAAAAGTTTATATATGTTTTTTCTAAGAATAATAGAGAGTAGAAGGAGAAATTAAATATTTGATGAATGATATATTTATAGAAAATAATAAATTTTAGAATCTTAATAAAGAAAAAAAGTGTGTAGTGTTAATTTTAACATTGCTTCCTATAGTAATGAGAAAGCTTGGGATGATTTAGATTTTTTTTAAAGAATAATGGAAATTTGAGAATTAATTGGCCAAAATCAGGGAAGAAAGTGATTATTTAAAAAATTATATATGTTTTAAGATTATTTAAACAGTAAAATTTATCCATCCTATTCATTTTAAGAAATGTTATGATATAATTAAGAGAAATTTATTTTATTTATATATCAATTTTGTTAAATGGGATTTATATTATCATTATGCTTCATATTATTGTAAAATATTTAGACAACCACTTGGGTGTAATAATGAATTTACTGTGACATATTTGATGAGTTCAAGTATTCAAAGATTTTAATCAGTTTATGTTATAAAAGGCACTATAACTAATCAGTGTAACATAAACCACTCTATTTACCAAAGTGATATATTTATATATAAAACATGCATACACATTATAGTTTTATTATTTTTTATGATAACATGAGCTTGATTTTATAAGTTTTTTTATGGATAGTGAGATTGTATTTACAATTTTATATTTGGTCTACTAGAATATGATTAAATGTTTTTTATTTTTTTAATTCTTTATATGTTATTATTTAATTAATTAAATTTATTATCTATTTCATAGTTAATTATAGAATTTATTTTTGTATAAAAATATTTCCCAAATTTTGAATTCATTGTCTATTCATTTCGAGAAAAAATAGTTAGATTAAGGGGGTGTTTTATTATTTTTAATATTTTTTTATTTAAATAATAGTTGGTATATATTTTTATTATTTATGAGTTTAGGGAGAGTTATTATTTTAATTGTTTTTGATCGTGATATGTATTCCTTGTTAATATTTTTTACTTCTTAATCATGCGTTTTATTTCTCACATTATTGAAATTTCTTTATTATAGGGTAGACCTAAAGTGGAATATTTCAATGAAATTTCCAAAGGAATAAGAAACTAGATCAGTGATTAGAAATGGATGTATTTATCCCTTTCATGGATATTTTACCTCATCATAGGAACTATGTTTTTGAATCCTTTCTACTCTTTCAAGATTTACAATTGGTCACTTTATCTTCTAAAAAGATTTAACCAGAGCATTGGGAAATTTATCTAAAGTGGTTTCATCTCTTAAAGTAAATTCAAAACTATATCTTGGAAAATAAATTTCTTTCCAACTAGATAAGGGGGTATAAGAGTTAAAAACCTAAAACTTTTCAATGAATATCTACAAAATCAATTTTTTTAGAATCTTATCTTTAACTACTTGAAACATAATTACTTCCTTAGGAATATGTTCTTATAAAAAATTAAATTAGGTAATTCCAATTACATATATTCATCTATCTAAATTTATTTGAAATAAATTTATACCTTTGTTGTGAGTTTTTCTCAATGGGATAAATTCCTTTAATTTTACCTATATTTTTAGAATGAACCTATATTTGATCACCCATAATGGACAATTTCCAAGGTGAAATCATAGACCCATGGACTAAGATCAAGGAAAATATTGCATTAGACTTGATCAAATTACCTATCAACCACAAGGATTCCATTTACAACTATAAATTCATTCATAAAAAGGATTTGTTATGATAGAATATAGTTAGGAATGGCGCCCTCACAGGTAATTTTTCCTACTTATCCCTTATTAGTAGATCTGATTCAACTTACTAGATCAAATAGTTCAAGAAGCATTGGATTTCCCCATCTATATTTACCATCATTTGGAGAAATACACATAAAAAGTTTATTAACAAAGAAAACATGATGAAAATAGGATTTACTCTCTTCTATAGATGAAATTACTATAAATAGGGCCTAGAAATAACCGACCATGTATTCATTGTGTGTTGTTATACCAAGTCTATTTGGTCAACCATATTAAATTTATTTGAGATCATTGATTCCAATAATATTTTTCCATTAATGGTTATATGCCAATTTTCATAACGTTATCTTACCTTAATATAGGAATTTATTCCTAATATCTATTTTGAAAGATTTCCACCTCATCTAGTGGGATAAGAACATTTAAAAATGTCATAAAAGGACCTAAATATAAAAATGGACACTACCAGAATCCTCTCTACAATTAAGACAACCAATTACTAATAAAAAGGATTTTTTGGAAAATCGATAAAATATCTCTTGATCTTTTATGGGATTAAATTTAGGGGAAAGTTTAAATCATTTGATTATTATATTCCTATTGTTTGGAAACCACTATGTGTGGGTTGGATTAAAACTAACTCGGATGGCACTATAAAAGGAAATATGGGACTAGTGGACTATAGAGGTGTTTGTGAAGAACATAGAGGTATATGCCTTATATGTTTCTAAAAACAATATAGATCAGTGATGGAATTTGAAGTTGAAATGAAATGAGTTTTCATGGAAATCTGAGTTTCCAGATTCAACAACCAAAGAAATCTTTGGTTGAAGTTGGACCCCTATCTCCTTTTTAAATTAATAAATCACAATTTTACTTATCTATTATGGTGAATTGTGATGGAATGGGAATATTTAATGGGCTACTATAAGTATATTTACTTTTTAGTGTTGTACACCTTTCAGTTTGGTATCAAAATTATGGATATTCTGGCCAATCATGGTGTGGGTTCAGGATGAGTTCATTTTTGTAATTTAATTATATTTGAAATTCAGGAGTCATGTTTCCTTGAAATTTGTAAAACTTCATATTTTCACTTTTCATAAAGTTTCCTTAAATGTTGGGATTTTCTAAATTTTTTTCCTTTTTTAATATTTCACGCCTATGCTTCTTTTTATTTTTATTATTTTCAATTATTTGATTTTTTTCATGAAATTATTTATATTTTCATTAATTTTTTATCTTAAAAAAGGGGAGTGATGTTTGAAATGTTTGTGTTTTTTAATCATCAAAAATTGGGATAATTTTAAGTTTCTCGTTTCCACTTTATTTATTATGTTTTAATAATTTCATAACTCTATCATATTATGTTTAATATTGTTTATACGAATTCATTATTAGTATTATATCATTATTTATTAATTATTAATTATTTATTATGGTTATTCTAGAAATTATTATTATTTTATCCTATTCTATGTTCAATAATTTTCCTAAGTAGAGGACCTTTATGTATTAATTAATGACCCTTACATATTAATTTTGTCTTTGGAAATTAACTTTATGTATGTTGTTTGTTGAAAATTTGATAAAGTTTTTTACCCTTATGTATTACAGGGACAACCATATTTGAATCTTACGCATAAAATTTTGGTAAATCACATGACCCTAAGGCATTGTAGTTTCTCCTAGAATTTACTCTTATGTATAAAAATTTAGAAAAGGAATATACCTTTATGTATTAAAGTTATTACTCTTACACATTAGATAAATTGGAAATTTCACTAAGGAAATTAATCTTGTGCATTGAAGAATAAATCATACATATTAATAAGATTACTCTTACATTTAACATTTGAGTTGATTCATAAGTTAAGTATTTGGAATGTAAAGGATTCAAAAGATAGGATATGGTGTATAATGTCAGTATTGAGAATTCATAAAAGTGATGGACCTTTATGTATCAAAAAATTTTCTCATGTGTTTTGATTAATAGATAAATTTTCATAATTTAAATGTTTCAGAAGTAAAAGTATATTATTTTTATGCATGGAACTACATAGATAATTATTTATTACTATTAATGATGGGATTATCAATTGTATGCTATGATAAATAATCTGGGTCATGATATTGAAAATTCAAATGGATGGATTTTCAAAGGATTTTTTCTCATGATTGCAAGGATTATTCAAAGTGTTTAAATTGTGATTATTATAGAGGATTTAAGTGATGATTTGAAGGATATTTTTATATATAAGTTTATAATTATTATTTTAAGTCTATGACTAATATAATTCAAGCTATAACCATTAGAGTAATTATGGTAACTATATTATTTCTTTATTTCAATTATTCAAACTATTACATTATTTGTTGTTGAAATATTTAAGTAGGATCATGTAGATCATCTCAAATTTATTAGATGTTGAAGAGTATTTTATATAAAGGTTGAATAAATAATGTGGTGACACACATGACATGAAATACAATTCATATATGACTGGATAAGCATGATCTATATATGATAAAAAAAGTGCTATATAGTTTGAGAGATACATTATTCTACTCACTATTATTCTAAATTTCTTTGGAATTTCCAATTCACCCAAATATGATGTAACATCCGAAAACCAGATTCCACAGAAAATGGTGCCCCAAACCTGGTTGGTCACAAGGCCTCAAACGAATCTCCCTAAATGTTAGAGGCTACCAACTAGAAGCGAGGGCCTAGGTGAGATAGTGGGGAGACTATTCCCTCATTACCAGAGTATCACAGTGGAATTCAAACATTCAATAAATAACAGAAGAAAAATAACCAGTCAACTATTAAAAGTAAGAGAAAACAGAAATATATATCAATAGACAGAGGTATCTCATATACAAAATGATGTATATGGATTAAGTATCTAGAAAGTAGTCATAACAGTACATGGAAATACAATACAAGTATCCAAAAAAGAAAAAAAATACCAAAAAGGTATCCTATCATCACAAGCCTCAACTTGGTCATATGCTCCCCTACTCCAAATCTACAGTCAACAACCTATACTAGGGAGCTTTCACCAATCATCACCTAAAACCATATAATCTTATTAGGTACCCAAGGAAGCCCAAATAGGGTGTGAGATAAACATCCCAATAGGAAACCACCCAGGTCTATACTGTTCTAACAACAATTCTACAAAAGTTCTATCAAGTGTAAATAACCAGTAAGTAATTGTGTATGCCCACGACATAAGTCTACTATATCAAGTAAGACTAAATCGCCCTCAAGGGTACCTAAAAAAGAGAGTCATCTCTTAACAAGGAATCTATAACCAAGTAAAAAAATGGCATGGCCATGTCATACATCCATCTGTATCACGCAACCACAACCACACTGTATAAGTAAATCAAGTAACCCACAACCACACCGTATAGTGAAAGTAGCATCCCACGACCACGTCGTATTGTGAAGTATAGACTGTAAGGGACAAATACAAGGTGTTAGTAGATCAAGGCATCCAAGTAATAATATCTAGACCATTGAGGTTCAGATCCAAGGAGCATGTCTAAGACATCCCATCGAGTCCCATGGGCATCCCTCGTGGAAACTCGGTTAGGCACTGGTTGGGGTCCTAGGAGCATGGAAATAGCAAGTCTTACGCGAGCCCAAGAAAGTTGGATACTATAGGGTATCAAGACCCAAGGCATCCCACGGAATCAAGACCCAAGGGGTAAAGTCAATCCAAGGCATCCACTACCACATTCCAGATCCATAGAGAGTAGTCCATGGAATCTATCAAACCATTTATTCAATAGTTCAAGCATTCAAATTAAACATTCATTAACATGTGAGTATACCCACTCACATCAACGAGAACAATCCATGATTATACCCACTCATGCAATCCATTTATCATTTACCAAGCATATGGGCCTACCCTCCCATATAATCCATTTACCATGCCATTAATCATTTACATATAGTTATATGCACCCATGTAATCACATTTCATTTAAGCTATGCTATCAAAATAGGTATGGTGTCATAAGATATCAATATGAAAGGAGGCAGTACATCCCCAAAGAAATCTATTCAAGCTATAAATCCATCTAAGGGATTCCTCTAACAAGGAAAGAACAAGCACACACCCCTTGGGTGGTTTAAATAGGCATAAACATGGTAAACCCAAAAGGAACACCCCTTGGGTGACCTCAAAATGAGCAACGGGTGCCAGCGCACCTAAATGAAACCCATGGTCAACCTCACTAATTCCAACTACAACTACTAAAATCTACTCACTCAAAAATGAGACCTCGCTGAAAATTCTGAAAAAATGCATATAGGTCGAATGCCCGAGAAACACCTAGAAAATCCAAAAGAAAGTATAGACCACCTACCTCGCCTCAGTAGTAGAAAACTCGTCTAGTATCAAGTCTTGATTAATCCTGGTTTGGGAGAAATTTTAAGAACTAACAAATAATGGAATATTTGGGCATATGAGCCTAAATCCAAAATAGCGCAGTCATTGTTCAAAAGAATCAAGAATGGATAAAAAGGAATCAAGGACTTATCGTTGTGGATCTATAGAGACAATCGTTGATTGAAATGGAAGTTAGACGGAGATTAGGGCATGATTCCTACCCTAGGCACCAAAAAGGGGAGCTCTAGAGGTCCTGTGTGTGTGAGAGAAGAAAACCCCAAATGGGTTTAAAAAAGGAAAAATAAATTTTAATTTAAAATTAAAAAATCACACAGTAAGGGTCGCATGGTTTACCCGCACAGTTTACCAAACCATGAAAAAACCATGTGCACCTCTCTGTCTAAGAGTGGCGCTTCACACAGTTACAGCGCACTGTTTGACTAACTGTGCGGTAACTGTGCAGAACTGCTCTATCCAAAAACCTTCAGTTTCCAGACCTCTCACACGGGTTACCAAAACTATGTGCAGGTCATGTGAAAACCATGTGCCGTGTCATTTTCTATCCAAAACTTGGTTCCGAACTTCGAACAAGACCCAAACACCTCCAAAACACCCATGATCAAGTTAATCATTCACATAAGTCCATAAAAAGGTATTTAAACCAAAAAGAAAAGGATTCGTACCTCGTACGAAAACCCAGTTTCTTACAATCTTCTCCCTTATTTCAATTTTTTCCTAAATTTCTCTCTAAAGGGTGGTTAAGATTCGTTTGAGAACAACTCTGGCCACTGAGAATGTACATCAGCCTCTATCTCCCAAGTCTTGTCTTGTAAATGGTTGTGCTTCCATAACACCCATACTAAAAGAACTAACCGACTTATAAGAACCTTTGTGATCCTATCAATGATATGAATCGAATGCTCCCCAAAGGAGGAATCAACCTTCAAATCAACCTCCTCAGGCTGAAAAATGTGAGACGGGTCTAAGTGATAGTGGCACAACTGAGATATATTGAAGACGTCATGTATGTCTCAGTACCTCTGAGGTAAATGTAACCAAAAGGAAACTGACCCGACTCTCTCCAGAATCTGAAATGGACCAACATATCTCAGTGAAAGTTTACCTTGTCTCCTGATCCACCTATGTTCTAGCCTTAGTGAAACACGTATGAAAACATGTTCCCTGACCTCAAACTCTAGAGGTCGTCTGCAGTGATCAGTATATGATTTCTGATGATATTGTGTCATAACCATCTGCTTATGAATCAAAAGGACCTACTCAGATGTATCCTACATGAGACGTAGTCCCAGTAAAGGTGCCTCTCATGTATATAACCAGCATAGGGGAGAACAGTATGGCCTACCATATAAAGCCTCCTAAGGTGTCGTCTCATGATAACTGTTATTTTAGGTGAACTCAACCAGGGAAATGTACCTCTCCCAAGATCCCCCAAAATCTAGGATTCATGCTCGAAGCATGTCCTCTAGCACCTATATCGAACACTTTGACTGGTCATCAGTCTGAGGATAGTATGTTGTGCTCAAAAGAACCTGTGTACCCAACACTCTCTGAAAAATCTGCCAGAAATGAGATGTAAAGTTGGAATCCCTATCTAAAACAATCACTACCACAAAACTGGGCAAGGCATGCGCCTGCCTTTATCAGCGCTAACGGAAAAGCGCTGATAAAGTGGACCTTTATCAGCACTTTTGTTAGCGCTGATAAAGGTTGTATTTATCAGCGCTTTTCATTTTAGCGCTGATAAATACACCATTTATCAGCGCTTTTTACTAGCGCTGATAAAGGGTCCCACAGATTTGTTAAAAACCCGCTGGTCCTCTTCCTCCTCCCCGCACACAATAAAACTCTTGCAGAAGCCCTCGTCTGCGCCGCTGCCGCCGCCTCCTCCTCCTCCGCCGCGGCCTCCTCCTCCTCCTCTGCTTCTGCTCCTCCTCCTCCTCCTCCACCGGCCTCATCCTCCTCCTCCTCTGGTGCCTCCGGTGCCTTCGCCCTGCCTCCGCGCCGCTGCCGCCGGTGCCTCCTCCTCCATCGCGGCCTCCTCCTCCTCCGCTGGTGCCTCCTCCTCCTCCGCCGGTGCCTCCTCCACCACGGACTCCTCCTCCACCGTGGCCTCCACCTCCTAAGGTATGTTATACTATCACATGTTTTGCCAAGGTTAGAGTGGGATTATGAGCCCTGTTTGATGCCTCACCCTTCATCAGTGTATGATGCTAATCCTCCCAAGTGGAATAAAGAATGTAGGATTTCTCCAGTAAAAAAACTTGATAATGATAATCAGAGTGTTGAGTTGTCTTGGCTATAGGGATAAGAGTATGCAGTTATCCCATCACCTCCAATAATGTTGGGATATGTTGGTGGAGCTCTTCAGCTGTTGTTAAAATGTATTGGAACTTTAACAAAGTGTGTGAATAAATATAATATTACATTTTCTATGTTTCCATAGCCTATTGACAGATGTCTTTTATTGAAGTGGGGATATATTCCCACATTAATCTTCCATGTTCCATCGAGATATGTCGACAGGATTCATTCATGTGGGTAGAAATATGAGCGTCCCCCATGTGTTCTGCAGGAATATGCCCATATACTTATTCCTAGGGAGTAGTGATGTGAGCCTGATGGTGGTTCCATGATAGAGTATGTTGGCGGGTGTTGTTAGTAGGAGTGGGGATATTATACCTCTCCTAGATATCCTATGAATTCCATTTCTGATGATTCTTCCTCAGTGGATCCTGTGCATGGGCATCCGAGATGTCTATCTATCATGAGGTGCCCTCACCAGAAGGTTGATCGGTACCTGTATGATAATCCTAACAATGAAGGTTAGCAGGCACCCTCCTTGGAATTGATTGATCTGTTTGAGATCTGAATATATCCTCCTGATACACCTTCATTAGGTAAGGAAGGTGGTGGTTTTCATGCCGCGGTCACGCCGCGGTCACGCTGGTGCCTCCGCGGCCGCCGCCTCCTCCTCCTCCGTCGCGGCTGCCTCTGCTCCTGCTCCTCCTTCTCCTCCTCCACTGGCCTCATCCTCCTCCTCCTCCGCTGCATCCGCTGCCTCCGCCCTGCCTCCGCCCTGCCTCTGCATTGTCGCCGGTGCCTCCTCCTCCACCGCGGCCTCCTCCTCCTCCACTGCGGCCTCCTCCTCCTCCTCCGCTGCCTCTGCTGCCTCCTCCTCCTCCGCTACGGTCGCCTCCTCCTCCTCTGCTCCTGCTCCTCCTCCCCTACACCGGCCTCATCCTCCTCCTCCGCTGCCTTCTCTGCCTCCGTCCTGCCTCCGCCATGCCTCCGCGCTGCCGCCGGTGCCTCCGGTGCCTCCTCCTCCATCACGGCCTCCTCCTCCTCCGCCGATGCCTCCTCCTCCTCCGCCGGTGCCACCAGTGCCTCCACGTCTCCTCCTCCTCCGCGGTCACTCCGCGGTCACGCCGCGGTCACGCCGCGGTCACGCCGCGGTCACGCTGGTGCCTCTGTGGCCACCGCCTCATCCTCCACCGCCGCGGTCGCCGCCTCCTCCTCTGCTCCTGCTCCTGCTCCTCCTCCTCCACCGGCCTCATCCTCCTCCTCCTACGCTGCCTCCGCTGCCTCCGCCCTGCCTCTGCGCTGCCGCCGGTGCCTCCTCCTCCACCGCGGCCTCCTCCTCCTCCATTGATGCCTCCTCCTCCTCCGCCGGTGCCGCCGGTGCCTCCGCGGCCGCCTCCTCCTCCGCGGTCACGCCGCGGTCACGCCGCGGTCACGCCGCGGTCACGCCGCGGTCACGCCGCGGTCACACCGGTGCCTCCGCGGCCGCCACCTCCTCCCCCTCCGCCGCGGCTACCGCCTCCTCCTCTGCTCCTGCTCCTCCTCCTCCTCCACCGGCCTCATCCTCCTCATCCTCCACTGCCTCCGCTGCCTCCGCCCTACCTCCGCCCTGCCTCTGCGCTGCCGCCGGTGCCTCCTCCTCCACCGCAGCCTCCTCCTCCTCCACCGAGGCCTCCTCCTCCTCCGCTGCCTCCGCTGCCTCCTCCTCCTCCACCGCGGCCGCCTCCCCCTCCTCTGCTCCTGCTCCTCCTCCCCTCCACCAGCCTCATCCTCCTCCTCTGCTGCCTTCACTGCCTCCGCCCTGCCTCCGCGCTTCCGCCGGTGCCTCCGGTGCCTCCTCCTCCATCACGGCCTCCTCCTCCTCCGCCGATGCCTCCTCCTACTCTGTTGGTGCCTCCAGTGCCTCCACGTCTCCTCCTCCTCCGCGGTCACGCCGCAGTCACACTGCGGTCACACTGCGGTCATGCCGCGGTCACGCCGCGGTCATGCCGCGGTCACATCGCGGTCACGCCGCGGCCACGCCGCGGTCACGCCGGTGCCTCTGCGGCCGCCGCCTCCTCCTCTGCCGCCGCGGCCGCCGCCTCCTCCTCTTCTCCTGCTCCTCCTCCTCCTCCTCCACCGGCCTCATCCTCCTCCTCCTTCGCAGCCTCCGCTGCCTCCGCCCTGCCTCTGCCCTGCCTCTGCGCTGCCGCCGGTGCCTCCTCCTCCTCCACCGATGCCTCCTCCTCCTCCGCCGATGCCGCCGATGCCTCCGCGGCCGCCTCCACCCCCGCGGTCACGCCGCGGTCACGCCACGGTCACGCCGCGGTCACGCCGGTGCCTCCGCGGCCGCTGCCTCCTCCTCCTCTGCCGCGGCCGCCGCCTCCTCCTCTGCTCCTCCTCCTCCTACTCCTCCTCCACCGGTCTCATCCTCCTCCTCCTCCACTGCCTCCGCCCTGCCTCCGCCCTGCCTCTGCGCTGCCACCAGTGCCTCCTCCTCCACCGCGGCCTCCTCCTCCTCCACCGCGGCCTCCTCCTCCTCCTCCGCTGCCTCCGCTGCCTCCTCCTCCTCCGCCGCGGCCGCCGCCTCCTCCTCTGCTTCTACTCCTCCTCCCCTCCACTGGCCTCATCCTCCTCCTCCGCTGCCTTCGTTGCCTCCGCCCTGCCTCCGCCCTGCCTCCGCGCTGCCGCCGGTGCCTCCGGTGCTTCCTCCTCCACCGCGGCCTCCTCCTCCTCCGCTGATGCCTCCTCCTCCTCCACCGGTGCCGCCAGTGCCTCCACGTCTCCTCCTCCTCCGCGGTCACGCCGCGGTCACACTGCAGTCACGCTGCGGTCATGCCGCGGTCACGCCGCGGTCACGCCGCGGTAACGCCGCGGTCATGCCGCCGTCACGCCGCGGTCACGCCGCGGTCACGCCGCGGTCACGCCGCGGTCACGCCACGGTCACGCCGATGCCTCTGCGGCCGCCGCCTCCTTTTCCGCCGCTGCCGCCTCCTCCTCCTCCTCCGCTGCCTCCTCCTCCTCCGCCGATGCCTCCTCCTCCTCCGCCGGTGCCGCCAGTGCCTCCACGTCTCCTCCTCCTCCGCGGTCACGCCGTGGTCACACTGCGGTCACGCTGCGGTCACGCCGTGGTCACGCCGCGGTCACGCCGCGGTCACGCCGCGGTCACGCCGCGGTCACGCCGCGGTCACGCCGGTGCCTCTGCGGCCGCCGCCTCCTCCTCCGCCGCCACGGCCGCCTCCTCCTCCTCTGCTCCTGCTCCTCCTCCTCCTCCTCCACCGGCCTCATCCTCCTCCTCCTCTGCTGCCTCCGCTGCCTCCGCCCTGCCTCCGCCCTGCCTCTGCGCTGCCGTCGGTGCCTCCTCCTCCACCGCGGACTCCTCCTCCTCCGCCGATGCCTCTTCCTCCTCCGCCGGTGCCTCCGGTGCCTCCGTGGCCGCCTCCTCCTCCACGGTCACGCCGCGGTCACGCCGCGGTCACGCTGCGGTCACGCCGCGGTCACACCGGTGCCTCTGCGGCCGCCGCCTCTTCCTCCTCCGCCGCGGCCGCCTCCTCCTCCTCTGCTCCTGCTCCTCCTCCTCCTCCTCCACCGGCCTCACCCTCCTATTCCTCCACTGCCTCCGCTGCCTCCGCTGCCTCCGCCCTGCCTCCGCCCTGCCTCTGCGCTGCCGCCGGTGCCTCCTCCTCCACCGCGGCCTCCTCCTCCTCCACTGCGGCCTTCTCCTCCTCCTCCGCTGCCTCCGCTGCCTCCTCCTCCTCCACTGCGGCCGCCTCCTCCTCCTCTGCTCCTGCTTCTCCTCCCCTCCACCGGCCTCATCCTCCTCCTCCTCCGCTGCCTTCACTGCCTCCGCCTCCTCCTCCTCCTATGCTCCTCCTTCTCCTCCTCCTTCTCCTCCACCGCAGCCTCGTCCTCCTCCTCCTCCACCGGCGCTTCCTCCTCCTCCTCCTAGTCCGCTTCCTCATCCTCCTCCTCCACCGACGCCTCCTCCTCCTCCTCCTCTGCCTACTCTGCTGCCTCCTCCTCCACCGCGGTTTGAGAGGTGCCTCAAGTACTCAGGTGAGTCTCAAAAGCTTTATTTTAGTTTTATATGATGTTTTTTGGAGTTTTTTCAAATGAAACATGGTTTTGTGTTCATATTTTTTGAGAAACAATGTAGAAACTTGAGCATGAGGAGGTTTTCAGTCCTCTTTCTAAATCACATAGTTGACTTTCATGGTTAGTGAAGGTTAACCATGGGATATCTTAGAGGAAACCATGTGAGGTGGATTTTAGTTAGGGATTAACATACCATTTTTTCATGATTTCATACAAAACATGTGAGGTGGATTTTAGTTAGGGATTAACATAAGAGGCATCATGATGGTATCTGCAAGTCACCAATCATTATGAAGGATTTGTGTTTCCTTTTGTAGTTTTCATGGATATTGGATCAAATTATATAATGTTGTCTATGGATTTGGTTTGGTTGGGTATTTTTCCTAAGATGGCACTAAGATCCCACTTCAGATCTTATATGGATTTTTGGTCTTGGTTCTAACATGAAAAGTCCACAAGATGAGTTTCTAGTGAATATAACAAGTTTAAATTGATTTGGATAATTAATTATAAATGTTATAATTTAATAATTTTGGTTTTTTGGAGAGAGGAAGGAGCTATATTGATGAGTTGATCTTGGGGTAGACAAATGGACGAGGCTTAGCGAGCCTAGGAAAAGTTTTCAACTTGGAATTAAAATAGTAGAAACATATAAAATAGGTATGTGGTCCTGGTAATTTCTTTATGGATTTATAAATTCCTTAATGGGTGTTATTAGAGTGAGTGTGACTTAGAGGACCTTGTTAGGGGGAACCCGGAGACCTCTTGGAATACATTCTGTGACTTTTATGTATTTGTTCCCATAGTCCACACATGGAACTAGTGATACATCAGAGCCCTTGGCCTTATTGAATTGAACCTAAAGTGTGTGAACATCCCCCTTGGGGATGTGACTACTTGGGTGGGTATAACTTTGTAAGGTTGTTGATAGGATGGATGTGTAGACTGGCCCAGAACAAACCTATATATTGAAATGGGACATGAGACATATCTTGAGATGATTTATAGTATGGAATATTACCATGTAAATATTATGAGGTTATACCATGTAAGACACTGATAAATAATATGATGCTCTCATGCGATGAGTGTTTCACTACATCATGTGCTTCTGTTGGATGGTGACGTTGCAATGATGGTCTTCACTCTTAACAGCTTATTGATACAAACCTTTAATGGTTTTCCTTTCTAAACATTGGTTTTAATGTATTAAGGTCTTTCTTAGGATTCATTTCAGCCCTTCATTTTAAAATAACAACTGTATAACAGCATGAATAACATAGTAGTGGGGTCTATGATACTACTAATAGGGACATTGATTTTGAGTAGTGATTATATTTGTTATGAAAAGTGGATAGGTGAGAGATTTCAGTCCTTATTGTGTATTTGGCCTGTTTGGTTGAGTGTCCTGCACTACTGGGTTTTAGAGATCTAGATGATTTGAGGCTTGGGGATTGTAGTGGTTCCCAATATATTTTATATTTTGGTATTTATTTATTCCTTTATTTACTTGAAGTATCTTGTTTTGTATCTAAATTATACTCATATTCCTTATCCTTTAACCTATATACTTATCCTATGGATTTTAAATAGGATGAATATAAATAAAGAATGGATGAATGCCAATCGGTTGACAAAATAGTATAAAGAAGGCGTTAAAGAATTTATCAAGTTTGCAATAGATCATGCATGTGACTCTTCTCAAATCCTTTGTCCGTGTTTACGCTGTTTTTATTCAAAACAAATTAGTCTAGATGAGTTGGAAGAACACTTGATCTGTCACGGAATAGATCAAAGTTATACATGTTGGAATAAACACGGGGAAACAAGGAATGTAGGTAGTGACTGGGGTGACACTGCGTTTTATGGATCATCTGATATGATTACAAACATGAACAATGAAGATGACCATATGGAGGATGTGATTACAGATGTGAATGATGATGAAGATCGTATTGAGAAAATGATAAGGACCTTCGAAGATGAACTTCGTGATTGCCCAAAATTGTTTGAGAAGTTAAAAAGTTGTGCAAAGACGCCATTGTATGCTGGTTGCACTAAATATACAGCATTGTCAGCCATACTGAAGCTGTATAATTTGAAAGCAGATAACGGGTGGAGTGACGATAGTTTTACGAAACTACTTGCCCTCTTGAATGACATGCTCCCAGAAGAAAATGAGCTCCCGAGCCGAACATATGATGCCAAATGAATGCTACGATCTATGGGTATGATCTTTGAAAGAATAAACGCCTGCCCGAATGACTGTATACTGTTTCGCAAGGACCAAAAATCACTTAAAGAATGCCCAAAGTGTGGTGCTTCTCGATACAAGAAAGATGAATCCAGTCCTACTAAAGTTGTATGGTACTTTCCAATCATTCCAAGGTTTAAATGCCTATATGGAAGTGATGAGATTGCAGAACAATTAACATGGCATGCAGATACAAGAATTAAAGATGGGATACTACGTCACCCGGAAGACTCTCCTCAGTGGAAGAGAATCGATCATGAGTATCCTGAATTTGGAAACGAGTCGAGAAACCTTCGTCTTGCGTTATCTACAGATGGAGTGAATCCTTTTGGTTTTCAAAGCAGCAGTCACAGTACATGGCCGGTTATGTTGATAAATTATAACTTACCACTGTGGTTATGCATGAAACTAAAATACATCATGTTATCTATGCTTATATCAGGACCAAAACAACCGGGTAATGATATTGATGTTTATTTAGCTCTATTGATCGAATATTTGAAATTATTGTGGGATTTAGGTGTTACATTGTATGATTCTTACAGAAAGGAAGATTTCACTTTGAGAGTCATGTTGTATGGGATGATAAATGACTTCCCAGCTTATGGAAATTTGTCAGGATATAGCATTAAAGTAACTCAAGGCTGTCCCGTTTGCGAAGAAGGTACACAATCAATTAGGTTGAAACATTCATCGAAAACCGTGTTTCTAGGACATCGCAGATTTCTACCACGACGACATAAGTATCGTTCTTGGAAGACATCATTCGATGGAAGTTCAGAAGAATGTACAACACCGTCTCCACAAACAGGCGATCAATTGTTTGAGAAAGTTAAAAATTTGGACACTACTTTTGGTAAACCTGCTTCGAAAAACCTTACGAAAATCAGTTGGAAAAAGAGATCAATTTTTTTCGAATTACAATACTGGAATTGTCTGTATGTAAGACATTTTATTGATGTTATGCATGTAGAAAAAAATGTATTTGATAGTGTTATCGGCACGTTGCTAAATACATCTGGCAAAACAAAAGATGGAATTAAGGCTAGGTTGGACATGGTTGAGATGGGAATACAAGAAGAGTTGGCACCAGTAAAGGGTGAAAAACGGACATTTCTTCCTCCTGCTACTTACACTCTTTCCAGGCAGGATAGATATCAGTTTTGCAACTTCTTGAATGACATAAAGGTTCCAGAGGGGTATTCGTCAAATATCAGTAACCTTGTGTCAATGAGCGACTTGATGTTAAAAGGTCTGAAATCACATGACTGTCATGTTTTGATGCAAAATCTCATTCCAATTGCTTTACGTTTCATTTTTCCCAAGAATGTCTGCCATACATTAACGAAACTGTGTTTCTTCTTCAAAGCTATATGTAGCAAAGTTATAGACCTGGCGAAATTTCCAGCTATGGAAAAAGAAATTTCCGTCATATTATGTGAATTAGAAATGTTATTACCGCCTTCATTTTTTGATATGATGGTTCATTTGATGGTCCACTTGGTGAGAGAGATTCGACTATGTGGTCCTGTACATTACAGATGGATGTACCCCATTGAACGGTATATGAAGATTTTGAAAGGGTATGTTAAAAATCGAAGTCGTCCAGAGGGTTGTATTGCAGAGCGATATATTGATGAGGAGGTCGTTGAATTCTGTACCGAATACTTGTCTGGTGTGGAAAGCATTGGCTTACCGAAATCTCGTCACACTGGGCGGTTAGAGGGTGAAGGAATTTTTGGAAGAAAGGTTGTCACAATCAATATTACAGATCGGGAGCAGGCCCACCTTTATGTTTTGCATAACAGTTTGGACGTTGACCCATATGTTGAAATCCACAAAGAAATTCTTAGGCAATTGAATCCATCAAGGCCTGAAAAATGGATATCAAATACACATAATTGACAGTTTATAGGATGGTTTTGAGATCATATTTTTAATAAGTCAGATGAAAATCCAAAGTCTATTTCGGAACGACTTCAATGGCTAGCCGGAGGACCAAGTGTGTATGCATTATCTTACAATGCTTATATAGTTAATGGTTATACATTTTATACTAATGAACATGATGAAGACAGTACCATGCAGAATAGTGGGGTTACACTTGTGGATGAAGCGATGCATGTTTCCGGTGCTAAGGACAGAAATCCAATTTATGCGAATATGTCATACTTTGGCATCATCAAACAAATATGGGAGTTGGATTATACAGAATTTCAAGTTCTGATATTTCAATGCAAGTGGGTTGATAACAGGAGTGCTGTTAAAATAGATGATTTGGGATTTGTGAAAGTTGATTTCAGTAAGGAAGGGGAGAAAGACGAACCATTTATAATGGCATCACAGGCAGTGCAAGTATTTTATGTTCCCGATCCCGCAAACCGAAACTGGTCAATTGTTCTGTTATCGACCAAAACAGCTGAAGGGTCAGATGAAAATTCAACGGAATATGATCCTTTCATTGGGATTTCGCAATCATTTCGCAGTGGTCCCCATGTAGACGACGTTTTGTATGTCATAGGAGACCACAATGAAGGGATATGAATAGTTGATAGAGGGGTAAAATCCCTTCAGCCTTTTAAAAAAAAGGGAGTTCAATAATCAGGTTATTGATTTTTATTGTAATATAGATTGTGTTACATTATGTTATTATCTGTTCGCTGCTGCTTTTATGTGATCTAAATTAAATTTTAAACCAGTTCTGTAGATAATGAATTCTTCACCTGCTGATGCACCCAATCCCGAGACACAACACGTCTCTCAACCTGTTGCAGCTGGTCCCACTGCTGACGTACAACAGGTCTCTCAACCTGTTGCAGCTGGTCCCACTGCTGAGAGACAATAGGTCTCTCAACCTATTGCAGCTGGTCCCACTGCTGACGTATAACAGGTCTCTCAACCTGTTGTAGCTGGTGTCAGTGCTGAAGCTAGTGCTTCGGAGAAACATAATGATAATGTAAAAACTGAGGAAATGGTAGGCGATGAAACCCCAGCGACACAAAAAAAACAGGTGCGCCGTAGTTTGACAGTTTTAGCAAAAATCCTTAAGGAAAAAGCAAAAGGCATCAAATATGAGGTGGGATGGAATAAGCTAGGCCAGCATGTAAACCCCAACAAAGCCATGTTTAGTAGCTACATTGGAATCGTCACTCGACAACGTGTGCCGATTGACGTAGAGTCGTGGCACCATGTTGTCAGTGGGTTGAAAACATTAATGTGGGAAGAGATTACGGTAACATTATTATATCATCTATTTAATTTATTAAAATAAAATAAAATATTGAAATATTGACTAACCCTTCATCATCTCTTGCAGAGTGCATTTATAGTAGATGTTTCACACAAAGAATATGTTTTCAGACTGGCAGGAAGGATTCATAGAGGCTTTCGCACCATTTTAACGAAAAATCATCTGAAAGATGCCGAAGGGAAAATCAAGCCGCACCCGCCTCCTCTTTATGCACACTTGATATCCCAAGGAACGTGGGATGCGTTTTGCAACCGTCGTGCGGACAAGAATTTTCAGGTACATTGTGTTTGGTTACACGTTGTGTAACGTTACTTGTATTCATCACATTGATTGATAGGTTTTTATTTATGAAACAACAACTGAGTGCTGAAAATAAAGAACGGGCAGCAAAACCAGCGTACCCCTACCGTAAAGCAAGGTTGGGGTACGCTTCAATTTAAAAACAATTGGTATGTATTTTAAAAGTACTGTAATAATTTTATGTGAAATAAAACAACACTGTAACCATGTTTCTCTGTTTATAAGCATATTGATGAAGCAAAATCTCAAGTCACTTCCATTCCACGCCATGTGCTATGGGAGGAGGCTCGTGTTAATAAAGAGGGGAAACTGATAGATGAAAACACACAAAAAGTGTGGGAAACATGTGTAAGTATGACATAATATAAACTTGTTTTGCTTTAAATCACTATTACATAACGATGCTTACTTATTTTTTCATATTTTATATTTGACATAGTCACAGGAAACATCAACACCCGCACCAGATGCAGACATACTTTCAACGGCCTTGAAACAGCCAGAAAAGTATGGCCACGTCAGAGGTGTGGGTTTTGGGGTGTCACCCAAGACATATTTTAAGAAAAAAAACAAGAGGATGAACAAACTAAAGAATTGCATGTAATGAGAGATAAAGTAGCTACCCTTGAAGAACTAATCCAAACTCAGGGAGAGATGCTAAAGAGTTTGATGGAGGAGAGGCGAAGAGAACAAACAACTCAAGAACAACCCCCGCGAGAAGATCCACCCCTCACCAGCTTTGAGGCGAGCCATTCCCCTCAAAGACCTGACTTAACCGAGGTAATCAATGTTATAATATTCGTTTTTGTGAGATTCGAATCACATAGACACTTATACCTTTCATTTAATGATATTCTGCAGGGTGAAAATGACTGTGATTTATATCTGTCAACTCTCACTCATCGCCTTGTAGCAATGGCTACAGTGTTCAATATGCAGAATGACACACTACACTCCAGACCACTTCCAACCGGTCATGTCAAAGTGTCAATTAACGTAGCTCATGAGCCGAGCGCCGAGATACCCATTCCAAATGACGATGACGACATTCATACGGTGGAAAAAGCTATTGGAACATTCATTGCATGGCCGTCGAATCTTGTAAAAAAACACGTCGAGCAGGAGGTATTCATTTCCAGTTCATTTTTCAATAAGAACCTTTAACATTAAATTAGAAAATGGCTGAACTGATGAATTTTATTACAGAAGGATAAAATGGAGAAGCTACAATGAAAGAGAGGCTCCAATATTGGATCAACCAACCGATCAAAACGATCTACTGAGAGCACGTTCACCCCGCCCGTTCTATATCCACATTTAATATCATTGCAAGATCATGTGGATACGAAAATGAAAGATGGAAAGAATCATACAATTGTTTGTGAAAAAGATATGTACGGAGAGGAAACAATGGATTTTGTTAGTGCAGACGTTGTTTCTGAGATCATCACATATGACTGGCTAGGCGCCTCAGTTATAAATGTATACATGAGGTATGTTTTCATGATTTGATTTTACAAAAGCTGATATACTTTGATAATTATGGATAAATACATCTCATATTTTTCACAGGAGTATATATGAAAAACAATTGAAGGGATTTTCCCATGAATACAAATTTGGACTCGTTAGTCCTCACACCATTTCTACACAACGAACAGAAATAGATTCTAATTTTCAGGCTGAATTGATGTCAAATCTGCTCATAACGTTTCAAAGAATAATTACGACTGACAGGCTCTTTTTAATACCAACGATGCAAGGGTAAAACTATACATTTTAATCATATCAATTATATTTTCATTTCTATCAGTACTTATTTCTTTTTGTGTTTTTAGGGAACATTGGATGCTCATTGCAGTCAATTTGGATACTCCAAAGATTTATTTTCTGGATTCACTGCATGGATATCCAACTAACCGACCACACATGATGGTGATTGTCAATTTGTAATACACTAGATCCAACATTTTAGAACTAAATATCTAGTTATATAATTTATATTATCTTTTAATGAGGATTTTGTTATGATAGGGCGGTGTATGAATATCGTCTAAAGGCTGGAATGAATCCAGGGCGTAAGGACGACAATGCCCACAAGATCTACAAATGGAGAAGTATCTGGGTATATATAATTATATTTCACTATCCAAATACATATCAAAACAAATTACTTACTTTTCTCGATGTTTCTGCAGTGTCCGAAACAAACAAATGACAAGGACTGTGGTTATTATGTTTGTAAATTTATGAAAGAGATCGTATTTCATGGACAAACTAGCATCCCTGAAGAGGTATTTTTGAAAATAATTACTACTTTATTTAAAATAATTATTAATCCTTTGTGTATTTATATTTTTTCAGTACTACTATGACTGTCGCAAAAACTCCTATTCAGAAGATGATATAAATGTCTTTAGAAACGAATAGGCAGCATACCTGATCGAAGAATGTAAACAAATAGGACAATGAAGGTGAATTACTAATAATTATGTTATCTTTATATGGTCATTGATATCTCCCTTTACACTTATTGAGCATCTACGATCTCCCTTTCTTATGTTTCATATCCTTAGATTAGTGAATTCCTACTACTTAGTTTGAAAATGACATAAACTTTGGAAAACAACACCAATGACATACGCCAAACTGAGAAAACGCCTTCGGATTGTTTTGATACTTTAGGACAACGATCCACGAGTCATTTGTGACATGTACGAATTGACCTCACCTCAATCTGACGCACGGTGTGACCGGTATGGCTAAAATTGTCTGATATCAGTTTGAAAATGACATAAACTTTGGAAAACAACAGCAATGACATACGCCAAATCGAGAAAATGCATTCGTATTGTTTTGATACTTTAGGACAATGATCCACGAGTCATTTGTGACGTGTAAGAATTGACCACACCGCAATCCGATGCACGGTGTGACCGGTATGGCTAAAATTGTCTGATATCAGTTTGAAAATGACATAAACTTTGGAAAACAACACCAATGACATACGCCAAACTGAGAAAACGCCTTCGGATTGTTTTGATACTTTAGGAAAACGATCCACGAGTCATTTGTGACGTGTACGAATCGACCGAACCTCAATCCGACGCACGGTGTGACCGGTATGGCTAAAAGTGTCTGATATCAGTTTCAAATTGAGAGAAAATTTGGAAAACAACAACAATGACATACGCCAAACCAAGAAAACGCCTTCAGATTGTTTTGATACTTTAGGAAAACGATCCACGAGTCATTTGTGACGTTTACGAATCGACCGCACCTCAATCCGACGCATGGTGTGACCGGTAAGTCTAAAAGTGTCTGATATCAGTTTCAAATTGAGAGAAAATTTGGAAAACAACACCAATGACATACGCCAAACTGAGAAAACGCCTTCTGATTGTTTTGATACTTTAGGACAACGATCCACGAGTCATTTGTGACGTGTTTGAATCGACCTCACCTCAATCCGACGCACGGTGTGACCGGTATGGCTAAAATTGTCTGATATCAGTTTGAAAATGACAAACTTTGGAAAACAACACCAATGACATACGCCAAACTAATAAAACGCCTTAGGATTGTTTTGATACTTTAGTACAACGATCTACGAGTCATTTTTGATGTGTACGAATCGACCGCACCTCAATCCGACGCACGGTGTGACCGGTATGGCTAAAATTGTCTGATATCGGTTTGAAAATGACATAAACTTTGGAAAACAACACCAATGACATATGCCAAAATGAGCAAACACCTTCGGATTGTTTTTATACTTTACGACAACGATCCACGAGTCATTTGTGACGTGTATGAATCGACCGCACCTCAATATGACGCGCGATGTGACCGGTATGGATAAAATTGTCTGATATCAGTTTGAAAATGACATAAACTTTGGAAGACAACACCAATGACATACGCCAAACCGAGCAAACGCCTTCAGATTGTTTTGATACTTTAGGAAAAATATCCACGATACATTTTTGACGTGTACGAATCGACCTCACCTCAATCCGACGCACGGTGTGACCGGTATGGCTAAAATTGTCTGATATCAGTTTGAAAATGACATAAACTTTGGAAAACAACACCAATGACATACACCAAACCGATAAAACGCCTTCGGATTATTTTGATACTTTAGGAAAACGATCCACGAGTCATTTGTGACATGTACGAATTGACCGCACCTCAATACGACGCACGGTGTGACCGGTATGGCTAAAAGTGTCTGATATCAGTTTGAAAATGACATAAACTTTGGAAAACAACACCAATGACATACGCCAAACCGAGCAAACGCCTTAGGATTGTTTTGATACTTTAGGAAAACGATCCACGAGTCATTTGTGACGTGTACGAATTGATCGCACCTCAATCCGACGCACGGTGTGACCGGTATGGCTAAAATTGTCTGATATCAGTTTGAAAATGACAAAATTTGGAAAACAACACCAATGACATACGCCAAACCGAGAAAAAGCCTTCGGATTGTTTTGATACTTTAGGAAAACGATCCACGAGTCATTTGTGATGTGTACGAATCGACCGCACCTCAATCCGACGCACGGTGTGACCGGTATGGCTAAAATTGTCTGATATCAGTTTGAAAATGACAAACTTTGGAAAACAACACCAATGACATACGCCAAACCAAGAAAATGCCTTCGGATTGTTTTGATACTTTAGGAAAACTATCCACGAGTCATTTGTGACGTGTACGAATAGACCCCACCTTAATCCGACGCACGGTGTGACCGGTATGGATAAAAGTGTCTGATATCAGTTTGAAAATGACATAAAATTTGGAAAACAACACCAATGATATACGCAAAACCGAGCAAACACCTTCGGATTGTTTTGATACTTTAGGAAAATGATCCATGAGTCATTTGTGACATGTACGAATTGACTGAACCTCAATCCGACGCACGGTGTGACCGGTATGGCTAAAAGTGTCTGATATCAGTTTGAAAATGACATAAAATTTGGAAAACAACACCAATGACATACGCCAAACTGAGCAAATGCCTTCGGATTGTTTTGATAATTTAGGAAAACGATCCACGAGTCATTTGTGATGTGTACGAATCGACCGCACCTCAATCTGACGCACGGTGTGACCAGTATGGCTAAAATTGTCTGATATCAGTTTGAAAATGACATAAACTTTGGAAAACAACACCAATGACATACACCAAACCAAGAAAACGCCTTTGGATTGTTTTGATACTTTAGGAAAACGATCCACGAGTCATTTGTGACGTGTATGAATCGACCGCACCTCAATCTGACGCACGGTGTGACCGGTATGGCTAAAAGTGTCTGATATCAGTTTGAAAATGACATAAAATTTGGAAAACAACACCAATGACATACGCCAAACCGAGGAAACGCCTTCGGATTGTTTTGATACTTTAGGACAACGATCCACGAGTCATTTATGACGTGTAAGAATTGACCACACCTCAATCCGATGCACGGTGTGACTGGTATGGCTAAAAGTGTCTGATATCAGTTTGAAAATGACATAAACTTTGGAAAACAACACCAATGACATACGCCAAACCGAGCAAACGCCTTCGGATTGTTTTGATACTTTAGGACAACGATACAAGATTCATTTGTGACGTGTAAGAATCGACCGCACCTCAATCCGACGCACGGTGTGACCGGTAAAGCTTTTCATTAGATAAAGAATCAGTATTTATTAAATGAGATAAATCAATCAAAAACATATTGATTTTACATTATTCCCTTTCATTGTTATGAAAATGAAAACTTTTGAGTTTAAAATTTAATATTTTAGTTTCACATTTCCATATTAATGTATTCTTTCATATTACTGTTTTAATTTCTTTCATTATTGCATTACTAACATAATATTTGTTTTCTTATATAGGTGAATTTTTTTCCTTGAGTTCGGATGCTTTGTTCGACAACAAATACCATCGAGAGCGGATCACAGATATCAAAGGATGAAACATGAATGTTTATAACTGTTATTGAATAATTTTAAATGTAACCATGTAAAACAATGTTTGAAATGTATATAGCAATGCGTTTTTTTTGTATTCATGGTGTTAAGTAAATGTATATACCGTTGTCAGTCGAAATATTGGGTGCGGGTGCTATGGTGTGCAGGTGTGCATGTGCTACTTTGTGCAGGTATTCTGGTGTGCAGGTGTGCAGGTACTATATTTTAGGTGCAGGCGCTAGGGCCTTTATCATCGCTTTTTTAGCGCTGATAAAGGACACCTTTAACAGCGCTAGAGGAGCGCTGATAAAGGGGCCCTGTATCAGCACTCTGAGAAGCGCTGATATAGTTGACCTTTATCAGCGCTCCACCACGCGCTGATAAAGGACCCCTTTATCAGCGCTCCGAGAAGCGCTGATATAGGGGACCCCCCCTTTATCTACACCGGAATTAACAGCGCTTTTCTAGCGCTGTTAATGCTGGTTTTTAGCGCTGATAAAGGGGCAGGTTGTAGTAGTGAATGGTGCGCAGAACCCCATGAAGTCATACCACCTCTAAAACTTTCCAAAATCATCAACACTGAAGGTATCCTTAATCGGAAATATATGTGAGACCTTCACAATCCTATCAACGACAACCCACACAGTATCGTTACCTCAAGGCGACCTTAGAAAACTAGTCACGAAATCCATCATGAAATTATCCCATTTCCACTTCGGGATAGGTAACTTCTATAAAAAGCCCCATTGTTTGCGGATGTTCAGCCTTCAACTACTGATAGGTGGAACAACTAGTAACAAAACCAGCTACCTCTCTCTTAATTCCCAGCCACCATTACTGGCGTCACAAGTCATGATCCATCTTGGTAACCCTGGGATGAACTTCCCATGTTGAAGAATGAAATTCCCATATCAACTCCTCATGTATATCCATTAGAACCCAGAAACATCCATGGATATGAAAGATCTCATCATCGCCTATCGTCCAACCATGATGAGATTCCTCACCTGACACACCTTCCTGTAGAACTAGTCCTTCTAAATATGATATCTGCCTCATCCTAACTCTATCCAGTATGGTAGAGGTAATATCCAAGCATGAAGGAAAATTCTACCCCTTTCTTTCATACACCTTCAGATGCATCTCAGAGAAAAACACCATAATCATCCACTCGCTACTCGCCTGTTGCACTACTTGTATCTGATTCCTTCTGCTCAGTGCATCGGCTAATACATTTCCCTTACCAGGTGTGTAGTCAAGCTCAAATTCAAGATACTCTAGGTAATCCACCTGCCTTTTCTACCTCAAATTCAGATCACGCTGTGTAAAGATATACTTAAGAATTTTGTGGTCCGTGTATACCACAAAATGATCTCACAGTAATTAGTGTCTCCAACAGTGCAACGCATGAACAACTATAGCTAACTTGAGATCATGTGAAGGGAAATTATTCTCATGAGGCCTCAAATTTCGATACATGTACACCACAACTCAATATCCCTGCATTAGCACTGCCCCCAGCCCAACACCTTAAGCATCATAGTACACCATTTAGTTATTTCCCTTCTCTGGAAGTATCAGGAATCGTTTTGATATCAGCCGCTTTTTTAGCTCCTGAAAGGTTGTCTCACAAGATTCAAACCACACAAACTTCACACCCTTCTTAGTCAATCCCATCAGTAGCACTGTTAAGCATGAGAAGTACTATATAAAATGCATTTAGTAATCATCTATCTCCAAGAAACTCTATATATCAAAAACGTTTTTGGGTTTTCCCAGGAAATTACAGCTCCCACCTTCTCTGGGTCCACTGAAACTCTTGTCTTTGAGATAATGTGACCTAGGAAGTGAATCGGATCCATCCAAAAGTGTCACTTTGAGAGCTTAGAATATAACTGATGCTCTCTTAGTGTATTCAAAATGATCTCAAGATGTTTGTAATAGTCATGTCGATTTTGATAATACACCAAGATATCATCCATGAAAACCACCAAAAAATAATCCAGTTAAGGATGGAACAATCGGTTCATTAGCGCCATGAAAACTGCTGGCATGTTCGTGAAATCGAACAACATAACCAGATACTCGTATAACCCATACCTGCTATGAAAGGTTTTACAATGTATGTCTACAGGTTGAACATGAACCTAGTGATATCCTAAACTCAAGTCAATATTCAAGAACACTCGAGCTCCTCAAAGCTGATCAAATAGGTTATCTATCCATGGAAAGGGATATTAGTTTTTAACCGTCATCTGGTTCAATTTTCTATAATACACGCATATACTAAGAGTTTCGTCCACCTTTTTCACAAAAATGACTGGCGAATCCCATGGAGAAGTACTAGGTCTGATAAACTCCTTTGACTCCAAATCCTCTAGCTACCTCTTGAGCTTCTATAGCTCTATTATAGCCATCTTGTAAGGAGGAATAGATACTAGCGTAGCTCTTGGAACTAGATCAATGGGGAAATCCACCTCTATCTTAGGAGGTAAACCATAAAATTTTTCTGGAAAGACATCCCTGAAGCGTCAACCACTGGAAGAAAGTTCTCTTGACCCTCTCCCTGATCATCCAGAAACAAACTAGAAATCTGGGTTGTCATCCCACTAATCCCCCAATGCTCAGGTCCATCTCTTCTCTCATGGACATCCCATTCACCCTTATGAATAAACATTGCACCCTCTAGTGATGTGAAAGTCACCCTCTGACGATAGAAATCAATGTATGCTCGATAAGAAACGAGCTAGTCCATTCTGATAATGACGTCAAACCCTTTCATCTTGAGGAAATAAATATTCCAGGTGAAGTGAAACCCTCCAACCTCAAGGTTACACTCCATACACTGCCGTACATCACCCTTTCTAACTCCCAATGGTGTGTCTAGCATCAAAATTCCCTCAGAAAGCAAAACAATAATCCCAAGGCTCTTTACTACTCGTGAAGAGATAAAGTATTGAGAGTCACCTGTATCGAAAAGAGAAAATGAAATAATAGAAGATAATAATATTTTACCTCTCACTGTAGATGGTCTGAGATCCTGCTCCTGTTGGGTCTATTGCACCACATAAGTGTGTCCTATACAGCGGCCCTATGACCCTGTCTGGCTACCCTGAGCTGATCTTCCCTGCTATCTTTGAGAACCTGATGTCTAGCTACCACGTCCATGACCACCATTACCCTGGCCTAACTGGCCTGCACTACCCCAACTCCCATCCTGGCGTAGAGATGAAGACCCTACTCCTGAACCTAATGTCAAAGCTGACCCCATACCACTCATAGCTGGAGGTATGGTCCTAAAAAACTATTGCATGTACCCCATCCTTCTGCACGCTCGACACTCGATTGGGTCACTGTTGAACTGATTTTTCATGTGGCCTCGCCTACCACACTGATTTCAAAACACCAAACTGCATGCACCCATGGCCTGACTAGCACTCACGTCATGGGAAGCCTAAAAACAATGCTTCCTTCTGGAATATTTAGATCCATTGGGGAAAGAAATAACACTCCCTTGTTCTGTACCCCCATCTTCCCCCAGGTTCCACTCTATAATCAGCACCTTATTCAAAATCTCAGTGATATAAGGAAACTTGAACATATTGACCTAAGATCTAATAGCATTTTTAATACCTTCCCCGAAGCACCTTGCCCTCGATAGCTCATCAGTAAGATACATTAGTGCCAAATGCTACAACTCTGTAAAGCGTGATAAGTATTCCATAACTGTCATTATGCCCTACTCCAGACGCATGAACTCACTCGCCCACTCTACTCGCAGAGTCGCGGGGTAAAATTTTTCATAGAAGGAGGTTTGGAACTCATTCCAACCCATATCGTGCAGCCCATTAGCCCGGTTCAAAACACTGCACCAGTGATTTTCTGCTCCACATAGAATATACGTCGTGAGTTTGACCCTCCACTCTGAAGGCATCTCCAAATTCTAAAAAAACACTGACGTGGTCTCTAGATACATCTCTTCATCCTGTAGTCCATCATCCCCTAAAAATATAGGAGGATGCTACTACTGGAACACCCATGCCAGCTCATCTATAATCAAGGTTGGCTGTGGTGCTCCCTAGAAAGTCTGTATATAGCGAAAGAAACCCTCATGGAACTGTACCTCAGCACCTATGTCCAGAACAGCCTCAGGTACCATAGCTGGAACTATATGAGGATCAAGTGGTAGCTCATGGCCCACTATCTATGAAGTATGGTCATCGACCTCATCACGGTGTACCACTAGAGTTAGTCGTGGTGTCATGTATTTGAAATGCCAAACACACACCTCAAAAAAGAACAACATCAAGGAACAAATATCAAAAGCGTAGGATAGGTCAAACCCTCTTAGAAACTAAGTCAAACCCACATCCTGCTCATAAATCCATGACTGTATAAACAAAATCCTTCAAACCAAGAGAAACTATGCCTCTCTCCCACTCAAAATTCAGGTCTAATTCAAGTATTTATTCACCATTTCAAGTTCCATTCCTATTTCACATTCATTTATTCAAGAAAATTTTACCAAGGGTTTACCAATTTCCAAATCTATGAGGTCCCAAAACACCTCATGAACCCAAAACTTGGCTCCCATCCAAACCAAACATGTCAAGTTCATTTAAGAATTTACATTCCATCGGTGTGTTATTTCCCAATTTATAAGGGCCCATACTCCTTATGGATTGAAAGATAATGTCATACCTTTATCAACTACACCTAACTAACACAACATCAGGAACATCTATCACATCAACTATCACAACATCATGCAATATCTAATTCATCCTAGATGGCATGCCATAATGCATGGCATGTGATTCTAACAAGTTTCTATATGATGCATGAGATGGAACACCCTCATCTCATCAGGTTGAAACTAAAATAGAACACAAAATTGCATCAATAGTAATATCATAAATCAAGTGCATCACCCAACAGTAAAATTAAATCAATTTTAATAGTCAAAATCTAGAAAATCCTAACCCAATATTAGGCAATTTGGCTTTTCCTTGTATGTGGGGTAGCTACTCCCGGGCACAATTTATTACCAAATTCCATTTCCTTCCTATCCCTATATAATGTCATGAAATATTAAGTCAAACCAAAAAATAAAAACCATATGATACCACTTTTCAACATCCCGAACCTGGATGCCACCCGAAACAGTGCCCCGATCCAGGTTGTTCATAAGGCCTCAAGCGCATCTCCCCAAATTCTAGAGGTTACCGACTAGAAGCAAGGGCATATGTGAGATAGTGGGGAGTATATGCCTTCATTACTAGAGTGTCATAGAGGAATTCAAAAAAACAGTAAATAGAAAAAGAAAAATAACCATTTAACTACTGAAATTAAGACAAAATAAGAATACATATCAATAGCCAGAGGTATCTTATATACAAAATGATGCAGATGGTACAAGTATCTAGAAAGAAACTAGAATAGTGCATGAAAATACAATACAAGTATCTCAAAAAGAAAAAAATACCAAAAAGGTATCCCAGCATCTCAAGCCTCATCTTAGTCCAATGTTCCCCTGCTCCAAAGCCATAGTCAACAACTTGTACTAGGGTGCTTACCCCGATCATCACCTGAAACCATATGATCTGTTTGGGTACCCAAGGAGCCCCAAAAAGGGTGTGAGATAAATATCCCAGTAGGCAACCACCCAGGTCTATATAGCTATAATAATAATTCTACAAAATTGCTATCAAGTGTAAATAACCAATAAGTAAGTGTGTATTCCCATGGAATAAGTCTATTATATCAAGTAAGACTAAACAACCCTCAAGGATACCTGCAAAAGAGAGTCAACTCCTAACAAGGTAGTTATAACCAAGTAAAAAAGTCACATAGACACACTGTAAATTCATCTGTATCATGAAACCACATCCACACTTTATAAGGAAATCAAGTAACCAACAACCACACTGTATAGTGAAAGTAGAATACCACAACCACACAGTATGGTGAAGTGTAGACCATAAGGGCCGGATCCAAGGTGTCTGCAGACCAAGGCATCGAAGTAATAATATCTAGACCACGGAGGGTTGTATCCAATGAGCATGTCCAAGGAATCCCATAGAGTCCCATGGGAATCCCTGGTGGAAACTCAGTTATGCACTGGTTCGGGTCCTAGAAGCATGGCAATAGGATGTCCTATGCGAGCCCAAGCAAGCCATGTCCTACAGGGTAGAAAAGCCTGAGGTATCCCATGGAATCAAGACCCAAGAGGAAAATTCAACCCATAACATCCAATGAAACATTCTAGATCCATGGAGAGACGTCTATAACATCTATCAAACCATTCATTCAAGCATTCAAGCATTCAAATTAAACATTCATTAACATGTGGGTATACCCACTCAAATCAATGATCACAATCCATGAGTATACCCACTCATGAAAAACATTTATCATTTACCAAGAATATGGGCCTACCCTCCCATATAAACCATTTAACATGACATTAATCATTTACATGTAGGTATACCCACCCATGTGAACACATTTCATTTAAGCCATGATATTAAAATAGGTATAGCGTCACAAGATATCAATATGAAAGGAGGAAGTACATCTCTTAAGAAATATATTCAAGATATCAAGGCATATAAGGGCTTCCTCTAACTAGGAAAGCACAATCACACGCCCATTGGGTGGTTTAAATAAGCATAATCAAGGTAAACCCAAAAGTCACACCCCTCGGGTGACCTCAAAATGAGCAATGGGTGCCAACACACCTAAACAGAACCCATGTCCAACCTCACTAGGTCCAATTATAGCTACTAAAAGCTACTCACTCAAAAAATATACCTCTATAGAAATTCTGACAAAAGGCATATCGGATGAACACCCAAGAAACACCCATAAAATAGAAAAGAAAGTATATACCACCAACCTCTCCTCGGTAGTAGATAGCTCGTCCAGTATCAAGTCATGACTCATTCTGGTTTGGGAGAAATCTAAAGAATGGAAAAAGAATGAAATATTATGGCATATGAGCCTAAATCCAAATATCTCATTCATTGTTCCGAAGAATCAAGAACAACTAAAAAAGGAATCGAGGACTTACCGTTGCAGATCCGTAGAGACAATCGACGATCAAAACAGAATTTGGATGAAGAGTAGGGCTTGATTCCTACCATAGACACAAAAAATGGAAGATATTTAGGTCCTCAGTGCATGGGAGAAGAAAACCCCAAATGGGTTTAAAAAAGGAAAAATAAATTTTAATTTAAAATTAAAAAAAATCACACATTGAGGGTTGTATAGTTTACCCGCACAGTTTCCCAAACTGTACAGAAACTGTGTGCACCTCTCTTCCTAAGAAGGGAGCTTCACATGGTTACCCCACGCAGTTTGACTAACTGTGTAGTAACCATGAGAAACCTCTCTATCCCAAAACCTGCAGTTTTCATACCTCTCACACAGTTTACCTAAACCGTGTGCATTCCGTGAGCAAACCGTGCGCCGAGTCATTTTCAACCCAAAACTTGTTTCTGGCCTCCAAACAATCCCCAAAAACCTCCAAAACACTCGTGATCAAGTTAAGCATACACATAAGGCTATAACAATGTATTTAAACCTAAAATAAAAGGATCTTTATCTTATATAAAAAATCAAGTTCTTATATATGAATCAGAAAACTACTTTATAAAAGTTTTAATATTATTGTTTTTACATTATCACCTCATCTACAACATTATATGGTTTTTTCATTGTACAAAATTGTGTGTGTTATAAACTCACTATGGTTATACCACCATTGAAAGTTTCCTAGTTGGTTATTCTACTAGACTAAAATTGTGTTTAATAGATTTTTCCTAAACCTGGTAAAAGGAATAGGCTTGGGATGCTCCTTATAAATTTTAGGTCTAGACTTCACCCATGTAAATGTTAGGGTTTTGTTGACACACATATAAAAGGCTGGGTTTTGTCTACCTCCATGTAAAATTCTATATCATAGTGGTTATGCATGCTCTTAGGTTGAGAGTGTAATGTTTAGATTTGGGATCATTTTGGATATGAACTAATATATATATATTATTATCTAAATTTTTATCTTTAATACTTTCACTCTTCACACATCCACTACATCATTTATTTATGTTTTAATTGTTTAATATTTTATAAAACATAATTTTTAATTACTATTTTTTCTCTGATTATTTTAAGATTTATAATTCACCTTCTCTTGTCTTTTACATCTGAATTGTTGGAAATAATAGAATTTCCCTTAATAAATATGAATAATTAAAATTAAATTAAGAGTTGAGTGATCCATATATGATTTTCATTTTTTCTTTTCTTGTTGTTTATGTTATTTTTAATTACTATAGTAAGTAGGTTGTTATTGGAAGTATACCATAGGTTAGGTTGTGTGATATTATATAACATATTATGTTTTATTATTTCTTATACACCAGAATAGGATTTGGGTGGATTAATATATGCCTATATGAACTTTTGGGTATTCAGTGAACCCCCAACATATAGAATGTGGGTGATACCATTAGTGTTTACCGAGAATCCATAGGGATCAAAGGAAAAAAATGAAATCTACTACAATAATATCTTAATCAAGGAATTAATATATGATGTGTGGTTTTAAAATGAAATTATTTTTATATTATAACCATGTTTTAGATGGCTAAAAATTTTAGGAAGAATATAACTCAAGGTATCCCAAGGAAATCCTTCATTATTACAATAAACATGAATAAGGTTTCCATTAAAAGAAAGTCTATTAGACTGGGGAACAGATTTACCAATTCAGAGTAAGATAATAGAGCTCAATTAAAATATAAATAAAAACTAATTATGAATTTTTCACAATATCCCTCATTGAGAGAATGAAAACAAATTTAGAGGAAAGATAATAAATTTAATCTGGTTGTGAGGAATATAGATAAGCATGAAAAGAAAGATCTACCAAGGATGAAATAGTCTAAGGTTGATCAAATTTATATCAAAGTGTAAATACTTGAAGAATTATTTAGTGGTTTCAAATACTAAATGACTAGGAAAGATATAGAGAGAATTGTTGGAGTTCCCAAAAAATGGAAAATATTGGATATAATGGAAACATGTGAAAGAAGATACCTATAAGTGGAAAGGATAAAATATTTAGTTGTATGATAATTTTTTGTATAAAAAATAGAGAGAACTATTATACATTCAATATAAAATTCACTCTCTAGAGAAATATATTTCATGTAATGTAAAAAATAAGGTTACTATATTGAATGTGGTTTGAATAAGAATTCCAAATATAGTGTCAAATAGAAGGTTTCTTAAAAAATTGAAATTTTAAAGGACTCCAAAATATTTTCATGTGAAATAAGTTTCCAAAATAAATTTATGGTTTGTAAAAATATAATGAATCATGCAGATATAAATAAGGTGGTAAGAAGTTTTGGAGAAGAAAAGTCCAATCGGTGATGTATCAGGAGATCCTTATGGGTAAAAGTACCCAAGGAAGAAAATATTCTGATTTTGGCCATGAGGAAAAGAAAAACCCCAAGATAAGAAAGGATAATTAAAAATTAAACATCTTAAATGAAGTATATTTAAGTGCAATCACTTAAATGAGGTCCACTTAAAAGGCATTGAAGAATATTATCATAGATAATGGTCAGGAAGAAAAAGAAGAAGAGGTTGGTGAGGTTATTTCGTTCCTTTACCAAAATCTAAAAAAGGGAAAGGAAATTTTAAAATTAAAGGGTTGGATCAATAGACCAAACACATTCCTCAACTTGAGTAATTTGGATGTATCCCCACTCCTTATGATTTTAAATTCTATAACTATTTTTGAAGTTTCATAGGTTTTAGAGGATATATGATCCATAGGGATATTTCATAAAAATAAAAACTTGTATTGAGGAATTCTCCAAAGTTTTATTTTATGTAATATAACAAGTAAATATAATTAGTAGCTTTTTGAAGCTGGATCTGTGAGTACATAAGTACAATAAGAATCATCAAAGAAATTCCAAGAGGTATCACTATTTTTTTCAAGGTCTATTTTAAATGTTGGTGTCATGAGAACTTGATTATCAATTGGAATTATACCTTAAATATGAAATAGGAAACCATTAATGGAGAAGAAATAAAAAATTATTTTTCATTATGTATTTTTTTTCTAACATGTGATATTATCTGACTACTTTTGGGATATAAAAAGATACTAGAGAATAAATATCATACTGAATATCAATTCTATATTAGATGATATAACTGATATATTTATGGGGGTATTTGGTTTGATAATATTAAAGTTTTTATCCCCATCAACCAAATAAAGATACCCGATGGATGAAAGCATAAATATATTCTGAAAATTGTTATCAGTTTAGTGTCTAGAACTGATCTGTATAGTAAAAAATATGGGATAATTTCTTATAAGTAGTTAAATATTTTTATATTCATGAGATTTATGGAATTAAGTTAGTGAATTGGATGGAAATTGTGTTATTGAATCTATCTCTTATTAAAAACATTTGGTTTTTACTCAATAGGATTAGAGGTTTTTTTAATGGATTTTTATTAAGTGGTAAGTTCACCCACAGAAATATTCAAAGATAAACTAAAATTGAATGAATTTTTTAGCATGATATATTTATTAAAAATTTCGTCAAATAGGTACAAATTTTGTGGGAGGAGAAGTGAATATTTATGCCTAACAAAGTATAATATGTGTAAAATTTTTATATCATTAGGTCATTATAGTCTCTTATTATCAGATACAAGGACCATATTGATGAAATGGGAGAATATATATTGTAAATAACCCTATACACATCATTGATAAAGTATATGGATTTTAGTGTGATAATTCAAGGCCTCAATGGTGTTAAAGAATTGTAGATTTTGTTTTTTTACATCAATAAAATAGGTGGAGAATGATAATGAAGCTGAATGTGTCACCCTTATCTTCTAAGGTAAAGGTTTTTTAAGGGTTCTATATTTTTTTCATTTGGTACTGAGTATACTTTGGATTTGATTTAAAAATGGGGTAGGATGTGTCGTGAATCCATGAATTTTCCCAACTCTCAAAGGGGGAGTAGAAAGTGGGAGAGTGTGAAGTATCATAATGAGTGAAGGAGATTTAGATTCATGATGGTGTTGTCAAAAAATACAAAGGTGGGGTTTATTAGAATCCAATGATAATTTATTCCATTGTATATTGGATTAATTTTCAAAATTTACATGGTGAGCTTCATCATGTTGGATTCATTTTCAACCTTGAAATGGAAAACTGAAAAGGGACATTTCATAATGACTTATACGAGTCCATAATTTCAATCATTAGTATTATAAGTTCAAGAGAGATAAAGTTATATGAAGAAGAATTAGAGAGTATCTAATAGTAAGTATTGTATTTTTCCATGATATAATACCTATCCATGACAATGATCTAGTATTTGAAAACAAGTGAATACTTTCACAAGATCAAACATCATCAAGATAGAGATACATTATGAGAAGTATAATATAAATTTACAAGATTGTGAAGAAATTAATATATTATTTAAGGAGTGGTTCTAGAGGTGTTTGAATGTTCTTAAGAGTTTTTCATAGAAAAAAAAATAAAATGAAGAATTATTTCACTGGGGAATGAAAGGACTCATGTAATTATATAGTTCCATGAGTTTGGGAAGTTTTCACAGTAAATCAAACTAAAGAAAGAAAAATTCATACAAAGTTAGAGTTTTATGAAGTTAGTGATGTGGATACTTCACACAAAGGCTTCATTAAATGTGAAAGAGTTCCTAAAAGTAGATCTGTGTGAATAGATAAAGTTTTCATGGTTTTTTGACATTTGAGTTATGAAAATAAATATTTCACAGATTGTGTGAAGAGTCGGTATTTTACAATAAATACACAAGCCTCGAAAGAATAGTGTATAGAATTAGAAGAGGGAGATTCTTGAGGGAGAGAAATTCTATGTATTCTCTAAAGTAAATTTGTTTGAAAATATTATGTGAACCATTGTGTACCATGAGTTACTTGTGAAAATAATTGAGTTCTATGAACATATTTTTTGTGCAAACCTTTATCTTATGTGAAGGATAGACTTATATAGGGACTTGAAATGATTTCCTTACATGAATGAAATAACTTAAAAAAATTAATATGTAGTGAATTACAAGGTTACACTTATGTGAACATGATTTGCATGAAAGTTTCAATTATAAATTCACAATAAGTGATTATAAAAGAAAGTGATTTGGCATATATTAAAGAATATTCCAAAGAAATAATTTATTCCTTATAGACTCAATAGATATCATCAGGGTAGTGAGGCTACTATTATGAATAATTTCAAAGTAATTTAGTGAAAGCGTGGTGTGGAGATCAACGGGAACCTACCCATACTAGATGCAATAAAAAATATATAGGAGTCTTTCATTGTCCTGTGTTTCAAAGATATCTCCCTCTTAGAAAAGTTAGTAAAGTGAGAGGACAAAGGGAATTAACCTTAGGTGAGGAGTGACTGAACCTAGAAACATTGTAAAGGGAGTGACCCTAGGTAGTGAGACATCCCTAAATCATGTAAGGTGAGTGACCCTAGGAAATAGAATGATCTAGCCTAACCCCACCAACAAGAAAGTTCTTTAGTGGATTTTGGTACATTGGTTGGTTCCAATTTATTCCCCTTAGATTATCCCAGTGCGAGTGAATCAAGTAAAATTCATGTGTCTTGAGTGAATTATTTACATTCTCTATAGGATTTTAATCAATGTATATGGGTTAAGTAATGATAAATATAATTTAAATAAGCATGACATAAACAAACCATCAATCATATCATCATTTAAGAAATAACATAAGAGTGAGCCTACTAGTAGTGAGGTAAATATTATTCAGGGTAGTGATATTTTAAGGTTAAAGTAGGGAAAATTAAAAGAGTTACATACCCCAATTTATCCCCACCCTTCTATGAGGGAATATCTTAATAAAGACCCTTGTGGGGAAAATATTTTTGAGATTGATTATATTATTATGGTATGAAGATGTGGTTATGGGGTTATAAGAGGAATATGTGGCTATGTGGTTATTGTATGTGGATGTGGTATGTGGATGTTCAATAAGCATGTAGGATATGGATATGGTAAGGGTTCTGAGTGCTAAGGAATTTACCATTGGGACATTAGGGTGACTATATTTGGGGGGAAGCTGGTGTGGGGTACCTTCTTTGATATATTTTCATGTGTACAACACTATACTTGTATATGGATTTAGTTATTGAGCATTTAGTGTGATGGGATTTAGTTTCCCTTGAGAAGGTAGTGATTTATTTTTGTTTTTTATTCATTAAATATTTTGTATGCTTCTTTAACATGGGTGTGAGAGTTTTTAGGTAGGATCCTACTTAGTGTACTTATATTCCCACCCATAATTCTATATACCATTTTATATATTTTCATAAAAATTTAAGTGATCTGGATATGTGTTTCTAGCTTATAATGTAGAGGTCAGCTGGTGTTGGAGTCACTTTCATAGGAGATGGTTTACTTTTGGTTTTTTCGTCAGATATTCTTTTATTCTGGATGATATTATATTAAAATTTTTATTATAAAATGTATTATGGGTTCTATTTATTTATGGATCTTGTGTTGATCAGTGGTTGTTTATTATTCTTGGGAAAAAATAGGGTAATAATTCTCATATTGTGTGATTTATAAACTCATTTCTAGCGACATAAGCTTTACATACATAAATATCACATCATTATAGACAAATATTAAATACATAATATTACAATCCATGACAAAATCATAAATGTTTAGTGTCTTTGAGGACTAGATACATAATTTTATTATTTCATGAAATATCTTTAATGTTTCCCACAGATAACACTTCTTAGGTATACCCTACTTAAAACCTTTCTTCTTAACCAGGGGAAGAAAACGTGTAATAAAGGGTTATCTCATATGCTCAATAAGGGTAAATATAGGTTATATCAATAAATGGTCATGCATGAGAATAAGATAAGAATATGTGTATGAGATCATGATCATAAATTAGATATTTCACACCTTATCATTTATTTATCATAAACATGATTCATAGCATAAAACTTTATCATAATAAAATAAAATATTCAAAAGGGTGAGGAATCCTCAATAATTAGTCATGATCCAAGATATCATAACATTGACATAGGAATAAGAAAAAAACATAATATTACAATATTGTAAACATGTATAAATAGAAACAGGTTCACTCATTAAGTTAAATACAGGAAATCAGGTCCTCAAATAAACTTATGGACGTGAAACCAGGTCCATGAATAATTTTATGTACATGAAAACCTCATCAATGCATAATCTTATGGACATGAAAACTAGTTCCATGAATAAAATTGTGAATATGAAATCAGGTTCACACATAAAATATTTATATTATGAGTTATGTATATTTACCCAATACATTATAAGGATATAACAGACTCATCCATCACATAATCATAATCCATTCATATGTATGCCACAAAATCATGAAAACATTTAACATTTCATCATAACATAACTTGTGTAAAATAAAATGGGTTTCAAAAACATCTCATTATTAAAACAATAATCTATCTATATAAATAATAAGGATGGTATAATAGAATAATATCCCCAATGTATCATAAGTAGCATCAAATTATGCCATCATAGATGAAAATTCCTTTAAAATATCACTTGGAACATTTCCTGAGGAAAACACACTTTTCATTTTGAAACCACTTTTTTAAAATCAAAATATTTCTAAAATATTAATTACAAAATTTTCTTTGAAAATAAACCTGGAAAATTTTAAAATAATCATAAAATCATTGAGAATTCATGGAGGTAGGAAATTTCATTCATATTGTATATATTAAAACAAATATTCCTTTATCATTTTTGGTAAAAATTAAAAAATACCCCATTCAGAAAAAGATAATAATATTCCATTGAAATATATTTATAAAAATAAAACATGGATAAAAATGACTTTAAATATTCATATTAGTATAGTTAAACATTCTTGAAATTATTTTAAAGAAAAAAATAGACATGAAAGAAAAATATTCCTAACTAAAGAGGAAATAAAGTATGTTTTTCTAAAAAAACATTTTCCTAATAATTTTATGTAGCAAAGAGAGTAAAATGGTACTATTACATGAAAATTATATGTATAAATATTGGATAATAAAACTAAATTTTATTTATTAGGAAAATATCATATAGTTTCCTCAATGGAAATTCAAGCATAGACAATCCTGATTAAAATGGGATTGAAACATAAATCCATTACCACTTTGGTAACCTTCTAATAAAAACCTAATGAAAGATATAATCTTATATGGATATGCAAATCCTCATAATTTTCATGATAATAATCTTAAAATACATTCATGGATATTATATATAGTATATAAAATAAAAAACTGGTAAATACGCCATGTGTCTCATGGAAATAAAAGTGAGAATAAAATATCTTACCACAAGTATCCTCTTTATTCATAAGCATTAAAACCTCTTGTATAATAAATATATATTTATTATAAATTTATTAAATAAAATTAATCATATATATCATTACATATATGATTTATTTATAACATCTTATCACCTTTTTATTTATAATTTATTATTAAGATCATTATTCTAGGTGATAACTGCTTCATTATTCATGCATTTTTCGATTCGACAGTCACAGTACTTGTACTTTGATCATTTTACCATAATATCCATAATTTTAAACATGATATAAATATAATATATATTAATTATATATATATTCATACATAAAATTTGTACACATAAAAATAAATTACACGGTTCATGGAGACGGTAAGTCGTACGTACGCATAAGCGATGTTTCCATTTTTCAACAGATGAAATAAAAGAAAGTTAAATAATAATTAAAATTTAAAAAATAATAATAATATCATAAATAAAATATATATTTATTAAATAAATTATTATAAAAATCCAATTAAATTGGTGATGAAAAAAGAATTACAACATTACATGGAGACAATAAGTCGTACGTACGCACGAGCGAGGTTTTTTCTTTATGAGGGATAGAAAGAAGGTAGATAATGGTTGTTCCATAATTATAATAACAATTAAGTATGTTTAATATAATTAATTATTTATTTTATAATTTATACCATGGATTTAGAATAATTATAAGAAGAAATAAAATTTAAAACACTCGATAAAGAGTTATGCCTCTTCATTGAGAAATCTCTTTTGGCATACACCTTAAAAATTAAAAGGATGGTATTTTGGAAAGATAAAAAGATATAGTATGTGGGTAAGGAATATAGTAACGTATTATGTTAGATATTTTCTGAGATATAAGGCACAAAAGGTATGAGGAAGAGAGAAGAAGGGGTGCCCTTTTATAAGTGAAGAGAAGGGCACTCTTGGAATTACCAAAAAGTATTAAATTAATATAAACTAATTTTTATAGTCAAGTGGATTAAAATTGATATATTTAGAAAATATTATTATTAAAATTATAAATACTTTAATAAAATAATATCTATACAAGTTTAATGTAAGTTTTAACCATTATCTCGTAGTATTAATCCCCCATTAACCTTTTTGATAATTATCATGGTATCAATATTTTTTACTCTTTAGGAGTCAAGAAAGTTACCATAAAAGGATAAGTGAACCATAAATGGGTAATGGTTTATATTTTAAACCATATATAATTAAATTGAAAAAATATAGTATTTTATAAATTGAAAATCATTTAAAAATATATTGTTTGTTATAAAATATCATTAATGTCATTTTTGGAAATACATGAAATATTATAATATAATATGTGTCTAACTTATGTCAAATGGTTCCAAAATGACATGGATTCTAATATAAGTAGTATATTGTTTTAATTAAATAATAAAATAAAATTTATATATCTTTATATATTATTTTAAACCTTATATTTTGGTTTAACCCCTTTGTTAACCAATTTTAACCTTAATCGTGGTAATGACTTTTTCAATATTAAAGGGTTATAATTTTACTTATAAGGTAAAAATATTCTCATAAATGGAAAAAGGATTAAATTTTAGACCATTTATCATCCTAATTTTCCTATTTAAATATTTTATTATTTTTAAATAATTTAATAAAATATTATTTAACATAAAATATCATTAATGTCATTTTTGAAACTATTCATTTAGTATGATTTTAAAGACAATAATATAGTAATGGATTTAGAATATAAAGATTTAACACAACCCATAATATTTTACATGATCTTTATAATTATTATAAAACTATAACTCACCCAAAAAAATTACTTTTAAATCTTTTAAAATCATTTACTTGATTTTTCTAATGCTTGCATAAGCATTATGTCGGTGTTGCGTAAGCATTTAAGAAAATTATATCATCACTAAAAAATAAAAATAAATTAATATTATAAATAAAAAACATTTATATTTCAATTAACAATTTATAACTAAACATAATTTTTTTATCACTATCAAAAAAAATTATAGTTATTAAAAGCAAGAGAGTGACATCTTTTCATTATATTTAAATAAAGAATATAAATTTTATAATCAAAGGAGATTGGAAATAAATTTACATGTATTATAATTAGGTATGAAAACGTATGAAATATACTCATAAAATTAAATATTCTCAATTTTTAGGTTTATTTTGAGACCTTATCATATAAGTTTTAACCTTAATTACCTAATTTCCTTTATTATGGTAGAAAAATTTTACTATGGTTATTATTCATAATGAAAAAAATAAAATGGAATTATTTACCAAATTTTAACCTATTAATTGTAAACATGGGATCCATTTTTCAATATTAAATTCCTATAATTGGTATAAATTAATTTAAGATAAAAATGCAAAACACAACGAAAAACAATTTATAGAAAAATGTGTTTTTAAAACCAAAAATGAACTTATAACAAAATATGGTATAAATATAATTCCTATGTAATTAATTAGATTATTTATAAATAAAATATACTTATTTTAATTTAATATAAATTTCAAATAATAATGGGTCTTTTTAGTTAAAGGAAATGATAGTTTTAAAAAAATCTATATTTTTCACTATTCACTAAAAAATCAATCTTTTTAGATAAATCCCAAATTTTCACAATAAGATAATTTTTATATGATGATTTAAAAAATGATATAATTTTTATCAAATATAATATATAAATTTTAATAAATTAAATATAATATTTTCTCACAAAAATAAATAAAAATCATCTTTAATGAAAGCATATTTTTGAAGCATAAAATGAATTTACTGAAAATTGTGTGCTTATTTACTAATAATTAATCAATATATTTTTATTGAGTGTGTTAATTTTATATATGTTTCATAAATCATTTATTGATATTTATATCCACTAATTTAATGACTGTTTTATAATGGTCATATTTAAATAATAATATATAGTGGTTCATTTTAATCTCAGTGTTGTGTGTCAAGCAAGCTATCAAATACTTACAATTTATTTAATGAGAAATATATTCTAAATTATCAGGGTGTTATATTCTAACTCCCTTTAAATTGTGCCCTAAAAATATTTATCTTGGTAAACAAAGGTTAAAATTTTGAAAATGCGTTTATTGAAAACCCACATTGTACAAAGGGATAATAAAACTTAATTTCAATAAGCAAAGTAGGAAATGTAATGGTTAACTGAAATAACACATAATCAGGTTCTTAGATAAGAATACTGGTGGAAAGTTAAAATTTATAAATATAGGATAAAACTAACATATGAGTACTAATATAGAGTGATAGAGAGTATGGTCATGAGAATATTAATTATCAAAAAACCATAAATCAATGAGGGGTTAAAAGACTATAAATTTAACATGAATAATGCTTAATGGATAACATTTTATTTCAAGATCATTTTTCTAAAGTTGATGGATTATTTTACTATCAATATAGATTACATGAGAAAATATACTTATATGATTTCTTTCCATTTCATAAGTATAATTCCATACTTTGGTTTCAATTTGATTAATTTCACTTTTATCTCATCTCTTACTCAAAGAAATGGATATTCAAGATAATTTTTTTATGGATAAAGCAATAAAATTAACTTTTAATGAATCATAAGATGGATAATTCATTCCTTATACCATTAAATATTTACCAAAACCAAAATGGTTATTATAATTTATCCATAAATGAAATACATTAATCTCTAAAACCTCAACAATAACACTCAAATTTAAACTTAATACATTCCATAAATAGTTAACCTTAAGACTCCTCTAAATATGTCTGACCAAATTCAAAACCCAAAAATAAAAAATATTTTTTCAAGTATATTTCTTCTAATATAAACTTTAACATTTATCCTTGTAAAACATGAATTTACTCATAATATCAAACATGTAAATACATTGATTCTATTAAAACATGCTAATAACATGGATTTATATAAAACCTCAATGAAAAAATATATGATTCCAAAAAATTATCACTATCCTTATTCCTAAAATAAATTCATAGACTATTTAATATATTCTAAAAATCCAAAAATTCAATAAAGTTCATCAAATATGACCTAAATCGCTTTTTCATTAAATCACAAACCAATTTCAAGGTCACTAATACTATATCATTTACTCTATCAATTTCAATCATATCTTTATCTCAAATAAACATTATTATCTAAGAATAGGGAACATAATAAGGGTTATGTTTCACTCAATCATGTATTTTCTATAAAATATCACCTTACCATTAAATCACTTTTCTAGGTTATCGATACCATTCAGCATATTCTTTCAAATACTTATATAAAACTATTTTAGAACAATCCTTATATGTTTCATGATTCCTATAACCAGAATATCATTGATAAAAATCTTCTACAACATAATTCTTGAATCCCAATACATAAAAACTTTAATTTTTATACTTAAATGATCATCATAGTTCCTTCCTTGGTCTAGGAATTTACTATTGGATTTGGGCATTGACTCAGATAATTCCCAAGTTCCCCACACATAAGACATGAATTCCTTGGAAATTCATTACTCTAAGACCTTTATTTACACATAGAAAAAATATTCCCCCTCCTTTTATAAATTATCCTAGGTTCTACTTCCCACATTCTTGACATGAAGGAAATTGAACTTTCTTTCCTATATGTTCATTACCATATGAACATTCATAAAAGTAAATCTTCTACGGATTTGATGTTTTATTAAACTCTATGAATTTTACATTGTTAATTATATATCATGATATCTAATTAGGAATAATCACAAGGTTTCGCCTTCTTGTTCCTAATTCATTGGTAGTTTCATGTGATTAATCATTTCATTATCCATCACATTTAATATTAACATGAATCCTCCTTGTTACAAACATTTTATAAAACCAAAAAATATTGTGTGTGAAACAATTATAATAGTCATATATCATGAAAATTTATTTATAGAATGTATGAATCATGACACCTTATTTCCAATTTATGACACCTTAGGTTTACCTAAGTCATCATTAGTTATCATCTATTCAAATCATTCATAATGGTTCGTAAAGAAAATATGAATTAACCAAAGAATATATCTTAGGAGTGTTAAACTAGTTTCACAGTAAGGGAACACTTATCATGCACCAGAATGATAACCAATATATACCCAACCAATTATTTTCAAGGTTATTACCCTTAGATGAATCTATTTCAAAACCGTGTCCACTTGTAATATCTAAACTGTGATGCAATGCAAGTAAAACCACATAATATATTACTTATAATTACCCAAGTATTGCAAAAAAAAATTCTACCCCTAATCTCCAAATATTAACAAAGCCACACTCTGATACCAATTGTAGTGACTCAAGATTTATATACATATGTATTAAATCATTTTAAAATAATAATCAACCCATAAAATTATGAACCACACTAAAACTATAAAGGTTTAGTATATTTGTAGAATAGATATATAACCTGATTATTTCATGAAAGATCATTAATTTTTCCCAGATATAAAACTTCTTAGGTATACCCTAATTAAGACCTTTCTTTTTAACATGAGGAAGAAAAAACATAATAAAGGGTGATATTGGATGCTCAATAAGGGTAAACATAGTAGATGTAAATAAATGATCATACATGATCATAATATAATAATATAGGTATGTGATCATGATAATAAATTAAAAATTTCATGCCCAAATAGTCACAGATCATAAACATGAGTCATGGCATAAAACATTATTATAATAAAATACAATATTCAAAAGATTTTGAATCATCAATAATTTTTCATGAGTCGTGTGAGCATAACATAGACATAGTAATGTGGAAAAAAATAATCTTAAAAAATTGGGAGCGTGTATAAATAGAAATAAGCTCAATAATTAATCCAACAACATGAAGTTAGGCCCTCGTATAAACTTGTAGACATGAAACCAGGTCCACGCATAATCTTGTGGACATGAAAACCAGGCCCACATATATTCTTATGGACATGAAAACTAGGTCCATGTATAAAATTATGAACATGAAATTTGGTTCATTCATAACATATTTATCACATAAGTTATCAATCTTTACCCAATTAATTTTAGGGATATAATAGACCAACCTATCACATAATTATAATCCATCCATATGTATTCCATAAGATCATGAAAACATTTAGCATTTCATCATAACTTACCATGTGGAAAATAAACTGGGTTTCATAAACATCTCATCATCATAACAATAACCCATCCATATGAATAATATGGATGGTATCATAGAATCATATTCCCATTGAAACATAAGTAACATAAAAGGATGACATCATAGGTTAAAATTCCTTGAAAATATAACTTGGAAAATTTCTTTAGAAAAATACCATTTTCATTTTAAAAAAATTTATTTATAATCAAAATATTTCAAAAATATTAAGAAGAATATTTTATTTGAAAATAACCATGGAAAATTGTAAAATAATATTTAAATCATTGAGTGTTTATGTTGGTGGTATATCTTTTTATGTCATATACATTAGAAAAAATATTATTTTCAAATTTTCGATAAAAATTCAAAAGTACCTCATTCGGGAAACAAAAATAATATCCCCTTCAAACATTTTTATAAAAAACTGAAACATGGGTAAAAATGAATTTAAAATTTCATAGGATAATAGTAAAAAATTCTTGAAAATTTTTTAAATAAAACATGGACATGGAAGAAAAATATTTGTGACCAAAGATAAAATAAAGTATGTTTTTCTTAAAAACATTTTCCCAATAAATTTAAGTACCAAAGAGAGGAAAATGTTAATATTACTTGAAAAATAAATTAATAACCAAAGGAGAATAAAATTAAATGGGATTTATTATACAAGGATCATATAATTTCCTCAATGTAAATTCAAACAAAGACAATCCTTATTAAGATGGGATTGAAACATAAATCTCTTACCACATTGGAAACCTTCGAATTAAGACCTAGTGAAATACATAAACTTATATAGATATTTATATACCCATAATTTTAATGAGAATAATCACAAAATAAATTAATTTTAATAATATACAATACATAAAAGAAACAAGTGGTGAATATGGAAAGTGTATCACATAAATAAAAGTGAGACAAAAATATCTTACCTCAAGTATCATCTTTCTTTGTATACATTCAAACCTAGTGTATAATAAATATATATTTATTAAACAGAATTAATCATATATATAATATCATATATTATTTAATTATAACATCTTATCACCCATTTATTCACAATTCTTTATTAAAATTATTGTTCGAGGAGATAATTGCTTCATTTTTCATACATGTTTCAGTTCAGTGGTCCTGATATTTATAATCAGATCATGGTTCCATCATTTAAAAAATGTATATTTTCATTATATATATATATATATTTATATATTTGGATTCATCCATAAAATTTAGAGATATAAAAATGAATTACAACATTCATAGACACGGTAGGTCATACGTATGCAGGAACGTTGTTTCCATTTTTTGACGAATGGAATGAAATAATGATAAATAATAATACACCATTAAAAATAATAATAATATATAAAACAATATATTTATTTATTAAATCCATAATTATGACTATCCAAGTAAATTGGTGATGAAAAATAATAACACTGCTACATGGAGACGGTAAGTCGTATATACGCGCAGGGGATTATTTTCACTTTCTGTGGGATAGAAAGATGGTCAATAATGGTATTTTAATAATAATAATAATAATAATAATAAATAAGTATATTTAATATAATTAATTTATTATTTTATAATGGATACCATGTATTTATATGTGTTATAAGAATAAATAAAATTGATAACGCTCGGTTAAGGGTTATACCTCCTCATTGAGAAACCACTTTTGGCTTACACAATAAGCCTTGAAAGGGTGATATTTTGGAAATAAAAAAATTATAGGATGTGGGGAAAAAATATAGGAAGGTACTATTGTAGGTATATGATGATATAGAAGGCTCAAAATATGTGATTAAGAGAGGAGAATAGGTTCCCTTTTATAAGTGAGGAGAGGGGAACTCTTCAAATTGGTTAAAGTATTAAAATTAATATAAATTAATTATTATAGAAAATTTACTCCAAATTTATATATTTATAAAATAGTATGATGATAATTCAAAATCCTCACATAAAATAATATTTTTTATAGGTTTAATGGATGTTTTAAACAATATAAATATTTATTAAATTTGTCATTATGACCATCTAAGTAAATTGGTGATGAAAAAGAATCACATTGCTATGTGGAGATAGTAAATCGTATATACACATGAGGGATTTTTTTAAATTTATTTAAGATATAAAGAAGGTAGATGATGGTTTTTTCATAATAATTAATATATATATATATATAAGATACTTAATTCATTATTTTATAATGGATACCATAAATTTAGAGGCATTATAAGAAAAAATAAAATTGATGATAGGATGAGGTGATGAATGATCAAAAGATGTGACAAATAGAGGAGAAGAGGTTCCCTTTTATAAGTGAGGAGAGGGTCACTCTTCAAATTAGTTAAAGTATTAAATTAATGTAAATTAATTTTTATAGAAAAGTGGCTCCAAATTAATATATTAATAAAATAGGATGATGATAATTCTAAATCCTCTCATAAAATAATATTTCGTATACATTTAATGGATATTTCAAACCTTATCTCTTATTTTTAACCTCTTGTTAACCCTTTTGACAATTTTCATGATATCAGTGTTTTTACTTTTTAGGGGTCAAGAAAGTTACTATAAAAGGAAATGTGACCCATAAAAGGACCATGGTTGATATGTTAAGCCATAAATAATTATATTTTCTAAATATATGATTTTTATTAATTTAAAATCATTTAATAAAATATTTTTTATTATAAAATATCATTAAGGAATTTATGGAAATAAATGAAATATTATAAAATAATATTTTTCTAACTCATGTAAAATAGTTAAAAATGAAATTGATTTGAATATACGAATTTTATTACCTTAATTTAATAATACAATCAAATTTATATAGTTTTATATGTTATTCTAAACTTTATATTTCAGTTTAACCCCTTAGTTAACCAAGTTTAACCTTAACTGTGGTAATAACTTTTTCAATATTAAAGAGTTGTAATTTTACTTATAAAGTGAAATTATATCATAAATGGATTAGGGATGAAATTTTATACTTTTTATCATCATAATTTTTCTATTTAAATATTTTTTATTATTTTCAAATAATTTAATAAAATATTATTTAATATAAAATATCATTAATGTCATTTTTGAAACTATTCATTTAGTTTAACTGTATAAATAGAAGATGGAAATGGATTTTAAATATAAAACTTTAAAAAATACCCTAATATATTATATTGATATTTGAAATTCATGTAACATTATAAATCACCCATAAAAAATACTTTTAGAGTTTTTAAAATCATTTACTTTATTTTTCTATTACTTGAACAAGCATTATGTCAGCATTGTATAAGAATTTAATGTAATTATTTCATCACTAAAAATTAAAAATAAATTACCATGATAAATAAAAAAATTATATTTAAAATAACCATTTATTATATAAAATAAGTTATTTTTATCCTTATCACAAAATATTATAGATATTAAAAGAAAGAGAGTGACATTTTTCACTTTATATTTACATAAAACAATATAAATGTTATAATCAAAGTAATGTGGCAATAAATTACCCTATCTTATAATTATTGATGATTATAGATGAAATATACTCATTAAATAAAATATATGAAAGTTTTTGGTATATTTTGATACATTTTCATATTATTTTTAAACTTAATTTCCTAATTTATTTTTATCATGGAAACAAAATTTTATTATGGTTACTATTCATAATGACCAAAAATAAAAGGGAATTACTTACACAATTTGAACCTCCTGAATCCAAATATTGGATCCATTTTTCAAGATTCAATTCCTATAATAAGAATAAATTAATTTAAGATAAAAATGCAAAATACAATAATTTTTTTTAGAAAAATGTGTTTTTAAACCCAAAAATGAACATATATCTAAATCAAGTATAAAGATAATTACTATGTAATTAGCTAGGTTATTTATAAATAAAAAAACTTTTGTTAATTTAAGATAAAATTCAAATCAAAATGTGATTTTTTAATTAAAATAAACGATAGTTTTAAAAAAAATATTTTCACTATTCACTAAAAAATAGTATTTTTAAATAAATACAAAATTTTTACCCTAAGATAATTTTGATATGATGATTTCAAAAATTACATCCTTTTTATAAAATACCATTTCAAAAAAATCATAAATTAATTATAATATTTTCCCACAAAAATCAATAGAAAACATTTTTGATGAAAATGTACTTTTGAAGCATAAAATGAATTTACTAAAAATTGAGTGCTTATTTCCTAATAATTAATCAATACATTTTTATTTATTGGGTACTTTTTATATATATTTCATAATTAAGTTAGTCATATTCATATCCACTAATTTTATGACTAGTTTAAAACAGTCATATTTAAATAATAATATATTACGGTTCATTTTATGCTTGGTGTTGTGTTCGAGGAAAGCTATCGAATACATAAAATTTATTTAATGAGAAATATATTTTAAAATATAAGGGTGTTACATTCTACCTCCATTAAATAAATTATTTCCTCACAATTTTTATATTGGTAAACAAAGGCTTAGAATTTGAAAATACCTTTATTGAAAACTCACATTGTACAAAGGGATAATAAAAATTTCATTGAATAGGGGAAGTGGAAACGTAAAGGTTACCTGAAATAAAACATATTCAGGTTCTAAAATAACAGCATTTGTGGAATTTTAAAATATAGGAATGAAGGATAAAACTAACATCCAAGGACTAATATAAAGTGATATAGAACATGGTCATAAGTAGTTTAATGACCAAAAAACCATAAATCAATAATGGGGTGAAAAATCATCAATTAATCAAAAATAAAGGAAAAAGAATAAAATTTTATTTCATGATTATTTTTATATATTTGATGGATTATTTTACTATTAATATATAGTACATGATAAATATACATACTTTATTTCTTCCCATTTCATAAGCACAGTTCCATCCTTTGGTTATGCTTTGATCAATTCCTCTTTTATCTCATCTCTTACTCTAATTAATATATATTCAAGATGAATTTTTTTATTCTTGAAGAACAAAAATTAACTTTTAAAGAATTTAAGGATCTATAATTTATTCCTTCTACCTCTAAATATTTACTTAAACCAAAATGGTTAGCCTAAGTTATCCAATATATATAAATACAATACATTGCTCTTTAAGACCTCAACAATAACACACAAAGTTCAACTAAATACATTCCATAAATAATTAACCTTAAGACTCCTCCAAAATATGTCTGACCAAATTCTAAATCCAAAAGTCCAAAATATTTTATCAAATGTATTTTTTTATCAATATAAAATTTAACATTTATTCCTCGAAAGCATGAATTAGAACATAATAAAAAAATATGAATACCTTTATTCTCTTAAAACATTATAATAGCTTGAATCTCCATAAAACATTAATGAAAACAAATATTCTTTCTAAAATTAACGTTATCCTTATTCATCAAATAAAATCACAAACTATTTAATATATTACATAAATCCAAAAATGCAATAATCTTCAACAATGAGGACCTAAATCACTTTGTCATCAAATCACTAGCCAATTTTTGGGTCACCAATATGATCTCATTTACTATATCAATTTCAATCATCACTTTATCTCTATTAAACATTATTATCTTTACATCGAGCTGATATTAAGGTTTATTTTTTCATTTGTAGTTACCTTTTTTCCCTTACAGGACTTTGAAATATATTAATAATTTTTTTTGGAGCCAAACTCTAAGAAGGTGTGAGATTCAAATGCCCGATGAGCCCATAATTGATATTTTAAAAATATTAAATACATTTATATCATGTTCACATTTTTTTCCTAAAAAATTAGAATAACTCCCAAGTAGAGTCTCAGGTTGGAAATATGAGACCACTATTGAGTCTAGAATTCGGGGTTTACCCTAGACATGACCTAATGTTAGGCAGCACCTGTTGGGTCCTAAAAATTCCAAAAATGTGAATAATGGAATTACATTGAACTCATAAAAAGGGTGAAAATTAAAACCAAAAGAATATTGAAGAAAATATTCAAAAGGATGAGACCGAGGAGCACAAATTCTTTCATGGACCGCTACTTTGCATGGTGTTCCACCATATCATGAAATGCCTGTGAAAAAAATTATAACATCTCAGGTAAATAAAGAATAAAACATATTTCATTTTTATTAATATTTGTAAATTAGATATTAATTTTACTTTAAAAGAGTTGTTATGTTCGATAGCGTACCTGATACGTATCAACGGGTTTCTTTGAAATCTTATGTTGCACACTAATAATATAATTTTATTATTTTAAATGATAGTTAACTCCTAGCCATTTTATTTGTAGGAATAAAAAAACTAACTACAATATTATTATAAATGTTTTTATATTTATCCAATAAATTTTAGAGGCTTAAAATGTGAATGAATCTAATTTTAAGCATAATTTACATTAAAAGGTCGATTTACTACCTTTTAATGGTGAACCCTATTTAAATATAGTTTTCTTCACTTTAATACATTCTATTTGATCAAATAAAATCCTTATTTAGAATGGGGACATCAAAATTTACTTTTTGTAAAATTTTAGAATTTTTCCGACAAAGTTCATTTTTTAATGAATAGTGAAAAATATTGTATTTTAATTCTAAACTGTGTTTTAATATAATTTATTTATATGGTTAGATTACCTTTTTAATTGATTTTAAAGTGTAATTAAAATATATTGTTACCATTTAATCCAATTTTGGTCATTGTAATTATTTTCACTTTGAAATTGGACATAAACAAGTGTCAATCTTTTGATAGTTATTATTTCTTAAAAACACGCTATTTGTTTTAACAATGAGAATTAATTTTAAATTAATTAATGCCACTTTTATGTTTTTAATTTGGAAAAATAAACATAATTTTTTAATTCGGAATATCAAATAAATCTTAGGCTGAATTTTTTGTATTTTTTCAAAAAACTTCAATTTTTGATGAATAGTGAAACCACTTAGTAGTAGTTAAAAAACTGACTTTTTCATTTAAATGAAATTTTACCACTTTTGTGAATTGAATTTCAAAAATCTAACATACATGGTTGTTATTAGTAAGTAAAATTTTGTTCAATAAGATGAAAATAATTTTTGGTGAATAGTAACTTTTGACTTTTATTTACTGCGGTTAAAGGTAAATAGGGTAATTCAAGGTAAAAATAATATTATAATAATTAAAAATTACCTTAACATTTGTCCAAAACTTATTTTTTGAGTCATTTACGACCATGGTAATCTTTGGGTCGATTTTGGGACCCCATTTAGCCACTTGGGAGTGATAATGACACTTTAGATTAATTAACTTAAAGTAAAGACAAAAATGACATAAACAAAAATCTTTTAGTAAATCAATTTTTACATGGGGTTATATAAGTTATATTTTTTACTATAAATATTATTTAGAAATATAAAAATATTTCCTACATCATAGTATTTTTTTATAATTTTTATACATCGAATAAATTAAATTATTTATGACACAATAATGATGCAGTATTTACCTCATTAATAAATGATTTAAATAAATAAGATTATAATGATTAAAATATTATCCAAAACCTATCCAATTATTATTGGATGATATTATTTAGACTATTAGGCATCTTATATTTGACTCTAATGATTTTTGGACCTTTAGAAACTAAATATCATTATATAATAAAATAATATTTTCACACTTTCTTAAAGAGCCCCTCCCCCCCCCCTTATAAAAGGAGACCATTTCTATCCAATTCCTCACACCTCTCAAGCTTTTTATATCATCCAAACTCTGCCCAATTAATCTCCCTACATCCCTATCTTCTACCTAGAAGCCTAACCTTAGGCAGAAGGCACTTCAACAAACCATTTTGGTTCAAAGAAAAGGAAGTTACCCAAATTAAAGGTAACGGTTTCTCTTAACTTCTTTTATTTTATTTTACTTCTCCAACCACTAAACTTTTTTATTACTTTATTTTATAACAACACTAGTATCCTCAATATACTAGTATGTTGTTATAATAATTATTCAAACTACACTTACACACACCTCCATCTAATGGGTGAAGAACATACTGTTTCTGTGGATGGAAAACTAACACCTCACGAAACGATGATTGTTCGATTATCTCCTACCACCTATAATGGTGGCCATTAATATGGAACTATATTTATATATGATATATATGATATATATTATTTTTATTTTTTCTTTATGATTCTGTATTTTTCTTTTATAACATACCTTTATGGTTTCCGTTATGGGTAAATGTGATAATTTCATTTGAGGAATTACGGACTACCGCCCCCTCAAAGTGATATGACTCATTCATGCCATATGTGGGAAATATAAAGGATATATTTAATAGTATTATATATGATATTATACTAGAATTATAATATACCTATGTATCATTATGTTTTAATTCCATTAAAATAAGAAATACATATGGAAGTAGCGTTCATGCGTACGTATGGCTTACCGTCTCAATGAACAGTGCATTTCATTTCTTACCTCCAAATGTTATGTACTATTATAAATACATGTATATATTGGATATATATTATATATATAATATATAAATCATGAATATCATTCTAGATATAATGAACTTTTTACCATGTGAACAACTTGTAATTATAAGAAGTCCATTTTTTACTCAAGTACCAAATATCGACAAAATGAACGTTATTAACTTGAATGATTATATAATGTTTATAACATGGTAATAAGTGATATAAAAGGAATAATAAACTTCAAAAAGGTTCTTAATAAAGTATAAATTAACTTTAGTTTATTATTCATGATATTAAAGAATGAACAGGTCAAGTCAGACACGAGGTAAGGGACTTCGTCTCAATCTCCTTTCATTGAGGCATATTTTGTTTTAATAAACGACTTTATTTTATACATTTTATAAACACCCTTGAATTTTCAAAGGGAATATTTTTCTACGAATCATTTTACTAAACGACAAAAAAGAATGTTTCTTTTTAACATAAGCGGTGACAATGACCTTTCCACCGCCGTAAGTATTATTTGATCTTTGGCTTCCTTAACAAGTCGTGATGTTTTTAAAAGGAAAATAAATACCATATACTCTTTTATGTATTTTGGTAATGAAAATGTTTTTGATAATTTATTTTTTATGTCAATATATTTAAGTGATATATTGTGATTAAAATGTGGAAATGTTTTCTTTCCTTTATATTTGTTTTATGTGTTATGATTTTATAATGGTACATAGACATTTGATAGGTGGTTACGTGATAAACCAAATGATGGGTGGTGCCATGATAAACCAGGATGGGTGGTTATGTTATAACACCCAATGCATTGGGTATGGAAGTCGGTCGTATGGCTATTCCATTTAGTGATATGTGTGGAAGTCGACCGTAAGTTTATTCCATTTAAGTATGTTTATGTCCCAAGTTACCTTTATATGTTATGTGTTCTTTATATGGTTTTTATGGTAATATTTTGGTTATAAAAGGGTAAGTAGTGATCTTTTATTCAGTGAAGAGTATTTACTACTTCATAAAGGTGAAAAGTATTACTTATGTTAAAGTATTCATGGTTTACTTGTTGTTTTGAAAAACTAACAGTTTTCTTTCTTTATGTATACCTTACTGAGCTTTTTATGCTCATCCCAAGTTTTTGAAATGTTTTTCACATGAAATAATGTAGAATAGGGTCAAGGATGGGATCAAGGAAAAGTCATGTTGTCGAAAACATGGAACTAGACATGACTATTTTTTTCAAGAGTTTTTATTTTATTAAAAAAAATGGAAACTGTGTAGAATTGTCTACTTTGTAATATTTTGAGATGTAATAGTTATGTCCTAATTCTCTAAAACTCTAAACCTGAAAATATCCTCAATGTGAATTATTCCTCTAATTCAATATTTTGTAATGTTTAAGGCCGATTTCTTATAGTTGGTACCATAGGTTGGTTTAGACAACTTTAGGAGTTAGGGTGTTGATAAATAAATGTCCATAAATCAATTTATGGTAATATTGAAATGATATAGAATTTACATATTACCATATTGATTTGCCTAAGATATTTCTATATTTAGAACGGTTTTCCGTAGAGGAAATAGGGTAGCTATGTTGGGACAATATCGGGAGGAAGACAACCTTCCAAATCAGTAACCTGAGATGGTCAGAATCGGAACTAAACAGTTTGTTGTAGTGATTTCACAGTTGAATCAGGCTATAAATTGTGGTGGTATCCATGCACGAGATCATCCAGATCAACCGTAGAGGAACATGTCAGTAGTGGAGAATTTCATGAGGCAACATCCCCCATAATTCAGAGGATCGTATGACCCGGTGCTAGTAGAAGGTTGGATTAAATCATTGGAAAAGATTTTAGATGTCATGGGTTTTTTAGAACATCAAAAGGTTAGTCTCTTTGTTTACCGTTTTGAAGGTGAAGCTGATCAGTAGTGGTCGATGGTGAAAAATATCAGGGATAGTGAGGATATTGATACTCTCGATTGGGATGAATTCAAAGGTATGTTTCTTGAGAAATATTTTCCTAAGGTGTTTCATCTTAGAATGGAAAAATAATTCCTAGAATTAAGGTAGGAGGATGACTCAATGGCTGCTTATGAAGAAAAATTCACTTGACTAACAAGGTATGCTCCAAATTTCATCTAAGATCTTGATAGTAAGATAAATCGATTTTACTCAGGAATGAAGCCATGATATCGAAGAGCATTATCTTTTTGTGATTTAAAAAGTTATGAAAAACTTTTTTGATGTGCAGAGAAGGTGGAAATGGAGTTTTCCAATGATTAGGTGTTCGTTGACAAACAACAGAATAAGAGGTCCAGTTGGCAGTCAAAGGGAAATAATTCATCAAAGAAGCCTGGAGGTAAGAAAATTAAATATCTAACTTGTGAGAAGTGTGGTAAAAATCATCCTAGAGAATTTTTATCAAATTCTAGAAAGTTCTTATAGTGTGGTAAGTCTGGTCATATTGCTCATAACTGTAAGGAAGATGATCAAACAGGCAATGAAAATCCATCGGTAAGATGCTTTAAGTGTAATGAAATGGGTCATTATGCAAATGAGTGTCCAGTGAAGAACTCAACTGAGGGAAAGAAGCCAGACTACAAGTAGAAAGGTGTAGTGAAATCCTTTGCAATTACTTCAGTAGATGTTGGTCCATCAAACGAAGTAGTATCAGGTACACTGTTTGTTTGTTCAGATTATGCCAATGTGTTGTTTGATTCAAGGTCTACACACTCTTTCATTTCTGAGAATTTTACTAGTAAATTGGGAATTCCATATCAAGATATGAATACAGAAATTATGGTAAAAACACCTGGAGGAAATGTTGAGACAAAAAGAAAACATAAGAACAATCTTTTCCTTGTGTGCGGAAAGAATCTACCTGCAAACCTTATTGTTTTTCCTCTAGTAGAGTTTGATGTTATTTTGGGTATATATTGGATTTCTGTTTATCATGATAATATTGACTTCAGAGCTAAAGAGGTTTCTTTTCATAATGATTTTCAGTTTTTATACAATAATGAACCCTTACTTTTGATAACATATCAGGAAGCTAAGAAACTAGTAAAAGATGGAAATTATTGTCACATTGCACATATTGTTGAAAAAAAAGGAACTGTTCAGATTAATGATGTGTCAATGGTAAATGAGTACCTTGATGTTTTTTCTAATGAGTTTCCTAGTATTATACCTGATCGAGTTGTTGAATTTATTGTTGACTTAGTTCCTGATGATAATCCAATTTCAAAACCTCCTTATCGAATGGCTCAAATTGAACTTTTAGAGTTAAAGAATCAATTGCCTGAGTTATTAGATAAAGGTTTCATTCGACCTAGCACATCACCATGGGGTTCTCTTATATTGTTTGTTAAAAAGAAAGATAGTTCAATGAGACTTTGCATTGATTATAGAGCATTGAATAACATCACTGTTAAGAATAAATATCATTTGCCTCATATCGATGATTTGTTTGATCAGCTCCAGGGAGCTTAGTATTTTTCGAAGATTGACTTGAGATTGGGGTACCATTAGTTGAAAGTGAAAGAAGCAGACATTCCTAAGACTACATTTCATAATAGATATGGCCATTATGAATTTGTAGTTACACCTTTTGGTTTAACCAATGCACCTGCTGTATTCATGGATCTTATGAATAGAATTTTCTGTGAGTTATTAGATAAGTTTGTGGTTGTGTTCATTGATGATATTTTGGTTTATTCCAAAAGTAAAGAGGAGCATGAAAGTCATTTAAGGGTTTTCTTTCAAACCTTAAAAGAAAAGAAACTATTTGGGAAATTCAGCAAGTGTGAGTTTTGGTTACAAAAAATTTCCTTCCTTGGTCACATTGTTTCAAAAAATGGAATAACTATTGATCCTGCTAAAACAAAAGTGGCTAAAGAATGGCCAAGACCCACAAATATAACCAATATTCGTATTTTTCTTGGTTTGGCAGGTTATTATAGGAGTTTTTTTGAAAATTTTGCATAGTTATCTAGTCTAATGACTAAGTTAACTCGAAAAGGGGTTAAGTTCATTTGGACAAAATAATGTGATGATTGTTTTTAGGAATTGAAAAGAAGATTGGTGAATGCTCTAGTTTTGGAACTATCATCTAGAAATGGTAAGTTTTTTATCTACAGTGATGCTTTGTTGAAAGGAATTGGTTGTGTCCTAATGCAGAATGATCAGGTAATTGCTTATGTTTCATGTCAGTTGAAACCACGTGATTTAAATTACCCTACACATGATTTGGAATTAGCTGATGTTGTTTTTTCTTTAAAAATTTGAAGGCATCATTTGTATGGAGTAAAATGTGAAATATATACTGACCAAAAAAGTTTAAAGTATATATTCACTCAGAAATAATTGAACATGTATAGAGAAGATGGCTGGAATTAATCAAGTATTGTGATTTCACGATCCATTACCATCCGGGAAAAGAAAATAAAGTGGCTGATGCTTTGATTCGAAAAAGTAATGTCTCATTAACCATGATACGTTTAAAATGAGATCCTTTGGTTTTTGATTTGATGAAATTTGGCATAGTAGTTTTTGGTGCAGGAAATTCTTCTGTTTTGTTTCAGGTGTCAGTGAAATCATATTTATCAGATAGAATAAATCCAACATAGAAAGAAGACAGTGAGTTGCAAAAAACGTTAGGGTTGGTTCAGAAGGGTAAGTTGCCTGAATTTAACATTGATAATGATTGTGTTTTGATATTTGGAAAGATATTTTGTGTGCCTTGTGATTCACAGTTGAATAATGAGTTGTTATGTGAAGCTCATAGTTCCCCGTTTTCAGTTCATCTTGGTAGTACGAAGATGTACAAAGATCTTCGGAAGTATTACTAGTGGGATGGAATGAAAGGAGATGTTGCTGATTTTACTGTGAAGTGTTTGACTTGTCAGCAGGTTAAAGCAGAGTGACAGTTACCAAAAGGGATTCTTCAGCCTTTACCGGTGCCAAAGTGGAAATGGAAAAATATATCCATGGACTTCGTTGTGGGATTACCGAAGACATCTCCAGGTAATAATGCAATTTGGGTTATTATTGCTCGATTGACTAAATCTGCTCGTTTCCTTCCTATTCGAGATACTTTTCCTCTAGATCAACTTTCTCAGTTGTATGTTAAAGAGATAGTCAGGTTTCATGGAGTTCCCCTCTCCATTGTATCTGATCGTGATCCCATGTTTACTTATAACTTTTAGAAATGCCTTCAGAAGTCATTGGGTACTGAATTAAATTTTAATACATCTTTTCATCCTCAATCAAATGGGTAGTCAGAATAAAAAATTCAGACCTTGGAGAATATTCTACGTGCTTGTTCACTGGATTACCAGGGAATTTGGGACCAACATATTTCTTTGGTTGAATTTTCTTATAATAACAGTTTTCATTCCAGTATACAGATGGCTCCATTTGAGGAATTATATGGAAAGCATTGCCGAACTCCAGCTTTTTGGGATGAAGTAGGTGAAAGGAAGCTACTAGGACCATAATTGGTAGAAGAGATGGTAGAGAAAGTTTAGTTGATTCAGAAGCACATGAGAACAGCTCAGAGAAAATAGAAAAGTTATATAGATAACTGGAGGAAGGATCTTTCTTTTGAGGTAGGTGATCCTGTCTTTCTCAAAGTTTCTCCATGGAAAAGTGTGATATGTTTTGGTAAGAAAGAAAAGTTGAGTCTAAGGTTCATTGGACCTCATGAAATCCTGTAGAAAGTTGGATCAATTGCGTACATAGTGGATTTACCTCCAAATTTATCCCAGGTACACAATGTTTTTCATGTTTCGATTTTGAGAAAGTATATGCCAGATCCATCTCATGTTTTGAGTCCAGAGGTAGTTCAGTTGGAAGATAATCTCTCTTATGAAGAACAACCAGTCTAGATTCTTGACCGTAGAGAGCAAGTGTTGAGAAATATGGTAATTCACCAGGTAAAGGTTTTGTGGAAAAACCATAAGGTTAAAGAGGCAATGTGGGAATCTGAAAATGCTATGAGGGATAAATACCCCCACTTATTTGATAAGTGAATAAAAATTGTGAGGACGCAATTTCCAAAAGGGAGAAAGGATGTAACATCCCAGGTAAATAAAGAAAAAAATATATTACATTTTATCAATATTTGTGAATTAAATATTAATTTTACTTTAAAATGGTTTCTATGTTCGATAGCGTACCTGATACGCAACAACAGGTTTCTTTAAAATCTTACGTTGCACACTAATAATATAATATTATTATTTTAAATGGTAGTTAACTCCTAGCCCTTGTATTGGTGAGAATGAACAAAACTAACTATAATATGATTATACATGTTTTTACATTTATCCAATAAATGTTAGAGGCTTAAAATGTGAATGAATCTAATTTTAAGCATAATTTATATTAAAAGGTTGATTTACCACCTTTTAATGGAGAACCATATTTAAATATAGTTTTGGTCACTTTAATACATTCTATTTGACCAAATTAAATCCTTCTTTAGAATGGGGACATCAAAATTTACTTTGTGTAAATTTTTGGAATTTTTCCGATAAAGTTCATTTTTTAATGAATAGTGAAAAATATTGTTTTTTAATTCAAAGTTGTGTTTTAATATAATATATTTATATGGTCAGATTATCTTTTTAATTGGTTTTAAGGTTTAATTATAATATATTTTTACCATTTAATCCAATTTTGGTCATTAGAATTAATTTCACTTTAAAATTGGACATAAACAAGTGTCAATCTTTTGATAGTTATTGTTTCTTAAAAACAAGCTATTTGTTTTAACAAAAGGATTTAATTTTAAATTAATTAATGCCACTTTTATGTTTTTAATTTTTCAAAATATACAGAATTTTTTAATTCGAAATATCAAATAAAGCTTACACTGAATTTTTCTTATTTTTTTGAAAAACTTCAATTTTTGATGAATAGTGAAACCACTTAGTAGTTGTTAAAAAACAAACTTTTTCATTTAAATGAAATTTTACCACTTCTGTAAATTGAATTTCGAAAATCCTACATACATGGTTGTTATTAGTAATTAAAATGTGGTTCAATAAGATGAAAATAATTTTTGGTGAATAGTAACTTTTGACTTTTATTTACCGCGGTTAAAGGTAAATAGGGTAATTAAAGGTAAAAAAGAATATTATAATCATTCATAATTACCTTAACACTTGTCCAAACCTTATTGGTTGATTCATTTACGACCATGGTCATCTTTGGGTTGATTTTGGGACCCCATTGAGCCACTTGGGAGTGATAATGACACTTTAGATTAATTAACTTAAAGTAAAGACAAAAATGACATAAACAAAAATCTTTTAGTAAATCAATTTTTACATGGGGTTATATAAGTCATATTTCCAACTATAATTATTCTTTATAAATATAAAAATATTTCCTACATCATAGTATTTTTTTTATAATTTTTATACATTTAATAAATTAAATTATTTATGACACAATAATTATGCAGTATTTTCCTCATTAATAAATTATTTAAATAAATAAGATTATAATGATTAAAAAATATCCAAAACCTGTAAAATTCCAATTAGATGATATTATTTCGAATATGAGTCATCTTATCTTCGACTCTAATGATTTTTTTACCTTTAGAAACCGAATATCGTTATATAATAAAATAATATTTTCACACTTTCCTAAAGAGCCCCTCCTCCCCTTATAAAAGAAGACCATTTCTATCCAATTCATCACACCTCTCAAGCGTTTTGGATCATCCAAACTCAACCCAATTAAGATCCCTACATCTCTCTATTCCACATAGAATTTATACCTTAGGCATAAGGCATTTCAACAAACCATTTTGGTTCAAACCAAAGGAAGTTACCCAAATTAAAGGTAACAATTTCTCTTAACTTCTTTTCTTTTATTTTACTTCTCCAACCCCTAATTTTTTTTATTACTTTATTTTATAACAAAAAAATTATCCTCAATATACTAGGATGTTGTTATGAGAAGGATTCAAACTACACTTACACACACCACCATCTAACGGGTGAAGAATATATTGTTTTTGTGGATGGAAAACTAACGCCTCACAAAACGATGATTGTTCGATTATCTCCTACCGCCTATCATGGTGGCCATTAAGATGGAACTATATTTATATATGATATATATGATATATATTATGTTTATGTTTTCTTTATGCTTCTATATTTTTCTTTTATATCATACCTTTATGGTTTCCATTATGGGTAAACACGATAATTTCATTTAAGGAAGTGCAGACTATCGCCCCCTTAAAGTGATATGACTCGTTCATTCCATATGTGGAACTTATAAAGGATAGAGTTAATGTTATTTTATATGATATTATACTGGAATTATAATATACCTATGTATCATTCTGTTTTAATTCCATTAAAATAAGAAATAGAAATGGAAGTAGCGTTTATGCGTACGTACGACTTACCGTCTCCATGAACGGTGCATTTCATTTCTTACCTCCAAATGTTATGTACTAATATAAATACATGTATATACTGGATATATATGATATATATAATATCTAAATCATGAATATAATTCTGGATATAATGAACCTTTTACCATGTGAACAACTTGTAATTATAAGAAGTCCATTTTTGACTCAAGTACCAAATATTGAAAAAACAAACATTATTAACTTGAATGATTTCATAATGTTTATAACATGGTAATAAGTGATATAAAAGGAATAATAAACTTCAAAAAGGTTCTTAAGCAAGTATAAATTAACTTTAGTTTATTATTCAGGATATTGAAGAACGAACGGGTCAAGTCTGACACGAGGTAAGGGACTTCGTCTCAATCTCCTTTCATTGAGGCATATTTTTTTTAATACATGACTTTATTTTATACGCTGTATAAACACCCTTGAATTTTCAAAGGGAATCTTTTTCTACAAATCATTTTACTAAATGACAAAAAATAATGTTTCTTTTTAACGTAAGCAGTGACAACGACCTTTCTGCCGCCGAGAGTATTATTCGATCTTTGGCTTCCTTAACAAGCCATAATGTTTTTAAAAGGAAAATAAATACCATATACTATTTTATGTATTTTGGTATTGAAAATGGTTTTGATAATTTATTTGTTATGTCAATATATTTAAGTGATATATTGTGATTGAAATGTGGAAATTTTTTCTTTCATTTATATTTGTTTTATATGTTATGATTTTATAATGGTACATGGACATTTGATGGGTGGTTACGTGATAAACCAAATGACGGGTGGTACCGTGATAAACCAGGATGGGTGGTTACATTATAACCTCCAATGCATTGGGTATGGAATTCGGTCGTATGGCTATTCCATTTAGTGATATGTGTGGAAGTCGACCGTATGGTTATTTCATTTAAGTATGTTTATGTCCCAAGTTACATTTATATGTTATGTGTTCTTTATATGGGTTTTATGGTAATATTTTTGTTAAAAAAGGGTAAGTAGTTATCCTTTATTTAGTGAAGAGTATTTACTACTTCATAAAGGTGAAAAGTTTTACTTATGTTAAAGTATTCATGGTTTAATTTTTGTTTTGAAAAACTAAAAGTTTTCCTTCTTTTTGTATCCCTTACTGATATTTTTTATGCTCATTCCAAGTTTTTTAAATATTTTTCACATGAAATAATGTGGAATATGGTCAAGGATGGGATCAAGGAAAATTCATTCTATCAAAAACATGGAACTAGACATGACTCTTTTTTTCAAGAGTTTTTATTTTATGAAAAAAATGGAAACTGTGTAGAAGTGTCTACTTTGTAATCTTTTGAGATGTAATAGTTATGTCTTAATTCTCTAAAACTCTAAACCTGAAAATATCCTCAGTATTAATTATTCATCTTATTCAATATTATGTAATGTTTAAGGTTGGGTCCTTATAGAAACAGTTCATAGGATGAGGTGGTACCATTGGTGCCCACGAATGAAACCACATTCATTTACAGGATTGAGGCATTGATTTCTTCCCCTGTGAATGATCATCCCCCATGAACTAAATAGTTCATAGGATTATGTGGTACCACCAGTGACCATTAATGAAAAAAATTCATTTGCAGGGTTGGGCGGTGATTTCATCCCCTGTAAATGATGACCCCCCCTCCACGAACAAACTCTCCCCACTAACTAAGTCATTTGTGGGCTGGGGCATCCTCTATGGGATTACTCAAATGAAAGATCATTGCCCACCATGGATGAATAACCATGATGTTATCTATTTCCTTTTTTATTCTATAAATAGATGCCACGAGGGAGCGAAAAATACCATTAAGTGATGGAAAAACCCAATGAATCAAATTGAAGAGAGCTGAAGCAGACGAGCGATGATGCACAACAAAAAACTGGAGCCACTTTGATGATTACCAAAAGGTAAAATCCTCCACATAGTAGTAAGGATGAAATGATAAAACTTCAAGTTGTCTACGAACTCAAAACCCCTTCCTGGAAACCATTATGTGGGGCATAACGGATAGAAACTCTACAGATAAGAATCCCACATAGAAAAACACCATGCACGTAGAACCTTTCCCCATGTAGCCAAATGATATTCGGAATGAACTCATATCTACATAGCACAATGATACATGGATTATACCCTCACCCAAGTAGCAACATTATATCTAGAGGGAACCCCATCTTGCCTAATAGCATGCTAAGTAGAATGGGGAATCCTAGGGTTTTCTACTCTCCATCTCCCATCACTCCTTTCTATCATGTCATCGGCCCTCATGTTGGCCCCTCTATGAACTAGTCTAATAGCATTAGTCTAAGTCCACTTATAAAGCTACCTAACATGTATGTTCAAATAATCAGTCACAACTTCATTCCCTCTCAAGTATATATACCTATGGTATGTGGAGTCGTGTGGGTAACCTCCGTAGTAAGGGGGCCCTCAGAATGTCCTCGAGTTTACATTCCTGTGCTGATGTGGGTTTCAACCTTAGGGTGGTCATGTGAAATTACCTATTCCAAGGATGGAGTGCAAGGATCATGCTTACCTTTCCCTTTGATGCAGAATGAGATCCTCCTCACCGGAACCAATTTTAGGTAATCCCTCTTGGAGTAAGCCTTTATCCTTTCTTATAGGAGGCAGTACTTTTTCTCCTATTCACCTCATCCTGGGACATATATAGATTAATAACTAGATATTAGTATCTTGGATATGAAAATAAAATAAGATATGAGAACACCCAATGCCCTCTCCCTCTCCCTTTGGGCTTCATCACCTCATCTATCAGTGGAAAGAGCATATCGTGTGATCATTATATCCACTATTTCCTCTTTCTTCTCACACTGAGCATGACTCACATGGTCTTAGAGGTTAGTGGTGAACATAAAATCCACATGATACCAAACCCCAAATGGGCCTCATATTTGGTATAATCTCCAACTATAACCAAATCATTGGGCCTTCTCCCTAGATATAAGCCATAAATTCTGATCATTTGTCCTTATCCATAAATTCCATCCCCAACTTCCACTCAAATGGGCCTTCTCCATAGATTTAAGGCCTAACTTCCACTCAAATGGTCCTTCTATATAGATTTAAGCCCCAAGTTCCATTCAAATGGTCCTTCTCCATAGATGTAATCCCAAATATCCATTCGAACAGGCATCCTCTGATTTTAATCTATAACTTCAAACCCAAATGGAAAGCTTCCATGCATAAGCCCCAACTTACCAAACTACATGGGCTTTGATTCCCAACTAATTGAGATATGTAGGAAGCCCCTCTAAGGTCCAAACCCAGCACCCAAGTCCAACCTAATGTTCTCTGGGCCACATCCCCAGTAAGATCATACCCACCTAAGAATCCATATCTCTTCTGTGTACCTTGGGCCTCCTCATCATAAGTCCCACACCATATTTGACTAGGTATCTTCTTCCTAGGCATCCTTGTTGCATGAAGTTAAACTACATGGTTGGGTCCTTGTCATACAACCTTAAAAGTTGATGTTCCATGTTAAGTGGTACTGAACTATGTGGGTTCTTATTCTTCTCATAATTATATGTAGGAATCCCATCCTATGGGTTCGATCCTGGAATCAAGATAACTTATATCCCCCATTAGATGACAATAAACTCCAGAGAGCCTCACCACATGGCTCAAAACCAGTGTCATCCCACTAAACAACCAAATAATCAATGATCTATCCATAAAAGGGTACCATAAATGGAGAACCTCAAATACATATTGATATCCTCGTTGATGGAGAACCTCAGATAAATATAGATGATTATGAACCCATTCATATTAATGATCAATTCTTACCTTAGGGTAATTCTTAATATACATAGTTGATAATGAACAAATGATGCATGAACATATCTTTAATCTATAAAAGGGTCCTGAAATAGGCAATAATTTCCCCCACAAAGGTGTGATGAGCATGAATTATTATCCTATCAACCAAAAAGAGTTATTAAGTGTTGTTGTCCAAGTTAACCAATAAATGCCTACCTTTGGAAAGTAGGTCCATGTGTCATCATGAATATAAGAGTTGTTGGGTGTTTTCAACTCACTGATCAAACCCATTGGACATAGTTCGAAGGTTTTGTACCTGACATCAATGATTGCACACAATTCAGACCCTACAATCAAAAACATCGAGAGAAAATGGTTTTCATCAGAAACAAAATGGTAAACCTGATGTCAATGATTTAACTACAACACCTCCTTCACAAGATAAAAAGGATATACCGCCCAGCCCTCATCATACCATTTCATTCATGACCCAAACAAATATTCAAGGGAAACAAAATGAAGAACCTGATATGAATCCTTAACCAAGGCGATGGTGTTACCCCACATCAGGCCCCCTTTCCCAACCGAATTAGAAAAGGGCCAAGCGAGATCATCAATTACACATGGGATCGTGAGATGATACTTTGATGAGGTTTTATTGTTTTTATCTGTCAAATATATTTTAGGCACCTTTATAACTCTCTTTGATTCAATGTAATCTCACCAAATTTCTCAAATATGTGTGTCGGCCATAGTACCAGTCAGGTCCTCAACCAAATAGAGCACTCCATCACCCACCCATCATCTTCAAATCTGGTTTTCAAATACACTATTTAATGACTACCACCAAAAGGGTGCTCTCCCTACCCTAGAGGCATCTATACAGGACCTCCAGTCCACAAAGCCCCATCAATCGTCCACCTAGTGATGGTTAGTGGTCCAGAACTAGAAAACCCCACTAGCAGTCTACAACTGTTTCAAGAGCATGTCCTTGAAATGTGATAATAGGTTCCTCCCTTACCTAACAAAGGCTGATAAAGTCATCACCAATGACTTCATCCCAGTCGCAAAGTGTTCTCATCTAATGGATCCTTTTAAAAATAGTTTCTACTAACGTTGTGCAACACATCATCCTCACCATGCATAGGATATCACCCCATGGGCCCCTACTGAAGTCAAATAGATCTAGGTACCTATAATGGCCTATAAATGGTGAAGATCATATGATCAAGAACATGCTATCATCCTCATTCGTTATAAAGAATCCTTCCATGAAAATATGGAAGAACATAATGGTAAGATTTATATTCTATTTCCCTCTTATGAAGACCGTTATCCAAATACGATAGAAAATTATGAGCAGTCGCACAATCCTACTACTGCTCACCAAGCCTGTCAGCTAAATATGATGACAAAATACAGGTAGGCACATATCCCTACCAATGCACATGAATCTCATCATCCAAATAGGGAGGCAATCAATTATAAGTAGATGAAAAATTCTTTCTAATTCACATTAAGCCTTCCAGTCAAATATGGTAGAAAACCATGAGAAAGATAAAATCCCTTATCAAAAATATGATTCTTGTTATCCAAATAGGGTAGCAACTAGCTATGAGAATATGAAAAATTCTTACAAATACACATGAATCCCATCAGTCAAATATGGTGAAAACCAACTACCAGTATAGGTAAATTCTTTCGAATGCATATCAAGTCCATCAGTCTAATACGATGGAAACCAGAGAATGCAATTAACATATCCTAGTTGTAAATCAAGGGGCAGACTCATATATCTTCCCCTATACAGAAATACTACCAGTACTTACTAGTAGAAAATGGAGGACCGGAGAAGGCACATATTATTATTCCAACACCATAATGGTCATATATTCCCATTCCTTCCAAGGCCGCCTCTCAACACATCTTTGCAATGATGGAGGATCAGAAATAAATTATTGACCATATCCTACAAACTTTTCAAGATGAAATCACTTCCACAACAATAGAAAGGAGTCACTCCCACAACCCTACCTCCCCAAGTGGGGTGACTCATCCACACAATGAGGTTGTCACTTAGGAGAATATGTGCATCCTTTCTCCCATACAGGAGGGTCTTTGTCAATATTCTATGACAAATGGACAACAAGATCAAGCAAAAATACATATTCCATCTGAGGGACACCAGCACACTTTGGTGGCCACTCCAGGGTAGGAATATATCTATGTTAGAACTCAGTAATTTTACCAGTGTATCCCGGTAGCACCACGAGAGCCACTCGAGTAGGCACCAACACAAGAAGGTTGTCACATATAGAAATCATACCCAATATCTCGTAAGAGAGTGCCCAAAAATAAATCATGCCAAAGGAATATGGAAAATGAAGAGAATATTCATGACCCTTATCTAATAGATGTTGGAGTTATTGATTCCATCAAACACTTATCAATGATGGCTCAGGATCCAACTGATCTGTTACCAAATTATAGAAGTGGAAGTCACAGTTATAAAGGTCATCCCCACAATAGTGTTACCAGTATCTCTAGAGGTCCTCCCCAAAGAACATACCATGAATGTTTCCTTCGTGGACACCAAAAAATTGATCATGAGAGCTTATCTCCTAATGAGCATCATGGTATCCCTCTTCATAGATAGAATATTAAACAACAAGAAGGTCCTCCCCTTCCTATTGTCTATCTTGATGGTCCTTCCTATGGTATAGGCTGTAGAAATTCTCCCTAAAGTTGTACATTGAGCAATTATGGTAGACCTTTCCATTGTAGAATGTGTTGTCAAGGTCCTCCCCGCAATGACATCTCATCTCAGTAAGAAGTTCCTTCTCTTACTTTTTTCCACCCTAAAGGTCCTCCGTAGGGTATACGCTGCAGAAATTCTCTCTTTAGTCAAACATAGAGCTATGATGGTAGTCATCTACATTATGGAATACACTATGAAGGTCCTCCCCATAGTGACATCTCATGACAGCAAGAATGTCTTAACCCTACTTAGTCAAATATGAGAAATCCATCATATATTGAGGAACTTGGAAGGATAGTGTTAAACATGTTAGAGACCCTATCAAGTGACATCCTTTCTCAACCAGAAGATGGACCAAGACCATGCTCCTCCTCTGATCCACCCTTGGACTATCACTACTGGAAATGAAAGGTATACCAATGGTTTAAAACCGTTGGTATAGGGTGCAGAACTGTTGTTATAAATCATACCAACGGTTTTAGAAACTGTAGCCAAGTAAGCCGTGACAATAGACATATACCAATGGTTTGAGATAAATCGTTGGTATATGTAAAGAAATCTACTCTATACCAATGGTTTTATGTAAACCGTTGGTATAGAGTTCTTATACAACACATATGCCAATGGTTTCAAAACCATTGGAATATTTGTTTTCCCAATGGTTCTGTAGGAACCGTTGGTAAATAGTCTTCCATTAACCCATATACCAATGGTTTAAACCGTTGGTAAAGGTTTTTTACCAACGGTTCTGAACAAACCATTGGTAAAAAATACATACAGAACCTATACCAATGGTTTAAAACCGTTTGTATAGGATTTGTTGTACAATTCACACAGTAGCCTGCTCTGTGTGCTGCTGTGTGAATTGTACAACAGTAAATGAAAAATACAATAAAATAGATAATAAGGATACATAATTAAAAATTGATAATTATAAGGATACATAATTTAATAATCAATTATGAATACAATACATTAAAAACTGAATACGTAATTATATGTGATATAGAATTAAGAATACATACAAAATTGCATTTTTTATAACACATACACGATTGAATTCAGAAATTAGAAGTGAATAACCAAAAATAAGGAAATGAATAAATGAATTAAACCAAACAAAAATATAATGTCCCATGGTTTGGGATGGGTGTCTTTGAACTTAGTGATGATGATAATGGGTGTGTATCAATGATCTTGTGTGACTAAGGGAATATAGTTATCCTTGGCGTATTAAATGTCATGTGTTTTAGAATAGGGGTAGGAGTTCCTCACATGATAAGTGGATTGTGTGCGGCTGGACTATGGATTGTTGTGCTAAAGTATCAACACAATCCAAATACGTTTGGTCGGTTTTCCGTATGCCAGTTGTTTTTACTTAAAATGGTGTTCATTTTAAACAAAATAGAGACGGTTAGAGTGATACCAGCCACACCATGCCTTGGATTGAGGCAGGGTTGACTCATACACGTCACATATTACCCATGGATCGTTTTCCTAAAATATCAATACAATATGAATTCGTTTGGTTGGTTTTCTATATGTTAATTGTTGTTTTAACTTAAAATTTTTTCCATTTCAAATAAAAGTGAGACACTTTCAGTGGTACCGGACACACTGGGCCTCAAATTGAGGCTCGGTTGAATCTTACACATCATAAATGACCCATGGATTGTTATGATAAAGTATAAACACAATCTGAATATGTTTGGTCACTTTTCCATGTTTCAGTTGTTTTTACTTAAAATAGTGTCCATTTTAAACAAAAGAGAGACACTTAGAGTGATACCAGCCACACCATGCCTCGTATTGAGTCAAGATTGACTCGTACACGTCAAAAATGACCAATATATCATTTTACTAATGTATAAACACAATATGAATGAATTTGGTTTGTTTTTCGTATGCCAGTTGTTGTTTTCATTTAAAATGTTGATCATTTCAAATAAATGTGAGTCACTTTGAGTGGTACCAGCCACACCGCGCCTCGGATTGAGGCGGGGTTGACTTGTACACATCAAAAATTACTCATGGATAGTTTTCCTAAAGTATCAACAAAATATGAATATGTTTGGTCTATTTTCCATATGCGAGTTGTTGTTTTCACTTAAAATGATGTCCATTTTAAACAAAAGAGAGACATTTAGAGTAGTATCGGCCACACCGTGCCTCCTATTGATGCGACGTTGACTCGTATACGTCAAAAATTTCCCATTGATTATTTTTATAAAGTATCAACACAATTTGAATGCGTTTGGTTGGTTTTCCGTATGCCAGTTGTTTTTTTCACTTAAAATGTTGTCCATTTCAAATATAAGTGAGACACTTTGAGTGGTAATGGCCACACCGTGCCTCTTATTGATGCGGGGTTGAATATTACATGTCACATATGACCAATGGATCATTTCCTTAAAGTATCAACATAATCCGAATATGTTTGGTTTCTGTATGCCAGTTGTTTTTACTTAAAACAGTGTCCATTTTAAACAAAAGAGAGACACTTTGAGTGATACCCGCCACACCGTGCCTCGTATTGAGGTGGGGTTGACTCTTACACATCACATATGACTCATGGATCGTTTTCCTAAAGTATCAACACAATCCGAAAGTGTTTGGTCAGTTTTCCATATGTCAGTTGTTGTTTTCACTTAAAATGATGTCCATTTTAAACAAAAGAGAGACATTTAGAGTGGTACCAGCCACACTGTGCCTTGGATTAATCTAGGGTTGACTCGTATACATCACAAATGTCCCATGGATCGTTTTCATAAAGTATCAACACAATTAAAATGTGTTTTGTTGGTTTTCCGTATGCCAATTGTTGTTTTCACTTAAAATGATGTCCATTTTAAACAAAAGAGAGACATTTAGAGTGGTGCCGGTCACACCGCACCTCGGATTGATGAGGGGTTGACTCTTACACGTCATAAATTTCCCATGGATCATTTTCCTAAATTATCAACACAATATGAATACGTTTGGTAAGTTTTCCATATGCCAATTGTTTTTACTTAAAACATTGTCCATTTTAAACAAAATAGACATAGTTAGAGTGGTATCGGCCATACTATGCCTCAGATTGATACAGGGTTGACTTATACACATCAAAAATGTTCCATGGATATTTTTTCTAAAGTATCAACACAATACGAACGCGTTTGGTTGGTTTTCTGTATTCCAGTTGTTGTTTTCACTTAAAATGTTGATCATTTCAAATAAAGGTGAGACACTTTGAGTGGTACTGGCCACATCATGTCTCAGATTGATGCAGGGTTAACTCCTACATGTCACAAATGTCCCATGGATCATTGTTCTAAAGTATCAATAGAATCCTAATATGTTTGGTCTGTTCTCTGTATGTTAGTTGTTGTTTTCACTAAAAATGTTGTCCATTTCAAATAAAAGTGAGACACTTTAAGTGGTACTGGCCACACTGTGCCTCAGATTGAGGTAGTGTTGAGTCTTACATGTCACATATGACCCATGTATCATTTTCCTAGAGTATAAACACAATCCAAATACGTTTGGTCAGTTTTCAGTATGCCAGTTGTTTTTACTTAAAAGGGTGTCCATTTTAAACAAAAGAGAGACACTTTGAGTGATACCAACCACACTGTGCCTCAGATTGAGGCGAGGTTGACTCGTACACATCACATATGATTCATGGGTCGTTTTTCTAAAGTATCAACACAATCTGAATGTGTTTTTTTGGTTTTCCGTATGCAAGTTAGGAAAATTGTGCAACAACAGTGATAATATCTTATACTAAAACTATAGACATTATGCATAATGTGCATCCCCTGGTGCATGGTTAGGGAAAATCATGCAAATTTCTTCTAATATATATCCATATATGGTTGGTAGATACCTTGTGGGATGGAATTAAATTTTTTACTAACCGTGAGGCATAGTGTTTTTCTACGCCGATCGGGGTTCTGAGCTCCGAACAAGCCCCAGAATCCCCATAAACCATTATAACATCATTAGGATTCCATATTTGGTCAAAAATAAAGAGTTATACTGAATTCAAAAATATCCATACTAGAGTGGAAAACCATGTTCTTATAGTCTTCCCATTTAAAGAAACTCATCCTGAAGTTCACCTTCAATGGGTGGTAAAAATTTATTTGAGAATAATTCTGTATGGGGGGTTGTCCGGGGTCTAAAGGGTTGTTGGGGGGGTTGTCTAGGGGGATGTCTGAGGGTTGTCTAGGGGGTCGTCCGGGGTCCAGGGAGGAGGGTGGGGGGGGGCTGTCCGGGGGCTGTCTGAGGGGATGTTCGGGGTCCAGGGAGGAGGGTGGGGGGGGGCTATACGGGGGGCTTTTCGGGGGCTGTCTGGGGTCCAGGGAGGAGGGTGGGGAATTTCTGGGGGGATGTCTGAGTTCTAGGGCAGAGGGTGGGGGGATATCTGGGGGGGTTGTCTAAGGGGTTGTCCGGGTGGCTGTCTGGGGTCCAGGGTGGAGGGTGGGGTGCTGTCCGGGGAGCTCTCCGGGGGGCTGTCTGGGGGGCTGTCTGGGGGGTTGTCCGGGGTCCAGGGAGGAGGGTGGGGGCTATGATGGGTGTGTGAAAGGTGTTCTAGGCTTTGAAGTAGAATTACACATCCATATTAAATCAAAAATCAAATGTCATAAATATCAGTCAAAAATGTAATGGATCAATCTGCCCCTGATCACCATCACCATCACTATTGTCATCATCAGCCTCATCCTCACCACCATATCTATCTTCTTTTTCATTTTCCTTGTGCTCATCCTCAGCCCCATCCTTAACCTCATCCTCGTCCTCACCCTCACCCTCACCATCACCTTCATCCTCGCCCTCAATCTCAGTATCATCATCATCCCCAAAATCTTCCTCTTCAACATCCTCGTCATCACCAGGAACGTCATCATCTCGACCGCCACTAGAACTGTTGCCTGATGCATTGGATAATGCACCCATCGATGACATATATGTCTGACAATCCACGTTGGCCTCTTGTGGAGGTGATGAATATAAATCTTTGATCAGTTTCATAAATTCTTTCTCCTTCATTTGAACCTGTTCTTCCAACTCTGTGACCCTTTTATCAGACTATCTTGCATGCTCCTTGACCTATTCCAAATTAATGGTACTAGAATGGATACCTGGAGAGGACCAATACCTTGTTGGGACTATATTCTTACCAGGTCGGCAACGTAATCGAACAGAGTTCTCATCTCCCAAAACCTGATATAAATGATCGTGTGGCCCAAAATTTTCAGGCTCCTGGGCATCAAGTGTCTATAAATTAGCCTATTAAAAATTGTAATAGATTATTAAATTTTAAAATATATATTAAACTTTGAAATAAAAAAATTAAAACTTAAAATCTTTTCTTGTGTCGGTTCATTAACCATTGTTCCATATTTTTTCCTTATACTCGAGAGAAAAAAAATTTCTCAAGGGAGACGTCCTTCAATATTCAATTTGTGCTTCTGTAATGACATTGAAACAATATAAAGTGCAAGTATAATCATATATTCAATATTCAATAAATCACATAATTTATGTAGCAAACAATAAAAATGGCAATTCCTAAAGAAAAATTATAAACAAATATATCGTACCAGCCGCCTCTCATGATCTGACATAGTAGTGCGCCCCAAAGTGTGGAGGTATTACTTTGAATCAATATTTTTTTGTTTTTTTAGAAGAATCCAAAACAATGTTTAATAATAAATAAGATAATATTAATGCAAAATATGAAAACTGTTATTTAAATACCTCAAATGGGATTAATACCTTAAATTTTATAGTCACCCAATGGGTAATCATTTGGAGATATTTCTCTATTGGAAAGTCATCCACGATAGGTATTGTCTCCAACTTCATGCCCACTCTATCACACCAGCCAACATACAAATCATGCTTATAAGCTCTCCAAAGCTCTCATGGCTCCTTTAAACGTGTTGGTCGTGCACCCTCGCCATCAGGGAAGTTAAACTAAAGTTGAAACCTAATAGATTAATTCATATAAATACAAAAAAAATACTACATTAAATTCCATAGATTTTTTACCCATATTTGTGCCCACGCATTATCCTTGACTTTGTGTGGCAGATGTCTCCAAGAGAGAGGGCTAACCGGAATGATGTCGAAGTATTTGGATAGCGCCACCAAAAAACCCCGACATTACTGCCCAGGTTTATCAATCATCTATCCATCATCATTATATTCAACCATCAACTGTGTCTGGTGGTTCCATACTACACGCAAGCGAGTATGCACCCTCCCCCACCTCCTATTAGTAGATGAATCTTTTATTAAAGAAACAAATATCAGTATAAGTTATAATAAAAAAAAATTTGGTATAAATCTTTGTTAGAGTTATATAAATATACCTATGGTAGTCATATCAATGGGCGCCACTGGATGTGCAAAAGATGAAGGAATATCCTGTACAGGTGGAGTGTCCCTCAGTGTAGGCTCCTCAGGCACATACTGTGTCGGAGCAGGAGTCGAAGAAGTTGGAAAATAATAGTTCAGATATAATGAACTAGAATCAAAAGATGATGGCACAAACATCTGGCCAACTGGTAGTGTAAACATCGGAGGCCTAAATATCACGTGTGTCCCTAAAGACACACCAGGATCAAAATGGGGCATAGAATATACGTCTGTGATAGGGGAATAGTCCAATCGGGTACGACCAGTGGATCATCTAAATCTCGCACCATGAGCCCTCGTACCACTGACCTCAGTACCGGGACCACCAGAAGATCATCTAACTCTGACACCACTCCCCCTCCTACCACCAGCCTCTGTATTGGGAGCAATATCAGGCTCCTTGTCGGATATCTCTCTTCTAGGGGGTGGATCCTAAAAAAAATTAACACAAAAGTAAACACATGATATTATAATTTATTGAAATATACATATTTGAAATAAAATACTCACAATAGGGATGAGTGGAGGAATCCCCATCTGTGTCATGCAACGATTATTTTCTGTCATCTTTTTCCGCCGCATCTCTTCAATGGGTGTCATTTCCTGTAATGAAAACAAATATGGAAGTAATTAGAAACAGATAACTAATGTGTAACCCAAAAAACAAAATATAGAAAAACCATTCTGATAAAAAAACATAAAGAAACATAATATTTATGGTGGTTTGAAGTTAATTACTAGGATACACACTCTGAATGATGTAAGTGAAACATGTAGGTGAGAACACGACTGTATAATTCTATATATTTCCCACCACAACTTTGGGTTCACAATCAACTCTGGAAATTGAGCTATTGGATTCATCATAATTAATAAATGGATTGCTTTAAATTGTAGTAGGGATAGTGTCAACTTCATCATCACCATCATCAAAAACATGTATAGGATTTACTTTAATAATTACACAGAATTTAGGATGACGATGATCTTTGACATAAAAAACTTGTTTCACCATTGATACCAATACATATGGTTCATCAGTGGCAAAAGTGTGAGTAAGGTCAATAAATCGAAATCCATAATCATTAATAAAGGTGCATTGCATCCTCATTGAATCAAACCATTGACATTTCATCATTGTGACTCGGCCATACGATTAATAATGCAAAATTATAATTTTCTCCATGACTCCATAATAAGATACATTTTTAGAACGAGGTCTATTATCTAATGAACTGGCATAACAGTCTGTTGTGGCAGTTAGCATAACACCATCATGTTGTGTTTTCATGTTCATTTCTCGTTCAGTGATAATAAATTTGTATCCATTGATCACAAGTGATTTACAAGCATGAACCATGGTATTAGGACCAAAATCCAAAGCTCTTATTTCCTTAGAAACAGAGTCTGCAGGAAAACTCGATACCATAAATATAAACAAATAGTAAACTTAATTAAATATTATTTTTATTTAGTTATTATAGAAATATTTTTACCTTCAATTTCAACCAAGCAGAAAACCCTTTGCTATGAAAAGTCTCTTTCCTTCTCAAAGGTAAAGAATGATGATTTCTATATATCAATTATTTATGTTCCCTATAGATAAAAATAATAAAAGTTTAACAAATATTTAAAATTACAAGAGATAAGATAATAGATACATGTACAATTTACTTACCTGATATACTCATAGAACAAATCACAATTGAACAATGCTGTGAGATGTGCCATCTCTCGCTCTTCAAGGCTTAATATCATCAATGTATATGATCCTGGAATTCCTCCTGTCTGAGGAAGTGACGGAAAACTGGGTTCAATTTTCTCATACTATTATTCTTTATTTCTAATTGGTATGTTTATTATCGTAGTAAGATCAGACAAATACATTGAGTAGAAATCCATATATTCTTAATCCAAGTAACCATTCACAATAGAACCTTCGGGATAATTCCTATTCCGAACATATGATTTCAATGCATACATGTTTCTTTTAGATGGATAGATCCAACAAAAATAAAAAGGTCCTCTAAGAATTATTTCATTCAGAATATGGACAATCAGATGCAACATGCATGTAAAAAACGATGGAGGGAATATTTTCTCTAAATCACAAATAATTAATGGTGTCTCTACCAACAGTTTTTGAAAAAAGAATTTGGAATAATTCTTAGCACAAATAACTCTAAACAAACAGTACAACTGAATAACTGAGACTCTTAAATTATTGGAAAATAGATGACAGATTGCTATTAGAATGAACTTGTGTAAAAGGACGTGATAATCATGAGTCTTAAAAGATTTTAGCTTCAACTATTTTCTGTTTACCCATTTTGATATATTTCTTGAATAGCCATCATGAACTTTAATAGTCTCTAACACTTCCAGAAATTTATTTTTTTCAGCAGGTGTCATCACATAAGAAGCACATGGAACTTTCCATTTATTTTCACTAATACAGATAGGATGCAATTCTGTTTTGATCCCCCAATCTACCAAGTCACGCCGAGATCATAAATCATCTTTTGTCTTATCCTTGACATTTAGATGAATCGAAAGCAACATTTCACAAATATTATTTTCAATGTACATTACGTCTAAGCAATGACGTAACAAGTTGGTTGACCAATACGACAACTCAAAGAATATACTCTTCTTCTTCCAATTGTAACAGGTATCATTGGAAACATTTTTCCTCTTTCTATATTTCATTACACCCTTCCCAAATGAATAACTGAAATCTTTCAATTCATTAAGCACATCAGTTCCAGACATATGTTGAGGTGGATCGTTAGTCTCCATGGTATTGTCAAATCTTCAACGATTGTTTCTATATGGATAGTTCATTGGAAAGAATCGTCGATGTCCCATAAAACTAAAACTAAGATGATATTTCAGTCTTCTCGATCGATTATTCTTTATACAAGAAGGACATGAAAATTTTCCTTTTTTTCTCCATCCAGACGTCATTGCATAATCAGAAAAATCATTGATCGTCCACATAAGCACAACACGCATCTGAAATATGTCTTTCGAACATGCATCGTATGTGGGAAAACCCACATCCCAAAGAAGTTTCAACTCTTTTATTAAAGGTTGCATGTATACATCTATATCATTTCCAGGATCAGAAGGGCCATATATCAGTATACTCAAGAAAGTGTAAGGCTTTTTCATACACAAACATGGGGGAAGGTTATAAATGTGTATGAAAACTGGTCATGTGTTGTGCGAAGTAAGAATCTGTCCAAATAGATTAAAATCGTCACATGAAAGACCCAGTCTCACATTACGCACATCGGATGAAAATTCAAGATATAAAGCATCAAATCTCTACCATAAAAATCAATCTGCAGGGTGAACCAACTTTTCATTATTATTTTTTCTCTCGGTGTCATGCCATCGCATTTTTACTAATATTTCATCAGACATGAAAAGGTTCTGTAATCTGTGGATCAATGGAAATTTCCACATTACTTTTTGTGGCACACAATATGGTGTTCCATCATCTTTTGGATTCCATAAAGAGGTTCCACATTTGATACAATCATTTCTTTCAGCAGTTTTTTCCCAAAATAAGCTGCAATCATTCGGGCAAGCATGATTTTTTTTTGAGAATCCAATTTCATCAACTAACTTCCATTCTATACAGTGGTTTGAGGGAATATCTACATCATCTAGAAGTAATTCCTTCAAGAAGATATGAATGTAATTGATTGCAGTATTTGAAATCCCATACATAGTTTTCCAATGAAACAATCAGATTAAAAATTCCAACTTTTTCATTTTACCACATTGCCTATATACTGGAGTCGTCATAGCAACATTCAATTTTTTCACCCTATCAACATTATAATTTTCATTGGACACATCATGTGTGCTTGTATCGAAATCTTGTTGGCTGGACATCCTTTCCTTATCATGATTTCAAATAAATGGAAACCGATAATATATCAAACTCTCCAATTTAGTCCTATCATTTGGTTCATCAACATTTTGAGATTCCATTTTATCTCCATTGTGATTCCACACATAATAGTTTGTTTGGAAACCATATTTGGTTATATGACAGCTAACTGCTTCACAACTCAACCAAGGTCTTCCAACGCAATTAGAACATGGGCAGTGTATGCGACCACTATCTGAAGCCTTGTCAAATGCAAAATCTAAAAATTTGTTCAAATTATTTTGAAAATCGGTTGAAATCCGATCAGTTTCATACATCCAAATTTTATTCGTTCTGTAAAAAAATTTCAATAAGTCATTTCAAAGCAATTAAATAATATTGAAGTTCAATCAAAAAAATATTTAGGTAAATGACAATTGTTTACTTTATATAAAATCATAACTGACACATTACTCTATATGAGAATCATATTAAGAAACACAACAAAATACATTGTATATAAGAAAATAAGATACATAATTTCAATGCCTATATTCAAGGATTGCCCAGTAAGATATTGGAAGTGGATCAAGGAATACATAATCCTTAAGGTTATTGTTGGGAGTACATGAGTTTTATACTTTAACTTCTTCAGGGAGATTAGGATGAGGAGTAGGATGAAGATCACATCAAAAGTAGTTATGGCCTCATCAAGTTTCACCTTAAACATGGATTAAAGGATCCTAGGTTTGGGGCCATAGATCATAGGTTGGTAGGGTGTATTCATTGAATCATGTCCCAATTGATTTTTGAGAGGGACCTTCAATAGTTATAGGTATGGATTTGATTAGAAACACCTATAAAAAGGATATCCATGAATTGTGATGTCCCAAACCAGGATTCCACTCATTAGTGACCCGAACCCAGATGGACACATGGCCTCAAGCACATCTACCAAAATTCCAAATGTTATTGACTAATAGTGAGATCCTTTGGTGTGTTTAGGGGAGACTATTCCCTCATTACCTAAGTTGCACAATTTTAATATTATCAGTTAAAAAGTTGAAGAAAGATAACAATGGGAAAATATTGGAAATGGATGAAAATAACCAAATTAGTAATACCAACTAATAATAGAATCATAAATAAAATGATGGTAATGTATGTCATGTATCAATAAGAAAAACATAGTTACAACTAGTAGAAAGTAGTACTATACAAGAGGCTCAATAAATTCTAAAATTCGACCTAGCTTCTTGAGCTACAACCCAATCATCTGCTACATGCTCCATCCTATGTTATGTGAGTAGTCATGTATTTGTAAAATAGGGATTCCCCTTATCTAAACATATAATCATGTAGTTTATCTGGGTACCCAATGGCATCTCGAGCAATGTGTGAGATACAATTCATGTAGGTGACCACCGAGAGGTCTATAACTATCCATTCTATTTATATAAAATTTTAATATAATGATATGATAAATTAAAGAAATAACTAAAAAATCTAAAAGGGGTTTCTATGGTTCTGGAGAAAAAATATAAAAGGGTTTTCTAGGTTAAATCAAAACATAAAAAAAATAGATACACATCAAAATCAAAAGTTAAAACTGAAATATTAGATAGATAACAATAAAAATAAGGTACCACTTAAGAAAATACCTAACTTGGGATGGTTCGAATGAAGATTCAGCAGCTTGGATGGGGTAAGCTGAGATTCCAACCGTTCAGATGGAGGAACCGAGATAAACCCGAGAGAGGTGCTATCTGAATGGGGGAGAGGTGCTCTAATCGTGGGGGCTATTGTCAAATTAGGGTCCTGTCCGAATGGGGGAGAGGATAAGGGTTGTGCGGTGTTATTGGGGAAAACCTTTACCAACAGTTTTCAAGAACCATTGGTAAAGGGGGGAAATTTATACCCCTTTAGAAATAGTTCACTTGAACCATTAGTAAAGGGTGTCCTACACCTGGTTTTACCAACGGTTTAAGAAAACCATTGGTAAAACTCTTTTTTATCATCAGTTTAAGAAAATCGTTGGTATATAAGTGTTGGTAAAAAACCCTATTCTAGTAGTGTATTCCCATGAAAATGATGCCTCTACTATCCCCATGACTTATGACAAAACTGGAAAGAAGTGTCCATGTTGGGCTGATCAAGTTGAGAAGACTCTAGCAGAAGAATAAAAGCATATGTTTCTCTTGAGAATACAATTGGACAGGGATGATATATCCATTTTGTTTTGGAACTCCTCCACCACTCAATTCGAAATTCTAGAAGCATTTTTGGAAGAATGAATACAGAATATTCATCTCAATCTCTAGAAAACTCTCCTCCATCTGAAAGTAAAGTTCTTGCCTTACGATGGGTATGCAAACCTTGTCAAAATATTGGGAGAGATTCAGCATCAAACCGACTTGGAATCCCTCTCATCTATGTGGTGAACATGATCATAGAATCGATGAAAAGATATTGAGTCATAAAGCCCCAATACATTTCAAAAGTTGCATCATTTAATTGGAGATGCACTGCCTAGTGTTTGTATCTGGGTTTGGGGAGAACATGGATCTTTATATTTCACCCCACGCCTCATCTATCAAAACCCACTAGAAATAGCATCATATAATGTCATTATTCCAAGGTGGATATCAAATAGATCCCATTCTCAGGAAAGGTGTAATTCTCAATAAGAATCATCCTTGAATAAGTTCTAAAAGCATTAGGCCTGATAGGAGATATCCATCGAAAAGATCCTGAGCCAGGAAACTGAGAACATTCATGATGATTCTCACTTAAGAGAATCCAATCACCAAGCACTGTTAATGTACTCAGAAACAAATAGTTCATGTGAAAACCTGGAATCATATATAACTCACACTCAAACAAGGATGTGTGAGATCAAGAGAGTGGAAACAAGATCAGTAATTTCCGTAGTATGGTATCAGCACCAGGCCGTAGGTATGGGGGAATTTTTAACACAAAATTCCCTTGTAAGACCAAAAAATATAGAATGAGGAACAAAAGGAGAATGGGGGAAACCCCAGACCATAGGGATAGGGGAATTTTTACCTCAACCACCCTCTCGACAAAAATCGGTCTTTTCCATTTAGGGAGGACCAAAAGAGGCAAGATCTCCAAATTTTCCCTATCTCATGATCCATCCCCCTCGGAAGGGAAGCATACAACTAGGCTACATAGAGGCTCCCCCAGATTCACCCTTCTCTAAGAATCTCAAATAGGATCCCAGAAAGGAAGGGAGTGGTCCCACAAAGGGAATAAAAAACCCTCCTATCATTCAGTAGCCAGTACGACACCCAAAATTCATTATGAATCAGTAAACATAAAGGATGATATTCTTATAAAAAACACTAGAAATAATTAAAATATAGAAGAACAAGAAGATGATGGTTCCATCTGTGATACAGTTCACATTGATAATGAATGTGTGATTACCTGGTACCATAGAATCACCCAAAATTTGGGTGCTCCCTCAATCTATCCCATACTACCTCCTCAGTGAACCTTTACTAGAGAGAGTAATAAAATCAATGTCATATACAACCCACCTCCTACTCTTGATGAGAACATGATCCCTATGTTTGAAGAAATATTTTCTTAGATAGAGGAAGAAATGAAATAGATAAGGAGAATCAATGTTGAATTTCACTGAGGTAGAATTCCAATCGAATACACACCCTGGGGAGAGCTTCAACATCTACTTCTAGCAGGCGAACCTCAGCCACAAGGGTTATCCTAATGATTAAGGAAATTCTAGGAAATTTTACCAATACAGAACTTGGACCATCAGTATACCTGGACCCAATCATGGAATGATACCAATATTTCTCTCCATTAAGGAGATACCAAGAACATGTTCAGTCCAATCCTCAAAATATGTCCTCGGACAGAATCTTCCCCAAATAATGGCAGAACTAGTGTGTCAGATTAAGCCCATTGTTGCACCTATCCAAGCTTAGGTTCATCCAAACACTCATCAAGGACTTATCAATATCATTGAGGCATTGGAAGATTGATTTTAATTCGTATAGTAATTTCATGCACCAGTGTAGTCGGAACAAAAACCTTACCCCAACTAGGTAAGCAACACTCTACTATCACCAAATTTCAGGAGTCTTATGTTTCCAGTGTTCAATGATTTAGGCGATCTGGAATAATATATGACACATTATGCATCCTATTTTGATCCCATAATGGAAACTTTAGGGGAAAAATCAGCAGTGAAACCCATATGTTTCGTACAAACCCTGCAAGGTCCATCCTTCATATGGTACAGTAGTTTTTCCGCTCGGTCGATCATAGGATGGGAAGACCTCCATAGACAATTCCTCTTCCAGTTCAGATCAACATTGTATAATAAAACACCCATTGATCTATCGAACTGAACATAGTGATAGAATGAGAGTGTATCTGATTTCATCACCCGATGGAAACGTTTGACTTACTCCCTGAACTGACCACTTCGATAAGATGATATAATTTCTATCTATATTGATAACTTTTTCAATGAGCTATGAGTTCCACTCATCCTGGTAAAATATACAAGTGGGTATCAAGATTTTTCTTCCATCACTCAAAGTATGGAATAATCCATACAATAGAAAAAGATCAAGACCTGGATAACTCCACCACTCCCAAGGAAAAGAAAAGGAAAGGTGGAGGCGGCATCCATCACACTTAAGTTATCTCCTGCCCCATCTCCATCTTCTAAGCCTACACTATATCATGAAGAACCCACCATAAATCATTAGAAACCCCTTACTTGATATTATGAGCGGAGGGGACCCAGGAAAAATTAATTTGAGAAAGGAAGTAATAAATTTTACTCATTCCAAGATGATTAGGTTTGTGGTTATTTTATAAAATCTATAGACTATGATTTACTCTATCTACCGGAGCTAAAAAGGGCTAACCAGGTAGGTCTCTATGACCGACCATATTATTTCCCCTTACACTAGATACTAGGACACAACACTTAGGAATGATTTGTATTCAAATACCACCTACATAAAATAATAGATTATAGGAAAGTAAAACTGTGAAAACCGCTAGCGCAAGTGGTGTATGTTTCTGCCACTAACCCTAAAGAAGGAGGTGGTGGTAAGAAGTTATTGGTATAAGGACACATAATTTCTATAGTTTTATGACTCAAAATACAATAAAATGAACTCATGGAATTCTCCAAGCATAGTTGAAACAACCCACTATGCTCCTGGCCACTCCCGCTGAGAAAAAACCAACAACATTGTCCCTAGAAACCTCTAAAATATAACATTTAAAAAGGAATCATAGCTATAAATACATGGAGAAAGCATAGGAGGATGAACCTACACCAAGGAAAAATTTGTCTTTGACACTCTTAGATTTTATGTCCTTAGATCTAAAACAATGAGCATCATCCTTCCAAATGGAACCACTAGAAATGGTTAGTCAGGCAGAGTCATCATCAAAAGAGGAGTTCATTTTCAGCTCCATTAAATCCATTCACTTAATTGTTCCCTTCTCTAGTGAGTATTATAACTATGAACCTGAGTTCCCAGCATCTGACCAGGGAATCGAAGGAAGAGGCTGCAATATCCGAGGATATCTGGGAAAATGTAGTTGCGACTGGATACAGACCTCCATCTATACCCCTACTTAGACCATTAATGTTGTAGAAACTCAAGGAAGTTCCCTTCATGGGGTCCAACAAGAATAGGAAAACCCCCCTACACCTGCCAGAAGAAACTCTGACCCGATCACTCTGGAATATCAATCAGTAGAGGAACATTTGTCGGATCTCCCTTATCAAGCAGGTAGACCTGCCCATCCCACCCCACCAAGAACATGAGCACCTAAAGCTTTTATCCTAAGGGCCAATCCATCTACATCAAATTTCCAATCCCCTAAAGAACATATGAAAGAGTATCCCCACATTGGGAAGCAAAGACCTTTAGACCATAAGTATGACATTATGAACCAATTATCCTCATTACTGGACAAACTATCAATCCGAGATACCTTGATTTTTTCAAAATACATTAGGGAATCACTCATAGAATATTTTCTAAGTCCCCAAGATTTTGAAGCTGAAGTGTCTGCTACCAAGGTCAATTAGACAGAGATTGATTCAGCAGAATTCCACATAGTTATCTCCTTCACAAATCAAGATGAAGACATTTTTATACATATATCGACCTTAGATTTTCATACATTTACATTACATAATATTTGTGGAATACTTAAAGTGTTATACAAATAAACACCCAAAGACCATACTAGTCTAGTGCCTTTAGAAATATGAAAACATGAACACTAGTATATAAATGAGCTATATCATCTCCCACTAGATCTTCTTAACTAGCACCCTTTATAGACACATCAAACATAATGCATATCTTCATAACCTGGAGGAATGAAACACAAAAAGGGGTGAGCTCATATGCTCAGTAAGGTTAAAAAAGGGTGAAACATAAGCATAATTATGAGTATAAGGGTATCAGAACATGATCATTAAAATATAATATCATTCCATGTATATCAAATATCATAAACATGTATCATGGAATAAATCTTGGTAGTTCATAAGACATGAATCATATGGAAATAAATAACATAATCCATGAAAGCATAACATAGGAATAAAACATAGAATTATGGCAGACACATAAGAATATATAATGATTTCCATAGTGGTCAAGGCATCTCTTCCAAATCTATATTAGTGGACAACATCCTTTACTGAATTGCGTTTACACCCTGTTCCAACTTGTATTACTAAACCAAGTTCACTCCTTGTTCAATCCCTGTATTGCTAACTAGGTTCATTTCTCATTCCAGCCCTGTAATATTAAAATAATTTCATTTCTTATTCCAAAAATTTCTATCTCATAAGATATAAATCTTTACCCAATGCATTATAGGGAGATATACATCCCACTCATCTCATAGTAAAATCATACATACATGTTCCCTAAGATCATTAAAAACATATCATAACCCATAAAATGAAATGGGTATCATAAACAAGTAATCATGTCATAACTTTTAGAAAAAGATACATATTTTATAATCATTTCATTGTAATAATAACCTATGAAAATAAGTGGGTTTCAAAAGCATATAACCCATGAAAGAGAAATGGGTTTCATAAACATCATTCCATAAAAACATAATCCATTTAGAGAAATAATGTGAATGGAAACATTGAATAATTTCCCTAGAAAGTTATGAGTAACACCAACGAATGTTATCTTAGATGGTAAATAATTTTGAAATATATTTTAAAAACATTTCTTGAGGATAATATCCTTCTTCTTTTAAAATTATTTTTAAAACATAAAACCTTTTGAAAAAAAAAATTCTTTGAAAATAGATTAGAAAACTTATAGGGAAATATTTGAAAACAATAAAACATTTTTAAAATTACTTTTAATTGAAAATTATACTCAAGAATCATTTTAAAACATTTTTTAGAACATGGTTTTTGAAATAAAACAAATTTCTGACAAAATAGATAAACACTGTTAGATTTTATTAAAAAAATTATTAATTATATTAAGTAAAAAAGAGTAAAAAAATGGTACTAATACATGGATATATCTTGAATAAAAAGAGGATAAGGAAACATGTGAGTTTTATTGAGATATGTATCATAATATTTCATCAAATAATCACAATCATTAACAATCTTTAAAAGCGATGAGATTATTTCAAAAAAATATTATCACTTGGTAACTTGGGACAATACTATACATGTAAGAAGAATAAAGTAAATTAAGTTTAAAATATCATTAAAATAACTATATTAATGATATTAAATGTAAAATTAAAGTATATACTCCTCAAAAAATAATTTAGGTGCATAACCAAACATGAGTCTCAAATAAGGAAAATTAAGAAAAACTATTTTACCGATTTGTAACTTTTGAAACTTAAAACCCATGAAATAAATATAATATAATGGATATGTGAATACCAATAAATTTTATTACAATAATAATTTAATAAATCCATTATTATTACACACACCACACAAAAGTAATGGGCAGTGAATAAAGCATGTATCTCACGAAAATAAAGAGTGAGATGAAATCTTCTTACCTTATGTCTTGACTCTCTTCATACTTGTAAAATATTCCTATAAAATAAATGTAAGTTTATTATAAATATTTTAAAGAATAATATTATTATATATAATACTATATATGTTTTTATTAATACATTATATTACCCACTTTTTAATAATCCAATGTTAAGGTTTCACTTTGGGTAATATTCGTTTTGTTCTTCGCATGTGTATTAATTTGTTATATATTTGTTCCTTATACTTATATCATGATTTACAGAATTTACATAATGATATAAATATAATTTATATGTAGTGTAATTTTATTATAATAATCTTTATAATATATAATTTTGAAATAGAGTACACCGTTCATGGAGACGGTAAGCCGTATGTACACATGAATATTGTTTCCGTTTTTATTATCGTATAGAAATAAAGAAAGAAAATGACATATATGTATGTATATATATATTGAATTATTATTATTATTTCATATATATCATATAATTTCACCAAACATGTCTTTAATACATTCCATGTAGTGTGTGAATGAATCACATCGCATTGAGGAGACGATAGTCTACACTTCCTCAAACAGAATTATCGTATTTACACAAAGTGGAAAGTATAAGTATATTTATTGTAAAACGATTATAGAAGCTTAAATACATAATAAATATAATATATAACATATATAAATATATTTTCCATCATAATTTCTACCATGAGAGGTGGTAATGAAAAATGAACGATCATCATTTTCTGAGGCGGTAGCTCGTTGTACACATAAACAGTATGTACATTACCCATTAGATAGAGGTGTGTGTAAGTGTGGGTATAAAACTTAGCATAAAAATATCCTAATATATTTAATATATAGTTGTTTTTATATAATCATTGAATAAAGATAGTGTAGTATGTGTAGAAATAAAATAAAAGGAAGGAGGTTGAGAGAGGTAGTTACCTCTTGATCTGGTAACTCCTTTTAGTTTGTACCAAAAGGCTTCATTGGATTTCTTTATTCCAAAGGGGAGTATTCTAGGAGAAATTGAGGGATTTTGGGAAACTATTTTGGCATAGTTTGGATGAGACAAATTATCTTTAGAGGTGTGAGGAAGGGGTAGGGTTCTTGCCTTTTTATAGTGGAGGGGGTGGCACTCTTGTAAATACCAAAAGGTATTCAATAATAGGAGGCCTTTTTTACCTAATTTGCCTCAAAAATAAAAAATTAATGTATTAATGTAAAATTATGGTCTAATAAAATATAAAACACATAAAAAATCATTTTAATAATTTTTTTCATTAACTTCTAAGATTCCCCAATTTTATTATTTTGGTTTTTATTAAATCATCTAGTTTTCTAACCTAAGTAATTTAAACAATAAGAAAAAACATAAACTGAGATGTATTATATAATATTGATCCATTGAATTATAAATATAATAACTAATTTAAAAATAAAAAACTCATGTTTTTTCTAAATTAATTTTTAAAACAAGCGCATGTGATGCGCAAAACACTACTTTAACCCAAACTGTGCTAACAATGTTTTTAAAATCTATGGGTCAATATGATAATTATAAAAGATCAATTATTCCATTGATAGATAATATTTAATATTTTTAAACACTTAAAAATAACTTTAATGAATATAGTATCTTTATTAATTTAAAATCATTTAATAAAATATCATTTATTGTAAAATAGCAATAATTTCAATTTTGACATTATTTATTTAATTTTAATTTTAAAATATAAAAATAATATTAGAATTCAAATAAATTAATTTTAAAGATGTGTAAAATGATATATTAATATTAAAAAATAATTCAATATAATATTTGAATCAATTCACTTCACTTTTAATATTTATAGTATCATTTATTTTAGTTAATTATTAACTAAATAATCATTACGTTGGTGTTTTGCAAGAATTTTAAATAACTAAATCATATCTAAAAATTATTAATAAATTATATGATATAAATAACATATTTATATTTCAAAGGGATATGTATAATCTAAAATATGATTTTTTTTACATATCTCAAAGTTTTATAAATGTTAAAGGTAAGGAAATTTCTCTTTATGTATTTTTCCATACTTAACCTTTTATATAGGGAACTTCCATTTAATAAAATCCTAATAAATAATAAAATTAAAACCAAGAGGGTATATGGTCGAATTATTGGCATCCAATGGATTTTGGAAAAGTTTCTAGGTCATTTTGGTACTTTAGATTAAGTTTTAGTCCCTCATTAAGCTTAATCTTATATTAATCATTGTGATTAATTTTAATCACTTTCACTAATATTTTTGTGTCAAAAAATATTTTTATCTTATTAAACTACAAATATAATATGTACTACAACCTTTTATTCCCATTTTCAAAAATTTAAATCACAGAAGTGGGAAAATTAAGTTTAACACTAATCCCATGGACTTGTTGAGAAAGTGGGTTTTTAAAGTAAAAACATTCAAAAGTTCAATAAGTTTTTATATATAATTTAAATATAAAAAAGACTAAAATGACCTAAATTATATTAATATATTCATAATTTTTCTATTTTTACTTTAAAATATAATTTAAAATATAATTTAACACTAATAATTATTTAAATTAAAAGGCTGTTTTTAACTAAATTGTAGTAATTTTTACTATTCACCCAAAAATGAAGTTTCTCAAAAAAATCCTAAAAAATCACCCTAATCTAACTTCATCATTATAATTCCAAAAATTAAGTTCATTTTATCAAATTAAATTTCTATTAGTTTCTAAAATTAATTTTATTATTATTCATAAAAGGACATAAAAAGTAGTTTCTTTAAGAAAATATTATTTTAAAACATACAAAGACTTTTCCAAAAATTATATATTTCAAAATAAATATGTTTTATTTATATGAAACCATTATAAATAATATATGAAAATTAGTTATTACTATTCATATTACTAAGTTTAATTAACAATAAAATGATGTTTTATAGAAACTTAGTGTTGTGTATAACGCACGCCAAGAAAATGTTTCTTGTAGAGAAAGAAAATTTAGTTCCATGTGAAAGGAATATATGTCTTAGTGCAATGAAATACATCAATAAAAATTAATTCATTAAAAAAAAGATCCATGAAAACTAGGGGTGTTGTATTTTACCCCCCTTAAAATGAATTTCACCCTCAAAATTTGTTTGGGTTATCAAAGGCTTAATATTTTTAAGTTCCATCAATAAAAACCCACATCGTAAAAACGAACACTAAAAATTACTTTAAAAAATAAATTTGGAACCAAAAAGGTTAACCAGAGTAACACATATCTGGGTTTTCATATAGAAGAACATAGGTGGCAAGTGAAAACATGGTCATGGAAGAGAAATCTAACTATCAAGTTTTGGAGTAGAGTGATAGGGAACTTAGTCATGAGATATTTAACAATCACATATACATAAATATATGATGATCTAAGGGAACTTATGATTCATCAGAAATGAATCTACTAGGACAATATTTTTGTCTTAAAGATTCTTTATCCTGAAGTTGAAGAATTTTAATGAAAGGATATACTTGCATGATTTCAAGACAATGTTACCCTTTGTTGTTCGTTAATCAACTTCACCGCTTTCTTTAAAAAAAGGTGACTTTTTCATTCTTGGTGTACTAATAGATCATGAGACCCATGATATTCCATACCATTATTTATCATCAATACATATCAGTTTGAATAGGCTATCCAATATGCATAAATCCTCGTATGGAGAGATAACACTTTAATCTTATTGATTTCATCTAAAGTATAACTTAAACTTTCCATAAATGGTTAACCTTATAACCCTTATGAAAGATTAAAATTCAAAGCTTTGGAAATAACATCATGAAATCGGATTAACATTGATCCCCCATATATCACAAAGTACCACTTGGTTGTCACATTCCAAACATGTGAATACCCTCATCGTATATTCCTTTGAAACATGGTAACAACCTTAATTACCATAAATACTTTTGGAAAACATTAATGATTCCTTATTCCAATGATTACTGGATATATTATTTAAATATAAGAAGTTTTAAAATTAATCCTTGAGGACATATAACACTTTTTCAATAACCAGCTCCAAGGTAATCTGTACCATCCAATTTACTTATTAATATTCGACATATCTTTATCCAAACATCATTATCTCAATATAAGGCATTAATTAAGGGTTAACTTCCCCTAATCAAAATATCACCTTTATATGAAATCACATTTCTATGTATTCATCACCATTCAATATGTCCTTTTCAATACTTGATGAAAAATTATACTGAAAATACTTATATATTTCATGATTCATATAAAAAAATCTTTGAATTCCAAAACATAAATACTTCATTAATCCAAACTTATTATTAAACCATTACTCATGCTTAATCAACTTATTCCTTAATAACTCCTTCCTATAATATTAAATATGAATCATTATTAAGTTTCCTCAACCTCAATATAATCATGATTCTTATGTTTACTCTAAACAATACTAGAAGAAAATCACATACCCTTCACATGTCATTTGCGGTCTCATTATCTTCAAAAGTATAACCAATGCTCGTACCACCTTCTTGATTCTATTTACGAGATTCCACTTGGAAAATTGATTCACATAATTATCATAATTTCCACATCTAAAATAATAAATTTTGACCATGTTCCTTCTAGTTCTCTCTATTGACTAAAACCATAAATCATAGTGTGATAAAAATTTATCATATTAGGATACCATATAATCATGAAATTTTAATTATATGGTTCCTAAATCATGGATCCTACTTATTTAATATATGAAACCTTAGTATTATCCTAGTTTATTCATATTCATCCTCTATTTAAATCCTTTATGATAGTTCATAAAGATATTGTGAATTCCCAAAGCTCATCCCCCGGGAGTGTCAAACTAGGTGTGAATCAAGGGAATTTTTCATGTACCAGATTACCCATAGTTAGGCCCATAACATCTTTTAGTAGTTTTTTCCCATAGGTACATTTTTTATAGATCCTCATCCACTTATAGTATCCAAACAAGGATATATTTCTAGGAAACTAATCATTATACCCTTTACCAAAATTCTAGTACATTTTCCTAAACACTAACACATCCTTATAGTGATACTTAGAGACATCCCTAGACATATACTTAGAAATATACTTAGAGATCTCACTAACATTTTACCATCCTAGTTTCCAAAGGTTAACTAAAAATTTCTCTGATACCTACTATAGAGACCCTCTCTTTTCATACATTAATATTACATAACATTTATAGAATACTTAAAACATTATAAAAAAATATTCCCAAAGACCACACTAGTCTAGTGCCTTTGAAAACATGGAAACATAAACACTGGTATATAAATGAGCTACATCATCTCCCACTAGGTTCTTCTTGACTAGAAACCATCCTAGACACATCAAACATAATAAATATCTTCATAACCTGGAGGAAGGAAGCATAAAAATGGATGATCTAAGATGCTCAATAAGGGTAAAAAAGAGAGATATGTAAGCATAATCATGAGCATAATGGTATAAGAACTTGATCATGAAAATAAAAGATCATACTTATCATATAAAATGTCATAAACATGTATCATGTCATAAATCTTTGCATTTCATAAGACATGAATCATAATGAAATAAAAAAAATAATCCATGAAAGTATAACATAAGAATAAAACCTGTAATTTTGGTTGACACATAAGCATGTAAAATTATTTCCATAGTAGTCAAGGCATTGCTTACAAGGCTATATTAGTGGATAAATTCCTTTACTGAACTGGGTTTACACCCTGTTCCAGACCTATATTAATGAACCAAGTTCACTCTTTGTTCCAGCCCTATATTATTGATCTAAGTTAATTTCCCATTCTAGCCTTGTAATACTAAACTGATTTCTTTTATCCTTTCAGCCATGTCTATCTCATGAGATATAAATCTTTACCCAATGAATTGGATGGAGATATAGGTCCCACCCATCTCGTAGTGAAATCATATATACATGTTCCAAAATATCATTAAAAATCATATTAGAAACCATGAAATTAAATGGGTATCATAAAAATTTAATCATATAATAACTTATTAAACAAAATACAAGTTTCATAATCATTTAATAATAATCATAACCCATGAAAATAAGTGGGTTTTAAAAGTATTTAAATCGTGAAAGAAAAATGGGTTTCATAAACATTATTCCATTAAATCATAATTCATTCAGAGAAATAATGTGAATGGAAACATTGAATAATTTTCATATAAAGGTATGATTAATGCCAATGAATGTTATCTTATATGGGAAATAATTTTTAATGATATTTTTAAAACATTTCTTTAGGATAATATTCTTTCTTCTTTAAAAATTATTTTTAAAACATAAAACCTTTTAAAAAAATTCTTTGAAAATAGATTTGAAAACTTATAAAGGAAGCTTTAAAAAAAATATAAAATTTTAAAAATAACTTTTACTTGAAAATTATCCTCAAATATCATTTGAAATTATTTTTTAAAATATTTTTGAAAACATGGTTTTTTAAATAAAATAGATTTCTGACAAACGAGAGAAATTCAGTAATATTTTATTAAAAACATTTTATTAATTATATTAAGTACCAAAGAGTGGAAAATTGGTACAAATACATGGATATATCTTGAATAAACATAAGATAGGTAAAATCATGATTTTTATTGAGATATGGGTCATAATATTTCATCAAAGAAACATAATCATTAACAATCTTGAAAAGCATTGAGATCATTTCAATAAACTCTTATCATGTGGTAACTTGGGATTATACTCTCCATATAAGAAATTTTAATTACATTAAGTTTAAAATATCATTAAAATAATTATATTCATGATATTAAATGTAAAATGGAAGTATATACTCCTTAATAAATAATTTTGGTGCATAACCAAACATGAGTCTCAAAGAAGGAAAATTGAGACAAAACAATTTTACTGATTTGGTAACTTTTAAAACTTAAACCCCATTAAATAAATATCATAGAATTGATATGTAAATACCCATAAATTTAATTATAATAACAATTTAATACATACATAGTCACTACACACACCACACAAAATGAATGGGTGGTGAATAAAGCATGTATCTCATGGAAATAAAAAGTGAGATGAAATCCCCTTACAATGCATCTTGACTCTCTTCATACATGTACAAGATTCCTGTATAATAAATGTATGTTTATTATACATATTTTACATAATAATGTTCTTATATATAATACCATATATGGTTTTGTTAAGGCCTTATATTACCCACATGTTAACAATCTTATGTTAAGGTTTCACTTCAGGTAATATTTTCTTTTTTCTTCGCATGTGTCTTAATTTGTTATATCTTTGGTACTTATACTTATATCAAGATTTACATAATGAAAATCATGATATAAATATCATATATATTCATTATATGTGTATTATAAAAATCTATATAATATAGAAGTATGAAATAGAGTATGTCGTTCATGGATACGGTAAGTCATACGTACACATAAAAGTTGTTTCTATTTTTATTATCATATTGAAGGAAAGAAAGAAAATGACATATATGTGTATATATATATATATATATATTATAGTTATATTATCATTATTATTTCATATATATCATATAATTTCACTAACCTCGTCCTTAATACATTCCTGGTAGTTATTAATAACTCATCTTGGCCCTTTGGCCAAGACACCCTCTTAAAAATATTCCATGTAGTGTGTGAAAAAATCACATCATTTTGAGGGGTGGTATTCCTCACTTCCTCAAATGAAATTATTATATTTACACCAATTGGAAAGTATAAAAGGATTAAATAATCTTAAATAAATAATAAATATAATATATAACTTATATAAATAGAGTGTCCATCATAATTTCCACCATGATATACAGTAGTGAAAAATGAACAATCGTCGTTTTGTGAGGCGGTAGTTCATCATACACAAAAATAGTATGTTTGTTACCCATTATATGGAGGTGTGTGTAAGTTTAGGTTAAAAAATTAGCATAAAAACATCCTATTATATTTAATACACTGGTTTTGTATACAATCATGGAATAAAGATAGTGGATGGGTTGAGAAAGAAAATAAAATAAAGAAGCTTGAGAGAAGTCATTACCTCTTAATCGGGTAACTCCTTTTTGTTTTTGCCAAAAGGATTAATTGGATTTATTCCAAATAGGAAGACTCTATGAGTAAGTTATGGATTTTTAGAGACTATTTGGGAAGATTTTGGACAAGCCAAAGTGTCTTGAGAGGTGTGAGGAATGGGTAGAGTGCTTTCCTTTTTATAGTGGAGGGGGAGTGGCACTCTTGTAAATACCAAAAGGTATTCAATAATGGGAGGTATCATTTACCTAATGTTCCTTAAAAATGGAAAAATAATTTATTTATATGAAATTATGGTTGAAAAATATACACCACAAAAAAATATGTTAATTTTAATAATTTGGTTCCTTAACTTTTAATATTCTCCAATTTTATTATTTTGGTTTTTATTAAAGTATATATTTTTCTAACCTAAGTAATTTAAACATTAAGACTAAAAATTTTTGGTATTTATTACATAATATATATCCACTTAATTATAAATATTATATATAATTTACAAAATAAAAATCTCATGTGTTTTTTAAATTAATTTTTAGAATAAGCACATGTGACGCGCAAAACACTGCATAAACCCAGATTGTGCTAACAATATTTTTACAATATATGGGTAAATATGATAATTATAAAAGGAAAATTGGACCATTAATAGACCATATTTAATATTTTTTAACACTCAAAAATCACTAGGCAGAATATAGTTTTTTATTACTTTTAAATCATTTCATAAAATATCATTTATTGTAAAATAACAATAATTTCAATTTTGACATTATTTATTTAATTATAATATTAAAATATAAAACTAATATTTGAATTAAAATAAATTAATTTTACATATTTTTAAAATGATATATGAATCTTTAAAAATAATTAATTATAATAATTCAATCAATTCACTTCACTTTTAATATTTATAGTATCAATTATTTTAGTTAATTATTAACTAAATAATCATTACGTTGGAGTTTTGCAAGAATTTTAAGTATATAAATCATATATAAAAATTAGTGATAAACTATTATGATAAAATAACCCATTTATCTTTCAAAAGGATATGTATAACTGAAAATATGAAGTTTTTTACATATCTCAAAGTTTTATAAATGTTAAAGATAAGAAAAGTTCTCTTTTGTCTTTTTCCTTACTTAACCTTTTATATAGGGAGATTCCATTTAATAATATCCAACTAACCCATAAAATTAAAACTGAGAGGGAATATTGTTGAATTATTGAAGTCCAATGGATTTTGGACAAGTTTATAAGTCATTTTGGTACTTAAGATTAAGGTTTAGTCCTTAATTAAGATGAATCTTACCTTAACCATTGTGATTAATTTTAATCACTTTCACTAATATTATTGGGTCACAAATTAAGTTGATATTATTAGAATAAAAATATCATACTTATTAAAACTTTTTTATGTCTATTTTTTAAAATTAAAATCATATAAATGGAAATATTATGGTTAACATTAATCCCACAGGCGTGGCGAGAAAGTAGTTTTTTAAACTAAAAACATTCAAAAGTTTAATAAGTTTTTATATCTAATTTAAATATAAAAAATATTACAATAACTTAAATTGGATTAATATATTCATAATAATTATATTTTGACTTTAAAAACTAATTTAAATATAATTTAACACTGATCGCTTAAACGAAAAGGTTGTTTTTAACTAAACTACAGTAATTTTTACTATTCACCCAAAAATGAATTTTCTTGGAAAATACCAAAAATTCACTCTAAGATAATTTCAAGAATATAAATTTAAAAATGAAGTTCCTTTTATCAAATTAATTTTCTATTATTATCTAAAATTAATTTTATTATTGTTCATATAAGGACATAAAAAACTTGTTTCTTTAAGAAAATATTTTTAAAAAACATATAAAGACTACCTAAAATTATATATTTCGTCATCAATATGTTTTATTTATATGAAATAATTATAAATAATATATGAAAATTAGTTATTACTATTCATATTACAAATTTTATCATCTAGGTTATAATTATCTCATTTAAATAATTATAATAAAAAAATGATATTTCGTAGAAACTCATTATTGCGTATAACGCATGCCAAGTCAGTGTTTCATATAGAGAAAGACAAGTTGGATCCATGTGAAAGGAAAATTTGTCTTATTTTAATGAAATAAATCAATGAAAATTAATTCATTTAAAAAAAATCCATAAAAAACTAGGGATGTTACAATACAGGGGCACATCAGATCCTTGTATGTGTCCAATGGGGTAAATGGTTTCGATGTCTAAAAAGTTTTGATTGATAATGGCTCTAGATTTAATCTAATTCTAGTATGAACACTTCACTAGATGATTTGTGATGAGGATAACCTAGTGCCTTCTACCATAACACTATAAGGCTATGAAGAAAGTGAGTAGAATCCATTAGTCCAAATCAAGCTCAAGGCCGAATTAGAATACCTCATAACCAACTTAGAATTCTTGGTGGCTCTGTAGAACACATCCTTAAATGTCTTTCTATGAAGTCCATGGTTGCATGAACACGCATCAATCCCCTCATCATACCATCAATGCATCAAATATTGCATCAATGGACAAATCGGTACATTACATGTCGATAAGGTCCCATTCAAATACTATGAGTTGCATTATATCAACATTGGATTCTATCAGGGGAAAGGGAAACAACCCCTTTTTGATAGTGTTGAATGGGTCACCACCCCAAACGGTCTAGAAATGATCCCAACTGACCCCTTGATACAGCTCAGTGAGGATTACACTCTACCTATCAACCAGATCGAGCATATAAGCCCAAATTTAGGAATATATTCAGAAATATTCATGATTTTAGTCATGAATAACAAGTCTAAAAGTGTTGAAAAGTTTGTTTCTATCCCAAAAAGTGGTGAAATATCAGATGAAAGTACATTAATTTCATCCTTAGATCTCTAAGAAATTCCTTCCTCACCCACTGAGTTAGAAGAAGATGTATCATCAATCAAAGTGGATGAAGATATTACTCTATCCTTCACTCCATCTTCTCTAGAGTTTTAAGAAAATACAATAATATCAGTTGGGTTAGAGGAAGTCAGTTCATATTTCAAATATCAAGATATTGACTCCTCTCCTAACTCTTAAGATCTAAACCCAAGACTTGATTCCACATTGGAACAAGGTAGATAAGATGAAAAGGAGGAGGAGGAGGAAGATGAGGTCCTTAGGGACTCACCTCTAGCATTCAAAGAATGAATATTCACTACCATCGATGATTTTAGAGAATTAAGTTAGAGAATATAAGAAGACCCATGACCCACCTTGATGATTCTGGCCATGTATTCCAAAGAGAAAGAGGTATATACCTTTTTCTTAAAGAAACATCGATATGTATTCACCTGCAACTACAAAAAAATGTTAGGACTCAATCTTGATATAGACACTCACCACCTAGACCTACCAAAGGACCACAGGGGCTATAAACAAGTTGTCAAGAGGACGTACCCAATGCATGCTACTAAAATAGAGGTTGAAATTGATAAGTCCATCTGATCCAGATTCATTTTGGAGGTCCAATATCCCATCTACCTATACAATATCATCCCTATCAAGAAAAAGAATAGGAAAATCAAAGTTTTTCATTAATTTAAGAGATCTTAATTGACACTATCCAAAGGATAATTTTACAGTCCTGATCACTGAACTACTGATCGATACAACCGCTAGATATCAGGCTCTATTCTTCATGGATGGCTACTCAAGATATAATTAAATCTAAATGTCCTAAGAATATGAAGAAACCACTTCCTTTATAGCCCCCATGGAGTATTTTTCTATCAGGTAATACCATTTTTCTTGAAGAATGTTGTCGCTACATACCAATGTTCCATCCATTGCATATTTAAACCCTTCCTAGGAAAATTCATCAAATTATATGTTGATGTCATAGTGGCTAAATCTCAACAATTCTCATACCACCTGTCATATCTTGAAACTATCTTCAATAAACCTTGGAAACAAAATATGAAAATGAACCCCTTGAAATCTGCCTTTCGCAATACCTTAGGGAAATTTCTTGGTTTTGTTATACACTATAGTGGAATTGAAGTTGACCCCAAGAAGACAAAGGTTATCCTTGTCATGTAACCTCCTCACAACCTCGCCTAATTGAGAGGACTTTAAGTAAAATAATCATACATATGGACCTTCATATCTAACCTTTCTAGAAAAATTTTTCCCTTCACAGGATTGATGAAAAGGGGGTTTATATATCCATAGACTAATGATTGTCAGGAAGCATTCGATAGCCTCAATAAATATATCTTAATCTTGTCAGTTATGGTGTCATCAGTGAAAGGAATGAAACTTATTCTATATGTAACATCCTTAGATATATCACTGGGTTCCTTCCTCACACAAAATAATAACGCTGATAGTGAAAATAGTCATTATTCTCTCAGTAGAACCATGATCGATACTGAGACTCATTATTCGAATATCAAAAAGAGTTTTCTAGTGATAATATTTGTAGTAAAGAAACTAAGTCACTATCTATAGCATCATAAGATCCATTTGGTATCTTGTATAAACCCCATCAACTACATCATAATTTTTTTGATGTTGAACAGACGTCAGTCATGTTGGGAAGTCATTCTATAGTAGTTTGACATTCAGTTCATGCCCTAGATAGAAAGCAATCAAAGGCTACGCATTGGAAAATTTTCTTGTAGAGAACCCCTCAACAAAAATAACTCCATTGGAAATTGAACTACCCAATGAAGAGGTTTTATCTGTTTAAGAGGACCCCTAGATATGGGAAATTCATTTTGATGATGCATTGAGAAGCCCAGTCAGAAAAATGATAGAGGACCGCAAGCTCAACAAAGTGGGGCTCAGATTTGTTCTAATATCTCCAGCAAAGGAAATACTGCCTTACTACTTCCTGGTGTCAAAGGGGTGCACAAAAAATGAATCATAATATCAAGTCTCATTAGAGGACTAGAGTTGGAACTTCAAGTACAAGTCATTTACTTGAATATAAAAGGAAATTCAGAATTAGTAATTAAGAAGGTCAATGGTGATTATACTATCAAAAAGGAAGAGGTAATCCCCCTACTTAACTACGTATGAGGATTAATGATATAATTCCCTATGGAACTAACATTGGCTCATGTCAGATGTCATAGAATGCTTAGGCCAACACCCTGGAGAATGCATCTATAGATCTATCCAATCTTGAGTGGGATGAAACAGTCATCAACATTGTGCACTACTAGATGATCTCACCACTACTACAAAATAGTCCTTTAAAATTTCTAGGAATATCCTTGATCAGTATAAGAAAATCAATGATAAGGGGCTATATTGCAGTGTCATGTAATAGCACACTACGACACTAGTGAAATGTGATGTAACAGCACACCGTAACACCAAAAACACACCAGATATCAATAAAAATAATTCCCAATATATAATTTAAATGAAATGAAATTTACAACAAAAATACAATAAAAAAACAATATATTATAGACATTTCAAACAATGTTTTATAAAATTATATAAATACAAATTATTACATACATTCCAAAACTTCAATTTTCCTTTTTCTTTTAATACTAACCCTAAATCATGTTATTACTGAAAAAAAAACCCTTATTGAGAAAAATAATAGAACTTTATAATAAAAAAATTATTATTTTAGTAATAATATAAATAAATAAATTAACAAAAAGTGTTAATTTTACAAAAATTGATGTCAAATTTAAATAAAATGACACACTTTGATTAATATCAGTCACACTATGCATCATATTGAGGTGTGGATGATTCCAAAAAATATCAAATGACTTGTGGATCATTGTCCTATAGTATCAAAATAATCTGAATGAATTTTCCTAGTTTTGAGTACGTCAATTTACCTTTTTACTAAAATGTCATTTTAAACTGGAAACATGCACTTTTTACTCATTCTGAACACATAATGTCTCAGTTTGATATAAAACCAATTCCTATACATCACAAATGACTTATAAATGGTTTACTAAAATTGATGTAAATAATTGAAGTTGTACAAAAGGTTGTATTGAAGAAAGATATATTTTTGAGGAATCTATTAAATTTGGCATCCATCTATAATGGATAGGACCACAAATTTTAACCTCACTAACCAAGTGAACCATCGTGTGGAACATTATATCAAAACAATATGGGAGTAAGAACATATCTGATTCACATAATATAACTGTAACCTCCTTATTCATGATGGGAAACTTTTCTAGGTCTATAACTTTACTGCATATGGATTTGAAAAAGAAGCAGAGTCTGGTTAATGTATGTCATACATTTTTAGGTAGAATGCAATGGAAATAAATAAGAATTAAATCTTTCATCAAAACATAACATTCATGTGATTTTAATCCTTGTAACTTCAAATTAGTCATTGAAATGACATTCTTGATATTTGACGAATACCCCTGTAGAACTTTTACACTATTAATGAAAATGTAGGATTTCAATTTTTTCTATCTAGATAGAGTGTAAGATACTAGAGGAAGAAAATTACACCTTTTACCCTTCACTAGTTCCAACTCTTCCCTTATAACCATTTTAATCAAGTCCAACCTAGCCTTGATTCCACTTTCATTTTTTCAGGAATATTTATTAATGTCCCAATAACACTGTCAAATACATTTTATTCTACATGCATGACATCAGGATAATGGCTGACATATAAATAATTACAATACGGTAATTCAAATAAAATTTTTCTCTTCTTCCAACCTAGTTTTGTAAGGTTTTTTGAAAATATTTAACCAAAAATAGTGTAAATATATTTTACTTTATTGTACAGTTGATCGCTTGTTACTAGAGATGGTGTTGTTTTTTGTTTGATATTCCTATCGAATGATGTCATACATGATCAGTATTTATGTCATCGGGGTAAAAATTTTGGATGTCCTAAAAACAAAATCTTTGATGAATGTTTCAACTGAACTGAGTATGTGCATTTTTTAAAAATGGAACACCCCAATATTCCTTTAATTCTATATCCTGATAAATTTCCATAAGAGGGGAAGTCATTTATTGTTTCTTACAACATGGCCCTCAATGTGAATTATTCACTACTATGAGAATCATACATTATAACACTTGTATCCCACATCAATTTCAGATCTTCAATCAGTGGATCTAAATAGACATAAATATCATTACCGGGTTTCTTTGGTCTGGATATAAGTAGTGACAACATAATGTATTTTCATTTCATGCATAACCATGGAAGAAAGTTATAATTTACCAACATGACAAGCCATATAATTTGAGTGATACTCTATACACCAAAATTATTTATTCTATATTTAGATAACGCAAGACGACAGTTTATCAGCTCATTTTCAAATTTAGGATACGCATAATCAATTTTCTTCCACTGAGGATAATCTACTAGATGACGTAGGTTCCCATATTTAATTATTGTATCTGCATGCCATATCAATTGTCTCACATTTCCTGATATCCATATAGTCTTTTAAACCATGGAATGATAAGAAAGTACCATACATATTTCAAAGTATTTGATTCATTTTTATTGTATTGATCTATGCCACACTTAGGACATTTTATGAGTGATTTATGGTCCTTTCAAAACACTATGAAATCATTTGTAAAAGCATGTATTTTTTTAGAGATCATTCTCATTGAATGTAGAATTATTTTAGCATCATATATTCATCATGGTAGTTCATTTTCTTCTATAATCATATCATTTAAGAGACTAAGCAGTTCTGTAAAGCCAGTGTCACTCCATCTAATGCCAACTTTCAAATTATATAACTTCAATACAGATGACAATGTTGTGAATTTAGTACAACCAGTATACAATGGTTTCTTTGCATATCTATTTAACTCCTCAAACAACTTTGTACAATCACGAAGGTTGTCTTCAATTGTCATTTTCATTTCTTCCATACAATCTCCATCATCATTTAAACTAGTATTCATATCAAATGATCCATAAACTGCAGTATCATCTCAATCGGTGTCCACATTTGGTTTTTTCAAGTGTTTAGTCCAAAATTTATAGCTATAATCTATTCCGTGACAAATAAAATTTTCTTCCAACTCCTTTGGACTAATTTTTCTTGGATTAAAATGATTTAAACACGGACAAAGGATTTGATAAGGGTCATATGCATGCTCTCTTGAAAACTTGATGAACTCTTTAACTCCATCTTCATACTCTTTTGTCAAATGATTAGTGTGCATCCATTTTCGATTCATATCCATCCTATTGGGTTTATAAAATATTAATTTTTTATAATAAATAAATAAATACACATAATATATTCATTATAAAAGATGAAAGTTATAGACAATTATAATAATAGAAACTCAACATTTTATTATTACAAATAATTTTAGTATGTTTAATAAAATGGGTAATATTGAATTTAAGAAAATAATTACTCCACTATGAAAGGTGTTATCCTATGAATTCATTAAAAGGTGAAAGTTATAGACAAGTCATCCTTATCAATTCATCTTCTATACATTTTTCATTGCATTTTGTTATTTGACACATCATTTATCTCCTGTGGACATGCACCTATGTTTCTTGAAATACTCTAAGAATTAGTCATCCATGGGATGAATAATGATTAGAATAGTACAAGAAACATAAAAGATATGGGGGATGATTTTCATGGAAAAAATTGAAATAATTACTATTCAGGAGATGAAGTTAATGAGGATGATAGATGTTTATAAAAGAGATATGAGATGAGTATCAAATAAAAAATTGTAATAAAAACTGTTTTTGACATGTATCAAGTCATTCTTAAATACCCTAAACAAATGAAAATATAATATAGGAAATTAAAGAGTAATAAGAAACCCAAATATTATAAATAATAATAATAAACTCTCATTCAATCAATTAGAAGATATAAAAATATATTGATAAGATATTTTAATAAATAAAGAGTTATTTCATATACATGGATAGTAATCAGATATTCCTAGGGGTGGAACAAATACATATAGATTTAAAATGATTAATACCTAAAAATAATTTCAAATATATAAAATTTTAAAACTTCAATTCTATTTTTTGGAAAAAGTGATGTAGAAACCTAAGGAATTATTACATTTAAAATTAATGGTATAGTAAATATTTGAAAACATCTCAAGACTCTTGGATTTTCATATCACCACACCGACCCATCCTAAGGATTCTAGGGAGGTTATCACATTAGATCTACCCATATAAAGGATTCTAGGGAGGTCATATAATAAACATTGACCCGTCCTTGAGATTCTATGGTGGTCCATAAAGAAATTGGCATAAAGTAATAATACACATCAACAATATATGTCACAAACAAGGGAGAAAAACACACCAACCCTTGAAATGTCTATCCCATATACATTTAAACATATATATATATATATCATGGAATTTACAATACACATAATTTAAAAACAAATGCACATTTAAACATAATTTTTAATGAAAATAAATATAATCCCTTTCTAATTTGGAAATCCATAACCATAATTTGTGAATAAACAGTTATAAAATATCAATTACATTACAAGTTACGAAAACACATATAAATAGATAGAAATATATATATTTACATATATATATATATGTATATATATATCTTTATAAAATAAACTTAAATTGATAAAAATATATATAACCCTTACTGCATAATATCACAACATAGTAAAATAAATACAACCCCATACTAATTTTGTAAATATAGATCCAATGAAAATAAATAAATATGGTATCACACTTACTAAGATTTATCTTAAAATAAAACAAAAAAATTATTAGAAAATAAATTTTTAAGGAAAAACCCTTACACCATAATATTAAAATAGAATTTAAATAAATAAATTCTCTTACATGAATTTCATAAAATCAGCTTCTGTTGCTGCTTCCAACCATCACCATACTAATAATTGGTTTTCTAAATCAATTTTATTGTTCATTTAAGGTTTTTATATCAAAAATCTTAGCTGTTTATATAGTGACATAAATATTTATTTAATCAGTTTATCTGCATACCAGAGGTTATTTTCTAAGATTTCAAAATATTGAAAAAATTAATCTTATAGAGCAAGCTGGGGTACAGATGTAGAAAGTGAAGAAAATTGATTCAAAATAGAAATTTAAAAAGACCAAAAAAGGATATCGAAATCAGTAGTCAAGAAAACAACGGATCATAAACAAATCTTTCTATTCATAATATAAAAGAAAAATAGTATACAATGATCAGACCTCAAATAACTAATAACATCATCGAAGAAGAAATCAAAAACAAAATGACAAATATAGAAAGAAATCAGAACCTAAATAGGAAAACTTAGGCCTACCTCGCTAAGTTGAAAAAAAATCTGAGTCCCTCATATCCAGATCTCAATGTTTTCTTCGAAAACCCAAACTGAAAAGTGGACATCGGATGTCGGACGATATTTGAGCAACTAGAGGCAGTCGAGTGGGTTTGTGTGATTCAAGCTTCGATTCACCGAGGATGAGCGCCGTCAGTGGGTGGCTTCCATGAAAATCTTTTGATATCACAACAGGTTCGCAACTAGTTATAGATTTTTAAATAGATCATGGCACTTTGATCAGCGCTTTCAAAAAAGTGTTGCTAAAGAGTCATTTTATCAGCACTAAAGTAATAAGTGCTGATAAAAGGCATATTTATCAGTGCTTTTTTAGATCTAATAAAGGTAGGTCTTTATCAGCGCTAAAAAAGGGCTGATAAAATCCATCTTTATCAGTGCTAAAGTTTTAGCACTGATAAATATTGATTTTATTAGTGCGTTTTTTAGCGCTGATAAATATGTCTTTTATCAGTTCTTATTACTTAAGCGTTGATAGAGGATTTATAATTATAATTATAAATAAATTTTTTTGTAAATATACATATACTTAATAAATATATATAAATATAAATATATTAAATATATTCCTTATTTAAATATATTTATTATAATTTTAAAATTATTTAAATATATAATTATTTATTTATAATTATATAAATATTTTTAAAAAATAATATTTATATAATTATACAATTTTATATAATTTTATATATTAATATATTTATATATATTTATATAATTATATATATTTATATAATTATATATATAGATAATAAATATATATAAATATATAAATTTAGTAAATATATTCATTATTTAAGTAAATTTATTATAAATTTAATAATTATTTAAATATACATAATTATTTATTTATAATTATATAAATACTTTTAAAATTATATTTATTTGTTTATAATTATAAATATATAATTGTATAAATATAGTAAATGTACATTTATAAATATTTTTATTTATAAAGATTTTTTTACAAATATATTTTTAACATTATTAGTGTATATCTAATTTTATGTGCATGCATGTTAAAAATGAGTGAAATTAAATAAATTAGAAATAAATACACTTTAATAGTATTGAAAAAATGGATAAGTTTTGTGTATGTGAATTGAATATAAAGATGCATTAATTATGTATATGTGAAATCAATATAACACACATTTCATCTATGTTAAATTGAAAAATCAAAAGACATTCAATTATATGTCCATTACTCTATGTAATTAATCAGTATTTTTAATTCATATTAATTTTTAATTATAAACCATTATTCACTAAATATATGACTATTTAATGTAATGTGAATAAATATTGTGTAATATATAAATCATATTTATATACATTAATATATATCAATTTATTTAATATATACTATTTATTAAAATTATCAATAATTATCTAACTAATAAAATGTTTAATATTTTTCTCAATTTACTTATTTTTAATTTTTATTTGTTTAATTTTCATTTTCATATATCTATATATTTGATTTATATTATTTATTAGTATTTAAAATTTATATATAGTATAATCAATTTATTTATTTTTATAAATAATTATTTAATTAATAAAATTTGTAATATTTTTTAATAAACTCATTTTTTATTTTTTATTTATTTCATTATTTCATTTTATTTATTTTGACCTTTATCGGTGATAAAAAATGAAAATAAAGGATTAATTTATGAGAACTAAAAATAAAGCACTGATAAAGGGTTAAATTTATCATCACTTTCTTTAGCGCTGATAAAGATACCATTTGTCAATGTTATTTTCTTGCACTGATAAATACCAGCACTATTAAAGCCATGTTTTGTAGTAGTGCACCTTTTGTTTAAACCAAAATGGAAGAAATTAATGAGATTAGTCCCATCACAAAACCATATGGTCCTACTAATGGCTGGATGACACCAATTGTGGACTACCTTCAACGTAGAGAACTCCCACTAGACAGATCCAAGAGAAATAAACTACAAATATGAACAATTAACTTTGTTCTCTATGATGTCATGAACCATCAAAAATAACTCTATAAGTGGAGCCTCGATGGGGTCTTTCTCTGGTGTATTGATGGAGAAGAGACTGTTTTTTTCATGAAGGAAGTACACGCCAAATCATGTGGATCTCACCGGTCAGTACTCAAGATTTTCCACCAAATTCAAAGGATTGGGTACTACTATCCCACTCTAACACAAGACTACACTAAAATCACCAATTTCCATTCCCACTAGGTTCATTCCAACTTCATTCATCGACCCTCATAGTTTTTGCAAATAGACAAGTAATCCTGACCATTTTTCATATGTAGAATAGATATCGTAGGGTCGTATCATCTTTCCATGTCTAAGATGTTTAAGTGCATCCTTACTGCAATTGTCTTTTTCTCTAAGTGATCTGAAGCTCTACCCCTCAAAGAATTCAGGGTGAGAAATATTTTCAGCTTCATGAAAGACAATATCATCACCAAATTTGGTTTCCCTCATAAAATATTGATGGACAATGACACCAATTTCTATTCTGCTGAATTGGAGAAGCTATATCAGGAGTATGAAATCAAGTCCAACTATTCGTCCTACCACCATGCAGAGGCTAATTGGAAGATATAATCATTCAAAAATACCCTATCAAATATACTCCATAAGATGGTATATAAGGATAAAAAGTTTTTTCTAGAAAATCTCCTACATGCCTTGTGGGCTTACCAGACCACGACTCGCACTGCCACATGGGCGACCCCATACTCATTAGTGTACGAGATAGAGTCAGTTCTTCCCATCAAAGCTCAATTTCCCTCACCCCGCATGTCCATTTGTGATCAATTATCCATGGATGAGAAATCTCAAAAATGGATGGATGAATTAGAGTGATTGGATGAGAAAATGTTGCATACCATGCATCATTTGGAAGTCCTCCAAAACCAGATCAGGCGAGCCTTTAACAAAAAGGTTTTCATTTGATCCTTCCTCAAATGAGATATGGTATTGGTCCTCAAGGCTCTGATGATACCTGAAAAGAAAGCCTTGAATTTGGAACCAAAATGGGAGGGACATTTCACCATATATAAGGTCTACTTCAATGAGGCATATTCCATGATTTCAATGGATGAAAAACTTATCATGGCCCCCACCAATGAAAGGTTACTAAAGAAATATTTTTTGAAATCAAATGACATTAATCATATTGATTGCATGATGATAAAATGAATGATAAATCATCCTAGTTGCATGATGTTAAACTACATACCAAAGTCCAAGCATCGCGGCTTTAAACTATGTGAAAGCCTATTTGGGAAGTTTGTTGTGGGACTAAATATCTTAGGCCCTCACTTGCGTTGGGTTTTCTATACCACCACATCATGCACATACCTTATGAAGTTCTTACCCCTTTGGTCTGAATTCTATGACCTTAAACTAGGGGTTATTGTCTTTTCCACATGATGATAAACTATAAAGAAATTATCTTGATCGCATGATGTTAAAATACATGGTACATGGTCCTAGATATAATCCATTAAATTGTGTAGTCGGTTATTATTTCATGACCTTAAAATTCACAATACTGTTGTCTGTGTCACATGATAGTAAAATTGTATGACACCAATGTCCTGACCACGTGACATTAAACTACATGGTAACTATCATTTTAATCGGTGATTCACTGTACATGAACTCGATATATGTGGGAGGAAGAGTAAATTTAATTGTTCCTGTATGAGAGTCATATATTCATAAGGAGTCTCTTTCTCAAGAACTATGTGTGTCTTGATTTCCATATTATGGGATACATAGTGATGTCTGAACCCTGCATCCTGGGCCCAACCATAAAATATAGTAAAAATACCCCCATCTACATATGGGTCAGAATTGCATAGATAATTCCCATATAGAACTACGTGTGGATTGATTCCTATCATAATGGGATATTTAGTGACTTTTTGACCTTATATCCTAGTCCCAGCCATGAAAAATGGGAAACCCCCACCCCCCTTTCATATGGGTAAAACCTGTGTGAAGAATTCCCTCCTAGAATTACATGTTCCATGATTCTTATCATCACAGGATATGTAGTGATGTCCAGACCTTATGTATTGGTTCCAACCACAAAAAAAATAGAAAAAATTCCCCCCTATGCATATGGTTCAAACCTGCATGAAGAATTCCCATCAAGAACTGCATGTTGCTTGATTCTTATCATCACGGGATTCGCAGTGGCATCCAGACCCCTTGTGTTAGGTCCAACCACAAATTTCCATCCATTCATAAGATTATTTCCTTACCATATTTTAGACTCAACACCTATTTTCACATTAGGATTATGTTTATATCTGGTCCATGAAATCATCCTTCCCCTGACCAAAAGGCACAATCATCCTAACCACATGACGTTAAACTGCATGGTATATTGTATGTGTCATAATAAAATAAACTACATGACACTAATGTCCTCATTATATGACACTAAACTATATATCACCATGATTTTCTCACATTAGAGGACATTTACCCTAGAATCGGTCATCTACCATGTTGTAATCAAGAACTACGTACATCTTGATTCCTACCTTTGTAGGATACGTAGTGATGCTCAGGTTTCTATTCATAGGCCCAACCATGATATTAATTATCCCATGTCGAGTGACCCTCATCCTTACTGAAAGATTATAAACTGCATGGTTCATCAAAAACTATGTACAGCATGATTCCTATCCACATAGGTTACATAGTGATGCCTGGATTTTATATCCTGACCCAACCAACCAAAGGAAAAAAATTCCCCTCCATGTGTGGAGGCCAAACCCACATATGGAGATTTTAATGAAAAAATAATTAATACTTAATTACTTCCATTTTAGGATATGTAGTGACACCCAGACTTCATTTATTGTTCTCAGCTACAAAATAAAATAAATATACCCTCTTCCTCAAACAAACTAAATCAATGCAGGGGACTCCAAAGAAATTCCTATTTCTCGGGATATTACAAGTGAAATGACCCCTCCCAGTACATGAGTTGAATATGTGTAGGGAATCTCTCCAATAACTATGTCTGTCTTGATTAATTCCATTACAAGATAAGTAGTGATGCTCGGATCTCTAATCTCAAGTCCTACCAAAAAAATTTTAAAATTCTCTCCTTACTATGTGCGGGTTAGATCCATACAGGGAGACTTCTAATAATTATATGGGGATTGATTTCTACCCACATAGGATATGCAGTGATGCCCGGATCTTTGTTCCCGGGTCAAGCCACCGTAAATTTAAAATTCCAATAACCTTTGTTATGTCGCCTCTATGTGGAAAAATAATCCTTTTTCACCACTTGTTTCTCACACTGAGCACAACTCACATGGGATAAGGAGTTTCAATATGGAATTCCTCATATGATCAAGGAATATCAATTGAAATCAGGTTCACCATGGTCCTGGTAGTATGACCTTAAAATGAACATCATATATTCCTTATTCATATAGGAGAACTTATATCTTTACTGCATGTCATTAAATTGAATGGGAAACATCCTTACCACATGAAATTAAACTTCATGGTACCTCAATAACTATGTGTGTCTTGATTCTCATTATAATGAGATATATAGTGAAACCTAGGTCTTGTTTCCTAGTCCCATCCACTAGGTAAAATAAAGAAACAAAGAAAAATGTCATCATATCTTGTATAAAAACAAATACTTTGGAGGAGGTCTCAAATTTGGGATCCTCATTCAGGAACCCATCAAGGAAGAAGAAATGATACCCATACACATGAGTTAGATCTATGTCGGTAATTTCAAACTTCATGGATAATTGTGGTCTGAATTTTTCTTGCATACTTAGAAACATTTCTTCCATTCATCACACTATTTTCCTCAAGAAATTTAGGATCTTCAAAATCCTCCCAGACTATCGGAAATGGGGGATCAGTGTCCTGAGGAAACCTTTCTTTGACTATGAAAAAAAATGCCCTGGTTGGATTTAAATAAGTTTCCCAAAAGAAATTCCCATCAACCAATGGAAATTTTGTCTTCAGGAGAGAATTTTTCTATCCCCATATTCCCCAATGGAATTTATTCCCTGTCTCATTTCTCCTAATCTGAGAATCCTCAGAATCATGGTTTACACTTTCTTTCTCCCTCACAATCAAGACACATCATAAAATCTCATCTCGATGAGCCTTCTATTACTCATTATTTACATGATATATGCTCCTTGCTGCATGACCCAAAACTATAAGACCTCACTATGTCTTCATCACATTATGTTAAACTGCATGACTGGTGTCCTAGTCATATGACTCTAAACTGTGCGATTCCCCCAAACTATGTGTGGCTTGATCCCTACCATTATAGGGTATGTAGTGATACCCACATATCCAATCCTGTTTTTAACTACAACAAAAAAAAATCATTTCCCTATACATGGGTCAGAACATTGCAGGGAACCCCATAAGAACTATGTACAGCATGATTCTCACTTTGATGAGATATGTAGTGACACCCAAATCCTATATCCCAGTCTATCCACAACAAAAAATCCCCAACTATCCTATACATGAGATATATCTATATAGGAGAGTCCAATATGAGCCTCACCCCCATTCGTGTGAGATTGTATTCAAAATAAAATTCCCTTTTCCCCATGCAAGAGTTCAATCAATGCATGGAGAAACCTCCAAAGAACTATGTGTGGATTGATTCATGTTATCACAGGATATGTAGTGATACCCAGATCTTTAATACCAGGTCTAGCCATGAGGTAAAAATTCATACCCCTTTTCTTTCTATGTATGGGTTAGACCTACTTAAGCAAAGCATTTTTACCCATTCTTAGGGAATTTCAACATAAAATGATCCTCTCATATTCAGGCACACTCATTTCACAAACCAAACTCTGTTTCTAGGAAGGAATGAATCTGCATAAACCTCTCTGACCATCAAAAGTGGAGGTTCAGTGTACTGAGGAAACCTTTGTTTGACTATGAACAATATACCCCAGTTGTCTCTACATAAGTTTCCCACAAAAAGGAATATCAACCAAAAGAAAATTCATCCCCATGATAGGATTTTCCTACCTTCATATGCCCCAATTTCTGCATCACTCCTCATATTCAGAAACCCCCTAGATTAAGTCTTATAACATTCCCTCCCCCTCATTCCTGAACATGATAGAAAATTCTTGGACAGATTACCATGAAAAGGGGAAATTGTTTGTTTATTTGTCAAAGTTAAGTGACCTTAAACTATATCCCACCAAATTCCTCATCATAATACATTAAACTATAAGGTTCATGCCCAATTTTTATTACGTTAAACTAAATAATGATCCAATCCTCATTTACACAAGAAAAATTCATGTAGCAGTGATTTCTCATTCATGTCTAGCACTGATACAGATACCCTCATCATTTTTCAGACATCATTCCCTTAACAAGCTACCCTTCATGGTCTTGGAAAGTATGATTTATAATAACTTACTTGGCCCTCATGAATGGAATTTCAGTGTCCTAATGAAACCTTTGTTTTACTATGAATAATATTCCCTAGTTGTCTCTTTAGAAGTTTCCCACAAAAAAGTTCTGTCAACCAAAGAAAAAGTATACCCCATAAGAGTTTTTTCCTACCTCTTTGCACCCTAAAAACATCATGTTAGAAACCATTATTACGGTTACTCCTCACATAATTTCCACATATCATTTCTCAAATTCATAAATAAAAAAACAAGGTTAAGAAAAATCCCTCATTAATGTCTGAAAAATATTGGGACATTCTCGGCCATTAAGTCTTATTGGGTCCATTTCCCCATAATTCAGTGTCAAAGATGTTCAACCTAAAACATCAGTTGCATTAGTTAAGTTTACAAGACTCTAAAATGCCTAAGAAAATAAAAAATAAACTCACTAAGTGGAAAACCCACAATGTAACCCTAGATAAAAATTTAATACCAACTCACTGGACTTATGCTTCTCTTGGTTTATGAAAAATTTAGTAATAAAAAAAAAGAGAAAAGAGACACAAAACTTTTTAGGTCAAAGACCTAGAAAGGGAGACCTAAGAAAAATTCAATTTATGTGTTCTAAGCCCACACCATAGTGGAATTCGGCAAAAATTAGGCTATAACAGAAAAGATACACATTTCAAAGTGTTTTCCATATAACCCTAGAAATAGTCAAAACTACGCCCTCGGAGTCTCTCAGATCAGGAAAAAATTAGAGCGTTACATGATCACGTCAATTTGGTTATCCGAGATTATGATTGAAATTGATATCCAGTGATGAAAATATTCAAGTCATATGAGAGATTTTCTTTTAAAACACATTGTAAATTATGATTGTTGGACATCACATGAAAAGATAAGGGATGAGAATTAGATAGAAAATGAGCTCTCATTTATTTATGAAATGATAAAGGAGGAGCATCCATAGCTTGGAGTCTCTCTATATAGGCAGGAATGAATGATTATAGGGCCTAATCAGTAGATTCAAAAATTTGAAGTAGTATTTGGTTCAAGTCCTCTATGGATCAGTGGAGCTTAGACAAGGTTTTAGTCTATGCATCTACACCGAACAGCAGTTCCTCTACCTTTTTAGCTGCATCCAGTCCTTTCCTTTCCTTCTCCTCCACCAGTCATTTCCCTTTATCAATTGTTGCCTCAGTGTAAGACAATTATTTCTTGAGCTACTCTAATTGTTGGCTAAGACACTCCAGCTATTAATGAATCTACTCCACTAAGGTCTTATGCTCTATAATTTCACCTTGTTTCCTCGCAACCATTCTAGAAAGCTCAACAGCTTCATTAAGAAGGATCTACCTGGTCGCGGCAAGATGATCCATGGACTCTACAATCGAGAGACAAGACTGGAGTGTGGTAGCCTTCTCCTAGGAATAAATCACATGTTTTACTATGTCATAAATTGAATGGTAATCAAATCCCCCATACCTAATGAATGAAAATGGGTAACGCAACTTGGGTATCTCACCGTAAAGTATTACATGGGGGTTTGAGAGACCAGCTTCCAAATATCCTTCCATATTTTCCAACGGTAAGCATAGTGGTCATCCAGGCCCTGCTGGTCTGCCTCAGACTCACTCTCAGATGGAATAATATATTTAGGAATAAGCACCACCATAGAGGGCCTTATCTATGTATCATCGATATGTCTTGACTCCATAATAGCCAACTCCCTTTCAATGTTAGCAAGTTGGGATATCAGTACATTGGCTCCAACCAAAAAAAATTGTGGCTGTAATTCAATAATCATAATATTGAAATAGTTAACACCTAAATACTAAAAGAAATGGTAATGGTTGAAAGATTGTGGAACTCATATCCACTTTTTAGGGCATCGAAATCCCTGGCCACCATTGATTCATCATCACCCAGTAGAGTAGGTGCTTCATCCTCAGTCCGCAAATTGACTTCAGGTTCTTACAGAGATACCTGTGGTGAAGAATCGTGCTTGACCAAGTCATCAATCACTAGAAGTTATCTTGAATATACTTTACTTGCATTAATAATCATCACATAACTATGGATGATAGTTGATTCTAATTATTCTTGAGACTGAATTACCCCCTCTTTTTGGTTGTAATCCCCAAAGAGGTTGTATCGATATTCTCAATGTTTACATAAACCCCTGAAGACACCCCCTATATGGGAAAATAATTCATTTGATTAGGAATGCTCAACATCCTAGGTCTTGGGTCCTCCATGATATCTTCATTTGTTCAAGGTTCCCTGTCTGATTTAACTACCACCAGTAGAGTCATCACATTCATCCCCACAAGAGTATTATTTATATGCTCAGTTGAAACCTCAGCCTCTAAAGGCTCTCCCACTACAGGGGTATAGTACTTTTGATCTTGAAGAGATGACCCCCTAGGTCTTGGGATCCCCCCAATGGTCTCAATTGTCCTGAGTTCCCTATCCTGTTCAGTTACATTAACCGGCGGTATCACCTATATCTTTGAATAATTAGGGGCTACAGAACCTTAGACAACTACTTCCTGGTTACTCACCAGAGTTGAACCAATTCATATTCAAGATGATTAGTTGGAAAGTAAATTCACATAACAATACAACCAAACAAGGAAGTGAAATATTATCTTTTATCCTCGTCCTCATACATAACAACAATTGTGATGCCTATCAGCACCTTGTGGTATGCCATGGGGATGATCCCCTAGAAAGAGTAGTGGGTGGGTCCATAGGTTGAAATTCCCTGGAAGGATCAGAAAGGACTACCTCTATATTCTCCCTTGTTCTAGGGGATACCTATCTAATGACTTCATTGTCCAAAGAAATATTCTTCTCAACAGTGGTGTCGCTTGGCATGTATTCTGGGGAAGTGACCATTTTTCAAATCTCTCTAGTCCCATACAAGACCAGGAGTAGGGATCCAAATTCATGATAATAAAAAGAAGAGTTGGTATAAATAACTGTAATACCTCTTTATCAGTGTTATATTTCCCCATCGTGATCACAAACATATCCCTAACTCAATCAGACCAATAAGGTATTACCTTTCATGAGTGTATGGTGGTGTCCATTTCTTCCAAATAGATGTCCACCTCAAGAGGATCTTCTCGATCAGAAATCCACATAGGGGAAGTGAACAATCTAAATCCCACAAGTTGGAGGGTCTCTTCTTGGAGTGTTTCCCAAATATCTTCAGTGGAGGATTCTGAATTCATGGTGTCTTATACTCTCAAAACCTCTAGGAAGGTCATACTGATGGGGATAGATAATGCTGAGAGATATTCTCTAGGAACTAGGGCAGGTTCCAATAGTTGCAATTGATTTTTGGGCACCTCAGTTGCCCTAGAACTTTTCAGGGGTAGGTGCTTGTGATACCCCATATGAGGATGAGGAATTACTGTAACCCTAGTTTTGGTAGGGGATTTATTTCATTATCATCCTTGGAGGCATGGATATCATCATCGTTATCCTAATTAACTTCATAACTCACAATGGAAAGAACCCAAAAAGAATATATGTATCGGTTCAACCAGGAATGGATTGAGGCATCAATCTCTTAAAGATATACATGCACCCACTCAAGATCATAATCATAAGAGATAGTGGAAGGTGCTAACACATAGCCATATCTGGTCAAGGTGACATCTTTCTCCTGTAGAAATCACCACAGAGAGTGAGCTAAATGGGCACTCCTCAAATAATCCCATTGTCTCCAGGACATTGGGAAGGTAGAATCAGAAGGGATGGATGATTTAACTTGAAGAGTATTTTAGGTATCATGGTAATTTGAACCCTAGGATCTCAACACTTTTTGAGGTGATTTTCGAAATGAGATATTTCCTTGGATGCTTTTTGAGCATAGAATGCTTGACTGCTTTATTTTGTTCCCCCCTGGCCTCAGGAACCTTTTGGTCCTCAATAATAGGAATAATTTTTTCTATTTGAACTTTAGGGTATAATTTTTTCTATATTTCTACATAAAATCTGGTGAGTGTAAGCTGGAAACCCATGAAAGGTGTAAGCCTAATCCTACATCACGTGTTCTCCTGAGTGAAAATCGTCTAGATATGTTGATCTACCATTAATTTCTTCTCCTGGAACGCATTTTTGAGGGTTAGAGGACATCTCATATAGAAATATTTTAATTTAAGAATGAATCTACAAGGTGCATACCCTTCACATATAAGATCCCCATCAATTCAGGCAAATAATATACCTTCTCTTAGGGAGAAAAGATATCCTCACTTGGAAAAGTCCATAGATCCTTCATTTACTAAAGTACCAGTGGGGGAAACATAATTATCATAAGTGAAATGGTCATGGAAGTTGATTATGACCATCATTTCCTACTCACTCAAGTCTGATGGTATTACCCCACTTATGCTTTGGAGGTATGGTCATATAGTATCTTTTGGGATCTATTGAGGGTTGATATATGTGTATCCTCCCATATGAGCTGCTACCTAACCCCAAAAAATCTAGAAGGGATCCACCAACCAGTGTGGTGGCCTCCCCTAACTAATACATATCAACAAATGGTATATTTTCACCAATACTAGGATGGTAAGTTTAATACACTTGTCGATGGACAATTGATCCACCATGATGAAAGTTGTGACTCTGACCCAAGTACCAGAATCACGTAATATAATAAGTTATCCACTCAAAAACATGACCAAAAAGGTTTCCCACAGGAACAATCAATCATCATTTTTAATGATCTTCCATCCTCATTCGTTGAACCGACCCTCTTTCAGAGTGGTCCCGTAGGCACCCATACTCCTTCGAGTTTCAATGGTTGGTAAAATTCTTGGTCACTATGTGTGGGTCTCTTGGATGATTCATGTAGAGAATGTGTTAATCCAATCATAAAATGGGACGTCTTTCTTTAGATGAGGGTCATCATTCAGAAGGGCCTTTTCCTTGGAAATGAGTTTCCTAGAAAGAAGAAGAATCCTCTCTACATCATCCTAGGTTGAAGAGGGAAGTATAAATTCATCGTACATATCAATGATGATGGGAACCCTAAAATCAGTCGTACACCCCAAAGGCTAATGTCAACCTCCCCATGTACCAGGTGGAAGTTATTGGTGTTCAGGATCCACCTACTAAAAAGATATGGGATAAGTGTTTGCTTCCAATGAGAGTAGGTCTACAATACCTAGACTGCCTCATATATCCCTATGTCTTGAAACTCAACTTTTAATTACTCACAGATCTAGCATACCCAAAAATGTCACCCCAGTCCAAGCTAAATGATCCCCTAGGGAAAATTTCCAATTTTGATGACCACCCTAGTTTCTTGTTCACCATTTCCTTTCATGAAATGTTATGATAGTAATGGATTTTTTCATCTGGTGCCCATAGGATTTCCTCCAGTGACTAAAGATCGTAGTTCAAAATAGACCCAAAAGTGTGGGTTTTCCGAATGAATTCCCCCCTCATTAAAATTTTGGGTTGGGAAATATTTCTATTTTCAAATATACAGGTGGCACATTGATTTATTAGGCATTGTACCAGAATTTCTATGTTAGATGGTAGCCTAAATCCATAAAGGGGTAGCCTATCTGAGACCAGATACCTCCTTTTATTGGTACTAAGAATTCCTTCCATGATATGATGAATTGGGTTTATGGTGATTTTATTTTCAATGGAATCGATCATAGCCTTCCTTCTTTTGTCAGCTACAGAGAGAGTATAAGAAGTAGTAGAAACATCCTGTGAAGGGTCCATCTTGTTACCTGCATCCAAATCCAGAAAGAAATGGATTATTTTTTTCAAAAGTGGAAAATTATGAAGTCCATGAACTATTAGTTCATGAATTCATAGTCCCATGAACCATCAGTTCATGAATACATTCGTCTGCAAACTGCCAGTTCATGAAATCACTGTCCTGTGAAGCGTTGTCCAGCAAAGCAATGGTCCATGGAAAAATTCATCCAGGAAGAATTCATCCACTATGTGGAAGATAATACTTACCATTCATGTTTTACATTTTCAGGTTTGTGGGTGATGAAATTCATTTTGCAAAAAAGGTCATCCGCAAAGGAGATTCTATGTGTAATCAGTAGGCGATTGAGAGATTTCTAAGCGTAGAGTTCACTGAGAAATCTGGAAATGATAACCGGGATGGGCCCAGAATTTATAGGTGTGGTCCCATCTTTTAGTTCCACTTGCATACTAAAAACTGATTCAAAAAATACCACTTTCTGTATAGTAATATCCTTTTAAGATTCCATATTTTCCAAGTATGTATTTCTTTGAGTTTTTCATTTGAGCCTTGGTGATTGAGCCCTGTTCAGATATGGAGATCCTTTGTTGGAAAAAATGACCTAAAGTTCAAGTATGTATGATCATCTGAGTTAATGGAGTCTGAGTATAAATGGGTTAAGTGTTTCATGGCTTCTTGGTAAGTTGAGAAGCTTTAATGGAGGTTTGGAGAGTTAAAGGGAAAATGGGATGAAAACTCAACTGCAAAACATTTACATGTCGTATAAAGGGATTACATGTCATGTAATTGCTCATGGGTTTTAATAAAATAAATTTGATATGATGGGTTTTTCGATGAATACCATTAAAAACATTTACATGATGTGTAACCACATTATACACTATGTAAATGTATGATCTATTGTTTTAAACATGTTATGCAACTGAAATTCATTCCATTTCACTATAAATCCTCTCATCTCAACCTTAGGAAATTCTCCAAGAAATTTTGGAGTTCCAACTTACCTTATGAACATCTCATTTGTGTGAGAAATCCCTAGTAAGTGGTTTTGGTCTTGTTTCTTCCTTCTCTTCCTTCTTCTCCAATATTTTGTGGTGAAATTATTTTACCAATTTCATTTTTGGTTTTTATCTTGATAAGTTTTAATATAGTAACCTCTTTGCAATAATTTGTACCTTCTTCCTCAAGTCATTGGTTGTGGGGAGAATTGTTAGATCACTGGATAAAGGTAGGGGGTATAAATCATAACCTTATTGTTTGATAATTGTAAAGTTTATGAAATATTGTTATAGAACCAACATAGTGTGCATCAAAATTAATTGAATATAAATGAATTGGTAAATGGATTAAAGTATGTTTAGAATGACATGTGAACTAGGGTGATTTCTAATTATAAAATCCCTAAATTGTGGCTTATTTATTATTTATATAATTTTTAATAAATTATGAGTTGAATTTTAAGTGGAAGATGAAAGAGGAATGCTAATTCACATAATTAACCATTTAGAATTTTGATGTGATATTTTTATATCCATGTTATATGAAAGGAATTGTGTTCCATGATGTGATTCTTATATAACTCACTAGGCCCAAAAACTTGCACACATATATGTTGTAATGATAATTGTGAGTAGACTCAACCTAGTCCATGATGTAATACTTATAGAGAGTGAGTTATGCTCAGTCCCATGCTATAATTCTTATAGGTCTTTGACCTGAAAATGTTGTAATGCTTATATAGATTTGACTCGGATTGATTTTTGTGACTATACCTTGGGTATATAGTTGTGGTTGGAATGGTCGTAAGACATGCTCAGAGATATTCTGACATGGTGCTGAAGCAGGTTTTTTACCTTGGGTATATAGTTGTGGTTGGTATGGTCATATAACATGCTCAGATATATTCCCGCATGAAATCGAAGAAGGTTTTAATTTTATTTTATTAATTTTTGAATTAATTAATACACCTATTTATCAATTTATTGCATACACTTCTTATCAGACTAGTTTTTCTTAGACACAGTGGTATTGACCTACTAATTTATATTCACAACCTATTCAGGCCATCATTTTGTACCCAAGCATATTTCATCGATGTAGGTTTGGACAATGGAAAATAAACTTTTTGTTGATTTCTTATTTACTATTTGGGTTAGAGTTTGGAGATGGGACTATTGTGGGGTTTAGGCATGGGACTTTGAGTCTGCTAGTATTTTTCTTATATCATTCTAGCATGACATTTAGTTACATTCCAGCACGTTATTACATTATTCATTTATTACTTATTTGATTATTCAATTGGATTTAAATTTTGTCTTCTACTATGTATTTACTTTGATTATTCATGTTTATCATGAATTGTTCTACTGCTATGACATTTCATACTAGGGTGTATAGTCTCCATGTTATACACTTTACACCCCCACTGCTATTTGATATCCTCTGGAATACGAGGAGGCATGCTTGAGGTCTTATAACCAACTCTTTCTGGCCATGTAAGAGAGTGACGAATTGGGGGATGTTACAAAGTGGTATCAGAGGTAGGTTTTCTTTTATTTTTCCATACAGGTTGGGAAAAGGTATAAAGAAGACTAGGATGTGTCAGGACTTAGTAATGAGATTTTTATAGGAGTAACTAACCCATGTATGGGGTAAAATTTGAGTACCCGGTTATGGGATTATTGTTTTTGTTGTGTTCTTGTTATAATTTATGTTATTTCACTTTGGGTGATTCATATGTTGTGTGAGGTTATTATTTTATGATATTACTCTTTCTTGAGGTTTGTACTCATGACTCAGTATGGCAGGATATGAGAATACATGAATCATAATAGAAACATAAGGATATATTTACATGCATTGTTCATGATAGGGACATATCTATTTTTCATGTAATATATACTTTCATTTTGAACTATGATATGAGATATTTATTTCCCTAGATAAAAAAAATGAGTTGTCGTGTCATGCTAAAATACTTGTAAGTCATGTCTAAATAGATCAATAGTTAGTGGTTCTCTATTGTAGTCACTTTTTGGGGTTGACCTTGTTGTTTTCCAGTTATCTAAGGTGGGTATTTGTCTTGTAGAGAAAAAGACTCCTTGTCATCTTTGACTTGAGCATTAGGAGAGTGGAAATCAGAACACTCCTAACACAGCTAAACCATAGCTTACTATAGTTCCTGAGGAGTATATGAATGTTAAGCTTTGAAGTAGCTTTCTAAGGGTCATGCAATCCATGGAAAGAGAGACGGTTCTTACCATTCCTTTGATGTTTGAGCTAACAAGAGAGTTTCAGCTTCATCATCTGCTTGTGTTTACTAGGGAAGGGGGTCCCTAGGCAGTCAAGTTCTATATTGATTCAGTCTATATGATCTTTAATAATCTAAATACATCTATGGATAGGAGGGTGAATCTTTCTATGTATATACTTTGAGGACCTTACAAGAATTAGTGGGATATTCTGGAAGAATATATCCAGTAATATGAGCTATCTTGTAAGGACATTAAAATGAAGTTCCTGAGCCATTTCTATCTCAAAACTTTTAGGAATTAAAAATCTCACAAGTCCATGCTTCTTACATAGAATGGTTTGTTAGTTCTAGACTATGCTAGATGTTTTACCAACCTACAGTTCTTTGTGCCACCCATGGAATCTAATGAGATATCTAGGGAGATACATTTCCAAGATGGTATTCATTATGAGATCATGTCATAGGTAAAAAAAAAATTTAAACAGTTTTGAAGACATGATGAATTAGGCACTCATCATGAAAGGGAATTTGAGAGAGGCCCCAAGTAGTGTCCATTCAATTTCAATAGGGAAATCTAGGAATTATTCTTTGAGTAGTAAGAAGTTCCATTATGAAAATTTATTCCAAAGTAGAAATGGGAAAAGCAATCAGGGAAATGGACTACCATCTCAAGATTGTGAATAATTCTAATACTACCAACATAGAAAGTTTGGTCACAAGCACCCATAATGTCCTTACCCCATAGTATAATGTTCTATTTGTGGAATACTGGGTTATCTTTAGAGGTTTTGTGAAATATTTCTACAGTAAACTAGTGGTAGAGGACCAGGATAGGAACCAGAGTCAGGAAGGGGATCAGCTACCCCTCAGCAGGATGGTAGCTAGAGTTCTACAGGTCGTTCAGGATGAGGCAGGGGATGTGGTATCCCAATGCATGATCAATAGTACTAATCAAGGGAAATATATCAATCTAATCATAATTTATCCTAGGGAATAGGGATAAGTTATTTTCATGTTATGCATACTACTCTGGCTAACATGGATGTATGATCATTTACTGTTAGAAGTACGATTATTGTATCATCTACCTTATCCTGTGTTTTGTTTTATATGGGAGAATCACATTATTTTCTATATACCCTTTTTTAAAGCTGTTTCGTATTAGATGTGGAAATATTATATGGTGTTTTAACCATTTGTGCGTCATTGGGAGTGCGGTCATAGAATATCAAATGTTGTAAGGAATGTTCTCTAGAGATTGGTGGTTACCATTTATTTTGTGAATCCTTCGTGCTAGAAATTATAGGATTCTAATTGATTATTAGTATGGATTTTTTGTCTTATACCATGCTCATATCAACTGTTACAGGAAAAGAGTAACCTTTTTATATCAAAAATGAATCAGTTATTCTCACCAGGGTGAGTGGGATCTTTAGGCTGGTCATGCAGAACTAATTCAGTGCAGATTAGATTTTCTCATGGATTAGATAGCAGTTATTTATCTATATAATGGTGGAATGTAGAAGGATTTTTTTCCTCCAGTGGTAGACCATTTTTAGGATGTTTTCCCTAATGAGTTTTATGGATTATCGCCCGAGTGATAGGTTGAGTTCACGATCGAGTTGGTACTGGGAGTAGATCCATCTTTTATCCTTCTTTATTAAATGGCACTAGTAAATATTTGAGAGTTAAAGGTTTAGTTAGAATATCTAGAATATAAATTCTTCATATGGCTGAGTACATATCCTTGGGGTTCTCCAGTTCTCTTCGCCAAGAAGGTTGACAAGTCTTTGCGCCTATATGTGGATTATCGAAGGTTGAACCAAATGATGTTCAAGAACTGATATCCTTTTTTGTGCATTGATGATATTTTTGATTAGTTAATAGGTGGTAAGATCTTCTCCAAGATTGAATTGATATCATTATGTCATCAATTAAGGTTGATACTATCAGACATACCCCAGACTTCTTTTGGGAGAAGGTATGTCTTGTATGAATTTGTGGTGATACCATTTGGGTTGACTAATGATCCTTTGGTATTATATCCCTAATGAATGGGATCTTTCATCCTTTTCTGGATCAGTTTGTTCTAGTTTTCTTCGATGATATCTTAGTTTACTCTCATTTAGAAGATGATCATGCCAAACATCTTGACATTTCCTTGAGTACATTGAGAGAGCATCGACTTTATGCCAAGATAACCAAATATAGTTTTTGGATAAATAAAGTGAACTTATTGGGCCATGTTATCTTAGAGGTTGGATTGTTAGTGGACCCAAAGAAATTCGTAGTCATCGTATTTTGGGAATAACCTAAGAACATCTTTGAAATTTGGAGCTTTCTGGGTTTAGTATGTTATTACCAGTGTTTTATCTAATATTTCTTCTGTTTGGTAGCACCAATGTCCGGGATGACCAAGAAATAGATGGAGTTTGTTTGGTATGATTCTTGTGAGAAATATTTTTAGGATCTGAAAAGAAGTTTGATCTCAACACCTATCCTCACTTTACCTATTCCAGGTAAATCGTATATCGTGTACTATGACGCAACCAGAGTTGGACTCGGAGCAGTTATAATATAGGAGGATTGTGTGGTTGCTTATGGATCCAAACAAATGATACCGCATGAGAGGAATTTCCCTACTCACAGTTTGGATTTAGCGATATTGGTACATTCCCTTAGATCTTAGAGACACTATCTCATGGGTGAGAGGATTGTGGTATGCAAGGATCACAAAACCTCAGATACATATTTTCTCAGTGAGACCTAAACCTTGGGTAGAGGAGGTGGGTCGAGTATCTATAGTCTTTTGGAATTGAAATGGATTATACACTAGTAAAGGAAAACATTATTGTCGATGCATTGAACTGAAATACATAGTCAGAAGTAGTATGAGAGTCTAGTGATGAGTGGAAGATAATGGACCTTTTTGAAGACATGTGTCTGGATGTCCAGGAATCTCAGGGGAAAGTAGCTTTGAATTTGACTTATGTTATACCCATTCGTTTGGAATGGATTAAGACCAATCAGTTTTCTAATACAGAGGGATCATTTCTAAGAGATAGATTATATGGTGGGGATATTCCATTGGGATGGCCTCTCGACAGTGGTAATTCTCTTATTTTCCATGGATGAGTATGTTTTCCTACAGGACTGTGTGAGGAGATGATGAGGGGGTTTCATGATTCTAGACGGGCGGTGAATTCTGGATTAACAAAGATGTATTGCAATATCCATAGATAGTACTAGTGGTCAGGAATGAAGAAGGAGGTGGAAAACGTCAAGGCTATATGCTTCACTTGTCAGCAGGTGAAATCCAAGAATGAGAGGCCATCTATACTTTTGCAGCCTTTTCCCATTCCATAGTGGAAATAGTATGATGTCACAAAGGATTTTGTGATAGAATTACCTAGTATGACCCATTATAATGATGATGTATGGGTTTTTTGGATTGAATGATTAAGTTAGTCCACTTCTTACCTATTAGGGAAACCTTTATAGTTCAAGATCTGGGAAATATTTATGTGCATGAGGTGGATCAGTTACATGGTGTTCTGAGGAGTATCTTTTTAGACACAGATCCTCATTTCACATTTCATTTCTGGAAGGGTATTCATAAATCCCTAGGATCATGAGTTATTTTAATCACAACCTATCATCTATAGATTGATGGTAAATCTGAACAGACTATAGAGGTTCTGGGGGGTATTTTATGAGCCTGTGTTTTGGATTTTGGTGGTTCATGGGAGAAAAATATGGAACTAGTGGAGTTTTCATATAATAATAGATTTTAGGAATCAATCCAAATGTAACCTTTTGAGTATTTGTATGGAATGTTATATCATTCACCTATTTGTTGGTTGGAGGTAGGTGAGTTAGCACTTGTTGGGCCTAGTCTTGAGTAGGAGACATCTGAATAGGTTCAGTTAATCAGAAAGCGATTTGTGATCACACAAAGTAAGAAAAAATCATATTTTGACCATTGGAGATGACCTATGGAATTCGAGGTTGGTCATCATGTTTTCATTCAGGTGTCGCCTAGGTTGGGGTAGCACTATTTTAGGAAACATGGAAATCTAACATCCAAGTTGTCAGATCATTTGAATAGTGGAAAGGGTCGTTCCAGTGGCATACCATCTAGGCCATCCACAGTGCTATAGTTCCATGTATGATGTGTTCCACATGTCTCAACTATGAAGATATCATCTAGACCCTTCCCATGTGATCGACATAGTAGACATAAAGCTTTATGTTGATGCGCCCTTTGAGGAGCATCTGATATGGGTTGTGGATCGTAGTTAGAAATATATTCATGGTAGGACTATACCATTGGTTCATGTGTAGTGGAAACATGGGTGACTTTAGGAGGATACCTAGGAGATAGAGTCTGGTATACATACATAATGGACAGACGTGTTTGTTGACACCTCACAGTGATTCTTGGGGAATCTTGGGGATGAGATGTTATAATATGGGGAGTTTGTAAGATCCTATATTTTTTTAGGTATGTATTTCTCTAATTTTTTCATTTGAACCTTGGTGGATGAGTCTTTTTTGGATATGAACAACCTTTTTTCGAGAAAATGACCTAAGGTTTGGGGATGTATTTTCATTTTAGTTAAGGGATTCTGGGTATAAATGGGTTAAATGTTTCATGGGTTCTTGGTAAGTTGAGAATATTTAAAGTAAGTTTGGAGAGTTAAAGGGTAAATGGGATGAAAACTCAACTACATAATATTTATAATTCATATAAAGGGATTACAAATCATGTAATTGTTTGTGGGTTTTAATAAAATAAATCTTAGGTGATGGGTTTTTTGAATAATGCCATTAAAAACATTTACACGATGTTTAACCACATTACACACTGTGTAAATGCCTGATCTGCTATTTTAAACATTCTATGTGAATTAAATTCATTCTATTTTACTAAAGATCCTCTCCTCTCGACACTAGGGAATTCTCCAAGAAATTTTGGAGTGCCAACTTACCTTATAGATGTCCCATTTGTGTGATAAATACATGGTAAGTGGTTTTGGTCCTATTTCTTCCTTATCTTACTTCTTCTCCAATCTGTTTTAGTGAAATCCTTTGACCAATTACATTATTGGTTTTGATTCTTGATTAGTTTTGATCTAGGAACCTCTTTAAAATCATCTGCACCTTCTTCCTTAGGGAGTTGGTTGTGAGAAGTGTTGTTTGATTATCAGTTAAAGGTAGGGGGTCTAAATCTTAACCCTATGGTTTGATAATTTTAAAGGTTATGTAATATTGTGATAGCACCAACATATTATGCACCCAAATTAATTAAATATAAATGAATTGGTAAATGGATTAAATTATGTTTAGAATGATATTTGACCTAGGGTGATTTCTTGTTATAGAATCCCCAAATTATGGCTTATTTCTTATTGATATAATTTTTAATCAATTGTGAATTGAATTGAAAGTGGAAGATGAAATAAGAATGGTAATTTTCATAATTAATTATTGATAATTGTGATGTGATATTATGATATCCATTTTATATGATAAGAATTGTGATCCATGATGAGATGGTTATATAACAGGATAGGCCCCAGCACTTTTACACGTATATGATGTAATGTTGATAGTGAGTGGGATCGAGCCCATCCATGTAGTAATGCTTATAGAGAGTGGGCTATGTCAAGTCCCATGTTGTAATGATTATAGGGATTTGACCCAGAAATTTTATAATGATTATAGTTACTTGAACCTGATTTATTTTTGTGACTATACCTTGGGTATATGGTTGTAGTTGGTATGGCCATAAGACATGATCAGATATATTTCAGCATGGATCCGAAGTAGGTTTTTTTACCTTGGTTATATGGTTGTGGTTTCCATGGTCGTAAGACATGCACATAGATATTAAGTCATGAAGCTGAAGTTAGTTTTCATTGTATTTTATTAAATGTTAAATAAATTAATACACAAGTTTATTAATTTATTGCATACACTTCATATCAGACTAGTTTTGTTTAGACATAGTGGTGTCGACCTACTGAATTATACTCACAACCTATTTAGGCCATCGTTTGGTACACGAGAAGATTTCGTGGATGCAGGTTTGGACAAGGTAAAAGGACCTTGATGTTGATTACTTATTTACTAGTTTGGATGGAGTTTGGAGATGGGACTGGTGTGGGGTTCGGGCCTGGGACTTTGAGACTTTTATTTGAGTCTATTAGTCTTTTTTATATATTTTTAGCATGAAATTTAGTGACATTATAGCACATCATTACATTGTCCCTTTATTATTTATTTTATTATTCAGTTGGATTTAAATGTTTTCTTCTGCTATGTATTCACTTTGATTATTTCTATTTTATCATGAATTGATCTACTAGTATGACACTTCATACCAAGGGGTATAGTATCCCCCCTATACACTTTACACTCCCACTTCTAGTCGGCAGCCTCTGGTGTACAAGGAGGTGTGCTTGAGGTCTCATAACCAACCCTTTCTATCCACATGAGAGAGTGATAGATTAAGGGACGTTATAAGCCTCCTCTTCATCCCAATCAGAACTCATTCTAATGGGGGAATTTTTTGGTTCCTGAAATTTCTACAAATGTGAAGAAGGGAATTCCATTGAACTTGAAAATGGGTGAAAATGAAACCTAGAAGAAGATTGAGGAAAATATTCAAAGGGACGAGATTACAGATCACAAATCATTCCGTGAAATGCTACTATGTATGGTGTTCCACCATCTCGTGAAACACCCTCAAACGAAATAGTTTGTGGGATTAGGTGGTACTACTGGCATTCACGAATGAAACCAAATTCTTTTGTGGGATTGAGGTAGTGATTTCTGCCCCCATGAATGATCAACCCTCATGAACTAAATAGTTTGTGGGATGAGGCGATGCCAATGGAACCTACGAATGAAATAAAGTTTTTTGTGGGGCTAGGTAGTAATTTCATCCATCGTAAATGATTCCCCACCCCCCACCCTCTCTATGAATGACTAATCCCCGCTAACTAAGTCATTGACAGGCTAGGGTTTCCTCCATGGGCTTTCGAAAATAATGGATCGCAACCCACTACAGATGATCGGACATACTGGTATCCAATCACTTCATTATTATATAAATATACCCTAAGGGGGATAGAAAAAGACCCTAAAATGATGGATGAAAAACCAATAAACCAAAGGTAAGAGAGTCGAATAAGATGAGTGATGTAGCACCACAAAAATTAAAGCCTCTTCGATGATTCTGAGTAGATAAAAATCCAACACATAGTAGTGGGGAGAAAATGATAAATCTTTCTGTTGTCCATGAACTCAAAATCCCTTCCTAGACACCATTCCATGGGGCATAATGGATGTACCCTCTATGGAAAAGTATCCTGCATAGAAAAATGTTATGTGAGTGAAACCCTACCCCATAGCCAAGTGTTATGAATAAAAAACATGGATCCACGTAGCAAGATGCTACATGAATAAAACCTGGCCCCACATAGCAATACACTATGTGGGAAAAATCTAGGTCCACCTAGTATAGCGCTATGCATATGGTACCCTCACCCACATAGAAACATGCTACACAAAGGTAACCTCATCCCGCTTAAGAACCTACTATGTGGAATGGGGAATCCTTGGGTGTTCTACTCTCCATCACTCATTACTCCTTTTTGTAATGTCATCAGCCCTCATTTTGGCCCCTATGTGAACCAGTATAATAGTATTAGTCTAAGACATCTTTCAAAGTTTCCCAACATGTATGTTCGGATCATCGGGTACATCAATGTTCCCTCTCGAGTCTACATACCCATGGTAAGCAGAGTTGCATGGGTAACCTATGCAGTAAGGTGGACCCTTGGAATGTCTTTGGGTTTATATTCCCATGGTAATGTAGGTTCTAGCCTTAGGGAACTCATGTGAATCTCCCCATTCTGGGGATGGAGTGCAAGGATTAGGCTTGCCTTTCCCTTTGATAGGGAATGATATCCTCCTACCCAAAACCAATTTTAGGGCATCCATCCTGGAGTAATCCCCTAGCCTTTCTTATGGTAGGTGACACTTTTTCTCCTCTATACCTCATCCCAGAAAGTAACCAGATGGATCACCAGATGTGACTATCCTAACTATTAAAATAAAAGAGGAGATGAGCATAATCAATACCCTATCTCTCTCCCTTTAGGATTTATCACCTTGTAAATAAGTGGACAGAGCATATCATGTGATCATCAGATCCACTACTTCCTCTTGTTTCTCACACCAAGAATAACTCACATGGGATTAGAGGTTAGTAGAGATCCTGACATCCACATGATCCCAAACCCCAAATGGGCCTGGTATAAGGCCCAACCATAACCAAATAATTAGGCCTCCTCTATATATGTAAGCCCCAACTTTTGATCATTGGGCCTTATCCATGGATTTAAGCTCAAACTTCAACTCAATTGGGACTTATCCATAGATGCAACCCCAAATTCCACTCAAATAGGCCTTCTCCATAGCTGTAATCCCAAAATTCCATTTAAATGGGCTTTCTATGTAGATGTAATCCCCAACCTCCATTCAAATGGGAATCCCCTAAGTGTAATCCCCAACTTCAAACCCAAATAGGCAGCTTCCATGCATAAGACACAACTTATTGAACTACATGGGATTTTATTCCGAACTAACTAGGATATGTTGGAAGCCTCCTTGAGATCCAAACCCATCACCCAAGTCCACCCTAATTTTATATGGGCCACATCCCTGATAGGGTCATATCCACCCGAGAGACCATATCTCTTTTATGTCCCTTAGGCTTCCACAGTGTAAGTCCCACGCCATCCTTGACCAAACATCTTCTTCTTAGGCATCCTTTCTACACGACGTTAAAATTTATGGTCGGGTACTTTTCACATAAACATAAAAGGTGATGTGCCCCATTTTATGGCATCGAGCTATGTGCATTCTAATTCCTCTTACAAGGATATGTAGGAAGCCCATACTATGGGATCTATCCCTATATCGAGATAAATTTTTCCCCACTAGGATAATGGTAAACTCTAGAGTGCCTCACCAAGTAGATCAAGACTATCATCGTCCTGATAAATAACCATAGAATCTCTGATTTATCCATAAAAATGGTACCATCAATGGAGAACCTCAGATACATACATGCATCCCCATTAATGGATAACCTTAGATATATACAGATGATTTTGGACCCATGAATATTAATGATTTATCATTTCCTTAGGATAATACATAATATACACACTTTGGAATGAACAAAGGATTCGTTAACATGTCTTAAATCTATAAGAGAGTCCCAAAATAGCCAATAGTTCCACCCCCCCCCCAAGGGTGTGATGAGCCCAAATTCCCATCCTCTCAACCAACATGAGTTATTAAGTATCATTATCTAAGTTATCCAATGAATTCTTACCTTTGAAAAGTATTTCCATGGGTCATCATGGATATAAGAGTCATTTGGTATTTTTTTCTCCACAAACAAAACCCATTGGAGACTGCTCGAAGGTGTTGTACCTGACATCAGTAATTGCACACAATTAAACACCCTACAATCAACCACGTCAAGAGAAAATGGTTTTCATCAGAAACAAAATGGTGAAAATGACATGAATGACTTAACTATGGAACCTCCTTTGTAAGATAAAAAATATATAATACTCAGTCCTCATCAGATGATTTCATTCTAGACCCAGACACATTTTTGAGGGAAATAGTTCTAGGTTTTCAATTGAGGTATTCATTGGCGGGTTCATTTAATTAAAATAAATAAATTATTTATTTATTTATTATTAAATGACCTAAGTAAAATCCTATATAAATACCCTATTATAACTATTTTCCAAGGTTTATCCTCATAACCCTTGTGAGATCTGATAGGAGGTTTATAGTGTTCCTCATTGGTGAATCAGAATTAGTCAATGAACAATGATCAGATCAAGGTATGCCAAAATTAATCTGACATTGTGGATCTTATCCTTCATTGGAAAACATTTTTTTCACCAACTATTGATCCATAATTGAGTTAGGGATCATCAATTATGGTTTATTCCCTTGATTAAAAGTTTGGACTTGGGTTTTATTTGTTATTATTTGATATGTTATTTCATACCCTTTTCATGAGATCGACTGGATAAATTATATTATTGAATCCATTTATTATTATTTTACCTTTATAACACTCATGGTTTCCCTGATATTGTGGTTATTGTCCAATGACTCTTGGAAATTAATGTTTATACCTTTTTTATGTGCATTTAACCCCATAGTTCTTCATATTTTCATCATTGGCCTATAGGGTCGTGATTCGACAATGTCGGGAGGGTTCAAGCTTGATCGAACACTAGAATTCTTGGTGGATTGGAGAATGAAGTTTGGGATGGTGATTTTCATGTGATTGGGAATATTTTTTGGCAATACCTCTATGGATCTGGGATCTAGAGTGGCTACGACATTACGATAGAGTGATAGGTGAAGCCATGTGGGGTTTGGGTTTCCGAAATCCAACCACCGAGTAAGGATCAAGAATAGACAACCCCAGATCTGAAACCCCTAGTGTGATTCATGGTAGGAACAGTGACAACAGCAGTGCAGCAGTGACATGTGAAGAAACTTGGGTTTCTATGAATAACCTGAATATACAATGTGTACTCTAGGAACAAACACTGTGTAGCCCCACCCAGTTGTAATGGTTAGGGTTTTGGAGAGAGATGGATCGCATGTCGTGAGGCTGGGCCCACATGTCATGTGAAGCTCCTTGGGTGGTTGATCCATGTGCTAGTTGTACACATCTAGGACCCCATGCGGGAGAACACGTCATGTACTCCATGAGTACACAGGAATCGGTCAGTACTTGGGAATATCCAGGTATACAGGCATGGCCTGACAAACATGGGCATGGCCAAGAGAACACAGGTGGGCCTCAGGTGTATGAGACACATTGTGTGGGCCCTCTTATATACCTTGTATGGCAAAATTTCCTTTTATTCATGTAAAAAAGAGAACACATCCAAGTAGAAAAGTGGGACCACACACTTTTTGGACCCCATACACATCATGTATCCCTTTAAGAAACTTCCACGTAGCATATATCCTTCATCTAGACTCAAATTTTGGCCTGCGAGTATCTTATCCAAAGTAGTTTTCCATTTATAATGTGATTGTATCCTTCATAGTGGATTTTAAGATACAATGTGGAATGTTCTGAGCATGATGCTACTTTGGGTGATGCTTAATGATGGCAGTGATCAAGTGAGATCATCAGAGAGAGGTCAGGGTTGGAAACCCAATGTTTCATTAGGGCATGGTTCCCCCATACTCCTTGCACTAATTTTAGAGGCACCCCCCCCCCCTGATGAACTATGTCATGGATACTATACCTACTTAGTGGAACCCCATAACAGACTAGGGTGTGGGTCCTTTACCTACTGAGTTGCACCCCTTGACAAACTAGGGCATAGGTCCTTTACCTACTATGTGGAACCCATTTGACAGACTAGGATGTGGGTCATCTACCTGCTCATACTATGGCATGGGTCCCCTGCTTATTGAGTGGAACCCCCTAATATACTTGAGCATGGGTCCTCTACTTACTAAGTGGTGGCCCCTAACACACAAGGGTATGGGTCATCTATTAGATATTGTTCCTCATTGACTGTGTGGCATTGTGGCGAGGTGTAGGTCCTCCACATGGTTACCTAAAAGGATACACAAGATGTTATGAATCATAGATGGACCCTTTGGAGATATCGGTAGTATCATCGACTCAAGATAGGCTATGATATGGAGATCCCATTTCTCTCTCATTTGGAATTATTTTATGGTCATGTGTGTGTGTTGTTGGGTTTCGTTTCCCTCTTAATTTGGGTTGAGAAGACTACTTCTATCATATATCTCTACTGCTCTCCTTCAGTTTTTGAGGTGTCCTACTTGGTATCTATATACTCACCCCTGCATGGGCTTTGCCTACACATATCATATCTTATGCAGATGATAGATTGATCAGTGGTGATTTTGGTGGAGCATAGGGATACTTGGGTGCATAGACTGCGTACAGTGTTCAGGCTTGGAGATCTGGAGTCTATCTCTCTTATCTTTCCTTTATTCTGGTTTATGTCAGGTTGGGACTTCATTTCTAGTTGGGAAAGTATTTTTCCTCTTTTTCAATTTGTTTGTATTCAATCTTAATCTTATTGTATTCCCTAGAGGTTATTGCATACATGGATTACTCTAGATATTATTGTCTTTTATTATTCCTCTACACTGTTGCATGGATATGGTTGGGTGCATGCATACAAGTACATTAGGAAAAGGCCTCCCATTTTATATTATGTCTTCTTGATTCTTGTCACCATACCCTAGCCTATGTAGAAAGTATTGGGGTTTTGGTGACCCGACCTTTCAATGGCTAGGCGGGCCCTAGTGGGTTAGGTCATTACAGAGTGGTATTAGAGGTGGTTCATTCTCAAGTCATAGTTGAATTTTTACCCATGGTGAGGATTTGGTTAGGACTTAGGGAGACAATATAAAAGTGGCTCGAGTATGGATTTCAAACCTCAGAACCCAGTATTGGTGTGGAATTCAATGTATCCATTCACCAAGATTATGACTACCTACTTTTTGACTCAGCATACTGAGACATTGGTTGCAGGGAACAATAGTACATGAATCATATAATATTTATTCCTTTGAATCTCTTTCTTTATTCAGTTCTCCATATATATATGTTTATCTTACTATGGTACATCTTGATCAATTTCATGATTCCTCTATGAAGACATCTAGATAGGTTACCAATTCAATATCATGAAGGCGATCTGATGAGAAATGAAGCCTTAGTTCATGGGTCATCTCATAATATATTTCCTCTAGTTGGGAAGGTAGAATCACCCCCACCTATAAAGTAGTAAATTGTACCAGTATGGTAGACAGATGATGTGAATAGGCTTAGAACACTACATGATTCACAGCACCAGAGGACATTGAGGTTCCACTGTGATATATATCCCCAGGAAGTGTAGGATTGGCTTGAGTCACTTATCTAAGTTTCCAAGCTCATGAAAACCCTGACTGATCAAATGGTTGCACTGGAAACAATTTTTTTCCACAGAGTAGTAGGGTGCTGGTGGAGAATATTCATGTAATCACATGATGAGTCAGTACTCTCATGGATCGAAATCTAGAAATTGTTTCATGAGGAGTATTATGCCTCATACTTGCACTCGGTTTAGATTCAGGAGATTCTATATCTACAGTAGGGTAGTATGATAGTTTTTGAGTATTCTATGAGGTTCACTAACCTTACATGGTACTCCCTTGACATTTTTATGGATGGTTATTTTAGGGCACAAAATTTCAAGAAGGGCCTTTACAGAGACATTTGTATAGATGTGGTACCCTTATACATTCCCACCTATACATGAGTGCTAGATTGGGAACTAGTGATGGATATATTCTTATCTGAGGGACGCAAAGCCACTGGATCTAGAAGTAGGAATCATGGGGATAAGTCATTTATAGCATCTAGCAGAAGATATCCATTAGGATATCAGCATAGGAGATCTGATCATATCTAGTCTCAGTCACGTAGACCTGTAGTGTAGGGTTTTCATAGGGGACCAGTTCATCCTGTAGAGGGGTGATGTTATGCATGTGTTGGGAATGGTCACATGGCACATTATTTCTTAACCTAACATGCTGAGGAGGGAAAGAAAGTAGTGGATAGACCACCATTACAGAGTCAATGCCATGATCATGGTTCTCCCAAGTTAGGTTAGGGCCTCCCCAAGGAGGAAGAGTTATAATAGGAGTAGGAGGGGCTCTAGGAGGAGGAGATACTATTGGATGATGATGCTATGAAATACTCCCACCACCACCACTAGGTGGATCATTCCAAGCTCATGGAGTTAGCAGTTAGGACCATCAGCAGCTACTTTTCATGGAGTCTTATGACCTGGGATCTCATGATATGATATGAGATATGATATTTGTTTATTATAAACTTTCTTCAATACTTTTATAAATAATTTCAAGTCACTCTTTCATTTTTGTATCCCTCATGCAATAGATAAAACTCCCTATTTATATCTTAGTACAATAGCTTTTTCTAGAGGTTTCAATTGTGTGCGATTCTTCAATATTGATTATCTTCTTGCAGTGAAAGCTATCGTTTGGTGGAGATAATTTCACATGGTACCTCTTTCTCATCATTATGAAACCTTATGAAATCATATTGGTTATGGATAGGTTGTCCATGAATTAATCATATATTAACTATCATTATAGGTAGGTTAGAAGCCTTTGGATAGATGGGACAAAATTATTCTTTATAGGAAAGAGAGATCTTATGGCTGAGTGAGTGGGACATGCGAGTAATACGCTTCATCCCATTACCCATCAGTTGGAAAATTTATCCCTTGTAGAAATGGGATCTTAAGGAATCTAGGTTCCATCAATAGTGGAGGACATTATATATTTCTTCCCTGAGGAGGTTCTAGGACAACCTATAAGGTGGTAGATGGAATCCTTTATTGATTTACACCCTAGAACCATACTAATATTTTTTGTGGAATATTTTATGGACCCTATAAATATCTAGAAGATGATAGTATAGTTGGAGGACATTCGAAATAAGGGTTTTATCAAGCCTAGGGTGTCCCCTTAGGAAGCTCTAATTTTTTTTATGAAAAAGTAAGATGGGAACTTGTATCTTTGTGTTGATTATCATTGCTTAGACTATACAATGATAAAGAATAATTACCCCTTGTCGAGGATTGATGACCTCTTTGATTAGTTTCAAAGTTTGATTTGGTTCTGTAAGATCAATCTCAGGTTTAGCTACCATTATTTGAGCATTTTCAAGGATGATATTCCAAATATGGCATTTCGATGTCACTACAGACACTATAAGTTCATGGTGATTTTTTTCATTGTGATGAATTCCCCCCTATGTTTATATATTTCATGAATCGGATCTTCCATCCATACTTGGAATGGTTTTTGGTTGTCTTCATTAATGAAATAATCATATATTCTATGTCAAATGAGAAGCATTCGAAGCACTTGAGGATGGTCCTAGACTTTCTTTAGGAGAAATGTCTTTATAGTAAGCTCTTTAAGTGCTAGTTTTGGATGTATGAGGTTCACTTTCTAGGGCATGTCATTTTTTAGTATTGTTTAGCTGTGGACTCGATGAATATTGATGCAGTGCTTTCTTGGGAACCACCTAAGAGTTTCTTAGAGGTGCAGAGTTTCCTTATCTTATTATATTACTATAGGAGGTTTGTGTTGAACTTATCTAGTATTGTATCCCATTTGACCACCCTAACATGAAAATGGAAATCATTTAATTGGATTGAGAAATGTCAAAGAACCTTTGAGAATTTGAGGCTGGGGTTAAGTAGTGATCCTATATTGAGACTACCAAAGGAGGGAGTAGAGTACATAGTGTATTGTGATGCCTCTAGATATAGGCTCGACTACGTGTTGATGAAAAGGTAGGAAATGATTGTATATGGGTTAAGGTAGTTGTGACCCCATGAACAGAACTACACAACTCATGACCTGGAGTTAGTAGTAGTAGACTTCGCTATGAGGATATGGAGGCACTATATTATGGGAGAGCATATTATTGTTTACTCTAAACATCATAGTATTAGGTATATATTCATGTGGATATATCTAAACCTGAGACAGAGTCACTAGTTGGATTTCCTGCAAGACTATAACTTCAAGATAGTATATACTTCTGGTAAGGGTAATGTGGTGGAGGATGCCCTTATCGGGAAGTCTTGTTCTCTCTTGATGGAGGAGGTTTCCGATTAGTTAGATCCTATTCATATAACCCTAGTTGAGGATAGGGGCGAATCTTATCTTTAGTTGATAGTGTTGAACCCTCCTCTTATTCAATGTGTGATGGAGGCTCAGTTGGGATACATCGATTGTGAGTTTATTCATAACTTATGAGATTCACTGGATGGATTTTATGAAGGTGGGGAGCACACCATCCTTTTATATGGAAGCATGGTGGTTCTGGTCATGATGAGAGAATATGTGATGAGGGAGTTTTAGGATTCTACTTTATATATACATCCCGGTATAAAAAAGATGTAAAGAGACCTTCAGTGGTAGTTTTGGTGGGCTGGTATGAGGCGAAGTGTCACTGAGTTCATCTCTTGGTGTATCACATGTCAATAGGTGAAGAAGAAGCACTAGGTTCTGGTAGACTTGAAGAAAACTCGTGAGATCCTTAATTATAAATGGGATGGAATATCCATGTAATTTTTTATAGTGCTTACACGGATAGTGAGAGGTCACAATGACATCTAGGTGATTGTTGACCAACTCACAAAGTTGGCACAATTCCTTTCCATCAAGGAGAAGAGTTCGGTGGAGATTATAGAACAGTTGTATGTATAGGACATCCATGGGGTTCCCTTGATGATTTTCTATAACAGTGATGTGTAGTTTACATCACGTTTGTGGAAAGGCCTATAGGATTCATTCGGGACCTAGTTGTGGATGATTATGATGTTTCACCCTCAGATGGGAGGGAAGACCGAGTGCACTATCAATGTGTTGGATGGTATTCTTAAATATTGTGTTTTAAATCTTGGTTGAAGTTGGAAGGACCACTTTCCATTGGTAGAGTTTTCTTATAATAACAATTATCACTCTCTGATCAGGATGGAACCTTTTGAGGCCCTTTATAGGAGACCCTATAGGTCGCCTTTATGCTGGACTGAGATTAGTGAGGCATCTCTAGTTGGTCCTAGGATGTTTCAAGAGATAGTAGAGAACATTCAATCAATCCATGATCATATGATGATATCCCAGAGATAACTAAAATCTTACACAAATCAATGTTTTAGATCCTTGGATTTGAGTAAGAAAACCATGTTTTCCTGAGAGTCTTCCCATGATGAGGACTGTGGAGGTTTGTGTGAGGAGGAAATCTATCTCTAAGGTTCATTGGGCCATTTGAGATCCTATAGAGGATTGGTGAGATTTATTATTACATATCCTTATCCCCACAGTTATATAAGGTGCATGACATCTTCCATGTGTCGCATCTTAGAAGATACATGCATTATCTTATGCACGTCATTGACTGGGGCGAGCTGAACATCGAGGATGGATCCACCTTCACAAAGTGCCTGATGGAGATCAAAGATTGGAAGGATAGGATTCTTCATAGATGAAATATTAATTTGGTTCGTGTGTTTTGTTATCATGGGATATTTTAGGATATCTCCTAGGAGCGGGAGAGCCATATGCGGGCTCAGTATCCCCACCTTTTTTTTTAGCTTTTTATTTTCGAGGATAAAAATCCTTAAAGGGGGAAATCATGTAATGACCCTTTTTTCTTGTAAAACTTTTAAATATATTAAGAAATATTTTCAGAGCCATGAATTGAGATGATGTGATATTTCGATCCCCATTGGGCACAAAATTTATATTTTAAAAATATTAAATATATTAATATCATGTTCATGTAGTTTCCTTAAAAATTGTAGTAAATCCAAAATGGATTCTCAAATTAGAAATATGAGACCATGGTTGAGTACAGAACAAGGGTCTTTACCAAGGTGAGACCTAAGGTTAGTTGGCATCGAACGTTCGGTTGAGGCATTCATTAGTGGGTGCATTTAATTAAAATAAATAATTTATTTATTTGTCTTTTTATTAAATTACCAAATTAAAATCCTCAATAAATACCCTATTATGATGATTTTACAAAGGTTATCCACATAACCCTTGAAATATCTTATATTAGGTTCAATTAATTCCTCATTGGTGAATTACAATCGAACAATGAATGACAGTCGAATCAAGGTGGATCGAGAGGTTGCAAACACTACGGGTCTTCTCCTTCACTAGAAAATGCATTCTTCACCAACAATAAATCCATAATCAAGTTATGGATCATAAATTTTGTTTTAATCTATTGATTAAAATTTTGATCATGTATGTAATCTTCTATACTTTTATCTTTGATTTCATACCCTTCCCATTAGCTCTATTGGATAAATTAAATTGTTGAATCAATTTATTCTTCTTTTGACTAGATAACACCCATGGTTTCCAAAATCTTGTGATCATTGTCCAATAATTCTTGTAAAACGATGGTTATAACTTTTTTATGTTAATTTCTCCCCACCATTCTTCACATTCTTTATCATTAGCCTATGGTGTTGCAGTTTGACATTTTTGGGTGGGTTCAAGTGCAATTGAACCCCTGGATTCATAAATTATTGGCGAATGAGGTTTTGGATGGTTATTTTTGGGAAATAAAGATGATTTATGGGTAATAAATCTATAGAACTAGGATACAGAGTGGCTATGAAACTACAGTGGAGCAACAGTCAGAGCCATATGGGGTTTGGGTGGCCGAAATCTGACCACTGAGGATAGATCGAGTAAGGGTATCCCCATATATGAGACCCCCATTATGATTCAGGGTAATAACAGTGGCAGAAATAATATGGTGTTGAAACGTAAATAAAATTGTGTTTTTATGAAAAACCATACTACACGGTGTGTAGTCAAAGAATATATTTCATTTTGAACCACCCAATTATAGTTTATTGGGTTTCGGGGAAGATAATGATCACACGCAATGTGGATGGTCCCACATGTCATCTAACCCTCCCTAGGTGGATGAGATGTTTTCTAGTTTCACAAGGATAGAACCTCATGTTAGAGGACACATCATGTACTCTAGGAGTACATGGTAATGGATTGATGCTTGGGAATGTCCAGGCACACTACTAGGTACACAGGAATAGACCAACGAACACAGGCATGACCAAGAGCACATGGGAAGGCCCCAAGTGGCTAATACATGTCATGTGGTCCCCCTTAGATGCCATTTATGGTGACATGGCCTATGATTCTTGTATATAGGAGAACATTTCCAAGAATTAGAGTGGGACCATACACTGTGTGGACCCCATATAGGTGGTGTACCCCTTTAAGAAACTTTCATCTTGCGTATCTCCTTCATCTAGAATCAGATTTTGGCACACAAGTTGCCTAGCCTGGCTAGTTTTCCAAATCGAACTTGATAGTATCCATCGTAGTGGATTTCAAGATATAGTGTGAAATGTTACAAGCATGAAGATTCTTTAGACATTTCTTGAGAAGGTAGTGATTAGGATAGATCATTAGAGAGAGGTCAGGGCTTGAAACCCCCTATTACATTAGGGAATGTATCCCCCATACTCCTTGAACCAGTCTCAGTGGAACCCCCCCCCCCCCCTAACAGACTAGGGAGTGGGTCCTCAACCTACTGAGTGGAACCCCACCCCCAGGTGGACTAGGGCATGGGTCCCCTACCTATTGAGTGGAAACCCACTAATGGAATAGGGTGTGGGTCCTCTACATACTGAATGGAACCCCCTTATAGACTAGGGCATGGGTCCTCTAGTTACTGAATCTCACCCCCTGGTGGACATGGGTGTGGGTCTTCTACCTATTGAGTAGACACCCCCCCCACACACACACACACTGAAGGACTAGGTCATGGGTCCTCTACCTAATGAGCGGCACCCCATGATGTACTAGGGCATGGGTCCTCTACTTACTAAGTGACACCCCCTGACGTACTAGGGTGTGGTTCCTCTACTTACTGAGTGGCACCCCCCTAATGCACTAGTGTAATGGCCCGGACCCCTCCGATCCATTCCTTTGTTGAAATCAATGTGGTCAACACGACGCGTGTTATAATGATAATTTTTAATACTTATAATAACGTAAAAATATGTTAAATAATAATGATGATGACATAAATTGTGTGATTAATTAAACTAAAAAGAGAATAATCATGAAAAAATGATTTAATGGGTGTTATTATTATTAATGATGTGAAGTGGGAAGGTGTGTGACCCATTAGACGTCGATAAATGAAACATGTGGTTTATTATTAATTGAGTAATTTTTGAAATTAAATTTGAATAATAATAATGGGTGTTGTGTTATTAATATTATTCATAATATTAATAATAATGAGAAATTAATGAAATGAGTCATGGTATTTATTGAAAATAAATAAATGAAGATGCGCAGAGGAAGCGAGGTGGTGCATTAATAATATTAAATGCGAGTTATTATTATGTAAGATAATAATAATAAAGATGACGTAAATATATATATGTGTGTGTGTGTGTGTGTCTATCGGGATAATTAAATTAAATGGTTTTAATTTAATAAAGGAAACCGTTTTTAAATTAATTGGAATTAAATGGGGGCACACAAATCTTGCAGCGTGATTGCGTTACCGTAAAAATCTCTTTCCACCACTATATTGTGGTGATATTAATTATATGTTTTATATAATGTTTAATAAAATTTCTATAATAAATGGTGTGTGTAATGGGCATATAATAAATGAGGCGCATGTAATAAATTTATAAAGGAATGAAATGCGTGGGGCGTATGGGTGTGACCTTGTACAGGAAGCATTGTGTGGTTCTCCACAATTAAAGTTGGAATTTTGTAAATAACATTAAAAGGGTATTATTATATAATAATTTGTTAAAACAATAATAACATGAAGAGACGCATGGAAGGGGTTCCCAACCCGTGCGTGAATATCATGTGATGGGAGCGAGGGAGTAATTATAAGATAATAATGGGAATCAATAATAATTATTATTATTAATGATGATGGCGACCTGTTGATGAAATTGAAAGAGGGTTTATTACTATTATATTAAATAATAATGGTAATGGTGGCTTTTAGTGGGTGATTAATTAAATGGAATGGTTTTAGTTTAATATGAGAATAATTATGGTAATCTAATTTAATGGGATTAAATTAGAATATTAATAATGGATGTTATTAATATTAATTTTATTAATAATGACATTGAAGTGAGAATGGAGGTTTGGGGCGTTCCACGTGGTGTAAAGGAAAGGGGAGGCGCCACTTTTGGTGGAGTGGGAGAGAATCATGGAAGAAAGAGTTAGATTGGAGAGAGATTGTGAGAATTAAATGGGGGAGTAATAAAAGAAAAGAAATGGAAATCAATTAAGGTGAAAGGGAGAGAGGAGCACCAAATTGGATAGAGGGTGGTGCGTGGATTTGGGTATTTTGAAATAAATCAATTAAAAATAATAATATATTAATCATGTTATTGTTTTTGTCGATAAAACACTTTTTCGACCGTAACTTCTTCATGCGACCTCGGTTTTACGAACCGTCAGCGGTAGCGCGACCCTGACTTCGAGACAGAAATTATGAGTCTAATATTGGATGTCTTTTTCGGGTTTTCAGATCAGGTACCTGAAATGCTCGTAAATTAATAGATTTAATATTATTATTAAATCTTCGACCCGCCATAACTCCCGTGTGCGACGTCCGATTGACTTCTCGTCAGTGGCGATGTGATCCTGTCATTAATATGGTTGATTCAAGTCTAATATTGGATATTAAATTATGGTTCGTGGCTCAGGTCCATGAGACACCCAATAATAACAATATCATTATTATTACTGGATCTTGTATCCAATGTATCTCCCTCATACGGTATCAGATTGACGAACCGTCTACGATACTATGAGCCTGAAATTAAGACAGTCATTTTAAGACCAAGGATGAATATCTTTTTATGACTTTTTCCTCGGGTCAAAAAAATTCCAAATATTAATAGAATTATCATTATTATTAAAACGCATGGAAACCGCGTGATGTGTCGTGTGTTGACCAGTAAAAACGCATAACGGGTGTACAATCACACCATGTATTCATTAATACATGTTGCATACCGTTTTACCTTTTCGTTGCCTATATAAGAAAGGGTTGGGGATTATTTCCAGACTGATCGCTTCTTCTTCGCATGATGACGCTCTTGGACAATCGAGAAGTCTTCCTCCTCTAACTTCTTCATCTGGACTCTGATCGTCGATCCGTCAGTGACTGCGGGATCATGTCAGTGAGGAGAACACCATACACCCTATTCTGTTCCCTCTTATTCGACTTCCCCTCTACAGTTTCCAACTGAGGAGACTGCTGATAATTGACGGGAACGACAGTCTTTGACGAACGACTCTAAAAAGGTATGTTAAACCTATGTTCTTGTATTCTCTTTCCGATCCTACTTCTCCCGTTTTCTTTCCATGCTACGGAATGTGATCTCCGTGTTGAGGGAGTTTCTTGTGTTGTTGATTTGGTGGTGCCGCAACATCCTTAGTGGGTGCAGTTGTTTTGGGAGAAGCTTTGTGATTGTGGAGGTCGTGTTCGTAGAAGGACATCGGAACCTGTTGAGGTAGGGATCTTACCTTCATCTCTCTAGATTGTGCATCATGTGGGGTGGGTGTCCTCTTGTTTATTTGAAACACATTTGAACTTAATAAAGATAATAACTGGATTATATAACGGGTATGGGAAGTTTGTGAATGCATTTACATTATTTATATCCTGTGATATTATGTTGTGAATTGAATGAGATTCTTCCTACTAAAAAACGTGATCATTGGGGGCCTTTTCTTATGCAATTAAATGTTGCCCTCTCCTTCTGAATTTTCTTATGGATGAAAATTTTATTGAATTTGGAAATTGGTTAATCACGTAAAGTTGGCTGATTAAATACCTGGAACCCTTGTGTGATCACACTGGTTGAACAAACTGAAATAATAAACATGTGGGTGCTAGTTAGGGTTTATTTATGTGAAGGGGGTGTTTTGTGGGTTGTTGTGGATTGGGTGAGTAGTGGGGCTTCGGTTAGATTGCTTGTGGGTTGGTGTGAATGCTATGTTGTTGATGGGAAATGGGGCTACGATAAATGGTATCAAAGGGATGATGATGTACGGGTTTCAATGTGATTGTGGTTATGGTGGTTGGAAACAGGGTTGTAGGGATGGGTTTGAATGTGAACGAACTATGTGTTGTGAATAATAAATAAAAGTGGAAGATTTAATGAATGGTGGGTCATGGTAATGGAACGGGAATAATAATCAATGGGGTTGGTTGGTTGATAAGAAGGGACTTGTTTGTGTTGCTTGTGTTTTCCTAACTTGATTTGTGGATGGCGGGGATATGTTTTATGTACGATTGATCTAGTTTGGTTGTTGATAGTTTCCCGGTAGTTAAGAAACTGATAACTAAATCTATTGAAACATTAAAACATTAAATGGGGTTTTGGGATTGATTTTTGTGTGCATACTCTCGAAGTAGCAGTGTCAAGGCATGTGCTCAGATCTTTGTGTAGAATCCTTAGGATGGGTTGAGTGGTTATTATACTTATATAAATCTATACATTTTATGTTTCTTTACGCACCCCACCCTTTTTGATCACTACGTGTGGAACACTCGTGGGACGGGGGGTGATATTCTCAAACATCCAAAGGATGGCTGGTTACTATTCTTCCTCGTGCTCCCTCTTCCAGGTTCTATAGCCCAAGTTCCTTTAGGCAGGTTATGACAGATGTTTCCCAAGAATCTTCGGGATGAGGTGTGATATGTTCCCATGTGTCTTTGGGATGAGATGTGGTTATGGCCGAGGATTGTGTGCTGGTAGGATGTGATTTGAGATGGCCGAGGATTGTGTGTCGGTGGGTTAATATGAGCTTTGTATGGCCAGGTTGCGGCACTAGCTCGAGCTTCGTATGGCCAAGTTGCGGCACTATCTCAGGAAGAGGGGGAAGCATCAGAGCGTTAGGCATGAGGGATTGAGCAGTATCCAGTGGGAAGGTGGTGCGGGGTACCCATACTTTGATAACATTACTACTATACTCTATTGACTTGTGTTACTTGGTGAGTGTGACTGGTGAGGCTGGGTGGATAGATTCCTTGATGGGTTTTGGTTCTTCTGTTTTCTCACGGGGTATTAAGATGTCTCCCCACTTGTGCACTAGAGCTTTAGGTTTCCCTAATGAGTATACTTGTATGCTCACCCTACGTTTTCTTTTAGGTTTTTAGGAGGACTACAGGGACTGTGCGGGACCTTACTAGTCAGGCAGGGGGAGTTGCTGCTGGTTGCTGTTGTTGTTTTCCTTTACTTTTTGGTATAGTACTTGGAGCTTTTATGTACTTGTATTTTTGTTTCACTATTGTATAAAGCATGCATATGGGATTGGTTTTGGGCTATTTCTATACTTGTTCCTTTTCTTCTTCTTGGTGTTTAACTCATCCTATTTCCCAATCTTAAATTAATAAAAAGGGTAATGCCTCCCATATTTTTGAAAAACTCATACCCTTGGTGTTAGTCGCCACTCTGGGGCCTACTGGAGGCAGGACTCGGGGGTCATTATCTCCCTTCCACCATTACCAGCTCAGGAGGGGCATCTTTGGTGGGAGGGGGTTGTGAAAGAATGGTATCAGAGGTGATGGTTGAGAGATAGGATGAAGTCTGGAGTTAGGAACAGTGAGGATTGCATGGGATGGTAGGGAGATAGTGTTGGCTGATCTTGTTGCGTGACATAGGCCAGGGAAGACCGGCTAGGACACAGGATTTTAGGGCCCCCCATGATCCAATGCAAGGACTCTGAGCTTACTAAATGACAAATTAAGACTACATTGATTGTAGGATAGAGACCCTAGGAAAGGTACATGCATCATCATGATTTTTGTTTTACCTGATTTGTGTGTTTTGGGAAAGAAATCAAAATAAAATGATTAAATGAAACCTTGAGAAAATTTCCTTGCTACTTGGGCTTAGGAATTCTTTGTTTAACATACAGCTATGGCACCTGGACGTCGTTCCTGGGTGACTCGGGCAGTCGAGGCCTAGCAGATTCAGACGGTCGATCAGCTGAGGATTGACCGAGAGGAGGAAGACGACTTGTGGAAGCACACGTTTCATGCTTTCCAATGACAGAGCTTGAAGAAGTATAAAGGCAACACTTCGGATACGGAATCAGAGAGTTGGTTGGAGGAACTCGAGATTACCTTTGGGCTGATCAGGGCTCCATTAGAGTATTGGGTTCCTCTAGCAGTAAGCCAGCTGCGAGGAGTGGCGCGTCAGTGGTGGATGCTTGACCTTGGGTAGGGGAAGAAGACAGAAGTTCTATGGGCCAACTTCGAGAAGGAGTTCCATGAGGAATTTCTTTCCTCGACGAGGAAGGCCGAGAAGAGGCAGGATTTGTTGTCTCTCCAATAATGAAGCATGTCAGTGCGGGGACTAGTGGTCAAGTTCAAGGATCTCTTCCGTTTTTTCCTGAATCTCTTTCCGGATGAGGATTCCCAAGCCAGACATTTAGAGGAGGCACTTCACCCCTCTATTTGGTGCGCGGTGACCCCTTTCACCTTACCAATGTACCTGGAAGTACAGAAGAAGGCAGAGATAATCGAGAGTATGCACTCGCAAGTAGGTCCACCATGAGAGAGGAGTCACCCAAGTTCTTCCAAGAAGGAGGCGGTCATCAGTAGATCCCCAACAACAGGACCTTCCAAGTTTCAACCGGCAGGGAGTAGACTTCAGCAGGTCCCATACCAATCTCACAATTTCCACCCGTTTTCTATGGGCTAGGGAATGAGGTGCTTTGAATGTGGGAATCATGGTCATCTTGGCAGACATTGCCCTTTTCAGACTCAGTATGGAGGGACTAGCCAGGTTCAGCCCCAGCCCCAGCAGCAGTTCCCAGCCCGACCCTTCCAGCAGCAAAAGGCTCTAGTTCCTCTAAGGGGAGCTGGAGCAAGTGGTGTCAAACCATAGGGAGTTCCTCAAGGACCCCAACCGGGACATGGTCGAGGAGGTGGACGTCAACAGAGAGGCAGAGGATTGGGGCACGGATAGTTGAATGCAACAGAAGCGGCAACCCTAGCAAGGCCGGAGATCGAGAGAGATGTTTTCGGTTTTACTTAAATGCTCTCATTTATGTTTTGTAGCATCACACTCATTTTCTGAAACTCATTATCATCCATGCTTTGGGACTGGACCTTGTTTTTCATGAGTCTATAATGTTAAGTTGTTTCCCTCCTTCCTCTAAATTTGTGTGAAGAGTCCTAACATGTGGGGAGAGGAGGACATGATCCCTAATTGAGATGCATTAATGTGGATGTGATTAAACCCGTGAAGGTGAGTCAGTGCTGCCTAAAGCGGATAATATCTCGACATGGGAGAAGGAATTCCTCAAGCCATGTGTTCGGTCAATTTATTGTTGTTTTGTATGGTGTTGGGGGCAATGTAAGTTTAGAAAATCCTAATATATGGAAGTCGGAAGGCCTAATTCCTAATCGACATGCATTAATGTGGATGCGATTAAACCCATGCAGGCGAGTCAGTGCTGCCTAAAGCGGATAATATCTCGATATAGGAGAAGGAATTTCTAACTCATATAATTAGGGTTGTTGTTTGTTTCCTGTTATGACGAGAGCCCTGAGAGGTATCTTGTGGGGTGGTTGTTCGGATCCATTCTTTCTTCTGGGTTGGTTTTTAATTCTCGAGGACAAGAATGTTTTGAGAGGTATCTGATGTAATGGCCCAGACCCCTCTGATCCATTCCTTTGTTCAAATCGATGTGGTCAACACGACACGCGTTATAATGATAATTTTTAATACTGATGATAATGTAAAAATATGTTAAATAATAATGATAATGACATAAATTGTGTGATTAATTAAACTAAAAAGAGAATAATCATGATAAAATGATTTAATGGGTGTTATTATTATTAATGATGTGAAGTGGGAAGGTGTGTGACCCATTAGATGTTGATAAATGAAACATGTGTTTTATTATTAATTGAGTAATTGTTGAAATTAAATTTGAATAATAATAATGGGTGTTGTGTTATTAATATTATTCATAATATTAATAATAATGAGAAATTAATGAAATGATTCATGGTATTTATTGTAAATAAATAAATGAAGATGCGCAGAGGAAGTGAGGTCGTGAATTAATAATATTAAATGTGAGTTATTATTATGTAATATAATAATAATAACAATGACGTAAATATATATATATATATATATATGTATATATGTATATATATCGGTATAATTAAATTAAATAGTTTTAATTTAATAAAGGAAATCATTTTTAAATTAATTGGAATTAAATGGGGGCACACAAATCTTGCAGCGTGATTGCGTTACCGTAAAAATATCTTTCCACCCCTATATTGTGGTGATATTAATTATATGTTTTATATAATGTTTAATAAAATTTCTATAATAAATGGTGTGTGTAATGGTCATATAATAAATGAGGTGCATGTAATAAATTTATAAAGGAATGAAATGCGTGGGGCGTATGGGCGTGACCTTGTACATGAAGCGTTGTGCGGTTCTCCACAATTAAAGTTGGAATTGTGTAAATAACATTAAAAGGGTATTATTATATAATAATTTGTTAAAACAATAATATCATGAAGAGACTCATGGAAGGGGTTCTCAATCCGTGTGTGAAAATTATGTGATGGGAGAGAGGGAGTAATTATAAGATAATAATGGGCATCAATAATAATAATAATAATTAATGATGATGGCATCCCATTGATGAAATTGAAAGAGGATTTATTACTATTATATTAAATAATAATGGTAATGGTGGCTTTTAGTGGGTGATTAATTAAATGGAATGGTTTTAGTTTAATATGAGAATAATTATGGTAATTTAATTTAATGGGATTAAATTAGAACATTAATAATGGATGTTATTAATATTAATTTTATTAATAATGACATTGAAGTTATAATGGAGGTTTGGGCCATTCCACATGGTGTAAAGGTAAGGGGAGGCTCCACTTTTGGTGGAGTGGGAGAGAATCATGGAAGAAAGAGTTAGATTGGAGGGAGAGTGTGAGAATTAAATGGGGAGTAATAAAAGAAAAGAAATGGAAATCAATTAAGGTGAAAGGAAGTGAGGAGAACCAAATTGGAGAGAGGGTGGTGCGTGGATTTGGGTATTTTTAAATAAATCAATTAAAAATAATAATATGATAATCATGTTATTGTTTTTGTCGATAAAACACTTTTTTGACCGTAACTTCTTCGTGCGACCTCGGTTTTACGAACCGTCAGCGGCAGTGCGACCCTGACTTCGAGACTGAAATTATGAGTCCAATATTGGATTTATTTTTCAGTTTTTCGAATCGGGTACCCGAAATGCTCGTGAATTTATAGATTTAATATTATTATTAAATCTTCGACCCGCCATAACTCCCGTGTGCGACGTCCGATTGAATTCTCATCAGTAGCGATGTGATCCTGTCATTAATACGGTCGATTCAAGTCTAATGTTGGATATTAAATTATGGTTCGTGGCTCAGTTCCATGAGACACCCAATAATAACAATATCATTATTATTACGGGATCTTGTATCCAACGTATCTCTCTCATACGTTATCGGATTGACAAACCGTCTGCGATACTGTGACCCTGAAATTAAGACAGTCATTTTAAGACCAAGGATGAATATATTTTTATGAATTTTTCCTCAGGTCAAAAAAACACCAAATATTAATAGAATTATCATTATTATTAAAATGTGTGGAAACCGCGTGACGTGTCGTGTGTTGACCAGTCAAAACGTGTAACGGGTGTACGGTCACACCGTGTATTCATTAATACACGCTGCATACCATTTTACCTTTTTGTTGCCTATATAAGAAAGGGTCGCGAATTATTTCCATACCAATCACTTCTTCTTAGCACGATGACGCTCTTGGACGATTAAGAAGTCTTCCTCCTCTAACTTCTTCATCCGGACTCTGATCGTCGATCCGTCAGTGACTGCGGGATCATGTCAGCGAGGAGAACACCATACACCTTGTTCTGTTCCCTCTTCTTCGATTTCCCCTCTACAGTTTCCAACCAAGGAGACTGTTGATAATTAACAGGAACGACGGTCTTTGACAAACGACTCTAAAAAGTTATGTTAAACCTTTGTTCTTGTATTCTCTTTCTGATCCTAATTCTCCCGTTTTCTTTCCATGTTGCGGCATGTGATATCTGTGTTGAGGGAGTTTCTTTTGTTGTTGATTCGGTGGTGTTGCGACGTCCTTGGTGGGTTTAGTCGTTCTAGGAGAAGCCTTGTGATCATGGTGGTCATGTTCATAGAAGGACATCGGAACCTGTTGAGGTAGGGATCTTACCTTCGTCTCTCTAGATTATGCCTCATGTGGGGTGGGTGTCCTCTTGTTTTCATGAAACACATTTGAACCGATTTAATAAAGATAATAATTGGATTATATAACGGGGATGGTAAGTTTTTGAATGCAGTTACATTATTTATATCCTATGATATTATGTTGTGAATTGAATGAGCTTCTACCTACTGAAAATCATGGTCGTTGGGGGACTTTTCTTATGCAATTAAATGTTTCCCTCTCCTTCTGGATTTTCTTATGGATGAAAATTTTATTGAATGTGGAAATTGGTTAATCACGTAAAGTTGGGTGATTAAATACCTGAAACCCTTGTGTGGTCACCCCAGTTGAACAAACTGAAATAATAAACATGTTGGTGATGGTTAGGGTTTATTTATGTGAAGGGGGTGTTTTGTGGGTTGTTGTGGATTGGGTGAGCAGTGGGGTTGTGGTTGGCTTGGTTGTGGGTTGGTGTGAATGCTATGTTAGGGATGGGTAGTGGGGTTGTGATAAATGGTATCAAAGGGATGATGATGTACGGGTTTCGGTGTGATTGTGGTTATGGTGGTTGGCAGCGGGGCTACAGGGATGGGTTTGAATGTGAACAAACTATGGTTTGTGAATAATAAATAAAAGTGGAAGAGTTAATGAATGGTGGGGTATGGTAATAGAATGTGAATAATAATCAATGGGGTTGGTTGGTTAATAAGAAGGGACTTTTTTGTGTTTCTTGTGTTTTCCTAACTTGACTTGTGGATGGCAGGGATATGTTTTATGAACGCTCGATCTAGTTTGGTTGTTGATAGTTTCCCGATAGTTAAGAAACTGATAACTAAAGATATTGAAACATGAAAACATTAAATGGGGTTTGAGGATTGATTTTTGTGTGTATACTCTTGAAGTATCAATGCCAAGGCATGTGCTCAGATCTTTGTGTAGAAGCCTTAGGATGGGATGAGTGGCTGTTATACTTATATAAATCTATACGTTTTATGTTTCTTTACGCACCCCACCCATGTTGAGCACTACGTGATGAACACCCGTGGGACGGGGGGGTGATATTCTCAAACATTCAAAGGATGGTTGGTTACTATTCTTCCCTATGCTCCCTCTTCTAGGTTCTATAGCCCAAGTTCCTTTGGGCAGGTTACGACAGATGTTTCCCAAGAATCTTTGGGATGAGGTGTGATATGATCCCAGGTGTATTTGGGATGAGATGTGGTTATGGCTGAGGATTGTGTGCTGGTGGGTTACTATGAGCTTTGTATATCCAGGTTGCGGCACTAGCTCGAGCTTCATATGGCCAAGTTGTGGCACTAGCTCAGGAAGAGGGGGAAGCATCAGAGAGTTAGGCATGAGGGCTTGAGCAGTATCTAGTGGGAAGGTGGTGCGGGGTACCCATACTTTGATAGAATTACTACTATACTCTATTGACTTTTGTTACTTGGTGAGTGTGACTGGTGAGGATGGGTGGATAGATTCCTTGCTAGGTTTTGGTTCTTCTGTTTTCTCACGGGGCATTAGGATGTCTCCCCACTTGTCCACGAGAGTTTTAGGTTTCCCTACTGAGTATACTTGTATGCTCACCCTATATTTGCTTTTAGGTTTTTAGGAGGACTACAGGGACTGTACGGGACCTTACTAGTCAGGAAGGGGGAGTTGTTGCTGGTTGTTGTTGTTGTTTTCCTTTACTTTTTTGGTACAGTACTTGGAGCTTTTTTGTACTTGTATTTTTGTTTCACTATTGTATAAAGCATGCATATGGGATTTTTTTTGGGATATTTTTATACTTGTTCCTTTTCTTATTCTTGGTGTTTAACTCATCCTATTTCCCAATCTTAAATTAATAAAAAGGGTAATGCCTCCCATATTTGTGAAAAACTTATACCCTTGGTGCTAGTCACCACTCCGGGGCCTACTAGAGGCGGCACTCAGGGGTCATTATCTCCCTTCCATCATTTCCATCTCAGGAGGGGCATATTTGGTGGGAGGGGGTCGTGACAACTAGGGTGTGGGTCCTCTATTAGATATTTTTCTCCCTCGATTGTGCAGAATATTTGTGAGGTATATTTCCTCCACACGATTACCTTGATAGATACATGAGATATTGGGCATCAGAAATGGTCCCTTTAGAGTTATTGGTAGTCACATAAACCTGGAATGGGTTATGAGAGAGTGATATCCTTTCTCTATCATCTAGGATTCTTTTATGATCATATATATGCATGTGTTTTTGGGTTTTGTTTCCCTCTTTATTTATGTTGAGATGAATACTTCTATCATATCTCTCTATTGTTCCCCTTCAATTTTTAGGGTGTCTTATTGGGCATGTATATACTCACCCATGTATAGGATTTTCCTACACATGTCATGTCTTATGAAAATAATGGACAAATTGGCGAAGATTTTGGTGGATCATAGGGATACTTGGTTGCATAGGCCGTGTATGGTGGTCAGGCTTGGATATCAAGATTTGATATCTCTTATCTTACCTTTATTCTAGTTACAGTCAGGTTGAGACTTCATTTCTAGTTTTGTGTGTATTTTTCACCTTTTTTAATTTAGTTATATTCTATCATACTCTGATTTCATTCCCTAGAAGTTATTTCATGAATAGATTAATCTAGATGTTACTATCTTTTATTATTCCTCTGCACTATTTCATAGATATGGTTTGGTGTGTGCATAAAAGTACATTAGGGAAAGGAATTCTATTTTATGTTATGCCTTCTTAGTGCTTGTCTCCAGCCCACGGCATATGGAGTAGGGCTTGGGATTATAGAGGCAATCTTGGGTTTTTTGAGGCCCGAACTTCCACTGTCTAGATATTCCTTGATGTTTCGGGTCATTACACCCTCAATCATGTGTTTTCCATAAAATATCACCTTACCATCAAATCACTTTTCTAGGTTATCGATAACATTCAATATATTCTTGAAAATCCTTATAGAAAAATATTTCAGAATAATACTTAGATGTTTCATGATTATTATATCTAGAATATCATTGATAAAATAATTATACAACCTATTTTTTGAATCCCAATACATAAACACATCAATCATTCTACTTCAATGGTCGGAATAGGCCCTTCCCTGGTCTAGGAGTTAAACATTAGATTATGGCATTGACTCAAATAATTACCAATTTCCCCACACATAATATATTTAATTTCTCATAAATTGTTTTCTCTATGACCTCTATTTCTATACAAAAAACATCTTCCACTTCCTTTGATACATTCATGTCGATTTTCTTTCTCGTATTCTTGACATGAAGAAAATTGAAATTTATGTTTTCTATGGTTATTACCACATGAACTTTCATAAAAGTCAATATTTATCTTATTTGATGTGTTAAGAAACTCACTGAATTTTATGTTTTTAATCATATATCGTGATAGATTATTAGGCATAATCACAAGGATTCGCCTTTCAGATCCTATTTCATTTAGTTTCTCATGATGACAATCATTCCATTTTCCTTCACATTCAGCATTAACATGAATCCTGATGATTCTAGCAATTTTCTAAAACAAAAACCATAGTGTGATAAACAATAATCATATTCATATATCATGAAATAAAAATTATATAATACATAAATCGTGACACTTTAATTCTAATTTATGATATTGTAGGTTTAACCTAGGTCATACTTGGTTATCATCTATCCAAATACGTCATAATAGTTAATAAATAAAATTTGAATTAACCTAAGAATATCCCCTAGGAGTTTCAAAATAGGTGTACAGTAATGGAATGCTCACTATGCATCATAATGATGGTTGAGATATACTCTACCAACTCTTTTTGGGGTTATTACCCCTATATTCATCAGTTATAAAACCAATTCCACTTGTAATATCCAGACAGAGAAGTATTGATAGGAAAACCACATAATATCTTACTTGGAATTATCCCCAGGTCTTTCACCAAATTTTTTTACCCCTAATCTCTAAATTTTAACTAAACACTACTTTGATACCAATTTTAGAAACCTAAGCTTTACAAACAAAAATATTACATCATTTTAGATAAATATTCAATACATAACATTATGATTAATTTTAAAATTGTAAAGGTTTAGTGACTTTAGATACTAGATACATAATCTTATTATTTCATGAAATATCTTTAACTTTTCCCACATAAAGAACTTCTTAGGTATACCCTACTTAAAACCTTTCTTCTTAATATTTAGAAGGAAAAACATAATAAAGGATGATCTTAAATTCTTAGTAAGGGTAAAGATATGAGATATAAATCAATAATCATACATGAGGTTAAGATAAGAACATGGGTATGATATCATGATCATAAATTAAAAAGTTCATACCCAATATTTCATATATTTAAAACATGATTCATGGCATAAAATTTTATCATAATAAAAGATAATATAGGAGTGTGAAATCATAAATAATCAGTTATGAGCTATGAGATCATAACATAGAAATATTAATGTTACAAAAATATAATCTTATAACATTTTAGGAATTTATAAATATAAATATATTCACTCATTAAGTTAAGGAAATGAAATCAGGACATCACATAAACTTATAGACATTAAACCATGCCCACGTATAATCTTATGGATATGAAAATCAGGTCCATAAATAATCTTATGGATATGAAAATTAGGTCCAAGCATAAATTGTGAACACAAAATTGGGTTCATGCATAACATATTTATCCCATTATTTTTCCATCTTTATCAAATTCATGGAGGGATATAATATACTCACCTAGTTCATAGTCATAATAAATTCATGTGTACATTACAAGATCATGAAAACATTTAATATTTCATCGTAACTTTACCCTTGGAAAAGAAAATGGGATTTATAAACATATTATCACCATAAAAATAAACCATACAAATAAAAATTAATTAAGATATCATATAATCATGTCCTCATTGAAACATAAGTTACATGAAAGGATGTCATCATGTATGAAAATTACTTTAAAAGATCACTTGGAATATTTCTAGAGGAAAATACACTTTTCATTTTGAAACCACCTATTTAAAATCTAAATAATTAAAAAATATTAATTAGAATATTTTATTTGAAAAAAAAACATGTAAAATTGTTAAATAATCTTCCAATCATTGAGTGGTTATGATTTCGGGAAACTATGTTCATGTTGTATACTTAAAAATAAATATTTCTTTCATATTTTCTATAAAAAGTCAAAAATAACTCATTCAGAAAATGAAAAAAAAGATTCCTTTGAAAATAATTTATAAAAAAACATGGATAAAAATGAATTTAAATATTCATAGGAGAATATTTCAACATTCTTGAAAACATTTTTAAAAAATAAGAACATGGAAGAAAAAAATCTCAACCAAAGAGGAAATAACGTATGTTTTTCTCAAAAAAATCCCCAATCATTTTAAATATTAAAGAGAATGAAATGGTACTATTACTTGAAAATTAAATGAATAAACATAGTAAAATAAAATTAAGGGGGTTTTATTAGATAATGATCATATAATTTCCTCAATTTATATTCAATCATAGACAATCTTGATTAAAATTGGATTGAAACATAAATTCCTTACCACTTTGGTAACCTTCAAATCAAGATATAATAAAAGAGATAACCTTATATGGATATGTATATCCCTATAATTATTATTATAATCATCATAAAATAAATTCATTAGTATTATATACACAACATAAAATAAATAAGTGGTGAATATGACTTGTGTCTCATAGAAATGAAAGTGAAATGAAAATATCTTACCGCATATATCGTATTTCTTCGTACATATTCGAATCACCTTTATAATAAATATAGATTTATTATACATGAATTTCATAAAATTAATAATATATATTATACCATATATTACTTAATTATAACATATCATCACCCATTTGTAAATAATTCTTTATTAAAATCATTGTTTTATGTGATAACCGCTTTGTTTTTCTTACTTGTTACAATTCGGCAGTCCTAGTACTTACACTTTGATCATGATTAAATAATATAAATAATAATAAACATTTTATAAAGATCATATATATTTATTATATACATATTTAAATTCATTCATAAATGGTAGAGATATAAAAATTAGTTACATCATTCATCAAGACGGTGGCTCATATGTACGCATGAACATTGTTTTCATTCTTCCATGGATGGAAAGAAATAAATTTAAAGAATAATTAAAATTTACATAATAATAATAATTTCATAAATAACATATATATTTATTAAATATATCATTATAACCATCCAAATAAATTGGTGATGAAAAATTAATTACACCACTATATGGAGACGGTAAGTCGTACGTACGCACGAGAGATGTTTTTGCTTTCCATAGGATGGAAACAAAGTGAATAATGGTTGTTGAATAATAATAATAATAATTAATTATATTTCATATATTTAATTCATAATTTTATAATGGATATAATGTATATAAAGGATGTAGAAGAAAAAATAAAATTAAAAATGCACGGTTAAGAGTTATACCTCTTCATTGAGAAACTGATTTTGGATTACACCTTAAGCCTTGAAAGGATGGTCTTTTAGAAATACTAGAAGCTCTAGAACATGTAGAATTAATATATGATGGTATTATGGTAGGTATTTTCCAATATATAAGGCACAAAATGTTTGAGGAAGATAATATTAGAGGTTCCCTTTTATAAGCGAGGAGAGGGCACTCTTGGAATTACTTAAAGTATTAAATTAATATAAATTAATTTTTATAGTAAAGTTAATAAAAATTGATATATTTAAAATATTGGATATGGATAAGTCTAAATACTCCCATAAAATAATATTTATACAATTTTAAGGGATATTTTCACCCTTATCTCTTATTTTTAACCCCTTGTTAACCCTATTGACAATTACCATGATATCAATGTTTTTTACTCTTTATGGGTCAAGAAGGTTACTATAAAAGGAAAATAGTACCATAAATTGAAAACGGTTGATATATAGGACCATATATAATTATATTTTCCAAATATATGATTTTAATTAATTTTAAATCTTTTAATAAAATAATATTTATTATAAAATAACATTAATGTCTTGTTTTGAAATACATGAAATATTATAATATAATATGTGTCTAACTCATGTAAAATAGTTCCAAAATGACGTGAATTATAAGATAAGAATTATATAGTATTTATTTAATCATAAAATAAAATTTATAAAAGTTTATATATTATTTTAAACCTTATATTTTGGTTTAACCCCTTGGTTAACCAGTTTTAACCTTAACCGTGGTAATGACTTTTTTAATATTAACGGGTTATAATTTTACTTTTAAACTAAAAATTTAGTCATAAATGGTTAAGTGATGAAATTTTAGAGAATTTATAATCCTAATTTTCCTCTTTAAATATTTTTATTTTTTTTAAATAATTTAATGAAATATTATTTAACATAAAATATCATTATTATCATTTTTGACATTGTTCATTTTGTTTGAATTAAAAGACAGGAATATGGTAATGAATTTCGAATATAAACTATTAAAATATCCAATGATATGTTATATTTATATTTAAAATTTATATTATTCTATAAATAACCAAAACAAAACTACTTTCAGAGTTTTTAAAATCATTTCCTTGATTTTTCTAATCCTTGCACAAGCACTGTGTCTGTGTTGTGTAAGCATTTAAGAGAATTATTTCATCGCTAAAAATTATAAATAATAAAAATTATAAATAAAAATAATTTTTATTTCAATAAAAATTTATAAAAAAATATAATTTTATTTACCCCTATCAACAAATATTATATATATTAAAAGCAAGAGAGTTACATTTTTTACTTTATATTTATGTAAAATAATACAAATTTTATAATAAAATTAGAGTGGAAATAAATTCCCCTATATTATAATTTTAGATTATTATGGATGAAAAATATTATCCAATGAAATATAGGCAGGTTTTTTGATGATTTTGAGACTTTATCATATTATTTTTAACTTTAATTATCCGATTTACCTTTACCAACATAAATCTTTTTTACTCTGGTCACTATTCCTAATGATCAAAAATAAAATATACTTATTTATAAAATTTAAACCTATTGATTCTAAATATGGTATCCATTTTTCAATATTCAATTCCTAGAAGTTTTGGAAATTGATTTAATATAAAAATGTAATGAAAATAGTTTTTAGAAACATGTGTTTTTAAACCCAAAATTGAACTTATATCAAAATGAGTTATAAATTTTATTCATGTGTAATTAATTCGATTATATCTAATTAAAGGATAATTATGTTAATTTAAGATAAAATTCAAAGTAAAATGGTACTTTATAATAAAAATAAATGATAATTTTAAAAATATATATTTTTCACTATTCACTAAAAAATAAATATTTTCATAAAAAACAAATGAAATTCACCCTAAGATAATTTTAATATACTGATTTAAAAAATGATATTTTTTCTCAAATACCATTTATAAAAGCGTCCAAAATTAGTTATAATATTTTCATATAAAAATCAATAAAAATAATTTTTGATGACACATATTTTTGAAACATAAAATGACTTTACTGAAAATTGAGTGCTTATTTCCTAAGCATTGATTAATATATTTGTATTGAGTAAGACCATTTTAAATATGTTTCATAATTAGGTTACTTCTATTTATATTTGTTAGTGTAATGGATAGTTTATAATGATCATATTTAAATATTAATATATTTCAATTCATTTTAAGCTCGATGTTTCTTGTCAAGAAAGCTATTAAACACTTATAATTTATTTAATAATAAATATATTCTCAAATATTTGGATATTAAATCAGTTCTAGTCACTAAATCATGGTCAATTTGAAGTGGTATTTAGGGGTCACTCATTTCTATACTACCAGCCTAAAAGGGGTTCTAATTGGGGTGGGTCATGATAATGGATATAGAAAATAGGCATGGGTAGTCAGTTTAGGTGTACGACATGGATATGATGCAAGAGTTGTGAAAAATATGGCATGGTGTAACTTGACCCATTTTTAATCAATTGGGTGTCTATATGTTTTCTTTGGTTGTTTTTTTTTATTTAAATGGATAAAGTGACAATTTTTAAAACTATCCTCATTTATTATTTTTTACAAATTAATTAATTATAAAGAATTATGAATGCTTGTTAAAGGAAAGTTTGATAAATATTATTTTAAAAAAAATGCATTAATAGTGATGAGATGAAACATGTTAACACCACATATATTCTCTCTCAATATGTAAATTTTAGGGAAAATTAATATAAGAACCAATTATTGAATTTAATTACATTCCATATTATTTTTATAGATATTTTATAGGTCCTTCATTATAATAAAATCTAAGAATTAGTACTCACTGTAATTTTATTTAAATTTTAATATTTTAATTACGTGAATCCTGGGGAAATTTATTTTTTTGGAATAAAAACTATAATGTAATTTGCTCTATTTTTTCATGGGGAACCAATTCACAAATTAGAAAGCATAAAATAAAAAAACAAATAATAGTGATGTTATAAAATTGTAAGAAAAAATGATTCAAAATATATTCAAAAGGAAGGTTTGACACATCATGAAAATATAGGTGTTGAACTTCAAAATTATAATAAAAATGAAAAAATTTAAACGGTTTATCAAATTCAAGAAAAATATAGATTTCACAAAAAGACTTTGATATCAAATGTTTCATTTTTTTATGATTTTATTAAGTCATAAATAATATTTTTAAAAATATAATTATCACATATAATCATAAATACAATAGATAATAAAAATAACATTAAAAATGAAAACATATCTTGAACTATTTTTGTGTTTATTTTTAAACTATATCTATATTATAAAAAAAATTGATGAAATTTAAGAGAATTATTCATTGTAACTTAATAGTCTAGGAAAAAAACTTTTACTAGGAATAAAATAGTTTCTTGTGGTGGTTTTTAAAATTAAATGTAAAATCTAATCAATTTAACAATATTACCCCTTATTCTTCTATTATTTAATAATATATTAAACTAATTTCACCTGAATTAATTCATCACCTTTTGATCTTGTGAAGTTTGGATCATCAAATCCAAGGAATTCCCATTTGGTTGAGTTGAGTATTATTGTTATTCATATGGGACATTTCAAGGGTCGGTTTTGCTTTTGATTCCATTATGCATTAAATTTGGGTAAGATACAATCATTACTTATTATTTAATATTATTTCTTTTTTAGACCTTCACATGTGCGAGTTGAGTCATATAATCATTACTTTATTAACTTTTTTTCAATACATAACTTTTTTTTATTAAAAAATATTAATTTGAATTAATTGATAAATATGAATGAAAAATATTTATATTTTATCATATTTATTATATTAATCTCATTATTAAATATAATTTATGCCGTAATTTATAATAAATGTATTATAAAAATGATTTATTTTTTGAAATTTTTTTATTTCGGTGAATAATTTTAAAAAAACTTAATTTCTTTATAAAATGTATTTAAATATACATTTAAATTTAACACGTGAAACTTTTTATCCCATGAACAATGTTATTATTTATTTTGTAAATTAAATTTTATTACACCCTCTATGTGTGATAAACTTTGTATTTTGATGATACATTTTTTTAGGTAACAAATGTAGAATAAATATAAATATATTTTCACAAAATAATATAATTAATAAAAATTATAAATTTTGAACAAAAAAAATACAAATGGGTGATATAACATTATTTCTATTTATCCTTTTTTGTATTAAAATAAAATAATCATCATAAAATGAATTTTATCATTATGATAAAAAATAAATTTTTAATAATATATCATTAAAAATTAAAATTCCAAAATTTTATTTTCTTATATACTATATTTTACATACAATTGGTGGAAAAAATTTATCTATAATAATATATTCTTCAAAAAAATATTAATATTTTTTATATATAAAATTCATCTCATTTTGTCTATGTGAAAAAATAGTTTTATATAATAATAAATGACATGTAAAAATAAATATTTAATTTTATTTTCACATGTACATATCAATAATAAATGAAATTCATTCCATTATATTAATAAGATAAATTTATTATTTAAGTTTTTTTAATCATAATATTCTTATGTTTCTCCTAAATTTTATCTTACATGGTGGGTGAAATAAATTTCATTTGGGATAATATAATCATTGAAAATTTATTAAAATATTTTATTTTTTATATTAAATTTATCTTATGTAATTGTTGAGATAAAACTAAAGAAATTTTTAAATAGAGATAAAATGTTACTTTTACACATACATGTCATTCATAAATTAAAATTATCACATGTGGTTAGTGGGATAAATTTCATATACAATTATACATATTTTAAAAAATTAAATCCATCATATATTCAATTTGAAATAAATTTATGCATAAAGATATGGTTTTTTAAAATGAAATTTTTCCCATGTACACCATTAGATAAAATTCATTTACAATAACACACCTTTTAATAAATGAAATATATATAATGTATGAGATGATATAAATTTCATTTCTCATTGAAAAACATTTAAGAAATGAAATTTATCTCATGTAAAATATGTGACACATCTATTATTTATTGGGAAACTATAAAATGTGCTTCCAATTAAAAAATTTAAAGGTGGATTCTCAATTTTCCAAAAATCCATGCACCACAGTCTCTATGCAATGGAAATGAGTCATGTGGAAGATCACTTCCCAACAGTAGAGTGTATTGGGAGTAGGTAGACTTTTCTCCCTACTCACCTCACAAATTCATCCTTTACACACATAAGAAAACTCACACACAATCACTCAAAGCCACAAAAATACACTCAATATAAATATAAATCAATAAGGAACTCAAGAGATTAGCATGATTTGGAAAATGAGTCTAATGTTCATAGGAGAAACACTATTATGATATTTATATTCACCAGAAGATATAAGAGGTCGCAAATATATTACTAAGTACAAGTAATCCTCACTAATCCATCAACTTGCCAAAATAAATGCACCTCTTTATCTTAACCCTTAATCAATTTTTCAATCCTAAAAAGCATCATAATTAGAACTGAGGTCTCACACACTTATATATTAAGTGTTATTCAGTCGATAACTAATACATACTCCCTAAAAATCTTAGAAAACTGATCATGACCACTTTAACTTAGATACCTACACATTTACCCCTTGAATTTGTTCAACTTACAGTCCTTTAGTGATTCATCATCACACTATAAAAATATGAGAACATACAATGATTTTTTACCCCTAGAAAGATCATGTTTCCACTATATGCACATCACACTACTCCACCTTTTGCTAACCAATTTTCAATGAACAAAGTTTTGGTGAATGATCTCCTAGTGAACTAAAATATACTCCACCTCTCAATAATATAGAACTTGAATGCTTGTTTTAGGGAACCTCAGAAACTCTCCAACACTTTAAAAAACCATTATCTTCCCTAAAAATCAGTGCTTCTCTATTTTCCTTCTATTCAACCAAGTCCCACTAAGGCCCGATGCTACCTCAAACTTCCTTGAAATATCATCTTGGTAAATATGTTCATTGGATTTTGGCTTCTCATTATATTTTGTATCTCTAACACCTTATCCTCCAAAAAATTCTAGATTAAATGATACTTCAGGTAAATATGGTTTGTCCTTGAATGGAGCACCGTATTTTTAGCTAATTGGATTTCCCTTTGGCTACCACAGAAAATAACTCCACCTTCATGAATCCTTTTAATATCCTTCATCAAACACATTAGCCGGACCACTTATTTTCTAGCATCCGTTGAAGCTACAAACTATGATTCTATTGTACTTAACATAATAATCCGTTGAAGCTATGACATCCATCTCATCATTGTTCCTCCCTAGGAAAACAAAAAACTCAATGTGCTCTTTCTGGTTCTTGAATCACCAATGAATTCAACATCAATATTATTTCACAGAGGATCAAGTTTCCCATAATACAATGTTTTATTTTCCATTTGTTTAAAATACTTAAGGATCCATTTGAAAGCCTCTTAGTGTACATTTACCTGATTTGACATAAATTGGCTTACAACTCCCACTTCAAATGAAATACTTATCGTATAAAAACCATTACATACATAAATTTTACAACTATTGATGCATACATAACTTTATCCATGTAATTGGACTCAATTTCCATTTTGGGTGATTTATTATTAGAAAACTTAAAGTGTCCATCCAAATTAGTTGGGACCGAATTACTTCTGATCATTCTAAACCATTGGATCACCTTCTGGATGCATTCCTTCTCAAATATAACCAAAGATTCAACTCTTATATATCTCTCAATTTTCATCCCAAAAATATTTTTATCCTACCCTAGATCCTTTATTTCAAATTTTTTATCCAGTTTATGTTTTAGCTTCTAGATTATTCCAACATTTGATTCAACAAGAAATATGTCATCCACATGTAAAAGTATATGAATAATGTCCCATATTCCCATTGCTTATGGTAATAATAATGATCAACATTTAAATTGTTAACTTCTAATATAAATTAATTGAATTTATAATTCCATTATCATGGTGATTTCTTTGTCAAATTAATAATCTTCTTCAATTTGAAAATAAAATTCCAAATCTCAACTTTCATGAAACCTATTGGCTGCCTCATATAGATTTCTTTCTTTATCTATTCATGAAGAAATGTAATATTTACATCCATCTATTCAAGTTATAGATCTTCCTACGGAACCATACTCAACACCATACTGATAGTTTCTTGTGTATCTACAGGTGAGAATGTTTCCAAGAAATAAACACACTCCTTCTGTTGAAATAACTTTTCCATGATCCAAGATTTTAATCACTTCTTTTCATCAGCTACTTATTTAAATAGGAACCCCGCTTCTTTTATAGTTCCTTGTTATCTTCTATTATTTCAACTAGATCCTATGTTTTTTTTAACTTCAATGAGGAAATTTATCCATCCACCATTGACCTTCACTATTTGGAATTATTAAGTGTGGTCGTCTCTTCCAGGATCTCTGGCTCTCCTACATTCATTAAGAGTAGAAATTCCATGTCATCCCCAAATCTTTGAATCAGATTTATGGCCCTGGATTATCTCCTCAACTTATTTGGCTACAAAATACTACTCAACTCTTCTATAACATTAGTAGACCTTACTCTCGCTGCTCCAACTCGAGCTTCAGTCTCCCTTGAACTTTCTAGCATTTCTTCCCTTGGTCTCACCCAAGAATTCTAGTGATTTTATTTGAGTTATCTAAAATTCCTAAACTTTTGGTATTCTTAATTATATCAACTTAGACTTTAATAGTTAATATACTTACCTCAACTTCTTTTTTCATCAATTTATATTCATTCCATAGATTCCCTTCTTTGAATTGAATATTTTAGCTTCTGGTGACTTGTCTCTTTTGTTCATCCCATAGCTGGTATCCAAAGTTCTCATAACCATACTCAATGAAAAAACAAACATTATACTTAGCCAAAAAAAATTCCATATTCATATCATAAATGACCATGTATGGAAAGATTTTGAATACTCTAAGGTGGATAAATTATAGTTGTTTAGCATACCATAGCACCTCTGGAATTTCCTATCCAAACACCAATATTGGAATTATATTGACAAGATATGCTACTACAATGAGTGTCTCTTCCCAAATTCCCCTGAACATTATTGAGTGAAACTTAATAATTCTAGACTTATATGTTAAAGACAGATTTATTCTCTTGTACACTCTATTATTTTGTGTAGTTTTAGGAACCATCTTATAATGACTTATCCCCTTTCATTATTAAAGTTCCAAAATTTGTATCTGGTGCACTCACCAACATTTTCAGAATGTAAGAACTTCGTCTTTTGACCACTTTCCCTTTCCACCATGGGTTTCTATTAAATTAAAGCCTAAAATAAATCAGAACTATGGTTTTGAATTTAAATTCAAACCTTTCTCATAGAATCATTAACAAATTCTACAAAGTAAATTGAACCTCCAAAGGACTAAATGGGGTCAAGTCCTCACACATCAGTGTGAACAATCTCTAACTTCCAGGCCATGGGTCTCCATCTATCTAAATTTAAGTATTACCTATTTTTTCCACATCACATATCTTTCACATCTTTTAATGTATATGTGGTAAATATTCAGTATACTTTCTATTATTAAAACCTTCATGTTATTCTCACTAAGATGGTCAATCCTGTAATGTCATAATTCTGGATTATTATAAGTTAAACTTCCATCCAACAAAATTATGTTTGAACATCCAATCAAGTACAACATCCCATACTTTAATTTTTTTGAAACCACCATGGATATTAGAGTAACTTTACATAATCTGTTATAAAATGTAGTTCCATACCCTTGATCATCCAATTGCCCAACTAAAATTAAGATCTTCTATAGCTCTGGGATATGTTTAACTTATTTCATCTTAAAGACTCCCCCATTTCTAATATTGATATTCACATCTAATTTTCTAATGATATACAAAGCTTTATCATCCTCCAGTTTTTATTTTCTAAAACTTATGGATACATAATTTTTAATGCATATATTCTCTACAATAGAATATAATGATGGTTTCGACTTAACCACCCATGACTCCACCATAATATTGACACTGAACAATAGCTCACTACCTCATTCAAAAGTACAAATGTAATTTGAGCTTCTAGAAGTTCAGAATCTTCCAAGGCTTTCCTTGTGACTCATATGGTCCTTATTAAAGTGTCTTTTCTTCCCACATTTCCAATAATTTGGTCTAGAACCCAATGAATTGCAGCAAATTTTGTTTCTTAAATTTATTCCATTTTTTCCTTCTAGTATACATTCCATTGAGGTTATCATCCTCATCTATCATCATGGATAGTATTTTCATATGGTTCTTAGATTTCCCTCAGATAAATTTCTTCATTGAGAATCAAGTTCTTGATATCATCTATTTTTTCATGGGATTTACTAATAACAATCACCATCATATCCCAATCTTTGAAAGTTATTATAGTAGTATGAGTTCTAATACATCATTCATAAACTTTACTTTCATTTATTTGACCTTCCCTTGGATCATATTAAAGTTATTCATATGATCAACTCTTGGTCTTCCTTCTGATAACCTTAGATTAAATAGACACTAGATTTTGAACACTTTATTCAATACCATATGTTTCTCATAAATATATTCCAGATCCTTCATCACTTTTTTCATTGTCTTTATTTCATGAATATTAAAAGAAAAATTACTTTCCAAATACATCATCACCTGCAGCAGCAATTCCCTTTCGATCCATTACCATTTATATTTTTCCATCTTCTCGAGAAAAACACCAGTAAGTGAAGCATCTATATCCTTATGAATCAGATAATCCTCCATATCAATTATTTATAAGAAAAAATCTATTCTATAAAACCATTCTACCCAAAACATTTTATCATCTAATGATATGTCTTCCAATGATAGTGAAATCCCACTGAAATTGAGATATCATCAAAGGAAATATTGAGTAAAGAAACTTGAGATTCTTGGAACTAAAATATTTAATACCACTTATTAGGAAACTCTAAATCGTGCTTCAAATAAAAAAACTATAGGAGGATTCTTAGTTCTTTAAAACTTCATGCACTAAATTCTCTTTGTAGTGGAAATGAGACCTCTAGAAGTTTTATTCCCTATGATAGAGTGAAGGATGAGATTGAATCTAGGATAAAGTAGATCATGTAAAGAGGAACTAGGTCATGTGAAGTAGGAGATTTAATTTTGGATCCATTCAAGAGGAAAAAATTATTATTCCTGAGTATTAAAAATTATAAGGAGAAACTAGATCGTGTGAATATCTAAGGAATCTAAGAAATCCAAGAGATCATGTTATGAATAAGACCAAGACCTTTAGAATTAAAGTGTACACAAGCAGACCAGTTGATCCAGTTTATTCATGGAGAAAGATCATATCTCAAGTTGGTTCAAAATAAACTAGAATCCATTAGATATTTTTTACTTTGGATCAAAACACATTATAGTCGGAAGTGTGAAGTTATAAGTTAATCAAATGTGACTCAGAAGTCAAAACACAGTGGGAATCTATACTGATAAGACAGGGATTTTCCTTGGTTATAACCACTTTCATATGTAGTAGAATAATCCATGATTTGGGGGGACTAACCAATCATGGTAAAAAGTAGGATATTCTGGCCAAACCTCGTAAATCCTATTTGTTGTGCTTCATTTTCATTCTATTGAATATGAGGTGAGACTGAGAGTTTATATTGAGTGTATTGGGGCTTTAATAAGTCTAATAGGTTTATTTCAAAAGAAAGAATCCATAAAATAAGACCAATGATTCAACCCCTCCCTCCTCTCAGTGTTCAATATGATCTAGGGTGTTACAATCATGAATATTTCAAAAAAAATAGTATAGTCATATACACTTTAATTGAACAACACAATAGAATATAACTATCTAGAACTTTTTTATTTCATTCAAAATGGATTAAGTTCTCCTATATAATCACTTTAAGTTCTTATAAATTCTATATAATGAGTATATTCATGATAACCCATGTCAATACATAGATAAAAATTTTATAATCACTTTAACAATCAAAAAAGAGTCTAGAAATGAAAATTTTCTCATTCATATAAAATAAATACATTAAACACATAATAAACATGATTTTAGAATTTTCAGGATAAGAAATTATTAGTCTCGGCCAAATAATCTCCCCCTTTTTAGTGATCATAAATCATGATAAAAAAATTAGGTATAAAGTAATGCAATGTATCAGAATAATTAGAACAAAAAATAAATAAACCTATAAATTGTGTACCCACTTTTCAATATAAAATATATATTAAACTTATACATATGAGAAAAATGTGAGAAATATGATATCAAAAAATTCTATCAAAGCATAAGAATAATAATATATCAGTATTCATACCATCAAAGGAAAAAAAAGATGATATATAATCATTGAGAAAAAAATAAATCAAGAATTATAATCCAGTGTAAGTTTAACTGATATAGTAAATATATTTAGAGAATGAAATATAAAAAATAAATATCAAGAAAATTGATGTACACATAATTAAATATAAAAATTCCTTTATATCAATGAAATTTATAATAAACACATACATAAATAGTGTGTTGTATACTAAAAAATAGAAATATGTCCCTTGATTAAAATAAAATAAATTAAAATCCCTATTCATTATCATTATAAAGTCCATTAGAGTAATTTGACCCATAAACTGTCTCTTTCTCCTTGGTTGACTGAGGAGGGGAGATAAAATGTATGTGGTTTGTGTTGGATTTGGTGCCCTTGAACTAACGTTATCATGTATTTTAGATTACTAGGTCATGTATTATATTTATAGATATTGTATTCTTATTACACGTTTAATTTACTTATGTATTATTTATATGATATTGTCCTTATAATATTCATTTCATCAATAGATTATAGTGTTTTCCTACTATAATGTGAACCTAGAGATGGAATAATAATATTTTAAAACTTTTTTCTATAATCTAGGTACATCATTCAAACAAAACATAAATTATATTTAACTATCCAGTGTTGTGGGATCATAAAAATTGAGATTTATTCTCATGAAGTTCACATAAGGTGATCTCTAATAAAGGAAATCACAGGGACATACCAACAAATAGTAACACTATATAATTAATGCATCATTGAATGTTCCTATATATAACTATGTGTATTATTCCTTATAATTCAGATCAATATTAATGTGTATCATGATATATGTACTAATATTAATGATGAAACCCATGATGTATTCACTCATGGAAAAGTATATTGAATCAGGTATTCCATGAATGGTATGACATTGATTGAATGCTCATAAAATACCTTTTCACTTCTAATTTTTGTAAGATGATATCTCTGTACTTTATTGAGATTAAAGTTTCTGACCTTAAATCCATATAAATTATAGTTTAGAAACAACTCTATATCAGTAAGTCAAAGAAAGATAAATCAAGTAGTAAGGATGATGACGCATGTATGCATCCTAATTGATGTGATAACAGTTAAAAAATGGATTATACTGCATTATGTCATTCATAGGAAGTTTTACATTATTGTTTTAATGAGTTGTCTTTTTCTCTATGGGGTCATGATGTGTTTCTATATACCACTCATGATCTATGGGTTATACCAATTGTCACTAAGAAATAAGGATAGAGGGTTTCATGCTATGTGTTTCTAGAAACCCATAAGATTCAATTGAAAATATGTTTAAAGAATAAATTTGTTCTTATTCAGTAGAAAGATATTTATCCAAGTTATATCGATCATAAAATCAAATCACAATTTATTCAATTCAAGAGTAAGTGAGTTAAATTTAATTACTTATTTAACAATTTGATGAGTGAACATAATATTTTTTATACATAATATAAGTGAAAGTATTTATTTTATTAAACATGCATATCTATTTAATGGTACAAGATTAAATAAAAATTTACTGGAGAATCTACATTGAGTTAATGGCCCAATAGATATATTTTAAGATAATTTAAAATAAATAAATTATTTTTTAAATAAATGATATTAGATGCACATGTCACTTAAAATAGTATAAAAATGTGATTTTAAGAGGTGAAATGAGACCTTAACTTTGATTAAAATAAAATAAAATTGCATTTGTGTAAATATTTTATATTTTAACCTAAATATGAATAGAAATATATGTCTTATTTATTGAAACATGGAATTAATTTTGTTTAATATTCCACTCAATCTCCAATGAGAGAATTTGATAGAATTATCTCAATATTATCTCAGGCTTCAAAGATAGAAAAGAAGATAGATATAGATATGATAAAGAATGAACATTGTAAAGCACTTGATTCCCTCTCTCTAGCACTTGAAATATTAAGAATTATTTTTAAAGATTTATAGAACACATGTGGATATCATTAAAGGAATAATAATTTAGATTCTTAAAGAAATGAAATTGTAAAGATGATAAGTGATTGGATCGATGACATCAACAAAAAGTGAAAATCAACTTGAAAAAAAATCACTCAAGGAAAATATTTTTTTTATAAAATTGTTTATAAATTATAAGTGATTACCATGAACTAATTCCACTAAAACTCACCTGATTATGTGACTAATCCAATTGTGATCCCAAAATACTTCCTCTAATAGACCGCGGGTTGGTGACTAGTTCATGTTGAGAGAAAGTGGGGCCCGTGATTAGAACAACTCTAACTTTATTCATGAGAAGTTACTTCACTGAAAGAAAAAAGATGCAGTGGAATTTGTTCCTCTAAAATGGTCATCTCCCCGCTAAGATTAGTATACTATAATTTGAAAATATTTTCACCCTACTCAACACGCTAATTCAAAGCCTCACTCACACTCCATTCAAACTCACAACTCACACAATATTAAATAAAGTGGAAAAATAGAAAATAAAACATGCACAATATTTTATGTGGTTTATACTTTAAGTCCTACATCCATGAGATAACACTACCAAACTTTCCATTACTTGGAAGATGAAATATTTACATTCACAATCAATAAATAATAATATTATAAATAATTTGATCCTCATCACAAGTATATGTGTATAGGTGGCACCCCTCCACTTTAATAGAGGGACCCAGCCAGTCAACTGGTAGCACTGACCTCTGAATTATGTGGGCATCCATCTATTTAATTCAGATGAAAGTCGATAATCTATTGATTTCCTAAGCCTAACCATCACTTTTTATATAGATCCTTACACTTCACCATTTTATAAAAACTTTATCAGATTTACCCTAGCATAAGTATCACTTTCCCCTTCTAATGAATTGACATACTACTATTGTCTAGACACAACCATTGAAAGACACACTTCTAATCATCCTACCTACCAATAGATCTTTTGTTTCCACTATCCAAACCATCAACAACACCCTATATTCTTGTAATCTCTAATTCAAATTGAATAAAATAAAAATTAAAACTAGATTTATTTTATAATAATATTTGTCTTGAATATTGTTTCAAGGAACCTATTAGAAATATCCATCACTTTGGAAATTCTGAGAATCCTTCCTCTCTTCCATAAAGTGAAATATTATCCTTCTATTTTCTTCATACTAGTCCCACTAAGGCACATTTTTTACCTCAATATTTCATATAATATCACTATAGTAAATATTTCAATCGGATCCATTTTCCAGGATATCTTCTGAAACTCCAACACTTCATATTCTTGTATATTTTAGATGAAATGGAATTTCACATCAATATATTTCATCCTTACATAAAGAATCACATTTTATGATAGGTTAATTACACTCTAACTATCATAGTATATTTCTCCCTCCACATGGAATCTTCTGAGCTCCTTTAATAATCACATTAACTAAATAAATTACTTTAACGCTTCCATTTATTCCACTTATTCGGCTTTTATGGTAGAAAAAGTAACTAATAGATGAAATAGATACATCTAACTAATCATCATCCCACTATAAGTAAACACTAAACTAGTTGTTATTTTTTAGGTATCATAATCTCTAGAAAAGTATGTGTCAATAAACCCCTATAGTGAATCATCTTCCCTGAAGAATAATGTTATATCTTGTGATCCCTTTAAGTATCATATGATCTATTTAATAGCCTCATAGTATTACCTTCCCGGATTTGATATGAAATGACTTGTAAATCCCACTATAAAGGTAATATCTGACAAAATATAAATCATAATGTACATAAAACTATTAGTAGATGATACAAAAAAACTCTTGATCTATGTGTCAAACCTCATCTTCCAGTGTCGGTACATGTTCCTTCGATGAATTGAAATGCCTATTAAATGTTGTTAAGATTGGATTATATCCATTCATACCAAATATCTGAATTATCTTTTTGATGTAGTCCTTATGAGTTATCACTAATTTTCTAGATTTTATATATTTCTTAATTTTCATCCCTAAAATATTTGTGGCTAGTTTGAGATCTTTTATCACAAACCTTCTGGAAAAATCACATTTCATCTCTTGAATCCTTATAATTTCTAGTACAATAAGTAGCATATCATCCATATATAAAATAAGGATGATGTAAATTTCTCCATCCCAAGTCATTCGATAACAATAGTGATCAATATTTATCCTTATCAATCCTTCTTCATACATGAAACCATCAAACTTTTGGTTCCATTGTTGAGGATTCTACTTCAAACCATAAAGGGTTTTCTTTTTTCTACAAACAAGACTTCTGTTATGATAATCTTCAAAACTATTAGATCAATTCATGTAAATATATTCCTATAAATATTCATGAAGTAAGTTTGACTTTACATCCATCTAATAAACATGCATATCATTATAAGCAACCATACTTATCATTATCTGGATGGTAGCATTCTTAAATACAGATGAGATAATTTCTGAAAAGTTTATTCCCTATTTCTTTTGGAAACCCTTCACCACTAGCTACACCTTATACAACTTCCCTACATCAACCTATTTCTTTAAATAGAAGACCCATTTATTAATGAGTGCCCTTTTTCCTTTTGGAAGTTTGGTCATTTTACAAGTTATATTGAACTCCAAGGAATACATTTCTTCATCCATAACTAACTCCTAATATTTAGAGTCACTGAGTGTTGTTACTTATTCTAATAATTTGGGTTCTCCACCATCCATCATAAGTAAAAAATTTATGTTAGATTCTAACATCTATATCAGCTTTGTGACTCTGGTATATCTCCTCAATTGAACCTAATAATTTTCTATTTCCAATACTACATTTTATGGTGCTCTAAATTTTATAGATCCAACTTTTGATGCCCCAAATTTTGGAGTTTTTCCTTGGATTTTAATAGTTCCTAGAACATTCTAACATGTATCCCACTAATATATTTTTTGAAAAATTCTTATTTTCATTTAAACTCATTGAAAAATGTTTTCTCTTAGTGTCCCCATTCATATCAACCTAAACTTCATTAGTTGATCCATACCTTAAACTTTTTATTAAATTAAGTTTTATTCATTCTATAAGGCCTTCTCATTGAAGTGAAAATCTTTAATCTTGATGAATTTTCACATGTCATCATCCCACAACTAAAATAAAAAGTCTTCATTTCCATATCCCATAAGGAAACAAGTTTTAGACCTTTCCTTCAACTTTTCTTTATAATTTTCATCAACATGGGAATAGAAAAGGCTACCAAAAACTCTGAGGTATCCAACTTTTGGAAATTTATCAGACTATAGTTGTTCTAGAAGTTCTTTCCCAACTACTGATGAAGGAATTATATTTACAAGATGAGCTATTATGTTCACCAAATTAGCCCAAATATCCTTGGTCATCCTTGAGTGTAGTTGTGTGCTTTGAACTTTCTTGGTAAAACTATTATTCATCCTTTCCACTACACCATTTTATTGTGGTGTTTTTGGTACTGTCTTCTCCACTTGGATCCCCTTATTCAAGAAAAAGTTTTGGAAGTTCATACTATTGTACCCACCTCTATTAATATATCTTAGACATTTAAAATTTCAACTAGATTCTCTCTCAACTATAGATACTATAAGAAAAATGGTCTTTAAAAATGGATTTTTAACTTTGGTTATTTAGGAATTGATGTTAAAATGACTTTTAACATTGATTCTTTAAGAACTGACATTAAAATACCTCTTAGATGAATTTTAACATCGGCTCTTCAGGAACCAATGTTAAATCAACCACTTAATGGATATTTTTAACATCAATTTTTAAAATAAAAATGTTAAAAACGAAAAAAAAAACTTATATATAGGTTCTTATATCATTTCTAAATCTTCAATTTGACTAGACACGGACCTAATATAGACTTATGAATCAAAATTTATGGAAATTGAGAGTTAGACTAGAGAATTACAAATTCCAATGATAATAAATTCTGAATCATAAATCCATTTTATCTCCAACACCAATCAAATGGAATCCAATTAAATTAACTAAACCCATGTCTATAGGGATTGCACATTTTTAATGTAGAGTATTTAAAAATTTTGTGATAAAAATGTTCTAAAAATATTTTTAACATCACTTTATTATATAATAAACATCAAATATAGTTTATAAAATATTTTTATAATATTTTTAAAATTGGTTTTCTAATTAACCAATGATAAAAAGGTATTTTTAATGTCATTTATTGTAATAATCTATGTAAAAAAGTTAAATATCACAATTCTCATAAGCGCAATTTAAATTTTCCCATAGTTCACTTTCAAATTTTAAGTGCCCACTTAAAATTTATAACTCTATGGGAAAACAATTCAACTAATATATATACCTTTTCTTTCTCCCTTTATCTAAATTTTAGTTCTATTCCTCTTCAATCCGCATCTTTATTTAATCATTTCTTCATTAAATGATTACACCATTGTAATTTTCATTGTTCTCTCATTATTTCATTATTTTATTATTGGTTTTATTCATCATTATATATTTTAATGAATTTTTTTATTATGAATAATAACACTTATTCCCATATAGGTGATAAGACAAAACTTCAAAATTAAATTTATTATTAAAAGTTTAAAATTCCTTACCAACCATAATTGAGGATGTTGCATTAGTTCTTCTCTAAAAAATGAATATCAATAAGTGATATTCAGATTTGAAAGAAATCAAAATAGGTAAGGAAATTAATTAAAAGCTTTAAGTTTATTTTTAATGTTATCATCTAGTTTCTACAGCTTTTTGATTCATCTATCTCATGGTCTCTTCTAACTGAATAATTTTAATTGAATTATTTTTAAAAAAAAAATTGAAACTTTCAACGACCGTAATTTTTGATTCGTAGGCTTTTTTACCTCCAAAAATACTCAAATTGAAGACTATGAAATAAACTAAACCTTTGTCTATGTTACCTTATAATCCTAAAATTTGTATTTTTATTATTATTTTTTAAAAAAGTCATGGTTCATTGTTTTGGTTTCCTAATTCCATGGATCAAGCTATTTGGTATTCCCTTGTCTACATTTTCTATCTTTTTAACATTGGTTATTATGATAAATGAAATTAAAAGTATAATTAATTATCAGTTATATTAATAGTTGATGTCAAAAGTACTAAAATTGTGATCTTAACATTTTTTCAGAATAATTGACATTAAAGTCTCAAAAATAATAATTTTATTGTCAGTTTATATAGATGGAATTAAAAATAATGATAATAGCATTAGATTTATTTACATCAGATCAATTAAAATTAAGAAATGATGTTATACGGTATGTTTATACTAGATATATTTATATTGAATGAAAGTATTGAACACATTGGATTTATTACTAGGGAATTAAGCCCAAACTTTCCTTGTATAATCATTTATTAATGTAACAAATTAAAGGGAACCTATATGGAAGTAAATTGGGTTAGGCCCCCTCACATCAGAGTGATCTAGTCCTAACTTTTTATTTCTGGGATTCTTTCCACTCAAGTTGAATGACACGTTATTTTTCTCCCTAATCACTTATCTCTCAAAACTTTTGATTTCAGTATGATCGAAATTCAGTACTCATTTTATCATCAAAACATTCATGTTTTTCTCAAAAAGATGTCTAAGCCTATAATGAAATAATTCTGAACATTCATAAGTTATAATTTTAATAAATATAACTCCATATGATCTCCTAGTTAGATAAAGATATTAATCCTTTACTCTTCATGCCACCACTAGGGATCCTCTAGTCACTTTCCAAACACTATTGGCAAAGCTTGTGACGTAGCTAGATTCATTAAGTTATATAATAGAAATTGTATTTTTCCATAGTCTAGTGGTGTATTTGACTTATTTAAGTCTCAAGAATCTGCCATTATTTTTCCATATGTTAACATTTAATTTTCCTATAATTTTATTAGATTTATCATCTTTTAAGTGTACCTTGTTGAATATTCTAGATAAATAATTGACCAGGTTACCCTATCTTGATGTTGAGTGAAATTATGCATCAGAATCAACAACCCATGATTCCACTAGAACATCAACACTTAGTAGCAGGTTTATACATCCCTCATATGTACTCATGGAATTTTTACCTCCAAAATACAACCTTCTAATGACTTCCATGTTACTTTTGTAATATTTCATGATATAACTACATTTATCACAAACCAACATATAGGAATAGTGTTGGTCAAATTTTCATGAATTATATCTCAAGATATATCTTTTGATTACCTCTTATAACCTCTCCTTTGAGTTGATTTTCCTATTCCTTCAATATTCAAAGCATTACTGGAAGGTTCTTGGACCTCCCTCCTTTAGATATCTTCATTAAGGATTATGTTCTAAACATCCTTAAATTTTAAGTTTATATTTCCATGATAATTCCTAACTTTCATTACCATTCCATCCCATGATTCTGTAAGTAAAGACAATAGTATAATTACCCAAACATAATTTATGAAAGTTAACTTCACAGGTTTGAGTTGGCTCTAGATCATGTGGAAATCGTTCACATGATCCTTATTTGGGATTCCATCTGATAACCACATGTTGAACAACCTTCACATTAGGAACACTTTATTGAGTGTTGTACATTTATAGTATATATCTGTCAAATATTCCATCAACTCTACTATAGTTTTCTTCTCCTAGATGTTAAATTCCACATTCTAGGCTAGTGAAATCCTAACCAAACCAAGAACTTTCCTATCTAACCTTTCACATTCATCCTTCTGCATAAATTTTGGTTTGAACCCAACCAATAAAATTTATAGGTCCTTTTGGATGAGATAATCTAAAATCTTCATCATCTATAAGCTATAGCTTATTCTATTTAACTTACTAACCTAGAATTTACCTTCATACAATTCCATACCTTTTGTTAATAGTAAACTTCCACTGGAAACAAAATAATTTTAAGGAAAGATGGTAAAGATACCCGATTTAATGTCAAGTGTGATAAGAGGGAGCAAGAACCAAAATCTTTGATACCACTTATTAAGAGAATGTGGGACCCATGATTAAAACCACATCAAATTTCTTCATCAAAAGTTACTTCACTGGAATATATGAGATATAGTGGAAGTTTTTCCTTCAGAATGATCTTTTCACTATCAAGCTTAGTGTACCAAAAGTTGGAAATATTTATACACTACTCACTAAACTAAGTTGAATCCTTACACACACTCCATTTAAACACCCAACTCACATAAGTTTCAAGAAAGTGAAAAACAATAGTAAATAAAACACACATAAATTTCTACGTAGTTCAGAATTTAAGTTAATTTTCCATGGGAGAAAACTACCAAATTTTCCATTTCTCATTAGATACAATATTTACATTCACAATTGTTAATTACCAATATTAGAAAGAATTTAATCCTCATCAAAAGTACATGTGTGCAGGTGTCCTCCCTCCACTTTTATAGAGGGTCCCAACTGGTCAATCGGTAGCAATAACCTCTAAATTCAATAGTAATCCACATATTGAACTCAAATGACTACCGATACATTTCTTATTTCCTTGGTATGACTGTTACTTATAGTATATCTCCTTAAACATCATCATTTTCCACAAAACCCACTTGGATATACCCTAGATTAAGTACCTATTTCCCTTTATGGTGAACTAACCAGCTATTTTTGTCTTTACATAATTAGTAAAATACACCATTTGATCAGCATTCCTGTTATTAGAGTTTCTGTTACTATTGTCAAAACTATCAACATCACCATATATTCCAATGATCTCTCCTTTTGGTTGAATGAAATATAAATTGAAATTGGTTTCATTTACTAATAGTGTTTAGGGTATGAATTGCACAAATATAAGGAATTACCCTCTAGAGAAAGTATTTTAAGGATATAAAGTCAATGAAAACCATTAAATCATGAACAATTGGGAATCCATGATCAATTGAAAACATAAACAATGTTTAATGAATGAATGTAACAATCATAACCAAAATGAAAGATAACTACAAATATGAAAAAATAGTAGTTCAATCCCAACAATGCAATAAAACTCAAACAACATGTATACCTATGTGGTACATAAAATAATCCCCAACCACTAATCTCTTACTATCAGCCCCCATCATTAAGCCAACGCCACTTGAAAAAAAAATCTTCAAGACTTATAAACTTGTATATAAAAGTATGGGTGAGTATATCCACATACACATTTGTAAATCCCTAAAAAGGGCTAAACAATATCATCAAATATACATGCATAATAATCAAAATAATAAAGTATTGGAGGCACTATTTAAATATAACCCTTTATAATATATTTTATTAAGATACAATGGAAACTATCAACTAGGGAACCTACCATTTTAGGAGACAGTAGTCATAAAAAATATTTAAATAATCCAACCAACCTTGTAACCACTGAAAAATATTTAACTTTATAGAAAAAGGGAATATCTATTGGTAAAGATATATTTTTTAGTAAAGTGTTTTACCAATAGATATGTCTCAGATACTAAATTGTTGGTAAAAACACTATCACAAAATGTTATTGCAATAGATAAATTAGTTTTGTTTTGGTTATAATAATACTAACAAATAATATATTTATTAGTTAAAATATTTATCAATTGATTCTTACGATAGATTTATCTATTGATAATATTATTACCAATATTTATATTCCTATTAATAATATTATTAAAAATATTATTTTATATGTTATTATAAGCAATATAAAAAATTATTATTTGTTTGTAAATTCTTTTTTAAATAAAATATTATCTATGGACATTAAAATATTTGTAGTTTAAATTTTATATTATATGTATTAATTTAAATATATATAATATTTTTATTATATAATAATTATAAAATTATATTATATGAAAATCTAATAAATTGAGACTTTATTTAAAAAAATATTCAAATATAATTTAAAAACATGTCAAAAATTCAATAAAAAACATGAATATCTAAGAAACATGTTTCAAACATGTTCAAACATGTTCAAGCTCTAAGAGACACTACATGAAACTCCATCAAACTTCAAATGAAATCTGTTTCTCTTGCACATCAGTTGTCACAGTCATGGTTAAAACTGGCATTAGGTTCTATACATATAGTTTACCCACCTAATCATGACATGGTAACAATGATGGGAATCACCTATAGTAGGCTCACATTGACAAGTAGTAGGTCATCCTCAATTTCGGATGTAGGTACCACTCACACTTGTTGTTAGAAGTATATGATCATCCTCATTCATGTCATTAGGTCCCCTTTCTTACATTTTTGTAAGGAATCATCTCATCCCCAATCTCACACTAACCGCAAGTAAAATTTGCGTATAAAATAAAATAATAGAAAAGTAGATAAAACCAAAGGAAAAGAAATAAAATAAAAAACTACTCCCTTTGATTGGTAAGATGAATTACTAAAATCTAATTTCAAATCCGAGTGAAGTGTAAAAAATATACAGACAAAAAATATAGTTGGTAAAAAATACCTTCTAAACAATAATATAATCAAAATTATACAAGCTTAGATCTTTCCCTAATTCAATACTAAAATAATTCATTAGTTTATCTAGAAAATAACATTTTTCTAATAAATTATCTATGTAAGTCAATATATAAGTAGTATCTTTCCATTTATTTCCAAAAATATTTCATTTTATACATCATTAAAAATAATATTTAATCTTTGATGATATGTACTTTCACCTTCCACCATTGAAACAAGTCTCTAAAATTTTGGTCTTTATTGTTTCCCCTTAATAGAAATCAATGAAATGATAATCACCGCTATTCCATTAATAAAATAACTCAATAAAATTAAGATAGAGAATCTATAGAACTTCATGATTCATGATTTATATCTACATTTCAAGAAATAGAAGAATATATTTTTAAAATGCCTCCATGTTTTGAGGTTATGTGTCTGACCACATTCACCCCTTTTTAAAAAGAGAAAATTTGGAAAAGCTGTTAGAATAAATAATGAAAACTATGATGAAGGATGAATAAATAAGTGAAAAAATAATGATATGGGGGTTAAAAAGTAACAAAATTGGACATGTTTTTTCAGTTGTGCACTTTTAGGGTTTGGTAACTCTCATACTCAGACACAAATTCGATATATTTTATTTGCATGTGTCCCCGCTAAAACTCTCATTCATCTATAACAATGAGAAACATAACGAGTATCTTATAAGTAGAAACCACCATCTTGAAACCCTTTACAAAGAAGAAAATGTCATTAGTGCCAATTCTTCACCACAAATAACCATAATTAACAAGCATTATAATCATATCATAACCAAAAAATTAATAAAAATGAACAAAACCTATAAAAATATGAATTCCCAAGACAAAATTTCACATAATACATGTTTAAAACAAAATTCATGTTTAATTAATAGAATATGAACCTTAGAAAAACCATGGAATAAAGAAAAAAATAGGTAGAGAAGAAAAAACACTCATCGATGTACTATCAATTCACCTAGTATACAAGTCTCAACTCCATATCAAAGTTAGTTATGGAACTCCATGGTTAGACATATCTTAGATTTAGTTAGTTCTAGAATGTATAATCTAGAATGTATCTCAAACTACTTACCTCCCTCTATTTATCCCCCCCCTAATGTGTCTTAATCCTTATCTGTTATCAACCCAACCACTTCAATTAAGCCTCTACATGACAGCCAATTATTTCTAACACTCAATAACTCTTAAATACCCTCAATAAACCCAGAAAAGTTTCCTTAGACTAATTACAACTCTCAACCTCCTGTACTTATAATACCTTCATTAAGGTAGGTATGTTATAAAAATACTTCCACTTGAAAATGAATCACAAACTTCATTTTGATGAAAATGAGGAGTAGAAAAAACTTCATTGATGCAATTTATTAAACATATACTTTGAAACAAAACAATTCATCCTATAAATGCAAGATATTGAACATATAGTATTGTGGTTAAATAGAATGTTTCGGTAAAGGAAGCATGAAAATCCTCAACAACACTATGGTGATCAATGATATCTCCATTTATAACTTAAGGATGAAAGTGACGGACATTTATCTCAATATCAAATCATATATTAAATCAAAATGAAACATTTTGTCAAACATTTACAATAAAATTCAAAGATATCTACTCTTATTGAAAAAATAAACAATCTCTATCAGTATAACTCTTGATCCCAAGAAATAGATTTTATTAAAATCTTCTACTTGTAAATTTATCACTGGTTATCCAAAAAATAGATATGAAATACATGCTTACTAACAAACTTGTTTCATAATGAGCCATGCTTGCAATGACCTGTAGATAGAGCTACCACGTGAACCTTCTATTCTAAATTTTCTTAAACCCCACAACACGGGAAGGTACCAATCTCCCAAACCTTTATATACTTGATCTTGTAGGCCAAAATCTTGAGGGAATCACCCTTCCTATAGATCAAAACTCCATCATCTAATAGAATCTCCAAGCTAACAATCAATATTTAAGGCATATTTTACTCACACGAGCAGTGGCTACCAATGCCTCAGATCTTCTCCTCACAAGAAACTTTAGAGTTTGGTATTTGCAAGTCTTTCCTTCAAAAATCACCTATTTTAAATGATATACCCTAATATCCCATTCAATATTAACATCCATTATTCCTTCAACCAAGATCAAGTGGTTGGGATTTATTTCAACCATTAAAATCCTACAATGATATTTCAAAAAAATTATTAAAAAATATTATAATAAATAATAAATTTAATATATATATATATATTAAACCATTATATATGCATTCATTTTTTAAAATATATTTTACACCACCAAATAACTAATAACTAAAAATATATATATTAAATAAATAATGACATAAATAAAACATAAACAGTAGATGATTAATTTATCAGTCAAGTAATTAAATTAAAATATTCTTTAAATATAGGATTATACAATTTTCATTAATAATTATAATTCAAACAAACATACCTTAATACACGAGTTAAAAAATGTAAAGTGGTAAACTTAAAATTAATTAGAATGATATATTTTGTTAATCGGTTTATTTTCATTATAAAATATCCAAATTAAATAATATGTTACTAATTCAAAACCATAAATGAAGATAATAACTATTTAAAATAATTAAATTAGAAAAAAATATATTTAAATAAATAAACATGGCCATTTAACACAAAAACACTTATTTCAAGAATATCTTGATAGTGAACCATAATAAAGTACTAATTCAAAAATATAAATAAATCATATAATTTTAGAATAATATGTGCATAAAAACACGAAGAAATAATATAAAATCAGATTTGGAAAATACATAAAATAAGTTCACATAAAATTCCCCCGCATGTGCTCATTTTCTTGCCCCAAAGCAGTTGGTTTTCATACTCAAAAAAAAGAAAATTTTAACCAAAAATGAAGTTGTCTCAAATGAAATTGAGTAAATTAAAAAAAGTTTTTTTCATTTCATATAACTCCTAAACATAGAATAATTTATCCCTCTAAAAATAAATTATTTTGATAGAAAACTTTTTTTATTTGGAAAATAAAAAATCTAAAAAATGGGAAAGGAATTAAAAATTCATATTCATGTTTTTAGTTTTGTTTTAAAAATATAACCTCTTTAAATACATGTTTAAACAAAATCTCACCAAATATAACTTAACACATTAATAGAAAACAGTTTTAAATTGATTAAATAATACTCGAAAGCATGATTAATGTGAGAGTTAAAAGTAATAAATAAATATCATTAAATATAACATACCCATTCATCAACTTAATTAAAATAAAATAGTCACACCTAGTTCTTTATGACATTTCAAGGATATGTTTCTTAGAAAACACAACATCAATATTAAAAAACCTAAATTTCAATAAATAATTTCATATTAAATTGAAGGTATTAAAATGAAAATCATAATTCACCAAGAAATAATTTTGAAAAGAAAAATTTCAGAAAAGTTCACTTAAAGAGAATCAAGGAAGAAAGGAAATGAATTTAACTTCTTAATAGTATGAAAAAACATCCTTAAAATCAAAAAAAAATAAAGATTTTTGTTGATTATTCCATGATTATTGTTAAAGATAATCGATTTGAAAAAAAATTCAAGGGAACATGATGTGTTGTCAATGATAATCAGTTCAAGATCACATTAATAACCTTCCTATACACTTAAAAATCAACATTGTCCCAAATATTGAATCTTAAGTGGAGAATTTCATTTCAAAATTAAATTCAAAATAATTTTTACTATTTATTTTCCAAAATCATGTAACAAAAGGGTCATAATACAGCTCAAAAATAGGATTTTTACCACTCTTTTAGAAACACTAAAATAAATTTTTAGGTGATAAAATAAAAATACTATTTAACACTCAAAATGATATTCAATTTTACCCATAAATAAATAATAACAACACCCTTAATATCATTAAATTCTATTAAAAAATTATAATGTAAACTCCAGGAATTCAGTGCATGATCACAGTTCATGCTCAAAAATATTAAAAAACATCTTTCATATGAACAAAAAGAGAATTTAATTAGCTTAAAATATCAATAGAAAATATAAATCCTAATAGTAAATTAGTTTGAATTTCATATTTTATAGTCAATAATATTTTTATCAACTCTATAAAATCCAATATCATTCAAAGGAATATTGAATAGTTAATATAAAAATAAATTTTAAATATTTATGAATAAGTGGAAGATATAATCCCCTAATACTCATAGTTTTCTTATGAAATATGAAGTTAAAATTCACTATCTGTTTTGGATAAAATATTGATACTTCCATAAATTAAGTTACAAATCAAAAAAAAATCACCATTTTTTTTCATTAGACTACAACAAAATGAGTGCATACAGATTCAGTTAATCTGGGACTAAACTCTACTCACGGAAACAACCTAGTAGAAAGAACTAAATACAAAGTAAGGTAGGATTTAATGTTTTCATTGAAACACATTATTATTTCCAAAAAAACACAAATAAATATGTAAACATGATTTTAGTTCCTGTACTTTATATCTCATTACATGAAACACTGAATAATTTTTAGGGTTTGACAACTCACTTACTCTGGCTCGCCTTCTAGAAATCTTTATTGCATATGTCTCTGCATCTTGTCTCATTCAGATATAACATTAGGTAAGATAATGATCATCTTCTAGGTAGAAACAACCATCTAGAAACCCTCTATAAAGAAAAAAATTTCATTAATGTCATTTCTTTACCATAATAAACCGTAATTCACAAGAAAAATCAATCATAACAGAGCAAACAAAAAATTAATAACATAAAAAAACTCCACACCCAATACATAAATGAAATAAAAAAATTACAAAACATAAAAATTATATTCACTATTTAGATGCTAAATTTCTATGATAGACTGAAGAGATCTACCTCTCGTCACATCCATAGAATACTTAGCCCATGTTTCTCTCCACATTCTCACCATCTAGAACCACAATTATAGTAACTAAAAATAAATAGGCAATAATAAAAACACATAAAAATATATGGGTGATTATATCAATCATGGAAATAAAAATTAAATAAAAAACATATAATATGATTAAGTTACCATTATGATTTGAACTAGGAAGAGAGAACCTACATAAAAATAAGTTATTCCAACTCATTGTACATAATATTTTTCAATATAGGAACTTGCACATAGTGGATCCAACTTTCCATTAGTTTACTAGATAGCATTTTCATGTCTCTCTCATCATCCACAGACCCAAAATATGGTACAAGGAATAAAATAAAAAATAATAATCATAAATAACTATATAACAATAAAACCTTTATAAATAGATTTTTAAATTATAACAGGTTCAATCTATATCATGTGTGTTTTCCTATGTATAACAGTATTTGGGAGAAAACCTATGGATTTCCTTCAATAATTATGGACAAGTAGACCAATTAGTCCCTCACATCATGAAAACTAGTAATAAATAGATCAAAACTTGGTGATGGAGGTTTGAACTCTTGATAATGTAATAGGAGGGAAACCCACTCAATAAGTGCACAAACACTTATATAGTGGATTATTATCTAAGTCATCTATGACTAGGGAAATACCCAATACACAAAAATGTACAAAAATATAAAGTATATTCAAATATTTTATTATTAAGAGGGCACATACTTAAGAAAACTCCAAAAAAACAATGTTTAGTCCAAAAAAACTAGGGAGTCAGAAGGTTGAAAATGATCTCTTCAGAAAAAAAACATTACAAAAGCTCTTTCCTGAAATCCATGTCTACAGTGTAATTCAATAGTAGTTTAAAATATTACTAGAACCACTTAGTCTTCATAAAATTTTGCCTTTTTATTTTATGGGTAATCTCCTCCATTTGGTTGTGAAATCACTTGAATTTTTTGGTAGTGAATTCATATAATAAAACAAATGAGGATTCAAGCTACTACCTATGGATGAACAACTTTGGATTGGATGAAAAAACACAATCCATCGCTGATTTCTTCTATAACTCCTATTGATAATTTATCATGTATGATTTCTTCTTTCTCTTCAGGTATAGAAGTGGATGGTTTAACCCTATGATTCTCCTACTTTAAAATTTAATCAATAAGAAGCTACTTAATTGGGAATAAAGTCATCAAATGATGCTTGTTTTATTATTATATATTATAAATCCTTATAATTTGAAAAATTGAAGAAGCCTTTCCTAATTACAAGTATCACTTTAGTTCCTATTTTTGAGTTTAGCCATTCTATGATCTTTGAAACTCCTATTTTTTCCTTATTATCCTTCTAAAGTTGATCATTTCACACTATTTACTACTAAGTTTCTCATTAAGGCATCCCAAAAAAGGAACAATGTTATTAAACACTCAATTAACAAGAGTTTTAATGTTCCTAATGAGTTTGATTTTATCAAATGATCATGTTCCTCTTTCAACATTTTAGTTTGATTATTTGCAATGAAAAGTCTAGGAATAGAAAAATACATGTGAGTTGTTTCCATATGGTTCAACTAAAATACAATATTAGTAATTGATCTGAAATATATTAATAAGATAATTATTTTAATATATGGTGGATAATAGAGATGTTTTTTATGTTTCTGCAAAAACATATTTTTGAATGAAATGAATACATTTATTTCATTATTTAAAAATCACAATTATGTCACATGTTCATATTGATTGAAAATAATTCACATGTCTATATCAATTTAAAATATAGAATTTATCAATTGCATCATCATGTGAAAATAAGGGGAAATAAAGGAATAAATAGAAAAATCTACTTTCAGTTTAAATTATATAAAAATGAAATATTGAAAAACAAAACCCTTATATGGGAGGAAGAAGTATATTACTTATCCATGGGAACTACTAGAAATAACTTAGAGGTAAAAAAATATGAATTATTAATTTCATAATATTAATCTAGAACTGTCAAGTATGGAATGAAATACCAACTACTAATCATATAATACCTTAGAAAAATTATTCCATGAAATGAATTCAATATAACAATACTAAGTTAATTAGAAATATAACACATGATACTAATGATGATTTTAGGAATACACCACTAAGAAATGAGTCCTGAATTCGATTATTAAACTATCTTTAGATAAATCTACAACTAGTACTATAAAAATCACATAAAAAATAAAGTAAAATCATTTCACCAAAATTTTATATAATCACTAATGGAAATTCAATTCAAACACTGAATACCAATTATTACAAGTTCTTAATCTTGAATAGAATAAATTCATACCCAAAAATATGATAAAAAATATACAAATTGAATTATTAACATGTATAATTCCATTCTCATCCCAATAATACTTTATAGTATAAAGGGAAGGAAGACGTTGTATCATACAGTGGGTAATGAATCGAGTGGGAGGGTGATAGTGATGGTGATAGATAGGGAGTGTGGGAGAAAGTATTACATCTCTTCAGTATAAGGGTGGGTGGTGAAGATATTAAGAGGGGTGTATGGGGAAAGTGGGGCATAGAATGGAAGATATCTCTAAAAATAAAAAGGATTTTATTTATTATTTTTCAATAGTTATACTTTTTGTTATAATTTTATCTTATATGGAATGTTTTATAAAATCACCATCTAGAAACATATTTATTTCAAAATAAATTTTATCTAACATATGATTTTAATTTAATTCAAGATAGATTATATCATTGAAGAATTTTTCAATCCTTTCCAAATATGTTTCATTATTTCTTTGTTAATAACAACATTTTTTTTTTGAGTTAAAAAAGTATCATATAATAATTTTTATTTATATTGATAGCATCATAATATTTTTTTAGTAATCACCTAATTGATAGTAAATTTTTTTTATTATATGATTATTTATTTATAGTGAATTAATAGATTCAATAGATTTTTATGTTTGAAAAATAATTATCGGTAATTATAATTAATAATGATAGAATCATTTTTTGGTAAAAAAATATTGGTATAAATACTATAAAGTAAAAAAAATTAATTATCAATAAAATATTTTTTGGTATTGAATAATTAATATCAATATATATATCTGTTGGTGAAAATAAATATTGATACTTAAATTTAATGGCAAAAAAACATAATATTTGTTGGAATTTCTCATTTATACCAATATATTTATTATCTTTCCCTAAATTTCTATAGGTCCAAAACTCTTTTTGTAGTGAACTAACCTCATCGGTAAGATCACTCTCCAATTAAAAAGGGTACATAATATAACACATGATGTTAAAAATATGATAAGGTCCCCATAAACCAAATTCCACTAACCTAGTCACAAATAGTCCCCACACTTCACTTCATGAATGAAATCAACCTCATAACCTCCTTTTTATGACCACATCATTCACATAGACACATCATAAATGAAATCAACCTAATTCACTCCTTATTATGACCATATAAACCACATATTTATGTTATAACTGCATCCATAGGTAGGGGGACTAGGTCTACTAGTTTTCCATCACATTATCTTTCTTGTTCAGTGTGTTTTGGGTCATGAATAATAAAATTACCCTTAAGTGGTGGTTTCATATATAATGGTACACCCATCACAAAAATAACATTGAAATATAATAAATTTCAACTCATAATCTTATTTATCTTTTTTTATTGTCATAATTGTGTACTACTAGTAATCTAAAACTCATAATTCTCACAAGTAATGGAACATATTCCAATAAAGTCTTAGGGGATGTCAACTAACCAGTTTAAAAAAAATCTGACACCAAAAAACTGCACTACCCTAGGAAATAACCTTTAGGGTAAATAATATCACACTATCACACTCTATAAAAACTCAATGGAGAGGTGTACCAAAATATTTCTAACATATCCCAAACATTCTTACTGAGAAGAATAATTCAACATGATTATAACATGTCATTGAACATATCACAAACCATTAATCTAATCCCATCATCGAATCATCCTTATAATAATTACCATAAAAATAATTTTCATTATCATCATAATCATAATTAAAATCCTCATAAATTATTCACTAAGTAAATCATAACCACCACCACCATCAATTCATAATGTTCATCAGCATCATTCATGTTTTAGTATTAAATTTTAAATCATTCCATGTCATTTACATAGGATTATCCTTTAATTGAAGGAACATTGATATGTGTTTTCCTCTTATGGTTTATTTCATCATCATTATAGATAAAACCATAGAATATATGCTACCCTAATCATCCAATATACAATTTATAAACACTATCCTTCATAATAAGGGTTAAAGAGGTAATGTAGTGTCATAATTGGGAAACCTTGTCAAAACCTTGATTCATGTTATACACATGATTCTCAATTAATCCTAATTTTCATTTCCATGGTTATGGGTACCATAGAAAGCTAATCACACATCATATTCATCAAAATAATTGTTAAATCCCCCATGAGAGTATCTATGTATAAAATCATAATTTATCATTTTCAACAATTTTGGGGCAGTGAATCAATGAAAGGATCATTTTATCGTGTTCTTCTTATAAAAATAGTCCTGGTAATACCCTCAAAAATATTCAAGGCTGGATTGAAATCAACCTAATTTTTTAGATTTTTAAATACCCAAAACTCCCATATTAAATTAACCTAAATGCCCAAAATATTATCATCATCGTGATCTATAATGAAAATCAAGCAGTTTTAACTATTCATTTGTTGAAATCAGATATTTAACCAAAATTCTCTATTTTATCAATACATTAATATATATTTATGATTAAAATAACAATAATTATATTATTATTATCATCACCATCATAATAATTATTACTACATTATAAAAAAATATAAATCAATGGTTGTTTTTTTGAATATGTGATGGTTTAACTGCCACTGATTAAGTATCATTGGTTTTTAGACATTCATATATTTCTGATGTCATTTATTAATTAGTTGTATTTTTTTCAATACATGATAATTATTTAAAACCATTGTAAATAAATAATTATAATTCAATATAAAGGGGGTTTTAAAAATGACATTTTTATATAATTTCACAGTGATTTAAACCACTGCATTTGTTATAATGGTGTTTTATAAAAGCTTATTTATTTTAAAAATATTAAAGTTTGTTCAAACCATTGATATTTTTTGGGTGGTTGATTATTAGTAAATTGAGGTGGTTTCTGTAGATAAAGTTGGTTTAATCCAACATAAATTTATTAGCGATGGTTTTTTTATTAGTGTTTGTTTAAACCACTATTAATCCCTGTGAAAATGATAGAGATCATATTTTCATAATTTTTCATATTATTTTAAATGATTTAATCCCCTAAAATTAATCAATTTGAGTTTATTTTCATTATTTTAGTTTTTTTGGTGAATCTTGGGATTAATTGTGAAAATTACTTAATTATGGAAATTTAACAGTTTTCTATAAATTATGTATTTCACACATAACTTTACAATTTTGATTCAAATTGAGTTATTCTTTTTTTAGGATTCATTTGTTTTTGGGATTAAACTTTTTCTTCTGAACCTAGATCCAATTTGAAATACACTATCTCGGAAAAATAAATCAAGTGGAAAAATATTTCTGGCTGACAGAATGGACTACACATAAATAATTGAGGTATATCTCAGCCTAGAGAAATACAAATGAGGTGATTCTAGTTGGATTATAAATAATACTCCTATCCTCATTTCCAAATTAAATTTCATGTATAATTTTGATCATTAATTCATCCATTTAATGTGCCAAAGTGGAGATAGTTGAGAAGTCTGCTCGTCTAGAAAAAGTTTTATTCAGTAATTGGTTATAAATTTCTAGAAACTTGTCCAAAGAAGCTGATATTTAGAAGGATAATAAAAATAGATAGAGAAAAAAAAATTATTAAGACTAAATCTTGATATTTGATCATTTACTATTCTAATAAAACTCAAAATTTTAGTGGAAATAATCTTTAGGGAAATTTTTTCACCCCTCAACCCTATAAATATGTGCATCCACTTCCATTAAAAGGTGTTAAATAAAGTGAAGGAGGGGTTGTACCAGAGGATTTTAACCTTGAACTGTTGTGGATTTTCTCTTTTCTCTTTTATTAGTTTCATAATAATTTATTATTCCCCATTCAACTCTATTACCCTTCACATGGAGGGGTAAAGCTTTTGAGTGATTGAGGAAGGGGGAGTTTTCCTTTTATAATTTCGGAGTCCTAAACTTTAATTTAAAACTATATCTTTTTCTATTAAATGATTTATATTTTAAGTGGTTTCAAATTAACTTAATGTGATCATGTTTTGGGTTTTTGTTTCATTCATTGTTTTAAGATCTTTATACTCCCTCTTCCTGGTGTAGTTTGTCTCAATTAAGCAAATTGTTTTAGGTGGTGAGTGTCTAGCGATCATTAGCATGTGTGTGGAATAAGTGGATTGTTTCTATATTTATAAGGAGAAACAATTCTTGATTGTTGATTTCCATTGTTTTTTGGGAATGGTTTATGAACTTTCATGCACACAAGAGTGGTTTCCATTGCTTCCTTCAACCAAGGTTTATTGAAAACTTGATCGAGGAGTCTTTCATTAATTATTGAATAGGAAGAGAGTAGGAATTATTTTTATGAACATGATGAAATTAAAAAATGTGATCCTACTATGAACTCATCACTCTCTTCATCAACTTGAGTTCAAATTTTATTTTTATTGATTTCTTTTTAAAATCAAACAATTTCATAAACAACATCTACTTCTTTCTCAAATTTTAAGGTGACAGCTTGATTTTTGTGCACTCTTATCTGGATACAACCTAGTTTGACCACTTTATTACATTTTAACATAGGAAATAATTTTTTTTTCACAACCCATGATAGTAACATGTCAATACTTGGCACTATTTCCGAGGAGGTGGTGTTAGCAATCTTTTTTTCTCTTTTCTTCTTTTATCTTTAAAATTACATGACTAGAACCACAAACATTGAACCTTCCCCCCTATATCCTAAAATTGAAAGAACATTGTTAAATATACTTTGAAAAGTTAATTTGAAATCTTAATTTTAGTAAATTTCTCTTGCAGACTCGAGTGAAACTTCAAGTGTTCACTCTAAGCCTATCATCATGGTTAGAAATAGAAACCCAAACCTTAGAGACATATGTTCACCACAATTCTTTAATCAAAACAATCAAATTTCCATGTTGTGGTTACAAAATTATTTTGAGATGAAACCTAAAATAATTTCATTGCTCACAAAATTTCATGGCTTAGCAGGAAAAGACCCAAACAAACATATTAAAGAGTTTATGCATGTTTTCTCTACTTTCAGACCCCAAGGAGTGGCTAAGGAATAGGTAAAGTGGAAGGAATTACAATTTTCATTGGAATGAGCTGAGAAAGAAAGGTTGTATGTACTAAAACCAAGATATTTGAATGATTGTAATGACTTAGTGAGATTCTTAATGTAAAGATTCTTCCATGCCTCCATAAACACAACCATCTGAAAGGAAATCTATGCCATTAACCCTTTATGAGAACCAGGAAAGATTTAAAAAGCTATGTGTCAGATTCCCCCAAAAATCAATTGAGGAGCATCATTTTCTTATCTTCTTTTATCAAGGATTATTAGATAATGAAAAAATCCTTATGGATGCATCATCTAGAGGTGCATTGATTTAAAAGTCACTAGAAGAATCCAAGCTCTTGATTGAGAAGATTTACCAAAACTCAAAAAAGTTTGGTATAAGAGGTACTGGCATAAGAGGTATTCATGCGGTAAGAACTTCTTATCCATCAACCTTATTAGAAACTAGGATTGAAGAGATAACCAGTTGGTGAGACAAATTTCCTTGAAACAAGTTTGTGACCAACAAGCACCAGTTAAGGTATGTAGTTTATGCTCGTCACCTGATCATTTCACTAACCAGTGTAATGAAATACAAAGAATGGAAACTTTTACGGTAGCCTTTAAACTGAGTAATTTCCTACAAAATCAAGGATGGATAGCTCCCAACCAAGTATAATATGTATTTTGAAATCATCATAATCAAGATAGACCTTCATACCAAAACCAGTTCCAAAACCCACCACTATTTCAATAAAATAAATATTATAACCATCCTTCATACCACCACCCACCCACTTTCCAATGACCCTATGAGAAACCATCCACTAGCACACAACCGCCTATGGAACAACTAAAATCCAAGGTTGAGGTCCTATATGATAATTTTGATAAGGTGGAAAACATGGTGGAAAGTTTTGAGGAAATATTTTCCAAAATACCCAGGAAAAATCCCTTCCCAAACAATCCCAAACCCAAAAGATAATGTCAACATGATAAAAACAATAAGTGTAAAATAAATCTTACCACTAGTAGCCCATGAACCTGAAATAGGACCACATAGTTTGAGGGAGAATGAAGTTGTAAATTCTGAAAATTATATGAAAATATATTTTGAAGAATAGAAGAAATTGGAGGATAAGGATAGTACACAATGAGGAAGAGAGAAGAAACACCATTACAAAGGTAATAAAGAGATAATAAAGACTTACCCCCACCATTTTCATCAATTATGACGGAATAAAATAGATTTCAGGAATAATTGATTCAAAAATAAATTATGGAAACCTTTTAGAAAGTGGATATTAATATCCACATTCTTGAAGCACTCAAAAAAATTAAAAGTATGATAAATTTTTAAAGGATATTTTTAAAAATAATAGGAGAGTTTAAGGTAATGAGAGTATTAACATGGAAAGAAGTACCTCATCCCTTATCACACCACAGTTGTCAACCAAATTTAAAGATCTGAGGAAGTTTTCCATTATATGAACCATTATTTATTTAAGTTTATTTATTATTTTGTATGATCTAGGTGCTTCAATTAATGTATTTCCTCACTTAGTATACACTTATTTGTATATGGGAGACTTTAATCCCATAATATTGGTGGTCCATCTTGAAAACAGATCCACAGTTTTCCCTGTAATAGTTCTAGAGGATGTCCTTGTGAAAGTCAAAGATCTCTTAATCACCCATCATTTTGGGGAGGTATTTTTTAAAATCATCTAAAACCATCATTAATTTCCATGAAGGGATACTCACCATAGAGTTTGGAGATATCACTATCCACTTAAATATTTTTGAATCCATGAGGAACCCATCAGATGATCACTCACTCTTTACACTCTCCCATGAAGTTGGTACTAAACCCATTGAAGAATCAGGTCTGTGTTAGGAATTCTTATCCTTATGAGATAATTTTTTCATTGAAAATATCACTGAACACATGGATTCTCAACAAACTAAAGATTCTTATTTTATGTGGGAAGAAGAGGTAAATTTTAATTTCATTGATGATTTTCTAAATGGTGAAGAAGATGATAAGATTTTTTTATAGGAATTCCAACCTTTGGAAGTGAGGAACCTCAATCTAATTTCATCTCTTGAGCATCCCCCAGATCTAGAATTAAAATAAATCCCTACTGATTTAAAATATGTATACCTTAGGGAGGGAGAGAAATTACCAATTATAATTTCTAATAATATATCTTAAACCTAATAAAAATATTTGATTGAGATTTTGAGATAGAATTTACAAGAAATAGGGTGGATCATAGGTGATATCCTAGTAATAAAACCAATAATATGATCACATAGAATTTTTATCGAGGGAGAATCCAAACCTGTCAAATAACCCCAAAGGAGGTTGAATCCCACCTTGATGGAGGTTATGAAGAAGGATATATATAAGCTCTTGGAAGTTGGGATCATCTACCCCATCTCACATTCACAATGGGTTAGCTCCATTCATGTAGTTCCAAAAAAACTATCCCAACACTATGAGTAATAAAAAGAACGAATTAATACCTATGACGATTCAGAATAACTGGAGAGTGTGCATTGATTTTAGGAATTTGAATCAGTTGACTTGGAAATATAATTTCCATATCCCCTTCATTGACTATGTATTAGAGAGATTGGAAAGGATGACTCATTATTGCTTTTTTGGATGGATTTTTAGGTTATTTTTAGGTACCTATTGCTCCTGAGGATCAAGATAAGAAAACCTTTACTTGTCCCTTCAACACTTTTTCATATAAAAGGATTCCATTTAGATTATTTAATACTCTGGGTACATTTCAAAGGTTTGTGTTATGTATTTTTTATGATCACATTGAATATTTCTTGTAGGTTTTCTTATATGATTCCACAACTTTTAGAAACTATTTTGATCTATCACGAACCATCTCGGGTACCCAGGTAACCTAATAACCGAGCATGCCACAACATAGCCTAAAGGGAATTTCTGATCCCCATAGGTCGGTGACTAGAACTTAGCATCAGACAACATGCAAGTGGTAACAAATAGGGAGTGAGCTAAAAAGCCCAGTAGGATCTCACCATGGATTCCATAATATATTCCAAAATAGATTAACCAAAGGAATGATTTAAATTTTTAAAATAAATAGGTCTAGAATTTTCAAATCATATTTAAAAAAATCATGTTATACAGTTCAAATGATGTAGAAAATACTTTAAGAAAAGTATTTACAAGTGATGGAATATTTCAAAAACAATGGCTTAAATAAAATAGTTACATAAAATATTTTATGTAATCAAGAAGTCATGTAAAGTAGTTTTATAACATTTTCATACATTTATATCTCAAATATAAATAACAAGAAAGAAACATGGTCATCTTAAAAATAGGTATGATATTATTCCGTCTATAGGAATCTGCACTCTCTAAGTGATCTCAGCAATATGTGTATACACACGTACCCATACACTGGCCAAAGTAAAATCGTCACCATCCCATTGGGGATGTGACCTGTTTCATGTATGTTTTAGAATGTTGTAATAGCATAGAGTGTATCCAAATAACTTCTCAACTACCAAAGGCTTTCATGTTCTCCTACACAATCAATGATGGGAAATTTATTTTAAGACTACTTAAAATAAAATTAAATCTCATTCTTCCATTTCAATTCCAATTTTCCATTTAAAACCAAAATGGGATTTAATCAAAAATATACCTCTTTAACAAGATAAATCCATTGGGTTTATATAAAAACTTTTTATGCCATTTTCACAAGTTTGAAATCCATTAAAAAACAATTCCATAAATTTCACAACTCATTTCCATGGTTAAATTTAACAATTTAATTGAAATCATTTCCATAAAATCTACAATTAAAATCCAATAATTTAAATGAAACAATTTCCATAAACACACCTCAATTCAATGGAATTGTGGGTTTCCTCAATTCTCATGACAAAACCAATTAAAATCACCCAATTCACTAGAATTATATTTTATTACATCAATTAAAATAAATTTTGAGAAATTTAATTTAAATCAACAGTTGAATTAAATCAAGTAATTCAATGTAAATAATTTTGGCTAAATATGATGGAATCACATACCTTTTCCCGAAACACAACACTCTCAAAGACACCCATCAACGTGAACAAAGGTGTAGAAGACCTTGAAACACAACCTATAGAGGATATCCAAAAACATGGAGCATAGATCCATCAATTTCATGATGATATATTGAAATCCCAAAGGATGATAAAGAGATAAAGATGAAGAATGAAGGATAAAGCTTACCCGAGAATCACACTACAAGGGAAATGATGATCAAACGTTGAACAAGAGGATTTAGAAGGGTTGGAGAGATTTAATATCACCTAGGGAAGTATTTGGGTCGAGGGAGAAGAAATTATAGTGGAGGATAAAAGAGATCTCAGTAATGCTTCCCATTTAAAAAAATATTATTGGGGTATTACATGATGAGTAATACCAATACACGTCATGAAAGCACTAATTTCCATAACTGCTGAAAAACGCATCGCCTCAAATTAAAAAATGAAGCTCTAATTTAAAAAATAGATCTATAAATCATTCAAAATGTGTATCCTTCATAGTTTAAAGCATTTCATGACTTGCCTCCAGAAACCATTACACGTTATGTAACCAAGTTACATGGTGTGTAACCCTCCGACAGCCTGCAAAAAATGAAAACTAAAGCTAAGAGTCCAATAAATCTCTAACTTCACCATTATTGGTATCCTCTAAATACATTCTTAACCATACCCAGTCAAAGAAAATTAAAAAATAAAAAAAGGTTAAAGGCATATCTGTCATATTGGTAATGGGATGTTACAACATCCCCACCATAAAAACTTTTTATCCCCAGAAAGACTATGAAGAAGATTACATGCCCAAAAGATGAAGACACTCCTTTATAATTAGTGCCTCACATTCCATGTCTCGTGATTATCAAAACCATTCTTCCATAGAACATGAACCAAAGGTATCGTCCTCCCATGAAGTACCTTGGTCTTACAATCAACTATCCTGAATGGTTGCTCAGTCAGAGATAAATGAGGTTCAATATCTAGATCACTAGAGCTCAAAACATGATATGGATCATATAAACACTTTCTCATCTGTGATAAATGGAATACTTTATGTATTTACATCACCTATGTTGGAAGTGCTAAATGGTATAAAACTTTTTCCGCCTTTTCAACAACCACAAAATATCCCACAAATGAGGAAAAATCTTCCCTTTCCTCCCAAGCTGTTGATAACCCAATCGAGGTGAAACTTTCAAGAACACCTGATCACGAACTGAAAAATCCAAAGGTCTATGGCGACAATAATCATAAGACATATATCATCTTTGTGCTTTCAAAATTTTCTAACGAATCAACTAAATATATGTTTTCGTCTCTTGCACTAAATTTGGTCCAACCAAGGAACTTTCACCAATATTCAACCAACACAAAGGATATTTACAATTCCATACATACAAGAACTCAAAAGGTTCCATTATAATCTAGGATTGATAACTATTGTCATAAAAAAACTCATCAAGTCCCAAGTGATCATCCTAAGCCCCACCAAATTCAAGAACACAGGTGCGGAGCATATCCTAAAGAATTTGTATAGCTCTCTCTATATGGCCATTTGATTGTGGATGGTAGGTCATGCTCAAACAAACCTGAGATCCCAATGCCTCTTGAAGGCCTCTCCAAAAGAGAGAAGTCAAATGAGGATCCCTATCAGAGACAATAGCTTATGGAACTCTATGAAAACTAACAATCTTCTTCATATAGATATTTCCTAACTCCTCAACTTTGGTTGTATCTCGAATGGGTGTGAAGTGAGCCAACTTGGTCAGCCTATAGATCACAACCTATATCTCATTCTTCTTTATCTGAGTATGAGGAAACCTAACCACAAAGTCCATAGATATCTCATACCACTTCCAAATAGGTACTAGAAGTGTCTGAAGCGAACCTGAAGGTTTATGGTGCTTGGCCTTAACCTTCTAGAACATATAGCAATGATAGAAAAACTCAACAATGCCCCATCGCATCCCTGACCACCAAAACTACTTCCAAATGTAATAGAACATATTAGTGGTTCTCGGGTTCACATTCCACTAGGAATTATGAAAATCCTCCATCATAGACTCTCGTGTTTCTAATGGTACAATGAAGCAATCCTAAAATCAATGAACGCCTTCTTCAGAGAATGACCACTGGGCAACTATCTCCCCACCATAAAGAGAACTTCTAATTATGCTGAATTCATCATCAAGATCTCGATCCTAAAGAATCATCTCGATGACAGTGGATGTCAACTGAATGATGGATAAAGAAACTTCAGCCCCTTTCTCCTAAAATTCAATATGCAATTGTACAAAAAGAACCATAAAATTCAACTCTTTTGAAGATTCTTTCACCACCTAGTTTACAAGTTTCCTACTCAACACATCTGCAATGACATTCCATTTCTGTGGGGTATAGGCGATGTCAAAGTTGAAATATTGTAGGAACTCTACCCAATGCCTTTGGCAGATATTCAAATAGTTTTTAGAGAAGATGTAACTCAATATTTTATGATTTGAATACATAGTAAACCTTTCTCTAAAAATGTAGTGATTATAACTCTTAAGCGCATTCATCATAGTCGCAAGTTCAAGTTCATGGGTGGGATAATTCTTCTCATGTGGCCTAAACTGAAGAGATCCATAAGCAACTATGATATCACCCTGTATAAGAATGCATCCCAAGCCTGAACTCGGTGGAACACAAAAGACTACATAACCCTGCCCAGCCTCTAAAATATTCAACACCGATGTAGTATTAAAAAAGAATTTCATCTCAACAAAATAACTCTGAAATTTATCATTCCATGAAAACTTCACCCCCTTCTAAGTCTGAGCGGTCAATAGAGAAGCCAACTTCAAGAATTCCTTCATGAACCGAAAATAATATCCAGCTAATCCCAAGAAGCTTCTAATCTTGACGACATTTCCTGGTTTCTCCCAAGTCATAAAATCTTTTACCTTCTCAGGTTCATCTAATATACCTTGTTTAGACACCATGTGTCCCAATAATTTCACTTCCCAAATCTAAAAATCACACTTTTAAATCTTGGAGTAGAGTCGGTGATTTCTCATCAGACTCATAACTATTCTTAGATAATGCACATGATCCTCCTTGGATTTAGAGTAAATGAGGATTTCATCCACAAATACTACCAAAAATGTATCCAAATACTTGTGGAAAATCTTGTTCATTAGAGCTATGGAAATTTTAAGAGCATTTGTTAGACCAAAGGGCATAACAAGGTACTCATAATGGTTGTACCTACTCTCAAAGGTAGTTTTCTGAATGTCAGATTCTTTTATCCTCAACTGATGGTAACCATATTGTAGGTCGATCTTTGAAAACTACTTTACCCCTTTCATCTAATCAAACAAATCATAATTCCATGGAAAAAGATACTTTTTCATTATCATAACTTGATTGAGATTTTGGTAGTCATCACATAAGCGAAGAGAACCATTATCTTTATTAGTGAAGTGAATCAGGGCCTTCAAGGGTGACACACTTGGGAATATAAATCCATTATCAAGAATATAGTCCAATTGGGACTTCATATCTTTCATTTAAACTAGATCCATTCAGTAAGAAGGAATAGAAACTGGTTGAGTTCTAGACATTTTGTCAATAAAAAACTCGACCTCCCTTACTGATGGAAAACTTGAGAAATCAGAAGGAAACACGTCAGGAAACTCAAATATAAATAACAAGTAAGAAACATGGTCATCTACCAAATAGGTATGATAGTATTTCGTCTATAGGAATCTGCACTCTCTAAGTGATCTCAGCAATGTGTGTATACACATGTACTCCTAAAACTATCCTAAGGAAAATCATCACCATACTATTGGGGATGTGACCTTCTGCATGTATGTTTTAGAATGTCGTAATAGCATAGAGTGTATCCAAATAACTCCCCAAATAACTAAGGCTTGCATGTGATCTTACACAATCAATGATGGGAAATTTATTTTAAGACTACTTAAAATAAAATTAAATCTCATTCTTCTATTTCAATTCCAATTTTCCATTTAAAACCAAAATGATATTTAATCACAAACATACCTATTTAACAAGATAAAACCATTGGGTTTCTATCAAAACTTTTTATGCCATTTTCACAAGTTTGAAATCCATTCAAAAACAATTCCATAAATTTCACAATTCATTTACACGGTTAAATTCAAAAATTTAATTGAAATCATTTTCATAAAATCTACAATTTAAATCTAATAATTTAAATGAACCAATTTCCATAAACACACCTCAATTCAATGGAATTTTGGATTTCCTCAATTCTCATGCCAAAACCATTTCAAATCTCCCAATTCACTAGAATTATATTTTATTACATCAATTAAAAGAAAGTTTGAGCAATTGAATTTAAATAAAAAGTTGATATAAATCAAGTAATTCAAAGTAAATCATTTTGGCTAAATATGATGGAATCACATACCTTTTCCCGAAACACAACACTCGCAAAGACACCCATCAACGTGAACGAAGGTGTAGAAGACCTCAAAACACAACCTATAGAGGATATACAAAAACATGGAGCATATATCCATAAATTTCATGATGATATATTGAAATCCCAAAGGAGGATAAAGAGATAAAGATGAATAATAAAGGAGAAAGCTTACCCGAGAATCACACTACAAGAGCAATGATGATCAAACGTCGAACGAGAGGATTCGGAAGGGTTTGAGAGCTTTAATATCACCTAGGGAAGGCTTTAGGTCAATGGAGAAAAAATTAGAGTGGATGATAAAACAGATATCAGTAATGCTTCCCATTTAAAAAAATATAGTTGGGGCATTGCATGATGAGTAATACCAATACACGTCATGAAAGCACTAATTTCCATAACCGCCGAAAAACACATCATCTCAAATTAAAAAATGATGCTCTAATTTAAAAAATAGATCTATAAATCATTCAAGATGTGTATCCTTCATATTGTAAAGCCTTTCATGACTTGCCTATAGAAACCATTACATGTTATATAACCAAGTTACATGGTGTGTAACCCTTGACGGCCTGTAAAACATGCCAGCTAAAGCTAAGAGTCCAAAAAATCTCTGACTTCACCATTATTGGTATCCTCCAAATACATTCTCAACCATAATCAGTCAAAGAAAATTAAAAAACACAACAAGGTTAAAGTCATATCTGTCATATTGGTAATGGGATGTTACAACATCCCCACCATAAAAAACTTTTTATCCCCAGAAAGCCTATGAAGAATCTTTCATTCCAAAAATATGGGGACACTCCTCTATCATAATTGCCTCACATTTCATGTATTGTGATTATAAAAATCATGCTTCCATAGAACATGAACCAAAGTTATCGTCCTCCCATGAATTACATTGGTCTCAGTATCAACTATCCTGACTGGATGCTCAGTCAGAGATAAATTAAGTTCAATATCTAGATCACTCCAGCTCAAAACATGATATGGATCATATAAAAACTTTCTCAGCTATGATAAATGGAATACTTTATGTATTTACATCACCTATGGTGGAAGTGATAAATGGTATGCAACTTTTTCCACCTTTCCAACAACCTCAAAAGATCCCATAAAATGAGGAAAAAGCTTCCCTTTCCTCCCAAACTGTTAATGACCCAATTGGGGTGAAACTTTCAAGAAAACCTGATCACCAACTGAAAACTCCAAAGGTCTATGGAAAAAATTAGCATAAGACATATATCGGCTTTGTGCTTTAAAAATTTTCTAAAGAATCAACTAAATATTTGTTGTTGTCTCTTGCACTAAACTTGGTCCAACCAAGGAACTTTCACCAATCTTCGACCAACACAAAGGATATTTACAAGTCCATACATACAAGAACTCAAAAGGTTCCATTCTAATCTAGGATTGATAAATATTATTATAAAAAAACTCAACAAGTCCTAAGTGATCATCCTAAGCCCCACCAAATTCAATAACACAAGTGTGGAGCATATCCTAAAGAATTTGTATAGCTCTCTCTATCTAGCCATTTTTACTGTGGATGGTAGGTCATGCTCAAAAAAACATGAGATCCCAATGCCTCCTGAAGGCCTCTCCAAAAGAGATAAGTTAGCTAAGGATCCCAATCATAGACAATAGCTGATGGAACTCTATGAAAACTAATAGTCTCCTTCATATAGATATTTCCTAACTCCTCAACTTTGTTTGTATCTAGAATGGGTGTGAAGTGAGCCAATTTGGTCTACCTATAGATCACAACCAATATCGCATTATTATTTCTCTAAGTATGAGTAAACCTAACCACAAAGTCTATATATATCTCATCCGACTTCCAAATAGGGACTAGAAGTGGCTGAAGCAAACCTGAAGGTTTCTGGTGTTCGGCCTTAACCTTCTGGAACATATAACAATGATATAAAAATTCATCATTGCCCCATCTCATCCTTGACCACTAAAACTACTTCCACATGTAATAGAAGATCTTAGTGGTTCTTGGGTTCACGTTCCACTAGGAATTATGACAATACTTCATCATAGAATCTCTTGTTGCTAATGGTACAATGAAGTAATCCTAAAATCAAAGAACACCTTCTTCAGAGAATGACCACTAGGAAACTATCTCCCCACCATAAAGAGAGCTTCTAATTATATTTAATTCATCATTAAGATACTGATCCTAAAGAATCAGCTCAATAATAGTGGATGTCTACTGAATGATAGCTAAAGAAACTTCATCCCCTTTCTCCTGAACTTCAATATGAAACTGTACAAAAAGAACCATCAAATTCAACTCTTTTGAAGATTATTTCACTACCTGGTTTAGAAGTTTCCTACTCAACACATCTGCAACGACATTCCCTTTCCCTGGGGAATAGTCGATGTCAAAGTTGAAAGATTTTAGAAACTCCACCCAATTCCTTTGGTGAATGTTCAAATATTTTTTAGAGAAGATGTAACTCAATATTTTATTCTTTGAATGCATAGTAAACCTTTCTCTAAAAATTTAGTGATTATTGATCTTAAGAGTATTCATCATAGTCGCAATTTCAAGTTTATGGGTAGGATAATTCTTCTCATGTGGCCTAAACTGAAGAGATCCATAAGCAACTATGAGATCACCCTATATAAGAACGCATCCCAAGCCTGAACCCGATGGATCAAAAAAGACTACATAGCCCTACCCAGCCTCTAAAAGATTCAACACTGGTGCAGTATTCAAAATACATTTCAGATCGACAAAAGAACTCTAAAATTTATCATTCCAAGAAAACTTCACCCCCTTCTGAGTCAGAGCGGTCATTAGAGAAGCCAACTTCGAGAATTCCTTCAGGAACCGAAGATAATATCTAGCTAATACCAAGAAGCTTCTAATCTTGACGACATTTCATGGTTGATACCAAGTCATAAAATCCTTTACCTTCTTAGGTTCATCTAATATACCATGTTCAGACACCATGTGTCCCAATAATTTCACTTCCCAAATCTAAAAATCACACTTTGAAATCTTGGAGTAGATCCAGTGATTTCTCAGCAGACTCAAAACTATTCTCAAATAATGCACATGATCCTCCTTGGATTTAGAGTAAATGAGGATTTCATCAACAAATACTACCAAAAAGGTATCCAAATACTCATGGAAAATCTTGTTCATTAGATCTATGGAAATTTTAAGAGCATTTGTTAGACTAAAGGGAATAACAAGGTACTCATAATGGTCGTACCTACTCTGAAAGGTAGTTTTATGAATGTCAGATTCTTTTATCCTCAACTGATGGTAACCATATTGCAGGTCGATCTTTGAAAACTACTTCACCCATTTCAACTAATCAAACAAATCATAAATCCATGGAAAAAGATACTTTTTCAGTACCATAACTTGATTGAGATTTTGGTAGTCAGCATATAATCGAAGAGAACCATTAGCTTTATTAGTGAAGAGAATCGGCACCTTTTAGGGTGACACACTTGGGAATATAAAGCCTTTATCAAGAATATAGTCCAATTAGGACTTCATCTCTTTCATTTAACCTAGATCCATTCAGTAAGAAAGAATAGAAACTGGTTGAGTTCTAGACATTTTTTCAATGAAAAACTCGACCCCCCTTACCGATGGAAAACTAGATAAATCATAAGGAAAAACATCAGGAAACTCAATGAAAACTGGAGGTAGATCACCACTAAAAGATTCCCACTCAAAATCAAAATTAAACAATGATATTACTTTCCCCAACTATGGATAATAAGGTATGGCTCTACTTGACCTTGGGTCCCATTCTCCTTGAAAGACAAGAGATACACCACTGGGTGTATTAAGGTAAAACTGCCAAAGATAACAATCAATTTAGGATTTATTAGAAATGAGTTAATCCATCCTAAATATGATGTCAGGAGATTTCATGTCGAAGAACAAAAAAATCCAAGCTAGCTTGACATATGATAGAGAGAAGACACGGGAAGGACTATGAATACCCTACTCTATCTTCATACCGAGGGGTGTAGTAATATCTATTTCACAAGATAAAATCTCCATAGGAAGATTAAGCATATTAACAATACGGGTTGAAATAAATGAGTGAGATGTACTAGTATCAAATAAATCAGACACTAATGAAGAAGTTATAGTAATGGTACCTCTCACAATTATTAGAACCATGTTTTCTTCCTCTGGATACTCTTCCACTATGTGAAGTAGCTTTGTTCTGGATGCATGTGGTTGGAACCCTTTTATATGTGAAGCATATGATTTCCCCATATTTTTATGAGGATCTGATGATCTTATTCCACTACGTAGAGTAGGAAAGTTATGGAAGAATCTATGTAAGTGTCATGAATGTCTATAGGAGCTACAATTCTTATGTGCCTTAGTGAAAACCCTCTTAGAATCTTCTGGATTTCCACAAAGATAGAAAATCAAAGGACTTACTCCTAGCATTGTAGGAGTTCTGGAATGACTCTACCATTGAGAACTTCCATGAGAATCATCATGATTCCATTTTCCCCTGAAGGAACTCACACTACAACTAGGAGAGAAAGAAATTCCTGATGAACCTGACTTACCAGTCAGGTCCATATCAACCATCATCACCCTATACAATACATAAGTATAAGTGGTGATCTTTAATAAGAAAATATAATAATGGATATCTGATCTAAGTCCTAACTCTAACCAATGAGCCTTCATCCTCTCATTAGATACAATCTTAGGCACAAACTACACCAACTCAGCAAAGTGATTTGAATACTCAATCACGGTTTTGTCAACCTGTTCAAGCTTAAAAAACTCCATAGCCTTGTCCAACACCATAGACTATAGATAGAACTAGTCAGTGAAAAGAACCTTGCAGTCTTTCCACTTTAATCCCTCATATTTCTTCGTCATCACCATCATGTCCCACTATCTCCTTCTTGGTCCTTCCAGCAACAAGGTGGCACACTTTACCTTGATCTCATTTGGTGTCTCAAAGGACTCAAATAGATGTTATATCTTGACCATCCATTCCTCATCATGTTGAGGATCAGTGGAGCCTTTGAAAACTAGTGACTTATAGTGAAGAAACTCTTGATAATGATTTCGTAGAACATTCCCCTAAGGATCCACAAAAAAAACCTAAACGGGAACTGGAGGTGGTGCTTGTCCCATATCTTGGATAGTGCGCACAATCACCTCAACTATATTTGGGTCCACTGAAGGATTTTCTCTCCATGGTTCAGTAGTAGATTCGTCCTGGATCTTATATTTGCATCTTCTCAGAGGCATGATGCTACACAATATCAGTAGACAATAAGGAAGACATCAAACTAACACTCAAACTGAACAACAAGGGAAATTACTTCCAATATATGGAACAACGATATTTGGATCCCACTCTATCCAAATCAACATAGGGAAATAATATAACTAATCCACAAGATGTCTTTCCCAAACCATGCCTGACAACTTAAGGTTTATTACAGTGAGAGTTGTCCAGGAACTCAATCGCAACTACCTCCTAAGTCCCAACAAAATTTCAAAAATGTATACTAACATCAAGACAAAATCTCAACCATCTCCTCGAATACCATTTTGTCACGAACCATCCTAGGTACCCTGGTAACCCAATAACCGAGCCAGTCCTGACATTTCCCTAAGGGTATTCTTAATCCCCACGGGTTGGCGACTAGCACCTGGCATCATACAACATGCAAGTGGGAACAAATATGCCACAAAAAATAGCGTACGAAAAAGAAAAAATATAGTATACATACAAAAGAAACTCCACTGAGAGTAATGTATCATAATTCAACAAGGAATTAAAGACTAAAATACTACAACCCAAGTACCAGAACAGAGGAAAACACCCCAAGTAACTAAGGACACAACTCACCGCATCCAAGGTTCAACAGCTGGATCCACCTCAAAAAGATCATTTCCCTGTGTTCGACCCTGGAAGGAGATAATCTACAAGCACCCAAAGGCACAAGTAGGGTGTGAGCTAAGAATCCAAATAGGTACTCACCATGTATTCCATAATAGATACCAAAAATAGATTAACCAAAGTAATTCTTTCAATTTTTAAAATAAATAGGTTTGGAATTTTCAAAGAATATTTAAACAAATCATGTTATACAGTTCAAATGATAGAGAAAATACTTTAAGAAAATTATTTACAAGGGATAGAATATTTATAAAAAAATGGAATAAATAAAACAGTTACATAAAATAATAGTTTATGTAAATCTAGAATGCATGTAAATCAATTTTACAACATTGGCGTACATTTATATCCCAAATATAAATAACAATAGAGCAACATGGTCATCTTTCAAATAGGTACAATAGTATTCCGACTAAAGGAATCTGAAATATCTAAGTGGTCTCAGAAATATGTGTATACACAAATCCCCATGAAACTGGCCAAAGGAAACTCATCACCATCCCATCAAGGATGTGATCCTCTACATGTATGTTTTAGAAAGTTGTAAAAGCATAGAGTGTGTCCAAATAACTCACCAACTACCTAAGGATTGCATGTTCTATTACACAATAAATGATGGGTAATTTATTTTTAAGATTGATTAAAATAAAATTAAATCTCATTCTTCCATTTTAATTCTAATTTTCCATTTAAAACCAAAATGATTTTTAATAAAAAAAACATGCCACTTTAACAAGATAAAACCACTAGGTTTCTATCAAAACATTTTAATCCATTTTCACAAGTTTAAAATCCATTCAAAACCAATTCCATAAATTTCACAATTCATTTACACAATTAAATTCAAAATTTTAATTGAAATTATTTTCATTAAATATACAATTCAAATTCAACAATTTAAATCAACCAATTTCTATAAACACACTCCAATTCAATAGAATTGGGGGTTTTCCCAATTATCATGCCAAAACCATTTCAAATATACCAATTCACTATAATTGGATTTTATTAAATAAATTGAAATAAAGTTTGAGAAATTGAATTTAACTCAATAGTTGAAATAAATCAAGTAATTCAAAGTTAATCATTTTGGCTAAACAGGATGAAATCACCTACCTTTTCCTGAAACGCAACACTCGCAACGGCACCCTTCAATGAGAACGAAGGTGTATAAGACCTCGAAACACAAAATAAAGATGATATAAAATAACATGGAGTATAGATCCATAAATTTCATGATGATATATTGAAATAACAAATGATAATAAATAGATAAAGGTGAAGAATGAAGGAGAAATCTTACCCAAGAATCACACTGTAAGAACAACGATGATCGAATGTCCAATGAGAGGATTTGGAAGGGTTGGAGAGATTAAAGATCACTTGGGGAAGGATTTAGGTCAAGGGAGAAGGAAATGGAGTAGAGGAGAAAAGATATATCAGTTGTTCTTCCCATTTAAAAAAACAAAATCGTGGTATTACACGACATGTAATACTAATACACATCGTGAAACCGCTAATTTCGGTAACCGATGAAAAATGTGTTGCCTTGAATTAAAAACTGACACTCTGATTTAAAAATGGATTATTAAATAATTCAAAAAATTTAAATTCTATTAATGATGTTCATACTTCACATTGTGAATCCTTTCACAACTTGCCTTCAGAAACCATTACACAACGTGTAACCAAGTTACATGTTGTGAAACCCTCTGGCAGCCAACAGAAAACATCGGCTAAAGTTGAGAGTCCAAAAAATCTATAAATTAACCATTATAGGTATCCTACCAATCCATTCTCAACCCTATCCAATAAATGAAAAGGAAAAACCATGACAATGTTAAAAGTATACCTGTCATATTGGTAACGTGATGTTACATGACCATTGTTTGAAAAATCTGGAAAAAGTTTTGAAAACCTGTATTGAAAATAATCTTGTTTTAAATTTTGAAAAGTTTCATTTCATGGTTGAGAGAGGAATTTTACTTGGGAATTTCATTTCAAAAAAGTTAATTGAAGTGGATAAATCAAAAATTAAAGTGATAAATTCATTGTCTTGCCCAACTTGTGTGAAACATATTAGATCATTTTTAAGACATGTAGGATTATACAGGAGGTTTATCAAATATTTTAATAAGATTTATCTCCCTCTCTCTAGATTTATTTTTAAATATGATGATTTTGATTTCAATGGTGCATTTAGGGAATCCTTTTATGAGTTTAAGATAATATTTATTACACCACAAGTGATGTAGCCATCAAATTGGAAAGAACAATTTGAGCTAATTTATGAAGCTTCCAACCAAGAAATTGGCATAGTCCTTTCTCAGTGAATTGAGATCAGGACCCAAGTCATTTCATATTCCTTGAGAACCTTAGATGTTCTAAATTCAATTTCATAGCCACATAAAAAGAGTTTTTAGCAGTTTTATTTTATTTAGAAAGATATAGATCATATCTTCTTGGAATTAAAGTCACTGTGTTTTCTGATCATGCAGCTCTTAGGTACTTGATGAATAATGATAAAGTTAAACTGATTCAAGTGAGATGGATGTAACTACTATATGAGTTCAACATAGAAATAAAGGACAATAATGTATCTTAGAAACAAGTGGATGATCATTTAAGAAAACTACCCAACACTGTTGAAGCTGAAATTCCAAACAAAGAACCACTGAATAATCACATTCTAGGAGAGCAGTTGTACTTGATTGGAGGAGAATTGCCTTGGTATACTGACATGTTCAGTTATTTGGTAACATATCAGGTCTCATCTCATTTAAATTCCCAATAAATTAAAAAACTAAAATCTGAATCTAGATATTACATTTGGGATGATCTATTTTTTTGGAAGATTTTCAATGACCAAGTGATAAGAAGATGTTTTCCTGAGAGTGAAATTGGTTATGTCTTTGAGTTTTTTCACACTTTATCTCATCGGAGACACTTTATATTTATTGTATAGATTTTATGGTCTCTTTACCAATTTAATTTGGAAATTATTATATATTGATTTTAGTTGATTATGTTTCTAAATAGGTGGAAGAAAAATCCACCAGTACTAGCGATACTAAAGTTGTTTGTGATTTTTTCAAGGCTAACATATTTTGTAGTTTTTGAGTGCCCAGATCCATTATCAATGATCAGGGGACTCACTTTTTCAATATTATAATGTAGTTTTTACTGAATAATTATGGGGTGTATCATAAAACATCAACTCCCTATCACCCAAAGACTAATAGTCAAGCTGAAGTGTCTAATAGTGAAATCAAATAAATTTTGGAAAAAACATATAAACCAAATAAGGACTAGATAAAAAGGTTAGAATACACATTATGGGATTATAGGATAGACTATAAAACCACAATTAGAATAAGTCTATATAGGTTGATTTATGGGAAAATTCATCATCTGCCTATGGAATTGGAGAATGAGGTGTATTGGGCTATGAGGAAGATAAATTTGGATCTTGAAAGTGTTTGGAAAGAGATAAGATTGCATTTATAGGAGATGGAGGAAATTATAAGGGAATTTTTTAAAATTATAATATTTATAAAGAGAGAACAAGTTTGTCTCATTACAAGCTGATCTAACTGAAAGACTTATATCATGGAGATAAACTATTGTTATTCAACTCAAGACTCAAGATGATTCCAGGTAAACTCTGTTTCGGATGAGAAGGTCCATTTATAGTTACTCATGTATTTCCTTTTGGTTTTATGCATATTATGAAGGATGGAGAGAAGGATCCATTCATTGTTAATGGACACAATATGAAGAAATTCCATGGGACCATTCCATCATATCCAGTATAGGAGATCATACTCCTCCAATTTGTTTATCAATAAAATCCATCAGGTCGTACCTCTCCTTTACACTTTCTTGCAATCTGTGATTCATTTTCAAATCTTCTTACATTTTAAATCTATTTTAATTCATTTTGGACACTACATCATTTAAGTGTGGGGGAGGGAACTTTTTTAGTTTAGGGATTTCAATTTTATGTTTTTCTATTTTCCAAAAAAATGTGTGTTTTTCAAATTTTTGTGTGTTTCTTTTTCAATTTTTTTTTACTATTTTGAGATTAAATGATTATAATTTCCATTTTCAATCCCATTTCAATGATTTAAATAGTTTATCCCATGAAAATAAGCTTAAAAAATGTTAAAAATGCATTTGTTACAAGTTCAAATATTTGGTAATTTCATGAAAATTAATCTGATTTTTGAATCCCATGCCACATCTCACTTTCTTTATCTTTGAAATCAATTTATTGTGAGGCTTATTAACCCTTTTTTTTATACTCTTTTCATTCAACCCACTTATTGATAAAACTAAAACATGATTTATTTAACAATAATTTTATTTATTCCTATCAAAACTTGAGGGGTTTAGGTACTTGTTTTTTAAATGATTGAGACATTTATTTGGTTTTAAATCCCCCTTTCCAAGAGAATATTTCATATATAAATCCTACCAACTGAAAGCCATAGAATAAACCTAAAAATTTCCTCATGATAAACATATTTCCTTGAATCAAATTTGGTGTATATGTAGGAATTTATCAAGTATATGGTGACCCTTTTATGTGTTTGGATAAGAAAAGCCTTGTTAAAAATTAGCATTTGTGAGATGAGAGAAAATTCATGTGAGGTAGGTGATTTATGTTCATGGGAGGATAAATGAAGTGGAAATATATTTAATGTTCTGAATGGAGGACTTGAAATAAATTTTTTTATGGGGCATGATATCTTTTGTTTCTTGGTGTGGAATTTATAGATCTCATGGGTATGTGTTTTGAATTTTCTTTGATTTGATTTTGATATTGACTTGTCTAGGATTCCAAGTGTTAAGTATGGGGGAATTGATAGATATGATATTTTAATAATTCTTTATATTATATTTGGTGATTTAATCCCTTCCAATTTATCAATTTTATATGATTTTAATTATTTTATTATTTTGGGTGAATCTTGGGCTTAATTGTGAAAATTGATTAATTCAGGAAATTTAATAGTTTTATAGAGTTTCTATATTTCACACATAACTTCTAAAATTTTGAACCAAATTGAGTGAATATTTTTTTATAGGATTCATTTTTTCATGGGATTAAACCTTTTCTTCTAGACCCATATCCAATTCGAAACACATTGTCCCATAAAATTAAATCAAGTGGAAAAAATGTTTATGGATAGCAGAATGGACCTCACATCAGTATTTGAGGAATATATCTGCCTAGATACATTTAAATGAGGTTATTATATATTTATTGGAAATAATTCTCCAAGATTCATGTCCACATTAAATTTCATGTATAATTACGGTCACTAATTCGTCCATTTAATGCTCCAAAGTGGGGGGAGTTGAGAAGTCGGGTTAGATAGAAAGCGTTTTTATTAGTAATTCAGGTATAACTTTCTCAAAACTTGTCCAAATAAGATGATATTTTTATTTAAAATGAAAAAAATATAGATAAACAACTTTTATGAATACACCTTCCTGAGATTCATCCATTTACTATTCGAATTAAACTCAAAATTTCAGTGGATAGAATCTTGAGGTAAATTTTTTCACCCCTAAACACTATAAATATGTGAATCCACATCCATTAAATAGTGTTGAAGAAGGTGAAGTAGGGTATGTTCTGTATTTCTATGAATTTTATCTTTTCTCTTTTCTTAGTTTCATAATTCTCTCTTCTTTCCTATTCAACTCTATTACCCCTCACGTGGAGGGGTAAAGATTTTGAGTGATCGGGGAAGGGGAAGTTTTTATTTTGTAATGTCAGAGTATTAAACTTAAATTTAAAACTATATATTTTCTATTGAATGATTTATATTTTTATTGGTTCCCAATTCACTTAATGTGATCGTATTTTGGGTTTTTTTGTCATTCATTGTTTATAGTTTTGGTTGAATATCTTTATACTCCCTCTACCTAGTGCAGTTTGTCTCAATTGAGAAAATTATGTTAGGTGGTGAGTGTCTAGACATAGTTGGAATATGTGTGGAATAAGTGAATTTTTTCTAGATTTATAATTATAAATAATTCCTTATTGGGGTTTTCCTTAGTTTTTTAGGAATGGTTTATGAACTTTCATGCACATGGGAGTGGTTTCCACTACTTTTTTCAACCAAGGGTGATTGACAACTCAATCGAGAATTATTTCATTTATCATTAAATAGGAAGAGAGTGGGAATGATTTCTATGAACATGGTGACATTTCAAAAGGTGATCCTACCCTTACTCCATCACTCACTTCATTGACTTGTGTTCAAACTTTATTTTCATTTCTTTCTTTTTAAAGTCAAACAATTTAAAAAACAACCTCCACTTATTTCTCAAATTTTAAGTTGATAGATTGATTGTTGTGAACTACTCTATGAAGAAAACCTAGGTTGACCACTTTACTGTATTTTAAATTAGTAAATAATTGTTTTTTTTTACACCCCATGACAGGAACGTGTTAGAAAACTCCAAAAAATTGAAAAAAAGGATATAAATTTATTGTTTTATATAATATAGAAAACATATGCAATTTAACATCACAGATAGTTTCAAAACTTAATAAAAATACAACATATAGTGGGAAACACTATCACCCCTATTCTAGTTTATAAAAAAATCATAATTAACATATAATATTTTAAGTTTTTATTTAATTCTGCAGAGGCAACATTCAAGTTTTTTCTCACAACAGAGGACGTAGATAAAACTTAGGGGAATCACCATAAACCTTACTTTGACAAGTCAAACAATCCCAAACCCTAATGATGCATGCTTTTTATGATATTAATTTTCCTATCAACTAATAGTCTTTTTTATTTTTCATTAATTATAATTTAGAATATGAATTGGTTTTATTTTGATATTGAGAATTGAAAATATAGTTAAAATAATTATCATGGTGATGTAAATATAGTTAAATAAATGTAATTAATTTAGTATTGATGGATTTTGGTGTATCATAGATGCAATTTTCATCAGAATGGTCCCTATCATTCTCTTCAATATACTAAACAACACACTACCCACCACTATAAATACTCACTATGAGTTATCCATCTTGCCTCCTACTTCGGTACTTTTTTATCTAGTATTATAATTTTCCTTTAGGATTCAACATCTGGAATAATGATAGTATTAAGACCTATATAAGTAGGAAACATGGTGAATAAATATTCACATCTTCAAAATAATTATGGTGGGGGTGGTCCAAAACCCATCCCTCACTCACAATCGACATTCTCTTTTCCCAAAATTAAGTTAATAAGGTCACATTGGGAGACTAATGGTGACTATGATGGATTTTCATCCCATTCCTCTTTAATTTAAAATTAAAAATTAAATATAATTTAAGAAAATATTTTTATTTAAAAAAATTATAATTTATATTTCTTACTTTGAGGTCTATATAGGGTTCATTTACAAAATTTCCATCCATTTTTTGTGGTCTTAAAACCATGTACCAGTTCGACCAAACCTGTGATGTAATTATTTAACCTATAACATCATATCAAAAAAATAACAATTATATAAATTTAATTCCTTAAGATGAAGCATATACATATATATGTGTATATATATATTAGGTATAGGGTGTTATAAACCACAAACAACACACACACTCAGGCACCTCGGTGGGTCAAATCTCATCCCTCCCCACAAGGAATAGCATATACCCACTATTCATATTTTTATTACATAGAGTGTCATGAAGGTCCGATTTATATTTGTACTAAATGAAAATCTAATTTTGGACCAAAGGTTCTTTGTAGGAGATGAACTGATGTCCTAAAAGAGTAAACACATCATTCCAAGTCACTAGTCTTCCAACACACTGCCCCTACTAGAAATTATCACACTATATCACCAATCTAAAGGTCGCAAACCCTCATTCACCAAGAAATTAGAGACACCATATATCCCACATCAAAAAATATATGTTGTGGGAGGGATGATTGATAGGTTCTAATGTACCCATCACACTTTCGAACAACTCACCCATAGATTCCTGCATGGTGCCCCAATGCACCACCTGCCTAGTCGTGCCACATCATTCAACTGGTTCTACTATGTTGATCATTACATGGAAGGTCACCCATCCATCCCACATCATATGTTTGTATAGGTAAAGGTCTGGTAGGAAAAAAACATACTCATTGCTCTTTTGATCTACCCACCTAGAAACTCTTTAATGTTTCCATGTTGAACAAATTTCCTAATACATTGTACCATCTACCTGGTCCTATAATAATTACCACTATTAGACATTGGTGGACCATAGGATTAGTGTCCCAAATGTTTATGATAGCTAGAGTCCGTATGGATTAAATTCCTTTGATGGTTCAGAGTCCTAGTGACCTGAAGGATCAAATTTATATCCCTAAAGCCCAAATCTGGTGAATTGTAATGATGATACAGTATTACTATAATATATTATATAGTACTAGTATAGTACCTTTAGAAATTTATTATAAAAAATTCCCTCTTAATCTTTTCTATGTTGTGTTTGTTGACAAATATAATAGAGGATGTTTTCTTAGAAATTGGAGGTGTATGAAAGAAGAATAATTTGGGAGTTTTATTCAAATTAGTAAAAAATTATTCACCATGGATTAGACCACATTGCGTTGAATTCATCTAGGATGTGTTGAATATGGTTATGTCTAGAGTTGGTGACCATGCCTGTAGTAGTGGGTGTTTTGTTCTGTGAAGTCATATGTGCAAAATATCCTAGTCTTCTATGGTTGTGATTATTGGAATAGTGAAGTGGGAATCCAGATATGATCCATAGGGAGTCTCACCATGATCATGGGGTAGGTCATAGTGTTTTGGGAATCCATCTATGAAACACATGGGGTATTTCTACACTGTGTTAGAGGTCGTGTTTCAGAGAAAGTATACATATAAAAATGGTCTAAAAAAGAAGGCTATGAGTGTGGTTCTCAGTGTGTTGAGTCAAAAATAGACCATGATATATTTCCATGTCATGTTTTAAGCTATTTTAGTGTTCAAGTTCAAAAATCTGGAAAATATCTATTGTGACATTCAGGTCCTTTATAGAAGTTGTAACCATCGTTTGATGGGTGGCTAATGGTCTGTTATTGAAGGCCTTAATTTCTTACATTCAATGACATGGAGGTAATTAAAATTTAGAGAGAATTTAAAAATGAGGATCTAGTTAAAGTTAAAATAAAGTCATCATAATAAATATAAAGAGCAAATTGAAATTCTAGATCTCTTCTAGAAAGGAAAAGTTGAAGAAGAGAGTGATCCAAGAGTTCTAATATCTTACTAGAAATTCAATACAACTATACTAAAGAATAAACCCAATCTATGGTGAATATTATTATCAACATTATTTTAATAAGAATATTACATCATGAGAAATAGTGAGTTACCTAGTGTAAGAGCGAAGTGAGCTTTCCAAATGTTCATGGTAGTGAACAACGAGTGTTCATGAGACCACTCTGAACTTTTAAATGCTAAAGATGGGAGGTTTTATTATGATTGGTGCATAAGATCGCTATCATGAATGATCCTTAGATGTATCCTATTGTGGTTGAACCAAGTAAAAATAATTTGTGTCATTTACTACTTTATTATCTCTAGAGAGAAATATATGTAGAGATTAACATGTTCCTTAAGTTTATAGAACAAGATCAAAAACAAGGATCATACTGTAATACCCTAATTCATATCCCCTCTCAGGTTATATTCCTTGATAAAGGACTAACAATTGGTATCAAAGGGTTGGTTTTTGGGGTGACTTTCTCTCTCTATCATAGGCATGGTGACAATTTTCAACCACAAAGGCATTCTTATCTTTGAAGGTAATAATTTTAAATTATGGAAAAGTCATACACAGCACTATTTATGATCTTTGGGAATATACATTTATAAGGATTCCTTTTATGGTATTTATTTATAAATGGATAGTGAATATTTATTAGAGAATGGTCATGGATAATTGGTTTCAGATGAAAAGTAAATCAATTCCTTAGGAAGTGCACTAGATAATTCCATTTACACAAAGGTAATTTATTGTAAAACCACTCATTTTATATGGGAAAAAATTAAAAATATCTATTAAGTAGATTCAAAGGTTTATGAGGAAAAGTTGCAATATTTATAGAATAAATATTAGGAATTTAGAATGGTTCCAAGTGATATATTCAATACCTTTTTTGAATGACTAAATTTTATTGTTAAAGGAATGTGTGGTCATGGTGAGGATCTCAAATATGAAACTTTTTTGAAGAGAATAATGAAAATATTTCCTCCTCAGTTCAATGAAAAGGTTTCGGTTTTAAAATATAAAGACCCAAATGAAATCTCTCTAGAAAACTGTCATAGAACTCTCATTTCATATGAGATGATAAATTGAGATAATGATTCCATGGTAAAGGAAAATTTTTATGAATTTAATTTTAAAGATATCAAGAAACTCAGGATGAAGGAAGTTTCAGAATAATAAGAAATTTATGAGATGATTTCCTTTATTTACTCTAGACTTATAATAGGAAAGGGAAATTTTAAAGCTAAGATTCTGCTTTCTTGTTTTAAGTGTGAAAAAGTTGGACATATTGTGGATTAATGTCCTAATATAATTTAAAAGGATAATGGGGATGATGTGAAGGGTAAGAAAAATGTTTTCAAAAATAAAAAATTTCTATCAAAAGAATATTTTAACTCTGATGGAAGTTAATTTGAAGAAGTTAAATATTGTAAGGATATAGATAAAGATTCACTAGTAGTTGTTGCAAAAGATAATGATAGTGATGTTGAAAATGATGTTGATGAAAGAATTTATATTTAGGTTGAACTTTAGGTAGACCTTGAAAAAATTGATGTTTAGAAGGCCAATAAAAATAAGGATTATGAAGTTTTTCATGACTCTAAACTCTATATACAGTAATAAGAGGAAGATATGTAATAATTGAAATCTGAAATTGAAAATCCCAAATATGGAAATTCAATAAGTTTAAATAAATAAATTGAGTTGAAGCTCAATGATGAGGATCAAGCCTAAATCATCAATCAATTATCTAGGTCGTTGAAAGATAAATCCTAGAGAATTAATGAGCTAGAAGGAGAAGTTTTGAAATGAAAACATGAATTTGAGGATCAATAAAGGCTTCTCACAATTAGTATGGCACCAAATAGCTCAAATAATGATTCTCATGACAAGGATAGAAATTTGTATAGGGAATTAACTGAGGAAATTATTCTCATTACACAAGTAAAATGATTTGAAAAAAAGGTAAATATGTTATGGAGAACTATAGCATAAATAATACAACCATGGATGGTGTTAAACCTCAAGTATCAACACCTCAAAGGAAAGTGAATCTTCAAAGAACTCAACAAGATAATTCAATAATAAGAATCACAAAAAGAGTCACAAAAATATGGCACACCCAATATGTGTGTTCTATTTCCAAGAGATATATGTGATAATAAGAGTCACAAAAATAGGCAAGTAGGAATTATAATTTTTCCTATGTTTTTAATGGATGTTTTTTTTTTCTAAATATTTTGGGCACAAATTTATCTATTGTGCATCAAGTTAAATAATATGGTTCCTAGTGAATCTATGAAGGGTGGAAAATTGTAATATTTATCTAATAAACAAAAAATTTAAAATATATTCTTATTTTTTCAAGATGAAGACAACTCATTAGAGGTATAATAAAAGAAATTTTACTCTTTATTAATATATTTGGAACATATATAATGGGTGAAGAAAATAAATTCTAAGAAGTATAATGTAGATGAGATTTCTTTGAGTGTAATGGATAAATCAGGTTTGTAGATTTTAGATAGTGGATGTACATATCAAATGACTAAAAATAAAGATCTCATCATGGGAATAAAATATAATAAAGATAGAATTGTTTGTTTTGGAAATGATGAGGGTCTCAATATTGTTAGATCCTAAAAATATAAACTTGGTAATAATGATCTCAGGTGAACAAATGTACTCTTGTTTAAAGGACTCAGTCATAATCTTCTTAGTGTTAGTCAATTATGTGACTGAAGTCATGTTGTGGAGTTTAATAAGAAGGTAATTATAGTTATAAAAGGAGTTGATTTAGTCATTATACAAGGAAAATAAACAAAAATAAATCTTTACATTTTTGGTGAAGAGAATTTGTGTATGATGTCCAAGGAAGATGAAAACATACTATGGAATAAACAACTTTTCCACTTGAGCCAAAAATACTTTGAAAATATAGTTAATTCTAATTTATCTTGAGACATCCCAAAGATTACATATTATCACACTCAAACATGTTATTCTTATCAAAAGTGGAATATTGTTATAAATTCTTACAAGACAAAGAAGTGGAAGTCATCAAGACTCCTTAGGCTCATGTATATGGATGTTTATGGGACAATTACACCTAAATACATGGATGGAAAATTGTACTATATATTATTTGTTAATGATTTCAATATAATTACATGGTGTATGGTTATAACTCACAAATATGAAATTTTTAAGTGTATCACAAAATATAAAAGTATAACTAAAAATATGTTTGGTATAAAAATTCAAAAAAATCATCAAAAATGGTACAGAATTTTCAACACCCAAGTGGAATAATATCGTGAAGAGTGTGGTATTAAACACTAAGTTTCATTAGTTGAAACCCATAAACAAAATAGAGTAGTTGAAAGAAGTAATCACATCATCAACAAAATTTCTCAAACTATTCTTATTGAAAAAGTCTTACTAGATAAATATTGGAAAGTGGTAATTTAAGTAGAATTATACATCTCCAACAGATCCTTATTATGTCCCAATGAATGGAAAATTCCATATAAAATCTAATGTGTATGTAATCCTACACTTAAATACTTCTGGGATGTTTGGAAGTAAGTTTTTCATTCACAATAAATAACATAATATAAAGTTTGAATCCTATGGTGATGAAATAATATTTCTTAGATGTTCATAAAATAGTAGATAATACCAGTGCTTCAATAAAAGGCTTGGAAAAATTATTGAAAGTAATGATTTTGTTGTAGATGAAAATGAGTGGGTGATAGTGGCACTTGAACAAAGTTCAAATTTTAGTGAGCATATTTCATATAAAAAATAACCAATTTTGAAGATAAAAGCAATGAAAAGTGTATGTATTAGGTGGTTCCAAGGGATATAGATTTATAATATCTATAATGATGAATAAAACATAGCTATAACAACAAGTTCAAGAATATGATCAATCATATTTGAAATCACTAAAAACAATATTATTGGAGATTTTTCATCCCCAATTAAAACAATAAAGATGAAAGCACAGCAGCAAGTGTCTCTCTTATCATTAATAGAACCAAAATATTTTAAAGAAGATACTAAGGATGAAAGTTGGGTCAAATCTATGCATGAGGAACTTAACCAAATATAAAATAACAAGGAATGGGAAGTTATTCTGAGCCCACATGAAAAAAAACATCATCATGAAAAAATGGGTGTTCCGAAATAAATTAAATAAATATAATAAAGTTACAAAGAACAAAATATGACTTGTATGCAAAGGGTATTCCAAAATTAAAGTAATTTATGTGGATGAAACATTCACACTGGTGGAATAACTTGAGACAATAATATTATTCTTGGCCATGGAAATGAAGAAGTGATTCAAGGTGTACCAAATAGAAATCAAATCATCCTTTCTTTATAATCTTCTTGAAGAGGAAGTATACATCGAGAAACTAGATGTATTTCTCATTGATAATGATGAAAATAAAGTATTCTAGTTGAATAAGACCTTGTTTGGGATAAATTAATCACCAAGATCCTAGTACTCAAGGCTGGACTAATATCTAAAGAATATTGGATTTCAAAGGTTAGGGGTTGATCATAAACTTTATATCAATAAAGAAAGGGATAAGAGAATGATGGTTCTTTTATATGTGGATGATATCATTTTTTGGAGTCTCAGATGAAATCCAGTGCAAGAAATTTTCAGATCTTATGAGGTGTGAATTTGAGATATCTCTTATTGGAGAATTACCTTTTTTCCTTGGATTATAGGCCATTCAAAGAAAGGATGGGAACTTCATATCTCAAATAAAATATGCCAAGGGGGTGCTGAACAAATTTCATATGGATGGTTCAAGACTGATGGAAACTCTAGATGAGACCTAGATAAAATTATCAAAATACAAATACGATAAAGAGATCAATGTCACACTTTATAGACAAATAATTGATAGTTTACTCTACTTGATTACCACTTGACCAGATATTATGTTTTCCACCTATCAAGTAACATGATATCAAAGTTGTACCAAATAAAGTCACATTAAATCTATAAAAAGGATAATTTTTTATATTAATTATACCATGAAATATGGTTTGTTTTACTACAACAATTCATAGAAGTGATTGTTGGGATATTTGAATGTAGATTATTTTGGTTCATCTGATGATCAAAAATTAACATCTAGTGGTGTATTTTATCTTGGGAATTATTTCATTTAATGGTTTATTAAGAAACAATATTTCATATAATTAATAACCATGGAGTTTGAGTATATCATAGAAACTCAAGCATGCAATCAATTAATTTAGATGAAACAATTGTTTGAAGATGATGTAATTGAAGTTGGATCGCTTATTTCAATTATTTGTGAAAAATTGAGTGATATAAACCTTATAAAAAAATCCCATAAAAATTTGAAGAACAAATAACATCAAGATTAAGTATCATTTCATAAAAGATAATCTTGAACAACATTTTTGTGAAATTATATTATGTGTCAATTCAAGAGAAAATTATGGATATAATAACAAAGGCACTGCCCAATGTGGTATTTGAAAGGCATCAATTGTCTCTTAGAGTCTAACCAAATCCATTTACTTATATGGATCATAAATATCCACCCACTCCTCCTAGGTATTTTCAATCAAGATCAAGGTATGAAACTCTATTATATTTCATTTTTTTATTTCTAACCCTCTCATGTAACCTTTTAGATAAGTGATCTCTTTGGGTTTATTAACAAAGGGAAGATATATATTCAAGAAGAAGCAATGTTCAAGTATTTTTTAAAGGGGTACAGTATTTCATATTAAATCATGGGGAGAATTTTATGGATTATTTATGAACATGTATTATGAAAATATTTTCATTTAAATGTTATTTATCTCTCCAATCATAGCTCATGTGGGCTTAGATTTGGTGATTGGTGAATCATTGATGCATGACTCTAAAATTTTTCTGTTGTCTGTTGATGATGGTGTTATTTCTTGGAGTATTTAGAAGTTTTTGTATTTAGGAGTTATAAAAAACCAAAAGGGGGATATTTATAGCAAAAATCCCCTCTTAGGATTTTTTGGGTTGTGTTTGCTGAAAAATTTGATGAAGGATGTTTTCCCAGAAGTTGGTGGTGTTTGAATAAATGATAAGTTTATATTTTTTTTAAAAATAAATGAAGGATATATTCACTACAGCTTAGACCACACCATGGTGAATTCATCCAGGTATTGTTGAAGATGGTTATGACTAGATTTGGGGAACACACCCACAACAGTGGGTGTTTTGATATGTGAAGTCATCTATGAAAATGGCCAAGTCTTCTATGGTCATGGTAGAGGGAGTGGTGAAGTTGGAATCCACCTATGATCTATAAGGAGTCTCACTATGGGTGTAGGGTGGGTCGTGGTGATTTGGGAATTCATATGTGAAAAACATGGAGTCTTGCTACACCATGTTGGTGGTCATGTTTCAGAGGAAGTATGAGTATGGAAATGGTTTACAAAAAAGGCTACGGGCATGGTGCTCAATGAATTAAGGAAAAATGACCAAGAATCGGTTTCCACACCATATTGTAAGTTGTTTTAGTGTTTGGGTTAGCAAATATGGAAAATTAACATTATTAAATTCAAGGTATTTATGTTAGTTATAACCATCATTTGATATGATTTTTTTGGTTAGTTATTTAAGACCTTAATTTCATGCATTCATTAACATAGAGTTAATGAAAATTCAGAGAGGATTTAAAAAACTAGGGTGTGGTTTAACATAAAACAAGTGCATATAATATAGAGAAAGAGAGAATTGAATTTCCAAATATAAACTAGAAAGGATAAGTCCAAGAATAGGGTGATCCAGGAGTTCCAATATCTCACTATAAGTTTGACATAATTATATTAAAGAAGAAACACCGTATATGATGAATATTTCAATCAACGTTATTTGAATAAAAATATTTCAACATGAGGATTAGTGAGTTCTCTGGTATAGGAGAGTAGGGATCTTTCCCAATGTTCATAGTAGTGAACCATGAGGGTCAGTGAGATCGCTCTAAAATTATAAAAGTTGAATTTTTGATATTTTATTGTGATTAGTGCATAGGTCCATTATCATGCATTCTCCTTGGATGTATCCCAGTGTGGGTGAACTAATTAAAAATCATTTGTGTAATTTACTACTTTATTCACTATAAGGATCATACTATAGTACCCTGATTCACCCCCCCTCCCCCCCTCTTAGGGTATATTCCTTGATAAAGGGACAAAAAAAATCTTCTTTCACCCAGAAATACTTCTCTTAAAAAAAAATTTGAGCCAATTGTGTGTGTAATGACTTGTTTCTCCCTGTTTAATGTGTTTTCTTAAGATTCCTAGAAAAAAATGTTAGTATTATTAAAAATTAAAATATTTTTAAGAAATTAATATAAATGAACAAATAAATTATTAAATACCTTATGATAATATGTATGATTCATATCCATGGACACTTTCAAATGATCTTGAGGTATCCCTTTATATATCTTTTGATACATCTGAAAAGCTTTCAAAGAGCTATCCTTGAACTCACACCACAAACAATACTTTAAGTCGTTCTATTTTTTTCAAACTTTTCAACAACCATTGAAACATAATCACGTCATGCACATAAAAATTAAAAGGAATATAAAAATAATATATTCTAGAATAATTATATTAGTCTATCGGATAATATGATTAGATAAAATAAATTATAAATATTTAGTTTGACTTGCCTTAAGTTGTTTATAAAACATATTATTTTTCAATCAATGAGAATATTCCCCTAATCACAATATGTGATGGGAAGGTACATCTTATCACATGATAGTTTATCTGATATCTTTCTATATAAGCCTCTAATATCAACTGTATACACCTTGTGCATGTCAAATGGAATAACTAATTTTTAATCCTCCATCCTTGAAACATGTGACATATTCATGTTTATTTATCTCCTTTTATTATCTAGATCAATTTAATAAATATATTCAAAAATTAGTATAGATTTTATTAAATTATTCTTTAACATTAACAAGTATATACTAGTAATAGTCAACCTCCAATAACCTCATGATGGTAATAATGACACCACATGCTCAAACGACACCTAGTGATTAACTAGGTGATTTGATCTCCCTTGCCCATATTTTATAGCACTCTTGAAGGATAACGGGGCATGTTTTAGGTAGGGAGAATGAATAATATATATGTATATATATAGTAGAATATTATATGGAATCACTCGAGATAAAGGGGTCTTACTAAAAGTAGGGAGCATACCAGATGGAGGTGGGGGAGTATCAGATGGGTCATCCAACTACATAGGAGTTGCATTAGACCAGATAATATCTTTAAATAATTTATATATATGTATTCCTATATCAAAAAATAGCATTTTTTATAGACTTTTTTCTTTTTTTTCCATGAATGTCCATTTCTCTAGGGAATTTGAATCGATATCAAGAGGATTAGAGGTTGACTCATCTCACTAAGGATCTTATTGTATATTATATGACTCTCTTATACACTTAACCATTTATTTTTTAAATATTTACTAATAATAATATTGGTTAATTTTACATCATATTCTTCCTCAGGGGTGAGAAAACCCATTATGATAGGGGTTGATTAATCAAAACTCTAAAAAAATGCTATAATTTAAGTAAAATATCTCATGTCAGTGGCATGGGGCATCTTTTTCTCATTGTGAAAGTATATATATATGAAAAATTGATATAGTTTAAATTATTCTATAAGGGATATCTAGAATCTAATTCTATCTAATTAGGTATTTAGATTCATTAATTTATCACTAGTGATGGTATGGATCTATAGGCTCATTATTGATTGATTTTTCTATTTGATCATCACCAAAAAGAAACATGAGAAGTTATGATGGAGTTAAATTTAATCTAGTAAGGTTAAAAGGGGGTTATTTTGGAGTTTCATTCAACCTATTAAGGCTTAAAGAGATAACGCATTAGATTTTCATATCATCCTGGAAGGCTTGTGAGGGTTACACTGGAGTTTTCACCATTTAGGGAGGCTTAAGTGGGTTAATCTAGATTTTTTTATTATCTATAGAGGCTCAAGAAGGTTATGATGGAGTTTAATTCCATCAAAGGATATTTAAGAGGGTTATACTATAGTTTTTTTCATTCAGTGAAGCTTAAGAGGGTATTAAAGGAAGTTCATTGTCTCATCACCAGTGAGAGGTATGGTGTTATTAGGTTTGGATTCATAAGACAAGCTTCCTAAGTATCTTCATGAGGGGAATCAAAAATAATGTCATTAGATGTCATATAAAAATTCATGATGTAAATTTTATGATCATGTGATAAGGACCAATAAAATATCTTTTAAGGGAATTAAACCATGACCAATGGTGTGCCTTTTGACGTCGTGCATCCAAGACCATCGCATATTTTTGTTTTAGGTCATATAATTTCAACCAATTATAATAAGTTTAATGCCATATGAAATGGAATACTGGGTTAAAGGAACCTAATTATGGGAGTGTCATGGGGGACTTAGAAAATAATATGTTGAACCCAAATTAATATGGTGGTGATGGAGCTCGAGTTATCTCTAGATAGAAGAGTCTTTTGGGTGTATTCTTCACTTTTTTAATAAGTTCAGTGTGTGAAAAAAATGATTGAATTGGATTTATTTTAAATTTAGTTTTGGAAATCATGGTTAAACCTTATATAATTTCATAATTTTTATATTGAACCATTATTCAATTTGTTTCCCTACTCTTTATCTAATCAAATGAGATCTCATTGATTATTCTCACCTAGTTGTTTATGTTTGAATAAGGGAGTACAATGATCTTGTATTCCCTAATCTTACTTATCCTGGTGATCTGATATCACCAATCACCCTCAGACCAACCCATTACTCAATATTCCATGTAGTGGAGTGAATCTAAGTGGCATGTGTGTGAAATTACAAGAATGAGAGAAGTATAAATTAAAATCAAAGATTAGAAGAAACCTTTAACTGATTAAGCAATTAAAAAGATCCAGATAAATGAGAAGGTGATATTAATCATTAACAAACATAATTTGAAAATATGGAATAGAGTAATTTTCTTTATATTAGATCACTAATAGCATAGTTTTATATAATCAAAGTATTACAACACATAGAAAAGAAAACAATAAAACGGATCAACTCTAGTCAGTCAAACAGTTATCATAGTATCCCACTCTCTTGAGTGAATAGTTCTCTATTTATAGATATTCTCATGAACTTTCTTGCAGTGGATTCACCTTACATGTGAGTTGCATGAAATCCTTACCCTATATCTCATCATGAACCTTTGATAATTTATACAATTTTAGTGAACAAATATTTCTTCTCTGATTATCTCCACGTGTACAGCTTGATGGTGTGGATTCCTTTTGATGTTTCATTATGAGTGTTCTAGTTTCTTGAAACACTACCCATGATCTCCATCCTTCCTTTATAGATTGATAATATATATGTGGTATATTAGAAGGGTTCCTACCTAATTTGGGCATAAAAATGAATTATAATTTAATTTTAAGTTTATCCTTATCTTATTTTTTAAATTCAGTTATAATCCTCATAGTCAACCTTACACAGCTTTAGATTTTTAGGCCTACCTTGATGCGGATTACTATTTACCTTGACATGAGTGGTTGGGAGTTACCTTTATATAGGTTATGAAAGACCCTTAAATAGAATTTTAAATTAATCATTCACCTTTATGAAACATTCACTGAATATCTTTATGTGGACTTTGAAACACTATAGGTACCCTTCTATAGCCTTTGATCCTTACTATTTACCTTTACGTGAGCTGGATCTACCCTTATTTAATATTTTAAACATTGAATCTACCCTTACACAACATTTGAAAATATTTGAATGACCTTTATGTAGGTCATGGAGTGCACCCTTATGTAAGTTATGAATGTGGCCTTATCGCACAATAGATCTTGTAACTTCTATGCACATGGATATGTTTGGATTTAGATGTTTTTCAACACACATCAAGGATCTTTTATGGAATTTGATCGATCACCTTGTGTGTGTCCCACTCTGAACTCACAACCGGTGCATTGAGGTGAGGCAAGACCCTGTCATCATTAATCCTACATAGGGAAAAAACTCAATAACTAGTGATTTAAAATCCTTTAATATCAACTTAATCCTCCTTGATTCAATAATAATTCAATGTATTCCTCAAATTATGGTTGAACATGAAAAAAAAACCACAATCAATCTCCCCTTATTTAGAAAAAGCTTGGTATGTGTTGTGACTACTCAAGGTAGAGTGTGAATAGCACTAAAGATCTAGAGTGAGACTAATTCACTTAAAATGGAATGTTTGGCCACATTTATTCTTGTGGTATATCGAGTTAGAGGATCATGTTTTATGGTCCTGGTGGTATCTATGGACCTTCAGTAGCTTAGCATGGTAGGTTGAGTTTCCTTCTTATGATGGGTTGTCTATGGTAGCTTGAAGGCGATGTGGTTAGTTGAGATTTATTCTTGGGGTAGGCTAAATTTAGATCTTGCAGTAAATTTCTTGGGAGTCTCATGGTCGATTACCTTGAAAGGGAATAGTCAACCACATTTATTCTTAGGGTCGATCGATGTATTGTAGTAGGTTGAACTCCACTATGCCTTGGTCTTGATATAGTGGTAGCTTCAAGGTTCTATGAGATGACCCTTTTGTGAGTTTTATTAGTGAATTGATACCCTTACACAACTAGGAAAGAATGGGGATGACCCTTACCTGACTAAGAATATTACCTCTATGAAACTTTTGAAAGCCTCATTTAAATATATGCAAGTATACTAGGAGGATCTTCACCTTTATACAACTTTCTTTGGAGGGGTTCTACCTTAATGTAGTATCTATAGCCGATGAGATGACCTTGATGCAGCCTCATAGAGGAATTAATCTTATGAAACATGATTGGTCATGAGGACATCTTCACACAGTAAATAGACCTTGGTTAAGGGTAATAGAAAACGATAAAAATCACAACTTCAAATGTAGGATTTGTATAAATTAATTCCAGAAAAAAAAAAATTAAAAAACATGAAAATTAGATCAATAATAATTAAATTAAAAAATTCAAGGATTAATGTATAGTTTTCAATTAATTCCAAAAATTAATAAAATATTTAAATAATAAGATTAAATCAATTAAATTCTAGATTAAATTTAAAATTCATTTTCATCACTAAAATAAAAAATTAATCTTAATTACAATTATTCACCTGAGACACACCAAAGTATGAAAATTTGATCAATACACTGATTTTAGAATGGTTTTATAGAACTTTAATAGTGAATTATAGATAAAAATAATGAAATTTCATGTTTCATCACTCTCCCACACATAGAATATTGCACTCTCGAGCAATACAAAGAATCATTTTATTTGAAAGGATATATCCTACCTAGACTTAAGTTCAAAAACCAGAGAATAATAAAATCATATCTTCATATATTATTTGAGTAATTATGTTTCCTCTATGAATTTGATTTCCAAACTTGCTTCAATTCAAGCACAATATCCAGTTTCAAGTTGTAAATATAATAGATCCTAGTGGAATCAAGATTTTATCAAATGACCCTTTCCCTAAATCGATTTCCTCTAAGATTCCTTAAACAAAGTTACATTTCACACAACCTTGAAACTTTATAAATGAAATTCATATATATCATCTACACTTTGTTCATTCAATTTTAGAATTCCCCAAATCTTTTCATCCCCTTTTTCAATTAGCACTTATTGAATTTTTCCCAGCCATATTTGTGCAAATAACTTATTAAATGAGTGTAGATAAGACTAAAACTAAACCATCCCAAGATAGTTGTTATCCCATAGTACTAATTATAATATTCGATTCATAGAATCATGCTTGGGAATCCATATCTCTAGTGACTCTAATTATTATTTGTTGGTAAACACACACGCACACATGTTATTTTGTTGACTTAGATCGACTACTAGATCAGTTAATATATTATTGTTTTACTACAATTCATATGATTTTCCTGATTTTATTTTAAGGGGTATCCCTAAGGTTTTAATCAATTATTAAAGTTAGGTTTCCTAAATTAAAGTTCATTAGTCAAGTTCCCTCAAGATATTATTTTGGTTCCACTAATATCTTTTTCATTTACAACACTTTTCCTAGTTATAAATCAAAGAATATCCATGAAATATATGTAAATTCACTCATAAATCATATAACTATCATAGTTTAATAACCAATGAACTCCCTATACTTTATAAAAGTATTTTTACTAGGTAGAAAAACATTCAATTCAATTTTACCTACCTAAAGACACTCCAAAAATCTAAAAATATAGAGAAATAGGCATGAAAAAATTATGTACAGATCCCTAAAAACATATCTCGAATATCTTTGATTTATTTTATTTTAATAAAAAGATGGATAAAAAAGATAAAGAAAAATATAAAATATTATTTATATCACATTCAGGTCAAGTTATATCACCCTCTTATGTTTTTAGAGGTTAACTTATGGGTTCAAGATGTGATGGAGGTGACACAATGACTTGTATAGGTGACTTGGTCCGGTTTAGTAATGGTTGTATCATCTTTTTCACCCAAAAAAACCCCAATTTTATTTCCTACTCCCAATTCCTAAAACCTAATTCGACCAAGGATCTTTGAGAGGCTTCACTTTTTCATTATTTTCTCCCTTAATCTTCTCTAATTGGCATTTTGATCCCAGATTGATCAGTTGTCATCTAATTGGTAAGTTTGATCCATTTTCTTCCATTATTATTTATTCTCTTGGTTTGATGGTATATATATACTATATTGATCTCATATATTTATATTATTATGCATCCCTCTTGTTTCCTCATATATCTATTTTTCATTCAATTCTGAGAGGTTGGATCTTGTTTGGTCTGGTGCAGATCTCATATTTTATATGGTATGTGATCTCATTTCTTCTCCACAAACCATGTGATCACCAAATATGATTTCTAATGTATTTAATTGATTCTTAGGGCCTCATGTTGTCTTTTATTGTGATTCCTTTTTTCTCAGTGCATAGATCTCATGTTCTCATTATGTGAACCAAATGTTGAGGTAGGTGGTTTCATATAAATTCTTTGTTTAATTAATTTTATATTCTCATTGATTTTGAAAGTTTTTTTTAAATGGTTATTAGAATGATACTTGATTTATAAAATGCATGTGTAATGTATTTAAATATAAAGTGGTTTTCCCCTTGAAAAGTGATAAAGGAAGGATGATTTCAAAGAACTAACATTTTTTTATGAAAAATAATTTCAAATCATGGTTTTGAAAATCTAAAAGGGTCATAGAATTATATCTTGAATCATGATGAGATCTTTTAAATGTTTTAATAAGTGTAGTACATGGGAGCCTTGGGTACTTAGGTGGGGGTTTGGTATCAGGACTTATCATTGATTTTTGGGGGGAATTATACATTGGGGTATTCTTATGCTCCTTTGGCGGGTGTTTTGGGGACTAGTCTACATGACATCATCAGGGGGAATTACACATCAGGGTATTTCTCTACTCCTTTGGTGGGTGTGATAGGGATAGGTTTTGTGTGAACTAGTAATGTTTGATCATTTTATGATAAAAATAGCTAGATTGGTCATATTTTATTCTAGGATTACCTTCTGTTGTGATTGGTTTTGATTTGGATATTGATGCATGATTTTATAAATAGAAAATTTTTTACTTATTATTCTTAGAAAGTTGTTTATGTGGGATTTTTTTGTATCTAATAAAAGGGGTAATTTACATGATTTTGATATAAATTGAGAAATTGTTTATCATGCCATGTTTTTTTAAATTTGAGAATATCTAGATTTATCTAACAAATAATGCTTATGGAACACTTAGTGTGATCCTATTGGTATTATTTTTCTCAAAACCTACACATAACCTCAAGTGTGTGTTGATCTTTTTTTATCTAATATGGGAAAGGGAAAGTTGTCACATTAAGGTGATGGGTTTCATGGTTAATCAAGAATGGGTATCTAGTGTTGATATGATATGATATTTACCATGTATCACATGGAGTATTGGTTTTCAGTTTTGAGTCTGGGATTTGTTTCTAGCATTGGTATGTTGGTATGAATTATTTAGAACTTGATGTCTTACTTTGTTTGTTTATGGAATATTTCATTATTTTTTTCTTCTCTTATATATGTATTTCATGTGAGTTTTTTTCTTTTAGGTTGGGAAGAAATCATTCCCAAAGGTTTTTCATGATTCTCGGATCATTATCACCATCTCGTGGAGATTGGGAATTACCTTAGGGGATTATCATGGATTAGTTTAGGTGACCAATTTGATGGGTGATCCATATTATTTCATGAAAATTTGGTATCAGAGCCTAGATTTTTCTCAAGTGTTATTTTCTTGGGAGGTTTGGTATACAAGAGATGAGATTTTTGGGACTTGAGGGGTAGGTTTCATGTAATCATCTAGACATCTCTCATCGTAATAAGCCTTGATTCACCACAGGGTGTTGTTATATGTGTATATTAAGTTTATTTTTGATCTAATATTAGTTCTATGATAATATTCTCTTGTTTAAAACTAATATTTTTTCTCATTTGATAGTATCATTTCTCTCTCTGATGTGTAGAATCATACCTCATAGAAGACTAAATAGAGTTATTTGGAAGGGTGGTGTGGGAAATGATCCTCAAGGGAATAATACTATTTAAAAGAACCATTTCTAGGCTATAGTATGAGAGGTTCATATAGTATATCAAAATTAACCACCTAATCAAAATCAAGTGAGAGAGGTGCAATCAGGAGCTGGTGGAGATAGAGATTGAGATCAAAAATTTCTACATAAGAAGATGTCATCCTTTAATTGGACTGATGATCCTTGGGAGGTGGGGGACTGGCTAGACATGATTGACCAGATCTTTGACTTCCTAGAGACACTAGAATCTATAAAGGTAAAATGTGATGCATTTTAGTTTGAGGGTCCTGGTAAGAGGTGGTGGGACACTATAATTTATAAAACCCACCATGAGGGCTTAGATTATAAAGACTTCAAGACCATATTATTTTAGAAGTTATGTACATAATCCTTGGTTATTGTAAATTCTATAGATTTTCTCACCATTTAGTAGGGTGATCAGTTAGTGACAGAATATACCAATCACTTCACTAAGCTGTTTTTTTCTCTCAAGGTCATAATGAATAAAAAGATGAAGTCTTAGAGGTTTTAGATAGCCTTAAGACCTAATATTTGTTCTAGGGTATTAATGATAAATCTTACCATTTATTTAGAAGTGGGGTATAGAGCTAGGATGATAGAGTTTGACTGAGTAAGAAATTCGGGTCTAGTTGGGTACTCTTCTCCACTTAGTGGTAATTTTAGTGGTTCACATGGGAAGAAGAGAAAATGGAACAGACTCATAGAGGTGGTGGTGGTGGTGGTTCTTAGTAGTGGTATCCCTTTGAACCATAAAAAAATAACTAGTAATGTTTAATAGACTTGATACCAATATGGAAAGAAAGGGAACACTGAGTGTTATTTCCCTTCACCTCCAAAGACCTGTAATTCATGTGGACGTATTGATCATTTTTAGTGGTTCTTATAGGATTTATTTTCTCCTCATTTTAGTTATGGTTCTTCATCTATAAAGGTAACTGCAATCTAATTAGATTCTTCCAAGCCTTTAATACTCTATCTATAGGCCTCTAGGGTGAGGCAGATGTATTCAGTGGAAGAATCTCTAGTGGAAGTCAATGAGAGCCTAGATATAGTTAGAGGTACTATATTTATTGAATCTTCTCTAATGACTTCTCTATTTGGTATAAGTTCCTCCCACTCTTTTATCTCTGTCTATTTTTTTTTTTTTTTGATCTTTTGAAACTTCCCATGAAACACATGCCATATGTTATGGAGTTGATGACATCTCTTAGAAAAAAAAATGAGCAGGGGTTTCGATACCCTTCATTTTCTCTCTCTATAGATAATTTTGATTTGGTTTGATACTTTCTGGTGATTTACCTGGATAATTTTGATGTTATTATTGGGATGTTCTAGTTGGTTACACATAGTTCCAATATTGAATATTATCATCAGCCTATATTTTTCTTCATTCCTAGTGGAATCTCCCAAGTGTTTCGGGGAGAGTGGGATCCAAGGTCTAGTCATGCAGCACCTTATTATTTGGAGATTTGGAATCTGGTGCCTTATTGTGTGGTTGATATCAGTGTTTTATATTCTAGTTCTAACCTACCCTTGGTGGTTTGATACTTTCCCTAGGTTTTCTAGACAATTTCTCAGGTCTCCCTCTGGAAATAGATGTGGAGTTTTCCATTGATCTAGTGTCTAGTACTCAAATGATCTTTATTATTTCTTATTGTATAGTGTCAATTGAGTTGAAGGAGATCAAGGTTCAGTTGGATAATTTTTTAAATAGGTTTCACCCATCCTATAATATCACCATATATATCCCCTTTTCTTTTTACTGAGAAGGGTGATGGATCCCTTCATCTATACATTGATTACTAGAAGTTAAATTGGGTGATGACCGAGAATAAATATCTTTTTCCTCATATTGATTATTTAAAAGGTTCAAAATGGTTTTCAAAAGTCAACCTTCTATCTGGTTATCATTATTCAGAGTTAAGGAGTCAGATATCCCAAAGACCTCTTTCAGGAGAGGGTATGGCTATTATGAATAACTTGTGATAACATTTGGACTAACTAATTCTCATGTAGTTTTTGTAGCCCTGGTGAACCAGATATTCCACCCATACCTTGATTTTTTTTGTGGTATTTGTGGATAATGTTATGGTTTATTTGAAATCCAAGGAAGAACATGAGCATCATCTAATATTGGTTTTTGGAATCTTGAATAATCACCACATTTATGAAGAAATATCAAAGTGTGATTTTTGTATCCACGAAGTAAGGTTTTTAAGGCATGTGGTTTTAGAACATGGCATATCAGTTGATCTTGGAAAGGTAAAAGTTTTCCTTTCATGGGAAGAGGCATAAAATGTATTTGAGATATGAATATTTTTGGGTCTATCTAGATACTATCAGTGGTCTATGAAAGACTTCTCAAATATTTCATCACCTTTGACTACTATGACCAAGAAAGGGGTGATATTCTCATGGGATGCAAAGTTTTGGGCATCATTTGATGAGTTAAAATGACTTCTAACATCAAATATTATCTTGATATTTATAGAATCTGGTGAGGGATATATGGTGTATTGTGATATTTCGAGTAAAATTATGGGATGTGTGCTTATATTGGGTGATCATGTAGTGGCATACGGCTCTCTCCAGCTTTTTACACATGGAAATAATTATACCACTCATGATGTTCCCCTTATCAGGGGTGTAGGTGATGTTAAAGTAAAACGTATGAAGGTACTCCAATCATCTCCTCTACCTAAGGTTCAAATATTTCTAAAAAAAGATATAACTCAAACTCTTATAATCAAAATGGATTGTGAACCTCCCCCAAAAAAGGTAGTGTCACAAACACTTAAGATCATGCATGAAATATATAAGTTCTAAGTCATTAGTGGGATAATATCAATAAGATTAATGTCACAAAACATGTGTTTCACCCAACGGTGAAGTCATATCAACTGTAACAGGAATAATACAATAACAAAAATAATCCATCCTAGGTAATTTGGGTTTCCCCTATACACGAATTATTTAGTATTTGGCACAGGATCATTGATAAATTCCATTATATCCTAGTATCTTTTATAATACCCAAAAAATAATATAAAAGGAAAATGTGGCTCTGATACCACTTTGCAATGTCCCGACCTGGGAGCCCCTTAATCGGTGCCCCAAGCCGGTGGGTCACATGGCCTCAAGCGTGCCTCCCAATACGCCATAGGCTACTAACTAGTAGTGAGGTTCCAAGGTGGTATGGTGGGGAAACTATACCCTCATATCATAGTGGCGGAGTGGTACTAATAAATTAATAGAAAATATATAAAGCATAATATAATAGATAGAATAGTGTAAATAAGTATAATAATCAATTGTGGAAACATAACAACCAAGAAACAAGAATAAATAACAAAACCCATAGCTAAATCATATACAATGATTTCATGTCATACTGATATACAAAAAGAGGAAATAGGGGATATAAGGCACAGGCATATACAACATGCTATAAAAAACAAAAATACAACTCCAATAGCATCATGATCATATTTTCGATCCTCTGATCCCATACTCTATTCTAAAAAGGAAATAGATCAAGAATATATGATAGGGAAATTTCCCTTATCCACACTTTCAGACATGAAGTCTACTCAGGTACCAAAGGTAGCTTGAGTAGGGTATGAGATAAACTCAGTAGGCCACCACCAACGGTGTCAAGAAATAATCTAGTCAGTGTACATAACATAGCAGTGTTCATGGATAACAAATAATGAACAATACTAAAAAATAAAATACTAGTCGGATCAGGTTCCTATAGGACACCTAGAAGACTCTACCTACTTCAACATAGGCCAGAATGATTCTGATCAATATGATATATATATATATAGTAATCATATATATATAATATGTATATGTGTATATAAACTCTATATTTAAGAACATATAGAGGAATATACATGGATAATGGTTGCTAACTGGACTTGGGGCATAACTCATGCATATATAACTAGTCTAATAATCCAATGGATCCTGCAAGGGTACAATCCTTAAATCTCATATGAATGTGAGACATCATGATCTTCACTTGAGATAGTGGGATGAGTCTTCATACCCAACACCTAATATATAGGAATGTGGAACATAATTCCCATTTACCAAATAGATTAAATGGTGTGAGATGTCATGCCCAACACCCGGCATAAGGGAACATGAACTTCCATACCCAACAGAATCCTTAACCATTGTTCACCAACCATTATACATGGTGTAATAATAATAATAATAAACATTAGGTATTACCTCTAATAATTTATAATTAATAAAACCAATATCACTATGGGTGTCACAATTCACATAATTCATGTTTATAAATATATAACATGTGGTGTATCCTTTCCAACAACTTTAAATCAATTTAATTAAGTCCTTTTAATTAATTAAGAAAGGAAAATCCATTTTTTGGGTTAATCAAAACACTTATATGGTGAATTGGTAATTGAACATTTATATAAAAGAGGGTATTCAGATTAGCACACCCAAAGGGGTAGCAATGAATGAGGTAGGAAGCCTCTAATAATTAAATGTGGTTCTATGGGAGTATCTAACATGGTACAATTAATTAAAGAGGTAGAACTCATTTTAAGGAAATGCGTAGAAAAATTATAGTGTGTGACACAATGGTGGAGCTATGAAAACACCTAAAATTTTAGGAAAAAATTATAATAACACCTACCTTAGGTCCATGGACTACCGCTCATCTAGTCTCTGCCTGTGATTCGAAGAAGAATGGAAGAAATTAATGAAATATAAAAATACCCTAAAATAGGGAAAATGAGCTCACACCAAAATAGCGTAAGAGATGGGGAGATAAACTATGATAAAATTAAAGAGGATTCATAAGATTAACATTATAAATATAACACTTCTAACAATGATGAAAATGGATTCCAAGTAGAGGAGTTACCAAGAATCCTAACCTAGTATTGGAAGATCTCTCCCAAGATAATAAATGGGTTGCACGTTCGTTGGAGGATAAGATAAATAATGGAGGTAGGTTAAAAACATTTTAGGGGGGAAATCATAAATTCACATTTAAAAACTAGGTCACATGGTTTGTTCGTAAAGTTAGTCAAACTTTGTGCCAATCGTCCTCCCTCCACTATCTAATAATCCCCCTCACATGGGCTTGGTGCATGGTTTGGATAATCGTGGGCATCCCATGTGAAAATTCTCTATCTTGTGTCTTGTACATTTCGCATGGTTGTGTTCCCCATCTTACATTATTGTTAACAAACAATGCAGCCTCTAGTTGTGCACAAGTTCCCTGCATGGTTGAGTCACATGGTTAGCACTAACCATGTGCTAACCATGCGACTCATTCTTCCCCTCCAATTTCCAGAACTCTAGGATCTGAACAAGCCTTGGATGCTTCTGATACCTCCCTTAGGCCTTAGGTAACATTTACCAATAAAAAATAATTAATTTAAAATATGAAAACAATAGTCCATACCTTTTTGAAAATTTGAGTCATTACAAACTCCCCTCTTTAAAGAAACTCCTCCCTAAGTTGGCCTTCTGAAGGTAAAGAGGGATCATCTGAGAAAAGTTCCATCCATTGGGCATGTACTTCACCTTCCTACTCCCAAGTCCCATATTGTACTCAATTGTGCTACCATAGCACCCATACTAAAGGAAATGATCTGCCTCAAAGATTCTTCACACTCCAATCCATGATATGCACTAGGTACTCCACAAAAGAAGCATCCACATCTAACCCAACCTCATCAGGATGTAGAACATGAGATGGGTTTAGCTAATACTGACGAAGTTGAGACACATGAAAAACATCATGCATAGATCTGTATCTATGAGGAAGTGTTATCCATAAATCCATTGTTCTAACTCTCTCTACAACCTCAAAGGGTCTGACGAATCAAGTTGAAATCTTACCTTGCCTCTGAATCTTTTTATGGCCCAACCTAGATGAAACTCACATGAAAACCCAATCTCCAACCTCAAACTCAAGAGGTCATCAATGGTGGTTGGAATAATAATAATTCCTGTAATAAGATATCAACATTCACTTTTTAATTATCTAGATCTGCTCTAAAGTCCCCTAGACAAGATGTGGTTCAAGAAAAGCTTCCTCCCCTTCTACTATCCTACATAGAGGTGATCATCATGGAATACCATATAAGGCCTCATAAGGATCCATCTGGATGGTATCCTGATATCTATTATTATAAGTGAACTTGACTAGGGGTGTATATTTCTCCCAATAACCCCCAAAGTCAAGTAAATATGCATGGAGAATTTACTTCAACACTTGATTCGTACGCTATGTTTTCCTATCAATCTGAGGCTGATAGGTCATGCTCAGAAGCACCTATGTACCAAAGGGATTCTGTAACCCTTTCCAGAACCAATATGTTAAGTGATCATCCCTTTCATATATAATATAACATGGATCACCATGAATATGTACGACCTCCATAACATATAGCCTCCCCATATCATCTACCAGGAAGGTATCTCGAATGGGTAAGAAGTGTGTGACCTTCATCAAATGTTCAATGACTACCCAAACTGTATCATTGTCGTAAGGTGATCTAGAAAAACTTGTCACGAAATTTGTGGAGATATCATCCCACTTCTACTCAGGAATGGACAGTGCCTATAAAAGTATTGTCGATTTCTGGTCTTCTTACTGCACCTACTAACAGGTGGGACACCAAATGATAAAGACAACAATCTCTCATTTCATACCAGACCACCAATAGTGGTGATGTAAGTGTTGATACATTTTGGTGACACCGGGATGCACTACCCAAACTGAGGCATGAAATTTCCAAATCAATTATTCTCTAATGTCTTCTAGGACCCAAACACATCCATGTATGTGTAAGATCTTATCCTCATACATGGTCCAATCTGGTGATGAATCCTCATCTGAGATACTTTCCCTCAATACTATGCCCGCGGGATCTGAAAGATGCCTAATTCTTATCCATTACAGAAGGTTATAGGTAACTATTAAGGTTGTGAGGACTGTCTGACTGTGATCCTATTGAACCTCAATGTTCATCTCTAAAAACAAGGCCATAATCTACCACTCATCATTGGCCTCTTGAACCGCCTATGTCTAATTATTCTATCTCAGACAATCGGCTACTACATTTCCTTCCTAAGTGTATAGGAAATCTCAAAATCGTATGACTTTAGGTATTCAACCCATCTACATCTCTTGAGATTTAGATCACATTGTGTAAATATGTACTTGAGGATTTTTTGATCAGTTAATACTAAAAAATTCTCCACAAGTAGATAATATATCCAATATTGTAAATTATGAACAAAATCAGTTATCTCGAGGTTGTTCATTGGGTAATTCCTCTCGTGAGTCCATAACTGACAAGACATGTATTCTATGACTCGCTCATCCTATATCATAACTGCTCTCATCCTGATGCCTAATGAATCATAATAAACTATATAGATTTTTCCTAGATCTATAATAATCAGGATTGGCACTAAAGTAAAATGACCCTTCAACTCTTGAAAGTCTCTTTCAAAAACTTATGACCATAACAATTTTACACCCTTTTTTAGTTAGGCCTATAAGAGGAGTTTCAAGGCGTGAGAAATCCTGGATGAATCATTTGTAATAATCATCCATCCCCAAGAAATTATATATATCAAATAAATTCTTGGGTTGCTTCTAAGAAACTGTTTCTCTCACCTTCTATGGATCTACTAATACTCTTGAATCTAAGATGACATAACTTGAGAAGTTGACTTTGTTGATCCAATAGTGGAATTTGGTAATCTTTGCATAAAGTTGGTGATATCTCAGTGTATTCAACATGGTCTCAAAATGTTGTACATGGTCATGATGAGAATGATAATATAGTAATATTTCATCCAAAAATACCAACAAAAATGAATCCAGATAAGGGTGGAAAACCCAATTCATTAGAGCCATAAAAATAGCTGGAATTTCCATGAGATCGAACAGCATTACCAGGTACTCATAAAGTTTATACTGGATCCAAAAAGTTATATGGGTTATGTTTGAATACCTGAAATGAACCTAATGATATCCTATCCTCAAATAAATATTTGAAAACACCATCACTCTACAGAGCTAATCAAATAGGTCATCTATTTGAGGTAGTGGATACCAGTTCTTAATTATGAGTTGATTTAGCTATTGTTAATCCACACCGAGCCTGAGGGTACCATCCACCTTCTTGAAAAAAAAAGGAATGATGAACCCCATGGAGAGGTACTAGGTCAAATGAAACCCTTATCCTCCAAGTCTTACAATTATTTATTGAGCTTCAGAATCTCTATAGATGTCATCCTATAAGTATTAATGGACACTGGTGCCTCTCTTGACACTATCTCAATGGTAAATTCTACCTCTATCACTGGAGGTAGACCAGAAAATTTTTCAAGGAAATTTTCCCTAAAACGATCCACCATGGGAGGGAAAAAATTATGTTGTATTCCTTGATCATCCAAGAAAATATTAGAGATCTGAGTTTTCACCATACCTAGTCCCTGATTCTCAGGTCCATCTCGAGACGTATGGAAATCCCATTCACCTTTGTGAACATGTCTACCGCCCTCTAGTGGTGTAAACGTCACCCTATAGTGATAACAGTAAATATGGGATCGATAGGGAAATAACCAGTTCATCCCAATAATTACGTCAAACTCTGTCATGTTATGGATGAAAAGGTTCCACATGAATAGATAATCACCTATCTCAAGGAGACAATCCTTACAATGGTGAACACTCTCTGATCGGATACCCAACGGGGTATCGAGTGTCATCACACCATAAAAGTACTCTATCTCAAGGCCCAAACTCTCTATAATTACCACAAATATAAAATATTATGATGAGCCTATATCAAATAAAGTAGACATCGAGGTAGAGGCTACTAGAATAGTACCTCAAATAGTAGAAGTTATGACTCTCTACTCCTCCAATATAGGTTTCACTACATTTAATTGGCCTGCATCATGGCCCTAAGTCACAACCTGACTACCTTGAGTGGGACCACTCTACTAGCTCTATGAATCATGAGTCTGATTCCCTCTACCTCAACCACTTACTTAGCATGATCATCTGGTGGTATTCTAGCTATCTTCCTAGTGAGAACTATCAGTCCCGCTCCAGAGTATAGAGTCGGTGTAGACCCTCTCTCACATTTTCACTGGTGGAAAAGTCCTAAAGAAGTGCTGAATTTCCCCCATCTTGTTGTAGCATCTTCACTCAATTGGATCTCACATGCACTGGGGTTGTGTGTGTCCCGACTTCCCACACTAGTGACATATAAAGAAGTTGTCAGTATGATTTGTATAACTACTACTGGCCCTACAAGAAACCTTGAAACACTGCTTCCTTCCACTAGAAGAACCACTGGTAGGCCTGGGTGCTGAATCTCCCTGGATCACACCATCTTCTTACCTCAAATTCCACATAGTAATGATGGAATAGTTGATTATCTAAAAAATTGTAGTCAGCTAAAAAAATATTAACCTAATATCAGATGGCGTATACCCACCCATACTCAAATAACCTCACATTTTTTAGCTCATCACCAAATAGAGTCAGCATGAATCATTTTAGTTCAGTAAAACGATCATAATATTCCATTATAGACATGGCTCCCTACTATAGGTTCATAAAATCTCTATCATATACAGATCTAAATGTATATGGAAAGAAGTAGTCATAGAAGACCATCTAGAAGTCTATCTAGATCGTGTCTCGATGTCAGTCAACCTGGGTATTGGTGTCCCACTATCTATTGGCAGAACTATATAACATATAAGTAGTGAGCTTGACCCTACACTCTGGATGTGTCTCTAGATGCTCAAAGATAGAATGCATGGACTCTATCCATTACTCTATTGCATGATGTCTACCATCCCCCAAAAAGGTGGGAGGTTGTTGCTACTGAAACACCCGAGTCAACTCTTCCATAGTCAGGGAAGGTCGAGAAACTCCTTTTATAGACTGCATCATACATAAAAAACCTCTTGAAACTGGGCATCGGTTCCCATATCAGGAATATCATGTGGTACCTCATGTGGAACAATGGGGGGTAATATTGGTATCTCAAGTCCCACCTCCTTAAGTGTATGTTTGTCACTGCCTTTTGGGCATACGACTCGAGGATATCATGGTGGCATGATTATACAATGCCAAATGCACATCTTGTAAAAGAATTTAGTAGTTGTAAAGATTATACATAGATAATAGTATAGGTACATATCCTTCTTATAAAAAAGTTCACACCTCTCTTTCTACTCCAAAAGTTGGGTCTAGGTGGTAAGGAAATCCATAACAGCCCATAAGATTCAGAAGAGGCACCCCCAACTACCCACTACTAAGGTTGGGTTTGTGTCTAGGTCTCATATAACATGGTGGAGGTTCTGATATATGAAGTTTCAATAGAAAGATATAGAGTAAAACACCCTTTTCTTTTCAATTGGCATCCCCATTTAGTGGTAACATTTTTATTTAAAATTTTTAGTTTCAATTGATTTTATACTCTTATATATATATATATATATATATATATATCACGATCCAATTAAATGTGTAACCATTCTCAATTTATAAAATTTATACTCCTTATAAATTTCAATTGGCGTGTTATTTAACTAAAACCTAACCTTTGAATCTATTTTTAGGATGTAACAGGTCATAAGAAATGATTTGATTACATGAACCATCATTCAGGATTTATAGAATTACATTATTTATAAATCACCATTGGCATTCAAGTAATCCAATCGACAAATATTGTTTTGGTCAATGGGACTAGTAGGTCTATAACCTACAACATAGTTTAATTGTCTAATTAAGGTGTCATCGTCAATCTATCTAGGGAAACACTATTTATATTTATATAGTCACTTTAATTAATCTTATTATTTATCCCTGCAAGAAACCTTAGTGAATTTATATATACATATCAAGGCACCTAGCTATATAAAACGAGAAAATTCATGCATAAAGTAAACTTGGAATGGAAAAATTCCTGGAATATCGGTCCTAATGTGCTTATAATGATGAATGAGATGCTAATTCCCTACCTTAATAAACTAAGAAGAATACAATCCATAATAAATAAAATAATATAAATAATATTAATGTTTCAAACCATGTGTTTCACCCAATGGTGAAGTTGTATCAATGTAACAGGTGTAATATAATAACAGTAATAACCTATCCTGTGTAATTTGGGTTTCCCCTATACATGGGTTAGGTACTCCCAGGAACAATCTCATTACCAAATTCAATTACATACTAGTCTCTTGTCTAATACAAAAATAATAAAACAAAAGGAAAAAAGAGGCTCAGATACCACTTTGTAACGTCCCAAACTGAGATCCCCTTAACTGGTTCCCTAAGTTGGTGGGTCACATGGCCTCAAGTTTGCCTCCCTATATGCCAGAGGCTGACAACTAGCAGTGAGGTCCAAGGTGGTATAGTGGGGAGGCTATACCCTAATATCAGAGTGGAACAATGGTAATAATAAATGAACAGTCAATAGAAAAAGCATAATATAACAGATAGCATAGTGTAAAGAAGTATAATAATCAACTATGGAAACATAACAACCAAGAAACAGTAATAAATACCAAAATCCATAGGCTAATTCATATACAATGATGTCATGTCATGTTGATATAAAAAAATGGGAAATAGGGGATACAGGGCATGGGTGTATACAACATGCTATACAAAAATATAGAAAAACCAAAATATATCTCCTCTAGCATCATGAGTATATGCTCAATCCTCTTCTCCTATTCTCTATGAAAAAAAGGAAACATATCAAGTATCTGTGATAGGGAACTTGACATTATTCACACCTATAGAAATGAATTCTACTCAGGTACCAAAGGTATCCTGAGTAGGGTGTGATATAAACTTAGTATGACACCACCAATGGTGTCTAGAAATAATCCAATTAGTGTACATATCATAATAGTGTGCGGGGATAAAAAATAATGAACAATTCTGAAAAATAAATATCGGTCGACTTAGGTTCCTTTAGGAAACATGGAAAACTCTACCTGCTTCGACATAGGCCATAATAAGTCTGATCAGTATACCATATATATATATATATATATAATGTATATGTGTATATATTCTCTATATGTATGTACATATAGAGGCATAAACATAGATACTATGTGATAGTTGGACCTGGGGTATAACTCATGCATTCATAATTAATCTAATGAGCCAATGGCTCCAGTAAGGATACAAGCCATGAATCTTATATGAATGTGAGACGTCATTCTCGTCACTCGAGAATGTGGGGTGAGTCATCATTCCCAAAACCTAATACAAAGTAATGTGAAACATCATTCCCATCACCCAAATAGAGTAAAGGGTGTGAGACGTCATGCCCAACACCCAATGTAAGGGAACATGAAACACCATGCCCAACAGATCCCTTAATCATTGTTCACCAACCATTATACATGGTCTAATAATGATAATAATAAACACGAGGTATTACCTCTAAGAATTTATAATCAATAAAACCAATATCATTATGGGTGTCACAATTCACATTATTCATTTTTATAAATATATAACACTTGGAATGGCCTTTCCACCCACTTTAAATCAATTTAATTAATTACTTTTAATTAATGAAGCAAGGAAGATCCATTTTTGGGTTAATCAAAACACTTAGACGGTTCTTTGGTCATTTAACATTTATATAAAAGAGGGTATTCAGTTTAGCACACCCAAAGGAGTGTAAATGTATGAGGTAGGAAACCTATAATAATTAAATATGAGTCTATAGGAGTATCTAACGTGGTACAACTAATTAAATAGGTAGAAATCATTTTAAGGAAATGCGCGGATTAAGTAAATCATGCAGAACAACGATGGAGCTATGAACACACCTAAAATTTTAGGTTAAAATTATTATACCACCTACCTTAGGTCCATAGATGACCACTCATCCAGTGTAATCCTTTGATTCTAATAAGAATGGAAGAAATCATCGAAATAGAAAAATTCCTTGAAAATAGGGTAAATGAGCTTGCACAAAAATAGCGCAAGAGATGGGAAGATAAACTATAATAGAAATCAATAGGATTGTGAAGCTTATAATTGTGGATCTAATACTTCTAAAAATAATAAAAATGGAGTCCATATGGAGTAGTTACCAAGAATACTAACCTATGATTGGAAGAGCTCTCCCAATATAAGAAATGGGATGCACATTCACTAGAGTATAAGAGAAATGAGGGAGGAGGGTTAAAATCATTTCAGTGGAAAATCATAAATTCCCTTCTAAAAACTGAGCCATGTAGTTTGGTTGCATGGTTGGACAAACTATATGCAAACTGTTCTCCCTCCACTATCCAAGAATCCCCCTCGTACGGGCTAGATTCACGGTTTGGCTAACCATGCACAACCCACATGTTTGAGTCTCACGATTAGAACTAATTGTGAACTAATCATGCAGCTCGGTCTATCCCTCCAATTTCTAAAACTTTGGGCTCTGAACAAGCCTCAGAAGCTCCCAAGACCACCCTTAGTCCTTAGGACACATTTACCAAGAGAAAAAAATAATTTAAATAAGAAAAACAATGATTCATACCTTTGTGAAAAGTGGGGTCTTTACAAACTCTCTATTTATAGATCTCCATAGGTGCTCGTGTTTGATTCAATTCATAATTAATATTGTCATAAAGGAGTCTTGGTTCTTTAATGGTGGTATTAGGCCATTTTGAGTCATAATGGGAGGTATGGGTCATAAATATTATCAAATTTGTCCATTTTTTGCCCCTTTGTGGAATTTTACATCATGAACGGTGATTTTACATCCTAATTTTTTGTGTCCCAACTCCTCATGAGTGAATTTACAGTGTAATTTGACATTTTAAAACTTTCAGGGTGCATCACGGCGTGACGCATATGGGTCACATCTTGACCCATGGTCTTCTTCTCTCGGGTGAATTCTCTCTTCATTCCTTGGTTTTAAGTCCTAATTTATTTTATTTTTACATCATAAGTAGTATATTTATGATGTGAATGTTGATTTTCCAAACCCAAAACCTCATTTTCACCCTATTTCTTTAGTTCTAACCCTTGGAAGCATCCTATGATCATCCTTCATCATGGAAATCCCTCTTTTGATAGAAATAATTTTCATTTGGATCCTTTTGCTCATTTTCCATAAAACATTGTATTTTTTCATATATGAATAAATACATTAAATATCTTAGTAATAATTAATCATTTAAACCATAAAATAAATGTATTTTAATACTAGAAATTATGCATAAAACGTATATATCAAATCCCTCACACTTGAATTCAGAATTATCCTCAGGGATAAAATCTTAATATACTAAAAAGGGAACTCATCCTACTAGGATTTAAATTAAATTTCAATAAAATCAATTGATTAAATGGTAAATTTAAATAATCGAGCGTCACATGGGAAAATTTCATTAACACCGCTCTTTTCAAAGAAACAAATCGGCTAAGTATTTTACTTTTTTTCTTTTAAAATAACCACACCTTTTCATTCATCCATTTTTATTTTTCAATTCATTATTAATATGCGTTACATTTTTAATTTACCACACATTTAGTTTTCACACTCATCATCAAGGTAACAAGTGTAAGTGAAATTTAGCTCATACCTCAAAAAAATATGTCACTTACCATAGGCTTGAAAATAACCTAACATATCTACCACATAAAAAAATTCATAAATAATCATGGGGACTTCATCATTGATTTCAAATGAATTTGAGGCTTAGGTAAAGTTGGTAAATATTTGTCCAAAATAATTAAAGATAAAAAATGAGGTTATCTCTATGGTATTTTTCATAATAATAAAAAATAACTCAATGGAAAATTTCTCTCAAAATTCATCTTCCCTTCCCAAAACTCAAAAGTAGTCTCATAAGGCAATGAAACATAATGAATGAAACACCCTATTATATTATTTTTGTCTTTTTTCCTTTTTTAAAAAAATAATTCTTGAGACAAATCTCACATCCACCACTTAACCACATATAATCAAAAGATCATTGGTTTGGTAATGGTGATTTTTTATCTTCCCAAGACACAACCTATTTTTTTAAGAGGGTGTGAATTGAATACACTGAATTCAAGACTTCCCAAAATATTATGGAAATCCACCCCACACACACACACACACTTTTTCATTACAAAATGTGTACCCCTTCCACTATTAATTGTATCCCCCACACCAGTTTTCAAAAATCGTGAAAAATATTTAGAGGGACATAGGGATAGATAAAATAGGATCATAACATAGATCATTTCCTAACAAGGCTACTCATGGCGTATATGGGATTTAAAAATGATTAATATATGGAGGTTATAATGATAAAGGGTTAAACAAAAAGAATTCCTCAATCATATTAAAAGTGATTTTGTTCAGTCACAGATTTGATAATATACAAGGAAAGTCCTAAAAGTGAACATGCCTGAGTTTTATTCAAGAAATATACTTAAGAAAGAATAAGAGATATTAGGCTTAGAGAATTTTTTGGGAATTAGAAAAATAGTTGGGACAATAACCCATGGTAATGCATATAAATAATAAAATCAATTAACTCAAATATTAGAAATTCAAGGTAGGCCAAATATCAAAAAAATAATTTAAAAAAAATCAACCAATTTCTCTAAATCGTGATTTTATAAATCCAAAATCACATTTTATCTCTAATAGATTTTTCCTCCATTATTTTCATTTAAATTTATTAATAAAGAAATTTAAAAACATAGCATGTTAATCAATTTATGTCTCCTATATCAGTTAATCAAAGAAAGAATTAAATGTGGGTCATGAAATTATATTTAAAAGAATAATTCTAAAATAATGTGGAGAATACAAATGAAAAATATATAATTGAAATTCTTACTCTTCTTTATCTATTGAAGCCTTTAGTTTGGGTTGTGCAGGATCTGCATTTCCTTCCTGTAACTTTTTTTTCAGTGTCTTGATGGTCCTGAAAAATGAAAACACACAAGTGAAAGTACAGTCCATTATAAATGAAATTTTAAATATTTGGGAAAGAGTTCATGCACCTAAAAATAAATAAATAAAATCCTAAAAACTTGGGTTTCCTCCCAAAAGCACTTTTTTTAACATCATTGGCTAAAACTTACCTCTTTCAGCTTAGTTGATGGATGATTGAAAGGATTTTACCTGGTCTAGATCCATAAATAGTCTCAACTCTGAATTTTCCATGTAGTTTTTCCCCTTTCCTTCTTCTGAAATTGATTAACTCTTCTCACTCGAAGTACTCCCTCAATTTCCATTGGATTTATCCACTAGTGTTTCTTTAATCCTGAAAAACTTAATAGAAGATCATGAACCTATTAGAGTTGGTGCCCTAGAACCAAATTCTGTGTAATTTTTGATAAACTTGTATTCATGGTTTTGAATATTAATAAACTCCTTATCACATCATGATTGTTCTTATGTGTAACATATTATGTGATAATGTTATAAGAGTAGTTGTCACATTAAAAGGTCATAGTACTTCCCTGCTATGATGATAACTCAGAAGTGTTATGACACTGTTCTTGAATATATGTTCTATAGTCTGATGATATCATTTGAGGGAAACAAATGATACAGGCTATCATGTTGTGACTCGTAGGACTTTGAGGAACCTTCTCATAGTATACGCCCTTGGTAATATCTAGTATGGATATTATGAGAACGAGACCCGCCAGTAGGAAATCCACATTTCTATATGTCATTAGATGTTCCTATCTTCAGATGTGTGTATTGGTCCTTAGACTTTAAGATTATTGTTAATGAGTATTGTGAGTCGTGCACTTATATGTATTGATGAAAACTGTGAAGACATATGTTCGCGGAGAAGTAGGATATGTTGGGTGTGTCATGAGAAATATCACATTAATGAATAATGAGAGAAATTATTTATCCCTTCTATTCATTAACGGAAGTTAATATCTCATGCCTTTTGATGGAAATTATATAGCCTAAATAAATCAGTGGTCATAGTGTTCTATAAGCAAGTTTTTTTTCTAGAAAGTCAAAGAAAGAGATATCGAGCACATAGGTTGATGGTACTGGCATTAAATCTACTCAATTAGATATATTTTAATAAAGGGATTATATTACATGGTAAGCATTCGTATGAGGAGACATGTTATTATGGAATTAACTTCTTTCTCTATGGGTGCCTTAGTGTGTTGTTAGATGCTAACCTTGGACTTTAGGCTGCTTCGCCTAATGCCATTGAGAAATAGGTCTAGAGGGTCACACACTAAGTGTATCTAGAATCTCAGTTAAATAATATATTATTATTTATTATTTAATAGGTTGAATAAATATTATTCCCACATGTGGTTTAATAATTATTCATGTATTCTTGATCTCATTTTATTTCATCACAAGTTATTTGAGAGAATATATTGTGAGTGGAATAATTAATAAATATTTATTTTTTATTTAGTGAATATAATATTTATTTATTTATTGGTGAATAATTCAGTGATATTTACTTAATAAATAAATAGACATTATTCAAGGCTCAATAAATATTTTTGAGGAATGACAGACCAAGTTTAATTGTCTAATGGAAAATGATAATATTGAATATTATTTAATTAAATAATATTTAATCATAATTCGAAAGTTCAACTCATGTTGAGAAATAATAATATTTCAATTATTATTTGACATGGGGTTTTTCTAGGTTTAAATAATAATTAAGGTAATTTATACAATTATATTATTTTAACCCTAGCAATATAAATACCCAATTATGTTATTTTCTCATAATCCAATTTATTTGTGTACAAAGAATCTTAGAGGATCCTCTCAAGACTATAGAGCTTGCTTCTCCAAGAATGCTCCCAAGAACGGTGAGCAATTCTCCTCCACCGGATCAAGGATAATGCTTTGGAAGCGATTCTCAAGGTGATCAAGGCAGACGATGCAAGCATAAGGATCTTCCATGCTAGCACATGGAAACTCCTTTGGCGATGTCTGAAGATTCCTAGAACACATGTGAATCATCTCTAGAGTAAATCTACACTTAGTTTTGACAACTTAACGATGGTGCACTGTAGATCTGTTGTTGGATTCATCAATGAAGAAAAAGTTCCTTAGAGGTAATTCTTTATCAAATTAAATTAATTATAAACAATATGTGTTAATATTCTCTCTCTGGTTCTAGAATGATTAATGTTGTATATATTTGATTCAATTCCATTTATCACGGTGATTAAACATCGTATAGATCTTGGATTGATCATCGATTATAGAAAAAAGAAATTTTGGGCCCCGCCCATCGCACGCTTCCACTATGACTGGAACCTACATAACCATCCATATTTGATGTACTATTTCAATCTTGGATATATCATCCACCCTTCTAATTTCCATGGTTTTATCCCTCAACTTACCTTTCTTCTTTTCAGTACCTTTACATTGAATATTCTATTGTATAGTAGCAAGAACTACATGTACTTCTTCAATCTCATCAATATTCTCAACTTTAGGTATTTTTTCCTCTAACATGTCATCTCCATCTTTTACACCGTAATTTTTCATTTCTCGATGAATGTTGAAACTTACTTGTTCACTACCAACTATCAGACCGATTTCTCCACTTTTTATGTCTATCAGTGCACACCCCATACCCAAAAATGGTCTTCCCAAAATGAGAGTAGTCCTCTATTCCTCCATGTCTAGCACTAAGAAATATATTGGGACGTATAATTTTTCAACTTTGAATATGATATCTTTAATAATTCCTTAAGGGTATTTTACTATTGAATCTACCTAGTGGAGTACAACTCTGGTGTTCTTAATTTTCTCTATACCCAAGATTTTGAACTAGTTATATGACATGATGTTCACACCTACACCTAAATCACAAATTGCATTCCCAGTTTTATTAGACCTAATATTAAAAGAAATTAAAATTATAATTGGGTTTCATTGTTTCTTTGGTAAGTCTTTTGATACTACAACAGAGCATTCCTATGTGAGTGGTATAGTAATAATTTCTTCTAGATTCCTTTTATTAGTCACCAGTTTTTTTATGAATTTTTCCATATATCAGCATGTTTGTGAGAGTATCTGAAAAAAGGATGTTAATATTCAATTTTTTTAAAGTGTTTAAGAAATTTATCTTTATATGCATCAATATTTCCTTATGCTAGTCACTCTGGAAAAGGTAATCTTGGTTTGTATGGTGGTGGTTCTTATTCACCATTTTTGGCCACTACTTTATCCAGATCATCAACTTCCTTTTCAAATTTTTGTTTTTTTTTGTATTTCTATTGGTTCATAGCTGCTTTGTGTTGTTTCCCCACTTTTAAGGGTAATGATTTTCAAATCTATATGAGTGTTTTCTTCAGGGTTTCTTGGAAGTATTCCTTGTGGACTCTCTCAAATTTGTTGTGCAATATGGACCACTTGGAATTCCAGGTTTCTTAGTGTGGTCTTTTATTCCCTTGAATCATTCTTTAGCTCTTTTATTGTTGTTCCTTGGTTGTTTTATTAAGTTTAAAGTTCTTTGATTTAATCCCTATTGGTATTCATGAATGAAACCATGGTCACTTCCAGTGTTTGGAATCGGCTCTACAGTGATGGTCCTTGTTGTGCTTCAAAACCCAGCGCCCCCTACAGGTAACCTTTCCCTTGTTATTATTATAGCTACCAACCCTGAAATTTTTTATGATTATAATTAGTATAATTTACTTTTTCTATAAAAATACCTTGGGTTTATTGTTATCCCATCATCATGTCCATCTTTTTTGTTGGGGATTCCATCTGTGCTACCATATAGCTATTATTTTTTATCATATGTACACCTTTTCATGGTGTACCTTTAGTATTTAATTAGAAAATATTGTTATCTATATCATATAGTAGACTGTAGCTTTCCTCTAGTGATTTTTTAATCAGCAACCCACCAGTTTCAGAATCCAAAATCAACATGTTTCCATGTTCATGAACTTTACAAAAATGTTTGTATTAGTATCTGAATCTCTATTCTGTGGTGAGGGGATTTTATAATTAAATATTTAAAGTGATCCCATGTTAAATATAGTGATTCATCTTCAAATTGATTAAATTTAATAATACTTACATGAATATTTATTGACTTAGAAGGTAGGAAGAAGATGGTGAGAAAATGTATTTCTAGGTCGTCACATATAGTGATAGAATGGGCCAAAAAGAATTGAATCCACTCCTAAGCTCAATCTCATAAAGAAAATCAAAATGGTTGAAGTCTTACTAAATTGATCAAAATGTTTTAAACCTAGAAGGTGTCACTTTGTAACATCCCAACCTAGGATCCACTAAACCCATGCCCCAAGCAGGTGGTTCATGTGGCCTCAAGTGCACCTCCCTATATGCCAGAGGATATCAACTAGAAGTGAGTGTAAAGATGGTATAATGGGGAGACTATACCCTATTATCAGAGTGACACAACGGAAATAACCATAAACATACAACAGTGGAAGAAGATGTAAAAATATATAACAAATAAACAAGTACAGAAGCAGAAATAATTGAACAACTGATAATAACTTATCAAAAGGCTACTAAGGCACTGTCAAGTACATAGATTCATGTCATGATAATGTACAAAAGGGGAAAAGGGTAATAGGCATGTAGAAAACTACAAAAAGTACAAAAGATTCTCCAATAGAATATCGAGCGAATGCTCGGTCCTCTACTTCTAAGCTTTATCTATAAGATAAGCATGTCAATAACCTCAAGCAAGGACCTTTCCCTTATTCATCCCTAGAGTAAGATAATCTTATCAGGTACCAAAAAAGCCCAAGTAGGTTGTGAGATATAAATATCAGTAGGACACCACCAATGGTGTCTAGAAGTAATCAAAACAGTGATTGTAACTTAACAGTGTGCAGGTAATAAAAGAAATAATCTACAAAGCTGAATAAATAAAATATCTGCTCAGGTTCCTATAAGACACTTGGAGGGTCTACTTTCTTTGTCTCATAACTATTATAAGTATCTGATGGGTAACTATATATATTAATAATATATATATAGTATAATTATATATTTAATCCATATATATGGACCAAGGGAATGTGGACGCTAGTGTCCATATACCTAGAATACTAAGTGCTAACTAGACTGGGGCATAACTCTGACATCCATGACTAGTCTAATGAGCCTATAAGCTTAAACAATAGGGTACATTCCCTATATCTCATAGTGAATGGGATATGTCATTCTCATCACTCTATACGGTGAGTGCATCATCATGTTAACATTCTAACAAGGTACATGGCATGGAAATCTCAATGTCCAACTAGTGTCAATGGTGTGAGACGTCATGCTCAACACCCGATGTAAGGTAATGTGATACCATCATGCTCAATGGATCCCTTACCATCATACCATATCCTCTAGAAAGGTTTCATTATATTTATAATATAATACATGATCCATTACCTCTCATGTGTCATGTAAACCAAGACCATATATACAAATAAGGCTTAATAGTTCCATTTAAGAAATTGATAAGGAAAGTAGCATTAGGAATGGCCTTTCCACCCATAAATCATTTCATTTAAACCATCCATTTTATTTAAGTAAAAGAGAACTATCATGCATAATCCATTTCATTTAATACATGTAATTCATATTAATAAGGGTATCCATATTGTATAAGTTGTTCTACATTATTAATCTAATCAATTAAGTTAATTCGTATAATGGAATCCACCATCATGAATGATCCATTCTATATAATCAAATACATTTACTTCATTTAACATGGTATTTCAATTTAATAAGCTTAAGGGGTCACTTGTAAAGGTTCCATGTTTAAAATATTCAATTACCTAAATGGTAAATTCCAAACATATGTTGGTCCAAACACTAAGTAGGTATCTTGGGTTCTATAAGACATCCATATTATAATGGAAAATCCATTTTAAGTCTAAGAAAAATGCTTAGGAGGAAATCCATACATGGTCACACTTAACCAAAAGGAGTAATTCTACTTGGTGCACCCATGGGATGTCAATAAATGTGATCAACCACCTCTAATAAACTAAACAAGGTTCAATAGGCATGTATTAAGGTGTGAGGATCAATTTGACATGAAGAACTCAATTAAAAGGAGATGCTCGGAGAAATTCGGCATTCGACATAATAGAATAGATACAAACCATAAAAACTCATAGAGAAAACAATGATACCACCTACCTCAAGTCCATAGATGACTCCTCACTCTATATCAGCCTTATATTTGGAGTAAGTTGGAAGAAATCTAAGAAACATCGCAACGCCCTAAAAATAGGGTAAATGAGCTTGCACCTAAATAGTGAGATGGATCTAAAGATAAACTTGGATCGAAGGTAAGATAAAGGAAGATTATAACTTAAGTTATCCAATGATTTTTTCATATCTTGATTCGGACACTGGATGTGGGAGATACTTGGATGCCTAGTTTGATGGAGGAGGAAAGCTACGGGAAAGGAAAACTCAAACTAGTTACTGGAGGAAGAAGAGTGAAAAGAGAGATAGGGTTATGAGGTTAAGTGAGGGGGAAAAGGTAATTCCACCTCAAAACAAGGGGAGCATGGTTTGGCCAAACCATGCACAAATCTTTCTCAAGCCTAATACTTAAGGAATTCCTTACAATGTTAAGGTACATAGTTTACTTGATCGTGCGCAGACTGTGTTAAAACCCACTATCAATAATGTCTACAATATCACACGGTCATGTGCCTGGAGTCGCACGGTTTCAGAAAAACCATGTAGCTCATGCTTCACTTCTGATTTACCCCCACACGGTTAAGGGAAACTGTGTGCACTGGGCAGCACATTTTCCTCTAACTATGTGGTCGAGTCATTTCTTCCCATTTCAGGGCTCCAGGTTTCGAATGAGCCCTAGATGCACCAGATACCTCCTTTACTTGATTATACATCATTATTAGGGCCACATAAATGAATTTAAAACAAAACAAAATTATTTTTACCTTTGTGAAAATATTGTTCATTACAACCTCCCCTCTTTAAAGCAACTCATCCTCGAGTTAGCATTTTGAATGTAAAGAGATATTTTAGAAAAGAGTTATAGACATTGAGATTGTATATCATCTTCCTACTCCTAGGTCTCTTCCTTTACTCAATTGTGTTACCATAGCACCCATACCATATGAACTATCTTGCCTCATAGTGTCTGCATGCTCTGATCAACAATACGCACTAGATACTCCTCGAAATAATAATCTACAACCAACTCAACCTCATTAAGCTAAAAGACATGTGCTGGGTCTAGATAGTATTGTCGAAGCTGAGATACATGATACACATCATGAAGAGACTAGTATCTCTAAGTAAGTTCCAAATGGTAAGCCACTAGTCTGATTCTCTTCACAACCTTGAAGGGCCCAATGAACCTCGGTGAGAGATTACTCTGATTCTGAATACATCTATGGCCCAACATGGGTGAGACTCGCAAGAAAACTAGGTCTCTAATCTTGAACTCAAGAGTTCATCAGAATCTGTTGGCATACGACTATTTTCTAGATTGATCTGTCATCATGCACTTTCTGATCAACTAGACCTACTTTGTAGTCTCCTGCATGAGATGTGGTCCAAGCATAGATTTCTCCCCTACCTATAGCTAGAAAATGGGTGAACAGAAATTCCTTCCATATAAATTTTCATAAGGATTCATCTTGATGGTAGCCTAAAATCTATTATTATAATAGAACTGAATTATGGGAATGTGTTTCTCCCAAGAACTCCCAAAATCAAGGACACATGCATGGAGAATTTCCTCTAAAACCTGAATCATACACTCAATATTTCCATCATTATATGGGTGATAGGCCATTCTCAGAAGCACCTATGTACCCAAGGCATTATGAAACCCCTTCCAGAACCATGATGTAAAGAGAACGTATCTGTCATAAATGATAGAATGAGGAGTTCCATAAAGATATATAACCTCTTTATCATACAGACTTTCTGGATTATCTACTAATAAGGTATCTCACATAGGTAAAAAGTGTGTGACCTTCATCAAACGATCAAAAACATCTCATATTATATCTTTAACATGAGGTGATCTTGGTATACCAGTCATGAAATTCATTGAAATGTCATCCCATTTCCACTCGGCAATGGAAAATGGTTGTAAAATCCCTACTATACATTGATGTTCCACCTTCACCTACTAATAGGTGGAACATTGAGTGATGAATCCAAAAAAAATCATTTCATACCAGGCCACTAATAGTGATGACATGAGTCTCGATACATTTTGGTGACACCGGGGTGAACCTCCCATGCTGAGGCATGAAATTCCTGCATTAGCTCCTCTCTGATATCTACTAGCACCCATACACACCCATGTAACCATAAGGTATCATCCCCATCCACGGTCCAACATGAATATGTATCGTCATCTAAGAAACTTTCCCTTAGGACAGGGCCTTCAGGATCAGATATTTGTCTCATTTTTACCCATTCTATATGGCTAGAATTCACTGTTATGGATGATAATATGGTCTGACATTGATCCTCCTGAACCTCAATTTGAATCTCTGAGAATAATTCTATGAGATTCCATTCACCATTGGCCTTGTGAACTCCCTAAGTCTGAGTCTTCTAGTTCAGAGCATCGACCACTACATTACTTTTACAAGGTATGTAGGAAAGCTTGAAATAAAACGACTATACACCTTCAATGTCTAAGATTCAAATCTCATTGTGTAAATATGTAATTGAGGATTTTGTGATAAGATTATACCATAAAACACTCTCCAAGTAGATAGTGTCTCCAACAGTGTAATACATGAACTACATCAGCTAGCACGATATCATGTGTCAGGTAATTCTACTCGTGAGGCCTCAACTGACGAGACTCATACATGAAGAACCACTAGTCTTGCATCAGAATATATCAAATACCAATACCTGATGTGTCACAATATATTGTATAGCCCCTTCCTGACTCTAGAAAAATCAGTATCAACGTAGAAATCAAATAGCCCTTCAACTCCTGAAAGGTTTCTTCAAAAGCTTCTAACCATATGAATTTCACACCCTTCTTTATCAATACCCTAAACATCACTTCAAAGAATAATAAATCCTAGATGAAGTGTCTGTAATATATGTATTTCCCCAATAAACTTAGAATTTCAAATACATTATTGGGTTGCTCCCAGAAAACTACAACTCTCACTCTCTATGGGTCTACTAAAACTCCTGACTTCGAGATAATATGACCTAAGAAGTGGACTTTATTGATCCAAAAGTAGCATTTATTGAGCCTAGCATAGAGATGATGCTCTATTAGTGTAGTCAACATGATCTCAATATGGTTGTCATGGTCATGTTTGGAGTGTGAATAAACCAAGATATTGTCAACAAAGACTACCATGAATGAATATAGATACGGGTAGAAGTCCTAATTCATAAGATCCATGAATATAATAGATGTGTTTATGAGTCTGAACGGCATAACCAGGTACTCGTATAGACCATATCTGCTCCTGAAAGTTGTGTGAGGTATTTATGATGACCTGACATGCACCTGATGATAGTTCGAACTCAAATATATATTTGAAAACACTCTTTCCCCTTGAAGTTGATCAAAGAGGTAATCTATTCTAAGAATTGGGTATTGGTTATTTATTGTGAGCTAGTCCAAACAATGTTAATCCACGCAAATCCTAAGGGTATCATCTGAATTTTTTTTGAAAAGGACCAGTGAACCCCAAGGATAATTATTAGGGTGTATAAAGCCTTTAGCCTCCAAATCCTCCAACTATTTCTTGAGTTCCATAAGCATGTTAGGTGTCATCCTATAAGGAGGAATGGTCACTGGTGCTGCTCTTGGCACAAGATCGATGGTAAACTCTACCTCTTATAATGGAGGTATAATAGAGAAGTATTTAGGAAAAACATATCTGAAATGATTCACTACAAGAGGAAAAATAGTGGGTTGTAACCACTGTCCATCCAAGAAAATACTGGCAATTTGTGCAATCACATTACCATGCCTCTGTTTCTCGGGTCCTTATCTAGTCACACTAACATCCTAATATCCCTTATGTACATGTATAATTTCCTCTGGTTATATAAACATCACCCTCTAATGATAGCAGTAGATGTGGGATCTATAGGGAACTAACCAGTCCATCTCGATGATTACATCAAATCCTATCATGTCGAGGTCAAAAAGATTCAACATGAAAATATATCTACCTATATCTAGTTGACAACCCTTACAATGGATAATTCCCTCTGAATTGATACCTAATGAGGTGTCTATCATCATAATGCCATAGAATTGCTTGATCTCAATGCCCAGACTCTCTATGATTTCCTCAGATATAAATGAGTGAGATGTGCCTATGTCAAATAAATCAAATTCTAAAGTGGATGATACTAGAATAGTACCTCATACAGTAGAATGTCTAGCACCCTGATCCTCCGGCATAGGTTAGACTACATGTAACTCGCCTATATCACAACCCTGAGTCCTTACCTGGCTTACTTGAGCATGCATGCCCTGCTGGCACTAAGTATTATGAGTATGACTACCTCTACCTTGACCTCTAACTCAACCTAATCGGCTGGTGGTATTTCAGTTTCCTACCTATTGTGATCCCACTAGACCTTCTCCTAATCATGAAGTGTGTGTAGATCCATACTCACTAGGCATTAGGGGCGGAATTCATCTAGAAGCGATGGATATGCCCCATCTTACCACAGCCTCTACACTTGACTTGATCTCGTATTCATTAAGGCTTCAAGTGTCATAGCTTCCCACACTACTGACATATCATAAAGATGTCAACATGAGGAACCTGAGTACTACTACCTCCAAGAGTAGCCTCAAAACACCTATTTCACACAAAATAATAAGTATTGATAGATCTTAATGTCAAACCATCCTAAATCACACCATCATCTTCCCTCAAATTCTTCTCTATAATTAAGTCCTGGTTGACTATTTTGGAAATATTTGTCAACTTGAACACATTGACCTATGACCAAATGGCATAAACCAATCCATCCTCAAAGGTCCTAGCATTCTTGATATCGTCACTCACTAGAGTAGGATCCGTCCACTACATCTCCATGAAATGAGAAGAGTACTCCATGATAGACATAATCCCTTGATGCGGGTTCATAAATTCTCTAGATCTGTCAGCCCTCGGAGTCTGGTGAAATAAATAATCAAATAATATCATCTGGAAATCTGCCTAGACCATGTATTTGTGATGATATACTTGGGTGATAACGTATCACCACCACTTAGCATAATCACATAGCATATACACACCAAGTTTGACCCTACGCTCTGGAGGATTCTCCAAATGATCAAATATAGAAAGGATGGTTTTGATCCAAGACTCCACAACATAATATCCATCATCCCCCAAAAATTTGGTAGGATACTGCTACTGGAATTCTCGAGTCAACTCTTACATACTCAGGGAAGGTAAAACAATGCCTTTAATATTCTATAGAATATGTAGAAATACCTCCTGAAACTGGGCATCAGTGCCCATATTAGAAATAGGAAGAGGTTCCATAAGAGGAACTACATGAGGAATCCCTAACGACTCAGGGCCCGCCACCTTAGGAACATGGTCGTCACCACCTTCAAGGAGTACGACTAAAAGAAATTGTGGAAGCATAATACTAAAATACCAAACGCACAACTTATAATATATTTAAGAAACTGAAAATGTTATATATAGAAAACTAGGAAAGGTATCCTATATAAATTATCATAGATCTCTGATTGCTCGAAAATCTAGAACTAGACAGTAGAAAGAAACCATAATAGGCCATAATAATGTAAGATATACCCACTACCCACTACTAAGGCCAAGCTTGGGTCCAATTCTCTATGTTGGATATATATAATATGGATGTTCTTAATTTATGATTCATAATCATTTTAACTTGTTCTTATTTAAATTTTTAAATCACATTAAAATGGTTGAATTGGATGGATTACCATTTCCCAATCCATAAGGGATTATACTTCTTATGAACCAAAATAGGGCATCCACTTAACCCACACCATAACATGTTCCATCCCATGCAACCAATGGTACATGGCTCAGCATTCCATAATTGAATGCTTAATGTGTCTCCTTTAACCAATTTAGGAAAACACTGTTAGGTTAAAGCAAACACTTTAAGTATCAATTATGTTTTCCAAACCCTATAAGAAGTTTCATCAGAATTCAATACATATTGAGGAACTAATAATATGCAATAGAAAAATGCATACTAAAAGTAAACAGGACATGGAAAAATTCATGGCATATTAGTCCTATTGTGCCTATATTAATGTATGATCTAATGCAGAGCCCTCATTTTATTGGTTCATGGTAAGGAAATCATCATTTCAATCATGAAAATAATAATAACATCATAACATAAGTGTGTCACCCAATAGTGTAGTCGTATCAACTATAAATGGAATAACCAATAAATGAAACTACCCATCCAAGGTAATTTGGGTTTCCCCTATACATGGGTTAGATACATCCAAGTATAGGGTCAATTTCAAATCCCTTTAACTCCTAGTCTCATGTTTAACACCCAAACAGTAATACAAATGAAAAAATAAGGCTTTGATACCACTTTGTAACGTCCTAAACTAGGATCTACTGAACCCATGCCCCGAGTTTGTGGGTCACATGGCCTCAAGCACGCCTCCTAATATGCTAGAGGTTGTCGACTAGTAGTGAGGGTGTAAAGGTGGTATGGTGGGAAGACTATACCCTCTTATCAGAATGGTTCAACATAAATAACCATAAAAATACAACATTGGAAGCATATGTAAACAGATAGAACAAATAAATAAGTAAGGAAGCAGAAATAACTGAACAACTAATAATAACATATCAAAAATCCACTAAGGTAATGTCAGGTACATGGATGCATTTCATGCTAATATAGAAAATGGGAACATGGTAACATGCATGTATAAAAACTAAAAAAAGTACAAAATCTACTCTAATAGCATCTCAAGTGAATTTTCATTCCTCTGCTCCTAATCTCCATCTATAAGCTAAGCATGTCAACAACCTATAGTAGGGTCCTTTCCCTTATTCATCCCTATAGTAAAATAATATTCTTGGGTATCAAAGGTAGTCTGAGTAGGGTGTGAGATAAAAATCATAGTATTCCACCACCAATGGTGTCTATAAGTAATTCAAGAATTGATAGTAACTAAACAGTGTGCATGTAATAAAAAAAATAATTGACAAAGATGAATAAATAAACAACAGCCTACTCAGGTTCCTATAGGAAACCTGGCAAGTCTATTTGCTTTGGATCACAGCCAGTATAAGTGTCTAAGGGGTAACTATATATATGTATGTATTAATAATATATATGGTATAATTATATATTTCATCTAGCTATATGTACCAAGGGCATGCAGATGCTAGTGGCCATATACTTGGAATACTAAGTGTTGGCTGGACCAGGGCATAACTCAAACATCCATGACTAGTCTAACGAGCCTATAAGCTCAAACAACATGGTACATTCCTTACATATCATAGTGATTGAGATACATCATTCTTTTCAGTCAAGATGGTGAGTGTGTTATTACATCAATAGTCTAATAAGGGACATGGCATGGAAATCCCAACGTCCAACAAGTGTTAATGGTGTGAGACATCATGCTCAACACCTGATACAAGGAAACATGATACCTCCATGCTCAACAGATCCCTTACCATCATACCATAGCCTCCATAAAGGCATCATTATATTTATAATATAATACATTATTCATTACCTCTCATGTTTCATGTATTCCAAGCCCATATATATAAATAAGGTTTAACAATTCCATTTAAGAAATTGATGATGAAAACATAATTAGGAGTGGCCTTGACACCCTTAAATAATTTCATTTAAACCATTCATTTTATTTAAGTATAAGTAAACCATTATGTATAATACATTCCATTTAATACATGCAATTCATATTAAGAAGGGCATCCATCTTGTATATGACATTCTACATTATTAATCCATTCAATCGAGTCAATTCATATAAGGGAAACCACCATCATGAATGATACATCCTATATAATCCAATCCATTTACTTCATTTAACATGGAATTTCAATTTAATAATATCAAGGAGTCACTTGGAATGGTTCCATGGTCAAAAGAGGCAACTGCTTAAATGGGAAATTATAAACATAGGTTAGTCTAAACACCAAGGAGGTGTCTTGGGTTCTATAAGACATCCATATTACAAGGTAAAACCCATTTTAAGTCTAATATGAATGCTTAAGAGGTAATCTGGACATGATAACATTTAACCAAAATGGGAAATTCTACTTGGAGAACCAAAGGGGTGTCCATAAATGTGATCAACCACCTCTAATCAAAAAAAAGGTTCAATAGGCATGTATTAAGGTGCGAGAATCAATTTGACATGAAGAACTCAATTAAAAGGATATGATTAGAAAAATCCAGTGAGTAACACAATTTTATATATACAAAGTATCAAAACTCATGGGAAAAACGATGAGACTGCCTACTTAAAGACTGTAGATGACCCCTCACTTGATATCGGTCTCAGATTCATAGTGGGTTGGAAGAAATCTAGGAAACGGTCAAATGCCCTAAAAAATAGGGAAAATGAGCTTGCATAAAAATAGCATTATGGATCCAAATATAAACTTGAATCAAAGGTAAGAGGAAGAAATAGCATAACTTAATCTATAAAATTCTTCTTTAGGATCTTGATTCAGACACCAAGCATGGGAGATACTTGGATTCCTAGGTTAATGGAGGAGGAAATATACAGGAGAGGAAAACTCAAACTAGATGCTAGATGAAGAATAGATAAATGAGAAATAGGATTATAAGGTTAAGTGAGGGAAAAATTAATTTCACCTCAAAATAGGGGGATCATGATTTGGCCACATAGTTTGGCCAAAACATGCACAAACCGTACTCAAGTCTACTACTTAAGAAATTCCCACATGGTTAAGGCACATGATTTACTTAATTGTGCACAAAATTTTCTAAAACCCACTATCAAGAATGTATACAATCTCGCACGGCCATACACCAGGAGTTTCATGATTTTAGACAAACCATGAGGCTCCTGTTACACTTCTGATTCACCCTATATGGTTAAGGGAAACTATGTGGGTTGGGATGCACGGTTTCTTCTAATCATGAAGCCCAGACATTTCTTCCCATTTCAGGACTCTGAACAAGCCCTGGAAATACTCGAGACCTCCTTGACTTGATTAGAAATCATTATTAGGGCCACATAAGGGAATTTAAAAAAATGATATGTACCTTCATGAAAAGATGATTTATTACAATAGATCTCAAGAAAAATTACTAGGCACATGTTCAGATCTTCAGGAGGGAGGCTAGAAAAGTGTATTTTATTGGAGAACATATGGATAATTGTTGGCTTGATCTCAAAGTGTGTAGTGGCTATTGGAGGTATGAGTATGCTTGGTTGTGTTCTAATTTTTGAAGTTCTTCTGTAGTATACCAGCACTCGTAATCCATGATTTCATTATTGCACACCTCGAGCGACATGATTTTAATATTTCTTACTATCCATGTTTGATTCTACTTTTTTCTACCTTAGGTATTTTTTAGGATCGAGCTCGAAAGTGAGGATTTCCTTCCCTTTTTCTTGAGCACATTGAGTATGAATAAAAATTAAAAACCTAAAACCCATAACATGAACACACCCCACATAATAAAATGAAATAAAAAATAAATTAAAATAAAACAACAAGTAATAAAATAAAATAAAATAAAAAACTAAAAACTAATTTTCAATCATCCATGGAAATGAGGCTAGAAATTTGATCACCTGTGGGGAATAATTGGTTCCTACAAGGATAACCAAAATTAATAATTTATTTAAACTCAAACAAGTGAAAATAAAATTTAGACAGTAAAAATTTTGAGTTCAAACCCACAGAGATGGTGAAATCAATTTTTTAGGTATTTTAAAACAAAATTAATTTATTTGGTTTGAAGGGGGGGTATAGGACAAAGCGGGTTTGGTTTTTTTGCATAAGAAAGTGAGAAAGAGAAAAATAAAATCTGAGTTTTGAAAAGGTAGTTGGAAGTCATTCTAGAGTTTTGTAGATTTAGGGTTATGGTGCAATTATATTTAAAATTAATTGGATTAATTCATGGTTTATGTTTGATTAGAGATGAGGAGGATCTAATGGTCATGGTATCCCCTCCTTACTACAAAAATAGCATATTTCCCATAGTCATATAATTTAGGGTTTAAATGCATTATGTTTACCCTGATGCCATATTTAAACATAATTACCCTATGTTTCTTAATGATCATGAAATAGTTTGGGGAAATTAGTTGTGTAGTTTTAAAGTGTCCTCTCCAGATTCATCAATCAATGGTCATGATTAATAGAAAATAAATGGGTTAGAATTTGTAATTAGAAATTATGACAATCCAACATGAACAAGATAAATAAAATAAAATCTAGAAACACCTTCCCCCTTTGAATACATTACCATATCATAAAATTAGAATTACCCCCCCCCCCATAATTCTAGTAATGAGTGGGTAAGAGGGAAGGAGAAAAAAAATAATGCATAAATAAAAATGGAGAGAAATACTGGTGGAGGACCCTGCAACAATGCAGCAACTCTCCCCAGGATTTGGTCTCCAGATATAATCCTTTGGTAGTGTCACATCAAATATCTATTTATAGATCTCCCAAGGTGCTTAGGTTTGATTAAATTCACAATTAATATGGTCATAAAGGATTCATGGGTCTTTATTTGCAGTCTCGGGCTGTTTTGGGATATAATGGGAGGTTTGGGTCAGAAATCTTATCAAATCTGGCCATCTCTAGTCCCGTCATAGAATTTTATGTCATGAATAGTGATTTTACATCATAATTTTTCATGTAAAAACTCCATGTGAGTGAATTTATTTCATAAATTTACATGCTAAAATTTTTGGGGTGTGGCATGGTGTGATGCATATGTGTCATGACATGACATGTGGTCTTCTTCTCCTGGGTGATTTTTCTCTTCATTTATTGGTTTTTCATCCTATTTTATTTTGTTTTCACATCATAATTTGGAATTTTATGAGGTGAATGATACTTTTACATCCCTGAAACCTTTATTTCACACTATTTCTCCAGTTTTGACCCCCAGAAGCATCCTATGATCATTCATCTCATAAAATTCCCTTTTTATGGAAAATATTTTTGTTTAGATCTTTTTTATCATTATCCATAAAACATTTTATTCTTCTATATATGAACAAATACATAAAATATCTAAGAAATATTTAATCATTTAAATCATAAAATTAATGTATTTTAATACTAAAAAGTATGCATGAAATATACATATCAATAGTTACCAATCCTTAATCATAATGGCTCCTTTTGAGTCTCTTTATGGGTACCCATGTAAATCACCTCTTTGATAGTAAAATGTGGGAGATATTTATTTTGTAGGAATGAGAATTTTCCAAGAGATTTCAGTGAATATTCATACCATACATTGATTCTAGGTGACTACTCAGGGTCAGTAAAAATCTTAAGTTGATCATCAGTTTCGTCCTTTGGAATTATCTATTGGTGACCAAGTTTTCTTTAAATTATAACCTTGGTTGGGTCACCATCCTATTTAAAAGTTGGGAAATTTGGATCCAATAAATGTTGTACCATCTATGATCACTGAGAAAGTTAGAAATGTTTCTTATCACTTGGAATTACTATCTCAGTTGGAAGATATTCATGATGTGTTCTGTATATATTAACTTAAGAAGTATCACCTAGATCTATCCTATGTTTTGAATTAGGAGTAAGTAATTTTAGAACAATATGTATTAGTGTACAGGGATCCATAGAAAATCGTTGAATCCTAGATGAAGGTTCTGCTCACATATTGTTCAAGGAATGTCTGGTGATGGAGGCATCCTGATGGATTTTGTAAGTGGCTTGGACTTAATGGTGTCTATAAAAGGCCATCATCCAACTAGTAGTGTCAACCTAGACTAGTTTAGTAAGGGAAGTATCATCTTTTTCTTCCACCAAAACCCCCATTTTATTTATCAATACCTCTCACCTAAACCTAATTCAACTAGGGCTCTTAAAGAGGCTTCACTTTGGTGTTATTTTTACCCTTGGTCATCTTTTATTTGTGTTTTGATCCCAGATCGATCAATTTTTATCTAATTGGTAAGTTTAATCCTTTTTTTTTTGTTCCTATATCTTCTCTTGGTTTGGTATTAGATCTATGTTGTATTGATATGATTTATTGATTAGATGGTGTCTCCCTCTCAGTTCCTCATAGATCAATTGTGTGTTCAGTTCCCAAAGGCCAGATCTTGTTTGGTCAGCTACAGATCTCGTATTTGAAAAGGTATGGGATATCCTTTATTCTCTAAAAACCATTTTATTGCCAAATATGATTTCTAAGGTATATAATTTATGTTTAGGTCCTCCTCTTGTCTTCTCTTTCAATCCCTTTACTCTTGTTGTGTGGATCATGTGTTCCCGTTGTGTGAACCAAGTGTTGAGGTAAGTTTTTTCATATAAATTCTTTATTTAATTAATTGTATGTTCTCATTGATTTCAAAACTTTTTTTCTAAATAGTTACTGAAATTATCCTTGATTTATGAAATGGTTGTGCAATGTATTTTGATATAAAATGGTTTTACCCTTAAAAAGTGATAACGGAAGGATGATTTCAAAGTAATAACATTTTGTTTATGAAAATTGGTTTTCAAAGAATGGTTTTGATAATGAAAAAGGTTTATGGAATTGTTTCTTGAATCATGATGATCTCTTTTAAATGTTTTTATAAGTGAAACACGTGAGATCCTTGGGTACTTAGGTGGGGTTTGGTATCGGGGCTTTTCATTGATTTTTTTGGGGGGAATTACACATTAGGGTATTCCTCTACTCCTTTAGAGGGAATTTTGGGGACTAGTTTACATGAAATCATCAGGGGGGATTACACATTGGGATATTCCTCTATTCCTTTGGAAATAATGACGAGTATAGTTTTAGGGTAGACTAGTCATGTTTGATCATTGTAAGAGAAATCTAGCTATCGTGGTCCTATTGTGACACCCCAATTGTCACTTTTATGTGTGCATACTTTTTTCATGGCTTAGCCCCTCTACTTCAAGGAATTTTGGGCTGAAAAGAACCACTATAAAACTAGGATTTAACAACACTAGTAAAGGGCCTTAACATTGCTTATAAAGTGTTGTCTACACAAGAGATGTTAAAAGGCAGGCTTTAACAGTGCTTGCAAAAAGTGTTGTTAAAGGGGGTAAAATTATATTTTTTCAGACCTCTATGAGCCTAACCCATTTATCAGTGCTTATATAGACCCTTTAAAAGTGCTCTACCCCTCTCCCCCCCACCATCAGTGCTTTTCACCTCACCACCCCTTTAACAGTACTTTGTGAATTTCCAGCCTTTTGTGCATGCCTGGATTCAAACCCTACACATATCCTTTAAATATGAAACACCTTTACCACTGCACCATGTTGTTTTGTTGTCTATTTAATAATATTTATCTTTATTTATATATGTATTTACATATATATTTTTTATTCATATATTTATATGATTGTTTTTAAATACATTTATAAAATATACATGCGTGTGATATATATATACTTATAATTATTTAAATATATTATATATTATATTCATTTACATATACTAGAATATAACATAAATATATATCTATTTATTAATACACACATATATGTATATATAAACCTTATATATATTTTTTATAATGTAAAAAATGGTTAGATATTGTTTTAAATACATATTTAGAATATGTATTTATTTACATATATTAGAATATACATATACATATATATTTGTTTATTGACAAAAACATTCTTGTATATAAACATTACTTGTATCGGTATATATATACATATTAGTGCATTTGTATAAGGTAAATAAAATGAATAATTTTTTAATTTAAATAAAATGAATAATAAATATATTTTTTATATATTTAAAAATAAATTCTTACTTAAATATATTGATGTATTTATTTATACTATTGATTTATTATAATTAAATATAATAAAAATGCATATATTTAATAATAAATAAAACTACAATATGAAAAAAGATAAAATTTCAATACCATAATATCTATATGACTATAATCCCTAAGAATAAATTCAGTCCCCACTAAAAAAAGTCAATAATACCCCCTTAAAGGAGGCTGAAATTCTATCGAATGTTAAAAAATTGGGATACCCCGACTAAAAACTTAGTTTTGGAGGCCTTATAGGCCTTTATTTCCTCTAAAAATGTGATTGGGGGTTCCCCTAAGGCATAAGGGTATAGATATCACCACATGATTCGATTTGATATATTGTAGAGCCCAAAGGGACACCTGAATCAAAAGTTATGGTCATTTGAAGTTCAAGTCATGTTTTCAACTTATCTTATACCGTTCATTAATTCATTTAATTTTTATTTCATCCAAATATTATTAAATGACCAGTACTCGATAATAATTAGAAAATTATTAATTAATAATATGTTTTAATTATTTTATAATCCATTTTCACTAAATATCTTATATATTAAGTGTAAATTCCTATTTAACATTATCTAAAACATACTTAAAAATATATATTATATTTATATCAATATAAATATATTTGTATATTAATATATTATTTTTAATGAAATTTATTTTTTTATGAAATATACCCTTTATCAGTGCTATAAAAAAGCACTGATAAAGGGTGGGTCTTTATGAGTGTTGTTTTTCTAGCGTTGATAAAGGTGGGACTTTATCAGTACTTTTTTAAAAGCGCTAATTAAGGGCCCCCTTTAACAGCGCTATAAAAATCACTCTTAAGGGATCCCTTTAATAGTGTATTTTCTAGCGCTGGAAAATGGGGTCTTTAATGGCACTTTTAGCTAGCACTGTTAAATCCTTAGCGCTAGATAACCCCGGTTTTTTAGTAGTGAGGGGTGAAATTTTGGAACTTTTTCTAGGTCGCACGGTTAAGGAACACAGATAAATTAATCATAGAGACTAAGAGTGCATCCCATGTAGATCTTGATAGTGGTGATATGCATGGTTACTGCATAGTTTGTTTAACCGTGCAGGTAAATTTTGTAACCCACTTGAAGAAGGTTATTTTTTACCTATTAGGCCCTTTTTAATTGGGGTTTCCTCACTTAGATTACCCATTAATTTTTTCCTAAATGAGGCACCTTCCACAATCTTATCTTCCTCTCTTAATCTCCTCTAAGGTAGATTCAAGTAGGTTTCTTTGTTATTCTTCACAAGATTTTAAAGTTTAAGGATCCCTTCCTCTTCGTCTTGGGTTTTCTTCCTTTTTCTCCTTCTCATCTAACCTTAGTGTCCATGTTTGGATAATTTCCATACCTATGGTTGTTCTAAAATTAAGGTGTATCTTTATAGGGGTTTTGATCCCTCTCTTGAGACCTAAACCGGTGGATTTTATTAAAGGCAACATGATTCCACAACTTGAGGTAGGTTTTTTCATTTCATTGTCTTTTATTAAAGAGTTACTTGAAGGATTGATGCTCTAAAAGTGTTTTTAAATTAAAATGTAGATTTATATGGTATCTAATTTATATTTTTTAAAGGTTATCCATGCTTGGGTGGGGTTTTCCTTTGAAAAAATGGGTGAATTTATTAGTTTTATAGAACTTGGTTTTTAAATGGTATTTTATTCATTCTATATGTTTGATAAAATTCCAAAGATGGTTTTCATTGAGAAAAAAACTTTTTCATTATTTTTTAATCTAAATGGGTTTTCAAAGTGATTTTCCCTTTTTTTGTTTAAATGGTTTCCTTATTTAAAAGGGGTGGTGTTGTTTTATAAAGTGAAATAGAGTTTCCATTGGGTTGTTTGTTTGTCATTTTTTATAATCATGATTTACTTTGGAATTGTGTTTGGATTCTAAATTGTTTTAAAAATGGATTTCCAAATGTATATGCTATATGTGATAAGATAAAGGCCTATTTGGAACTTTATGAAGTGATGATTGGTTGATTGTTGATTTTTTCCTTATTGATCCCCCTTATGTTACTGGTGATATGTATGTGTATCCATGTGATGGATGCTTTGTTATATGATTCATGATGTTATTATGTATTGGGGATCTTTTAAAGGGGGGTATGTGATGTGGGAATGATGTGATTGTAGTGTTATCCCATGGGACGTTTTTATTATCATGTGATGACATTTTTCTATTTGTGGCCCACATACCTTTATAATTCCATGGGGGAACTGAGGTTACTAAGTGGGAAATAGTGGGATATTGCTAGTATAGTTGAGATTATACATTGTCTAGCCACCCTTGGTTGTACATAACACCTGGTTAGTGGGTTAGTCACTAATGAGGCTAGGTAACATTGATTTGGTTGATGGATTTGTGACCATTAAACTACCAGTAGTAGGTCCACCTTTGTGTGTCTTGTTTTGTCTCGCTAGTCCCTATGGTGTTGCCTAATTTTTTGTATCATATTCTATGACTTTATTTCTGTATAATTACATGTGTATTATTTATGACTTGGATGGAATTTTTTGTGGTTTAGTATTGATATTGACTAGTTTTATTCCATAAACTTATTATCATTATTTTTAACCTTCTATAGTTGTGTTTTATTATGTTTTCCTATGTTTCCTTGCTTGAGTTGGGTGTGTAAAATCTTTTAAGGGAAAAAGGGGGAATTTTTTTAGAGAGATGTTCATGATTGGCATGATTTTTAAATGTTTTAAACCATGTGTGAGTTTGTTTTCAAAAGCATGATATTTTAAAGAAAAATGATTGGATTTTTAATAGGCATGGTTTTAGGTAAAACCTATTATGGTATTTTTTACAAATAGAAGTTCTGGTTTATTTTATAAAAGGAATGAATTGGAATCATGCTGGTATCCTAATAGATTTGTCTCACTCCCTATATACTCATGTTTGTGGGTATGTAGTCTTCATGTCTTGTGCAAATTCCTTCAGGTCTTAGCTTATGGTTTTGATCCAGTGTAATCTCCCATGGGAAGTGGTTGGTTTTTGGTATCTTGGTGGTGACTTGAGAGTCACATGGAGATGGTGATCGGTACTTCGATTTTGCAGAACTAGTTGGCTCAAGTTTTCCATCATCTTCTTTGGTCTTCTTTTCATTTTGTTTTATCTTTCATTGTAGTTTTTTAATCTTTATATTTAATGGTTATTTATGAGTTTTCCTTTGTAATCCATATCTATTTCTATTGGTTGTGCCTTTTTTGTGTGTTGTTCTTGGTTTCTTAAGGGTGAAACCATCCCTAGCGGTTGCATTTGATAACCTTGATGCTTGTCATCAACCCGGGGTGGGGGTCGGGGATGCTCCTCAGTTATGTGGTAGGTGGGTTTGGGTGCCAGTCCAGATAGAGGCTTGAGTCAGTTCATTACAAAATGGTATCAGATGAATACCCTTTGTTATTTGGGGTGTGTCTAGGTAGTCCAGAGACTAGTATTTTCATCAGGACTTGGGTGGAGGGTGAAAGTAAGGTACTCGCCCTCTCTTCATCACACTGAATCTCTAGCTTCCATGGGTTTATTTGGATTGAGTCTTGATCTTGAGTTTTTATTTGGATGTTTTGATGGATTTTAGGTGTTTTGAGAAGATTATTTTGATCCTAATTGAGTTTATAGGTGATTTTAGGGGTTAGTTTGAATTTCAGAGGTGAAAATGGTGAATGGGATAGGGTTTCACGATTAGCACGAATGGTCTGGTAAACCGTGTGGTGACTGTGCGGCCTAGATCTATAACCATGAAAGTTCCTATTACATGGTTTTCACATGGTTTACCAACCCATGAAACCAAACTATACATATTGAAATTTCTCCTCTAGAATTTTTTTTTCCGCCCTTGTCTCCTAGATTGATTCTAATAGAGTATGTCATTGGTATGTTATCCTATAGAGGAGTTTTAATTGGGGTTTTTATGGTAATTTATTGATAGAGATAATATTTTCATTAATTTTTATATGTGTTTAAATGATTTAACCCCTTACAATTAATCAATTTGAGGTGATTTGAATCATTTTAGTGTTTTGGTGAATTATGGGCTTAATTGTGGAAATTGGTTAATTCTGAAAATTTAACAGTTTTGTGTAGATTCTGTATTTTGAGAATATCTTTTACATTTGTGATCAAAATTATGTGATTAATTTTTTTTAGGATTTTCTTACTCTTGGGATTAAAAGTTGTCTTCTAGACCAAGATCCAATTCAATACACAATGGCCCAGAAAAAATTATCAATTGGAAAAAGTTTTCTGGACGACAGAATGGACCCCACCTTAATTAATGAGACATATCTCGGTCTAAATGTGTCCAAATGATGTGATTCTATATGTAATATAAATAGTACTCTGTGCATCACTCTTAAATTAAATTTCATGAATAAATTCAGTAATTAAGGCATTCATTGTATACGACCAAAAAGAGGAATTTGAAGTGTCATCTTGGTCAGAAAAAGTTATCATTAGTAATTCAAGGATAACTTTTGTTACACTTGTCCAAATTATCTGATATTTTGAGGAATAATGTACAAGAAATAGGGGAAAAAAATTTATGAAGACACATTCCTAATATTCAGATATTTATTATGATAACCGGGTTCAAACTTTTAGTGGAGTAATTTTGGAGGGAAATTTTCTACTTCACAAGCCTATAAATAAGAGTGTTCACTTCCATTAAAAGGGGTTGAAGAAGGTGAAAGGGGGAATGTGCTGAGGGATTTTGTTCTTGAAGTTATTTTTATTTTCTATTTTATTTTTTATTTTTTTTATCATGCTATCTTCTTCCCCTTTCAACTCTAATACCCTTCACATGGAGGGGTAAAACCTTTGAGTGATCGAGGAAGGGGGAGTTTCACTTTTGTAATGTCAAAGTTTTGTGCTTAAATGTAAAACCCTATTTTTATTTTGAATGATTTCTATTCTCAATGTTTCCCAATTCTATTAATGTGATCATGTTTTGAGTTTGGTGTATTCATCATTAATATCTTTTATTGAAGACTTTTAATCTTCCTCTACCTAGTGTAATTTGTCTCGATCGAGCAGATTGTGTTAGGTGGTGAGTGTCCAAAGATCGTTGGCACATGTATGGAAATAGTAAAATTTTCTAGAGTTATAAGGAGAAAAAATTCCTAGTTTGGACTTGCCTTAGTTTTTTAGGAATTTTTTATGAACTTCCATGCACATAGAAGTGAGTTCTATTTGTTTCATTAACCAAGGGTAATTGATAACTCAATCAAGGAGTCTTTCATTTATCATTCAATAGGAAGAGAGGAGGAATAATCTTTGTAAATATGATTACATTGAAAAATGTGATCCTATCCTGACCCCATCACTTTATTCATCCATTAGTGTTCAACCTTTCTTTTTATTTCTTGCTTTATTTTTCAACTCAAACAATTTCAAAAAAAACCTCTTCGTCTTTCTTTAATTTAAGTGAAAAACGTAATTGTAGTGCACTCCTCTCTAGAGACAACCTAGTTTAATCACTTTACTACATTTTAACTTAGGTTATATTTGTTTTTTTTACACCCCACGACAGGCACGTGTCAGTGATGTGGTTGGAAGTAGTTTTATTTAAAATATGTTCTCGGTTTTGTACCTTGGGAGATCTATTTTGTGGAACTAAGATGTTTTTTTAAACCATTTTATGGTGGTTTGAAAACCAAGTGTGTTTTATTTTGAAATAGAGATAAGGAAAATTTTTTGAGTGAAGAATCATTTTAGTTCAAAAAGTGTAATTTTGTGAAACATTTTAATTCTTTAAAGTGTATATTTTAATAGTTAGTTTATGAAAGTTTTTTCTTTAAGATGATTTATTTCAAAGAGGAGTTTTGAAATTTTTTTGTAAAGGTGTGTGATATTTCCCTTTTAATAAAAATTTAGGTGATTATTTTGAAATATAAGGTTGTTAAACCTTGGTTTAAATAACTTTTGAAACCAATGGGTCTCAGTAATGGGTTGAGGTTTTAAGAAGATAGTAGTGGAAAATAGTTGATATTTCAAATGATATTTTCAAGTGGCTTGAAATTTGTTTTCAAATTATGTTTTAAAATGGTGTTTTGTTTGGTTCCTTTGGTTATGTGACAACATTTTTTGCTTTAGGATCATTGAAGTTGGGCTCATGTCTTGTGTTAGTTGTTAAGTGCCTCCCAAAAAAATTCTAAAAAAATAGAGAGTATTGTTCCTAGGGGTTCTCCTTTAATGGTTTTATTGGCCCGAATGGCCTGAAGGCCTTCATTTTTATTTATTTTTGATAACCCCCCTTTCAAGGGATAAGGGGGAACCCTTACAAGTACCATATGATCAAAGATTACAAGACCCATAAGCTTAGGAGATTACATGACCTGAAGGTCTTAGGGAATTCAACCAGACTATCTACAAGGAACTACCCCTCCCCAACATATGCGTCATGATAGCAGCTCTCCACCTTTGCATGTCCATCTGGCTAGGCTTCCTGTGCAAGCACAGGCTGGTACCGATGGCATAGTCATACCCTCTCATTCTAACAATCCATTTGGTCCTGCTCTGGTGAGTGAACCTGCTCTGAATCCTCTTCTGGGGTTGCTCCTTTTTCTGTAGTGTGTCTGGGGCAACTGCATGTGGCCCGAAGGCCTTGATGTGGCCCGAAGGCCTTGATGTGGCCTGAGGGCCTTAAAGGTGGCCCAAAATCCCTACTGACCTGAAGGCCTAGGTGGCCCGAAATCCTTAAGGACTCCAACCCCAAACTGGTGGCCAATGGTTTTATTCCCTTTTAGGGATTTGATTATATTTGTTCTTGATGTCGTATAAACTTTAGGTGGATTAAAATGATACCTTAAGGATTTTGGGGCATTATCCATGTTAGATGATGGCCTTTAACCCAAGTTGTCATTAAATCGAGGATGGAAATTATATCGGGCCCCGAGTTCCTGATAGTTTCAAAATTCCCTAATGTTGTAGTCTAGCCCTTTAATGTTGGGAGGTTTGGATTTTAAATGTGTTAAAGTTCAATCTATTTTTCTTAAAATATAGTTTTCACTTTTCATTTCAAGTGGAACTTGAAATGACAAGTAGTGATGAGTTTTAAAAGTTGGTTTAAAATCATATGTGGAACCTTAAATGGGTTTTGACCTCACTTGGGTCATGAAATGAAATGGGAGGTGTGGTTTTCAACTTCCAAATGATTTTCTTGTGTGACTCAAGTGGTTATTTAAAGTTCCAAGATCTTTGTAAATTATTGAAAAATCATTTTAAAATGAGTGTGATATTTTAAAATGTTTTGACCCTAATTGGGTTATGTTGTGAAATTTTAAGGAGGTGTTTTAAGCATGTTGAGGGTTTTAAAGGAAAATGGTTTGGTTTTTGAAATTTTTATTCTCTAGGTTTGCAAAAATTCATTTAGAAGATGTTTTTCCAAATTGATCTCAAGAAACTAGTTTTGAAATAATAGTTTGAAGTGGTAATTAAACCATTGAAAACTGTAACTTTTGTTATTTTCCTAAATGTAATGGGTGAGTGATGTTTTAATTCACTTTAAAATTGAATTGTTTTAATGATTTGTAATTTGGTTTTGGAAAAGAATGGTATTTTATTTGTATTTTTTGGGGAAAATGTTTTAAGGAGGTCAAAATAAGTTTTGGTTTATTATGTGGTTTTTGGAAAATGGTCCTCTTTCAGCATTTTATAAAAAGTGGATGAGGCTAAAAAAGATTATTTTCATGTATTTGTTTTATTTAATATAAATGAAAACATTTTTCAAATTCTTGTGTGTGTTTTGGATTTTGAATTCTTGTGGTTTTTTTTTACCTTCACGCTTGTGATATGTCATGGGTTTTCATCTTGAGTTCATGCCATGTTGTTCAATTGTCTTATTTTGAATACTCGGGTGTTTTCATGTGTCGTGTACTATTTTAAGGTTAGTTTCTTGTTGATGTGTGTGTAATTGACCTTTGTATCAATACGTGGGTAATTAAGGTGAATGTTTCCTTTGGACCTTTGAGCACTCTGGTGTTAGTTTTGTGAGATTTTCCATGGGATTGTGTTCTAAGTTGAGGTCCTAATTTACCCCTAGGGTACGATGACCTGGGTCATGATCCCATTTCATTTATCATTATGGCATGACTTGAATTTTATATCTTATGAAGGTGAGTGTTAATATTATTGGTGGATTGACCATGTGAGTGTTGAGTTTTTTAAGGTCAGTTTTCCTTTGAGTAAGTGAAGATTTGTTATTAAGTGTTATTTGGAACCTTCTTGGTGATGCTTTCCTGTAGTGGAGGTCTTCCTTCAAGGTTTTCTCTTTTGTTACACCATTTAGGAGATTTCTAAATCTTGTGGATACATGCACCTTGTCTCCATTTTCTTCTTTGGGTCTTTTACCGGTGACCATGGTTATGTTTTTCTAGGATACATTCAGTAGCCTTGTGGGTTTAGTGGTTCGATTTAGATAAATAATTGTTGGTCAGGATTTTCTTCCTAGGGACCTCTCTAGTGGTTCTTCATCCAATTTCCTCACTTGATAAAGGGTGGGACACAGCTTGTTCTTTTTAATTTCATTTTGACTCGGGACTTTTTGGGGGAATAAAGTGGCATGGTGGGGAGTTTTTTATACCCAAAGGGTTGCTTTTATGTATGGGTATTTGTTTCATGGTTTATCCCCTATAGTTTAAGGCGTTTTGGGATAAAAAGGGTGAAATTTAGGGAATTTTTCCAAGTCACATGGTTGATCCACACGATTAAACTAACCATTCTGCCTAAGTGTGTAGGTCTTATAGCTCTTAACAGTTGAAATTTGTATGATTAACACATGGTTTTTTTAACTATGTAGGTAAACCATTCAACCCACTCATAAAGGGGTATTTTTTTCCTATTGGGTCTTTCTTAATTAGGGTTTCCTCCCTTTTCTTCCTCATTCATTTTCCCCAAAACTAGGTTCCTTCCATGGGATTCTCTCCCAATATCCTTAAAGGAGGATTCAAGGTGGTTTCTTGGTGATTCTTCACCTATTTTTAAAGTTTAGGGTTCCCTTCCTCTTATTCTTGGGTTTTATTCCATTTTTTTAATTTGTATCTAGCCCTAGTGTCAATATTTGGATGATTTTCATACCTAGGGTTGTTCCAAAACTGATGTGTTGCTTTTTATGGGTTTTCATCCCTCTCTTGAGACCAAAACTAGTGGATTTCATTGAAGGAGACATGATTCCATAAATTGAGGTAGGTGTTTCCATTTAATTTCCTTTTATTAAATATTTCCTTGAATGATTGATGATCTAAAAGTGTTTTTTAATTAAAGTGGATATGTATATGGTATTTAGTTTGTATTTTTCAAAGGTTTTCCATGCTTGGGTGGGTTTTTCCCTTGGAAAAATTGGGCAAATTTCTTAGTTCTATGGAACTTAGTTTTCAAATGGTATTTTATGCATTCTATATGTTTTATAAAATGAAAAATATGTTTTTAACTAAGTAAAACACTTATTCATTATGTTTTAATCCAAATTGAGTTTCCCTTTTTTTGTTTAAAGGGTTTCCCTTGGGTTGTTTGTTTTATAAAGTGAAATGGAGTTTCCATTTTGTTTTTTTTCTATGATTATTGATAATCATGATTTACTTTGGAATTGTTTCTTGATTATAAATTGTTTTGAAAAGGTATTTCCAAATTTATATGCTATATATGATAAGATAAATGCTTGATTGGAACTTTATGAAGTGATAATTGGTTGATTGTTGAGTGTTCCCTTGTTGATCCCCCTTGTGTTTCTGATGATTTGTATTCTTATCCATGTGATGGATAATTTTTATGTGTGATTCATAATGTGATTATAGATTATGGAAATTTCTAAGGGAAGTATATGAGGTGGTAAGGTCATGATTATGGTGTTAACCTATGAGGATTTTTATTATCATGTGATGGCATTTGTTTTTTCATGGACCACATCCTTTTATAATTCCATAAGGAAACTGAGGTTACTAAGTAGGAAATAGTGGGACATTTCTAGGCTAGTCGAGATTATGAATTGGCTATTCAAGTTTATCCCCCTTGTTTTTCTGATGATTTGTATTCTTATCTATGTGATGGATGATTTTTTGTGCGATTCATAATGTTATTATGTATTGGGGAACTTTCTAAGGGAAGTATATGAGGTGGTAAGGGCATGATTATGGTGTTAAACTATGGGGCTTTTTATTATCATGTGATGGCATTTGTTTTTTCATGGACCATATCCTTTTATAATTCCATGAGGAAACTTAGGTTACTAATTGGGAAATGGTGGGACATTTCTAGGCTAGTTGAGATTATGAACTGGCTAGTCAACCCAAGTTTTACGTAACACCTATCTAGTGGGGTGGTCACTTATGAGACTATGTAAGATTGATTCAGTTGATGGATCTGTGACCATTAACATGATGGTAGTAGGTCCACCTTTGTGTATCTTGTGTTGTCTTGTTAGTCCCTAGAGTGTTTCCTCATGCTATTTATAATATGTTATGCCTTTCTTTATGTATAATGACATGTGTATTGTTTATGATTTGGATGGACTTTCTTGTGGTTTAGTTTTCATATTGACTAGTTTTCTTCTATCAACTTATTATTATTATTTTAGACCTTTTATGGTTTTGTTTTATTATGTTTTCCCTTGTTTACTTTCTTACCTTTGAGTTGGGTGTGTAAAATATTTTAAGGGAAAAAATGGGAAAAAAAATTCAAATAGATTTTCATGGTTGGAATGCTTTTGAAATGTTTTAAACCATTTGTGTATTTTTTTCAAAAGCATGGTGTTTTAAATAGAAATTATTGACTTTTTAATTGGCATGGTTTTGGGTAAAACCTATTATGGGATTTTTTTTACAAATGGTGTGCTTTGAGAAATTACATGATCTATACTATTTTACTTTTATATCATGTAATGGAAATGGAAAACTATTTGTATACATTATTTTTAAACTAGTAATTTTGGTTTCTTTTATAAAATGAATGAATTGGACTCATGGTGGTATCATATTGGCTTCGAATCACACCCAACATACTCATGTTGGTAGGTATGTAGTATTTATGTCTTGTGTAGGTTCATTCATGTCTTGTGCATGTTCCTTAATGGAAACTAGGATATTAGAGGAGACCCATGGGATCAGATTACCAGGTTCATGGCCCGAGGAAGGTTGGGTTCATGACACCTATGTTATCCTAGGAGTAACTTCCATTATGATTGGTTTTTATTTGGATATTGATGTGTGATTTGATAAATAAAAAATGGTTTACTTATTATTATTTGAAAACTATTTGTGTGGGATTGTTTTGTATTTGATAAAAGGAGTATTTTCCATGCTTTTGATATAAATTGATAATTTTTTATCATGTCATGTTTTCTTTAAGGTTTATAATATATGGATTTATATAACAAATATTGATTATGGAACACTTGGTGGTATCCTACTAGTATTTTTTTCTCACACCCTTCACATACCCTTGGGTGTGTGTATACCTCATTTTATCTGATATATGAAAGGGAAAGGTGTCGTGGTGAGGCAGTAGGTTTCAAGATTAGTAAAACATGGGTATTAGGTGGTGATATGGTTGGATGTTTATCATGTATCACATGGATAAGAGTTAATCAGTTCATATTTTGAGTTTTGTTTCAAGTTTTTAATTATTGGGATGACTTATTTAGACCTTGAGGTCTTAATTATGTTGTTTTTTATATTTATAGAATATTTCATTGTTTCTTTTTTTATATTTTATAAATGTATTCCATGTCAGTTATTTTCTTTTATTTTGATCATAAATTATTCCCAAAGGTTTTTATCAATTCCTAGGTGCTTTTCACCAACCCATGGGGATTGAGAACACCCTTTATGACTTTTTGTGGATCAAGTTGGGTGACTAGGTTGATGGGTGATCCAGGTTAGTTCATGATAATTTATTTCTTAAGATAATTGTCCTTATCCCCCAAACTTATCTTATACACAATTCTAGTTGATTACAATATGAATTTATCAATGAAAATTTCTTTTAAAGTGTGGGTATTCAGACCAATATGAGGGAAAGATATATTATAGTAGTCCTTTATTAAATGGAAACATGGAGGATTTTAGACTCCTCTATTGGTTCTTTCCAAAAGTATTCATAGTAACGCTTCACCTATTGGTCATTCACATTGAAGGGGTGTTGTGATTTAGCTCCCTTGATCTCAACTATACCAAATGGAAATGTGTTATTTACTACATAAGGTTCAATCCACTTGGAACAAAGTTTACTAGGCATGAGGTTCATTCTTGAAGAGAACAAAATCACTTTAACTACCACTTGAAATTCTCTTTTATGGATGAATTTTTCATGGATAGATATGGAATTCTCCTTATACAGAAGTGTTTTCTTATATTCCTCCCACCTCATGTATTCAATTTCCATAATCTACAGCTTCCTCTACTCTCCAGCTTTTCCAAAATCCAAGTTAAATCTCTTCATATCCCAATACACTTTATGTTGTATCTCAATTGTAAAGTGATAATTTTTCTATAAATAATTATATAAATCGAAATTCCTATGGGGGTTTATAGGTAGTTCTGTTTGCCCATAGTGCATCTTCAAGCTTCTTACTCCATTCCTTTCAGGTGGGTTGCATTGTATTCTCCAGAATCCTCTTTATCTCTCTATTTGACACCTATTATTGCCCATTTTTTGTGGGTGATAATAATTTAATGTATTTTGGTTCACTTAATACCTATTAACAAGGGATTCCATGTTATTATTTCAGAATTGTCTTCCTTGGTCACTAATTATTGCTCAAGTCACTGCAAATTTAAAAAAATGTTTGATTTTAGAAATTCAATCATAACCTTATAATCATCAATTTTGGTTTCTTTTTCTTCAGTCCACTTAGAAACATATTCCACAAGTAATAAGATTTAGGTGAAACCAAATAAGATGGGAAATATACCCATGAAATATAATCCTCATGCATAAAATATTTTACAATAAATTAAGGGTTTTTTAGGCATTTCATGTCTTTTAAAAACTACCCTAGTAAGTTTAAAGTTTGGGAATACTTTAAAATTTTTATGTGAGTCTTTAAAAATTTAGGTCCAAAATAAACTAGCTTATAATACTTTCATGGTTGTTCTATAAGGTCCAAAATATTCTCTATATGAAATTATATGTCCAAATGAGAGTAAAAAACTTAATTTCATCCTATTGGATGCATCCTCTAAATGCATGGTCATTATAAATATTCTATAAATATGGATTTTACCAAACATAAAACTTTGAATCATATTTTAATTTAAAATTTTTATGCTTACTAAATAAGGGGGTACCTTTTATGTGACCAAAAAAATCAATAGATCTACATTCCAAGTCACTTGGGTGACTTTTTATAGTTGCTCACTAGGGAAGGATTCATCCAAATTTGCTTCAGTGGGAGGTTCTACCTTGGAAGTATGATTTTACCTTGTCATGTGTTATGCCACTAGATTTTCATAGTCCTTATCCTTGATCACCAAGTTGAATTATTTCAATAGTAACATTCACCCATGTGACCTCAGTTTTACTTCATCTTTCTTGATCAAATACCTTAGTGTTGTATGATCTGAATAAATAGTTACTTTACTTCCTAAAAAATATGGGTGAAATTTTCTAAAATCAATAACAAATGAAAAAATATATTTCACTATTATTATGTAATTTATTTGGGTTGTTTCCAGGGTATATAAATTGTAGGTTATCACTTTCGGGTGACAATCAACTTTCAGGGATAACACAGCTCTCGCGGCTTTGTTTGAAGCATTACATGGTATCTTAAAGGGTTCATTCCAGTTAGTTAGGAATATCACATGGTTTTTGTTAATCTTTTATTGATATTTCCAAAATCTATCTCACATGAATCATAAAAAAAATTATTTTCCTTTTTGATTATGTTAGTTAAGAGAAAATCAATCTTGTTAAAGTCCCTAATAAAGATTCTTTGAAATCCAAAATAGCCTAGAAAAGATCAAATGTGTCTCACGATGGTGGGGTAAGGTAGTGTAGAAATAATGAAAATTTTGGCCTTATCAACTTCAATCCCATATTTATAAATTATGTGGCATAAAACATTTCCTTTATTCACCATTAAATGACATTTTTTAAAGTTTAAAACCAAGTTTTTTTCAACATATTTCTTTAAAAAAATTACAAACTCTCAAGAAAACTTTGAAAACATGTACCATAAATAGTAAAATCATTAAGGAATAACATAAATAATCTTTCAATCAGGTTTAAAAAGATACTTATTAGGAAACATTGAAAGGTACATGGGATATTGCAAAGCCCATAGGGAATCCTTTGGTAAGAAAATGTATTGAAGGGACAGGTGAATGTGGTCTTGTCCTAGTCTTCTAAAGCTGCTAAAACCTAAAAATAACCATAAAATCTATCAAAGAAATATTATTAACCCTTCTTGGTTAAACTAACTAACATTTATCCTATAAAATGAATGGGGAACTGGTTCTTTTGGGTCACAAGACTTGGTTTCTAGTAATCAGTGTAAACTATCCAACTATTCTAAACCCTTATGAGTATTAACTAATTATTCTCATTTTTTACAATTATTTATCCAGTTTTCTTTAGGATGATTTGAATAGGACTTATCCATTGGGACTATAAAATGGGGTATATTATTCTAGCTTCTAAAATTCTTTCTACTTCTTTTTTTACAACATTCATGAGGGTTGGGTTGAGCCTCCTTTGGGATTGTCTCATAGGTTTTGATTTGGATTATAGAAAAATCCTATACATATAGGTGGTGGGGCTAATCCCCAGGATGTATCCTAGTGTCTAGCCTATTGCACTAATGTTTTTTTATAAATTCCTAGCATTTGGTACTCTTTTTTGGCCTTTAAATTATTTTAAATTATAACCAATAGTTTCTCATTTTCTATTAGAAAATCATATTATAAATTGGATGGAATAAACTTTATTTCTAGTTAAAGTGGGTTTATAATGATGTTTTCAACTCAATGTTACCCATTTTTACAGCCTACACATGAAAGGAAGAAGTTTTAGTGAAAATTTTGAGTAAATCATTAAAAAAATTTCCATAAAAATAACATCCATAAACATACATAAAAGTTTACAAATTTTACTCATTTTAAAAAATAGATGCATTATAAAAATTAGGTGTTTATAGAGATTATTCTAATAAAATTATTTCATCAAACATTTCAATTTCTTATTTATAATAACAAGTTAATTCAAAATGGTTCAATGTAAACACATATAGCTATTCATGGATTTATTTCATTGAATCTAGAATGTTAAATTTTATTGTATTCTCTCTAGAAGTTATTGAAAGTATTGCTTCATGATCATTTTTTATTATTTTGTAAGTATTAAGAAATGGACTATCTAATTTATAGGAGAATGAGCTTTACCACTCCCTTCCTCCATGTTCGGAATATAGAAGTCATTAGGGGAAAAAATATTTATTTCCAACACATCCTCTATAACTCTAATTATATAGGAAGTGTCTTGGTTAGAAAGTTGTACAACCACTCAGGTGGTTTTGAGATATCCTATTTGTAGGGAATAATAAACATAGTAAGTCATTACATTAATCAATGCTCCAAAATCACACAATTCATTTAAAAATGATTTCTCCTATAGTGAAAGGGATAGTTAAGGTACTTCGATTTTAAAATTTTCTAAGTAATTATGGGGTATCAATGGTGTATAAATTTCTACCTAAATTTACCTTTTAATGTCCTTGAAATCTCCTATTCTCGGTGAAAATTTCTTTGATAAACCTTGTATACCCTGGGATTTGGAAGATGGATTCTAGAAAAGGGATGTTGATCCCTAATCTTTTGAATATATACAAGATCTCTTATTGTGATTTTGATTTATTGGTTTTCTTTGGTGGTTTTATCCTTATAGGTAAGGGGTCTTAGGGATTATTTAAGACTACTATTTTAGTTTTTCCCTTTTCCTTCACTAGGGGTGTTTCCACAATTTCTTCATATTTTGATTATTTTTCAAGGATATATTCTTCTATTTTAGTGTTTTTTATACTTCTAGATTCGACTTAAGACAATGATTAGTCATTTTTTCATAGCTCCTCGCTACTTATTAATGAAATAAAACTAACATTACCTTTGGAGTTATTAATTGACTGGGTGGGAAGTTTACGTGAACCTTGATTTTTCAAGTCATTGATGGTAGTCATGGTCTGTTTATACTATCCTTGCAGCTCATTTAGTGTTGATATGTGAGTATTTAGATTAGTTTTATGAATGGCGTGAGATTACAAAAAAAAATTGTTATGTCCTTCATGGAGGGTTATTGAGCTTTCCCTTGTTGGTATCTTATAGAGGACAAGGCGGGTGGTGGATGAAAAGATTATTGAAAATTCTATTGGAAAATGGATCTTTGGGGTTGGTGGTTCCCAACTCTATATTGGATACTAGAATATTCTCTAAATCCTTGATTGTAGGTCAGTTTTTACTAGTATTTCTTCTTGAACGGGGCATCACATCTTTCAATTACTTGAACTTGAGGGGACCCATAAGTGTAGTGGTCATGAGGGTGGAAGAGTTGGAAGACCTAAGGGGGTGTAGAAGGTGTGGTCTTCTGAACCTTATTCAAATCTAACTACCTCACAAGAGAGGTTATATCATCAATTTATTTCTCAAGTAAAATATATTTAGAACTCTTTACCTCATAAACTCCCCTTATAGTAGTCATTGATAAGTGATCCTCTAAAGGAAGTTTCAAGTAGGTTTTGGTCATTGTTTATAAAACCTTGATAAAATAATACTAAGAAATTATGGTCTTTGAACAATTGATGTGGGTAGGATGTTGTTAACTTCTTAAATCCTTCTCAGAACTTGTAGTTCAACTTTATTGTTTAATTCAATAAATATCTTTCCTTAGTTGGGTACTTCTTAAGGCATGGAATAATTTTTGGATTAAATCATTATACATCTCATCCTAGGTGGTGACCTCTCCAAGTTTTAGGTTGTAGAGACACTCCTTGGTTGATCCTTTTAGAGACAAGGGAAAGGCCTTCCAGCTAATATAAGCCTCAATGACTCCTCTAGTTCTGAAGTTATTATAGACTTATTAAAATTTTCTCAAGTGTTTGTTGGGATCTTCTCCTAACAAACCATGAAATTTAGGCATTATTCTAATTATTTCAGTTCTAATCTCACAATATTATTGATTATTTGGTTGTTGAAGATGATTATTATTATAGAAATTTTGACCATATAATTATCTCAAGGTCTTGGTTAGTTGAGAAATATTATATTCTATATTTTCACTACTTGTGGTGACTCTAATGGAAGAAGTATATGAGGATGGATATTCGGTCAATGGAATTGTGACAAAATCTCTCTTTGATTATTTAGTGATTATTAAATTATTAATTATTTCCAGCATAGTTCAATCAACCTCTGGATAAAAACTAGTGAGATGAGATGAACTAGATGTAGTCATGTGTTGAAATAATTTTAAACAAAATATGAACACAAAACTAGCCTCCCCATAAATGGTTCTAGTTTGATTAGTGGCATGTTATGGGTCCCTCATAAAACAATATTTTTAACTCAAATTAATGAAGAAGTAGTGAGACTCAGATTATCTCAGAAGAGGAGAGTGTTTTGGGTGTGTCCATATCTTGTTTAATGGGTTAAGTGTGTGAAAATAATGATTATATTGGATTGGTTTTAAATTTAGTTTTGGAAATAATTTTCTACCTATTAAATCATTATTCAAGTTTTTTCCCTACTCTTTCTATAATTAAACAATATCTCATTGATTTCTCTAACCTAGTTGTTTTTTCTTGAATAAGGGAGTATAATGATCATGTATCCCTTAATACTACCTATCCTAGTGATCAGATATCTCTAATCACCCTCATAAAAATCCAATATTCACTATTTTATGTAGTGTGGTGAATCCAAATGGCATGTTGATGAAGCGTTGTCGTGCGCGCTCTCAAAAATATTTATACTAAGTGCAGCACAGTAGCTGACCTAGGTCGATCTCTTGAGGAGCCTTTTGCAGTCAATCACTCACTACTTCTAATTCAATATATATATATATGTGTTAAATAAAATAAATTAAAAGGATATTTAATAAATTATAATAAAATACTAAAAGTATATATGCAAATTCAATGCAGACAGAATGAATGCAAACATAATGATGTTAGACAGAAAGGAGGCATTCCCGAGAGCATCAACCAGAGTGAACCATCATCGTCTCATTATTAGTTTCGAATTTACTTAATGAACACACTCCATAATATGTGTGAGAATCCTCCTATGCATATGTTTGTGAACATATGGTACTCTCAACGATCGCCGAGAGACCACACATCCACCTCCTCGATCGAGGGAAAATATTGTAGAAGTGAAAGCTAAACCTCGGGTGGCAAGTGGAGACACAAAGGCGCCTTGCCCACTAAGATCCCCCTCGGTATAACTCTAAGTAAATAAGAAACATTAAGAATGAATTTTCAAAGACTTGGGTATATCACTGGATTACTCCCCCAGGAACTTCCTCGAGTTAGCTACTCATGATCACGAGCATAAGAGTTCACAGTGATGGAGAAAACGGGGGGAGAAAAACAAAAGAGAGAAAGAATAAGAGTGAAAGGAGAAAACTTGAATAAAAATATGAAATGCTACTACATAATGAAAGTAAAAGAAAATACAAATCTAAAATACATATAATGTCCAACAAAGGCTATTCCAAATTTTCCAACCCTTTGGAATGAAAAAGACACACTCTTTTATAGGGAGAGTGTGTGAAAATTTGGATCCAAAATATCATCTCCGAAATTATGCGCATTTATGACCTTCTTAGTGACATAATTTGGGAATTGTTCCTTATTTAAAGTTTTTACCCTGTATCTCCTATGTCTAATAACAAAATTTTAGCCTTATTGGTCCAGGTATGAAGGAGATATGGCCAAACTACTCCGGATATTTAATTATGTTCAGGTGACTCTTTGTATTCCAAAACACCGAGTCCAACGCATTAATGTCCTTGAAAATTAAATAATCATGCGTGGAAATATTAATGAAAGTTGTTCCTATGGATTTTATCTATCTCCATGTAAAATTTCAGATCCATTTGTTCGTCCATTTATGAGATATGGTCCCCACAATAAAATTATGCAGTTCTGTACACAGTTTTCAAGGCCTGGTTTGTGAGCTGGATTTGAGCTTCCAAATGATGGATTGAGCTTTGGGTCCAGAATTATAAAATGAAGCTCATCGAACATATGAACCTATAAAATAATAATTTTTTAATTTAGATCAGTTTAGAAAAATTTATGTCCGAAACATTAAAATAAATGAAAACTGTTTAAATCCAAAATAAGCCATTTTTCCAATTAAGCTCAAAAATACTCCTAAAACATAAAATGTGACAATTGACCTTTAAATAACACATTGGTGGGATTAAAAACATTTAAATTCAGAATAAAATAATTGAAAATATTTTTTCTATCACATGTATGTGGAATTATGAGAATGATAGAATAAGTAAATAAAAGAAAAGGTTAGTAGAAAACTCTGAGTGATTCAGTAATTAAAAAAATCCAGAGAAATGAGTATGTGATATTAAGCATTACTGAATAGAATTAATCAATAGGTACTGTGGGAATTATCCTTAGATTCAACCACTAATGTTCTAGTGTATCATCATTAGATTATTATAGAAAATGGAAATGAAAACAATAAAATGCAGTAGATTCAATCGATTGAATAATCGGTGTAGTAGCCACATTTCTCGAGTGAATAATTATCTATTTATAGATATTCTTATGAAATTTTTTACAGTATCATCAACTTCCATGTGAGGCACATGAAATCCTTCCCATCTATTACATCATGAACCTTCGATAATTTCCTCAATTTTAGTGCCCAACCCTTTCTTCTCTGATTGTTTCTATGTATATAGATTGAGGGATGATAATTTTATATTATGTTGATCCTTTTCTGATTTTTGAAGTTCAGTTTTAATCCTTGTGATCACCCTTAAACAACTTAAGATCTTTGAACCTACCTTGATGTGAATTTCCCTTTACCCTAACATGATCAGCTAGGATTTACCATTATGTAGGTTGTGAAAGACCCTTATGTAGCCTTTTAAATGAACCATTCACCGTTATTTAATGTTCACTTATGATCTTTACATAGACTTTGAAACACTAGAGGTACCCTTCTATAGCCTTTGATCCACGTTTTTTACTTTTACATGAGTTGGATTTACCCTCGCACAGCATATTGATCATGGAATCTACCCTTGAACAGCCTTTGAAAATATGTCAATGACCTTTATGTTGGTCTTGGAGTGTACCCTTAAGTAGACTATGGATGTGGACTTCTCACACAGTGGATCTTGGATCTTATGTGCACATGGATACGGGTGAATGCAGGTGTCGGTCCACACACATTGAGGATATTTTATGACATTTGATCGAGCACATTGTGTTCGTCCCTCTCAAGACTCATATTCAGTGTATTGGGGTGAGGTGAGGCCCCATCATCTTTGATCCTACATAGAGAAAAAAAATTCAACATACAACAATTGAAACTAGTCCATGATTGGATTAATCTCCTTCAATTCAATTGGTGTTCAACATCTTTTTAAAACTCAGGAAACCCTTGAAAAATATACAATTGATCTCCCATGGTTTTGTATAAATCTTGGGTTTGGGTTGTGGCTGATCAAGGTGAAGTGTACACTATATTGGAGTGTTGGAGTGGGACCTCTTCACTTGAAATGGCATAGTTGGATGCATTTATTCTCATAGCCAATCAAGTTGGGGGATCATAGTTGATGGAATTTGAAATATTTTTGTACTTTCGGTAGCTTTACATGGTATGTTGAGTTTTCTTCACGAGGTAGGTTTTCTACAGTAGCTTAAAGATGATGTGGTTGGTCAAACTTTCTTCTTACGGTAAGTTGAATTTTGATCTTTCAGTTAGTTTATTGGGAGTATAATGATTTATTACCTTGAAAATTAATGGTAGGTTTCATTTATTGTTGTGGTTTATTGATGGATTGTGGTAGGTTTAACTTGGTGTGTCTTGTGATTGAGGAAGTGGAGGTTTCAAGGGTCTATGAGATGACCCTTCTGTGAGCTTTGTTGGCGAAGTGATACACTTAAGCGACTAGGAAAGCATAGGGATGAACCTTATATAGCTAAGAATATTTCCTTCATGTAGCTTTTTAAAACCTCATTTACCCTTATGTGGTCATGTTGGGAGGGAATTCACCATTTCATATCTTTATTTAGAGTAGTTCTACCTTTATGTAGCATCTCTGACTAATGGGATGTCCCTGACACAACCTCTTGGAGGAATTACTTGTATGCAACATGACTGGTCATAGGGACACCTTGATGAAATAGAAGTACCTTGAACAAGGGTAATAGAAGATGAAAAAATCACAACTTCAAATGAAAGATTTGTAAAAATTAATTATAGAAAAAAGATACAGACAATTAAAAAACATGAAGATTATCCCATTAATAATTAAATTCCATAATTCAAAGATTAATATATGGATTTAAATTAATTCCAAAAAATTAATAAAACATTTAAATAATAAGATTATATTGATTAAATCCTAGATTAATTTCCAAATTAATTTTCATCACTAAAATAAACAAATTATGATATATTCTAATTATTCACTTGAAAAATGTTAAAGTATGAAAATGTGATTACTTATTGGATTTTAGAATGGTTTAAGGGATTTTAATGGTGAATTGTAGATAAAAATTTGTAAAATTTCATATTTCATAAGTACCTAGAAATGGTTTGATGTAGGAATTACACATGAGTGATCTATTTAGTTCCCTGACAGTTGAGTAGAGTGAGGTCGTGGGTCTTGAATAAGGTTGGAAGCCCCATGACTTCAATTTATCTGATGAACTAAAGAAAAGGTGTGGATTGAAAGGTTTTTTAGGGATGACTAACATCTAAAACATAGTATAAGAACAATCCAAAAACTAAATTAAACCTATAATACATTTATATGCTTGGAATGAATAAAATTAAGAACAAGAACAACATACATTTCACATTGTTTATTCATCATTTACATGTTTCAAATAGGTTTTTGATCAAGATCATTGAGAAGCATCTAAAATACTTCATCCTATGGTGGTATCCATGGATCATGGGAATCATCATATTATAGAGTAAGATCTACCTTTATTAACCGTCTACTAGAACCTTGTGTTTAAAGAATAAATAGTAATGGGAACTTGAGAATAATCTTGGTATGAGGAGTTCTAAACATCATTTTAAAACACAATAAAAATACCACATGGATCATAAACAATGATCCTATTTATATAGCTTATCCAATAATTCTCCCTCAAAGTTCAACGTTATACCATTTAAGGAGAAGTATTTTTCAAACATTTAATGAGTTATAACTCATTATAACTCATATATCTTCATTTATGATTCATGATTTTAACATTTAAACAAATATTTTGGATGTCCAAACTCTTCATAATCATTATCTAATGATTAATAGCCAATTATGATAGTCATTGCAGATAAATTGAAATGATTCCCACATATTATCACATAACGTGCATGAATATGCTTCTCACTACGATGTGGTGACACTCACCATTACATGGTGTACCCAAGGAAGACTACGACGTGGCCCAAACCATTATGTCATGGTGGTGCCTTTAGTACAAAACCCCATTAATCTCCCACTTAAACTAAATCCTCATAGACTTAATTCCATTTCACCTTATATCACATCATATGCAATAACTTATAAAATCGTATCTAAAACTCTTTATGTATAATTTATCATTAATCCATCATGTATCACATCATATTAAATACCTTGTGAAAATCCATCATGAACTTCTTTTGGATCTCCTTCAAACCACTTTTGGGGTAGCTCTCAATGTTTCATAAACTTGATCCTCATTCAAAAAACCAATAAGTGTGACCCTATAGTCCTTTGTAGAGTTGAAAAATATATGAATTCTCAAATTCATAAATGTAAGGAAAGGTCTACCTCTAATAAAGCATAAATGATACTTAAGTGACAAAGGGATCTGGTGTGATCACCATCAAACACATGTATATCTATACTTGTGTCTACCAATTGTATCATGTGCAAGTATACATAATCATATGATCCATTTGTCCAAGGCATCAAGTAACCATGGGACATGGAGTGTAACAATCTTGTATAGCTACTCATTTGTTCTTGATTCTATGATCATAGACTATCCAAGTTTATGGATACATCACATGTTATTTATCTTAATGGATGAGAAAATCAGATACCCCTAACCCAAATAAATAATCACATCATATATACTATCTCGATACAGTTGTACATATCCTAGTCTATATTAATTGAGGACTCACATGTCATACTCATCATATGAGAGAAAAATATTATCTCTTTTAAGCTCCAATCGATGACATGATTAGCAACATACCCAACCACCCCCTAATTAGCAAACCCTCATGGTTTTCATAATAAAGGTATCAAAGTATGAAGGTTTTAATGCTAGGTATCTCACCAACCCAATGTATAGGGAAATCTAAATATGAAACATACACCCATGATATACTAAATAAATGATGTATAGAACTCCATGTGGTATATACTTGGGGGGACATACAACGTACAAAACCTATTTTATGCCTCATGAGAATATTTTGTATCTCTATACAAAATCCTATCCATGATAACCTATTCTTTCATCACAACCTTTAATACTCTATGACAAACATCGATTAGGTATAACTCAAAGACTTACTTTGAGATCTTAATTATCATTTCACTTCATGAAATATATGTAGCCAACATGAAGAATGGTAATATAGAGCCTACTTTTTGTATAACATGATACATTTTATATTCTTATACTCTTTTAAAAATATTAACAAACCCATACATATGCAATTGTCTAATCATATCACATATGATAGACTTTCAGACTATCCTTATGTTTGCTACACTTTTCAGGTTTTTCTAAATTCATTACATCTCTATATAATTCCTACCACGTCTCTATGTGACTGCCTGATAAAATCCTCCCACTAAATCCCTTTAGTGAATAACATTTATGAATCAAGTCATTTTGAATAATGATGAGACTTGGGAATCATATTCCTAAGGTTCAACTTCTTGAACATAGTATTCAAACTCCTTTGTTTCACAATATTCAATGTTATAATGTAAATAACTTTTATTTTCCACTTATAACTCTTTATAATTTCATAATAATCATTGTTCTTGGAACCATTTCATCAAAAACTTTTTCTTTGAGGTCATTTTGGAAACTAATGCATATCTTTACATTATTCCTTACTAAAACATCCTAAACTCTTTTAGGATATAACATTTAATTTATTACAGAAACTAAATGCAACTCTTTACATTTCTCTTTATTGTCATACCCTAAACTACTTTAGGATATAAAGTGACTTTAACTTTGTTTTCTTAACTAAATATAACAATTTACATTTCCATTTACTGATATACCTAAAATATTTTAGTATATTAAGTGAAATTCACTTTTGAATTTTAACTGGCATAATATTTTATTTTTTAAGTTTGGATTTCTCTAAGTCCAAATCATACTCACACTATCCTCTTATAAACTATATTTTTTAGATTATTATGATAAGTTTCACAAACTCTTTTGTATATAATAAATAACACTAATTTTCTCTATTGATAATATTTTAAAATAAACCATTAATAACCATATCTTATGTGGTATTTTATGTGTTTAGATCATTATTATGAAAAAGAAGATTTTATTCTTTAAAATACTCCATTGGTGGGTGTTGGAATATCTTTCACTTTTATTTTAATGAATACCTTGGATAAACTCTTTTATCCTGGATAAAATTCATTTTATCCTTATCTTCCCTACAAACCATGTTATGGAATCCGATAAATCATAAACCATGACTATTAAATTAGTCATCTCATATTGTTCATAACAACTACTTATTAACAAAAAAATTCTCTTTTTATATAATATAAATAAGATTAAAATACATATCCTTTAAACAGATTCATTCGAACTTTATAAATTCCTTTATATTCAAATCTATGATATAACAATACTTTGTTTCATTATTCAAATTCAAACTATAAGCTCTATCAATTCATTCCTTGATTTTGAACACTTGTATATTCACAACATTTTTAAAGTATACTTTTGGTATCATATATTCTTAAAATCTAAGAATTGATTATATAACATTAACACCTTATTTGGAGTCTCCATATAGTTTTATAAACTCTTTTAAGTATTTTTAATAATTCCATATCATATGAAACAATTTATCTATCTCCTTTACACCTCTTCGGGTTTTAATGACCAAGGATAACTATTAGATAGATCTGATATTATTTTTAGCTTAAACTTTTATCTACTTGTACTATCAACATATTACTATAACTTATAAACCATATGTCATGCTCAAATATCCTCAACACTTTGAGAAAAATTGGTAAACTTTTATTTTAAGCATCTAGATCTTCTTTTTGAATAACATTAACAATTGGATACTTAGGAAATTGTTTCTCTAGCACATAGAATTTTCCTTCTTTATTAATAATAATTATTAAGGTTTATACCAATCTAATGAGTTTCTTGTATTAATCTTCACCTTTATAATAATTGAACTCAAAGTTATGTTTGATAATGATGATTCCATTTATCTACAACATAATATTTTTTCATATGTGTATCATGTTTTACATTCATTTAATATTAACTTTTATTAAATTCAATCACACTAAAATGATGAACCCTTTTGAATTCCATCATATCTATTAGTGGGAAAAGATCCATATTTTACTAATCTTTGGATCACTTTAGCATATCTCCCATCACTTAGCTATTTTGGTAGCCAGTCATTTTGATCATATCATATATGACTCTTGGATAGTTGAGTGGATAGATCTTTATCATAATCCTTCACATGGATCCACTTAACATTATTCCTCTAGTAACCTAATCCTATTAGGATCTCCCTTCCTTGACCAAGATAATCCATGGGCAACTGATAGTTAAGGTTACCTGTACTGAATGATCAAGGTCTTGACAAGTTTCTCTTTAACGCTTAGTATTTTTAAATGGGATTTAATATCACCATATTATCACATATTATTCTCTTTAAATATATTAATTTTTCTAATGATTTAGTTTTGAAACTTATTCCTTCCACCAAATCAGTATGTTCAAACCATATTGATGTGTAACTCTTTACACAACTCATGGATTGTGTTACTAACCCAAATTAAAAGCTAGCTATATTTACACATATTTAAATTCATATCATGAATTAGGTACATGAAACCCTTTTTTTTAAAGTTATAAAATCATGTGAAATCAAAAATCCCCATAATAGTAAGCTTGGAGTGATAGATAACCAACCCATGATTTTTTAGACAAGTCATAAGCCTCCCGGGTAGGGAGAAATCTGACCTTAAGTCCTTCTATGCAAGGATAATTTACTTAATAGAGACATAAATTCCATCATAATTATAATACCCAATATGTATAAATCATAATTAAATACTTAAGTCAAGACTATAACCTAGGACAAGCCAAAGTCAAGGTAGAAAAAACAAAAGCAATTATCATACCTAGCATGCAACTCCTTATATTCATATATGAAAATTTATAGAATTGGTTTAACAATTAAAATATAGAATACATATATTCATAATATAACAATCATATTCATGAATGAAGTAGGTAATGAACTAAATAAATGAACAATTAATATATTTAAACATTAGATAAAAAATTTATGAACAATTCATAAATATGGAAATTATAAACACTTAATAATTTAACAATTCATTATGGAAATTCCATAATTAAATAAACATAAACATTTTATATTTATTTTTTAAATATGAGAACCTTCATATTATTCATTATATTAAATTTACTTAAATATGTGGTATTAAATGAAATAAAAACATTTTATATTCTAGTTCTATCATGTAAACAATTTACATAATTTAAATATCACATATTTAATATTATTTAAATCTTAATCACACCAATTATCAAAACTTCTTTTGATATGGTTTAAATATTTTTCTCAAACAAGGCCTTTAATTTTAAAAAATTCATGAACAAATCATAATATTAAATATAAATTGTTGGAGTTGATGTCCTAAAAACAACTTCTATATACTTTATGATAACCAGTATTCATTGGTTTTTAATATTAATAAACTCCTTATCACATCATGGTTGTTATTCTATGTGACATAGTATGCGGTAATGTTCTAAGAGTAGTGGTTGCACTGAAAGGTTATAGTAGTTCCCCACTATAATGAGAACCCAGAAGTGTCACGAAAATATTCTTAAATATATATGTTTTATAGTTGTATGAAATCATTTGAAAGATACAAATGATATAGGCTATAAGGGGCAGATATTCATAGGACTTTGAGGCACCTTCTCATGGTGTACACCCTTAGTAGTTTCCAATATAGAAAATTATGAGAACTGGACCCATCAGTAGGAAATCCAAATTTATATGTGTCATTGGATATTCCTATTTACAAATGTGTGTATTGGTCCTCAAACTTTAAAATTATTATTAATGGATTTTATGAGTCACACACTTTGATGTATTGACAAAAACTGTGATGATACATATTCGAGGTGAAGTAAGATACATTGGGTGCGTCACGAGTAATATTTCATTAATAAATAATGTAAGAAAAGATTTTTCTATTATTTTATTTAATATAAGTTGATATCTCAGAACCTTTTATAGAAATGATATAACCTAAATAAATTCATGGTCATGGTGTTCTATAGGCTAGTTCAATTCTAGAAAGTCAAAGAAAGAGACATCGAGCACATATGTTGATGGCACTAGCATACAACCTGCTTGATTAGAGATATTGAGATAAAGGGATTATATTACACATTAAGCATCTGTATATGGTTTTATGTCATTGAAAAATTAATTTCTTTCTCTATAGGTGTATTATCATGTTGTTAGACGCTAACATTGGACTTTGGGCTACTTTGCCTAATTCCGTTGAGAAAGAGGCTTAGAGGGTCACACACTAAGTGTGTCCATAAACTCAGTTAAATAATAATATTATTTATTATTTAACAAGTTGAATAAATATTATTCCCTCATATGGTTTAATAATTATTCATGTTTGCTTGATCGTATATGTTCTTTCACCAGTTATTTAAGAGAATATCTTGTGAGAAGAATATTTAATTGTTAATTAGTGAATAGAATATTTATTTATTTATTGGTGAATAATGCAGTGATATTTATTTATTAAATAAATAATCATTATTCAAGGCTCGATAAATTTTGTGGAGGAATGGTGGACCAAGTTTAATGGTCTCGTGAGAAATAATATATATGGAATATTATTTGAATAAATAATATTTAATTTAATTTGTGAGTTTAGCGCATGCCAAGAAATGATAATATTATTATCATTATTATACACTTGGGGTTCTGAAATAATTAAGAAAAATAACAAGGGTGCATGTGCAATTATTAATTTCTAACCCGAGTGGTATATAAATCCAATTATGTTATTTTCTTAAGGGTTTGTATTTTATTTTTTTGCACAACGACATCCTGAGAGAATCCTGTCGAAGCCCTAGAGAGCTCCCTCTCAAAAAATGCTCTCAATAATGGAGAGAGATCATACTCCACCACCATTCTCCTTTCCCTGAAGAGATTATTGGGGTGACTAAAGTATAATGATGCAAGCATCAGGATCTACCGCGCTAGCACCCAGAGATTCCTACGGCGATGTTCAGAGGTTCTGTAACGAACCAAACTTTCATTAATGAAAATTCCTCTTGATCTAATTAAATGTATTATTATGCAAAATGGTTATGTAAAACATATGCACTTCCTTGATTTTATGTTTTTGTATTTTAAAATACCGTTAAGAATTGTGATCATTGCTAATATAGTCATTGAACAATGATCACATGCTTAGTATAAATACAGGTCTTTAACAAATCCAATTTACTCAGACAAAGGAATTAATGGCCTCATCTAGTAGATTTGCCTCATATGAATCCCATTTTTCAGAGCTTGTAAAGGAGGTGTCTTCATTGGGCTTCGCTCTTGGCCAAGCCCAATCTGAGCTTCAACACTTTAAGCTCGAATGGAACCGCCTACGGGAGAAATGGAAGTTGATAGAGATTACCACCCGAGTGATGTTATCCTAGCCACCCCAAGAGTATGTCGCCATTGCACACCATACCCTTTGGTCTTATGCAGGTTTTATAAGGGGTTATGTAAAAAGACCTTAACACTATGATTATATGCATTATTCTTGTATATAATAAAGAATATACATTCATTTTATTTTGTAAATAGTTTTCAAAGCACGGATAGTATTGTTAGTTGATATTCAATTAATAAATATATTTTGATGGATTGATGGATTTTTGAATTAAATAATATTTTATTATTACTAAGTTAATTTTTATAAATGATCGTATAATTTTTATAAATAAAATTGGAATTTTTATTAAGGTTTGAAATCTGTTTTTATCAAAACCCATGAATTTTTGATAAATGTCGATTTTTATTTTAAAAGTAAAAATTAACATATTTAGAAAATTATTTAGATAAAATGAATATTATTTTTGGAATCAAAACTTCGAAATTATCCAACGATGAGTTTTTCATAATTTTCTGAGATAGTCGAATTTTTGGGTAAAAATTAAATATCATTTAATTATATAATGTGTTTTATGACATCATAATGACCAAATAGTAATGTAATAAAATAATATAAATGGTATGTTCGAACAATATATGTTTTACCATTAAAATAATTTTATTTTAGGTTTGTTTGATTTATTTTACAAAGCCTTAGTGGACCCTCCAAGACTTATAAAACATTTTAACTTTTTAAATTGTTTTCCTTAAGAGTGTGACTCACCTCCACATAAGCAAGCCTAATATTTTAAGAAGTTAAAAAATTGGCCTTATAAAATAATTTTTTCCACTCCCCTTTGGCAAAAACCATGGTCAAAAACCATGGGTTGGTTTGTTTTTTTATTAGTTTAATGTGTGGTGTCCAAAACTTAAACAATAAAGAATTCCCCCTCTTTTCCTATATAAACCCACCCAAGATCTCACTTATTCTTCACTAAAAGCCTTTGGAGATTGACCAACCTCTAATATACTCTCTATATAATCCTCTCAACGTACCCCAAGATCCCAATAAGCCTCTCTCAAGCCTCTCCCAAGCCTTTTGAATCACTCTTCCAAGTAAGGAATTTCTTCATTTCTCATTTTTGTCCAAATTTCATTATGTTGTTATGCCATTTTATTTTCAATTAAAAATGTTTGGGTATAATTTCTCACCTCCCCCATAATTACCTACTTACTTTTTAATTATGAGAGGCCCCTTTATCTCTCATTAATGCCTTCCATGTACACCTGTTACCATGCTAAAATTCCGTAAGGAATTTCTCTCTTCACATTTACATTCAAGAAATTCTTTTGTATTATGAATCTAAATTCCATTAAATATGTTGGGAAATGTATCTATATTTCCTCATTACTGTAAATTTCATTTACATGTGATTATACACCCATTTATCTCTCATTAACCATTTTTATGAATTCTTATGTCACGCCGTTATGTTGCCGAAGTTGCACCGCGATTTTTCATGCCAAAGTTACTCTGTAGTGAATACCATGCCCATTTCTCTATCAAGAGTATTCATATTTATGAACATTTACTTACTGATTATATAGTTTCATGTATTAATTCCACATTTCTTTATCGTGTAATAAATGGTGATGTTTAATGAATCCATGTTATACAATCCATGTGGAACACTTATGCATGAAATGAAATGTTTAAGAAGGGTGTTCCCTGATAGCACTCCAACGCATTGGGTAAAGATTAGTATCATGATACATCAAGTGAAATGAGGGTTTAATCATGCTAATTCAAGTTAAATTAGGTTTTAATCATACTCTATGTGCAGTGATCCTAGTCTCATGCTAATATCATGTTAAATATTGATGCCACATTTCCATGTTATGATAATCATGTTATATCATGTCTTTATGTTCATGTTTATCTTATGCTCCATTGATATGCCTATTTCCTAACATGTATTGTATTCTTCATGTTATACCTTATTTACTCCCTTACTAGGCTTTATAAAAAACCCTTTTCTTTTGCATGTCCTCAAGTTATCTCATGCAATGCTAATTACGAGGGAATGTAGTGGTCATGTAAAGGAAGTTTTCAATAAAGATGTTGTGTTTTATGTTCTAAGTTGTTATGTAATGTTCCTAAGTCCCAAAGACACTAGACTTATCTATCTTCTATGTTTTATCAATTGAAGGTTTTTATGTAATAAATCATTTTTAAGTGTGTAATAAAGAGAAAAGTTGTTATAGTTGGTATTAGATGATAGGTTTAGTTATTTTTGAGATTAAGATTAGAAACCCCTAGTGAAAGCCTTAGGGATAAGACTGGGAATAATAAAAACATCCCTAAATTTTGGTGAGTATTTATTAAGTGATTTATCAAGCAAATACATCCTTTTCTGGATATGTGCAGGTAGAGGCGGCTCTGGAATAGATGTATCCTAGGGGTAAAACTCAAAAACACCACTTTGAGCTAGACTCGAACAGGAACTAGTGCACAACAACGGGTCTTGCTGCACTCTTGGTTACGACACTCCCGGGGGATATGCTTTGGTAAATTCATAAGCTTATTATGAACCATTATTAATGGAATAAAAAAAATTCCCCTAAGAATATATGTTAGTAAGTATATCATGGATAACATAGATTAAAGCCTATAAATTCATAAATTGAGGAAATAAAAGTAATTTATAAGTCATCAATTTTTTGTCTTTGGATTATCCTTTATGTGTTACCCCTAAATTTCCTTTTATTCCATCCAATGGTCAGTAATAGGAGGATTCGAGCTAACAACTGATGTAAAGATCAATGTGGTGACTGTTCTAATGAGATTCCCAATCTGATGGGAGTGAGAATTGAGAACTTTGTCATGATACTCTCTCAGTTAACTCAAGTTTTGAATAGAAACATGGGTCAAGAGGAATGTTCACCCCCCCCCCCAAGAAATAACAAGTCTCAATCGAGATATTCATGAGACAAAGGTCTCCGACTTTTAATGGATCATTTGATACCTCAATCTTCGAACAATGGATCTACTCCATTGAGAAGATATTCTCCATCCTTCAATGTTCTGAACAAGAGAAGGTAATTTTGGCTGCTTATCATATGGAGAGTGAAGCTGATCAGTGGTGGAAATTGATCAAAAATATGAAGCTTGGGGAGGAGATCGAGGTGTTGGAATGGAAGGATTTCCAGAAAATGTTTTTCGATAAATATTTTCCTTACACCCTCCAACTTAAGATGGAAAGGGAATTACATGACCTCAATAAAAAAGATGAATAATCCATCAGATCCTATGAGAAAAATTTCACTAGGCTTGCACAATATTCCTCTGTCTTTTTCATTACCCCCGAATACAAGGTTGGTCATTTCTTTGGTGGTCTGAAACCTAGCCTACAGAAATCCCTAGCGATCTATGACTTAGAGAGCTATGAGAAAATTGCCTGATGTTCCCTCAAAGTCAAAATGGAGATCAGAGAATCTTAGGGATATCATGGGGATAAGAAGCATAAGGTGGACTTCAATTCTGGCAGCCTGATGGGTAAATCCAACGGTGCTAAGAAAATCCAGCACCCCACTTGTCAAAGGTGTGGAAAAAAACACCCTAGAAATTGACTAAAGGGGGAAAGGAAATGCTTTAGGTGTGGAAGAAAAGGTTACCTAGTAATTAATTGTCAGCAAGAAAAACCTAAAGCTGCGACAGAGGAGAGGAATGCTTTGTTTGATTCTCAACGCATTGTTCATTGCTTCAAATGCAAAGAACTAGGGCACTTTGAAAACCAGTTCCCTAAGCCAAGGGTTTTTATAGGCAACCAACAACCTCCAAGGCAGCAAGGGTGAGTTTTTTCCATAACTATCGCCGAAGTGAAACCCAAAAATGAAGTGGTGAAATTTACGCTAGTTATTCATTAAAAAATATCGAGCATAATTTTTTATTCTGGTTCTATGAATTCTTTTATATCCTGAATGTTTGGTAGAACAATACCAACACCACCACAAATCATGGAAGTAAAGATATCAGTGAGTATAACAAATGGGACAATCATTGAATCCCATTAATATAACTCCCCCTATCATAATTTGTGGATTGAACTTCCTAGTGAACCTCGACATACTCCCTCTAGTGGAATTTGATGAAATTCTTGGCATGGATTGGCTTTCTCTATATAGAGCCAACATAAATTTCCATGAGAGGGAAATCACTCTCCATATGGAGAATCGACCCCCGATTTTGTACAAGTGTAAGGAGGAAGATAAATCTTCTTTAGCACCATCATCTCAAGCATTGATATTATTGCCCTATGAGAATGTGTATCTGGATCAGATGATTAATTCTAAGGAATCAACCATCCTTAAAGGCATGAATATTATGAGGGAATTTTCTAAAGTGTTTCCTGAGGAATTTTCTGGTCTTCCTCCTAGAAGAGATGTTGAATTCTCAATCTATATTATACTTGGGGCGTTTCCAATATCCAATATTATATATATAATGGCTATTGTGGAGCTTGATGAGATGAAGAAACAACTATAGTAGAATTAGGATAGAGGGTTTATATGACCAAGTGCTTCACCATGGGGTGCACCAGTCCTATTCATTAAGAAGAAGCATGGGTTAATTCACCTTTGCATTGATTATCATGAGCTCAATAAAATCACGATAAAGAACAAGTATCCACTGCCATTAATTGATGACTTGTTCGATCAGCTACGTGGTGCACAATACTTCTCCAATGTAGATTTGTGGTTAGGATATTACCAAGTAAGGTTGAATAAGGAGGATATCCCCAAGACTACTTTTCGTACAAGATATGAGCACTATGAATTCATAGTAATGCCTTTAGGACTCACTAATTCTCCAACAATCTTCATGGAATTGATGAATAGAGTCTTTAGAGATTACCTCAACAAATTTGTGTTAGTATTTATAGACGATATTCTAATATACTCTAAAACCAAGGAGGATCATGAGGATCATCTAAGAACTATACTAGAGACCTTGTGAAAGGAGAAGCTCTATGAAAAGTACAACAAGTGTGAGTTCTAGTTGAATAAGTTCTCATTCTTGGGTAATATCATCACAAGCAATGGGATATTTGTGGATCCCTCCAAGATAGCTGAAATTGAGGGATGGTCGAGGCCAACATCAGTAAGAGATATCCATATCTTCTTGGGGCTAACTGGATATTATCGCTAATTTGTGAGAAATTTCTAATGATTATCAAACCCTCTTACTAAGATAAATCAGAAGGGATTCAAGTTTTCTTGGAGTGATGAATGTGAAGAGAGCTTTAAGGAGTTGAAAAGGAGGCTTATCATTGTGCTTATTCTCACATTACCCACAAGTGGATAACTTTTTGCGGTATTTAGTGATGCTTCAAAGAAGGGTTTGGGTTTTGTGTTGATGTAAAATGACAAAGTAATCGTCTATGCTTCAATGCAATTGAAAGTTCATGAGAAAAATTATCCAACACATGATATGGAGTTGGTTGTAGTGATATTCTCTTTAAAAATTTAGTGACATTACCTCTTTGGAGAAAAGTGTGAGATATATATATGAACCATAAAATCCTCAAGTATATATTCACACAGAAAGAGTTGAACATACACCAATGAAGATGGTTAGATCTAATCAAAGACTATGAATGCTCAATCCATTACCACCCTGGGAAAGTGAACAAGGTGGCGGATGCTCTAAGTAGAAAGGACCCAACAATTCTATAATTGATGAAAATTGAAAAGGATCCAATCTTCTTATATTTGATGAATATGGACATGGGAATCATAAATAAGGAAATATCATCAATCCTTTCACAAATGATTTCCCAATCATCTCTTTTGGAAAGGTTAAAGGATGCTCAAAAGGATGATGTGAGAATTCAGAAGAAAGTGGAAACTATCAGAAAATGGAAATCCTTAGAGTTCAATGTCAATGAAGAAGGAATTGTGAGATTTGGGTCAAGACTATGTGTTCCATTGAATCCGACATTAAAGAATGAACTTTTGGGTGATGCACATAGTTAAAATTTCTCCATTCACCCAGGAAACACAAAGATGTATCGAGATCTCTGAGAGCATTATTGGTGGGATAACATGAAGAAGGAGATTGTTGGGTATACATCAAAGTGCTTGGTATGTCAGCAAGTGAAGGCTGAGAGGTAGAAGTCTAAGAGGATGATGAAACCATTAACCATGCCGACATGGAAATAGGAGAACATCACCATGGAATTTGTCATCAGAATTCCAAAGACATCCAAAGGAAACAATTTTATCTGGGTTGTTGTGGATCGTTTTACAAAGACTACACACTTCATTGCAATTCGGAAGGATTTCTCACTGGATCAACTGGCACGGATATACATCAGATATGTGGTTAGGTTGCATGGAGTACCACTATCGATTGTATCCGATCGAGATCCAAGATTCACCTCTATGTTTTGGAAGAGTCTTCAACATGCTCTAGATACTGAGCTGAACTTCAATGCGGCTTATCATCCTCAAACTGATGGCCAATATGAGCAGACTATCCAAACACTTGAGGACATGTTGAGAGTGTGCTTAATGGACTTTAAAGGAGGATGAGATCAAAATCTCCCTCTAGTTGATTTCTATTAAAACAACAATTTCCACTCAAGTATCCAAATGGATCCTTATGAAGCCTTGTATGGGAAGAAGTTTAGAACACCAGCATGTTGGGATAAAGTTGGTGAGTGAAAACTCCTAGGTCCAGAAATGGTCGAAGAAATGGTGGAGAAGGTTAAGACCATCCAACGATATATTAAAGTTTCTTAGAGTCAACAAAAGATTTATTCTGATAATCATCGATGAGACCTAGATTTTGATGTCGGATACATGGTATTACTCTTCATATCATTGTGGAAGAGAGTTATGAGATTTGGTAAGAAGGTAAAGCTTAGTCTAAGGTACATCGGCCCTTTTGAGATCCTTGATCGCATTGGAGCAGTGGTCTATCGACTAGCACTCCCACCGAACCTATCTAAAGTACATGATATATTCCATATATCACTCTTAAAGAAGTACATACCTAACTCATCGCATGTACTCAATCCAGAGGCGGAAGCATTGGAGAATGACCTCTCCTATGAAGAGAAGTCAGTGAAGATCTTAGATCATAGGGAAAAAGTTCTATGAAATAATACAATGCCCCTCATCAAGGTGTTGTGAAGAAACCACAAGTTTGAAGAAGAAACGTGGGAATCAGAGGAAGTAATGAAGTAGAGTTACCCACATCTATTTTAGTGTGGGAAAAAGAAATTTCGAGGGAGAAATTTCTTAAGGTGGGAATATTGTAGCGACCCAAAATTTCATTAATAAAAATTCCTCTTGATCTAATTAAATGTCTTATTATAAAAAATGGTTATGTAAAACGTGTGCACTTCCTTAATTTTATGTTTTTTGATTTTAAAATACCGTTAAGAATTGTGATTGTTGCTAATATAGTTGTTGAAGAGTGATCACGTGCTTAGTATAAATATAGGTCTTTAACAAATCCAATTTACTTAGACAAAAGAAGTGATGGCCTCATCCAGTAGACTTACCCCATATGAAGCCCATTTGTTGGATCTTGGAAAGGAGATGGTGTCATTGGGATTTTCTCTTGACCAAGCCCAAGCCGAGCTTCAACACGTTAAGCTCGAACAGAACCGCCTACGGGAGAAGTGTAAGTTGATAGAGATTACCACCCGAGTGATGTTATCTGAGCCACCCCAAGAGTCTCTCACTATCGCACACCTTACCCTTCGATCTTATGTGGGTGTTACAAGGGGTTATGTAAGAAGACCTTAGTTCTATGATTATATGCATTATTCTTGTATATAATAAAGAATATACATTCATTTTATTTTGTAAATAGTTTTTAAAGAAAAAATAGTATTTTAGTTAATATTCAATTAAGAAATATATTTTTATGAATTAATGGAATTTTGAATTAAATAATATTTTATTATTACTAATTTAATTTTTATAAATTATCTTATGATTTTTATAAATATAATTGGAATTTTTATTATGGTTTGAAAGTCGTTTTTATCAAAACCCTTGATTTTCGATAAATGCCGGTTTTTATTTTAAAAGTAAAAATTCACATATTTAAAAAATTATTTAGATAAAATGAATATTATTTTTGGAATCATGATGTTGAAATTATCCAATGGTAAATTTTTCATAATTTTTTGAGACAGTCGAATTTTTGGGTAAAAATTAAATATCATTTAATTATATAATGTGTTTTATGACATCATAATGACCTAATCGTGATGTAATAAAATACTATAAATGGTTTTTTCAGCCAATATATGTTTTACCATTAAAATAATGTGATTTTAGGTTTGTTTTATTTATTTTACAAAGCCTTAGTGGACCCTCCAAGACTTATAAAACATTTTAACTTTTTAAATTGATTTCCTTGAGAGTGTGACTCACCTCCACATAAAAAGACTAATATTTTAAGAATTTAGGACATTTTACTTATAAAATAATATTTTCCACTCCTCTTTTTCAAAAAACATTGGCAAAAACCATGGGTTAGTTTGTGGTTTTTATTAGTTTAATGTGTGGTGTCCAAAACTTAAGCAATAAAGAATTCCTTCTATTTTCCTATATAAACCCACCCAATATCCCACTTCTTCTTCACTCAAATCCTTTTAATCCTGACCAAAATCTACCCTTATATATCTATAATCCTCTTAAGGTTACCCAAGCTCCCAATAATCCTCTCTCAAGCCTCTCCCAAGCCTTTGTGATCACTCTTCCAAGTAAGGGATTTCTTCCTTTCTCATTTTTGTTCAAATTTCATTATGTTGTTATGCCATTTTATTTTCAATTAAAAATGTTGGGGTATGATTTATAAAGTCTTACATACTTACCTCCTTATGTTTTAATGATGATATACCCCTTTCTCTCTCATTAATGTCTTCCATGTACACATGTTACCATGTCAAAATTCTGTAAGGAATTTCTCTCTTCTCATTTACATTCAAGCAATTCTTTTGTATTATGAATCTAAATTACATTACATATGTTGGGAAATGTATCTATATTTCCCAATTACTGTAAATTTCATGTACATATAATTATATACCTATTTCTCTCTCATTAACCATTTTTATGAATTCTTATGTCACGCTATTATGTTGCCGAAGTTTCACCGCGATTTTCCATGCCAAAGTCACTGTGCAGTGAATACCATGCCCATTTCTCTATCAAGGGTATTCATCTTTATGCACATTTACTTATTGATTATATATATTCATGTATGAATTCCACATTCCTTTATTATGGAATAAATGATGATGTTTAATGAATCCATGTTATACGATCCATGTGGCACACTTATGCATAAAATTAAATGTTTAAGAAGTGTGTGCCCTGATAGAGATCCAATGCATTGGGTAAAGATTAGTATCATGATACATCAAGTGAAATGAGGGTTTACTCATACTTATTCAAGTGAAATTAGGGTTTACTCATTCTCTATGTGCAATGAGCCTGGGCTCATGCTAATATCATGTTAAATGTTGATGCCACATTTCCATGTTATGATAATCATGCTATATCATGTCTTTATGTTCATGTTTCTCTTATGATCCATTGATATTCCTATTTCCTAATGTGTATTGTATTCTTCATGTTATGCCTTATTTACTCCCTTACTAGGCTTTATAATGCACCCTTTTCTTGTGCATGTCCTCAGGTTATCCCATGCAATGTTAAGTACGAGGGAATGTAGTGGTCATGTAAAGGAAGTTTTCAATAAAGTTGTTGTGTTTTATGTTATAAGTTGTTATGTAATGTTCTTAATCCCCAAATACACTAGACATCTCGATCTTCTATGTTATATCAAGTGAAGTTTTTTATGTAATAAATCATGTTTAAGTGTGTAGTAAAGAGAAGAGTTGTATAGGTTCGTGGAACACGTGTGGATCACTGCTAAAGGGAATCTACTCTTGATTCCTACAACACAACAATAGTACGATGTAGATACATTGGAAGGTCCATCAATGAAGAAAGAATTCATCACAAGGTAATTCTTTAATTTCTTAAATTAATTATAAATAACATGTGAGGATCCTGCACTTTGGTTCTAACTTTCTCAATCGTCAATTAATCTTTGATTCAATTTTGTTAATCATGGTGTTTATCATCATGTAAATCTCAAATCAATCATCGATTACAACAAAAATATGATTTGTACATGTCTCATATGATGCTTCTACTATGCTCAGAACCTTTATAAGTGACTTTATATTTTTGCCTTATTTTGTAATTTATAAATCACCCATGTGATTTCAATATAAAAATTTTATATTTTAATTATAATCCATGCCATATAAATTTGAAAAATGGTATATTAATATTAAAAATTAATATTTTGTAAGGTTAATATAATAAATTTTCATAAACATTTGATTAATTAATTATAAAAAATTTATAAACATTTTTTTGTCTATGGGGTGTTAGTCAAGTGGTACCCACTAGTTGTACCCCTCACTTTCTGTGGGAAATGGCGCAAGCTCAAGACCTACCAGACTCAGACACTGTCTGTATTATGCATAGGGAAATTCAAATCCATTGCCCAGCTGGGTAACGTGTGGCATGCTCTGGGCTTGGTCCCCCCCCCCGCTGGGAGTTGAGCACAACTTATACACACGTTTTGGATCCGCAGTTGGGGTGGAGTCTGAGTGGTAAATCTCGTAATCTTGCATCCAAAAGATCAGGGTTTGAATCCAGGCAAGCCCCTTGAGAGATTTACGACACAGGCGGTGATGCATATATGACGCGGGCAGACATTGAGATAGGTATGAGGCAGGCAGACGATGACGTAGGCATGACGCAGGTTTTGTGATGCAGCCATGATGTTGCATTGGGACTTCAGGCCATATTCATGGGTCACTTGGTCTTGGACTTACAGGCTATGTAATGGGTCTCCCTCTACCCAGATAGAAAGAGGTCTTTACTTTCATAATAAAAAACGTCTTTGGCCCCAAATTTTTTTAAAAAAATTATAAATACCTTTTAAAATAAAATAAATATCTCAAAATAAATTTTTCCATAATTTATAAACAATTTATAAATTATTTAAATCAATTCATAATTAAAATTCAAGAAAAATGATTTTTTATATATCGTTTTTACTCTATCGTTTATATCATAAGCGGTGATACAGATTTCATGACACTTAAACCCTTCAATCATTATCTATTTTAAATGATGATAGATAATGTGCCTTAAGACAACCAGGGAGGTCTACGTAGGATTAAATAAAGGGTGCAGGAAACTACAACTTATGATATGGCACTACGTGATATTAAACCTCATGCTGAGCAGCCTGTGTAGGATTAATATTGTGTGTTCCAGTAGTCACATCCTACGATATGTGTCCTGTGTAATATTAATACACCATGCAAGGACCTATGTAAAAATAATTGAGCATTCGCGACTCTTATGGCTTACGATAATCCATGCGTAGGATTGACGCAATGTTGTGGTAGTATATGTAAGAATAACTCAGCGGCGGGCCATCGCTGCTTATGACATGGCCATCATAGTATAAACCCTTCAATGCCTTGCTATCATATTCTATGATATGAACCTATATCACTATATAAATGATGATATCATCTACTACGATTTGATATATCATATGTTACAATATAAAAAAACTGATGGATTTAAATTGAATCTTCTACTACGATATCCTATATCATATATATATGATGAATTTCCCATGACTTACAATATCACATATCATAATATAGACCACGATTAATTCTCTATAAAGTTTTTAACGATATTTAAATGAAATACAATATAGAATCCTTAAAATTCATTTTAAACATGATTTCTTGAATCTAATCACGTGATATGGCTCTAATACCACTGATGGGTTTCTAAGGATCAATTAACACTTAATCAATGCGGTGGAAAGAACAAGAAACCCAAATCCCAATATCCTCTAACATGAAATTGAAATCATGTATATCTAAAATGAGGAACATGAAAGGGTACCTTTCACTGATGAATGCCACTATTATTGTCCTCCACCAACATGCTTGATGAAGAACCCTTATAGGTAACCATTAAAATCTCTCCTCTATGGTTTATTCATGAGCTGATGAGAATCAACTATTGCATATGGGTGAGGCACTCATTTTCTTCATGGTATATTAGTGCCTCTTATGGTAATAAAGGAAGAAGAAGGGAGTTTAAGGGAGAGGGAGAATCAATAGAGGATTAAGTAAGAAAAAACCCTCAATATTGATGGTGTTTACCTCCTTGTATAGTTGTCGATCGGTCTGCATGCATTAACTCATTTGTTCATAATACATGAGTTAAAGCCCTACATGGTTACAACATTTATAACCACTTGACCGAGACATTTTTCTGACACATTTCTTCTTATAAAATGCCTTATAAATGATAGTCAACATATGAAGACTCGTGAATGATAACACTTATCATTCAGTCACCCATCAAATCATAGAGTATGATTTGTGATATGTCAGAGGCAGTGTAGCCTTGGGATATCACTAAATCGTAAGGAATGATATACACAAACAACATGTTGGTACCATACAATATCTCATATCATTTCATATGATATGTTCCATATATATCATATATGTGTTGTGTGTATGTGTAAGGCTTTAATGGCCTGTCTTAATCACCTAACACACCTATGAACAAAATTCTTATCATTCGATAGTCAATCTATCGCCAATTCCATGCCAATTTTTCGGGAAACCTAGGAAAATCCATCAAGTGACATACCTTTATCGAAAGAACAAGAAACTTGTGACATTCTTCCTCTTTCAACATCCACAAGTCACTGCACCACAAAGCCTCAATGTAGGTTTTGAGTACAGTGGAAGCGCCCTTTGATGGTATTACAACTCGACTTTTAGTCGCAAATCACATGTAATAATTGCTTCACATTATCAAAATATCATGTCCAATGAAAATGGTAGATTACTTGACCGGATTAAAACACTGAAACCAGAATAGAAGGATCTTCACATGTAATTTATAATTAATTTATGAGCATATATAGAACTACCTCAACTTTGGATTCCGCTTTCGTTGATGATCTGGTTAAACAGATCTTGACGTACTGTCGTTGCCTTGTAGGATCCAAGTGTAAAATTCATCTAATGGTGATTCACACGTGCACCACAATCTTTTAACGTCGTCGTAGAATCAGTAAGTGCTAGCACTACCGATCCTGCATTACCACAAAACAGGGTTTCTGCAGTGCCACCCTTTATCAGCGCTAAAAAAAGCGTTGATAAATGGGGGCCTTTATCAGTGTTTTTTTAGCGCTGTTAAAGGGGGGCCCTTTATCAACGCTTTTTTTAGTAGCACTGATAAAGTGAAGGCTTTATCAGTGTTTTTCCCTAGCGCTGATAAAGTATATATTTCAAAAAAATAATTTTTCAAGAAAAATAATATATTGATATATAAGTATATTTATATTGATATAAATATAATATATATTTTTAAAATATGTTTTAGATAAGTATAAATAGGCTATTACATTTAATATATAAGAAATTTAGTGAAAATGGATTTAAAATATTTTAAAGATATTATTAATTAATAATTTTCTAATTATCATCGACTAATAATCATTTAATAACAATTTGAAGACACAAAAAATCAAAAAAAATTAATAAAAGATCTAAAATAAGTTGAAAATGTAACTCAAACTTCAAACGGCCATAACTTTTGATCTGTGTGTCCGTTTTAGATCTACAACATATCAAATCAAAGCCTGCAACAAGATATGCGCTCTAATGACTCAAGGGAACGTTTTGTCACATTTTTCAGGTCCAAAAAAGACCTAGAAGGCCTCCAAAACTGAGTTTTTAGTCGGGATACCCCGATTTTTTAACATTCGAATAGCTATAACTTCTGATTTAGATGTCTGCTAGGCCTGTACGACATATCATATCGAAGATTGTTTCATTTTATTCAATTTGACAGGTTGTGGAGTTGAAACGGGCTTCTGGATTAGAAGTTATTGTCATTTTAACATTCTATGTCTTTTCAGATACATATATATATGTATTTATTCGTAAATGTGTGTGTGTGTGTGTGTTTGTCTGTCTGTTTGTGTGTGTGTTGTTGTATATATGTATGTATTTATGTATTTATTTATTTATAAACACACGTAAAAAACATATTTTATAAATGTATTTAAAACGAATCTTATAAATATATATTAATATACAAATAAATATACAGATAAAAAATTATAACTAAATATATATATATAAATAGATATAAATATATATTAATATACGAATAAATATATATATATATATTAATATATGAATAAATATATATGTATTAATATATGAATAAATATATATGTATTAATATAACTAAATATATTAATATGAATATGAATCTATGTTAATATACAAATAAATGTAATTATATATATATATATATAAATAGATATATCATTAAATGGAGAAAAAACTAAATGGCTTAGTGGTAAAGATACAATCGCACAAGGGAGGAGGTCTCGGGTTCGAGTTCTGGTGGAAGCAAGGGCGCGCGGGCAAGTGGGAGGGGGTTGCGCAGGCAAGGGCGGTGTGCAGTGAGAGGGAGGGGGTTTCACCTAGTGCTGATAAAAGAGGGGGTCAAGCACTGTTAAAAGCCCCCCCCCCCCCGCATTATATATTCTTTTTAATTTTTTTGACTTTTATCCGCGCTTAAAAAAAGTGTTGATAAAATGTGTCTTTTATCATCGCTTTTTCAAGGGAGGGGGTCCCAACTAGTGGTGATAAGAGGGGGGTTAAGTACTGTTAAAAGCCCCCCAGCATTATATATTTTTTTTTTATTTTTTTTTGACTTTTATCAGTGCTAAAAAAACACTGATAAAGGCCTCTTTTATCAGCGCTTTTCCGAGCACTGATAAAAGGGACCTCCCCTTTATCTTCGCCTTGATTAACAGCGCTTTTCTAGCGCTGATAAAGGCCATATTTACAGTAGTGCTAATCGCTTAAGTTGTTTGTGGTTGATCGCAATAGTATTCTTCTCGAAGGAGGAAGAACTCTTGGTGATCTCTCGAAAGTTTGAGAGAGGAGGAAGAGAGAATTCTCTTTAGGTCTTGAGCAAGTCTCTCTCTATCCGTTGTGCACACCAAAAGTAATTTAGGAAGGAGTCATAATTAGATATTTATTATGGCAGTTTCAGGGTTGACAAATCACACACAAGCCCCTAACCATCTTTAATATTCTAGTTAACCCTATGTCCATTTATATTATTATTATTATTATTATTATTATTATTATTCGCTTGACATGTGCAGTGCATTAAGAATATAAATAAGTATCATTTATTTATAATTGGATCATTAAGCTTTGTTTTCCCTCATCGACGTTTATCGATCCTCGAATAATGACTTATTTAATAAATAAATGTCACTGCATTATTCTACGATAAATATAATAAATATCATATTTGAAAAACTTGCAAATAAATATTTATTATTATTATTATTTAATTCAATTATTCTTTTGAACAACCTATGATTAAATTGTGGCGATCAACGAAATTGAATAAATATCATTTATTCTAACTTGTTAAATTTATAACTTTAATTTAACTAAGATCGTAGATATACTAAGTGTGTAACCATATAGGTCTCTTTCTCAGTGGTATTAGGCATAACCACCTAAAGTCCAAAGTTAGCTTCTAAAAACATGTCAAGACTTACATAAATAAATAAGTTTATGTCGCAACAACATCTAACCTCCTATGAATGCTTATTGTGTAATATAATCTCTTTTCACGATATATCGAATTAAGCAGGTTGCATGCTGGTGTCGTCAACCTATACGCTTGATTTCTCTTTCCTCAACTTTTCAGAAATGAACTCGACCATCGAACACCGTGACCATATCACTTGCGTTGTACCCAACGCATCCCACCTCGCCGCGAGCATATGTCATCATGGTTTTCGTCAATACATCTAAGTACTCAAGTCATGATATCCGCTAATGGTGATCATAAAGTCAGTGAATCAATACACACATCCACATATAGAAACATCCAATGACACATGGAAATGTGGATTCCCTGTTTGACAAATTTGTTCTCATAACCTCCTATATTAGAGACTACTAAAGGCGAACGTCATGAGAAGACGTCTCAATGTCTTACGAGCCTCCTACCCCTGATGGTTTGTATTGTTTGTGCCCCGTCAGAAAATATCATTCGATCATAGAACAAGGTTCAAGAATAATGTCGTGACACCTCTAGGTTTCCATCACAACAAAGAATTGCTATGACCTTTCAATGTAACATATACTCCTACAACATTATCACATACAAATGTCATGCATAAGAACATTAATAATGTGATAAGAAAACTTCATTAATAAAGGAAAACATGTAATCAAGTACTAAAAAAGTTGGTTCTAGGGCACCAACTCCAACGCTCAACATATCAGGACAATTTCACAATGCTTCGATGGAACAGTCACGAAAACCCTAAGCGTAATTCACCGAAATCATAGAAGGAAGAAGAAAAAAAAAATGAGGGGAAGAGGGGAAGCATTACCTAGCCCCAACGCGTCGAAACAAGCCCCGATCGACCAACCATTAAGAGGGTTGTCCAAGGGGAATCAATAGGGGGGCCAAGGGAGGATAGGTCGACCAAATTGCCTCTCTTAGATGCCCAATCGATTGGAGAGAGAAGGGGTCGGCCTTGCAATGATGGGTTTTCCCTCAAGTTAAAAAAACACACCACCCGACCCTATCAAGTACTCGATCAACCCTCCACCTGGTACTCGGTAACCCTCACATGGGTGCCCCGGACGCCAAAACATTCTTCGTACTTAAGCAAAAACATCTCCCAAAGATGGCTCGACACTCGAAATTCGAATATGGATCTCAATTCTCCAAATGCGAATTCAGAGGTCAAAATCCAAATTTCCCCAAAAAATACCAGCCTGTAATGACATGGGTCGTTACAATTAGTGTTTTTATTTGTTTTATGGACGTTTATAGTATTTATCGTTATTGTTTGGTTATGATATCAAATATATGGTCTCCCCACAATATATCATTCGATTATTACCGCCAGGACGCTCCAACTTGGGTTGATGAACTCGTAACTAGTCCATGACGTTATTCTGATTATCTTAATACTCACTCTCTTCACCACTTCATTTTATTTTACACAACGTGCCTTCAATTATAAATATTTGAGTTGTTGGACAATTACATCTAACATCTTCCATGAAACAAAATGAAATTCACGAGTTGGAGGAAAAGTTCAAAAGAGTGAAAATAAATTCCAATTTGTTATTTAAAGTAAATATTTCATTTTTTATTTATTTGGTATGTGTGTCGGGAAGTTTTAGGGAGCTAAAAGCATCACATTGCATTTTTTTTGTTTAAGCGTTTATTTAATAAAATGTATTTTTAAAATTAAGAAGGATATGAAAAATCTTACAAAAATACGAATAATGAGAAATATATAACTTTATTAAAAAAATACAAAATATAGAAAATACACAATGCTCTACGTGCAATTTAAAATTCCTCGATGAGGGAATATTCACATCATGATAAGACATACTTTTTCTTTTTCAACAAGAGTTTATTCCTCAAACTCGAAACCTTATTTAAACGAGAACATGTATTACTTGAATCAATCACTATTGACCACAATGCCTTATTTCCGTAATCATCCTCATTGATCAATGATTGTGTGGTATGAATTAATTTTTTTTTTCATATTATTAATATTTTATTTGAATACAAATCCATGAAACATGAATATACATTTGCATTATAAATGTAAAAACAATTTTTTATGGGGTACATATTTAATCATGTTATAAATTAATCGAGCAGCTTCATTAATGGATATGATGACCATAATCTACTAAAATAATCTTTACGTTGAAGTCAGGCATCCCTAATACGAAAGAAAATATTTGCCTAAATTTAAAGAAAATGATATTTTTTTTATGAATAAGAAATATCAATAAGATCGGCTACATGGACGTCGGTACTTCGCGTTTACACTTTCAAATATCTCTTGGCTCCCCCCACTCTCTCCTCCCTCCCCCATTTTCTGCCTACGGATCATGTAGATATTAATTCATCTTATCGCAAATTCTCATTCTGATTCACTGTTCTTCTTCGACGTTATGCAGTCATCATCTGTTCAGTTGAGCTTCGGCATTGGGCAAGTTCCAGTCCAGTCTCATCCCCTCTTTCTTCGTGTCCCTGTTCTTCGTGTTTTTCTCTTACAAAAACGCCATCCCTGGGGTTTCTACTTTCTCCCGTTTGACATTTATCAATCCTGATCATCCATAGGGCTTTGATCTATGTGGTCCAGGGATTACGCATTTGCTGATGTTGGAAACGTGGACCACTGCGCCAAGTACCTCAACCAAACCCTTGTCACCCATGGCTTCCCGGCCTCCCTCGATCTCTTCGCTAATGACCCGGTGCCTTTTTTTTTATATATTTTTTTTCACCGTTTTAAATTTTTTACTTTCCTGAACTCTGGTATTTGAGAATGCAGTTTCCAGGCAGTCTACGTCATTCTGGACAATTGAATTGTTCGATCGCTTTAATGAAGTTATAAAACATCTAAAAGACACGACAACCAGAACCGTTCTATAACTTTTGATTCTCAAGTGGGATAGTGGATTCACAGTCACACAGTTTCTATCATACGACACATTTCCTCTCTGACGCTCTTGGTGGTATAAAATTATGTTCCCAGGAAAAAAACAAAACAAAACAAAGCCCTGGCACTGTTTTTAAAGTTGAAAGGACAATTATGCAACAGAATGCACAAGATAGGAACTATGGAATATGGGATCTGCTTTTTTCCTTTCAAAATATCCCCGAAAAAAAACTCAGTCAAATTTCCGAGTTTAATTGTCGCTGTTTGTTGATCGTATCATGGTTTGTTAGGTTTCTATTGCACGGACTTGTAATTGCATATACTCTCTTCTCCAACAAAGGCAGCGTGACATTGAATTCAGAGAGTCAACCGATGAACAGAGGCAGAGGTAAAGTTATCTTATACCTTTCTTTTTGCTATCCCATGTTTAGAAATTGTTATGATTCAGGCATTCCATATCCGTGTGTAATAGCTTATTTTCTTGCCAAGCTTCATGTGAAGTCTTATTCTGAATATGCCCTTCATTGACAAATATCTGTTAGTAGTTGATTTATTCAATCAAAATATGCTTCTGGCCTTAATGTTGGTTCATCTGGAAATCCGTGCACACATATCATGTATTGACATACTTGTGAATTCCATTACGAACCATGAACAATTTTTTTTCTTAATTTATTGGCAGATTTTTATCAAATATATCAAGATTAGAGGCCAAGATTGAGAGGCTTGAGTCACAAATATCTTCCAAAGATCGCGAGATAGATACAATTACTCGAACGGTTAGATAAGATATGATACATGGATCTTGGAGTAGCAAGAGTAATTTTTTCCCCTGACTTGGTAAGCTCCCTTTGATGCTAGGAAGCTAAAGCTGCAGATGCTTTCAAGGCCCGGATCGAAAAGCTACAGCGGGAAAGAGATGAGTTCCAGAGGATGGTCATTGGCAATCAGGTGTGACCATCCCGTTTTATGTTATTTTATTTGCTGCATTCAGTTTGGAAATGTAAATATTTTGGTACTGATTTGCAATGCATCAAAAGCAAGTCCGTGTACAACAAGTTCATGAGATGAAGAAAAAAGAGAAGGAGTATGTAAAGTTGCAGGTATCTTTTTGTCATGTGCTGTTATTAATCTGGGAAAAATGATTCCTTTTAGTTGACAAAAAAGATTATGTTGCTTGTTTTTTAGACTGACTATAGCACAGACTGAGTTAACATCATGTTTTTCCTGTTTATAGGAGCGACTAAACCAAGTGTTGATGGAGAAAAAGAAGGAATCAAGATCGGGCATGGAGATAATGAATTTGCTTCAGGTATGATTTCGTTTTCTGGTAGTACAGCCCTGGAGTACAGTCAACTGATGAACTCATGCTGTTGTAAACAGAAAGAAGGGCGACAGAGAGGGACCTGGAATGGGAAGAAGGGTGACAATGACTTCTATAAGAAGATTGTACGATGTATAATTAAATGGTGTTTTCTACTCTTTATTCCTTTTGCTTTACTCACTCTAGGTGTGCATTTTAACAGGTGGATGCTTATGAAATTAAAAATCAAGAATTGAAGTCTGAAAATTCTGATTTAAGGGATTTATTCCGCTCAATGCAGGTATATGCTTGGATTTTTTCCATTGATATTTTGATTATATTGGTCGTGCATTTCGACATATTTACAACACCAAACAAGCCTTAAATCCAATTAAATGGGATCGGCTACATGGATCAAACGTCGCCAATTAGCTATATTGAAGATTATATTTTCATTGAAAGCATTTAGAACAAGATCATCTTAAATGATTTTTTAAGGGTCTTTTTAGGTTCGCTTTACTTCTTTTAATAAGCGACATTGTCATTAAGTTTACCCTATTAACAGGTGCATCTTTAGGTCTTCTTCTAACATGTCTAAACCATCATAATCTAGTCTCAGTCATCTCGTCGTCAATCCGAACCACTCCAATTTTCTCTCGAACACATTCATTTTAAATCATATCCATCTTAGTATGTTCACATGTTTATCTTAACATTTTCAATTTCAGCATATTTATTATTGGAAAATAGTATGGTTGAATGTGCAAAATTTGGATCTCTCATTTTCTTTTATCATATATATTAAAATTAAAAATTCAGGAATGTTAGAATTGGCGGTAATTTCATTGATAAAAGAGCATAGATAGTCGGGTTGGTATGTGTAGAGCTTAGATCAATTAAGGTACTATTGACGGTTGGGGGGGTGACTCCGTAGTACTTGTTTTTCTTTTTACAAATTTTATTTTTTAAACCAAACCTCTGTGACCGATTAAAGTCTCGATTCACTCTTTTAATCTCTTCCTCACCTGTATGCAATAATATGAAAGACAAACAACACACATGAGATTTTTACGAAGTTCAACCTCGATGTGAGAGCCCAATCCTTGCCGCGTTCGACCTTTGTAGAGTACACGGATTTTCTTATCACTATAAATTTGCGGTGATTGCAAATGCCTAAAATTGACACACAAGGTTTGAGCATCCATGCGGGCAAATATCATCCACTTCCCACAACATGTATGTTTGGTGTTGTTTAGACAGGAACCACCCGTTCTTCAAGCTTCTTCCTTCGCTCTAGAATGAATCAGATCTTTAATGTGCAACATCAAATACCAGACCTTCTTCTAGAAGGTCCTCGTAAATGGAGTGAAGCGGCAGCAGATTGACCTTCCTCTCACTAGTTCAGAATGAACAACTCCTGCATGAGAGCATGCACACAAGATACGATCTTCCTTCTCAGCAGAAAGTGCCTGAATCAACAACACTAGAAAACAGCTTGCTTCGGCCTCCACAAAAATTGTAGATGCGCGCGGATCAATAATCTTCTCAAAATCAATCTTCGATACAACACCATATCGGCTCTTGTCAATAATTTACGAACACCTTTTTCTTATTCATTTCTCCCATTTATATTCTCATTGATTCGTGTATAATGTTTTCATAACGATTTTATGGAAACTCCCATGATTCTTGGTTGTATGAACAATCCTTGAAGAATAGCAGCTTTGGCTGCAATAAATAATTTCAAATATCAAACTTGAAATCCCATGAAAATCGTTCACGATCCTTCTCATTTAAACTCCCATGAATTTTGGCCGGAATCACAGCTTTGACCAAGCCCATGATATTTTGGAAACATACGAACTACAAAGCATTGTAAGACTGAGTTACCCTTTTCTTCAGAATTCAAAATTCTTTGACCAAGCCCATGATATTTTGGAAACATACGAACTACAAAGCATTGTAAGACTGAGTTACCCTTTTCTTCAGAATTCAAAATTCTGGAAACTTAGCGTTTTTTGGTTTATCGTATGACTTTGGAAGTCATATGATCAGTGAAGTCATATGCTCAGATCAAATGTGTTCTTTGAAGTCATACGCCCTCATGCCTTTGCCAATTTTTGGATGCTGGATTTTCAAAGGCTTATGCTTAGAAGACTTACACTCAACAAAGGCTTATGCTAAAGACTTACGCTCAAGCTTACGCTGAAGACTCTCGCTTAGCGACCCAAAGTCATACGCTCAGAAGACTTACGACCCAAAGTCATACGATGGAGACATACAATAGCCATGAAGTCATTCGATCAACTGACAAAGTCTTACGATCAAGTCATACGGCCAGACAGAGTCATACAAGATGACACTTCAATCTTTTTCTTTTTCTTTGGATTTGTTGTTAACCCATGCAACTCTTTCTCAACATCATCTCAAAACTCAACTTCTTATTCAAGAGATGCCAGATCACAAGTTAGAGTAGTGTTTTTGAGGGAACTCTGTCTCTCGGTGACAAACAACATTTTGGCCAAGTGATAAAGTGCCCTCTCAGTCCATCCACTCACCTCTTCAAATAACTCCCCCCTTTCACAATAAACATTGTTGAAAGATAAGGAAAGAAATGCATACAAACCATATTTCAAGTAAAGAGGTTGTGCACATACTTCTCCCCATTTGATAACATAATCCAAGGCTTAGTGGGAGACTCTCCCAAAGCTTGTTAATGACGTGGGAGGGGCTTAACACCCATGTTCAGCCTCAAGAACTCATATCCTTCCTTTGGGACAACCTTGGTGAAAATATCTGCCAACTGGTCTTGGGTAGGAACAAACTCCAACTTGATGTCTCCATCAACTACCTTCTCTTTAATGAAATGATATCTTATCTATATGCTTTGATCGTGAGCGTTGCACATGATTTTTTGAAAGGTCTGTAAGTAACACTTTGATTATCACAATGAATTTTGAGCAGTTTGTCAATTTTCACCCTCAAATCATCCAACTGCTCTGAATCATTTGAGTGCAGACACCGGTAGCAACAACATATTCGGTCTCAGTAATACTTAGCGTGATCTAGTTCTGTTTGTTGCAGTGCTAACTCACACAGTCTCCCAAGAAGAAAATTCCACATGAAGTGGAACTTCTATCATCGCAGTCGCTTACCTATTCATCATCTGGAAACCCAAACAGATTCAAATTATTTCCCTTCTTGTACAACACCCATAGCTCAAAGTCCCTTTGACATATCTCATGACTCTTTTGACAACCATAAGACGTGACTCCTTTGGGTCACTTTGATATGTAGCACAAACTCACAACATAAAATGGGTGTGAACTTTGGCTTCGATTCTTCCATTCCAAACTTCTTCAACAACACTTTAGAATACTTTTCTTAGGATATGAAAATAAAATTTTCCTTTTGCATAGCTTATAATCCCAAGAAGTATCTCCCAAAATGGACATCTCAAACCACTGCTTCATTTGATTTGTAAAATCTTGACAAGCATTCTCATGATCACCAGCAAAAATAATATCATCAACATACACAATTAACAATAAGTGTGCTTGTTTTCATTTTTTTGATATACAAGTTGGTGTCTACTTTGCCTTGGATGAATTTTAACTCCTTTAAGCAATTGTTCAACCTTAAATACCAGGCCCAAAGGGCTTGCTTTAAGCCATAAAGAGCCTTTTTCAATTTGCACACTTTTTTGCTACCATTATCAAACACAAACCTATTAGGTTGCTCAATATACGCTTTTTCTTCAATCTCTCCACTTCAAAAAGGCATATTTAACATCTATCTGATAGATTTTTTATTGTGTATACACTTCCACAACAAAGAACATTCTTATGGCCTCCAATCTTGTAGTTGGAGCAAAGGTCTCTTCAAATTCAACCCTTTCAACTTGAGAGTACCCTTTGCACACCGGTCTGACTTTGTTTCTGACAACTTTGCCTCGACCATTTAATTTGTTTCTGGAAATCCACTTGGTTTCTCTTAGAGGCATCTTGGGTATTGGGCCACTCTTCATTTTAACATTGTATCCAAGGCCTCCCTTAGAGAGGCATCTTGAGCATTGGTTTATAGCCCCTCCATTTTAACATGGTATCAAAGGGGGATCCAAAATCCTAGCCTTTCCCTTCTTTCTCTCCTTTGAAAACCTTGCTTTTTTTTACCCCAAGGGCGGCGCCGACCTCCATGGCCCTTCGGTCCTAGTTTATTGTCGTCGCCCCTCACCGAGTTACGACCCTCCATTGTGAATCCCAGCGATGCGCCCCCATCTCCTGCTGCGACGGGTCGTGGCATCTTCTCTGCTGCTCCCTTCCTCGGGCAACCTCCTTCCCGTCTCCATTAGAAGGGGAGATCTTCATCGGCAGGAAGGGGGTTCAAAATCCCTAGAAGGGGTCATCGCCTCCTATCCTCCCATCTCCCTGCCGCTATCCCTCCGCATGACACAGAGGGGTCCAAGCGGCTGGTTTGCTGTGCACTGGAGCAATGCTCGGATCACTATCGAGTTGTCCGTGTTGTAATAGTGGGTGCCATAGACTCAACTTGTACAGTACTTTTCGATTAACATATCATATATATAGTGAGATATGCATGATGCTACCTTACCATAATAGTGTTGATATTTTTGCATCCACTATTTCAATGGTAATGTCCATAGATTATTTGTCGTATCAAAAGGTTATAACAGTTCTCAGACTATAATGAGAACCTTAAGATACTATAACATTAATCTTAAACAAATGTCCTATGGTCTAGATACATCATTTTGATTGGACATAGATGATGTCTGACTATCAGGTGTTGGGGGCTTATAAGCATTGAGACTTCTCATGAATTTCGCACTTGGCGATCTCTAGTAGGTGAGAACATGATGATTGATTCGCCAATAGGAACACCACATGTTTCAGGTGTCGTTGGCAGTTCCTATTCGCGAACAAATGTAATGGTCTCCTGACTTGAGATTATTATCAGTGTATACTATTGTTGTACCTCTCGTATCCCCTCGTGGTTTAATTTTCATGATCACAATCACTTTCATGTTTATCTAATTGTGTTTTAAGTGTTTTTGTTGATAGGCAATTGATTGCCAAAGAATTGGCCCAAGAAAGCTGGCAAATGGACTGAATTGCAGTCCACCGGCCAACCGGTGTGATAGCACCGGCCAGTCGGTGGACCTGGCAGAGGCATTGCCCACTGCCAGGTTCCACCGGTCAGCCGGTGGCTCTGTCACCGGCCAGCCGGTGGCAACCTGATTCAACAGTGCCAGCTACTGTCTCCCCACCGGCCAGCCGGTGGCTCCTCCACCGGTCAGCCGGTGGAGCCTGAACCAAGACTCTTCTTCTCTGCCAAGGCACCGGCCAGCCGGTGGCCCTGTACCGGCCAGCCTGTAGCCCAGTCAAACTAGCCGTTGGCTTTGACCAGTCAACCTTCTTTTGGCCTCCAACGGCTCCGAGGCCTTTCCCAACGGCTCCGAAGACTCCCCAAGGGTTCCATGCCTATAAATAAAGGCCAAGGAAGCCCCGGACACCAACCGGATCATATACGAAGCCAACGGACATATTTTGTATCATTTGGCCAACCTCCGGCGACTTCCTTCAAAGGAACCTCAAGTGCTCCAACAACTTCCACATCCAAGGAGCTCCACCAAAGAAGCTTGGAAGCGGCCTTCAACATCTCCAATCAATCAAAGGCGCCCAAGTCTTCCCAAATACGGGTTTTATTGTTTTACTTTTTATTGAGCTTTAAATTTGGGTTTGTGCCTACAAACCCCAAACTCTTTCTTCTTCCCCCTTTCTTTTGGGTTTCACATCACCACTAAGGTGTGAAGAGGTTTCTTCAAGCCTTTCCTTTTAAAAGGCTTGTGTCACCGGTGAGCTAGCCTTCACCCGTTAAAAAGGCTAGTGGGTTCTTACTAAACCATTAAAAGTAAGTGGGTTCTTGCTTAACCACCAAAAGCAAGCTGTAATAGGTTCTAGTGCTACCTCAAAGCCTAGTGGGTTTCTTGCTAAAACCATTGAAAAGCAAGCGGTAGGAATCTCTCAACGGTTGAGTTGGGAGCGGAGACGTAGGCCGGGTTTTGGCCGAACTCCGTTAACAATTTCTTGTGTCTTGCCTTATTTATTTCCGCTGCATTTCAACTTTGATTTTTAATTTGTTAATCTTTTTTTAAAAGGCAATTCACCCCCCCCTCTTGCCATCTTTTCCCCGTTTTGTTCCGACCCAACAATTGGTATCAGAGGAAAAATTTGAATAATTCCTTAACCGGTTTCAAATTAAAGATCCTTTTTTGATGGCTTCTACCGCTTCAACCTCTTACGCCCTCGAAGGCTTTTCTTTGGATCGTGCTCCATTCTTTGATGGAATCGATTATACTTTTTGGAAAACCCGCATGACCACATTTCTTAAAAGTATTGGATATCCTATTTTTAAAATTGTCATGCATGGTTATACTCTCTCTAGTAAAGATGAATCTCAATGGACCCCCGTAGACATTGCAAATTTCGAGCTTGATGGCAAAGCCATGAATGCTCTACATTGTGGGTTAGATCGTAATGTTTTTGATCATATTTCTTCTTGCTCTACTTCACATGATATTTGGAAATGTTTAGAACTTACCCATGAAAGGCTCAAAAGCAAGAACCCAACAACAAGCAAGAACCCGATGCAAAATCCGTACCCGCTTGCCCACTTCACAAGAAAAGGGCCAAGAAGAAGAAGAAGAAGGCTTTAAAGAAAACTTGGAGTGATAGCTCCTCCTTCTCTTCTTTCTCCTCGAGCGACAATGGTAATAATTGCCTAATGGCAAAACATGAGGTATCTTCCTCCTCTTCCTCCTCTTCCTCCTCTTCCTCCTCTAGTTCTTCTAATTCTTTAAATCATCTTTCTTATGAGGATCTCCAATATGCTAGAGATCAATTAGAAAATGGTTTTCATGAGCTTTCTTCAAAATTTGTCGCTTTGAAAAAGAATTTCAAAAAACTTTCCTCCGAAAAAGAACAACTTCTCAAAGAGAAGGAGGAACTCTCCCTAAAAATCCAAAATTTCCCAAATGTTGATTCTTTGGAATCAACCATCAAGGACCTTAGAGAATCCTTAGCTAAGTTCACCCAAGGGGAACAAAATTTAAACAATTTGCTAGGTTCCCAACGAATTTCTAGAACCACCCAAGGGCTAGACTACACCAATATAGCTTCCTCCTCCCATGCACCTCCTATTTTTGTAAGGGGGAGCTCCCAATTTAAATTTTGTAATTATTGCAAAAAACCCGGGCACCTCATTTATGAATGTAATTGCAAAAACGCCCGGTATGGTAGGCCCAAATCGATTTTTTATTCGGATGAATTCTATAGGAGAAGACCCGCTACAAGGCAAGTGTGGATTGAAAAATCCCTCTTAGCGAGTCTCTCCGGGCCTAAAATTGTCTCTTTTCAAAATCCCTCTCCCCGGTGATTTGTTGTTTTTATTTAGGGGGAGTTAGGATCGTTTAAGCCCTTTTTGATTTTCAATTTCAAAATTTTCAATTCCAACTTTCAATTTCAACACTTGGTATCAAAATTTTCATTTCAAAATATTCAATTCAAATTTTTCATTTCAATTTTTTATTTCAAATCTTTCAATTCAAATTTCAAAATTTCATTGATTTAAAATCTCTCTTGTTTTTTCAACGTGTTTCCCTCAATCAAGTTTTATGCCCCATTCTATTTTGATAATCACAAAGGGGGAGAAATCTCTTGATTGATTGGGGGAGAATCCTTTTCATCATGCTTAACATTTCCTTTCAATTTCAGTATTTTACTTTGATTGTTTTAGTGATTGTGATCATCAAAATAGGGGGAGATTGTTGTACCTCTCGTATCCCCTCGTGGTTTAATTTTCATGATCACAATCACTTTCATGTTTATCTAATTGTGTTTTAAGTGTTTTTGTTGATAGGCAATTGATTGCCAAAGAATTGGCCCAAGAAAACTGACAAATGGACTGAATTGCAGTCCACCGGCCAACCGGTGTGATAGCACCGACCAGCCGGTGGACCTGGCAGAGGCATTGCCCACTGCCAGGTTCCACCGGTCAGCCGGTGGCTCTGTCACCGGCCAGCCGGTGGCAACCTGATTCAACAGTGCCAGCTACTGTCTCCCCATCGGCCAGCCGGTGGCTCCTCCACCGGTCAGCCGGTGGAGCCTGGACCAAGACTCTTCTTCTCTGCCAAGGCACCGGCCAGCCGGTGGCCCTGTACCGGCCAGCCGGTAGCCCAGTCAAATTAGCCGTTGGCTTTGACCAGTCAACCTTCTTTTGGCCTCCAACGGCTCCGAGGCCTTTCCCAACGGCTCCGAAGACTCCCCAAGGGTTCCATGCCTATAAATAAAGGCCAAGGAAGCCCCGAACACCAACCGGATCATATACGAAGCCAACGGACATATTTTGTATCATTTGGCCAACCTCCGGCGACTTCCTTCAAAGGAACCTCAAGTGCTCCAACAACTTCCACATCCAAGGAGCTCCACCAAAGAAGCTTGGAAGCGGCCTTCAACATCTCCAATCAATCAAAGGCGCCCAAGTCTTCCCAAATACGGGTTTTATTGTTTTACTTTTTATTGAGCTTTAAATTTGGGTTTGTGCCTACAAACCCCAAACTCTTTCTTCTTCCCCCTTTCTTTTGGGTTTCACATCACCACTAAGGTGTGAAGAGGTTTCTTCAAGCCTTTCCTTTTAAAAGGCTTGTGTCACCGGTGAGCTAGCCTTCACCCGTTAAAAAGGCTAGTGGGTTCTTACTAAACCATTAAAAGTAAGTGGGTTCTTGCTTAACCACCAAAAGCAAGCTGTAATAGGTTCTAGTGCTACCTCAAAGCCTAGTGAGTTTCTTGCTAAAACCATTGAAAAGCAAGCGGTAGGAATCTCTCAACGGTTGAGTTGGGAGCGGAGACGTAGGCCGGGTTTTGGCCGAACTCCGTTAACAATTTCTTGTGTCTTGCCTTATTTATTTCCGCTGCATTTCAACTTTGATTTTTAATTTGTTAATCTTTTTTTAAAAGGCAATTCACCCCCCCTCTTGCCATCTTTTCCCCGTTTTGTTCCGACCCAACAACTATTTGATCGCGTACTTTGATGCAAGACACAAACTATGATAATGAAGTCGTAGCGAGGTAGCTTGCGTTGGATGCGTCATTGGTAGCATGACATTGATTGAATAATCAAGAAAGAATTTTTCGTTTCTGATAGGGAGAGATATCTTGGGCCCAGTTGATCAGGATGATAATACCTTCACTAAATTCATGACCGTGGTAATAGAAGATAAGTCCGTTCAGTAAGGTCAAGATTAATAAAGCAAAGAAATGGACGATGACACAAGTGTGTGTCCTGCTTTATGAGATATCGCGAGACAAAAAGATGATATTACACAGTGTGTTCGTTGGATGGTTGTTGTTGATATGACTATTCCTTATCTCTTTAGGGGTTTGATGGGTTGTTAGTCTCCGCTTCCGGTATATGAATAGTATTCACTGCTATTGAGATAAGGGTCTACAGGGTCACATACAATAGCGTATTCAAAAGTGCCATATTATGGTGAATAGGTATATAAGACATGGTGGGCCCCATCATGAGGTCCGAGAGTTCATGTTTTAACAATCACCGATGAATAAATAAATACTTTATTATTCGAGTATAGAATAATTGGGTTGAATTTATTTATTAAAAATATTCACAAGGCATGAAGTGAATACACAAAAAAATATTATATGAACAAATATTATTTTAATATTCGTTTAATATTTGCGGGAATTATGAGTCGAGTTAGTGATTTGGGTTTATCATGTAATATATTTATTATATATTCCCAGTATGTGATAAAAATATAAATGACATTATGACGCAGTTAGTTCGTCATAACGTGTCATTTACTGCTTATTTAGTGGACATTTTTTTCTCGGGGACCCTTCCCGAGTATTTGAGCCTCCCACTATATAAACATAAGAGAGACAAAATCCATGACTATTCATTCCAACAAAATTGAGACCATCTCTCTCCTCCCGCATCCTAGAGAGAGAAAGTCGTCGTCCGAGCGATCGATCCAAGAACGTCTTTGCAGATCAAAGGGACGAGATCGAGGTGATTGTTGTGACTTCGAAGGAATCATCGGAGCTTCGCGCTAGCATCCATAATTCGACGATCGGTGTACGTGTAGATTCTTGAAGCGTGTGTGGTTGATCTAGAGGGGTTCGAGTTCGGATCCTTCGAGCAACGATCGCCGGTGTCAAGCTGCAGTCGAACGCGCTGCTGTTTCGAACGAGGTAAACATTCGTTTAATTTTGTGCTTATTAAATTCACACGAGATCCTCAAACCTCTACCGGAGCTCGAATTTCCTGAGACGGTGAAGTTTCATCGCTCCGGTGGCTTCCGCTGCACGCTCCGGTTCCATCAGTCCAGATAATTATCGGACTTCTTCATCAGTGCTCGGATCACCATCAAGCTGTCTATTGCGGAAATGCCGAGAGTCACACGACAAATGTTTGCAGATGAAGAAAAGACAGAACAAAAGTAGAAGAAAAAGAGCACGAACACAACAATTTACGTGGTTCGGGGAAAATCCCTACGTCCACAGAGAGGCAAAATCACTTCACTATGAAATCCAGAGGCACAATTACAGGGAGATTTCGGTGTTTCTCACTCACAAAAACTCTAGCCGGAAATGAGCTAAAAAGGCGGACGAAGCATTGTTCCATCAACCGCACAACAGGTCCACTGTGCTACAGTGAACAATGGCCGGAAGTCCACACTGCTACAGTCTGATGGCAAGAAGTCCGCGGAGCTATAGTACCGTTGTCTCCAATGTTTGAGCTGTTACAATAGTCGTGCCAAAGTTCGCACTGCTACAATGCCCTGTCTGTGTCGGCTGGTTAGCTCTGCTACAGGTGGTCGGAGTTGCTACAGTTTCCCAAAATTTGGGCCGGAGGCCTTCGGCCCTTGAAGCAGAGACACGTTGCCCCCTGCAACCCCCAACGAGCTCACCGTGGAGCTCGACCCGCGAGAATTGCAGCTTGGTGTGCATTATGGGTTGCAAACATTTGACTGAACATCATCCAAACGGATTGGGTTACACCAATCCAACACTGTCCGGATCACCGTTGGATTTTTTTATCAATGCTCACATCACCGTTGAACTGTCCAAATCATTGTCAGACTTTGTCATAATTGCCTGGATTACGATCAGGTTGCCTGGATCTTTGCTGGGCCTTTTGTTTGCTACTCAGATTATCATCGGGCTTCTTTGTCATTTCTTGGATCATCGTCGAGCTGTTTGGATCGTCCTTGGACTTCTTCATCATTGTTTGGATTACCATTGAGCTGTCCGGATCACCGTCAAACTTCTTCCTCACTGCCTTGATCTCCGTCAGGTTGCCCAGATCTTCGTCAGACCTTTTGTTTGCTGCCCGGACCACCGTTGAGCTTCTTTGGTGGAGATGTTTCATTTTGTTTTTTCATGTATCCAAACTAGGTACACCTAGCTTGAGGGGGAGTGTTAGAGAGTAAGTTAAGCCGAGTCCCACATCGGATTCTATGTATTATGTCATTTTTATTATCCAATATAAATAAACACCAAGACCTCCCTTATGACCCATCTTGGGTATTGGGCCACTCTCCATTTTAACAGTTTCAATGGTATTTTTGTTAATAGGTCTTGGAAGAAGGTTCCAAGTGACATTCTTCTCACTTTGATTTAGCTTCTCTTCCATAGCTTCAATCCATTCTTTATGCTAAAAGGCTTCAACCACTGAATGTGGCTCAACTTGAGAGATAAAAACAATTTGATCTTCAACCTACAACCTTCTTTTGGTTTGAACTGGTGTTGACTGATTTCCAATAATATTCTCTGCCTCCACATGCTTCTTCAGCTATTGATATTTTTGTTTTGCACTCTTAACAAGCTCATCTTCATCATCTGTCTGATCAGATTCAACACCTCAGACTCAACACCTCCTGCATCGGGTTCATTTTCAAGCTGTTTTTCACTGATCTGTCCAGAAATATGCTTGTTGTTATCGTCATATTCAACAGGAGGCGCTACATCCGAATCTTGATTTACGAGTTGGCTTTCAATGATTTTGGCATCATAACAGTCAATCATCCTGTGAAGTCTCTTATTCCATCACCTGTATCCTTTCCCATTAGACAGGTATCCAAGAAAGACACATTCCTCAGCTTTGTCATCAAATTTCCCCAGATTTGAGTCTTTGATCTTGATGATGCAGGGGTTGTCAAAGACTCTAAAGTAGCTCACTGCAGGCTTCTTTTTGTACCGAATTTTATATGAAGTTTGATTTTAAATTTGGCCTAAAAAAATTATCGGTTTTGAATGTTTACAGCAGTACACACTGTTTCCCTCCAAAAGTATTTTGATCTTCCAAATTCAGTAGGCATTGTTCTCCCCATTTCTACAATACTTCTGTTCATTCTTTCAGTAACCCCCCATTCTGTTGTAATGTGTAAGGGGTACTATATTGATGTCTTATCCCATGCTTTGCAAGATAAGATTCAAAAGCTCTTCCAATGTACTCCTTTTCATTGTCAGATCTCAGTTTCTTGATGTAAATGCCAAGCTCCCTTTCAACTTCTCTTCCGTAGATCTTGAACATTTCCACTACTTGTGACTTATGCTTTAAAAATAACACTCTTGTCATTCTTGTGAAATCATCAATAAAAATGATAAAATACAGTCATCTTTTGAAGATTGATGTCTCATGGGTCCATAGAAATTTGAGTGATTAATTCAAGAGGCCTTGTTGATTGTGTCTCCACTCTCTTGTGCTTCCCTTGGACCATTTTCCCTTTTTGACAGGTTGTACAAACCTGATCTCCATATCGGCTCAACTAGGGTAATCTTACTCTGATTCTTCTAGCCAATATGGCCAAGTCTTCGATGCCAAAAGTCACTGCTCCACCATCATACTCAATATTTTTCAAGAGTTTTGTATCTCCTAACATATGTGATGAGTAGCCACTATCGAGAATCCAGGGTTTACTCCTCTTGCTAGCTTTTAAAGCCACCTCCACAATCAACGATTTTTTAGTCTTGCTTCTATTTTGAATCTTCCTACCTTTAGAAATTTGTTGTTGACGTGGAAGCATGGTCAAACACTCCTTAGTACAATGATCTTGCTGATCACACCTTCCACAAGTCTCCTCATGTCCTTCAAACCTGTTTTTGTCAGGCATCACATATGAGTTTTCATTTTCTATCTGTCCCCTCACAGGTCTGTTGCTCCTGTTATTTGAGAAGCTCCCCCTAAATTTTGGTCTTCTCTGAACATAAACTTTACGTCCACAAGTCTCACAACACCAGCAGCAGCCCCTGAAGTTTGATCTCCCATAAAACTGCCGAGTCTGTTTTTGAAAATTTGCTTGCGGGTTTAACACAAAACCAGTCTTCTTTTGCATAGGGTTTGAAGAACCTTGCTTCGTCTTGTCACTCTCTACCACCTTAACGGTAGTAGACTTATTTTTAGGGTTTCTCTCTACCCAGGTTTGCCTAGAATTACTCATGGAACCTACACTGTTAAGCTGTACAGATTTAATATTTTCAGATTTAATATGTTCAGAGATTACTTGATTCTCCATACAATTTTTCTGAGCATTCTGAGATGCTTTGCCATAATCAATCTTTATTTTCCCAAGGGTCTTCTCAGCCTGAAGACACCTTGATTCAGACTTCTAAAGTTCTCGAGTAGCCATCTTCTTTTCTGATTCTTTTACAACTCTTTCTTGTTCTGAAACTTTCACCTTGAGAAGTTTGATCTCCTCAATGCACTCATTTTCCTTTGAAACCCATCTTCAACATTCTTCAGCCTGCCAACCTCCTTGAAATTTTTAACTTCCTTCGTGAGCCCAGTGTTCCTTTCAAGACAGACTTCAAGTTCTGTCCTCAACATGTGAATCATGTAGGCTTCATCCCCTTCTTCTTTTCCAATGCTGGAGCTGTCTTCTTTGCTTTCAACATGTGTCATAAAGTTAGTGTCTTTTCCAGCACATTCCTCCTCTGACTCACCACTTGAGGAAGAACTGTCTTCTTCTTCCTTGCTCGGCATACTTCTCTTTCTTTCTAACTGTCTTATTTTTTTCCTTCATCAATTTTTTTGTATCTTTTAGAAGATTTTCCTTTTGACTTACATTGTGTTTTTTCTTCTTCTTCATCGTCATCTGACTTCATAGCTTTCTTCTTCTTAGGACGATCTGCAGCAAAATGTCCCATTCCTCCATACTAAAAACATTTAAGCAGAAAAGCCATTTCTTCTTTCACCTTTTTCTTGAAAATATGAGTTTTCCTCATTTTATAATTCAAGAGAGTGTTGTGCAGCTCATCAAATGATACATCTTGAATTTCTTTTAAAGTTGAGATCTTTGGGTCAAATCTACTTGAAAAGTTCCTCATTAATTTTTTGATCACACTTGCATCATCTAACTTGTCCCCAAAGACTATGATACGACTATCTCATTAACCCTTCTGAAATAGTCATCAACATTCTCATCTTCATCCGTTCTTATATCTTCAAATTTTGCCCTTCAGATTTGCAATTTTGCCTCGTTGATGTTGATGTTTCCTTTATATATATTTTTCAGTTTATCCTATATTTCCTTAGCTGTTTGCAACCCCATCACCTTGTTGTACACTTTGTTAGGCAAAGCTGATGATATAACATTTCCTTTTTCCCCATCTATCTCAAGATCTCTCTTGTCTGCAAAAGTTATGACACCATCTCTTGCAATTGGCGGATCCTTGTGATAACAAATATGGTAGCATTCGATTTTTCCACCCATGAAAATTCTTTACATTGAAAAAGGGAACACCTCTGATATTCACGTAATTCTGATTCATCATAATAGATTTCAGATGAGTAAAATCTTAGGGGAACCTGGTTTGCTTTGATACTATTTGGAGATCCCAAATCAATTAGGGTACTACTGGGGGGGGGGGGCGAATCAGTAGTACCTGTAAATCTTTTTACAAATTCTTTCTTTTGAAGTAAATCTTTTTACAAATTCTTTCTTTTGAACCAAATCCCTGTGACCTATTAAAGTCTCGATTCACTCTTTTAACCTCTTCCTCACCCTTATGCAAGAATATGAAAGACAAATAGCATATAAGAGATTTTACTAGGTTCAACCTCGATGTGAGAACCTAATCCTTGTCGTGTTCGACTTTTGCCGAGTACATGAGTTTTCTTATCACTATAAATTTGCAGTGATTACAAACACCTAAAATTGACATATAAGGTTTGAGCAGGTATCATCCACTTCTCTATGCGGGCAGGTATCATCCACTTCCCACTTCCCACTTCCCACAACTTGAATGCTTGACGTTGTTTGGACAGGAACCACATGTTCTTCAAGCTTCTTCCTTAGCTTTAGAATGAACCAAATTTTTAATGTGCGTCAGGATGCTTCTGCATCAAATACAAGATCTTCTTCTAGAAGGTCCTCGACTGCCGGTATAAATGGAGTGAAGCAGCTGCAAATTAGCCTTCCTCTCACCAGTTTAGAAGGAACAACTCGTGCATGAGAGCATGCACACAAGAGATGATCTTTTTTCTCAGCAACAAGCGTCTGAATCAACAACACTAGAAAACAACTTGCTTCGACACATAAGGTTTGATCAGGTATCATCCACTTCTCTATGCGGGCAGGTATCATCCACTTCCCACTTCCCACTTCCCACTTCCCACTTCCCACTTCCCACAACTTGAATGCTTGACGTTGTTTGGACAGGAACCACATGTTCTTCAAGCTTCTTCCTTAGCTTTAGAATGAACCAAATTTTTAATGTGCGTCAGGATGCTTCTGCATCAAATACAAGATCTTCTTCTAGAAGGTCCTCGACTGCCGGTATAAATGGAGTGAAGCAGCTGCAAATTAGCCTTCCTCTCACCAGTTTAGAAGGAACAACTCGTGCATGAGAGCATGCACGCAAGAGATGATCTTTTTTCTCAGCAACAAGCGTCTGAATCAACAACACTAGAAAACAACTTGCTTCGACCTCCACAGAAATTACAGTGTATTGACTCCTCTCAATAATTTTCGAACACCTTTTTCTCATTCATTTCTCCCTTTTATATTCTCATTCATTCATGAATAATATTTCCATAACGATTTTATGTAAACTTCCATGATTCTCGGCTGTATGAATAACCCCTGAAGAATAACAGTTTTAACTGCGATAAATAATTTGAAGTGTCGAACTTGAAATCCAATGAAAATTGCCTATGATCCTTCTCATTTAAACTCCCATGAACATCAAAGCATTGCCCGATTGAGTTTCCCTTTTCTTCAGAATTTGAAATTCTAGAAATCCAGCATTTTTCGGTTTATTGTTTTGACTTTGGAAGTCATACGACCAGTGAAGCCATACACTTAGATCAAAGGCGTACTCTGAAGTCGTACGCTCTCATGCCTTTTCCAATTTTTGGATGCCAGATTCTCAATGGCTTACGTTCAACAAAGGCTTACGTTGAAGACTTGTGCTCAGCGCTTCAAAGTCTTATGCTCAGAAGGCTTACGGTGCAGAGTCACACGCTGAAGACATACGATAGCCATGAAGTCATACGATCAGCAGGTGAAGTCTTACGATCAAGTCATATGCTTACAGAGTCATACGATGTGCTCCAAAAACTTGCGCTGAATTCATGCCATTTTTCTAGTTCCAACTCAAGAATTCCAGACTTCTATAAATGACTCAAAATCTTCCAAAACTACTTTAGACCACTTCCAAACTCATCAAAAACACTTCTCAAACAACCCAACACATTTCTCATATAGGGTTGACAACAATGATACTATCAACAATTCAAAAGGCACTTCAGGATGCAATCCACCAGGAAGACCACTGAAATCTCCATTTGAGGGACACTTTAAAAATAATATCTTGGACTATGTGAGATTAAAGTTATGCATAGTAGAAAATGAAGTCGATTGAGTTCATAGAATCATCTGGGCATTTAAGTGTTTTATTTTTTTTTCGAACTGCTTGTTTTTTTTGTTAAGTCGGTGCTCATGCTGATCCTAGTGCCACCTGGCTCATCTTCTGTTTTGGGGTTGTCCAAGCGCGAGTTCTTGCCATCATTATTGACAACACTGGACGGCCTTAGTTTACTGTCCCACACCATTATTTTGTTTGCCGAATAAGTCTTTTAAAGTTTTATGGACAGAGAGAAATGGAGGGCTTGTTTGATTCTGTTTCTTGTTTCAATGTTCTCAAAACAGTTATGAAAAATTCTTATTGAAAATAAGTTTTGGAAACAAAGGAATCACACACACACACATGACTGAATTATTTAAAAAAAAAATTACGTTTAAAATTAGTCCTAATTGATTTTATCTTAATTTTTCAATTTTTGTAATTAATAGAATAAGTTGTTGTCATGTTTTGATTTTGTTATGAAGCACAAAAACTCAAAAATATAATAGAATATGTTATGCTTTTTTAGGTCTTTTGAGGAACATATTCCTGTTTTTCAGTTTTTAAAAATAATTGATAAAAAATAGCTTGTCAAACATTATTTGCTTTGTTTTTTAATTTTTAATAGCAAAAAACTATTTCTAGAAGTCTTTTTACATGCCCTGAATTGCTCAGTTGTACGGGTTGTTCCAATGCTTTCCATAATGCTCCATTTTTGGGTTTATCCTTATCTATCGTCTTTCTGACCTAAGTAATGTGAATTATTTTTCAATAGTTTCGGCTTCTATTCTATGCAGGTAGATATGTGTGATTTTTTAAATGCTCCAAATGGATTATTCAAGGAAGCTTCAGCTGCAAATGAAAGATCTGATAATGATTCTTCGCAGTGCCCACTAGGGGGTTGGACGGTATGGCGATCTGACAGAGAAATGAAAATGAACTTCTCCGATGGCCCAAGTCTATGATTAAAATTGGGAATTTTCTTGTAGGATGTCTTTGACCTACCTCTTCACATGGCAAGGGATCAAATTGAAGTGAGTCTTCGAAATAAGATGGCTTCTATTAAGGTAATTTCAAAATTTCCCCATTTTGCTTTGCTTGTGGTTTCTATTCACTGACATTTTCATGCATTTTACATTGTTCGGTTCTTTGAAGGACCGTATGTTCCAATTGCAAGATGCTCAGAAAGTTGTAGAAGTTATTTCTGATGCAAGTAAGCGAGAGCTTGAGCTTGAAGCCGAACTCGTTGAAGCGAGAAGTACAATCCAGGAGCAGGTGGTCTGTGTTTACAGCAAGACTGAAACTGAGCTAAATTTTGATAACTTCATTCTAGATTTGGTGGTCGATGATCTGAGAACTTGCTTTGGATTGATCAATGAGATATCTGGAAATTAATTTTGGGTCAATTGCAGGCATCTATCATGTCTAACCACCTGGCAAAGCCTGAGAGACCTAGGTATAGCTCGGTAACAGTTACTTTTTTATTGCAGTACATGTTCAAATGGTCCATCTGTCTATGCAGGAGACTCAGTGGCAGTCCTAGTTTTGAGAGGGAATCTAGCATTTCATTGCCATTTGAGGTATAATCCTTTGGTCTCTGATATTTTTAGCTACTGTAACATCTCCTCTACTCCTAGCCATGTCCTTTCTTAGGTTGGTCTTGGATAAATTATGTGTTTTGGTTGATTATAGATTGCTTAATATAGGCCCAGCTTGTATTCATGCAAAATTCCGTTACTCAATACTCGTCTCGACTCGATATGAGTCTGAATTTAAAAGCTTGAGCTGAAGTCAAATTTTGAAACAAGCTACTGTAGCTTGTTCGATTAAGCTCCATTATCACTCGGGCTTGAGCTTGTCTATTATATATATAAGTATAGTTAAAATAAAAAGTTTTTAATATTAGGCTAATACATTTAAAGAACTTTAAAAAATCAATAGAAAACATAAAAAAATGAGACAGATATCTTAACAAACACACACACACACAAAAGTCTCCTTTCATATAAATTAACACACACCATACATCAACAAAATACCTTCAACCACAATTAAACAGACCTCATTTTTAACTCCAACAAAAATAAAATATTAAAACATCAAACAAGGTGATTTCATGTTGAGTATGGAAAGATCTTCTGGATCTGCATCATTCCCTTCAACAAATTGTGTAATGAAAGAACAACTCATCATCACTCCCTTCAATATCATCCATCAACATCTACATATGCCACAACCTATTGGCCAATTAAAATACATTGGAATTAAACACAAACATTACCCAATGAGTTATAATTATTACCCAATGAGTTATAATTATTGAAAAAAAAACCATTTAAATTGATTATGAATCTTATCGATTACAATTATTTAAAAAATACTTAGAAAACTGAACACTTAATACAACCTGTTTGAAAAAAAATGCGTTCATTTAGATTCTAGTAAAAATGATAAAACTAATTATTGTAGTTCGGAAAGTTCAATCAATGAATTCTTTTTTATTACAATTATTGAAAAAATACTTTGAAATCTGACATTTAATGAGTTTAAAATCTGTAATCATTTTGAAAACTGCATAAAAAGTTTAAAATGTGCAATCACTTTTGAAAATAATTGCACATAGCCCTGACGAACTGTGGGAGACACCGAAGACAATGGGTTGATCCACTGAGGCTAATGTGAATTGATTGAAAGGAATTGAATGGAGGCAGTGCTGAGAGATGAGATACTGGAGTTTCCTAAAGCCAATCAGAGGACCAGACAGAGAATAATTCCTTTCCCGTTCTAATTCTCTCCGTGGCTTTATTTTTATTGAGATACCATGAACTGCAAGCTGAAATTGTTGTCATGTAATATGTTTTGTGGGTGAAATCTTGTAAGGGGATGAGTTGTTCCTAAAGCCTGATGTATGCATCATCTTCCATCGATTCCACTCTGTGTTTTGCTACTCATAGTTGAGTGTTCATCGGTCATGAGTGAACCACACATGACAAAAGATGGAAGAGCTAACATAACTAAAAAAGTATTGAGCAACAATTGAAAGCTTACTTGAACTGCTGCGATTAAACATACAGCGTACGAATCCCACAATTACACAACGAAAAACAGAAGGGAAAAAGAGAGCCTATCTAAGCAGCTCTCGGTAGTCAATGTCAAAAGTTGATGGCGATCCTCGATTCTCTACTCCGCCGATCCCTTTCTTCAAGCTTGTTCCTCATTTTATCATGTTTAGGATGGAAAAATCGGTCAGCTAAGCCTTAGAATTCTGAGTCAAAACTCTATCATGGAAAAAACCCACGAGAACCCTAAAGTAAAGGAACTCAAATTTAGAAACCCCTTGACTTAACTTCCTCACATCTTTTGCAAACTCATCCTCAAACTGATGTGGAAACGTTGAGAGTCGTAATGACATAAAAGAAATGATTCGGAGAAGAGTAAAAGAGAAAAAAAAAATAACAGAACAAGTATGTAAGGATTTACGTGGTTTGGGAAAAAATCCCTACGTCCACGGAGAGACAGAATAACTTTACTATGAAAAACCTGAGAGCACAAATTTACAGGTGTTCCTTACACACACTAAGAAACCCTAGCCCCAAAATGAGCTAATGTAGAGGACGAAGAAGCTGTAGGTTCCGGGCGCAGCGGGAGCGTGGTTGGGACGGAACCCAACTTTGATTTTTACCATGATCAATGATTATTTTGGGATCAATACGATGATAAAAGACAATCTTCATGGAATAGAATCAAAGATTTAGATAAAGAAGAGGTCTGAAACCTTTAGAGATGATCTTGCACATCATGTTTATAATTAATTTAATTAATTTCATAAAGAAAATAATATCTGGATCTTCGGTATTTTTTTCGTTGATGATGTTGATCGTTCGGAATTACCCTTTCGGATTATCTCGTTGCGCTTGCAAGAATCCAAACTAGAATCCCTCTAACGGTGATCCACACGTGCTCCGATGACCTCAGATCGACACCGCTCGTTCTCCGGGTGCTAGCGCGACGAAACGAGTGTCTTGTATCAGTCGTTCTTGATCGCTTGTTCTTCGGTCTTAAAGAACGTCTCTCGTTCTTGAGAGCAGAGAGAAGATGATTCGAAAGAGAAATTGTTTGGCTCAACAATTCTCAATTCACCAGACATGTGGTGTGGTGTAGGACACAATAGGCGTACTTGTCTATTTATATACATAGAATTTTAGTTACAATATTTAATTGCATAACAACAATTAAATACATTCACGAATTTAAAGAAAACTCATGATTTTAATAATAATACCACGTCATTATTTATGGTGCACCAACTTGTACAAAACAGAATTATAAATAAAATTCCACGTCACAAAAATAATAGCAGCGTTATTTTAATTTGTGTTAACTAGTTAAATAATTATTTATCGTCTTGCAAATAATTATTTTACTACCGGACCGGCCTTGGTTCGCTCGAACTCCACTTCCATTTATTGAACACCTGAATAAAGAAATAAATAATTTATTCTCTTAAATAAATATTTTATTTACAAACTAGTAAATAAATCTTTATTAAATGTTTAATAAAATAAATATATATATTTTACCCACAATCCGGTGAATAAATATTTATTTAATTTATGCAATTATTTTAACTTGAATAAAATTATTCCATTAACTTGATCGCTTGTTCTTCGGTCTTAAAGAACGTCTCTCGTTCTTGAGAGCAGAGAAGATGATTCGAGAGAGAAATTGTTTGGCTTAACAATTCTCAATTCACCAGGCGTGCGGTGTGGTGTAGGACACAATAGGCGTACTTGTCTATTTATATACATAGAATTTTAGTTACAATATTTAATTGCATAATTACAATTAAATACATTCACGAACTTAAAGAAAACTCATGATTTTAATAATAATACCACGCCATTATTTATGGTGCGCCAACTTGTACAAAACAGAATTATAAATAAAATTCCACGTCACAAAATAATAGCAGCGTTATTTTAATTTGTGCTAACTAGTTAAATAATTATTTATCGTCTTGCAAATAATTATTTTACTACCGGACCGGCCTTGGTTCGCTTGAACTCCACTTCCATTTATTGAACACCTGAATAAAGAAATAAATAATTTATTCTCTTAAATAAATATTTTATTTACAAACTAGTAAATAAATATTTATTAAATGTTTAATAAAATAAATAAATATATTTTACCCACAATCCGGTGAATAAATATTTATTTAATTTATGCAATTATTTTAACTTGAATAAAATTATTCCATTGTCTTGAGAATAATATTTATTAATTAAATTCAAATAGAATGTAACCGAGACCACCAAAGACACTTAGTGTGTGACCCTCTAAGATTCTTTCTCGTTGACATTAGACGGGCTTGCCTAAAGTCCAAGAGTACTATCTAGCAACGGGTCAATGCACCCAAGAGAAAAAACTTAAAGTCGCAACAACGACATCCACATACGAATGCTCACTGTGTAATATAATCCCTTTGTCGCAATATCTCATCAAACAAGTTTCATGATAGTGTCATCAACTTTTATGCTTGATACGTCGTTCTTTGACTACTTGAAATAAACTCGTCGTTACACCATGATCATAGAATTTCGCGCGATGGTTCTATTTCAATCAAAGGGCCAATATATCAATTTTCATAAATAGAAGGGACAAATCCTTCCTCGACTTATCCATTAATAACATGCCACTCGTGACACACCCAACATACCCTACTTCCCGCCAACTGTCTGCATGACGGTTTTCGTCAGTAAATCAAAGTGCGTAAGTCGTGACACGTATTAATGATAATCTTAAAGTCTAAGGATCATTACACACGCTCGCAAACAGAAATATCCGATGACACCAAAACATGCGGAATTCCTACTAGCGGGTCTGTTCTCATAATCTCCTATCTTGGAGATTACGAAGTGCGAACTTCATGAGAGGAAGTCTCATCTGCTTACGAGTACTCGCACCTGAAGGTCTGTATGCTATGTGTTCCATTATAGTTTGTCATCTAACCGCATAACTATATTTAAGAACATTGTTATAGCATTTCAAGGTTTTCATCATAGCGGGGAACTGTCATGGCCTTATCAATGCAACAAATACTCTAGGACATTATTACATCATAGTCATGCAGAACAATGAACAATATGTAATAATACATTAAATATCCATGTAATCAAAGTAAAACCATCAAAGGTGACCACTCAAGTCAAAAGTGCTACAGTGGCTATCGGTTGGAAGTCCAAGGAGCTACAATGAATGGCGGATGGAAGTCCGTGTCACTACAGTGCCTTGTCGGTGTCGGTCGGTCAACTCTGCTACAGTGTCAGAGTTGCTACAACCCTCCAAATTTGGGTCGGGAACCTTCGGTCCCCGGACCCCCGGAGCAGGGGCGCGTTGCCCTCTGCAACCCCCAACGAGCTCACCGCAGAACTCAACCCGCGGAAGTTGCGAGTTGGTGCACAGTACAACCCACAATCATTCAGCCCAACCGGATCGGGTTACACCAATCCAACACAAACTCCCATTTTCGTGACGACAGTATTGACTTCCTTATTCTTCACAAAAGAAAATACCTTCTTCATGGCATGGCCTTCAGGCAACAAGGTGTGACATGTTCCGTGCACGCTCAACACAACGACGTGTAACTTCCAAAACAATTGTTTCTCTTCATGTAGTATGTACGACCACGCTGAAGCTTCTTCATCACCATGACATAGCAAAAATCTCACAGTTTGATAACAACCCTGAGAATCTTAAAACCTGCTCTGTCTCAACCTCTACTTCATCACCACGGTCGTGAACTTCATCTCGCATCGCGAACAGGTACATGCGAGCTCCAACGTAATCTCATGCACTTAGACATCGCGACGTGGAAGGAACAAACCATGACACGAACATATCTCTTCAATATTTTGTAAAGGCCATACCTTTACGCATTGCAACATCTCTTGCAGTTACTTAATGTATCAATAACTCGCCCCCAAGTACTTTTAGGTAACATCTGCAGTTGGGACTTCGTGGCGCGAAACCCTCGACACATGTAAATATATTACGCATCCTCCACTTCATTTTGTGACCAAGTAAAAAATATTACGCAAGAATATATCCTACGTATGCACAACCTCATGCTCCACGGCGCGGACAAGTTCTTCACGACGTGTCACATTCTTGCAATCGCTTCATTGATCGTTTCATGCGCTACACATTGCACTGCATGCTGTGAGCATTTTTGATCTTCATACAGAGACGACAAGCCAGCTTTGAACTTTTACCACGATCTCCCATGGTGCTTTCACGACGCGTTTTTGGTGTGGCATGCAAGACGCGCAAACCTCACCCAGGTGGGGAGGATGACGAGTAGGATGACACCATTTTACTTAATTCATTTTTAAACGGCCTATGCTTCACTGACCCCACATCAATTTTCCACATCATTTGGCACCGGCTTGATAAGCCAGCATGCTCCCGACCACCACTGTGGTTTTCTCCTAGTGTCGCACCGTGTCAGGACCTCTACTCTCCTTGCCCAGTGTCGACCCAAGCTTGACATGACTTGTTGATTCCTTATGCGCTAGATTTCTCTCGTGCAGTAGCCTTGCAGATTTAAAGCCACCATTTGCCCACACTAAAAATATATTTTTTCAACTCCCTCACATTTAAACGTTTGTTTTTTCTCAAGAAAATCTTAACATCCAATAAAAAAGGATCCCTACCTCAATATGGGAAACATTCAATTTATCATGCTTATAAATATAAAGTTATAACTGAAGATTTCAAAAGCACATAACTTATCCAATAAAGAGCTTTCTCCTCTCGTTTCTTTTCTTCTACGGATTCTTTCTCTCCAACTTCCTCTTCTTTCTCTCCAATATGTATAGGCGTGTCGTCCTCATATTCTATCTCGATGCCATCTTCTTCATTAGGAGTCTTCTTAGACTCAACCTTTAACTTGGTATCACCATCAAATATCTCTCCCGATTCAACCTCGAATTCAGCTTCATCATCGGGGGATCTTGTTGGTTCAGATGAATCTTTTGCTACCTTCTCCGGGAGTAAGCATCCTTCTCTTAACTATTCTTCCATGAAAGAGAGGGATTCTTCGTCGATACCTCTGTAGTATTCAGAACTTCCATAATGGTATGAATGTGACCCCAACTTTGATGCAGAATTCTTCTTTTGAGTGTATTGATTTGTTGACCAAAGAGATCCAGTTGTATAGCAAGAAATACGCGGGCCTTCATCTCTAAAATCTACAACAACAAACACAAAGAATATCAAAACATGTAAAAAGGAATAAAAATGCCTAAGCTAAAATTAGAAAAAAATATGGCCAGAAAAGACTTTGATTTAATCGATCGGCTTGTTGACCATTACTAGTTTCCTTTATTCTCCAGCAAAGGCAACAAAAACTTGACCTATCATGAGGCGTCGCTAATTCCTTACACTGGACAATGTTTAGAATTTATATTTTTCCCAAACTGACACTAACCCTAAAAGCATAGTATAGTAAAAGTGTAGGGTCGATCCCATGAGGAACTAAAAATCCCAGTTACAATCTTGAAACCAATTGTTAAATCTTTACAATCTTGTCAGGAAAGTGAATTGAAACCCTAAACTAAGCTAAACTAAATTAAACTAGATTAATGAGTTGAATGTTGTTGGGAAAAAATCCCTCAAGGTAACATTGAAATATTTTTGGGTTGGTTGTGTTTGTTGACAATGTAAGTTTTCATGGTGAATTGTCGAGTTCCAGAGATATTGTTGACAATCCATGTTGACAAAGAACCATGACAAAAGAATGAATGATGTGGATGTGCTACAAAAAGAACAGATGCAAGGTGACGTTGTTTTCTAGTGTTTGTCAAATTTTTGGGATTCAAAATCTTAGAGTTTGGCTAGCATCGTGAAAAATGGATTTCCTTGAAGATCTTATCAAAATACGGCAAAAACATGAGTTTCGTGAAGATGAGCATCATGAAAAGTATTTCGTGAAGGATTAAAGAAAGCTAACGGTGATCTCTGTGATTACGACGAGTTTCACGAATGACATAGGTGAAGAGCATTGCGACGACGCAAAGGTTTTGACGGAAGCTCTGTGATTACGAGAGGAGCATCACGACGATGCAAAGGCTTTGACGGAAGGCTCTATGATTACGACGAGCATTGCGAACTGAAAAATCTCGTGGAGCTTCGCGAAAAATGGAGCATTGCAGGGACAAATTGGGAGCTCTGCGAAATGGTGCAGACGTGACGCTGATGTGGTCGGAAGGTTCTGGAGTTGGTGGGAAACGCCTATAAATAGACCTCTACCCCCTTGAGAAGAATAGAGAGACTCAATGAAAATCTTAAGGCTCTCGAATCATGAAGGAGGTTCATAAAGACAACGAGCTTCGTGAAAGTAAGGGAATTCACAAAGGCTAATTGAGCTTTGCGAAAGGAAGGAACGTCGCGAAGGCTAATTGAGCTTTGCGAAAGAGTTGTGTTTCGCAAAGGCTAAGTGAGTTTCACGAAAAGACAAGAGCTTCGCGAATGCTAGTTTGTGCTCTACAAAATAGTGAGCTTCGCGAAAGGAGGTATACTTTGCGAAAGCTGGTTTGAGCTTCACGAAAGAAGGAGCTTCACGAAGCAGTGAGCTTTGCGAAGGTTGTTCAAAAAGGATTGCCTAGTGTTTTATGGTAAAGTGATATTCATCAGTAGATGAAAGTGAGTAATCAATAGAGCATCTACATACAGTGGAGGATGAAGAGACCTACATGTCTATAAATTGTGAGTGAATCTTTTGAAGAAGCAGAGAGTACACTTCGATTGAGAGAGCGGTGAACTTTCAAATTGTGATTGGTTGTAAACCAGGAGAAATAGTGAGTCTACTCCGAACATTGTAAACAATAGTGCGCTTATAGTGGATTTGGTACATCGACACATTGCCGGTGTATGCTCTTTGGACGTAGCCCAGTGAGGGTGAACCAAATAAAATCGCTCTGTCCCGTGCATGTTTTAATTCTTGTTCATACTGTGCTGCGAGAAAGAGAGAGAAGAGAGTTTTGTTTAATAGTGAAACAAGATCAAAAAGATCAAAAAGAGAAGTCGTTTTAATCTTTCATATCCCGATTCACCCCCCTCTCAGGGTATTTGACCTAATAGACCTAAAAATGTCAACGAGGGGACATAAAAGATGTGAATCGATGTCTAATAACAAGTTTTCTTAATTGAAAAACAATTCAACTCCACGCGTGAGATTAATCAAATCAATTTTGTGAGACTTTTTGAGTTAATTAGTTCCACTTGCTCGGTAACAACTAAAACAATTCAAGTCCTTTAGATTCCTCTGGTGAAGGTAACCTAGTAAGACCTAGATGCATCAAGTTCCGTCTCATAGGAAAAAAGAAGAATTAAAGTCAACTCTCTCTCCCCCATTCCCCTCCATTGGGGTTTGTCCCCTAATTTCCCTCACTCTCGCTAGGCGACTAAGGGATACTATATTGATTAAATTCAATGTAATGTAAATTAATAAGAAAAACTCACTGGCGAAGAAGAATGTAAAGCATGATGTATGCATCCTCTTCCCTCAATTCCACCCTCCTCTATGAGTCTTGCGACTCATAATTGAGTGTTGGTCGGTCATGAGTGAATCACACATCAGAAAAGATGAGATGGAATTAAAATAACTAAGAAAGTATCGAGCAACAATGAAAAACTTACTTGAATTGCGATTAAACATCCAACTTCCCACAATTACACAATGAGAAACAAAGGGAAAAAGAAATCCTACATAAGAAGCTCCTGGTAGTTGATGTCGGAAGCTGATGGCAATCCTCGATTCCCTACTCCGATCCCCCTAGTGGCTGATCCCTTCAATCATTTTTCTTCTTTTACCATGTTTAGGATGGGAAAATCGGTCTGTTAAGCCTTCAAATTCCGAGTCAAACTCTATCTATGGACAAAACCCAAGAGATGCCTAAAATAAAGGAACTTGAATTTAGAAACTTGATTATCTTAAATTCCTCACACCGTGACCAATATCACCACGACACAACTCCTTTATCCTTTTACAAAGTCATCCTTGACCTTCTGCTTCCTTGGGCACCATCACGGTGTAATACATCAGCTGCGACGTGATGTTAAAATATTTCCTCTAAATATTTGAACTCCCTAAAATCACGCCTGGGACTGTTCATGGCAGCGGTATTGACTTATTCTTCACAAAACTTGGTTGCGGTGTGGAGACAAGGGTTGCGTTGTGATACTCTCAACACCAACAACTCGAGCTACTGCCAATTTATGACCCACCACGATGCAATGAAAAATGCCTCGCCATAAACTCCTTTTCCACGCAAACAGAAGCGGCCCGGTAAATTTTGTTGCCCAAATAAGAAATTTTGCCCTAAAATACACTGAAATAGTGAATTTTTTTGCCCTTACCTCTATATTTTTTTTCTTCGCTTGCCTGTTGCCCTAGCCCGGGGGTTCGTGGAGCTTGCCCTAGGGCCGGCCCTGCACGCAAACCATTTTCTTCTTCTTCCTTCATCCAAAACGTAAACGAAACCCTTGCCTTACAATCATCATCTTCCTATACAGAAAATATCTTCTTTATGGCATGACCTTCAGGAAACACGCACACTTGACACCACGACACGTAACTTCCAAAACAATCGTTTCTCTTCATGCAACATGTGCGACCACACCGGAGATTCTTTATCACCGCGACATAGAAAACATCTCACAATGCAATAACAACCTCAAGAATCCTAAGATTTGCGGTGTCGACCTCTGCTTCATCATCATAGACGCGAACTTCAACTCGTGGTGTGAACAGGTCCATGCGTGCTCCAATATAATCTCACGCACTTAGTGGTCGTGGCACAGAAGAAACAGACCGCAACACAAACATATCTCTTCAAGATTTCAAAAAGGACATACTTTTACGAACTGCAACATCCCTTGGTACTGTTACTTTTACGCATCTCTAGCTGGCCCTTGGGTACTTTTACGTGACATCTATAGCTGGGACTTTGTGGCGTAAAACCCTTGGCACGACATGTAAAATATCTTACACGTCCTCCATTTCATTTTGTGGCCAAGTAGAAAATCTTACACATGAGAATATCCTACACATGCACAACCTCATCCTCCCCGACATGAATCAGTTATTCACAGCGTGTCACATGCATGTAGTCGCCTCATTGATCGTTTCGGGTGCTACACATTGTATTGCATGTTGTGAGCATTTTCAATCTTCATGCATAGACGATGAGCCAGCTCTGAGCTTTTACCGTGTCCTCCTATGGCGCTTTTCAGGTGTGACATGCGTGGTGTGCAAACCCTACTCATAAGGAGGGTGACGAGCAGGATGACACTGCTTTATTTTATTTTCGCACATTTCATTTTGAAACCGTGACCCGTGCTTCATGATGTCGCTTTATTTTATTTCCGCGCATTTCATTCTTAAATCGCTGCCCGTGCTTCATTGACCCCACATCGAATTTCCACTCCATCTGGTAGCGGCTTGATACGCTATTGTGCTCCCAACCACCACTGTGGTTCTCTCTTGGGGCCGTCCTTGTTGGATTGGTGTAGCCCGATCCAGTTGGGCCGAATGCTTGTGGTTCGTACTGTGTACCAGCCCACAACTTTCACAGGTCGAGCTGACCGATCGACACTGATAAAACACTGTAGTAGTGCAGACTTTGGAGTTAACTTTATTGTAGTTTTTTGGACTTCCAGCCAGCATCCATTGTAGCACTTTTGACTTGGGTGACCGCCTTTCACTATAGCGACACAGACTTTCTGTGCAGTTGGTGGAAAAGTGGATCGTCTTCTCTATTTGTAGCCCATTTTAGACTAGGGTTTCTTATTAAAAAACTCAGTAATTGTGCTCCCAAATTATAGTGAATATTCTGCCTCTCTGTGGACGTATGGATTATTCCCGAACCATGTAAATCCTTGTGTCCTTATTCTTTCCCCCCCTTTTACTCTTATGTGATCCGTTCTTTGCTTCGTTGCTCCCGGTGTTTCCGCAACAACTGCTATCAAAGGTTGAGTTCAGGATTCTCCAACGATGGCTATGGAAGAAGGTAAGGTGAAGATCGATTACTTCGATGGAACTGACTTTAGTTTCTAGAGGATGCAGATCGAGGATTATCTTTATCAAAAAAAGACACACTTGCCACTTTTGGGTCTGAAGCCAACAGATATGGAGCAATCAGAGTAGGAGCTGCTGGATCGACAGGTTCTGGGCGTTGTGCGCCTTACGTTGGCAAAAATTGTGGCATCCAACACCAGAGAGGAGAAGACGACGATTGATCTGATGAAAGCTCTCGCGAATATGTACGAGAAGCCTTATGTGGCAAACAAGAAGCACTTGATGCAGCAATTGTTCAACTTGAAAATGGTTGAAGGGAGAATTGTTGCAGACCACATCAACAAATTTAACACCATCATAAGTTAGCTGATATCGATGAAAATTGATCTTGGTGATGAGGTATGTGTGTTGGTCTTACTATCTTCTTTACTTGACAGTTGAGAAACAACTGCAACAGCTGTGAGCAGTACTTCAAGGAATACCAAACTAGCTTTGACAGATGTACGAGACTTGATCCTCAGTGAGGATATGCGAAGAAGAGAATTGGGCAGATTCTCTGGTTCTGCTCTGAACGTTGAAGGAAGAGAAAGATACCCACAACGAGACAATCGTAGAGGGCGATCAAAGTCAAGAGGGAAAAGTCGAGACAAGGCAAAGGGGGCTGGTCCTACCTGATGGATTTGCGGGAAGAAAAGACATGTCAAGAAGGAGTGCAGAGAAAAACGAAAGGGACCTGAAACCAGTGGAGCAAACACGACGACTGAAGGAACTGATGATGTGCTGCTGTTGAGGATGGATAGCCCAATAAAGTCTTGGATTTTAGACTCTGGGGCGTCTTTCCATTCTATATCGGAGAAGGGCTTCCTGAAAAATTATGTTTCTGGAAATTTTAGTAAGGTACATCTTACTGATGATGAACCCTAGCAGATTATGGGGAAAGGAGATGCACAGATCAAGACAAACAGTGGGAGTCTGCTGGTTCTGGAAAATGTGAGACATATCCCTAGCCTGAGAAGAAATCTCATTTCTGTTGGACAACTTGATGATGTAGGCTTGAGTACCACATTCACTGATGGTGCATGGAAGATCACTAAAAGAGCTATAGTCATAACTCGAGGAGCAAAGAATGGTACCCTATACAATATGACAGAAACTTGCATAGACATGGTTGCGTCACTGAAAGCTGTCAGAGATTCACAATTGTGACATTACACACTTGGCCACATGAGTGAGAAGAGGATGAAGGTGCTGACAACAAAAAAGTTGCTACCATAATTAAAGTCGGTGGATGTTAGCTTATGTGAAGATTGTATCTTCGGAAAGCAGAAGAAGATGTCTTTTGCAAAAGGAAGCAGAACACCGAAGGCTGGGAAGTTGGACCTGGTGCACACAGATGTTTGGGGGCCTGCACCAGTACACTCCTTTGGAGGGTTGCAATACTATGTGACATTCATTGATGACTCAATAAGAAAGGTATGAGTTTACTTCATGAAAAGTAAATCTAACGTGTTTAAGATGTTTCAGAAGTGGAAGGTCATGGTGGAGAATGAGTCAGGAGCTAAGCTAAAATACTTGAGGTCTGACAATAGTGGAGAGTATGACAGTCAGAAGTTCATAGAATTCTGTTCTGATAATGGAATTTGGTGGGAGAAAATTATTCCAGGTACACCACAACAGAATGGTGTGGCTGAAAGGATGAATAGGACGTTGAATGAACGTGCCAGGAGTATGATGTTACACTCGGGGTTACCCAAAACCTTCTGGGATGATGCAGTGAACACGACAGTATATCTGATCAACAGGAGTCCATCTGTGCCGATGAGAGAACATCCACCCGAGGAGCTCTGGTTTGGTAAGGAGGTAAAACTCTCACATTTACGAGTCTTTGGCAGTTTGACTTATGTACACATTGATGCTAACTCAAGGGACAAGCTTGATGCTAAGTCCAAGCCATGTTTCTTTATTGATTATGGTATTGAGGAGTTTGGTTACCGCTTTTGGCATGATCTCAAGAAGACGACCATCAAGAGTCAGAACGTGGTATTCAACGAAGGTGTTGTAAGGGTTGGTGTCCTGAGAACCAACTGTTTTGTACTTTGATTACATGAATATTAACTTATTATATATTGTTCATTGTTCTGCATGACTATAATATAATAATGTCCTGAAATATTTGTTGTATTAACAAGGCCATGACAGATCCCTGCTATGATGAGAACCTTGAAATGCTATAACAATATTCTTAAATAAAGTTATGCGGTTGGATGACATACTATGATTGGACACATAGTATACAGACCGTCATGTGCGAGTACTCGTAAGAAGACAAGACTCTCTCTCATGGAGTTCGCACTTGGTAATCTCCAAGATTGGAGATTATGAGAACAGACCCGCCAGTAGCAATTCTGCATGTCTTGGTGTCATCGGACATTGCTATCTACGAGCGTGTGTAATGGTCCTTAGACTGGAAGATTATCATTAACTCATGTCATGACTCGCGCACTTAGATTTACTGACAAAAACCGTCACGCAGATAGTTGGCGGGAAGTATGGCACGTTGAGTGCGTCACGAGTGACATGTTGTTAATGGATAAGTCGAGAAAGGATTTGTCCCTTCCATTTATGGAAGTTGATATCTCGACCCTTTGATTGAAATAGAACTGTCGCATTAAATTCCATGGCCATGGTGTAAACGATGAGTTTATCTCAGGTAGTCAAAGAACGACAGATCAAGCATATATGTTTATGACACTTCCATGAAACCTGCTTGATGAGTTATCGAGACAAAGGGATTAAATTACACAGTAATCGTTCGTATGAGGTGATACGTCAATGCGACGTCAACTTCTTTCTCTTGGGTTCCTTTACCCGTTGCTAGACAGTAATCTTGGACTTTAGGCAAACCCGCATAATGCCAACGAGAAAGAGGCCTAGATGGTCACACACTAAGCGTATCCAAGTATCTCAAGTTGAATAAAGATTATTCCCGTACATGGTTTAATAATTATTCAAGGAAGCCTAAGTTGTTTTAAATGATGAAGGAAAAATAAAATAAAACAAGTACACACCGTGTATTATTAAATGTACACGTCGTGTAGTTTTATTTTGGAAAGGAAATGAATAAATGAAAACAAGATATATACGCCGTGTACATTTAATGTACACGCCGTGTAGTTTTCAATGAAAAACAAGTACACGCCGTGTAGTTTTTCCAGTTGGGATTTTGAGGATATAATATCGTTTTATTAAATGATATTTATTATAATCAGTGTGAGCGCATGTCACGGAATTAATTATTCGACATGGGGGTTTTCAATAAGAGTTAATGAAATAAATGAAACGCGTAACGCGTTTATTTATTGTCATAACTCTACAACCTCAAACTCGATTATAAATATCCTCACAACCCCAACTCTTTTCCTACACAAGAGAATCATTGTGTACAACATCTCTGGAGAATTCTTTCAAGGGCGAAAGAACCTCTTCCTCCAAGAACGCTCTCAAGACCGAGAGAGATCCTCTTCCATCGGATCAAGACGATCTAAGGCGGACAACGCAAGCAAAGACTTCTCCACGCTAGCACCCGGAGAATCCTTTGACGACGTCTAGAGATACGAGGTACACGTGTGGATCACTGCTAGAGGGAGTCTACACTTGGCTTCTGCGACACAACGGCGGATCACATCGACAACGTGATCAAGAACATCAACGAAGAAAGAACACCCAAAAGGTATTTCTTTATAATTAATTAAATTAATTATAATCAACATGTAACGATCCTTGTTTGTGGTTCCAGGACAAACCATCTTCTTTGTCTTTTTCTGTGATTCGATCCGTGGAGACTGGCGTTTATCGTCGTATTGATCCCGGATTGATCATTGCTAATGAAAAAAATCCAAGTGGGCACATCCACCCACGCGCTTCCGCTGCGCCCGGAACCTTCAAATGGTATCAGAGCGAGGTTACAACGTTGATTATAGTTATTTAATTTTCGTTGATAATTTATGCATTTATATTTGATTCAATTCGAAATATATCGTTCTATTAATCTGAATAAACGAGATCTATTCTTCCTCCTTCGTTTCTCGATTCATATCACAGAAACGACTTTTTAATTTTAATTTTGATTAAAATAAAAACGAGGAATTCATTCGGAGGAGTCGCGCTTTCTGTCTGTACAACACGAGATTACACGGCGTGTAATTAAAACTACACGCCGTGTACTTAGGTTCAATGAACCGGCACTGGTCTGCCAAACCACGCCGTGCGAATTGATTATGCCTAACTATTAATCACGCTGTGTTGACCAGAATTGAACGACGCGTGGGAACCGGAATACACGGCGTGTATGTTGGAACAACACGCCGTGTAGTCCGATCCGGTCCAGGTGAAACCGTGTACAAGGAGAAGTCGTGTTCCGCGTACACGGGATTGCCAAGCCGGTTACCGCGTAACAAGGAAGTACACGCCGTGTATGATTCATCTACACGCCGTGTACTCTAAAATTTCCAAAGTAGAGAAAACACGCCAAAGCCTCGACGTGTACTTTGGAAACAAGGTGAAAAGAAATACACGCCGTGTAAATATAAACTACACGCCGTGTACTTTCTAGAAATGGAATTTCACCAGGTTTCCTCCAATGTACAAAGACCCGTACAAGGAATATGGATGAGAAGAATCTCAAGGAAATTCAGAAAGGAATTTAAGATAAAGAATTGATTAATTATAAGATCATAATTAATTGAATTCGAGCGCGGCTTATCTTAAATGAAAGAGCGATTAAAAGAATTTGAATTCTAAATATGCGTAAATGTCGTTGCATGCTATGAATGATTATGAGCTAGACCAAAGACCCTTTGCATATGTACGATTTCATTTAAATTTATTTAATTTAAATTTGTTGGCCTGCGAGCCTTCTTCCAATAAAATGTAGGGCCTGCGTGCCCATGGTTTCTTTAATGTAAACCCATGTAATGGAGGATCTCTCAAGCCAAAGGGGACGGTTCAAATCTCGAAGCCGAGGCGAAACCGACGCAAGAAGATACAAAGGTGGACAGGTGGGAGCTGCAAAACACGAACCAACAGGTTCAAGGTGTTTTCTCTAGGTCAGGGTTAGCTTATTAAAACCGCTAGATAAGCTAACCAATAGAAGCTCATGATCATGCCATCTTATTTTATTTCTGTCTGATTGCATGGTTTATTTATTATGTATGTGTTGTCGCGATCACATAATTAATAAAATGAACAAGCATGCAAAGATGGAATAAAATAAAAATCGGACTATGCGTAAACATTATCAGAACATGGTTAATCACTTAAGCAAGCATCACTTAATATTAACAAGCATGTGATAATGCGAAACTGCGCATAAAGGAATAAAATCCCTCAATACCATATTAAGTCAGACCAAGCCTTCCGTTACCTGATTAAGGGCAAGACTCAATAAAACTATGTGTTTGACCAACCATTGTTGGGACACTTTTATAAAGGAAGCCCTTATGAAAGGTTTCGGGTTGACTTAACCATATTACATCAAGAGAAGTAGCCCTTGCTAGACTTGGTGTAATATTGGAGGCAAGAGTTGAGGAAATCCAAGTCAGGATTTCAGGATTGGGGAGTCCACTCAACAGATTAAGGAACTGTAAGCTCACAGTTGGCAAAGACCTGCCTACCTAAATACCTTCAAATAGCTTGACCAACCCTTGTTGGGGTTATGCGAAGGGAAATATGGATCCTTGCCACTAGAATGTCAAAACAATTGGACATTCCGAGTTCAATGGTGAGGGCCATTGTGACTTGATAAAATAGTGGGAGAATTAATTAATTCATTTATTATTTCTCATAAAATGTAGTCAAGAAAGTACTAATAAATCTGCTCTTTTAAATTGTAGAATCAAGATGACAAAATCGTCAACCACATTTTCTCTGCGATCAATTCTGGATAAAGACAATATCCTCACCAGCAGTAACTTTCAGGAATGATTTAGGCGCCTTCAGGTTATCCTACGCCATGAACGAAAGTTTTACGTGCTGGAGTCCTCACTTCCTGATTCTCCTGCCCCAGGGGCGAGTGATGAAGATTTCCTGATCTATGATCAACATTTGAACGACGCTCTCGACGTTCAATGTTTGATGCTATCATCGATGTCTAGTGAGCTCATGAAGTCTCATGAAGACATGGATGCCTATAGCATGCTCGAGCACCTCCGTGGTCTATACCAGGAGAGAGCAAGACAGGAAAGGTTTGAGATCTCCAAGGCTCTTTTTCAGAGCAAGCTTGGAGAGGGTGCCCCAGCCGGGCCTCATGTAGTCAAGCTCATTGGCTACATTGAGCGCTTGGAGGTTCTAGGGTTTAAACTCCCCGAAAAACTGGGTACCGATCTCATTCTCGCATCACTCCTCCAGAGCTTCTCAAACTTTGTTGTGAACTTCAACATGAACAACATTGAGAAGTCTCTGTCTGATCTTCTTATCCTTATTCGCCACGTGGACAATGACATGAAGCGTGAAAAGCCTTCTATCCTCATGGTGAATAAAAGGAAAGGGAAGACGAAGAGTTTTAAGCCCAAAGCTTCTTCAAGGCCTTCCAAGAAAAGGAAGATCAAAGGGGAGGCAAAGGAACATGATGCTGTTTGTTTTGCATGTGGCAAGAAGGGCCACTGGAAGAAAAACTGCACCCAGCCAAGGAAGCAAGGGGAAGCTTCAAGTGCGTTTGTTATCAAATGCAATCTATCTGTTTTTACTAATTGGGTATTAGATACTGCTTGTGGTGCTCACATCTGTATCCAAATACAGGAACCAAGTAGATTCAGGAAGATTGATCGAGGGGAGGTAGATCTACGAGCAGCCAACGGAGCCAGACTTGCTGCTGTAGCTGTCGGGGACTACCACCTCACATTGCCTACGGGGATGGTCTTGGTTTTGAAAGGATGTTATTATGTACCCTATGTAACCAAAAACATTATTTCAGTATTCAGATTAGATACTGATGGATTCATCTTCAAGTTTGGAAGTGGATGTTGCTATTTTTATAAAGACAACATTTGTTTTGGTAGGGCACATTTATATAATGGCCTTTATGTGTTAGACTACACAAACCAAGTAATGACAATCGATAACAAAGTTAATTTACATGACTCATACCACACCCAACTTTGGCATCACCGGCTAGGTCATGTCAATGAGAAACGTTTGACAAAATTACATCAAGATGGGTATTTAGATTCTTTCGAACTAAAACCACTTGGTGTATGTCATGCGTGTCTATAAGGCAAAATGACCAAAGTCCCATTTAGTGGGAAAGGTGAAAGAGCTAAAAAGATTCTAGAATTAGTTCACACAGATGTGTGTGGACCATTTCCAGTTGAAGCAAGGGGTGGGTTCTCGTACTTCATAACTTTTACTGATGATTTTAGTAGATATGGATATATCTACTTAATGTGGTATAAGTCAGATTCTTTTGATCGGTTCAAAAAATACAAGAATGAAGTTGAGAACCAGCTTGGTAAGAAGATTAAGAAACTCCGCTCAGACAGAGGAGGAGAATATCTTAATCAGGACTTCATTGATTTCTTACGGGAGTTTGGGATTCTATCTCAACTCACTCCTCCTTACACACCACAGTGGAATGGTGTAAGTGAAAGGAGGAACCGTACCCTGTTGGACATGATGAGATCAATGATGAGTCATGCGAGTCTTCCATTATCCTTTTGGGGATATGCATTACAAACAGCAGCGCACATACTAAACCAAGTACCAACTAAATCGATAAATGGTATTCCATACGAGTTATGGAGTGGACGCAAAACCATGTTATCGAATTTACATGTGTGGGGTAGCGAAACATTTGTTAAGGCCTCTCAGGTAACAAACTCGCGCCCCAAGGCACAAAGTGTATCTTTATAGGACATCACAAGGAAACAAGGGGATATTACCTATACAACCCCTCAGACAAAAAGGTTACAGTGGAAAGACACGCCATATTCCTTGAGAGGGAGCACATCTCCAAAAGAGATAGTGAGAGCGAGATAGACTTCGATGAAGTCGAGGCTCAAGATACACATGAGTTGGTACAAGAACAGATTCCACAAAGCCCCGTGGAAGAACAATCTGTTCCAGAGACACTAGAACTGCGTAGGAGCACGAGAGAGGTGAGAGAACCAGAACGATATGGTTTTCTTGTCACCGAGGATGGTGACTCATTATTGGTTGACAATGATGATCCTCTTACCTACAAGGAAGCTGTTGAAGGCACAGACGTTGCCAAGTGGAATGAAGCTATGAATTCTGAAATGGATCCCATGTACCAAAACCAAGTCTGGATTTTGGTAGATCCTCCAATTGATGTAAAGCCTATTGGTAATAAATGGGTATTCAAGAAGAAACTGGACATGGAGGGGCAAGTCAGCACCTATAAGACACGACTGGTTGCAAAAGGTTTTAGACAACGTCAAAGAATTGACTATGATGAAACCTTTTCACCGGTTGCGATGCTGAAATCTATCAGAATCCTATTGGCCATTGCTGCTTACCATGACTATGAAATTTGGAAAATGGATGTCAAAACAGCTTTCCTTAACGGGAACCTCTAGGAAGATGTCTACATGACACAACCTGAAGGGTTTGTGACTCCAAAGGATGTCAATAAGGTATGCAAGTTGCAGAAATCCATTTATGGATAAAGCAAGCATCAAGGTCATGGAACATTCGTTTTGATGAAGCTGTTACGGAATTTGGATTTATTAAGAACGAATGTGAGCCTTGTGTCTACAAAAGGTTTAGTGGAAGTGCATTCGTTTTCCTAATAGTATATGTTGATGACATATTGCTAATTGGAAACGAAGTACCTGTCTTACAGTCAGTTAAGACATGATTGCATAAATGCTTCTCCATGAAAGACTTGGGTGAGGCGGCATATATTCTTGGGATCAAGATCCATCGTGATAGATCCAAGAGAATGCTGGGCCTGAGTCAAAGTACATACATTGACAAGATACTGAAGAGATTCAGTATGAAATAGTCCAAGAGGGGATTGTTGCCAGTGTCATATGACATTCATCTTTCCAAGAAAATGTGTCCTCAGACACATGAGGAAAGAAAGAGGATGACAAGGATCCCTTACGCATCCGCGATTGGGTCAGTCATGTATGCTATGCTATGTACGAGGCTAGATGTTGCTTACGCATTAAGTGCGGTAGGCAAATATCAAGCTGATCCAGGAGACCGCCATTGGATGGAAGTCAAGACTATCCGTAAGTATCTGAGGCGTACTAAGGATATGTTCCTGGTTTATGGAGGAGATGAGGAACTATTCATCAGAGGACATGTAGATGATAGTTTCCAGACTGATCAAGATGACATGAAGTCGCAGACTGGATACATCTTCAGTTTGAATGGAGGTGCAGTGAGCTGAAAGAGCTCAAAGCAAAGTGTGGTGGCAGATTCTACAGCAGAGTCTGAGTATATCGCAGCTTCTGAGGCAGCTAAAGAAGCAATATGGATGCGAAGCTTCGTCCAAGAGTTGGATGTAGTACCGAGCAGTAAAGATCCTATCACACTCTATTGTGATAATACTGTAGCGGTGACACTTGCAAAAGAGCCAAGGTCACATCAGCGGACAAAACACATACTTCAGAAGTATCATCTCTTGAGGGATTTTTCTCAGAGAGGTGAAGTTGCAGTGAGAAATATTTCCACGGAAGACAACGTGGCGGACCCCTTGACTAAAGCCTTGACTCAGCAGAAACACGATCATCATGTGAGGTCTAGCAGACTAAAAGTTGTAGGCAGTTGACTCTAGTCCAAGTGGGAGTTTATAAGGGTTGGTGTCCTGAGAACCAACTGTTTTGTACTTTGATTACATGAATATTAACTTATTATATATTGTTCATTGTTCTGCATGACTATAATATAATAATGTCCTGGAATATTTGTTGCATTAACAAGGTCATGGCAGATCCCCTCTATGATGAAAACCTTGAAATGCTATAACAATATTCTTAAATAAAGTTCTGCGGTTGGATGACATACTATGATATGACACATAGTATACAGACCGTCATGTGCGAGTACTCGTAAGAAGACGAGACTCTCTCTCATGGAGTTCACACTTGGTAATCTCCAAGAGAGGAGATTATGAGAACAGACCCGCCAGTAGCAATTCTGCATGTCTTGGTGTCATCGGACATTGCTATCTACGAGCGTGTGTAATGGTCCTTAGATTGGAAGATTATCATTAACTCATGTCATGACTCGTGCACTTAGATTTACTGACGAAAACCGTCACGCAGACAGTTGGCGGGAAGTAGGGTACGTTGGGTGCGTCACGAGTGACATGTTGTTAATGGATAAGTTGAGGAAAGATTTGTCCCTTCCATTTATGGAAGTTGATATCTCGGCCCTTTGATTGAAATAGAACTGTCGCATTAAATTTCATGGCCATGGTGTAAACGACGAGTTTATTTCAGGTAATCAAAGAACGACAGATCAAGCATATAGGTTTATGACACTGCCATGAAACCTGCTTGATGAGATATCGAGACAAAGAGATTAAATTACACAGTAAGCGTTCGTATGAGGTGATACGTCAATGCGGCGTCAACTTCTTTCTCTTGGGTGCCTTGACCCGTTGCTAGACAGTAATCTTGGACTTTAGGCAAGCCCGCCTAATGCCAACGAGAAAGAGGCCTAGAGGGTCACACACTAAGTGTATCCAAGTATCTCAAATTGAATAAAGATTATTCCCATATGTGGTTTAATAATTATTCAAGGAAGCCTAAGTTGTTTTAAATGATGGAGGAAAAATAAAACAAAACAAGTACACGCCGTGTATTATTAAATGTACACGCCGTGTAGTTTTATTTTGGAAAGGAAATGAATAAATGAAAACAAGATATACACGCCGTGTACATTTAATGTACACGGCGTGTAGTTTTCAATGAAAAACAAGTACACGCCGTGTATTTATTATTACACGCCGTGTAGTTTTTCCAGTCGGGATTTTGAGGATATAATATCGTTTTATTAAATGATATTTATTATAATTAGCGTGAGCGCATGTCAAAGAATTAATTATTCGACATGAGGGTTTTCAATAAGAGTTAATGAAATAAATGAAACGCGTAACGCATTTATTTATTGTCATAACTTTACAACCTCAAACTTGATTATAAATATCCTCACAACCTCAACTCTTTTCCTACACAAGAGAATCGTTGTGCACAACATCTCTGGAGAATTATTTCAAGGGAGAAAGAACCTCTTCCTCCAAGAACGCTCTCAAGACCGAGAGAGATCCTCTTCCATCGAATCAAGATGATCTAAGGCGGACAACGCAAGCAAAGGCTTCTCCACGCTAGCACCTAGAGAATCCTTTGGCGACGTCCAGAGATACGAGGTACACGTGTGGATCACCGCTAGAGGGAGTCTACACTTGGCTTCTGCGACACAACGACGGGTCACATCGACAACGTGATCAAGAACATCAACGAAGAAAGAACACCCAAAAAGTATTTCTTTATAATTAATTAAATTAATTATAATCAACCTGTAATGATCCTTGTTTGTGGTTTCGGGACAAACCATCTTCTTTGTCTTTTTCTGTGATTCGATCCGTGGAGACTGGCGTCTATCGTCGTATTGATCCCGGATTGATCATTGCTAATGACAAAAAGCCAAGTGGGCACATCCACCCACACGCTTCCGCTGCGCCCGGAACCTTCAGGTGTCACGTACAAGGATCGCCATACAGTTGAGGAGATCAACAAGGGTGAGAAGGCTTGTGCAGAGGTATTCACCATCCTTGCATTATCTGTTACTGACTGACGATGGAGAACCAAAATGCTTTGAAGAGGCAATGCAACTGAATGAGTCGAGCAAGTGGGAGATGACTATGAAGGAGGAGATTTTCTCATTACATGATAACAGTACTTGGGAGCTGACACATCTACCAATAGGAAATAAAGCATTGCAGAACAAATGGGTGTATCGGGTCAAAGAAGAACATGCTGACAAGAGGAGGTTCAAGACAAGGCTGGTGGTGAAAGGCTTCCAACAGTAGGGAGTGAATTTCACTGAAATATTGTCACCAGTAGTGAAGCTTACCACCATCCGAGTGATTTTCAGCATTGTGGCATCAGAAGACTTGCATCTTGAGCAACTTGATGTCAAGACTGCTTTCCTTCATGGAGATTTGGAGGAGGACATTTACATGCAACAACTAGAGGGATATGTAGAGTCTGGGAAGGAAGACCTGGTGTGCAGATTCTAGAAGAGCTTATATGGATTGAAACAGACACCCAGGCAGTGGAACAAAAAGTTTGATTCATTTATGTCTAAAAATGAATATAAACGACGTGACATGGATCAATGTTGCTACATCAAGTCCTTTGGTGATGAATATATTATATTGCTTCTGTATGTGGATGACATGCTCATTGCATGATCATGTATGCAGAGGATTGATGAGTTGAAAGGGCAGTTGGCTAAGGAGTTCGAAATGAAGGATCTTAGAGAAGCTAGCAAGATTTTGGGGATGAAGATCAAGAGAAACCGTGCGACTGAAACCTTAATGTTATCACAAGCTGACTACATTGGGAAGGTTCTGAGAAGATTCAGTATGCTGGAAGCAAAGACAGTCTCTATTCCCCTAGCGGGCCATTTCAAACTCTCAAATGAGCAATCACCAAAGACGAAAGACGAGGTTGAGTACATGCAAAGGTTTCATATGCATCAGTTGTTGGAAGTCTGATGTATGCCATGGTCTGCACTCGACCTGACATCGCTCATGCAATGAGTTGTGAGCAAATACATGGATAACCCTGGAAAGTAACATTGGGAAGCTGTGAAGTGGATACTGAGGTATTTGAAGGACACCAATGGGGTATCTATGTGTTTTGGGAAAGGAAATTCATTGCAGGGGTATGTGGATGCTGACCTTGGAGGTGATGTTGACAGCAGAAGTACCACATGTTATGTTTTTACATGTGAAGGAACTGCAGTAAGATGGATCTCACAATTGCAGAAGGTGGTGACTTTATCCACCATAAAGACATAATACATTGCTGTAACAGAAGCTGAGAAGGAGATGGTTTGGCTGAAGAACTTCTTGGATGAGTTGGGAAGAAAGCGAGAGGAGAATGTATTACACTGTGACAGTTAGAGTGCGATACATCTTGCAAAGAACCTAGTATTTCATGCCCGAAAAAAACACATTCAGCTTAAGTATCATTTCATCAGAGGTTTGATACAAGATGAGTTGCTGACATTTCAGAAGATTTGTGGAACCAACAATCCAACAGACATGTTGACGAAGCCAATGGTAATACAGAAGTTGAGGCACCACTGTGCCTTTGTTGGTCTCCACTGATGAATGGAGGACAAGAGGCAGAACAAGGGAGGACACAATGTGAGCACAAGAGGGAAACAACTTGTATTTCATGAATCGTTAGGTTGAAATTGAAGTTGTGACTGGAAAACACGCGCATTGGTGAGTGAAGAAGAGGAAAAACTCAGATTAAGTAAGTTGTCTTAGTTAGTGGAATCGAAGCATAACAGGGTAGTGGATCAGACTCCAAGTGGGAGATTGTTGGATTGGTGTAGCCCGATCCGGTTGGGCCGAATGCTTGTGGTCTGTACTGTGCACCAGCCCACAACTTTCGCGGGTCGAGCTGATCGACCGACACCGATAGAGCACTGTAATAGTGCGGACTTTGGAGTCAATTTTACTGTAGCCTTTTGGGCTTCCAATCGACAGTTACTATAGCACTTTTGACTTGGGTTTCACTGTAGCAACGCAGACTTCCTGTGCAGTTGGTGGAATAATGGATTGTCCTCTTTATTTGTAGCCCATTTCAGGCTAGGGCTTCTTATTGAAAAACTCTGTAATTGTGCTCCCAAATTATAGTGAATATTTTGCCTCTCCATAGACGTAGGGATTATTCTCAAACCACGTAAATCCTTGTGTCCTTGTTCCTTTTTTCCCCTTTTACTCTTTTGTGATTCGTTCTTTCTACGTTGCTCCCGATGTTTCCACAACAGTCCCATGCTAGGACCTTTGCTCTCCTTGCCCAGTGCAGACTCCCTTGTTGATTCCTTATGTGCTAGCGTTCTTTTGTGCGGTAGTCTTTTGTGCGGTAGCCTTGGCCAGATCTAAGGCCACCATTTTCCCACACTAAAAAATATATATTTTCCTTATGTTTTTCTTCCCCCCCTCTAAAATCTATCAAATCTACATGTAAGTGTTTCTTTCCATTAAAATAAATAAAAAAATAACATTAGACAATAATATATTTTTTCCAATAAAAAACCAATGAAAACATATATAAAATCCAATGAAAATGTAGATATAAAATAAAGATATCAAACTCTCCCATACTTAACATTTCCTTGTCCTAAAGAAAAATCTCAAAATCCAATAAAAAAGGATCCTTACCTCAATAAGGGAAACATTCAATTTATCACTCATAAATATAAAGTTATTATTGAAGATTTCAAGAACACATAACTTACCCAATAAAGAGTAGGGAATCATGCTTTATGTATAATTTCTATCCAGGACATTTCCCCCCTCACATGATTCATCCATTCATTAATATTCATGCCACTTATGATCCACCTTATTAGAAATTCATTTCACTGATCACTCAAGATCATTAAATCATAGTTATTCCCAATATCAAATATATACACTCTATCCACAACTCAAAGGCTTGAAAATGAGGGCTAAATTCTTTAAGCACAATGCATGATAATATAGGCTCAATGAAATAAATTTCCCCTTCAACTTCCCTCAAATGTTTTTTGAAACATGTTTCTTCTTTTTAATTGTTTTCCTTTCCCAAACAATTGAGGAACCACAAAAACACAATGAATGACAATTTTTGAACCCTTCTCCCCAAATGAATAAGTGATGCTTCCCCCACATAATTCATGGCACTCTTACCCGATGGTACCATGAATCACCAAACTGAATCTTTAAAGATCAAATGAATAATCATTCAATAATATCAAAGAATTAGGGTAGAAAGGATAATTAGGTTTGTAATGTGGCTTCCTATAAAACAATTCATGGTCTATAGGACTTCAAAAAATATCAGACACAATGTAGATCTCAAGATCAAATGGGTTAAATTATAATCAATCAATGACCTCAATCATTTTAATGCAATTGGAAATCTTAATGCTTCAATAATAAAAGCAAGCAAGTTTTAGTAATCATGCACATACTGAAAATATATCAAGAAATATGGTATAGGAAAGAATATGAGAAGAAGTCTTAGAACCCTCTCGGGAGCATGAAATAAAATATTGGCCAATTATGTCCTTAAACGAACCTTAACAATTAGTCTACTCAATGCAAATTTCCAAGAATCGAAAACAAGAATATATATTATATCAACAATCACCTTAAAAACAACTCAAAATTGGATAATTTCTCATAGATTAGTGAGTTCAAGACCAAAAATCCAAGTATCACTTAGTGAATTCGATTAATTTCATGAAAAAAATTATTATTATTCTTCTTCTTAAAAAACATATGATGGTAAAAGGGAAAGTAAAAATATGTGCAAGAAAGAATAATACCCCCCTTTCCATGAAGTTCCATCCTTTGTCCTTCTTCCCTTAAAGCTTCTTCTTATTTCTTTTCGAACCTACAAGATAAAACATAACCATGTCAAGTGTAAGGTTCCATCTATTTTACTTCAAAAAGACAAGGGATTTTCATTAAAGTTCCTAAAGTATTTCCTAAAACTAATTCCCATGAAAGCAATAAAAAATAAGGTTGCCTCCCAGAAGTGTTTTGTTTAAAGTCTTTTAGCTAGACCTTACCTTAGTGTCATGTTATAGGAGAGTGAAACAAAGTTACCCAATCTGGATTTAAAGCTGACTTTGATTTTTTCTCATATGGATTGATTGTTCTCCTTCGTTTCTTTGATAACAACTTGACTCTTCCTTGAGAGGCAAACCATGATTTGGAAAGTTTTAATGAATGAACGAGTAGCTTATGGATAGACCAAACTTGATAATACCTTTCACGATTCGACCCATCGGGGCCCGCTTGGCTGATAGTAAGCTGAAAGTGACACCCCAAGACCTCTTTCTATAGGCCAGGGAATGACGACTAGCACTGAGTAGACATATCACACTTATGAGAGGTCTTAGCCTAAAGTACCTGTACACGGGCACACATCTCTACAACCAAAAAGTAATGCAATAAAGTAAACTGCTGGTAAGTGTTTATGCTCATTTATTTTTTTATTTTATTTTAAAATGTTTTAATGTTTAGTTAATCATTTTATTATTTTTATTCATTTAAATTTAAATTGTTACATGTGTTATTGTTTGAAAAATTTTAATATTACTCTCTGAATATTTAAGCCTATAAATTTTGTTTGTAGAAATATATATCGGTATCAATATTTGGTTTTGTGGTATTGGTTAAACAACCGCATGTTGTTTTTACTACCTACCGTGAGTGTATGGGTTTTGCAGCAATCTGTTTAAGCAATCGTGCCTTTTCGATCGCACGACATGGAAATTGACCACACGTTATATTCTCCTCCTACAGTGAGTATAAGTTGTGTGGGTAACTATTAGATCGACAATAAGTTAAAATGGATAACTGTGAGATCGATCGAACGTTAAAAGTATGTTTAAGGAACTCTATATTTGAATAAAAGTTTGGTTTGGGAACTGTACGTTTAAGGTGAAAGTATGGTTCATGATCCCTATGTTTTCAAGTTTATCCCTATGTTGGAAAATGATCCCTAAGTTTTTAAGTTTATCCCTACGTTGAAAAATGATCTATATGTTTTGTTGAAGCTTGGATCATACGTTGTTGCAACTAGAGAACCTGCATGTTTATTATATTAATAACTACAAGTTTATTATATTATTTTTAATCATTATATTGCTTTGTAAATTAAAGTTATAATACAATGACTATGTTATAAACCTTTGAGTAGAAAAATACTGTGGAAATCATTATGAAAATAATAATTTTCATAATAGTTATTTTATGCTCTGTTTTATATATCCTTTGAATTATTAAATTACTGCTAGCTTGTTTAACTATTTTTAATGTTTTATTCATTAGAATAATTCTCATTTATCTTAATGTTCACATTCGAAGCGTTTCAAGCTATTTCATGCTGGAATAAAAGAGCATGAAGATCCTCTGAGTATGAGCGTGGTAATTCAAATTATAGGCAATGGATATATTTTCAGTGTTTATTATTTTCTAACATGGCTTTCCGTGATTAGCTATTGAGACGGTCCAAGATATTAAAGTTAATGACAAACAATTATCTATTGCAATGCGAATCAACGGATGTGATAAAATAAACTTGACAAAGTTTATTAAAAAAGATCAGTGATGATTGATACAATCATAGATACAGAAAAATAAAACATTGATACAAGAATTGCGATGTGATGAGTCTTGACTATGACTACTGTTCCATTGCTGCAATTATGAAGGACTTCATCGCTTTGATCATCCACTATTGAAGTGATCAAAGATCTTGAGCTGCATCGACGTTCATCATTATATGCTCTACTGTTGATCTTAAATTTTGTCTGGTTTTCATTGTTGTATTTCTTCTATCTTCTGTTTGTGCTTTTAGAGTCAGTTTATGATTTTCCCATCCAAAAGACGATTAACTTGGATATTCCTCCTATCTAAAAGGAATGCCGGGTTGTGACTCAAAAAAAAAAGTCAGGTGGGTTGTGACTCCTGTAAAAAGTTAGTGAGATTTATACTACTAAGCGAGCAAAAGATACGTCTGTAATTGGGTTATCAATACATATCAAAAGTGAGGTATTAGTGAATACCTATCTTCTCATTGAGTAGAGAAGTTTGAAGAGTGGACATGGATCTTGGTGATCTGAACTACTTTAAAAAACATCCCATGTTCTTTGTTTTATTTTTCAGTGCACAATCAACACTATTAATCACTATGATAATTATATTTAATAGATTAAAATTTAAAAGGACTATTTACTCACCTCTAATCAATCTTTTCATATCACTAGGACCTAATAGTAGGAATGCAATGCATGCATGAACTACTAGTATCCCAAAACAGAGTACAAAAGAAGGTAAAAAAAGTATAAAAGGGAAAATATAGGCCCAACAACCAGATATAAGGGCCAACCTGCAACAAAGGTGTCTGTCTTCGAAAGAAAAATCTGCTCACCAGTTATCTCTGCTACACAACACCATTATGCTCCACTTGCTCCTGACCCTCTTAGGATTCCATCAAATGGCCTATTGTCTGTATAAGACATGTCACATGCGGGAAGATCCCATGCAGGGGTGAGTATATACATACCCAGTAGGAAACACTGAAATCATAAAGCATAAAGCATCAATAGAGAGCGAGTCAGATCATATCACAAAACAGAGGGTGCACAAGGAAATATCATAAGGAAGATAACCAAATATTCTCATTGGAGGTACTCAAGCCTCAGAGTGCAGTTTGTCTCAGCCAACAACATGAATATTATCATCGCATCTCTCACTTTTTGAAGTCTCAAAAATTCTTCACAGTCCCTTCCCTCTGATAACGTTGGAGGATCCCTGCCCCATAATAGTGGGTGAAGTACCAGACTCCACTGGAGGATCCCTCTCCTATTTGAGCTCTATAGACAGAAAAAAATTCTACTCAGTAGATAGAGGATCTCTACCCTAGTATTGTGGGTAAAATGCCCGACTCCATCTGAATTCGATAGGTAGAGGATCCTTGATCCACTCATACTCACATGGGTGAGATTATACTCTTTAGGAGGATCCCTGTCCTATTAGGTGAGATACCTGACTCCCTCTTGGGATTAAGAGGGGAAAATCTACACCTAAAGTTCTCTGGAAGTACATGGTGTTTCCAATAGGGTACACAACATATCACACTAAGTCTTATTCTTCCCCTATCCTGCCATCTCACACGACATTTTCTTCTTCATATACATGTCGTGTTGGTGTTATACATAGTATGTAGAGGTTGGTCCAGGTACTCAGGCGTGTGTCTCTTCCCATATTCGTGTACTCTGCCCATGTTTATGTACTCTGTCCGTGTTTGTGTACTTTGGACAGTACGTGCCGACCTTTCGACCTAGGGGTCACATGGCATGTAGGTAATGTACACGGTCATGTGATATTTAATTTTTCCTAAAACCCTAACCACCACACGAAATGAGATACATGACACATTTCCTTCTAAACTACATGCTGTGTAGATCCATATTTTTCCAGAATTCCCCAAAAATATGTTGAATTTCAAAATACTCACCGTTCGCCTCAAATCTACCTTAAAATCCACTCGGAAAGGCCACTAAAATCATTGACTTTGGATATGTGCTCGCCACAATTTGATTTTATGATCAAGGCTTTCCAAAAATTGCATTCTCCGAAGAATTTTTCACCCACAAGTTCTGAATATGAACCTTCTCTCATTCGTTTCATTCCCATATTTCCATCATCATCCTCAAACATCCACTATGCCGCAAACTCCATTGTAGAACCTACAACAACGACCCTCAAAACCCGTTAAACGATCATGCAACAAATTGGGTTCCTGGAAACAGTTAAACCACCATCCAAACAAATATCGATGATGAATGTGTGAAGAACGAAGGTAGAAATCCAAAAAATACAAAAGTGAAAGATCAATGTTTTCCATGTTAGGCTTGGCCAATGTTCATCGATGGATAAACAGAATTGAAAGAAGTTTGAATAAAACAAAAAAACAATTCCAATTCCTAATTATAGGAATGAAATACTTTAATGGGCTATGAAACACAATGATCCACAGATTAATTTCTTGATTGATTAATTCATGTTCATCACCATAATCAAGAACGGGGAATTAAACCAAAAAATCAAAAACCCTACCTAATATTTGGATCGATCATTAATGAAGAATGATTCAATGTCGACGTCGTTGGTGAGATCCAAAAACTCCATTATCGAAGACAAGCCCTGTAGTCTCTCACTCGTCGATTTCAATCCACCTTTGCCCGATCATCAAAGTTTTTCCCCATAGTGACGATTCCCTTCTCTCAATCTCTCAGGGTTATGCGGTTAACCCTTAAGATCAGATATAATGGGGTTCTTGTAGAGTGATTTCTAGGTTTTAACATTAAATTTGAAAATAAATGAATAGATAGATAAATAAATAAATAAATTAAATTTATTTATTTTATCTATTATCTGCTAGTGGCTGCAGTCTATTGAAACGCCCAGTGCCGAAAAATTTACATCACACCTTGGGTAGAACCCACATTTTAGATTTAATGGTGATCACATTTTTCTTATCCGAGACTCCATTCAGGTGATATTTCATTATTTCTAAAAAACTGCATGTGCATGACATAATATATTTCATATTTTTAATATATCAATACTATGCCTCCACAGGGCCCAGAATTCCGCGCTGACTCCGCGCCTGACTCTGAAAATATCATTTAAAATTTTCTAAATTGCCAAACAATAAAAATAGAGTGGTTACATTCTCCATACTTTCAAGGCTTTTCATCCCAAAAAAGTAAAAACATATTAAAATAAGTCGGGGCACTGAGCTCACATATGGTTCTCCCGCTCTCATGAGCTCTCTCGCAGGTTCCCATGCTTCCATCAAACGCGAAACCAGATAATCAATCACCCATAAAGGATCTTCTCCTGTAAATTCTCAATCACCACCAGGTACTCTGTGAAGGTAGCTCCATCCTCAATATCCATCTCACCCCAGTCAATGACGTGCGATGGGTCGTTCACGTATCTCTCCAGACGTGACATGTGGAAGACATCATGCGCCCGATCTAACTACGGTGGTAAGTCTAAGTGGAACACCTCCTCACTAACCCTACATAGTATTTGGAAAGGGCTGATGAACCTTGGAGATAGATTTCCGCCTCAACCAAATCTCTGTAATCCTTAATGAGGTGAGACCTTGAGGAACACATAGTCTCCCTCATCGAACTCCAAAGTCCTCCTTCATCGGTCCTCATAAGACTTCTGATGGATTTGAGCAGTCCTCATCTATTCTGAGATGATTTGAACCTTCTCTGTCATTGCTCGCACCAACTTTGGGCCCACAAGGGCCGACTCTCCCAACTCCGACCAACACAATGGTGACATGCATGCCCTCCCATATATGGCCTCAAATGGCATCATACCGATGGTGGAATGGTAGTTTTTGTTGTATGAAAACTCCACAAAGGATAGATGATCCTCTCAGCTTTGGCCAAAGTTTAACATCCAAGCTCGCAGCATGTCCTCTAGGACCTAAATGGTTTGCTCAGTCTGGTCTCTGTCTGGGAGTGGAACACTATGCTTATCTACAACCGAGTCCCAAAAGTCTCCTGTAATCCTCTCCACAAATGGCATCGTGACATCTCACTTATCGTGGAAGTATCTCCATGAAATCCATAGAGATATCATCCCACTTTTACTCCATCACCTCAAGGGGTTGTGCCAAACCCACTAGTACCTAGTGCTCGACCTTCACTTGTTGGAAGGTGAGACATCGAGAGATAAACTCAACAACATTCCTCTTCATCCCCGACCACCAAAACTGACGTTGAAGGTCCTGGTACATCTTTTCCACTCCTAGATATACCACTAAGGGGGATGTATAAAAGCCCCTCAACACCTCCTCCTGTAGTGTGACTGACACCATCACCCGTCCTTGAAAAATGATGATGCACTACCCACTTTCAAAAATCCATCAGGAGCACATCTTATGAATATATAGTCATGAAAGACCTCACAATTGATATCTCTAAGCTGTGCCTCCCTAACGCACTGAAGAAGCAGACGGGTAACAACCATTGACTGAAGGTATGCTACTTTTCCATCATCCACATAGGACAACTGCAATAAGGAAAACCACTCCAATGCCTCGCTTGAAAACTGCAAACATGATTTCCCACTGAGAGCATCTGCCACCACATCCCCTTTTCGAGGAGTATAGAATTATCTCAAAGTCATAGTCCTACAGGAACTCTGGCTATCGTCACTGCCTCAGGTTGATATCTTGATAAGAGAAGGTATACCTGATACTCTTGTGATCATAATAGATGATTAATCACTCTCCCATAATATAATGTCGCCAAGACTTTAGGACCCATAAGCAATCACAACTCCTCTGCATCAAAACATAACCAAGCCTAGCTTTGGAGGCATAACAGAAATCGGGGTATCAACCCCTTGAGGTGATGGAGTAGAAGTGGCCACGTAATTATGCTCATGGGGTATCAACTGTTAGGACCCATAAGCAATCACTGTCCGCCTCTGCATCAAAACATAACCAAGCCTAGCTTTGGAGGCATTACAGAACACTACAAACATAACTCCCTCCTAGGGTGGTCTCAAGATGGGGGTGCTCATCAACCCCTATCACAACTCCTGAAAATCTTGCTGTAATTTCTCTTTCCACATAAAAGGATGCCCCTTTCATGCCAAGATAGTCAAAATTTTCACGACTCTGGAGAAATCAGGCACTAATATCCAGTAATAGCCAACCAACCCTAGGAAGCTATACACATCTACCATACTCTTGGGTTGCTCCCAAGCTAGTATTGCCTTGATCTTCATTGGGTCCACTAATACTCCCTCCTCAAAGATCACATGTCCCAGTAATTGGACCTCTTGAATCCAAAATTGACACTTTGAGAGATTCCCATAAAGCTGGTGTGCCCGAAGCATGTCCAGGACCATCCTCAAATGTCTTGCATGTTCCTCCTCTAATGTTGAGTACATGAGGATTTCATATATGAAGACCATAAAAAATAGGTTTAGGAAAGGCTGAAAGATCTATTTCATGATCCCCATGAACACTGCTGGGGTGTTCACCACACCAAAGGGCATAACCAAGTACTCATAGTAACGGTAGCGACATTAGAATGCCATCTTCAGTACATCCTCCTCCTAAACTCAGAGCAGGTGATAACCCAACCTGAAGTCAATCCCCGAGAACCACTTCTCCCCTTTTACTTGGTCGAAGTGGTCATCGATTCTTGATAGTGGATACTTATTCATGATATTCACCTAGTTTTGGTGACACATAACTTGAAACTCCCATCCGCCTTCTCGGGGAACAACACTGGGGCTGCCCAGGGGAACACACTGGGTTTGATGAAGCCCTTCCTCTATAGCTCCTCCAACTACACCCTCAATGCTCACAGTTCTAAAGCGATCATCTGATATACTGCTGTAGATATTGAGGTAGTCCCTGAGTGTAGGTCTATGCATAATTTGATCCCTATATGGGGATGTAAGCCTGACATGTCCTTAGGGAATATGTCCTCATACTCCTCCACCATTGAAGGGAACTGAAATCTCATAATATGAAAGCTCATATCTTTTATAAACATTAATTCATGATTTATTATATAAAGATACACATAAAACAATCCCAAAAGATTGAAAGGCCTAATATCTTTGGGTAATTAGATACATAAAACCATGACTTGAAATAGGGATACAACAACATTATTTAAAAAATCTCATCACATGTCCTTAAATTCCTTTGATCTTCTAAAACTGCACGAGATAACATAAGGACGTACATAAGAAAGGGGTGATTTATAAATCCCAGTAAGGAAATAATCAAAGCATAACATGATGAAAGTAATACATGTTAGTCAAAAGGTATATCAAGGTGACATAAAAGGGGTGAAAATCATAAACATGAACATCAAAGCATGATATAAGATCATAACACCAAGACAACATAGGAATGTGACAACAACATAAAATATGACATAATAAGCATAAATCAAGACTAAACGCTAAGAAATCCTAACATAGTGTGCTTAGGATAACCTCCCACACATCATACATGGTATCTTATTAGATAAAAACATTATCCAATGCATTAGAGAGCTATATAATTTTGGGCCCACCCATCACATTCATACCATGCACATTCATTATTGTGTCACATAGATCATACAACAAAAGGACTTTCATCAATTTTAATCAATGGTTAATGAGCATGAGATTATATAAATGTAAGTCCCAAATAAATTAAGGATAGGTACATCTAGGTGAATACCCTTGAGTGGAAATGAGGATGAGTATTCACTAGACAAATGTTTGGCATGGAAAAATCATAGGATAATTTTAGTAGCATAACATGTGTACACAAAAATTCATTGAAGGGTTTAATGAGTGTGAAAGGTGGTCTCTCATTACTTGGAAATCACAATTATAGTAAAATAGATTTTTAAAAAACACATTCCAACATGAACATTTGAAAATCAAATGGAATAATTCAAAGTGCTTGAATAAAGAAAGAATTACCTTACCTTGAGAGCGCGCTTCTAAAAGCTTGAGAGGATATTATTAAGAGTTTGGGAACATATTAGGAGGGATTTAGAGAGGTATAGAGAGAGGAAATTTATGCTCAATGGGTTTTGAGTGAAGAGGAGTAGGAGTTTGAGTGGATATTTATAATAAAAGAGGGGAATTATTTATTAATTTCTAAACTTCTGTTTTGGACTTTATATGATAAAATAATTAAAACCACAAACCTTCCTATATTTTTTCCCATGGTTTATTCCAAAAAGGATTGGTTTTCAATATTTTATAAGTCCATGAACTGAACATATTAATATAATACCATAGGTGATGTGAAAATGAGTCATGTTCATAAAGAATTAATTTTAAAACCTTAAAATATAATATAGGTTTTGAAGGATTCATTAAGGGTTTATAAAATTAACAAAATAACTTCAAAAATATATTATTTTAAAGGATAAATATATATTTGGTAGTGGATTCCTTTCATGACATTTATTACATCACTTTTGGGTCATTATGATGTGATAATACATGTCGTATGTTTATATTGTATTTAATTTTTATCCAAAAATTTGAATGTCTCATAAAATTATAAAAATTCACAATTCTCTAATTTAGACTTGTTAATTTCATAAATAATATTTATTTTATCAAAATAAGTTTATAAATATGAGAATTTTTACTTGTAAATAAAAAATCCTATTTACAAGAAAATATTAGTTTTTACGATATTAACCATTTTATGACCCTTATAAAAACTACATTGGACTTCATTAAATTATATTATCATTTATATTTAATTAATTATTACCTAATAAGAATATTTTCTTAAAATATTATTTATTTATAAAATTCTTGAATTTATCAAAAGTTTCTTAATTGAAACTATATATTTCCCAAAAATAAAATTTTGATTTCTTCGTGTCAAAATCTAATTTTTATCAAACACATTATATAATCATTAATAAAGTAATAATAAAAGGGATGCATATAATCATTATTTCATTTAAAAGAAAATATACGAATTCATATTGTTAGCGTCATTATACATAACCCCTTATTATGCCAGTGTATGCCCTATGGGTAAGGTGTGCGATGATGACACTTTTTTAGAGTGGTTCGACAAACATGGTTTCAATCGTGATCTCAATAAGCTCAAACTTCTCCCATAAACGTTTTTTTATGCTTCAGTTGTTGAATTTTTGTTTGGGCTTAGTCTAGGGAAAAACCCAATGATGCTATCTCTCACAGAAGCTTCGATAATTGGGATTCGTAGGGCACGATCCTACTGGTTGAGGTCATCACTTCTTATGTCTATGTCAATTAGACTTTATCATAACCCTTAATATATACCAATATTAATGGTCACTTTACAACATCTATATTATGAATGATTAACGGTTGTTAAACCCAACAGGCTATATCGTTCTAATATAACCAAAGTAGTGAATGTGTTTTCTATAACTATAATGCATTTACTCAATCAAAATAGAATTTTATTTATAAAAGTTTGGGTCATTACATTCTCACCCTTCAGAAATTTTACCCTCAAAATTCCATTTTTTACACTGGAACAAATGAGGGTACTTTTATTTTATTACCTCTTTAGGTCTCCATGTTGCTTCCTCAAACCCGTGGTTCCACCAAAATACCTTGACCAGGTGAGTTATCTTCTTTTGTATAATGCTATCTCTATGATCTAAGATCTTTACTGACTACTCCTTGTATGAATGATCGTTCTCCAAGGGTACCACTCCTAGATTTAGTACATGTGAGGGGCTGATATGTACTTCCTCAAGAGGGATACATGAAACACATCATGTACTTGAGATAGGTTAGGTGAGAGTGATAGTTGATAGGGCACAACTCCAATGTGATCAAATATCTGAAAGGGGCCGATGTATTTAGGACTAAGCTTTCCCTTATTCTAAAACCTCATGAATTTCTTCCACAATGATATACAAAGGAACTCCTGATCTTCAATCTCAAACTCTTATCTCATCGATGATTGTCTTCATAGGATCTATGTCAACTTTGGGTGGATTTCATATAACATTGAATGGTTTGAACCTTCTATGTAATCTCTTGGATAAGATCAGGTCCCATAAGCTTTCGCTCTCCAACTTCATCCCAACATGTTGGAGTCTAACACCTCTTCCCATACAGAGCCTCATAAGGTTCCATTTGAATTCTAGAATGGAAACCATTGTTATATGAGAACTCTACTAGGGGAAGGTGCTGATCCCAACATCCTTGGAAATCCATTGAACAAGATCTCTGCATATCCTCTAGAGTTTGGATGGTTATCTCAGACTAACCATCTGTATGAGGGTGATAAGTAATACTGAAACTCAGCTCTATATCTAGTGCTTGCTGAAGGATTCTCTAGAACCTTGAAGTAGACCTTAGATCGCGATCAGATACAATGGAGAGTGACACTTCATACAGTTTTACCACTTCCCTTATATATATCTTGGCGAGTTAGTCAAGAGAAAAATCTTTCTTAATAGCAATGAAATGCGCTAACTTTGTAAGATGAACAACTTACACCTCGATGGCATTATTGCCTTTAGATGTCATGGGGAGTCCTATGATGAAATCCATGATTATCTTTTCCCATTTCTATACTAGTATGGGAAATGGTTGCATCATACCCATAAAAATATTTCATTTGAACTTAACTTGATGGAATAATAAGCATCAAGATACTAATTCTGCAATCTTCCTCTTCATGTTATCCCATCAAAAGTTTTTCTTCAGATCTCTATAGATCTTAGTGCTTTTTGGATGAATAGACTCAGAGCATCAACCACTTTGTTCACCTTCTTGGGATGGTAAAGGATTGAACAATCATAATACTTGATCAACTCTAACCATATTCATTGGCACATATTGATATCCTTTTTTGTGAATATATAATTAAGGATTTTATGATCCGTATATATATCACACTTCTCCTTATAGAGATAATGTCACCAAATATTCAATGGGAAGATCACTATAATCAATTCTAGATGATGTATTGGGTAGTTTTTCACTTGGATATTTAATAGGTGGGAGGCATAAACTACCACTTTGTCATCTTACATGAGTAAAAAACCCCAACCCTTTTTGGACACATCAATGTAGATGAAAAATCCTTCCCCACTAGTGGGTAATGTGAGAATAAGTGCAATGATTAGCCTCTTCTTTAACTTTTTAAACTTCTCTTTGCATCCATAATTCCAAAAAAACTTCACCTCCTTCCGAGTTAGCTTGGTTAGTGGGATTTATAATCATGAGAAGTTTCTTACAAGTTGATGATAGTACCAAGTTAATACAAGGGAACTACAGATCTCTGTCGCAGATGTTGGTATGGTACATCCTTCAATTGCATATGTTTTTGATTGATCCACAAATATCCTTTTATTAGTGATAATATGCCCCATAAATGTTACATGATCCATCCAAAACTCACTGTAATGTCTCAGATTTTTTGTATATTATTTGTAAATATTATATAGAATTATTTCGAGACTAGATCTTTCGACGACGTGCGATTACGAGGCCCGGAGTGCCCGAAATCAATGGTTGAAATTAATTAATCTTTAAACAGCGCGTGCGAGTGGTTTTCTTGAAAAAGTTGAATAAATTTTAAACAGGTGCCCATATTAGAAATCTGAGGGCACCGTTGTGTTCAGATTAGTGACTTTGCCTTAGACGGGGGCCTAACATCGACCAACAAGGGTCATCTGCAAGAGTTAGTTTTTTTGGACGTTTTAATGGAAATAATATAAAATCAATAATTTATTTTATTTTAAATGTTTCCGTAACGCAAAAATGCTTATTTTATTTAAATAATTAGGAGCCCAGGGTTAGACTCATAACCCTGGAGAACTCCCTAGAATTCTCTAGAGCTTTGGAGAGGAGCCAACCTTGGAAGATTTTTGACGGACGCCGATGAACGAAGATGCGTGGATCATTGAGCAGCGAGATTGAATCCCGACCGACGACCGATCTCCCTCTTCATCGACGATCGAGGTAGGGGTTTTTATTTCAATTCTTCTCTTCCATGTTCTTGGATTAAACGACGAACGTGGATCAACCCACAAATAGGATGATTCGCGGATCGTGAGTTCTTGCGAGAGGGTGTTATTTTCCATTTCTGTGGGGTTTGATTTGGGAATATGATTGTGATAATTGTGGGATTATTGTTTTATTCGCTTGTTAAATTTGTTAACGGGAGTGAATCGATGTCGTGATGAACGACGACAGAGGTTCGTTCCTCAATTTGGTTTGTTGGTTTTTTCCTTCCTCTTTTCTTCGTGTTCTTAGTGTTCTTCGCAGGGCGACGAACAAAGGATCGTTGCGCGTCCGTTTCGCAACACAATGATCCCAAATTGGAGATTCGATGTAGTGATGACCTAGCGGAGGTGCGACGACAATGGAAGACGACGAATTAGCTCGGATCGGGAGAGACCGTTCTTCGAGTGTTCTTCACGCGAGTGGATCGATACGTGTTTTCAGGGCCGATCGGAGGCCCAAAAACAACAGAGACGACTTCAGGACGTCGTGCCAACCCTAATCTTCAAGTTTCGTGGAAAACGGATGGCCGGATCGAAGATCAGAGCTTCACCTGAGGTGCGACGGTGAAGGTTTGCGGTTCTGGAAATTTCCAGAACACACAGTGTGTATCCCGAAGAACATGACGTGTAGGTCACAATAAGTGGTGACTAGGGTTTCGTGGTCCATGGAGCGATGACACGATGTGTTCTCCAAAGAACACGACGTGTGGGTCCTTACATGGTACTCAACGTGTATCTTAGGAGATACAAGGACACAGGGTGGAGTACACGCCGTGTACTCCACCACATGGCCATACGTGGCCAGTAGTGTGGGTTGCCCCTTATGCTGATTACACAGGTTGGCACACATAGGTTGAGGCTGTGTACGGGCACACAACCAGCGTACATGGAGAGGACCCCAGATACTTTGAAACAACATGTGATTCTTTCTACATGCCGTGTAGTTTCGTTTTACACGACAAGCCTTACGACATAGACCGATGTACACGGGCATTACCTGGGGTCAGATGACACGGCGTGTGACACTTCTACACGCCATGTACTTCTCAGTACATGGATTGATCTTCTTGTCCACTGTATCTTGGACATGTTTCATTTGGGTTAGTGCCCCTTCTTCTCGTTCCCCTGAAGGTCAAGTATCGTTTCTATTCATAGGAGTATGATCCCTTCATCAGGACTTCCCTAGATAGAGTCAGGTATCCCTCCGAGAGGCCCGGAGCGAGATCCTCTATCCATTCTTGACCCTAGGTAGAGTCAGGTATCGACGTGACTATTTCCAAAGGGCGCCGATCCTCTACCTAGTAGGTGAATCCGGATGAGTCGCGATATCCGCCAAGTCCCTGGCAGTGATCCTCATCTTTGTATCGTGATCTTTCCCCACTCAGGAGTGTGTTCTCTCAGAATGAGTGTATCTATCTCTCACGGATTTTCTCGAAGAACAATACTTCTTAGACGAACGAAATTAGAGCTATCAGACTCTTGGAGTGAGTTCTCCCAGATGAGTGCTTTGTGGAAATCTTTGAAATGAATCCCTATTGGTGGTATGCGATTGTGTGACTTGTCTCTAGACTGCAGGTATGAGTTTTGAGTATATCTGGATTGTGTTCTCCTATTATATGTTCAGTAGACATATACTGTGTAGAGCTGACTGTAACTTTCCTTTGTGTATTGCTTTGTGGTTTTCGGGGTCCTTTATTGAGTATTGTTATACTCACCCCTGCACGGGCTTTGCCCACACTTATCGTGTCTTGTGCAGACGAGAAGCCTTTTGACGGAGTCTTGGACGGACCAGGGCAGGACCAGGATTTTTGAGTTCCATACAGGCCGAGGTGTTCCCACAGCTACGAGAAGTAGTCCCAATACCTATTTGTGCTTACAGGTTAGACTTTTTAGTTTTCAGTCTCTTGTTTTTGGTGGGATTGTATTCTGGCCCAGTTTACTTTCAGTACTTTACCTTCCGTCGTACTCTGTTTGGTTGGGTTTAGTTGCATGCATGCATTTTTTTTCTTCAGTGTTTTTTGCATTTCAGCATTTGTGGGCTTGGAGATGTGTGCGTGTGTACAGGTACTTAGACAATGCCTTCCATGTTAGTAATATGCCTACTCGGTGCTAGTCACCAGCCCCTGGCCTGTTGGAGCCGGTCTTGGGGAGTCGTGGCATGGGCCCCACTAGGACGGGTCGTGACAGAGTGGTATCAAAGGTGGTCAGTTCTACCTTAGAACCAAGAGTCTGTGATATTGGTTTGGGGTAACAATGTTAAGTGTTTTGAGCTCGACTTTTAGGCCAAAGACTCCATTGTTGGTGCGAGCGACCAACATATCCATACACCAGGACTCTGATAACCTGCTTTTCGACTCGGTACATGAAAACACTAGTTGCGGGGAAATAAGCGATTGGTACATGCATCATATAGGAATGGGTTGTGTTTTCCATGTCCTTTGTGTCAGCTATCCAGATATACTCTTTGACCATGATACATCTTGTTCCTTACAGGATGCCTCCGCGATGCATACCCGTTAGAATTCGGCAGTGTGATCCTGAGGATGACCCCCTCAGTGACGAGGCTTTGATACAAGGACCAGTTCCCCAGGCGTTACCTCTAGGTGGTGCACCTGCTATACCACCACCAGTGGAGCAGCCCGTGGTACCTGTAGTACCGACCGACGAGGGGCGCAGGATGAGCGTACTCCATGAGTTCCAGAGACAGAGACCCCTCAGGTTCTGAGGTGAGCCCGAACCTCAGGCGGCTGAGGACTAGCTTGAGGCGGTGACCAGAGTTTTCCGTCTCGTGAGGACACCAGCGGACCAGATAGTGATTCTAGGAGCGAGCCTTCTTCAGGGTTCAGTAGGCGATGATGGAGTCTGACCACACAGACTCACGACGAAGAGACTCTTTCATGGAAAAAGTTTGAGCCACTCTTTAGGGAGGAGTTCTCACCGGTTACGCTGAGTGCAGTGCGTATCCATTAGCTTCTTTAGCCCCAACAGTGCAGTTTGACGATGGCTGACTATTCATTGAGGTTCACCAACCTTACCAGGTACTTGATGGATATGGTTAGGGATCAGTACTTCAGAGATTGGACCTTCGAGTGAGGTCTATGACGGGACATCTGAGCTAGTGTCGCGCCTCTATGCATCTCGAATTATGCTGGAGCGCTCGAGTGAGCCTTGGTGATCGAGAACTTCTTGGCGGAGCAGAGACAATCGACGACAATCAGCAGCAGGCAGATCGGTGTGGAGACCTCGACAGTAGAGAGTTGGCGTCAGACACAGGGATCAGGACATGGGAGACGTCACAGGAGGACCCAAGATAGGGGTTTGACAGTCCAGGGCTCTCAGGCTGGATCCAGTCAGCCTGGGGAGAGGTGGTGCTACTCGTGCGACGGTAGGGGATGTCTCGCTAGTGATTGTCCAACCTGTCGAGTTGCTGACAGGGAGGCGGTGGATGGACCACCGAGGCAGAGGTAGAAAGTGGAGCAGACAGACCCGCTAGGTGGCAGACGTCGTAGAGGAGTAGGGAGAGCTGCTGGTGGTGGCAGACGCTTCAATCTACTTCCACCATCACCCCCGAGAGATCCATACTAGACTCATGGAGCTGGGGGACAAGGGCAGGGAAAACTACATGCGGTCGAGGCGTACGACCCAAGGACTCCAAAGATGATCCGAGGTACGATCTGTGTCTTTTCTACCTTAGCTGCCGTACTTATAGACATAGGTGCTAGTCATTCCTTCCTCTCCACATGTCTTGTGCGAAACCTTGAGATTCTGGTAGAGCTGCTGACTCGACCCTTATGCTTAGAGACACCTACCGGAGGAGACTCGATGATCACGCACCTTTGCAGACAGTGTGATCTCACCCTTGGAGGTGATAGTTTCGGTTGGAACGTCTTGGTGGTAGCGCCGAGGCCTTACGATGTCATTCTCGGTATGGATTGGTTATCTTCGGTTCATGCCCAAATTGACTGTTTTAGGCGAAGAGTGCAGTGTGTCTGCAGCGATGGGATGAGGTTTTACTTTGTCAGTGAAAAGGAGACCCAGGTAGCACAGAATGGGATTATGCATAGGAGGGTGCATCCGATCACTCATGAGTTGTCTAGCCTTACCTTGAGAGTAGTAGACGTTGTGAGATTCCAGTTCTCAGCAGTAGTGGTGGAGTATGAGGACGTCTTTCCCGAAGATGTTCCAGGACTACCTCCCCATCGGGAGATCGACTTCTGCATCGACTTACACCCTGGGATAGTACTGATTTCCTCACCAGTGTATCAGATGGCTCCCGCAGAGCTTCGCGAGCTGAGGGTGCAGTTGGAGGATTTGAAGAGCAAGGGTTTTGTAAGACCCAACGTTTCACCCTGGGTGGCCCCAATTTTGTTTGCCAAGAAGGCAGATGGGAGTTTGAGGTTGTGCGTGGATTACCGGCGCCTGAATCAGGTAATGGTGAAGAAAAAATATCAACTACTAATGATCGACGACCTCTTCGATCAGCTGAGAGGGGAACACTAGTTCTTGAAGGTTGACCTTTGGTCAGGTTACCACCAGTTACGAGTACGGGACGAGGATATACCGAAGACGACTTTCAGATGCCGCTACGGTTACTACGAGTACTGGGTGATGCCTTTCAGCGTGAAGAATGCCCCCACAATGTTCATGGGACTTATGAATTAGATCTTCCAGCCGTATTTAGACCGGTTCATAGTGGTCTTCATTGACGACATCCTTGTGTACTCGGCGTCAGAGGAGGAGCACACGAGACACCTGCGGATAGTTCTGGACGTACTCCGAGAGCACCGACTTTATGGGAAGCTCTCGAAGTTCCAGTTCTAGATTCGGGAGGTCCACTTTTTGGGACATGTCATCTCAGTAAATGGAGTAGCTGTGGACCCAACCAAGGTGGAAGCAGTGTTAGCATGAGATCCACCTTGGAGCGTGACAGAGGTGCAGAACTTCCTTGGGTTGGCCGGATATTACCGGAGATTCATTCCTGATTTCTCCTGGATATCAACACCAATGACAGCCTTGACCAGGAAGGGGAAACCCTTCACGTGGACGGAGAAGTTCCATCAGGCTTTTGAGCAGTTGAGGCAGAGTTTGACGAGCACCCCAATTTTGAGATTGCCGGAGGAGGGTGTCAAGTACGTAGTTTTCTATGATGCATCGGGGACCGGGATTAGATGTGTCCTGATGCAAAGACAAGCATTGATTGCTTATGGTTTGTTCCATCTTAGGCCACATGAGAAGAACTAGGCAACCCCTGATCTCGAGTTGGCAGTGGTAGTCTTCGCATTGAAGATGTGGAGACACTACCTTATGGGAAAGCGGTTCATCGTCTGCTCTGACCACAAGAGCCTCAAGTACATCTTCTCACAGAAGGATCTGAATCTAAGACAAAGGCTTTGGCTAGAGTTCCTCCTGGATTACGATTTCGAGATCATCTATACTCCTGGGAAGGGGAACAAGGTGGAATATGCTCTTAGTAGGAGATCGAGCTTGCAGCTATTGAGTGAGGCGATGGAACAATTGGCCTCGTTATAATTGTCCTTCGTGGACAGAGAGGATGCAGCTTACCTTCAGTCGATGGTTGTCATCCCTCCACTCTTATAGCGAGTTAGGGAGGCACAACTTGGGGATGTTGACTGTGAGGCTTTACGTGCTTAGTTATCCTCAGGGCATGCCCCTGATGAATATTCACAAGTTGGGGAGCATGTAGTTCTTTTCAGAGGACACACTATTGTACCAGTGGCGTTGCAGGAGGAGGTCCTGAGGGAGTTTCATGCATCCCCCTTGGCGGTACATCCCGGAGTGGCGAAGATGTACCAGGATCTTCGATGACAGTCCTGGTGGTCAGGTGATTATCCAATAAAAACATATATTTTAATTACATTTTAATGGTATTAAATGTTCATTTTTGATCTTATGGGCTTGAGTTAGTGCATTTTCATTATGAACATCCATTCTCATCATTTGTGCACTTCATGCCTAATATACACCAATTTAGGCTCAATGAGTCATCTGATTCTAAGGAATGTAATTATCAATATTTTAATTTGATATTTAGGGAACTATATCTACACTTAAATGTGAACATTTTTCATTCAGGGATCAATGGATGATTCATAAACGATGATGAAGATATTTGGAGATGAATGGAAGCAATTCTAGAGAAGGCAGATTGGACACCATCCCACTTATGAGACTGTGGGGGCCAACATACAGGCCCAATGAATCCAAACTTTTGTGGGATGATATAAGAAATGTTGAGGAACAAATCACTCTTCAGGAGATAATGCTAATTCGGGCTCTATGGTGGTCATTAAGGCACCCCAAGTTAGAGATACAATTCTGGGCCAGATTCTGCGGTCCAGAAAAACATCCCACTAATTTGATCATATATCGGAATAATTAACTAAAAATGGGCCCAAAGTTTACAGGCGGTTAGAAGACATCCGAAACTCCATTTTCTTCTTCTATGAACCACTCTAATTCGGCCATCTAGAAGGTCATCCAAACGCGTCTGTTCGGTAGATGAAAGCTGGCTGCCACCTCGGGTCAAATGTGGAAAAGTCCAAATTCCACAAGCTTTCCACCACCTATGGCCTACCAAAATTAATTGAGATGATTTGTACTGTTGGAGGCTCTACCCAAGGGCTCAAAAATGCCCATTTAAGGAAGTGGTGTTGGAGGATTTAGGAATCTTGGGTGCTTGGTTTCATTGTAGTGTTATGCTGCCGCTTTGTGTTTGTAATCGCATTTCTTCCTCATGTAAGTTGTTTAATTCACCTTAGTTTCTTAATAAAAGTTCTTCATTTACTCTTATTCTGTTCTTATACTTATCACGTTGATACCGTTGGTTCAAGGTGTGAATTTATTCACACCATACTTTGTGATATTTATCACACAACGGAGGAGTGATCTTTTGTTGTTGTTGTTTTTACTTCTTCAATTCCACCTTTGTAAGTCTACTTCCCGCTTCCGTTGAAGACATGTAATCAATGGAGGGATAACTCTTTTATGGGTTGATCCAAGGGAGTAGCAAGGGGCTGGATTGGATGTTATTTATCACTCCATTAATGTCTAATCACTTCTTTTAAATGAGATTTTTATTTGATGATTTTAAAACATCTTCATCCTTATTGAATTTAAGGTCACACATTTCAAGTGCTAATACGAACCTCTACCTTGGAGTGCTCAAAACTTTGATCCTTCAAGTTTATAGGTGATTAGTATTAGGGTGTGTAGGCATTAAACCAGTAAGTGATGATTTCATTTGATCTTCTTAAATGAATCCATCTCAATTATAAGAAATTGAAATCATTAAAAAGGTAATTCATCCAATCCACCCTGAGCGATAACCTAGGATCAACTCATTCTTTTAAATTGAATTCACTTAAATCTATTAGTTATCCTTTAAACCCATATAAAATGAACCCAAGTTGTCCACTTCATAGCCAAAAAAAGTCCATAGAATATACGTGTCTATAGGTTTCTTCTTAGGTCTCTGAGGATTCGATAACCCAAGCTAAACTACAAGGACTGTTCTACCTTCATCTCTTGGGTAAATTTGAGTGAGAATCAAATTTTGGCGCCGTTGCCAGGGACCCAAGTAAGTCATCTAAACACCCATTCTATTCTCCCCCATTTCTTCTTTTCTCATCCAAATTCTCTTTTCTTGTCCCTTTCTTGTTTTTTTTTCTTTTGGCGCATGTCCGCCTACACCTGCGATCAATCAAACCGTCTAGTTAGGGTGGATAGTCCTGGGGTTGGGGAGTCAAGTACACCAAGGGAACTCTTTCAATTAGATCCTAATCTTCCAAACACCCATGAGTCAAAAATTGAGCCCATTTCAATGGAAGGTATTCAAAGAAACCAACTCATAAACCCGGGTGGGAACCAAAATGGAAACCCAAATGAGGCAGCCCCAAACTTGGGGAATGCAATTGATCAAACCATGAATGACGACCTCACACCTTCCTGGACCAATTCCCCCTCATGCATTAGACACAATTCTCTAGGATATTCAAACTACATCTTTAAACCCCATGTCCTAAACCACCTTCCCACATTCCATGGAATGGAGTCCGTGATGCCATACCTGCACATTAAGGAGTTCAATGACATTGTAGAAACCATGTGTCCCCCACATCAACTAGAATTTGCTAAGATGAGGCTATTTCCTTTTTCTATAAAGGATCGAGCTAAAAATTGGCTAAACAATTTTAGACCATCATCCATAAACTCTTGGGACCAACTACAAAGAGAATTCTACAAAAAATACTTTCCCCACCACAAAACAATTGCACTTAAAAGGAGTATCCAAAACTTTTTTGAAAAAGAGGGAGAGTCATTCTATGAAACATGGGATAGGTTCAAAGACACTCTAAACATGGTTCCACACCATGGTTTTTCTATTCCTGAACAAGTGAGAATTTTCTATGAAGGGTTGGGTCCGGGGAACAAACAATTCATTGACATGATGTGTAATGGAACCTTTAAAAACAAAGCCCCAAATGATGCTTACGAGTATCTAGAAAGCCTTTCTGAACAAAACCAAACATGGGGAACTTCACCTTATTCTGAAAAGCCACAAAGAACTACTAGAATTCATACACTTAGAGAAGAGGAAAGCCTTAGGGATAAACTCGCAACACTCTCTATGAAGGTTGAAGAGATAGACCTTAGGAAAGTCCATGAAATCCAAACCGTTGACCATGTTTGCACAATTTGTGACAAACATGACCATAAGACAGACAACTGCTCAACCATTCCATCCATCAAGGATGTTCTCTTAGGAGGACCCCCAGTGGAAGTAAATGCTTTGAACTTTCAAAAGCCTCAATACCAAAACACCTTCAACCCAAGGTATAACGACCACCCAGGCTTCCGCTGGAAAGATAACCAACAACCTAGCCAACCACAGGGACAAAATCCTTACCCCCATCAGAACTACCAAACCCATAACCAGTTCCAAACCCAACCTATCCAATACCAACAGCCACCGATCCATTTTCAACAAACCATCCCACCTCCAAAATATCCCCCTGGGATAAACCAACCTACTCAAGCACCCACCCAAACTGTTCCACAAAGCCTACTAGAACAACTGTGCAAACAAATGGAAAGGATGAACTCAGAAGTCTCTCCCCTTAAACAAGAACTTCAAACCATAAAAACTGGAAAGGCACCCATGCCTACTCAGGTGGTTCCATCCTCGACTTCAAGGGGAGAGTCAAGTTGCACTCAAACAACTCATGAACAACTAAAGGCTGTGACTGTTTTAAGAAGTGGGAAATCAATTGAGAAACCTGAACAACTAATTCAGAACCCACCTGAAGATTCAAACTTGGATGAAAATTCAAATGAACCACAAGATCAAACTGAGGAAACTGATAACATTGTCAAGGAAACAACTCTTCAACAAACAACCCCACAACCTGCACCATTTCCTCAACGCATGAGGGGGAAAACCAAGCTTGAACTGAGTGAAAAATTGAGGGAAATATTTTCACAAGTCAAGTTAAACATACCTTTTCTCGATGCAATCCAAACCATACCTGCCTACTCAAAGTACCTTAAGGACTTGTGCACTTTTAAAAGAAAATTTTCACATAAAAACCAAGTCCTTTTGGCTACTAATGTGAGTACCACCATTCAAGGGACCATTCCTCCTAAGTTGAAAGACCTGGGTTTCCCTTACATCATTGTTGAACTAGGAGAGAGAAAAGTTTTCAAGGCCTTGTGTGACCTAGGTGCTAGTGTCAATCTCATCCCTTATGCTGTGTACTTCTAGTTAGGACTAGAAGAGCTCCAACCCACATCTGTCACACTTCAGCTTGCTGATCGTAGCATTAGGGTTCCAAAGGGGATTTTGAAGGACGTCCTGGTAAAGGTTGAAAACTTAATCTACCCTACTGATTTCATTGTCCTCGACAACCATCCAAACTTAGGAAATAAGGAACAAACCCCAATCATCCTTGGTCGTCCTTTCCTTGCAACAATCAACTCTGTTATCCGAGTCCGAAATGGGAACATGACCATCACCTTTGGGAACATGAGTCTAGACTTGAACATCTATAATGAAGGCTCACAAATAGGGGATGACGAGGACATTCATGAAGTAAACATGATAGGAAGTATTGATAATGAATCCATGGAATATCAAGGAATATTTGATGAATGTTTAAGTCGGGATGAGATTGATTTCCTTTGTTCACATGAAGGAAGTTTATCTCCTTGGCTTGAATCATTTTCAAATTGCTCTTATGATGAAGTCTTATGTCCAACAAGCAGTGAAACCTTTCAAGAAACCACTTTCATGGAGACCACTCCAAATTTCTTCCCTAAATCTGATCAAGCCAATCTAGTAGCTGAAACTTCTACATGTGGGGAATCAATCCTATCTGAAACTCTAAAAAAAGAAATTGATCTTGATCCAATGTCCCAATCTTCTGCTGAAATTCTGAACCAACCTGATCTTGAATTGAAGGAACTTCCTGCTGCACTAGAGTATGCCTTCTTAGGGGAAAATCAAACACACCCTATTGTCATTTCTTCTTCTCTTGAAGCCAATCACGAGAGGATGCTTCTAGATGTCCTTAGGAAGCATAAGAAATCCATTGGTTGGACCCTTTCTGATATTCCTGGGATTAGCCCACTTATCGGGACTCATAGGATTGTTCTGGAATCTGATTCAAAGCCATGTCGTCAACCTCAATGGCGACTCAATCCTAATCTCATGGAGGTAGTAAGGAAGGAACTTCTAAAATTGTTAAAAGCTGGTATCATATATCCCATAGCTGAGAGTGAATGGGTGAGCCCAATCCAAGTGGTTCCAAAAAAGGCTGGAATCACAGTGATAACCAATGAGGATGGAGAGATTCTTCCAACAAGGGTGAGTAGTGGATGGAGGGTCTGCATTGACTATAGGAAGTTAAACTCATTCACCAAGAAGGACCATTTCCCCTTACCATTCATTGACCAAGTCCTTGAGAGAGTGGCAGGTCATGCCTTCTACTGTTTTTTAGATGGGTACTCGAGGTACAATCAAATTGAGGTCTCCCTAGATGATCAAGGGAAGACTACATTCACATGTCCTTTCGGTACCTTTGCCTTCAAATGCATGCCCTTTGGTTTATGCAATGATCCTGGAACCTTCCAGTGATGCATGATGGGAATCTTCTCAGACATGGTAGGGGATTTTCTAGAGGTATTCATGGATGACTTCTCTGTGTTTGGGGATACTTTTGAGGGATGTCTGCAGAATGTGGAGAGAGTCTTGTCAAGATGTGAAGAAAAGAATCTGGTCCTAAACTGGAAAAAATGCCATTTCATGGTTAAAGAGGGACTAGTTGTAGGCCATCTGGTCTTAGGTAGGGGGATTGAAGTTGATAAAGCAAAGGTTGACATCATTCGTCACCTTCCATCACCCAAAAATGTCAAGGAAGTGAGGACTTTCTTAGGACATGCTGGTTTCTATAGAAGATTCATCAAGGACTTTAGTTCAATATCCCGTCCCCTTTGTGCTCTCCTAGTAAAGGATGCTCCATTTGTTTGGACAGAAATCTGTGAGGGTTCATTCTCAACCCTCAAATCCTCTCTCACCTCTCCTCCCATTATGAAATCTCCAAATTGGAACCTTCTTTTTGAACTTATGTGTGATGCCAGTGACTTTGCTGTTGGAGCTGTGTTAGGACAACGCTGTGATAAAACTCCTTATGTCATTTCTTATGCAAGAAAATCCTTAAATGATGCCCAAATAAACTACACCACTACTGAAAAGGAGTTACTTGCTATTGTGTTTGCTTTAGAGAAGTTTAGGTCCTACCTCTTAGGATCCCCCATCACTGTGTTCACTGACCATTTTGCACTAAAATACCTCTTCCAAAAACAAGATGCTAAGGCTAGACTGATTAGGTGGGTGCTTCTCTTACAAGAATTTGACCTCACAATCAAGGATAAAAAGGGCATTGAAAATGTTATAGCTGATCACCTCTCTAGGATGGAATTCAAAGGCAACTCAAATCACCTTTCTGTGTCTGATTCATTTCCTGATGAACACCTATACTCTGTGAGTGACTGCCCTTGGTATGCCGACATAGCCAATTTCTTAGTTACAAGAGTCATTCCAAAATTCTTAGGGACTCAAGCTCGAAGGAAATTCCTTTCTGATATTAGACACTATGTGTTTGATGATCCATACCTCTATAAGTTCTGCCCTGACTAAGTCATTAGGAGGTGTGTTCCAGAATCTGAACAAGAGTCCATCCTTAAATTCTTTCATAGTGAGGCATATGGAGGTCACTTTTCCTCTAAGAAAACATTTTCTAAGATTCTTCAATGTGGTCTCTTCTGGACCACCCTCTCAAGGGACTCCTACACATTTTGTCAAAGCTGTCCTAGGTGTCAACAAGTAGGGTCCATCACAAAAAGGAATCAAATGCCACTCACTCCCATCTTAGTGGTTGAAATATTTGACTGTTGGGGAATTGATTTCATGGGTCCCTTCCCAAACTCTCGGGGATACCTCTACATACTCTTAGCTATGGATTATGTCTCAAAATGGGTTGAGGCCATTCCCACTAAGTCCAATGATCATCAAGTTGTGATTCGATTTCTGAAAGAGAACATATTTTCAAGATTTGGAATTCCTAGGGCTATCATAAGTGATCGTGGAACTCATTTTTGCAATCGTCCATTCTCATCACTCATGGAAAAATATGGAATTTCTCAAAAAGTGTCCATTGCTTACCACCCACAGACCAATGGTCAAGGTGAGTTAGCTAATCGTGAAATCAAAAAAATTCTTGAGAAAAATGTCAATCCTTGTAGGAAAGATTGGTCTGAGAAACTCTTGGATGCTCTTTGGGCATATCGTACAGCATTCAAAACCATCCTAGGAATATCACCATATAGTTTGGTTTATGGAAAAGCATGCCATTTACCTGTTGAAATTGAGCATAAGGCCTTTTGGGCAATTAAGAAAATGGATTATGACCTCTCATTGGCCGGAAAAAAAAGGAAATTAGATCTCAATGAACTGGAGGAATTAAGGATGGAGGCTTATGAAAATTCAAGGATCAATAAAGCTAGAGTTCAAGCCTACCAATCTAGGAATATCAAGGTTAAACATTTTGAACCGGGAAAACTTGTGCTCTTGTATAGTTCAAAACCTCATTTACACCCAGGAAAGTTAAGGTCTAGATGGTCAGGTCCTTTCATAGTGCATCATGTATACCCCCATGGGACAGTAGAGATTCAAGATCCCATAAGTGGTCACATTTTCAAGGTCAATGGTCAAAGGTTAAAAACATTCATTGAATCATTCAATAAACAGGAAATAGATGTTGAGTTAATTGAGCCAATCTATGAACCAAGAAAAAATTGATAAATTTGGGATCTATGTCGGGCTAACGACATTAAACAAAGTGCTGCACGGGAGGCAACCTGTGGTTTTTATGTTTCTAATCTTTCTGAATCATCTTTATTTTTCAAATAAGATTACTTAATCATTTTTATATTTAAAAATAAAAAATAGACTTTTGACCTGTTCTTCTATTATGAGTATGGATGGGTACGAAAGGGGAGCACCATATTCATCCGTGTCACGTGGTGTGATCCTTGAGTAATACCTTACCCAGAAATTTAAAAAGAAGAAAATGTATCATCAGTTTATTTTGTTTTATTTTTATTATTTTATAGGTTAAGATAAAAATAATAAAAATAATAATAATAATAATTAAAAAAGGGGACATGCTATAGGCCGTGGGGCAAACCCCGTCACAACCGGCAAAGCCGCGGGGACTCGAACCCAGGACCAAAGGGAGACAGGGGCGCGCGCTTACCACTGACCTACGACTTCTTGTGCTTCCTTATTCTATAATTTTTATATATATACTTATATTTTACTTCCTTTATTATATAAATATATATATATATATATATATATATATTTTTTTTGTTTTTTTGTTTTTTTTGTTTTTCCTTTTTTCACTAGGGAACTTTGCAAGCGACATGGATATCAAAGGACTAAATTCGAGCGGCAAGAACTTCAAACTTCAACCACCAAGTGACTTCATTCCATGATCCTCATATTTCAATTTCCTTATTGAACTCCCCTTTTTATTCCTCTACCCCATTCTAAATTTTATTTTTACGAAACTAGGGACAGTTTCATTCTAAGTTGGGGGGTGTGGAAACAAAATGTTTGTTTTAAAAAAACAATGATAAAAAAAAGAAGTAAAATTCCTTTATCATTTATATAATAACATCTTTGCTCACATTAAAACTACATATCAAATAATTTTTATTTCCTTGACTCTTAATTTAATTCATGATTAAGTTTAAAAGCATTGATTTTGGAAGTTTGGTTGTCCAATGAAAATTTTCATCATTTTTATTTTCATCCATTAAATCAAAATGCCACATGCACATCCTTTAGACTGTAGGGTACTAATTTGAATTTTGGGGGTCCCATAATAAATAGCATAGGCTGGTTTGATTTTTATGAATAATATGAGTATTCAAAAAAAAAAAATTTTGCGTGTAGAGCAATGGATTGATAAAATGAGAGGCTTTCGGCACTTGGGGATCGTGACTCCAGAGTTGTCTAGCCCTGAGTTTTTAAATCTATCTCTATTTATGATAATATGACTTTGTTTTTGATTAAGTTAACTCGAGACGATGCCCGAGTATGTGGGCTTCACTTGGTGCCCTAAGGCCTTTGAGTCTGGGAGTCATCGGTAAAGTCTTGCTACGTGGGTTAATTTGATTAACTGTAATCTCAATTACTATGGCAATATTGCAAAAAAAAAAAAAAAAATCCAAAAAAAAAAGAATGAAGAATACTCATATTAGGATTAAATGTGATTCCACCTAGTGCTTCCATGATTTCCCCCTTGAATGAAAATGAACCCCCATATCTATTGTGATACACAACACATCATTACACCTAATTGAGTTGGATGAAGTATGATGATGGATTTGATCAAAGGAATGGGATTGGGATTGGGATATGATTTTAAATTCATCTTGTTTTAAATTATCTTGATAGGTTATAAAAATATATTTGTGTGCAGTTTACATTGTGAGCACTGTTTGTTATAATGTGTTTGAAGAAAGGAATTCAAATAAAATCATTGAATTATTTGCTCGGGACTAGAAAATCTCAAGTTGGGGGGTGTGATTATCCAATAAAAACATATATTTTAATTACATTTTAATGGTATTAAATGTTCATTTTTGATCTTATGGGTCTGAGTTAGTGCATTTTCATTATGAACATCCATTCTCATCATTTGTGCACTTCATGCCTAATATACACCAATTTAGGCCCAATGAGTCATCTGATTCTAAGGAATGTAATTATCAATATTTTAATTTGATATTTAGGTAACTATATCTACACTTAAATGTGAACATTTTTCATTCACGGATCAATGGATGATTCATAAACGATGATGGAGATATTTGGAGATTAATGGAAGCAATTCTAGAGAAGGCAGATTGGACACCATCCCACTTATGAGACTGTGGGGGACAACATACAGGCCCAATGAATCCCAAATTTTGTGGGATGATAGAAGAAATGTTGAGGAACAAATCACTCTTCAGGAGATAATGCTAATTCGGCCTATATGGTGGTCATTAAGGCACCCCAAGTTAGAGATACAATTCTGGGCCAGATTCTGCGGTCCAGAAAAACATCCCACTAATTTGATCATATCTCGGAATAAATAACTCCAAATGGGCCCAAATTTTACATGCAGTTAGAAGACATCCGTATCTCCATTTTCTTCTTCTATGACCCACTCTGATTCGGCCATCTAGAAGGCCATCCAAATGCGTCTGTTCGGTGGATGAAAGTTGGCTTCCACCTCGGGTCAAATGTGGAAAAGTCCAAATTCCACAAGCTTTCCACCACTTATGGCCTACCAAAATTAATTGAGATGCTTTGTACTGTTGGAGGCTCGACCCAAGGGCTCAAAAATGCCTATTTAAGGCAGTGGTGTTGGATGATTTAGGAATCTTGGGTGCTTGGTTTCATTGTAGTGTTATGCTGCCGCTTTGTGTTTGTAATCGCATTTCTTCCTCATGTAAGTTGTTTAATTCACCTTAGTTTATTAATAAAAGTTCTTCATTTACTCTTATTCTGTTCTTCTACTTATCACGTTGATACCGTTGGTTCAAGGTGTGAATTTATTCACACCATACTTTGTGATATTTATCACACAACGGAGGAGTGATCTTTTTTTGTTGTTGTTTTTACTTTTTCAATTCCACCTTTGTAAGTATACTTCCTGATTCCGTTGAAGACATGTCATCAATGGAGGGCTAACTCTTTTATGGGTTGATCCAAGGGAGTAGCAAGGGGCTGGATTGGATGTTATTTATCACTCCATTAATGGCTAATCACTTCTTTTAAATGAGATTTTTATTTGATGATTTTAAAACATCTTCATCCTTATTGAATTTAAGGTCAAACATTTCAAGTGCTAATACGAACCTCTACCTTGGAGTGCTCAAAACTTTGATCCTTCAAGTGTATAGGTGATTAGTATTAGGGTGTGTAGGAATTAAACTAGTAAGTGATGATTTCGTTTGATCTTCTTAAATAAATCCATCTCAATTATAAGAAATTGAAATCATTAAAAAGGTAATTCATCCAATCCACCCCGAGCGATAACCTAGGATCAAATCTTTCTTTTAAATTGAATTCACTTAAATCTGTTAGTTATCCTTTAAACCCATATAAAATCAACCCAAGTTGGCCACTTCATAGCCAAAAAAAGTCCATAGAATGTACGTGTCTATAGGTTTCTTCTTAGGTCTCTGAGGATTCGATAACCCAAGCTAAACTACAAGGACCATTTTACCTTCATCTCTTGGGTAAATTTGAGCGAGAATCATCAGGCATAAAGAAGAAAATAACAAAGTTCGTTTCTCGATGCCTTATATGCCAGCAGGTGAAGGCTGAGCACTAGGTTCCAGCAGGATTAGCTCACCCCTAGAAGTTCCAGAGTGGAAGTGGGAATTGAATATTGACGGACTTTGTGACGAGCTTACCATAGAAATCAAAAGGGCATGATTCCATCTGGGTGATCGTTGACCGACTCACCAAGTCGTCCCACTTACTAGCTATTATGGAGCAGAGTTTCGTGGAGAGCTTGAGACACCTCTACATGCAGGAGATAGTTCGAATTTATGGCGTCCCTTCAATAAGAGTCTCGGATCGAGACGCCTGCTTCACATACTGATTGTGGAAGGGATTATAGGAGGATTTTGGAACTCAGCTATGCTTGATCACATCATTCCATCCCCAGGAAGATGGTCAGATTGAGAGGACTATTCAGGTTCCAAAGGATATGTTGCGGGCCTGTATCTTGGACTTTGGTTGTAGTTGGGAGGACTACCTACCACTGGTGGAGTTTGCGTACAAAAACAGCTACTACTCCACCATTGGCATGACACTGTTCGAGGTGTTATATAGGAGATCCTGTCGGTCACCGCTTTGCTGGACTAACCCTGGAGAGTCAGCACTTATGGGTCCAGAGTTGGTGCGAGCTACCACCGAGAAGGTGCAGATCATCCGAGAACGGATGAAGACTGCACAAGACCGGAAAAAGTCTTATGCTGGAAGATGATAGAGACCTCTGGAGTTCAAGGAGGGGGACCATGTCTTCCTTAGGGTCTCACCTCGACGAGGGTTACAGAGATTTGGCCGAGGCGACAAGCTATCTCTGAGGTTCATCAGACCTTTTCAGATACTATGCAGAGTTTGCGAGGTGGTGTACTGCCTGGCTCTACCACCACAGTTGCACCGGGTACATGATGTCTTCCACGCATCGCAGTTGAGGATGTACATGCATGACCCATCGCACGTTATCGACTGGGGTGAGCTGGACATCGAGGATGAAGAGACCTTTGCTGAGTACTCGATAGAGATCGAGGATCACCAGGAGATGATCCTTCGTGGGCGATCGATTCCCTTGGTGCATGTCCGGTGGTAGCACGAGAATCTTCCGGAGAGCATGTGAGAGCAGGAGACTCAGATCTGTGCCCAGTACCCACATCTTTTTGAGTAGTCATTGTTTTGGATTTTCGGGGATACAAAGCCCCAAGGTGGGGAGAATGTAATGTCTCAGATTTTTCTTGTATTATTTTTAAATATTATATGGAATTATTTCGAGACTAGACCTTTCGACAGTGTGCGATTCTGAGGCCCGGAGTGCCTGTAATCAATGGTTGAAATTAATTAAACTTTAAACAGCACGTACAAGCGGTTTTTCTAAAAAAGTGGAATAACATTTAAATGGGTGCCCAAATCAAAAATCTGAGGGCACCGTTGCATTTATAACAACGACTTTTCCTTAGGGAGGGGCCTAACATCGACTAGCGCGGGTCAGCTGCAAGAGTTAATTTTTTGGACATTTTAATGGAAATAAAATAAAATAAATAATATATTTTATTTTAAATGTTTCCATAACACAATAATGCTTATTTTCTATAAATAAGTAGGTGTCCAGGGTTAGACTCATAACCCTGGAGAACTCCCTAGAATCCTCTAGAGCTTTGGAGAGGAGCCAACCTTGGAAGATTTTTGACAGACGCCGACGAACGACGACGCGTGGATCGTTGCACAACGAGTTCGAATCCCGACCGATGACCGATATCCCTCTTCGTCAACTACCGAGGTAGGGGTTGTTATTTCAATTCTTCTCTTCCCCGTTTTTGGATTAAACAACGAACACGGATCAACCCACAAACAGGGTGATCCGCGGATCGTGCGTTCTTGCGGGAGGGTGTTATTTTCCGTTTCTTTGGGATTTGATTCGGGAATATGATTGTGATAATTGTGGGATTATTGTTTGATTCACTTGTTAAACCTATTAACAGGAGCGGATCGACGCTGTGACGAACGAAGAAGGAGGTTCGTTCCTCAATTTGGTTTGTTGGATTTTTCCTTCCTCTTTTCTTCGCGTTCTTCGTGTTCTTCAGGGGGCGACGAACAACGGATCGTTGTGCGTCTGTTTCACAACACAAAGATCCCAAATTAGAGATCCAACTTCATGACGACCTAGAGGAGGTGCGACGACAATGGAAGACGATGAATCAGCTTGGATCGGGAGAGACTGTTCTTCGAGCGTTCTTCACGCGGGTGGATTGATATGCATTTTCGGGGCTATTTGGAGGGCCAAAAACAATGGATACGACTTTGGGACATCAGGGAGACCCTAATCTTCAAGTTTCGTGGAAAATGGAAAGTTGGATTGAAGATTAGAGCTTCACCCGAGGCGTGACGATGGAGGTTCTCGTTTCTGAAAATTTCCAGAACAAACGACGTGTATCCTGAAGAACACGATGTGTAGGTCTGGCTAAGTGGCAGCTAGGGTTCCACGATGTGTGAAGCGATGACATGACATGTTATCCAAAGAACACGATGTGTGGGTTCTTACACGAGACTCGGCGTGTATCCTAGGCGATACACAAACACGGGGTGGAGTACACACTGTGTACTCCACCACACAGCCATACAAGGCCAGTAGTGCAGGTCACCCCGTGTGCCGATCACACAGGTTGGCACACATGGGTTGAGGCTGTGTACGGGCACTCGACCAGCGTACACGGAACGTACCCCAGATACTTTGACATGACATGTGATCCTTTCTACACGCCGTGTAGTTTCATTTTACATGACAAGCCTTATGACACAGGCCGTTGTACATGGGAAGTACCCGGGGTCAGAATACACGGCATGTGACACTTCTACATGCCATTTACTTCTCAGCACATGGATTGATCTTCTTGTCCACCGTATCCTAGACATGTTTCGTTTGGGTTAGTGCCCCTTCTACTCATTTCCCTGAAGTTCAGGTATCGTTTCCATTCACAGGAGTATGATCCCTTCAGCATGAATTCCTGAGATAGAGTCAGGTATCCCTCCGAGAGGCCCAGAGCGAGATCCTCTATCCATTCCTGACCCTAGGTAGAGTCAGGTATTGATGTGACTATTTCCACAGGGCGCCGATCCTCAGCCTAGTAGGTGAATCCGGATGAGCCGCGGTATCCGCCAAGGCCCTGGAATTGATTCTCATCTGTGTATCATGATCATTCCCCACTTAGGAGTGTGTTCTCCTGGAATGAGTGTATCTATCTCTCATGGCTTTTCCCGACAAATAGTACTTCTCGGACGGATGACATTATAGCTATCAGACTCGTGGAGTGAGTTCTCCCGAATGAGTGCTTCGTGGAAATCTTTGAACTGAATCCCTAACGGCGGTATGCGGTTGTGTGACTTGTCTCTAGATTGTAGGTTTGATTTTTGAGTATATCTGGATCGTGTTCTCCTGTTATATGTTCAGTAGATATATACTGTGTAGAGATTTTTGTACCTTTACTTTGTGTATTGCTTTGTGGTTTTTAGGGTCCTCTACTGAGTATTGTTATACTCACCCCTACACGGGATTTTCCTGCACTTATCATGTCTTGTGCAGACAAGCATCCTTTTGAAGGTTTCTAGGGTGGACCAGGGTAGGACCAGGATTTCTGAGTTCCCTACAGGACGAGGTGTTCCTAAGACTATGAGCAACAGTCCCAGTTCCTCTTTGTGCTTATAGGTTGGACTTTGTAGTTTGCAGTCTCTTGTTTTTGGTGGGCTTGTATTCTGGCCCAGTTTACTTTTAGTACTTTACCTTCCTTCGTACTCTGTTTGGTTGGGTTTAGTTGTATGCATGCATTTTTTTCTTTAGTGTTTTTTTCATTTCAACATTTTCGGGCTTGGAGATGTGTGTGTGTGTACAGGTACTTTGACAATGCCTCCCATGTTAGTAATATGCCTACTCGGTGCTAGTCACTAGCCCTTGGCCTATTGGATGCGGGTTTGGGGAGTCGCGGTGTGGGCCCCACTAGGACGATTCGCGACACTCACATTTAATATACTTCACATATAAATTTTTCCTTTCAAAAGGTCTTCAATACATCATTCAAATGCTTCTCATATTCCTCCTTAATTTTGGAGTAGATAAGAATATCATTTATAAAGACTATTAAAAATTTATCAAGGTAATCTTTAAAGATTTTATTCATTAAGTCTATGAAGATAGCTGGAACATTAGTGAGTCCAAATTTCATCCCTATGAACTCGTAGTGCCTGTACCTTGTATGAAAAACAGTCTTAGGGAGATCCTCCTTCTTCACCTTTACTTGATACTGTCTCGAATGAAGATCCACCTTAGAGAAGTACTGTGCTCCATATAGCTGATCAAATAAGCCATCCATCTATGGAAAAAGATACTTGTTCTTTATCATGATCCTATTGAGCTCACAATAATCAATTGAAGAGACGCATTTACCCATCCTTCTTCTTGATGAAGAGGATCGATGCACCCCATGGTGAAACACTTGGGTGTATAAAACCTTTATCCAAATTATCATACATTTTCTTCTTTATCTCTTCAAGTTCAATAATGGACATTCTATATGGTGTCTTGGATATTGGAAAAGTTCTGGGTATAAGCTCGATTGATAAATCAACCTCACAACTTGGAGGAAGACCAAACAATTCTTCAGGAAACACATCTGTATATTCCCTTATAATGGGCATGTAATCAAGGATGATCTTTTCCTTAGTATAAAACAGTTTAGAAAGATATGTTTGATCATAATAAAATAATATCAATGATTGAGATGATGACACTAAATGAGATTTGTCCCCCTCATCTAGAATTAGTGGGCGATTTACAATACAAAGGGTGATTTCATTCTCTTGGTAATTTATGTTTTCTCTATATACGGAAAGCTGATCCATACCCAAAATTAAATCAATTATACTAAAGGGAGTATCACAAGGTTTTCTAGGAAGTTTAACCCATAAATATGGATAGGGGAGAAGTTATATACTTGAGATGAAATATTTGTCTCATTTGATGTTTTTATCGATAACTCCACTTCCATGTTTTGAGATGGTGTTTGAATATTTCTACTAAACTTGTGTGATATGAAAGAATGCATAGAAAAAGAATCAAATATTACACTCACTACTATTCATGAATGAAAAACCAACGTACCCATCACGACATCGTTATCAGGATCCACCTCAGTAGTTGTGATGGAATAAGAACACCCTTTCTCTTTATGCCCTAGAGGTTATTGGCATCAGTTATCATCAACAACACTTGTCTTAGTGCATTGATTCACACACTGTCCTTGTTCCTTATAATTGAAATATTAGAAAACAAGCTGAGGGTTGACTAGAGCATTTATTTATTCCATCAAATTGGTGTGTTTCTCCCATCGACATTAGCTAGATAGGTTCCCTTCTTTCCCACACTTAAAGAATTTCCTTGTCTCCTTTAGACAATTTTCGAGATGCTTCTTCCTACACTTTTGATAAGTGGGATGTTGGAATTTCTTTCCCTGATGAGATTTCTCTATCACACCACCAGAATTAAAATCCATTCTCCGCTTCCTATCTCTTGAACCATGAGAACCATGAGATTCACCGATCTTCATTTTGATTTTAAGGGCATATCAGACAATTTCTTAATAACTTTCAAAGTCTCAAATTGCCAATGATTTTCCTAGAATCGACTTTATCCCACCAAAGAAGTGTTCAAATTTACTTTCTGGTCAATGAAAAAGTTGGAGGCGTATCATGCAAGTCTTATGAATTTTCCTTGTACGCCCTTATAGATCCATCATCCTTTTTCTTGATGCTAAGGAAATATTTTTCTATTTCCATTCAGAGACTGTGATGAAAATATTTACCAAATTTTTTTTTCCAGAATTCTCTCCACTCCATCACTTCGATATCCTCCTCAAGCATCATATTTTTGATCAACTTCCACCATTGATCAACTTCTCCCTCTATACGATTAACAACCAACATGAACTTCTCTTTCTCAAAGCATTGAATGATAGAGAAGATCTTTTCAATGGAGTTGATCCATTGTTCTGTGATTAAAAGATTAGAAGATCCACTCAAAGTCGGAGGCCTTTGTTGCATAAAGATCTCAATTCCAACTTTCTATTTATTAGGGGGATGTGGGGTTTCCACCTGATTCAAGTTTATATTTAGAATATGAGTTAATTGAGTAAGTATTGTCATGAAGTTCTCAAATCCCACTCCCATCAGGCTGGGCATGTCATTCGGTAATTTCCCATCACATTGGTTATTGATTCAGTTCCTACTATTTCTAGCCATTGACTAAAACAAAGGAAAAAATTGGGATGAGAGTAATTAAACTATTAAACATATAAAAGGGAAACTATGAACAATGAAGTGATAATTCATAAATGACATCCATTCTTTAACCTATAAATTTCTTGGTTTCAATCTAAGCTATCCATGGTTTGACATAAAATTTAATGGGCATTTTTGTTCCCTTTATGATGGTTCGTAAAGAGATTGTGAATTTACCATATCATATCCCCCAAGAGTGTCAAACCAAATGTGAAACAAGGAATCTTTTTTGTGCACTATGTGACGATCGAGTTAATTCCCAATGTTCCATTTTTGGGGTTATTACCCCTAAGTACAATTGTACTAGAGCCACATACACTTGTAGTATCCAAACATGGATTTTGTTACTTGGAAAAAACTTACCTGATACTTTACCATAATTTAGGGATGTTTTCCTTTGTTCAATCTCATCCTTAAGGATTTCACTAAGGTTCTCTAATCCCAATCCCCAAAAATAACTAGACCTTGCTTTGATACCAACTATGACAACCCATATTTTTATAAACATAAATTCATGATTTATTACATAAATACACAAATAAAAAAATCCCAAAAGATTGAAAGGCCTAGTGTCTTTGGGTAATTAAATACATAAACCCATAACTTGAAATAAGGATACAACAACATTATTTAAAAAATCCCATAACATGCCCTTAAATTCCTTTGATCTTCTAAAACTACACAGGATAACCTGAGGACGTACATAAGAAAGAGGTGATCTATAAAGCCCAGTAATAGAATAATCAAAGCATAAAATGATTAAAGTAATACATGTTATTCAGGAGGCATATAAATATGACATAAAAGGGTCAAGTATCATAAACATGAACATCAAAATATGATATATGATGATAACATCAAGGCAACATAAGAATGTGGAAACAACATTAAACATGACATTATAAACATAAGTCAATGCTAACTGCCAAGACATAAAAACATAGAATTCTTTGGATAAACTCTCGTGCACCATACATGGTATCTCATGAGATAAAAAAATTACCCAATTTATTGGAGAGCTATATAATTTTGGGCATATTTGTCACATTCATATCACATGCATGCATTATTATGACTCATAGATCATACAACACAAGAATACCTTTCATCAATTTTAATCCACAATTAAGGGGTGTGGGATTACATAAATTTAAGTCCCCAATCATTGAAGGATAGGTACATCTAGGTGAATATACTTGAGTGGAAATGGGGATGCATATTCACTACACAAATGTTTGGCATGGAAAAATCATATGATAATTTCTACAGCATAACGAGTGTACACAACGATTCATGAAAGGGTTTAATGAGAGTGAAAGGTGGTCTATAAATACTTTGAAATCATAAGGATAGTAAAAGGGATGTGTAAAGAACACATTCCAACATGAAAAATTGGAAATACAAATAAAGTGCTTGAATAAAGAGGAGGCGAGAATTACCTTACCTTGAGAGGATGCTTCTAAAATCATGGGAGGAGATTATTAAGAGCTTGGGAACAACTTGGGATGGATTTAGAGAGGTATAGAGAGAATAAATTCATGATCAATGGGTTTTGAGTGAAGAGGAGTGAGATTTTGGGTGGGTATTTATAACAAATGATAGAGGAATTTTTTATTAATTTCTAAACTTAGGCTTTGGACTCTATATGATAAAATAATAAAAACCACAAACCTTCCCATGGTTTTTTTTCAAAGAGGAGTAGTTTTAAATATTTTATAAGTCTAAGAGCTGAACATATTAATATAATACCTGTAACAGCCCATTACTCTTGTACTAGGTACGTTTTTAAAATTTTCATGGTTTTCCTTTTTCGTTGCCTGGGTAGGGTTGAGAAGGAAATGAGAGGATTCCTATGATAGAGATAATATTTTCATTATTTTTCATTATGTGTTTCAATGATTTAACCCCTACTAATTAATTAATTTGAGCTAATTTGTATCATTTTAGTGTTTTGGTGAATTATGGGCTTAATTGTGAAAATTGGTTAGTTCTGAATATTTATCAGTTTTATGGAACTTATGTATTTTGAGCATATATTTTACTATTTTGATCCAAATCAAGTGATTCCTTTTTTAGGCTGTCCATGCTTGCGGGCTTCAAATTTTTCTTCTGGACCAAGGTCTAATTCGACACAAAATGACCCAGAAAAATTTATCAAGTGGAAAAAGTTTTCTGTCCGATAGAATGCACCCCACCATAATTAATGGGGAATATATCGGCCTACATATGTCCAAATGAGGTGATTCCAGATTTAATAGAAATATAACTCCACGCATTATTTTCAAATTAAATTTCATGAAGAAATTCAGCCATTAAGGTATCCATTGAATGCGACCAAAAATAGGAAGTTGAAGAGTCACTTTGAGTAGAAAAAGTCATTATTAGTAATTCGAGTATAACTTTTGGTACAATTGTCCGAATTCTCTAAGATTTTGAGGAAGCATGAAAAAGAGATATAGGAACAACATTTATGAAGACAACTTCCTGAGATTCAGCCATTTAATATGCTAACCGGACTCCAACTTTTGGTGGAGTAATTTCAAAGGAAAATTTTCTACTCCACAAGCCTATAAATAAGAGTGTTTACTTCCATTCAAAGGGGTTGAAGAAGGTGAAAGTGGGGATGTGATGGAGGATTGAGTTCTTGAAGTTCTTTTCATTTTTTCTTTTCTCTTCGCTTTGTTTCATCATGCTCTCTTCTTCCCCTTTCAACTCTATTACCCTTCACATGGTTGGGTAAATCATTTGAGTGATCGAGGAAGGGGGGGGGGTTTCACTTTTGTAATGTCATAGTTTTGTACTTAAATGTAAAACCATACTTTTCTTTTAAATGATTTATATTTTCAATGTTTCCCAATTCTCTTAATGTGATCGTGTTTTGAGTTTGGTGTATTCATCGTTAATAGATTTTGTTGAAGACTTTTAATCTCCCTCTACCTAGTGCAATTTGTCTCGATCTAGAAGATCGTGTTAGGTGGTGAGTGTCAAATGATCGTTGGAACATGTGTAGAACTAGTGAACTTTTTTTAGAGTTATAAGGAGAAAAAATTCCTGATGGGGACTTTACTTGGTTTTTTAGGAATTGTTTATGAACTTCCATGTACATAGGAGTGAGTTACATTTGTTTCTTTAACCGAGGGTGTTTGATAACTCGATCGAGGGGTCTTTCATTTTTCATTCAAAAGGAATAGAGGGGAGATGATCTTTGTGACTATGATGAAATTTTAAAAGGTGATCCTACCCTGACCCCATCACTCTCTTCATCCATTAGTGTTCAATCTTAATTTTTAATTGCTTTCTTTATTTTTCAACTCAAACAATTTCAAAAACAACCTATTATTCTTTCTTAAATTTAAGTGAAAAACTTAATTATTGTGCACTCCTCTCTAGAGAAAATCTAGGTTAACCACTTTACTACATTTTAACTTAGGTAATATTAGTTTTTGTCACACCCCATGACAGAAACGTGTCAAAATTTGGCGCTGTTTTCAGGGAGGCTATGCCAGCAATCCAATTGTAAATATTTGACTCTTTTCAAATTAAAAAAACATAAAAAATATTTCCCCATGATGTTATCAAATGATTATTTCTTTAATTCATGGAACAATTATCCACAAGTTAACGAACCAATTATTGACTCACATTGGTCTATAGAGGATAGTGTTTCTCTCTTTGCTAAACAGATCAGGGGAGCTCGAATCCAAATCATCAAGGAGGATGAATTCAAGGATCTCATTCAAGACCTTAAAGTAAACCTTGAATACTCAGTATTGGAGGGATTAACCAGAGAATTAATTGAACTCCAAGAGAATTTTCTCGAATTTTGTCAATAAATGGTCGAGGTGCAACAAGAATAGGAAATTCGAACAAAAGATCAATTGCGAGGACTTCAGGAAGAAATACAAGACCTGGAGAGAAAAATGGAATGGCTAATTGAATATGTTCACACATCCCAAGAGAAACTTTAACCTAAAATTGAGCCATTAGTGGAAGTGGATTCCCCTCTCATCCTTTACGTTGAAGAACCTGGGGAGACCTTGATGAAATTAAAAGAAGATCTATTTGTAAATTCTCAACCATTTCTGAAGAAGATTAATGTCACGACCCGTCCTCGGGGCCCGTGCCGTGACTACCCCAAGCCTGCCTTCCATAGGCCAGGGGCTGGCGACTAGCACCAATCCGTAAATCCCGGTAAAAAGGGAAGGCATTGACTTTGTAAAGTAAACAACCACCACAGAGTAAGCAAGCGGAAGAAGTAAACACTAAGTAAAACTGGTATAACAGTAAGTGCGAAAAAGTAAAGGGGGCTGGAAATACAAGCCCAACTGTAAAGTACAACTGAAAGGGGAAAAATAGCAACTGAAAAGTAATGCCGCAACGTCGAGCCGTCCACTGGAAGTCTCACCTGAAGGGTGGGTACAGAAATCCTCCACTGCTCCTCGGGTCCAGCCGACCGCTCCGAGTATGTCCCGCCCAGTGGTCCACCTCCAGGTACCGTCCTGCTCCGCAAGTCTCCACCACGATCAGCGCTGTCCATTGTCTGCAACCAACACAACGTAGTGCGAGCATAACCCATGCAGGGGTGAGTATAAGCTACTCAGTAGGGACCCCGAGACCCCCGAAGGTCTCTGAAAATCTACAAAGGATGAACCACAAAGGAAAGATACAATCATGAAGTAACATCCAAGACTTCTTAGGTATATGCCCATACATATACCTAAGTCATCAATTCTTGCTTGGCTCCAACATCCGAGCTCGAGTACAACCCATTCCACACAGGAAAGGAAAACATGAAATCCACACAGGATAGCTCAACACAATCCACAAAGGAAAGTAAAACGTAAATCCACACAGGATAGCACAACACAATCCACAAAGGAAAGTAAAACAGAGTTTCAGCTCACACAGGTATACTTCTTCAAATGACGATAGAGATGATCACTGATCCATCTAAGTCATCAGACCCACAAAGGATCGATAGGTACTAACCCCCGCAATGACCCACAAAGGATCTGACCCACAAAGGATCGATAGGTAACTAACCCCCGCAAAGACCCACACAGGATCGGGCCCACACAGGACCTGTAGGCACTGGCTCACACAAAAACCGCTGAGCGCTGACCCACACAGGATCGGACCCACACAGGATCGGTAGCACTGATCCACATAGGATCGCTGAGTGCTGTAGTCGTCGTTGTCGAATCCACTGAGGATCTATGCACAGTCGTCGTCGTCACAGTAGCAGTCGCAGCCAACTCTAGGGTTCCTGCACATAGCAAGCTCGTTCGGGAGGGTCCGCTCCACGAGCCGAGAGGCTGATACATCAACTGACACATAGTCCAGATTTGATGTATCCAAAAGTTCTGTATCATCAACAGGAACTCAAAGTCGCAGACGGCGCGTCAATCGGACGCCCGGTCTGAGAGTTATTGGATTTTCGTCCCAGGGGCCCGGTTGGTTTTTAAGGAAAAACCAACCCGACCGTACTCCACCTGCTTCCAAACCTCGGGCAGAGTATGCCAAAAGATCCGTCTCACTTAGAGGAATTCAACAATGTCGACGGCACGTCGATCGGACGTCCGAAGCTCAAGATATGAGCGTTTCCGCTCCGAGGGCCCGGTTGGTTTCGTGTACGAACCAACCCGGCCGAACCTAAGGTATTTCGAAACCTTGAGTGCAATATACTGAAACGACCGTCTCGATCCAAGGATCGCGTCTTCGCTGACGGCGCGTCTTTCGAAGGCCCGTAGCTCAAGTTATGAGCAAAAGACCGAAAATGTCCGGAGACGGGGGGTCTGGGCCCGGACCAACCCGGCCCAACCCCCCCTGGGTCGGCCCGAACCGGGTCTGACCCAGTTGAGCGCGACCCGGCCCGGCTAGGGCGCGACCCGGCCGGTGGGTCGGCTCGGCCCGGCTCGGCTCGGCCGAGCGGCCGAGCGAGTGGAGTCCGGGGGCGGGGGCGCGCTGCCCCCGTGTGTGAACACCGCGCCCCCCCCCCCTGGCGGGGGCCGCCCTTGGTCAACGGACGCGACTTTGCCGCGTCCCGTGTGTGCCGGACCCGCGCGGCCGTGGGTCCGCTGGTTCCACCGTCGCGGCGGCGCGCCGGGGCGCCACCGCCTCCGGCCGCCGGCGCCGCCGCACCGGCGACCCGCGCCGCCGGTGGTTTCCGCGGGCGACCGGAGTTGCTCCGGTGGTTCGATTCCACTCCCGTCTGCACCGTAGCTCCTCCCGGGTCCCGTTCTTCACTGCGGAATCAACGAATCACCCCTGCGGCATGTTTTGTCGTCGCCCGCCAATCCGCACATCAACGAAGAACTGCGGAGGGTTGTCGGGCCGTGTTTGTTTGGCCTGCACCCTCCGCGTTAGGTGATAACAATCGGGAAGAAATATTCAACACATGAATAACAAGCAAGGAAGAATTTTAATAGAATTAAAATTGAACTTGATCCGGGTTCTTTGTTTTAAAAGAAACAATCATGGGAATATAAATTATTTCACAAACAAACCCCTACCTTGTCAAGTCATCGCACGCGCGTTCTTCGTGGAATTGATCGCCGCGGAAGGAGGCGATCGTCGCATCGCGGAAGGGCGTCGCGTCATCGCGGAAGGGCGTCGCGTCGTCGCGGAAAGGCGTCACGTCTTCTCGGAATACGGTGTCGCGTCGACGAACTCCGAGGTTCAAGAACACGTAGATTTAATTATATTAATTAAATCCATGATGTTGTTATAAACCACATAGAAGATTTAAAAGAAGAAACTCAAAATCTCCTACCTCAAGCAGTTGGTGATCGGAGATCGTTGCAGGGAAGAACGTCTCGGAAGAAGCATCGTCAATCTCCGAGGGTGACGGCGTTCTTCGCTTTCTTCACAAAGGAGGATGAAGGCACAAAATTCTGTCAAAAACCTCTCAACGAGCAATCCTCAAGAAGTCGTGCGTTGGTCTTATTTTATTATTACGCCAACGGATTGTAAACAGGTTAATAAACGATTAAATTAATTCATAGAATTAATTTAACGAAGTTAACCGCCCAATTAAATGGTGCGTTAAGAATTTAAGAAAACGCGTCAGTTGACTTTCATAATAACTGGTTTTCGCGGGTGCGTTACTTAGCGGAAAAGAAACAGTGGGGCTCATGTGGGCCCCACTTCACAAATATCCTACCAAGTGGGTAGGATATTTTGGATTGCACCCTATCCGTTTCAACTGAGCTTAAGCAGCTTAAAGTGGTCTTTAAGCGGCTTTAGGTGAAATAAAATAAAGTTTGTCGTACCAATTATTTTATTTCTTAACTTTGAGCCCAAAAATTAAAAACCACACCCGAGGAAACACAACTTCGGAAGAGGAGTTTCTAAGAAAATACCGGCGCTGGGATTCCATCGGTGCCCTTAGAATTTGATTCCGAGCACCGGTTCAAAAGTTAGAAAAACCCGCTCGTTCGTTCACTGAACGTACCTGAGCCAAACTTCGGAAAATGATTTCGGGCACACCGGGCCTCAGAATCAGGTGCTGTCTGAAACTGCGTTCTTGTAAAAATCCAAAGAAAATTAAGAAAAAAACTTCCTTGAATTTTTTGGCTCTTTACATCACTCCCACCTCAGGGCTTTACGTCCCCATAAAGATACATCATAAACTAGGGGAACAAATGTGGGTACTGAGCACGCATCTGAGCCTCCCGCTCCCAAGTGCTCTCCTGGAGGTTCCCGTGCTGCCATCTGATGCGCACAAGAGGAATCGATCATCCACGTAGGACCCTCTCCTGTCGATCCTCGATCTCCACCGAGACCTCCGTAAAAGTCGCTCCATCATCAATGTCTAGCTCCCCATGGTCAATGATTTGCGTCAGGTCGTGCACGTATCTCCTCAGCTGAGATACGTGGAAGACGTCGTGCACCCGGTGCAACTGAGGTGGTAGAGCCAGGCGATAAGCCACCTCGCCAATCCTGCTGAGGACCTGGAATGGTCCAATGAAGCGTGGAGATAACTTGCCACCTCAGCCAAATCTCCGTAATCCACATCAAGGTGAGACACGCAAAAAGATGTGGTTGCCATACTCGAACTCCAGTGGCCTCCGCCTCCTGTCAGCATAAGACTTCTGCCGGCTCTGAGCTGTCCTCATCTGCTCCTGGATGACCTGGACCTTCTCTGTCATGGCCCGGACCATCTCTGGTCCCACAAGTGCTGACTCCCCAGGGTCTGTTCAGCACAAAGGAGATCTGCAAGGTCTGTCGTACAATGCCTCGTATGGTGCCATCCCGATGGTGGAGTGGTAGCTGTTGTTGTACGCAAATTCCACCAGGGGTAGGTGGTCCTCCCAGCTGCGACCAAAGTCGAGGACACATGCGCGGAGCATGTCCTCGAGAGTCTGAATGGTCCTCTCCATCTGACCATCCGTCTGAGGGTGAAAGGCGGTGCTCAGACGTAGCTGCATCCCGAACGCCTCCTGCAACCCCTTCCAAAGCCGGGAAGTAAAGCGAGCATCTCGATCGGAGACGATAGATGATGGCACACTGTGAAGCCGTACAATCTCCTGGACGTAGAGACACCCCAAGCTCTCCACTGAGCCCTGCTCTCGGATGGGTAAGAAGTGTGCCGACTTGGTGAGTCGGTCAACAATCACCCAAATGGAGCCGTGACCTCTGGAAGTGCGTGGAAGTCCAGTCACGAAGTCCATAGATATCCCGTCCCACTTCCACTCCGGGACCTCCAAGGGCTGTATCGAGCCTGCTGGTACCTGATGCTCTGCCTTCACCTGCTGGCAGGTGAGGCATCGAGAAACGAGCTCTGCCACAACCTTCTTCATGCCTGGCCACCAGTGATGTCTTCTGAGGTCCTGGTACATCTTCGCCACTCCAGGATATATCGCCAAAGGAGAAGTGTGAAACTCTCTCAGCACCTCCTCTCGTAAAGTGACTGGTACCAAGGTACGTCCTCTGAAAAGGATGTCGTGCTCTGCTCCAAAGGAGAAGCCATCAGGGGCCTGTCCTGAGGATAACTGCACACGCCGCGTCTCACAGTCGGCGTCCCCATGCTGTGCCTCTCTGACCCGCTGCAGTAGTGGAGGGGTGACTGTGAGAGACTGGAGGAAGGCTGCTCCATCTCTATCCACGAAGGATATCTGCAAAGCGGCTAGCTGCTCTATCACCTCCTCAAGTAGCTGAATGCCCGTCCTCCTGCTGAGAGCATCGGCTACCACGTTCCCCTTTCCAGGATTATAGACTATCTCAAAGTCATAGTCCTGGAGGAACTCGAGCCATCGCCGCTGTCTCAGGTTCAGGTCCTTCTGAGAGAAGATGTACCTGAGACTCTGATGGTCAGAAAAGACTGTAAAGCGCTCTCCCATCAGATAGTGTCGCCATGTCTTCAGAGCGAAGACCACTGCTGCTAACTCTAGGTCATGGGTAGCGTAGTTCTTCTCATGTGGCCTCAACTGACGTGATCCATAGGCGATCACTGCCCTCTCCTGCATTAAGACACATCCGAGTGTGGTCCCTAATGCATCGCAGTAGACTACGTACCCTACTCCCTCCTCAGGCAACCTCAATATAGGTGCGCTGATCAATCTCTGTCTCAACTCCTGGAAGATCTGCTGACATCTATCTGACCACACAAAGGGTTTCCCCTTCTTCGTCAAAGCTGAGAGTGGTGCCGCAACTCTGGAGAAGTCTGGCACAAATCTCCGATAGTATCCAGCTAGTCCCAAGAAACTCCGCACCTCTGTCACGCTCCTGGGTGGCTCCCAAGCTAGAACTGCCTCGATCTTCGCAGGATCCACTGCAACTCCCACCTCAGAGATGATGTGTCCCAAAAAGTGGACCTCACGTATCTAGAACTGACACTTAGAGAGCTTTCCATAAATCTGGTGCTCTCGGAGTGTGTCTAGTAAAACCCGTAAGTGGTAGGCGTGCTCCTCCTCGGTCGTCGAGTATATCAAAATGTCGTCGATGAAGACCACGACAAATCGATCAAGGTATGACTGAAAGATCCTGTTCATGAGGCCCATGAACACCGCTGGAGCATTGGTTACGCCTAATGGCATAACCAAGAACTCATAGTGGGCATACCGATATCTGAAGGCCGTCTTCTGCACGTCCTCGTCTCGAACTCTGAGCTGATGATAGCCTGAACTGAGGTCTATCTTCGAGAACCACCGTGATCCCTTGATCTGATCGAAGAGGTCATCAATCCTCGGTAGCGGATACTTGTTCCTCACTTTCACTTGGTTCAGGCGACGATAATCGACACAAAGTCGCAAGCTCCCGTCCGCCTTCTTGGCGAACAATATCGGTGAAGCCTAGGGTGAAACACTGGTTCAGATGAAACCCTTGCCCTGCAAGTCCTCCAACTGTACTCGTAGCTCTCGAAGCTCAGCGGGGGCCATCCGATATACTGGAGTGGATATCAGGGCTGTCCCGGGGTACAGATCAATATGAAAGTCTACCTCTCTACAAGGAGGTAGCCCTGGAACGTCGTCGGGAAAGACGTCCGCGTACTGATCCACCACTGCAGGAAAACTAGGACTCCACACGTCAACAGCTCCTAGGATGAGGCTAGCCAACTGATGAGTGATGGGCTGTCCTCTCCTCTGCGGAAGTCCATCCTGTGCTGCGAAGGCTCCCTTCTCGCCGGTGAAGGTGAACCTGCTCCCGTCGGTGCGTACACATCGCACCTTGCGCCTAATACAGTCAATCTGTGCATGGACTGTAGATAACCAATCCATGCCCAAGATGACGTCGTAAGGCCTCGACGCTGCTACAAGAAGATCCCAGCCGAAGCTCTCGCCTCCTAGAGTAAGATCACACTGCCGGAACCAGTGTGTAATCATCGAGTCAGCTCCCGTAGGAGTCTCTATCTGTAAGGATCGAGCCAACGACTCTGTCGGAATCTCTGAGCTCCAAACAAGGGCAGTGACTATGAAAGAGTGACTCACTTTTGTGTCTATAAGAACTGCAACAAGGGTGGAATAGACACAGATCGTACCTTGAATCATCTCGGGCGCGCCGTGGTCGTAGGCCTCCGCTTCCTAGAGCTGTGCCTGTCTCTGCCCGCCAGCTCCCTGTGGTCGGGGCGGGCCTCCTGGTGGTGGTGGTGGTAGAGCCTCAAAGTATCTCCCACCACCTGCTGCTCGGCCAGCTCCTCTGCCTCGTCCTCCTCCTCCCTGCGGACCGCCACGGTCGACCCTCTGCCTCTTCCTGGGTGGCCCCTCAACTGTCTGCTGCTCCTCGACACGGTGGGTCGGGCAGTCACGAGCCATGTGACCCTATCCGCCGCATGCGTAGCACTACCTGCCTCTCAAAAGACTGGCTCCACACTGTGCGCCCCGCACTGCTGAGCCAGTGTCCTGAGGCTGTCTACGTGAGGGTTTGGCCTGCCGGGACCCATGAGTCATCCGTCGACTACCTGCTGCCGAAGACTCCGCTACCTGTCGCCCTACGGTAGGTCTCACTGTGGACTCAGCCAGAAAGCTCTCGACCAGAAGGGATCGCTCCAGTACTCCTGCTTGGGTCGGGATGCTGAGGGAGATCAGCGATGCCCTGATCTCATGTCTCAATCCCTGCTCAAAGGTCCGGGCCTGGAAGAATGAGTCCCGTACCATGTCGGTCGAGTAGCGCGAGAGATCGGTGAATCTCGCCGAGTACTGGGCGACCATCAAGCTGCCCTGCCGCATTTGAAGAAGCTCCTGGATGCGCACCGCACGGAGGGTGGCCGGGACGAACTCTGAGCGGAAGAGGCCCTCAAAGTCTGTCCAGATGAGAGAGGCCTCATCGTGCACCTAGAGCATCAAGCTCCACCATCGTCCTGCTGCTGCGTGCAGTAGGCTCACAGCGTGGATCACCATGAGGTCTGCTGGTGTCCTCACTAGCCTGAAAACTCGTACGACTGCCTCCAGCCAGTCCTCGGCTGCCTGGGGATCCGTCTCCCCACGGAACCTGGGCGGTCGCTGGCGTTGTAACTCATGCAGTGCACTGAGGCGACGTGCATCGTCAGCGGCTGGTGCTGGAATCATCAGTGGCTCGGCGGGTAGAGGTACCGCCAGTGCCTCTGCTGTCAAAGGGCCCTGTACCGAGGCCTCGTCGCTCGGCGGGCTGTCGTCACGCTCAACTCTCGGAACCCTAGCTGGATGCCTTTGTGGGGCCATCCTGAAAAGAAACAGGTGCGCCATGGTCAGAACAATATACCTGGTGAGCTGATACAAGTAATCACAAAGAAAACTTGAAACACACATGCAATCAATGTTTTCATGCATTAAGTCGGAAATCAGAAGTTAGGGTCCTGGTGTACGGATACGTCGGCCGCCGCACCAACACTGGACTCCCTGGACTGATAACCACACTCAATATGCTAAACACTATTGCTTCACATAGAAGAAAGATCAGAGTCTGTGGTAGAACCGACCACCTCTGATACCAATTTGTCACGACCCGTCCTCGGGGCCCGTGCCGTGACTACCCCAAGCCCGCCTTCCATAGGCCAGGGGCTGTAGACTAGCACCAAGGCGTAAATCCCGGTAAAAAGGGAAGGCATTGCCTTTGTAAAGTAAACAAGCACCACAGAGTAAGCAAGCGGAAGAAGTAAACACTAAGTAAATCTGGTACAACAGTAAGTGCAGAAAAGTAAAGGGGGTCGGAAATACAAGCCCAACTGTAAAGTACAACTAAAAGGGGGAAAATAGCAACTGAAAAGTAAAGCCGCAACGTCGAGCCGTCCACTGGAATTCCCACCTGAAGGGTGGGTACAGAAAGCCCCCACTGCTCCTCGGGTCCAGCCGACCGCTCCAAGTACGTCCCGCCCAGTGGTCCACCTCCAGGTACCGTCCTGCTCCGCAAGCCTCCACCACGATCAGCGTTGTCCGTCTTCTGCAACCAACACAATGTAGTGCGGGCATAGCCCGTGCAGGGGTGAGTATAAGCTACTGAGTAGGGACCTCGAGACCCCCGAAGGTCTCCGAAAATCCACAAAGGATGAACCACAAATGAAAGATACAATCACGAAGTAACATCCGACACTGCTTAGGTATATGCCCATACATATACCTAAGTCATCAATTCTCGCTTGGCTCCAACATCCGAGCTCGAGTACAACCCAGTCCACACAGGAAAGAAAAATGTGAAATCTAAACAGGATAGCTCAACACAATCCACAAAGGAAAGTAAAATGTAAATCCACACAGGATAGCACAACACAATCCACAAAGGAAAGTAAAACAGAGTTTCAGCTCACACAGGTATACTTCTTCAAATGATGATAGAGATGATCACTGATCCATCTAAGTCATCAGACCCACAAAGGATCGATAGGTACTAACCCCCGCAATGACCCACAAAGGATCTGACCCACAAAGGATCGATAGGTAACTAACCCCCGCAAAGACCCACACAGGATCGGGCCCACACAGGACCTGTAGGCACTGGCTCACACAGAACCGATGAGCGCTGACCCACAAAGGATCGGACCCACACAAGATCAGTAGCACTGATCCACACAGGATCGCTGAGTGCTGTAGTCGTCGTCATCGAATCCACTGAGGATCTCTGCACAGTCGTCGTCGTCACAGTAGCAGTCGCAGCCAGCTCTAGGTTTCCCGCACACAGCAAGCTCGTTCAGGAGGGTCCGCTCCACGAGCCGAGAGGCTGATACATCAACTGACACATAGTACATAGTTGATGTATCCAAAAGTTCTGTATCGTCAATAGGAACTCAAAGTCGCAGACGACGCGTCAATCGGACGCCCGGTCTGAGAGTTATTGGCTTTTTCGTCCCAGGGGCCCGGTTGGTTTTTAAGGCAAAACCAACCCGACCGTACTCCACCTGCATCCAAACCTCGGTTGGATTATACCAAAAGATTTGTCTCACTTAGAGGAATTCAACAAAGTTGACGGCACATCGATCGGACGTCCGAAGCTCAAGGTATGAGCGTTTCCGCTCCGAGGGCCCGATTGGTTTCGTGTACGAACCAACCCGGCCGAACCCAAGGTATTCCGAAACCTTGAGTGCGATATACCGAAAAGACCGTCTCGATCCAAGGATCGCATCGCCGCTGAAGGCGAGTCGTTCGGAGGCCTGTAGCTCAAGTTATGAGCGAAAGACCGAAAACGTTCGGAGACGGGGGGGGGGGGGGGGGGGGTCTGGGCCCGAATCGACCCGGCCCAAACCCCCTGGGTCGACCCGACCCGGGTCCGACCCGATTGGGCGTGACTCGGCCCGGCCAGGGCGCGACCCGACTCGGCCAGGGCGCGACTCGGCCGGCGGGTCGGCTCAACCCGGCTCGGCTCGGCCGAGCGGCCGAGCGAGTGGAGTCCGGGGGCGGGGGCGCGCTGCCCCCGCGTGTGAACACCGCGCCCCCCCACCCCTGGCAGGGGCCGCCCTTGGTCAACGGACACGGCTTTGCCGCATCCCGTGTGCGCCGGACCCACGCGGCCGCGGGTCCGCTGGTGCCGCCGCCGCCGCGGCTCTGTCCGGCGGCGTGCCGGGGCGCCGCCGCCTCCGGCCGCCGGCGCCGCTGCGCCGGCGACCCGCACCGCCGGTGGTTTCCGCGGGCGACCGGAGTTGCTCCGGTGGTCCGATTCCACTCCCGTCTTCACCATAGCTCCTCCCGGGTCCCGTTCTTCACTGCGGAATCAACGAATCACCCCTGCGGCATGTTTTGTCGTCGCCCGCCAATCTGCACATCAACGAAGAACTACAGAGGGTTGTCGGGCCATGTTTGTTTGGCCCGCACCCCCCGCGTTAGGTGATAACAATCGGGAAGAAATATTCAACACATGAATAACAAGCAAGGCACAATTTTAATAGAATTAAAATTGAACTTGATCCGGGTTCTTTGTTTTAAAAGAAACAATCACGGGAATATAAATTATTTCACAAACAAACCCCTACCTCGTCAAGTCGTCGCACGCGCGTTCTTCGCGGAATTGATTGCTGGGGAAGGAGGCGATCGTCACGTCGCGGAAGGGCGTCGCGTCGTCGCGGAAGGGCGTCGTGTCGTCGCGGAAGGGCATCGCGTCGTTGCGGAATACGGTGTCGCGTCGACGAACTCCGAGGTTCAAGAACACGTAGATTTAATTATATTAATTAAATCCATGATGTTGTTATAAACCACAAAGAAGATTTAAAAGAAGAAACTTGAAATCTCCTACCTCAAGAAGTTGGTGATCAGAGATCATTGCGGGGAAGAACGTCTCGGAAGAAGCGTCGTCAATCTCTGAGGGTGACGACGTTCTTTGCGTTCTTCGCGTTCTTCGCGAAGGAGGATGAAGGCACAAAATTCTATCAAAAACCTCTCAACGAGCAATCCTCAAGAAGTCGTGCGTTGGTCTTATTTTATTATTACGCCAACGGATTGTAAACATGTTAAGAAATGATTAAATTAATTCATAGAATTAATTTAACGAAGTTAACCACCCAATTAAATGGTGCGTTAAGAATTTAAGAAAACGCGTCAGTTGACTTTCATAATGACGGGTTTTCGCGGGTGCGTTACTTAGCGGAAAAGAAACGGTGGGGCTCGTGCGGGCCCCACTTCACAAATATCCTACCAAGTGGGTAGGATATTTTGGATTTCACCCTATCCGTTTCAACTGAGCTTAAGCAGCTTAAAGTGGTCTTTAAGCGGCTTTAGGTGAAATAAAATAAAGTTTGTCGTACCAATTATTTTATTTCTTAACTTTGAGCCCAAAAATTAAAAACCACACCCGAGCAAACGCAACTCCGGAAGAGGCGTTTCTAAGCAAATACCGGCGCTGCGATTCCATCGGTGCCCTCATAATTTTATTCTGAGCACCGATTTAAAAGTTAGAAAATCTCACTCGTTCGTTCACTGAACGTACTCGAGCCAAACTTCGGAAAATGATTCCGGGCACACCGGGCCTCAGAATCAGGTGCCGTCTGAAACTACGTTCTTGTAAAAATCCAAAGAAAATTAAGAAAAAAACTTCCTTGATTTTTTTGGGTCTTTACAATTAATGAAAAATATTTTCATTATGAAGTTTGTATGGGAGATCAAAAAGATCTAGATGACTTCTGGAACGAGTGTGAGGAACTACTTAATCCCACAATTCCTCATAATGTAGAATATCCGACATCATTGAAGTAATACACCACCAACATGGTGGAATTTGAAGAGAATATTGAGAAGTATGACTACCCACCTCCATCTCCTACCACTCTACTCCAAGAGGCACTTCCCACTAAAGAAAAAATTAAAGCTGAGAAAACTCAGGGAGATGATCTTTTCATGAACTCATTATCTTCTAATTTTATTGAAGTTGAATTGAGTATTACCACCCCTTGCATGAAATTTTCAGATTCGTCCAAAACCCGTATTCCCTTGGTGGATGAGGAAGAAAAAGAAGTTGCACCTAATGAGGAACTTATAGAGATCCCTAAACATGTTGACCATTTATTAGAGGGAGTACATGAGATGATTCAAATGGCTTTTCCTGAGGAAAAAGAGACATAAGATGCTTACTTTGTAAGAGAATAATTTTATATTGACACTTCATGATTTAAATTTTCTCAAATAGAATTATACTATGACTTTCCCTTTGATTTTTACAATGATGCAACATGCCTTCAACAAATACTGGAAAATAAATAGGAGGCTATGAAATTGGAAACCAAAAAATATGAGGACTCATTCTTTGTCCTACCCCCACCAAGAAAGTTTTATTTTATTGTCCTAGGGGTGGATTTGGTGTACTATACCCATGGAGTCTTCAACAAAAAGGATGAAGTGTAAGATGTAAAGAAGAAGTTTTGTTGGTTTATCACCAAGAAACTCCGCCCACCATCAGATTGGGGATAACCAACGGGAACTACCCATCTGGATGCATTCAAAACCTGGGGCCCACTTGGGGGATTAAACCAAGATCTATCCTTCTTTTCTCATCCTATTTGTATTTTCATTTCTTTAAATAAATGTCTTATGTTTTCTTTTTTTCTTTTTCCTGTAGTTTTTTAGTGTGCAACACTTAAGATATTGACTCAACATTGCACTACCAATAAGTCAGGTTGTACCTCTTCTTTACACTAACTTGATTATTGTGATTTAATTTAAAATTTTCTTACATGTTAAATCCACTTGAATTCATTGAGTGTAACGCCCCGACCCTAGTTACCCAGAGTCGGTGCATTATTACATAACATTGGCATGATCACAAGAAAGATCAAATCTCGAAAGATCGATTGGTTTAGTAGCCTTGGAAACACTAGATATATTCATAAGTCTTACATTACATCATAAAATGAAAAACTACTACAACAACATATTGTCTCCATAATCCACACTCATATCCCCACATAATATCCCTACAGGTCATTCATAATTTACTTCTTCACTTCCTGTAAAAAATAAAACATAGAAAAGGGGTGAGCTCAAATGCCCAGTAAGGATAACAATATAGCGGAAACTTTCATAAATAAGAATAAACATTTAAGGCAATGTATAACTAAAACAATAGCCTTTCAAACTTGAACTTTCAACATTGTATGGCATAAATAAAATGAAATAATTCCATTTACTCATTCACATGGATATTCTACTAATCGAATAATCACATGCAAAATCACTAACCACTTTCATAATGTTGGAATGCATAATGCCAGACTATCATAACCACATAGCCAAGGCCTCATGCCAAGACTACAAATAAGATTTTATCAAGGCCTTGTGCCAAGACACTAGTTTGTCTCATGAGACCTACCGATGCATCGAGGAGCTATAGCGGGCTCCACCCGTCACTTACTAAGTCCAATGCATTCCCATATGAAAAGGTTTAAACATAACATAAACATTCGTATTAAAACTAGCATACGAAATGTCAATAATTTCACCATAAACTATGAATGGTATAAAAATAGCACATCCACAGTCAAACATATCACAAAACCTTCAATACAATATAGAAGTTTTGTATCATAATAAATCAACTTCAAATAATCTTAAAATCCATCAAAGGTTGTTGACATAGATGAAAATGTTTTTTTAAAAATTATTGAGAGAAATATCCCTTTTTCATGAAAACATTTTAATGTTACACAATTTAGAAAGTAAGGCATTTAAATACATTTTTGAATCAAAGTGTCCCATACCACTTTGAAACTTTTGAATGGAATTAACACTTTTAAAACATTCATTTTCATATAAATAAATCCTTACAAACCATTTTGAAAACGTGGACATAAATGAGGTTGATTTAGAAGAATAAATATTTAAAACATTTAAAATGATGTTTTAGTAAAAGTTCCCTTAGAAATAATCCCTTTGAAAACTCTTTTATGAAATATGGACATGGATAGTAAATATGTCCCTGTAGATACTTACGTAAAGACAACCTCGGATATTAAAGAGATTGTGAAGTAAACCCTTATCAATTTGGTAACTTATGAAACATACAACCCATGAAAGAGGTATCATACATTGAAAATGTAAATACACATAAGGTAAGTGTATTACACAAATAATACAATTATGGGCAGTACATACACCACACAAAAGATAATAGTGGAAATATGGCATGAATCTCACGGAAATAAAGAGTGAGATGAAAACCCCTTACCACGTTAATCAACTGAGTCATATGGACAAAAGTTAATAACCACCAAATTATTTACAGAATAACATGAATATAAAGATAATCATGATAATATATATCAAATTCCAGTACACAATACACTACTTTCAATAATTTAGTGGTGAATAATGGAAATCTCACGGAATTGATTGTGAGATAAGAAAATCCCTTACCTTGTACTTTTCCTTGGTTGGGGTAGGTTAACCTCCTGTATAATGGTGAAATAATTGTTATTAAATTATAAAATAATCATATACATTAATATGATATCACATATGATCTTTTAATATTGATTTGATAATAATATCTTAGTATTATCGTTGTTTCGGGTGTTAACTTACTTGTTTTCTTTTATATGTTTTGTTACGTAAGACATGTTTGTAAAGGATAGGTTTTATATTATTCATATCCAGAATGATATAAAGTCCTTAAAAATCATTTTTTAAATCATCAAATGATAATTATACTTGAATGGATACGATGGAGAATGAATCTCATCACGTTCGTGGAGACGGTAGTCCGTACGTACGCACGAGCGACAATATCAATCTTTTGATATTAAAATAATATATAAATGGATGGTATATCATATATACAGAATCCTTACCATGTTATATTTCTTATTTACATGAGTTACACATCATTTTTATACCCATCCAAATAATAATATATTGAATAACAATTACACCACGACGTGGAGACGGTAAGCCGTACGTACGCACGTATGGTGACATGTTATTCAAAGGGTGGATAGAATACTGAATATGGTTGTACCATATTTATAATAACATCACAATATATGTGATATACTGGAGTTATTATTTTAGAATGGTAAGAACAAATAAAGAAGAAGTGGAAGAAGAAATGAACTTAGAAAAGGGTGGTGAAATCATTACCTCTTCTTCGGGTTCTTCCTTTTGATTTGATCAAAAGGGCTCCTTAGGTTGGCTTTCTGATCAAACTAAGGCCCCTAGGTTGTATTGAGGGAAGTTGGGAGAGTATTTGGGCAGAGTTTGGCCGAACCAAAAGGCTTTGAAGGTGTGAAGAAATGAGAAGGAGAGTGCCCTTTTATAAGAGGGGTGAGGGGCACCTTTGGAAAAGCTAGAAATATTAATTTATAATAAATTCATATTCGGTTTCCAATGGCTCCAAAGTTGACTATTCAAAGGTTAAGGTGGGGATGAGTCGAAAACAACTCAACCAATAGAATTTAGACAGGTTTGGGTACTTATATTAACCTTATCTTTAAGTATTAACTCTAAGTTAATTAGTTTCACTTTTACAATGTCTCTTTGTATTTTTATATAATATGGTTAATAAACTTACTATATACATCCAAGAGACCCCCAAGTGGTCCATTAATGATGAACCTATCATGATATAAGTCTCTTTTCCGAACCTTATATTTTTAGGAATTTAATATCAATTAATAATATAATATTTGTTTTAAGAATTCTTTTATGTCAATTTTGACACTATTCAATAATTGATTTTTGTGAAACTCATAACAGATTGATTACTTCGAAAAAAGTCAATTAAATCAATCCTAATATATCATATTATCCTAGAAAATTAGTTTAATTCATTAAAAGTTTCATATTATATTTATTTGGGTATTTATAATATCAATTATTTTAATCTTTCACTATTATAGTAATTACTGCATCATCATTGTGTCATAAATAAAATAAATTATTTAATGTCTAAAAATTATAAATAAAATATCATTATGTAGGAAATCGTTTTATCTTTCTAATGAATATTTATAATCTAAAATCCAACATATATAACCCTATGTAAAAATTGTTTTTCTAAAAAATATATGCTTGTGTCATTTTTGTATTCATTTTAACTTAATTAAAATAAAGTGTCATTATCACTTACAAGTGGATCCATGGGATCCCAAAATCGACCCAAAGATTCCCATGGTCGACCATGTATCAACCAATAGGGTTAAGACACGTTTTAGGGTAATTTAGTATTATTATAATATTATTTTTTAACCCTTATTTACCGGATTTACCCTTAACCATGGTAAATAAAATATTTACCGCAGTAATTATTCAAAATGTCTAAAAATAAAAGTTACCTATTTACACAATTTGAACATCTTGATTCCAAATATGGAATCCATTTTCCTAAATTCAAAACACAGAAGTGGCAGAAATTAATTTAAAATTAATTCCCGCTGTCAAAACAAAAAGCGTGTTTTTAAGAGATAATAACTATCAAAAGATTGACACTTGTTTATGTTCGGTTTAATTGTAAAATTATGTCCAATGACCAACATTATATTAAATGGTAAAAATATATTCTAAATATACTTTAAAACTACTAAAATTCATAATTTATCACTATTAATTATTTTGATTAAAAAAGTTGTTTTTAATTAAAATTTAGTAATTTTCACTATTCATCAAAATATGAAAGTTATCCGAAAAGTACCAAAATTTCACCTTAGGCTAAATTAGATATTCCGAATCCAAAAATGAAGTCCATTTTGAAATATAAAATATATATAATTTTAAAAAGTAGGTATTACTATTCATAACGGCTAGTTTGATTGGTTGTTAGAACTCGATGTTGCGTACAACACACGCTATCGCATTATTCAAAGAGAAGCGTACCGTAGAAGCTTGGGATGTTTAATTTTAAATTTTTGACGTCCCCATTTAGTCAAAAAGTTTAAAATATTGTATTTAAAAAGGGTTCACTATTAAAAGTTGATAAAAATGCAATACTGAAAATGAATTTGTTCTTGCATTATATCTAAGAAACTCATAATATGGATTCTAAAATTATAAGGATTATATAAAGTTTAAAATTTAGATAATACTATTCATAACCTCTTTTGAATGGATTTTTTTTTGTAATTCATGGTGTGATTGAACTCGGTGTTGCGTGTAGTGCAAGTTATTGAATTATTTTGAAGAAATAACACACTATGAAATCTTGGGGTGTTACATTCTCCCCTCCTTCAATAAATTGCATCCTCGCAATTTGAAATTGTTCTTCGAAAAGAAAAGGTTGAAAATAGAAAATATATTTGTGGGAAAACCCACATCGGAAATTGGGTTACTAAAATTTAGTCTTAATATGAGGAAAAGATAAATGAAAGGGTCACTACCAAATTATGATCTCGATTAGTAGAACATTGGTGGCAATTAGAGACATATAATTGGAGGAAAAACGTAAATATTTATAGGTAGTGATTGAGGTCATCAATCACAAACAAGTATAAAATTGAGGTCCTTAAATTCATCAATCTATGATGATTTGAAATACCATCGGTTCAACAAAACATAGGGTATTAGGATAACACATTTTTGACGTTTCAAAATATCTTAGTTGAAATCCCACATCGAAAAATGAATTAATGAGGCCTCTATTTAAAATAAAGAGTCGAAAGTATGAAGATTACCGAAAATAACACATACTAGGGTTCCATGTAGGAAAATATGGATATGGAAGAAAAATCTAACCATCAATTATCTGATGGAGAGTGGTAGAGAACATGGCTATGAAAAGGCCAACAATCCCAAAGCCATAAATTAGTGATGATTTAAGGTACCATCTAGGAAAACATTTTTGTTCTAAGTTGCTTTTCTTAATATTGAGGAATTTATTTATGAGATTGGCTAAGATCATAAGGAGATATACTTACTTTATAATTAGAGTTTTATCCATTAATAAATTTCTACCACAAACTCATCTTTCACTCTAAAAGATAATAGAATGTAAAAAAATTCTATTTACACTATTCGTATAGGGTTCCAAAATAAACGAATTTATAATTCATCTACAAGATCATTTAATAAAAACTACATTATTTAATCTAGGACATCTCGTGGGCCAGTGGTAGGTGATACACCCTTGTCGCCCTTCGGTTGCGGGTTCAAGTCTCGCAGCCTTGCCGGACGCGACGGGTTGCCGCCCGACCTCCGAGTTGTCCTTTTATGGCAATCCAAAATAATCCAAACTAGAACTATCCAAAATACTTCTGTCCAAACTCACAGTCCAACATTTATAAAGAAGGTAAACATAATATAGATCCTTTTTACCCCGTAATAGCATATGAATACCTTCATCATGTATTACCATATTCTTTATTGATTACATTCATGCTCCCTTATTCCATATAGAATGCTGGATATACTTCATTAATACAAAAATGTTTTAAACCCCAAGAATGTTGGAATATATAAATCATTAATCAGTTCCAAGGGAGTCAAGAATATCCAATATAATTTATCCAAAACAATCACATATTATTCCAAAATCACTACATCAGTATCAGAACTATATTATGATTTATCAATCTCTCAACCATATATTTTCCAAAAATTTATCCTACTATTGAGTCACTTTTCTTTGTTCCACACAATCTCAAGTCCTTAATGAAATAGTACTGCAGTACAATCCTTATATACTCCATAATTATTATAATAAGTGCATTGTTGATACAACACTCAATTGACATAATCAACATAAGAACTCTAATCATTCCTATTCATCTGTGGTAGTATCATAACTTGATTATTATCCAATAACATCATTTGCGGCATAGTCTGATGACTGGGACATAGGTTCGCGTAGTGTCCAAACTCCTTGCAAATGAATCATTGTACATTTAAAACCATTTTCTTATCCTTGCAGTCACGTACTTTGTGCCCTTTTCCTCCACACTTATAACAAACTCCTATTCCTTTCAGGCAAGTTCCGGGGTGTTTCTTTCCACAGTTACCACATATGGGAAAATTCTTCTTTTCCCTCTTCCCTTTATCCATCTTTCTCTCTTCCATACTTTTCTTCTCTTGCTTCCCTTCAAAGACATAGGACTCAGTAAACTCTTTACTTATCTTATAAACACATGATATTATTTCTTCATATGATGATAATACATGGGAGACTATTTCTCTTATAAATTCTAGCTTAAGACCATGAAAGATATGATCCTTCCTTCTCTTTGGATCATGTGCATTTTTGGAGTTCTCATTCCTTCTACTGGGCGCCATTCCTAAACAATGGCATAAACTAGATCAGTTTATGAATCAAAATACATAATCCCATACTTATAAAACACTTAACATAAATTGAACTATTTATGGATATAATCCATAATCATAAAAATGTCTCCTTTGAGGATGTATATACTCATAAACCCTTCATAATGGTTTGTAAAGAAAATGAGAATTATCCTAAACATATCCCCCGGGAGTGTCGTAACCAAGAGTGCAGCAAAGCCCGTTGTCGTGCACCAGTTCCCGTTCGAGTCTAGCTCAAAGCGGTGTTTTCGGGTTTTACCCCTAGGTACATCTGTGCCAGAGCCGCCTCTACCTGCTCGTATCCAGACAGGGATGTATTGCTCGGAAAACTCACAAAATCCCTACAATACCAAAATTCTAGGAAGTTCTTCTACACTAATCCTCAAAGTTCATCTTAGGTCTACGTGCTCTAATCAGAGTTTATCTAAATCTAGCTTCCAAGGTTTGTACTAAACTTCCTCTGATACCAACTGTAACGCCCCGACCCTAGTTACCCAGAGTCGGTGCATTATTACATAACATTGGCATGATCACAATAAAGATCAAATCTCGAAAGATCGATTGGTTTAGTAGCCTTGGAAACACTAGATATACTCATAAGTCTTACATTACATCATAAAATGAAAAACTACTTAACAACATATTGTCTCCATAATCCACACTCATATCCCCACATAATATCCCTGCAGGTCATTCATAATTTACTTCTTCACTTCTTGGGAAAAATAAAACATAGAAAAGGGGTGAGCTCAAATGCCCAGTAAGGATAACAATATAGCGGAAACTTTCATAAATAAGAATAAACATTTAAGGAAATGTATAACTAAAACAATAGCCTTTCAAACTTGAACTTTCAACATTGTATGGCATAAATAAAATGAAATAATTCCATTTACTCATTCACATGGATATTCTACTAATCGAATAATCACATGCAAAATCACTAACCACTTTCATAATGTTGGAATGCATAATGCCAGACTATCATAACCACATAGCCAAGGCCTCGTGCCAAGACTACAAATAAGATTTTATCAAGGCCTTGTGCCAAGACACTAGTTTGTCTCATGAGACCTACCGATGCATCGAGGAGCTATAGCGGGCTCCACCCGTCACTTACTAAGTCCAATGCATTCCCATATGAAAAGGTTTAAACATAACATAAACATTCATATTAAAACTAGCATACGAAATGTCAATAATTTCACCATAAACTATGAATGGTATAAAAATAGCACATCCACAGTCAAACATATCACAAAACCTTCAATACAATATAGAAGTTTTGTATCATAATAAATCAACTTCAAATAATCTTAAAATCCATCAAAGGATGTTGACATATATGAAAATGTTTTTTTAAAAATTATTGAGAGAAATATCCCTTTTTCATGAAAACATTTTAATGTTACACAATTTAGAAAGTAAGGCATTTAAATACATTTTTGAATCAAAGTGTCCCATACCACTTTGAAACTTTTGAATGGAATTAACACTTTTAAAACATTCATTTTCATATAAATAAATCCTTACAAACCATTTTGAAAACGTGGACATAAATGAGGTTGATTTAGAAGAATAAATATTTAAAACATTTAAAATGATGTTTTAGTAAAAGTTCCCTTAGAAATAATCCCTTTGAAAACTCTTTTATGAAATATGGACATGGATAGTAAATATGTCCCTGTAGATACTTACGTAAAGACAACCTCGGATATTAAAGAGATTGTGAAGTAAACCCTTATCAATTTGGTAACTTATGAAACATACAACCCATGAAAGAGGTATCATACATTGAAAATGTAAATACACATAAGGTAAGTGTATTACACAAAGAATACAATTATGGGCAGTACATACACCACACAAAAGATAATAGTGGAAATATGGCATGAATCTCACGGAAATAAAGAGTGAGATGAAAACCCCTTACCACGTTAATCAACTGAGTCGTATGGCCAAAAGTTAATAACCACCAAATTATTTACATAATAACATTAATATAAAGATAATCATGATAATATATATCAAATTCCAGTACACAATACACCACTTTCAATAATTTAGTGGCGAATAATGGAAATCTCACGGAATTGATTGTGAGATAAGAAAATACCTTACCTTGTACTTTTCCTTGGTTGGGGTAGGTTAACCTCCTGTATAATGGTGAAATAATTGTTATTAAATTATACAATAATCATATACATTAATATGATATCACATATGATCTTTTAATATTGATTTGATAATAATATCTTAGTATTATCGTTGTTTCGGGTGTTAACTTACTTGTTTTCTTTTATATGTTTTGTTACGTAAGACATGTTTGTAAAGGATAGGTTTTATATTATTCATATCCAGAATGATATCAAGTCCTTAAAAATCATTTTTTAAATCATCAAATGATAATTATACTTGAATGGATACGATGGAGAATGAATCTCATCGCGTTCGTGGAGACGGTAGTCCGTACGTACGCACGAGCGACAATATCATTCTTTTGATATTAAAATAATATATAAATGGATGGTATATCATATATACAGAATCCTTACCATGTTATATTTCTTATTTACATGAGTTACACATCATTTTTATACCCATCCAAATAATAATATATTGAATAACAATTACACCACGACGTGGAGACGGTAAGCCGTACGTACGCACGTATGGTGACATATTATTCAAAGGGTGGATAGAATACTGAATATGGTTGTACCATATTTATAATAACATCACAGTATATGTGAGATACTGGAGTTATTATTTTAGAATGGTAAGAACAAAGAAAGAAGAAGTGGAAGAAGAAATGAACTTAGAAAAGGGTGGTGAAATCATTACCTCTTCTTCGGGTTCTTCCTTTTGATTTGATCAAAAGAGCTCCTTAGGTTGGCTTTCTGATCAAACTAAGGCCCCTAGGTTGTAGTGAGGGAAGTTGGGAGAGTATTTGGGCAGATTTTGGCCGAACCAAAAGGCTTTGAAGGTGTGAAGAAATGAGAAGGAGAGTGCCCTTTTATAAGAGGGGTGAGGGGCACCTTTGGAAAAGCTAGAAATATTAATTTATAATAAATTCATATTCGGTTTCCAATGGCTCCAAAGTTGACTATTCAAAGGTTAAGGTTGGGATGGGTCGAAAACAACTCAACCAATAGAATTTAAACAGGTTTTACTTATATTAAAACCTTATCTTTAAGTATTAACCTTATCTTTAAGTATTAACTCTAAGTTAATTAGTTTCACTTTTACAATGTCTCTTTGTATTTTTATATAATATGGTTAATAAACTTACTATATACATCCAAGCGACCCCCAAGTGGTCCATCAATGATGAACCTATCATGATATAAGTCTCTTTGCCGAACCTTAGATTTTTAGGAATTTAATATCAATTAATAATATAATATTTATTTTAAGAATTCTTTTATGTCAATTTTGACATTATTCAATAGTTGATTTTTGTGAAACTCATAACAGATTGATTACTTCGAACAAAGTCAATTAAATCAATCCTAATATATCATATTATCCTAGAAAATTAGTTTAATTCATTAAAAGTTTCATATTATATTTATTTGGGTATTTATAATATCAATTATTTTAATTTTTTCACTATTATAGTAATTACTGCATCATCATTGTTTCATAAATAAAATAAATTTTTTAATGTCTAAAAATTATAAATAAAATATAATTATGTAGGAAATCATTTTATCTTTCTAATGAATATTTATAATCTAAAATCCAACATATATAACCCTATGTAACAATTGTTTTTCTAAAAGATATATGCTTGTGTCATTTTTGTATTCATTTTAACTTAATTAAAATAAAGTGTCATTATCACTTACAAGTGGATCCATGGGATCCCAAAATCAACCCAAAGATGCCCATGGTCGACCATGTATCAACCAATAGGATTAAGACACGTTTTAGGGTAATTTAGTATTATTATAATATTATTTTTTAACCCTTATTTACCGGATTTACCCTTAACCATGGTAAATAAAATATTTACCGCAGTAATTATTCAAAATGTCTAAAAATAAAAGTTACCTATTTACACAATTTGAACATCCTAATTCCAAATATGGAATCCATTTTCCTAAATTCAAAACACAGAAGTGGCAGAAATTAATTTAAAATTAATTCCCGCTGTCAAAACAAAAAGCGTGTTTTTAAGAGATAATAACTATCAAAAGATTGACACTTGTTTATGTTCGGTTTAATTGTAAAATTATGTCCAATGACCAACATTATATTAAATGGTAAAAATATATTCTAAATATAATTTAAAACTACTAAAATTCATAATTTATCACTATTAATTATTTTGATTAAAAAAGTTGTTTTTAATTAAAATTTAGTAATTTTCACTATTCATCAAAATATGAAAGTTATCCGAAAAGTACCAAAATTTCACCTTAGGCTAAATTAGATATTCCGAATCCAAAAATGAAGTCCATTTTGAAATATAAAATATATATAATTTTAAAAAGTAGTTATTACTATTCATAACGGCTAGTTTGATTGGTTGTTAGAACTCGGTGTTGCGTACAACACACGCTATCGCATTATTCAAAGAGAAGCGTACCGTAGAAGCTTGGGATGTTTCATTTTAAATTTTTGATGTCCCCATTTAGTCAAAAAGTTTAAAATATTGTATTTAAAAAGGGTTCACTATTAAAAGTTGATAAAAGTGCAATACTGAAAATGAATTTGTTCTTGCATTATATCTAAGAAACTCATAATATGGATTCTAAAATTATAAGGATTATATAAAGTTTAAAATTTAGATAATACTATTCATAACCTCTTTTGAATGGATTTTTTTTTGTAAGTCATGGTGTGATTGAACTCGGTGTTGCGTGTAGTGCAAGTTATTGAATTATTTTGAAGAAATAACACACTATGAAATATTGGGGTGTTACATTGAGGACACTGTATCATTTAAGTTTGGGTGGAGGGAACCTTTGTAGTTTAGGATTTTCATTTTGTGTTTGTTTTTCAAAATAAAAATAAAAAAATAAAAAATTGCATGTTTTCAAATTTTTGTGTGTTTATTTTTTAGTTTTTGTATGTTTTTTTGAAACTTTTGAGCTGAAATGATAATTATTTCCATTTTCTAAACCCATTTCATTGAGTGACCCAATTTATTCCATGAAACTGAGCTTAAATGAATGCTGAAAATGAATTTGTTTCAAGTTCAATTCTTTGGGAATTTCATGAGAATTACTATGATTTTTGAATCCCATTCCACATCTCACTTTATTTATATTTGAAATCACCATCCTGTGAGGCTTTTGAACCCATTTTTTCATATTTTTTTCATTTACCTCACTTCTTGAGAGAACTAGACCATGATTATTTTAACCGAAATTTTATTTATTCCTTTCAAAACTTAAGGGTTTAGGGTACTTGTGTTTTAAATGATTAAGGAATTTCTTTGGTTTTAAAGCCCCCTTTTCAAGATAATCCCTTTTATTCTTTCCTACCTTGTACATTTAATCCTTGTAGCCCTTAGAATCCATGAACATCCTGTTAGGTTAGCCACATTACAATCCAATTTCCCTATCCAACCTGCTCTTGAAGTGAAATTGAATGATCTATTTGAACTTAAGTGTGTAGGAAACTCTCTTGTGTTGTGCTACCTCATTTGGTGAAAATTTGGGTGGAAAATCAAATGTTGAAGAGATGTGTTTACTAATGAAAAAAATCATTCTGTTGAAAGTTGTGCGTTTTCTGGAGCTTTCATGAAAAAAAGAATCTGTGCCTTTTCTGGAGCTTCTAACGGAGGAAGAAAACTGTGACTTTTCTAGTGATTTCAAGAAAAATCATGTTTGAGAAGATTGAAATTTTTACTGCTGAAATACTGAGCTATTTAAAAATTCCTAGAGTTTTCATGATGATGGAGCTGAATTTCTACTATGGAAAGTGAGGAGGATACCATACTTGAGTGAAATTAAAATTGTGCAATTTTGCTTCAAAAAGAGCCAATCCCTCCTCAGTCAGCCTCATAATTTTTCACATAAAAATCCTACCAACTGAAATCCATAGAACAAACCTTCAAATTCCTAATGATAAACACATGTCCTTGAATCATATTGGGTGGAGAAGTAGGAGTTTTTCAAACCTATGGTGACCCTTCCATTGGTTTGGATGAGAAAAAATTTGTTGAAAATTGATATTTGTGAGATGAGAGAAAATTCATGTGAGGTAGGTGTCTTGTATGCATGGGAGGGGGAATGAAGAGGAAAAATATTGAATGATATGATTTGAGAACTTGTAATAATGTTTATTGATGGGTCACGATATCTTTTATTTCTTGGTATGGAATTGGTGGGTCTCAATGGCATGTGTTTTGAATTTTCTTTGATTTGATTTTGATGTTGACTTGTCCAGGAGTCCAAGTACTAAGTTTATGAGAATTGATAGAGATAATATTTTCATTATTTTTTATGTGTGTTTCAATGATTTAACCCCTAACAATTAATCAATTTGAGCTGATTTGTATCATTTTAGTGTTTTGGTGAATTATGGGCTTAATTGTGAAAATTGGTTAATTCTGGATATTTAACAGTTTTATAGAGATTCTGTATTTTGGTCATATCATTTACTATTTTGATCCAAATCGAGTGATTCCTTTTTTTAGGCTTTCCATGCTTGTGGGATTCAACTTTGTCTTCTGGACCAAGGTCCAATTCGACACACAATGTCCTATAAAAATTCATCAAGTGGAAAATGTTTGATGGCCGAAAGAATGGACCCCACCATAATTAATGAGGAATATCTCGACCCACATATGTAAAAATGAGGTTATTATAGATGTAATATAAATAGGACTCTGTGAATCATTTTCAAATTAAATTTCATGAAGAAATTTGGTCATTAAGGCATCTATTGAATATGACCAAAAAGCGGAAGTTGAAGAGTCACCTCAGGTAAAAAAAGTTGTCATTAGTAATTTGAGTATAACTTTTGGTAAAATTTTTAAAATTCTCTGAGATTTTGAGGACGTATGAACAATAGAGAGATAGAGTAACAACATTTATGATGAAAACTTCCCAAGATTCAACCATTTATTATGCTAACCGGACTCCAACTTTCAGTGGAGTAATTTTGGAGGGAAATTTTCTACTCCACTAGCCTATAAATAAGTGTGTTCACTTCCATTCAAATAGGTTGAAGAAGGTGAAAGTGGGGCTATGCTGGAGGATTTATTTCTTGAAGTTATTTTCATTTTATCTTTTCTCTTTTCTTTATTTTATCATTCTCTATTCTTCCCCTTTCAACTCTATTACCCTTCACATGGAGGGGTAAAACATTTGAGTGATTGGGGAAGGGGGAGTTTCGATTTTGTAATGTCAGAGTTTTGTGCTTAAATGTAAAACCATATTTTTCTTTTGAATGTTTTCTATTCTCAATGTTTCCCAATTACCTTAATGCGATTGTGTTTTGAGTTTGGTGTATTCATCGTTAATAGCTTTGGTTTAAGACTTTTAATCTCTCTCCGCCTAGTGCAATTTGTCTCGATCGAGCAGATTGTGTTAGGTGGTGAGTGTCCAGTGATCGTTGGCACATGTGTGGAACTAGTGACCTTTTTCTAGAGTTATAAGGAGAAAAAATTCGTGATCGGGACTTTCCTTAGTTGTTTAGAAATTGTTTATGAACTTTCATGCACATATGAGTGAGTTCCATTTATTTCTTTAACCGAGGATGATTGATAACACAATCGAGGAATCTTTCATTTTTCATTCAAAAGGAAGAGAGGGGAGATGATCTTTGTGACTATGATGAAATTGAAAAAGGTGATCCTACCTTGACCCCATCACTCTCTTCATCCATTAGTTTTTAATCTTTATTTTTAATTGCTTGCTTTATTTTTCAACTCAAACAATTTCAAAAAACAAAATCTTCTTCTTTCTTAAATTTAAGTAATAAACATAATTTTTGTGCACTCCTATCTGAAGAAAACCTAGGTTAACAACTTTAATACATTTTGAATTAGGTAATATTTGTTTTTGTCACACCCCACGACATGCACATGTCAACCTGTAATGCTGAAGTCATAGATTTGATGGAAATTTTTGGCATGAAATCTGCTGATTCTGCAATATTTTGGAGAATTACATGACATGTAATAGGGTTACATGACATGTTACTCATAAATGAAATTACATTCTCATTTTATCAAAATATGACATATCTATTGGCATTTATGGGAGTTGACAATTACACGATGTGTAATTGGGTTACACGTTGTGTAATTGGGTTATAAGTTGTGTAAAGTCCCGATGGTTGTTTTTAAATAGGAAACACGATTAAATTTATCAAATTCCCCCTTCAGGTTCATTTCTCTCAACCTAGAGCCATCCTTGTGATTTTTGGAGCCCTCCAACCCCTCCAGGTCTTTCCGTTTGGCGATTGATCCTCATTCTGATCATTGTGTGACATACCAGGTAAGATTTATCTCCATTTATTACTCTATTATCCCTTGGATTTTGATAGATCATATATGGATTGATGGATCTAAACTCCATGTTGTCGAATCTTGTTTCTAGGGTGAGTTCCTAGATCTTCCGTGCCTTAGTTCTTATTGGTGGATCCCATTGCGGGCATGTGCGGCCCGAGTTTTGAGGTAGGTGGTTCTGTCTCTAGCCTATTTTTGATAAACCATATTATTTCATTTTTATAAACTGATTTATAAATAAATTGGTATGAAATTGGCATGATTTTGTGTGTGTGTGTTGGAAAAGTGATTTTAAGAAAAGTGGGTTTTCCTTGGTTTTTGATAAATGGAAAGAAAAGAGTTATTTTCAAAGAATTGAATGATTTGGAAAGAATAATAGGTCATGGTTACCCTATTAAATGTTTAATTGCATAAATGGTTTTCAAAATTTGATATGGTTGTGAAAACAAGCACATGGGTTGCCTTGGATATTTGGTGGAAGGTTTAGCTTGAGACCATCATCTATTGTGGGGGTTCAATTTATAGGTGTTCCTCTTGTCCTAGAGTGTATATTATTGGATCTAGGTATGTATATAATATTGGGGTTTCACACGTTGGGGTGTCTCCCTGGTCCTGGAGTGTAGATAATTGGCTTCAGGTATCGCAATGCACTGTTTATAGATTTTTGGGTATGAGTAGTCTATTGTTTGACCTGTTGTATTCCTTGGTGTTGTGATACCTGTGATACTACTGTTGTTTTTTACTTCTTTTCTTTGTACTATTTTAGCCTTGATATGTATGTTGATGCTTGTGAAAGATAATAAGAAAAATGTGCTTTGAAATTGATATAATTACTTTTGTTTTAGAACTATGGAAAAGGAAAATGTTTACCATGTTTTCTATAAAACTGCTTTACTACTTATCATGTCATGTTTTATTTGAAATGAGCATACATGAATTGTTATCTAGAGACTTGTTATGGAACACCTGAGTGAGATCCTATTGATCCTGTTAGCTCACACCCTACGAACCTATTTGGCGGTGCGTAGACCTTTGTATGTATTTAGATGTAGGGAAAGGCAAGGTGCTATAGTTAGGTAGTGGGTTTTTATGTCAGCTAAGTTGGGTAGCTGGTGGTGAGTTTATTGGAGGTTTCCCACACTATCACATGGAGTAGTTGTTTTTGTTGTTGTCCTTTTGCAGTTGGACTTGTCTCTTTGAGTTTATAGCTACTCTAGCGGTTGTTTTGTTTCCATTGTCTTCTTACAATTATGGAACTTATATATATCAGTCTTATGCTATTTCTTTCTGCTTTGAGTATGTATATCTTTCCATTTTCTTTATTCAGGTTGGGAAAAAATCATTCCCTTGGTGGGTTGTTTGATGCCCGGGTGCTTGTCACTATCCCATGGGGATCGAGAATGCCTTTCAGGTATGTAATGGATTGGATTGGGTGCCAGGTTTCAGGGCAACCCGGGTTGGTTCGTTACAAAGTGGTATCAATGGAGGTCTATCCTCAAGAGTCATTGTCTTGGGATGTTTGTTAGACCGGATATAGGATTTTCGGGACTTGAGAGGCATGTTGTGATAAGTGCCTGGTTAGTTCTTGTCGTGACGCAACTCAAGTTTCCATGGGATGTTGGGATATGTGTCTCTTGTGTTGGGTTTTGTTTTAAATCTCAGTTTCTGTTTATGGGTTTTTTTAGATTGAGCTGAGATTTACTATGTTGTCTGATCATTCCTTCTGTTTAGGTGTGCATCAATTTTCCTTCGATACATCTTCCATGAGTTCCTCAGGAGGGTGCAACTAATGCTCTTCAAGAGAATCCGCCAATAGATCATAATCTCATTGAGGCTATAGTACAAGTAGTTTGTTCTATTGATCAGAACGTACCATGAGTTCAGAACACAATTGTCGAGGTATAGCCAGGAGCTGGAGGAGAGAGAGATTAATCATAAGAATTCTTGCGTGAGAAGCTACTGTACTTTAAATAAATGAATGAACCTCAAGAGGCAGAGGAATGAATGGATATGATCGATCAAATATATGAATTTCCAGAGACACCTGAAAATATGAAGGTGAAATGTGTAGCGTTTAGACTTGAGGGTTCCAGTAAGTGATGGTGGGATTCCATAGTCCAGGAAGATAGACATGTGGACTTGGATTGGAAGAGTTTAAAAACCCCGTTCCTCCAACAATTTTTTCCAGAGTTGCTGATGCTGAAAAAGTATTTGGAGTTCCTCTCTTTACAGTAGGGAGAGAATTCAGTGTCAGCGTACACCAAGCAGTTTGCTGAGCTTGTTCTTTTTTCTCCAGACGTGGTAAAGAATGACCAGTTGAACGATCATAAGTACCTGTAGGTTTTTTGACTAGATATCAGATCACAAATATTTATGTTAAAGCTTTCTACCTATACATATATGGTAGAAAGATCTATGATGGTCTAGATGAATATGGAAGACAAGGTTGGATTTTCCACCTCTTCTCTTCCATCCAGTGGTAGCTTCAGTGGCGTGCATGGGAGGAAGAGGAAGTGACGAGATCATCATAGGAGTGGTGGAGGTGGGTCTCAGCAGAGAGACTTTTCTACACCATCTACTATATCCAGTAGTGTACCTATGACTTACTATAAGTGTAGAAATATCGGATACACCATACGTTTTTTTCATATGCCCGTGAAGATGTGTAATAACTGTGGACATGTTGGTTATTTACAAATATTCTGTCAGGATATGTCTACACCTCATTATGGTCAGGGTTTGTCGACTCCAAAGGATATTATGGAGAAGTTAGATGCTTCAAATACTATAGGGCTCCAACCACATGTCTCAGGAGTGAATCAATTTCATGTATTCAATGAGTGTCTAGTGAAAGTTGATGTAGGTCCAGCGACAGTGAGAGGTACTATATTTATTGCATCTTCCATAGTGATTTCTTTATTTGATATTAGTGCCTCCCACTCATTTATATCTAATCATTTTTTCAATATTCTTAAAATTCCAATGGAACTTATGTCATTTTTTATAGAGTTAACAACACCCCTTGGTAAGAGGAAAGAGTAGGGGTTTTAGTGTCCTTGTTCATAAACAATAGCTGATATAGAGTTGGTCTGAGATTTTATCGTTCTTGATTTAGATATGTTTGACGTCATCATCAGTATGGATTGTCCAGTCACTCATCGAACTAAGGTTTATTGTTATCATCGATGTGTTTTGTTTCTTATTGCCGATAGAATATCTCGTGTGTTTCAGGGGGAGTGGGACCTAAGGTCTAGTCGTGCAGGGCCTTCCTGCCCAGAGCTCAAGATTTAGTTGTATGTTGTTGCGATTGAGCCTGATGGAATTTCTTTTATTGCTAATCTTCTTGTTGCTATTTGATATTTTTATCACAGTTCACCAGATGACTTCTCCGGTCTTACTCTAAAGAGAGTGGTAGAGTTTATTGTTGAATTAGTTTCAGGGATGCAACCAATATTGATACCCTATTATCATATGGAATCGTCAAAGCTGAAAGAGTTTAATATTTATTTGGATGACCTATTAGAAAAAGGTTGTGTTCACCCTAGTGTTTCACCTTGGGCAGCCCCTGTGCTCTTTGCTAAGAAAGCAGATGGTTCACTTCGATTGTGTGTGGACTATCAGAATTTGAGCCAGGTAACAGTTAAGAACAAGTATCCTTTACCTCATGTGGATGATTTTTTAATCACTTAAAGGGGGAAAGGTGGTTTTCAAAGATTGATCTTCGGTCAGGTTATCATCACCTCAGAGTTCGAGAGTCTGATATACCAAAGATAAATTTCAGGAGCTGGTATGACCATTATGAATATTTTGTGATTCCTTTTGGTTTTACTAATGCTCTTGCAGTTTTTATAGATTTAATGAATCATATATTCCATTAATATATTGACACTTTTTTGGTAGTGTTTGCGGATGATATTCTGGTTTATTTGAAATCCGAGTGTGAGCACGAGCACCATCTGAGTTTGATTCTAGAAATTCTGAGAAGTCACCATTTGTATGGAAATCTTTCAAAATGTAGTTTCTGGATTCAAGAAGTGAAGTTATTAGGGCATGTGATTTCCCATTGCAAATGATCTTTTGTGATGAGGTCTCGTCGGAAATGGTCTGTTGCGGAAAGGGCTTCGCAAATATTACCTTTTGTGATGGACCATCGCAAAAAGTCATTATTTGCAATGGGCAGTAGTACCATCGCAAATAGGTTTGGTGAATTTTTTAAAAACCCTACTGCGATGGGTCGGCTACCCATCGCAAATACTTTTCCCAATTAAAAAAAAACCTTTTTTGCGACGGGTCCGTCGCAAATAATGGGAAAAAATAAAAAAATAAAAAAGTATTAATAATAATATAATACTAATATAAATGAAATAATAATATTAATATTAGTACATTAAAATAATTCATAAAATAATAATAATAATAATAATAATATAATATTAATATAAATGAAATAATAATATTAATATTAGTAAAATAAAATTAATTATAAAATAATTAAATAATATAATAATAATATTATTAATATTAATGAAATAATAATATTAATATTAGTAATATAATAAAAACCTCTGTATTCATGAAAATATAAAAATATATTAATTAATAAAATAATAAATATAATAAGAAAAATTAAATAAATAATAAAAACTGTAATATTCACAATAATATAAAAAACGCACTATTTAAAACTTTAAATAGTTAATATTACAAAAAAAAAAATTACATTCAAATGTTTCGTTATAAAATAAAAATACATCACTGAGGGGGAGGGTCGTCTAGAGGAGCTGGAGGAGATAGTGGAGGGAACTCCATCTCTAAACTACGAGTCAGACGTCACATGTACTCCATCTGCTTCTACTCCGGCTGATGCCGCCATTGACGCATCTCATCCTGCATCTCCTGCTACTGCTACTATCGTAGGAACTCTTCCTGTTGCTGCTGCTACCATTGATGCATCTCCTCCAGCTCCCTATGTATAGTCTCTAGAAGCTCACTCTGATCTCGCAGCTGCTCCTGATACCGTGAAGTAGATGATGATGACTCTCTGTGAGATCCTCTCAAACTAGATTCCGACATCATAGCGGTTCCATAAAAACTCCTAGGGGTCAATCGAGAGCTGATACTGACAATTCGGCCTTTCTCAAAGACATACTGGGTCACCTGCATCCATGCTGCCTCATCAAATCAGTGGGCACTGGTCTGACCATCGGTCTCGGTCTGACTCTCACTATGTGTCTGTGACATCGTGGTATTATATGACTCCTTCAATTGCAATTTAAAATTAAAATAGTTAAAATATCATTTGTAGTTAAATTTAAAACTCAAAAAGAAATTATACTGACCAAAATCTGACGCTGGCGAGAACTTCTAATCTCTCTAGTGGCTGGATCACTATACATCCTCCTATAAACTTCGTACTCCATAATATCGGACTGTGCAATTTCCTATATTAATATAAAATAAACCATTTGCATTTAAAGTTATATACAATATTTAGAAAAATGTACTTACCATATGCTTCCTATGCGTACTGAATGTATGACTACCGACTTGATGTGTCACCACCCGTCTCCCCTGATTTTTCCAACCTACTGATGATCTACTTTGAAACCACCTACTCAACCAGTGTGTACATACCATCCCAAACCTGAGATGAAATATAATCAGGTTGGTGGATGTGACATGTCTCATTAAACTCTTTTACTCCTGCTTTCTCCATTGCTTTCCCTTTCAAATTGTGCAAAAACTGAGTACAACGCAAATGCATAGCTCCCTGACATGCTTTCCAGATAACCTCACACATGCTATCATAATAAGATACCATAAACCCTACAAATAATTTATAATATAAAGTTATTAATTAAATTAATTTCAAAATACATATTATTTATTTACGTACCACCCAATGCTCGAACATGTGGTGCTGAACATCAATGGGAATCTGATCCCATGAAACCCATGCTTCAGAAAAATAATTGTGCAATATAGTGTTCCCCTTTACAACAACTATATGCGTAAATCTTTGAAAAAAAAGAATAATTAATTAAACAATTAGAATATAAATAAATCACTGAAAACTAACTAAAATACACAGGTAAACATACCTTTACATGTGTGGATCAAACCCAATACATGGACGCCATTCGAAGATAGGGTCGGGAATCATCAGTCAAGCAAGACCACACCCCCTCCGAGTGCTACTTGAACCGCCATCAGTCTAAGGGTCTGATGATTCAACATCCTACTCATCTAATGGTAGATCAACATCCTGCAACAGACGATAGAGATCCTCATCCATCTGAAACATGAAATGATTGTTGTTAGCAAACAATTGAAAACAACTATTATATATAGATATATATTATATATGATTATAACCCACATTTAACTGTGTCAATGTCCATCTTCATCATCATATTCATAGCTATCAATGTCAATGTATTCATCTTCCTCCTCAGCATAATCAATTTTCATATTAGTTTCAGTTTTATCATCTCTTGTCATTTCAAGTTCTTTTGTAACATTATTAACATCATCGTCACCATCGACCCTTAACTGTGGGGTGTCATCAATGATATTCTTGTCTCTTTGTGAAAATATGTATTTGGAGAAGTCTCTCAAAAAATTTCAATTCCTTACACTTAAACAGAACCAAATTTACTTTCAGTAAACTGATTCTCTCAAGATTTAATTTTTATTATGCTCCATCAATCACCCAAATCTCTTGAAGTAGCACAGTAATTTGACTAATAAATTTGATGTGCCTAATGAGCCAATAAAAATTGTTCATTTACTACAAGAAGACTTTTATATTTAATATCAATGATTCCATGGATCACATGAACAGACAAGCCTTTCTCAGTATCCAACCACTGACATTTAAACATCGTTATGTAATATTGTCCCATATAACACAGTTTAATGATTTCTTCCAATATGCTGTAAAAGTCAACTTCAATTTCTTTATGATGAGATCCTCTCAAGAAAACACCACTATTCATTGTTTTTTTGATTCCCCATATGCATGTGTATGAAATCAAAAACCATTCACCACATATGCATTATAAGATTTTACTATTTTGGATGGTGGGTTACTCAATACACACAATCGATTATCAATTTTATCAGCATGTTGAGATATCTAAATTTTTTTCAAACAATTATCACTATAACAAGTATTAAATTGATTTTTATGTGAAATCAAAAATAATTTATGTTACTTGTTTTTGAAACTAGTAGGAATTTTTTTGATGACGTTCTTCAAGAGAAACTGCTGTAATTTGTGGAAAAGTTTTCTTAATATGATTATCATATAACCTAAAAAAATAAGATTAATATGCTATTACAAAATTATTGAATAAGTGATAAGATCACTCACGGTACAAATGTTTTCATTTATTTAAAGTTAAGCAGAATATATGTATGAGCTCTGTGATGTTCATCATCTGAAATTTATCATTCATGAACTCCACTGAAGCCAAGTTCAGGATGATTGAAAATTTAAAATTGATTGCTTATGTCATCATCAACACTTCCATTGTTATAACCCATGCAGTTGTGTTTTGAGGGATATTCAAATTGAAAGTAATGAGAGAAAAAAATTCCTCTTGCAAATAAGCTTTTGCAATTGATCCTTCAACTGATGCTTTGTTACATACTTTTTTTTCAATTCTTGCATGCATCTCTCGAATGAGTACATCCATTGTAACTGCACCATACCTTCACATTTTGTTTCATGTAGAAAAAGTAATATCAAATGTTCTATTGAGTCAAACAAAGCTGGCAGGAAGATTTTTTCCAGTTTACATAAAATTAAAACATCATATTCTTACAGTTTTCTTACTGCATCGTAGTGTGTTGTCAATGAACAAATATATTGAAAAAAATATGATATGTCTGTTAGCACATCTCAAATCATAGGATTTAACAAACCTATTAATCCAATTAGCAGAAGTCTTTCCATTAAAACATGACAGTCATGACTTTTCAATCCAGTAATATGACCATTTCTGACACATCTGTACCAATTGGAAGCATAACCATATGCAAGTCTCAAATCTAAAATCCACTGAAAAAATAAAAAGCGACTCTCTTTAGATAGTATATAAGATACTTTTGGCTTCATTAACTTTCATGATCTGAAATTTTCAAATAGTTCAAGTTCTGGTTACTTGCAAATTTGGGCAAGATCTAATCGTGCCATTACATTATCTTTAGTCTTACTTGGTGTATCCAAAAATATATAAAATAAATTATCAAAATAGTTCTTCTAAATATACATCACATCCAACATATGATAGACCAATAAATCAGACCAATATGAAAAATCCCAAAAAATGCCCCGTTTTATCCAATCGCGCTCTTTTCCAAACCCATCAATTTTCTGTTGGTTTATCGTTGGTCCAAATATGATGGGAGGTAATGAACAGATAATTTATTTTAACTCTGAACCTAAGATCATTATTGGAGACCCATCTTTTTCAAATGTTCCTTTTCTAAAATGATATTTGTTTCTTCGAAAAGGATGATTGGTTGGAAGGAATCTGTGATGGCAGTCGAAAAAAAATATATTTTTTCCATTAAAGAGCATAAACACTTTACTGTCTCTCAAATAGTATGAACATGATTTTGGACCATGTGTACTCCAGCCAGATAACATGCCATATGTTGGGAAGTCACTAATTGTCCACATCAATGCAGTTTTCAGTAGGAAGTTTTTTTCGCAACAACATCATATGTACTGACACCATTACTCCACAGTGAATTTAACTCATCAATCAATGGTTTTAAATAAACATCAATATTATTTTTTGAATGACTTGGAATTAATAAGGTCCAAAAGATATATGGATCCTTCATCAACATCCATATAGGTAAATTGTATGGAGTTATAAAGACAGGCCAACATGAATATTGACTACCATAAGAACCAAATGGACATAAAACATCATTAAAAAGACCAAATCATAGATTTTGGGATTCTAAAGAAAAATAAGGATGCACTTGGTCAAAATGTTTCCATAAATCACCTTTAGAGAGATGATTTAAGCTTTTACCGGTTGAAATAATAGTTTTGTACCATGACATCAATGCTACTGTGTTCTGAGACATAAATAAATGCTGTAATATGGGTGTGAGTGGGAAATATCTCATTTTTTTTACAGGAATAAATATAGAATTCCCCGGTTAAGATTTTTTATACCTTGATTATCCATATATAGGACAACTATCCAACGACTCATTTTTACCATAATATAAGATGCAATCATTTGAACGTGTATGAATCTTCTGATAACCAAGACCCAGATTACGAACCAACTTCTTTCTCTCATAGAAATTTGTAGGCAACACATTTTATTCAGGTAGCAGTATTTTTAGCAAAGAGAATATCTGGTCAAAACAACTATTTGACACTCCATTATCTGATTTAATAGGCATAAATTTAGAAACTGCTTCAAACTTTCTTATCTTGCAACTAGGATATAAGGAATCCTCAAAAAACCTAAAAAACTCATATAAACGAGATGGTTCCAACTCAAGATTTAAATAAATATCATCCTGAGTTTTAGTTTGTTGAAAAGACAATCCTTCCACACAATGTACTAAATTTTGAAACCGTGCTGGATATGGAACCAAATTATCAGTATCTTTTCTGGAACTGCATTCACCATGTTGATACCAAAAAACATAATCTGGTTGAAAACCAAAACGTAATAAATAACCTCCAATGTTGTCAAATGTGTCATATGTGTTCATAACACGTTTTTTACAATGACACTTAATTGTCCCTTCTGAAACAAATTTTGGCTGTGATGATGCAAATGATAAGAAATCTTGAAAACCCTCAATATATACAATATCTAAACCATAACTATTTGGATTCCTACACTGATTTATCCAAGCACAGTCATCTAATAATGGCTGTTGTCGAATTCCTTGTTCCATATTTTTCTAAAAAATATGAAACAATTAGTTATTTTGTACAATTAGATATAAGAGAAACACTATCCAAAAAAGAGAAGAGAATTATTAATTATAGTTATTTGTACTAATTATTGTTAATTAGCGACGACATACTTTCTAGCGGATTGGAGGTAGCTCTTTTGCCCGACGACTCACGCCCTTACAAATTTCTTCAACTAAAATCACTATGGAAAGTCTGCTCCGATGTACAAATATCCATTTTTCATATGCACGAGGATGGAGAGCAGGGAGGCCTCATCGCGCTGCTCTCCGTGCTTGTACATTCAAAAATTGATATTCATATGTCGGAGCATACTTTTTATAGTGATTCTAGTCAGAGAAGTTTCAAAGAGATGAGTCGTCAGAAAAAAGAGCCTCTTTTGTTCGACGACTCACCTCTTTCCAACTTTCTCAAATTGAAATCACTATAAAAAATCTACTCTAACGTACATTAGAGCATATTTTTCATACTAATTTCAGTGGGAGAAAGTTATAAGGAGTCGAGGCGTCGATTAAAAGGAATGCCACCAATCCTTTGGAAATTGTGTTAGTTTATCACAATGTACTCTAATTTATTTCAATTTATTACTAATTAATCCTAATTATTACTAATTAATCCTTATTGTTACTAATTAATCCTTATTATTAATAATTAATCCTAAATAATCCTAAATAATCCTAATTAATCCCAATTAATCCTAATTATTAATAATTAATCCTAATTATTACTAATTAATCCTAATTATTCCTAATTATTACCAATTTATTACTAATTATTTATAATTATTACTAATTATTACCAATTTATTACTAATTATTACCAATTTATTAATAATTATTACCAATTTATTACTAATTATTACCAATTTATTACTAATTATTGCCAATTTATTACTAATTATTACCAATTTATTACTAATTTATACTAATTTATTACTAATTAATACCCATTTATTACTAATTAATCCCAATTATTACTAATTAATCCTAATTATTACTAATTAATCCTATTTATTACTAATTAATCCTAATTATTACTAATTAATCCTTATTATTACTAATTAATCATAATTATTCCTAATTAATCCTAATTAATCCTAATTAATCCTAATTAATCCTAATTATTACTAATTAATCCTAATTATTACTAATTAATCCTAATTATTAATAATTAATCCTAATTATTACTAATTAATCGTAATTGTTACTAATCAATCGTAATTGTTACTAATCAATCGTAATTGTTACTAATCAATCCTAATTGTTACTAATCAATCCTAATTATTACTAATTAATCCTAATTATTACTAATTAATCCTAATTATTACTAATTATTCCTAATTATTGCAATTTATTACTAATTATTACAATTTATTACTAATTATTACAATTTATTACTAATTATTACTAATTATTACAATTTATTACTAATTATTACAATTTATTACTAATTATTACTAATTATTACAATTTATTACTAATTATTACTAATTATTACAATTTATTACTAATTTTTATAATTTATTACTAATTATTACAATTTATTACTAATTATTATTAATTATTTATAATTAATACAAAATGTTTCTATTTATTTCTAATTAACACTTTCACATAATTATTCATAAAAATAAATACCGAAAAAACAAATATCCATTTCAAATTTAATTTAATTGCATCTAATTAACAAAAATTATAAAAAATTCAAAATAAAATAAATTAACTAAACAATAAAAAAATAGATTAATACCTTGAAATTGAAGCTTTCAGTGTATAAAATTTGTGGATTATGTTCCGATTTAAAAGTTTAAACTATGAAAAATTTTAGAAGAAAATTTTTCAGAAGAAAGAGAGAGAGAAGATGAGAAAGAAGTAGAATGAAAGGAAAAACAGATGGGGGTATATATAGGTTAGCTCAATTACGACGAGATTATTTGTGATGAGCTTACCATCGCAAATAGTGGCATTTACGATGGGACTCATCACAAATGGACACTCGATAAAACGTTATTTGCGATGGGCCCCGTCGCAAACGAGTACCTGCCGACATACTATTTGCGAAGGGATAAGTATCCCATCGCAAATACTAAAAACCGCCATCGAGCATTTGAGATGGGAATAGAAACCCGTCACAAATTCCCTTCTCGCGGTTTGGTGCACATTTTGTGCCAAACCTTTTGCGACAGGTCCTTACTCCCCCGTCACAAATAACCCCATCTGATGGGTTATTTGGGATGGGCCCCTGACCCGTCGCAAATAACCCATTGCAAATGACCATTTTTCCTATAGTGATATTATCGATGGTTTGTTAAATATTTCTCTAAATGGGTGTCACCTTTGACTTCCCTTACTAGGAATGCAACGAAATTCACCTGGGATGTGAACTATCAGTCTTCCTTCGATGAACTGAAACGACTTCTAACAATGACTCATATCCTAATCTTACCTGAGATGGTAAGGGACACATGGTGTGTTGTGATGTTTCTGGTGCTGGTTTGGATTGTAAACTTATAAAGGATGATCATGTGGTGGCTTATGGCTCTCGTCAGCTCGGACCACATGAGGAGAATTACCCCACTCATGACTTAGAGCTTTCTATGGTTATGAATGTGCTCAAGTGTTGGAGAAACTATCTTTTTGGGGAGAGGTTCACAGTCTTTTCTGATCATAAGAGTCTGATATATATATTTTCTAAAAAATACTTGAATCTCAGACAAAGATGATGGGTAGAATACCTTTAAACTTTTGACTTCGATATCACCTACACCTCGGGGAAGAAGAATGTCGTTTGAAATTCTTCGAGCATGAAACTTTTGAAACAGGTAGTGAAAGAATCATCAGAAGAGTGGAAATTTATGGATCTTTTTGCAAAGTTTCTCATTAGAGTCTAGGAATCTGGGTAATATATCTCTTTGACTAATGTTCATTTGAACTCTTCTCTTCTCGCGGTGATTCTTCAGGAACAACTGCTTGACAATGAGTTATGTGGCGTTAGAGAATCTCTTAAAGGCGGGGAGATTGTTTCTGAGTGGTCGTTCTCCAAAGTGGATGTTCTTTTCTTCTGGAATCATTTTGTGGTACCACAGTCAGTAAGGAGAGTTTTTATAGGGGATTTACATATTTCCTAGTGGGTAGTACACCCAATAACCATAAATATGTTCTATAATATGCGACAACAATTCTAGTAATCTGGCATGAGACAAGGCATTTCTGAGTTTGTCTCTTGTTGCTATATATGCCAACAGGTGAAAGTCAAGCATTAGAAACCTTCGAGTTTACTTCAGCCACTTCCAGTGCCTACTTGTAAGTGGGATGAGATCTCTATGAAATTTTTGGTTGGGTTTCCACATACCCAAAAAAAGAAGAATGTGGTAAGGGTTGTGATCGATAGATTGACAAAATCGTCTCACTTTATACCCATTCAGGATACAGTCAAAGTTGAAGAGTTGGGAAATCTCTATGTGAAAGAGATTGTTCAATTACACATAGTTCTATATGATATTGTTTCTGATAGAGATACCCAGTTCACTTCTTGCTTTTGGAAAGACCTTCAGGTGGCGTTGGGATCTTAGGTTCATTTAAGTACGACATACTATATGCAGTCAGATGGACAGATAGAAATAACCATGAATATTCTTTAGGATATGATTTACGCTTGTCTTCTCTACTTTGGTGGGGCTTGGGATGATCAATTTAGACTAGTTGAGTTTTATTATAACAACATTTACCAGTTTGTGATCAGAATGACGCCTTTTGAGGCCTTGTATGACCGAAATTGTAAATCTTTGTTGTGTTGGTTGAAGATTGGTGAAAGTTCCTTGATTGGACTGAGCTTCGTTCAAGAGATGACAACAAATATTTAGTTGATTTATCATAGGATGTTGACGACACAGAGTAGGTATAAATCTAATGTTGATCATCGTCGCAGGTTGTTGGAGTTTTTAGTTGGTGACCAAGTGTTCTTGAAAGTTTCACCCCATTTGGGTCATCGAAGGCTGGGAAGATAAGGGAAACTTTATCCCCATTTTGTGGGACCTTTTGAGGCTGCGGAGCAAGTGGGTAAGGTTTATTAACATTTGAAACTTCCACTGCACTTGACATCGATACATAACATGTTTCATGTATCTCAGCTCCGAAAGTATCTATATAATCCATCTATTGTTCTGAGATGGCATGATCTTGAAGTTGAGCCTGACTTATCTGCGACTGAGCGTCTAGTCAGGATAGTCGACTATGAAACCAAGTTACTTCGTGGGTGGATGATACCTTTGGTTCGAGTGCTATGGAAACACGATTCTAATTCTCATGAGATGTGGGAGCATGAGGCATTGATGATAGATCAATGGCCTCATATTTTTAGTATGGAGGCTTCTTCATAGGATTTATGGGGATATAAAGTTTCTATGGTGGGGAGGTGGTAACATCCCGTTACTCTTCTGATAGGTACATTTTTAAACTTGTCATGGTTTTACTTTTTCATTTTCTGGGTAGGGATGAGAAAGAAATGATAGGATACCTATAATGGTGAAGTCAGAGATTTGATGGAATTTTTGGAACAAAATCTGCTGATTCTGTAGTCTGCTGGAGAATTACACAATGTGTAATAGGGTTACACGACATGTAACTCATAAATGAAATTAAAATAATTTTTTTCAAAAGGTGATGGATTTATCACCGATTATGGGAGTTGACAATTACACAACATTTAATTGGGTTACACATCATGGAAATTCCTAATGATTGTTTTTAAATAGGTAGCATGACTGAATTTCTCAAATTTATCCCCTTTAGGTTCCTTTCTCTCGACCTAAAGCCATCCCCAGGTGATTTTGGGAGCCCTTCAACCCCTCCAGGTCTTTCCACTTGGAAATTGATCCTCATTCTGGTCATTGTGTGACATAATGATTAAGATTTCTCACAATTTCTTACTCTCTTCTCCCTTAGATTTTGATAGATCATCTAGGGCTTGATGGATCTAAACTCCATGTTGTCAAATCTTGTTTCTAGTGTGAGTTCTTGGATCTTTCGTGCCTTCGTTCTTATTGGTGGATCCCGTTGTAGGTGTGTACGACTTGAGTTTTGAGGTAGTGATGTTATTAATATTTTTATAACTTATTATATACTCCATTTACTTATTTTATATGAAATGCGCATAATTTGTGTGAAATATTAATGTTTTAATACTAAGTATAATTTTTGAGAATTTTTAGAAGTATTCCAATTGAGTCAGTTTACTATTTTATTTATAAATATCACCCTAATGATCTAAATTATGTGGTTCTTGTTTTTAGGATTCCTAATTCAATATCCAACATTTAATTAGAAGGGATCATGGGCCAATTTTTCAATTTGAAGGCTCATATAGACCACAAAAGAAGGCCCACAGAATCAGTGAGGAAACTGGACAATCCATGAATATTGAATTACTAGGCTCAATAAAGAAGTGAAAATTCATTAATTCTCCTCCAAAATTCGGATAACAATGAAAGGAGTAATGTATAAAAATTTTAGGGCCCAACTCCAAGAACAAGGGGCCCAACTAATGCTTTGAAGTCCAGCCCACCATTCTGGCCGAGAATTACAATCCGGACACTATTCATGACATATCTCATGATGTAATAATTAAATCAAGTCGAGATTTTTTAGTGTGAAATAGGAGATATAGATGGCCGACTTTGTTGAAGAAATTATTCGGATTTGAAGTCTTCTTATTATTTAAAAACCCATTCACATTTTGGACTTCAAAAGGTTTGGATTGAAATGGAAAGATTAACTTTATTTAATAAACCGACCATACCATTGGCTACTTAAGTCCAATGGATGACATATTTTCAGAGTAGAAAGAGAAGATATATTTTTTAAAACTTGTAAGAATATCATATCTTGATATTCAGCTTTCTAATTTATCAAATTGGTGATGCAAGTGGAGGGGCGGTTTTGGAATGTAAACAGCCCACAACATTGGGCTATAAATACATCCCCCTACTCTCCTTGCAAAGGGTTGGAATTTTAGAAGATAGGAGAACATATTGGAATGAAAAAATCCTTTCTAAGGTTTTTGGAGGACCTTCCATACTCAATTTTTCATTTGATAGACCTTTCCTCCTCTCTTTGTTTTCATTTACTTTTGTGTTCTTCATTTTTGTAATCTTGTAAGTCTCTTTCTTTATAATTCTGTTTTAATGAAAGTTTCTTCTTCAATATCTCTTATTCTAATCCACATTCTTTAGTTTAATATTAATTTTCTTAAAATAGTTTAAATACAATTGAATCCCCTTCCCTTATTTTTCTTTCTCATTCAATCTAATGTTTGTTTTTAATTATCATCATCGTTCGCGTGTGTGTGTGTTCGACGCAAAACTCTTTTCTTATCCCTTTCTTTTTCTTATCTTCTTAATTTATCATCATAATCATTATAACCAGATTACTAATCATTTCAATGACTGAGTAAATCTCTCATTGAGGTGAGTTATAATTTAGGTATGTTAAGTGATTGAGAGCTTTTGCTCGATGGATATTCTTCAAATTAACATTGTGTATGTTGAACTTAGCATGTCATGGATTAATGACTTGTTTTGTTTAACATATGGATTTAATGGATTATTGGAACCATAAATACACTATCACAATCAAGTACTAATTGAGATTAGAATCTTATTTAAGTTAAGACTTGGATTAAAGCTTTAACACTTAGGAATTCTAATCAATGTCAACTTGTGACATGGGTGTTAATTTAATGCAATATAAAGCAAAGCTCAGGGATATCACAAGCTTAACTACCCAATGATAAACTCACCCCAATATTTATCAATTTGTTAAATAAAAAATAATCCATAAATTATTTCATAATATCTGCAAACAAACCCCCCCAACCAGAATACAATCAATTAAAAACAAACGACTATTAAAAAGTATCATCGCTGAGGATTCGACCCGAGTGGTGATATACAAATTAGCATAGCATCAGAACTTTGACCGGTCGATAGGCGACAATCATCCGTGATTTTCAAATGGAACTGTTTCTGGGTATGGTGTAATTAAGTAATCATTAGTTTCTAGTTATTGTAAAAAAAAAACAAAAAAAAAAAACAAAAAAAAAAACAAAATTTAAAAGAAATTGAAAAAATTTTGAAAAAAAACACAAAGAAAATCCTACCTTCCTCATAAAAATCATAAACAAAAAACAAAAAAAGAAAATCCCGTCTTCCAATTTCTTCCAATATCTTTCTAAATGCCCCGTAGCCTCCCAAAAAATCCCTTAGATTTGTTTGACCCTAAAATTAAGCGAACTCTTCACCAACTTAGGAGGAACTTAAGATATAATCAACTCATTCAAGAACCAGTCCTTGTTCAACCAGTTAAATTAAATATGGCTAATACTAGGGAATAAACACTTAAAGAAATTTCTGCCCCTGATATGAATTACCAAACTCTTGGTATTCAATATCCAAACATAGAGGCTGACTTAGAACTCAAATTAGGTTTGATTCATCTTTTTACTCATTTTCATGGGCTAGCCGGTGAGGATCCAGATCTCCACCTTAAAGAGTTCCAAGTAGTGTGCTCTACCATGAAGCCTCAAGGGGTTTCTAAGGAACAAATATAAATCTGAGCATTCCCTTTCTCCCTAGCTTACACTGCCAAGTCATGGATTTACTACCTCCCTCCTGGTTCCATAACCACATGGAATGACATGAAGAAACTCTTCTTAGAGAAATTCTTTCTTACTTCTCGTACTGCTTATATCCAAAAAGAAATAAGTGGTATCCGCTAGTTCCCAAGTGAATTACTCTATGAGTACTAGGAGAGGTTTAAAAATCTTGTTGCAACATGCCCACACCACCAAATCCCTGACCAACTCTTGATCCAATACTTCTATGAGGGGTTATTGGCTATGGAGAGAACCCACATTGATGCCGCAAGGGGCGTTCCTCTTGTTGATAAAACTCCTGAAGCTGCAAGCGATCTCATAAGTAACATGGCTACGAACACACAATAATTCTATACTTGAGCACATTCTCAAGTAAAACAAGCCCAAGATAGTCAGTCGATAGAGCCGAACAAGATGACAGAGTGGATGAGTGGACTTACAAAGTCTTGTGTGACAACTAGCTGTGGATACCAAATCCCCAACTTTATCTTCTCCAAAATCAATCCTGGACCTGTCAAAAACTATGGAATTTGCAAATCTCTATCTCATCCAACTAACACCTGTCCACAACTTCAAGAGGATCAATTCGATTCATCTAGACCAATGGAGATCAATACAGCATATACTCATAGGAACACCAACCCTCAACAATCAAGCCAGTTCATTAGAAACTTCAACCAACCTCACTCTGAGCCCTTCTCTTCTTCCTATAACCAAGGTCTGAGGTATGGTAATTCTATCTCTCATCCCCCTAAATTCCCTCATAAAAACCCAAACTAGTTTCAATATGGTCAAGGTGTTGGTAACTTCCAACAACCTTATCCTTTTATTCCTCAACCTCAAAGGAATAATCCTCCTCCTGGATTCTAATATCCTAGTGAGCCTTCCCAATTCCAAAACCAATTCAATCGCTTTCCCAAGAACCAAAATCTAGGTAATCCCAATCCGGGACAAGCCTATTCTTCCAAGAAACCATGGGAAAGTGCAGTTGAAGATCTTTCCTCCTTCACCTGTTCCAGCCTCAAGAACATTGAAACTCAAATTGGTCAACTTGCATCCCACCTAAGCCAGCAACAATAATCAAATTATTCCTAACTCCCAGCTCAACCATTACCCAACCCCAAGGGTGATGTAAGTGCAATTGCACTTAGATCGGGAAAGAAAATTGATATGCCTCAATATAAATCCTCCAACCCTCCTTTGAATGTTGACCTAGAAAATGAAAAGAAAAAGAAATATGAAAAGGAACCTGAAGCCATTACCCCATCTCCTTCCATTCCACTTAGGTACCCAATTCCTTTTCCTCAAGACATTTCTAAGCCAAATAAGTCCTTTGAACCCTATCTTGAAATGATTGACATGTTTAGATGTGTTGAAGTGAACATTCACCTCTTAGATGCCATTAAACAAATCCCTAAGTATGCCAGGTTTCTTAATGAATTGTGCACCCACAATAGGAAACTTAGGACCTTTGAAAATGTTTCCACCCAACAATCTATTCCCATAAAGTGAAAAGATCCAAGGACCTTTACGGTTCCATGCAAAATTGGAAGTTCCAACTTCAATGATACACTCATAGACCTAGGAGCCTCAAACAAATACATATTCTCCAACCTTGGTCTAGGTCCCTTACATCCAACAAGTGTTTTCATTTAGTTATCCAATTGAAGCACAACCAGTCCTAATGGTATAATCGAGGATGTCCTTGTCAGAGTTAATGATCTTATCTTCCCAGCCGATTTCTATGTCCTTGACATGGAAGGTGAGACAAATTATTTCCAATCTTCTCTGATTCTAGGAAGACCTTTCCTTATGGCATCTAAAACAAAAATTGATGTCCATGCTGGCATCTTATCCATGGAATTTGATGACCAACTAGTCAAGTTCAATATTTTTCAATCCATGTGATACCCATCAGAGAATGAATCTGCATTCTCTATCCATTCTTCTGAAACTCTCTATGAGAGTGTGTTTAATCCCAATCCATCATGTCCTTATTTTTCTACTAATAGATGAGTTTGTGAATATTGCATCCTCATTAACCAAGTCATAAATTGAGAAGTTGATGTTGACATTACAAATGAAAACTCCATTGATCCGAAGGATCTTGAAAAATATTTAGAATCTCATCTTGCCTCTGACCTCCACTTCTCCATCTTGGATGATAATGAGGAAAATGAACTAGAATGCCCATTTGTTGATTCAGATCAGTTTATCCAACATTCATCATTTCCTATCCATGATTCTGAAAATTCTGTTATATGTGAGGTTAACCCTAAACAAATGTGTTTATCTAGTCCCAATGAGAGTAAAGGTTGTGTGATTTGTTCCCTAATTAATAAATTGATCACTGGTGAGGTTGAAATTGACCATTATTTGGTGAACAACATTGAAATAAAGGATATTGAAAATTTTATTCAGTCTTATGACTCCACTGATCCTCATTACTCTACATCAGTATGAAATAAATGAGTCAAAAACAATTGGGATCTCATACTGTGGTTTTGTGTTATCTGATCCTTATATAAATGAACTATCAGAATTGAGACATATTCCTGAATTTCCAGGCATAGAAAAACATCACTTTGTGGATAATTCCTCACATTAGATACCAAAGGGAGGATAGTCATATTCTTTTCCACCTCCATTTAATTGCAAGAACACAATCAAGGAAGGGGATAAATTATCCAATGAACAATCAATAATTCCAAAGGAGAAGTTTTTCTGGAAGCACTCTGGAGTTAAGAAAATACTATGGCCACCATTAGACTATGGGTAGTCCATTGCAACTGTCTAGCTGTAGACAAATAAATTGAGTGCTTCTTGGGAGGTATCCCATGTTTTCTTTTACTTTTATGAAATTTTAATTTCATTTTAGTTTTTCGTTAGATGACTAATGATTTTTATTTTTCAGGTAACATCCCACAATCCTGGAACCACATCAACTTCCATCGAATCCCCAACTTCTACAGTTGACCCACCACTAGATGGAGATGAAAACCCACCAAATCCAAACCAGGGGGCACCTCTTTCCCTTTAACTCTCTCTCTATCTCTTCCTCTCTCACACTCTTTCTTCTTCTTCTCCTCTCTTTCATTTTTTTACCACTTTCTTTATCAAACCCTTTTATTTACTCTTTCTCTTTTGTGTGGGTGTTTCTTTATAAAAAAATAAAAAAAAAACCTAAAAAACTAAAAAAAAATCACTTAAAAAATATGTAAAAACAAGAGTCATGATTACTCACCTCCAATTTTCAAATTTTGTCCAACCATTTTGGGGAGTTAAAAGACATGGTTTCATCTCAAAATTTTTGTGTTTTAATCATATATTTGGATAAAGAATATTGTGTCAAAACCAATAAATTTTTAATGCTCACTTTTTGATTTGGAAAATGATTTTCCCCACCCGTGAGGAACACCATTTTCTATCATGCTAAGGCCACCTATGACCATTTTTCAAAATGAGTGTTTTTTACCCCCATTTGTGAATCTTGAGTTTGTGGACCTTCGAGCTAAATTTCTTACTTTAGTGTGCATTAATATGATAAAGTAATTTTCTGAACCACATGAGATTCACAATATCCAAATAACCTCCCATTTCCCTTACAATAATCCTCCTTTTGAAATCCCCTTTGAGCCTATGAAAACCTTTTATTTGTTAGCCACATTACAATCCCAATACCTTATCCCACCCAATATCAACATGGATTTTTCATTGCATATGTGGGGGGGGATGGATTTCATTTTGGGTACCCTTTGTTGATTTCAACATGTTAGCATATGCTTGAGGGAAAGAATCCATTTCAGTGTGGGGGAGATTTTTTCATTCAATGTGTTTTTGGGAATGTATATATGCTTATGACATATTGTTCAAATTTTATTGACAAGTGTTCAAGAAATTTTTTAAAAAAAAAATTAAAAAAAGAACAAAAAAAATCGGGTTGTTTCTTGGGTAGGTCAAAAATCACTCTTCCTCAACCTTTGATCTTGTTATAACTATTATAATTAGTGTCGTGAGGAGATCAATCATGGGTTGGGATATGAGTGTGAGATCTTTTCCAAGTTCAACTTTCAAAAAAAGAGAAAAAAAGAAAAAAAGAACACTTTCATTATATTCTTATGTCATTGGGAGAAGTTTTGTGGTTTGTAAATATTTCATCTTCTCATAGCCTTTAAATTTTATTCCTATCTTGTGCATTTCTTCACACAATCATTTCCTTGTAAATATGTGTTTTCATTTCCTTCCATGTTTCATTTCAAAAAAAACGTGCATTGCTTTTTCTATGTTGGTGTTTTAACCCCTTTTTCCTATCTTTTGAATATCATCTTCCTACCATCCCATAGCCATAGAAAAACCACTAAAAATACCTCTTGATTTTTGAGCACTTTAGTATAGGGAGTGGAAGCTGAGAGATCTTACAAACTCTCAGATTTTCACTTTTGATTGGTGAATGAGTGAAGCTCCATAAATTAATTTTATCATCTTGAGAGGAGTAAGTTTTGTGTGACACTATTTTCCATTTCTGAATTTGAGCATGAAAAAAATGAATTGTTTTTGTAACATTGTTTATGTAACAAATTGTGGTGGAATTCAATATGGATGAGTGAAATTGTCTAAACCTCCCCTGATTGGAGAATTTTTTTTAACATTTGTTGATGAGTGAAAATGATTTTTTTATGTTTTTATATTTATTGCACATGAGTACATGCACAAGACTAAGAGTGGGGGATTTGATGTTATTAATATTTTCATAACTTATTATATACCCCCTTTACCTATTTTATATGAAATGTGTATAATTTGTATGAAATATTAATGTTTTAATACTAAGTATAATTTTTGAGCATTTTTTGAAGTAGTCAAACTGAGTCAGTTTACTATTTTATGTATAACTATCACCCTACTGATCCAAATTATTTTGTTCTTGTTTTTTATGATTTCTAATTCAATATAAAACATTTAATTAGAAGGGATCATGGGCCAATTCTGCCATTTGAAGGCTCATATGGACCACACAAGAAGGCCCACAGAATCTGTGATGAAATTGGACCATCCATGAAGATTGAATTACTGGGATCAATCCAGAAGTGAAAATTCATTAATTATCCTAAAAAATTCGGATAACAATTCAAGGAGTAATGGATAAAAATTTTAGGTCCCAAATCCAAGAACAAGGGTCCCAACTAATGCTTTGAAGTTCTACCCACCATTCTGGTCGGGAATTAAAATCCGGACACTATTCATGACATATCTCATGATGTAATCATCAAATCAAGCTTATATTTTACAGTGTGAAATAGGAGATACAGGTGGCCTACTTTTTTGAAGAAATCATTCGGACTTGAAGGCATCTTCCTATTCAAAAACCCATTCTCATTGTGGACTTCAAAAGGTTTGGATTGAAATGGGCAAATTAACTTTGTTTAATCAACCGACCATAACTTTCACTCCTTAAGTTCAATGGATGCCAAATTTTCAGATCATATAGAGATGGTATTTATATACAACTTTTAATAATATCATATCTTGATATTCAGCTTTATAATTTATCAAATTGGTGATGCAAGTGGAGGTGCAGTTTTGGAATGAAAATAGTCCACAACATTGGGCTATAAATACTTTCCCCTCCTCTCCTTGAAAAGGGTTGGCATTTCAGAAGAGAGGATAACATATTGGCATGACCAAATCCTTTCCAAGGGACTTAGAGAACCTTCCATACTCAATTTTTCACTTGATATACCTTTCCTCCTCTCTTTTTTTCATTTAATTTTGTGTTCTTCATTTTTGTAATCTTGTAAGTCTCTTTGTTTGTAATTCTGTTTTAATGAAAGTTTCTTCTTCAATATCTCTTATTCTCATCCACCTTCTGTAGTTTAATATTAATGTTATTAAAATAGTTTAAATATAGTTAGATCCCATTCCCTTATTTTTCTTTCTCATTCAATCTAAAGTTCTTTTTTAATTCTCATCATCGTTCGTGTGTGTGTGTTTGACACAAAACTCTTTTCTTATCCCTTTCTTTTTCTTATATTCTTAATTTATCATCATAATCATTATAAATAGATTACTAATCATTTCAATGGATGAATAAATATATCATTGGGGTGAGTTATAATTTAGGTATTTTAAGTGATTGATAGATTTTTCTCGATGAATATTCTTCAAATTAACATTGTGTATGTTGAACTTAGCATGTCATGGATTAATGACTTGTTTTGTTTAACATATGGATTCCATGGATTATTGGAACCGTAAATACACTACCAAAATCAAGTACTGATTGAGATTAGAATCATAGTTAAGTTAAGGCTTGGATTAAAGCTTTAACACTTAGGAATTCCAATCAATGTCAACTTGTGACATGGGTGTTAATTTAATGAAATATAAAGAAAATCTCAAGGATATCACAAGCTTAACTACCTAGTGATGAACTCACCCCAATCTTTATCAATTTGTTAAATCAAATAGCATCCATAAATTATTTCATAATTTCTGAAAAAAACCCCCAATCAGAATACAATCAAATAAAAATAAATGACTATTAAAAAGTATCATCGGTGAGGATTCGACCAGAGTGCTGCTATACACATTAACAGAGCATCAGAACTTTGACTGGTCGATAGGCGACAATCAGCCATGCTTTTCAGGTAGGTGGTTCCATCTCTAGCCTATGTTTGATAAATCATATTTTTTTGGTTTTTATAAATCTATTTATAAATAAATTGGTATGAAATTGGCATGATTGTTTGTGTGTGTGTTAGAAAAGGTATTTGAAGAAAAGTATGTTTTCCTTGGTTTTTGATAAATGCAAAGAAATGGGGTATTTTCAAAGCATTGAATGATTTATGAAGAAGAACCGGGTATCGTTCCCTTATTAAATGTTGAATTTCATAAATTGTTTTGAAATAGTTTTCAAAACATTGAGATGATTGTGAAAATAAGCACATGGGTTACCTTGTGTACTAGATGGAAGGTTTAGCTTGAGGACATCATCCATTGTGTTGGTTCACTTTCTGGGCGTTCCTTTTGTCCTAGAGTGTAGATTATTGGATCTAGATACGTATATGATGTTGGGGTTTTACACATTGGGGTGTCTCCCTGGTCCTGGAGTGTATACAATTGGATTCAGGTACTGTAGTTCACTACTCATAGATTTTTGGGTACGAGTAGTCTGTTTCCTGACCTGTTGTATTCCTTAGTGTTGTGATGCTTGTGTTGCTACTGTTGTTTTGTACTACTTGGATTTTTACTATTTTAGCCTTGATATGCATGTTGATGATTGTGAAATATAATATGGAAAATATTCTTTGAAATTGATATACCTGATTTTGTTTTAGAACTGTGGAAAAGGGAAATGTTTACCATGTTTTTTATAAAACTACTTTACTGCTTATCATGACCTATTTTATTTGAATTGGGAATATGAGAATTGTTATCCAAAGACTTTTTATGGAACACGTATGTGGGATCCTACTGATCCTGTAACACCCCAATATTTCATAGTACATTATTTCTTCAAAGTAATTCAATAAATTTAACTACACACAAATTTATTTTTTCTGATAAAAGAAGTATTCAATTTTACCGCCATTTAATGGCAAACCCTATTTAAATCCAATATTTGAAACTTTTATATATTCAATTTGACAAAATAAACTTCTTCTTTAGAATCGGGATATAAGAATTTAGTTTCAATAAATTTTTGGTGTTTTTTTGATAACTTTCATATTTGGGTGAATAGTGAAAAATACTATATTTTATCTGAAAACAAATTTTTTAATCAAAATTATTTATAGTGTTAAATTATACATTTTAATAGTTTGGAAGTATAAATAGATTATATTTTTACCATTTAATCCAATTATGGTCATTGTATGTAATTTCACTTTGAAACTGGACATAAACAGGTGTCAATCTTTTGATAGTTATTATTTCTTAAAAATACGCTTTTTGGTTTTGACAACGGGAATTAATTTTAAATTAATAAATTAAGCTTCTATGTTTTGAATCTGGTAAAATGGACTTCATTTTTTAATTCATAATATCAAAATTATCTTAGGGTAAAATTTTGGTATTTTTCTGAAAACTTTCAATTTTTGATGAATAGTGAAAAACACTATTATTATTTAAAACTGACTTTTTATTTAAATAATTATTTATTTTATTTAAATTTATTTTAAGTCAGTATATATATATGTAATACCTATATAAGTTCAATGTAATTCATTGGAGTCATTTTATAATAAAATTAGATGTATAAAATTTCATTGAACGTTTTACCGTCTTTTACCCACCTCCTAGGAGCATTTGTAAATTTGCATAAAACTTAATTTTACCACTTCTGTGAGTTTAATTTCAAAAATATGAGAGTCACGGTTGATATCAGTAAGTAAATTTTGGTTCAATAAGATGAAAATAATTTTTGGTGAATATTAACTTTTGACTTTTATTTACCACGGTTAAAAGTAAATAGGGTAATTAAGGGTAAAAATGATATCATAATTATCCTAAAACATTTCCTAATTCTATTGGATAAGTTTAATTCGACCAAAAAAAACCTTAAGAATAAGATATGATCCTTTAGGTTCACTTGGATTAGATTAGGACATTTATTATTATTTAATTCAAAGAAGAGTTAAAATTGTTAAATTCAAAGTTTAATAACTAAACTATTTTTAATATAGGGTTACACATAATATAAATTTAACTATAAATATTCATTAGAAAGATAAAAATATTTCCAATATATTATAATTTTTATACATTAAATAATTTAATTTATTTATGACACAATGATGATGCAGTAATTACCTTATTAATGAAATATTAAAATAATTGATATTATAAATACCCAAATAAATGTAATTTGAGACTTTTTATAAATTCCACTAATTTCTAGGTTAATATGACATGTTAGGGTTGATTAAATGAAATTTTTTGAAGTAATAATGATGTTATGAATTTAGAAAAAACAAAATACCAAATAGTGTCAAAATTGACCTAAAAGAGTTTTTAAAAAAAATATTATATTATTAATTGGTATTCTATTCCTAAAAATCTAAAGTTCATCCAAAGGGCTTAAATAATATTATATATGTCATTAATGAACCACTTGGGGTTCTATTTTAAGTTTATAGTAAGTTTATTAACCATATAATATAAAAATACAAAGAGACATGGTAAATGTCAAACTATTTAACTAAGAGTTAAATATAAAAGATAAGGCTAATATAGTGACCCAAACCTATATAAAACCTATTGGTTGAGTGGTTTTAGACCCATCAACACCTTATCCTTTAAATAATTCATTTGGATCCATTATAAACCGAAAATGATTTTATTATAAAATAATATTTTAAGTTTTTCCTAAGCTACCCCTCACCCCTCTTATAAAAGGGAACTTCTCCTTCTCTCAAATTCACACATCCAAATCCATTTGGTTCGGCCAAACCCTACCCAAATATCCTCCCAAATATCCTACCTTGATCATATAGGCCTTCCTTTGGTTATAAATCCAACATAAGGAGCCCTTTTGATCAAATCAAAAGGAAGAACCCGAAGAAGAGGTAATGATTTCACCACCCTCTTTCAAGTTATTTTCTTCTTCCACTTACTCTTTCTTTATTGTTACCATACCAAAATAATAAATCCAGTACCTTATATATGCTATGATGTTATTATAAATATGGAACAACCATATTCATTATTCTATCCATCCTATGAATGATAATGTCACCATGCGTGCGTACGTACGGCTTACCGTCTCCACGTCGTGGCGTAATTTGTTATTAAAAAATATGATATTTGGATGGATATAATGATGAGTGATATGTATATAAATTATGAAAATAAAATGATAATGTCTCTATAAAATTAATATAACATCCAATTCCACACCTTTAAGGAAATGATATTGTCGCTCATGCGTACGTACGGATAACCATCTCCACGACGCGATGAGATTCATTTCCACGTTCGCCATTCATCGATGATTATAAAAATATATATTACTAATAAGTATGTAATATGTGACATAATAATGATACTGAAAATATATACATATATATATATATATATATATGTATTCATGTACTTACATATATCTTATTCACTTACTTCAGTTCAATACGATATGAAAATAGAAACAACGTTTATGCGTACGTACGGCCTACCGTCTCCATAAACTGTGTTTTCCATTTCATATATCTATCTATTATAAATATTTATATTCTAAATATATATTATATATAAATCAATTTTTATATTCTGGAATTATATAAATCATTATCTAAATGATACGATCAAGGATAACAAGTTAAAACACGTACGATAAAGAAAGCGATTATTACCCGAAATGTTAATTTAACATGGAAATCATTATTAAATGGGTAGTATAAAGTCATAAATTAATCATGTATGATATAATAAATATGAATATGGTTCTGTTATAATTTAATAATATACTATGGTCATTATACAGGAGGTTAAACATACCCTCGACCAAAGGAAAGTGCAAGGTAAGAGTTAATTTCACAATCTCTTTATTATCTGGGGTTGTTTTTACGTAAGTATCTACTGGGAAATATTTATTATTCATGTCCATGTTTCATAAAATAGTTTTCAAAGGTATTCTTTTTAAGGGTATTTTTATTAAAACATCATTTTAAATGTTTTAAATATTTATTCTTCTAAACCATTCTCATTAATGTCCATGTTTTCAAAATGGTTTTAAGGATTTATTTAAATGTACATGAATGTTTTAAAATGTTAATTCATTTCAAAAGTTTAAAAGTGGTATGGGACACTTTTATTCCAAAATTTCTTTAAATGTCTTCCTTTATAAATTGTGTGACTTTTAAATGTTTTCATGAAAAAGGGATATTTCTCTCAAAGAGTTTTACAAATCATTTTCATCTATGTCAAAATCCTTTAATGGATTTTAAACTTGTTTGATGTTGATTTATTATGATAAAATTATTCCATATTGTATTAAAGGTTTTGTGATATGTTTGAGTGTGGATGTGTTATTTTTATACCATTCATGATTTATGGATAAAGTATTGACATTTCGTATGCCAGTTTTAATACAAATGTTTATGTTATGTTTAAAACTTTTCATATAAGGAATGAATTGGACTTAGTAAGTGGCGGGTGGAGCCCGCTATAGCTCCTCAATGGATCGGTAGGTATCATGAGACAAACTAGTGTCTTGGTACAAGGCCTTGACAAAATCTTATTTGTAGTCTTGGCACAAGGCCTTGACTATGTGGTTATGAAAGTATGGAATTATGCATTCTATCATTATGAAAGTGGCTATTTATATTGCATGTGATTATTCGACTAGTAGAATATCAATGTGAGTAAGTAAATGACATTATTTTGATTTATATTTTCCATATTATGATGAAGGTTATGTTGAAAAGGCTTTTGTTTTAGTTTTATACATTGCCTTAAATGTTTATGCTTATTCATAAAAGTTTCTTCTATATTTTTATCCTTAATGAGAATTTGAGCTCACCCCTTTATTATGTTTTATTTTCCCAGGATATGAAGAAGTTAGTTATGAGTGACTTGCAGACATAATCTAAGAGGCTTGAAAGTTTCTAATGGAATAAATTAATCCTTCTTTTCTTTTCAAGTAATAATGTTTAACTTAATGTATGTAATCTATTTTTAAAGAATACTAAACTGATCGGTCCTTCAAGACTTGATTCCTTTTAATCATGCCAATATTATGTAATAATGCACCGACTCTAGGTAACTGAGGTCGGGGGGTTACAGATTCTATTAGCTTACACCCTATGAACCCCTTTGGTGGTGCGTAGAACTTTGTATGTCTTTCGAAGTAGGGAAAGACAAGGTGCTACAGTGAGGTGGCAGGTTTTTGTGTTAGCCGAGTTGGTTATCTGGTGGTGAGATGGTGGGTGGTTTCCAACACTATCACATGGAGTAGTTTCTTGTTTTCATTGTCCTTTTCAGTTGGACTTGTCTCTTTGAGTTTTTAGCTACTCTAGTGGTTTTTTTGTTTCTGATTTCTTCTTAAAGTTATGAAACTTATATATATATTAGTCTTCTACTATTTCTTTCTGCTTTAAGTATGTATATCTTTCCATGTTCTTCATTTAGTTTGGGAAAATATTGTTCCCTTGGTGTGGTGTTTGATGCTCGGGTGCTTGTCGCCAGCCCGTGGGGATCGGGAACGCCTTTCAGGTATATAGTAGATTGGATCAGGTTCCAGGTTTCAAGGTAACCCAGGTTAGTTCATTACACACTACAGGAAAACCGCCTATTAGCGGCGGTTTTTTTTTCATATAGCAGTGGTTTAAACCGCCTCTATATGGTTTGGCGGCGGTTTACAGAAACCACCGCTAAACTTGGCGTCGAAAATCTATTAGCGGCGGTTTTATGCATTTCATGGCGGTCAAAGAAAAGCATCGTAGTACCTCATTTAGCGGCGGTTTTTGGTAAATTTAGCGGCGGTTTTAAGGGATATTTAATTAGCGGCGGCTATAATCGCCGTGAAATTCAGGCATTCCAGGCACCTTCTTAGCGGCGGTTAAAACCGCCGCGAATTACGAAGTGATTTCATGGCGGTTTTAACCGCCGCTAAATAGTCTTCCGAATGCATTTAGCGGCGGTTGAAACCGCCGCTAAATGTATAAGTGGTAAAACATTAGCGGCGGTTAAAACCGCCGAGAAATGCTGACCCGGAAAAAAAAATGCATTTCTGTTTATACTCCACCACTGCCCTGGAAAACAAACCAAACAACACATACAACATATATATAATAAGGACAAAATTTATGCACCACCTACGCAATATTCATAAACACCCTTTCATTTAATGTTGATGAAAAAGTTGATCCAATTCAATAAGAATACCTAAAGCATAAAAAATACCTAAAATTATGGATTTAGAATGAAACACAAGATAACATCAAATGAAACAAGAGATTGGGGGTCACATGGATTTATACTTATAGTTTACAGATGATCAAAATTGAAAATATTTGATTCCATAAAAGTATCCCAATGTTCCAAATGATAATTGAAATCCAGTTAAGTAACATGAATACTATTTGAATTGGTAATGTCCAGTTTAGTCTCCAATGTTATTCTTGTATCCTGAAAACTATAATATATATGTAGTGCGAGAAAAAAAGATATAATCATCTAGGTCTTAATGAAGTCTTCAATTTTAGGTGAAAATGGTGTGTTAATGTGCTGGCCATCAAATAGAATAAACCATATAACCCCATACATTTCATCTAAATAATCCTTTGTACACCATGGATTACTCATAAAATAATTGATCCAATATTATCATATGGAACTCTGTTCAACAAAAAATTAATGTAACCCCACTATAGATTAAACGTTACTTTTCCACTCTCACAACCTTATATCTAATTAGCAATGCTCCCATCCCATCCAAACAAACCACATCACATCACATCAAATCCTTCCCGTATACAAATGGGTTATCACATCACACTACATCCCAACAGCAGTCACCTAGGCCATCACATCACATCACATACCACCAGTAGACACATAGTCCATCACTTCACAATAAATCATACTTGTAGACAAATACACTACCACCTAACATCTCTTCCCACCCACGGACACATATTCTGTCAAATGGCATCCAAACTAGAACAAGAGTCTTAAGGTATCATGAATGTGATGGACATAATCATTGTCCCCTCCTCCTACCATCAATTACCCCACAATATATCACATAGAAACACATAACTTATCACTCATAGAAATTGGGTCTAATAGATCAATTCCCACCGAAAGGCACCATGGACATGACATCGTTTCTATGAATTCTCCAACACCAACATGTGTCACTAATTATGAATGAAGTGAGAGGATGTGTGTGAACCCATGCCTAAATTTCACCACCATCATATTTATTAGTGAAAATACCTAAAACTCTAAACCTTTGAGTAGTGGTAATTTTATATAAATTATGCTTGGTGTATAAAATAATAGAAACATTCATGGTATATAGATATCCCACAATACCAAACCTATGTGTCCACATAAACTACACTTGAGCTTATTAGATCACCACACCATAACACAAATAAATAATCACAACCAATTAAATCACTATTTGAATCACCCAAGACAATCACAACACTATCAACACAACATTCCACTTTCCACATACATGTTTCACCACCTTTATTTTTTATCCATTACAATTCACATAACACTTTACATTTTCATTTGATTAATTTATAACATATCTATTTCCAATAAATATTTTTTATTTACTAACCTAAATCATTTACATTATCAACATAGTTCATCTCATGGATAACCGAGAAACTGACATATCCACTCCATGCTACAACTAATTCAACTCACAAAACTATAACCACAACACCACACATCCACCATTGTTTCCACACCACATTGCCCAACCCATATCGCAAAATAAAATACTCCTTAAAACCATCATGAAACTCTATCACCACATACCAAATAAACGAATCTGCTACAAAAACATTATTCTACAACCACTACACCAAATCCATGACCCCATAACCATGTACCACAACCTCTTCATAGCACATTTCACTACTACCAAAATCACATACATGAAAATCGACCAAAGAATCACATCCCCTTGTTCTACACAACCAATCTGATCAATAACATCACCATACAACTTCCTAAACCATATAGTGAAACACAATAAGATGAATTATCCACAACATCACAGATAACGACTTCAATGAATATTCATGGGAATTATCACATATAATTTTTACTAATCATGGTTATCCCCACACAAAACCCTTAGTAGAGTAAGAAATTAATATGGAACAAGGGGGGACCTTGTGGTATGGTAGGAATCGAAATATACAAAACCCTTAGTAGAGTAAGAAATTAATATGGAATGTTTTTATGAAAATATGGTTTCTAATGGGTATACCTTCTATGGGGACCAGGGTTCCCAAACAAAATTATCCACTTATATTAATTGAAAATATTTGATTCCATAAAGGATTAAAGTGTATGGATCAAAATGTGCCAAAGAAGAGAGGGGAGGGATCACTACTAGTCGTTTGTCCTATAAGGATGAGGAACGAGGATTAAATGGGTTGATGTTCAGTCAGAATAAGAACCTTTAAAACATTATTGTTATAAAATACTTTATATCGATGATTGACATTATGGTTCCAGGAAATAAGGTCTCTCCAGTCTACCACATAAGAAGACATTTGAGAAATAGAGGTCATATTTAAAGAGAATAGAGAATATATTAGAAGATATGTAACCATTAAGAGATAATCAGTTGTGCTAATCAAACAAAATAAGTGCATAACATGGAAAACATTACGTGGACCACATGATCCATTCTAGGTCACGAAAATCACATAACCCATAAAATATCTTTTGATCACATCAACAATACTACTCATGGTCCGATGATGCATCGTCACCCTCTCCACCTCCATCTCCTGCTGCCACCTGTAAGAACATTATATTGAAAATTAAATATTGTTTCATATTTATAATTACACTTAAAACCAATAAAAGTTTGAAAACTAAATGATTGTGATTTTTTGTGATTTACCTACTCACCAACACTCGGTGCACTACCACTGGGGGCATATCTGCTCATCTGCTAATATAAATCAGTCAACGCTTTCTGCATAGTGGGTATCTGAGCCCCTTGGTCTTGAACTATGGCTCGTAGAGAAGAAATATCCATCTGAGCATCTTCAGGTATGGGCTGACCATAACCAGGAGTAGATGCAGCTGGAATCCCTGATGGCCTGCTAAAGACCTCAGATGGTACGGGTCCCAAACCCATCCCGCGCACTCTACCAGGATTCTCCTTCCCAAGGACTTGAGCAATCGGGTCATCCTGGGAGACTGAGTAGGACTGCCCAGGACTGGCATCCCATAGTTCTTTAATTTTTACCTATAAATCAAATATCAATACATATTAACACAGTAAAAACATTTAATAAGTTAAAAATTTGACTTCATACCCCAACTTCTTTGGTAGGCTCATTAACAAAAGAGCCATCTGATTTTCTGTGAACATCCAACCACAGTTCAGTCAGGGAGGCTTCGTGCCCTAAATTCTGTGACTACATTAAGCAAAGATAAATAAAAAATTCAATATATTAAATAGATAATATTGTATTATAAATATTTAAACTATTTAAAATATTACCAATGACATCCGGCTTCTAGAAAAGCTTTTTGAGCCCGCCGTGTGAGGGATGAATTGCTTCGCCCTGTTTGATGCATTCTGTCGTGAAAGATCCTGAAATAAATAAAATGAAATTTAACAGTAATGTATCCAATGTCATCTCCTCTTCATATACATGTATTAATGTAAAATGAGGATAATATAATAATATATATTTCAATACCATCCGCTTCTCATCATGATGTCTGTCAACAAAAACTTTCCACTGCTCTTTCGGTACCCCACTGGGTAGCTTGTCATACATTTGTTCCAAGGTCAACGAAGTATCGTTGACATCACACCACAATCTCCATTTGAAATCTTTCCATTTTTTACCGAGATTTTTCAAAGTCCACTTCCGTGCTATCACATTAGCAACTGTGAAGTGAAAGAACATCTGTATACAGAAATTCATTTTGAACATATTAGTAACATGACATTCAATTAAACCATAATGTAATAAAATTACCTTTATTTGAGAATCTAAAACTTCATTTTTCCAGTTTGGAGGCATATGTCTCCAATCATCATATGAAATGGGAAGGGAAATGGGATCCGCTGCCAACTGACCTATAATCTGGCCAAGTAACCCCGCAACATCATCCGTAGGGACCCCATAAGAATCAAATGGCGCGACTATCTTTTCGCCATTCAAGTTCCAAACATCTGATATTTTTAAGTGTTTCTCCATAGTTTTATTATTTTCATCTTCAATGAGCAAAGAATTAGTATAAAAAAAATGCAATAAATTTATTTAATTAAAATTTATACCTATGACTGTGACCCTCCAGTGTGTCCGGGATGAACTGGAAGGGGTCTGTCGCCGCCCAACTGATGAGGCACCTGTAGGGGGAGTCGACGACTCAGCCTCTAATGGGAGGCTCTCTGATGGTGTGAGAGATGGTGCAAGGGGAGATGGTGCGGGGGTGTAGGCAGCTGGTGCCTCAGATGTCATGGGGAGTGACCCAGATGGATCGACATCCGTCGCAGAACTAGAAGAAATAGTATACCACTTCCTCCTTGGAATTACTGTCATTTAATCAAATAAAATTAAGTTCAGAATATATATTTCAAAAAAATTATGCAGAAAAAAAATTAAAAATGATAATAGATGCCCAGTACTAACAAACCAAATATATATAACAATGATAATGAATGACTGCAGAAATGAAACAAGTGGTTGCTGCATGAATGAATAATTGTACATACAATCATTTTCCCCTTCAATAATGTCGGTTTCCTACTCCATTGCTTCATCCACTTAATTCATCCTTGAAAGACTAATATTTTCAATATCATGATGGAAAAATAATTCTACTTCCTGTTGTTGATGACATTCAACTTCAGAGGTCAAATCTTCCACTTCATCACCCATATCATACAAATCTCTTTGTATTACGTGAGTAAATACACTCCACCCTTCATCCACAACATCATTCACATAATATACCATTTTTTATTGCGATGCTAAGATATATGGATCATGAATTTCACGATCACCAACATCCATCAAGCGAGAGAAGTTCACAGAAGTAAATTGCAATGAATCTCTTTTAACACCTCTGATAATATCAACCCATTTTCATTTGAATAAAACAACAAAAAATGTCCATGGTAGTTTAATTAAATAATATCATGAAACTTTCCATAGTATCATACTTCAACAAATGTAAATATACCACTATTTTGTGTTTTCAAACCCAATTCTCGATCAACTGTATGAAATCTAAATCCATTCACATTATAAGCATCGAACTTTCTAACTTGCTTTATAGGAACTCTAGCAAGAAACTTCAAATCTTCTGACAAGTCTGCTCGATTATCAGTATTCATGATCTGAAAAAAGAAATATAATTTAATAGATTTAAAAATTGTATGTGTCAAACTAATATTCTTATTTATTGTAATATTTATGAACTTACACGTCGTGCAAACCATTCTACAAGCTCTTTATTCACAGATTTAGTTATATCTTTCTCATTTCGTGTTCGGCCTCTCATTCGTCTCTTTGTTTGTATCCTCAACTCTTCAATAAATGGATCTGCAATTTCACTATTAAGCAGCACATATCTATGTGCCTGTAATAATTCCAATTCTGTCAGTGCCACATTTAAGGTCCTCCCAACTGATCGGCCAATAGCAGGAAATATTTTTGATTTCTGATGCATTTGAGATTGAGTTGATGTGTCGTCAACACGTCCAACTCGATTAAATCTTGTCTCAATATCATCTAAATACCTGGAACAAAAGGTAAGACATTCCTCGGCCAAATAGCCTTAATCAATAGAGCCTTCTGGTTGAGCTTTATTTCTCACGTATGATTTCAAATGCCCAAAATATCTGTGAAATAAAATAATAATATTATGCATTTATTTAAATGTCAAAAATTGTTTACTTAACTGGAAAACATATAAATAAAATTTCTCTCAATTGGATACATCCATCGATAATGAACGGGGCCTCCTAATTTAGCTTCTTCAACCAAATGCACAGTTAAATGCATCATGATAGTAAAAAAAGATGGAGGAAAGATCATCTCCATTGCACAAAGGGTCAATACAAACATCTCCTGGAGGTTGTCAAGATGAAATGGATGTAAAAATTTCTCACATAATTGCCTAAAAAATGTGCAGAATTGGAGTACAACAACAGTAACTTTTTCAGGTAATAATGTACGCAATACCAATGGTAGTAACTGCTGTAACAAAATATGTGAATCGTGACTTTTCAATCCATGTAACTTACGATTCTTCAAGTCAACACACCTCGAGATGTTACTTGAATACCCATCAGATACCTTCACATTATTTAAAATTCGAAGGAACGTATCTTTATCCCTATTTTTCATTGCGAAAATGGTCGGAGAATACTTTTCATTCTCATCTGGCCAGAGATCGCGTTTTATGTTGATTACTCGTAAGTCTTTGCGAGCATTAAGATGATCCTTCAACTTTACATGCTCATTAAGTAATGTGAAAATAAAATTATCATAGACATTCTTATCAATATGCATCACATCAAGATTGTGGCGCAACAAATTAAATTCCCAATACAAAAGTTTAAAGAATATACTTTTTTTCTTCCATTGTTGCGTTCTGATTTCACTTGACGATGCAATTCGGACCCGTTTTCTGCTATCATTCAAATGATGAACCTTCCCAAATTCTGTTTCAACATTTTCAAGCTGTTTCAATATTTTAGAACCGGTTAACAACTTTGGAGGTGGTTTACGATCAATGAAACCATTGAATTTTGATTTGTTCAGCCGAAATCTATGAGATGCATCGAGAAATCTTCGATGGCATAAGAAGCACCATTTTCTACTATGAGGTAGCCGTTTGGGATCAAAATCAAAGTTACAAACAGGACAATACAAACCCATATAAGTGTTCCAACCAGATAAATTCCCAAGCCCAAGGAAGTCACTAATGGTCCACAGTAAAGCAGCATGCATTTTGAACATTGTTTTAGAACAAACATCAAATGTCTCAACACCGTTACTCTATAACTCCTGCAATTATTCAATCAAAGGTTGCAAGTATACATCAATATCATTTCCAGGCATCGGTTTTCCAGGAATAATCATTGAAATGATAAAAGATGATTGTTGCATACACATCCACGGAGGCAGATTATAAGGGATCAAAACAACTGGCCAAATGCTATAACTTGTACTCAAAGTCCCAAATGGGTTGAATCCATCGGCAGCCAATCCCAATCGAACATTCCTAGGATCAGCTGAGAAATCTGGATGTAATGAATCAAATGTCTTCCATGATTGGGAATCTCGTGGATGTCTCATTAACCCATCATTGTTATTATCTACAAAATGCCACTTCATGTGTTCAGAGGTTTTTGATGACATGAATAATCTTTGCAATCGCGTCTTCAAAGGAAAGTAACGCAAAACCTTTGCAGGTGTGTTCATTTTCTTCTTCTTCATGAAATTATGTTCAGTCAGACTTCCAACATCACCCTTTGACTGCCATCTAGAAGAAGAACATTTCTTGCAATTCTGTCTACTTGAATCCTCTCCCCAATAAAGCATAAAATCATTGGGACACGCATGTATTTTTATATAATTCAGACCAAGCTTGTTAACAACTTTTTTCATATCATAAAAAGATTTTGGGATTTTTGTTTCAGGAAATGAATCACGAATCAATTCCAATATCATGGACATTGCCTTATTTGTAATTCCACATAGACAATTGATATGGTACAACTTCAGCAGAAATGAAAGCTTTGAATATTTCAAACACCCACTATACAACTCTTGATTTCCATCATCAACTAAATCATGAAACACATTTTTATCAGTGAAGTTTTCCGTTACATTTGGATCTATAGAATCAAGAGGAGGATCCAATGATATGTTCCAATCTTGATCTACTTGTGTTACAGTCTCAAAAACATCACTTGTCACGTTGCAATTTGTAGCACCCTCTTCTGGTTGTTCTGATATGTTTTGATGCTGATAGTGGTGTCTTGCAGTTCCGAATGCATCATTTATGAGGTTTTTATTTTTATTTTCCATTGTCGACGAACTTGGGACCTCATTATGTGGATTAACATCAGTGCTCAATCTTTCTGTATTGTTCGATTCTCCATGCCAATTCCAACACAAATATTGACCAGTGAATTGCTTCAGTATTAAATGTTCATAAACTTCATCTCTCTTCAACCATGTTCTAAATTTACATTTAGGACATGGACATATTATTCTCCCTTCAACGGATCGATTAGAAATCTCAAAATCTAAAAACTCATTCAAACCCTTAACATACTGAGGTGTGTTCCTCAGTAATGTGATCCAGCTTTTATCCATGTATATCACAATGTGCCTACACAAAATATATGATAGTGTAAGATTGCAGAATCATAATATAATAAAGATGACAAATTGATCATAAAGTATGCATAATATAATAAATATGATTCATTGATCACATTTACCACTTACTTAGCATGCCCAGACAAACCAAACAAGTCTGGTCCTTAGGAGACAGCGTGAACACCTCATTGAGGAGCAGTAAGAATATCAGGATACACAATTATCATAACACTATCAATCACACATTTATGTTGCCTCAAACAATTTCTATCCCCACTACATTAATGAGATACATTGGTCCACTCAGATTACTTCCACACCCTCACAAAAAATAATACAACTTTCCTGAACATCTCATGTACTCACATGCTTGGTCATCTCAATTAAATGTTTTATTTTATTTTCCATATCTAGAAATGGGATACCAGTCGGTATTTATAACATCCATAAAAAATCACTAGTATAGAATAACAATGCATGGGTTCCCATTTCTAGAGTTTCCCCTCATTGGATTATGTTTAATAATCATTACTTTCACTTATCAATATTATAGATCAATAAAAATAATATGGAATATTTTTTTACCATATTTAGTTTCATAATTTGAACAATGTTGTTGATACTTGTTTATAAGCCAATGAATATTCTTCTCACTATATCCAACACAGTGATAACACATTATGATAATTCCCCCACTTAATTTAAATGTTTTTTCATCTATTAACCATTTATTTAGTAAGATACCTAAAACGGTGAAGTCAAATATTTGTTGTACTTTCATCTTTAACCAGCGTTTTCTACATAATTCAAAAGTCTTTCACACTGTATAACTAGGTTACACATCGTGTAACTATTACTAGATACAAGTCATGATTCAAAAGTCTTTCACATACAACATTCTAGTCTACGTTAACATAAATATGGGTTAGTTATCATGCATAAGAGTATAATTCAAGTTCCCTATCTCACAAGGTATAAACATTCCTAACAATACATCACACTTACCTTGGAGCCTCAGTCTAGGTAGTTCCATAAAATTCAACCATTAGGGGTATAGAGAATCAATTCGACTCCATAACCCATGCATTCTTGGGTGGGGTTAGAGCATCAGTCCAAACCGACCTATGGAAGGAGCCTCAGTCCTTTATCCCACCACCAAGCCATGTGCACATGCTTATTTATCCATTTCCACACACACACACACACACCATATCGCAACCATACTCAAAACAATACACATAAGAATATCAATCCATAACAATCAAGGAAGATTCTCATTCAATTTTGGTGGATTATGCAATAAATAGTGTGATCACTTGTCATAGGCTCCTAAATTTACCGAATTGAGAGGAAATTGATTTTAAAGATTAAAGGGAATTACTTTATTAATGAATTTTGGATTCCCCTAATTTTCTAGTGGATATAGGACAAGATTATATCATATATCTCCATATTGTAGAAACTAATTAGCATGGAGCTCATTAATGGGAATCTTCTATTCGGAAAGATGCTGAAACATAGAAGTCATACCAGGATCAACTATATTCTACATTGAACTAGACGAGTCATAGGGATTAGCAGTCCTGGTCAGTCCTTTACCCTGGTTGGGGTCTTGGTGTAAGGGTAATTACTTAGAGGAATCTGAAAGGCCATGAGTCTTTCTTTGATGGTGGGTGTCAACACTTGGGGTGTCCAGTAGATGTTGTGCTACCGCAAAGGGTGGGTCCTCTTACTCAGAATTTAATTTAGTTTATCACTCCCTCACTGTAAAAATCTCATCTATATTCAAGGTGACTATGCACAGAGGCACATTATTGACATCATTGGGTAGATTTGGCTATAATAGGATGGTATTGAAGTGGAGAGAAACATAATTCCCTACGATGCAAATCTGTACTGGTGGGGACACTTCCTTAATAATTATATGGATTAGAAAAATGTTCTGAAGACATCATTGTAGATGGTACTGGTGGTATCTTGTTGATGTGAGTGGATACGACACGAGAAGCCCTGCTAAATAAACCATGTAACGTTAATGGAAAATGTCATCCCAATGATCTTGGATATTATATAATTCCAAATAAGGTTCAAGATGCAGAAATGTGTCTCCCAAATGGTTTGAAAAAAAAACCCTATCATGATTGAGTGACCCCAGAATTATGATGTTGGAAGTAGTGATCATCATTAATATATCAGAAAACTGATCAGTGGTTATAGTTTCATATCATATTCTCCACTCAGAAGTGCAGTTTAAATCTTCATTTCCACATTCTTATACTTTGGGTGGCTTAGGAACTTGAAAAAATGGTTCTGTATACCATTGTGGTAGTGGACTATCTGGTGGGGATAATGTTGCATGAGATGATAGTCCACAACTTACTAGATTGTATCTCAAAGATGGTATATACTACTTCACCATTTTCTTATAGGACAGAGTATATTCCACATATTCATATGAAAGGGAAGAGGCTGTCAGTTGAGAATCTTGTGAGTGATATCCACCAATCATACCCAAAACAATAATTTCAATCAAGCCATATATCATTTGTTTGAATATGATTTTACATACAAAAATAATCCTAGTAGTCTTGGATATATAAATATTTCAATTATAATTTTGTTCTATGGGATTATATGGCTTTATAAAGACCCTTGATATATAATATTCCTTCAATAGTATGCAATGAAATTTTCCTTGACAATTTCAAATAAGGATTATTATTTTCATTTAAGTCCAAAAAGAATTTAGATAAAATATTTTGAATAAAATTTTGTTCTCTATTTGGATCATAGTTCTTCAATGAAGATTAATGGAAACTATAGTTAACACATTGAGATTCAAGCTAATATTTCCCTCATATGAATGTTATAGAGTTTCTTATTTTGGTATTATTAATAAAATTTCATCAGTTATTTAATTGAAATTATTAATTCGAAAATATTCATAAATAAGAGGTATACTGAGATATGTGAGTGGATAATCTATTATCTTTAAATCAATTATTCCTTCAATAGGAGTAACATGACTTTGAGAAACATTCATGGAATCTATGATGTTGATTTAAAATTCATTATCCCTTTTCCTGTATCTTAAATATAATTATAATATAATTTTTTGAAATATTCAATATATATTTTATATTAAATGTAAATATGAACATATCACCATTGAATAAGAGATGTGATACTCAAGGACATTCAAAAATTCATTTAAACCATTACATTCTACCTCCCTAGTTTATGAAATTTGGAATCCTACAAATTTCAGTCATAAAAATAATTAAAAAGGAATATGATAATAGGTATACCTATATAATTTTCCTATAAAATCCAATTGGTAACCATTCTAAAGACTTGGGAAGAAATTCTTAGCAAACAGTTTCAGTTGAATCTCAAAATGTTAAAAAACACCAATTTACATTCCAGGAACTTATTAAAAATGCTAAATATGGTTCTAAAAATCCCAAATCTGGTGAGAAAAAAATGAAACATTTAACTAAAAAACCAGCATGTACAACTATAATCGGATAATACCATTTTCATAAAACAAGGCCTAAACCACCGATTCTTCAAACCCAATGAATTAACCAAATGGTGAACAATAATAATTAACACCTAGAAAAAAGTATAACAACAATAAATAGATGAAAGTAATATTATAAATCCAAGCACAATAGGACCGACATTATGTGTGCGATATTTCACAAAACAAAGTCAAATATCATAAAACAAGATTAGAACAACGTTTGCGAATGAAATTAATCATATAAAAAGATTGAAATTAGATTATATAAATAAAATATGGTGATAAAAACACATATTTAATGATTTTCAAATTAAAAATGTCAATTTCATGGGAATCCTACCATAAATCTAGGGCGTGATAAAAAAGAAAACCCGTAGATCACACCGTAAGGGTTATAATTCCCCTATCCTACCAAAAATTATCATTAACAATAAAAAAACAAACTAATTGATGGAAAAAAAAGAAGAATGAAAATGGGTTTACTGGGGAGAGTTGTGCTGCTTGATCGAGTAGGAGGTCGCGGGTCGCCGGAGGTCGCGGGTCGCCGTAGGTTGCGGGTCGCCGGAGGTCGAGGGTCACCGGAGGTGTGCGGGTCGCCGGGGGGTTAGAGGAAGAAGGGAGGGCATGAGGGTTTGGGGAATAATCGGGGTGGGGGAAGAAGGGTCAGGATTGTGAAATGATTTTCAGTTTTAGCGGCGGTTTATTAAAAACCGCCGCAAAACCTTTCGGCGAAAACGTTTAGCGGCGGTTTTGTGAACCGCCGCCACAAAACCGCCGCTAAACACGATTTTTGTTGTAGTGACAATACTATAGGTGATGTGAAAGTAAGTCATGTTTATAACGAATTGTTTTTAAAACCTTAAAATATAATATAATTTTTGGAGGATTCATTAAGGGTTTATAAAATTAATAAAATAACTTAAAAAATATATTATTTTAAAGGAGATATATATATTTGGTCATGGATTCCTTTTATGTAATTTATTAAATTACTTTTGGGACATTATGATTTCGTAATACATGCCGTATATTTATATCGTATTTAGTTTTTACCCAAAAAATTCACTCACCTCAAAATTTTTTCAAAAATACACCATTAGCTAATTCAACATTCTAATTTTAGAAATATTTTTTATTTTTTCAAAATAATTTTCTAAATATGAGAATTTTGAATTTTAATTTAAAATCTCTATTTATAGGAAAATATTAGTTTTTAAGATATTAACCACTTTATGACTTATAAAAATTACAATGACCATCATTAAATTATAATATCTGATAGAGATAATATTTTAATTATTTTTCATGTGTGTTTAAATGATTTAACCCCTAACAATTAATCAATTTGAGTTGATTTGTATCATTTTAGTGTTTTGATGAGTTATGGGCTTAATTGTAAAAATTGGTTAATTCTGGATATTTATCAGTTTTAGAGAGATTCTGTATTTTGGACATATCTTTTACTATTTTGATCCAAATCGAGTGATTCTTTTGTTTTAGGCTGTCCAGGCTCACGAGATTCAACTCTGTCTTCTGGACCAAGGTCCAATTTGACACAAAATGGACCATAAAAATTCATCAAGTGGAAAAAGTTTGCTGGATGATAGAATATACCCCCACCATAATTAATAAGGAATATCTCCGACTACATATTTACAAATGAGGTTATTCCATCTGTAATAGAAATAGGACTCCGCAAATAATTTTCAAATTAAATTTCATGAAGAAATTTGGTCATTAAGGCATCCACTGCATGCGACCAAAAAGAGGAAGTTGAAGAGTCACCTCAGGAAGAAAAAGTTGTCATTAGTAATTTGAGTATAACTTTTGATACACTTGTCTAAATTCATTGAGATTTTGAGGACACATGAACAAGAGATATATGAACAATATTTATGAATACAACTTCCCAATATTCGGCTATTTAATATGATAACCGGACTCCAACTTTTGGAGGAGTAATTTCAGAGGTAAATTTTCTACTCCACAAGCCTATAAATAAGAGTGTTCACTTCCATTCAAAGGGGTTGAGGAAGGTGAAAGTGGGGCTGTGCTAGAGGATTGAGTTATTGAATTTCTTTTAATTTTCTCTTTTCTATTTGCTTTGTTTCATCATGCTCTCTTCTTCCCCTTTCAACTATATTAGCCTTCACATGGAGGGGTAGAGCATTTGAGTGATCGGGGAAGTGGGAGTTTCACTTTTGTAATGTCGGAGTTTTGTGCTTAAATGTACAACCATATTTTTATTTTGAATGATTTCTATTATAATTTTTTCCCAATTATCTTAATGCGATCGTGTTTTGAGTTTGCTGTATTCATCGTTAATAGCTTTGGTTGAAGACTTTTAATCTCCCTCTGCTTAGTGCAATTTATCTCTATCGAGCAGATTGTGTTAGGTGGTGAGTGTCTAGAGATCGTTGGAACGTGTGTGGAACTAGTGAACTTTTTATAGAGTTATAAGGAACAACAATTCCCGATCAGTAATTTCCTTAGTTGTTTAGGAATTGTTTATGAACTTCCATGCACATAGGAGTGAGTTCCATTTGTTTCTTTAAATGAGGGTGATTGATAACTTGATGGAGGAGTCTTTCATTTGTCATTCAAAAGGAAGATAGGGGAGATGATATTTGTGACTATGATGAAATTGAAAAAGGTGATCCTACCCTGACCCCATCACTCTATTCATCCATTAGTGTTTAATCTTTATTTTTAATTGCTTGCTTTATTTTTCAACTCAAACAATTTCAAAAACAACCTATCCGTCTTTCTTAAATTTAAGTGACAAATGTAATTGTTGAGCACTCCTCTCAGGAGAAAAACTAGGTTAACCACTTTACTATATTTTAACTTAGGTAATATTTGTTTTTGTCACACCTCATGATAGACACATGTCAAAACTTGGCACCGTTGCCGGGGAGGCTCTTCCAACAATCCAATTGTAAATATTTGACTATTTTTAAATTAAAAAAACATAAAAAATATTTTTCCATGATGTTATCAAATGATTATTTATTTAATTCGTGAAACAATTATCCAAAAGTGAAATAACCAATTATTAACCCACCTTGGTATATAGAGGATAATGTTTATCTAATTTCTAAACAAATCAGGGGAGCTCAAATCCAAATCATCAAGGAGGATTAATTCAAGGATCTCATTCAAGACCTTAAAGAAAACCTTGAATACTTAATATTTGAGGGATTGGATAGAGAATTAATTTAATTCTAGGAGTATTTTTGATAATTTTGTCCAGAAATGGTTGAGGTGAAACAAGAAGAGGAAATTTGAACAAAAGATCAATTTCAAGGACTTAGGGAAGAAATAAAGGACCTAGAGAGAAAAATGGAATGACTAATTGAATATGTTCACACATCCTATGAGAAACACGAACCTAAACTTGAGCCATTAGTGGAAGTGGATTCCCCGCTATTCCTTAATGTTGAAGAACCTAGTGAGACCATGATGGAATTAAAAGAAGATCCATTTAGACCTTCTCAACCATTGCTGAAGAAGATTAATGAAGAAGATTTGACTTATGAAATACGTATGGGAGATCAACAAGATCTGGATGACTTATGGAATGTGTGTGAGGAACTACTTAATCCTGCAGTTACTCATAATGTAGAATATCCTACATCATTGAAGGAATACACCACAAACATGGTGGGGTTTGAAGAGAATATTGAGGATCCTTACTACCCGCCTCCATCTGCTACCACTTTACTCCAAGAGGAACTTCCCACTGAAGAAGCAATTGATGTTGATCCAATTATGTGAGATGTTTTTTTCTTGAACTCATTGTCTTATAATTTTATTGAAACTGAATTGAGTATCACCTCCCCTTTCTTGAAATTTTCAGATTAGTACAACTCATGTATTACCTTGGAGGACGAGGAAGAAAATGAAGATGCACCAAAATAGGAACAATTGGAGCTCCCCAAACATGTTGATAATTTATTGGAGGGAGTTAAAGAGGAGATCCAATTTGATTTTCCTGAGGAAAAAGAGACACAAGACACTTAATTTGAAATGGAATAATTTGATATTTATCCTTCATGATTTAATTTTGTTCAAATTGAATTACACTTTGACTTTCCCTTTGATTTTTCCAATGATTAAACATACCTTCAGCAACCAATAGAGAATAAAGAAGATATTGTGAAAGTAGAAACCATGAAAGTGGAGGACTCCTTGTTTGTCCTACCCCCACCAAGAAAGTTGTATATTATTGTCCTAGGGGTATATTTGGTGTATTATACGCATGGATTCCTAAATAAAAAGGATGAAGCACTGGATGTAAAGAATAATTTTTGTTGGTTCATCACAAAGAAACTCCACCCACCACCATATTGGGGATAACCAATTGAAACTGCCCATATGGAGGCAGTCAAAACCCAGGGCCCACTTGGGGGATTAAACCAATATCTCTCCTTCTTTGCTCATCCTATTTTTATTTTTATTTCTTTCAATAAATGTCATATATTTTCTTTTGTTCTTTTTATTGTAGGTTTTTAGTGTGAAACACTTAAGATATTAACTCAATATTATACTACCAGTAAGTTAGGTTGTACCTCTCCTTTACACTTACTTGATTATTGTGATTCAATTTAAAATTTTCTTACATGTTAAATCCACTTGAATGCATTTAGGACATAGCATAATTTAAGCATGGGGAAGGGAACATTTGTATTTTAGTATTTTCATTTTGTGTTTGTTTAAAAAAAATAAAAATAAAAAATTGTGTGTTTTCAAATTTTTGTGTGTTTATTTTTCAGTTTTTGTGTTTTTTTTGAAGCTTTTGAGTTGAAATGATTATAATTTCCATTTTGAAACCCATGTTATTGAGTGAACCAATTTATTCCCTGAAACTGAGATTAAATTAATGTTGAAAATGACTTTGTTTCAAGTTCAATTCTTTGGGAATTTCATGAAAAGTACTATGATTTTTGAATCCCATTCCACATCTCACTGTCTATATTTGAAATCACCATCTCGTGAGGCTTTTGAACCCTTTTTTTCATATTATTTTCATTAAACTCACTTATTGAGAGAACCATACCACGATTGTTTTAACCATAATTTTATTTATTCCTTTCAAAAATTGAGAGTTTAGGGTACTTGTGTTTTAAATGATTGAGGCATTTATTTGGTTTTAAATCTCCCTTTTCAAGAGAATCCCTTTCATTCTGTCCTACCTTGTACATTTAATCCTTGTAGATTTTAGAAGTCATGAACAACCTGTTAGGTTAGCCACATTACAAGAAAATTTTACCTATCTATCCTGCTCTTGAAGTGAAATTGAATGATCTAGTTGAACTTAAGTGTGAGGGAAGCTGTCTTGTGTTGTGATACCTCATTTGGTAAAACTTTGGGTGGAAAATAAAATGTTGAAGAGATGTGTGTACTGTTGAAAAAAAAATCATTTTGTTGAAAGTTATGCCTTTTTTGGAGAATTCATGAAAAAAAGAAGCTGTTTCTTTTCTAGAGCTTCTAATGGAGGAAGAAAGTTGTGACTTTTCTGAAGCTTTCAAGAAAAATCATGTTTGAGAAGATTGAAATTTTTACTGCTAAAATGCTAATATGTTTGAACATTCCTATAGTTTTCATGATTATAGATCTGAATTTCTACTAAGGATAGTGAGGAGGATACCATACCTGAGTGAAATTAGAATTGTGGAATTTTGCTTTAAAAAGAGCAAAGCCCTCCTCATTCGGACTCAGAATTTTTTACATAAAAATCCTACCAACCAAAAGCCACAAAACAACCCTAAAAAGTACTTATGATAAACATATGAACTTGACTCACATCAGGTGGAGAATTAGGAGTTTTTCAAACCTATGGTGACCCTTGCATTGGTTTGGATGAGAAAAACTTTGTTAAAAATTGATATTTGTGAGATGAGAGAAAATTAATGTGAGGTAGTTGTCTTGTGTGCATGGGAGGAGAAATGAAGATGAAATATATTGAATGATATAATTTGAGAACTTGTAAGAATGGTTATTAATGAGTCATGATATCTTTTATTTCTTGGTATGGAATTGGTGGGTCTTAATGACATGTGTTTTGAATTTGCATTGATTTGATTTTGATGTTGACTTGTCTAGGATTCCAAGTACTAAGTGTGGGGGAATTGATAGAGATAATATTTTAATTATTTTTTAGGTGTGTTTCAATGATTTAACCCTACCAATTAATCAATTTTATCTGATTTGTATCATTTTAGTGTTTTGGTGAATTATGGGCTTAATTCTGAAAATTGGTTAATTCTAGATATTTATCAGTTTTATAGATATTATTTATTTTGGGAATATCTTTTACTATTTTGATCCAAATCAAGTGATTACTTTTTTATACTATCTAGGCTTGTGGGATTAAACTTTTAATTCTAGACCAAGGTCCAATTCAACACAAAATTGCCAAAAAAATTCATCAAGTGGAAAAAGTTTGATGGCCGATAAAATAGACCCCACTATAATTAATGACGCATATCTCAGACTATATATGTCTAAATGAGGTGATTATAGATGGAATATAAATAGGACTCTGTGAATCATTTTCAAATTAAATTTCATGAAGAAATTCGGTCATTAAGGAATCCATTTCAAGCAACCAAAAAGAGGAAGTGGAAGAGTCACCTCAGGAAGAAAAAGTTGTCTTTAGTAATTCGAGTATAACCTTTGGTAAACTTGTCAAAATTTGATAAGATTTTGAGGACGCATGAACAAGATATAGAAGAAAAACATTTATGAATAAAATTCCCAAGATTCAGCCATTTAATATGCTAACCGGACTCCAAAATTCAGTGGAGTAATTTTGGAGGGAAGTTTTCTACTCCACAAGCCTATAAATAAGAGTGTTCCCTTCCATTCAAAGGGGTTGAAGAAGGTGAAATAGGGGATTTTATGGAGGATTGAGTTATTGAATTTATTTTCATTTTATATTTTATCTTTTCTTTGTTTCATCATTTTATATTCTTCCCATTTCAACTCTATTAGCCTTCACATGGAGGGGTAAAGCATTTGAGTGATCAGGGAAGGGGGAGTTTTATTTTTGTAATGTCAGAGTTTTTTGCTTAAATGTAAAACCATATTTTTCTTTTGAATGATTTCTATTCTTAATGTTTCCCAATTCTCTTAATGTGATCATGTTTTGAGTTTCATGTATTCATCGTTAATAGCTCTGGCTGAATACTTTTAATCTTCCTCCACCTGGTTCAATTTTTCTTGATCAAGCATATTGTGTTAGGTGGTGAGTGTCCAGTGATCGTTGGAACATTTGTGGAACTAGTGGAATTTTTTCTAGAGTTATAAGGAGAAAAAATTCCTGATCGGGACTTACCTTAGTTTTTTAGGAATTGTTTATGAACTTCCATGTACATAGGAGTGAGTTCCATTTTTTTCTTTAACCGAGGGTGATTGATAACTGAATCTAGGAGTCTTTCATTTGTCATTCAAAAGGAAGAGCAAGGAGATGATATTTGTGACTATGATGACATTGAAAAAGGTGACCCTACCCTGACCCCATCACTCTCTTCATCCATTAGTGTTCAATCTTTATTTTTAATTGTTTGCTTTATTTTTCAACTCAAAAAATTTAAAAAACAACCTCTTCTTCTTTCTTAAATTTAAGTGACAAATGTAATTGTTGTGCACTCATCTCTGGAGACAACCTAGGTTAACCACTTTAATGCATTTTAACTTAGGTGATATTTTTTTTGTCACACCCCACGATAGGCATGTGTTAATATCATTTATATTTAAATTATTATTATCTAATAATAATATTTTATTAAAATATTATTTATTTAAAAAAGTATTGAATTCATCAAAAGCATGTCTTAATTAAAACTATATATTTTCCAAAAATATAATTTTGATTTATTTATGTCAAAATCCAATTCTTATCAAACACATTATATAATCATTTATAAATTAATAATAAAAGGGATAAATGTAATCATTGTTTCTTTTAAAAGAAAATATAAAAATTTATATTTCTAGGGTCTTGATACATAAACCCTTATTACGCCAGCGTACACCCTAAGGGTAAGGTGTGCGATGATGACACTTTCTTGGGGTGGTTCGACAAAAATGGTTTGGGTCGCGATCTCGATAATCTTGAACTTATCCAGTAAAAGTTTTCATTCATGCTTTATTTGTTGAATTTCAGATTGATCTTGGTTAAGGGAAAAGCCCAATGATGCTATCTCCCTTAGAAGATATGATAATTGGGATTCATAGGGTATGATCCTACTTTATGAGACCATCAATTCTTTCATTTGTGTCAATTAGACTTTATCATAAACCTTAATGTATACTAATCTTAATGGTCACTATACAATGGAAATACTATGAATGGTTAAGATGATTAATGGTATTTTAAATCCAACATGCTTTATCTGTAACATACCAAGTAAGTAATTAATAATATATATTTTTATCTATGTCTATTAATGAATTAGATAGTGTTTTAGAGCCTTAAAATAAAAATAAATCCAATCTTAAGCATGAAATACACTAATATTTTTAAAATATTGTTTTACTGCCTTTTGATGGAAAACCATTTTTAAATCTATATTTTGAAAATTTTATAAGCTATGTTTGTCAAAATAAACTTATTCTTTATGATTGGGACATCAAAATTTACTTTGTGTGAATTTTTGGTATTTTTCTGACAAAGTTCATTTTTTAATGAATAGTGAAAAATACTGCATTTTACATCAAAACTTCTTTTAAATATAATTTATTTATATGATTAGATTATCTTTTGAATTGGTTTTAAAGTTAAATTAGAATATATTTTTACCATTTAATCGAATGGTGTTCATTAGTATTAATTTCACTTTGGAATTGGGCATAAACTAATGCCAAACTTTTCATAGATATTGTTTAAAAAAAACCCGCTATTTGTTTTGACAACATGAATTATTTTTAAATCAATTATTGAAATTTCTGTGTTTGGAATTTGGTAAAATGGATTACATATTTGGAATCAGAAGGTCCAAATTATGTAATCAAGACTCTTTTGTTTTTGGACATTATGAATAGTAACGACGGTAATTATCTTTAATTATCTTGATTAATGAGTAATCGGGTAGTTAAGGATAATAAAATAATATCATAATAATAAAAAATGACACCAAAATGTGTCCTAATTCTACTGGTTGTATCATGGCCTACCATGGTATGTCTTGTGCCAAACTTCGGGACCCCATGAAATCACTTTTGTGGAAAGTGACTTGTTATCTTTTTTTTAAAGAAAGTAAATATAACAAGAATGTATCACCTGATTAAAACATTTTTAATTTTGTCTACATAGATGATATTTTAGACTATAAATATTTATTGGAAAGATAAAAATATTTCCTACATCATAGTAGTTTTTTTATAATTTTTAGACTTTAAATAAATTAAATTATTTATGACATCATGATGATGCAGCGATTACCTCATTAATAAAGGATTTAAATAAAATGAAATGATAATGTAAAATCTATGACCTACACATGTCCAAAACCTATTTTATGGGTGGATTTCGAACTCTTATCACCTTACCCTCTAATTATATCAATTTGGGACCTTTTTAATCCAAAAATCATTTTAATATAATGTAACATTTCTTTACTTTCCAAGAGTGCCCCTCCTCTCCTCTTATAAAAGGCCCCCACCTCTACCTCCTTACCCACACTTACAAAGCCTTTGGCCCGGCCAACCCCTACCCATTTTGTCTCTCCACTTCCCTCTCTTACTTATTGAAGCCTCACTTTGGGCATAAGTCTTCCCAAGAAAGCCTTTGATCTCAAACCAAAGGGAGTTACCCAATTTTAAGGTAATGTCTTCACTTGAGTCCTTTTGTTTTATTTTACTTCTCCAACCCCATAAACTCTTTTTATTAATTTATTTTGTAACAACTACAGTATCTTCAATATACTAGGATGTTGTTATAATAAGGATTCTAGCTACACTTACACACACCTACATCTAATGGTTAAAGAACATACTGTTTCCGTGGATGGCGAATTTCTACCTCCCGAAACGATGATTGTTCAACATTCTTTTAACACATTCAAAGGTGGCCATTAAGATGACACTATATTTATATATGATATATAATATGTTTATTTTTTCCTTAAGCTTCTGTATTTTTCATTTTGGGAATACCTTTATGGTTTCCATTATGGGTAAATGCGATATCTTCATTTAAAGAAGTGCAGACTACCGCCCCCTCAAAGTGATTTGATTCGTTAAATACCATATGTGGGACGTATAAAGGATGGAGTTATGATATTTTATATTATATTAAACTGGAATTATAATATACCTTTATATCATTATGATTCCATTCTATAAAATACGAAATAGAAATGAAAGTAGCGTTCATGCGTACGTACGGCTTGCCGTCTCCATGAACGGTGCATTTCATTTCTTACCTCTAAATGATTATGTAATATTATAAATTCATGTATATAATGGATATATATGATATATATGATATATAAATCATGATTATAATTCTGGATATAATGGATACATGAACAACTTGTAATTATAAAGGGTTTATTTTTGACTCAAGTACCAATGATCGTTAAAACTACCGTTATTAACTTAAATAATTACATAGTGTTCATGACATGGTAATAAGTGATATAAAAGGAATAATGAACTTTAAAAAGGTTCTTAAACAAGTAGAAATTAACTCAAGTTTATTATTCAGGAGATTAAAGAACGACCGAGTCAAGTCGGACCCGAGGTATGGGGACTTCGTCTCAATCTCCTTTCATTGAGGCATATTTTGTTTTATACAAAACCTTTTTTTATACGGTGTATAAACCCCTTTGACTTTTACATTTATCCAAAATGAATATTTTTTTATACGAAACGTTTAAAAAAAAACAAAAGGGAATGTTTTTGTCGTACGTATGTGGCGACAATGACTTCTCCGCCGCCGTGACCATTATTTGAGTTTCGACTTCCTTTACAAGCCATACCTTATTTTTAAAAGAAAAATAAATACCATGTTTTACTTTTCTTTTATTTTGGTATTGAAAATGGTTTTCATAATGTTTTTATTATATCAATGTGTTGTATTGATATATTGTGATTGAAATGGGGAATTGTTATGTTTCCTTTATGCATGTTTTATGTGATATGATTATGTTATGGTTCTAGGGCATTGTTAAGAAGACGGGTGGTTCCGTGATAAACTAAGGGCGGGTGAGCCCGATATAGCTCTCCAATGCATTGGGTAACGCGAAGGAGTGAAACGTTAAGTTTTCTCCGAAGAGATTTAGGGAATATACTGTGATGGGTATTCCAAACGTAACCAAGAGGGTTACTCCCTACGTAAGAATGTTATGAATGCCTCAAGTTACCTTTTTGTCTTATGATTTATATGATTTATTCATGATTTTATGCGGTATGTTAAAGTGATTATGTTTTATGGGTAAAGTATGATTTCATTCTTATGTATATATGTACCCATGTTTCCTTTCCATATTTTTATATCCCTTACTGAGCTTTTTATGATCATCCCAAGTTTTTTGAAATGTTTTTCACAGGTCAAGGGAAAGGTACATGATATGATGATAGTGTCAAGGAAGTGTCAAAAAAGAATCCATGTTTTATTTTAAATATGTTTCCATTGATGGGAAAAATGAATACTATATTTTATGTAACCAATTTGTTTAAATGTGGAATGTAATGCATGTTTTATGATCTAATTATCTAAAAATCTAAACCTGAAAAGATCCTCAAGGTGTAATCTTTTAATAACTCAAGATTAAGTAATGTTTAAGGCCCGAGCCTTATAGTTGGTATCAAAGGTCGGTTTAGATAACTTTAGGAGTTATAATTCTATTAAATGATTATCCAAAAATATTTTTTATGGTCAAATTGAAATGATATAGCATTTGAAGAATACCATGTTGCTTCATCTAAGACATGTTTGTTCAGAATGGTTTTCCGCAGAGGAAACAGGGAAGCAATGCTAGGAAGGCATACAGAAGGAAATAAACTTCCGAATCAGCATCCTGAGATGGTCGGAATTGGAACTGAACAGTTTGTTGCAGTAATGTCATAGTTGACTCAAGCGATAAATGGTGGTGGTATGCATGCACGAGATCAACCAGATCAACCGTAGAGGAACATGTCAGTGGTGGAACATTTCATGAGGCAACATCCCCCATCATTCAGAGGATCATCTGACCCTGTGCTAGCTGAAGGGTGGATTAAAGCAGTGAAGAAGATTTTCGATGTCATGGGGTGTTCAGACAATCAAAAGGTTAGTCTTGCTATGTACCGTTTGGAGGGTGAAGCAGATCAGTGGTGGTCGGTGATTAAAAATATAAAGGACGCTGATGAGATTGATGCTCTCGACTGGGATGAATTCAAAGGTATGTTTCTTGAAAAGTATTTTCCTAAGGCTGTTCGACTTAGTATGGAAAAACAATTCTTGGAATTGAGGCAAGAGGAAGACTCAGTGGCTACCTATGAAGAAAGGTTCACTCGATTGGCAAGGTATGGTCCAAATTCTATCCGAGACCTTGATAGTAAAATATATCGTTTTTACTCAAGATTAAAACAAAAATATCGAATGGAATTAGCTTCTCATGAGTTTAAAAGTTATGAAAATCTTGTTCGATGTGCTGAGAAGGTGGAAATGGAGTTTGCCGATGATCAAGTGTTCTATAACAACCAGCAGAAGAAGAGACCGAGGTGGCAGGAGAAAGGGAAGAGTTATTCAAAAAAGTCTGATGGTAAGAAAACTAAGTTTCCATTTTGTGATAAATGTGGGAAAAGGCATGCTGGGGAATGTCTTTTGAATTCTGGAAAGTGCTACCGATGTGGTAAGATGGGACATAAGGATCGTGATTGCACTGAAAAAGATCAAGGTGATGGTAAGTCCAAATTTGATTTACAGTTAGTGAAATGTTTTAAGTGCAATGAGATGGGTCACTATGAAAATGAGTGTCCGACAAAGAGCTCGAGTGATGGGAAGCAGTTAGACTACAAGCAGAAAGGGGTGGTTAAATCCTTTGCAACTACTTCAGCAGATGTCAGGCCATCAAATGAAGTTGTATCGGGTACTTTGTTTGTTTTTTCAGATTATTCTAGTGTGTTGTTTGATTCGGGGTCTACACATTATTTCATCTCTGAAAACTTTTCTAGTAAAATGGGAATACCATCTCAAGAAATGACTCCTGAACTTTTAGTAAAAACACCTGGGGGAAATTTTGAGGCAAAAAGAATTTATAAGAATCTTCCTATCCTTATCTGTGGAAATAACCTACTTGCAAACCTTATTGTTCTACCTCTAGTAGAGTTTGATGTTATCCTGGGTATGGATTGGCTCTCTATTTACCATGCTAAGATTGACTATAGAGCTAAAGAAGTTTCTTTTCAGAAAGAATTTCAGTTTGTGTACAAGAATGAACCCTTACTGTTGATAACATATCAAGAGGCCGAGAAACTTGTAAAAGATGGAAATGAATGTTACCTTGCACATATTGTTGAAAATAAAGGAACTGTTCAGATTAATGATGCGCCAGTGGTAAATGAGTATCCTGATGTTTTTCCTGATGAGTTGCCTGGAATAATACCAGATCGGTAAGTTGAATTTACTGTTGACTTAGTTCCTGATGCTAAGCCAATTTCGAAACCCCCTTATCGAATGACTCAAATTGAACTTTTAGAGTTGAAGGATAAATTTTAAGATTTATTAGAGAAAGGTTTCATTAGACCTAGAACGTCACCATGGGGTGATCCTGTTTTATTTGTTAAAAAGAAAGATGGTTCTATGAGAATTTGCATTGATTATAAATCCTTGAATAACATCACTGTTAAGAACAAATATCCTTTGCCTCATATAGATGATTTGTTTGATCAGCTCCAGGGAGATCAGTATTTTTCAAAGATTGACCTGAGATCGGGGTACCATCAGTTGAAGGTAAAGGAATCAGATGTTCCGAAGACTGCATTTCGTACAAGATATGGCCATTATGAATTTGTAGTAATGCCTTTTGGGATAACCAATGCACCTGCTGTATTCATGGACTTAATGAATAAAATTTTCCATGAGTTCTTGGATAAGTTTGTGGTGGTTTTCATTTATGATATTTTTGTGTTTTCTAAAAGTAAAGAGGAGCATTAAAGACATTTAAGGGTTATTTTGCAAACCTTAAAAGAAAAGAAATTGTATGGGAAATTCAGAAAGTGTGAGTTTTGGTTGCAAAAAATTTCTTTCCTTGGTCACATTGTTTCTAAAGATGGGATAACTGTTGATCCTGCAAAAACAAAGGTTGTTGAAGAATGGCCAAGAACCACAAATGTAACAGAGATTCGTAGTTTCCTTGGTTTGGCAGGCTATTAACGAAGGTTTGTTAGAAATTTTTCATGGTTATCTAGTCTAATGACTAAGCTAACTCGGAAGGGTGTTAAGTTTATCTGGACAAAAGAATGTGATGATTGTTTTCAGGAATTGAAAAGAAGATTGGTGAATGCTCCAGTTTTGGCACTTCCTTCCAGGAATGGTGAGTTTGTTATATACAATGATGCTTCATTGAAAGGACTTGGTTGCGTCCTAATGCAGAATGATCAGGTAATTGCTTATGCTTCATGATAGTTGAAAACTCATGAGATAAATTACCTTACACATGATTTGGAATTAGCTGCTGTTGTTTTCTCTTTAAAAATTTGGAGGCATCATTTGTATGGAGTAAAGTGTGAAATATATACTGATCACAAAAGTTTAAAGTATATATTCACTCAGAAAGAGTTAAACATGAGACAGAGGAGATGGATAGAATTAATCAAGGATTATGATTTTACAATTCATTAACATCTGGGAAAAGAAAATAAAGTGGCTGATGCTTTGAGTCAAAAAAGTAATGATTCATTAACAATGTTGCGTTTGGAACATGATCCTTTGGTTTTTGATTTGATGAACTTTGGCATAGAATTTGTTGGTGCTGGATGTTCTTCTGTTTTGTTTCAGGTATCAGTGAAATCTTCTCTATCAGACAGAATCAAGCAAGCACAGAAGCAAGACAGTGAGTTGCAGAAAAAGGTAGAGCTGGTTCAGAAGGGTAAGTTGCCTGAATTCAACATTGATAATGATTATGTTTTGAGATTTGGGAAGAGATTGTGTGTGCCTTGTGATTCACAGTTGAAGAGAGAGTTGTTATGTGAAGCTCATAGTTCTCCATTTTCAGTTCATCCTGGCAGTACTAAGATGTACAGAGATCTGCGGGAGTATTACTGGTGGGATGGAATGAAAAGAGATATTGCTGATTTTACTGTGAAGTGTTTGACATGTCAACAGGTTAAAGCAGAGTGGCAGTTACCGAAAGGGATGCTTCAGCCTTTACCAGTGCCAGAGTGGAAATGGGAGAATATATCCATGGACTTCGTTGTGGGATTGCCGAAGACCCCTCGAGGTAATAATGCAATTTGGGTTATTGTTGATCGCTTGACTAAATCTGCTCATTTCCTTTCTATACAAGATAATTTTTCCCTAGATCAACTTTCTTGTTTATATATTAAAGATATAGTCAGGTTACATGGAGTTCCTCTCTCCATTGTATCTGACTGTGATCCCAGGTTCACTTCTAACTTTTGGAAAGGCCTTCAGAAGTCATTGGGTATTGAATTAAATTTTAGTACAGCTTTTTATCCTCAATGAGATGGGCAGTCAGGACAAACAATTCAGACCTTGGAGGATATGCTACGAGCTTGTTCGATGGATTATCAGGGAAGTTGGGACCAACATCTTTCTTTGGTTGAATTTTCATATAATAACAATTTTCATTCCAGTATACAGATGTCACCATTTCAGGCATTATATGGGAAGCGGTGTCGAACTCCAGCTTTCTGGGATGAAGTGGGTGAAAGGAAGTTGATGGGACCAGAATTGGTAGAAGAGTTGGCAGAAAAAGTTCAGCTGATACAGAAACACATGAGAACATCTCAGAGCAGGCAGAAGAGTTATGCGGACAACAATAGGAAGGATCTATCTTTTGAGGTAGGTGATCATGTTTTTCTCAAAGTATCACCATGGAAAAGTGTGATGCAATTTGGTAAGAAAGGAAAGCTGAGTCCATGGTTCATTGGACCATATGAAATTCTGGAGAGAGTTGGATCAGTTTCATACCGGGTGGCTTTACCTCCGAGTTTATCTCAGGTACACAATGTTTTCACGTTTCGATGTTGAGAAAGTATATGCCAGATCCATCTCATGTTTTGAGTCCAGAGGTAGTTCGGCTGGAAGAGAACCTATCTTATGAGGAAAAACCGGTCCAGATTCTTGACCACAGGGAGCAAGTATTACAGAATAAGGTGATTAATCAGGTAAATGTTTTGAGGAAAAACCACATGATGGAAGAGGCAACATGGGAATATGAAAATGCAATGAGGTATAAGTACCCCCATTTATTCGATAAGTAAATAAATTGCGGGGACACAATTTTTTAAAGGGGGGAAGGATGTAACATCCCAAGTAAGTAATGAATAATAGATATTTTTATCTATGTCTATTAATGAATTAGATAGTGTTTTAGAGGCTTAAAATGAAAATAAATCCAATCTTAAGCATGGAATACACTAATATTTTTAAAAGATTGTTTTACTGCCTTTTGATGGCAAACAATTTTTAAATCCATCTTTTGACAATTTTATAAGCAATGTTTGTAAAATTAAACTTATTCTTTATGATTGGGACATCAAAATTTACTTTGTGTGAATTTTTGGTATTTTTCTGACAATGTTCATTTTTTAATGAATAGTGAAAAATACTGCATTTTACATCAAAACTGATTTTTAATCTAATTTATTTATATGATTAGATTATATTTTGAATTTTTTTTAAAGTGAAATTAGAATATATTTTTACCATTTAATCCAATGGTGGTCATTAGTATTAATTTCACTTTGGAATTGGGCATAAACTAATGCCAAACTTTTCATAGATATTGTTTCAAAAAAACCCGCTATTTGTTTTGACAACGGGAATTATTTTTAAATCAATTATTACAATTTATGTGTTTGGAATTTGGTAAAATGGATTAAATATTTGGAATCAGAAGGTCCAAATTATGTAATCAAGACTCTTGTTTTTGGACATTATGAATAGTAACGATGGTAATTATCTTTAATTATCTTGATTAATGAGTAATCGGGTAGTTAAGGATAATAAAATAATATCATAATAATAAAAAATGACACCAAAATGTGTCCTAATTCTACTGGTTGTCTCATGGCTGACCATGGGATGTCTTGTGCCAAACTCGGGGACCCCATGGAATCACTTTTGTGGAAAGTGACTTGTTATCTTTTTATTTTTTTAAAGAAAGTAAATATAACAAGAATGTATCACCTGATTAAAACGTTTTTAATTTTGTCTACATAGATAATATTTTAGACTATAAATATTCATTGGAAAGATAAAAAGATTTCCCAAATCATAGTAGTTTTTTCATAATTTTTAGAATTTAAATAAATTAAATTATTTATGACATCATGATGATGCAGCGATTACCTCATTAATAAAGGATTTAAATAAAATGAAATGATAATGTAAAATCTATGACCTAAACATGTCCAAAACCTATTGTATTGGTGGATTTCGAAACCTTATCACCTTAACCTCGAATTATATCAATGTGGGACCTTTTGAATCCGAAAATCATTTTAAAATAAAGTAACATTTCTTTACTTTCCAAGAGTGCCCCACCTCTCCTCTTATAAAAGGCCCCCACCTCTACCTCCTTACCCACACTTCCAAAGCCTTTGGATCAGCCAAAACCTGCCCATTTTGTCTCTCCACTTCCCTATCTTACTCCTTGAAGCCTCACTTTGGGCAGAAGTCTTCCCAAGGAAGCCTTTGAGCTCAAACCAAAGGGAGTTACCCAATTTTAAGGTAATGTCTTCACTTGAGTCCTTTTGTTTTATTTTACTTCTTCAACCCCCTAAACTCTTTTTATTAATTTATTTTGTAACAACTACAGTATCTTCAATATACTAGGATGTTGTTATAAGAAGTATTCGAGCTACACTTACACACACCTACATCTAATGGTTAAAGAACATACTGTTTCCGTGGATGGCGAATTTCTACCTCCCGAAACGATGATTGTTCAACATTCTTTTAACACCTTCAAAGGTGTCCATTAAGATGACACTATATTTATATATGATATATAATATGTTTATGTTTTCCTTAAGCTTATGTATTTTTCATTTTGGTCATACCTTTATGGTTTCCATTATGGGTAAACGCGATATCTTCATTTAAGGAAGTGCGGACTACCGCCCCCTCAAAGTGATTTGATTCGTTAAATACCATATGTGGGAGGTATAAAGGATGGAGTTATGATATTTTATATTATATTACAATGGAATTATAATATACCTTTATATCATTATGATTCCATTCTATAAAATACGAAATAGAAATGAAAGTTGCGTTCATGCGTACGTACGGCTTACCGTCTCCATGAACGGTGCATTTAATTTCTTACCTCTAAATGATTATGTAATATTATAAATGCATGTATATAATGGATATATATGATATATATGATATATAAATCATGATTATAATTCTGGATATAATGGATACATGAACAACTTGTAATTATAAAGGGTTTATTTTTGACTCAAGTACCAATGATCGTTAAAACTACCGTTATTAACTTAAATAATTACATAGTGTTCATGACATGGTAATAAGTGATATAAAAGGAATAATGAACTTGAAAAAGGTTCTTAAACAAGTAGAAATTAACTCAAGTTTATTATTCAGGAGATTAAAGAACGACCGAGTCAAGTCAGACCTGAGGTATGGGGACTTCGTCTCAATCTCCTTTCATTGAGGCATATTTTGTTTTATACAAAACCTTCTTTTATACGGTGTATAAACCCCTTTGACTTTTACATTTATCCAAAATGAATCTTTTTTTATACGAAATGTTTAAAAAAATGACAAAAGGGAATGTTTTTGTCGTACGTATGTGGCGACAACGACTTCTCCGCCGCCGTGACCATTATTTGAATTTCGGCTTCCTTTACAAGACATACCTTATTTTTAAAAGAAAAATAAATACCATGTTTTACTTTTCTTTTATTTTGGTATTGAAAATGGTTTTCATAATGTTTTTATTATATCAATGTGTTGTATTGATATATTGTGATTGAAATGGGGAATTGTTATGTTTCTTTTATGCATGTTTTATGTGATATGATTATGTTATGGTTCTTGGGCATTGTTAAGAAGACGGGTGGTTCCGTGATAAACTAAGGGCGGGTGAGCCCGATATAGCTCTCCAATGCATTGGGTAACGCAAAGGAGTGAAACGTTAAGGTTTCTCCGAAGATATTTAGGGAATATAATGTGATGGGTATTCCAAACGTAACCAAGAGGGTTACTCCCTACGTAAGAATGTTATGAATGCCTCAAGTTACCTTTATGTATTATGATTTCTATGATTTATTCATGATTTTATGAGGTATGTTAAAGTGATTATGTTTTATGGGTAATGTATGATTTCATTCTTATGTATATATATACCCATGTTTCCTTTCCATATTTTTATATCCCTTACTGAGCTTTTTATGCTCATGCCAAGTTTTTTGAAATGTTTTTCACAGGTCAAGGGAAAGGTACATGATATGATGATAGTGTCAAGGAAGTGTCAAGAAAGAATCCATGTTTTATTTTAAATATGTTTCCATTGATGGGAAAAATGAATACTATCTTTTATGTAACCACTTTGTTTAAATGTGGAATGTAATGCATGTTTTACGATCTAATTCTCTAAAACTCTAAACCTGAAAATATCCTCAAGGTGTAATCTTGTAATAACTCAAGATTAAGTAATGTTTAAGGCCCGGGCCTTATATTATCCACCCAAAATAACCAAACTAGTGCATGCATTTTATATAACTATAAGGAATTTACTCAATAAAAAGGGAATTTTATTTATAAAAGTTTTGGTTGTTACACATAAGTTCCACTAATCTAAGGGTCATACTAACCCATTGATGGGTAATTGGATGTATCCTCCTACATATGAGCCCAAGATGTTCTGCTCTCATATTATCAACCCAAACACACCACATTATCCTTTGGTAATAATCAATCCATGTATGAACTTCATAGAGCCAATCCATACCTATAATGAAATCATAGGGTATCATTACAACAATGAAGAGACCCTAGACAAATCTCTATCCTCTGAGAGTCAGGTCACACTGTCAGCAGAAGTTTGTAATCACTGAATATCCCTCAGAAAGAGTCTATAACTATAAGGGTTGAGCAAGAGGATCTACTAGAATATACAAGTCTCAAATAAGTGATTTTGTAAGAAAATAATGGATTGATCCTAGAGTAGACATAGATCACACCTCAACCCATGATGAGATTATCAAGATCATAAGCCTCCACCACTTGTAGTTGTCCACATCTTTGACCGCCAGCTCCCTGAGGGAATGGACCACCTGTAGGAGATGGCGATAGTAGAAGATCATAATGTCAGCCTCCACATGCAGCTCTCATAACTCCTCTACCATATCCACCTCTCTATGGATCACCCTGCTCATATCGGTTCCTCTGTCTCAGTAGCTCATCTACTACCTAGCAATTCACTATTTACCAATGGGTCAGACAGTCCGACATAGGATGACATCACTCTTCACAGGAGTAACATTGGTTCGGATGAAATATATTCGTGAATCCTAATATACTGATCCATGGTTCTGAGTCATAATATGTCAACATGTCAAGTGTTGTGTCCTTGAATAAAATCATCATCCTCCTGTAGCTCACAAATCCACCACATGCTGACTACTGGCTTCTCCTTCCACATGATGACCCTTATCCAAGAATATATCTACCATAATGGATCACTCTAGTACGCTAATGTAAGAAGGAATGTAAAGGGATACCACTTCAGTTCTGAAATCTCATCGAAGCCCATGTTCAAAGCTCCGATCCTAGAAGTATTTATCATGAACCATATCTATGGAGTCACATGGGATGTTGGTGAACCACACCGCATAATCTACAATTGTCGGGCTACCCTTTTGAAGCTCAAAAAACTCCTGAATGAACACTGGCGACAAGGTCACTAGAAAGTACTTTTCTCTAATGAGATACTGAAACTCCATCCAAGAGAGGGTTGCCTCATCACGCATCTTGGGTCCTAACCAGGTGAAATACTCACACCAATGACTCTATCCAGTCCTCTAACATCTGGTGGTCTAGATCACCCCGAAACCTAGGTGGTATCTACATATGAAACTCGTGATGCTTACTTAGGCTACATGCATCATTTATTGATACTTATAGGACTAAATAATACTCAAACTAACATGGAGCATCTGACTGAACCATATAAGGTGGGCCGACATACTTCTCAATAAGTGGAGACACCGCTCACTGTCCACCCGAAGTGGTCATAGCATGATCAGGTCCTAGCATCATGGCCTCATCACTAGGCAGGTCATCATCACAGTTATGCTATAATATCTATGCTAACTATCATCACAAATTTATCTCGCAGTAGTCAAGATGCACCATGATCAATGATAATATCTAGAGAGCTTTATCAAGGAGGAAATAGAAACCACAACCCATTCCTATATGATGCATGTACCATTTTTCCCTACAACTGGGGTCCCCGTGTTCCGAGTTGACAAGTAGGTATCATGGTTTTTGTGTACGGATACATCGGCTGCTGCACCATCAATGGGTTCCTTGATTTGAGAGAAGAACTTGAGACACTTCAACACTATTTCTATAGTCCCAAACTAAACCTCATGGATAGACCATCTCCAAAATCTGGTTCTAAGATAGCCTAGAATCTGATACCACTATATCATGACCTGAACCACTAGTCCACACTTGGCCGATAATAAGATGAGTGTGGCACCCCAAGACCACCTCGAATAGGCCTGGGGCTAGAAATTAGTGTCAAGTAGGCATATCACAAACATAAGAGGCCTTATACTAAAGTACTTATACACATGCACACATCTCTACAACCAAAAATTAATGTATTAAAATAAACTACTATTAGAGAACAATGCATGAATGAACTACTAGCATCCCAAAATAGAGTATGATAGAAGGTAAAAAAGTATAAAAGGTAAAATATAGGTTCAACAACTAGATATAAGGTCGAACCTGTAATAAGGGTGTCTATCTCCAAAAGAAAAACCTGCTCACCAGCTATCTCCGCTACACAACACCACTATGCTCCACCCACTCCTAGTCTTCCTAGGACTCCATCAAAGAGTATATCCTCTATATAAGACACAACATGTTTCGGAATATTCCATACAGGGGTGAGTATATACATATCTAGTAGGATGATCCAGAATCACAAAGCATAATGAATCAATAGAGAGTGGGTCAACTCATATAAAAAACAGTGGGTGTACAAGGAAATATCACAAGGAAGATAACCTAAATATTCTCATTGGAGGTACTTAATCCTTAGAGTATGGTCTATCTCATCCATCCACACATATACTATCATATAAAATCTCTCTTTCTGAAGTCTCAGGAATTATTCATGGTTTCTTCCCCCTTAAAACTCTAGAGGATCCCTTCCTCCATAAAAGTGGGTGAAATACTAGACTCCAGTGGAGGATCCCTCTCCCATTTGAGCTCTATAGATGGGAGAAATTCTATGCAGAAGATTGAGGATCCCTGCCCCAGTAATGTGGGTGAAATATCAGACTCTATCTGAATCCCACAGGTAGAGTATCCCTATCTCACTCATACTCACATGGGTGAGATTATACTCTTTAGGAGGATATATGTCCCATTGGGTGAGATACCTGACTCTCTCCCCTGGGGATTAAGAGGATAAAATCCATGCCTATATGAACATTTTTAAGTTCTTTGGAAGTAAATGTCATTTCCAATAGGGAACACAATGTGTATCACTAAGTCTCATGTCCTTCCATCTCACACAACATGTTCTTCTACATATACACGCTGTGTTGGTTTCATACACGACATATAGAGATCAGGTTAGGTACCAGAGCATGTGTCTCTACTCATGTTCTCATACTCTATCTATGTCGATGTACTCTGGACAGTACATGCCGAGTTTTCAGTCTAGGGGTCACATGGCATGTAGGAAATGTACACGACCATGTGATATTTATGTTTACTTGAAACCCTAACCACCAAATGAAGTTGTTGTTATACTACATGACCTAGAACCAACTAAATAGTAATTTTTGATTACTATACCATGTATAGAGTGAGTTATACATGAAGTTATCTTACCATCATAGTGTTGATATTTTTGTATCCACTATTTATATGGTAATTTTCATAGATTACTTTTCATATAAAAAAGTTATAGAAACCCCCAAGCTATAATGAGAACCTTTATATAATATGACATTAATCTAAAGCATATGTCTTATAGTATTGATACATCATTCTGACCGTACATATATGATGTTTGAATATCAGGTGATGAGTGCTTATAAGCATTGAGACTTCATCTCATGAAGTTCACACTTGGTGATCTCGAGTAGATGAGATCATGAGGACTGAACCTCCAATAGGAACACCACATGTTTTGGGTGTCATTGGTCATTCCTATCTCTGAACATGTGTAATATTCTCTAAAAATGATATTATTATCAATACGTATCATTTGATCATGTACTTTGATGTAAGGAAAAAACCATGACATTGATACAGTGGAAAGGTAGCTTACACTAGGTGTGTTATTGGTGGTATGACATTGATTGAATAATCAAGATAGAATTTTTCGCTTTGGATAAGAAGAGATATCTCGGGATTAGTTGATCAGGATAGTAGTACCTTTACTAAATCCATGGTCATGGTAGAAGATATGTAAGCCCATCCAATAAGGTCAACGAATAATAAAGCAAGAAAAGTTGATGACACAAAGTGTGCATCCTACTTTATGATATATCATGAGAAAAATATATTATATTACACAATGTATGTTCATAGGAAGATTGTTGTTGGTATGAATACTCCTTACCTCTTTAGGGGCCAGGATGAGTTTCTAGATTCCACTCTTAGTCTATGAATAGTATTCACTACTATCAAGATAAGGGCCTAAAAGGTCACACACAATAGCATATTCAAAAGTCTACTCTATTATGATGTATAGGAGTTTAAGAAATGGTGGGACCCACTATTGGGGCATAAGATTTTTTCGAGGATGTTCAATCACTAATGAATGAATAAATTCATATTATTCGAGTTTATAATAATCAGTAATGAATTTATTTATTAAATTTATTTACAAGTATTAAAGTAAATACATGGAAAATATTATATGAACAAATATTATTTTAATATTCAAGGTTCATTTAATATTTTTGGGAACGATGAGTCAAGTTAATGACTTACTTTTATCACATAATATATTTATTATATTACAAGTAAGTGATAAATATAAAAAATGACATTTATGAATTGGTCAGTCAATCATAATACATCGTTTATAATTTATACAATGAGTAATAAATATTCAGGGGTCAGGGAGCCTTTTATGGGTAATTTCATATCTCAATATATATAGAAGGAGGGAACCTCTTGCATGAGGACTATTCAATGTGAGTTCTTGAGAGTTTCTCTCTCCTATCCCACTTTCTAGAGAGAAAAGATCTTGATCCAAGTGATCAGATTGAGCTCTTCCTCATGCATCACAAGAACACTGGTGCAGTGATCGTCGGGACGTCGAAGGTGTTATAGAATCTCTGTGATAGCACTCAGAATTCGACAGTCGATGCTCTCATATATTTTTGAAGTGTGTGTGGATGATCTAGAGGAATTTTAATTCATATTATTCAAGAAGCTATTGTCAGTGATCAGCATATGATAAACACATGGCTTTAGATCAAAACAGGTATTTATGGTTTATTTTGTTTTAAAAAATTATCATGTGTGACCCTCGTGCTTTAACTAGGGTAGTATTTCCTTAGTGATGACATTGTTACATCAACCGATGGTAAAATTTTTTGAATACCTATCCCACCAGCTTCTGTTACATGCTCCAGTACCTTCAATTGATATCAAAAGGGCACGTTAAAAATTTTAGGGCAAGAAAAAAAATTAAATTTGCATTAAAATTTGAAGAGAACGTCGTTCCAATCTCAATGCTGCAAAATGATATTTCAATCTACCCCCAAATGATAAATATGTGATTATTAAAATTTTTGAATATGAATTGAATGTGTTTTTACAGGTATTAAATTTCAAAGAACACACACACATCTATAAATATATGTCAATTTTTACTAGAACAGTCGGCAATGGAATTTTATGGAAAACCCAAACACCATTTGGAATTTCGATGGTCGTAATAGTGAATTCCAGATGGGTATTTTATTTCCACATTGACATGAAATTTATTTAATTATTTTATATTATATTATTTTATATTATTTTTCAACACGTTACATTATTATCCTTTGGATAAAAAATATAAATATTAAAATAATTTAGGGCGTTTGACACCCATGAAATAAAAAAAAAATATGGGGGAATCTTCCAACTGATATCTCCTTCCCAAGGCTGCCCTCCCTCCCTTCACACACTGCTTCATGGCCAGGATGAACCCTTCCAATGAGTTTTTTAAAATATGTTTTCTATTTTTTTGAAAAAATGCGTAGTTTAATTTTTTTAAAAAAATGTGCCTCAAAGGTGGCATTGCCAATGCCACCTTTGGGATTATGTCTAAAGGAGACATCACCGCTGCCGCCTTTCCCCTAATTTTTTTTAAATTTAAATACTATTTTTTATATATTTAAAATTTTAATTTTTAATTTTAATTTTGTTATGTTTACACACACACACACATATAACAAAATGTTTCCGTAGAATTTATCTATTATTCAAGTACATGACTTTTCTAGCCTATAAAATATAAATTATAAGACCAATATAAATTAAAATTAAAACATGGATTAAACACATAAGAAATAGTCAAAAATAAAAAAAATTTATTAAAAAATGTTGATGAAAAATAATTTATAATTTTTCTAATCCTCCAACTTGAAACTTAAAAATGTTTCAAGTATGTGACTTTTCTAGCCTATAAAATATAAAATATAAGACCAATATAAGTGAAAATTAAAACATGGATTAAACATATAAGAAATAGTCAAAAATAAAAATAATTTATTAAAAAATGTTGATAAAAAATAATTTATAATCTTTCTAATCAACCAACTTGAAACTTAAAAATGTTTCAAGTACGTGAATTTAGTAGCCTATAAAATATAAAATATAAGAACAATATAAATAAAAATTAAATAATTGATTAAAAATATAAGAAATACTCAAAAATAAAAATTATTTCTTAGAAAATGTTGATGAAAAATAATTTATAAGCTTTCTAATCTACTGACTTGAAACTTAAAAATGTTTCAAGTACGTGACTTTGATAGCATATACAATATAAAATATAAGACCAATATAAATAAAAATTAAAACATGGATTAAACATATAATAAATAGTAAAAAATAAAAATAATTTATTAAAAAATGTTTAGGAAGAATAATTTATATTCATTCTAATCCACCAACTTGAAACTTAAAAATATTTCAAGTATGTGACTTTTGTATCCTATAAAATATAAACTATAAGAGAAATATAAATGAAAATTAAAAAATGGATTAAAAATATAAGAAATAGTAAAAAATAAAAATAAATTCTTAAAAAATGTTGATGAAAAATAATTTATAAGCTTTCTAATCCACCAAATTGAAAATTAAAAATGTTTCAAGTACGTGACTTTGCTAGCCTATAAATTATAAACTATAATACCAATATAAATGAAAATTAAAACATGGATTAAAAATATAATAAATAGTCAAAGTTTTAATTTTTATTTATATGGGTCTTATATTTTATATTTTATAGGCTGTCAAAGTTAAGTAGGTGGATTTGGATCCTCCTTGACATTCCTTCTTTTCGCTCTCACTTCCAAGTAACTTTTCTTACATTCCTTTCATTTTCATTTATTTATTTTATTTATGTAACTATTTATTTTCAAATTTTTTTTAGATGTTTAGGATATCTTTTAAATTTTATTTACATTGTTTTTATACTATATATTTTATAATCTTTTATAGTGATCTACTTGAAATTTAATAATTATTCCTCTGTTTCAAGTAGTCAACTTTGAAAGCTGTCAAATATAAACTATACCTAAAATATTAATGAAAACTGAAACACCAGATAAACATATAATAATGGATGATAGTAATAATAGTATCTTTATTTAAATAGACATAAAATATATAAATGAACATGTACAATCAATGTCTATGTCTATGGAAAGGAGATTTTTTTCCCACACGGTGGTTCGTGAATAGGATGTCCTCTTTGAGTTTGTTATGGAGTATGATGAACTGCAAAGGAATGATCCTTGAGAACTGGAATGTCAACTGTCACATCCTCCACCTATGTGTTAGTGGTAGGATCTGTCAACTTCATGTTGTATTGTTCTCCTGATCCTTCTCCCACTAGGGTGGTAGAAGGACCTACCATAATCACAGTGGGGAACCAAGCCTGTGATAGAGCTATACCCCAAGGCTGCGATGGATCTGGACCCCAATGTTGTGATAGATCTAGACCCCAAGGCTATGATGGATCTGGACCCCAAGTTGGAGAGAATTGTAGATATCCTGTCAAGAAAGATGGACCCCATGCCACCTGAGGCACATCCTTAATCGACTGAGGCTGGACTGCTAGAGGGACGATCTCTACCTGTGGAACAAGTGAGGCCTCATGTGTAGCACGACACTGTCTACATCATCGTTTTCATGACTCCTAAACACCAGAAGCTACTGTAGGATGTTCCTTCGGGGCATGAACCTCCTCTCTCTAGGCTAGACTCTCGAAGATGATCTCAAAAAGCACATGATAAGATGACATCAGCTCCAACGCTTCAGCATGGACGACTGCCCAGCTAAAGACCCCTTCCCCCTCTTCATCACTCATGAGAATAAGATGATATGAGTGAGTGCCCTGTAAAGAGATTCAAAATGATTTATAAAATAGTTTAATAAACAAACTAATGTAAATTTATTGACTTATAATCTTATAAATCTCTATGTCGTGTCGGGTAAGATACAATATAGACTTTAGTCTATACCATGGCTCATACTCAACCTGATCTGAAAGAAAGAATTGATTTATAGGTACACCCTGGATATGAAACTCTACACATCTATACTATCATTCAAGAAAGACGACATGTACTCAACGCCAGTCCTCATCCTGTCACTTTGTCAGTTTCACATCATTAAGAATATTTGTTTGTCTCGGCAACAATGGAATCAACTGAGCATAGAAAAACTGGCGCATGACTCTGTTAGGCTACTACCACTCAATAATATAGAAGTGAATGAGGGAAACTACAACCATAACATCCTCAAACCCAATAGTGCAGTATAGTGGAACATGGTTCATAATAGTCTAGTATGGAAGCCATGAAATATGAAATGACATGTGACCTTTTTCAAAATATCTCTTTACTAAAAACCAAAATTGATGCTATTATTTAATTTTTAAGACAGCGATAGATTGTATATACATACCTGGTGGGGTAAGAGACAGTCCGAATTGAGCCGATATATGCCCAAATGGTGTTGCAGAACCGCGAAAAAACAGTGTCTCTGACACCACCTATAAAATATAACATCGATAGTGACAAATAATGAGAAATTAAATTCAATAACTCCTAGTAGGATCAGAAACCAATAGAAATGAGTGATTATACCAGCATCCACGTAGAGCGTCATGCAGCACCTCCATCGCGATCGACAGACCAGCAAGATCAGGGAAGAATGTGGGGATGTGATCCCATGCCCACATATGAAGAAGGATGATCCATCCCCTGAGATATATGCGGTCCTTGTGATATAGACTGCATAATGCTTTGTACGTGTATGCCAAGCATGCTGATCCTTAGATGTACAACCCAGCTTGATCAAAGTCCTATAGTAGGGGTAGATACATCATGTGCACATGCATCCCCAAGTGATCAGCACACATGGTACCTTTAATGAGTCATAATATATATGCATGGGAATAACACATGATAGTATGATCGTTAACATCATCGGGTAAATGTGGAATCTACGCCTCTAACCAAGGCATAAATATCGACATTCCATATGTATCCCTACTGTCATAAAAAATGTCGATGCCTAAAAATTACTGATCAAGGTCAGGCCAAGATGCACGAGTGGGTCCAATAATGACTTCCCCCTAGATAAAAAGACCGAGAAGCACTACCACATCCTAGAGGGTGATGGTCATCTCTCCCTCAGGCAGGTGGAATGTGTGTCTCTGGTCTCCACCTCTCTATGAGGGCATCAAGAAGGTGATGGTCGATAAATTTGAAATATGATATGGTAATGCCATAGAATCCAGCATGACACAAGTATGGTCTAATGGAATGTGGAGGCTCCCTATGATGAAAATGGTGCGCTCGACGCACCCTAATCAATCAATCCTCACCACTGTCTAACACGACCTGAGAAACATGGCTATCCTACTGAGTGAGTAGTTTGGTATCATCCATCTATATATAAACAAATGGAATGAGTCATAAGTGTAAAATTTAAATATAACATTATGGTCAACATAATATTATGACTTGTAGAATGCATGACATGCCATGTTTATTCACATTATTTTATGAAGTTATTTTTACCAAAAGAAAGGGGCATGTCTTCTTGTTTTTCAAAGCATATTACTAACATGTTGTTAAGATATGATTTTACCCAGAAAAGGGTGTTTTGTAAGATATGGTTTTATATATTTATATATATAAACAATTTTTATTTTTTATGTAAATGTTTATTAGAAAATGGTGTGCTTTGTAATTTATGTATGACTGTCCACATGATGGTATGTTTGATGATTATTTTATCACATGTACATGTCATTATATACACTAACTAAACTTCAAGAAAGGATTTGTGGGAAATGAAACCACTATGTAGGAGGAACGGTGAAAATGATGATGGTGATGACGTAAACTCATTTCATCACCGTCGTCGTTGTCGCTATTCCTCCTGCACCGTGGTTCATTTCCCACAAATTCTTTCTTGAAGTTCAGATAGTGTTATGAAATCAGCTGTACTAACCTCTGTTGTTGGTTGTGTACTATAACAAGATTCTTTCACAGTTTTTATAACCACCCCATAGTAGTACACATAGGTAAAACATGATTCTATACATCAAAAATGTTTTCTAATCATGATTTTGATAGTGTAACTAATATTTACAAAGATGGTTTATCATACAATCTTTATTATACTGAAATTTTATGATGAATTCTTGTACCATAATATATGATACTATTATTTCATTATATAAAATTTTATTAGAATATCAGTCAAATAATGTTTTGAAAACCGAGGTAAAGGTAATATGTTTTTGGGTTTAGGGTTCATCTTTTAGATTTTAGGGTTTAGAGATTAGGGTATTAGATATTGGGTTTTGGGTCTAGGTTTTTAATTTTTTTTTAAGGTTTTAGGGTTCAGGTTTATGATTTCATGGTTAGGGTTTAGCTTTTAAGGTTTAGGGTTTATTATTTTTATATTAGGTTATAGGGAATAGGTTTTTGTTTAGTTTTAGGATTTTTTTGGGTATAGGTTTTCAGATTTTTTTTCTTCAATTTTATGGTTTGGGTTTATGATTTCCTGGGTAGGGTTTGGGTTTTAAGGTTTAGGGAATAGAATTTTGAGATTTTGGTATAGGGAATATTTTTTTTGGGTTTAGGTTTTAGCTTTTAGTTGTTAGGGTTTTGAGATTAGGGTTTTGAATATAGGGTTTTGGGTCTAGGTTTTAGGTTTTTTTGGGTAAGGTTTTAGGGTTTAGGTTTATGATTTCTTGTTTAGGGATTATGTTTTATGGTTTAGGGCTTATTATTTTGAGATTAATGTATGAGGAATACGTTTTTTAGGTTTAGGGATCAACTTTTAGGTTTTAGAGTTTAGGTATTAGGGTTTCGAATCTAGGGTTTTGGGTCTAGGTTTTAGGATTTTTTTGTTCGGTTTTAGGATTTGGATTTATGATTTCAGGGGTAGGGTTTAGGTTTTAAGGATTAGGGTTTATAATATTGGGATTATGGTAAAGGAAAGATGTTTTTGGGTTTAGGGTTCATCTTTTAGGTTTTACAGTTTAGAGATTAGGGTTTTAGATATTGGGTTTTGTGTCACGACCCCCTCCCCACAAAGTGTACCCCTCTTGAGCCGACAATGTGAGAAGGGAGATGATGACCCCCGAGTCCCGCCTCGAGTAGGCCCCAGGTTGGCGACTAGCACCGAGGGTATAGTAAACACACAAATGGGATGTATTACCCTCTAAGAGAACACATGAGGAAGAGAGAGATAAGATAGACACCAACCAACTCCAAATCAGAACTAAAATATAAAAGAAAACCCAAGTGAACATATGCAATGTCATAAAAAGTACTACAACTGGAAGGGAAAAACTACAAGTACCCAAAAGAAAGTAAAAAAAACAGCAACCACAAGCCTGAACAACTCCTGCAACCACAAGCTAGTAGTAACCAGATTGATCTCCAACCTGCTCCAAGTGACTTGAAAAACAGTTTATATATACGTAGGGTGAGTATAACAGTATACTCAGTAGGATCCTCCCTGAATCCTCTCATGCAAAATTAAAGAAAGCATGCTAAAGCACAATAAACAACAAGTAAAACTAACTCGTCATCTAAACAGGTATACTAAGTTCCCAGCCTCACCATGGATACTCTCAATAAGTAATGAATACAAGAGTATATCATATAATAAAGAATATCAAGGGTACCCTGCTACTAATTCCTTACTGGTTTACCACTTTTCCCCAACATCGCACGTCCTAAGCATCTCTCTCCAAAAAGGATTGCCCGTAGACACCTGGGAAAAGCACCACAACATGAACCTCATGAAACAAAACCACCACGTCCATGCAAGAAAGTAACTAGGTAGTTTCTAGGAGCCACTAAAACTTGAATAACATGTGTCATATGTTGGGTATTATACCTCAAGCCATTACAACCCATACACCGAGTAAGGATCCTCAAGACATCATAACCTATACACGTTACACCGATAATAGTCTATAAGATACTATATCCAGAATATATGTGTATGAATAACCACAATCCATTAAAGCCCTCTACACACATATATGGGGAAAACTAACCACTGTGCCTACCAGCACAAGTATCTTCCAAGAGAAGAGAGCAGGAACAAAGGGGGTAGTCAGCCATCCATCCTCCCACCAGAATGTTGGGGAAAACACCCCCACGGCTCAGAATCCCTAGGGTGTCAGTTTCCCTTACTAACAGGGTGAAGTATCATATAGAAACAAAAAAATTACAGAATATATTATATCACACAACCACACTATGGGAATAACCTAGTCTTAGACACAACTGCAGCTAACGTATCTCAGACTCTAGGCTGCTACTTCTAAGACTAGGTATCCTATAAGCACACAACCACTTAAATAGATTTAATAAATTATTTCATTACCTTTTTATTAGTTTCACTTTACATTAATTAATTCTTTAAACATTAATTAACCAAACATAATTCCACATTAAAATTCATTAGCATCACATCCAAAGTACACCGTTCCTTCAAAATTACAACCTCATCATTATGTTCCAGCAAACTCCAATCCCATGGGTTAACATCATTTATTCAATTATTCATTATAGAATTACTTTACCATATTCCCAAGAATTATAGAAAAACATTGAATGCTACTAAATACAATGGGGCTCAACACGGTGAGTAGATGTACTACCCGTCGAGTCTTTGCTGCTTATAGAAAGATCATAGACCCATCCTCCCTTGAGAAGCTAAACACAGAAAGCATGTGGCATACCCCGCGCGTCTTCGCCTCTTTCAGAAGAAGGGTAAGTAAGACCATCTGCCTTGAGAATTGGGGAAAAGTAAAGAAAATATTCAACCAAAAAGAAACAACAAGCATCCAACAATCACATCCATCCCATTCCATCATCCCTGGTGTCCTCCCCGACATCCACATGCATAAATCGATGCATCTTGGCACCCTAGGCATCAACTAATGCCACAACCAATAGGCCTCCATGCCTCCACATATCACCACAACCATCCAGGCTCACATCACAACACAAGTAGCAGTGAAACAAACATCTTAACAATTGGGCTCTTGGACCTTTAACAAACAATAGGGTAACTCAGAACCCAACAAGGAGTTATCTTTTATTGATCAAATGGTTCTATAATCCATATCATATTTACCGATTATTATTCTTAGGTTCCAAATTCAAGAAACCTAATCATTAAGCTATCACAAATAATTAAACATGCTTACTGTGCCAATTTGATTAACATCAAATTATAACACGGAGAACCAGATTCATTTACATGCCTCTTTATCTTTAGCCAAACAATTATCAATTAATTTTGGTTTATGTTCTTTACCAATTTTCATCAAGAATGAATAGATATATGAAGAAAACATAGATATCACACTATCTAGCAAAACAAGAGGCAATAACATATGATCGATATCAATTTATTTATCCAGTTCAAATATTTATTATGTCAATTCCATTGTCATCCAGTGGGATAAAACATGCTAACAATACAGTTGAACATAAAATAAAAGAGAAGCAATGAATCCCCTAACTCAAATGGTTCTTGACGTTCTTTATACGAGAACAATCCACACAATGATTCACGATCGCCTCCTCTCGTGACAAATGCATCCACCCGAGGATGCCACGGTACGACCGCACCAACCGAAACCCAAGAAAACTCCATTAGAAGCATGGAGATCACATGCTATAAAAATGTAAAGGAAAAACAAGAGAAGATTAACCCCAAAAGAATGATGATAAAACATACCTTATATCGAAGATTGATCGATACAACTTGGTTGAATCAAAAACAGAGCAGAACCAATCCGAGTAGGAAATTTTGACAATGAAACTCCTACAGAATAGAATGAAAGGTTCTAGCGTATCATAGCCAAGAAAAAAGAGGAAGAATTAGGGATGAAGATATCTCATCCCTTTAGAAGATTTAATGGAGCGACTGTTTAAGATACACTTGATTTCCCATTAAAAGCAGATCGCATTAAACCACGCAGGTTGACCAAGTAAAAACATCCTGAGCCTTAGGAATAATTAATATAGGAGTTGTGGCCTTTGAATCGGAATTAAAGTCCTTAAAACGATGCTTTAAATGAATTTTATGTCAAAGGAAAACGCTAAAGGGGAGAAACTGTAGGAAGCTGGAAACACTGTTCACGAACTCAAAATTTGGAAAAGGAAAAAATTATTCATGAACCTCACCGATAGAACAGTTTTCATGAACCTAACCGATAGAACACTATTCATGAACCTCACTGTTAGAACCTCACTGATAGAACACTGTATACCTACCATTATGGAAACACTGTACACCTATCGTTATGGAAATATTGTACACCTACCATTATGGAAAAATTGTACACCTACCGTTATGAAAACACCGTACACCTACCATTATGGAAACACTGTACACCTACCATTAGAGAAACACTGTACACCTACCATTCTGGAAACACTGTTCACAGAACTCAAAATTTGGAAAAGGAAAAAGAGGTTATCGTTAGAGGTTACTGATAGAACTGTTCATCGCTAGAACTGTTCATAGAATTTGAAATTTGGAAAAGGAAATAGAGGTTACCATTAGAGGTTATCGATAGAACTGTTCACTGATGGAACTGTTCATAGAATTGGAAACTTTTAAAAGGAAATAGAGGTTACCATTGGAGGTTACCGATAGAACTATTCACTAATAGAACTATTCATAGAATTGGAAATTTGGAAAAGGAAAGAGAGGTTATCGTTAGAGGTTACCGATAGAATTGTTCACTGATGGAATTGTTCATAGAATTGTAAATTTGGAAAAGGAAAGAGAGGTTACCGTTAGAGGTTACCGATAGAACTGTTCACTGATGGAACTATTCATAGAATTGGAAATTTCGCAATGGAAATAGAGGTTACCATTAGAGGTTACTGATAGAACTGTTCACCAATAGAACTATTCATAGAATTTGAAATTTGGAAAAGGAAAGAGAGGTTACCCTTAGAGGTTACCGATAGAATTGTTCACCAATGGAACTGTTTACTAGGGGTCACCGATGACACTGTTCATAGAAGGTTACTGATGACACTGTTCACAACTATTTACCATTGGAACTATTCACCAAACTGGAAAATTGGAAAAGTGTTGGGGATAAGTCCCCTTGACCTCCCGAATCACCTCAAGCACCATATTTTCACAAAGGAATGGACCAGAGAGGTCCGGTCCATTACATCAGATACCTCTCAAAACATTCTCGTCCCCGAGAATTCAAAACCCACTTAAAGTGAAGACGAAACAGGGTCTGAACAACCACCCATCGAGATACCTCTCAAAAAAGAGAAATCCACAAAATCAACAAAAGGAAACCATATCATAAACATAGAAGGTTTTTAACCACAAAGGCTACATCGATACATGGAAAAAGTTAAAAATCAAACAACTCTGGGTACTAAGCATGTATCTGTGACTCATGTTCCTAGGTACTCTCTTCCATGCCACCCTGTTGCCACAAGACACAAACCAAGGAGATAGAATGCACACACAACACCTTTTCCTTGTGGTCTTGGATCTCCACGGGTCACTCCTCGAAGGTCGCATCATCATCAACATCGATATATCCACAATAGATGATGTGAGAGTCATCATAAAGATAACGACGGAGCTGTGATACATGGAAAAAATCATGTATTTGACTCATCTGTAGGGGAAGTTCTACTCGAGACACCACAACTCCAACATGAGCTAGTGCCTCAAAAGGCCCAACAAAGCGGGGAGAAATCTTACTTCCATGACCAAACCGTTGGTGCCCATGATGGGGAGTCACCTTCAGAAACACGTGGTCCCCAAAATCAAACTCTATGGTCCTCATCCTTTTATTGACATATGATTTCTGACGTTCTCGTCCTGTCTTCATCCTCTCACAAATCACCTGGACCATCTCTGTTGTATTCTGCACTAGTTCCGGTCTTAGAATTGTTGACTCTCCGACCCCAGTCCAGCACAACAGAGAACGACAAGGTCGGTCATACAAGTATTAAAATGGAACCATAAAGATAGTGGAGTGAAAACTATTATTATAAGAAAACTCCACCAAGGGTAAGTGACTCATCCATGAACCTCCAAAATCAAGAACACAAGAGCGTAACATGTCTTCAAGAGTCTAGATGGTTCGCTCTGTCTGACCATCCGTTTGAGGATGAAAAGCAGTGCTAAGGAATAGTTGAGATCCTAAATCATGTTGGAGACCTCTCCACACCCTAGAAGTAAAGCGAGGATCTCGATCAGAAATGATCTTACTTGGAACTCCATTAAGTCTCACCAATTTTTCCAGATACTGCCTTGAAAAAACTTCCACAGAGCTCGACTCCTTGATTGCTATGAAGTGGGATGATTTTGTTAAACGATCCAATACCACCCAAATAGCATCATGTCCTCCCATATCTCGAGGTAAAATAGTAACAAAGTCTATTAATATGTCCTCCCACTTCCAATGAGGAATCTATAATGGCTGGAGAAGACCACCAGGAACACGGTGTTCGGCCTTAACCTTCTGGCAGACCAAACATCGAGACACAAACTCCGCAACCGCACGCTTCAGCCTCGGTCACCAAAACTGGCTTCTCAAGGCTCGGTACATCTTTGTCACGTCAGGATGCACCGATAAAGGTGAACTATGAAACCCTATGAGGACCATCTCATGCATCATCAAAGGAACAAAAATCCTTCCGTGATACAACACTCGGTGTTGTTCATCCTCAAACCACCCATCAGGGGCCTCGCCGCAAACAACTCATACTCACCAGACCTCCACCTATAGATCCCCCAATTGGGACTCTTCTAACTTCTGTACCAGGAATGACTATATCGTCATCTGAAATAGACAACCTCTACCCCCTACTTCTCCCATATCAAGATGTAATGCTGACAATTATTCCATTACTCTCTAGGAATCACTAGATTCACACATAGCATCACTACGTGACTTTCGACTCAACGCATCTGCTACAACATTCCCCTTTACAGGTGTATATGATATCTCGAAGCCATATTATAGTAAGAAATAAATATTCCAACGCTGTCGTAAGTTCAAGTCACTCTAGGAGAAAACATACCTAAAACTCTTATGATCGGTGAAAACCACAAAGCGCTCGCCAATGAGGTAATGTCTCCAAAACTTTAGAGAAAACACTACGGCTAACAACTCAAGATCATGGGTGGCATAGTTACACTCATGGGGATGCAACTGCCGAGATCCATAAGAAACAAATAACCTCTGCTGCATCAGAACACAACCTAACCCCAGATGCGAAGCATCGTAGAAAACATCAAACCGAACTCCCTCAGTTGGAAGACAAAGAACAATAACACTTAATAACTTCTCCTTTAGATACTTGAAAGCTGCTTGACATTGATCAGTCCATATGAACACCTAATCCTTCCTGGTCAAAGCTGTCAGAGGAGTCGCAACTCATGAGAAATCGGCTATGAACCACCTATAGTAGCCTGCGAGAACAAGGAAACTTCGCACCTCTAACATTGTCTTGGGGGCTTCCTAAGACACAATTTCTTCTATCTTCGACGGATCCACAACTACTCCATGTTGGGACACAAAATTCCCTAAGAAAAAGACTTCTCGAGCCCAAAACTCACACTTCAACAACTTCCCAAATAGCTGATGTTGACGAAGAACTCTCAAAACGGTGTGTAGATGCTCTTCATGCTCCTCCTCAGATGTTGAGTACACAAGGATGCCATCGATAAAAACTACCAAGAACTTGTCCAGGAACTCACAGAACACAACATTCATCAATCCCATGAATACAGATGGAGCATTCATCACGTCGAATGAAATTACAATGAACTCATAATTCCCATGACGACAACAGAAAGTAGTCTTTGGGATATCATCATCCTTCACACACATATGATGATATCTTGACCGCAAATCGATCTTTGAGAACCAAATTTCACCCTTCAGTTGATTGAATAAATCATCAATCCACAGAAGAGGATAGTGATTCTTTATTTTTACTTTGTTTAAACGATGATAATCGACACACAACCGCAAAATGCCATCAGCCTTCTTCATGAACAAAACTGGTGCACCCCACAGTGACACACTCAGCTGAACAAAACCACACTATAACAGTCCATCAAGATATATACGTAACTCTCGTAATTTAGAAGGGGCCATCCTATATGGAGACATAAAGATAGGAGACACTCCTAGTTGTAGCTCGATCCCAAACTCAATCTCTCATCGAGGGGGAAATGCTACAACCTCTTCTAGAAAGACATCAGGGTACGATTCTACGACCCTAGCAAATTATAATTGCTGAACCTATGAAGAAATCAACATCATCTTAGCCATCATGGATGATAAGGACGGAACGTTCCTGTGACCAATCCGAGGATCTCCCTCGCCAAAAAACACCACCGGATCTTTATCCACACCAAAGAAAATGAACTTCTTCCTAAATCAATCCACGATATCCTGCACCGAATACAACCAATCCATGCCGAGGATGACATCATATGGTTGTATCAGTAAACATAGGAAATCTCCCCAAGAGCGGTGCTGCCCGAAAACTAGCTCACAGTATCTACATACTTCAAACAAGTCAGATCGACCTCCAACTGGTGTGGTCAATGCCAAGGGCACTGGAAGCCTCTCTACCTCAAGTCCCAAAGCATGGACAAGGGTAGGTGATATGAAGGGTTGTGTCACTCCTGAATCAAACAAGGCATACACCAAGGTAGAAAATAAGCAAAGGGTACCTCAAATGATGTCTGGATCTCCTGGAGATGGAAACACTAGAGAATGAAGCTGAACACGACCTCCTCCACGGCCTATCTGACCCTGATGATAACCCCCACCATGGACGCACTCTGCTCTCTGAGGATGAGGAGCATCATGGGTCTGTCTTCTGCCTGCCCCATCTACCCTCTGCTGATCTAAAGATGGTGCAACCTGCTGCTGCTGGCTCGGCTGGAACTACCTCAATGGAGGAACCTAGAGCGTAGCACCTGGTGCATGATGGCTACTCTGAAAGGTAGGGCACTCCCGCTGCTGGTGACCATAACCACCACAAGAAAAACAAGAGGCTGATCCCTTGGCATAGGCCTGAGAGTTGCTGCCTCTGGAGAAACGAGATGTGAAGGGTTGAGACCTACCCCGGCTGAACATAGACTCTTCTGACCTAAAAACCGGGAACCCCAGAACAAAACTATTCTTCATGAGGAATCACAATGACTCCCCTCTCGTGATATTCTGGTTATGGCCAAAGTCCTCTCGACAACCTCTGCCCTCACCAGCACCTCAAGATATGTTTTCAGCATAAATGGGGTGACCTGGCATTGGATCTCTGGATGCAAAGCCTCCCCCAAATGCCTCGCCCTAGCCTCCTCATCTGGCAGCAGGTTTGAAGCATATTGTAAAAGGTCAATGAAACAGATTCCAAACTCTCGAACACTGGAGCTCCCCTATCGAAGGGTAAGAAGCTCCTAGCGACTGGATGACTTCACAGTCAAAGAAAGAAACTTGACTCTAAACTTGTCTCAGAACTCCTACCATGAGATTGATGACTCCTCATGATCCCCAAGGAAAAAGAACTACCACTGCCTCGCTGCTCCATGCAGCATCGTCACAACCAAGGACACCCAGTGCTCCTTCCGAGCACAGATCAAACTGAAGCCTATCTCGACCTCCTACAACCAGTCTTCTATGACTGCATCTGAAATGGAGCCCTCGTACTTCTGCAGAATCTGGTGCTAAAACTCTAGGAGTGTCTTCCTCCAAGTGTCGTCGTCATAAACCTCTACCCTGCGACGATCTACTAGAACAACCTGCTGTACAAATTCTATGAAAACCTGACGAGGACGTCAACCTAGAGCCATTCCTGTAAAATAAAAAACTGTTAGAGCTCCTAAACCTGGAATATGGAAGACTCAACATTAATTTAATTAATTGTTTTCTATCATTGATTTTAGGTTAACCTATCCCAAGGTCCACCCATTCAAACACATGCACAAAGAAGAGTGATGCATGATACTTCCTAGGTCTCTACCTTGCAACTAGTATCACTTCGTTTAGTAGCCATTGTAAACTTAAAGGTCCGTACATAAGATCATAGGGGGCCCTAAACGCCTATGTCTCAGCTGGTCTCCAGTGTTTACATCACTTTCTAACCATGAATGACACTGTTTCCCTACCAACCCATGTAACCTCACCTGTGCCTAACTCCAAACTCCATCCTATCCCTCAACCAGACCTCTGATACCACTCTGTCACGACCCCCTCCCCACAAAGTGTACCCCTCTTGGGCCGACAATGTGAGAAGGGAGATAATGACCCCCGAGTCCCGCCTCCAGTAGACCCCGGTTTGGCGAATAGCACCGAGGGTATAGTAAACACACAAATGGGAGGAATTAACTTCTAAGAGAACACATGCAGAAGAGAGAGATAAGATATACACCAACCAACTCCAACTCAGAACTGAAATATAAAATAAAACCCAAGTGCACATATGTAATGTCATGCAAAAGTACTGAAAATGGAAGGGGAAAACTGCAAGTACCTAAAAGAAAGTAAAAATAGCATTAATCACAATTACAAACATAATTTATCAAAATATAATAATTTAATTATTTTTAAAATCATTAACCTTGGCTTTTATACCATTTTCATCAGTATTGTGTCGACATTGCATAAGAGTTTAACTTAATTATACAATCACTATAAATTATTGAAAAATAAATCATTAAAATAATTTATTTATGTTCAAAATAACCATTTATATTCTTTATTAAATTATTTGTATCACTATAACAACATAGAAGTGATATTAATGCCAAGAGAGTGACATTAGGTATTAACATTTTTCATAAAATAATATAAATATCACAATCAATGTAAAATGGAATCAAAATGACATATATTTTATTTTAGTTTGATTATAGTTGAATTAAACCCATTAATGAAATAAATACAAGTTTTATGATAATGTACATACCTTATTCCATAGTTTAATCCTGAATTTCCATGTTTTACCTTTACTTTACTGACAAATCATAATGACAGTTACTATTCGCAATTATAAAAAATACATGAAACCAATTGAAAATTTTAAACATTCTAATTCTAAATATGTAATTGATTTTCATGATTTAATTTATATAAGTATACAAAATAAATTTTAAATTAAATGTGTAAATCCCAATGAAGAGTAGTTTTAAAAATGTGTTTTTAATCCCAAAATGAACCTATACTGAATTAAAGTATAATATCGATTCCAATGTAATTAAATATTTTTTTTGTAATTACATAATAATTATTTTAATTGCGATAAAATTAAAAATATAATTGGTCTTTTACATTAATTTATTCATAAAAAATAAATCACATTTTTACACACCACAGTATTTGTATCACTATTCTCTCAAACATAAACTTTTTATAAAATTTCAATTTTTTATTGTAAGAATATTATGGAATTGTGATTTTAAAAATTATATCCTTTTTCTGAATAATATAGATAAATTTTTTCTAAATCAATTATAATATCAATGTACAAAAATCATTATAATAATTTGGAAAGAAAATGTGTTTTTGAAGCATAAAATGTCTTTATTATTATTCTTTGTACAATATGTAAAATTTGGTTAATGATATATTTAAATATATAGTTAATAATTATTATTATGTAAACTCTTTATACATATATTTCAGTTTTTAATTAATCCCATTCATACCCACCAACCCAAATTCTATGTCGGTGTGATTATATTTTAATAATAAAATGTTTATAGAATATCATGGTTTTTTATGGTTGTTGTTGTCTACACCATCCAATTTAAAATTTGTTAATTAATTAAATTAAATTATAAAATCATAATGGTTTTATAGTCTATCCCTTTATAGAAATTTCAACTTTCTAATTTGATCTCATATTGAGTACACATAAAAAAAGAATAACAAAATTTTCATAAAAAAATTAAATTTTAGGGAGTGAAAGATAAAAAAACTAATCCAGAAAAGAAAAAATTTGTTAATACCCAAAAAATAGTGTTTTTGAAAAAAAATTAAAAGGTAAAGAAATTCATGCTTTTGAAAAAAGGAAACTAGAATGATTAATTTCACATACTTTAAAACATAATCGAGTTCCCAAATAAGGATAACAATGGAGGGAAGCTAAAATATAGTCATGAAGGATAAAAATAATGTCTAAGGAATAATTGTGTAGTATAGAAATTTTTATGAGATATTTATTGCACATAAATACATAAAATTTTAAGGAATAAAGAAACCCATAAATTCATTAAAATGATGGTAAATGGATAACATTGTTATTTCAATATCATTTTTCTTGAGTTGAAGGATTCATTAAGTATCATGATATAAAACAAGAGAAAATATACTTACTTGATTTATTTCTATTACATATGAAAAAAGTCACCATCTACCTATTCTTGGGTTAATATCCACATCTTTCTCATCTCTTACCCAATGTAATTAATGTCCAAGATGAAATTTTCATGTCTCATGCACTAAAATTAACTTCAAACTGATGAGAAGTTTCATAAAAGGTTAAAAAATTATTTCTCATATTTCTCTCCATTAACAAAAACCAAATATTTATCACAAGACAATATAATATCCAATATTAATAAACCTTCATATAGGGAAACACTAAATCAGTCTCCAAGACTTAATAATAACACCTAAATTTCAACATAAATCATTCTATATATATGTAACCTTAAAAGTCTTTAAAATATTCTTGACCAAGTTGAAACCCCAAAAATTATAAATATTTGATCATATATATCTTCAAGATAAACATAACATTTATCTCAAAAAACATAATTCACAACTAAATTAACATACCTACTATTCATATAACATAATCATAAAATTTCAAAAATATGACAATGTTTTCTATAAATATCCTAAATCATCATAAATATAATAATGAAATAATATATTCTTACAAAATATAATTCATCATTTATTCCATCAATTTTGTATACCATAATCATATAATGTTCCATGATTGTACTAAACATTTAACCACATTAACATCAAGGATTATATTAAACCTAAAAGTTATCAATAACATTCAACTTATGTTATATAAATGGAAAATTATTCCTCCTAAAATAACCTTTTAAACAAAATAAATACTAAAAAATTATGAAAATCATATAAATATATCCCAAAATATCCTTAATAACCTTAAAATCCCATCATATATAACATCCAAAAGTTGTATTTATATCTTTAAACTTATTATAAGCCTTATAATTTCAAACACATCACACATTTGGTTTATCCCATATAACATTGTCCTATCATAGGTTTCATAGGTTCTATCATCACATTTAACATTTTGGATCATAAATAAAATGTAAATTTATCAAATATTATCCTTCAAGAGTGTCTATCTAGTTTTATTATTATAAGCACACTCATTGTGTACTGATGATAATTTAGTGAATACTAAATCTATCCCTTTGAGAGTTGTTACATATATGATCATTTTTCCACAACCACATCCACATTCTAGTATCTATAATGTCATATATTTCCTATTTAAAATGCAAAATATTGAATTTGAAAATGATTCATGATATGCCCCTAAACATAGTCTTATACATAGAATCTATCATATGGTAATATTATCTAATCAATTTTTCTATAAATATTTTTCCCAAGTGTCCTGCCAAACTTCTTTTGAAACCACCAATAACACCATGACTCTAGTAACCTAGAGCTAATGGTTATGTGACTAAATTGGAACAAGATACAAGATATCAGAACCTAAAGGATGGAATGGTTTAGTAATATTTTTAGTTTTGATACATATATTATTCCCACATTACATTTAAAAAAATTAAATAAAATTTAATATTCTAGTTATAAAATTATCATTTATTCATGTATAACCATGAAATAATTTACAAATACTCTTATGGTAACTTCGTTAATAGAATACATAGTAAAGGGTTAACATGGATTATTATTAAGGGAAATCATTCAATATAATCTATCACATAATAAAAAAATAAAAAATAGTATGGTAGAGAAGAAAATCAAACATACAATAAACTAATATCATAAAAGAGGAAAATATATGTGGATAATAATGGAAAATAAATAATAACATGGATAATAATAAATTTTCTCATAATGATGGAATTTATAATGTTGGACATCATAATAATATAGTCATGGCCTTGTCCCATGACATCATTAACATTCTTTCAAGGCCTTATTCTAAGATATAATAAATTATTTGGTAGTCATACATTGAATACCTATTTTTGTGTGTCTTATATGACATATAGATAAATTAAGGTGCTATAAAAATTCCCCCCATCATTTACTAAGTCAAATGCATTAATCATATGAAAATGGGTGAATAATAAACAAAACATATAATCAACACAATTATTTATATTTAAAAAATAACATAGGGAATGTACTTATTTTTTCCAAGTCAAAAATAGACCACCAAGATCATAATCCAGACAAAGTAAAATGTTTCATACTATATTTTTATTATATCCATATAAAATCATAAGATTCATTAAATTATATTGACATAGAATAAAAAACATTTAAAATATCACTGAAACATTTCTTGAGATAAATCCCCTTTCATTTTGAATTGAGATATTTAAAATCTAAATAATTATATAATATTTAGAAATATAGTTTCTTTGAATGGAATTTTCAAAACCTATAAATTCATTATTAATTAATTGGGTAGTCATGAAATCAACTAGAGTCAGCCATGCTATATATGTTAAAAAATATTATTAGGCACTTTGTAAAAAAACAAGATGTTCCGTATAGAAAATGTAAAAAATAATCAGTTTAAAACCATTGTAATAAAAGGACATAAATAATTTAAAATGACATTATAAAATTATTGAGATTTAAATAATAACATTTTTGATTCATTTTTATAAAACATAGACATGGGTGAAATAGTTTTCTTTCCAAAGAAGAAATATGGTCTTATTTTCATAAAAATGTCATCTTGATTTTATTATGTACCAAATAGATGAAAATGGAAAGATGAAATGTAAAATAAATTGATAACTATATAATAAGAAAATATTATTAGTTTAAAATATAAATATATTACAATTTCATTCCAAGAAAATTTAAACATTAATAATCATGATTAAAAATGTGATTTTGGAATAAGACCTTACTAATTTGATATATATTTTTATCACAAACCCCATGAAATAAAAAAATCAATTGAAAATTAAAATACCATGAATCTAGATACATTCATGATCTATAATATTAATATAGTAATATAAATAGGAAAAAAAATAAACAAGTGGTGAATATGGACAATATCTCACTGAAAGAAAAGTGAGATGAGAAATCATTTCAAAGATCTTATCTTTAAGGTGAGAATTGACCAATTATGTGATTATCTGTAGAAAATTTAAATATATATGAAAAAATTATTAATCTAAAATAAAATAATAAATTTTCATTCCATACAAAATCCTAAAATAACATAGACAGTAAAAGAGAGTAATAGTATAATGAATGGAAATTGAGTTAAGAAACCCCTTCCCTTAAGACTAAATTTAATCATATGTTCTTTTAACCTCTTATATAATGAATTTATTTTTTTATAAATCTATACCAGAATCAAATTCTTACATATAATATCATATATGTTTCTCTCATAACATATTATCACCTATTTAATACCAATATTTCATTATAATCATCATTTCAGATGTCAAGAGCTCTATTTTTCTTGTATATTTCTATTTTTCAATTAAAGTCCTCATATATTGATCATGGTTATATTATCCATAGAATATTAATCATGAAATAAATGAAATATTTATTCATTATATTCATATTTATAATCGTCCAAGAAAGGTGAATAAGAAAAATGAATTACATCGCTTCTTGGAGGTTTTAGTCCACTCATATACATGAGTGACGTTATACTTTTTTAATAATTGGAAGGGAAATAAGGTGAATGATATATTATAATTAAATAAAAATAATTATTCCATAATTATCATCCATATTGGTTAGTTCTGTCTTTATGACCATACAAGTAAAGTGGTTGTGAAAAATGAACAACACTATTATATTGAGATGTTAGGCCATATGTACACATGAGTGACGTATTTATTTTACATATGATGTATTTATCACCCAGAGATTTTATAAAATATTTAAAAAAAATTAATTTCAATGTTAGACTTTATTACACACAACTCTGAGCTTAAAAAAAATCATAATATACTATTAAAATATTATTATCTATCTGTAATCACATAGTTGTTTGATTAACATTAATTAATTAGACTAACTAAATTATAGAAAACAAATATTTTAACATTTATAACATAAATTCATTATTTATAAATTTATTTTAAATGAAAATAAAAATCATTTTAAAGAAAAAAAATATTTTCTAAAAACAGTTTTTGTGTGTGTAATGTATTTTTAACTTAATAAATTAAATTAATCACAATTGGGGAATTTTTTTAAATAAATTTATATTTTATATATTATATAAAATTTTCAAACCTTAATTTAATATTTTTTTTCGAATGGGATAAGAAAAAATATATTTTATGGTTAAAAATATAATTTTCCAAAAATTTATCTTTATTGAGTTTTATGTGACGATTTAAAATTAATTTCTATCACAAATAGAAATTTAATTAGATAAAATTCATTATATATTTGGAATTATGAGGTTAAAATATTGTAAATATGTCCCTTTTATTTTTGGCTAATATGAATAGTCACCATGGAAAAATTTATCACCATGATAAATAGTAAATCAGGTAAAATAATGTTGATAAAGAAATAATTTCTCATACTAATTATTATTGGATAAAAGTAATTTTAAAATTATCACCATAATACTGAAATAAAATTAATGGAAACTCTTCCAATAAATTTTCTTAAATAATATTTAAATCAAATAAAGATACAAAATTTCACTCTCTTAGTGTTAAATATATCTTATGTGTCCAAATATGGGAAAAAAGTTATGAATGACTATAACTATATATTTTGAGCTTAATGAAATTATATTCATCATATAAATTTATTTATAATTTTTTAAATTGTATAATGACCTTCAATTCTTATGGAACACTAATAAAATATTTATCTAGTTAATAAAAAAGTATAATTAATGGATTCAAAAATATTAAAACTAATATAATTTGATTGAGTTATTTTGTTCTGCAATTTTTATAGATGAATATAATGAATTATTTTTATGTTTAATAATTATATTTGAGTCTTAACTTTATCTTCCTGATTTTTATGTCAAATTAAAAGAGTACTGTCTAAATTAGAAATATTGATATTTAATGAAAATATTATATTGTCAAACTACTCAATTATCATAAAATTATTAAAATAGGACAATGAGGATAATATATGGATGAAATTTTCATCACTAATTCATTTATAGGGAATTTGTGTCCATTTTTTCTATAAAATGACTTTGATCTATAATATTCTTTTAGGAAATTCCAAGGGTTCCCCTCCGATCAATTATCAAAGGGCACCCCTCATTTCTCTTCTTCATGCCACATTGATCCTTATAGGTCATCTAAAATCTACCATTTATATTCTTTAATCCCGAATACACATTATATATGTTCTAATATTCAAAAAATACCAACCCTAGATTCCATAAATGGATATTTAAATGAATTATTTCAAAGAAAAATTAATCACCTTAACCAATACCTTTAATTTTAATATTAATTTTACCTCCTATAAATTTTTTATATTCTTCAAAAAAATAACATCAGTATACCTAATATAATTTAATAATTTTGTGATTATGAAGCTTAATTTATTCACCCTATATCCATCAAATGGGATGTGAAAATATTATTTTTTCATAAGTATGTCTTACCATCCCCATGCAGGAATACAATTAATTTTTCACCACCATTTTTTATAAATGGGTATTATAATGGGTATAATTATTTTACATGATAATTATGAAATAATTACATAATTTAATGATAATATAATATCTACCTTCATACATTACAACCAATTGAAAAATGATAATGTATCTCGGGATTTTGTTTGGACTACCTCCTCCACGGAGTGATGTGATCCATTTTTTATTTCCATTTTAAATGGATTGTAATGATGATATATTTAATAAAAAATATAAAATGTATGATATGATAATTATTTTTCAAATTTTATTTATTATTTACATTTTTTTGTTTCATATGTTGAAAAATGAAAACAATGTTCTTGTGTACGTATGACCTGTGGTATTCTTGAATGTTGTAATTCATTTTTCATGTCTACTTTAAAGAATTAGTATAAACATATATATAATGAATATATTTTATATTAATACAATAATTTATTTTTTATATTATTTAGGAATGATAAATTTAAAACGACCAAAACTACCAAACCAAATCAAACATGAAAAATGAAGCAGATATCACCTCATATAGTGATTTTACTACAAAATTATTAAAAATGGGTTTTAAAAGGTTATAAGTTAATCATATAGGGTATTATATATATGATAATGGTTACAAAATAGATTTATTACAAATCTATATTTACTATACATGAGGTTCCAATAGTATAAAGTATTTTGGATATAAAGTAACATATTTTTGTATCTATTTTATTTATATGGGACACATGCCATATAACCCAATTGTTTCTTTAGTGTAGTGTATATAATAACCATTAATTTATTTAATGTATATTGTCAAAAACAATTATGGGATATTAAAATCCATATAATTTTATTTCATTAATGTGGTTTATTAGTCAAAATTTACCAATGTGGTAACTTTTTTATGATACAATACCATTGTTTATCATGATTGTTTATAGTTACGATTCCCATGATGATATATTATGATATATTTATAAATAAACTCATGAATTTTATTTTCCTATTATTATTTCTTGAAAATATATTACTTCATTTCATTTACTCACCTTAAGTGGTAATTAAAATGAAAATATGTTTTTAAGGAAAACCAACTTGATGTATCTCTTCGGTCAAAAAATCATTTTCATCCGTATCAATGGTTTCTAAAAATGTTGTAAATAAAGATTTTACTATACTAAAATTAATTTTAAAATCGTGTTTACCAATGTTTTAATGTTTAAATAATGTTTTAAAATTAATCAAACTTTTATTTTCTGAATGATTTTTCTACAAAAGTGTATATTGAATGTTTTCTTTTAACTTATACATCATCATCATAACTTACCACTATCATGATATCTCAATGGTTTAAATCATCCTTTAAAATTTTCTTTTTTTATTTTAAAAGAAATTTTTTTACATTATATTTTGGTAATTTTTGAATTTTAATGAGGTTTTTTTAAAATGGAATGGTCATTTTCATAAATAATGTTTCAATGATACTTTAATGGAATTTCTAATCTTCAAATACAAAAAACATTGATTTCACCTTTTCTTTATAGGGTATATGATACAAGGATACTATAATCATTGTTTTTAGGTATGTTTTAGGTTTATTATAATATTATTATAAAACCCATTACTTTTCCATGAGTTATGCTATGTTGAAATGGTAAAATGTTTATGATACCCATTCCATTTCTATGGGTTATGCTATGATGAAATGTTTATGAAAAAAATCTGTCTTCATGATTTTTTATATGATAAATGTTTTATGATCTCATGGAACACATATGTATAAACTTAATTATGTGATGGGTGGGACCTATATCTTTTTCGCATGCATTGGGTAATGATGGATATCTATTGAGATAAATAGGATTGGAACTGTGAGTGATCCCAATTCATCTAGGGAATATTTCCACTATGATAATCTTGGGAGTGGAACTTCACTACAAATATGGTTCGGGGATTAAACCCATTCAATAGTTCTAGTACTAGGAATGATCTTTGACTACTATATAAATGGCTTTGTATTCTTTTTTTTCATCCTACAAGCTTATATCTTATGATAATGTTATGATCTCATGGTTTATATTCGTTGATACATTTCTAATAAATATCTTATGAAATTAGATTATTTATTCCGTGAATAAATATTATGATATATTATATGAAGGGTATTATTTTCAAATGTATTCCTCATGTTCTTATACCCTTATGCATTCTTTATGTACAAGTGATCACGATATCTCCCTTTTTTACCCTTAATGAGAAAATAATCTCACCCATTCTCATGTTTTCTTTCCAAATGTTATGAATAAAGGTAATTTGTATAATATGTATAATATGATTTATATTTATAAATAATATAGTGGAAGATAATGAAAATATTTTATAAACATGTTTTCTAGTCTATGTTTCAGAATGCACTAGACCTATATGATTATGAAATATATCATTATGTTCTATAATTTAATATTAATCAATTTAAAAGTGATAACTATATATCAAAAGTATGGGTCATTACATTTGGTATTATATAAATGTTTAGTTAACCTTTAGAAACTAGGGTGATAAGAATTTAGTGAGAACTATTGGGATAATTCTATGTATAGGATAACATCCAAATATTTTTATAATGGCCACAGATAACCTAGGGTCAAAATATGGTTTTATAGACTTAAAAGAAGTTATCTTGATTTGGAAAACCTATACATCATTTTTCTAGGAAATATTAGTTTCCACTATGATTATTTTTTCTTACATATAATTTTTAGTTTTAGTCAACAGATAGAACCTGAAGAAACTGTGTCAATGATGATTGTGAAAAACAATTCAATGATTTTCATCATGAGTAAAAACATTTTATAGGAGGTGGAATGATAAGTATTTATTGATATTCTCAACCAACCTTCTCAATATATGAATCATGTTGATATTAAAAATGAGAAAATTATGGAGCATTGTTCTGTTGAGTCCCTTGTGAGGCAATGTAAACCTTATTTTAATAGGTCCATGGATCCATCGATTATGTAGTAATAGATAAGAATCATTGAAAAGATATTTTACATTCCCCATAACTAAAAACATGATAAATTAATTATTATTGTTTATCATTTGGATGGTTAATCAGATCAATGATGTATCTTATCAAGAACATGATGCAAAGGGTTAAAATTAAATATATTGAGGGGGATGAGATTAAGTTATAATTTATTAATAAGTACATCATTGTATTCATCATATGAAAATGGAGAAGGAATTACTTGAACTAAAACATAAGGATAATGAATCCATTGACACCTATAAGGAAAATCTTACATAACATACCAGGTACACTTTTTGTATTACCTTTAAACCTAAAAGTATGTTTTATCGAATCATCAATAGCTTAAATGAATTACATTAAAGGGCTTTACCCATAAGTGAAATCAATGTCTGTGAAGAAATCATTCAATGTGCTATTAAGGTTGAAATTGATTTTTGATTTACTCATAAATCTCATGGTATGGATATGAAGACAAAGATATAATTCAATGAGAATTTTAAGAAAAATAGAGAGAATAATATGATCATTCCTTTATTATCAATGTGTGGAAGTAAACATTGAGTAAATTATCATAAGGGAACTAGTAAATTATTAAAGAGTGGAATGGAAGTTCATCAGGAAATTTAATATTGAAATTATGGGATCAAGTTAACAAATAATGAGTATATATACAAGTATACATAGAATGAACAAACCACACTCCATTGTTTCATATGAATGGAGTATGGAAAGTAAATAATATAGTTCCCAAATATGAAGGTTAGTTTGGAATATCTACTTTAATAACCACTTAAGACCAGAGAGAAAGGTAAACCACATGGGATAACTATTTCTGATGAGTGGTATGATAAATTCATGGTGAATGGTACACATACCATCCACTCTAGATTTTATAATTTCTTATTTTATTTTAGATCTACCAACTCTTTAATATGAGAAAAATATTCTAAGGGTATCATGATGCCACCTCAAATAATAAATGTTGAATTCTTAGTGAAATATTTTATTGGTATGATGATCACTTCAGAATTATATAATTATTCATTGATTGATGTTTTTGGGAATGTGGTTCTTATAAATCTTGTTATATTTTCTTTAGTTGAGTTTTGTGTTATTTTGGGAATTGATTGGTTGTCTATAAACAAAATCAACATAAAATTTTTATGAAGTGAAGACACAATTGACATATAGAGACGACTAATAATTGTTTATGTGTATGATGATAAATATGAACATATAGTGAAAATTATATCAATTTTATGGACAATGATTCATATTCTGAAGGGGTTTTTATCTCATATTTTTATTGAGAAACTAAACATGTCACGACTCACTACCCACAAAGAGTACCCCTCTTGAGCTGACAATGTGAGAAGGGATATAATGACCCCTGAGTCCCGCCTCCAGTAGGCACTGGGTTGGAGACTAGCATTGAGGGTATAGAAAACACACAAATGGGAGGCATTACCCTCTAAGAGAAAACATGCGGAAGAGAGAGATAAGATAGACACCAACCAAATCCAACTCAAAACTGAAATATACAATAAAACCCATGTGCACATATGTAATGTCATGAAAAAGTACTACAACTGGAAGGGGAAAACTGCAAGTACCCAAAAGAAAGTAAAAACATCACTAACCACAAGCTCGAACAGCTCCTGCAACCCCAAGCTTGATCTCCAACCTGCTCAAAGTGACCTGAAAAATAGTTTATATATACATAGGGTGAGTATAACAGTATACTTAGTAGGATCCTCCCCAAAGCCTCTCGTGCAAAAGTAAAGAAAGCATGATAAAACATAGTGAACAACAAGTGAAACTAACCCGTCACCAAAATAGGTATACTAAGTTCCCAACCTCACCATGGTTACTCTCACTAAGTAACACATACAAGAATATAAAATATAATAAAGAATATCAAGGGTACCCTGCTACTACTTCCCCACTGGTTTACCGCTTTGCCCCAATGTAGTACATCCTAAGAATCTCTCTCTAAAAAGGCTTGCCCACAGACACCATGGCAAAGCACCACAACATGAACCTCATGAAACAAAACCAAAATTTCCACGTAAGAAATATAACTAGGTAGTTTCTAGAATCCACCACAACCCACATAATGTGTATCATATGTCGGTTATTACACCTCAAGCCATTACAACCCATACACCGAGTAAGGATCCTCAAGCCATCATAACCTATACATGTTACACCTATAGTAGTCCATAGGAAACTATATCCAGAATATATTTGTGTGAATAACCACATTCCATTACAGCCATCTACACACATATAGGGGGAAAACTAACCAATGTGCCTACCAGCACAAGTAACTACCAAGAGAGGAGAGCGGGGCTAAAGGGGGTAGTCATCCATTCATCCTCCCACCAGAATATTGGGGAAAACACCCCTAGGGATCACAATCTCTGGGGTGTCAGTTTCCCTTACTGACAGGGTGGAGTAGCGTATAGAAACACAAAAAGTATAGGATATACTATATCTCACAACCACACTATGGACATAACCTAGTATCAGATACAACTGAAGCTAACGTCTCTCAGACTCTGGGCTGCTACTCTAAGACTAGGTATCCTATAAGCACACAACCACTTAAAGTGATTTAATAAATGACTTCATTACCTTTTTATTAGTTGCACTTTACATTAATTAATTCTTTAAACATTAATTAACCAAACACAATTCCACATTAAATTTCATTCTCATCACACCCAAAGTCCATTGTCCCTTTAAATTTACAACCACATCATTATGTTCTAGCAAACTCCAACCCCATGGGTTAACATCATTTATTCAATTATTAATTACAGAATTACATTCCCATATTCCCAGGCATTGTAGAAAAAAAATATATGCTACTAAACACAAGGTGGATCAACACGGTGAGTATATTTACTACCCATCAAGTCTTTGCCGCTTATAGAAAGAGCATAGACCCATCCTCCCTTGAGAAGATAAATAGGGAAATCACATGGCATACCCCATGTGTCTTCACCTCTTTCAGAAGAAGGGTAAGTACGACCAGCTGCCTTGAGTAGTGGGGAAAAGTAAAGTAGATAATCAACCAATAATAATCAGAAAGCATCCAATAATCACATCCATCCCATTCCATCATCCCTTGTGTCCTCCCTGACACCCACATGCATAAACAGATGCATCTCACCACTCCAGGCATCATCTGCTGCCACAACCAAAGGTCTCCATGCCCCCACATATCACAACTGCCCTCCATTCTCACATCACAACACAAGCAGCATGAAAACAAACATCTTGACAATTGGGATCTTGTCCCTTTAACAATCAAGAGGGTAACTCAAAACCCTTCAAGTAATTATCAAACAAATAATTCGTTTTGAATTAACCGATTTATTATACGTAGGTTCCACATTTGGGAAACCTAAAAATTAAGCTATCAGAAATAAATTAAACATGCTTACTACACCATTTTGATTAACATCAAAATTACTACAAGAAGAACCAGATTCATTTACATGCCTTTTTATCTTTAGTCAAACAATTATCAATTAATTCTAGTTTACATTTTTTACCAATTTCTGTCAAGAACAAACAGTTGTACAAAGCAAGAATATATATCACACTATCTAGAAAAACAAGAGGCAATAACATACAATTGATATCAATTTATTTATCTGGTTAAAATATTTATTATGTCAATTACATTGTCATCTAGTGGGATAAAACATGCTAATAATACTGTTGCATGTAAAAGAAAAGAGAAGAAATGAATCCCCTACCTCAAACAGTTCTTGAAGTTCTTTATCCACACAATGGGTCACGATCCCCCTCTCACAACAACTGTTTCCACCTGAGGATTCCACAGTACAATCTCACCAATCGAAACCCAAGAAAACTCCATTATAATCATGGAGATTACATGCTATAAAATGGAAAGGAGAAACAAGAGAAGATTAACCCCAAAATAATGAGGATAAAACATACCTTATACCGAATATTGATCGATACTTCTTGGTTGCATAAAAAACAGAGCAAAAATAATCCTATGAGTAAGTTTGATTATGAAACTCCTATAGAATAGAATGAAAGGTTCTATTGTCTCATAGATGAGAAAAAAGAGGAATAATTAGGGAGGAAGATATCCCATCCCTTTAGAAGATTTAATGGAGTGGAAGTTTAAGATACGCTTGATTTCCCATTAAAAGAGGATCGCATTAAACCATTCAGTTTGACCAAGTAAAAACATAACGATCCTTAGGAATAATTAATATAGGAGTTATGGCCTTTGAATCGGCCTTAGAGTCCTTAAAATGAGGCTTTAAATGCATTTTATGTCAAAGAAAAATGCTAAAGGGGTGAAATTGTAGGAAGCTGGAAACACTGTTCACGAACTCAAAATTTGGAAAAGGGAAAACCCTGTTCATGAACCTCACCGATAGAACACTGTTCATGAACCTCAATGATAGAACACTGTTCATGACCTTCACCAATAGAACACTTTTCATGAACCTCACCATTAGAACCTCACTGATAGAACACTGTACACCTACCGTTTTGGAAACACTGTACACCAACCGTTATGGAAACACTGTACACCTACCATTCTAGAAACACTGTTCATAGAACTCAAAATTTGGAAAACAAAAAAGAGGTTACCATTAGGGGTTACTGATAGAATTGTTCAATGATAGAGCTGTTCATAGAATTGGAAATTTAGAAAATGAAAGAGAGGCTACCGTTAGAGGTTACCGATAGAACTGTTCACCGATGGAACTGTTCATAGAATTGGAAAGTTGGAAAAGGAAATAGAGGTTACCATTAGAGGTTACCGATAGAACTATTCACCTATGGAACTATTCATAGAATTGGAAATTTGGAAAAGGAAATAGAGGTTACCATTAGAGGTTACCGATAGAACTGTTCACCGATGGAACTGTTCATAGAACTCAAAATTTGGAAAAGGAATTAGAGGTTATCGATAGAACTATTCACAGATGGAACTGTTCATAGAATTGGCAATTTTGAAAAGGAAAGAGAGGTTACTGTTAGACCTCACCATTAGCACTGTTCACAACTGTCTGCCGTTGGAACTGTTCACCGAAGGTCACCGATGCTACTATTCACAGAAAGGGGAAACTGTCAAAGTGTTGGGGATGAGTCACCTTAACCTCCTGGAACCCCTCAAACACCATATTTTTACAAAGTAATGGACCAGAGAGGTCTGGGACATTACATCAGATACCTATCAAAACATTATCGTCCTCAGGAATTCAAAACCCACCTAAAGTGAAAATGAAACGGGGTCCGAACAACCACCGATCGAGATACCTCTCAAAAGAGAGAAATCCATAAGAAGCAACAAAAGAAAAATCATAATATAAACATAAAAGATATATAACCACAAAGGCTACATTGATACATGAAAAAAGTTAAACATCAAACAACTCTATGTACTGAGCACGTATCTGTGACTCATGTTCCTAGGTACTCTAATTAATGCCACCGTATCACCATAATACATGAACCAAGGGGATAGAATTCCTGCGCAACACCTTCTCCTTGTGTTCTTGGATATCCACAGGTCGCTCCTCAAAGGTTACATCATTATCAACATCGATCTCTCCCGAATCGATGATATGAGAGTCATCATGAAGATAACGATGGAGCTATAATACATGGAAAACATCATGTATCCAACTCATCTATGGGGTAAGTTCTACTCGATACAACACAACTCCCACATGAGCTAACACCTCGAAAGGCCCAAAAAAAAGGGGAGAAAGATTACTCCCACAACCAAACCTTCACTGCCCATGAAGGGGAGTCACCTTCAAAAACACATGATCCCCAACATTAAACTCTAAGGGTCTCCTTCTTTGATCAACATATGATTTCTGAAGATCTTGTGCTGTCTTCATCCTCTCACGAATCAACTGAACCATCTCTGTTGTATTCTGCACTAGTTTTGGTCCGAGAATTACTGACTCTCCGACCCCAGTCTAGCACAACGGAGAATGTAAAGGCCAACCATACAAGGCTTCAAATGGTTCCATACTGATGGTGGAGTGGAAAATATTATTGTAAGCAAACTCCACTAAGGGTAAGTGCCTCATCTATGAACCTCCAAAATCAAGAACACAAGAGAGTAACATGTCTCCAAGAGTCTGGATGGTTCACTCTGTCTGACCATCCGTTTGAGGATAAAAAGCAGTGCTAAGGCATAGCTGAGAACCAAAATCATGTTGGAGACCTCTCCACACTCTAGAGGTAAAACAAGGATCTTGATTAGAAATGATCATCCTTGGGACTCCATGAAGTCTCACCACCTCCTATAGATACTTCCTTGATAAAACTTCCACTAAGCTCGACTCTTTGATTGCTATTAAGTGGGCCGATTTTGTTAAACAATCCACTATAACCCAAATAGCATCATGTCCTCCCAGAGCTTGAGGTAAACCAGTAACAAATTCCATTGAGATGTCCTCCAACTTCCATTGAGGAATCTCTAATGGCTGGAGAAGACCACCAGGAACACGGTGTTCGGACTTCACCTTCTGGAAGACCAAACATCGAGAAAAAAACTCCACAACTGAATGCTTCAGCCCTGACCACCAAAACTGGCTCCTCAAGGCTCGTTACATATTTGTCACTCCAGGATGCACTACAAAAGGCAAACTATGAAACTCTCTAAGAACCATCTCGTGCATTGTCAAAGTAACAAAAATCCTTCTGTGATACAACACTCGGTGTTGTTCATCCTTAAACCACCCATCATGGGCCTCGCTGCAAATAACTCGGTCTCTCCAGACCTCCACATCTAGATCCCCCAACTGGGACTCTTCAACCTGCTTCACAAGAAATGACTGCAACATTATCTAAAAAAGACAACCTTTGCCCCCCAACTTCTCCCATATCAAGATGTAATGATGACAGTTCTTCCATTACTCTCCAGGAATCACCAGATTCACGCACAACATCACTACATGACTTTCGACTCAGCGCATCAGCTACAACATTCCCCTTTCCAGGTGTATATGATATCTCAAATTTTTATTCCTATAAGAACTCCATCCACCAATGTTTTCGTAAGTTCAAGTCACGTTGGGAGATAACATACCTCAAACTCTTATGATCAGTGAATACCACAAAATGCTCACCAATGAGGTAATGTCTCCACAACTTCAGAGAAAACACCACGAATTCCAATTCAGGATCATGAATGGCATAGTTACATTCATGGGGACTCAACTACCGAGACCCATAAGAAACAACTGAACTCTACTGCATGAGAACACAACCTAACACCAGATGCGAAGCATCGCAGAAAATATCAAATTGAACTCCCTTAGCTGGAAGACAAAGAACTGGAGCACTTACTAACTTCTCCTTTAGATACTTGAAAGCTTCCTGACACTGATCAATCTATATGAACGCCTGATCCTTCCTAGTAAAGCTATCAGAGGATTCTAAACTCATGATAAATTGGCTATGAACCTTCTGTAGTAGCCTGCGAGACCAAGGAAACTTTGCACCTCTGACACTATCTTAGGGGAATCCCAAGAAACAACTGCTTCTATATTCGATGGATCCATAGCTACTCCCTGTTGGGACACAACATGCCCCAAGAAACGGACTTATTGAGCCCAAAAATCACACTTCGACAACTTCCCAAACAATGGATGTTAACAAAGAACTCTCAAAATGACGTGTATATGCTCTTCATGCTCCTCCCCAGATGTGGAGTACACAAGGATATCGTCAATGAAAACCACCACGAACTTGTCTAGGAACTCATAGAACACAACATTCATCAATCCCATGAACACGGCTGGAGAATTCATCACGCCTAATGACATTGCAACAAAATCATAATACCCTTGACGACAACAAAAAGCAGTCTTTAGGATATCCTCATCCTTTACACGCATCAGATGATATCCTGACTGCAAGTAGATCTTTGAGAACCAACTTGCACCCTTCAGTTGATTGAATAAATCATCCATCCATAGAAGAGGATAGAGATTTTTTATTGTCACTTTGTTTAAGTGACGATAATCGACACACAACTGTAAACTACCGTCAGCCTTCTTCATGAACAAAACTAGTGCACCCCATGGTGATACACTTGGCTGAAAAAAACCGCACTGTAACAGACCATCAAGATGTATACGTAGCTCTTGTAACTCATAAGGGGTCATCCTATATGGAGACATAAAGATTGGAGATGCTACTGGCTGTAGCTCGATCCCAAACTCTATCTATCGTCAAGGGGGTAATGATACAACCTATTCTGGAAAGACATCATGGTACTCTTCTATAACCCAAGGAAACACCAACTATTGAACCTCTGAAGAACTCAACACCATCTCAGATATTATGGATGATAAGGATGGAATGCTCCTATGATCCATCTGAGGATATCGCTCGCCAACAAACACCACCGACTCTCCATCTGCACCAAAGAAAACGACCTTCTTCTTGAAGAAATCCACAATAGCCTGCACTGAATACAACCAATCCTTGCCGAGTATGACATCATATGGTTGTATTCATAAACATAGGAAATATCCTCAAGAGAGGTGCTTCCCCCACACTAGCTCACAATCCCTACATACTTCAAACAAGTCATATCGACCTCCAACTGGTGTAGTCAATGCCAAGGGCACTGGAAGCCTCTCTACCTCAAGTCCCAAAGCATGGAAAAGGTTAGGTGATATGAAGGAGTGTGTCACTTCTGAATCAAACAAAGCATACACCAAGGTAGAAAATAAGAAAAGGGTACCTCGAACGACGTCTGACTCGCCTGGAGCTGGTAATGTTAGAGCATGAAGCTGACCACGACCTCCTCCATGACCTCTCTGACCCTGATGGCGACCACCACCAAGGCCGTGCTTTGCTCTCTAAGGACGGGGAGTGTTATGGGGCTATACTCTGCCTGCCCCATCTAACCACTGCTGATCTAAAGCTGGTGCAACCTACTGCTACTGCCTAGGCTGGAACTGCCTCAACAGAGGAACCTGAAGCATAGCACCTGGTGCATGATGACTGATCTGAAAGGTTGGGCACTCCCACTACTGATGAACACAACTACCATAAAAAAAATTGCCTGATCCATTGGCATAGGCCTGAGAGTTGCTGCCTCTGGAGAAACGGGATGTGAAGGGCTGGGACCTACCCTTGGCTGAACGGAAACTCTTCTGCCCTTAAAACCTGGAACCCCGGACAACATCTCTGCTTCTTGAGGAATCATGATGATTCCCCTATCATGATGATCTGGTCCTAACCAAAGTCCTCTAGATAACCTCTACCCTTTTTAGCACCTCAAGATATGTTTTTATCATAAATGGGGTGACCTAGCACTGGATCTCAAGACGTAAATCCTCCTCGAAATGCCTCACCCTAGACTACTCATCTGGCAACAGGTCTGAAGCATATTGTAAAAGGTTCCCAAAATGGATTCCAAACACTCAAACACTAGATCTCCCCTTTCAAAGGGTTAGAAGCTCCTGATGACTGGATGCCTTCGCAGTTGAAGAAAGAAACTCGACTCTAAACTCGTCTCAGAACTCCTCCCATGTGATCGCTAACTCCTCACGATCCCCGAAGAACAAGAACCACCACTGCCTTACTACTCCACGTAGCATCTTCACAACCAAGGACACCTAGTGCTCCTTCCATGCACGTATCGAACTAAATCCTATCTCAACCTCCTCCAACCAGTCTTCCATGACTGCATCTGAAATGGATCCCTCTTACTTCTGCAGACTCTGGCGCTGAAACTCTCAGAGTGTCTTCCTCCAAGTGTCATCGTCGTCAACCTCTACCCTACGGTGATCTGCTAGATCAGTTTGCTGGACATTTTCTACGCAAACCTGATGAGGACGTCGACCTGTATCCATACCTATAAATTAAAAAACTGTTAGAGCTCCTAAACCTAGAATATGGAAGACTCAACATTAATTAATTAATTGTGTTCTTTCATTGATTTTAGGTTCACCTATCCCAAGGTCTACCCATTCAAACATAGGCACAAAGAATAATGATGCAAGATCCTTTCCTTGGTCTCTACCCTGCAAACAGTATCACCTTGTTTAATAGCCATTGTAAACTTAAAGGTCCATACATCAGATCATAGGGGCCCCTAAATTCCTATGTCTCAGCTAGACTCTAGTGTTTACATCACTTGATAAACATGAATGACACCGTTTCCCTACCAACCCATGAAACCTCACCTGTTCCTAACTCCAAACTCCATACTATCCCTCAACTAGACCTCTGATACCACTCTGTCACAACTCCCTCCCCACAAAGAGTACCCCTCCTGGGCTGGTAATGTGAGAAGGGAGATAATGATCCCCGAGTCCCGCCTCCAGTAGGTCCCTGGTTGGCGACTAGCACCGAGGGTATAGAAAACACACAAATGGGAGGCATTACCCTCTAAGAGAACACATGCGTAAGAGAGAGATAAGATAGACACCAAACAAATCCAACTAAGAACTAAAATATAAAATAAAAACAAAGTGCACATATTTAATGTCATGCAAAAGTACTACAACTGGAAGGGGAAAACTACAAGTACCCAAAAGAAAGTAAAAACAACAGCAACCACAAGCCTGAACATCTCCTGCAACCCCAAGCTAGTAGAAACCAGCTTGATATCCAACCTACTCTAAGTGACCTGAAAAACAGTTTATATATACATAGGGTGAGCATAATAATATACTTAGTAGGATCCTCCCTAAAGCCTATCGTACAAAATTAAAGAAAGCATGCTAAAGAAAAGTGAACAATAAGTGAAACTAAATCTTCACCTAAACAGGTATACTAAGTTCCCAACCTCACCATGGATACTCTCACCAAGTAACACATACAAGAATATATCATATAATAAATAATATCAAGGGTACCCCTCTACTACTTCCCCACTGGTTTACCACTTTGCCCCAATTTCATACATCCTAAGCATCTCTCTCCAAAAAGGCTTGCTCGCAGACACCTGGGAGAAACACCACAACATGAACCTCATGCAAAAAAACCACCACGTCCATGTAAGAAAAGTAACCAGGTAGTTTCTAGGATCCACCACAACTTGCATAACATGTATCATACACCAGGTATTATACCTCAAGCCATTACAACCCATACACCGAGTAAGAATCCTCAAGACATCATATCCTATACATGTTACACCTATAGTAGTCCATAGGAAACTATATCCTGAATATATGTGTTTGAATAACCAAAATCCATTATAGCCCTCTACACACATATATGGGGAAAACTAACCGCTGTTCCTACGAGCACAATTAACTACCAAGAGAAGAGAGCAGGGCCAAAGGGGGTGGTCAGCCATTCATCCTCCCATCAGAATGTTGGGGAAAACACCCCCAGGGCTCAGAATCCCCAGGGTGTCAGTTTACCTTACTGACAGGGTGGAGTAGCTTATAGAAACACAAAAAGTACATGATATACTATATCTCACAACCACACTATGTGAATAACCTAGTCTCAGACAGAACTACAGCTAACGTCTCTCAGACTCTAGGCTGCTGCTCTAAGATTAGGTAACCTATAATCACACAACCACTTAAATAGATTTAATAAATTACTTCATTACCTTTTTATTAGTTGCACTTTATGTTAATTAATTCTTTAAACATTAATTAACCAAACAAAATTCCACATTAAATTTCATTCGCATCACACCCAAAGTCCACTGTACCTTTAAAATTATAACCTCATCCTTATGTTATAGTAAACTCTAACCCCATGGGTTATCATCATTTATTCAATTATTCATTACAGAATTACATTCCTATATTCCCAGTCATTCTAGAAAAACAATCTATGCTACTAAACACAAGGGGGATCAACACAGTGAGTAGATGTACTACCCGACGAGTCTTTGCTGCTTATAGAAAGAGCATAGACCCATACTCCCTTGAGAAGATAAACACGGAAAGCACATGGCATACACCACACGTCTTCGCCTCTTTCGGAAGAAGAGTAAGTAAGACCAACTGCCTTGAGAAGTGGGGAAAAGTAAAGCAGATAATCAACCAATAAGAATCAGTAAGATTCAAATAACTACATCCATCCCATTCCATCATCCCTGGTGTCCTCCCTGACACCCACATCTATAAACCGATGCATCTCGCCACTCTAGGCATCATCTGATGCCACAACCGAATGTCTCTATGCCCCCACATATCACAATATCCCTCCATGATCACATCACAACACAAGCAGCATGAAAACAAACATCTTAACAAATGGGACCTTGTACCTTTAACAATCAAAAGGGTAACTCAGATCCCTTCAAGGAATTATCAAACAAATAATCCATTTTGAATTAACCTATTTATTATACGTAGGTTCCACATTCGGGAAACCTAAACAATAAGCTCTCAAAAATAAATTAAACACGCTTACTGCACCATTTTTATTAACATAAAAATTACAACAAGAAGAACTAGATTCATTTACATGCCTCTTTATCTTTATCCAAAAACTTATCAATTAATTTTGGTTTATTTTATTTACCAATTTTCGTCAAGAACGAACAGCTATACGAAGCAGGCATAGATATCACACTATCTAGAAAAAAAAGAGGCAATAACATATGATTGATATCAATTTATTTATTTGGTTCAAATATTTATTATGAAAATTCTATTTTCATCCAGTGGGATAAAACATGCTAACAATATAGTTGCACATAAAAGAAAAGAGAAGCAATAAATCCCTTACCTCAAATAGTTCTTAACGGTCTTTATCCACACAACGGATCACGATCCTCCTCTCGCGACCACTGCATCCACCCGAGTATGCCACAGTATGACCTCACCAACCGAAACCCAAGAAAAATCCATTAGAAGCATGGAGATTACATGATATAAAATGGAAAGAAGAAACACGAGAATATGAACCCCAAAAGAACGATGATAAAACATACCTTATATCAAAGATTGATCAATACTGCTTGGTTGCATAAAAAATTGAGTGAAACTAATCCTAGGAGTAAGTTTGATTTTTCAACTCCTACAGAATAGAATGAAAGGTTATAGCGTCTCATAGCTGATAAAAAAGAGGAAGAATTAGGGAGGAAGATATCCCATCCCTTTAGAAGATTTAACGGAGCGACTGTTTAAGATACGCTTGATTTCCCATTAAAAGCGGATCACATTAAACCACGCGGGTTGACCAATTAAAAACACCCCAATCCTTAGGAATAATTAATATAGGAGTTATAGGCTTTGAATCAGACTTAGAGTCCTTAAAATGAGGCTTTAAATGAATTTTATGTCAAAGGAAAATACTAAAGGGGTGAAACTGTAGGAAGTTGGAAACATTGTTCACAAACTCAAAATTTGAAAAAGGAAAAACACTGTTCATGAACCTCACTGTTAGAACCTCACTGATAGGACACTATTCATTAACCTCACTGATAGAACACTCTTCATGAACCTAACTGTTAGAACTTCACCGATAGAACAATGTTCATGAACCTCACCGATAGAACACTGTTCATGAACCTCACCGTTAGAACCTCACCAATAGAACACTATACACCTACTGTTCCAGAAACTCTGTACACCTACCGTTATGGAAACACTGTACACCTACCATTCTGAAAACACTATTCATAGAAATCAAAATTTGGAAAAGGAAAAAGAGGTTACCATTAGAGGTTACCGATAGAACTGTTCACCGATAGAACTGTTCATAGAATTGGGAATTTGGTAAAGAAAAGAGAGGTTACTGATAGAACTATTCACCGATGGAATTGTTCATATAAGGTTACCGATGACAATATTTACTAAGGGTCACTGATGACACTGTTCACAGAAGGTTACCGATGACATTGTTCACAACTGTCTATCGTTGGAACTATTCACTAAACTGAAAAATTGGCAAAGTGTTGGGGATAAGTCTCCTAGACCTCCCAAATCACCTCAAACACCATATTTTCACAAAGGAATGGATCTGAGAGGTCCAATCCATTACATTTTGGGTTTAGGTTTTTGGATTTTTTGTAAGTTTTTAGGCTTTAGGTATATGATTTCAGGGTTAGGGTTTAGATTTTAAGGTTTAGGGTTTATTATTTTGATATTAGGTTATAGGGAATAGGTTTTTATGTTTATCCTCAACTTTTAGGTTTTACAGTTTAAGTTTTAGGGTTTTAGATATAGTGTTTGGGGTCAAGGTTTTATGATTTTTTGGTTTGGTTTTAGGGTTTGGGTTTATGAATTCAAGGGTACTGTTTAGGTTTTAAGGTTTAGGGTTTATAATTTTGAGATTATGATATAGGGAAGATGTTTTTGGGTTTAGTTTTTAGATTTTAGAGGTAAAAAGAAGAGACAACAACATATAATTTAAAATATGATAATATCACAATGAAGACAATACATCATTGTGGATGAGAGTGTGAACTCGACCCAAAAATGTTAGGGAATTGTTTCCAGTTATGACCTTCTTGATGAAATATGATGCATCTCAAATTCTTCCCTTGTTCTTGAGGCCAGTCCATCTCATTTTGCATCCTACTGGCCTTCGATCTCCCATGGGGATGCAACCGGTTGATGTCAGGTATCACCATCGGCTTGCCTTCAGGCATTGGGAAATAACAAAACTCCCCAATAGGCATCCATGGTGTAGTATAACAATTAGCAATAGTGTTCATCCAGTACAATAGATCAACATATGCTTCCCATGATATGTTCACAAAGGCACATTCTGCGATTACGTGTGTACATGGAAACTGTAAGGCCTAAAAGTTTCCACATTGACATTGCCTTGTTTCCAGTAATACCACCATTTTTTCACCGATGATATTTGTGATGGGGTCCGAATTATCTTGAACTTCAAATAGAGAGTATTCTCATCGAAAAAGTTAGACATGATAACCAGAAGCTTCTTCAATATTATTTTCAATCTCTTGTTGAAATTGTCTTCCGTACCTTAGCCCCTACTGCATTTCTTTAGATGCTAGTTTTTGTCTATCAACAAATTACTTCACGCAATGATATAATGTCTCCTAAACTAGGAAAGTTATAAGTAAACTACAAATCCCTTTGAATACACCATTTATGCACTCCATAATGTTTCTGGTCATTTGTTCGTACCTTTCCCCCCGTCATATGCCAATGCCCATTTTTATTTTGGAATCCGCATCATATAATCATAAACTTCTTGATTAGCCTTATGGATTTGTTTGAAACGTTATTAAAACCACCATTGATCTGGATCATATTATATATAGAAGAGAAAATATTTCACATAAACTGATTTTATCTTTACATTGAAATAGTAAAAAATAACAAAGACAATGCGTACCAAGCCTCGTGATATCCTTATTCATCGGTTCATTGTGGAATTTTTTCTACACATTGCTAGAAATGTGTATAGTGTAGAATCGATGATGTGAATTTGGGTATCTCTATATATCAATATCCTCATTCATTGTCTCATTAATTTCTTGATGCCAATCATATATCAAAAAAACACCCCGAATATTGGTGAAATCGTTGCTGATACATGCTAAAAACCAATTACATGATTCATAGTTTTATTTGTCTATAATTTAAAAGAAAAGTAGAAGAGGTGAATAGTTTACATCTTGGATTTCCATAATAAAAAATATGCCCATTTATTTTCTGTATATAAATGTTTTATCAATCTGAATGAAATATTTTCCGAAACAAAATGCAGAGATATAGGGGAGGAATGCCCAGAACAACCGATGAAATTGAACATGAGATAGATCAAGTTGGTTATCATGAGACACATGTTCATTTGTATCAAGATAGAATAAAACTTGGTTATGGTTCCTCAGTATGGCTAGTAATTGCAGCAACACCCGATATGAGTCATCCCAATCACCACAGACCTTCATAATTTCCTTCTGTTTCTCTATCCATGCCTTATTATAGAAAATCTTATAACCAAATGTCTGTTGTATCCACTATTTCACAAGGGATATTAGAACATATTTTCATGTACTAATCATTTCAATAACAATGGATGAAACGAATTCTATATCCAATGAGGTATGATCTTGTGTTAGGCTTGGCTGAACGCAAGTATGAGCTGCCTCAATCCTCGAGATTATCCAACCTCCAAATATAATGTTCGGAATCGTCCTCAAGTAGAATCTACAATAATCCCCATACTTCTCACACCGTATGAGATATTTACTATGTTCTGATTCGTGAACTATATATCTACAATTTATCTCAATGTGAAATCTATTTAGCGTTATTTTTAATGAATCTTTACTTGGAAAGTTCCTTCCAACATATAAGGTTTTTTTCCATCTCACTAAACCTATATGGTACAACTCTGGGAAACTCAGTTGCAGGTGTGAGAACATTATTATTGAATTCAGGCATACATGTCCTTACTTCTGACCAAGATGAAAAGAGTGGTGGATGATTTATTGTAAGTCGAGGCTCTTGTACAACTAATGCATTTCTAGAAACTTACTCTCTAACTTCCGCTGGTCCCACCTCATCATCACTGTTCTCACCATCTGTTCCATTATTACAAAACTTCTCACCGGAAGTCAGATTGAAATGTATATCTAGAAGATCATCTAGGTTTTCCTCTTCTACATCATTTGGAATTAGCTCAATTTCATGGGGCAAACTATCTTTAACCCCTCTTGTAAGTATACGCCTTCGTACAACTAGACATTATTGTTTTTTAGTATAAAAATCAACATATAACTCCATAATGGTACCATATAACCATTGATAAAATAAATTTATTGATTGGAAACACTACACATCAGAGACCAATGGAAAAGCTAGATGCCACAATGTTGCTGGGAATTAAAAATATCTATAGCTCATAAAACTGATCTCTTGATCAGGTCCCAAATTTAAGGAACCACGAATTCTGTCTTGAAGGTCACTTAGGGTTACACAATCAGCTGTACTAACCACTGTTATTGGTTGTGTACTGTAAGAATATCATTTATCTATTTGAATAACCTCCCCTTAGTAGTACACATAAGTAAACATGACTCTCTACGTCAAATTTTTTTTTTGATCAAGGTTATGATAATTCAAATGATGGTTGACTATATAATATTTATTATATGTTTTAAAACATTCATATGCAATTTAATGTGTTTGTTCTTCACCATTTCATTTTATGTAATCATAATTTTCATTTTATCAATGATAAGTATTATTAGCTAATAATTACATGTATTCATATTTTAATCCTAATTTATTCATTAATTAATCTATAATTAATCATTACTAATAAAAAATTTTATTTCTAAACTGTATAATATTTATGATACTAAAATTTCAGAGCATCTTGTTATATCCTAAATAATGATACTAATGTTTTTAGTACAGTTTTTAACTAATCAATCATTATTTAATCACTAGTTAATTATTATTAAGTTATTCTTTAATTATTTATTACTTAATCATTAATCATATTTTATTCATTAGTTAATTATAATTAACTAATCATATGTATTTATTTTTAATCTTAATTCATTCATTAATTAATCTACAATTAATCATTACTAATAATAAGTATTATTTCTAAACTATATATAACTAATTAAATTACTTAATAAATAACATCTTTAAAAATAACTAAAAATAATTCAATTATTAATAATAACTTTCATTCTTTAATGCCTTTTTCCTTGTCCATTTCATTCTATATCATCATAATTATCATTTTATTGTTGATAAATATACTGATTTGATTTTTCTTTTCTTAGGTATTTTAGCAGTTTATAAAGAAAATATGAATCATCTTAAGAATATCCCCTGTGAGTGTCAAACCTAGAGTGCAACAAGGCCCGTTGTCATACACTAGTTTCCATTCAAGTCTAGATCAAAGTGGTGTTTTTGGGTTTTACCCCTAGGTACATCTGTGCTAGAGCCACATCCACTTGTTTGTATCCAGAAAGGGATTTGATTTCTTAGATAACTACATAATCTTTATGCTACCCATATTTTACAATACTCAATCCTAAGTCATTCTATTCTTAATCTATACTTAGTCATTACTAATAATAATTATTATTACAAACTATATATAACTAATTAAACAACTTAATAAACAAAATATCTAGATCTAACTAAGATACTTAAAAAATGAAATATTTAGAACTAAAAAAAATCAATTAAATAAATAACAAACTTTTAATTAAATAAAAAATACCTCTAAATGATGCTTTGCAAAAAACTAGTCCTTCTTTTGGACCACCGACTCCACCGCGAAGAAAATAAATTTTTTTAGAGAGAGAAGTAGTGGAATAAAGAGAGTTGGGGGAAAATGGAAGTGAGGAGAAGGGGAGGGGGTTCCCTTTTATAAGGAATTAAGGGAATACAACATCATTGATGCCGCCTTTCATCTCATGCAAAGGCGAAAGGTGGAACCCCCTGCTGCCTTTTCCATGTCATCGATCGACGCCAAACGCAGGGGGGACACAGCAATACCGCTACCACCTTTAACCCATAATTGTTTTAAAAAATTAACATAATATTTTTTTTTAAAAATATTTTTTTTCATAAAACATATTAAAAAAAACTCCCTTTCGACCGCATGATCTCCACCCTCCTTCGCCATAGCCTTCCGCCCTGCACACGATCCTCCAAGATGGCTCCACTGGCCATCAATGTCTTCCTCGGTCAACCCAAGTTACATGATGGCGAGATCCTTAGGTTAGCGCCACCCCATAGCCATGTCGCTCAGTCGACCTCACCATCCACCTCCTAGTCAGTAGCCCCCCTTTTCCACCCATAGCGTCACCAAGTCACACCACTAGTTGAGAAACCTTTATGCTTTTTTTTTTGAGTTTTGACAAAAAAATATCACCATCCAAAATGGTGGGTGACCACCTTTGATGACTTTCTACCATTTATTACCTGCAAATGAGGTTGACACCACTTGAATACTTCACCTAGAGTTTGGTTCCACCTAGAAGAGAAATTACATCAGCCTTTGAATCTGCTCCTCCTCCTTGGATTTAAATACAGGATGTGATATGTGGGAAATATGGGGGGTGTGACTGTATGTAATATGGTAATTTGTATTCTCTATTCTTCCATTTGAATATGAATTTTTAACTTCTTTCCCTGTGGATATAGGTCACCCGACCAAACCACATAAAATTGTGTATTCCTATTTTCTTTGATTCTCTATTTGTGTGTGATTCATGAGAGGTTGAGCACTTCCGTCCTAACAAAGTGGTTTCAGAGGGTGAGTTTGATCACTTGGGAATCGAAGTCTTGACAAACTGCTGTGGTCCATGACCTACTTAAAGTGGTGTCTTCAAATATGAATCTGCCTCTTTTCAACCCACTATCTACACACCTGTGAATATTAAGCAGTCCACACGCATCACAAAATAATGTCCGCGCTTCCTCCTCAAAATTGGTGTCTACAAATATGGATCTATCCCTTAGTGATAATATTCACCCCTCTTCATCCACTCAGCATGATTTTATGTGCCTTCTGCAATCCATGGGTGCTGTTGTCAGTGTCCAGCCTCCCCTTGTTTGATTTATTTTCATACTCTATTTTTTATTTTCATCATTGATGAGAAGTAATGGGTGGAGGAAAGCTACACATCAAAAAGAGGGGTATTTTTTTTATGGTGTGTGTGGGGGAAGGGAGATGAGAATGGGAATAAAAAAAATAAAGTAGATGCAAGTGGTTTGTGATGTGCACCGAAGACAAAAGCTAAAGGGGGTATGTGTGTTTTTTTAGGTGCATGTGACCAAAAGAAAAGGGTGGAATTTCTTTTTATAAAGAGGTGGATTGGAAGCCAACAAATCCAATTATTATTAAAAGAAAACAAGGGTGGAATGTTTTGTTTTTGAAAAAAAATTGATTTGGAATTTTGGTATTTTTTTAAGAACCAAAGAATTTGAGTTGGTATTGTTTGGTTATTTTTTTTAAAAAATACTTTAGGATAAAATTCAGTATTCTTATGGGATCCGATTGAAGCAATTAAATAGTAGATTTTAGTATTTTTGACTATTTCAGATTCGTCAGTGATGTCTTTTTTTGGAAATTCTGATCTGCTTTTTGTTAGAGAATTTCCATTCCAAAAGATGTATGGTACCACCACAGGTTTGTTCCAAATGAATATGATGAAATGGTTTGTTATGATATTTCTATAATTGAAGTTTGTGTTCTAGGTAGATATCATGATATTTTGGATAGCAAAGAAATGAACATGTGGAAGTCTGTTATGGTAGAAAGGTTTGTTTCAACAGTAGTAGAAAAATTTGTTTCACTAGAAGGATGTTTGTTTGAGCATCAAATTGGTGATATTTATAATCAAGGTGGATATTTTTGAGTTTTTATGAAAAAATATCACCTTCCAAAATGGTGGGTGACCTCTTTTGATGACTTGACACCATTTATGACTGGAAAATGAGGTTGACACCGCTTGAAGACTTCACCTGGCCACCCAGAAGAGAAATTATAACAGCCTTTGAATTTTCTCCTCCTCCTAGGATTTAAATATGGGATGTGATATGTGGGAAAGATGGGGGTGTGCCCATATGTAATATGGTAATTTTTAATTTGTGTTCTCCTGTTTGAATATGAAGTTTTATCTTCCTTCCACGTGGACGTAGGTCATCCGACCGAACCACATAAAATTGTGTGTTCCTATTTTCTTTGATTCTCTGTTTGTGTGAGATTCATGAGAGGTTAAGTGCTTCCATCACAACACTTACAGATCCCGCAACACCACTAACCAGTTCCTTGACTGGTTTTTTCTCCACTGCTATCATTCTTGACAACACCCCGCACCACGCTTCGAACTCGATCCGACTGACCGAACACCATCGAACACGAGCACCAACCATCTCGGCCTTCCCACGTGGCGCCACCCACAGTGGGTGCCCACCACCGACAATGCCTATCGGCCGAACCTCTCGGCTGGACTCCCGACCTTTTCACCCCGATTCAGAACAGTCGACTCCCATCGAACCACCATGCACTAACCACCTACTCCCACTGCATCCCACACAGTTGTCATGTTCCTTGCATGTAACCCCTTCCTCACAAACCCATAGGGTCCCCTCCAGTTCTAACCAGACCGACCCAATTCAGAATGGGTCTGGGCAGGTCCTTCCCAACATAAGATTGACTGGGCTAGTTTAGCCTGACCCACCTGGTCTTTTTATTGGGTGCGTGGGGCCTCTTAGAACATAATTTTATATATATGTATTATATACATATATATATATATATCTCAAAAATAAGTTTATTTTTTAGAATATATATATAATTAAAAAAAATTAATCTAATAATTAATATTTTAAAAATTAAGTTTAATTTTTGGATATAATTAAATTTATTAATGAGACCAAATGACGTAAATTTTGAATTTAAAATAATATTGAATTTTTAATCCATTAAAATCATCCTAAAAAATAATTTATTGAAAGTTTAATTTTTCTTTATGAAATTAATTAATATATATGATTTTAATGCATATCAACTGATCATGAGCCATTTACCAACCAATACATGTCTGATATTTATTTATTTATTTAATTATTGCAATAATTTTTTGTAATAATTATTTCAATAAATGAAGATCTGTGTGTCGTCTTTACATCATTATATGTATAAGGGCCTGGACTCCTAGATGAAGGTTTTTATTTTTATTCTACATTCGTGAGATCCCCTCGCATGTGTGTGAGTATTATTTTATAATAATGAGGGTGGATTGTGACGTATTTGGCCCCAAGATGTAGAGACACACCAGATATGAGTTTGATGCATTGGATGAGTGAGTTCTACAACTCAAGTCACAAGTGACGCAACTCAAGGAGTTACCCCTAGGGTCTAGGTGAAAAGACCCAACCAGGATCAGTATAATCATGGAGAGGGGGAGGGGGTGAATCATTGATAAATTTTTCTTTTATGTTATATTTCTTATATAATAACCCTCACCTTCTATTAAAGATTTATCATCTTTTTGAAAATAAAACATTCACATATCCATAGGAACACAATTATTACAAGGTTCACTAATCAATAAGAGTAGCTAGTCTTTGGAATGGTGTGGAAATAATCCAATACCACAAAATTTACTAGAAGACAATCATTTTGTGTGGATACAAAAAGTATGAAATAACCTTACACTTGTGTAGAACTATTATCAATACAATAGTGTATTCACTTCTTCTATCACAGAATATTTAAATAAGATGTTGTAAAAAGTTTATAAACCTTCACTAATATGTTCTAAACATGTCACTATGCTTCTTCAATGACTTTCACTTTTTTAATACTTCATAAAACAATTCTTCACTTTCTTACCCAGTAACAGGTAGGAATAACTTTGGAATTCGTACAAATACTAAATCTGACCACTAAATCCAATTCTTCAGTCTGGAAATAAGTTTGATTCTATTTCCCAGAAACAAATATGATTCACTTATTCCTTTTTTTCGAATCTCTTAGTCAGATTGCTTTATTTGATCTGGTAAATTTTATCACCATATCTCTTGAACACTTATGTCTGGAAAAAAAATTTCAAGAAATTTTGTCTCGAAACCAAAACTCCAGTGCTATGTCTCTTGCACACATGAACAATGTCAAAGAGAATTGTACTTTTACCCCTTTATATTGGTGTCCTAGAAACTGAAAAGGTGGGGGTCCAAAAATGTTTTCCTGCTCAACAAAATTCACAAAACCGAATAAAGTCATAAAATAAAACTTCATTTGAGCACTTATCTATTCTTCTCTACTCTTGTGGATTATTCTCAAATCTCCTTGAATTCTACACAATATATTGCTTCATAACCTATTTTGAACAAGAAATTATCAAGTGCTCAATTTGTAACATCTTCGATTAAAACATGTTTGTCATTTTGATGCACAAAACTTCTCACTTCTATTCTTCAAAACAAATGAAACTATTTTTCCATAAACATCACTGCAACTTCTAAATATTTCAAAACATTTCAGAAAATTTTTAGTGGAAACTTCAATATGTTTCACCTTTTCATCATTTGTTCAACTACCACTTAGACCGATGAAACTGAATCCAATAAAATTCAGCCTCCAATGACTTATTGGTGTCACACCTTGTCTAATGAGTCTTGATCCAATTGAAAATAAAACAACTTGAGACCAAACTATGATTCTTAAGGCCAAATTATAATGGTTGACTACATTATTGTGTTTTGTATGATTTATTGTTCTTTAATTCCCATCTGATGGATTGGTCTCTGGAGTTCATCTGATTCATCGATGTTGATAACTCTTTTGCTCAATCACACTCAATAAATTTGGTCTATCAAATACAATTTGGATAGTTTGATGTGATACCTTTGATGGAACTCTACATATGATGCCTTATCGATATCAACCACTTGTATAATGGATTGGTTACAAAACATGTAAGATGGACCAATGTGTGTAAAATTGTTTCCTTCAAAAACTCAACAACTGATGGTTCATTTGATGATTCAGTTCATCTGATGAATTGGTTCATCTGATGGATCGACCCATCTGATAGATTGGTTGATTAATAGTTTTGAAAAATCTCTAACTTTATAAAATTCAAAATCCTAGTCTCCAAACAACTTCTATGTCTAGTACATCTCAAACTGATGATCTTCATCCGAAAAACTTCAAATTCATAAAAACACTAGAGTTTCACATTGCATTTCTTCCTCATCTAAACAAATTTTCTCCCCGTTTCTTTCTAAAATCTTGGATCACAAGTTTTTATTAAAATTATGATGTTGAGAAATTTTTATTAGAATAAATAATTATCATATTTTTTTTTGAACATCTTAAAGACATTATAAATCCAGTACATCTTATCACTCCTTTCCCAACAACTCCATTCTGAAAAATATGAGTTCAAAAAAAAGTTTATCCAGAAAACATATTCAGATCAAAAAACTGTAATTAATAGACTTTCTTAAGAAATATGCATCCAATCTTCTGAAACTAAAACCCCCTTCATCCTATCACCAGCACTTATAAAGTCAGGTTATTTTTCATAATGATAATAAAATACAAAACATTTAGAAAACAACTTCTTTAGTATCTGAAAACCATCTCCTGCCAACTTGGTCCCAAAAATCCCCCCTTCTAGATTTTGTTGTCAACCAAGATTCATAAATCACTGAAACATTATAACTTAAGATATGGATCACAAATAAAAAATTCTAAGACCATGTGAGTGAAATCATTATAGGAAATAATAATCATTGAACAATAAAATAGTGTTGTCCATATGCAGTGACTTAAAAAGTTTTCCTGAACTTCAAAATTTCAAACAATCCACCACTTCACAAGTTCTTTCTTCCTATAAGAACAATTTTCCTACATGCACTTTGAAAAAATGTTAGAAAAATTTACACATTCACACACTGAGTTCACATCTTACCCATTTTAAAAACTCTCCATAAATACACACTTCCTTAAAAGGTTTAGGACATACCAATGGATAGATCTATGAAACATAATTTTTATCATTCTTAACAACACTATCCAAATACAGGATTCAAGAGGGTACAAAAACACATACCTCAACCATGGAGGGAAATAGGTTGGACGCCCATATTCAACCTCAGTTTGTAAAAATATTCCTTTTGTAAAGGTTTTGTGAAAATGTCACAAACTTATTCAGTTGTATGAACATATTCCAACTTGAGTTAATTATTCTCCACATGCTCTTTGATGAAGTGATATTTGATATCAATATGCTTTGAATGATAATGTTGCACTAGATTTATAGTGATATTAATAGTACTTTGATTATCACAACCCAAGATAAGGGGTAACTTCATTTCAACTAGAAAATCTTCCAATCGATTCTTTATCCACATAAGTTGTGTTACAACTTGAGTGGAGGTAACATATTTAGCTTCATTCATGCTAAGAGTTACAATATTTTTCTTTTTATTATTCCAAATCACACAAATTTTCCTTAGAAGGTAAACTCCACCAGATGTAGATCTTCTATTATCTACACTTCCTTCCTAATCAATATATATATAACTAAACAAATAAATTCCTACTATGATTTCATATTTGATACCAAATTCTGTTGTGCCTCTGATATTTCCAAGAATTAATTTTCCTTCCAAGAGATGAGATTCCTTTGGTGCACTTTGGAATATTTCACATAAGGTAACAACATACACAATATCTACTCTTAAAGCAATCAGATATAAAAAACTTCCAATCATCTTTTCGAATTATTTAGAATCCACTTACTTTACTTCTCTAACTTTATACAACTTGGTTACCACTAAAATTGGTGTGGAAATACATTTCAAATTTTCCATGCCAAACTTATTAAGAGGTTCCTTATAATAATTATCTTGAAATTGAAATATATAATTCTTATTTTGTGAGATTTTTAGGCCAAGAGAATATTTCATTTCACTAAGTAAGTACAATTCAAACAACTTCTTCATCTATTTAGAAAACTTATCACAAGTTATTTCATCATTCCTAGAAAAGATAATATCATAAACATACACAATTACAATGAGAGAAATCTCCTAATTTTATTTGATGTGGAGATTACTGTAAACTCTTCCTTTATTGGAATTAAACTTCCTTAAGCAGGCATCCAATTTGGAATACCAAGATCTAAGAGATTTCTTTATCCCATACAAATCCTTATTTAACTTACACACACAACTTTCATCTTTACCAATTATGAAACCACATGGTTGTTCAATATAAAATTCTTCATCAATATCTCTATTTATAAAATAAGACTTAAAATTCATCTATTTTTTTAAATTATTTGTGCAGAAATTGCAGGAAAGATTCTGATTGTTTATAACCTTGAAATAAGATCAAAAGTTTCATCAAAATAAATACCTTCAATTTATGATTAACCTTTTCAAACCAGTCATGATTTGTTTCTTATCACTTCACTATCTTCATTCAACTTGTTTCGGAACACCCACTTTGTACCAATAAAATTATTATCATTTGGTTTGGGTACATGTTCCCAAGAATCATTCTTCTCAATTTGGTCCATATCTTCATTCATATTTGACTCCACTCCTGATGCTCAAAAGCTTCATTAACATATTTTGGATCAACTTTTGAATAAAAAGAAGTATGTGAAAAAATTTTGATGTTCTTCTTGTTTTAACCTTTTGTTTTTGATATCTAATGATGTTTTGTGCTTCCACATATTTCCTCATCTTAGGATTAGATGTATGAAGTTCAACCTCATCACTAGAAATAGCTAAGTATGATTTTTCTATTTATGCAGAATCAACATTGATAGAATTATTTTCATGTTTCTCAATAAAAACTATTACATCTTCTCCATATTCTTTTTCTTTTCATATTTTTGAAATATATTTTTCAACTTCTTCAAGAACTTTTACATCAATAGAATCAACAATATTACCTGTTTTATTTTGAAAAAATCTGTATCCTGTACCATTAAGATCATAGCTAAGAAAAATTCCATCATCACTTCTTTGATCAAAATTTCCAAGGTTTACAACTTTTTTTATCTATGATACAAGGACTCCCAAAAACCCATAAGTATTTCAAACTTGTAATTTTATTTCAAAACATTTCATTACGAGTCATATCAGAACTTGATCTGTAGAAGCACCAATTCTAAATATAAACTATTGTACTCATCGCCTACCTCCAAAAGTAGTGAGAAATACCATGTTTGATTAACATAGTACATCCCATATCCAAAAAACTTGTATTATTTCTTTCATAAACACAATTATATTTTGTTGGGTATGGTGAACTATACTCATGAAGAATTCAATTTTTTCAAGATAACGTTTGAACTATTAATTCTTATATTCACCACCATTATCATTTTGCAACTTCTTCATAGAATATCTACATTTTTTTCCGCTCTTCTCCTAAAAATCTTAAACATATCAAGAGAATATGATTTATGTTTCAAATACATAATACAAGTAATGTGATTAAATTAATCAATTAAAGAGATGGATTACTTATCTATGAAAGTTTATTTCTTTCTCATTGTCCCAAAAATATTAGAATGAATTAGTTCCAGGGTATGAGTTGAATGAATTTCAACTTTCTTATGCACAGAGTTTGTAATCTTCAATTTCTAAAAAATTTAACAACACTAATCTCTTCTTCTTTTCATATGGAGAATATCACAAACACTATCACACTTTGTTAACTTGATCAAATTACTCTGATTCATATGTTTCAACCTTTTATGCCACAACTGATTCTCTTCCATAATGATTATTGTAAGAACTCGATTTTTCTATGATGTACAAATCCTTTAAATTTCAGTCTAATTATTTATCTTAGACATAATATGGATGCCTATTGAGTTTATGAAATTTTTAGGGGGGTGTTTGGGGCTTGTTCGGAGCTCAAAACCTTGGATTGTGGAAGAAAAAACTAGGTTGCAAGGTTAATAGAAATCATACAGCTCATCCTATATGATTTCTCCTAACCGTGTGGGGAAATTTAGAGGAAAAATTAGGGAGCATGGTTTTACCTAACCATGTTCCTAGGTCCGCACACCTGTTAAAAATGTCTGTAGTTTTTAGCACAACTAAATGGAATGGTTGGCACATGGTCTCTCAAACTGTGTAACCAAACCATGTGGGTCCCCTATCTGGATAGTGAGCTAAGCATGGTTGGCGCACAGTTTGTCCAACCATGCGGTCGAACTATGAAAGGCCTCTCTATGGGAAGTGCACGGTGCATTGTTTGTCCAACCATGTGGCCAAACCATGTGACCCCTTTAAAGATGGGTGAATTTATCATTTCACCCCTACTTTTCTTATAACATAAGTTTCTTTTCTCTTCTCCTATAGCAGACAAAATTGATCTTCCTCACTCCTATTGAAGCTCTCAATATCTTTCCACCTAGTTTTGTCAATTGCTTTACTATCTAAGCTTAGATTCAAGAGTTTTTCATCTTATTGGATCCCTCTTGGTAAGTTATTAAGTCCTTAGGCTTGGTTCATCATTTATTTTCCCCTTGATGATGCTATTTTGATGGAGGCTCGTATGCCCTATCTTCATGCCATTCATCCATTATTATGGTTTATTTTGATCCAGGAAAAACTAAGGGCTGATATTAGATTAGGAGAGTGATATTGGCTTGAGGTAGGTGGTCTATGAATTTTTCCTAAAAGTCGCATCATTTATAAATTGTCCTTGTTGTGCACACACCAGTTTTACTGAGCGCTTCCCCTAAAATTCATATCCCTTAATTATAATCATTGTGATCATATTCTAGAGACCTATTTATAAATGTTATTCATGCAATTGGATGTTTATACCTAAACTCTATCCACCCAATTAGGTTGCGTACCATGTTTTTCATTGTTATCCCTTTTTAGAAACCATTCAGGTGTGATTCCACTTCTCCTTGTTATGGTAAGTGTTACTTTATAGTTAAATGAATCTTTAAATTATTAGATAGAAATTATATTATTAGATATAACTTGGCCTATTTAATTATAATTGAATGGTAATTGGTTTCATGTCCATATTAACCATTTCATGACCATTGAAAGGGAATGAAATGAATCTATTAAATGATTAAATGACTAAAGTGATAAATGGCTACATGTCATTGATTAACCTTGTCATGTTGATGAAAGGTAACAAAATGAACCAAATAACTTTTAAAAATTCATGGGAATTACATGGCCTAAATTTAAATAATGATATACGTATAAGGTACCTATTTCATATGGACCTTTTTATCTTTATAGGAGTGGTGAGACCTGAGCCAGCCTTTAATTCCCATGGAAATGCCTTGAGAACTCAGAGGATGACATTCCAATTCAAGGATTCAGTTTAGAAGGGAGATACCCACCTTTGGAAATGGTCCTTTAATACTAGAATATGCCCAAAACGACACCATAGGATCCCTTCCCTATCTATCCAGATATTAGGATTCCTTTGATACACTCCTTGGATCTACCTTGATGTCTTCAGACACGTGACATCATGAATTCACCCCATTGAGCTCATTCATGCTTAGTATGAGATTAATATGGATGAGCTCCATGTACATAGTTATACTATTTTATACTATAATGACTTTGTAAATCCCCTTAGATTACACTCATACCCTTTATTCTTAGACGACATGAATTACTACTATGAGTTAGCTGACCCATGAGGTAAAGGATGCCTTGGTTTTACCTTGGATCCTCCTTTATTAGTATTATGACCATTTTCAGTGTTGTTGACACATGCTTTATCTATATAAACCGAACTTAAATTAATTAATTAAATGATCCCATGTTCAAAGACATTACCAATTGAGGATGAATCCTGAATGAGTCATTATTTTGGCATTGCTTACATTTATATATATACCTGCACACTGTCAGTTTATATTCATAGACTGAATTTGTACAAACACCATTAGTGGTGACCTAAAGAGATTTATCTCACACCCTATCTGGGCTACCCTTGGTACCCGAGAAAATTATACGATCATAGGTATGGACAAGGAGAAGCATCCCGCCTTAGACACCTGAATTGCTTTCTTGTTTTAGGATGGATCTTGGTAGCATATGATGGGGCCAATGATCAGGATGCTTGGATAGTTTTTGGTATTTTTTTGTTATGTACAACATGTATTGTACTGTATTCCTACTTCAATGTATTCATGCTTTCCTTTTGTAGATACTTAACATTAAATCATCATCATTTTTATATAATACCATTCAGATTATGAGATGATTATTATTGATGAATGATTATTCTTACTTATGATGCCAGTATTGTTTATTCATTATTATAATTTCACTATTTTTATCCATTTATTATTTTTATATATAATGTGATCTACTTTGAATGTAGGGCATAGTCTCCCCACACAAAACATAGTCCCTCATTTCTAGTCAGTAGCCTCTAGTGTATAGGGAGGTGAGCTTGAGACCATGTGTTCCACCAGCTCAGGGCACCTCCAAGTGAAACCTGGGTTCAGGACATCAAAAATTGGTATTAGAGAATATTATTTTATTTCCTTATTGTCTGTGAAATATAGATAAGAGATTAGGAACATTTTGGAACTTGGTTATAACACATTCCTAAGAGTAGCTAACCCATGTTCATGGTAAATACCAAGTTTCCTAGGAATGGGAAATTTTTGTTCTATTTTTCACTTATTATGGTTGATATACTTTCACCATTGGGTGATACACATGAATTGTGGTATTTGATATGATTTATGGATATTTAACTTAGCCTGGTACAATAAGGAGTGTCGTTACATGCATCATTATATGAATATAGAATTCACATGCCATGCATATTCCATGCCATATAGGTGCATTTCATTGCTTTCATTGCTTGTGTTGCCTGTGATTATTGAACAAGCCATGGTTTTTATATATGTTTTTGCTGATAAATTCTTATATAGGGTATGGGAATTAGTTATTTAAAATGTCAACAATAATCTAAATAGTGTTTTCCTATACAAGTTGATGGTGGCATCTTAAGTAGCGAGTTTCTACCCATGTCATCTATGTACCTATGGTTACATGATCTAGGAATTAGATGTGATCAAATGATTACCACATTAAATTATAATTTTTATGGGCCCTTATGAATTGGGAAGGTAAATTCAATGAGTTGGTCTATCATAATTTTCCCCATTACATTCTAATACCAAATGAAAGAGGATTGGTTGTGATCAAATGGGTGTCAATTTTAGTTATAAAGTGTACGAGCCTTATAAACTTGGAATGAAAATCCATTTAATTGAACCTTATATTCTTTAATTTACACACATAAAAGCTTAAAATTCAATTTTGACTTATAAATAAAATGGTTTTCAGTAAATGGAGAGGCCAAATGCAATTTAAAGAGTGTTTTCCTCCTTAAATTTCAATTAACCACTACATATACTGGAACCCCTGTAAATTAAACTTGAGAACATACCAATTCCATGGCCTTCTAAAAGGGTGATTGGGGTGGTATATCTTGGGTAGTGAGTATCTTCATCTTATGATATACTTCTATTAGAGATTTTATCATCTTAAAATCTTGTTCTGAGGCATGTGCTTGAATTTTTTAGAGAAATTCCACCACGAAGTCCTAAAGTTGTAAATTAGGAGGGTGGTAGCAACCATGATGCATAGATGGTGGGCCCTAAGATACCAGTCTTACTGCCTGGAGTAAAACTTGAGGTACCACATGCTATTCCCAAACTAGGCACTAACACTCAGCTTTAAGATATTTATCTACATATGATGCTATTTATGAAGGGTTCACCACGACCTGCACCTACTATGGATAATTTGAATCATGAGTTCCAAAAAAAAATCCTTCTATCTTCTTCAGGGATGGAAGTCCTCAAGCTGCTGAGTCTTGGATAGAGGATATTCTTTCTATCTATGAGTATCTGGAGGTGCCTCAAGAGAGGAGGGACAAGCTTTCCACCTAGTTTCTATGTGATTTCGCCAAGCGTTGGTGGGATGTGATTAATTAGGATAGTCGTTGTCAAGCATAGTATGGGTGGACTTTTAGGATGCTTTCTATAATTAAATTTTCCCTCAGATGCTGAGAGCTAACTAAGCCAAAGAGTTCATACAACTAGATCAAGGTGTTTTGTTTGTTATGGACTATTCAGCACATTTGACTGAGTTGCAACACTTTTCACCAATTCTATCCAGTAATGAACTATTGTGAGAAAAATGTTTTGCGGATGGGATCAAGTAAGATATCTACTCATAGATGAATATATTTCATATATCTAAATTTTTTGATATCGTTAACCAGACTCTTATCACTAAGTGAAACCTGAGAGAAGCCAATAATACCAAGAACAAAGGTTCAGTGTTGAGGCAAGGTAGTAGTTCTTCCAATAGTAGGAAGCATAGACTTAAGGTTTAACATTAGAGAAGTGGTTGTTAGAGTACCTGTACTGGTAGCTCTATGGTATTCCATCAGTGTGGAAGATAGGGGCATATGAATCCTCAGTGTGATCGTGACATTATAGAGTGTTGTGATTTAATCTATATGGGTTATATTCAGAGAATCTACTAGACCTTTCCAACTAATTATAGTGGAAGAGGATTCACACTAGCTCCACGTTTAGGAGGAAGACCAGTTATGTTGTGTTAGGATAGGAGTTAGAGTAGCACCAACAGGATAGGCTAAGGAGGAGGTCATGGATGTGTCGTCCAAAATTCTGATTATCCACACCAACAGAGAAGACCTACTAAGGGTAGTCCAACTATAGATCATGGCCTTGGATTAGGCCATATTCAATCTTTATTGCCGATACCTGAGGATCACAGTGTATGAACGTCTACTGTACGAGGTACTATTCTGGTATCCTCTACTATAGTTTCTTCCTTATTCTATATAGTTTCCTCTTTCTCCTTTATCTATTTATCAATAGTGGAAAGTATCAGGATAGGAATTCAGTACTTATGTGGGGTGATAAACTTGGATACACTATTGGGTGCACGGTTAGAGGGTATACACCAATGTAGGGACTGTCCCCTTGAGGTATGTGGTTATCCATTCTTATAGGACCTCTTCATTCTTGAGATAACGAGACTAAATATCATTCTTAGGATGGATTGGTTCATCTCCTTTCATGCCTATTTGGATTACTATCACTGCAAGGTATCATTCACATCACCAGAGGGTGAGAATTATATTTACATGGGTGAGTGGGATTTCTAGGCCATTAGAGCTATACTAGATCATTGTGGTCTAGGTGGAGTGACCGTATAGATTTATATCTTTTATCTGGGGGAGCAGGGAATACATCTGACAAATTTTCCTCCCATTGTGGATCATTTCAGGGATGTTTTTACTGATAAATTTTCTGTATTACCTCCTAAAATATAGGCAGAGTTTACGATAAATCTCATCCTAGGAGTATCTCCAGTATCTATTCCTCCATATAGGATGACACCTACTGAGCTCCAGTATCTCAAGAGATAGTTAAAGGATTTATAATCTAAGGGTTTTATCTTACCCAACACTTCATCTTGGGGTTCAACTATATTTTTCACCAATAATGAAAATGATACCCTTAGGTTATGCATGGATTACTGATAGTTAAAATATATTATGATTAAGAAACAATATCCATTGACTTGAATAGATGATCTCTTCAACTAACTCCAAAGAGCTAGAGTGTTCTCAAAGATCGGCATAAGATCAAACTATCATCAGACGTATGTCAGGCCTTTAGATATACCATGTACCACTTTCTGAAACTGATAAGGTTTATATAAGTACCGTGTTATTCTATTTGGTATTTCGAATTCACCTTCCATTTTCACAGACTTGATGAATAAGGTTTTCTACCCCTATTTAGATTCCTTTTTCTTGGTTTTGGTGGATGAAATCTTGGTTTATTCTCATACTCATATGGACCATTATAGACATATTGAGATCATTTTGAATACACTGATAGAGAATCATATTTATGATAAGAATTATAAGTTTAACTTCTAGATCAACAAAGTTCACTTCTTGGGATATATTATCTTAGAACCAAGATATATATTAACCTAGAGAAGGTGAGTGTTGTGGTTTCCTGGGAGAAACCCAAGAATGTGTTTGATATAAAAAATTTCTTGGGGTTGGATGGATATTGTAGTCGTTTCATACAAGACTTATCATGCTTTTATTCACCTCTTACTATTATTAATAAGAAGGTTTTGAAGTAATTGTGGTTTGAAGTATGTGAGAAGACCTTTTGGGAGTTTAAAAGGCTTACTTTTTCACCGATTCTAATTCTTCCAGATCTTAGAATAGGCTATTCCATGTTCTATAATGCATTAGGCATTGAGCTAGGTGTAGTATTGATACAAGTGGTTAGATTAATTGCATATAGGTCTCACTATTTGTGACCTCATGAGTGTAATTACCCGATGTGTGACCTTGATCTAAAAGTAATTGTCTATGATTTTCATTGTTGGAGACACTATCTATTGGGTGAGAACTTTGTGGTGTATACAGACCACAAGAGCCTACAATATATCTTTACAAATCATTAATTGAATCTAATATAGTGAATATATATCAAATACATTGAATATTTTGACTTTGAGCTTGCATATACACCTAAAAAGAGAAATGCAGTAACGAATGCACTGAGTCGGAAAACTTAGGCACATTTCATATAGGAAGATAGTTATGAATATAAATTGATGTCCCTATTTTTTTGAGCTACATTTGGAGTTTCATGAGATTCATGAGCAGCCTTATCTTGCAGTCCTAGTAGTTACCTCTTCACTCCTAGATATGGTGAAGAGAAGAAATTTCTCAAACCCTGAAGGGTTGAACCTATGAGAGAGTATTTCTAGTGAGGATTCACCTCCAAATTGGTCTGTCGATGGAGATAACATCCTATGTATATATGGTCATGTCTCGGTTCTTACAAACATGAGAGAGGAACTAATGTAAGATTCCTATTCTTATCAATGGGAAATTCATCCAAGAATCTCCAAGATGTACTATGATATGCATAGACAATATTGGCAGTCTGGGATGAAACTTTAGATAACATGTTTTATCACTAGGTGTTCCACTTGTTAGTAGGTGAAGTTGAAACAACAGTGTCCTACTAGCTTCTTACAGCCGTTACTAGGCCTGAAATAGAAATGGGAAGATGTTGCGATGGATTTTATAGTTGTCTTACCGGGGTCACCTTTAGGTGGCGATGTAGTTTGGGTAGTGAGGAGAAGGGGGGTGGGGGTGCCCTTTTATAAGGAGTTGAGGGAATACAACATTGTTGATGCTTCCTTTCGTCTCATGAAAATGAAAAAGGTGGAACCCCCCTGCCGCCTTTTCCATGTCATCGATCCATGCCAAACACGGGGTGGGTGGGTGGGGGGGAGGTGGAAACACCGCTCCCGCCTTTAACCCATATTTTTTTAAAAAAATTAACCTAATATTTTTAAAATTTTTTTTTTTTCCATAAAACATATTATAAAAAACTCCCTGTCGACCACATAATCTCCACCCTCCTTTGCCATATCCTTCCACCCTGCACGCGATCCTCCAAGCTGGCTCTACTGGACATCAGTATCTTTCCGGTCACCCTAAGTTCCCTGATGGTAATATCCCCAGGTCAGTGCCACCCCATAGCCATGTTGCTCAGTTGACTTACCATGCACCTCCTAGTAAGCTGCCCCCTTTTCCACCCATAGCGTCACTAAGTCGTGCCACTAGTTGAGAAACCTTTCTGCTTTCTGTTGAGTTTTGAAGAAAAAAATATCACCATACAAAATGGTGGGTGACCACATTTGATGACTTGATACCATTTATGACCTAAAAATGAGGTTGAAACCACTTGAATACTTCACCTGGAGTTTGGTTCCACCTAGAAGAGAAATTACAACGACCTTTGAATATGCTCCTCCTCTTTGGATTTAAATATGGTATGTGATATGTGGGAAAGATGGGGGGCGTGAATGTATGTAATATTGGAATTTGTAGTCTTTGTTCTCCCATTTGAATATGAAGTTTTAACTACCTTCCCTGTGGGTTTAGGTCACCCGACCAAACCACATAAAATTGTGTATTCCTATTTGCTTTGATTCTCTGTTTGTGTGCGATTCATGAGAGGTTGAGAGCTTCTATCCCAAAAAAGTGGTTTCAGAGGGTGAGTTTGATCACCTGGGAATCGCAGTCTTGAAAACTCGCTGTTGTCCATGCCCTACCTAAAGTGGTGTCTTCAAATATGAATCTACCTCTTTGTAACCCACTGTCGGCACACCTGTGAATCTACAGTAGTCTGCACACATCACAAAATAATGTTCACGCTTCCTCCTCAAAATTGGTGTCTAAAAATATGGATTTGTCCCTTAGTGCTAATATCTGGCCCTCTTCACCCCCTTAGCATGATTGTATGTGCCTCCTGCAATCCATGGGTGTTGTTGTCAGTGTCCAACCACCTCTTGTTTGATTTATTTTCATACTCTATTTTTGATTTGCATCATTGATGAGAAGTAAGGGGTGGAGGAAAGATACACATCAAAAAGTGGGGTATTTTTTTTGTGGTGTATGTGGGGGAAGGGGGATAAGAATGGGAATAAAAAAAATAAAGTAGATGCAAGTGGTTTGTGATGTGCACGGAAGAAAAATCTAAAGGGGATATGTGTGTTTTTTTAGGTGCATGTGACCAAAAGAAAAGGGTGGAATTTCTTTTCATATAAAGGAGGATTAGAATCCAGAAAATCCAATTCCTATCAAAATAAAACAAGTGTGGAATGTTTTGTTTTTGAAAAAAAATTGATTTGGCATTTTGGTATTTTTTTAAGAACCAAAAAATTTGAGTTGGTATTTTTTGGGTATTTTCAAAAAAATACTTTAGGAGAAAATTCCGTATTCTTTTAGGATCCCATTGAAGCAATTAAATAGTCAATTTTAGTATTTTTGACTATTCTAGATTCATCAGTGATGTCTGTTTTTGGAAATTCTGATCTTATTTTTGTTAGAGAATTACCATTCCAAAGATGTATGGTACCACCTCAGGTTTGTTCCAAATGCATATGATGACATGGTTTGTTATGCTATTTCTATAATTGAAGTTGGTGTTCTAGGTAGATATCATGATATTTTGGATAGCAAAGAAATGAACATGTGGAAGTCTGTTATGACAGAAAGGTCTGTTTCAACAATAGTAGAAAAAATTGTTTTAGTAGAAGGATGTTTTATTTGAGTATCATATTGGTGATATTAATAATCAAGGTGGAAATTGTTGAGTTTTGATGAAACAATATCACCTTCCAAAATGGTGGTTGACCTTTTTTGATACCCCGCAAATTATGTTGGCACCGCTTGAAGACTTCACCTAGAGTTTGGTGCCCCCCAGAAGAGAAATTATAACAACCTTTGAATTTTCTCCTCCTACTTGGATTTAAATATGGGATGTGATATGTGGGAAATATGGAGGTATTCCCATATGTAATATGAAAATTTGTAATTTGTGTTCTATTGTTTGAATATAAAGTTTTAATTGCCTTCCCCGTGGACATAGGTCATCCGAACGAACCACATAAAATTGTGTGTTCTTATTTGCTTTGATTCTCTATTTGTGTGAGATTAATGAGAGGTTAAGTGCTTCCATCCCAACACTTACAGATCCCAAAACACCACTAACCAGTTCCTTACCTGGTTTCCACTCCACTGCTATCCTTCCTAACAAAACCCCACACCATGATTCGAACTCGGTCTGACTAACCGGCCACCATCGAACACGAGAACCACCCGTCTCGGACTTCCCGCGTGGTGCCACCCACAGTGGGTGCCCACCACCAACAATGCCTCTCGTCTGAACCGCTCGACTAGTCTCCCGACCTTTGCACCCCAATTCAGAATAGTCGACTCCCATCGAACCACTGTGAACCAACCACCTACTACGACTGCATCCTGCGTGGTTTCTATGTCTCTCACATGTAACCCCTTTATCACAACCCCATTGGGTTCCCTCCAGTTCTAACAAGCCTGACCCAATCCGGAATGGGTCTGGGCAGGTCCTTCCCAACATAATATTGACTGGGCTAGTTTGACCTGACCCACCTGGTCGTTTTATGGGATGCACGGGGCCTCTTAGAACATAAGTTTATATATATGTATTATTTATATACATATATATATATATATATATATTTCAAAAATAAGTTTATTTTTTTGAATATATATATAATTAAAAAAAATTAATTTAATAATTAATATTTTAAAAATTAAGTTTAAATTTTGGAATATAATTAAATTTATTAATGAGACCGAATGACGTAAATTTTGAATTTAAAATAATAGTGAATTTTTAATCCATTAAAATCATCCTCAAAAATAATTTATTGCAAGTTTAATTTTTATTTATGTAATTAATTAATATATATGAGTTTAATTCATATCAACTGATCATGAGCTATATACCAACCAGTACATGTCTGATATTTATTTATTTATTTAATTATTGCAATTCATGCTTGTAATAATTATTTCAATAAATGACGATTTTTGTGTCGTCTTTACATCGTTATATGTACAAGGGCCTGGTCTCCTAGATAATTTTTTTATCTATATTCTATATTAATGAGATCCCCTCACATGTGTGTGAGTGTTGTTATATAATAATGATGGTGGATAGTGATGTATTTGGCACCGAGATTTATCAACACACCATATTGGAGTTTGATGCATTGGATGAGTGAGTGCTGCAACTCAAGTCACAAGTGATGCAACTCAAGGAGTTACCCCTAGGGTCTAGGTAAAAAGTCCCAACCAGGATCAATATAATCACGAAGAGGGGGAGGGGTGAATCATTGATAAATTATTTACTTTATGTTATCTTTCTTATATAATAACCATCACCTTCTATTAAAGATTTATCATCTTTTTGAAAACAAAACATTCACATATCCATAGGAACACAAGTATTACAAGGATCACTACTCAATAAGAGTATCTAGTCTTTGGAATGGTTTGAAAATAATTCAATACCAAAAAATCCACTAGTAGACAATCATTTTGTGTGGATACAAAAAGTATTAAATACCCTTACAATTGTGTAGAACTATGATCAATACAATAGTGCATGTGCTTCTTCTAGCATGAAATATGTAAATAAGATGTTGTAAAAAGTTTAGAAACTTTCACTAATAGGTTCTAAACATGTCACTATGCTACTTCAACAACTTTCACTTCTGTAATAATTCATAAAACAATTATTCACTTTCTAACCTAGTATTAGGTAAGAATAAGTTCTTTGGAATTCATACAAAAACTCAATCCGACAACTCAATCCAATTCTTCAGTTCGGAAACAAGTTTGATTCTATTTCCCAGAAACAAATATGATTCACTTATTCCTTTTTTTCGAATCTATTAGTCAGATTTATTTATTTGATCTGGTAAATTTTATCACCATATCTCTTGAACACTTCTATCTGGAAAATGTTTTTCAAGAATTTTTTTCTCGAAACCAAAACTCCAGTGCTCTGCCTCTTGGACACACAAACAATGTCAAAGAGCATTGTACTTTGAACCCTTTATATTGGATTCCTAGAAACCAAAAATGCGGGAGTCCAAAAATGTTTTCCCGCTCAACAAAATTCACAAAAATGAATAAATTCATAAAATAAAACTTCATTTGACAACTTCTATGTTCTTCTCTACTCTGATATATTATTCTCGAATCTCCTTGAATTCTCTACAACATATTGATTCATAACCTATTTTGAACAAGAAATTATCAAGTGCTTAGTTTGGAACATCTTAGATTGAAACATTTTTTTCATTTTGATTCACAAAACATCTCACTCTGATTCTTCAAAACAAATGAAAATATTTTTCCATAAACATCACTGCAACTTCTAAATAATTAAAAACCTTTCAGCAATAGTTTGGTGGAAAATTCAATATGTTTCACCTTTTCATAATTTGTTCATCTAACACTTAGACCGATGAAACTGCATCTGATGAAATTCAGCCTCCAATGACTTATTGGTGTCACACCTTGTCTAATGATTCTTGATCCAATTGAAAATAAAACAACTTGAGACCAAACTCTGATGCTTCAGGCCAAATGATAATAGTTGAATACATTATTGTGTTTCTTCTCATTTATTAGTCTTTAATTACCATATGATGGAATAGTCTCTGGAGTTCATCCGATTCATTGATGTTAACAACTCTTCTGCTAAGTCACACTCAATAAATTTGGTCTATCAAATACAATTTGGATAGTTTGATGTGCTACCTTCGATGGAAATCTACATCTGATGCCTTATCGGTATCAACCACTTATCTAATGGATTGGTTCCATAACCTGTAAGATGGACTAGTGTGTGTCAAATTGATTATTTCAAAAACTCAACAACTAATGGTACATTTGATGACTCATTTCATCCGATGAATTGGTTCATCTGATGGATCGGCCCATCTGATGGTTCGTTCGATTAATAGTTTTGAAAAGTCTCTAAATTTAGAAAATTCAAAATCCCAGTCTTCAAACAAATTCTATGTCTAGTACATTTCAAACTAATGATATTCATCAGAAAAACTTCAACTTCATAGAAACACTATAGTTTCACATTGCATTTCTTCTTCATCTAAACACATTTTCTCCCTGTTTCTTTCAAAAAGCATGGATCACAAGTTTTTATTAAACTTATGAAATTGAAAAATTTTTATTAGGACAAATAATTATCATATTTTGTTTTGAACATCTCTAAAGACATTCTGAATCCAGTACATCTTATCACTTCTTTCCGAACAACTCCATTCTGAAAAATATGAGTTCAAAAACATGTTTATCTAGAAAACATATTCAGAGCAGAAAACTGTAATTGAAATAATTTCTTAAGAAATCCTCGTTTGATCTTCTGAAAATGAAACCCCCTTCATCCTATAACCAACACTTATAAAGTCAGGTTATTTTTCACAATGATAACAAAATATAAAACATTTAGAAAACAACTTCTTTAGTATCTGAAAACCATCTCCAGCCAACTTGGTCCCAAAAATCCCCCCTTTTGGATTTTGTTGTCAACCAAGATTCATAAATCACTGAAACTTTGTAACTTAAGATATGAATCACTAATCAACAATTCTAATCCCATGTGATTGAACTCATTATAGGAAATAAGAATCATTGAACAACAAAATAGTGTTGTCCATATGAAGTGACTTAAAAACTTTTCATGAACTTCAAACTTTCAAACAATCCACCACTTCACAAGTTCTTTCTTCCTATAAGAACAAGTTTTCTACATGCACTTTGAAAAAATTTTAGAAAAATTTACACATTCACACAATGAGTTCACATCTTACCCATTTCAAAAACTCCCGATAAATACATGCTTCCTTAAATGGTTTAGCACATACTAATGGATAGATCTATGAAATATAATTTTTATCCCTCTTGAAAACACTACCCAAAGGCAAGATTCAAGAGGGTACAAAAACACATACCTCAAACATAGAGGGAAATAGGTTGGACACCCATATTCAACCTCAGTTTGTAAAAATATTCCTTTAGTAAAGGTTTTTTGAAAATTTTACAAACTTGTTCGTTTGTATGAATATATTCCAACTTGAGTTAATTATTCTCCACATGCTCTTTGATGAAGTGATATTTGATATCAATATTCTTGGAATGATAATGTTGCACTATATTTATAGTGATATTAATAGTACTTTGATTATCACAACCCAAGAGAAGGGGTAACTTAACTTCAACTAGAAAATCTTCCAATCAATTCTTCATCCACATAAGTTGTGTTACAACTTGAGTGGATTTAACATATTTAGCTTTATTCATTATAAGAGTTACAAAATTTTTCTTTTTATTATATCAAATCACACAAATTTTCCTTAGAAAGTAAACTCCACCAGATGTAGATCTTCTATTATCCACACTTCCTTCCCAATCAATATCTATATAACCAAACAAATCAATTCCTACTATGATGTCATATTTCATACCAAATTCTTTTTTGCCTCTGATATATCCAATAATTCATTTTCCTTCCAAGATATGAGATTTATTTGGTGCACTTTGAAATATTTCACATATGGTAACAATATACACAATATCTAGTCTTAAAGAAATCAGATATAAAAAACTTCCAATCATCTTTTAGAATTATTTATAATCCACTTACTTTACTTCTCCAACTTTATACAACTTGGTTACGACTAAAATTGGTGTGGAAATAGGTTTCAAATTTTCCATGAAAAAATTATTAAGAGGTTCCTTATAATAATTCTCTTGAGATTTAATGATATAATTCTTATTTTGGGAGATTTGTAGGCCAAGAAAATATTTCATTTCACTAAGTACGTACAATCCAAACAACTACTTCATCTCTTTAGAAAACTTATCACAAGTTATTTCATCATTTATAGAAAAGATAATATCATAAACATACATAATTACAATGAGAGAAATCTTATAATTTTATTTTATGTGGAGATTACTGTCAAATCTTCCTTTCTTGAAATTCAATTTCCTTAAGCAGACATCCAATTTGGAATACCAAGCTCCCAGAGATTTATTTAGCCCATAAAAATCCTTATTTAACTCACACACACAACTTTCATCTTTAACAATTATGAAACCACATGGTTATTCAATATAAAATTCATCATCAATATCTCTATTTAGAAAATAAGACTTAACTTTTATCTGATTTTTTTGTAAATTCTTTGTGGAGAAATTGCAGGAAAGATTCTGATTATTTATAACCTTGAAATAAGATCCAAAGTTTCATCAAAATTTATACCTTAAATTTATGATTAAACTTTTCAAATGAGTCATGATTTTTTTATTATCACTTCAATATCTTCATTCAACTTATTTCAAAACACCCACTTTGTACCAATAACATTTTTATCATTTGGTTTGGGTACATGTTCCCAAGAATCATTCTTCTCAATTTGGTCCAACTCTTCATTCATATCTGACTCCACTCCTGATGCTCAAAAGCTTTATTAACATCTTTTGGCTCACCTTTTGAATACAAAGAAATATGTGAAACAAACTTTGATGTTCTTGTTGTTTGAACTTTTTTTTGATCTCTAATGATGTTTTATTCTTCTTCATATTTCCTCATCCTAGGATGAGATGTATGAAGTTCAACCTCATCACTAGAAATAGCTGAGTATGATTTTTCTATTTACACGGAATCACCATTTCTAGAATTATTTTCATGTTTCTCAATAACAACTACTACATATTCTCCATATTGCTTTTATTAATATGTTTGTGAAAGATATTTTTTAACTTCTTAAAGAACTTTTACATCAATAGAATCAAGAATATTCCCTATTTTATTTTGGAAAAATCTATATCCTCTACCATTTGGATCATGGCTAAGAAAAATCTCATCATCACTTCTTCGATCAAAATTTCCAAGATTTACACCTTTTTTTGTTTATGATGCAGGGACTCCCAGAAACCCTTAAGTATTTCAAACTTGTAATTTCATTGCAGAACATTTCATAAGGAGTCACATCTGAACTTGATCTGTAGAAGCACCGATTATGAATATAAACTATTGTACCCATCACCTGCCTCCAAAAGTAGTGAGAAAGACCATGTTCGATTAACATAGTACGACCCATATCCAACAAACTTTTATTATTTCTTTCATAAAAACTATTATATTGTGGTGTGTATGGTGCACAAAAATCATAAAGAATTCCATTTTTTTTCAAGATAACGTTTGAACTATTAATTCTTATATTCACCCCATTATCATTTTGCAACATCTTCAAAGAATATCTACATTCCTTTTCCAGTCTTCTCCTAAAACTCTTAAATATCTCAAGAGAACATGATTTATGTTTCAAATACATAATACAAGTAACATTATTAAAGTAATCAATGAAATAATTGGAGTACTTATCTATGAAAGTTTATTTCTTCCCCATTGTCCAAAAAATATTAGAATGAATTAGTTCCAGGTTATGAGTTGAATGAATTTCAACTTTCTTATGCACAGAGTTTGTAATCTTCTCGTTTTGAAAAATTGAACAACACTAATCTCTTCTTATTTTCATATGAAGAATATCACAAACACTATCACACTTTGTTAACTTGATTAAATTCCTTTGATTCATATGTTTCAACCTTTTATGCCACAACTGATTCTCTTTCATAATGCTTAGTGTAAGAACTAGATTTTTATATGATTTACATATCCTTTAAATTTCAGTCTAATTATTTATCTTAGAATTAATATGGATGCCTAATGAGTTTATGAATTTTGGGGGGGGGGGTGTTTGGGGCTTCTTCAGAGCTCAAAACCTTGGATTTTGGAAGAAAACACTAGGTTACAAGGTTAATAGAAATCATGAAACTCATCCTACATGATTTCTCCTAACCATGTGGGGAAATTTAGAGGGAAAATTAGGGAGCATGGTTTTACCTAACCATGTTCCTAGGTCTGAACACATGTTAAAAATTTATATAGTTTTTAGCACATATAAATGGAATGGTTGGCACACGTTCTCTCAAACTGTGCAACCAAACCATGTGGGTCCCCTCTTTGGATAGTGATCTAAGCAGGGTTGGCGCACAGTTTTTCCAACCATGCGTTCGAACTGTGAAAGGCCTCTCTATGGGAAGTACATGGTGCATGATTTGGATAACCATGTGTCCAAACAGTGTGACCCCTTTAAATATGGGTGAATTTATCATTTCACCCCTACTTTTATTATAACATAAGTTTCTTTTCTCTTCTCCTATAGCAGAAAAAATTGATCTTCCTCACTCCTGTTGAAGCTCTCAATATCCTTCCACCTATTTTTGTCAATTGCTTTACTGTCTGAGCTTAGATTCAAGAGCTGTTCATCTCACTGGATCCCTCTTGGTAAGTTCTTCAGTCCTTAGGCTTGGTTCATCATTTATTTTCCCCTCGACGATGATATTTTGATGCAGGTTCGTATGCCGTATCTTCATTACATTCATCCATTCTTATGGTTTATTTTGATCCAAAACAAAATAAGGGAAAATACTAGATTAGGAGAGTGCTATTGGCATGAAGTTGGTGGTCTATGACTTTTCCCTAAAAGTCGCATCATTTATAAATTGTCATTGTTGTGCACACACTAGGTTTACTGAGTGTTTCCTCTAAAATTCACATCTCTTAATTAAAATCATTGTGCTCATATTCCATAGACCTATTTATATATTTTATTCATGCAATTGGATGTTGACACCTCAACTCTATCCAACCAATTAGGGTGCGTACCATGTTTTTCTTTGTTATCCCTTTTTAGAAACCATTCAGGTGTGTTTCCACTTGGCCTTGTTATGGTAGGTGTTCCTTTATAGTTAAATGAATCTTTAAATTATTAAATGGAAAGTATATTATTTGATATAACTTTTCCTAGTTAATTATAATTGAATGGTAATTGGTTTCATGTCCATATTCACCATTTCATGACCATTGAAAGAGAATGAAATGAATCTATTAAATGATTAAATGACTAAAGAGATAAATGGATGCATGTCATTGATTAACCTTGTCATGTTGATGAAAGGTAACAGAATGAACCAAATAAATTTTAAAAATTAATGGGAATTACTTGGCCTAAATTTAAATAATGATATACGTATAAGGTACCTATTTCATATGGAACTTTTTATCTCTGTAGGAGTGGTTAGACCTGAGTCATCCTTGAATTCCCAAGGAAATGCCTTGAGCACTCAGAGGATGACAATCCAATTCTGGGATCCAGTTTAGAAGGGAGATACCCACCTTGGGACATGGTCCTTTACTACTAGAAGATGCCCAAAATGACACCATAGGATCCCTTCCCTATCTATCCAGATATTAGGATGCCTTTGATACACTCCTTGGATCTACCTTGATGTCTTCAAACATGTGGCGCCATGGATTCACCCCATTGAGACCATTCATGCTTAGTCTAAGATTAATATGGATGAGCTCCATATACTTATTTAGACTCTTTTATAGTGTAATGACTTTGGAAATCCCCTTATATTACACTTAGACCCTTTAATGTTAGATGACATGAGTTAATACTACGAGTTAGCTGACCCCTGATGCCAATAATGCCTTGGTTTTACCTTGAATACTAATTTATTAGTATTATGATCATTTTCAGTGTTTTTGACACATTAAAATGATTTATCTATATAAACCAAACTTAAATTAATTAATTAAACGTTCCCATGTTCAAAGACATTACCAGCTGAGGCTGAAGCCTGCATGAGTCATTATTTTAGCATTGCTTACATTTATATATATACCTGCACACTATCAGTTTATATTCATAGACTGGATTTGTACAAACACCATTTATGGTGACCTAAATAGATTTATCTCACACCCCATATGGGATACCCTTGGTACCTGAGTAAATTATACGATCATGGGTATGGACAAGGAGAAGCATCCCGCCTTAGAAACCTGAATTGCTTGCTTGTTTTAGGCTAGATTTGGTAGCATATGACGGGTCCAGTGCTCGGGATGCTTGGATAGTTTTGGTATTTTTTTATTATGTACAACATGTATTTTACTGTATGCCCACTACAATGTATTCATTCTTTTCCTTTTGTAGATACTTGACATTACATCATCATCATTTTGTATATAATACCATTCAGATTATGAGATGATTATTATTGATGAATGATTATTCTTACTTCTGATGCCAGTATTGTTTATTCATTATTATGATTTCACTATTTTTATCCATTTATTATTTTTATATATAATGTGATCTACTTTGACTGGAGGGCATAGTCTCCCCACACACACCTTAGTCCCTCATTTCTAGTCGGTAGCCTCTGGCGTATAGGGTGGAGCACTTGAGACCATGTATCCCACCAGCTCTGGGTACCTACAAGTGACACCTGGGTTCAGGACATCAAAAATTGGTATCAGAGAATATTATTTTCTTTCCTTATTGTTTTTGAAATATATACAGGAGATTAGGAACATTTTGGAACTTGGTTATAACCCATTCTTAAGAGTAGTTAACCCATGTTTAGGGTAAATACCAAGTTTCCTAGGAATGGGAAATTGTTGTTCTATTTTTTACTTATTATGGTTGATATAATTTCACCATTGGGCGATACACATGAATTGTGGTATTTGATAAGCTTTATGTATATTTACCTTAGCCTGGTACGATAAGTAGTTTCGTTACATGCATCATTATATGAATATAGAATTCACATTCCATGCATATTCCATGCTATATAGGTACATTTCATTGCTTGCATTGGTTGTGTTTCCTGGGATTATTGAACAAGCCATGGTTTTTATATATGTTTGTGCTGCTAACATCTTATATATGTTATGGGAATTTGTTATTTAAAATTTCAGCAACAATTTAAATAGTGTTTTCTTATACAAGTTGATGGTGGCATCTTAAGTAGCGAGTTTCTACCCATGTCATCTATGTACCTATGGTTACATGAGCTAGGAATTGGATGAGATCACATTATTACCACCTTCAATTATAAGGTTCATGGTCCCTTATGAATTAGGAAGGTAAATTAAATGAGTCGATCCATCATAATTTTCCCTGTTACATTCTAAGAAAAAATGTAAGGGGATTGGTTGTGATCAAATGGGTGTCAATTTTAGTTATAAAGTGTACGGGACTTTATAAACTTGGAATTAAAATCCATTTAAGTGAACCTTATATTATTTAATTTTCACACATACAAGCTTAAAATCTAATTTTCACTTATAAATAAAATGGTTGTCAGTAAATGGAGAGGCCAAATGCTATTTAAAGAGTGTTTTCCTCCTTAAATTTCAATTAACCATTCCATATACTGAAACCCATGTAAATTAAAATTGAGAAATTACCAATTCCATGGCCTTCTAAGATGGTTATTGGGGTGGTATATCTTGGTTAGTGAGTATCTTCATCTTACGATCTGCTTCTGTTAGAGATTCTATCTGCTTAAAATCTTATTCTGAGGCATGTGCTTGAATTTTTTAGAGAAATTCCACAACAAAGTACTAAAATTGTGCATTAGGAGTGTGGTGGTGACCATTATCCATAGATGGTGGGCCCTAAGATTCTAGTCTTAATGCCCAGAGTTAAACTTGAGGTATCGCATTCTATTCCCAAACCAGGCACTAACACTCAGATTTAATAGATTTATCTACGTGTGATGCAGTTTATGAAGGGTGCTCCATGACCTGCACCTACTATGGCTAATTTGAATCATGAGTTCCAAAAAAAATCCTTCTATCTTCTTTAAGGATGGTGGTCATCAGGCTGCTGAGTCTTGGATAGAGGATATTATTTCTATCTATGAGTATATGGAGGTTCCTCGAGAGAGGAGGGACAAGCTTTCCACCTACCTGGTGTGTGATTCCACCAAGTATTGGTGGGATGTGATTACTTAGGATGGTCATTATCAAGCACAGTATGGGCGGAATTTCTGACTTCTTTATACAATAAAAATTTCAATCAGATGCTGTGACCTGACTGAGCCAAAGAGTTCTTACAAATAGATCAAGGTGTTATATTTGTTATGGACTATTAAGCATGTTTTACTGAGTTTCAAAACTTTTCACCACTTCTATCCAGTAATGAGCTACTGTGAGAAAGATGTTTTACGGATGGGATAAAGTATGCTATCCACTCATAGGTGAATGTATTTCACATATCTAACTATTCTGATATTGTTATCCAGACTCTTATCAGTAAGTGAAACCTGAGAGAAACCCATAGTACTGAGCACAAAGGTTCAGTGTTGAGGAAATGTAGTAGTTCTTCCGATAGTAGGAATCATAGACTTGAGTTTTAACATTAGAGCAGTGGCGGTCAGAGTACTCATACTGGTAGCTCTATGGTATGCCATCAGTGTGGAAGATAGGGGCATATGAATCCTCAGTGTGATCGTGACTCGATAGAGTGTTGTGATTGCATCTGTATGGGTTATATTCAGAGAATCTACTAGACCTTTCCACCAACTTATTGTGGAAGAGGATTCACACCAGATCCACCTTCAGGAGGAAGACCAGTTATGTTTTGTTAGGATATGAGTTAGAGTAGCACTGACATGATAGGCCAAGGAGGAGGTCATGGAAGTGGTATCCATAATTCTGATTATCCACACCAATAGAGAAGACCTACTAAGGGTAGTCCAACTATAGCTCAGGGCCCCAGATCAGGCCAATTTCTTGCTTTATAGCCGATACCCGAGGATCACAGTGTATGACCATCTATTGTACGAGGTACTATCCTAGTATCCTCTACTATAGTGTATTCCTTATTCTTTATAGGCACCTCTTTCTCTTTTATCTATTTATCAATAGTGGAAAGTATTAGGATAGTAATTCAGAACTTATGTGGGGTGATAACCTTGGATACACTATAGGGTGCACGGTGAGAGGGTATACGCCAATGCAGGGACTGTCCCCTTGCGGTAGGTGGTTATCCATTCTTATAGGACCTCTCTATTCTTGAGATAACAAGATTAAATGTCATTCTTATGATGGATTAGTTGGTCTCCTTTCACAACTATTTGGATTACTATCGCCACAAGGTATCATTCACATCACTAGAGGGTGAAAATTATCTTTACATGGGTGAGTGGGATTTCTAGGATAGTAGAGCTAGAACAGAGCATTGTGGTCTAGGTGGAGTGACCATATAGATTTATATCCTTTATCTGGAGGAGCAGAGAATACATATGACAAATTTTCTTCCCATTGTGGATCATTTCAGGGATGTTTTTACAGATGATTTTTCTAGATTACCTCCTGAAAGATAGGTAGAGTTTACAATAAATCTCATCCTAGGAGTATCTCCAGTATCTATTCTTCCATATAGGATGAAACCTACTGAGCTCCCGGAGCTCAAGAGACAGTTGAAGTATTTAGAATCTAAGGTTTTTATCTAACCCAAAAATTCATCTTGGGGTTCACCCATACTTTTCACCAAGAAGGAAAATGAGACCCTTAGGTTATGTATAGATTACTGATAGTTAAAATATCTTATGATTAAGAACCAATATCCATTGCCTTGAATAGATGATATCTTCAACTAACTCCAAGTAGCTAGAGTGCTCTCAAAGATCGACTTAAGATCAAACTATCATCAGACGTAAGTCAAGCCTTCAGATATACCATGTACAATTTCTGAAACTGATAAGGTTTATATGAGTACCGTGTTATTCTATTTGGTATTACGAATTCACCTGCCATTTTCAAAAACTTGATGAATAAGGTTTTCTACCCCTATTTAGATTCCTTTTTCTTGGTTTTTGTGGATGAAATATTGGTTTATTCGCATAATCATATAGACCATTATAGACATATTGATATCATTTTGAATACACTGAGAGAGTATCAAATTTATTCTAATAATTCTAAGTTCCACCTCTAGATTGAAAAAGTTCACTTCTTGGGATATATTTTCTTAAAATCAAGATATCTTTTAGCCTAGAGAGGGTGAGTGTTGTGGTTTCCTGAGAGAAACCAAAGAACGTGCTTGATATAAAAAGTTTCCTAGGGTTGGATGGATATTGTAGTCATTTCATACAAGAATTATCATGATTTTATTCACCTCTTACTAGTATGAATAAGAAGGTTTTGAAGTTATTGTGGTTTGAAGTATGCGAGAAGACCTCTTAGGAGTTGAAAAGGCTTACTTTTTCACCAATTCTAATTCTTCCAGATCTTAGAATATGCTATACCATGTTCTATGATGCATTAGACATTGAGCTAGGTGTAGTATTGATACAGGTGGATAGATTCATTGCATATGGGTCTCACTAGTTGCGACCTCATGAGTGTAATTACCCGATGCATGACCTTGATCTAAAATTAATTTTCCATGATTTTGATTGTTGGAGACACTATCTATTGGGTGAGAAATTTTTGGTGCATACAGAACACAAGATCCTAAAATATATCTTTACAAATCATGAATTGAATCTAATATAGTGAATATAGATCAGATACATTGAATATTTTGACTTTGAGCTTGCATATACACCTAAAAAGAGAAATGTAGTAATGAATGCACTGAGTTAGTAAACTTAGGAACATTTCATATAGGAAGATAGTGATGAATAAAAATTGATGTCCCTCTTTTTTTGAGATACATATGGAGTTTCATGAGATTCATGAGAAGCCTTATCTTGCAGCCTTATTAGTAACCTCTTCACTCTTGGATAGGGTGAATAGAAGACATTTCTCAAACCATGAAGGGTTGAACCTACAAGAGAGTATTTCTAGTGAGGAATCACCTCCAGATTGGTCTGTCGATGAAGATAAAATCCTATGTATACATGGTTGTGTCTGGGTTCTTACAAACAAGAGAGAGGAACTAATGTAAGAGTCCTATACTTCTCAGTGGGAAATTCATCTAGGAATCACCAATATGTACTATGATATGCATAGAAAATATTGGAAATCTGGGATGAAACTTTAGATAACATGTTTTATCACTAGGTGTTCTAGCTGTCAGCAGGTGAAGTTGAAACACCAGTGTCCTACTAGCTTCTTACAGCCCTTACCAGGCCCGAAATAGAAATGGTAAGACATTGCTATGGATTTTATAGTTGTCTTACCAAGGCCGCCTCTAGGTAGCGATGTGGTTTGGGTAGTCGTGGATCGATTGATGAAAGTAGCACACTACCTTTCTATCTGGGAGACTTTCTTAGTTGATGAGATGGGAAGACTGTATGTTCGTGAGATCGTATGGTTGCATGAGGTCCCTCATACTATCATTTCAGATAGGAATTATCATTTCAAATTGTGGTTTTGGAAGGGGTTAAGGAAATCTTTGGATACACAGGTGCTTATGAGTATAGCTTTTCACCCTTAAAATGATAGCCATTCGGAATGGATGATACATGTTTTGGTGGAAATTCTCTGAGAATGCATCATTGATTTTAGTGGTTATTGGGAGAAGAATATAACTCTCTCTGAGTTTTCCTATAATAATATATATTAGGAAGATATTCAGATGGATGTGTATGATGCCTTGTATGGTAGGCCATTCTGTTCACCCCTATATTGGTTAGAGGTATGAGAGACAATGTTATTATGTCCTAATCTTATGTAGGAGAATTCAAAGCAGTTAAAACTAATCAGAAAGAATATTTCTACTGCTCAGTCTAGACATAAATCATATGCTGATCACCACCTATGACCTATGGAGTTCAAGGTTAGGGATCATATTTTCTTGCAGGTATCACCCAGACTTGGGCATAGACAAATATAGAATAAAGTGAAGTTGTCACCTCACTTTGATGGGCCTTTTGAGATCTTAGAGAGAGTCAGGCTGGTAGAATATTGGTTTCTATTACCTTAGAGGTACTATTACATGCATGATGTCTTCTATGTGTCACAACTTCACCGTTATCATGCCGACCCATATCATACTTTCAATCTCGAGGATGTTGAGTTAGATGATGATGCTTATTTTGAGGAGCATCCCATACACATCATTGACCAGATCATGAAGTCTCTCCAAGGATGGTATGTCCCTTTGGTATGAGTGCTATGGTAGAAATACCATGTATAGGCTAAGACCTGGGAGTGGGATTTTGATATACGTGCTTAGTAGAATGAGTTATTCATAGTGTTCCACTACCCTTGGAAGGTGAATGCGAGGACAAGTTTCTTTAAGGGGGGAAGACTGTAAGAACCCAATTTTTCTATGATATTTGAATCCTTTAAATTTTAGTCTAATTATTTATCTTGGACCTAATATGGATTCCTAATGAGGTCATAAAAGTTTGTGGGGGGGGGTGTTCGGTGCTTGTTTGGAGCTCAAAACCCTGACTGGTGGAAGAAAACACTGGGCCACATGGTTAGTAGAAACCATGCAACCCAACCCATATGGGTTTTCCTAATCATGTGGGAAGGTTCAGAGGGAAAATAAAGGCAAACTATTTTACTTAACCATGTGACCAGGGCCATGTTCTCATGAAAAATGTTTTCAGTTTTTATAAGATCCAAATGGAATGGTTGGTGCACAGTTTCTCAAACCGTGTGGCTAAACCATGTGATTCCTCTCTCTGGACAGTGAGATAAGCATAGTTGGTGCACAATTAGTCCAACTATATGTAAGAACTATGAAATTACTCTCTATGGGCAGTTCATGGAACACGGTTGGTGCAAAGTTTGGCCAACCATGCATCCAAACCACGTGACCCCTTTAAAGAGGGGTGGATTTACCATTTCCCCCTAATTTTCTTATAACCAAAGTTTCTTTTCTATCCTCCTCCAGTGGACATAATTGATATTACTCCCTCCTATTGAATCTCTCAAGATCTTTCCACCTAGGTTGGTCAGTTTCATTACTTCCCAAGCTTAGAATCAAGATTCGTTTGTCTCGTTGGATCCCTCTCGACAAGTGCTTTAGTCCCTAGGCTTAGTTTTTCATTTATCTCCCCCTCAACAACATTATTTTGGTACAGGATCATATGTGCTATTTTTAGGGCATTCATCCATTATTCCATTTTATTCAAATCCAAACCAAAATAAGGTATGATACTTGATGAGAAGATTTCTATAGGATCAAGGTTTTTGGTTTATGAATTTACCCTAAAAGTTTTATTGTTTATAAATTTCTGTTATTGTGTGCATGAAGGTTTCGAAAGGTGTTGCCCCTAAAATTCATATGACTTAATTATAATTGTTGTTCTTGTATTATAGAGACCTATTTATACATGTTCTTTATGTCGTTGGTGGTTGAGACCTCAATTACATCCACCCAATTAGGGTGTATACCATGTTATGCCTTGTTACCCCTTTTTAGACATCGTTTGGGTGTGTTTCCACTTGGCCTTGTTAAGGTAAGTGTTCCCTTATAATTAAATGAATCTTTAAATTGTTGAATGGGAAGTATATTATTAGATATAACTTGTCCTAGTTAATTATAATTGAATGGTAATTGGTTGCGTGTCCATATTCACCTTTTCATGACTATTGAAAGGGAACAAAATGAATCTATTAAATGATTAAGTGATTAAAGTGATAAATAGTTTCATGTCCTTGATTAACCTTGTCACGTTGATGAAAAGTAACAGAATGAACCAAATGACCTATAAAAATAAATGAGTATTACATGGCATAAATTTAAATAATGATATATGTATAAGGTGTCTATTTCATATGTACCTTTTTATCTTTATTGGAGTGTTCAAACTTGATCTAGTCTTGGATTCCTGAGGGAATTCCTTGAGCACTTAGAGGACGCCATTCCAATTAAAGGAGATGGTTTCCAAGGGAGATAACCACCTCAGAACATGGTTCTTTTCTACTAGTGGATGCCTGACTTGATTCCGTAAGATCCCTTCACTATCTCTATGGATATCAGGATTCCTTGGATACACTCCTTGGATCCATCTTGATGTCTTCGAACACACAGTGCCATGGATTCACCCCATCGAGACCAGTCGTACTTAGCCTGAGATTACTATATATGAGCTCCATGGACTTAGTTGGACTCTTTTATAGTGGAATTCCTTTGACAAGACACTTGGATTACACTCAAACCCTTTATTTATAAACTTCATGAGTTACTACCATGAGTTCGCCGACCCCTAAGGTCAAGGATTCCTTAGTTTCACCTTAGACCCCCTTTTATTATTATTATGATATTTTTTAGTGATGTTGACATATTCACATGATTTATCTATATAAACTAAACATAATTGAATTAATTGAATGATCTAATTTTATAGACATTACCAGCTAAGGCTAAAGTATACATGATTCATTATTTTTGGAATTGCTTACATTTATATATATATACCTACACACTATTAGTTTATATTCATAGACTATATTTGTATAGACGCTGTTGGTGGTGGCCTACTTAGATTTATCTCAAACCCTTTTTGGGCAGCCTTTGGTACCCAAGAAGATATATGATAACAGGTATGGACAAGGGGAATTGTCCCACCTTGGACAATTGGCTTGATTTCTTGCTTTAGGATAAATCTTGATAGTAGATGACCGGTCCAACTCTTGGGATTCTTGGAGATTTTTGGTTTTTTTTATTTTGTACAGTGTGTATCATACTGTTTTCCTGCTACCATGTATGTATGATTTCCTTTCATAGAGAATTGAAATTACATCATCATTATTTTTCATAGAATACCATTAAACTTATGAGTTTATTATCATTGATAGATGATTATACCTACTTCTGATACCAATATTTTTTATTCATTATTGTTATTATTCTATTGATACCCATTTATTATTATTAAATCCACTCTGCTCCACTCTGAAAGGAGGGTATAGTCTCTCCATGAACACACGTTAGGCATTCGCTGCTAGTCGATGACCTCTGGAATACAAGGAGGTGTGCTTAAGGCTATGCGGCCCACCAACTCAGGGCACCTCTGAGTGGAACCTAGTTCAGGACGTCACACTTAGATAACATGAATTCCGAGCATCACTAACTTAAAAAAAGTTCCACATTGTATGATGTACTCTCATAAAAACTTTTCTATATTCAAATATTTTCACAACAAAACCTTATATTAAAAAAATTTATTCACTTCATCACAAAGTTAGGAAACACTCAACAAGTTGTGTTTCATCCTATCAACAAAAAGGCCTTTTTTATTTCAATTTTTCTTCCCCAATAATAGTAGACCCAAAAACTTCTATTCTGAGTGATTAATCATTTCCAAAAATCAATATTACTTCTTTAATGTCTTTCACATTATTTAAAATATTCAAATATCCTATCATATGTAAAGAGAACCCACTGTCCAAAATCTAGGGTCGTTCTCCTTTTGTAGCTTTGAGAGAATTTTCTACAACAAGAGATTTTTATTTCCCTTTATCTCCATTCACACCCAAATTCTTAGAATTATTATAAAAATGTTGTTCCAGTATCAAAATAATACATCCATTAGCAATATGTTCAGGATGGTCACATCTTTTAAAAATAGTTTCCATAGGTTGAAATCTACTTTCAAATTTCAAAACAACTTTCTCAAAATTACTTCTTTAAGAGGATTGATTCCCCCTAAAACTTTTCTTCCTATTTCTCATTGGATTATTATTGTGCTGTTTATTGAACCAACTCATATTTTATGTATGTAAATATCCACCACAATACCAGCAATATCCATAGAAAAAATATTCTCCTCTATAACTTCCATAGCACCCAGAGTTGAGAACATGTTTTTCTAAAAATTTATTACCTTCCACATTAGAACTATTTTGAGCCCCAAACTTCATGTTATCACTGAAAATATTTTTCTTTAATTCATATTTCTTTCCAACTTTAATGAAATCAGAAGTAGTAGAAACATTTGTTTCATACTTTGAAATTCTATAAACTTCTAAATTTTAAACTTTGATGGTTTTGGTAACATACATGATTTTTTCATATTTTTTCATATTAGGGACATCTTCAATTTTATTTTCAACCTTTGAAGATATTTTTTGATCATTATTAGGTACATAGAGATTTCAAATAATTCATATATAGAGTTCTTAAAACTTTTAACTCCCTACTCAGCTTTAGAGAACTTTTGTTGAACAAGTTCCAACTCTTGCTCCTTCACTTTTATCTTCACTTCAAGATGTTCATTATGATTATTTTATTTTTCAAGATATTTCTTAAATTGATAAATCTCTTCCAGTAACTTATCTTTCTATTCAAGGAAATATTCTAGAATTTTTTCTATAGAACTTTCATTTTTCAACTTATTGATTTCTCTTTCATGTATTACAATATTTCTAATACATTCCTTAAAATATCTTTTTAGATAAAATTATAACTACGTATTTTATTATTCATAACTACTACTTTCATAACTAACAAATCCTTCATCATTAATTTTTTCAATAAAAATGTTTTCTCCAACAAATTCTGTGATTTTTTTTGTTTCAACTTCTCTGTCCTTATCTTCATCATATTTAGACAAAAAAATTCTTCTTTTGGATTTAGAGAAATTTTATCTTTTCCCTTGGAATAAGATTTTTATTTTTCAACATGTTTCTACCAAGATATTATTGAATTTCTTTCATCTACATCACTTTCTTCTTAATTCTTTCTTTGAGGGAAATTTTCAGCAAAATGACCAATATATCCACATTCAAAGCATTTAGTGGAAACTTCCCTTTGTACTTACTTGTGCCTATTTTCACATTTTTATAAAATAAGGACAAAATATTATCAAAATTTTTACTAACCTCATCTTGAATGTTGGAGTCACTATATTCTTCATCTTCAAGAACTTTATTTCATTTTCCTTACTTGACAACTTTGAAGGAAATTTCTCGATCACCTTTTGTTTGATTTTCATAACTTTGTTTATTCTAATTTCATAAGTAATTAAAGTGATATGTAAGTCATCCAAAGATAGATTTTTAGGATCTATATCTTCCAGTGATGAAACTTTAGTATCAAACTTGTCAAGAAGAATTTTTAATATCATTTCAACAATAGTTTAGTCTTCTAGCTTCTCACCAAGACATCTTATGATGATAATAATATCATTCACACATGTAAATAAGTCACCAAGAAATTAATATTCACCCATTTTAATATATTAATTATTTAGTCTTCATATTTTTAACTTTTCCTTCTTCACCTTTATATTACCTTCATAGATATTTTTCAACTTTTCCCAGATACCTTTAGAAGTTCCAAACATCCTCACTCTAATAAATTAACTTTCAAAGAGTGATGAAAGTATATCATTTTTTTCCTTCCATCATTCTCCATATTTTTCTTATCAATATATGTAAGAAGAATATTTTCAATAAGATGAGGAAATCCATATGTAAATGATTCCAAAACATAATACCAGGAGACATAAGATACAACAACATACTATTTTATAGATATGACAGTTCTTTCCATAAAAAAATGGAATCCCATTACTGTTCACACAATTAAAATTATTCATAACAACTTCTATTCAAAACTTTTTAAAATTAGTAAAAAAAGGAAATCTGGATCTGATACCAATTGAGAAGTCCTAATAAGGATCAATGTAATCACTCAGAGGGAGAGGGGGTGAATCAATGATAACCTTTTCTTTAATGTTATCTTTCTTGTACAACAACCTTCACATCCTGTTAAATATTTATCACCTTTCTAAAAACAAAACATTCACACATCAATAGGAACAAAGGTATTTAAAAGGTTCACTACTCAATAAGAGTAACTAGTCATTATCATGGTTTGAAAATAATCCAATACCACAAAATTCACTAGAAAAAAATCCTTTTGTGTGGATATAATAAGTAAGAAATACCCTTAGACTTGTGTAGCACTATGATAAATATAATAATGAATGTGATTATTGTTGTATGAAAGATGTAAATAAGATGTTTTATCAAGTTTATAAACATTCACCAATAGGTTTAAAACATATCACTGTGATGCTTCATTGAATTTCACTTTTATAATACTTTATAAAAAAAGTCTTCAATTTCTTACCCAAAAAAAGGCAGAAATAACTTATTTGGACTTCATACAAAAACTTATTCCAATAACTCACTCCAATTATTTATTCCAATTCTTAAATCCAAAAACAAGTTTGATTATCTTATCTAGAAAAAAATCTAATTTACTTCTTCATTTTTCCTAAATCCGTCAGTCTGATTGCTCGGTCCAATTTGAAAAATTTGGTAAACAATTATACTGAACACTTATTCTATATAGAAAATGTGTTTCAAGAAATTATATCAGAAAACAAAAACTCTAGTACTCTACCTCTCACACATGTGAACAGTTTTAGAACCCTTTATATAGGTGTCTTGGAAACAAAAACACGGGAACCCAAAAATGTTTCCCCACTCAAAGAAATTAACAAAAATGGATAAATTTGAAAAACCAAAATTCATTTGAGCACTTCTATATTATTATTGAATATTTTGTATTCTTTTAAAATCTTCTTGAATTCTCCAGAACATCTTGATTTTCAACCCCTTTTGAATAAGAACTTCTCAAGTTCTCAATTCAGAACATCTCAAACTAAAACATGTTTTTCATTTCATTTCAAAAAAATTCTCACTCTGATTCTTCAAACCAACTAAAAATATTTTTCTATAAACATCTTTGAAACTTATAAAGACTTCAGAACCCTTCAGAAACAGTCTAGGGTGAACTTCAACATGTTTCAACTTTTCATCTTTTGTTCAACCACCACTTAGAATAATTAATCTAAGTCTGATGAAAATCAGCCTCCTATGACTTATCGGTGTCATACCTTGTCTGTTGAGTCTTGACTCAATTGAAAAAAAAACTTGAGAAAAAACTTTGAATCTTTAGGCCAAATGAAAATGGTTGACTACATTATTGTGTTTTGTCTGATTGATTTATATTTTATTCCCATATGATGGATCAGTCTCTATATCTCATCTGATTCATCGATGTCAATAAATCTTTTTCCTAGTCACACTCAATAAATTTGGTCCATATAATACAATTTGGGTAGTCCAATGTACTACCACTGATGAAACTATGCATTCTATGTCTTATCAGTGCCAACCACTTGTCTAATGGATCAGTACTAAAACCTGTCTGATGGACCAGTGTGTGTCAAATTATTTCTTTCAAAAACTCTATAATTGATGGTTCATTTGATGAATCGGTTCATTTGATGGATCATCTCATCTGATGGACCAGTAGATCAATTTTTTTTTGAAAAACCACTAAATCTATAAAATTGATACTCCTAGTCTCCAAAAAACTTCTACATATGGTACATCTCAAACCGATGATCTGTGTCTAAAAAACTTTAACTTCATAAAAAAACTACAGTTTCTCATTGTATTTATTATTCTCCCAAACACATTTTTATCCCCCTTTATTTGAAAAATCTTGAATCACAAGTTTTTATTAAAATTATGATTTTGATAACTTTTATCACAAAAAATCATCATAAAATTTTGTGTCATACATCACTAAACATATTTTAAATCTAGAACATATTCTCACTATATTTTGAACATCTCCATTCTGGAAAATACGAGTCTAAAAACAAGTTCATTTAGAAAAAATCTTCATAATAGAAAACTATAATTGATGGAATTTCTTAAGAAATCTGCATCCGTTCTTCTGAAACTAAAACTATCTTCATTCGATAACAAACACTTACAAAGTAATGAAATTTTTTAATGACAAAAAATAAGAAACATTTAAAAAAACTTATTCAACATCCGAAAACGACCTCCATCCAAACTTGGTCCCAACACTAGGTTGATCCATTATTTAATCAATGGATAAACCATTTGTATTATCTCATGATCATGTTTTATAATTTTATTTATGTATGGTTTATTATTTTATATGTGTTTATTTTTACACGTGATCACATAAAATAATAATAAATTAGGCACATATAAAATGAATATGTGATGTGATGAATATTTTAGTTTTATTTCATGATCAGTTGTGAGTGAGATCACGTAATACATGATTATGAGTTAAAAAATGAGTTCATTTATTCATGAAATTATAAAACCCTCAATGAAATATTAATTCATAAATTCCTCCTATCATTTGAATTTGAAAAAACTGAGTGTATGGGGTACTCGATTATCCAAATTTGTGGGTGCATCATACTACCGAGGAGTTCTCATGAGATTTATGGGTTGATTTAACTGAATTTGGTAGTAAATAAGTATCCAAATATAGTTTTATTAAACTTTAGAGTCAATCATTGAGTAAATCAAGTTTATGATTTTAAAAGATGGGACTTCACTCAACATATCAAGAAGCCATGAGTTAATGCGCTTGTCTTGTCAAGTGCCTACCCAGAAACTCTCCAAGTAGTGGTGTAGCCAAATATTGTAGACTATGAAGAGAGGTTTCAAGGAAATTTTACACAAGAATAATCAAGTGACTAGGTATTCCAATTCTAGTACAGTGGGTTTCTATATTTTGATAAAATAGAGGGAGACATTTAATGATTTAATTAATCAATCAATAATGTCTAAATCAGTAATAAAAATAAAAGTACTAATCTTCTAGATTTTATTTTTGTTTAAAATGGAAATTAATACCACAAGTACACTAAAATAACTTTTGAAAAAAGAATAGGTCCAAAATGACATGATTTTTAAAGATTAGTATTAGAGATTGTAAAAAGTACTACAACATTTGAAATTCAAGGTGTTGGTGTCTCCAATACTTGTTAAGACACATAAATAAGCATGAGTGTAAAAGTAATTATCAGAGACTCATTTATAGCTCACATGATGGTTATTTCATAATGATATCATCAACGTCATATGTACATTATGGATACTATATTAGGACATGGATGATATTACATGTAGTATCATCTCTAAGAAGCATTCAAGGAGAAAGTGAAGCGAGTTATGAACGAATGATTATTAGACTAGATATGTGTAAATTTAAATATGGAACATGATCTTTAAATATATCCTTTTCTCATATCATTTTCAACAATTTAATCCAGCTTGATTTAAGATTATAAAATTAACAATATGAAGAAAACACTTCATTACCTTCTAGGTGAGGTTCTCTAAGCAATAATAATATTAAAGCAATTATAATCTTTTGTTCTTATGGAGAACAATTTTAAAGACAAGGTGAAAAGTCCAATGGAATATATGACATTAAAGAAACCTTCAAAACATATTCTAAATAAATAGATATTAAATAGGAGTTTATTTTATTCTCATATCATGAAATTAAAATCTATGAAATTTTAAATTCTATAAATTGAAATAAAGAAGCAAGTAATCACTTCTTCTTTAGGTATATTCATCAATTATACGTAACTTTTTTGTTATAATTTTTGGTTATTAAATAAATTTTCTTATTAAATATGTGTATTTAAATATAGAAAACAACCAAGTAAATAAACATTAATAGAAGTAAGGTTTATTCTCTAAGAATCTAAGAAAGGGTGGTTCTTAAGTCAGCGGTGAGCATCACACAACTTCTAATGCAGTGTGAAGAAATTACTAAACACACATTACCTTATCCAAATCAGATCCATGATGCTAATAAGGAGGATAGATGATGATTATTACATGTAAAAAATGATTAAGAAAATGTAGTGTAGATTAATTACTAAATTCACATTTTCTTATAAACATCAGAGTTATGATAAAGAAAAAGGTGAGTCAATGTTAAAACTAAAATACATTACAGAAACATCCATTATTTTTGAGATATATTTTTCAAATAATGATGTTATGCCACAAACATATTCCAAATATCATGAAAATTAGATATCATATGAGTTATAGTATGATGATAATCCATTATTTCATAATAATATGTGTTTAGATAGAGTTTTTTAGAATATTGAAAAACCCACATCAAGTGAAACACAATGCGCATCTAAAGTAGTTATCCTAAAATTTGCTAAGGATATTACATAAATCCATATGATAAAATAGTTATAGTCAAGTGATTCACTATATTAATATAAAAGGGTGTACATCTCTATTTGAGACAGTGGGAGAATTATTGAGTTGGTTTAAGTAAATGTTGTAGATGCACAAGTAGTTAGCATTGGAACAAGTTCCACCAAAGCTTGTGGAAGAGGAATGTTCCAAAGACACATATTGCATAAGAAGGATAAAACCATTATCATGTTTTTTCATTCACCGTAGTCTATGATACATTATTCATTAAGGATAATGAATCATATAAGTAATAAGTATATGGAAATTAGCTAAAATTGAAAAGATCAATTAAAATTCAATAATGGATTCCATGTATCAATGTATAAGGTATTATTATTTTGAATAATGTAGTGGGTATTCAAGTGATATTATACATGGATGGTACACTTTTGGTACCAATAAGGCTCAATTGGTTATTCCAATTCCTTATTCCTAAATCCATTAGAATATTAATTTTCATAGCTACATTCTATGATCATTTTTATTGAGTATTGGATGTCAAGACAACCAATCATGGAAGGTGTATATACAATGAAACTAGAAAGGGGTGGTGACACCATAGAATACCAATAAGGGGTGAAGGTTACTCAAGTCTAGTTCATGATTAAAGTAAGAAACAAGATTATAGAATATTCATTTGGAATGAATTTTTTTCATGTGTATGTAAGAGGTTAGTAAGAGTGTCATTGTTTTACAAGTAAAAATATGTGTGATAACATATAGAAAAAATCTATTGATCTTACAGTTAGTTAAGACTAGGATGAAAGTAACTCTCTAGAGATTAAATTAAAGCAGAAGCCTAAGTTTTAGGGAAAAAATCTACTGAGGTAGATCTAATGGTTTCTTAGACCTAGTTAATCATACATATACTGAGAAGGTATTGAAAAATAAAAATTGGAAAATTTTGAGAGAGAATTATTACTATTTTTACATGGAATATATCTCTCTAAGAAGAAATGCATGAGTAATAGGATGAGATTAATGTGGCGAGTTGAATTCTATATGACTATATGATGGATCAATAACATATACCATGATATATACATGATGGTATATTTCCAACATATACTTTATAGTAGGAAAATATCAGTTATATCCATGAGAACTTCAAGGGAAGCAGTATGAACTATCTAATTGTACTTGAGAAATCACAAAAGATATATACCTGTTATGTGGAGAGGAAGGGATAATAGTTTTTATGGGACACATAATAGTCTTACCTTAGATCAATATGATATAAGATTACAGTCATTCTAAGGTAATGGGATGATAATCTCATTTAAGTTAGTGGTAGAAAAATCTAAAAAACACTGAGTGTGTTGCAGATTCTGATATAGATAAAGAAGAAGTATAAAATGTAATGATTTGTTCCAGTTCTTTGAATCACATCTAGTAAGTAAAGTTTTATCATTATGATAATTTTATTACTATAACCATCCAACATTTCAAGTTTATATAGTGGAAAAAAATGATATCTTCTTAGGGTTTACATCTCTTAAGGAGTTTTAATAAAGGTGGTGAAATCACAGATAAAAGAATTTCCATGTAGTGGAAACATGGAAGGCCCATTAATAAATCCATAACTTATAAGAAACATGATCTTATCATGTAAGATCTAACAAGTTTTGTTAGTAAGTTAGATCTAGTGAAAGTGGGAGTGTTGTTATAGTGGGTGCCCTAGACCCAACTAAATAGTACTTTTCAATTAGCATACCATGTATACAGTGAGTTATACATGAAGTTAGATTACCATTATATTGTTGATATTTATGCATCCACTATTTATATGGTAATTTTCATAGATTATTTTTCAATATCAAAATGTTATAGCAGTTCCTAGGCTACAATGAGAACCTTGAGATACCATGAAATTAATCTTAAACATATGTCCTATAGTCTAGATACATCATTTTGACTGGACAAAAATGATGTATAGCTATCATGTGCTGGGGGATTGTATAAATTGAGACTTATTCTCATGAAATTCACACTTGGTATTATCGAGTAGATGAGATCATAAGGAATGAACTTCTAATAGGAACACCACATGTTTTATGTGTCATTGGTTATTTCTATATGTGAACATGTGTAATGGTCTCTGGACTTGAGATTATTATCGATTTTTATCATTTGATCGCAAACTTTGATGCAAGTAAAAAACCATGACATTTAATTTGTGGTAAGGTAACTTGCATTGGGTGTGTCATTAGTGGTATAAAATTGATTGAATAATCAAGATAGATTTTGTCACTTCTGATAGGAAGAGATATCTCGGTCCCAATTGATCATAATATTAGCACCTTTACTAACTCTATGGTGATATTAGAATAAGGTAAGTTTATCCAGTAAGTTCAATGAATAATAATGTAATAAAGGATGATGACACAAAGTGCGTGTCCTATTTTATGAGATATCACAAGATAAAGAGATTATATTATATGGTGTGTGTTTGTAGGGAGGTTTCTATTTCTATGACTACTCCTTATCTCTTTAGGACCCATGCTGGGTTGCGAGATTCCACTCTTAGTATGTGAATAGTATTCATTACTATTGAGATAAAGTACTAGAGGGTAACAAATAATAGTGTATTCAAAAGTCTACCATATTCTAATGAGTAGGAGTTTAAGACATGGTGGGCCTCACCACTAGGGTTCTAGATTTTTATGAGGATGTAAGATCACCAATGAATAAATAAATTCGTATTATTCAAGTTTAGAATAATTAGTAATGAATTTATTTATTAAATTTATTTACAAGTATTAAATTAAATACATGGAAAATATTATACGAACAAATATTATTTTAATATTCAAGGTTCATTTAATATTTGCGGGAATGATGATTCGAGTTAATGACTTGATTTTATCAAGTAATATATTTATTTTATTAAAATTAAGTGATAAATATATAAATTATATTTATGACTTATTCATTCAGTCATAATATATCATTTACAGTTTATATAGCGAATAATAAATATTTGGGGGCCTAGGTAACTTTTATGGGTAATTTCATAACTCACTATATATTAGAGGAGGGAGACTCTCACATAAGAACCATTAATTGCAAGATATTGGGTGATTATATCTCCTCTCTTGCTTTCTAGGGATAGAAACTCTTGATCCAAGTGATTGGTTCAAGATCTTCCTCACACAATGTAAGAATGTCGATGCAGTTATCGTCGGGATGTCAAAAGAATCATCAGATATTTGTGCAAGAACCTATAATTTATTTATTGATGGTCCCACATATTTTTGAAGCACGTATGGTTGATCTAGATGAATTTTACTACATATTATTCTAGAAATGATTGTTGGTGACAAACAAATGACAAATGCATGACTTCATATCAAACTAGGTGTTCAATTTTTTTGCTTAAAATTCATCATGTGTGATCCTCAAGAATTAACCGGGGAAATTATTCACTAGGGATTATGTAGTTACATCAATCACTAGTGACAAATTTAAAATCCTCAGCCCACCAACTTCCACTACGTTCCCCAATACATTTAGAAGTGAGATAAATAACATGTGTTCTTCCAAAATATACATCGTATAGATTGTTATTTTTTTTCATAATTTCCCAAAAACAAATAAAATTCTAGAATACTCACCATTTTCCTAAAATATTCTAAAAAATCCTCCAAAAAATTCCTCCAAACTCATCACCTATGGACATTTGGTAGCTAAAATTTGATTTTCCGATCAAGTATTTTTAGAATCATGTTCTACAAAGATTCAATCACCTGGAAGTTTGAACTGCAAATCCAATCTCATTTTTTTCATTCACATATTTCCATCGATATTCTAAAGCCTCTTCCAGACCATAAAATCCATCATATAACTTGAAACAATGACCCACTTAACTCATAAAAAAATCATGTAATAGATTGGGTTCCAAAAAATGGTCAGACCATTGGCCAAACAAATTTTGATAATGAAAGCATGAACAATGGAGGGGGAAATTAAAGAAATAAAAATGTGAAGGATTGACATTGGTCATGTTAGGATTGTCTAATTTTCATTTATAGATAAGAGGAATCAACAGAAGTTTGAATAAAACAACAAAAAAATTCCAATTCCTAATTATAGGAATAAAATAATTTAACAGGCTATGAAACACAAAAATCCATGAATTAATTCCTTGATGGATTAATTCACGTTCATAACCATAATCAAGAATAGGGAATTAAACTTACAAATTAAAAGCCCTACCTAAAGGTTAAATCAATCACTGATGAAGAAAAATTCCATGCTGACATTGTTGGTGAGATCCAAAAACTCTATTGTTAAAGACAATCCCCACAGTGTCTCGATCGTCGATCTTGATACACCTTTGTCTAATATTTAAAGTTTCCCCCCACAGAGATGATATACTTCTCTCAATATCTGAGAGTTATGCATCTAACCTTGGAGATTGGATATAACAAGGTTCATATATTGTGATTTATAGGTTTAACATTAAATTATATAATAAATTAATAAATTAATAAATCAATTAATTAAATTTATCTATTATATCTACTATCTGCTAGTGACTGTACTCTGTCGAAACGTCCGTTGCCGAAAAAACTTATGTCACACCTAGGGTAAAACTTTCATTTCAGATTTAAAGAAGTTCCTAGTTTTCTCATACGAGATTCAAGTCATGATATATTCCATTATTTCTAAAAAACTATGTGAGTGTGATATATTATATTTAATATTTTTAATATATCAATACCATACCCCCACAGGGCCTAGAATTCCATGCTGACTCTACTCCTGACTCAAAAAATATTATTTAAAATTTTCTAAAGTGCTATACATAAAAAATAGAGTCATTATAATACCTCTCATTTACTTTTTATTCCAATTTCACTTCTTTTAATTCTTCAATATACTTCTTCAATTCCTAATCTTTCTCCTCTTGTCACTTTTCTTATGTGTATTCTTCTTCCACAACTTCCTCTTCTTTCTCTTTAGTATATGTAGGTGTATCATCCTCTATGACACCCAAACCTACACTATCATAATCCAGTGTGAATAAACATGTTATTTTACATATTTAATCATGAAACTTACTGAATCAACCAAAACATAACCATTCATTGTTAAAGTATCAATAATAAATATTGAGTTACTTACACATCAAAGAGAATTTTGGTTTAAAGTTTTATAGAGTTAGGAAAATATTTTATCTAAAAAACTAATATATTTCCCATCCAATGGAATTTTTCCCATTATTCCAAGAATTACTTATTCTATAATAAGTCTTTAATATCTCACATAAAATTCTCTACACATGATACACTTCTAGACATATCATACATGACAACCCTGCTCTTTATTACACTTTAATTCATGACTTATTATATAAGAGTACACATAATACAACCCGAAAGATCAAGAAGTATAGTGTCTTTGGGAATTAGGTACATTAAATAACAACTTAAAATATAAAATATATAATATTTATTGAAAAATTTCTTAACATGATCATATTATTCCTTCATACTTAAAATTGCATGGTATAACCCAGGGACATACATAAGAAAGGGGTGGCCAATAAAGCCCAGTAAGAAAATAAACATGGAATAATGTGAAGAAACTAATAAATTTTATACAATAAGCATATAAATGGGGCATAAATGGGTGATAATCATAAACATGAACAATGAGGCATGATATAATAAGACAACAAAAAGAAAACACAGGAAATGTGACAACAACTTAAAACACTACATCATAAACATAGGTTAAGGATAATTGTTAATACATCATGATGGAAAAAGTACCGTTATGGATTAGGTTCACTCCCTAATCCTTTTAATGACATATCATGAGACTAAAAAATTAACCAATGTATTTTATCGCTATATAATTCTAGGAGTACCTATCACTTTTATTTCATTCTCATTCTTAAGTGTGCTATATAGATCATAAAACATGGAATCATTTATCATCACATTTTATTACATGATAAAGAAGTGTGGAATAGATACATGTAATTACCCAATCAAATAATTATATGTGAATAAAGGTTAATAGCCTTGATAGAAAATGGGTACAGGTATTCACTACACAATTGTTTGGCATGGAAAATTATGGAGAAATTTCGACAGCATAACGGGGGCGTATAAATGTTCATAGAAGGGATTAATGAGAGTGAAATGGGTCTATAATAGTTTAAACATAAAATTAAAATTAAGGGGGATATGGAATAATATATCCCATTATTATTAATTGGAGATAAAAGATATAAGATAATGAAGAAACTTGAATAAATAGGAGAAGAAGAGGATCCCTTACCTTGAGAGGGTGATTCCAAATGCTTGAGAAGAGATTCTTGAGAGATTAGGGAACCTTGGGAGGACTATAGAGAGGGGATGGTAGAGTAAGGACATAATCCAAGGTTTTTTAGTGAATATAAATGGGATATTGGGTGAGTTTATATAGGAAAAGAGCAGATAATTCTTTATTATTTCTCAAACTTAGGTTTTGGACTCTATACAATAAAGTAATCACAGCCACAAACCTTACCATTGTTTTTGCCTATGGTTTCTACCAAAAAGGATTATTTTTAATTATTTTTTAGGGATAAGGTCCTAAAATATTAAAATATTTCCCCTACTGATGTGGAAGTGAGTCACGCCCTTAAAAAAATGATTTTAAAACCTTAAAATATATTATAAGTTTTAAAGGAACATAAAGTCTTTATAAAATTAATAAAATAAACTTAAAATCAAATTATTTTAAATGGGAACATATATTTCGTCTCATATACCATTTATAGTATTTATTACATCACTTTTGGGGTATTATGATGTCATAATACACACTGTTTATTTATACCTTATTTAATTGTTTACCTAAAAATTCGACTATCTTAGAAAATTATGAAAAATTCACCATTGGATAATTTTGATATTATAATTCCAAAAATAATATTTATTGTATCCAAATAATTTTATAAATATTTTAATTTTCACTTTTAAAATAATAATTGACATTTATTGAGAAATACAGGGTTTTTTTGACAATAATAGTTTTTGAACTATTATAAAAATTACATTTGAATTTATAAAAATTATATTATCAGTTTAATAAACATGATTTAATAAAAATATTTTATTAAAATATTATATATTTATAAGATACATTAATTCATGAAAATAAATTCCATAATTGAATTTCAATATTATTAAAAACATATAATTTGTGTTTTATTATATCAAAATCAAAATCATTTATAAAGTAATAATAATAAGAAGTAAATATAACCATTATTCTATTGAAAATAATGTACATATTAATATTTCTAGGGTTTTGATACATATACCTTTAATATACCAACAAAATTTCATAAGGGTAAGGTGTGCGATAGTGATACTTTCATGGGGTGGTTTGACGTACTTGGTTTGGGCCTTGATCTTGATGAGATTGAACTTATACCTTAAATAGTTTCACTCATTCTTAAGTTGTTGGATCTCAGCTTGGACTTGGTCAAGGGAAAATCCAAGAGATTCTATCTCCCTCTTAAGCTCTGATAAATGAGTTTCATAGGGTATAATCCTACTAGTTGAGGCCATCACTTCCTTTGTCTGTATCAATTGGATTTTTAAAAATCCTATATTTATACTAATCATATGATCACTATTCAACAACTATATTATCAACAGTTAAGATGCTTAATAGTCTTTTGAATTTGATAGGATATAATAAAACCAAGGAAGTTCATGTGTTTTCTATATGCATAATATGAATTTAATTAAATCATAAGGGGAAATTTATTTATAAATGTTTGGGTCATTACAATCTCCCCATCTTCAGAAATTTCACCGTTGAAATTTTACTTTGAAAAACTAAAATAGATGAGGGTAACTTTATTTCACCATTTCATCAAGTTCCCACGTCACTTATTCAAACTTGTGGTTTCTCCACAATACTTTGACCAGGTTCCTTATATTATTCCATAATACTTTTTATCTATAATCTAAGATATTCATGGGATTATCCTCATATTATAGATCATTCTCCAGTGATACCACCTCTAGATTTAGCACATGTGAGGGGTCTGGTATGTACTTCCTCAAGAGTGATATGTGGAACACATCATGTAATTGAGATTGGTTAGGTAGGAGTGATAGTCTATAGGCCACCGCTCTCATACAATCAAGGATCTCAAAGTGACCGATGTATCTTGAACTAAGCTTTCCATTTTTCCAAAATTTCATGAGTTTCTTCCATGGATATATGTGGAGGAATACCTTATCTATAATATCAAACTCTAGGTCTCATCGAATATTATCAGTATAGATCTTTTATCAAATATGATTATCCTTGTTGTGTTGCAGAATGGTCTTGACCTTTTCCACCATTCCTTGACCATATCAAGACCTAGAAGTTTGTGTTCTCCAGCTTCATACCCACATGTAGGTGTTCTACAACTCTTCCCATAAAGGGATTCATATGGGGCTATTTGGATGCTTTATAGGAAAGTATTATTGTATGATAACTTGACCAGAGGAAGATGTTGATCCCATACACCTTTGAAGTTAACTGAGTATGCTCTCAAAATTTCCTCAAGTGTTTGGATAGTCCACTCAGATTGGTCATTAGTTTTAGGGTGATAATCTATGCTGAAGTTCAACTCAATATTTAGAGCATGTTGGAGAATCTTCCATAACTTAGAGGTAAATCTTCGATCACAATCTGATAAAATCAATATTGGTGTTTCATGTAGCCTCACTACTTATCTAATGTATATCCTTTAAAGTTTATCGAGTGAGAAGTCCTCTCGAATTTAAATGAAGTGATAATTCTTTGTAAAAAGATTCAATAGAACCCATATAACATTATTTCCTATTGATTTCTTTAGAAGGACAATGGCAAGGTCCATGGTGATGTTTTACCTTTTCCATGTAGGTATGGGTAATGGTTGCATCACAACCTTGGATTTTTTCCTTTCATCCCTCATTTACTAACATACAAGACATCTTGATGTATATTCCATTATCTCATTCTTAATATTTTCCCACCAATAGTGATCTTGGATATCTCATTACATATTTTTGATCCTTGTATGGATATAGAAGTTTAAACTATTTCCATCATTCAACATCTCCTTCTTTAACTCAAGATTTTATGGTACAGATAACTGTGATCCAAATATTTCAAGTTATTCATTAAAATTTAACTACAAGTATTTCCATTTTCTTTTAGCTTCCACTTTATTCTTAATTACCACACCGTATATTTGAGAGTCTCCATAATGGATGGTTGATCAATCACTTGTGAAATTATTGATGATGTTCCTTCCTTTATGATTCCCATATCCAATCCTTTTCAAGTATAATAATATCATATTTTTCTCAATTATCATCAATGATAAAATTGTAGGATCCTTTCTACTTAGAGAATATTCTACTTTATTTACTTTACTAGGATGATAGTATATTGAGTATCCATAGTCCTTGATCAGCTCTAACCATCTTCATTGGAATATATTCACCTCTTTCAGTGTGAATATATACTTTAGGCTCTTGTGATCCATATATATTTCACACTTCACACCAAAGGGATAATAAATATAGATTTTCAATGTAAAGATCACTTTATCCAACTCTAGAATATGAATTGGGTAGTTATTTTCATGAAATTTCAATTTACTTGATGCATAGGCTATCACTTTGTCATTCTTCATTAACAAACAACCCAATCCCTTCTTTGAAGCATCACTGAATTCCACAAATTTTTTTCCATCTGTCGGTAGTGTGAGTAAAAGTGTAGTTATAATTATATTTATCAACTCCTTAAATATATCTTCACATTCATCATTCTAAAAAAACTTTACTCCCTTATGAGTTAGCTTGGTTAGAGGGTTTGACAATAACGAGAAATTTCTCACAAATCCAAGATAATACCAAGCTAATCCAAGGAAACTATAGATATCTATAAAAAATGTTGGTCTAGACCATCCCTCAATTGATTCTATTTTTAAAGGATCTATATATATACCTTTCCTTATGATAATATTCTACAAGAATGATACTTATTTCAACCAGAACTCACATTTTCTAAATTTTTTGTAAATATTCTCCTTTCGTATGGTCTTTAGCAAAGTGCTCAGACGCTCCTCATGCTCCTCCTTTATTTTAGATTATATTATAATAGCATCTATAAAGACTACCAAAAGTTTTTAAAGGTAATATCTAAATACTATATTCATCAAGTCCATGAATATTGATGGAGAATTTTTGAGTCTGAATAGAATTACTATGAACTCATAGTTTCTGTACTTTATTCGAAAAGTAGTCTTGGGGTTATCCTCCTTCTTCACCCTTACTTGGTAATATCCCGATTAAAGATCCATGTTAGAGTAGCGTTGTTCTCAACGTAGCTTATCGAACAAGTCATCAATCTGTGGTAGAGGATACTTTTTCTTTATCACGATATTGTTGAGTTCATGATAACCAATGAAAATGTGCATTGACCCATCCTTTATCTTGATGAAGAGGACATGTGCACCCCAAGGTGAAGCACTTGGGAGTATGAAACCTTTATCTAGATTCTCCTATAGTTGTTTCTTCATCTCCTAAATTTACACAACAACCATTCTATACAAAGTCTTGGATAATGGAAATGCCCTAGGTATAATCTCAATTGAAAATTAAACCTCTCTATAAGGAGGATGACTGAAAAATTCTTTGGGAAACACATCAGTGCATTACCCAACAATGGATATGTTTTCAAGGATGATAGTTTACTTTGAATCAATTATTTGAGATAGATATGATTTCTCATAGGGCAATAATTTCTATGCTTGAGATGGTGGTGAAAAATAAGATTCATAATTCACCTTAGAATGGTATAAAATTGGAGGACGATTTTCAATTCATAGAGTGATTTCCTTCTCATGGAAATATATGTTTTATCTATATAGGGAAATCCAATCCATACCCATAATTGAATCAAATTGCACTAAAGATAGTATAAAAAAGTTTGATGGGAAGCTCAATCCACAAATTTTGATATAGGAGGAGTTATATACTTGGGATGCAATAATTGCCCCATTTTCCAGTTTCACCAATAACTCTACTTCCATGATTTGTGGTGGTGTTTGAATAGTTATACTATACTTGTGTGATATAAAGGAATGCGTAGAACCAAAATAAAAATATACCTCCTCTATTATTGAATGAATAACTAGTGTACCTATCATAACTTCATTGTTAGGATCCACCTCAGCAGTTGTGATGGAAAAATATCACCCTTGCTACCTTAGAGGTTTTTGTTTGTCTCCAAAAACCCTTATCATAGTGAATTGGTTTTCAAAGAGTCTTGGTTTCTTATATTTGTAACAATGAAAAATTTGATTAGGGTTTACCATAACATTCCTTTACTCCATTGCATTAGTGGGATTATCCCATTGGAAATCTCTAGCTAGGTGTCATTCCTTCCAACACCTAAAGAATTTCCTCTCCCCCCTTAGTAAATTTCTAGGGTACTTCTTTCCACACCTTTGATAAGTGTGATGCTGAAATTTCTCAACACCATTAGATTTCTCCATCAAACCACTATAATTAAAGTCTACTTTCTGCTTCTTATCCCCATGATACCCTTGAGATTCACGGATCTCTATTTTTACTTTGAGGGAATATCAATTTTTTTTTTCATATCTATTAAAGTCTCATATCACCAAGGATTTTCATAGACCGGGTTTTATCCCACCAAATAAACAATCAAACTTGCATTCAGGGGTAATGAAAAATATATAGGTGTATTGTATAAGTCTTGTAAAATTTTCCTCATACATCCTGATATATTCATCACCTTTTTTTCTTGAGAGAAAGTGGATCCATTTCCATTTTAAGTCATAGAGTGTGAGGAAAATATTTATCAATTTTTTTTTCGGAATTCCTTCCACCCCATCACTTTGATCTATTCTTTAGGCTTCATATTCTTGATAAATGTCCACTACTGACTAGATTCTCCCACCAGACAATAAACAACCAGTATAAGATTCTATTTCTTAGAACATTGAAGCATGGAGAAGATATTCCCAATGGATTTGATTCATTGTTCCACAATTAAGGGATCAGACGATCTATTGAAAGTTGGATGCCTTTGTCACATAAAGATATCAATTGTAGATTGTTCTTTCTTAGGGGGATTTGGGTACTCCTCTTGATCTAGGTTTTTATTTAAAACATGAGTCAACTGATAGGTTATCATCACAAATTTCTCTATTAATGCTTCTATTAGGTTAGACATCTTGTTTGGTTAGTCATCACATTTCCCTTCACATTGATTTATTTACCTGATTCCTCATATTTCCAGCCCTTGTTTAGAATAAAGGGGAGAATTAGGGATCAATATTTTTTAAAACTATTAAACACATAAAAAAGAATCTAATAACATTAAAGGGATAACTTATAAATAAAATTTATTCCTTATTGTATGAATTTCTAGGCTTCAATCTATTTTATCCGTGATCTATTTTATAACATATACACTTATGAGAATTTTTATTCCCTTAAGAATGGTTTGTAATGAGCTTGTAAATTTAAAAAAGCATATTCCCTAAGATTTTCAAACCAGATGTGTAGAAAGACCCATTTCTTATCCGTGAACACGCGTAATGGTCTCTGGACTTGAGATCACTATCGATGTGTATCATTAGATCATGTACTTTGAAATTAAACTCCTATCCTCCGCAATCACCTACAGTGTCGACTGGGGTTGATAAGAGAAAGGTGATCAATCAGTTTTTTGTCTCTCCAGAGAACTTATTCAAGGTGATGTACAATGGCCCGTGCTCTTCGGTGTTAGTTCATTCAAAGCTGAAGAGCAATATTCACACCCGGTCTCAATCCAGAATAGGAGCGGTTGTCTCCCTGGTTTCGTCTCATCATGTCAAGGGCCAGGATTCTGGGGCTAAATATATACATTATTGTTTTAATGTTTAGAATCCTTATATGGAATTCTCGTGGTCTAGGGGCTTGGGTAAAATCTGATTTCATAGTAAATGAACTCAGTAACAATTCTGCATCAATGGTTACGATTCTCGAACCTAAGCAGGTGCACAGAAAGATCAAGGAGTATGCTCAAAGGCTGAGAGTGCATGGTTTAATGCATGTGGATTCTCTAAACTCTCAAATATGGTTGTTTTTGAAGGACCACATCACAGTAGATATGCATAGTGTGTCATATCACTTTTTGGACATGAAAATTTTTGTTGTCCCTCACTCATTTTTCTTTTCCTTTATCTATGCAAAGTGAAACATTCAAGATAGAGAGATGATATGGAGGTATTTGGATGGCATCATCTCAGATACTATTCCTTGGATCGTCATGGGATATTTTAACATCATTTCAAGATGAGAGGTGAAACAGGGGGTGGCACTTTTCCTAGGAACTCCAGCCATGCCCTTTTCTCGTTCATGGTGAGATGTGGCCTCTTGGATGTGGGGTATGAAGGAGATAACTTCACCTGGTGTAATAACCAAAACAAATGATGTCAGACTTGGTGTCTACTTGATCAATACTTATTGAATTAGGCTACATTATCTATTTTCCTGGATTCCAAAGTCTCTCATTTGGTGTGTTTCCTTTTAGATCATTCTTCGCTTCGCCTTTCCTTAGATTTAGCGTCGTCGAGAGGGGAGCAGTTCAGGTTTTCTAATACCTGGGTTGAGAAAACAGGATTCAATGATGTTTTCAGGGAGGAGTGGAGCCTCCAAAATATGGTAAACCCATGGATCACATTCCATAACAAAATCAGGTGACTTAAACATCTTCTATGGAATTGGAGGAAGGATATTCTTGCATGGGCTAAGGACTTGGTTGAGATCAGTAAGGAGGTCGTTTATATGAATAAGGATCTAAATTAGGAATGGGATGAAAATATTTTTACCGAGTTAAGGATTAAAAAATATATTCTCTCTGATACCCTCCTGAGGCAGGAACGTTTGGCTAGATAAGGAGCTAGAATTCGTTGGCTTCGAGAAGGGGACCGGTACACTGGTTTTTCCATGCTTGCATTAAGGAGCGTCGACGTGTTAAGAGATTGAATATTATAAGGGAGTATGGTTCTTATTCTACTGATCATTATGAGGTTGGATTCTTGGCCAATGATAGTATCAAATCCTTACTGGAAGGCTCTAATCCTTGCTTGGCTGGTCGGTATCCGAGGGTTGATGCATAATTTTTTTAGGAAATACCACGCTGTGTTTCGTAGGAAGTTGATGAATGTTTGAGGTGGACTCCAGATGTGGTTGAAGTGAATGAGGATATCTGGACCCTAAATACGGAGATCACACCAGGGCCTGATGGAATTATAGGATCCTTTTATAGGGTGTCTTGGGACACTGTTAAGGTAGATTTAGTAAGGGCAGTGCAAGAATTCTTCCAGGGAGGGAATTTTCCGCGTATTGCATGTGAAACCAAGATGGTTATGATTCAAAAGATATGTAACCCACATTATTTTGATCAATATCGGCCCATAAGCATGTTTAATATTCCATACAAGGTTTTTTATATCATTCTTAATAAAAGGATGACCCTTCACTTGAACACCTAGGTGTCTCCTGAACAACATGGTTTTATTAAAGGGCAGTCAATTTAGGGAGAAATTGGAGTGGTGTAAGAAATGGTTAGTGACATTAACAACAGATATTTTGGGGGTAACTTGGGGATAAAATTAGATGTGATCAAGGCTTATGAAATATTGGAATGGTGTTTCATCTTAAGGGTTCTAGTTTTCATGGGGTTCTCCAACTGGACCACTGATCTACTTTTACATTGCTTCAGTTCGACCTGGATATCAACCTCGTTTATGGGTAAGCAGTTTGGGTTCTTTAAGGCATGAATAGGTCTCAGGCAAGGAGATCCTCTCTCCCCCACTCCCTTAATTCTCTCTCAATTTTTTTTAGCTACTATATCAACTGATGTCTTCTCATGGGGAAAGTGCTGCCCTACCAGAATAGGCATACAACAAGTGGTATCTCACATTTGATGTTTGTAGATGAAACAATTTTGTTTATAAAGGGTAGTAGGAGATTAATTCAGGGGATTAATGGGATTCTAGGAGATTATTTCATGTGGAGTGGGAAGGTGTTGAACATGAGTAAAACTTTGTATTATAAAACCAAGAATATCTCTAAGAGCAGGGTCAAGATCCTTGATGATATCTTAAATATGAATAGGGGATCATTTACTATGGAGTATCTTGGGGAACCAACGAGTCTTTTCTCACTTATAATCCATCATTTTGATAAGTTGGTTACCAAAATCACAGGGCGCATCTTCAATTGGAAGAATATATTCTTGTCATTTGGTGGCCGCATTACCCTTGTGAATGGTTTTCTTATTTCCATTACCATGCATGTAATTTCCACCTTTAAGGTCCCTAGAAGCGTTATCACAAAAATAGAGAGGATTATGGTGTCCTTCATTTGGGATGGACAGATGAAAGCCAGACATCACTGGGTGTTGGGAAAGCGTCTTGCAAGGCCTCTCTCCAAAGGGGGCATTAATTTGAGGAGTGTTTCATTGACCATGAAAGGGTTCCATGCTAAACTATCATGGGAGGCTATGGAAGGAATAAAAGTATGGTGCAAGAAAATATAGGATAAGTATGGACTGAATGTGAATGAGCAGAGGATGAGACCCTCAAAAATTTGGAACTCGATTCACCCGTACATAGAGTTATTACATCAGCACTCTATGTGGATGTTGGGAAGTGGTGATATCAAATTCTGGCTTCAAGATTAGGGGGATGGAAGGTTTTGGTTCCTGGGATTCCCCACACTGACTATTTCATTTCAAGAGGCTAGCATCCACCCCAGTTTTATTCAGGCCATTCTTGATGATAATCAATGGACTATTTTTAATAACATTGTTACTAATGGAGAACCTGATAACCTCATTTTTACAGGATGCCCATCGGGTTAGTTTTCATTAAAGGAATTTTATCATGTGATGAGGGATGCATATTATTATGATACATGGGGGTGACTATGTGGTGCAATGAGGTTCCCTCAAAATTTGACTTCTTGTTGTGGCAGGTGAGGAATCGAGCTTTTCCCACTGATAATAACATTCAGTGTTTGGGTGCAAGCATTTCCCCCAGGTGCTGGTGTTGCTGCGATCCCAACCAGAAGCAGTGGGGAATATTTTTTTTATAGTGAATGGGATATATAGATCTAGAAGGATTTTGGTGTTTTCACTAGGTGGAACGGCCAAGGAGGGATGTAAGATACCTTTTTTAGTGCATGGTTTCAAGGAGCGGGCGATCATGGTACTGACAGGAAGGCGAGGGCTGTTATCATATTGGAAGGATGCTGGACCATATGGAAAGAAAGAAATTAAGTGCAACACAAAGGAATATGAGGTTCACATGCCAAAATTCTCTTTAAAATGAAGAACCCGTTTCAGGATCTGGTTGGGTTGTGTGCCGACTGCCATGATGCACCGTCGATTAAAGCCATCGTTACAAGTCGGTTTCTTTCCAATCAGACCAGGGAGATAGGTCACGGGAATTGTGTCTATTAGAACCCTCTTCGCCTCAGGATCAAACTAAACATGAATGGATCACTTATATGGGGGAGATGTGAGGTGGAGGCATTATCAGGAACCGTGAAGGGTCTGTTGTAGCAGCGTTCTCTGCCTTCTATGGTAGGGGTGATGTTTCACAGGCTAAAGCGCATGCTATGCTCATGGGTTTGGAGATGTGTGGATAGTGGTACATCATGCTTAAGGTGGTGGAAACAAATTATTTAAATCTATTCAAATCAATAGAAGGTACATGTCGAGTTTCTCGAAACAATTTATTACTACTAGAAATTTAATCTATAGCCATAGACCTATAGCCACAGTTTTATAGGTCTGTGGCTTTAGGTTTTTTATAGCCACAATTTAATTACCCATCTATGGCTAAACATCTCGGTTCTTTTTTTTTGCGATCCGTATCAGGTTCTCCTCTCCTCTTCTTTTTTTGGTGATCCGCTTCGGGCTCTCCTCTCCTCCTCCCCTGATCCTCTATGACCCTCTTCTCCTCTCCATCTACATCTCTCACCGTGGAGCCCTCCTCTAGATGTTACCTATCAACAGCCTCTATGCTGTCGTCAACCTCTCTCACCACGAACCTCCTCTCCTAACATTCAACCTCTCATGCTGTTCACGGCGGAATCCTCATCGTGGCGTCCTCCCCTGACTCTGCCACCCAACTCTGCCACCCCGTAGACACTGCCCCAAAAAAGCCACCCCACCTTCTCCTCTGGCACACCTCTGATGTGGTTACCCCACCTCTGCAGATCCTCCTCCTCCTCGGCCAGTCAGACCTCCTAATTACCCACTGAAGGTATTTAGGGGTTTAACCCCTCAAATTTCCCTCATGTGTATTTTCTCCAATGGTTGGATATTAGGATGTACACCAGTTGTATGCATCAAGAACACCTGTACGGTGGAAACCCAAGTCACCAAGGGTGTTGTTTTCCATTATAGATTTACACTTCTATCCTTGAGATATTTATTCAAGTATTATTTTTGGGTTGAGATTGTTATTTTTTGTTTGACTCTTGGCATGGGGTGGAAATAGAATCCGAGTTCATGAATCGTACTTGAAATATAGGTATTTTTCTACATGTTCATGAATACTTGTCTATGAAAAATAGTTTTAAAAAAGGAAAGTCTGTTTAGAAAGTGGGTTTGAAAAAGTAATATTTGTGGTCATGTTTTTGGAAAATTAATTTGAAAGTGGTTTTTATTAAATAAAACATCAATAATATATGAATTGGTGTTTTCTAGAATAACCTATTGACAATGTATTAATTAATAGAATCTAAAATAGGGGTTTTCATGTGTTTTTGTTTGATTTATGATATCTTAATCATGTTTATATGGTAGATTAAAACCTTTAGTTGGTTTGTTAGTATATTAGATTCCTAGTAGTTTGTAGAATGATGGTTATGTATTGGGTATGGTTTGGATTTGTCTTTGGGGTTTGGGTTGGTGGTAATCACTCAAGTTGGTGGATCTTGTTGGGGGTTTTCTTGATGTTTTTATATAAAACTCCAGATATAGGTAATTTTGGTGATTTCTGGGTGATTTTATTGTGTATTTTTATTAGGAAGTTTCTTATTAGATTAGTTAAGGGGTGGATGGTTTCTTATTATCAAGGGTGAATGTGCGGGGTTTGGTTTTTATGCTTGGTGTGTAGGAGAGTAACCCTTAGATTATTATGATAAACCTTAGGGTTTGGTGTTTTGGAAATGATATTTTGTTATGAAGTATGGATTAAAGGTAGTTTCATGATTTTGTGGTAATAATGCATTCTTAGTATTGTGGCTTGATGGGTTTCTAATTAGTAATGTTGTTATTAAAAAATAATGTTGAGTCAAAATTCATCAACAAAGCATCTAATTAGGATGACATTGTGTTCTCATGGGAAATATGATCAAGTGGTTGTTTTCATCATATTATGTTACAACTACTTTTATCCAATGACCAAGGCCTTTGAAAAGGAAAAAAATGGTTTTCTAAATTATCCATGAGTTCTAGGAGTAGCAGTATCTAATTTTCAGTAGTGACATGGTATCTTAGGATGTTTAGAATATGTTGAAGAAAGTTTAGTTCCTATTTGAAAGGATTGTAACTCTAGAGGATATATGTGTGAAATTAGAAGTTTATAAATTTAAAGGAGATGAATCAGAATGGATAAATAAATTTGATCATAAAAGAAGGAATGAAGAGGTTTTATGGATTGAGTTTCAGTCCCTCTTCTATGAGAGGCTATTGTAGATTTATAGAATAAGAGTATGTTTTGGGAATTCATGGAGCTATATCATTTTTGGGCCAGGATCTTCTATAGTGATCATAATGTGATATTAGGAACTAGACATGTGTATGTAGGATTGATGATGGTATCGATAATAATATAGTGGGGAGATTCATACCCATCTTTTTTGAGTGAAATCTATATCAAGGGATGGTGATCATTATCTAGGTTGTGAAATGTATGAAATTAGATAGTAAATGGATGAATTTAGTGTCTGGAGTTGGATGTTGGATGAACTATATTTGGTTCAAAGACCGCACCAAAATTAATGATTTACCTATAATGGTTGGTATAGTCAGTGTGTTCAGTTAATTATGAGGAGTTTATATTGGTAAATATTCTATTTAGAGCTTCTGTATTTCTAAGATGTCATTCAGATCAATGTGTTGGGTTAAGTATCAATATTTGATATTGTAGTGGGCTAGTGCTTGACAATTCTAGTGTGGAGTTTGAAAGGGGGCCTAAAAAGGGTACTCTAATGGATGTTGAAAGTGTGTGTGGAAGGGAAACCAAGTAGTCCAAATTGTTAAGAATTTATGACATAGATTCCATAAAAATAATAATTGTTGAAATATAAAAGGAAAGAACCAATTATCACATGTTCGGAAATAGTTTCTACAAAGAAGGAATATACAATCAAGAAGAAGGAAGATCATGCACCAAAAGATTGTCTAATCATATTAGCAAACTTGTTTGAAAAATCCAATCGGATTGAGTAAGAATAAAAGAAGGAAAATTATCTACTTTATAAAATTGATAAACCTATATAAACTAAGAATAAAGGTGAATTCCAGAAGAAGAACATGTTAAAAAATGAGGTTTCAATCTAGAAAATTAAGAATGATATAGGGAGGAATAGTTTTAGGTATTTTATACATGCAAGGAATGGATTTTCTAGGTTAATAACAATGTCTAATCCCTATTTCTCTCTTTTAAGTGATGATGGAGGTTTACTTTATTATCATATTTTGGTGTTTTTTGATTTTTGAATAGGCAATTTAAGGTGATGTTTGAAAAATAAAGTGCTTTATTAATGATCATGTTATTTAGTATTGGGATGTACATATCAATTTGAATATCATTTGTTCACTATTGGTTATGGATTCATGTATCATTTATCATGTACAATTGACACACTGATCATATATATATAAGAAGTTATTATATCTCATTTCTTTTCCCACTATTTTCTTATAGGTGGTTTCTTATAATAAGACCGGTTCTATCCACCACCATTGAAGACAATGAGTTAAAGATTTGGGAAAGGTTTATTCTGTTTTTATTCTTTGGCCCAATTTTAATTAAGTCATTTTTGATTTTTGGGTTCCTTATATTTTTTTTGTGTGTTTTGGATTTCGTTGAGGTGGATTCGAGTCGCCGTTGACAAAGGATTACATGTGTATGAATAGGTAGGCATATGCATATATAAGTTCCCCCTTTATATATATTCACTCATGGTAGTATGAATATATATATTGGGGCTAGGTGTGCTTATATATAGATATGAAAAATGCATACACGTGTAAGTGTAAAAGGGTATATACAAGTATAAACATATATCTAAGGTCCCCCTTGTGAATATTTGGCCATAAAAGTATGTACATAGGGGCTATGTGTCCTTATATATATGTTAAGTTTCATATGCATGCAAGCGGAAAAAAAGGAAGATTCGAGTTGTCGTCGTCAAAAGAAAACACGCCTTGAGGTTTAGGTAGGGTCCCTCTCCTAGCCTATTTAATTAAAGAATGTTTTAAATTGAATTTAGTTTCCTTATTAATTCTGCATGTTTATATTAAATTGAAATTCTTGAATAAGTGTTAGTTAAGATAATTGTTTCGTTTGATAAATAAGTCATGGTTTTGTAATAAAACCCCTCCAACGGAGGTGTACTATCTGCGAAAACTCACAGTGGTTTAACTTGCTTAACATTATTGTATTGATGTTTTCATTATACTTGATGTCGTTGTTAGTCATAAAGCACACATCGTACTTGACCCTTTTTATATCCCTATAGGGGGTTTCCCTATTTTTATTAAAACAGTTGTTTGAACCAAGACACTCTTTAAGTGCCGTTAGACTTTTAAGATGGGTCCCATGTTGTGTGACCATGTCACATGTCATGTGATATTTAAATCCAACCAAAAGCCCGGTTCCATAGCCCAGGGGTCCCACAGTACTAGTAATGTCAGATTACATGTTATGTAACCTGTGATTTTCCTGATCCCATGGGGTATTCCTCTAGGTATTCCTACACATTTCTAGATCTCCAAACCTCACTGAATTAGGTATATCAGGGGTCATCCAATCCTCTAGTCATCACAGATTAGCATTCATTTATTTAAATATTCTTAGAAAATATCCTCTCATTCCATCCATATCATCATATTTGAAACTAAGTGGAACATATACTCCAATTCCATTCTAATCCACCTCCAAAATCCATGATAAAAATGACATAAATTTCCCTTATGAAAAACAAGGTCAAGGAAGGCACTGATTACCCAGTGGAAAACCACCAACTGACCAATGGCCACAAAATTTTTGGTTCCAACCATTAACCATCCATTAGTTAATCTAGAGCCAACCCTCCCCCACTATCACTATTAATATGTTCATGGTGCTTTATAATAGCTAACTAGTGGCCCCATCTACTGCTTTTTAGGAACACCACATACTTCTTCCCCCCTTTACTAAATCCATCCACCAGAAACATAAAATTTCAATTAAAACTTAATCATTTTAATTAGAAATCACCAAAATTAAATTTTAAGAACCCAAAAAATAAATCCATAGTCATTACAAACTATCCACTATACTATTTCTCATCCATGAGAAACATTACTAAGCATCACTAGTGACATGAGGTTTCAGGGATTTGGATCTACCTTCGGGCCTACTCCTTCCCTTCATAGTTTCCCATCCTTCACCTTATCTATTATTAGGTACCTTGAAGTATCATTTACCTTCTTCTTCTAAGTCTTTTTTCCTGGGGTTCGATATGCATCAATTTTGAAATCACTTCTTTCAATATCGATCAATAGTATTCAGGTTAACCAGAATGTTTCAGTATTTTTAAAATGTTTTCTAGTAGTCGAACATTATTCCCTCAAATTTGCTAATTCTTTACATCCCAAATAGAAGAATTTATCCACCATAGGTGTACTGAACTGAGTTCTCATTGATTCTTTCTCAGGTTGCATGAAGTGGTGGATCTGGCTTTGTCTTTGTCCAAATATTCATGTTCTTTCAACTGTTAACCATGTTTCCTCTAATAGTGGAACCTAATTGTTCACTCTAGGAGAGACTATCGGTTTTCATCCCAATGGATTTATATTATCATATTGCATCTGCCTTTTTAAAATCCTTATTTTCTTACTATTTGTAGCAACATTCTTGGAAATATTTTAGGTCGATCAGAAGATGCTTAAAGGGAAACATCTCATTCATTATTTTTTGTTTGTAGATCTTGACCTGTCTAAGAAACATCTAGAGTTTATTTGGTTCTCTGCTGAAAAACAGTTCAAAGTTAAACAACACATTGTCTAGGAAACATAAGAGGAGTACTTTTCTTCCTATTTTCTTTAAGGCGATTCCATAGTGAACTGCTAGAGTCTCGGTCCAAAGGTATATTCAAGGTTTAATATAGCACTCATCTTGATGGGGAACATGTGTTTTATGCTTCTATAGCTAGTGAGTCACTGGATACCAAGGTTCCTTTGACACATAAAGGGGAGGTGAGGAGGATCATCTAGTTACAGTGTCCTTTAAACTCAACAACGGTGTAATTCTCTGAAAGTTTTGAAGATCATAAGGTACAACACCCCTGTGCTTTAGATAAAACTAAGCCTAAGGAGGGACGAGTGTCTGATACTTCCTTTTCTATTTAGAAATCAGGCACCACAGTACCTAAGAGATTTTCAAGGGTTGTAAGCAAGAATCTTGAAACATCTGAGATAAAATCCAAAGAAGGTAAGGATTATATGGTCATGAAGACTATGGAACCTATTAAGGAAGAATACCATGTGTGTTTAGGATCTCATAGTCTGCAATATGATCATGTGTGGGGGGGGGGGGGTGGGTGGGTGGAGGGGGGCATGGGGTAGGGGGTGGGTGGTGGGGGGTAGGTGGTAGGGGGTTGGTGGGGGGGGGGGGGGCAGGGTGTAGGGGGAAGGTCTGCAGGGCAGGAGGCAGGGGGAAGGGGGTGGGTGGAGGGGGGAAGGGGGAAGGGGGAAAGGGGGATGTCTGTAGGGTAGGGGAGGGGGGAGGGGGGACGATTGAAATGTTTCCCCGCCTCCTCCCGCTCCCTTCAATCCTAGATAGAAGATGTTTCCCTACAGATTTTGCTGGACCGGGCCAAAACGTCGCGGTCACGTGACGGTCACGCCACAGTCATGTCGCGGTCACACCATGATTTGGACCTACTCTAGGACGACACCCTTCGGTGGTTTTCAGTGATAGTATTCCTTGAGTCTAGTGATAAATGTTGACACTGACTAATTACAATTTCTGCCTATGGGGCGATGACCAGAATGTTGCCCTGCCTCCTCTCGCTCCCTTCACTCCTGGCCGGAAGATGCTGCCCCGCGTATGTCGCTGGACCGGGCCAACACGCCACGGTCATGCCGAGGCCACGCCGCGGCCACGCCATGGTCACACTGCAGTCACGTCATGATTTGGACCTGCTCCAAGATGACACCCCGCGACAGTTCACATTGATAATATTCCATGAGTCTTGTGATCAATGTTGAGACTGACTAATCACAATTTCTGCCGGCGGGGCAATGACCGGAATATTGCCCCGCCTCCTCCCACTCCCTTTGCTCCTGGCTGGAAGATGCTGCCCCATGGATGTTGCTGGACCGGGCCAACACACCGCGGTCATGCCGTTGGCATGCCATGTTCACGCTACGGTCATGTCGCGGTCACGTCGTGGTCATGCCGCGGTCATGCCACGGTCACGCGGTTACGCCGCGGTAATGCTGTGATTTGGACCTGCTCTAGGATGACACCCCGCAGTGGTTCATAGTGATAGTATTCCATGAGTCTTTTGATCAATGTTGAGACTGACTAATCACAATTTCTGCCAGCGGGGTGATGAACGGAATGTTGCCCCACCTCCTCCCACTCACTTCGCTCCTAGCCAGAAGATGCTACCCCGTGGATGTCACTGGGCCGGGAAAACACGTTGCGGTCACGCCGCGGTAATTCTGTGATTTGGCCCTGCTCCAGCCACATCCAGCCCACCCCAGCCCCCTTCCACATTCATTTCAGCCCGCTGCCACCAGCATTACAGCCCGCAACAACCCCCTACCACCTTCGAATCATCCCGCACCATCACCCTGACACCTGCAACCAGCGCCCTTCCACCAGCATTACATCCCCCTTCCACCTGCATTCGATCCCGCACCGACCCCCAACCATTAAGACTAACTCTTCCACTTTAAACCTTACACTCCCCTCTGTCACTAGGATTTGCACCGAGGTCAATGTTTATAAATCTTTTCCATCCCGATTCTGGATTTAAAATGGGGATAATGGTTTAATTCAAGATGTGGTCTTTGAGAATGCCCCAACTTTCTGCAAAAAATGCTCACGAATTGGTCACTCTATGAATGAATGTGAGACTCAATGTAATGACCCTCGACCTACCCCTCTCTATAAATCTGTTTGGGTGGAAAAGGAAACCCCCATAATGCCCCTTGTTTCTTAGACAGTTACTACTGACTGCACTAATAACAAGAATCCCCCTGGCCTCTCTAAGATTTAGCTCCCCTCCCATTATGATTCTGAGACCTTGCACATCCCTGGGACTTCTAAATAATGAAAGAAAGATACCTTCAATAACGACTCACATATTATTGAAGTAAGAAAACCTATACAAAGATATACAGAGGAGGTGAAATCGAATCATGAAGATCCCTTGCATATGGACCTCAGAACTTCTAAAGAAGGAAAGCAAGTCTTCAATACTGACTCACCTATTCTTGAAGCAAGAAAACCTATAAAAAGAGATAAAGAAGAGGTTAAATCGGATCATGAAGATCTCTCGCATGTAGGGATTGAAAAACCCTTCCAATTGGAAGAAGAATTCCTAAAATCAAGGGATAGGAAAGGGAAGAAATCATTGGTTGACTCCGATGGATTCATCACTCCAAGGGATAGAAACACCTATAAATGTAGGGATAATTTCAATTTTAAAAGAACAATTACCACATGTTCCCTAGCTGCCAACATGAAAGACAAAAACACAATACCCTCATAGCCAACCCCTACTGAAAAAGTGTCTGCCTCATCATATGCTTCAGCAAGCTCCTCCAATTCTTCTGACTCGGATGAGTCATATAGTGAGGATGATAAAAATGACCCAGCTTATAGGGATGCCTATGTAATTATAGAAAATCTTGATTTTACAAATGACCTTGACGCATGGATGGATGAGAAAGACACTACTATATTTAGATAGTATAAAAATGGAGAGAAGTCAGCGGATGCATATCTTGATATCAGAAAGAGGATGTTCATCAAAGTGGTAGAGGAATTTAAAAAGAATCCAAGCTTCAATTTTAATGAAATCCCCTAGAAATGAAGCTGTTGAGATTCTTCTGATTCTCAGAAGCATGTTCTTCTTTGTCTTATGTTGTTTCACTTTTTCAACTGGTTCTACTCAATGACATTGTACAGTGGATGTTTGCAGACCTGCACTATAGGGGCTTTGAAATGTACTCCTGCCAGTTTTAGAACATGCTTGATCATGTAGCCTTATTGAATGAAGCTGTTATGATGTTTCTTCTAGTGTTTGAGATATTATGACTAAAGATAAGCTTCAGTACTTGGCTGCTTGGGTATACTGTTAAGAGAGTTTTTGTTTTCCTTGATGTCATCAAGGGATGCTGTTGGTTTTTCAATGCAAAAATCTGCTTTTCTATTGGGTTGGTCTCTCGAAGGACTGGCAGGGGGAGGGGGTAACTGGTAGGGGGTGCAAGGGGTGGGGTGTCTAGGTTCTGGGGGGGGGGGGTGTCCAGGGGGATCTGTCCAGGGTCTGGGGGGGGTGTCCAGGTTCTGGGGGGGGGGTGTCCAGGGTCTGGGGGGGGGGTGTCCAGGTTCTGGGGGGTGTCTAGCGTCTGGGGGGGTCTGTCCAGGGTCTATCTGGGGGGTTTTCCCAGGGGGTCTGCGGGGGGGGGGGGGTGTCTAGGTTTTTTTGGTGGGGGGGGGGGGCAGGCAGGGGAAGGGGGGCAGGACTTGCGGGGGTGGGGGGGGGGAACTAGCAGGGGGAGGGGGGGAAACTAGCATGGGGAGGGGACTGGTAGGGGGGACTGGCAGGGGGGAGGGGGGTAAATGGAAAGGGGGGTGCAAGGGGTGGGGTGTCCAGGTTCTGGGGGGGGGTGTCCAGGGTCTGAGGGGGGGGGGGGGGGTCTATCCAGGGTCTATCTGGGGGGGGGGGTTGTCTAGGGGGTCTGGGGGGTGTCCCAGGTTTGGGGGGTGTCCAGGTTTTTTGGGGGGGGGGCAGGACTTGCAGGGGGGAGGGGGGAACTAGCAGGGGGATAGGACTGGTAGGGGGAGGGGGGTAAATAAAAGGGGGGGTGCAAGGGGTGGGGTGTCTAGGTTCTGGGGGGGGTGTCGAGGGTCTGGGGGGGGGGGTGTTCGGGTTGGGGGGGGAGGTTCAGGGTCTTTCGAGGAGGGTGGGAAGGGGGGTTTGTCTAGGTGAGTGGGGGGGGGGGGGGGGGTGGCTGTACAGGGGAGTGGAGGTCTGGGCTATCCAGGGGGATCTGTCTAGGGTTTGGGGGGTGTCCAGGGTCTGGGGGGGGGGGGTGTCCTGGGTCTATCTAGGAGGTGTCCAGGGTCTGTCCGGGGGGTTTCTAGGGTCTGTCTGGGGGGTGTCCTGGGTCTCTCTGGGGGGTGTCTAAGGTCTGTCCGGGGGGTGTCCAGGGTGTGTCTGGTGGGGTGTCCAGGGTCTGTCTGGGGGGGGGGTGTCCAGGGTCTGTCCAGGAGGGGGGATTTGTAGGGGGATGTCCAGGGGGGGTTATGTAGGGTGGGGGTGTCTAGTGTCCAGGAGGGAGGGGTCTGCGGGGGGGGGGGGGGTGGGCTACTACAGGGGGTGTGTGTAGGGGGTGGGGGGATATTTTTTATGGTTTTCCAGAACATATATCCATGGTTAAAAACCGTGGCTATAGGTTTATTTCCATGGTTACAAACCGTAGATAAAGGTATAATGCCACGGTTTCTAACCGTGGAAATAAACTGTATCCCTCCTCTAGTATAGCCACAGTTCTAAACTATGGCTATAGAGATATTACCACGGTTTGAACAGTGGCTATATACCTAGAGCCATGATTTGAATCGAGGCTGTAGACCTATAGATATGGTTCCATACCTTGGCTATAAGTCTAGGCCTATAGCCACGCCAAACTTAGCCACGATTTCTCAAAGCATGGCTATTACCTATAGCCATAGTTCAAGGACCTATAGCCACGATTTTAAACCATGGTTATAGCCTGAATTTCTAGTAGTGTATACCTAATTAGAAATTGAAAACAGATTCTGGGTAATCACTTTGAGATGACCAACACAAGGAAGGAGGGGAACCAAGTGGTGGATTTCTTAGCGTCCATGGCATCACCAAATCAAATTATTTATTATTTCCTTAGAATAGTCTCTTTTCCTAGTGAGGGGATGGAGTTTGTGATTAATGATGCTCTGAGATTGCACTTTTTTCAACCCCTGTGATTTCTCTTGTATCCCGTGTTTCATTTAAAAATCAATAAAAATGTTAGCTTTCATTCATTCATGACATTGAATTCATGGTGAGGTAGCTTGTGTTGGGTGTGTCATTGGTGGTATGACATTGATTGAATAATCAAGATATTTTTTTCTTCTAATAAGAATAGATATATCATTCCTTGTTAATCATGATAGTAGTACTTTTACTAAATCTATGGCCATGGTAGAAGAAAGGTAAGTCTGTCTAGTAAGGTCAATGAATAATAAATCAAGAAAGGATGAAGACACAAAGTGTGCATCCTATTTTATGAGATATCACAAAAAAAGTGATTATATTACACGACATGTGTTCGTAAGAGGTTTTTCCATTCAATGAATACTTCTTATCTCTTTAGGGGCCATAATGGGTTGCTAGATTCCTATATTGGTCTATGAATAGTATTAATTGCTATCAAGATAAGGTCCTAGAAGGGAAAACACAATAGCATATTCGAAAGTCTACCCTATTACGATGAATATGAGTTTAGGATTTGGTTGTCCCCACAACTGGGGTTTAGTATTTTTTTGAGGATGTGCGATCACCAATGAATAAATAAATTTATATCATTTGAGTGTAGAATTATCAATAATGAATTTATTTATTAACTGTATTTATAAGTATTAAAGTAAATACATGTAAAATATTATATGAATGAATATTATTTTAATATTCAAGGGTTCATTTAATATTTTTAGGAATGAATATTCAATTTAATGAGTCACTTTTATCACCTAATATATTTATTATATTACAAGTAAGTGATAAATATATAGATGATATTTATGACCCTGTCAGTCAGTAATGATATATTGTATATAGTTTATATAGTGAATAATAAATATTTGGGGTCCAGGGAGCCTTTTCTGGGTAATTTCATAACTCAAAATATATTGGAGGAGGGAGGCTCTCACATGAGGACCATTCACTGCAAGCACTTGAGAACTTCTCTCTCATCTCCCACTTTCTATAGAGATAAACTCTTGATCCAAGTGATTGTATTGAGCTCTTCCTAATGCATTTCAAGAACATCGATACAATGATCTTTTGGGCGTCTAAGACATCATTGGATCTTCATGATAGCACCTGTAATTCAACGATCGATGCTCCCATATATTTTTGAAGCACACATGAAAAATCTGAGGGAATTTGACTTTATATCATTCGAACAATGATCTTTAGTGACAAAAAATGATGAATTAATGAATTCATATCGATGTATGTATTTATAGTTTATTTTGTGCTTAAAATTCATCACACAGGAACCTTAGGATTTAATTGGGGAAGTTCTTCATGGGAGATGATGTATGTAGTTACGTCGATCGCTGGTGAAATTTCTTAAATCCCCAGTCCACTAGATTCTTCTATCCACCCTAATACCTTCAGAAGAAAAATATACAACACATGTTCTTATAAACTATAAATTTTATAGATCATTATTTTTTTCCATAATCCCCCCCCCCAAATCAAATTCCCAAATACAAACAATTTTCCTCATATCTACACAAAATCCACCCAAAAAGGCTACCAAACTCATCACATATGGATCTTTGTTCACTATAATTTGATTTTTTAGTCAAGTATGACTGGAATCTCATTCTCCAAAGAATTTGTAACCTGGAAGTTCCGAACCATGAATCTGGTCTCATTCGTCTCATTCCTAGATTCATGTTGATATCCTTGAACCTATTCCATGACATAAACCCCATTGTTGAACTTTCGAAAATGACCCAATAAACTCTTCAAACAATCATGTAATAGATTGGGTTCCCAAAAATGGTTGGACCACTAGCCAAAACAATACCAGTGATGAAAGCATGAAGAATGGAGGGAGAAATTAAAGAAATACAAAAGTGAAAGATTGATGTTGGTCATGTTAAGCTTGGTCAATGTTCATTGATGGATAAGAGGAATCAAAATAAGTTTGAATAAAACAAAAAAATAATTCCAATTCCAAATTATAGGAAAAAATAATTTAATGGGATATGAAACACAGTGATCAAAAAATTAATTTCTTGATGGATAAATTCATGTTCATCACCATAATCAAGAATATGAAATTTAACTAAAAAATTAAAATTCATACCTGAAGGATGGATCAATCATCGATGAATAATGATTCGGTTTCGACATCATTGTGAGATACAAAAACTCCTTTATTGAAGACAAGCCCTACGGTGTCTCGATCATCAATCTTGATACACTTTTTTCTGATCATCAAAGTTCCCCCCAGTGATGAGTTCCTTATCTCAATCTCCTAGGGTTATGAAGCTAACCCTAGAGATTGGACATAATGGGGTTCTTATAGAGTGATTTATAGTTTTAAAATTAAATTATACAATAAATTAATAATTAAATAAATCAATTAATTAAATTTATCTATTTTATCTATTATCCATGAGCGAATGCACTCTACCAAAACATCTGCTGTCAAAAAAACTTATGTCACACCTAGGGTAAAACTTCCATTCCAGATTTAATGATGATATACATTTTATTATCTAAGATTCAAATTGGGATATATTCCATTATTTATAAAAAAACATGTGAGAATGATATATTATATTTAATTTTTTTAATATATCAATACAATGCCCCCACAAGGCCTGGAATTCAACGCCGACTCTGATTCTGACTCCAAAAATATTATTTAAAATTTTATAAAGTTCTATACATAAAAAATAGAGTCATTAAAATACCCCTTGTTTACCTTTTCTTTCAGCTAAAATTCTTAAAATTCTTCAATGTACTTCTTTAATTCTGCATATTTCTCATCTTGTTACTTTTCTTTTTGGATTCTTCTTCCAAAACTTCCTCTTCTTTCACTTAAATATATGTTGGTGTATCAGTCTCTATGACACCCCAAACCTACACTCCCAGAATCCGGTGTGAGTAAACTTGTTCTTTTACATATTGAATTTGAATCACACTAAATCAACCAAAACATAAACATTAATTGTTAAAATATCAACAAAAAATATTGAGACACTTACACATAAAAGAGAATTTTTGTTTAGAGTTTTACAGAGTTAGTAAAAACTTTTATCTAATAAAACCCTTATATTTCCCATCTAATGTATAGTTTTCCCATTGTACTAAGAATTCCTTATTCTATAATAAGTCTTCAATATCTCCCAAAAAATTCTACACACACAATACACTTCTAGACTTATCATATATAACAACCTTGTTCTTTATTACACTTTAATTCATGATTTATTAAAGAAGATTACATATCATACAACTCAAAAGATCGAGAATTCTAGTGTCTTTGAGAATAGGTACATTACATAACAACTTAAAATAGGAAATACATCATATTCATTACTCAAAATTAAATTTTTATTATCAACACTTTAATGAAAAAGTGAGAAACCAAAAGTTCAAGAACAAAAGGAAAACACTGATCCATAAAAGTGAAATTTCAGCCACTATTTTTAATCTCCCTAAAAAGTTTCCATGAGATAGTGTTTACCTGAGTTATGGTTCCTCTATTAGAAGATCTTTGAACCTTAATGGCAGCTTGTCCCAGGACTAGATGTACTCCTATATTATTATCTTTCCTTTATTGAATCCTCTTATTAAAATAAGATCCTGCTTATAAATCTCGGTGCCTTTCTCATCATTGGGAGGAACCCTTAGATTCCTTGACAATATTCTTTCAGCCTCTACATCAAGAACATTAATTGTTTGGACAATTTCAACCATTGTCTCTTATGATGTCATAAGCAGTTCTAATGGATGTTCGAGCATAGGATCAGATTCCTGCTACCGAAAATATGGCTTGGATAGGTAGGGATCGCTATCTAGCTGCTTTTCCTTCAACTTCTTTGTAGATATATTCTTCATTGTTAGAAGTAAATATGAATAATACTTCCTCTCTTTACAGTTTCCCCTCCTACTCTTACTTCTCCTAAGGCTTGGATACCTACTACAATATGCCTCATCCTCTGTATCACCTGAAAATTAGCTAGATCATTCATCATTGGACCCATTCCCTTGGTCATTTTTCACATCCATAGATGTTTTGGTAGGATCATTTTCAAAATTCTATATTGGATCATCATGGGAAAAAAGATTGAATCAGTTTCCCATCACAAGACCATAAACCTCCCCAGGTATCTTCATAATCAAGGAATAACCCTCAGAAACCTCTTCTAAAAAATTTCACGCATCCATGAGAGTATTGGGACGTCCCTGATCCACCATTTTTGGTTCAACCCTAGAGTTTTGCTCACTAAAATTATGGGTACCCTCAAGAGGATGGTCCAAAACACTAGAAGATATCTCCACCTCCAAACATGTTTTCACCATTGAATATATAACTAAATGATGAGTATTATCTATATTATTCCTCAATTGGCTAGATTGGGAAGTCTTCTCCAAACTATTGTCACTATAACCAGTTCCCAAGCACACTGCTTCGGCGGATGAAGAAGCCACATGAGTCTTGGATCCTCTTTCATCCACCAGTTTTGGAACCACCAAGATGAGACCACTTTCATGTCGATCCTCCTTCATAGAATGGCCCTAAAAACCAAAATGAATATTTAGAGGATCCTTATGTTTTCCTATATCCCTTCTCAAGTGATTGAAGATGTTGTTCACTAGTGGATTCACTTTCTGTGATCCAATCTTCACATTCATTGCCGATTTAAGCGCAAAATCCACACCCTCCAAATTCTATCCAGAAAAGAATGCTTCCACACATGCCTCTGATCCTTTACCACTATATAAACCCATATTATTATCTTCTTCCTTCTTCTTATAGATATTTTTAGACCCCTGACGACAGGTTGCAGTCGAATGGCCCAAACGCTTACAGATTGAAAAAAAATCAGACCATGATTTATATACCACCTGATGCTTTCACTGAAACTCTTCACCAACTGTAATCTAAAAAAAGTAAAAAGGAACCTTGTATACATACACTTATACATATACATTTGGTTTAATTGGGTGGAAAATAGATTTGGTGCGGCTATCCGAAAATAAGTATCGACCCACTATATTTACAAGCAGTTTAATAACCAAGGTATTTTGAAACGGTAGGGGAAGGTATGAAAAACTCACCCAAAAAACCATAGAAGGGGAATCACACTTTATATATAAGTCTTATGTCAATATAAATAGTTAAAACTTAGATCCATTGAAGCTATGGGGATCACTTGACCAGGCTCTGATTAAATCATCCTCTGATGCGAATCATATCATAATGTGTTTGCTGTTGATCAAGCCCACTTTATACCTCTCCTATAAATCTCAAGATACAAATACATGATTAAATTAATACATGTTAGATAAAATATATATCAATTGGTCATAAAATGTGTGATAATTATAAACATTAACAGTGAGGTATGATATAGCAAGATAACATAAAGGCAACATGGGAAATGCGGAAACAACATAAAACACTACATCATAAACATAGGTCAAGGATAACTACCAATATATCATGATGGAAAAAGTACCATAATGGAATAGGTTCAATGAATAATCCCTTTCATGATGTCTCATGAGACTAAAACATTATCCAATGCATTGGAGTGCAATATAATTCTGGGTGCAACCATCACTTTCATTTCATTCCCATGCTTAAGTCTACCACATAGATTATAAAAAATGGAATCATTTAGCACCAAATTTTATTCCATGATAAATAGGTTTGGAATAAATACATTTAATTACCCAATAAAATAATTATAATTTCATAAATATGAACACCCTTGATAGGAAATGGGTACGGGTATTCACTACCTAATTGTTTGGCTTGGAAAATTGCGGTGAAATTTCAACAGCATAACAGGGGTGTATAAATGTTCATGGAAGGGATTAATGAGAGTGAAAAGGGAATGTAATAATTTATAAATAAAATTTACATTGAAATGGATATTAAATAAAATATCCCATCATTAGGAATTAGAGATTAAATACATAAGATAATGAAGAAACTTGAATAAAGAGGAGGAGAGGATCCCTTACCTTGAGAGGGTGATTCCAAACAATTGGGAGGAGCTTCTTGAGAGATTAGGGAAACCTTGTGATGAATTTATAGAAGAGAGGGTAGATTAAGTATGTGAACAAAAGTTTTTTAGTGGAGAAAACTGGGATATTGGGTGAGTTTATATAGGAAAAGAGTGGGGAATTCTTTATTATTTCTCAAACTTATATTTTGGACTCTATACAATAAAGTAATCAAAACCAAAAACTATCCCATGGTTTTTACCAATGGTTTCTAAAAAATAGGAGTTTTTTTAATTATTTTATAATTCTAGGGTCTGAAATTATTAAAATATTTCCCTTGCTGATGTGTAAGTGAGTCATGTCCTTAGATAAATTATTTTAAAACCTTAAAATATATTATAGGTTTTAGAGGATTTATAAAGGATTTCTAAAATTAATAAAGTAAACTTAAAATCACATTATTTTAAAGGGTAAATATATATTTGGTATTCTGTACCATTTATAGTATTTATTACTTCGCATTTTGGGTATTATGATGTCATAATACACACCATATATTTATACCGTATTTAATTTTTTACCTGAGAATTCAACTATCTCAAAAAATTATGAAAAACTCACCATTAGATAATTTTGATGTTCTGATTCCAAAAATAATATTTATTTTATCTAAATAATTTTATAAATATTTTAATTTTCACTTCTAAAATAAGAATCGACATTTATTGAGAAATGATGGGTTTTTTGACAATAACAATTTTCAAACCCTTATAAAAATTACATTTTAATTTTTAAAAATTATATGATTATTTTAATAAACATTATTTAATAATAATATTTTATTAAAATATTATTTACTTAAAAAATCCATTAATTCATGAAAATAAATGCTTTAATTGAATTTGAATATTACCCAAAAAACACTTTGTGTTTTATTGTATCAAACTCAAAATCATTTATAAAGTAACAATAATAAGTAAATATAGCCATTATTCTATTGAAAATAATATACATATTCATATTCCTAGGATCTTGATACATATCCCTTTAATGCACTAGAAAACTCCCTAAGGGTAATGTGCGTGATGATGAAACTTTCATGGGGTGGTTCAACGTACATGGTTTGGCCTGTGATATTGATGAGCTTGAACTTCTCCCATAAAAAATTTCAATCATGATTAAGTTGTTGGATATCAACTTCAGATTGGTTAAGGGAAAATCCTAGAGATGATATCTCCCTCATAGGATCTAATAAATGGGATTCATAGGGTACGATCCTACCAATTGAGGCCACCACTTTCTTTGTCCGTGTCAATTGGATTTTTCAAAACCCTATATTCATACTAATTATATGATCAGTGTTCAAAAACCATATTATCAATAATTAAGATTCTTAATTATATTTTAAATCTGATAAGATATAATAAAATAAATTAAGTTCATGAGTTTTCTATATCCATAATATTCATTTAATTAAATCACAAGAGGAATTATATTTATAAATGTTTGATTCATTACATTCTCCCCCCTTCAAAAATTTCACCCTTGAAATTTTCCTTTCACACACTAAAAAAGATGAGGGTAATTTTATTTCATAACTTCCTTCAGTTCCCACATTGCTTATTTAAACTTTTAGTTTCTCCACAACAATTTGACCATGTGCATTATATTATTCTAAAGAACTTTTTCTCTATAATCTAGGATCTTCATCAACTGATCCTCATATGAGAGATCATTATCCAATGGTACCACCTATGGATTCAACACAAGTGAGGGGTCTAGTATGTACTTCTTCAAGAGTGATTTGTGGAAAACATCATGTAATTGAGTTAGGTTAGGTGGAAGTATTGGTCGATAGGCCACTGGTCTGATGCGATCAAGGATCTCAAAGGGACCGATGTATCTTGGAATAAGATTTCACTTCTTCCCAAATCTCATGAATTTCTTCCATGGAGATATGAGGAAAAATAACTTATCTCCAACCTAAAAGTTTATGTATCATCGACGATTGTTAGAATAAATCGTTTTATCATTCTGAGTATCCTTGATGTGTTGCTGAATGGTCCTGACCTTTTCAACCATTTCCTTGACCATTTGAGGACGTAGCAGTTTGAGTTCCCCAACTTCATCCCAACATGTAGGTGTTCTGCACCTCTTCCCATAAAGGGCTTCATAAGGGGAAATTTTGATGTTTGAGTGAAAACTATTATTTTATGAGAACTCATACAGAGGAAGATGTTGATCTCATTAACCTTTGAAGTCAATTGAGTATTCTCACAATATGTCCTTGAGTGTCTGGATAGTTTTCTCAGATTGGCCATCAGTTTGAGGGTGATAATCCATACCGAAGTTCAAATCAATATTTAGAGTATGTTAGAGACTCTTAAAAAACTTGGGGGTAAATATTGGATCTTGATATGATACAATCAATAATGGTGTTCCATGAAGGATCAATAATTATCCAATTTATATCCTTTCAAGTTGATCAAGTGAGAAGTCCTCTCAAGTTTCAAGGAAGTGAGAAGTTTTTATAAGACGATCCACCACAACCCATATAGAATCATTTCCTATTTATGTCTTTATAAGACTAGTGACAAAGTCTATGGTGATGTTTTCCCATTTCTATTCAGGTATGGGTAATGGTTTCATCATCCCCTTGGATTCTTTCCTTTAATCCTTCACTTTCTATCATACAAGACATATTGATGTATATTCCACTATATACTTCTTCATATTATCCCACCAATAGTGCTCTTGGAGATTTTGATACATTTGTGTGCTCCCTGTATGGATAGAGAAGGTTGAACTATGTGCATAATCCAACATCTCCTTCTTTAACTCAGGGTTTGATGGTACACATATATGTGACCCAGATCTTATATTTATTTCTTCATTTACATTGAACATTGAGGATTTAACTTTTCTTATAGCTTCTACTTTATTCTGAATTCTCACATCATCTCTTTGAAAACCCTTTATCCACTCTAAAAGGGATGGTTGAACAATCATTTGAGATAGTACTAATGATTTTACTTCCTTTATGATTCCCATATCTATCCTTTTTAAGTATAATAAGATCAAATACTTCTCAATTCTAATCAATGATTAAATTTTAGGATATTTTATACTTATATCATCTTCCAATTTATTCACTTTCCTAGGATGGTAGTGGATTGACCAGTCATAGTCCTTGATGAGATCATACCATCTTCATTAGCACATATTAAACTCTTTCTGTGTGAATATAAACTTAAGGCTCTTGTGATCCATATATGTTTCACACTTCTCACCAAAGAGATAATGTTTCCAAATTTTTAATGAGAATATCACTATATAAAAATATAGATAATGAGTTGGGTAGTTCTATTCATGAAATTTCAATTTCCTTTAGGAATAGGCTATCAATTTGTAATTCTTCATTAACACACAACCTAATACCTTCTTTTAAGCATCACTGAATACCACAAAAATTTCTCCACTTGAGGGTAGTGTGAGTAAAGGTGCAGTGATAAGCCTCTTTATCAACTCCTTGAATCTCTCTTCACATTAATCATTACAAAAAAACATAAATCCCTTCTAATTTATCATGGTTATATGGATTTAAAATCATGAGATATTTCTAAAAAATTGATGATAACACCCAACTAATCTAAGAAAAATATGGATATCTGTCACATATGTTGGCCTCAACCATCCTTCAACTACTTTTTTTTGAAGGGTCCAACAATATCCCTTTGATTGTGATAATATGCCCTAATAATGAGACTTCCTTCAACTTGAACTCACATTTTCGGTACTTTTCAGAAATATTATTCTTTTAGAAGGTCTTTAACATGGTTCTAAGATTTTCCTCATGCTCATCCTTTCCTTTGGAATATATTAGAATATCATTTATAAATACTACCACAAATATTTTGAGGTAATATCTAAATACTCTATTCATCAAGTCCATGAAGATTACTAGAGAATTTATGTGTCCGAATGAAATTACTATGAACTCATAGTGCCCATAACTTGTTCAAAAATCAGTCTTAGGGATATCCTCCATATTCACCCTTACTTGGTAATATCTCAACCGAAAATCCACCTTGATGAAGTATTGTGCTCCATGTAGATGATCGAACAAGTCATCAATTTGTGAAAGAAGATAATTTTTCTTTATCATGATCTTTTTGATTAGGATACTTTTTCTTTATTGTGATCTTGTTGATTTCATGATAATCAATTCAAAGGAACATTGACCCATACTTCTTTTTAACGAAGAGGATAAGTGCACCCCATGGTGAAGCACTTGAGCGTATGAACCGTTTATCCAGATTCTCCTTTAGTTATTTCTTTATATCCTCGCATTAAAAAACATCCATTCTATACAAAGGCTTGGATAACGACAATTCCCCATATACAATCTTAATTGAAAATTCAACCTCTTGGCTAGAAGGAATACCATGAAATTCTTCAGTAAACACATCAGTGTATTCCCTCACAATGGGTATATCTTCAAGGATGATAATTTACTTAGACTCAATCATTTGAGTTAGATTTTATTTCTCTTAGGGAAATAATATCCATTCTTGAGATGTTGCTGCTAAATAAGATTCATCCTCCTCCTTGAAATTGTACAAAATCGGATGATGATAGGTAATTCAAAGAGTTATTTTCTTCTCATGGATATTTATGTTGGATATATATAGGGAAATATAATCCATACCTAAAATTTCATTAAATTCCACTAAAGGGAGTATCATAAGGTTTTATAGGAAGTTCAACCCAAAAAATTTGATATGGGAGGAGTTATATAATTGGGATTCAATAATTTCCCCATTTGAAATTTTCACCAATAACTCCACTTCCATGATTTTTGGTGGTGTTTGAATAGTTCTACTGAACATGCTCGATATAAAGGAATGCATAGAACCAGAATAAAAAATTACGTTATCCATTCCTGAATGAATAACTAGCATACTTGTCACCAATTCATTTTTAGGATCCACCTAAGAAGTTGTGATGGAAAAATCTCTCCCTTGATACCTTAGAGGTTGTTGGTTGTCTTTGAAAACCCTTGGATTAGTTCATTGATTTTTAAAGTGTCCTGGTTACTTGTAGTTTAACAATGAAAAATGAACTAAGGGTTGACCATAGAATTCCTTTACCCTATCACATTAGTGGGATTCTCCCATCCGCAATCTCTATCTAGGCTCCCTTCCATCCCACACATAAATAATTTCCTCACCACCCTTAGGAAATGTATGGGGTGATTCTTTTTTCACCTCTGAGAAATGGGATTTTAAAATTTATTAGCACCATTAAATTTCTCCATCATAACACTAGAATTAAACTCCACTTTATACTTCTTATCCCCATGATACCCTTGAGATTATTTGATCTCTATTTCAATTTTGAGGGCACATCCGAAAATTTCCTCATAGCTATCAAATTCTTGGATCACCAGAGATTTTTATAGACTAGTTTTTATCCCACCAAAGAAGAAGTCAACCTTGTATTTAGGGGTAACAATAAATATAGAGGCGTATCATGCAATCTTGTGAAGTTTTCCTTGTATTCCATGATATATTAATTTCTTTTTTTCTTTAGGGAAAATAAATCCATTTCCATTTTAATTTGGAGAGTGCAAGGAAAATATTTACTGAAAAACATTTTCTAGAATTCCTTCCACCCCATCACTTAGATCTCTTCCTCATGCTTCATATTCTTGATCAATGTACACCACTGATTAGATTCTCCCTAAATATGTTAAAGAGTAAGTATAACCTTACCCTTCTCTGAATATTAAAAGATAATAAAGATCTTCTCAATGAATTTGTTCCATTGTTTCATGATTAAAGGATCATATGATCCATTTAAAGTCAGATGCCTTTATCACATAAAGATCTCAATTGTTGTTTGATATTTCTTAGGGGGATTTGGACACTCCTCCCAATCTAGGTTTCTATTTAGAACATGATCCAACTGAGAGAGTATCATAAAAAAGTTCACTATTATTTCTCCCATCAGGGTAGATATCTCATTTGGGAAGTCATCACATCGACCTTCACATTGGTTGTTTACCTGATTCGTTCTATTTTTGACCATTGACCAGAATAAAGGAAAAAATTAGGGATGGGTATTTTTTTAAACTATTAAACATATAAATAGGAATCCAATGACATTAAAGGGATGACTTATAAATTAAATTTATTTCTTATCGTATGAATTCCTAGGCTTCAATCTATGTTATTCATGATCTATTTTCAAACTTAGATACTTATGGGAATTTTTATTCCCTTAATAATGGTTTGTAACGAGATTGTGAATTTACCAAAGCATATACTCTGGGAGTTTCAAACCAGGTGTATAGGAAGGATGGTTGTTGTGCACTATTTCTCGGTCGTGTATAGCTCAATGTGGTGTTTTCAGGTTTTTCCCCTATGTACATATATTCCAGATCCACATCCACTTGTAGTATCCAGATAGAGATGTACTTTCTTAGAAACTACTTACTCTATATTTTAAAAAAATTAGGGATGTTTTCTTCTACTTAGTTTTATCCTTAAGTATTTCTCTAGATTTTTCTAATCCTAATCCCATAAATAACTAAACTTTCATTTGATACCAACTATGACAACCCTACTCTTTATTACACTTTAATTAATAATTTATTATATAAGGGTACACATAATAAAACCTAGAAGATCGATGATTCTTGTGTATTTCAGAATTAGGTACATTACATAAGAACATAAAACTGTAAATAAACCATCTTTGTTAAAACATTCCTTAACATGATCATATTATTCCTTCGTACTTAAAATTGCATGGGATAACTTGGGGACATACATAAGAAAGGGGTGAAATATGAAGCCCAATAAGGTAATAAACATGGAATAACAAGAAAAAATTAATACATGTTTGATAATAGGCATATCAATGAGGCATAAAATGGGTGAGAATCATAAACATGAACAATGAGGCATGATATAGCAAGATAACATAAAAGAAACATTAGAAACATGGAAACAACTTAAAACACTACATCATAAACATAGGTCAAGGCTATCTGTTAATAGATCATGATAGAAAAATTAACATTATGGATTAGTTTCACTCACTAATTCCTTTCATGGCATCTCATGAGACTAAAACATTACCCAATGCATTGGAGGGTTATATAATTTGGGGCACACCCTTTACCTTCATTTCATTCTCATGCTTAGGTGTTCCACATAGATCATAAAACATGGAATCATTTGTCAAAAAAAATTATTCCATGATAAATAAGTCTTTAATAAATAAATTCAAGTACCCAATAAAATAAGTATAAGTTTATAAATGTGAACACCCTTGATAGGAAATTGGTACGAGTATTCACTACACAATTTTTTGGCATGGAAAATCACAATGAAATTTCAACAGCATAACTGGGGAATATAAATGTTCATGGAAGGGATTATTGAGAGTGAAATGGGTATCTCATCATTTATAAATAAAATGGATAGTAAGGGGGATATGGAAGAACATATCCCATCATTAGGAATTGGTTATAAAAAACATAATATAATTAAGAAACATGAATAAAGAGGAGGAGAAGATCCCTTACCTTGAGAGGGTGATTCCAAATGCTTGGGAGGAGTTTCTTGAGAGATTGAGGCAACCTTAGGAGGACTCTACCGAGATAAAGAAATAGTAATTATGTTCTAAAGTGTTTTTTAGTGAAGAGAAATGTGGTTATGGGTGGGTTTATATAGGAAAATAGTGGATAATTATTTATTATTTCTCAAACTTAGGTTTTGGACTCTATATTATAAAGTAATCAAAATCAAAAACCATCCCAAGGGTTTTCCCATGGTTTCTTCAAAATAGGCATGGTTTTAATTATTTTACAAGGCTAATGGACTAAAATTTTAAAATATTTCCCTTGCTTTTTTGAAATTGATTCATGTCCTTAAAGAAATTATTTTAAAACCTTAAAAAATATTATAGCTTTTGGAGGATTCATAAAGCCTTTATAAAATTAATCAAATAAAATTAAAATAAAATTATTTTGAAGGGGAAACATATATTTATTAGTTAATACCATTTATATTATTTATTACATTAATTTTTTGGTATTATTATGTCATCATACACACTGTATTTTTATACCGTATTTAATTTTTTACCCGAAAAATTCGAATATTTTAGAAAATTATGAAAAATTCACCATTGGATAATTTAGAAATTATAATTTCAAAAATAATATTTGTTTTATCCAAATAATTTTCTAAATATTTGAATTTACACTTTTAAAATAATAATCGATATTTATTGAGAAATGTTACGTTTTTTAGACATAATAGTTTTCAAGCCCTTGTAAAAATTGACTTTGACTTTATAAAAAATATATGATCATTTAATAAACATTTTTTAATAATAATATTTTATTAAAATATTATTTGTTTAAAAACCCATTAATAAATTTCAATAAATTCATTAATTTAATTTGAATATTACCCAAAAATACACTTTGTGTTTTATTGTATCAAAATCAAAATCATTTATAAAGTAATAATAATAATAAGTAAATATAACCATTATTCTATTAAAAATAGTGTACATATTCATGTTTATAGGTTCTTGATTCATATCCCATTAATACACTAGAAAAATCCCTAAGGGTAAGGTGTGCGATGGTGAGACTTTTATGGGGTGGTTCGACGTACATGGTTTGGTCCGTGATCTTGATGAGCTTGAAAATATCACATAAACAGTTTCGATTGTGTTTAAGTTATTGGATATCAGCTTGGTCTTTTTCAAAGGTAAATCCCAGAGATGTTATATCCCTTAGAAGCTCCAATAAATGGGCTTTATAGGGTACGATTCTACTAGTTGGGGCCATCAATTCCTTTTTTAGTGTCAATTAGATTTTTCCAAACCCTATATTTATACTAATCATATGATCACTGTTCAACCACTATATTATCAATGGTTAAGATTATTAATGGTATTTTAAATCTTATAGGATATAATAAAATCAAGTAAGTGCATGTTTTTCTATATTCATAATATTCATTTAATTAAATCATAAGGGGAATTTTACTTATTAAAGTTCAGGTCATTACATCACATGCATTACTCTAATTTTTAACCTAGGAAAATAGAAATATAAGAATGGTGATCTTGAATTATTAGTAAAGGGTAGTCTATATAAAAATCTATAAATAAAGAATAAATAATATGACATGAATAAATAAACTAAATAATTCCATATAACTAATCAAAAGAGATTGAGATAAATCCATGGATGACATAAAAATGTCAATAATCATATGAATAATGATAACCGATTCCATAGTGATGGAATTCATAAGGACAACCATCATAATCTTTCCATAAAGGCCTCATCTAAGAAATCATACTTATTATCAAGACCATGACTAATTCATCATTCTTACCATCATGATCACAACCAAGACATCATTATTTTAATTATAAAGATAGCCAAGAAATCATTCTTATAGTCATGACTGTAGTCAAGACATCATTCTTACCATTATGACTACATCCAATACATTATTCTTACAATCATGACCAAAGCCAATATATTATTCTTACCATCATGACTACAACCAATTCATTATTCTTACTATCATTTCCACAACCAAGATATTATTCTTACTATCATGATCGAAACCATGAAATTATTATTACTATCATGATTTCCGTCAATAAATTATTCTTACCATCATGAACACAACCAATACATCATTAATAAATGGGTAGGATTACATGAAATACAAAACCCTATTTGTCTCATGAGACCTACCAATGAATCAAGAGACTATATAATTATGAACCCCACCCAAAAATTACACATTTAAAATACTTTCCTCGCATATTGAATGATCAATACAATACATAATCAACATGACTTAGAAATCAATAGACATATATATTAGAATAACGAACATATGAGATGTCAAAACTTTCCCCAGTCAATAAATAGAGCAACATGATCATAAGATGTCCAGAGAAATAAAGTGGATGATACCATTAGAGAATATCCATGGTTAACATAATAAAATTTCAATTATATTTATATAGATGAAAAATGGAATTTTGAAAATAAATAAAGGATATGTCCACAAATATGGAGCAGAAGATAAAATATATGAATGTGAATAATATTTAAAAATATATTTATTGTAATCCACACCATTAAAAGAGTAATATGAATTCATTTTGAAAAAAATATGAACATAATAGTAAATAGTACATATTTGGATTAAAAAATAAGAAAACAGAACCTTGGTGGGAATAATAATATGGATATAGATGAAAAAGATTCCCGACCAAAATGAAGTGAGATTGGAAAAGAAACCCTTAAAAAATCTGGTAACTTTAAAATCAAATTATATTAAAATATATAACTTGAAATGAAACTTAAAAAACAATGAATATAAATAAAATCATGATATAATATTCTAAAAATGTATTATATAAACCACATAAAATAAAATAAGTGGTGAATATGACATATGTCCTAAAGAAAGAAAATTGAGACGAGATCACTTACCTTGGATTCCTACTTGGATAGACATGATATAAAATCCTTTATAATAAAAATAACTATTTTAACAACTTATTTTTAAACCTTATTAATATATATTATCTTTTATAAATTTTATTTATAATAATTCCCTACCCATATATTAGTTAATTTAATTTAATTTTCATAATTTTGTTTGTTTCGTTAATGTTTGATGTTGGTTATTGTTTATTGGTACAATTTCATCATTACCAGATTATTAAAGATATTATAATCTTTTTTTTAATGATTTATGAATTCCCATTTTCATTCTATGGAATTCATGGGCATGGTTTGTGAAAATGGAATCCATGATGATCTTGTTTTGAGTAATTTATTGATATAAAAAATTACTTTATAATGATAATTAATTACTGTTTTATCCTTCCATAATCTTATTCATGACATGTGTTACTCCTTAATATCATATATATTTATAAAATAAATTTTTATAACTATCCATGTTAGGAGATAATGAAAAATAAAACACATCATCCACGGAGGTGGTAGTCTGCATGGACGCACATATGATGTTTTCATTTTTCAAGTGGATGAGAGGGGAATAGATACTAGTTTTATCATGAATATAACCACATTTAAATATAAAAATAACAATTATGTCATTATATTGATATATTTAGGATATTTTTTGGAGTAGGATGGATGATAAAGGCAAAGAATAAAATACTAGGGGTGGATATTACTTATGTTGAAGATTTGAGACTTATCCTGAAAAACTTATTGGTATTAGAGGAAACATGACACATTATTATAACCAAGGGTTTTGAAATATTTAAAGGGATTATAAGATAGATAAAATGTTCTGGGTTTCAAGAAAATTTATAAGTATAAAATTGGAATGAATATGGTGGAAGTTAGCTCCTTTTATAGGTGAAAGAGGGAGACTTTTTCTTGGAATTGAATGGTAGGTAACAGGTAAGAATGGAATTGCAAGAGATTTAAGTGAGTTGGGTGAGGAAATATTAGTGGGATATGTAGATATTAATTTAAAACCTAAAATATATCTTATATAAGGTGTTTTTTTTGAATTTAATTTAGTTAAATTTGAGCCACTTTATGTTACTCATTTTTACCCTTATTAACGTTGATTAAAAACTAACCATGATAATTATTTTTTTACTAAAAATATAATATGACCCTCTTATTCAATTTTGATTTTATAAATCAAAATTTTTAATCCTTTAAATATAATTCAATTTTTAAATATGGAAAATTAACTTTTAAATTAAAACATGTTATATATATATATATATATATATATATTTTACAAAAATGTATTTTTACACATTAAGTGTTTTTTATTATTACTTCTTATTAATTAATAATTAAATGAGTTTTAATATATATTTTTATATGTTAAACATCTTATTAGAGTCATTTTTTAAAATATATCAACTTAATTTATTTAGATAAAAATTACACAATGTTTAAAAAAGAAATTATTTGAAAATAACCCTTCTATCATTACTATGGTAATTAATATTAACCTTGGTAACTTATTTTTATTAATAAAAATGAAATTGATCCTATTAACTAATTTGAATAAGTTGATATAGAATTTGAAAAAAAATTATCAGATTCAATTTCTAGTGGTGATAAAAATTAATTTTAATATGTTTAAACATCGTGTTAGAGTCATTTTTTAAAAGATATCAACTTAATTTATTTAGATAAAAATTATATATTATTTAAAAAAGAAATTATCTAAAAATACCCATTCCATCATTAACATAGTAATTAAAATTTACCTTGGTAACCTATTTTTATGTATAAAAATGAAATTGATCCTATTACCTAATTTTAATAAGTTGATCTAGAATTTGAATTTTTTTATCAGATTCAATTTCTAGAGGTGATAAAAATAAATTTTAATATAAGCATGCATAACACATACAAATATTTTTTTAGAAAAAATCTATTTTTAAGCCCAAAATGAAATTATATTTACTAATTTACTAGTAATAACTATAGAAGGACTGTTAGTTAAATTACTTATCAATATTATCAACACTGAAATTTTCCAACCCGACTCACTCTAAATAGTAACCGAACCAAACCTCCACATGACCTCAGGCACACCTCCTCATATGAAAGAGGCTACCGACTAGCAGTAGGTGTCTAAGAGGGTATCGTTGGGAGGCTATACCCCTACAACATAGTGAAAACTAACAAATAAATGTAACCAAACATCATACATAAATCCTAAATATTCAATAGATTATAAAAAATAAGCAAACATCCCAACCACAATGATAATAAATGATGTTGTAGCATATACACATATAGACGACAGTCACCCACTAGGCCGACCACATATAAAAATAAAGGATTGAAAGAAAATGAAAGTACAATTGGATTTTATATAAATCATGAGCCATACCTTCCTAATATTTAATCCCCATCCGAGCTACTCCATCTTGATCATGAAAAACCCTAGGCCTCAACCCAACCTATACCTGGGACCAAGTGAGGGATGCTTGAGTACCCAAGTACAGTGGTCACCCGAGCAGGGTGTGAGTACATAACATAGTAGGGAACCACTATTTTATTTCTATACATAGCTACTAAATGTAGTGATATGTGCATAAGATATACTCATATAAATAATTAACAGATGGAAAGAAATATATATACAACCATCGTCGATCCTCAGGTTCGCGACCCTGATCGACCATCCCTACATCGACCAATGCTAGGGTGTCTCTAAGCATGTAATGATTGTTATTCCAACCAATATCTAGAAACACCTTATAATATATATATATATATATATATATCAAGTATCACATAAAACATCTTATGAGTTTTTTCTCATCAAGTAACACTAACCACCCCTTATGGGTGTTTTCTCATCAAGCAGTACAGACCACCCTTTATGTAAGTTTTCTAATCCCGTAACACATAACACCTCTTACATGAATTTTATCATCAAGTAACACATACCACCCATCAAAGGTTATTTATCACATAAGTATCACCAACCTCTCCAATGGGAGTTTTCTCAACCATCAGTACATAATAAATCACCACTCCTTGGGCATTTTCCATACAAAATAAAAGACCTACCCAAGGGATTTTTCTATTTCAAATAAAAAATTCCTAGAGGTAATACATAATAAAACATCATAAATAAAATAAAGGACAAGGTATGGTTGAATTCCCATAACCAACACCACTGTCCATAACCCCTTAGGCTCACATGTTTGGTACGGGTTCTATGGTGACACCCTCTATCATATCCACCCAAGCCTAAAAAACCCACCCAAGATTGTTCAGTCAACGGGGAACCCACTCAGGTTACCTGGGTTATAGTACATTAGAGGCACCCTCATGAGGGTCCTCAATATTAACTAAGGTTATGGGTCAGCACTCGATGCCCAGAGGATGCTACATCCCCCGAAATCATCATCAAGATAGTGAAGCCAAACCAGTTACATGGGGTATATCACATAAGATGCCACATGGAAAATTATAGTCCTCAAGGTCTCACTAGGCTATTTTGATCACCCAAAACATAATCCATACCCTATGGTTTATCCACCTAGGCTGATCATGTCTCAAGGGTCCTCACGCAGCCTACTAGGATCATCCATCTCAAGTCATTCCACACCTCTACAAGGAGGTGACCACATGCCACAATGCATATAATTAATTTTATAAACCATATGGGGTGTATTTGAGACCACCCACATCATTTGGAGATTTTTCCATTCATTAATTACATGTCTTGTTAATTTTTTGCCTCTGTTTTTTCTAGGTAGTGTGCTATATTTCATTATGTTATGGTTTATCATGTTTTTGTGCTATAAAATTAGATAAATAATGTAAATATGGAAATTATGGTTGGATAAAATAAAAAAGATTCATGTTTAATTTGTCATAACCTTTCTTATAACTTTATAGAAATCAAAGTGATTCTTGAAGCATGTTTATTTAACTAATAACTGTTTATAGTTGATGCATTAGGTTTCCTATGGTTGTAACTTGTGATAAACGAATTGGTTAATCCAAGATGGTAAACAAATGGTTTCTTGATAAAGATAATTTGTTTGGGTTTGAGAAAGATTGTTTGATTTTGAAGGCTGAACACCTTAGTTCTAGAGCCTAGATGCCTTGTTAACTATTTGTTATTTTTTCTAACTTGTATAATTGATCTGGATGAGGAGCATTGCTATGTGACGTGATGTGAGTCTGGGATGGTTGAAGGTTTGGAGAGAATGAGTGGGGAGGACTAGGTTTAAGTCGCCAGTTGGTTCTTGTGATAGAGGGATGTATGGTGATATTCATAGTGGTGTTGGGGATGACATCATGTAGTGCATCCCACATTTTTAATATATAAAACTTTTATTACATGATACAACATTTAGTAACACATAGAACCTTTTGAGATTTAGTTTATTAGAAATTAGGAACATAATACAAGAAAAATAAAAACTTTCCTTAAATTAAATTGAAAATATTCTTTATAGAATCATCCTAGGTTACTTTTACTACATCTCATATCTTGGGGACACACATCAAAATAAAGGGCCACACATAATGACCAATAAGGGAATAAATAAAGGAAATATTTAGCATGTGATCATGAGGCATAATAATAGGTAATGACTATAAGAACATAAGGCATATCATAATATAATGATCATAAAGTATAACATGTATATGTGGATACAACATAGAAATGAGACATTCAAAAACATATCGCCAAGGTTTAACACCAAGGTTCCATAAAACATTATTACCAAGGTTATTCACTAAGGTATCGTAAAACACATCATCTTTAGTGATTAATTATTTACCCAATGAATTGGAGATATATCAAGTCATATACTTCATATGTATAAATTCATGTATTCCATATATATCATAATAAAACATTTCATTAATAATCCATGCGAAATTGTGAATGAGTTTTATATAAAAGTCATTAAATTCATAAATTATTAAATACATGATCATTACATTATTTCTAGTCTACAATAAAGGAATAGAAGTTCATATTTGAAAGTCCCCAATCAATAAATAATTGTTGTATCTAGTTTAATACCCATGAATAGATAAATGGATTGAGTTTTCACAATATAAGAATATTTCATATAAAGGAGAGAAATTCATGAAACGAATTTGGTAGCATGATGGATAGACAACATGGATTAAGTAAAAGGAATAATGAGAGGGAATGAAGTTATCCCATTGATAAAAAATTATTTTGGAAGTAATGGGATAATAAAAAGTGTATGAAAATAAGGTAATTCAACATTTATAAGACATACCACAAAAGAGGTACATGAATGGAAAAGAAGAAGAGGAGAGGTCCCTTACTATAAAGAGTTTCTTTCTAGAACTTGAGGATGTCACCTTAAGAATTTAAGGACACCTTGGTGGGACTATTTGGGAGGTAAATGACTATTAATTAATGGATAAAGGATTTGGAGTGGAGATAAATGGTGGGATTGGTTTGTATTTATAGTAAAAAGGACGAATTGTTTAATAATTTATAAAAATAGGTCTTGGAATTCTAGGTTGTGGAAAATTAAAAACCATTATATTACTGCTAGTTTTAGACATTTAAGTTGTGTTTTATAATATTTTAATGAATTATAATCTAAATACATTTTTTAATATTACTCTATCCATGGAAAAGTAAATTTTCTACAAAATATTATTTTAAAAATCTTAATTTCCATTTTAGAATTTAGAAAGTCAATTATAAGTTTGGAAATTGATTTAAATAAATTAAGATACATAATATTAATAAAATAATCTATTTTCGGATGATAAATAATTTAAATTAATTATTTCATAACTTTTATGTATTTATGATGTTATAATACATATCGTAAATTATAACGCATTTTATATTTTACCCAAAATTTTGACTATCTCATAAAATTATGAAACATTCACCATTGACTAATTTTGACATGCTGGTTTCAAAAATTTCATCAATTTTATTAGTATTTTTTTAAATATGATAAATTTAGTTTTTAAATATAAAATAATTATTTATTAAAACAACCACTTTTTATTATACAATCAAATTTCTACCCATTATAAATAATATATATAATTTCATGAAAATATTTTAGAAATAAATGTTGTTATTTTCAAACTTTTATAATTTTTTTTAAATTTTTAAGGTAGATATATATACTTTATAGAAAAATTAAATGACCATCACTTTGTATAAAAACTATTTTATCATATTCACTAATAATATGAATTTTATATAAGTCTGTAACACTTAATAAGAATGTGGAATCAATAAAACTATTAATTAATTTCTAAAATAATTATACCTTAATACTAAAAGGCCCTATATAAAAAACCACTTATTATAGTGGTATAGGCTCCATGGTTAAAGTGATAGATAATGGTATCTTAGTGAGGTGGTTCAACCACCATTAATCTAGCGGGGATCTCCATTAAATGGAACTTATCTCATAGGATATTTCATTCAATCCTAATTTGTTTAAGCTCTTCTTGGTATTGTTCTATAGAAAACCCCAATAATTCTACCTCTCTACCTAGATTTGAAAAAACCATTAATCCCATAGTCATATTGACCAATGATCATGTAACAGTAATGTAGCAGTCATACCCTAACTGTCACATTTTTTATTACATCATATATATAAACCACTAAACATTACTACTTAATTATTAAAAGTTTTTATAATTCCTTCTATAATGTCTATCATATTCCTAAAATTTATTTTTCTTTTAGCAGTTTTTAAGGAAAGTGTAATCTTCCTGGAAGAGTTCAACCCTATAGAGTATACCATTTCATGGTCATTGTTCATTGGTTTTTATATCCCTACACTATTATTACTTAATATGTAATATTTTTTTTATAAAAGTCTTTTTTATGTGATTTTATTATGAAATATAATAAAATAAGAATTATGAAAAAGAATACTTATTTTATTAATCAATGAATTAATTTTTAGGTCATTAAATTCCCCCTTGAGAAATTTCATACTCGAAATTTGGGACCTACTTCAAAACAAATGGGTGTATTTTTCCTTTATTACTTCTTCAGGTTCCTAAGTAGATTCTTTAAACTTTTGATTTCTCGACATGAATTTCACAAGTTGTGTTTCCTTGTTCCTTAACACTTATTACCTTCTATAAATAATATATATTGGTTCCTATTTATATTACAAGTTAGTTTCCAATTAAACCCCATTAATATTAAGTACATGTATTGGGTCAAACATATACATTCTCAGTAGAGACACTTGGAAGATATTGTGGACATTAGAAATATTTAGTGGTAGTGCTACTCAATAATAAACTGCTCAAACATTCTCGAGATTCTCAAATGGTCCAATGTACCTTGGAATAATTTTCCCCTTCTTTCTAAATCTCATTAATGTTTTCCATGGATATATCTTGGGAAATACTTGATCCATAACATGAAATTCTATATCCTTTGGTTGTCTGTACAAATTTTCTATCTACTCTGAGTAACCTCTATGTGTTTCTGAATCACTTGTATGTTTTTTATGTCCTCCTTTAAAATGTATGGTCTAAAAGGTTTCCCTTATCCAAATTTATCCCAACATATTGGATTTGTACACCTTTTTCTGTAGAGAACTTAAAAAGGATCCATTTTAATACTCGAGTGGAAACTATTATTATAGGAGAATTTAAAAAGTGTAAGTTTTTGGTCCTAAATACCTTGAAAATCAAGTGATATATCCCTCAACATGTCTTTTAGTGTTTGAATTCGCCTCTCATACATCCCATTAGTTTGAATGTTATAGGTCGCACACTAGTTTAATTTTGTATTTATAACCTTTTGAAGGTTCCTCCACAACTTAACACTAAATCATGGATCTCGGTCAGAAAGAATTAACAATAGTACTCCATGGAGTATCACTATTTCTTGAATATAGAAGTGATCTATGCACTCTATGGATAAATCATATCTTATATAAATAAAATGGGAACAATTTTTCAACCTATCAATGATTACCCATATAACATTATTTCCATTTGATGTCTTAGATAGTCTAGTGACAAATTTCATTATGATGTTGTCCCACTCCCATATAGGTATGGGAAGTGGTTGTAATACCTCTTTGAGAAAGTTTCACCATTCCTTCACTTATTGACACACCAAGCACATTGAAATCTAATCAATGATATCCATTTCCATATTATACCAAAACAATGATCACCTAGGTCCCTATAAATTTTATTGATTATGACATGTATAGAGAGTGTAGAGATACGAGTTTCATCCATCAAATAATTTATATTTGGAATATATTAGATAAATATCCTTGTACCAAATTTTATTACACCTTCTTAATCAATATTGAATTCATGAAACTTACAATTTTCACAACCTCTATATTCTTTTGTATCACAGTATCATCTCTTTGAGATTTCTTGATACTATTTATTAATGTTAGTTGATAAATTATTTGGGATATGATTTATGATATCATTTCCCTTATGATTCACATGCCTAACCTTACTATTCCTTTGATCAATGGATCTCCTTTAACCCTCATAATTGTAAGAAAATAAAGATATTTATTAATCAATGAATCTAATACTTTATTTTCTCTTCCAGGGAGATAATAAATTGAACAATCATAGAATTTAAGAATATCCAACCATCTCCTTTTTCTCATGTTTATTTCCTTTTTTGCGAACATATACATCAAACTTTAGTGTTCAGTGTATATATCACATCTCCCCTATAAAGGAAGTGTCTCCATATATTCAAATAAAAAATGAATGCAGCTAACTCCAAGTCATGAGTAGGATAATTATGTTCATGTAGATTTAAATGTTGTGATGCATTGGTGATCACATTGTCACTTTTTATGAGAACACATCCAATACCTTTCATAGATGCATCACTATAGACAAAAAATCATTCTCTAATAAAGGGTAGAGTTAGTGCATTTTATGGGCCTATCTGGTTCGGTTTTAGTGCATTCTATGGTCCTGGTTTCTCGTTGGGTGTGGAAGCTAGGGTCCTCCATACGGGTCTCAAGTTGTGTAAAAGATTGGATATTCAGGCACTGGAGGTCGATTCTGACTCAGAGTTTTTGGTTAGAATCCTGCAGGGGAAATGTATCGCGCCATGGGATTTGGTTTACATTACCAGAAGTTTCTTCTTGGATACCAATGGCGGACAGATGGTGAAACACATTTGGCATCAAGCCAACTTCTCAGTGTATGCTCTTGCACGGGTTGGTAATCCAGAGGACCCTCTTATCCTCTTTTATAGTGTGGGTTCCCTTCCCTCTGAATGTAAAATTTTTGTCCAAGGGGATTCCCTTGTCCTTCATTACTTCAAGGCGCCTTGAGAATCCTTTGTTTTCGTTGGGTATTTACCTTCCTTTCTAATAAAAATTTAATTTTTGGTCAATCACTAACAAGCCTTTTCATCATTTCTTTGAAAATTTATTCACATTAATTTACCTAGATAAACTTAACTTCATTTGATTTAACTTGGTTAGTGGATTATGAATCCATGAAATATTTTCCTCAAACCTTTTATAATATCTTTATAAGCCAAGGAAACTATGAATCTCAGTTACTATTGTAGGATAAGGCCACTTCTACACAATCTTTTTCTTGGAAGGATCAACTAAGATTCCTTCATTATTTACAATGTTCCCATAGAATGAAAATTGTTTGAACCAAAACTCATATTTAATTAATATACTAAAAAAATTATCCTTCTTTAGATATTGTAATATGACCCTTAAACAATCTTTATAGTCACGAATTTTGGAATATATCGAAACATGATCAATAAATACCACCAAAAATTTATTATGGTCGTCTATAAAGACTCTATCAATTAAATTAATAAATATGGAAGGAGAATTAGTCATTCCAAAGGTTATAAAAACACACTCATATTTCACATATCTTATTCTCAAGGAGGTCTTATAATATCTTCTTTCTTCGCCCTCAACTGATGATATCCCGATCGAAGGTCAATCTTAGAGAAGAATTGATCCCCTTGAAGTTGGTTGATTAAATAATCAATCCTCAATAGAGGGTATTTGTTTTTACTATGATCCTATTAAGATTTCTATATTGAATTCATATCCACATTGATCCATATTTATTTTTTTCACAAAGATAAAAAGTTCTCCCCATAGAGACACACTTTATCAAATAAATTTTTTTCCAAGAGGTATTGTAGTTGCTTATTTAATTCCTTTAACTCCATATATTCCATTCTATATGGGGTATTTGATATTGTCTTCTATATAGGTATGAATTTAATAAATAACCCTATATTTATTTCTAAGGGAGGTCAAGGTAACTCTTTAGGAAATACATAAATGTATTCTTGAACAATGGGGAATTTTTTATCTTTATACTTTTATCTTCTTCTCCATATTCACCAATAATCTCCAAAAAGAAGGCTATGGAAGTTCTTTCTAGACAAAGATCTGGATGGGATATATTCTCTTTGAAAATAACTCTAGGGTTTCCATTCAATACAACTAGAATTTATTTACTTCTATATTCGATAGTAGTATTATAATTTGAGATCCAATAAATCCCTTATATAGTGTTTAATTTCACCATGGGAATGACTAATATATTTGGGATGATATTATACTTTCCAAATTTGATACTAGAGTTTTTGTAAACCTTTGATTCTTGGATAACCCTCAAAGAGTTTGTACATATAACTATATTTCTATTAGTTTAGGGTTTGATTATAAATTATTTATAAACTTGTATGAAATAAAGGAATGCATAGAACCAGAGTCAAACAATGTACTTTCCAGATTAGAGGGAACAATGAGTGTACTTTCCACCACTTTATTTGGATCCTCTACTTCAGCCATCATGATTTCAAATGCATGAACTTTCTCCCTTGGATTATGCCGAGGTTGATGGTGGTTACCCTCCATTTTCTTCTAATTTGGACATTTATTTTCAAAGTGAAAAAAAACTATCTACACTCACATAATTTAACTTTATGATGTTCTTGTAACAACCCAAGATTTTTTGAAATATTTTTTTTTCAAATTAATCTAATATTTTTGATATTTTTTATTTCAGGAAACACTGAATATAGTTTTTTATATAGAATCACAAAGTTTGACTTGTGTTATCTGCAACATTAAGTTAATATTTCACTACACACAACACATATATTATATTTTAGTACACATAAAACTATGTTTTTCTTATATCAAACACAATATTGAGTACCTTAGATATCTTGCGTTACATGCAAGAATGGGTTTTTACCAAACTACAATATACTATTAATATGATTATTAAAATATTATTATAGAAAACATATTGATATTGAAATAGTTTCTATGAATAATATTAATTATATTTTGAAAATATTATTTACACATGTGTATAAAATAAATCCTTTGGTTATCAATTAGTATAATTGAATGTAAGAACTATTTGAAAATAAAAAAATTAATTTTCTAAGAAAAATATTTTTCTATGTAAAACAAAATTTTATATCAATAAATTAAATAAAACACTTTTGATTAATTTTTTAAATAAAATTTTTATATTATATATTCAATAAATATCTTTTATACTAATCTAATATATTTTATTGGTATAAGATAAGAATAAATCCAATTTTATGGATAAAAAAATGTATTTTTTTTAAAAGATAATTTTACCACTTTTTAATGGAGAACCCATTTTAAATTTCATTTTTGACACTTTTATAGTTTTTATTTGAAAAAATAAACTTCATTTTTGAAATTCTAATATCAAAATTTACTTTGTAAATATTTGGTATTTTTTTGAGGAGTTCTTTTTTTGATGAATAGTGAAAGCATTGAATTTTAATTCAAAAACTGATTTTCATATAATTTATTTATATAGTTAAATTATATTTTAATTTGTTTTTAAAGTATAATTAGATAAATATTAAATCAATTAATCCAATTTAGGTCATTAGAACCAATTTAACATTTAAATTGGATATAAAAACAATTCAAACTTTTGGACCTTTTCACTTTAAAACCCCATCGACTCATCCCATCTACAGGTTTAACATTAAATTAATTTCTGCCACTTGTATGATTAAAATTTTGAAAAATGGGTTCAATATTTGGAAAAATTATAATTTATAATTTATAATAAGGTTAACTTAGTTTTTTACCAAAAATATTAGTGAAAGTAATTAAAATTAATTACAGCGATTAAGGTAAAAACAAGATTACTTAATGGTTAAACTTTAATCTTAAGAGGTCAAATGATCTAGAAACTTTTTCAAAAGCCATTTTTTGGATAATTTTCAACCAATTACCCTGTTTTATCTAATTATAACAATTATTGGAGGCACATTATGTAAGGGAGAGCTCTCAATATTGTTTACATCTTTATATTTACAAGAATGTCACTCCTCATACACTATAAAAAGGAACTCACCCCTCCCACTTATTCACACCTATAAAGACCTTTGTCTCAGCCAAAATATATCCAAATATACTCCCAAAATACGTAAATTTATTCTATAATCCTCTATTTTGGAATAAATCCAACCAAGTAATTCCTTTGGTGTAAACCAAGAGGAGTTACCCAAAGAAGAGGTAACATCCTCCCTCAGGATCCTCTGTAATATTTTTATTCTCCACCACCTCAAATATTTTTATTATATGATTATATAATAAAATAAGTATAATAAATATTATTATATATTTTTATAATAAATTTTTACCTACAATTACAGACACTTTCATCTAATGGGTAACGAACTTACCATTCATGTGTACGGCGGACTATCGCCACGTGAAACGATGTTGTTCGTTTTTACTTTACCATCTCTCCTGGATGGGAATTATAATGGAAAATATATTTTTATATTATATTTATATATATATATGTGTGATATTTATTATTTATTCATTTTTATTTAATTATTATATAAAAAATACCTTCATTCTTTCCATTTTGTGTAAATATGAGAACTTCATTTGTGGATGTGTGGACTACCGCCTTCTTAAAGCGATGTGATTCGTTCACACTTTACATGGAATGTTTTAAGGATGGTTTTAGTGAAATTATATAATATATATGAAATATTAATACTACTAGAATGAAAATATATATATATATATACATATATACATATATTTCATTTACTTTCTTACTTTCAATATGAAAATAAAATTGAAACAACATTCATACGCATGTACGACCTACCGTCTCCATGAATGGTGTATTCCATGTCATATATATTTATTTTATAGATTATTATAAAGACTTATATAATGAATATATATGGTATTTAAATCTTGTTTTATATTTTTTAAATAACTAAATCATGATCTAAGTAAAAGGATCAAGAATAATAAGTCAAAACATATACAGAAAACAAAGCGAATATTACCTAAAGAATAAAATTAACATATAATTGTTAATAAACTGGTAATATAAAGTCATAATAAAATAATATATGGTATTATATATAATAATATATTTATTTTGTATATTTATAATAAAATTATATTTATTATAAAAGAGGTTTTAATATGTACAAAGAAAGTCAAGACTTAAGGTAAGGGTTTTCTCGTCTCGCTTTTATTTTTCATGAGGAACAAGCCATGTTAACCTCTTATTTATTATATGTGGTGTGTATACTAAACATGTATGTATTATATGATTATTATAATTAAAATTTTGGGTATTTACATATAAATTTTATGATATTTCTTTCATGTGGTTTATGTTTCAAAAGTTACCAAATCGGTAAAGTAATTTTGCCTCAATTTTCCTTATTTGAGACACATACCATGTTATGCACCTATATTCTTCTATGAGGTGTATACAATGAAATTTGAAAATTTATAACCTGAATATAATTATTTACATAATATTTTAAGCTTCATGTAATGTTATTTTATTACATGAGGATGTATGATTCAAAATTACTATGTGGCAAGAGTTTATTGCAACAATATCATCATTTATCGAGACAGTTTATGATTATTATATCATTGATGAAACCCTATGATCAATATTTAAAGAACACTCATGAATTTTATTATCCTATATTTAGTCATGATATATTTAATTTTTAGTACCATTTTCCCACTCTTTTGTACTTAATATAATTAATAGTGTTTTTGTAAGAAACCCCGACTTTATCTCCCTCTTCGGTCAGAAATATGTGTTCCTTAAAAAGAATGTTTTATAAAAATGTTTTACAAAACGTTATAGTATTATACTATGATATTTAAAAGACATTTTTACCCATGTTTTACCATTTAAAAAATGGGTTTTTTTAAAAAAAATAAATCTTCTTGTCATTTTCTGATCAAGGCACTTTTATAAAATTTTTACAGCGTAAAAATAAATGTTCAACATGTATGTATTTATCCACTATAATGACCAAAATTCCATTTAATCTTCCTATTAAAGTTTAAAAGATTCATTTTTAAGAATTTTTTCCTATTATTCTGGACATTCATTATTTTTAATGGTATTTTTAAAGATTTTTTTTAAAAAAACGCTTAAAAATCATTTTAAATGATTTTCAAAGATTCTTTTATATGTTTTCAAAAGGTTGTTTTCAAATAAAGGGATTTAAATGATTTAAACTCTTATATTATAAGTTTTCAAAGTATATTCAAAGAAAAAGGTTTTTAAAATTTTTTCAAGCTTATTTTATAAATTTTCAATGAAAAATGTTTTTAAAATCTTTTCAATATTCCATTATAAGTTTTCAAAGAAAATAGTTTTCAAAATTTTTTCTATATTCATTTATAAGTAAAAAAAATTATTTTCCAAAAAAATTCAATTTTATTTTATAAATTTTCATAGAAAAAGGTTATCAATTTTTTGTCAATTTTTTTTTTATAAATTTTAAATTTTATTTTCAGGGAAATTAGTTTTCAAATCATTTTATGTTTTAAAAAGTATTTTTTTCAAAGAAAAATGATATTTTACTCAAGAAATGGTTATAAAAGATTTCTAAAAAATTATGGTCCATCTAATATGACATCCATTGGTGTTACTCATGCCATTTTGGGGATATTATCCAAAGGTCCCATTCATATTCTTTCTATGAATGGTTTATGTTTTCATGGAATAATGATTATGAAACTCGTTTCTCTTTTATCGCTTATATGTTTATAGAACCCATTTCTCTTTCATGGGTTATGTGTTTATGAAACCATTTTATCTTTCACAGGTTATATTTTTATGAAACCCATTTCACTTTCATGGGTTACATTCTTATGAAACCAACTTATTTTCATGGGTTATGCTTTGATGAAATTATTATAAAACCTATCTCTTTTCAACAGATTTTGATATGATTAGATTTTTATGATACCCATTTCATTTCATGGGTGATAATATGATAAGTGATTATGATCTAGTGGAACACATATGTATGATTTCATTTTGATATGGGTGGGACCTATATATCCCTTCAATGCATTGGGTAAATATTTATATCTCATGAGATGTTAGGACCAAAAGGGGCCTAGATACCCTGAGGGGGGGGGGGTGAATCAGGGTATGGATATTCGATTTCAAAATTCTTCTTTCCCCACTGAATCTTGACCTCTATATTATAATGGTCACTTTGTTTTCTCTTATGTGTTTATGTTGATCACTTATTTTTATCTTTATCTGATGGTTATGCTTTAGATGCAATGCAGGGAAGCAACCAGGATGACACGGAGTTTTTTACTTGGTTCACCCTCACTTGGATATGTCCAAGGAGCATACAACTATGATGTGACATTGTACCAAATCCACTAAATCTCACTGCCAAAAATGTTCAGGCTAGATCACTTCTATGCCCAGGCTCCCTGCCTTTACAATGTTTAGGGTCATATCACTACTTTGCCAAGGGTCACTCCCTATTTTTACCTCTATGGATCACTTTCAATAGAAAGGATAACCTTCTTCCTCTTCCTTTGCTCACTGCACTTGGAAGGGATCCACTCACAGTTTATAGACCTGTAGGTCTCTTCATTTTAATTAATACATGAATCCTCAACTATTTATAGTTTCTCTATTAAATTCCCACTTTCATCAACTGATGAATACCCCTTTTCCCATGAACACTGGGAAATTCCTTTGTAAATACCTTCACAAAGCACCCTACTTCATGAGGCTCTCAATTTCGCGAATCTCAAACAATAATTCACGATGTTCCTGCCTTTTCACGAAGCACACACCTCCACAGAGCTCCTGACTCGTGGAGCACATTACTTTCGCGGAGCTCAGACCATAGCGAAGCTCAAGCCTTCGAAAATCTTAGGTTGTCGCTGAGCTCAAGTCATCGCATAGCAACTTCCTTCACGAAGCCCACTGAGCCAACACGAATCACATCACTTTCTCGGAGCTAGATTAGCCGCCGCAAAGCTCATTCCTTTTGTGAAGCACACTACCTTCGCAAAGCACCTTTGTGAGACGAGAAAAAAAATACTTTCTTTGAAAACTCTCTCTACTTAGGTTGAGGGGGTCAAGGTCAATTTATAGGCGATTCCACCGACCATCGAACCTTCTGTGTGAAGTCAACTCCATGTCATCACAAATCGCGAAGCTCTAAAATTTCTGCCGAAATTCTGTCAAAATATCAAAGCACCATGGAAATTTTATGATCGCGGAACTCGTTGTAATCTTATAGAATTCCATCAATTAATTCGCGCCACTGTCGTGATGCTCCCTCGCATTTCTCTTGAACACTGTCATTCACGAAGCTCATCATAATCGCCATGGAATCCTGATTTGTCAACAACATCTCTGGAACTTGAAAATTCACCATGGAATCCTGATTTTTCAACAAACACAATCAACCCAAAATTGTTGCAATGTTACCTTGATGGATTTTTTCCCAACATGAGATAAACATAGATGGAACGGGGAGTGAAACCAATTTAGGGAAGGACTTTGTCCACTAAGATGGACTTGGGAGTGAAACTTGACTACTAAGATGATCATGAGAGTGAACCATAAATACAAAGATTGTATGGGGAGTGAACCTATACTACTAAGATGGTCTCAAAAATAATCCTTGACTACTATAGAAATAATTTTTATATTATTATGTTTCTTCCATAGATTCTATGTATTATTCCTATGTTATGATTTATGGATTTTTCTTTTTATTCCCTTATGATTCATGTCTTATGAACTCCCAATATTTATGCTATAGATCATGTATATGATATTTGATATACAGGGTATGATATTCAAATGTTATTCGCATGTTCTCATATACTTATTCTCATGTTATGCTTATGTATCTCTTTTGTTTACCCTTACTAAGCATCTGAGTTCACCCATTTCCTATGTTTCCATTCCTTTGGTTATGAAGAAAGGTTTTAAGTAGAAGTACTAAAGGAGAAGATATTTTTGGAAAACATTGAAAATATTTCACCAAGTTAGAAGATTTTTTACATGTTTCCAAAAGCACTAAAATATTATGGTCCTCATACATATAATTTTATAATGTGATGAATATTGATATAAAATGATGAAATATCCTTGCATGTTAATCCTAGGTCACTTTAGTTGGTATCAAAGGGAATGTTTAGTTAACCATTGGAAACTTGGAATATAAAAATTTAGTGAGATACCTAGGGGTATTTATAATGATGTTTATAGGTATGTATCTAAGGATAATCCTAAGGTGTCATAGATTTAAAATAAGGTGTCATAATTTAGACATCTTATATGAGATTTGTCATGATTATGTGGTTTTACACTATGATAAGTGCTGATCACACTAAGATTTTTGGTTTTAGTAAATGGAGGGAACCAGAAAGACCTGGGTTAATGTTGAATGTGATGGACAATTTTTTGTTGAGAAGTCAAGTGGGATGATCACTAGAGTGAAGGATGTTGTGATCATGCCTAATCAGTTTTCATAGAACATGATTAATAACATGTACCTTAAAAAACTCTCAGACTCACCAAATAATATAAGTATTTCACTAAGAGTTTAGTAAATAGAGACCATTGAGGAAAGAATATTTAGTTTCCTCTGTGTTGAGAATGTGTAAAGAAGCACCCAAGTGAATGTCTTAAAGGAACAAGAATATGTTTTGACTGTGGAAAATAAAAACACAAAGCAAGTAACTATAAAGAAAAAATTAAGGGTTCTGTTAACACAATGAATGGGAATATTGGCCTCCCTAAAAAATCATCAAAGGTTAAATGATTTAAATGTGGAATGAATGGTCATTTTTTAAATTTATGTCCCAAGATGAAATATTGATAAAATAATCAACAAGGTGGTACGAGTAATGTTTATATTATTTCTGATGATGAGACTACATGTGAAATATGGAAGGAAAGAGGTATTAAGTAATCCCATAAACCTGCAGGTGTGTGTGTAAATGGACATTTCAAATATTCCTTTTGATTATGTTTGGGTTACAATTGGTGAGGAATAAAGGTGAAAACAACGGGTTATCTATGATTCTTGGGTGGAATTCTATTCTACCTACAACCGGCTAGAAAATTATACTAATAACTATTGACAGGGAGATCTTTCAACTATTATGAAGGTGGGTTGAGGTAGTGGTATTCCTTTAGAGGACCGTGATGTGGCTGGCTCACCGAAATAGTTGGCTAGGGGTTCAGAAGGTAGTGGGCGAGGTGTCAACACCAATAACTTGGACGGGGTGGATATTCCTCAGTCTTCACTACCTATGGAGGTGAAGTGGTCTGATGGTGACCAGGTGATACCCAATGGGTCTTTGGAGTCTATTCATGGTAAAATTGTGGGGAAGAAGGCACTAGAACTGGTGGTGAATCCGAAGGTCTCATAAGTCTCTAACAGGATGAAGCATGATCTTACAGGCCCTCCGTATGGCAAGGAGTTGATTCCTTTTGAGGGTGTAAGAATGGGGATGGTTTGGTTCATTATAAGGCTGTTCATGAGGCAAGGCCTTCAGGTGGGGGTTCAACTACTATGAAACAGAGGGAATCTGGAGAGGTGGATGAGGCAGTTGTTTCCTATGCGGAGGTTCTGAGGTCAGGTAAGGATGTTTTTGGTAAGGGACGGCATGAACTGGATAGTCATGTCAGTGCTGGGGGTCGAGGGGGTGATATGTCAAGGCCCCTTTCCCAAATTAAGTTGAGAAATAGTTTTTAAGGTCTTGCAGAGGTTGGGTCATGTTCTGAGCTCAGTTTTTAGTTTGATGCAGATGGGGAACACATGGTAGAAACAAATGGATCTGATCCAACTTTCTTGAGTGGTGAAGATGCAAGTCCGAAGAGTAACAGAAGTAATAAGAGGAGGAAAAGTAATAAATATTACTCCTTGTTACCTCCTACTTTGGAGACTAAATCTGCAAAGAAGCTAAATTACACAAAATAAGAATTAGAGTTTGTGGATAAGAAGACTCTAGAATTATTCTTATTCTATGAAGAAGAGGTGATCAACCAGGTGTTATTGTTGAATGCATCTGAAGAAGAGGCAACTAAGATGATGGGGAGGTCTTTAAAGGTGTCACTCAATGAGGAAAAATACTCCTAGGTTGATAAAAATGACCTAATTCGTGTGGGGGGATTCAATAATGGGAAGATCATCCTTGAGGAGTATATACACACCTGGGATCAGCTGGCTTCTGAAATAGAAAATCTGATGTCAACTGTCCCAAGCATCCATGTATCCTTTATATCTTGGAATCTTTTTAGAGAAATGGTTTCTGGTAATTTAAAATTTTCCTTCCATTATTCTAATTAAATGGGTGGAATCTGTTGAGTGATTGAGAAGCATGCTGGTTCAGGTTCTGTGGCTTTTGGAGTAGATTTTGTTTGTTTTTGAAGGTTGATTGGAGATGTTCTACTAGTATTCTAAGGGTCCTGCTCCAGATGGGTACCAGAACTTAAAACTTCACCAGTGAATTCCATTAGGAATTTTTTGATTGAGAGGAAATGGCTATGACATCGGTTCTGAGCCCATGCATTCGTGCGTGGGACATATTTTTGAGTGGCCAAGTGATGGTGAGGGTTTTCATCTTTTTGTATTGGATAGCGAGGGGCAGTTCCTTTAGTTTGGTCTGTGTTTTTTGGTTACTAGAGTATGTAATTCGGATTCAGGGTTTCTCACTTTTTCTCAAAAGTGTTTTGATTATAATAAAAAATAATTTTCAGTCAGTAATACAATGAGGCATCCTTGTTAATGGATTAAGGATGAAGTAGAATAATTGAAGTTTTTATGTATTTGGATTCAAGAATTATGCTATATGAATGGTGAAATATATATGTATTGTTCAATTTATGTTTTTTCTATAAGAATTTACAATAATATATTGAATAGTTCTGATGGACTAGAAAAGTGATTTAGTGGAAATGTGATGTTCATAGGAAACACATGATTAATGTGAATATAACCCTTAATACATTCCTTATGTTAATATAACGATGTTTGGATAAAGATATATTGGATATGAATAAGTAAATTGGATGTTATTGATTACGTTGGAACTAATTAAGGATTTTTTGATAAGTGGTTTATGCTATCATTGATGATGTTTAAAAAAATTTAGATTTAATGAATATATCTAATAAACTTTAGAATAATGAAACATCCATGTTTTAAATAAGGATTTATGGTAATTTAGGTTATTTCCATGTTTCAAGAGAATACATGATAAAGGTATTCACATGTTTGGTATGAGACAACCAAGAGATACTTTATAATATACATGGGGATCAATACTAAGCTATATTTGAGAAATTTAGTGACCTTATTTATAAATTTTTGGACTTCCAACTTTTTGAAGTGTTATAAGGTTAACCATTTATGGAGTGGTTTGTGTTAAAATTCATATGATTTTTTATAGAATAAAGTATTATGTTACCATATGAGGATTTACAAATATGTGATAACATGTTCTAACATTTTTTTTATGATAAATAATGACATATGGAATCACCTATAATTGTATACATGGATCTCATTATCTGTTAATGCTTCAAGAATGAAAAATCCCCCTTCATTTATTGAAATAAGAGATGAAGTGGAAGGTGATCAAGGAAAAAAAGGGAGAGGTTGTTCTGAAATCATGTAAGTATATATTCTCATGAAAATTATTCAACTATAATAAAAAGGATCTTAAAATAAAATTTTGTCCAATTACCATCATTTTTTATGATATTAATGACCTCTTTCATGATTCTTTATTTTATGATTTTTTTATTGTTAACTTTATCTAGATCAACCACTTTCTTATGATCGGTGATATTTATCAATATTATGGTTATTTATTATTTTATTCTATGTACATGTTTTAACTTTCTACCTATGTTATCCTATGTGTAAACCTAGTTATGAGTTACTTTGGGTGTTATGGTTCCAACTTTCCCTTTTTAGAGAAAGTTTTAGTATTCATTTCTACGATGTGGGTTTCTATGAAAGGAACTTTAAAGTATTAAAAATTTCATAATATAGATGAATTTTGAGGGAGAAATTCATTTTAGGGGGGGTAGAATGTCACAACCCAAGATTTTTTGAAATATATTTTTTTAATTAATTTTAATATTTTGGATATTTTTCATTTCATGCAAGACTGAATATAGTTTTTTTTATATAAAATCCCTTTGTTTTGTTTGCGTTATATGCAAAAGAAATTTAATCTTGCACTACATGAAACAATTTTATTATCTTGAGGTACATGAAACACCGTGTTTCGATTTTATTACACACAATATTGAGTCCCTTTAATAGCTTGTGTTATATGTAAGGCTGAGTTTTCACTGAACTATAATATACTATTAATGCAATTATTAAAATATTATTTTAGCTACCATATAGACATTGAAATGGATGTTATGAATAAGATTAATTAAATTTAAAAAATAATATTTAAAAATTTGTATAAAATTAATCTTTTGGTTATCAATTATTATAAATTAATGTAAGAACTATTTGAAAATAAAGAAACTAGTTTTATAAGAAGACTATTTTTCTATATACAAACACAATTTTATCTCAATAAATTAAACAAACCACTTTTGATTAATGTTTTCAATAAAATTTTTATATTATATATTCAATAAATTTTTTTGATACTCATCCAATAGATTTTATTGGTATAAGATAAGAATAAATCAAATTTTATTAATAAAAGATGTATTTTTTTAAAAGGTAATTTTATCTAATTTTAATGATGAACCCATTTTAAAAATGATTTTGGAAACTTTTATAATTTTTATTTTAAAAAATAATCTTAATTTTTGAAATTGTAATATAAAAATTTACTTTGGTTAATTTTTTGGTATTTTTACAGGAAGTTTCATTTTTTGATGAATAGTGAAAAACACTGAATTTTAATTCAAAGTTTATTTTTCATATAATTTATTTATATAATTAAAATATGTTTTAACTTGGTATTAAAGTATAATTAGATAATTTTTACATCAATTAATCCAATTTAGGTAATTTTAACCAATTTAACATTGAAAGTTTATATAAAAACATTTCAAACTTTTAGACCTTTCTGCTTTAAAACCTTGTCGTCTTGTCCCGTCTAGTTTATTAACTTTAAATTAATTTCTACCACTTACATGATTAGAATTTAGAAAAATTGATTCAATATTTGGAATGAAAATAATTTATAATGTCTAATAAGGTCAACTTATTTTTTTACCAAAAATATTAGTGAAAGTAATTAAAATTAATTACAGTGATTAAGGTAAAAACAAGATCTTAATGGTTAAAATTAATTCTTAAGAGGTAAAATGATCTAAAAAATTTCCAAAATCCATTATATGAAAATATTTTGGCCATTTACCCTATTTTATATAATTTTATAAATTATTATAGGCACGTGATGTAAGGGAGACCTCTCAATAGTGTTTACCATGTTATATTTACAAGAATTCCACTCCTCCACTATAAAAAGGAACTCTCCCCTCCCAATTATTAAGACCTATAAATCCATTTGGATTATCCAAACTATACCAAATTATACTCCCAAAATCATTACATTAATCATATAATCCTTTATATGGTTATAAATTCAATCAAGGAATCCCTTTGGTGCAAACCAATAAGAGTTTCACAAAGAAGAGGTAACATCCTTCCTCAAGATCCTTTGTTTTATATTCATTATCCACACTCTAAAATTTTTTTATTACATGATTATATAATAACATTAGTATCATAAATATTATTATATTTTTTTATTGTAAGGTTTATATCTACACTCACGCACATTCCCATCTAATAGGTAACAAACTTTCCGTCTGTGTGTATGACGGACTACCGCCTCGCAAAACAATGTTGTTCGTTTTTCCTTTACCACATCTCATGGGTAAGTATTATGATGAAAAATTTGTTTTTATATGATATATATAATATTTATTATTTATTAGTGCTTCTATAATTATTATATAAAACATAACTTTATGATTTCCATTTTGTATAAATATGATAACTTCGTTTGTGGATGTGTGGACTACCGCCTCCTCAAAGCGATGCGATTCTTTCACACTTTTCTTGGAATGTATTAAGGATGAGTTTAGTGAAATTATATGATATATATAACATAATAATTATAATGTAATGATAATATATATATATATACACACATATGTTCCATTTACTTTCTAACTTTCAATATAGCAATAAAACTAAAACAACGTTCATGCGTACGTACAACCTACCTTCTTCCTGAATGGTGTATTCCACATCGTATTTCTATATTTTATACATTATTATAAAGTTTTATATACTGAATATATATGGTATTTAAATCATTTTTTACATTCTAGAAATAAGTAAATCATGATCGAAGTAAGAGGATCGAGAATAATAGGTCAAACCATGTATGAAAAACAAAGCGGATATTACCCAAAGCGTAACATTAACATGGAATTGTTAATAAACAGATAGTATAAGGTCATAATAAAATAATATATGGTATTATATATAATAATTTGGTTCTTTAGTAGATTTTTAATAAACTTATATTTATTATACAGTAGGTTTGAATGCGTACGAAGAAAGTCAAGACTTAAGGTAAGGGTTTCTTTGTCTCACTTTTATTTTTCGTGAGACACAAGCCATGTTCACCTAATATTTCTTATATGTGGTGTGTATACTAACCATGGATGAATTAAATTATTCTTATAATTAAATTTATGGTTATTTACATATCCAATTGATGATATTTCTTTCATGGGGTTTATGATTTCAAAAGTTACCAAATCGATAAAGTAATTTTGTCTCAATATATCTTATTTAAGACACATGCCATGTTATGCACATATATTCTTCTATAAGGTGTATAATATACCATTTTAAATTTTATCTCATGAATATAATTCTTTCCATGATATTTTAATTTTCATGTAATTTCATTTTCTTACACAGAGTAGTATGATTCAAAGTTACAAAGTGGTAAGAGTTTATTGCAACAATATCATCATTTATCAGGATTATTTATGATTATGATTTGATTGGTGAAAAATTATGATAAATATTTCAATAAAACTAATTAATTTTCTTATCTTTTGGTTAGTCCTGATATCTTTAATTTTTATTCCCATTCTCCCACTCTTTGTCACTTAAGATAATTAAAAAAGTGTTTTTTAGGAAAACTTGACTTTATCTCCCTCTTCGGTCCGAAAACTATGTTCCTTCAAATGAATTTTTTATAAAAAAATTTTCAAAAAATTTACACTATTATCCTATGATCTTAAAAGGACATTTTTACCCATGTTTTACCTTTTAAACAAAATAGGTTTTTAAAAAAAGGAATCTTCTTATCATTTTCCGTCCGAGGAACTTTTCTGAACTTTTTACAGTGCAAAAAGGAATGTTTGGAATGTTTGGATTTATCCTCCTTCATTATAGAACTTCCATTAAATATTATTATTCAAGTTTAAAAGATTCATTTTTAGGAAAAAATTATTTCCCTAATATTCTGGACATTCATTATTTTTAAAGGTATATTCAAAGAAAAAGGTTTTCAAAAAAATGTTTTATGTTTGAAAAGTGTTTTAAATGATTTTCAAAGATTATTTTATATTTTTTATAAATGTTATTTTCAATGAAAATTATTTAAATGATTTCAAAGCTTTTATTATAAGTTTTCAATGTATTTTCAAAGAAATTTTTTTTCAAAATATTTTTAAGATTCTTTTATAAGTTTTTATGAAAAAAGGCTTTCAAAATGCTTTCAATATTCCTTTATAAGTTTTAAAAGAAAATAATATTTTAAAAATGTTTTCAAGATTCATTTATAAGTTTTCAAAGAAAATGGTTTTAAATATTACTTTATAAATTTTCAAATATTTTTTTTTCAAAATGTTTTCAAGATTCCTTTATAAATTTTCAAGGTTATATTCAATGAAAATAGTTTTCAAAATGTTTTATATTTTTAAATGTTTTTTTCAAAGAATGGTATTTTCCTCAAGAAATTATTATAAAATATTTCTCAAAATTTATTTTCCATATAAGATTAGATCTATTGGTTTTACTCATTCCTTTCTGGGGAAATGGTCCAATGGTTCCCTTCATATTATTTCTCTAAATGGTTTTCATTTTCATGGTATGATGATTATGAAACCAGTTTCTATTTCTTGGGTTATATGAATATAAAAACCATTTATATTTTATGGGTTATGTGTTTATGAATCTTGTTTCTCTTTCGTAGGTTATATGTTTATGAAACCCATTTCACTTTAATGGGTTATATGCTTATGAAACCTGCTACTTTTCATGGATTATGATTTGATTAAATGATTATGAAACCTATCTATTTTCCATAACTTATGATATGATTACATTTTTATGATACCCATTTAATTTCATGGGTTATGATATGATGAGTGTTTATGATCTAGTGGCATGCATATGTATGATTTCATTATGATATGGGTGGGACCTATATCTCCCTCCAATTCATTGGGTAAATATTTATATCTCATGAGATAGACATGGATGGATTAAGGAGTAAACCTAGTTCATTAAAGGATTATGTCCACTAATATGGCATTAATAGTGAACCTTGACTAATAATATGGTTATTGGAGTGAACCATGACTACCAAGATGGTATGGATAGTGATCCTATAGTACTAAGATGTCCTTGGAAATAAGCCTTGACTACTATGGAAATAAGTTTTTTATGAATATGTGTTAGCCACAAATTCTATGTCTTATTCCCATGTTATGATTCCATGGATTATGCTCTTTATTCCCTTATTATTCATTCCATATGAACTTCCAATATTTTTTCCATCACTCATTTATATGGTCATTGATATGTAGGGTATGATATTCAAATGTTTTTTCATGTTCTCATACCCTTATGATCATGTTACACTTATTTGTCTTCTTTTTTTACCATTACTGAGCATTTGATTTCAACAATTTATTATGTTTCCCTTCCTCAAGTTATGAATAAAGGATTTAATTAGAATTACTAAAGGAGAATACATTTGTGGGAAACATTGAATATATTTCCCCAAGTTATAAGATTTTGTTCCAAGTTTCCAAAGACACTAGACTATTACGGTCCTCGAGCATGTATTTTTGTAATGTACTAAATATTCATAAAAAATTATGAAATGTCCAAATATGTTAATATTGTTTCTCTATAGTGCTTTCACTATCTTCACCTTTTTAATTTCTATTGATATGTTGAGGCTTCAAATCTCTATGATATTTTTGAGCTATATATCCATATCTTCTACACTTATAACACTTTTCAATTCTATGAAAGTCATTCCCAAAATTTTTCTTCTCACATATTGTATACATCGGTATTTGAAGTTTCATTCCTTCTCTTTCATGATCAAAAATATTCATTGAGTTTGGATTCATTTCTCTCTTATTTTTGTTTGGGCTATAAGACTATTGTATCTCTCCAAACTCCATTTCAACCTAGATAGAACTGCAGACTATCTCATTATAGATTTTATAGTCTCAATTTTTTATATTATTCTATGTATGGGGTCTTAGTTTAAAAAATAACCTATCAACCATTACCTTATAATCCATAGAAAAATTAGGAGTTGTATTGATCAAGTCTTTTAAAGTTAATTTATTAGTTTAACACTGATTTATTTTCCTTATAATTTATATTTAAGGATTCCTTCTCCATTTTTGTTCACATCAATTGGGAAAATTGTTGGAACCACTTTGTGTATAGGATTGTATTTGTTGTCAATAGTTGTCAATGGAATATCAAAATGAAGGAGATCATGAAGTACTCCGATGAAGTAGAGGAGTAGTGATTCAGACGATTGTTGTGCTGATCATAAGTTCAAAGAACATGTGTCAAAGGTGATACATTGTTTACAACAATGAAGAATGTGAGGAGTAATCCATCCAAGGATGATTAAAGAAGGATGATGTTTTTGGATGAAGACCATGCAATTACTCATTATTGCATGAGAACAATGGGTTTTGATGAAGACCATGAAATTACTCATGATTGTGTGAGAACCATGCTAGAGACTTCTTGACGGATTGAATCACATGGTTTGCATGAAGTTGATCATGACAGTTGATGAAGGAGGCAATGTGCCAATGAGTTGACTTATGAAATGGCCATGCACATCACATTGTCATAGAGGATTATGGTACTAAATCTGTTCCTTCAAAGAATACATATCACCAGAGTGGAGTTTGTGATAAAAGCAAAAGAGTTGCTGAAGGATACAGATCACCAAGAAGAAGTGTTGTTGAGGTGATCGTGCTTGTCGACAAAGCAAACAAACGACATACAAATTTGTTGACAAAGGAGATTCCATGGTCACATGTCGAGTTCAAGAGTTGTGGTCAACGATATTTGTTTTATTCAAGAACATCGACAGAGGAATGGATGCTCTGGAGGCGGTATAAAAAGAGCAGATACAAGGTGGCGCCGTTTTCCAGTGTTTGCCAAATTTCAGGGCCTCAAAATTGACAAATGAAGAAGTGTGATTTTGGCAAAGGGACTTGCGCGCCATACTCTTGGAGGATAGGAAACTTGCACGCCATATGTTTTTGAAGATCAGAGGATCAAAATATGTAAAAGGCATTAGGGTCATGCAAGTGTTGGTTAAGTCGCGCAAGTGGACTTGCGTGACATCACCTACAAAGAGTGGAACTTGCGCGTCTATGGTTTTTCGAGATCAAAAGATCAAAATTTGACAAAGGCAAGAGGGTCGCGCAAGTGTTGGTTAAGTCGCGCAAGTGGACTTACGCGCCAAGGAGAAACTTGCGCGCCGCCGCGCAAGGGGTCCAGTTTGCCTATAAATACTGGACCACCCCTCCTCATTTCTCACGGAGCTCAAGACTTTGAGATTGTTCGAGCTCTCGCCGCGCAGGTGGTTGAGCCGCGCAAGTGGTAGTTTGGTCGCGCAAGTAGAGGTTGCGCGCCAACTGATGGTTGAGAGCCCTAGGTGATTTGGGCAAGGAAGGAAGTGATTCGCGCAGGTTTGAAGTTCAAGAAGACAGAGTCGCGCAAGTTCTTTGGAGACACTTGCGCGCCAGGTTATACTTGCGCGCCTGAGACTTGCGCGCCGCCGGGAGACTTGCGCGCCGGGCTTGAAAAGGAGACCCAGACACTGTTAAAGTACGCCCGCCCTTCTGGAGCTGCACAAGAGCTGAACTATTGCCTGATACTACTGGTGCAAAGTGAGATTGAAGAAGAAATCTAAATGATACATGCATGATCTCATGCATACATGGAGAACTGATTCTGACAACGCCGAGTAAGCTGAGCTTCATTAAGTAAGCAATCATATCAGTGATTGTGATTCTGGAAAACGAAGACAAGGGGATCTAGTGCATTCATTCATTGCACTAAAGAAGAAGGATTGAACTAAAAGGAGCATCAAATCTGAACCCTGATGCACGCAATGTCTCATGCTGAACAGGAGACGAAGAACTTCAATGCACACCTATTGAAGAGACCTTCACGTCTATAAACTGAGTGGGACTTCACCAACGGCAGTGAGCCAGGGGGAGTCAACGGGAGTGACCCGAGGGACGCAGTGAGCTATCCCTAAACAATTGTAAAGGCAGTGAGCCTGGGACAGAGTGTCTGTACCCGAACATTTGTATCCGCAGCTAGTGAAGCATAGTGGATTTGGGTACGACCGGCAACCTGTCGGCGTATACTCCTTGGACGTAGCCCTTAGTGGTGAACCAAGTAAAAATAGCTGTGTCATCTGTCTCTGCATGTGAATGTTTAATTGCTGATCATATCCATCATACAGGTTTAAGTAGTTCCTACCAACGTGGGAACAAGATCCACAACTAAAAGAAGAAAAAGTTGCCACCCTGATTCACCCCTCCCCTCTCAGGGTGTCCCGGGGTCCTACAAGTGGTATCAGAGGCAGGTTAACGTATGTTGGATATTCTCCAGTAATTCTATTGAGAAGAGGATTTGAGTTTCTTTCCTAGAGTCAACAATGAAGAGCAGTCTTGATAATGACGCAGTCATTTCTGAGCAGAAATCTACATCTAGCAAGACCATGACAAACAGGAAAAAGAAAGAGAAAAAGCAGCTGAAGAAGTCCCTCATATCCAAAGAAGATGCAATGTCTTGTTCTCCATGCCATTCCAATAATGAAGAAACATCGGGCTTGGAAAGTATCGAGCAGGTGGCCCAGAATTCTTCCATAGGAAAGGATGACACCTCCTATTCAAGCTTTCAGGAGAAACTCAGAACATATCTGCATGATATTCCAGAAGAAAGGGTTGCTATTATTTGTAGCCTATTCCAATCTATGCAGGTTGAGATAAATCGATTAGAAAGGGAAGCTGACAATATGGAAAAGGCGTTGGAAGGAAAAGTTATGGAAAGTATGAAGCTCATCAAACGGGTGAAAGTCTTTGAAGAAGAAGAGGAAGTCAATAAGACTTTAAAAGAAAGGATCCATGCACTTGAAGCTGAGCTGAAGAAGAACAATGAAGTCAAGAATTTTTGTCTGGAAGAAACGTCCATTAAATTCAGGGAACTTGACTCTTTGTTACAAAACAAAGTTAAGATGCATGAAGATGAGGTTGAAAGGTTGAAGAAGAATTTTGAAGAGAAAATGATCACGATTGAAGATCAGAAGATCATCCTCAATATTGTGGGTCAAAAATTGGAAGCTCAATTGACCAATATTGAGAACACACATATTGAGACTTCACAAAAGAATGAAATGAGTGATGCTTGCACTCAATGTTCGTTGGAGGCTACTAAAGCTGAAGTACTTCCAACATGTGACAAGAAAGAATCAGTTGCTGCTGGTACACAATGCTCACTGGAGGACTCTATTGTCAAAACACCTCCAACATGTGATAAGAAGATCATGACTTCACTCATTGATCTATCACAAGCAGCTAAGAAGGTGAAGGTACCGTCCATACAGATCTGTACTGTCGTTTCGAAATATGCTCCTTCATCAAGTGCAGGTCAAAAGAAAAGCTCTAAACAAGTATGGATGAGGATAGGTGAGAAGAAGAAACCTCCCACCATGACTAGGGTGGATGAGAAGAAAAAAGAGGAAGTTGTCTCCTCAAACATAGCACAAAATATTAAGAAGATGGCCCAAAAACTTAATACAGAAGATGAAAAGAAGAAAAGATTTGTGGGTCAGTGCTGGTGCTGCAACAGATTTGGGCACTGTGCACTGGATTGTTTTTATAATCCCTTTCATGGAAAAGCACAGGGAATGCCTATATCAAAGGGAAGGAACCCAGAGAAGAAGAAGCAACATTAACAGATCCAGAAGCATCTGTTCACCGCAAACAGATTTGGAATTCTTGATAACATCTGTGATGTATGCAACGGCAGTGGTCACAAGAATGGTACATGCCTTGGTCAACAGATATCCAGAGCTGATAAGAACAGAAGACCTCTTATTCCGTCTAAGTATGATGAAAGTACCTTGGGATGTAATAAGAAGAATGTGGCGAACAGACATTTCCCCAAGAAGATCTCAAGTAGGGAAGCTGAGAAGACCCATGATTTTAGATCCATGCAATTTAAGGGTCATTCATCCAAACGAAACACTAAGTGGGATGAAACTCAGAAGAACCCATGTGGAAGACCCAAACCAGCTGCAAAAGTTCCAAATGACATATTGGTCATCTGGCCAGAAGATTTGAAACGAATGAGGAAACTTGAAGATGAAAAGGCCAGGGCTGGTGATAAAGGAAAAGGAAAACTTTCACATGATGAAAACACGGTGCTTGAGAGATTGCAAACAAAGAGAAGCACTCGTGTCAAAGAAGTTCTGTGTGAGAGATGCAAGAAGTCTGGTCACATTGCAAAAGGTTGTCTAACCTTAATACCAGAGCAAGAGGCAGTCCTTAAGAGGAGTAAGAATGTATCATTCACGATGGCTGCTAAGCAGAACAATTCTCCACACAAAGCAGAAGAGAATGTGAATAGAGCCATGCCACACCGACAGATGTCAGAACCCATATTCAAATGTGCAGGCATGAAGACTGGAGTAAACAGAGGAACTTGGTTGAGAAAAGAACCTCAACCAAGCAAGTCTTCGTGATGAAGCAAGAAGGAACCACCTTATTCCCGTAATCATTTGTGTATTGTATTTGTGCTAATAATGCAGGGAATTGAAGGTGAAGCATGCTCTCAGGGGGAGAACCTGAGAAGTAGTGAATGCTGTCAACTCTTGATAGCCAAGCTGAAGAAGTTTCCATCCTTAGTAGATTATTCAATTGATATTCAAATATTATGATGATGAAGGATCACTCTTGATGAAGATTATGAGGAGTGTTTCCCTTGCGGGGGAGAAGAATGAAGAAGCTTCCATAATCACTGTTTCAATCAATATCAACTCCAGCTGGACTCAAAAATAGTTACTCTGTGAATTTCTTGAAGGACACGCCAATGGAGAAGGTATGTCATTTCTCAATCACTATCCCTTGGTTACTCAGATCAAATATTATTTTACAAAGGGGGAGTAACTGAATTGATCAGTGACATAAAGAGAATGGAAGTGCCCAAGGTCACTTATCCTGCCAATTGCACTTGAATGTTTTTGATCTATTTGCTGAAGTGAGTGCAGGAGTTTCAGGTTGATTATTCTCTATCATAGTTGATCTTATTCTACCTGGAATTAAAGTGGTAAACCCTTGAAGACAAGATACATGAGTTATCATCTCATGTTGGTATCATGATCTGTGGATAATGGACAGCCTTGTTGACTTAATCAAATCCTCTTGTTTTCTACATCGAGCATTGCTCAAGTAGACTTAGAGTGAAATGATTAATGAAACATTGCTTAAGTGTGGATTGATACCCTCCCTACTATGTGCTTTGTATTTCTTGTCAATAAGGGGGAGAGAAAGTGAAATGAACGTTTGAAAAGAAAAGATGATTGAATAGAAGATTCTCATTTTGACATTGACAAATTCATTTCAGAAGATGTATAAGGTATTGACAACAAAATACAAAGGGGGAGATTGTTGGAACCACTTTGTGTATAGGATTGTATTTGTTGTCAATAGTTGTCAATGGAATATCAAAATGAAGGAGATCATGAAGTACTCCGATGAAGTAGAGGAGTAGTGATTCAGACGATTGTTGTGCTGATCATAAGTTCAAAGAACATGTGTCAAAGGTGATACATTGTTTACAACAATGAAGAATGTGAGGAGTAATCCATCCAAGGATGATTAAAGAAGGATGGTGTTTTTGGATGAAGACCATGCAATTACTCATTATTGCATGAGAACAATGGGTTTTGATGAAGACCATGAAATTACTCATGATTGTGTGAGAACCATGCTAGAGACTTCTTGACGGATTGAATCACATGGTTTGCATGAAGTTGATCATGACAGTTGATGAAGGAGGCAATGTGCCAATGAGTTGACTTATGAAATGGCCATGCACATCACATTGTCATAGAGGATTATGGTACTAAAGCTGTTCCTTCAAAGAATACATATCACCAGAGTGGAGTTTGTGATAAAAGCAAAAGAGTTGCTGAAGGATACAGATCACCAAGAAGAAGTGTTGTTGAGGTGATCGTGCTTGTCGACAAAGCAAACAAACGACATACAAATTTGTTGACAAAGGAGATTCCATGGTCACATGTCGAGTTCAAGAGTTGTGGTCAACGATATTTGTTTTATTCAAGAACATCGACAGAGGAATGGATGCTCTGGAGGCGGTATAAAAAGAGCAGATACAAGGTGGCGCCGTTTTCCAGTGTTTGCCAAATTTCAGGGCCTCAAAATCGACAAATGAAGAAGTGTGATTTTGGAAAAGGGACTTGCGCGCCATACTCTTGGAGGATAGGAAACTTGCGCGCCATATGTTTTTGAAGATCAGAGGATCAAAATATGGCAAAGGCATTAGGGTCATGAAAGTGTTGGTTAAGTCGCGCAAGTGGACTTGCGCGACATCACCTACAAAGAGTGGAACTTGCGCGTCTATGGTTTTTCGAGATCAGAAGATCAAAATTTGACAAAGGCAAGAGGGTCGCGCAAGTGTTGGTTAAGTCGCGCAAGTGGACTTACGCGCCAAGGAGAAACTTGCGCGCCGCCGCGCAAGGGGTCCAGTTTGCCTATAAATACTGGACCACCCCTCCTCATTTCTCACGGAGCTCAAGACTTTGAGATTGTTCGAGCTCTCGCCGCGCAGGTGGTTGAGCCGCGCAAGTGGTAGTTTGGTCGCGCAAGTAGAGGTTGCGCGCCAACTGATGGTTGAGAGCCCTAGGTGATTTGGGCAAGGAAGGAAGTGAGTCGCGCAGGTTTGAAGTTCAAGAAGACAGAGTCGCGCAAGTTCTTTGGAGACACTTGCGCGCCAGGTTATACTTGCGCGCCTAAGACATGCGCGCCGCCGGGAGACTTGCGCGCCGGGCTTGAAAAGGAGACCCAGACACTGTTAAAGTACGCCCGCCCTTCTGGAGCTGCACAAGAGCTGAACTATTGCCTGATACTACTGGTGCAAAGTGAGATTGAAGAAGAAATCTAAATGATACATGCATGATCTCATGCATACATGGAGAACTGATTCTGACAACGCCGAGTAAGCTGAGCTTCATTAAGTAAGCAATCATATCAGTGATTGTGATTCTGGAAAACGAAGACAAGGGGATCTAGTGCATTCATTCATTGCACTAAAGAAGAAGGATTGAACTAAAAGGAGCATCAAATCTGAACCCTGATGCACGCAATGTCTCATGCTGAACAGGAGACGAAGAACTTCAATGCACACCTATTGAAGAGACCTTCACGTCTATAAACTGAGTGGGACTTCACCAACGGCAGTGAGCCAGGGGGAGTCAACGGGAGTGACCCGAGGGACGCAGTGAGCTATCCCTAAACAATTGTAAAGGCAGTGAGCCTGGGACAGAGTGTCTGTACCCGAACATTTGTATCCGCAGCTAGTGAAGCATAGTGGATTTGGGTACGACCGGCAACCTGTCGGCGTATACTCCTTGGACGTAGCCCTTAGTGGTGAACCAAGTAAAAATAGCTGTGTCATCTGTCTCTGCATGTGAATGTTTAATTGCTGATCATATCCATCATACAGGTTTAAGTAGTTCCTACCAACGTGGGAACAAGATCCACAACTAAAAGAAGAAAAAGTTGCCACCCTGATTCACCCCTCCCCTCTCAGGGTGTCCCGGGGTCCTACAAAAAATACTTATTAAAAAAGACTCTCCTGAACTCTTCCCATTCCATAACATTGATCTCTCCACTTTTCTTTATGTTCTCAACCGGTTCCCACCACTGATCATCTTATCCTTCTAAGTAGTAAATTTTCAAGGTGGATTTCTCTATATTCGAACAATAGAGCACAAAAAATATCTTTTCTATAGAGGAAATCCATTATTTTTCTATTAATGGATAATAAGATCCACTAAAAGAAGGTGATCAATAGCATGTGAAGTACTCAACTGGAATTTCTTCCCTTCAAGGTGAATTAGGGTACTAAACATGATTATGTTATTATTCATAACCTGAGATTTTTTGCTTCATCATCCTCATAAAGTTTTCTATTCTAGCTTCCATCATGTTAGGAATTCCATCAATGTATCATCAATTGCACTCATCATTCATGTGGTTCCTCCCATTTACCACCATTTTTTTAAAAGAAGAAAACATTAGTGATAAATGTGTTACTTTTTTGAATATTTTAATTCTAAAGGGATTTTAAGTCTTTAAACAACATGATTCAAATAGTTTATTCATTAATCTCATCTAATGACAATTAAATTTTTTTATATCCTTCATAATGGTTCATAAAAAGCGCGTGATTAATGAAAAATATCTCATAGGAGTGTCAAACTAAGTGTACAACAAGGTCTATTTGTATTGCACTAGATGAAAATCAAGTTGGTACCCAATTCACCCTTTTTAGGGTTATTACCCCTAGGTATAATTGTACTAGAGCCATATCCACTTGTATCTAGACAAAGATTTCATTACATGGAGACCACTCACTTTATACTTCACCAATATTTTAGGATGTTTCCTATATTTAGATTTATCTATAGGGTTATTACTAATGATTTATAGTCTTAATTTCCACAAATAACAAAACCTTCTTTTGATACCAACTATTGTATCCCACATTTTTAATATATAAAACTTTTATTACTTAGAACACCATTTTATAACACAAAGGATCTTTTGAATTTTTTTTCTTAGAAATTAGGAATGCAATACAAAAAAACATAAAATTTATTTAAATACACTTAGGAATATTTTTTTATAGATTCATCCTAGGTTAATTTTACTAAATCTCTTATTTTGGGGACATACATCAAAAGGAAGGAGTCAGCATATATCCTATTAGGGGAATAAATAAAGGAAATATTTAGTATATGATCACGAGGCATAACAATATGGAATGACTATTAGAACATTAGGCATATCATAATAGAATTATAATGAAGAATAATATGGAAATGTGGCTATAATATAAATACAAGACATTCATAATAATATCAACAAGGTTTATCACCAAGGTGGTGTAAAACATAATTACCAAGGTTAGTCACCAAGGTATCATAAAAACTTTCATCAATAGATATTAATTATTTACCCAATTAATTAGAGAACTATCAGGGAACACCATTAATATTTATAAATTCATGTGTGCCATGTATATCATAAGAAAAAATTTCATTAATAACCCATGGGAAATATTGAACAAGTTTTATGTAAAAGTCATTAAATTCTTAAATTTTTCAAGGCAAGAGAATTAAATCATTTTTAACCCATGAGAAAATAATTTAGGTTCATATTTGGAAGTCCCCAATCAATTAATTATGGTTAAATCTAGGTGAATACCCATGATAGATAAATGAGTTGAGAATTTACTACATAATAATATTTCATGTAAAAGAGATAAATTTATGAAACTAATTTGACAACATGACAGGTATACAACATAGATTAATCAAAGGGAGTAATGATATGGAATGAAGATATCCCATTAAAAAAACATTATTTTTATAGTAATGATATAATAAAAAGTGAATTAAAATAATATAATTTAACATTTAGAAGACATACCGCAAAAGAGGTTCTTTGATGTAAATGAAGAAGAGGAGAGTTCCCTTACATGAAGTCTTGCTTCCTAGAAATCGAGGATGGAACCTTAAGAGCTTAAGGAAACATTAGAGGGACTTTTTAGGAGGTAAAATGGCCAGAAACTTAGCTCTAATGGATTTTAAGTGCAGAGGAGTAGTGGTATTGATGGGTATTTATAGTAAAAGTGGAGGAATTGTTTAATAAATTTGAAATATAGATCTTGGAATTATAGGTTGTGGAAAATGAAAAACCATTAGATTATCCACGATTTTTTCTCACATTTTTATACATTTAAGTCATATTTTATAATATTTTAATGAATTATAACTGAAATACATTTTTTAATATTACTTTGGCCATGGAAATGTAAATTTTATTCAAAATATATTTTTTAAAATATTACTTTCCATTTTAGACTCTGGAAAGTCATTTATAAGTTTAAAAATTGATTTAAATCCATTAAAATACATAATATTAATTAAATAATCTATTTTTGGATGATAAATACATTAAAATAATTATTAAATTACTTTTATTTATTTATGATGTTGTAATACTTATCATATTTTATATTTTACCCAAATATTTAACTGTCTCAGAAAATTATGAAAAATCCACCTTTGGCTAATTTTGACATGATGGTTTCAAAAATTCCATCCATTTTATTAGGAAAATTTTATAATTATGATAAATTTAAAATTTAAATGTAAAATAATTATTTATTTAAACCACCAATTTTTATTATAAAATCAAATTTCTATCCCTTCTAAAAACTATACATAATTGTATAAAATATTTTATAAATAAATGTTATTATTTTTTAACTTTTATAAAAAAAATTAAATATATTTTAATGGAAATATATATACTTTCTAGAAAAATGAAATCATAGTTTCTTTGTATAAAAAACTATTTTATTATATTCTCTAATAATATGCATTTTATATAAGGATGTAATACTAAATAAGAATGCAGAATCAATAAAACTATTAATTAATTTCTAAAATAATTACACCTTAATACTATCAGGGAATAGATACATAATTATTATTATAGAGACACATTATTTAAGGGTAATATGTGTGATGGTGGTAGTTCCATGTGGTGGTTCAACCAAAATTTATCTATTGGTTATCTCCACTAGTTGGAACTTCTATCATAGGTGATTTCATTTGAGCCTCACTTTTCAAATATTTGACTAGGCTTGATCAAGATAAAACACAAATGATGCTAACTCCCTCCCTATATTTGGAAAATGATAATTATATGGCATGATTATACTAGTTGAGTCCATAATTTATTCCTTCCAAATTAAATTAAATCTTATAATTACCCTTAATATAAACTAACCCTGACAGTTACTTTAGAATAGATACATTACCAATGATCATAATTTCCAATGGTCATATAGACTAATGGTCTTATCATATAAATGTAGCAGTCATACCCTAATGGTCACATTTCTGATTACAACCTATATATAATCTACCAAATACTATTACTTCATTCCCAAAGGGTTTTATAATTCCTTTGAAAATGTCTATCATATTTCTAACATTTATTTTTCTTTTAACAATTTTCATGGAATGTGTAATCTTCAAAGAAAATTTCTATCCTATGGTTTATACTATTGTATGTTCATTATTATTTGGTTTTTATATCCCTATACTAGTATTAGATATAATAATCAGTATTATTACATGGAATGTAACATTTTTTTATAAAATTATTTCTATGTACTTCCATTGTGAAATATAAAAAAATAGTAATTATGAAAAGAAGTGATATTTTATTAATAAAAGAATGAATTTTCAGGTTATCACACTAGGAATGATGAAGTGGGTTGAACCTAGGATTGCCTATTTTTTATTGGATTGAAAGATAGGATACTTTATTGATAATGATTTTTTAAAGGATGAATGGATGGGTTTATTTTTTCTACTTTATTTTTCATGCTAGTTAGTGAAACTATATGTTCATTATTGATGCATATTTTATGGTAGATTAATATGAGTCATAGAGTAACTATAATTATAGAATGATAATGAATGCTAAATGTCTAACCTTAGGTGCTGGTGGATTTTCATAATGCTAAATCGATGATAATTCATGAAGAAACATGGTTTTGGTTGGTTTATGCCTTAGTGGCATAGTAATTGGTTAATAATCATGTAAAATTCATGTTTAGTGTTTTAAAAAAATAATTAATTAAATGAAAGTATTCTTGAAATGTTTGTGTGCTTATAGGATATCTAGTTATTAGTAGTAGAACCCAGGTGTCCAAGATATGATAGTTGTAGTTGAGGTTAGGGATATTTAGTTTCCTAGAGTGTGGTTGTGTTCTCTCTCTCTCTCTCTATATATATATATATATATCATGTATGTTTTGTGATTTCATACAATACCGCACCCATGCCAGCAGGGTGACCAATGCCTAGTGGACTCTGGGAGGCTGTTTCCCCAATATTCAGGTTGACGAGGAATAGATAACTGAATACCCCTTCTTTTCGTACTCTATTATCATGGTAGTATTATGTGATATTTTCCACCATGGATATCTTTCCCATATATGTGTGTAGAGGTCTTTAATATATTATGGTTATATCACACACCTTTATCTTTAGATATAGTATCCTAAGGATTATTATAGGTATGTTGGGTATGTCCTATGTTGACTTGAGGTATAATACAGAACATAAAGGATTTGGTGGCTCCCAAAAACTACTTGGTTACTATCTAGAGGTGTGTATTTTGATGAAGATATAACGTGATACATGAGGTGTGTGATATGTTACTATTTTCCAGGTGTTTTTGGGTATGATTGTTTATTTAGAGAGAGATGGATTAAGATTTGTGGCATTGGGGTAGAGCAAAAAACCAGTGAGAAAGCGGTAACAGGGTAACTTCATTTGGTATTATGTTGGATATTATATTCTACTTTTATGTGATACATGGTGAGGTTAGAAACTTAACACACCTACTTCGGTGATAGGTTAGCTTCACTTGTTTATTCATTGAGAATTAGTATGGTTTCTTTATCTTTTTCACATGAGGACACAAGGATAATTATAGTAATTATACATATTATGCTCACCCTATGTATATATAAACTATTTTTCAGTTTGGTAGGAGATGGGTGTTGATCCGACTTGACATTACCAGCTCATGGTGTTTTTTAGGATATATTTGGAATTTGAGGTCACTACTAAGGATTTTCTTTTGGTAATTATGGGTTCTTTTTAGTTGTTCAGTTGTATAAAAATACATGAATGTTTTGGGATCTCTTTAAATTGTTATGAAAAGAATTTTTTTGGCAGTTTTTTATTATATCTCACTCCCCCATGTTCTACCTAGAGGGAAATTATTCCCATTTATGTGTATGATATAACCTCGGCGATTATCACCAACCCATGGCCTATAGAAGGTGGGATTTGAGCATAATTGTTGAAGGTACTGGGGAAAAACCAGAAGCCAGTGGGCTAGGTATTTGAAATTTTTCATCACCGGGATAATGGAACTTGTCATCTCTAGTGATCTGAGTTTCAGTACTATTTGAGGATCTTGAGTAAATTAAACAGAGCACAGAAATTATAACTAAACATGTACCTTGTTCAAGTAGAATCATGCTTGCCCATCACTCATTTATAGTGACTGTTTCTCAAATTCTCCAAAGAAAAATTCCTCTATATCATCCACCCATACCTAAAAAATATTTAGGGTCATCGACTGCCAAATTCTGGGTGCTAGAGCAGCGACCTGATAATGTCTTTGATGTCCTGATGATCACCACATAGATGTTCCTTCGATACTGGGAGATAATATTGATCCAAAAACTTGGATCAAGAGAATATATCTGTATAAATCATGAAAGGATAGAGTGTATATAACAAATTCATAATGAATACTCATTTTTTGAGAGCCTCTTGCCTCCTATTTATAGTGGATTCTCAAATTCCTGGAAATGGTTCCCCAATCCCTGTTTATTAAATGTACAATAAATAAATAACTATGATGAACTAAACTATGTCATAAAAATCATTTATATTTTATCACATACCTATAATATATATTAAATATATTCTGTGATAAAACTAAATTCATTTAACTCGACTAATCATTTCTACTAATATTAAAAAAACCTGGAATATTTAAATAATATTCATTCGTATAATATTTTTTTTATATTCACGAAATTCTCATGAATAATTTTAATAAAGTAATTTAAAAAAATTATTATTTACTTTAATAATAATGAATTTATTTATTTATTGTTGATCGATAACTTGGACAACTCTTGGACCTCATGGTGGGGCCCACCATGTCTGATATACCTATTCAACAGAATATGGAAGATTCTGGAATACACTATTGTGTGTGACCCTCTAGGACATTATCTCAATAGCAGTGAATAGTATTCCTAGAACAGGAGAACATTATAGTAACCCATCAAGTCCCCTAAAGAGATAAGGAACAATATTAGTAGCGAAAACCAACCTACAAACACACATTGTGTAATATAATCTCTCTATATTTAGATATCTCATAAATTAGGATGCACACTTGTGTCATCACACTTTATTGATTTATTTCTTGTTGATCTATCTGGATAGATTTACCATTGACTACCTTGGACAAGAATTTATGAAGGTACTACCTTCCTGATCAACCAGGCCCGAGATATATTACTTACTGAACCTAGAAGCGACAAATCCTTTACTAACTATTCTACCAATTATGTTCTTCTAATGATGCACCCAACACAAGCTACCTTTCTATGGTTTCATTATCATTATTTTTTCCTTGCATAAAAGCATGTGATCAAATGGAATACACTGGTAATGATCTCAATTCAAGAGACCAATACACATGTCCATATATAGGAATATACAATGACACCTGAAACATGTGTTGTTTCTATTGGCAAGTTAAACCTCATGATCACAGATACTATAGATCACTAAGTGTTAACTTCATGAGAATAAGTCTCAATGTTTTGATCCCCCGAAACCTGATAGTGATACATCAACTTGAAGTGCCTAGTAGATCATACAGGTACACTAAGAGGGGGGGGGGGTGAATCAATGTACACTAGTTTTTACCAATTTTTCTTTTCTCTTCTCTTACCCCTTTTTTTATTTGAACCTCTGTACTTGTTATAGTGAATGAATATTCCCTATTTATAAACACAATTATAAAATATGAAATAAAAAAAGTAAATGAATCAAAACACATAGTATTTTTACAAGGTCCACCCCCCGATGTGGGAGACTATATCCTTGTTGTGTTCGGGATGATTCAATACACATATTCTCCACTATGAATGAATCAAAAATTATAGGTGGGTTGGTCAGGTATCACCTTAAAACCATTTTGTGTAGGTATGAAACTTTTCCAAAATTATAATGGCATCCCACTAGTGTTCTATATACTAGAATCTCACTATAAATTTAAAATTACAACACTAAACACAATGAAAAAGATCGTAAGGACTTCAGGATTCCATTAAAACACAAAACTGATCTTCCTCTTTGATCCACTAGGAATAAACTTATTATTCACTTTCTCACTTCAACTAAAACTCTATGACTGCATTGAATATAATCAACAATATTGTATACAAGTTGTTTCAATATACTCTCTTGAATTATAAAATATGACACTCCCAATTCAACTCACTATAATAATAGAATGATAAATTGAATATTTATCAATAAGATTCAAGTTGTATTCTTCTCACTTTACTGAAAAATATCACATCAAATCAAACAAATACTACTTACAGTATTTTTAAATCACTACACACATGTACATTGTATGTCATCCATGCATGTATGATGACAATTATATTTTCAAGTATGAATTTTCTCACATGTATTTGTATTCCCTATATGTACAATACAAATCTTTAATTTGAACAAGAGTGTGTGTAAGAAATTGTTCACTTCTTATTTTATTCACAAACACACCCACCTTGTTTATACACATTGTCCACTCTTTAATTTCTTCCCACGCATATTCTACGCACACATTATCTACTTGGTATTATAAATTCACTTGTACATTCATGTGTGTATGGACTCTATATTGTTCATTAACCTCAATTAGAGTGTAAAAACCTATTTTTCACACACATTCATTTCCAGTGTTCTATGAAAATTTTTCATGTGCATTCACTTCCCTTCTACCTTTTGTGCACTATTCCATCGTGCACAACTAAGATATTCACTATTCTACACTGCACACTACTCAAACAGATCCTTTTTATATAAAAAAATATATATTCACTTATTCCTCAGGCAAATCACTATTTTAAGGGAAATTACAAACACTCTTAAACATGTCAATCACATAGTGAACACATGTATATTCTCTATGAAAACCTCATGCATGTACTGAATACACTACATTAGATTCACCACATGAAAGATTGTGCAAACCAAACAAATAAGAGACCCCCTTATTTGCAACATAACCTGTCTTAGTTCAAAAAATTCATGGGAGTATAATAATTCATGGGTTCTCTGTATTTATCATGAAAGTTAGAGAGTCTATTCAAGATTGACCATTGTCTTCTTCACACAAGACAGGGTGACAATGTGTATCATGATAACCCAACAGATTTGAGGAATACATTTTTTCACAAATAATACTTGAGAGTTTGAGACACTTTTCTAAGGATCGTGAAATCTACACTTTCTTCTTCATGCAAAAAATTCACGAGGAACATTTCTTCTTCACGGAACTTAATGTTTTGCAGTGCTCTCTTTCTCTGGAAGTGAGAGAATCTCATATAATGTTTGTGAAAATACAACGCCTCATTGCATACAGGTATTTATAGGTGATGATCCACAAAATTGACTCATGAAAACAATCTCACTTAAGCTCATTGCCTCTATTTTGTAATAACTGAAGAATATCATCACCAAAAAATCACATTTCACAACTCACTAAATATCAATGTTTTGATATTCATGTTTTTATAAAAATGAAGTTTCATGATATTTCTATTAGTTTTAGATCTTCATAATAAATAAATAGTGATAAGAAATTATAGATCAATTCTCAGGCGATGTGGAATGGATATTCCGATGAGCAGAAATCCCTGGGTGAGCTCAAGGTAGAACACTACTGGAAATCATACTTATACCAATTCCCTTTTCCAAATGCTTTGTATAAACTGTTGGGATAGAGAGTTTTTTCCAAAGGTTTTTGAAAACCGTTGGGATATAGTGATTTAGTATAGTCTTTCCCAATAGTTTTTGAAAACTGTTGGGGTATATGGATTTTTACCAACGGCTTATGTAAACTGTTAGGATATAGTGTGGTATAGTGATGTTTCCCAACGTTTTTTAAAATGTTGGGGTATAGTGATGTTTCCCAGCAGTTTTTTAAAACCGTTGGGATAGGTTTTCCCCAAATACGGCCGAGCCCCCACTTCCCTTTCCAGATTCGATCGATTGATTTTTCCCTACCAGAGCAGTGCTCTCTTCCCAGCTGGCGACCCCTCCTCTTCTAAAGATTGTTCCTAGTTGTTTCCACTTAAAATTGGTGAGTTGGAGTTACATCTTATGCCTAAATTTATTTTGGATTTCTATATACCACATTTAGTTTATTTCCTCATCCACTATAATCTCTCATCATTTAGGGTTTTCGGTTGTTCTTGAATGTGAAATTGGCATTTTCCAAATACTTAAGCCTACACATAGACAATGAATTTCCCTTCTCGAACCACTACCATAACTAATATTTATAAGAGTGTTACACAATATTATTATTGTATGGGTACTATATTTTCTCCCATCAGTGGGGGGGGGGGGGGGTTGTGCAAGTGGGGGTGTACAGGTCGGGGGGGGGGGGGGGGGGGGGCTCTGTTGGGGGTGAGGTGGGGTTGGGGGGGGAGTTGTACAAGTGGGGGTGGGGGAGGGGGGATGTGCAAGTGGGTAGGGGGTGCAGGTGGTGGTGGGGGTGCAATGGGTGGGGGGAGGGGGTGTGCCGGTGGGGTGGATGTGCAGTGGGTGAAGGGGGATGTGCAAATGGGGGTGTGTAGTTGGGGGGGGGGGGAGTTTTTTGGGGGTTATGTGTGTGTGTGTGGGGGGGGGGGTGTACATGTGAGGGTGGGGGGGGGGGGGTTGTGCAGGTGGGGGTGTGCAAGTTGGGGGTGCAGGTGGGGGGGGGGGGAGGGTAGGTGGGGGAGGGGCTGTGCAAGTGGGTGGGGGGAGTGTGTAGGTTGGGGGTGGGCTGTGTAGGTGGGGGTGGGGGGAGGGGGGATGTGCAAGTGGGGGGGGGGGGGTAAGTGGGGGGGATGTGCAAGTGGGGGTGTAAGTGGTGGGGATATGCAGTGGGTGGTGGGGGGAGGGGGGGTGCAGGTGGGGGGTGTACAGGTGCGGGGGATGTGAAATGTGCAGGTGGGGAGGGTGGGTGTGTAGTGTGGGGGTGAGCTGTGCAGGTCGGGGGGGGGGACTATGCAGGGGGGTCTGTTGGGGGTGAGGTGGGGGGGGAGGGGGGCTGTACAGGGGGGTGTGCAGGTGGGGTGGGGGGAGGTGGGGCTCAGGTGGGGGAGGGGGTTGTGCAGTGGGTGGGGGGGAGGGGGTGTGTAGTTGGGGGTGTGCAGGTGGGTGGGGGGATGTGTAGTGTTCAGGTGGGGAGGGGGTGTGCAGTGGGGGTGGGATGTGCGGGTGGGGGTGTGTAGGTCGGGGGGAGGGGGTTGTGCAGGGGGAGTCTGTTGGGGGGTGAGGTGGGGGTTGTACAAGTGGGGGGGGGGGGCTATGAAAGTGTGTGTGTGTGGGGGGGGGGGGTTGTGTAGTGGGTGGATGGGAGGGGGGGGGTGCAGGTGGGGGTGTGCAGGTGGGAGGGATGTGCATTGTGTAGGTGGGGAGGGGGGTGTGTAGGGGGGAGGGGGGCTGTGCAGGGGGAGTCTGGTAGGGTGAGGTGGGGAGGGGGGGGGGGGGCTGTGTAGGTGGGGAGGGGCTCTAAATTAAATCAATGTGAAGGATAGAACCTCAGTATCAATAAATACATGCTTAAATAATAACTCAATAATTTTCCTTGTCACCACTATCACTAGTTTACAATTAAAATCGGTACCACGTGAAAAAATTAAGTTGCATTCCCATATTATCTTGTGTATTAGGTCTAAAATCCTATTCTACCCAATATTTCATCTAAATCGTGCTCTTGAAGTCATACCTCACTAAAATAAAGTGACCATTCTCTATGACATGTCATCATTCCATCCAAGAGCATCCTTGGAACTCCTCTAAAAAATCATGCACTTTACATGTGCCATGATCTATCTCATGATGACCCACCACACAGTGTCATTACTAAATTGTATGAATTTATCTATGCACTAAGTTATTCCAATATCATCCACATGCTTATCCACAAACTAACACCACCAAAACAAAGAGCATATTCTCACACTCCCACGATGCCCTTATAGATTTATATATAAGGTACCACTTACCTCATCATGGACTTAAAAGGATAATGGTTGATCCACTCTATGAAGGTTGATTGTCAATATACATTACATGTTTCCTAAATAGATAGCATGAAAAGGATCCCCTCAAAAAGATTCTCTTCATAGGCCTTTATACCTCTTTTGTTTACTAAGAAATCATTTTCCTAGTATTTTTTTTATTTTAATGATTTCTATGGTTCCTAATCACTTTAATCCACAAATGGGTTATTAAACCTGGACACTAATGTTCAAAATTCCCCATCAGGATGATTAGATCAATTTATTGGCATGGTCCATTATGACCCCAGTGGTGACCGAAATTGAGGGAATCATCACTTGTATACCCATTTCAACCCACAAAATCATCTACTATTTTTTTTGAATGGTGCATATACAGAGAGGTTTTATTGGTATCTATTTCTCTTCACCCTCCATAATTTAGATAAATTTACCTAACCCCACTCATATTCTGAACATATGGTTTGAACAAGGAACTAAGAATCACATAGGATTTGATAAATTCATACCCATCAATACGATCCACCATCTAGGCTTATTTTAGCTGGAAAGTTCTAATGATTCATAATAAATATTTCCATATATAAAATTTCAAAGTTACCAATATAATTCACCAACACTACCACTACTAAACTAATTCATTTCTAACTTACTGGAGAGACATTCATCATAAAGGCCTTTACCTAGAGTCTGATACATGAGACCCTTATATGTTAGATATATCTATTTAGGTATATCTCTTATAAGGCTACCAAATTAGTAGACCTTTCTATATTAATGATAACCACCAACCCCAGTCATCAAATTTTCCATCTTTCATATTTCACCAATAACCACTGGGAAGTCATCACTTCTAGAGATTTGGAAAGGCCGAAGGCCTCTTTGGTTTTGGTTCTCATCTAGTCATCTTGATGAGTAAGGCATCACATGATCTAAAAGTGAAATCAACCATAGGATGAATTCCTTCTCCCACAAAACATTTTTCTAGAAAGAATACATCATTGGAAGGTGGTTGGAGCCTTTTAGAATCCTTTCATACAGAGACCAGGGGAGGAAACTCCCCATATATATCCACTTAGACTAGGGAACTACTACCATATGGACGTCCCATATTCATAAGCCTACCTCTCCATGTATTAAATGAATAGTGATTCTATCTAGACTTAACCTTCTAAGGACATCCTAAATTTAATTCATGTTATGATGAAAAAAATATCGAGGAATCCATACAACTTCATATAAGAAAACACCCTTAATCATCATGCCATGATGATGCAAATCCTTACAAACTCATTACCATTCATCATATCATTCCTAATAACTACTTATAGATATTCAATAACCTGTATTCCTTCCACCAGAATCTAATGCCCCAATATTTTTCCAATTCCAAACTTGATACCATCATGTTATCAAGTCACTAATCCTACCAAATTGGGTTTTCACTAAAAAATATTGCTCTAATCCTTAACACCCATCATTTTTTTTCATAACATGAATGACAACCCAATTAAATCTCATAGATCTCAGTCACACATGAAATGTGTTAGTCAAACCTTCATTGACTCCTAGAAATCCTGCATGGCCTTCTCACTATAGTGATAGATTAATTATCCCAATCATTATGTCTCAAAATTAATGACATTTCTAGGTTACTCAACCACCCAATCTAGAGTGACACATAATCTTCATAATCATGATACATTATCTTTGATGACATTTCATAAACACCCAGTTAACTACACTATATTTTAACATACTATCCTTTTGAAACTTTTTATAACTCTACTAATTTATGTAAAACAAGGGATATACTCCCTCCACTAGTACTGGAATATCAGAAACTCTTTTCATAATAGGTTTTTTCATTAAATTAAGCACTAATTAAATAACCTTATACATAGATTATTCTCCTCCACAAGTGTACATGATCTTGTACACTCATGTATAGTTCTTCAAAGATATTTTGTTATAAATATATTATTTGTTTGTCTTTTATATTATGATTCTCATATAGTGTACTGTGTCAATTATGGTTTCATATAAAGTGAAAAATTCTCATTTACATAAATATATTTTCAATGAAACTTCAATATTATTGAATTGATTTTAATGAAATGAATTATAATTTTTTTTTACAGAATAGATAAAAGTTGGATGTATGAAACTGATCATATCTCAAACGATTTTCGAAACAATTTTGAGAGATTTTTATATTTTTCATTTCACAATGCTTTAGATAGTGGTCACATACACTACCCATGTTACAATCGTGTTGGAAGACCTTGGTTGAGCTATGAAGAAGTTAGATACTATATAACCAAATATGGGTTTCAAGTAAACTACTCTGTGTGGTATCACAATGGGGAGAAAATGAAATATCAAATTGTTGATGATCCAAATGAGAGGATTGGATTAGAGAATTTTTTATATGTCCGTTTCTGTTTATTCTTCATCATGAAAAAGAAAGGATTCTGACCTAAGAAGATTTTGATATGAGAACACATGATGCGTCTAATGAAAATGATGATGTTGTCAAGGTGAAAAAATTGAATGATGTTTTCATGACTCCAGTATATTGATAATGCAGTAAAATGAAAAAGCTGGAATTTTTAATTCGATTGTTTCATGGTAAAACTATGTATGGGATTTCTAATACTATCATTGATTACATTATTAAATTTTTTAAGGACTTACTTCCAAATGATGCAGATATTCCCTCAAACCACTATATGGGATGCAAGTTAGTTGTGGAACTTGGATTTTCAATAAAAAAAATTCATGATTTCCTGAAATATTGTGGTTTATTCTGGGAGGAAACTACTGAGCAAAATGATTATATAAAATGTGGAACATCCCACTGGAAGACAAAAGCTAATGGAACACCATCCCGTGTTCCACATAAAGTAATTTGTTACTTTTCATTAAACCACAAACTACAGAATATTTTTATGTCTGATGAAATATCAATAAAAATGCGATGGAGTGATATCAAGAGAAAGAAGAATAATGATGAGTTGGTTCACCTTGTAGATGGATTTTCATGGAAGAGATTTGTTTCTCGATATCCTGATTTTTCAGCTGATATGCGTAATGTGAGGTTGGGTCTTTCATGTGATGGTTTTAATCCGTTTGGCCAGATGATTACGTTGCACAACACATGACCGGTTTTTATACACATTTATAACATTCCCCCATGGTTGTGTATGAAAAAACCTTTCAATTTCACGAGTATACTCATATCTATACTTTCTTATCCCAGAAATGATATAGACGTATACATGCAACCTTTAATAAAAGAGTTGAAAATTCTTTGGGATGTGGGTGTGTGCACATACGATGCATGTCCAAAGACATATTTCATATTAGTGCTACGCTTATGTGGATGATCAATGATTTTACTGCTTATGCAATGATGTCTGGATTGAGATCGAAGGTAAAACTATCATGTCCTATTTTTATGAAGAATACACGATCCAAAAGACTGAAACATCATTATAGTTTCAGTTTTATGGGAAATTGACGATTCTTGCCAATGAACCATCCATATAGAAATAATCATCGAATATTTGACAATACCATGTAGACCGATGATCCAACTCAGCGTATGTCTGGAACTGATGTGCTTAATGAATTGAAAGATTTCATTTTTTCATTCAGAAAGGGTCAAATGAAATTTGTAAAGAGAAAGAATGTTTCCACTGAAACCTGTTACAATTGGAAGAAGAGAAGTATCTTTTTGATTTTCCTTATTGGTCAACCAATTTGTTACATAATTACTTAGACATAATTCCCATTGAAAAAAATATATGTGAAATGTTGCTTTCAATTCTTCTAAATGTTAAGGGAAAGACAAAAGATTATTTATGGTCTTGGTGTGACTTGGTGGATTGGGGAATTAGACCAGAATTACATCCTGTACGTATCAGTGAAAATAAATAGAAAGTTCTATGTGATTATTATGTGATGACACCTATAGAAAAAAAATCAATTTCTAGAAGTACTAGAGACTATTAAAGTTCCTTATGGCTATTCAAGAAACATATCTAAACGGGTCAACAGAAGAGAGTTGAATCTAAAATCCTTGAAGACTCATTATTATCAAATCCTTCTAAATGATTTGATTCCAATAACAATCCATCATATTTTGTCCAAAAATATAAGGGTGGATGTTATTTGGTTGTGTAATTTGTTTATATATCTTTGTGCAATGAATTTGTCCAAGTTTTTCTTGCAAAAAATTTTGTTAGATGCCCTATTAATTTTGTGTGAGCTAGAGAAAATATTTCCTCCATCATTTTTTACATGCATGCTGCATCTGACTGTCCATATTCCAAATGAAATACTTCTTAGAGAACCTATTTATTTTCTTTAGATGTATCCAACTGAAATAAATATGTACACATTAAAGTCTTATGTCCGAAATAGGAATCATCCCGAAGGTTCTATCGTGAATGGTTACTTGGCTCAAGAATGTATGGATTTATGCTCTATGTATTTTTATAATCTTACTACAAGAATGAATAGACCAATGAGAGACAAAGAAGAATAGTATGAGCAAATTGAACCTATTTTTCCATCACTTCCTCAAATAGGAGGAATTCCAGGATCATATACATTGACTACATTAATCCTTGAAGAGAGAGAGGTAACACATCGCACAGTTTTGTTCAACTGTTATTTTTTTAATGAATACATATTTTAAATAAATTGAATATGTATATATTATATATATTTATATATATTAAAATATTCCTATTTTTATCTATAGTGAAAATAAAGCGGTGATAAATAGAAAGCATCATTCTTTATCTTTGAGAATGAGGGAGAATTTGCATAACAAAGAGTTTTCTGCTTAGTTAAAATTAAAGGTAATAATATTACTATTTAAAATAACTAAAAAAATATTTAATTAAGTTTAATATTCATTTATATTTCAGGTATTGAATTTTACTGCTGACTTTGTCTCTGAGAAAATAAGAGCTTTGGCTTTTGGTCCTAATACCGTGGTTCGTGACTGTAAATCAATTGTTATCAATGGGTACATATTTATTATCACTAAACGAGAAAAGAACATGAGAACACAACATGATTATGTTATGGTTACTACCACAACAGACTGTTATGCTAGTGCATCAGATAGTATACCGTGATTTTAAAATGTAGGTTATCATGGAGTTGTTGAAAAAATAATAATATTGGATTATTATTCTCATGGACGAGTCATGATGATGAAATGCCAGTGGTTTGATTCAATGATGAGGCATGAAACATTTATTAATGATTTTGGATTTCGAGTAATTTATATGACTCACACTCTTGATATCGATGAACCATATATATTGGCATTAACGATGAAACAAGTTTTTTTGTGTCAAAGACCATCTTCAACCTGAATTTGGTATCATTATTGAAGTAATTCCAAGACATATTTTTGATGATGGTGATGATGGAATTGACACTATCCCTACTACCATTGGAAACGATCCATTTATTAATTTTGATGACTCCAATAGCTCAATTTTTATAGTTTACTATGAACCTGAAGTTGTGGTGGGAAATATATAAAATCATTCATCCATGTTCTCAATTATTTTGGTTTACCTTGACTTGGGTTGTTAAGGTTGGTACTATTCAAATTGATTTAATATTTATTACAAATATGTTGTATCCGACTTAACCGTTATGTTAATTTTCAATGTTCATGATTTCCAAGTATCTTAAGGGTTTAATGATTCATAATATATACCATGCTGAATTTTCTAGAGGCATAAGTTGGGATGCTCTCTCTCTTGGTTATTGAGTAAAATAAATCCATAGAATCAATATTCCATGGTTTTAATAGACTGATGACACTTAGTAAATAACAATCCCACTAAAAATTAAATTTCTTTATTACATCTTGTATGATTTATTGAATTCATTATATATCTATTCAAGCTCACCTAAAACAATGGATAGTTAAATTATCCATGAATCCCCCTATTCCCTCTCATTTTTTTGGGGTTTCACATTAGTTATCCTTTTATAATTACTTATATATTTGTTTTAAAATTCTGTAAATGCAACCAATTGAAGAGAGGTGACAGAAACAAATGATGGACAACAATCGTCGCATGATTGAGATGGGCATTTCGCCACTAGTTCCTGTAGTGAGTATTTTATTTCAAATAAATATATTTAAATAATATATAATGTCATGTGATTAATTTTTTTTTAAACATTTTTGCAGGATCCACTTATTAGGTGATAGTTATTTGATGAGTAGTCTAGTAGTGGTCCCAATACTCAAGGTGTTCGTATGAGGGAGGGGGGGGTATGAGAGCTAGACGATCTGGTCGGAGTACCAGATTAGACCTCTCCCCTCCCGCTGACATATCATCCATCCCACATTATGATCCTAGTGTATCGTCAGGGACACACAGGATATTTAGGTCTCCCATGTTTTCACTACCCTTTACATCTGATCCTCCTAAACCTTTTTTACCATATCTGATGATGATTCCTACTCCCCATCCAACATTCAGATAGCCATCCATGTCATCTTTTTTTACTTCTAATTCCTTCTCTCCAAGCTTTTATATTCCATCTTCTTTGACTCCTTTGTCAGAGTCTGTCCCTATGGAGCATACATTGGGACCCACTCCACATATACAGGGTATTCCTTTAGTTTCTGCAGATCCAGTGACACCCATTGATCAGACTACAGCATGTATACTTATACAACCCTAAATTTTTTTATACAATTATTTATTTTCATTATAACATATATTGATAAAATATATGTTTTTATTTCATAACAGATAAATATATTGATAGGAGGTGCGTAAGGGGGCGTACACACATGCGTGTGGTGTGGAACCGCCACATGCAATTGATGGTGGACTGCAATGAATATAATCAAATGATTGAAAAAACAGGGCAGCAATGTCAGAGTTTTTTTTACGACGCTTTCCAAATACTCTGAAATCATTCTTGTTAGCCCGATCTCATGGAGAAAGTTTCCAAATAAAGTCAAGGATAAATCTTGGGCAGATATGTGGGTAAAAAAATCTATTGTATTTAATGAAATATATTGTTTTTTGTATTTATATGAACTAATATTTCAGTGTTAGCTTTGGTTTAATTTCCCTGATGGTGAGGGTGCACGACCAGCACGTCTAAAGGTTTTAGGTGCGCTTTGAAGAGCCTATAAGAACGAGTTGTATATTGGATGATGTTCTAGAGTTTGAAAAGAGTTAGAGGTGGTCCCTGTCATGGATGATTTTCCATTAGAATAGTATCTACGGATGAGTACTCATTGGACGACTATTCAGTTTATGGTATTAATCACATTTGAGGTATTTAAATGAAAAATTTAATGTTTTTCATTAATAATAATTATTGAATTATATTTAGGAATCATCCAAAATAAATAAAAAACATTGATACTAAAAAATACCTCAATGCATTGGGATGTACTATGATGCTGGATCATGAGAGGAAGCATGTATGACAATTTATAATTTTTCTTTATGACTTGCACTCTCTATTTCTTCGTCCATAATTTATTTGATTTCTAGATTTGTTATATAATTTTAGATATGAAATTAATTATTGGTATCCTATTTTTAATTATGGATTCCTACATTCAATGTCATTGTAGAGGCATAAATTGAATATAGAAGGACGTGTGCCTTGAGAAAAACTGTTTTGCTTGAGTAGATGGAAGAAAGATGGAAGTGTGGCTAATGAACTGAATCAGCAGCAGATTGTAAGTTTTAATTTATTGATTTAAAATTTTAATATCTATTTTTGTAACTTAATAATATATTTATATTTGTAACAAACTGCTTTAGAGGCCCTTGACTTCCAGAAACCTGACAATTTTGGGCCAAACAATCACTTACACCAGGTGTTGGGAGATGAGAACTCTGGTAGAGTATGCTGCTGACCTGGGAAGAGTATAGTTCCGAAGAGGTATTGGCCCTCCTCAGGTATGATTTATAGTGACACCGAGTTCTAGTAGTTTAAGGAAAAATAAGAACAGGTTGAAAAAAGTGCCACGGAGATGAAAAAACTGTCTACTAGGGAAAACACTAGATTTATGAAACTGGTGGATGTTTTACATCCAAAACTTCCACCAGAGGCCAACACAGCTTGTGATGAATATATGTCATCGATGCGTTCTATATATGGTGCACCAAGTGGAAGTTTTAGTGGTGGTCGAGATGATGGTGAGGAGGAGGTTGAGGCGGAGGAGGAGGAGGGTGAAGAGGAGGCCGAGGTGGAGGAGGAGGGTGAGGAGGAGGCCGAGGTGGAGGGGGAGGGTGATGAGGAGGCCAAGGCGGAGTAAGAGGGAGAGGAGGAGGGCATTGAGGAGGGTGGGTATGATGATGGGGAAGATGATGAGGATGAGGGTGAGGCTGATGATGATGGTGATGATAGTGATTGTGATGAGGTACATATTGATCTGTTACATTTTTGACTGATATTACTGACCTTTGATGTTTATTGATTTCCTGTTCCTGAATATATGTGTGATTAGGGAGGTCATATTATCTTTATTTCATTATTTATAAATATTAAAACTTGACTTGATGACTTTTTTGTGACTGATTCACCCCTCCACTGGACACCCCCTATCCCCGACACCCCCTAGACTCCACGTACCCCCGTTGATAGCCTACCCACCCCCTGGACATTCCGTACCCCCATGGACAGTCAGCCCACCCACTAGACACCCTGTACCCCACTGGACAGCCCCCCAAACACCCCCGTGGGAAGCCCGACCACCCCCCTGGACATCCCCACCACCCCAAACACCCCAATCCCCCCAGACACCCCCACCCCCTGGACACCCCGACCCCTATGTACAGCCCCCAACCCCCTGGATAGCCCCCACCCCCTGGAAACCCCCTCACACCCCTATAGACACCCCCAACCCTCGTGGACAACCCACCCACCCCTAGACACCCCTACCACCTAGACAGCTCTCACCCCCGTGGACAGCCCACCCACACCCTGGACACCCCCTACCCCCTTAGAGAGCCCTACCACCCCTGTGGATAGCCCACCCACTCCCTTGGACACCCCGTACCCCCTGGACAGTCCCGCCACCCCTGTGGGTAGCCCGCCCACCCCCTGGACAGCACCCCCGCCCCCGTGGACAGCCCGCCCACCCCCTGGAAAACCCCAACCCCCTGGAATTCCCCCACCCCTATGGAAAACCCACCCACCCCCTTGGACACCACCTACACCCTGGATATCTCCCATCCCCATGGACAGCCTGCCCACCCCCCTGGACACCCCCTACCCCCCTAGATAGCCCCATTATCCCCATGGACAACCTGCCTACCCCATGGACACCTAGTACCCCCTGGACACCCTATACCCCCTGGATAGCCCGCCCATCCCCCTTGGACACCTCATACCCCATGGATAACCCTTCCACCCCTGTGGACACCCCCACCCCCGTGGACAGCCCCCCCCCCCCCCCCCCCCCCCCCGCCCCCCCCCGTGGACAGCCTGCCCACCCCCTGAACAGCCCCGCCACCCCCGTGGATAGCCCGCCCACCTCCCCTGGACACCATCTACCCTTTGGACACCCCCACCCCCGTGAATAGCCTTCCCACCAACTTGGAAACCCCCTACCCCCTGGGAATCCCCCCACCCACATGGACAATCCACCCACCCCCTAGACACCCCGTACCCTCTAGATAGCCCTGCCACCCCCGTGGACATACCACCCATCCCCTGGACACCCCGTACCCCCCTAGACAACCCACCCACCCCCCTAGACACCTCGTACCCCTGGACATCCCCCACCCCCATGGATAGCCCATCCACCCCCTGAACACACACCACCACCACCCATACACCCCCATCCTCGTGACACCCCCACCCCCTAGACCCCCCCTGTGGACACCCCCACCCTAATGGATAGCCTACCCACCCCCTGGATAGACCACCACACCCTTGGACAACCAGCCCACCCCCCAGACACCCCTTACCCCCTGGACAGCTTTGCCACACCCGTGGATAACTCGGCCACACCCCTAGACACCCCTTACCCACTGAAGAGCCCCAACACCCCCGTGGATAGCCCACCCACCCCCCTGGACACCCGTCACCCCATGGATAGCCCCACCACCCCCATGGATAGCCCCGACACCCCTGTGGATAGCTTGCCCACCCCCTGGACACCTTGTACCCCTGGATATCCCTGCCACCCCCATGAACATCTCACCCACCCCCTGGACACCCCCTACCCCCTAGACATCCCCCACCCTTGTGGATAGCCCACCCACCCCCTAGACAACCCCTACACCCTGGAAAACCCCACCACCCCCGTGGATAGCCCACCCACCCCCATGGACACCCCATACCCCCTGGACTGCCCCACCACCCTCGTGGACAGCCAGACCGCCCCCTGGACACCCCATACCCTCTATATAGCCCCCGCCCCTATGGGAAGCCCACCCACCCCCTGGACACCCCCACCCCCGAACACACCCCATCCCCCCGGACACCCCCACCCCCTAGACACCCCAACCCCCGTGGACAGCCCCCCAACCCCCTGGACAGCCCCCCCCCCCCCCCCCACCCCATGGACACCACCACCATGGACACCCCAACCCCTGTGGACAGACCACCCACCCCCTGGACACCCCTGACCCCCCCTGAACAACCCCCCACCTCGTGGACAGACCTCCCACCCCCTAGACACCACTACCCCCTAGACAGCCCCATCACCCCCTGGACAGCCCCACCACCCCCTGGACATCCCCGCCACCCCTGTGGACAGCCTGCCCATCCCCTGGACACCCTACCCCCTTGGACAGCCCCTACACCCCCGTGGATAAACCCTCCACCCCCGTAGATAACCCACCCACCCCCTGGACACCCCTACCCCCTGGACATCCCCCACCCCCATGGACAACCCCCCCATAGTCAGATGCTCAAAATGTAACTCTAACTATCATGGGCTCTCTGAAATGTTAGAGTCCTCTCACCATTATTATATTTCTGCACCAAAGAAATTTAAATGGCTTAGTTGGAAGAGTGGTTGTCATCTGAAGATTGAAATGGGAAAAATTATGTTGTGGTACATGTCGTGGTTGGAAGAGTGTGCTATTTTTATGTGGTATTGCAGGTGTTTTTTTGTTCTGTTTTAAGTGTTGTTTGCAGGTGTGTATTTTTTTGTTTTTTTAAGTGTTGTTTACAGGTGTGCATGTAGGTGTATGCAATGGAGGGGATGGGTGGCTTCTATGATGTTTTCTGAAAATACACTATACCAATGGTTTAAAACCTTTGGTAAAGTGTATTTTGAGAATAGTTTTACCAATAGTTTGAATAAACCATTGGTAATACACTATACCAATGGTTAAAATCTATTGGTAAAGTGTATTTCCAGAATATTTTTACCAACAATTTTAAAGAACCGTTGTTAATACTATATACCAATGGTTTCTAAACTGTTGGTAAGCTATATGTAAACTATATATCCCAACAGTTTATTAACCATTGGTATAAATATATACCAACTATTTTTGTAAAATCATTGGCATACTGAAGCTTACACTTCCATGTACCAATGGTTTGAGAATAACTGTTGGTATAGACCTTTCCCAATGCCTTACTAACCAATGGTTTGAAAAACCGTTGGTATATAGTATACAAACGGTTTTGATACCTATACAAATGGTTTAAAACCGTTGGTATATTTTTTATTTCTAGTAGTGGAAGATGACATGTAGAATAGAACAGATAGATCAAATAAATATATCAGATCATTAGAATGATGAGACAATGATTTGAAGTTTGGTTCGATCCTTGGAAAATGTAGAAATGGAGCATCAATGATGCACTGATGTTCTCAAATGGTTTGTTGAAGAAGACGATATATAGTGCCAGGACTAGCCCGAAGATTCTTGTTTCCCAAGAAAAATTAGGGAAATGTTTCCCTTTAAGTTGGAGTGGTTAACGGGAAGGTTCAGATCCATTTGAATCGGGCCAAAGATTATTGTTTCCCAATACATTTAAACCCACTGAATCGAGATGGAGATTATTGGTGCCCAATATATTTAAACTCACACTATATATTGGCTTCAAAAAACAAGTTTGGTCTACACTAGACTGAACCAACCATGATAAAGTCATAAAATATTAAAAAATTTAAAAAAACAATAGAAAAAACATATTTTAAAAAATGCACCCATAACACATGAAAATAACTAAAAAAGGACATAAAATAATTCGTCAAATCATATAAATACAGTAATATTTTATGTATATAAATTCAACTTAAATTCTCCACTATTGGTGGTGGGGTGGTAAGGGTTTGGGGGGATGAGGGGCTGGTCACGGGGTCAAGTCTCCGATCTTGTGATTTATTATAATTTTCTTCCTTGTGTTGTGTGCTGCTTTCCCAGTTGTACTCAATTTTTAAATTCATCTTAAACAGGGTCAAACAACCCTTTTTATTAAAAGAACAAAACTTTATACTTTTTAACCTTTTTAACCACTTCCAAACCAATCAAGATATTTAAAATAAAAAATTATTTGAATTAAAAAACATGCTTTTAAATAGTTAAATACCTTACCAATATACCAAACATATTAGTTGAGTTAAAACACACAATTCTAAAACTAAATGCAAACTATAATTTTTTTAATAATAATATATATTGTAACAAATATATTATTACTTTTAAATTTAATAGATAAATAAAATAAAAACTAAATATTGGCATAAAATGAAAATTGTATCGATGATTAGGAAAAAATTACATAGTGTGTAAATCAAAATTGATTTTTTGTCAAATTGATAAACCAATCAACCAAACCAATGCGATTTTAAAATTAACTAATTATAAAATAAATGAAATATAAACATTAAATAAATTGCTTATCGACAAACTACATATCCCAAATCTTAAACTGCAAACATCAAACTGCAAATCAGATGGATAAGGCATCTCTCAATCCTTAATTCAGATATTTTTTGAAAACTAAAAAAAATATTAATAAAAAGATAACAATCGTAATTAAAAAAATGATTATAAAAAACCCACATATATGGGCCTAAGGAAGTAGGGGGAACGCTTTGACACCGGCACTAGGTCAGTCTAAAAGGAAATAGTGGCGAAGCGCAAGATAGAAGGCCTTCGGCCATCAGTATCAGGAAAGAGAGATAAGAACAATATGCGAGGGGACAGAGATGAGTGAAGAGAAGTAGGGGGAGAGAAGGGTGGGTGATTCTTGTGATGTGCAACAGGACATTGCGGGGGAGGGGGAGAATCACAAAGTTGTGGAAAAAGTGTTGCGCGCTAAGAGGTGACTGCGAACGGTATGTCGAGTGATGAAAAGGGGTAGGGTTGATATGGGAGTGGAAATTTTGAAATGGGGGGGGGGAGCTGTTGTCTCTGAGGATCATGTTTCCCAATCCCAGGGGCTTGTTGGGATTGCCCTTAGGCCTACCATGTATATCGCTGAAGAGAATGGACGACCTGGATGATCAGTTTGATGAATCGAACGACATGTATCTTCAAATCGGCAGATCAGACAGTGAATGCTCATTCATGGCTACAATAACCCATGCCCACATCAAAATAGTGGCTCAATATTCTCTCCTTTGTAATGAAATATACATCTATTGCAATTAAAAAATGGTTATCGAACCCATATCAACCATTGGCACTACCCCATGCCCGCACCCCCTTTCTGCAGTTATGTCGCCCCGCAGGGTGGCTCGCCGCTGTCTCTACATGCTTTTTGGTTTTGGCCTCCTCTGGATGGCTAGGTGAAATTTCTATAGTATTTATATGTAAAAAAATATTCTACTCATAATAATACGATCCAAAATATCCAATATTCTAATTTCAAAATATTCATCATGCACTTTGCATGAAAATAATATTTTTTTTCTTTCTTTTACCTCATTCATTAATCATTTGAAAATTAATATCATAAAATTTTTAAATGTGATAAACAACATCAAACATTTGAAAATCAACATCAAAATATATCCTTCAAATGTAGTAAACAATGTGAATTCTCCTAATGCAATTGACACATATTTTTTGAACTTAAGAACTGTTCCACAATCATCTCATTTAAAATGTTTCTTCACTTGAATAAACTCAACCAATTAGACATGGGATATCCTTTCATAAATCTAGGTTGTTGTCTTGATTTGGGGCTTGGCTGAAACATCCTATGGCTGGATGGATAGGTGATTTTTATAGGATTTATATTCAAAAATAAAATATTCTCCTCATAATAATCCAAGACAAAATATCCAATCTTCTTCACTAAAAATATTCATCATGCATTTTTCATGAACATAATATTTTTTCTTCTTTCTTTTAGCTAGTTCATAAATCATTTGACAATCAACAACATAAGATTTGTAAATGTGATAAAAAACGTCAAAAATTTTAAAATCAACATCAAACAATCCATCAAATTTAGTAAAAAATGTGCATTCTCCTAATGCAATTGACACATGTTTTTAGAACTTAATAATTGTTACACAATTATCACATTAAAAATGTTTCTTCACCAGAAGAAACTCAACCAATTAGACATGGGAACTCCTTGTATAAATCTAGGTTGTTGGATTTCTTAGGGGCTTGGCTGCGACTTCCTCTGGCTGATTGGCTAGGTGAATTTTTTATATGATTTATATGAAAAAATAAATATTATACTAATAATAATCCAAGCCAAAATTCCCAATCTTATTCTCTCAAAATATCCATCACGCACTTTGAATGAACATAATATTTTTTCTTATTTATTTTAAATCGTTCATCAATAACTTTACAATAAACATCATAAGATTTTCAAATGTGATAAAAAAATCAAACATTTGAAAATAAACATGAAAATATATCCTTTAAATGTAGTAAAAAATGTGCATTATCCTAATGAAATTGACACATGTGTTTAGAACTTAAGAATAGTTCTGTAATCATCTCATTTAAAATGTTTCTTCAATTGAATAAACTCAACCAATTATACCATCTTTTCCAATTTAATGAGTACTTATCAATAAAAATTCAATGGTAAAATACCAACCTTCAATTATTTTCACATGGAATTTTTGTCAACTGTATTGACAACAATTACAACAGAAAATATTACTTTCAATCAAATTGGGTTTTTCAATCCCCACATTTGGATCTGTTGTCAATACCCATTTCACTTTAAAATTCAATGTATTCTTCTCTGCCTTAATTAATAATAAAACCAAATATATAAGTATGGTAAATGATTGAACTTATCTCATTCTATAACAATTTAACTTCTTTTCTTCTATCTTTCAATCTCCTCATTCTATAACAGATATATATTGAGAGAAATTAAATTTATCTACTTGAGAAAAGGAAATTATCACCTTTATTAAAGCAATGATTCATTAATTAATTATCTCCAAGTCTACATGAGCTAACATGGTATAGAAAATAAGAGTGATAAATATAGACATCAAAGCTTTAAATAATTTTTTTTAGAATGTGATGCCAACAATGAAACTTTCTTTTAGGAGTTTTTCAAAAGATACTCAGATAATATACTGCATTCATCTTGAAAAATAGTGATAAGAGAACAAACCACTTTAATAACAAGCTTCAATTTCCAGAATTTGAAATCATCAAATAAATCCCTTACCATAATTTCAAATATTCAATTACACTAGTTCAGATATTAAACTCTGGTAGTTGTTCCACTTTTCTCCCCCCTAGAGTAATTATATTCATCCACATTCTTCATCATGACTGAATTTCTTCAAGAATGATCTTCAAGAATTTTTTTTAATAGAAATTAAGATTAAGAACTCCATGATGAATAGACTAATGGATTTTGTATAATATTTTCAAAGCACTCATGTCTTCAAGACCCCCACTGAATATATGCTTCACCTTCAATGAACTTTATATAAAATGCAAACACAAAATATACATGGGAATAAAGTGGTTCTTCAATGATTTACAGTTAGAGCATTGAGGATGAGATTTGTCTCTCAACCTAGAAAATCCATTCAATTCTGATTCAGATTCATGAAAACTCATCATTCTTTCTCTTTTTTGACTTTCCAAATTTTATCTTCTAAGGGTAACATGTAATTCTTTATTTCTTCATCTTTAAACATTGATGTAATAGAATTTTTCACATTATGAAGTAATACAATTTCATTCTTATGTTTCTACTCCAGATTTTTAGCCAATTCTAGCTGCTTTGGCCATATGACTAATCATTATTTTGGTACATGATTAGACTTATTCTTATGTGTAGACTCTTTCTTTAGAGTATAATTTTTAACATAAGAATCCATTAGTGATTCTCCTCTGTTTTTCAGTAGTTATATTTATTTAGGAAACCATGTCATGAATTTATTAGAAATATGTCCATACATTTTTCACCCTCCACACAAATCTCCAAAAATCATAGGATTATCCCTTATAGACAACCTCTCGTGAAATTCAAGTTTTTTTTATCTTGATTGTCATGCACCAAATTAATCCTGTTATTTGTTTTTGAGTTTAATTTCTTTTTCTGCTACAACTTTCTTCCACTAGCATTAGTGTTTATGACCTATTTACAAAGGTCCATGATATGAACTCTTCTTACACAGTAAAAGTATATTTTCATTGGTGTGACATTTATCTGATCATTTTTCTTGGTTGTAGCTTCAATCATAATTTTCTTAACTCTCTTCTCCTGCTCATACCCCAAGGAAGATTTTTTTCATTTGTTATTTTCCTCTGCATTTGATGTATTATTTTATTCATATAATCATATAAATTATGGATGGTTGGTACATACTGACACTAATTATAATTGTGAATACTTCTATTTCAATAATCACAGAAGTCTTTAAGAAAATGAAATCTATTTTTGATAAATAGATTCTTCTTCATCTATGAGTTATGCTTTAAGTTTGTAGGATTTATCTTCACATCAGATCTGTTCCCCCTTAATGAAGCCCTAATTTAATTATCATGCATTAAAAAATTATGCCAATAATCAATGGCCCAATGCCCAAATTTCAAACAAAACCAACAATAGCCAAAAAATATTGATTTCTTATTCTATGTTATAACATGGATAGTTTTGACATATTGTTGATTTTGGACAATAGGATTATTCATTTGAGATATTTGTGGTGAACAATAATTCATAATTTTCTTCATATCTACCTTTGATGAAATGGTGGATTTATCACCAGTCTTCGTCACCCATGTTTGGTCAGAATTCTTTTTGGAACATGTAATTGTAAATGAAACAGTATTAGTACAAACAGAATCTTATGAATCAAGGTTTACCTGATTCAATGAGATTGCATTAGATTTATCTTTAGAAAATCTCAATCTCTTCTTGTAATTTTAATGAGTCTTTGTATAAGTAAGACTCTTTTCAGAATAACTTTTGGTATATTTTCTAATCTCGTCATTTTGTGCAGATTCATATTGAATACTCTCAAGATTTATAAACTTGACCTTTAACTCAAGATATTTCAGATTTATATAATTATTATGATATTAAAGTGATTTCACCATATCTTCAAATTATTTTTGGGAATTATTTAATTGTGTTTCCTTCTGATTTTTCAAATTTACTTTCATTTCAAGACATTTCATGTTGAGTAAATTTTTATCATCTTCAACATCTTTTGGTTTTTCTTCCCATTGAATCTTAATTTTCTAAACTTGATCATTATTAATTTGACTTACTTCCAGTATAGAATTATTCATCTCATTAATTCTATTTTTCTTAACCTTTATCTAGTTTTCTTTGAAATTCGTAGTGGTTTTTTGTAGTTTCTCTAATGCAAAAATCAATTTTGTATACACTTTCTCAATAACATTCTTCTAAAAAATAGACCTCTGTAATTCATCTTTAATCAAAGTGAATCATTCATTGTAATTCAATTTAGGTTGTTCTTTTGATTCTAGTTGAGATTCATTAATATTAATGATAGCTTTATGAGATTCTTGAAGTGTATGAGTCATCTTAGTAAGGATATTCTCAATAACTTCATTCTCACACACATTTATTTGCAATTTTTCTTTAATAGATGGGAAATGTTCATTGCAAAGTGATATATTTTCTTTTTTGTAATCAATAATTTTTAGGGAAGTTTACATCTTTGAAACTTCTTTTCCAAATCCTTCTCCATACCCTTATCTTACCTTTCGAGCTGTGACTTTTCATTATATATTCCCTTGATAAAAGAAAATATTTAAGTGAAAAACTTAGTAGGATAATTCTTCAAATAATTTTTAATTTCTGAATAAAAATCACTAAGTGATTCAATAAATTCTTCTTCATCGTCACATGAACAATACTCATGAAATGGATATTTATCAACTGATTTAACAGATAGTGCTGATAGAATACCATTCTAACTACATTTAGATTGTGACAAATCCTCTTTCTTCTTTTAATTATTTCTCATCTTTCTTGCCTCTTTATTTTTTCTATTTTTCAATGTTTTTTAAGAAACCTTCTTGTTGGCACTGTCAGAGATAAGAACTGAACTTTTCATATGAAACATCTCTATTACTTATTCAAATTCAAATATGAACTTCATATAATTTTGATACAAACAACTAGGATAATAATATAGATCCAATCTGAGGTGTAACTTAGGATTTAATACCAATTGAAGTGCCCATTGGATTATACATGTACACTGAGAGGGGGGGGGGAGGATCTATGTACACTAGTTTTTTACCAAATTTTCTTTTATCTTCTATTACCCTTTTTTTCTTTGAACCTATACACTTGTTAGAGTAAATGAATCTTCCTTGTCTATAAACACAATCATACTATATGCAATACAAAAAGTAAATTAATCATGGTATATAATATTTTTACAAGGTTCTCCCTTGATGTGGGTGACTATGTCCTTTATGTGTTCGAGATGATTCAAGACACATAATTCCCACTATGAATAAATCACTAATTATAAGTGGTTTGGTCAGGTATCACCCTGAAACCATTGTGGGTAGGTATAAAACTTTTCCAAAATTATACTGGCATCTCACCAGTGTTCTTTATACTAGAATACCACTAGTGTTTCACAATTATAATGCTAAAAACAATGAGAAAGATCAGAAAGACTTTAGGCTGCCACTACAACACAAAACCGATCTTCCTCTTTGAGACACTGAGAATAAACTGAATTTGCACTTTCTCACATCAACTAAAACTATACGACTACAATTGAATATAATAAAAAATACTTTATAAAATTTGGTCCAGTATACTCTTCTAAATTATAAAATATAACACTCCTAATTTAATTCAGTGTAATAATAGAATGAGAAACTGAATATTTATCAATATTTTGCAAGTTGTATTATTCTATATTTACTAAAAAAATATCACATCAATTCAAACAAACACTGCTTATAGTATTTTTAAATCACTACACACATGTACACTACATGTCATTCATGTATGTATGATGAAAATTATATTTTCAAGTATGCATTTCCTCACATGTACGTGTATTCCATGTATGTAAAATACAAATCCTTAATTTGCACAAGAGTGTGTAAGGAACTGTTCAATTCTTATTTTATTAGCACACACACCTTGTTTGTATACTGACTTAAAATTATATTTTTTATTTTCAAAAGATCCGGTTTGAGGCTAAGTGGTAACCACATAATACAAGCAGGAGCTAAAATACATGATTTAGACCAAATTTGAAATTAAAAAAAACGTGACACCAAACCCAAGGAGGCCTCAAGCCATGATCCACCTGCAACATTCATGGGAGTATAATAATGCATGGGCTCTCGGTGTTTATCGCAAAAGTCATAGAGTTTGTTCAAGAGATACCACTGTCTTCTTCACCCAATCTATGGTGATAATGTGTATCGTGCTAACCCAAAATCATTGTAGAACAATGTTCTTCATAAAAAAACTTAGATATTGTGTGTCAACTATTGATGGATAATAGAAGATAACCTTTCTTATTTTCATAAGAAAGTCATAAGGAACATTTATTATTCATGGAACTTAATGTTTCACAATGCTCTGTTTCTCCAGAAGAGAGAGCCTCTCATAGAATGTCAATGAAGAAACACTAACTCAGTTCATACTGGTATTTATAGGCTTTGATCCACTGGCTCAACTCAAGCACACAATATCTCTTAAGCTCACTGCCTTGGTTTAGCGATAGCTAAATAATACCATCACAAAAAAATCACATTCCAAAACTCACTGAATATCAAAATTTTGATATTCATTTTATCATGAAAATGTAGTTGAATGGTATTTCAATAAGTTTCAGATCTTCAAAATAAATAAATAGTGATCAGAGAGATTATATCAATTATCGGGTGATGTGGCATGCAGATTTTGATGAGCAGTGATACTCAGGTGAGCTCGAGATAGAAGATGACATGAAAAATAGAATAGATGGCTCAAATATATAGATAAAAACTTTAGAATGATGAGATGATGATCAGAAGGTTGGTTCGATCCTTAAACAACGTACCAATGGATATTATCCAATGAATTTAAGTTCTGAGATAGCTTGTTGGAGAAGAAGACATATAGCACTAAAGAGAATGGATGACCTAGATGAGAATTTTTATGTGTTTTTTTTTATTTTTTTAAATGTGTAGGTTAAAAATATATTTTTTCTATGTGAGAATGGAAGTGGACCACCTGCTGACTTTTGACTTAACCTAAAGGTGGAAAGAGATCTACCACTTTTCATTAAGAAATTTATTTATACATGTTTTTATATTTATAAATATATTGATTTGTATATTATGATTTATGTGTATATTGTTAGAAATCACTTATACAAGGTCTCATTCTTCATTTCATTTAGTTAAATACAACTTTTTTTCCATTATTATATAAATATAATATTATTATTATTTATAAATATATACATTGTTTTTTATATACTTATTGTTCTATTTTCTTTCAATATTTCAATTAATTTGTTTCAATAAAACTCATAAGAAAGCAATGTGTGACTTTCATGAAAGACATCTGAACTGTGGATTTTTTATAAATCCATCATTTCTAGCTCAATATATTTTTTTATTATATTCATGGATATTATTATGTTATATTACTACATTTTTGGATTATGTAAGTCAGGCTATTCTATATAATTAGAATATACCAGTAAAATGTGAAGCTAGAGTAGAAAGTATTCATTTTAGCAGGGTTAAATATCTTGAGTTAGTTTGAATAGATAATGTACCAACTTCATCAATATTTTATTGAAAATTAATCTTAGTATTGTTTTCATCCATTATAATGGTATTTATAATCTTTTTTAAAATTCCTTTCATTTTAAATTATTTATTATATTTATGAAATTATTTTTATTTTCAACAACTTTTTAGATTTTTTGGATATGTTTTAAATTTTATTTATACTGTTTTTATAGTTTATATTTTATAATATTTTAATGTTTCATACTTGAAATTTAATAAGTGTTCCTATGTTTCAAGTAGTCTACATCGAAATCTTATAAAATATAAAATGCAACTAAAATATAAATGAAAAATGAAACAATGGATAAAAATGTAAAAATGTTTGATAGTAAAAAGAACTTATTCATTTTAATAGACATAAATCATATAAATGAATGAGTATAATAAATTTCTATGGTGAGGTTTCGTACCACATGGTGGCATGCAAATCTGATGCCTGTATCGAGATCATCGAGATCCATGTTGGGGTGGAGTCTGATGACCTGGAGAGGGGTGATACATCGACAATGAAACATCAAACATCGCATGATCCACTAGTGTGTCAGTGGGAGGAGGTGTCAACTAGATGTCATAATAGTCTCTAGATCCTTCTCCCACTAGGGTAGTAGAAGGACTCTCCATCATCACATGGGGGAACCATATGGGTTGTGAAGGATTTGGAACCCAAGCTGGAGAAAACTATAGACGACCTGTCAAGAAAGATAGATCTCATGCATCCTGATGCACATCCACAATTAGATGAGGTTGGAATACTAGAGGGACGACCACTACCTATGGAATAAGCAAGGTCTCACGTGAAACACAACATGGTCTACATCATCATCATTGTGGCTCCTCGGCATCATCAGCTACTGGAGGAGGATCCTGAGTAGGAACCTCCACTCTCTAGGGTGGGAGATCAAAGATGCTCTCGTGAATCACATGATAAGCTGGCATCATCCCCAATGCTGCATCATGGTTCACTAGTAGGCTACAAACCTCGTCCTCTCGACCAGACATTCAAATAATCTAGTGTACTCCAGTATGTTGTAAAGAGATTAAAAATGAATTATAAAATAGCACAATAAAAAACCATTGGATATTTATTAACTAACCATATCATGAATCCATATTCCATGTTGAGTGATTTACAACATAGAATTCATTCTACACTATGAATCATACTCGACCTTCTCTAAAAATTGGAATCACATAATAAGTGCACTCGGGATATGAAGTGTTGCTCATCTGCCCCAAATGTTGAGATACTCGACATGTCTTCAGCGTCGGTCCTCATCCTTCCTCCCTATCAGCTTCAAATCACGAAGCATCCATGTCTGTCTCAGTGGAAATTGAATGAGATGAACATAACCAAACTAGCGCATGACTTTATCAGGATGGTTCCAATCAATAATATGAAAGTGAATGAGTGTCACTACAACCATAACATCATGAATTCTACCAATAAAGTATTGTAACACCCCAAGAATTCATAATGTGTTATTTCTTCAAAATAATTCAATAACTTGCACTACACGCAACACCGAGTTCAATTGCACCATGACTTACCAAAAATCCATTCAAAAGAGGTTATGAATAGTATTAACTAAATTTTAAAATTTATATAATCCTTATAATTTTTCCATATTATGAGTATCTTAGACATAATGCAATAACAAATTCATTTTCAGTATTGCACTTTTATCAACTTTTAATAGTGAACCCTTTTTAAATACAATATTTTAAACTTTTTGACTAAATAGGGACATAAAAAATTTAAAATGAAACATCCCAAGCTTCCACGGTACGTTTTCTTTGAATAATACTGTAGCGTGTGTTGTACGCAACCTTGAGTTTTAACACACACCATAACCAATCAAACTAGCCGTTATGAATAGTAATACCTACTTTTCGAAATTATATATATTTTATATTTTAAAATGGACTTCATTTCTGGATTCGGAATATCGAATTTAGCCTAAGGTGAAATTTTGGTACTTTTCGGATAACTTTCATATTTTGATGAATAGTGAAAATTACTAAATTTTAATTAAAAACAACTTTTTTAATCAAAATAATTAATAGTGATAAATTATGAATTTGAGTGGTTTTAAAGTATATTTAGAATATATTTTTACCATTTAATATAATTTTGGTCATTGGACATAATTTTACAATTAAACCGAACATAAACAAGTGTCAATCTTTTGATAGTTATTATATCTTAAAAACACGCTTTTTGTTTTGACAGCGGGAATTAATTTTAAATTAATTTCTGCCACTTCTGTGTTTTGAATTTAGGAAAATGGATTCCATATTTGGAATCAGGATGTTCAAATTGTGTAAATAGGTAACTTTTATTTTTAGACATTTTGAATAATTACTGCGGTAAATATTTTATTTACCATGGTTAAGGGTAAATCTGGTAAATAAGGGTTAACAAAATAATATTATAATAATACTAAATTACCCTAAAATGTGTCTTAACCATATTGGTTGATATATGGTCGACCATGGGCATCTTTGGGTCGATTTTGGGACCCCATGGATCCACTTGTAAGTGATAATGACACTTTATTTTAATTAAGTTAAAATGAATACAAAAATGACACAAGCATATATCTTTTATCAAAACAATTGTTACATAGGGTTATATATGTTGGATTTTAGATTATAAATATTCATTAGAAAGATAAAAAGATTTCCTACATAATTATATTTTATTTATAATTTTTAGACATTAAATAATTTATTTTATTTATGACACAATGATGATGCAGTAATTACTATAATAGTGAAAAATTAAAATAATTGATATTATAAATACCCAAGTAAATATAATATGAAACTTTTAATGAATTAAACTAATTTTATAGGATAACATGATATATTAGTATTGATGTAATTTACTTTTTTCGAAGTAATCAATCTGTTATGAGTTTCAAAAAAATCAACTATTGAATAGTGTCAAAATTGACATAAAAGAGTTCTTAAAACAAATATTATATTATTAATTGATATTAAATTCCTAAAAATCTAATGTTCGGACAAGAGACTTATATCATGATAGTTTCATCATTAAGGGACCACTTGGGGTTCTCTTGGATGTATATAGTAAGTTTATTAACCATATTATATAAAAATACAAAGAGACATTGTAAAAGTGAAACTAATTAACTTAAAGTGAATACTTAAAGATAAGGTTAATATAAGTACCCAAACCTGTCTAAATTATATTGGTTGAGTTGTTTTCGACCCATACCCACCTTAAACTTTGAATAGTAAACTTTGGAGCCATTGGAAACCGATTATGAATTTATTATAAACTAATATCTCTAGCTTTTCCCGAGGTGCCCCTCACCCCTCTTATAAAAAGGGCACTCCTCCTTCCCATTTCTTCACACCTTAAAAGCCTTTTTGTTCGGCCAAACTCTGCCCAAATACTCTCACAACATCCCTCACTACAACCTAGAGGCCTTAGTTTGATCAGAAATCCAACCTAAGGAGCCCTTTTGATCAAATCAAAAGGAAGAACCCGAAGAAGAGGTAATGTTTTCACCACCCCTTTTCAAGTTCCTTTCTTCTTCCACTTCTTCTTTCTTTGTTCTTACCATTCTAAAATAATAACTCCAGTATCTTTCATATACTGTGATGTTATTATAAATATGTTACAACCATATTCAGTATTCTATCCACCCTTTGAATAACATGTCACCATACGTGCGTACGTACGGCTTACCGTCTCCACGTCGTGGTGTAATTGTTATTCAATATATTATTATTTGGATGGGTATAATAATGATGTGTAACTCATGTAAATAATAAATATAACATGTTAATGATTATTTATATATGATATACCATCCATTTATATATTATTTTAATATCAAAATAATGATATTGTCGCTCGTGCGTACGTACGGACTACCGTCTCCATGAACGCGATGTGATTCATTCTCCATCGTATCCATTCAAGTATAATTATAATTTGATGATTTAAAAATGATGTTTAAGGACTTGATATCATTCTGGATATGAATAATATAAAACCTATCCTTTACAAACATGTCTTACGTAACAAAACATATAAAAGAAAACAAGTAAGTTAACACCCGAAACAACGATAATTCTAAGATATTATTAACAAATCAATGTTAAAAGATCATATATGATATCATATTAATATATATGATTCTTGTATAATTTAATAACAATTATTTCACCATTATACAGGAGGTTAACCTACCCCAACCAAGGAAAATTACAAGGTAAGGGTTATTTCACAATCTCTTCATTATCCGAGGTTGTTTATATGTAATAATCTACTGGGATCTCTTTATCATCCACATCCATGTTTCTTAAAAATGTATTTCAAAACATTTTTACTATTTACTAGAATATGAGTTAAAGTCATTTATACCCTTTTTGACTTTTATAAGTGGTTTATAAAGGAATATTTCCATCGTTTTCAAAACAAGGTCCTTTTTAACCTTTTCGACAGAATTAAGGTAAGAATGTTTTTTTAACTTATACGGCGGGTGCGGCTATTTTCCGCCGTTATAAAATCTTAAAAGATTCCCTTACAAGCTTATAAGAATATTTTCAAAGAAAATGTTTTATTTTATATGGATCTTAAATGATTTCAAAATAAAAAGAAGATATCTCTTTAAAAAGAATTTTGATTTCATCTATGTCAACATCCTTTGATGGATTTTAAGATTATTTGAAGTTGATTTATTATGATACAAAACTTCTATATTGTATTGAAGGTTTTGTGATATGTTTGACTGTGGATGTGCTATTTTTATACCATTCATAGTTTATGGTGAAAGTATTGACATTTCGTATGCTAGTTTTAATACGAATGTTTATGTTATGTTTAAACCTTCTCATATGGGAATGCATTGGACTTAATATGTGACGGGTGGAGCCCGCTATAGCTCCTCGATGCATCGGTAGGTCTCATGAGACAAACTAGTGTCTTGGCACAAGGCCTTGACAAAATCTTATTTGTAGTCTTGGCACGAGGCCTTGACTATGTGGTTATGATAGTCTGGAATTATGCATTCCATCATTATGAAAGTGGTTATTAATTTTGCATGTGATTATTCGATTAGTAGAATAACCATGTGAATAAGTAAATGTCATTATTTCATTTTATTTATGCCATACTATGTTAAATGTTCAAGTTTAAAAGGCTTTTGTTTTAGTTATACATTGCCTTAAATGTTTATTCTTATTTATGAAAGTTTCCGCTATATTGTTATCCTTACTGGGCATTTGAGCTCACCCCTTTTCTATGTTTTATTCTTCCCAGGAAGTGAAGAAGTAAATTATGAATGACCTGCAGGGATGTTATGTGGGGATATGAGTGTGGATTATGGAGACATTATGTTGTTGTAGTAGTTTTTCATCTTATGATGTAATGTAAAACTTATGAATATATCTAGTGTTTCCAAGACTACTAAACCAATCGGTCTTTCGAGATTTGATCTTTCTTGTGATCATACCAATGTTATGTAATAATGCACCGACTCTGGGTAACTGGGGTCGGGGCGTTACAAGTATGCTGAAAACTGGTCAAATAAAGCCCAATATGGAATCCATGAAATCTGAAATAAAATGTGATATTTCTCAAAAAACATTACTTACTAAAAAACAAAACTGATGCTATTATTAAATTTGTTGGATAATGATAGATTGTATATACTCACCTCACCAGGTAGGATTTTGTACAACTTGATATGGTATGCACCCAAATTGGGTGTCAGAACCCTAGAAAAGTTGTATTTATAACTCCACCAATAAAATAAAACATCAAAAGTGATAAATAATAATAAATAAAATTAAATAACTCCTACTAACATAAAAAACCAATAGAGATGAGTGACCATACCAGTGTCTATGTAGAGCATCATGTAACACCTCTATAGGTAGCAGCTGACTAGCAAGATCAGGGTAGAGTGGGGGGGGGGGTGCTCACATACCCACGTATGAATAAGGATGACACATACCCTAAGATCCATGTGGTCTACGTGGCATGCCATGCATAATTCTCTATATGTGTAAGCCAAGCAAACAGATCCACAGTTGTATATACTAGACTAAACAAAGTCCTCCAACATCCATAGATACATCATGTGAACATGATTACCTGAGTGATCAGTGCACAAGGTTCCTCCAATGATCCATAATAAATATGCATGAGCATGATGCATGAGAGTCTTCTCATCAGCATCATCGGGTAAATCTGCAAAATGCACCTCAAGCCAGCCCATAGATATCGGCCCACCATCTATAGAAGTAATGTCAACCAAAATTTTAATGCCTATAAATATCTAAACAAGGTCAAGAGAGTATGCATAGGTGGGTCCAATAACTATATCCCCCTGGATAGGAAGACTGAGAAGGACTGACACATAGGGTGATGTCCATCTCTCCCTCAGGCAAGTGGAATGTGTGTGTCTTTGGTCTCCACATCTCTAGAAGGGTAGCAAGAAGGTGATGATAAAAAAATATGAAATTAGATACTACAATGTCGTATAATCTAGCACGGCACATATATGGTATAAAGTCGGGTGGAGGCAACGTGTGATGAAAACGGTGCGGTTGATGCACCGTGATCTGTCGAACCTCACGACAATCTAGAACGGCCTAGGAAACATGCATATATTGCTCAACGAGTATTCTAGTATCCTCTATTTGTATGTAAAAAAATGAAATAATTCATAAGTGTATAATGTAAATGTAATGTTATAGTTAGAAGAATTTTATGACTTGTAGAATTTAAGACATTCCATGTTTATTCGTATTTTTTATGAAGTTTTTCTACCAAAATAAAAGGGAATGTCATCGTGTTTCACAAATCATATTTCTAAATTATTTTTGAGATATGTTTTTACCTAAAAAAGGGTGTTTTGTAAGATATGGTTTTATATATTTATATATATAAACATATTGTCTTCGTTATCTAAAAGTTTATTATAAAATTTTGTGCTTTGTAATTTTTGTATGATTTCCCACATAATGTTATGTTTCATGATTATTTTATCACATGATTTATTTTATGGTTTAGCCATGGATAGATTGATTATGTGTTAATGTAAACTCAAATGAACTTTTAATATTACTTTTAATGTGAATATGAAAGGGTTATTATCATTTGATAGTAAAAGTATTCGAAGATGTCAGACAAGTAAACAAAATAAAGGATCATATATTAACACCATATAATTAACAATATGAGAAGATCACATTGGATAAAATAAATCATTGTATATGAGAGTGTGAACTTGATCCAAAAATGTTAAGGCATCATTTCCAGTTATAACCTTCTTGATGAAATATGGTGTATATCAAACTTTTCCCTTGTTCTTGACGCTAATCCATCTCATTCTACATCCTACTAGACATCATTATCCCTCATTTACGCAACCTGATGATGTCAGGTATCACTATCAACTGGTATTCAGGCATTGGGAAATACTAAAACTCCCCAATAGGCATCCATGGTGTAGCATAACAGTTAGAAATGGTGTCAAGATGGTAAAATTGATCAACATATTCTTCTCATGATATGTTCATAGAGACACATGATGTGATGTCATGTGCACATGAAAACTGTAATTCCAAGAAGTTTTCAAATTGACATTTCCTCACTTCCAGTAATACCGCCATTTTTTCAATGAAGCTATTTTTTATGGGGTCCAAACTCTCTTGAACTTAAAATAAAGAGTCTTATTGGTGGAAAAGGTAGACATGATAACCAAAATCTTATTCAATGTTCTTTTAAATCTCTCATTGAAAGTTCCTTCCCTACCTTATCCCTTACTGAATCTTATCTGAGGATAGTTTTTATCTATAAACAAAGTACTTCACATAATGATATAATGTATCCTAAACTAGGGTAGTTATATGTAGCTTGTGCATCCCCTTGAAGACACTATTGATGCACTTCATAATGTTTGTGGTCATGTGTATGCACCTCTCCCCCCTTCACATTCCAATGAACGTTTTTATTTTGGAATCCACATAATATAATCACACACTTCTTGATTAGCCTTAAGGATTTGTTCAAAACATTATTCAAACCTCCATTGATATAGTTCATATTCTACATAGAAGTTATAATATTTCACATAAATTGATTTTATCTTTATGTTGAAATAGTAAAAAATAACAAAGACAATCCATACCAAACCTCTTGATTCCATTCTTTATAGGTTCATTATGGAATGTTTTTTCACACGTTTATAGAAATGTGTCTGATGCAGTACCAATTATGTGAATTTGGGGGTCTCTATATATAAGGGTCCAAATTGATTGCCTCATTGATTTTCTGATGCCGATCAGATATCAAAAATACACCCCAAATGTTAGTGAAATGGTAGCTGATACTTGCCAAAAACCAACTCCATGATTCATAGTTTTCCTTCCCCACAATGAAAAAGGCATGCAGAAGAGGTGAACAGTTTCCATCTTGGGTTTCCATAATCAACAATATGCCCTTATGTTTTTCATATATAAACGTTTCATCAATCTGTATGAACTATTTGATGAAATGAAATGCCGACATATAGGGGAGGAATGACTAGAAAAACCAATGAAATTAAACAAGAGATGGATCAAGTGGGTTATCTTGAGACAAAAATTATTTCGTATGAATATAGAATACAACTAGGTCATTGTGTCTTAGTATGGATATCAATTGCAACAAAACCGAATACAAGTCATCCCAATCACCACAGAACTTCACAACTGTCTTCCGTTTCTCCATCCATGCCTTATTTTAGAAAATATTATAACCAAAATTTTATCGTATCCTCTATTTCACAAGGGATATAGGAATATATAGGCATTTACTAATCATCTCGATGAAAATGTATGACACAAATTTATCATCCAATAAGGTATGATCTTGTGTCGGGTTTGGCTGAACGCAATTATGAGCTGCCTCAATATTTGAGATTATCCAACCTCCAAAAGTGTATGGAATCTCCCTCAAGTAGAATCTATAATCATCCCCATCCTTGTAACACTGTATGATGTTTTTTATGGCATGATTCCTGAACTATATATTTGAAGTACCTCTCAATGTGAAATCTCTTTAGCATGTTTTTAATGCATCTTTACTTAGAAAATCCCTTATAACATATAAGGTTTTATCCAACTCACTAAACCCATTAAGTATAACTCAGGGAAACTCAGTTGTAGTTGTGATAACATTGCTGTCAAATTTGGGCACACATGAGATTGCTTCCGACCAAGATGCAAAGAGTGTTGAATGATTTATTTTGGGTTGAGGCAGCTGTACAACTAATGGATTTCTATAAACTTCCTCCCTAACTTATGTTGCTCCATCCTCATCAGCACCATTTTCATTATCTATTACATCATTAAAAAAAATCCTCATTGAAATTCAGATTTACATGTATATCTGGGAATTCATCGAGGTTTTCCTCTTCTGCATCATATAAAATAGCCTCAATTTCTTGGGGCGGACCTTCAAAAACTCTTGTAAGTCTACTTCTTTATAAAATTAAACATTTTTGTTGTGTAGTGAAAACATCAACATATAACTCCATCATGATACCATTTGACCACTAGAAAAATAAATTTATTTCTTGGACCCACTGTTCATCAGCAACTAATGGACAATATAGATTCCAAAGTGTAGCCGAGAATTGAAAATGTCTATATCTCATAGACTTGATCTCTTGATCGGGTCCCATATTTAAGGAACCATGAATTCTGTCTTGAAGTTCACTTAGTGTTACACAATCGGTTTTACTAACAACTGTTGTTGGTTTTGTACTAGAAGCTCCATGCTTAGTTTGAATAACCTCCCCATAGCATCACACATAGGTAAACATGACCCTCTATGTCAAAAATGTTTTTGGTCAAGATTATGATAGTGTGACTAATATTGAAAATGATGGCTGATCATATAATATTTATTATACTGATATTTTAAAAATTCTTTTTATACCCTAAAATATGATACTAATGTTTCATTATATAAAGGTTTATTAGAATATAAGTCACAAAATGTTTTGGAAATCGAGGTAAAAAGAAGAAAAAACACCAAATTAGTTTATTTATCATTGATAAAATAAAAATCATGACCATATAAAGTGAAATAGAGAAGAAAAAACATTAAATAACACATGAATTCTTTACAACATACACGAAATACATTAACATTTTTCAATTGAACATGGTTTGGATGAGATGAGCCTGACTTCAGAAGTGAGGCAACATCCATCTTATTTTCAAATGGTAACTTAATGACATATTCCAAAGGGATGTACTTAACTTATGAATTTTCAAAAAATTCCAGCCTTCTAATGAAATATCTTAGATGTTATCTTAGATTTTATTAAAAGGATGACAACTTTTAAAAATTCATATGTTAAGTACATACCTTTAGAAGATATTATTAAGCTACCAATTTAAAAATAGGATAGATTTTACCTCACTTATGAAGTCAGACCATGTTCTACTAAAAATGTCAAGGTATTTATTGTATTTTGTAAATAATTAATGTGTTATTTAATTTTCTTCTTCTTATCAATTTCAATTTATATGATAATAATTTTCATTTTATCAATGATAAATTAATTTATTTGGTTTTTTCTCTTTTTTTAACTCAATTTCCAAAACATTCTGTGAATAATATTGACAATGAGGGTTGATCATTTAATCTTTATGATACTAAAACTTTATAACATCTTATTATATCCTAAAATATGATACTAATGTTTCATACTATATTTTTTAATAATCCTAAAGGTATTTCAGTAGTTTATAAATAAAATACAACTCATCTAAAGAATGTCCCCCAGTAGTGTAAAACTATGTTTGCAACAAGGCCTGTTGTCGTGTACCAGATTACCACGAGCCAGGCCCGGGATACCTTTTCTGAGATTTTACTCCTAGGTACATCTGTAAAAGAGTCACATTCACTTGTAGTATCCAGACACTGATTTTATTTCTTAGATAACCACATAATATTTATGATACCAAAATTTTAGAACATTTTCTTATATCCTAAAAGATGATATTGATCATTACTTAACCATTAGTTAATCATTACTTAACCATTAGTTAATCATTATTTAACCATTAGTTAATCATTAGTTAATAATTTCTTAACCATTCCTTAATCATGAATTAATCATTATTTAATCATCAATTAATAATTCTTTAATCATCCCTCAATCATTCTTTAATCATCCATTAATCATTATTTAATCACCCCATAATTATTATTTAATCATACCTTAATCATTATTTAATCGTTACTTAATTATTCTTTAATCATCACTTAATTATTCTTTAATCATTACTTAATCAATATTTAGTCATTACTTACTCAATAGTTAATCATTACTTAATCAATAGTTAATCATTAATTATTTATTCATTCCTTAATCAATATTTAATCATTACATAATCATTTAATCGTAATTTAATCAATTCTTAATCATTACAAAATCATTATTTAAACATTATATAATCATTAGTTAAACATTAATTAATCCTTAATTAATTATTCCTTAATAAAAAGTTAATTATATGATATTCATTAGTTAATTATAATTAGTTAATAATTATATGTAATCATTTTTTAATCCTAAGTTATTCATTAGTTAATAAATACTCAATCATTACTAATAATAACTATTATTTAAAACTATATATAACTAACTAAACTACTTAATAAATAAAATATTTAGAACTAACTAAAAATAATTCAATTAAATAAATAAATAAATTTAAATTTAATAAGAAAAAATACCTTTAAATGATACTTTACAAAAAACCGGGACTTCTTTTAGACCACCAGATCCACTGTGAACGAAGAAGACTTCTTCTAGAGAGAGATACTGTAGAATATAGAGATATAAGTGAATTTTTAAGTGAGAAGGGGGTGCCCTTTTATGGGGTGTTAAAGGAAAGGTGGTAGGGGAGGGTCACTTTTCACCTTTACATTAGGTGAAAGGTGCATGCCCCCTGCCACCTTTCTCTTTATCATTAAGCGAAAGGTGACCACCCCCTGCCTGCCTTTTCTATGTCATCGATCTGGGGAAGGGGGGAGGTGACAGGCCCCTTTTTTCCTTTCTGAATCATTTTTAAAAATATTTTTAGACCTACACATATTTAAAAAAAATCTAAAAACACATAAAAAACTCACGTGGATGATCAATTTGATGAATCAAATGGAATGTATCTTTAAATTGGTATATTGGATGGCGTACATTCGTTTAGGGCTACAATAACCCATTCCCACATCGAAATAGTAGCTCAATCCTCTATCCTTTATAATAAAATATAGGGATAAGACAATCCAGAAATGGTTACTGAATGCATATGACTCATTGGAACCACCCTGTGCCTGTTCCCCCTCTTTGTTGTCGTGTCACCCCGTATGGTGGCTCACCACCACCTCTACATGAACCTACACATGGGCAGTCCTTTCATAAATCTAGGTAGTTTTCTAGCTTAGGGGCTTGGCAATGACCTCCTTTATCTGGTCGTCTAAGTGAATTTTTATAGGCTTTATATATATAAATAAATATTCTCCTCATAATAATCCAAGCCAAAATATCCAATCTACTTCTCTCAAAATATTCATAATTCACTTTTCATGAACATAATATTTTTTCTTCTTTCTTTTAACTCGTTCATCAATCATTTGGAAATCAATGTCATAATATTTTCAAATCTTATAAACAAAATGAAACATTTGATAATCAACACCAAAATATCTCCTTCAAATTTAGTAAACAGTGTGCATTATTCTAATGAAATTGGAACATGTTTTTAGAAATTAATAATAGTTATGTAGTAGTCACATTCAAAATGTTTCTTCACTTGAAGAAACTCAACTAATTAGACCATCTTTTCCACTTTAATGAGTACTTATCAAGAACAATTCAACTACAGAACACCAACCTTGAATTATTGTCACCTTAAATTTTTTATCAATTATATTGACAATAATTACAACCTAGAATATTTCTTTTGATCAAATTGGGTTCTTCACAACTGTGTCAAGTTAGTAGGATGTATCTAGATCATATGACATATATTTAAGATTAATGTCATTTTATCTCTACTTTCTTAATATATCCTAGGATTTTCTATAACCTTTTTATGTGATATTTAGTTTATGGACATTTCCATTAAAATAGTGGACCTAGAAATGTATACACTATAATGGTAAGTGTACATCATGAAAATCTAACTATATACATGAAATGGTAATCTAAAAGTACTATTAATGTTGGGTTTAGGAAATCAGATTTTACAAAACCACCAATTTCACTAGAGACAACCTTATAACCATCATTGTTAGCACTCATATGATTAAGATCATGTTTCTGATGAGTCATGAATTTAGTTTTTGGGTCTACCATGTTTTTTATATGCGGTAATTCTACTATGTGTGACCTCACCTCCTTGAGTAAAACTTCTAAAGAGATGGTATCCCCAAGTAAATAACTTTTTTCCACTATCAAAATATGAAATCTTAGCGAGTATTAGTAATAGAATCAACATAATTATAAAAAATTACTTACAAGGTGTGATTCCAAGAACTGGAACAAATCATTGAGTTTAATAAATGCTTCTTAGCTACCTCAGAATATGCAACATGCTCAGTATCTATAGGTATGTCTACCACTAGCTTGTATGAGCTTGTCACACTTATCATCTTATCCTAACAATGATATTAGATCACATTTATCTAAGGAATACTATCCCCCCCCCCTAAAAACTAGTATCCCTTCTTCTCCATATACTAGGTACATATCATTTATACTTCTTCTAAGTGAAATTAGATAGTTATGTCTACTTCCCTTGGAGTTCTCTTGGATATAATTAATATTTTCCTACCATAAATTATATACTATAAATATCATATCTTGTACATATCATGGAATATGTGATTGATCCATCTCAAAAGCATATGGAATTCCACTAACCACATTAATCTCATTTTATTTTCATGCATGTCCACTTGGAGAGATTTATGATATGTGACACTAGCAAAAATTATCTCTTGAATTATCTCAAATTTTATTTTTCAATACCATGTCAGTATATATACGATTGACTAGGTCTATTCAACATTTAGATATACCTCAATAGATGTTATTCCCTAGAACTTAGGTTTCCACTTTAAGTCAATATATGGAGAGTTACTTTTATCTTGGTCTTAACTAACTGTAAGAACAATAGTTGTTAACATATGTTACAAAAAATATTTTACTTGGAAAACCATGGAGCTCTCACTAAAATTCAGTAGAAACATGGAAAAAAATCATTCCAAATGAATATTCTATGATCTTGTTGCTTACTTTAATTCTAAACTGAATTTCAGAAACCTGCAATCATTATTGGAATCCTCTATTTTCACCAACAATTTCTATTTTCTTCTTATAAACACCTCCAATGATTGGTGGTATTATCATCCAATTATCAGTCATACGATCATAAAAATTAGCTTTGACAGGTAAAATTTTAATGAATTTAGTCATAATTACTTAGTATTACCAATCAATCCTTATTGGTAGCACACTTATACCATCCATATATAGTCTCATTTGAATACCCACCATAGTATTCAAAATAATAAGCCCCATGTACTTTGATACATGGAATCCATCATTGAATTTTAAATGATCTTGTTAATTTTAGGTAATTTCTATATACTAGTAATTATTATTCTCAATGAATAATGTATCACCAGACACGATGAATATAAAACCATCACCATGGTTTTATCCTTTCTACATCGTATTTGTATCTAGAAAACTCCTCTGCCACACTTCTTATGTAACTTTTTCTTATACTAACTATTTGTGCATCTCTTTTCATTAACTAAATCCAAGCCAAATTGACTCCCACTATCTCAAGTAGAGATATGAAACATCTTATAGAAATTTAGTCTATCACTTGATTATAACGTTATCAAAGGCATTTCTGTAATATCCTAAGAAACTTCTAGGATAATTACTTTAGATGCACTTTGTGTTTTTCTTGAGGCAATTTTGTTTATATCCTAACAAACTCTTTGCCTCTAAACACGTGTCTTATGAAATAATTGATTTCCATTATACTACGACTCATATGATATCCATTTGTAATTATAGTTGGCATATGGTTAATGGATATCTCCATTATTTGTGAAGCATGTCTTGAAATATAATGGAATTTTCTGCAATATATATCAACATTGATGATCTGTATACTTACATTGAACTCTGATGTGTTAAAGGAAATGTGTATTTATGAATTGGTCCATGTTATATTTTTGTTGATAAATGTTAACATGTAAGAATCATCACTGATCCACCATATTAGCATCATAGTCCTGATGTGGATAAGTTAATATACATTTAGGAATTACTCCACGCTACATTATAATGATCAATGAATGCTTAATCAAGATATTCTTGAGTATACTAGCCTGAAGCAACTTATGTATTCTGACCATGCATATATTATACTTCACTTTCATATTCCTTAATAAGCACTTAAAGGAACCTTATAAAGTATATTTACCACTATCTTACCCTTGGAATAGTTCACTCTCTCTAGATGAACTAATTCCATAAGCTTTGTGGCTTACCTCTATTTCTAAAGGATTATTTGTCCAAACTAAACAAGTATATATGTCAATGATACCTAAGGTTTTTAGCTCCAATGGGTCTAAATACCAGAATGAATATATCCTTGATGCCCACTTTTAGTTTTTACTTGACAAAGAATTATCTTGGAACAACTGGGTATATAATTATTAAATTTTATATTCATAATGTATTGCCTATCATTCATGTTTTAAGGAACTATTGATTTAGTATTAAACACAATAAACAACATTAATTCCTTAACATGGAATAATGACTCCTTGTGTCCAAATGACACACGAGATAAATTTTTTGGTAATACTAAATAAAAGTTATCATAGAATCATTAAACTTGAAAATTATAAGTTGTGTATTTCTTACCACTCACATAGGAACCACCCTTTCTCAACTTCTTAGAGAATACACCTTAATTCTTGTAATGTTTCTATACTTACTTGGTTACTATATTTTGATACACATATATGATAATCATGTTTCATTTAATACCCAAGACGTAAAACTGAAACATTACTTACAAGTGATGAATATACCTGAATAAGAAATGAAAAATTGCTTCGTTAATTCAGTTTTACTACGATTAAACTTCCATAGATTTATTTCATGATATGAGAAGAAAACAACATCATGTTTAATACCACTTTTTAAGGAAATTTTAACGGTGCCTTTGGAATTGTTCTTTCCATTGGCCTTATCGTATTGTCTTTCAACTTATTCTCCATAAGAACTAATGATTATTATTTCTTTAGTGTTCTTATTGCTTGGTGAACATTTACCCAAAAAGGTAACATAGTGTTTTACTCCATACTATTCATTTGAAAATCTTAAACGAAACTAGAGTGAATGGGTAAAAATGATATGAGAAAGGGATCCATTGAAAGATTGTGATCCATCTTTCAATTTACACATATCCAGTGTAATAATCACTTCTCATATATCGTTTATCTTTCTCCTTATAAGCTTATATTAGATGAGAAAGCATGTAAAATTGTCCTTGTCTCAATGTAGTATCCACAAGTTACATCAAACGTTGATGAAAGCATTATTACACAACCATCCGTACATGAGTCTCCTGTAATTAATTTACACCCTCAATTCTTGAGGTAGATTAACAGGTATAGGGAGAGAAGAACCTTGAATTTCCTATATATTAGTATTATGTTCAAGTTCTCGTACTACAATTTTGAAATTAATCCTTTTTGGACATTTAATTTGTCTATAATTATTGCAGTTTGTCTTGTGGTATTCCTTTTCCATTTTTACAAAATAAATTTTAGCATATTTTGTTATTATCTTGATTACCGAATTAAACACTAACGATTAGTTTAATCATTAAACGTATTCCAATATTTTATCAAATTTTAGGAACCATTTGTAATAAAATCGGAATACTTTTTTGCCTGAGTATTCAAGTGGAAAGGATCCCTGAACCTCCCCTCATAGTCTACAATCTATGACTATGCAGTGACTTAGAGAGTTCAAGGTAGGTGTTTGACTAGACAACCACATTAACTTGTGGCTCTTTGATCTGTTGAGTGAAGTCACAGCTTCTCAAAATCATAACCATGATTCCCTCAAGGCCTTTCCTCTGAACTGATTGAAGTTTATCCATGTATAATCCTTAACTACCAACTTTAGTTATGGCGACCTAATGTTCTCATAAGAACTCCCCAGTAGTTGTAGGAACCCTGAACTATGGCTGACCGAGAACCTCTAACACTTGGTTGTGTTCAAATTCAAATGATCGAAAACGTTTGTGACTTAATATTTCTTTGAGGGTTTTGAGTTTTTCTCAAAGAATGTAATCAATTTCTATTAATCTTATTCAATTTATGTTGTCGTGCTCAAAACAGAACATTATTAGAAAAACATTCATCACTTCTATATGCATTTTATTATTTAATATTTTATGTATTTTTCCGGTTTCATGAAAATGAATAAAATAATAAACAAATACATAAAGAAAAAAAACTTCCTAAATAGTCTTGAGCAGCAAAAACTGGTTGATCCATTTAAACTTAATGGATCAAACATGACCTAGGGGTATCATTCCTAAGTCATAGCTTGACTTATAATGCATCTCTCTCGGTGTACAATATGTTCACTTCTCGTCGGGAGTATCGCCCCGTCTTGGTGAGGTCCACATCTTGTATAGTGTACCCCCTCATCTTGGTGGACTCCAAATTGTACATCTTCTTTGCCAAAATATAAATGTACTCGAACAGAGGCGAGAGGGACTAGGGGTGCAATATACAATAGATAAATTTGGTCACACATTCCCTTACACATATTGACTGAAAAAAATGATGATGCACAAACGGTATTAATTATTTACAATCATCGCACGTAATTAAAAATAATTAAATAAAATAAAGCATACAAACACAAGTCATTCATTTGCTCAAAACCAGTCAACGGGTAAAATTAAAGCGTGATAAAAATTAAATTAAAATAAATTAAAGTAACAAGGTGTTCAATTAAATTAAATGAATTAATTAAATTCAAGTAATTTATTCTATACGATCCTGTAATTGATTTAATTTTAATTCCAAAAATTAATTTAATTTAATAGAAAAATTAAATTAATTTTTTCCCTGAGTATTAAAATTATATTTTAAACCACTAATTAATATTTTAATTAATTTAATTTAATAGATTAAACCGGGCCGTGAAACCCCGAGCGGGGCTGTGCGAGTCGAGCCAAACCTTCGCAGGCCTATTTTGGGCTAGACAGACCCCGTGTGGTGTAGCGGTCTTTTGGGCCGGGAAGACCTGACTTGATCGGTTTAGTGTTAGTCTGATCTATCTAAACCCATTGCTAGACAAATTGTGACAGAACAAGGGTTACCTGTACCAATAGGGGCTTAGGTGTTGGCTGGTGTTCTTGCTGCACCCAAGGAGGCTGGAACTTGGCCGTTCATGCGGCGAGCTGGCGAGGAGAGAGTTTCCACGATAGAGGGCTGTCACGGTGAGGGAAGAAGTACGGCCAGTGACTAGGCGACCGAATAGGCTAGGCATGCCTCAACAGAGGTGGCGGTGAATGAGGGTCGGGAGGCCCACTGGAGGCAGGCAACACGACAGTTCATACCTTCGGGATATCCTGCGCAGTGAGGGGGCCCACGATAAATGGAGGACGACACTGGGATCAGGAGAGGGTGGTCCGTCCAGATCTGGTGGCGGCGGGGTCTCTCAGTGGCGACAATTCTAGATCTACGGAGGAGGTCGCGTATGGCCCAGGCAGCTATGCAGGTCGCTGGGGAGAGGGAGCAGCATAAGGAGGCGGGGGCTCGCTGTCCCGCAGTGCACGGGGAGGCCGAACGGCGGTGGGATGTAGCCGGGAGCGAATTATCTAGTAAAAAATAGATTGGCTAGGATTAACTCTTCTGGATTTCACCAGCTAGAATGCATGAGTTCATTGGAAAAAAAATTGATGGTTTTAAATTTTAATACCGGTTAAACAACCATTTTCAATCCAAAAGTTTATCTAACCTCATATTGAACATTCTACTTAATTTTAATGCAACATAATTTTCTTGGCTCAGATAGTTTACATGACCCCTCTAATAACAACTGAAGGTACCAAGGTAGTAGCGGAAATCAGTAGGTTGGGGATTTGAAAATTTTCATTGTCGAGATGACGAAACTTTTCGTCTATCATGATCTGAGCCCTAGTACGGTATGAGGATCTCGAGTAAATTAAACAGATCACATAACTTAAAACTGAACGTGTACCTCATTTAAATCTAAGCAGTCTTGTCCTTCACTCATTTATGTTGACCATTTCTTGAAAGATCCAAAGTAGAATCCATTTAGATCATCCACACATGCTTTAAAAATCTTCAAGGGTGTCAATCATTGAATTTTGGGTGCTAGCACGATAATCCGAGTATGCCTTCGATGTCCTAATGATCATCACATCAACTTTCCTTTGATACTAGGAGATAAGCTTGATCTGGTCACTTGGATCGAGAATATCTTTCTCTAAAAAGTGGGAGAGGAGATAGAGTCTCTAATGAATTCACAGTGAATAGTCATTGTGCAAGAGCCAATCTCCACCTATTTATAGTGGATGCTCAAATACTCAGAAAGGGTTCCCTATCCCCTTTTGTTAAATGTCCACTAAATAAATAATTACGACAAATTAAACTATTTCATAAATATTATATATATTTTATCACATATCTATAATATATGTTAAATATATTACATGTTAAAAATCAATTCATTTAACTCGACTCATCATTCCCGCTAGTATTAAATGAACATGGAATATTAAAATAATATTTATTCGTATAATATTTTTCTTGAATTCACTAAATAACTCATGAATAATAATTATAAATAAATTCAAACCAATTATTATTTACTTGAATAATAATTTATTTATTTATTTATTGATGATCAATAACTTGGACAACTATCAGACTCTATGGTGGGGCCCATTATGTCCGATATAACAATTCAACAGAATATGGAAGATTTTTGAATATGCTATTGTGTGTGACTCTATATGATCTTATCTCGATAGCAACAAATAATATTCAAAGACCAGAAGCAAATTCTGTCAACCCATCAAGGCCCCTAAAGAGATAAGGAATAATCATAGCAATGAAAACAAACATATGAACATGCAAGGTGTAATATAATATCTTTTTCTTTAGATATATTATAAAGTTGGAAGCACACTTGTGTTCTCAACCTTTCTTGCTTTATTTTTTGTTGATCTATCTAGACAGATTTACCTCCAACTACATTGGCTAAGAATTTATGAAGGTACTACCATATTGATCAACCAAGCATGAGATATATTACTTCCTCAATATGAAAGTGGAAAATCCTTTATTGAACATTAAAACAATGCCAAACCACCAATGACACACCCAAAACAAGTTACCTCACCATGATTTCGTTATCATGGTTTTTTCCTTGCATCAAAGTATACTATCAAATGGAATACACTGATAATGATCTCAAATTAGGAGACCAATACACATGTCTGTAGATAAGAACGTCCAATGACAGCTGTAGAATGTGGTTTTCCTATTGGTAGGTATGGCCTCATGATCTCAACTATTATAGATCATAAAGTTTAAAATTCATGAGAAGAAGTCTCAATGCTTATTATCCCATGGAACCCAATAGTCATACATCAACTGTGTCCGGTCAGTATGATGTATATAGACCACATGATAAATATTTAAGATTAATGTCATAGTATCTCGAGGTTCTCATTATATCCTGAAATTCTCTATAACATTTTGATATGAAAATTAATCTATGGACACTACCATTAAAATAGTGGATGTAGAAATTTCTACACTATAATGGTAAGTGTGCATCATGCATATCTAACTGTATACATGAAATGATAATATAATATTATTTTTAAAATTGGGTCTAGGGTAACCACTTTTAAAAAAAATTTCTCCCCCATCTCATTGTCAGCCAAGGAGGGGTACATTTAGGGGGATGGGGTTGTGAAAAAGTGGTATCAAAGGTGCCAAGTTGAGGGATATGATGAAGTTTAGAGATAAGAACTGGTGAGGATTGTATGGGTTGGTTGGAAAATAATGTCAACTGAGCCTAGTAAGTAATGTAAATAAGGGAGATCAACTATGAGGACCTTTATGTTTATTTAGCATATTAAGAGAAGTGATGTTGGTTGTGGGGTAGAGACTTAGGAAAGGATCATGCTTCATTTATGTTATTATTGTAATTAAAATGGGTAGACATTGGTGTTAGGTTGAACGTTAATTAATTAATTAATATTAAATATTCCATATTTTTGGTTTAGGAGCCCCTAACCATTTGTTATTTTTTAGGTATAGATATTGGTTGATGTCCTTAAAAAGTTTACACCGATGTTGTTTAGTAGGATGTGCTAGAATATCACTATAGAGTTGAGGTCGATGACAATGGAACTTGGAGGAGGAAACCTTGAGAGTTTCAACACTGGAGTCTATATAATTATAAGGGATCCATTTTGGATTCAATGATAGAGGAATAATTGAAGGAGGTGGAGATAACCTTTTGTTTGATCTATTCTCGGAAGGAGTATTTGGTTCTGTTGGTGGTGATGATGCTACATGAGGAAGCTAGGAAGTGGTGGTTCTTGTTCCTCAGGGATCACAAGGAGTTTTTAGTTTCATGGGAGAAGTTATGAGATTAGTTATGGGCTAAGTTTCTTTCTTCAACCGTAAAGGTATCAATTATCTAGGAGTTTCTTACCCTTTGATAGGTGAGTTCTAGTGTGTTGGATTTTGGGATATGTTTCAAGAACCTTTTATGATATGCTTCTGATATGTGATTAGATGAGGTGTCTAGGGTGAAGAACTTTTAAGAAGCATTTCATCTAGATTTCCAATGATAGGTTACCCTATTTATGTTGCCGACATATCTTTAGATTATTTCGAGAGCAGAGGATGTTAAGAGGACTTTGTTTAGGAAAAAATCATCCTGAGAGGAAAGTCATCAGGATTCTCTGCATAGAAGAGCTATGGTCCAGGGTTCCTAGTTTCCTAGAAAAAAAAAATAGATTTTAGACAGCTAGGGGTAGGTCCTGAACCTCTTCATATTGTTTTTCTAGGGTTGGAGGCTCTCAGGACCTTGCCAAGGGACATGATGCTTGTTTTTCATGTGGAGGCTATGGTCATCATTGATTGGAGTTTCCAAACTTTCTGAGTAGGTAGCGCGTGATTGGTGGTCCACATCAAGTTTTGTTATTATAGCAGTATCAATCAAGGAAGAAACAATATGGTGATCAAGTCTTTGATCAACAGAGGGGAGATATGATAGATAGAGGATGACTCTATGATGCTCCTCATCCTTAGAGAGCAGATCAAAACCATAGTGGTGTTCATCATCTAAGCCAATGAGGTTGTGGAGAAGGTTGTGCCTAGATTCATACTCTAGAGTTTCCCCCACTACGTGATACATACATTGTTTGAGGTAACCTTTTCTATCTTTCAACTTGGGTTCATGACTTGTTTGATTTAGGAGATATATTCTTTCATTTAACCCCTAGTTTGTGATTCGGGACTTAAGGTATAGATTCTTCTAGTTCCCTTCATGTTAACGACAATAGTTGGAGGTCGAGCTAATTTTTATGAAGTATGTAGATATTGTGAGATAGTATTGGGGTATCACCTCTCTTGGGGAGACTTGCTATTTTTGCAGATACAACTATACAACATCATTATTATCACAAACTAACTGTATTTAGTATAAGATATCATGGATTTATTTAGGATATTGGTTCTATTATATGATGATGAAAAAGAATCTATTATGTTCATTGGTGAGTGGGACACTGAGATAGATCAAAGAAACTTTTCATCCTTGTTTTCCTTGATAGATGAGTTAATGCTGAGTTCATTGAATATTCAACATGAAATTTTTATCAGGGTTGTAGAAGATTACCCTCATGTCTTCCCTTAAGAGGTTTTGGCATTACCACCTCAATATGAGTTCGAGTTTGGGAGAGATCTAAAACTAAAAACTTCTTTAATCTTGATATATCCATATAGGATGACACAATTAGACTTTTGGGAGTTATAGATACAGAACAATGTTTTTTTACAATGATGTTTTTTTCGGCTGATCATGCCACCTTAGGGTGACCCAGTTTCATTCATGAAGATGGATGATGTAATTCTATGTATGTGTATCAATTATCATCACTTGGATCATGTGAAAATGAAGAATCACTTTCTTGTTCTATGAATTTATGAATTATTCAATCACAAGAAGGGATCCCGTTGGTTCTCAAAAAACGATTTATGGTCAGGATATCATCAGATGCATAAAAAGATCAAGGATATTCCAAATAATGCTTTCCAATGTCATTATGTGAATTATGAGTTTGTTTTAATTTTTTTTGTTTCATGAAAACTAAAACTATATTTATAGGTTTTATGAATGTACTGTTTTGAGAGTTTTTGAATCAATTCATGGTGGTTTTCATCGATGATATCTTATTGTACTCCACGTATAACGAGCACACATATCATCTACATTCTATTTTGGAAGTTCTTCATCATCAACAGCTATTCCGAAAGCTACCTGAGTGTGAGTTATGGTATCATGAGGTTTATTTATTAGATATTTTCATCTCCCAGTATAGTGTATCTGTGGATCCTATGAAGATCGAGGTGGTCATTTTTTGGGTGGCCCTAAAAATATTAAATAAGTGTAGATTTTCCTCACTTTTAGGACACTATATGAGGTTATTTACCGACTTCTATCATATTTAAACCAATTTAACAACCCTGAATAGAAATTATTAGGAATTATTGTGTACTGACCAATTTCATGTCACTTTTTAGTATCTAAAGGAGAAGTTGGTCAGCACCCTAGTTCTTTATTTTCCAGAAGAGGCAGTCCAGTTTGAGGTCCATTGTGATGCTTAATACCTTGTATTAGGTAGTGTCTAGATACATTAGATGGTATTTGTTTCTTATGGGTCTTGGAATTTATTCCCCATTAACATAAATATTTCACCCATGATCTCATGTTTTCAGTGGTTGTGTTTTCCATGATGTTATGAAGACACTTTTTCATCAGTGGGTGATTTATTGTTTTCACTAATCATAGGAGCCTAAGGTATCTCTTCTCCTAGTGTGACTTGAACTTACGACAAAAATGGTGGATGAAATTATTGTAGGACTACGAATCAGATATTTATTATACATTAGGAAAGTGTAATGTTGTAGTTGATGTTCTAATCAATAAGTCATATAGTGATGCTATGCATAAGTATAGATATTCCTAGAGAGTGATGAAAGATCTCACTGTGATGTATCTTGATATGAGAGAGGTTGGTGGTAGATGATGCCTTCTTCAGATGATAGTGTAGTAATATTTAATGCAATAGGTGGAGAATTCCTAGCTAGGGGATTCCAAGGTAGTGGTCTAGAGATATCAAGTTGTTCATGGTGATACTCTTGATGGATGGTATGAATATGATCCACACTAGGTATTGTTCTATGGGAGGTTTTTTGTTCATTTGGTGATGTTTGAGGTTTTTCTCTATGAGTTCCAAATCTCACACTTGGTGGTATATCCTAGCATGAAAAAGATATTTTTTTTTTCTAAGAGGTCATTTTTGGTGTCCTGGGTTAAAGTGTTTAGTTTTAGAGTCTATGTCTCGGTATTTTGTCTGCCAAAAATTGAAGGCTATACATTGTGTTATCAGTGGTTTTCTCCATCCATTAGATATTCCTCAGTGAAAGTGAGAGGAAATTTTGATGGTCTTTATCACTAGTTTACCTCAAGATCAAGGAGACTATGGTGCTATATGGGTGATAGTAGATTGTTTTACATAATCATATTACATATTAGTGATCAAGGAGTCGAGATCAGTTGAGGTTTTGTCAAGGTAGTACCTAGAGGAGGTGGTGAGGCTTCTTGGAGTCCTGAGGATGATTATATCTGATCATATTCCTAATTTTACCTCTAGGATGTTGATAGGTCTTTAAAAATGATTTTGGGTCTTAGTTGTGCCTCAACGCTACATTTCATATGAAGATGGATGATTACATAGAGTGGACCATATAGACTCTTGAAGACATGTTTCCCATTTGTGTCCTAGATTTTAGAGGTTCATGAATGAGGAACCTACCTTTGGTTGAGTTTTCTTACAATAATTTTTCCACTCCATCATTGGCATAACACCATTTGAAGCTCTGTTTGTATGACCTTTCCATTCTCCATTGTGTTGGAATAGGGTTGGAGAGTTAGAAATTCTTGGTATGAAACTAGTTAAAAGCACGACCGAGATGGTTCAGGTGATTCATGAGAGGATGAAGGAAGAACATGATCATCATATGTCCTATGTTGACTATATAATGAGTTCTCTAGAGTTTGATGTTGGAGATCATGTGTTCTTGAAGGAAACTCCTCATCGTAGGAAGTGAGGGTTTGGTCATGATAGAAATCTTTCTCCCCAACTTGTTGCGAATTTTAAGGTATTGTCTCATGTTGGAGCCGTTGCATATCAAATAGCACTTCCACCCATAGATGAGGTGAATTAATGATTTCTTTTATGTGTTGAAACTTCACATTTATCTTCATGATAATTATCACATCATCAATTGGGGAAAGATCAATGTTTATGATGATGCAACCTTTGAGGAGAGGCCTTTGGAGATCCATGACACTACGCCAAAATTTGTATTTAGCGGTGGCTTAAACCGCTGCTAAATCATTATGTGGTAGTTTTGGAAAACTGTCGCTAAATCGTGTGTCGGGAAATATTTAGCGGCGGTTTTTTTAAACCGTCGTAGAACGATTTAGCGGCGGTTTAAACCGTCGTTAATTTTTTTAATTGTTTTTTAATTTTTAATTGTTTTTTAATTTTTTAATTTATTTTTTTATATTAGTGATTTATTTATTATTTATTTATTTTCGTAATTTATTTATTATTTTTTTATTTTCATAATTTATTTATTTATTTATTATTACCATACACATGCGCATCTTCATGCACAAGTCCATGTCCATGCACAAGTCCATGTCCATGCACAAGTCCATGTCCATGCACATGCCCATGCCATATATAGAAATTCTGTCTTGGGTGAGAATTGAACCCCTTACCTCTTACTTATTCTCCAAAGACTTTACCACTCCAGCAGACTCTTCATGTGGTTAATAAATCAAATTTAATATACTTATACATATTTATATTAATTGGAAAAACAAGTAATACATAACAAATAGATACACACTAAATAATTATTAATCAATAATGATTAATCAATAATCAATAATCAATAACATATAATATATAACATATAATATATAGGACATAATATATAATACATAATATATAATACATAATATATTATATATTATATAAAATTTATAACATATAATATATAAGTAATGTATAAACAATAAATTAGTTAAAAAATAATTTAATATATGATAAAGAAATAACAAATTAATAAAAAATTAATAAATAATAGATAAATAAATAAATAATAACTAATAAATAATAAATAATAAATAATAAATAATAAATAATATATAATAAATAATAAATAATAAATAATAAATAATAAATAATAAATAGTAAATAGTAAATATTAAATAATATATAATAAATAATTAGTAATAAATAATAAATAATAAAGAATAAATAATAAATAATAAGTAATAAATAATTAATAATAATTAATAATTGATCATTAAGAATTAATAATTAAGAATTAAGAATTAATATTTAAAAATTTATAAAAAAATAATAAATTATTAATAAATAATTAATAAATATTGAATATTGAATAAATAAATAAATAATAAATGAATAATAAACTAATAATAAATTAATATTTAGTAAATTAAAAATAATATAATAAATAACAAATAATAAATAAAAAATTAAAAATTAAATAATAAAGAATAAATAAATAAATAAATACATAAATAAATAAATAAATAAATAGATAGATAAATAAATAAATAAATAATAAATAAATAATAAATAATAAATAATAAGTAATAATTAATAATTGATAATTATAAAATTAATAATTCTTAATTAATAATTAATATTTAAATTTTAATATTTAATATGTAATATTCCATATTTAATATTTAATAAATAACTAATAATTAATTAATATTTAATTCATAAATAATAAATAAATAATAAATAAATAAATAAATAAATAAATAATAAATGAATAATAAACTAATAATAAATTAATATTTACTAAATTAAAAATAAATTAATAAATAATAAAGAATTAAGAATAAAGAATAAAGAATAAAGAATAAAGAATAAAGAATAAATTATAAATTATAAATAATGAATAGTAAATAAATAAATACATAAATAAATAAATAGATAAATAAATAATAAATAATAAATAATTTAAAATAACTAATAATAAATAATTTATAATTTATAATTAACAAGTAATAATTAATTACTTAATAGTTAATAATTAATTAATAAATAATGAATAACAAATAAATAAATAAATAAATAAATAATGAATAATAAACTAATTATAAAAAATTACTAATTAATTATTTAATAAATTAAAAATAAATTAGTAATTAATGTGTACATAATAACTAAATGATAAAGAAATAAAGAAATAAATATTAAATATTAAATAAATAAATAAATAAATAAATAATAATTAATAATTAATTAATTAACTAATTAATTAATTAATTAATATTTCATAAATAAATACATAAATAATAAATAAATAAATAGATAAATAAATAAATGAGTCATAAAACGTTAAGAACCTCTTAAGACCCTAAAAACACTGAAATGGCCATAAAATATGATATGAGATTCCTTTTTTAGTGCCACAACCAGCCAAATCGAAGATCGTGAAATGAGCTTCGATATGATATGTGGTACAAGTCGAATAGACACCTCGTTCGAAAGTTATAACCGTTTGAATTTTAAGAAATCGGTGTCTGTAACTAAAACCTCTATTTTGGAGGCCTTCTGGGTCTTTCTGGAAGAATAGAAAGGGGTACTCTATTTGTAGAGTTATTACTAGACTTAAATATCATAGAGCTCATTGCAGGCTTCGATTTGATATCTGGTAGAGCCCAAACGGACACCCGGATTAAAAGTTATGGCTATATAAAGTTCGAGTTCGAATTTTGACTTTTGAATTTTGAATATAATTTTTTCCTTCTATTATCACATGATTTAAATCTCACTTGGTTTTTGATCATCTGATAAACTTCGATTTGACTGGTTGTGGAGCTGAAATGGACTCTCAGATCAGAAGTTATGGTCATTTGATGCCGAAGTCTGTTCTTCTACTTATTAAAGATTTTTTTTCAGTTTACAAATATCATTAACTAATAATTATAAATATTAATTAATTGAAACATTATAAATATATAAAATTAAAAATAATAAACTATATTTTATTGTAAGAAATAAAGAAAATAAATATTTTTTTAAAATTTTCTTAAATAATTTTTCTTAAATTTTGCGGCTGTTTTCAAGAAACCTCTATTAAAAAATTGAATTTTTTTAGAAGATATTTAAAAAAAATATTTTTTAAAAAAAAATTAGCGGTGGTTTTTTCGCTGCGGTTTTAAAAACCGCTGTGAAAAAACCACTACTAAAACACTATTTTCTTGTAATGGGACCACCAGGAGAAAGTGATGTGCATGAATGTTATTTCTTTAGTTCATGTCATTTTCCAGCATGGTGGCGTGGAGGAGATCACTTAATAATGTGAATCATAAATACACACTCATTATCCTAATTTGTTTTGATGCTTCAATTATTTTCCTTTTGCTCAGATGACGTGTTTAACTTTATTCTTTACATGATATGAACTCTCATCATTGATTGATGATGTCGCCTGGATATCTGTTTTGTCCCTCCCATGTGTGGTTGTGTTCTTTTTATAGAAAGATCCCTGAGAGGATCCACACAAGTGATTTTCAAGGCCTCATTTCCTTTTTATTTTTGGATTTTTTTATTCTCAAGGAAGGTAATTATTTGAGTGGTATCTGATATTATGCCTCATTTCCTAAAAACTTTCCTTGGTGATTTACATAGACCTAAATATGTAAACGGGTTGTATGTGGTCTTCTTTTCCCCTAAATTATCATGGTTGGTCTCATGGCCAAAAACTTATTTTTTGACTCACAGTCACAGTTTGGACACATAGTTGCAGGTGTGTCTCACACTTTTAGTTTGGAATCATAGTCATTGTCCTAGTTTGGACTCATAGTTATAGTTTGGACTTATCATTATAGTTTGGACTCATGGTTTAACTATTTATTTCACACCATCAATGGTTAGTTTTTAGTGTTTTACACTCCCTTCCCATGGTTGTATTTGCTTCACATGGTCACAATATTCCTCCACAAAATCACATATTTTGTCTCATGGTCAAACCCTTCTCATGGCCAGACCCTTCACGGTCACTTTAATAGCTTGAAGTTTTTTAAAATGCCTAGATTTTATAGAATATAATGAAATTTTCCTATGGGGATTAAATCTAGAAATTTAATTCCTTAATCCTCATGGTTTTAAAAAGAGTCATACCAAATGTTTTAAATGAAATCAAAAAAAATGTCAATTAAATAGGAAAATCTATTTTTATCTTATGTAAAACCGTATCTAATATCTTAAAACTATATGACCTTTTCCATTTGAGCCTTTCCTTATTTTATTTGAGTCCAAATGGACTGACACATTATTATCAAACCTTGAAGAGTCTTCTACATCCACTGGTAACCACCCTATTCATGATTTTTGGAATATTCCACACCTTAGTTCCCACTATGTTTTTGTTGTAATGCATTTGATAACTTCATTTTCTTGTAGATAATTCATTTCTTTTTTTATATAAAATAATAATGTTATCATGATTTTTCTCATTAGGTAACAATGGAATTATCATTAATAAAGATTATCCATAGTTTAATAAAGAATTGGTTTTAGTTATAAGAGATCACATGTGTGTATTCCATGTTAACATTTTGCCTCTTGTTTTTATAGATAGTGTTCTATATTTGTTTATCCTATAGTTAAACAAGTATTTTTATTCTTGAAAATTGGATAAAGAATGTAAATATTGTAATTATTGTTGGATAAAATAATAAATAGGTATTCTTATTTTTTCATCATCTTACTTATAATTTTCTAGAAATCAAATTGATGCTTTAAGCATGTTTATTTAAACAATACATGTTGATAGTTGATGCTTTAGGTTTCATGTGGTTGTAAAATATGATAAATTAATTAGTTAATATAAGAGGGTAATAAAATGGTTTCTCAATAATGATAATTTGATTGGGGATGATTGATACTATTTTATTTTTAAGGTTTGATGACATGGTTCTGGGGCATAAATGCCATGTTAACTATTTTTTGTTTACTTTATACCTTATGTGATTGATTTAGATAAGGATCCTTGTATTGTGATGTGATGTAAGCCTATGATGATTGATATTTTGGGGAGATTGAGTGGGGAGACCTGGGTTTGAGGCAGTAGTTGGAGCCAATAATGGAGGGAAATATGGTGATATATATAGTGGTGTTGGGGATAACACTAGGACTGATAGAGTGGGTTAAATCTGGGTTTTCCCATTGCTTATTTTATTGAAAATTGGAATGCTTTCTCGATAATAAAACTTATCTAAAGTTTGGGTGGTTGAGTTGCTTATTTATACCCCCACTTTTTAATGTAGCTATATTTTCATGATTGATGCATTTTTTATGGTATATTATCGAGATTCCTAGAATAACTAGAATATGGAATGATAATGAATGAGAAATGTTTAACCTGTAGGGTTGGTGGCTTTTTAGAATGGTAAAATAATGATAATTCTTGAAGAAAAATGATTTCATTTGGTTAATACCAATAGGTCATGGTAATTGGTTAATAATAATATTAAAGTCATTTTTAATGTTTAATAGAAATAATTATTTAAATTAATGTCTTCTTTAAATGTTTGTATGCTTATAGGATATCTAGTTCTTAGTAGTGGTAGCTATGTTCCCGAGATATGATAACCACAGTTGAGGTCAGGGATATGTAGTTTCCTATAGTGTTGTTATAAGCTACACACACACACATATATATATCTTGTATATTTTTTGATTTCATATGCTACCCCACCCATGATGGTAGGGTGGTTGACACCCAATGGAATTTTGGAGGGTATTTTCCCCAATATTCAGGTTAGCGAGGAACATATGGTTGGCCACCCTATGTTTTCCCTCTCTATTCTCCTAGTTTTATTATTTTTTGTAATTCACAATGATCATCTTTACCATATATGTGTATATAGGGATATAATGGATTGTGGATATTTCACACACATGTATCTCTATATATAGTATCCAAAGTATTATTATAGGTATGTTGTGTATGGGATGTGATTGCTTGATGTATAATACACAACATACAAGATTTGGTGGATCTCAGAAACTTCTCGGTTACTATTTTGAGGTGTGGATGTTGATGAAAATATGATGTGATGAACGAGGTAGATGATATGTTAATATTTTCTAGGTTTTTTCGATTAGGATTGTTTATTTGGGGAGAGATGGATCAAGATTTTCGATGGTGGGGAAGTGCTAGAAACCAGTAGGGAAGTGGTAGAGGGGTAACATCATTTGATATTATATTAGATATTATATTATGCTTGTATGTGATACTTAGTGAGAGAGCCATAGTGAGGATGTGAACTTAGTATACTTGTTTAGGTGACGAGTTAAGACTAATTTTTTATTTACTGAATTTTAGTATGCTTTCTTTATCTAATGCGTGAGAGGCTCTAGGTAGGATCCTACTGAGTATACATGTTATATTCACCCTATGTATATATAAACTAATTTCAGTTCTGAAGTGCATAAGAGTTGCATGTTTTTTTTCAATGAAAAGTCAATATGTGAATGAAAGGTATTGAGGAAGAAGTTTGTGAAGCCTTGGAGAATTGTTGTTGATTCAAATCATTGAATTCTACACTTGATCAATTCTCTAAGAGAATAATTCTGACGATTGTAGAACTGATATTAAGTTCCAAGACTTGTATAAAAGTGATAAATTGTTACAACACTTGAAGAAGTCCATGAAATACGTAATTTAATGAATAAAGAAGTGAAGATTCATCCATTTAATCTAAGTGGATGAAGTATAAAATATTAGATGATTTTTTGTACTGATCCTTAATGAAGAAGATATGTGTTAATGGAGAACACATCACTCACAACAACGATTCCATGCATTATGATTTAATTCATAAGGTGAAGAAAATTTACATACATCATCCATGATTTGATTAAAAGAACATTGAATATCTTATATTTATGATATAAAAAGAAAGGAATTGATGATGCTTGAAGTTGAAGAAGAAGAAAAGAGGCATGCTTGGGCTTTGAATGAAGAAGGATGGTTTAGAATTTTAAGGAGGAATTCATACTTGGTTTTTATACTAGCTATTCAGTATATTCCTTTACCAAAACAATTAGGCCTAATCTTGAAGGCCAGCTGAAACCCTCACCCAAGGAATATGTGGGAACCAAGTAAAAGAGGCATGCTTGAGCTTTGAATGAAGAAGGATGGTTTAGAATTTTAAGGAGGAATTCATACTTGGTTTTTATACTAGCTATTTAGTATATTCCTTTACCAAAAAAATTAGGCCTAATCTTGAAGGCCAGCTGAAACCCTCACCCAAGGAATATGTGGGACCCAAGGGTCTACCATGCCCAAGGGGAAGGCCTCAAAGCCAACCCGCAAGAGGCACACATGCGGGCTGTGTATAAGCCCGCAAGAGCACGAACGATGATCAAACCATGCATGCAAGCATGCATAGTGGGAACTAGGTGTGCACCTGAGGAGTAGAGTGTGCACTAAGAGTGCGCCCATAGGGTGAACACGGTATGAGGTATTACCATGGAGGGAGGAGGAGTAATCTGAGATGAAGCCATCACAAATTGATATTTAAACCGTGAGAAAACCACATCCTGTTTCAATGTGGGAAGACCAAAAATTATAGGGAAGCGATATATTCCTTCCAATTCATCACAGATACATGGTCTATGGTCCAATCCATCGTGAGATTGATCCCACGCATCCATGTCGTCCATCGGACCGTGCGTGAGATCTCAATCGCACACCGCATCTGCGCCATGCCTTCTAATCAAGGTCGTTCGTGGTTGATCTGAGATGATCCAACAACTGAGGAGAGAACCTGAGGTCATCTTCAAACTCCTGCCATCCCGACCCTACTGCTCATTGTAGATGAAGTCAATCTACCGAGATTGAGCTCCCGACCACCGTTGAAGCTCAAAGTTTGTTCATAATGATTGTCCGGACGAACCGAATACATGCATGCATTAAAAGTTGCCTGCATGCATTGATAAAGAGAATTCAAACATGGAAAAAGAAACCGAAGGTGTGAGGCCACGTCATGGACCTCAAAACTTCAATAAAATAAGTTGCATGTGATTCATATCACTTTCACGTGATCTGCTCACTGAGAAAAAGAAGAATAAGTCAAGAAAGAAGATCCCACGATATGAGGAAAATATTTTCACGGGTTTGAAAATATTAAAATTTAGGATCTAGGCTTATTCATATAAAGATTTTAAGTGTATCTCTCAGGGGTTTTAAGAATAATCAAGGTAGAGACCTCTCCTATAAATAGAGAAGCCTCAAGATTGAGAGAATCTTCCATTCACATTAAAGAGAGCTCTCGTTTCTCTAAAGAAACAGATCTACTACGGAGCAGCCCTCTGGTTTGTGAAGAAAGAACCGAGAAGAACTTCTCACTTTATGAAGGAGAAGCCTGTGTAGCCCATTAATATGCGAAGAATATATTTCTGCACATCTCTTGCATGATGGAGTCCCACACATCCCTTCCACGGAGGAGTAGAGAGAAACCCTTGGTTCATGAAAGAAGTCATGCACCATTTGTGGTTGGCGAAGAGAAGAACAACGAACCATCCGGGTTTGTGAAGAGAAACCACACACACCCTTTGTATGAGAATAAGAAAAGGAAAGTGTATACATAAACTGTACTAGGAGAGGAAGAAGGGACCTGAGGCACTTTGTGGAGGAAAGAGAATGCATGAATGATGCACATGCAAGCATATGCATGAATTGAGATTCCCAAGAGTGTAAGAACAAAGTAAAACCATGGACTACACTAATTTGGGTTTGAATAAAAAATATGCATGACACACATTGAATCCAAATTAAAAGAACAAGTGTGTGTGTGCTAAGAACCAAAAGGAAAGAAAAAAAGGGAAAAGAGGAAAGAGGAAGTGTGTGTTCCTAAAAGACCACACCCATTGGGGTTTTCACACAAGAATGAAGAAAATAATTTTTCATGCATGAATTCATGCACATGAGCATGTGAAGACATTTAAAAGGAAGAATCAAATATTGTGAGTGCACGTGTGTAAACAAAAAATAAGAAATTACATGCACTTCATGCATGAAGCATAATAAATTCAGATGATTCCAAGTGAGCTGATCTCTAGTGTTTGAATAATCAAATAAGCGTACGTATTATTTCTAAGAAAACAAGGAGAAGTTTTAGTGAATTAATATATTTCAATAAGGAATAATAAATTGAGATATACAAATACAAGAGGTATTGGATCCCATGCAATCCATGCAGTAAGTGAATGAGAATTGAGACTGAATCCAGACAGAGTTAAAGAAAATATTCCATCTGAGTTTACAGTGTTTGAGAATCCAAGAAGAAAGATAGTGATGATATTATGAAAGAGAATTATTGTATATTATATTAATTAAGAAGTTGTGTGCACCATTTTCACACATCTTAGTGAGGCTAGGTCTTCATTAGAAGAATAAGGAATTGCCTGAGCATTGTTGAGACTGAGAACTGGTCAACTCAAGTGATCATAATTATTGAGCAAGGCCACCAGACCTCACCAAAGGTTGTTGAAGATCCTTAAAGAGATACAGAGGAAAGTGTGATTAAACAAGACTATGTAAGAAGATCATAATATCTTCTATAGTGAATCAAAGAAGAAATTAAAGGAGGAATATTCTCGTTTGATTCGATAGCTAGAAGAACCCTATGAGATTCAGGAGGAGAAGAAGTCTTCAGTAGGACTCTGAAGGAGGACAGTGTGACTCTGGTAACACTGTGGGAAGTAGTATAAAGAACCCCCTATGGGAATCATGAGATATATAGTGGAACTATGTATCAACCATTGTAATTACTAACCTAATTATAGTGAAGAATCTGTGTCGGGATGAATAACCAATATAGCAAGGAGTAGGTCTTTGAACTAAACCTTATAAATCATTGTGTTTAGTGACATTACATTTATAGAATCATTCAAGGTAAGGTTGAGAGACACAAGAAGATTGGATCGAGGATTTAACCATACATAGATGTTTAATTGAAAAGAATCAATTAGTAAAAAGATTTAAAGGGATCACCGATTCATCCCCTCCCCCTCTCAGTGATTCACACTGATCTGAGAACTTCAAGGTCCTAGGAGTGATGTGTTGATTGGGTTGGACATTAATACCTTTTGGTTTTGTTCAAGATATGTTTCGGCTTCGAGGCCTCTATCGAGGATTTTATTTTGGTACTTGTGGATTATTTTGTAGTTATTCAGTTTCATGACATTACATGAATGTTTTAGGATATATTTAATTTTTTGTGACCAGGTGTTGTTTATTGTTTTTTTCTTATCTCTCATTCCTCGTGTTCTTCTTAAAGGTTAATGCATCCCATTTGTGTGTATGATATGACCTAAGTTCTTGTCACCAACCCATGGCCTATAGGAGGTGATCTTTGAGTATCAATATTAACCCACATTACTGGACTAGGTGGGTTACCTTTGGGGGGGAGGGGGTTGTGAAAATATCTTCACAGATCCAAATGACTTGTCATCAGAATAAAACACGTTCATACAATTTGTACCAACTAAGTAAAATTCCACCATTTAATTATATGAGAAAAGAACATTTGATAAATTTTTAACACTTTAAAGAGTTTAGCCTCAGGAATTAGTGAAAATAATCACATTATCATACTTATATATCATATGGATCCTAAGTACTTGATATAATGCATGATACAACTGTTGCCTCTACAACCAAGGATCTAAATCCATAAATGGATTCTTTTTTAATTCCCCCAAGCTACAAATATAATAACTCATAAATCATAAATCTCAAGCCTCATGTGTGTCACACTAGTTAAAAATCATAATAACCATAACATCATAATACAAGAACATCATTTTCACACCCCAAAAAACATAGAATTCCATCAAAAGAGGTGTTAGTAATGAACCATTCCGGGTTCCATCACAAGATTCAACACATTACTATGTTTAATATCTACCATATCTTGAAATAGTAAGGAAAAAAATTCTCTAATACAAAATTTTAATATCCTGACCTAGATCACTCTAAATAATAATCATATTAGACTACCACATGATCTCAAGTGAACCTCCCCACACACTAGAGGCTTCTGTCTAGCAATGAGGGTCTAAAATGGTACCATGGGGAGGTTATACCCCTTGTATTATTGTGAAAAATTATAAATAAAAGCAACAAAATATCATACATTAATCATAAATATCCATCATATTTCATTGAATAAACAAACATCCTAGCCGTAATAATAATAAATGACATGGGAACATACACACATACAAATGTCGATCACCCACCAGGTTAACCACATATGAAAACAAAGGATTGAAATAAAATGAAATTACAAGAGCCTATCCTGCAACCCCATATCTATAAAATCCTGATCTCTAATCCCTATCAAAGTTTCTCTAACTCGATCATGAAAACCCCAGGCCTTATCCCATCCTATACCGACAACCAAGTAATGGATTCTTGAGTACCCCAGTGCAGTGGATGATCAATAAGGGTGTGAGTAAATAACTTAGTAGGTTAAAACTAATATGTTCTTATAAATATCTAGTAAATGTAGTGATATGTACATGTGACATGATCATATGAATATTTAACTACTAGAAATAAATGAATAAACAACCACTACTGATCCTCAGGTCCATGACCCTAATCAACCATACCTACTTCAACCAATATTGGGGTGTCTCTAAGAATTTCATAAAGACCATTACAACCAATATATATAAATGAATCATAGAATATATATATAAAGTACCATAGACAACCCCTTATTAGTGTTTTCTCATCAAGTAACATAGACCACACCTTATGGGTGTATTCTCATCAAGTCGCACAAACCACCCTTTATGAGTGTTTTCTTATCTAGTAAAACAGAACACCCATTATGGTTGTTTTATCATAAATTAACAAATTAAACCCCTTATGAGTGTTTTCTCATCCAGGTATCACCAACCTACCCTATGATATTTTTCTCAACCAACAACACTTAATAAATTAATTCCCCTTGGAGCATTTTCCATACAAAATAAAAGACTTCCCCAAGAGAGTTTTACATTTAAAACCAAAAATTACCAAGGGAATACATCATAAAACATCATAAATATAATAAAGGACAATGGATATCTGAATTCCCACACCCACCACCACTTTCCACAGAACCTCAGGCTCACGTGTTCGATATGGGTTCTAATGTGACACCATCTAACATCTCTACCCAAACCCAAAAACACCAGATTATGATCGATCAATAAAAGGGAACCCACTTGGATATCCTAGGATATAGTATATTAGAGGCACCCTCATGAGGGTATTCAATACCAATTAAAGTTCTAGGTCAACACTCGATGCCTAGATGATGTTACATCCCCTAAAATCATTATCAATATAACACAAACTCACTTGACACACTGGGAAAATAACATGAGATGAAATACGGACCATCCTAGTCCTCAAGGTCTCAATATATTGGTTTTCTCGACCAACTCATCATCCATATATTAGGGTCTATCCACCTAGGATGAGCATATCTCAAGGTTCCTCCCATATCCTACTAGGTTCATCCATATCAAGTAATTAACACCCCCACATGGAGGTGTCCACAATCAAAAATTAATATAATCACATGCATAAACCATAGGGTGTGTATACGAGACCACATACTTCAATTATATCCTTTCCCCTTTATTAATTTAAAGGGTCAAGATCTCTGCCAAGGCCCACTGAGGTCCTTCAAAGCTCAACAAAACTCGTGCCAACCACATGGGATCCTATATCAACCAAGACACCAAAATAAATCAACTAGATCATTAAAAATTAATTAAATACTTCGATTTAAAATCATAATATTTCTAGATAACTCATCAGTCCTTAGTCTCCCATTGAAACTTTAAGAAACAGGATGCCAAGAACCCCTAACACACCCCTGAGCCTAAGATGATCCAAATCCACAACCTTTGACACCAAAACTAGAATAAATTTAATTAAATATTTTGGGAAAATATAATTAAATACATAATAAAGACATACCTTGTTGAATTTCAAAGAAACTAGGTGAATATGGTGTCTTAGAACACCTTCATCATAAGAAAAATGGAAGTCCCATCTCATTTGGCCAATTCCACCATGCTCCAATGAAATGTGAACCAAACCCTAAGCCGAGAGAAGTCAAAATTATAAGGAATAGGGGAGGATGGAAGATAAGATAAATATAGGGATAAAATTACCTAAAATCACCCAAGAACGCATCAAAATACCCTCCCAAAACAAGGGGAGATAAAAGTGGAAGGGTAGAAGGTTGGCCCCTACCATTCACAAAAAAAGAACAGGGAATAAGGGGCCACCTCTTCTAAAACTCAAACAAGAAAAATTTAATTTACCCATTTAAAGGACCCACTAGAGAGTTGACAGTGCCTACTGACTAGTCGATTGTTTTCTACAACCAAGTTTGCAGCAACCATCCCAGCTTCTCCTGAGGCCCTCTTGAGCCCCTAAGACTCCACTAGAAACTCATTCCTCATCCTAAAAAACAAAATTATGGTGTTTTAATTCTTTAAATTGTGTTTCTAATATTATTTCTCAAATAAAACTATCCATTAAACTCATAAACTCTAATTCCATCATGAATTTTCATGCTCGTATAAACACATGTAATTACATGTGCATTTCATTAAAATCATTCTATAGTAGTGATTAATTTTATTAAGATAAAATAACACACCACTTTTATTAAAAAATAAATTTGAGAAATAATTAATTTTTTACACTAAATAATATTAATTATTTATTATATTAATGTAAGAATTTTTCAATTGATTACAATATTACTTCTAGAGTTTATATTATTTTTATAATTTTTTTAATAAGATTCATTTGATATGTCATGGATCATTCTAGTTTGGTGTTGTGTGTTGTACAATATATTCAAAATAGTATTTATTTAAAGAATAAAACATACTAAAATATTATCAAGTTACATTCTCCCCCTTAATAAATTTCATGCACAAAATATTAATAATCATTCACTAATGAAAATAACTAAATTTATATATGTGATTAATAAGAATCATTATATAATTTCTAACTTACTATATTGGGTAAGAATATAAAACTCATTTTTTCTTTATAATAGAAATATATTAAGTTTCTTAATCATTTTTTCTAAATATACGTCTTTAGATATCTTTAAATATTATGTGTTTTTAGAGTCATAACTTTCAAAACTTCATTTTCATGATTATGTTTACAACCAAATACTAAAACCAAAATGGTTAAGATAATATCCAATAAAATTAAAGTAAATGTTCAAATGAATATGAAAACTCAATCCTAAGATATCTTCTCCAATGAAACCATATTTTCAACCTATGATACTTTTGGTTCAACAGTTATATTATTGGATCAACTTATAACTCCTTTGGTTTAACCTAGGTTTTCCATGGTCATTTTCCTATTAGGTTCTCTAACGTAACTACATTTATATTACATCATGAAATTCCATAACAAATACTTTATAATGGTTTATAAGGAGCATGTGAATCACCAAAGAATATCCCCTAAGAGTGTCAAACCATGTGCATAGTTAGGCCCACATTTTTTTCATCGAGTGAGAATCAATTTAATACTCAACTGACCTTTTTAGGGTTATTAACCCAATACACATATATACTAGATCCTATATCCACTTGTTTTTATCCATAAAAGGATGTTATTTCTAGAAAATCACATGCTATATACTTTATAAAAATCTTAAGATATTTTTATATATTTAGGATTATCTCTAAGAATTCCACTAAAGTTCTATAGGTATAATCCTCAAATAACATAAAATCACATAACAATAAATATATACCTTAATAATGTATACTCTTGAAAGGTATTAACATTTTCATAAGATATACTACATTTTATTGACATTTAATCACATACCAATCCTAAGGGACACCTATACCTTGATCATTCACTCTTTCTAACCTCTAAAGTTATCTAAAAATTTATTTGATACAAAATATGATGCCCTAAATCCACACTCTATGAATCTGGTGGAATAAACATATTCATCTACATATCATCTTAGAAACCAATTGAAGTGACCCAAACATAACCATTCATTATTACAATATCAAAAAAAAATATCGAGTCACTTACCCACAAAATAACTTTTAGGTTTATAGTTTTAGAGATTTAGTAAAAAAAATTATCTAAAAATAACCATATCATTCTCATATAATGGAAACTTTTCCCATTATACCAATAATTCACTATTCTATAATAATTCTTCAATATCTCCCAAAACATTCTCCACAAATGATAACCTTATTAATATATCATATTTATTACTCTTATTATTATTATGGGGAAATGAAAAAAATATGGGTGAGATTGGATTCTCAGTAAGGGGTAACATATATAAGAAACTATCATGTAATAAACAAGGCTTGGATAATGTGACATGACTAAATAAATTTAATAATGCCATAAAAATGATCATAAGATCTTGAAATAAATTAAAAAACGAAATAACAATGTAAATAATCGTATGAGTAACAATAACTAATTCCATAGTGATAGATTTCAGAATACTGACCATCTTTATCTCACCACAAATCCTGTAGTCAAGACATCTTACTTGTCATCAAGAACAAAACCAAGATATCATTGTTACTATCATGAATGAAACCAATAAATCATTATTTATATCATAACTATAACCAATACATCATTCTTATCATCATGACTGTATCAGTGACATCATTGTTACCATCATGAACACAAACAATAAATTTTTCTTACTATCATGACTGAATGAAAGACATTATTCTTACCATCATGGCCATAAACAAAACATTATTCTTACTATTATGACTATAGCCAAGACATTATTCATACTGCTATGGCTGAAAACAAGACATAATTATTACCATCATGACCATAACCAATACATTATTCTTAATGTTATAACCATAGCTAATAAATTATTCTTATTGTCATGATTATAACCAAGGCATCATTAATAAATGGTTAGTCTTACACCAAATACCCATAATTTTTTATCACATGAGATCTACCAATTCATTTAGGGGATATAGAATTATGGTCCCCACACATTACTTACATATGTCCAATGGTTTCCTCATATATTGAATGATCAATACAATACATAATAAACTTTCCTTAGTAATAAATAAACATCCATATTGAAACAACTGACATATGGGATTTTAATACTTTACCCGTTAAATAAATAGAATAACACGATCATAAGACATCTAGAAAAATAATTTGGATGGTTTCATTAGATAATATCCCCAATGAACATAAGAAACTTTAAAGGTTGTTGACACAGATGGAAAACACTTTTAAAGAGAATTAAAGATTTATTTATAGAAATAAGAAGAAAAATACTTTACATATTTGATACCAATTTAAGAAAACATTTCATGAAATAAGTTAATATAAATTTCATTGGATAAGAAAATAAATTTGAAGGGGAAGTTTCTTAAATAAAACCAAAAAATGTGGAGGAAAAAATTATTTGTACCAAAAATGTTAAAAAGATAATACTTTCACATTTTGTAAATAAATTTAAATTTAATTGAAAACAAATTCATAAGAAAATTTAAAATATAATTTTCAAGAAGATTAATAGAAGAATTTTTAAAACATTATTTCAAAATATAAATTCAGAAAAATAAAATTTTGAAAAAAATAAAGGCTAAGTACACAAATATAGAGTTAAATATTAAAGATACAAATACAAATAATATTTCAAGAGTATATAAGGTAATAAGAAATAATACATGTTTGTATTTTAAATAAATTTAAAGAGTATTATGAAGGTAACAAGAAATAATACATGTTTGGATTTCAAAATAATAAAGGTGAACCTTGACAGGAAGAAGAATATAGATATAGAGGAAAAATATTCCTGGATGAAAAGAAGTGAGATTATAAAAATACCTTTATTACTTTGGTAAATTTTAAATAAAATGACCTTTAAATAGAAAACTTAAAATGGAACTTTAATTACTATAAATATAAATAAAATCATGATACAACATGTCAAAGAGGTAGTTTATACACCACAAAAAATAAAAAAAAAGTGGTGAATATTATATATGTCTCAAAGAATGAAAATTTATATAAGAACCCTTATCTTGTATTCCATATTGTCTTAGCAGTATCTATCCTCTTGTATAATAAACATAACTATCGTAATCACTTATTTAAAATCCTTATTTATATCTATTACCTTTTATAAACTGTAGCAACCTAGGTAATTATATAATAATTATTTTTCATATTTATTAATATTTATTAATTATATAGTTATTAAAATATACACTATGTTAAATAATGTATATAATAAATCTAGATTTACGGTTAAAAAAATTATTTTTCCAAAAAGTAGTTTTACCGCCTTTTGATGACACACTTTATTTTAATCTAGTTTTGTTTCACTTTTATATATTATATTTGAAAAAATAAATTTATTATTTGAAATTTTAATATCAAAAATTACATTGGTTTAATTTTTCGTATTTTTTTGATAAATTTAATATTTTGAGAATAGTGAAAACATAATGTATTTTAATTGAAAACTATTTTTTCATCAAATATATTTACAGTGATAAATTATATATTTGAATGTTTTAAAATTATATTTATATTAATTTTTTATCATTTAATACAATTTATTTCATTTGAATCAATTTCAAATTCAAATTGGATATAAAAACTTTGTGAACTTTTGAATATTTTTACTTTAAAAAATCATTTTCTCGTTGCATTAACATGAGTAATTTTTAATTAATTTCTTCCAATTATGTTTTTTTAATTTTTAAAAATGGATTACATATTTGGAATCATAAGTTAAAAATTATGTAAATAGGTTCCTTTTATTTTTGGATAATATGAATAGTAAATTTAGTATTTTTTTATTAACATGGTTAATGGTAAATCTGGTAGTTAATGGTAAAAATAATATTGTAAATATTATAAAATTACCCAATTTTTTTTCTAATTTCATTATAATAGTTTTTTTGAACTAAATAATTCTTATGATGAAACTATAAACTTTTTAAGCCACTTGGTTGAGAGTATGACATTTATAATATTATATTCAAAGAAAATTCAATTTTGTTGCACTTTTATTTTTAACAAGTGAAATATTTTTAATATAAGGTTATACAAGGGATATGTTAGACTATAAATACTATTTGGAAATATTATTTTTTTATCTTTATCATGATAATTTATTTTTAATTTTTATAGAATAAATAATTAAATTAAAGGCTTGTACAATGATGATGTAACAATTGTTTAATTAAAATGAATATCAAATAAATGATATTGAAAATACTAAAATAAATATAATTTGAGATTATTTATGTCATTCAAGAATTTTTTAGATTACTTTAACATGTTAGTGATGTTTTAGAAGTATTGTGTCTAATATATATTGCCGCTATGACATTTTTAAAAGGTTAGGTAATGAACAGTATCAAAAGTGACATTATTGATATTTTAAAATAAATAATATTTTATTAAATGATATAAAATTTATAAAAATATAAAATTCATAAAAATAATTTTTATTAGTCTTATAATTTCATTAATTACTCATTTATTGGTCATTTTGAATTTTATAGTAATTATATTAACCCTTAAATTCTAAATTACATTATATCACTATAAGAATTAAAAAGGTTAAATAAGGGTTAAACATAAAAGATAAGGATTAAAAATTAGTCAAAACATTTATACTTTTTATTATATGAATATATTTATACCCCAAACTATAATATATTTTAAATAAATCACTTTTTACCCATTTTAAATAAAACAATAATTTATATTAATTTAATAATTTGAAGAATTCCGAGAGTACCTCTCTTATCTCCTATAAAAGAGTGCCCATTATTCTCATTTAAATACACTTAAAAACCTATTTGGTTTGGAAAATATCTACCCAAATCCATTCCTATAATACCTCACCATATTCTAGAGCCCTTATTTTAGGCAGAACACCCTCCTTAGAGGAGTTAAGTTGTTAATCAAAGGAATTTTTCTGAATGAGAGGTATCATTTTTAATTAAGTGTTTTGGTTTTATTTCTTATTTAAATTACTTAAAATATAATTAAAACATGATGAAATAATAAATAAAATATCATCAATACACTGATATTTTATTGTGTTAATATCATCACCTAAATCCATATCCAATTTCATCAAATGGGAAATGAATTATTCATTTGTGCGTACGATAAACTACCACCCCGAGGACCAATATAATTAATTTTCCATCACCATATCTCAAGAATAGTTATAATGTTTAAATTAATGTTTATATGTGATATTCATGAAATATTTATAATTATTAAATAATAATAATTCATTTATGTTCTTACCTTTCCATGCACATAAAAATGATAACATCGTTCATGCATACATGTGAATTATGACCTCCACGAAGCGATATGATTTGTTTTTCATCACCACATCACTTGGATGATGTATATATATATGAATATTTAAATTATTAATATTATATTGATGATATTATGATAATTATGTAAATATAAAATAATGATTACCTTCTTTCCATAATGATCACTGAAAAATGGAAACATTACTCATGTGTAAGTACGACTTACCGTCTCCATGATTATAACGCTGTTTATTTTTCATAAACATACATAAATAGTTATATTTAAAAGTATAGTTGATATATAAAAGTTATAATTATGTAATTAATATTATTAAATATATTATGGACTTATGACCACTTTGAATATTGACATCATACCAAATTCATTTTGGACTCAAGTACGAAATATCATCAAAATGTCCGAGATGAACTTGAATAATTAAGTAATTGATACAACATGATAATAAGTGATATAAAATGAATAATAAGAATTTAAATTTTATAAGTAAAGTAAATAATTAACCTATGTTTATTATTCATGAAAATAAATATTATACGTGACGAGTTAGATGTAGAGTAAGGGACTTTCTTATAAAAACCCTCATATAAAGATCCTTTTTTCAACATTTTTTAAAAGTAAAAAAGGAACATTTTTTTAACTTATACGACATGATTGGTTTCTCCAACTTTAATGAAACTTTACAAATTTAATGTTTTCTTAATAAATTTTCATCTTTATTTTTTAATAAAATGATTTCATTATTATGTGTGCAATTTTTATATTTTAAAAGTGATTTTTATAAAAAAAAGTGTATTTTGATATCTGAAAGTGTTTTTATCATGGGTTTAAAAAATTTACAAAGGTTTTATTCATGATATGTTCTTTGTAAATTATTCATTATGGGTTTATCCCATTATAGCTCAATATATGATGGTTTTATCCCAATTATAGCTCTAGATATGATGGGTTGAGCTCCATTATAACTCAATATATGATGGGTGAGCCCCATTATAGATCTCCAATGCATTGGGTACCCCGAAGATAGAATTAGACCATATGGTTATTCAATTTTTAGGGGTTAATGTAAGAGTTATACGGTAATTATTCTTTAAGAAACCTACATTATTTTTCTAGGCATGATAATGAGTTTTTAAAAAAGGGTTTTTAATGGTTTACATGTTTTGACTGGACTAATAGTTTCTTTCTTTATGTAACTTAAAGTGATTTTTGTGCTCATCTAATGTTTTAAAATATATTTCACAAGTTTTATGGATGGGTAAAATAAATAATGAATTAAAGTTGTATGTTATGATGATTTTTCATGAAAAATAATCCATGTTTTATTTTAAAGGGTTTCATTTGGTGGAAAAAATGGATAATGTTTTAGTAGTATCCACTTTGTATAAATGTGCAATGTTATGTATGAAATAAGACTAAATTATCTAAAACTATAAACTAAAAATACATTTGAATGTGAATTATAGTTCAAAAATAATATAACATGTAACGTTTAAGTTTAGGGCATTATAGTTGGTATCAAATGTCAGTTTAGATAACTTTAGAGGTTAGGGTAATATTAATAACTTTCCCTTGGAAGAATTTAACTTATGGAAAAGTTAAAAAATTATAGAATTTGAAGATTAATATGTTAATTTTTCTAAGATATGTCTATTTTGGGAATGTTTTTCTATATAGGAAATAGGGAATCTATAGTGTGAAGACATCAAGAGGAAAATATCCTTCCAAATCGGCATCATGAGATGGTTGGAATTGAGACTGAATAGTTTGTTGTTGCGATGGCTCAGTTGAATCAGGTGATAAATAGTGGTGGTATCCATGAAAGGGAGAAACCAGATCAACCATAGTGGAATATGATATGATAAAGGATTTAATGAGGCAACATCCTCTAACTTTCAGTGGAACCTTAGATCTAGTGGTATCCAAAGCATGGATCAATGCTCTGGAAAATATATTTAAAGTAATGGGATGATGAAAACACCAAAAGGTAACCCCATCCATTTTATCATTTTGAAGGTGAAGCTGATTAATGGTGGAGTATGGTTAATAATACTAGAGAAAAATATTATCTTGATGCTCTGGAATGGGATGATTTCTGGAAAAATATTTTCCAAATTTTTTTTCAACTCTGAATGGAGAAAAACTTCTTGGAACTAAGGAAGAAAGATGATGATTCTATGGCTGTGTATGAATCCAATTTTACAAGAATGGTCAGGTGCATACCAGATTTTATTAAATACTTTGATTGTAAAATTAATAGATTTTACTCTAATTTGAAACTATTTTTACAAATATCTTTGGATTCATGAGCGTTTAGAAGTTATGAGAAACTTGTTTGTTGTGCTAAAAAAGTTGAGACAGAGTTTGTTGACATGTATGTGCCTCATGACGATAAGAATAAGAATTACTCAGGTTGGTTGGAATTGGGTAATAATTCATCAAAGAGATATGGAGGTAAAAAAATAAAATTTCATTCTTGTGAAAAGTGTGGTCAAAACCATATTATAGAATGTCTTGTAAATTTTGGGAAGTGCTACTAATGTGGAATGTTTAGGCACATGACGCATGAGTGAAATAAAAATGATCATAAATATAATGATAAGATGATAGTGTGATTATTTAATTGTAATGAGTTGGGTCATTTTTATAATGTGTGTCCATTTTTATTCACTTAGGGAGGAAATCAACAATATTGGAATTAGAAGGGTGTTCCAGACACTACTACAAAACATGCCTTTAACAACGATAGAATCGACCTTTATCCACACTAGAAAAGCACTGACCACCTTAGCATGGTTAAACGTACATGGATTTTATCAATGATTAAAATGAACTAATAAGGGGTATATTAATTAGTGCAAATAAAAGCACTGATAAATAGACCCTTTATTAGCACTTTAAAAAGTGCTGATAAAAGTATGATTTATGATCAATTTTTAATTCACTGATAAAGATAGACTTTATCAATGCCTATATAATCACTGAAAAAGGTTTCCTTTATCATCCCTTTTAAAATATCTGATAAAGGTTAGCTTTATCAATTCATTTAGTAATGCTGATAAAGGTGAAAACTGAAGTGTAATGCTGCATCACACTACATCACCAGAAATAGGTGCAGTGTGCTGCACCAACACACTGCATCAGAAAAAATAGTTACAAAAATTACCAAAATAAGTTAAAAAAACTGAATTTAAATGAAATAAAATTTCTAACATAAATAAAAGAAAAAAACACATAGAGTATGTCAGCTATTTTTTACTAAAATTAATGTAAATTTTGAATAAAAAGGCACACTTGGAGTCATCCCGGTCACACCGTTAGTAAAATTGAGGTGTGATTGATTAATACACATTAAAAATGACTATATATCCTTTTCATAAATTACCAAAACAATCATAATGTGTTTACTCAGTTTTGATTATGTTAGTTTTTTTGATTAAAATTAATGTTAGTTTTTAATAAAAAGACACACTTGGAGTTGTACCGGTTACACAATGCATCGGATTGAGGTGAGGATAGTCCCTACAAATAAAAAATTATGTAAAGATAACTTTACTAAAGTAATAAAACTATCCTAATGAATTTTATTAGTTTTTAGTATGTTAGTTGTTTTTTCACTAAAATTAAAGTCAATTTTGAATAAAAATATGCGATTAGAGTTATAGCGGTCACACTGTGCGTCAGATTGAGGATCAAATGAATGATACATGTCCCAAATAACTCATGTATCATTGTTATAAAGTATAAAAATAATAAAAATGTGTTTTCTAGATTTTGAGTTCACCACATGTGTTTTTTACTAAAATGTAATTTTAAATCAGAAACACACACTTTGAGGCATATAGGTGGAATCATGTGTGGGTTTGACATGAGACTGATTCATACAGATGAAAAATTAATTATAAATTTTTTTCTTAAATTATCAAGACAACCCAAGTACATTTTCTCAGTTTTCAGTAAGCGATAATTTTTTTTGTATTAAAATATAAATTTTAAAATGATAATGGACACTTAGAGTCATACCAGTCACACCTTGCATCAGATTGAGGTGAAGAAGATTCATACATGTCAAAAATGTTATATGGATCATTTTCCCAAATTACCAAAATAATCCAAATGTGTTTTATTAGTTTTGAGTATGGTAGTTTTCTTTTCACTAAAATTAATGTCAATTTTGAATAAAAAAGATGCACTTAGAGTCATACCGGTCACACCGTGCACCGGATTAAGGCATGGATGAATGATACACATTCAAAATGACTCATGTATCATTTTTCGAAATTATCAAAACAATCGGAATTCATTTCCTTGGTTTTGAGTATGCCATGTATATTTTTTACTAAAATGTCATTTTAAACTAGAAACACGCACTTTGAGCCACACAAGTGGTATTGTGAGTGGTTTTGACATGAGACTGATTCATACACATCAATAATTTATTATGAATCATTTTCCCAAATTACCAAAACTATCTGAGCATGTTTTCTCTATTTTCAGTGAGTGACACTTTTTTATATTAAAATGTCAATTTTAAATTGATAACGAACACTTGGTGTCACACCAGTCACACCGTTCATCATATTGAGGTGAGGCGGATATATAAACATCAAAAATGACATATGGGTCCTTTTACTAAAGTAATAAAAATAATCTAAATACATTTTCTTGGTTTTGAGTATGTCATTTTTTTTCCACTAAAATCAATGTCAATTTTGAATAAAAAAGACACACTTAGAGTCATACCTATCACACCGTATGTCAAATTTAGGAAAGTATGAATACAAAATGTCCAAAATGACTCATGGATCATTTTTCTAAAGTATAAAAACAATTGGAATATATTTCCTTAGTTTTTAGTATGCCACATGTGGTTTTTACTAAAATGTCATTTTAAACTAGAAACACACACTTTGATCCATATAAATGGCATCATGTGTGGGTTTGAAATTAGACTGATTCATATATGTCAGAAATGAATTATGAATCATTTTCCAAAAATTATCAAGTAAATCCAATCACGTTTTCTTAGTTTTTTGTGAGTGAATCTTTTTTGTGTTAAAATTTTAATTTTAAACTAACAACGGACACTTAGAGTAATACCGGTCACACCGTGCATCATATTGAGGTGAGTATGATCCCTATATATCAAAAATTATGAATAATTTTTTTTCCTAAAGTACCAAAACAATCTGAATGCGTTTTCTTAGTTTTGAGTACAACATGTGTTTTTTTACTAAAATGTCATTTTATACATGAAAGATGCACAATGGATCTTATCTTAAGTGAAAAGTGTTGTGTACACTTTTAAAAAAAAATTCTCAAAAAAAATCATGGTATGATCCTTATGCTACTTAATTTACCAAACATTTTCTTATTTTTAATCCAACACTTCTTATCCTCCTCTACCTCAGTCTCCACCTTGGTCTTCGCCTCTACCGTTGCCTCTATATCGGTCTCCCACTCTGACTCTGCCTCCACCTTCGCCTCCACCTATTCCTCCACCATTTCCTCTACCTCCCCCTTCACCTCCACAATTTCCCAGAAAATTTATTGTTTGCAGGTCAACACTTCTAAAGAAATTTATTTCCTCCATTACTCTTCTCTTTGAGAAAGAGATAAAAAATAATATATAAGAGTTATCACACTAATTCTTCACACCCCAAATATATTTTAAAGTTCATAACTCATACTATATCACAAACATAGTAGTTAATCACCTAAATGTTTTGTTGGCATGCATTCTGACAAAAAGTACGCTACCCACTCGTCTCTATACAAATTGATTTTTATTTTGAGTAACTATTTTGTTGGAAATCTTGATTGTACTGAGAAAATATATACAAAAAATGATTATGGAATATATTTAATGAAATTTTAATTACCTTTGGAAAATACCTATTGGGGGATGATAGTATTTTCATGATTTATGATTTCTCTCATAAATTTTCAAACATAATAACCACAATCGATTACATTATCTTGTTTCGAACACTGTAGAAACATTGAACAATATAAGTAAATTGTTTTGAAATGTTTTGATTGTTAAATATTTCTATATATACCTTAATTTTTTTCCATTAATATAAATCCAAAGTCTTTAGCTTTTCAGACACCGACTTCATGCCATGATCTATCCTGTATTTAGTGACTGCCCTATCATAACAAAATTATCATTAAAAACTAGACCAAACATATAATATGAATTTTCTCTATAAAATTTTGATTTTATTGTATTAAATATTCACAATACACATCATGTGTGGTCGTTTGGTTAGAAATCCATGCATTTAATCCAAAAAATAAATATTTGCGGTGTCTTTGTTGACTGCTATCAGCATCCACTGCTTCATAAAAAAACAATTAATTAATGAAAAAATTAAAAATATATTTTATGTGGTTAGATCATAGAGTTTTACCCTTGAATTATAGGGATCAAAAAGAGATTGTCATCTGATGCTTTTTTATTAAACGCTTTGATTAACTCATCTTTTTTTTTTCTATTTAATTTCTTCCTCATTCAAAGTAATTTCTAGTGTATAAATGATACAGAGATTAATGAATACAAATCATTCTTCACATGATATTACCTTTATATATTTGTAATATAAACACATATAGAAAACATGAATAGTTATTAACATTAATAAACATATTTAGCTCACTATTTAGACATATGTATTATGAAAATGTACCTTATGTATGTATTCACAACTGATATGACCATCCATTCATGATTGAAAATCTCATTTAGAGTCTCGAGACCAATTCCATATATCAAGAAATATCCATATATATCTTCTTCATATTCAATTTAAGACATAGTTCTATCTTTAAATGTGGTCTTTTCATGAAGTTCTAATGATAATAAATGTTTCTCTAGAACTAGTAGGGAGAAGGTACTCTCAGAAGTTCATTTTGTTTTTGTGGTCGATTCACTATATTTTATTGATTTGACCTTTCATTTATCCACTTATTTATCCATTTGTAATATCATACATCACTTCAAATATTTTATCATCAACTATTAAATTTTTTTATATGATTTTTTAAAACACTTACCTCATGTATCTTTATAACATTAGACAACCATGCTATAAAAACTCTAATAATAGCTTTGACCATTGCAATATCTAGACCGTCAAGTGGAACAAGAGACTCAGTTTTCGGCTCATAAGATACCTCAATTACCATTCTCATGTGATTTTTTGGGAGGGATTGGTTATGTATCTAGTATCCTAGGATATTATACACTATACGTATTGCAACACGATAGTACATGAGTGTTGAAAGATAAAAATCACTTAAAACTTTACCCTGCGGAATTTTAGTAATATAAACCTATCAAAAGTTATTTGATTCAAAGTTAGGAGAACGAGTAGTGAAAAATTTTATTACCATGGGTAAGGTATGAAATTGGGGTGAATTAATAGCCTCAAATCTATTGGGATCATTTGGTTCATGTGTGGATATTTTATCCTCCACCGGTTCTCTATGATCATTTCTTATACATTGGTCTACCAAACCAGAGCACAAAATAATATCTTATAGTGAGTCAATTTGTGTACACATTAATCTTACTATATTATATGTATATTCATGTGGTTATATCTTCTCAAAATATATTTTATGAGACTCTAAAACCTAACCCTCTAACACAACCATATTGTTCAGGCCGCTTTAAAGCTACTAAAAGTCTATTTTATTCTAGTATGACTGTTTCCAATTCTTGTGTCTAAACCATATAAAAAAGTATGAAAATATTTATTTTTATTTGATATTGTTATAAATAATAATTAATTACAATTATTTCATACTAACACATGCTTCCCATACAGATTTTTTGTTTTCATCAACTAATATACCATCATTATTTACACGAACCTTCTTCCATAGCACATGACATGGGATGGAAGTGGCTTGAGATTTTGATTCATCAATGAACATATAAGAAAAAAAACCTATGTTTTTTATATCACATTATTAAACTTTTACTATTGATTTAAAATATATAAAAATTTCTTCTCTAATGAAGTGTACCCCATCCTTCATTTACGATAGGGTTACGGTGGTTTTGATGCACATTTTTTATTTTCAGTACTCTTTTTTTATTTCATAAATTAATTTTTTTGAATCAAGATGGATAAAATAAATAGTGTCCAATAATATATTATCAACCAAAATACACCTGAAACAATTTCTAATTACAAAGATTAGTGAAAGAAGTCCATGATTCCTACTTTATTATCTGTGCATAACTAAGTGGTGAGTGGGGTATTATTTTCACCTGAACATCCCTAATATGTAACTTCGTTAGAAGAGTTTAGAAGACTATATGGGATTTTCTAATAGAAATTAAGACAAATTTCTTACAAAAATCATCTTTAGTAAATGAAGTCTATAAGGAATAATGAATATTAAATCAATGTTTCATTATATAATTTTTTTAGTAAAATAGAGAAAGTATATTTCAATATTACCGTTATATCTTTCTAAAGGATTTCCTTCGTTATAGGTTGGACATGGCGCCATGAGTAAATATCAATAAATACATTCATACTCTTTGTAACCCCATGATTAATAATGAATGTTAAATTATTGGGGTAAATAGGTTTTCCTTATTGATTCCAACCAACCTAAAATTTTATACCCTAACTTCTTGCCTTGATAATTTTATTCAAAACCATGATGCTATGTCATTATTTTTTTTCATTTTTTTCATCAACATGTTGTTGATCCAAAAATAATTCCATAGTTTCATCATAATAATTATTTTCTTTCTTAGGATTGGAAATATCATCATGTTAAAAGACATTGTATGCATGAGTAGTTAAACATTTAATTTGTCTTGAATAAAAACAATGAAATACACTTCATGAATAAAAGTCCACAATTTCATGCATCTTGCATGAAAATTGTTACTGTCTTGAACAAAGATATATTACTAAAATAATAATGTACAACTAACCTTCACTACCTTTATTTAATCCTTCCTTATATGTTGTATTTCCTTCCATATCATGATGATAGATTTGAGGATAAAATTTCCCTCTTTCAAACTAGCCTTCCTCCCATCACTACTCGAGAGGTGTGTCATCAATGAAATTTGGAACCATAATGATGGGAGGAAGGATAGTTTGAAAGAGGGAGTCCAATACATCATCAAGAGATGGAACACAATCAAGTTTCTATGTATGAAAGTTTCTTAGTAACCTACACTAATGAAATCCCTAAAAAATTATCCTCAATTGAAGAGGAATTAGAATACCTCCACTATAATAGTCTTGAAGAAATGAATCTCACCCCCCCTACATCGAACATCAATTTTGTATACTCAAGGATTACTCACTTTCCAATTATGAATATATTTTTTAATCCACCATAAGATACCTCCAATAACATACATCCCTTTAAAGGCTGTATTTATCAACTTATGCTCAGTATTGATCTAGAATTTTATTACTCTTATAAATTAAATGAACTTATTAAATTCAATCCTAATTTTATTATTATGATATATTACCATAAAATATTAGAGGAACTATATATACTTACCATAATTAAAAATTATACCAAATATCTTGAATTAGATCTAAAATTGCCTCTATAAATGTCATACTTTACAACTGATAATGATATTATCAATTGTATATTGGAGAGAGGTATCCCCACAACTCAATCATATTCTATGATAAAACTTTTATCATACGCCATGATTATTATCACCATATATTATAGAAGATATAATATTTCTTTTTATCATATTTAACAATTGAGGTGATATTGTATTTGTGCTTTGATCATCTATTTTCACACAAACCATGGATAAAGTCATATTTTATGATATCATAAATTGTATGAAAAAACATAGTTCAAATCCTTAGATTTTATTTATGTCATACCTTATGATATATGATAGTCATATGATATGGGTGAAAAAATAAATCCTTCATATAATAATATATGATATTGACATAATACTATATGACATTTATTTATTCAAAAAACTAATAGATTAATACCTTATGTCCTTGAATAAAAAGTATCTGATACCACTTATGAGATTAGGGTATCATAACATGATCATTATATGGATAAAAAACCTAAATAAGGGCTAATTTATATTAAGGATAAATGTGAATGGAAACAAAGAAGAAAACACCTAAGGCATACTTATAATATAGTATCAGTGGAATCCATCTTTAAGCCTCAATGGAATATGTTTGATTTATAATACTGAAGCAGCAAACAAATTATTCTAGCCATTGAGGAGATTAAAATGGCCTTCAATCAAAACAATATTCTTAAGAACCCTAGATCACTAAAGGAGTTCTATCACCTTATCCTAGTGATAAAAAATGATCAAAGAAGAAGAGAGGTTTTTCTATAGAATGTAAAAAAGTGTTACTTAAAATAGGGGGATCATATCCCTTTATAGGGACTATACATTTAAAAATGAGTGCCTTGAGAATTTACCAACATCTCATGGAAATTGATAATTTCATCACATCCGAGTACTTCATTAAGTGAGTGTTTCAATAAATATTTCAAGCCATATATGATGCATATTATGATTTATAATTGATGAGAAACCATTTGGGAGAAGTAGCCAAATTCATTCATACAATATCATATATTTAATTCCCCACCAAAATCTACATTGGACATATGTTGGAGCCTCTAATAAAAGTATATATAAGCTTAAATTTCCATTTATGATTCAAAGATATCAACATATACGATATCTCTATTTTGTGAATTTTGGAATCAAATAACAAATTACATGACTTATAGGACATAAAGATCCAAACCATCAAAATTATATTTTGGTGAAGACCCAGAATTTCCATGTAATTGTTTTTAAATAAATGGGAATTTTACGAGTCCGCAAAAATTGACGGCACGTGATTCTGAGGTCCGGAGTGCCCGAAATGAATTTCTGAACTTTTTTGGGTACATTCAGTAAATGTGAGAGTAGTTTTTTATAACTTTTGAACCGGTGCTCGGAATTAAAATATGAGGGCACCATTGAACTCATAGCATGAGTATTCTCTTAAAGAGACTTTCACCTCAATGACAATTAGTCGAGGGTGGAAGTTAGTTTTTGGGTTTTTCATGAAAGAATAAAATAAAAATAAAGTAACGAACTGAAATTTACATGTAATTTATTTTAAATAAATGGGAATTTTACGAGACCGCAAAAATTGACGGTGCATGATTCTGAGGCTCGGAGTGCCTGAAATGAATTTCTGAACTTTTTTTTCAGGTACGTCCAGTAAACGTGTGAACAGGTTTTTCTAACTTTTGAACCAATGCCCGAAATTGAAATGTGAGGGCACTGTTGAACTTGTAGCACCGTTATTCTCTTAAAGAGACTTTCACCTCGATGACATTTGGTCGAGGGTGGAAGTTAGTTTTTGGGTTTTTCATGAAACAATAGAATAAAAATAAAATTTTAAAACACTTTATTTTTATTTTATTTGTTAAAACCTCCATGTGGAAGTTGGGAAGTGGAGACTTCCAGACCATAACCTTCCTTGAGAGGTTATGGTGGTGGGGACCACCCAAGGCCTAAACCTCTTCAATTCCCTCATTAATGTTGAGGGGCCTCTTGAGCTTCCTCCACATTAATTGTGCCAACCCTCCTTAATTAATTGTGCCAACCCATCAAATAATTAATTATTCCAACCTTTGTGTTTAATTCTCCTAATTTGAATTATGCCAACATATTCTATAATGTTGGCTAATTCATTTTTGGTGGAATTGGGGGATACTATTGGAAAAAGGGAGAGCTCTTGGGAGAAATATCTCAAACGAAGAACACTCCGCCAATGAAGAATGCAGACCTAGACTTCGAGCTTCTTCCTCGAAAATTATTCCGACATGGGACGTCTTCATTTACGAGGAACCGACGCATGAACCCAGGATTCAAGGTGTGTGCGGACGAGACAAACATTGATGAATTCACCTTCTTCCTCACACCAATGTCATCAAGAGAATGAGGTAGGGGTTTATTGATTATCACTTCCCATGTTCTCCCCTTCTAATTATTTTGTGGGATTTGGGAATAGAGATTGATGTGGGTTTTGGGAAATGATGTTTTAAAATATCTTCCATACATGTTCATGATTCATTATTTGTGAACCGCTTTCTATCACTCTAAACACGGAGGGTGTGGGTCAAAAAAACATGGCCCGACCCCTCTGCCATTCTTCTTTGATGGTTCTTTGAAATGGAGGAAGGTGACGAAGGAGATGAAGGCAACAGTGCTACCACTCACGGATTCCATGACCCACGCCACCCCATGGCGATTCGAACTCCCAGCCGAGCCACCTGCGTCTGGACCGAGCTGCCGCGCTGCCCCGGGCCGAGCCACCGCGCCGCCGCTCCACCTCGGGCCGAACCCCCCTCGTTGCGCCGCCGCCATGCAGAGCCGTCCCGCTGAGCCGCCGTGCGGCCCTGGGACAAACCCCCCTTGTCATGCCGCCGTCGTGCCGAGCCACCTCACCGCCTCGGGCCAAACCCCCCTCACCATGTTACCGCCATGCCGAGACACCGTGCCGCTGCCGTCCGCCGTGCCGAGCTACCATGCCTCCGTCCACCGAGCTGAGATGCCATGCTACCTTACGCCAAGCCGCACTGCTGTCCAGGCCAATACGAGCCGCCGCTACCACCGTTCCCTCACTATGGCCCTCCGAACCACCCTCGCAGTGGCATTGCGAGCCTCCCCGAGCTTATCTGACTCGCAGCTGAGCCGTTTCGTGACTGAGCCACCATCAGGGCACCCTCCGAGACCGAGACGCCTCCGTAGCCCCTCGCGGCCATTGGGCCGAACCCAATGGGCCAGGCCTCCCAGCGGGCTGGGCCGAACCTAGCGGGTCAGGATGGGTCGGGCCGAGTCGGTCCGACTGGACCCGGGCCCACTACCACTCATATACTTTCTTTTGGCCATAAATGGCACCAGATGTTTGTTTGATGAACCGTAAGTGGCGCTATAAATATTGGGGTGAGATGGTCCCTTTGAGTGATACCCCATTGTGTTTTGGATTAAGATGGGGAATAGCCAGGTTGGATCGAGCACAAATCCAACCGGGCCCCCAGGACTAAAAGGCTAATAACTCACAGGCCGGGTGTCCAATTTACTTTCCGTCTATTACATTGAGACACATATGAAATGATGAACCTTTGAGATACTTCTTCATGGGACTTTGTGGTAGTTGGAGTATCGACCGGTAGCTTGTGGAGAAAATCCTCCTGGAGACGAGTGAGCATAGTGCGGAGACCTAATGGCTGGATGAGACTTGATAACTGCTGACCATTACAACTTGGAGTGATGCGACAGGCCCAGTGGGGAGCACCTTGGTGACGCGGCAGACCCACGGGGGGGAGCGCCTTGGTGACGCGACAGACCCATGGTACTTGACAGTAGGAGTACCTCAGCAGACCATGAGGGGGAGCACCTCTGTGTGACGCGGCAGACCCACAGTGGAGAGAACCTCTGTGTGACATGGCAGACCCATGGTACTCGACAGGAGGAGTACCTTAGCAGTCCAAGGTTAGTGGGAAGCACCTCTATGTGACATAGTGGTACCACTGCACTCAATAGAGTAGGAATTCTCCAGTAGTCGAGGTGTTCGAAGTTGTGATTCACAATGTTACTTGATACATCCCCTAGAATAAATCCTGGTGTGAGATGAGTCAGAACCTCTGTGTTTTCCTCATGATTGAGATGGATTACTTGATAACTTAGGTATATGTATGGTCATATACCTAAGTAAGGTTATCTGTTGATTTCATACTTCGTGTTTTATCCTTGTTAGATTTTGTAAGACCTAGAGGGTATCAAGGTCTCTACTGAGTATCGTTATACTCACCCCTACATGGGATATGCCTGAACCTTGTTGTATTGGATGCAGACGATGGACAACACTGACTGAGGATGAGAGTACTAGGACTGGATGGTACCCGGATATGGACCTTACGACGAGTCAATACATGGAAGAGATAGACGAATGAGGAGTGCTAAGGAGGCGATCTGTACCAACCCTTCAGGTAGGAACCTTGGAGGAAAACCCAGTTGCTGTTTTCCTTTTTCTTCAGTTGTACTTGTACTTTCAGTTTCTTGTACTTTACTATTGGGATTGTATTTCGGCCCCTTTTATTTTTAGCACTCTTTTGTTATACAGTTTTACTTGGTGTTTCATATACAACTGTGTGCTTTCTTGCGTGTGTATTTATAGTTTATAAATGCAATTCCTTCCCAGTTTTAGGGAATTATGCCTTTGGTGCTAGTTGCTAGCCCCTATTCTATGGAAGGAGGGCTTGGGGTAGTCACGGCACAGGCCCCGGGGGATGGGTCATGACAAATTGGTATCAAAGGAGTCGGTTCTACCACAGAACTTAGGACTCTGATCTTTCTTTTTAATGACAATAGTGTTAAGTGTAGTGAGTGTGGTTATCAGTTTAGGGAATCTAGTATTGGTGCGATGGCCGACATATCCATACAACAGTACCCTGACTTTTGATATCCAACTTAGTGCATGAAAACACTGATTGCTTGTGTGTTTTCAAGAGTCTTCTTTGTGAAATCTTTGAGTCAGCTCACCGGGTCAGCTCACCAGGTATAACTTTTTCAGCGTGGTGCACCTATTTCTTTTTAGGATGCCTCTACGTAGACAGCCAGCTAGAGTTCTGAGAGTTGTACGCACAGATAGACAACCGAGTGACGAGGCCTCGGTGAAGGGCCCTCTTCCAGTGGAGGCTCCATCGGTACTACTACCCGTTGGGCCACCGATGCCACCAGCCCTAGCAGCGGAGAGTTCACACTACTTGAGCGTGTTGCATGAGTTCCAGCACTAGAGTCCACCTAGGTTTAGGGGAGAGACGAACCCACAGGTGGCTGAGGATTGGATAGAGGCCGTGGTGAGAGTTTTTTGATTATTAGGGACGCCAACCGATCTCATGGTGATCCTTGCCGCCATCCTTCTACAGGCGGTAGTAGAGAAGATGGTGATCTTAGCTACTAGTATTTTTCATTGAGTGACCATGAGGATGGTCGACATAGTGATGAGGCTTCGGTACGTGGACCATTGCCTCAGATAGTACCTTTGGGCAATGTTCCAGCTATATCACTACCCGTTGGTCAGGAGTTACAACTGATGGTACCGGTAGAGGACACATATAGGCATAATTCCTTATGATTGATTCAACATCAGATACCCCTCAGGTTACAAGGCAATTACGACTCACAGGAAGCTAAGGACTGGATTGAGGAGGTGTTTGGGAGTTCTCTAGAGCTTCTACCGCTTCGGTAGGATGACATGCCGATAGATGAGTATTCATCAAGGTGTACCGACCTTTCCTAGTATTCGGTTAATACGATACGATCCGTGCTTCAGGGATCGGACTTCCGAGCGAGGTGTTTTTAAGGATATCCGAGCTAGAACTATTCCTTTATGCATTCCTACTTATGTTAGGATTCTAGAGAGAACCTTTGTGGTTGAATGTTCTTTGGTTGAGAGGATACAACCAGTGAATGTTAGCAGTGGTAAAGCAGGAAACTGGTGCTAGTCTCAGAGACTTGGGCGTGTAGGATGTTTTGGGAAGAGGATGTGATAGTGACAGATGAATCTGTAGGGCAGCAGATGTGGAAGCAGAGCTAGGAGAGAAGCATGAGGTGGTGTACATTTTGACATGTCACAACCACCCCCTTTTTGTGGACCCCACCAGGATCAGGGAGTTGGAGAAGTCAAGGAGTGCGACCAAAGGGCTCTAGGAATGATTAGAGGTATGGTATGTGTCTAATACTAGTTGTCGTATCAATAGACATAGGTTCCAATCATTCCTTCCTTCCAATAATCTTGTCTAAGACCTAACGTTTTCGGTTAAACCATGGACTTGACCCTCGCGTCTAGAAATACATTTGGGAGGATAATTGATAATCACACTTATGCTGATGGTGTGATCTGACCCTTGAGATGAGAGTTTCAGCTGGAACCACTTGGTGGCAGCATCGAGGCCTTACGACGTTAGTTTGGGTATGAATAGACATCCACAGTTCATACTTAGGTTGACTGTATTAGGAAAAAAGGTTTTGGTTTCTCTACAACGTTGGAATGGGGTTTTCCATGGTTGTAGAAAAAAGAAACCTAGGCATCACAGGTTAAAATCATGCATAGGAGGGTGCAACAAATCACTCATGAGTCGGCCAGACTTACCCTTGTGGTAGCATGAGTTTTGAGTTTTTAGTTCCAAACAGGAGTGGCAGAGCATGGGGACATATTTTCAAAAGATGCTTCCAGGATTATCTCCCCGAAGGGAGAAAGACGTCTACTTTGGACAGTTATTACCAGAGATTTGTGCCAGACTTATCCTAAGTTGCAGCACCACTATCAACCTTGAAGAAGAAGGGGAAACCCTTCGTTTGGTCAGAGAGATGTAAAAAGAGTTTTTATGAGTTGAGGTAGAGGTTGACTAGTGCATCCATCTTGAGGATACCGTAGGTGGGAATAAGGTACGTATTTTACTATGACACATCAGGGACCACACTTGGATGTGTCCTGATGTAGGAGCGATAAGTGATCACATATGGCTCTTGATAGCTGAGAAAACATGAGTAGAACTACACTACCCATGAAATGGAGTTAGCAATAGTGGTATTCACTTTGAAGATGTAGCAAAACTATCTGATGGGTGAGCGTTATACATTGTACTCTGATCACAAGAGTCTCAGGTATATATTCTCACAGAAGGACCTGAACCCGAGACAACAACATTGGATTGAGTTCCTCCAGGACTATGACTTTGAGATAGTCTATAATTATGGGAAGGGGAAAGTTGTAGCAGATGCACTCAGCAGGAGGTCTCGTATACAACTGCTAGGTGAGGCGACGGAGCAGCTGACTGCTTTATAGATATCCTTTGTGGATTGAGATGAAGCAGATTTTCTACTGTCTCTTATAGTCAATCCCCCACTTCTTCAGAGAGTCAGAGAGGCGCAACATGGGGCTGCTGACTGCGAGGCACGACGTGCTCATATATCCACAGGATAGGCACCTGATGGATTTTATGAAGGTGGGGAGCACTTCATCCTCTTCCGAGGATATACCATGGTACCAGTGTCACTTCAAGAGGAAGTGTTGAGGGACACTACTAGAAATGCAGACTTTCCCAAAGGTTCTAAACCATTGGGAAAGGCTGTAGAACCATTGCTATATATTATACCAATGGTTCTGGAAACCGTAGGGAAGTAAGCTATTGGGAAAGATTTTCCCAACGGTTTACAATGAACTGTTGGGATAGGATGGAAAAAATGAACCTATCCTAACGGTTGTTCCAAACCATTGGGATAGTTTTTTCCAACAGTTTGGATTGAACTGTTGGGAAAACCAAGCAGAAGACTTATTTCCCAACAATTTCCAAACTATTGGGAAAGGATTTTTACCAACAGTTCTATTAACTGTTGGTAAAAAAATACTCAGAATTCTATGCCAATGGTTTGAAACCATTGGCATAGCCGATACTGTGAAAATTGCACATCAGCCTGCAATTTTCACAGCAGCCAGTCCATTCCCTCTCATTTTCAATCATTTCCAATTATTTTACCTGCAATAAACTAACACATACATATACAATTACTGTACCTGCAATAACCAACTAACACATACATATAGATATTAAATTCATACACATTTAACATATAATGCATCCTAGAACTATACACATACAGAATTAAATCAGAATTCATAACATAATTATAAACATACATAATTCATTTATAATTCAATTTAAAATTTATATGACAATTATATGTGGAATCTGGAATTCAATTAATAATTTGATCATTTTTTCATATACCATATGTTTTTACTAGAAATTATGCCCATTTTAAACAAAATACAAACACCTAGAGTGATACCAGCCACACCGTGCCTTGTATTGAGGCGAGGTTAACTCGTACATGTCACAAATGACCCATGGATCGTTGTCCTAAAATATCAATATATTCCAAAAGAGATTGGTTGGTTTTCCGTATGTTAGTTGTTGTTTTCACTTAAAATGAAGTGCTTTTCAAATAAAAGAGAGAAATTTTGAGTGGTGATGGCCACACCACACCTCGTATTGAGGCAGGGTTGACTCGTACACATCACAAATGACCCATGGATCGTTGTGCTAAAATATCAACACAATCAAAATCCGTTTGGTCAGTTTTCTGTATGTACTTAAAATGTTGTCCATTTTAAACATAAGATAGACACTTTGGGTGGTTCCAGCCACACCGCGACTTGGATTGAGGCACGGTTGACTCGTACATGAAATATATGACACATGGATCATTGTCCTAAAGTTTTAACAGATTCTGAATGTGTTTGGTTGGTTTTTTGTATGCCAGTTGTTCTTTTCACTTATAATCCTGTCCATTTTAAACAAAAGAGACACAGTTAGAGTGGTACCGGCCACACCATGTCTCAGATTTAGATAGGGTTGACTCGTACATGTCTCAAATGACCCATGTATAATTTTTCTAAAGTATCAACACAATCCGAATGCATTTGGTCAGTTTTCCATACATCAGTTGATGTTTTCACTTAAAATGATGTCCTTTTGAAACAAAAGAGAGACACTTTGAGTGGTGCCAGCCACACCGCACCTCAAATTGGGGTGGGGTTGATTTTACACCTCACATATGACCCATGAATCTTTGTGCTAAAGTATCAACACAATCAGAATCCGTTTGGTCAGTTTTCCATATGTACTTAAAATGTTGTCCATTTTAAACAAAAGAGAGAGACTTAGAGTGGTGTCGGCCACACCACACCTTATATTGAGGCGGGTTTGACTTGTACACATCACATATGACCCATGGATCATTTTCCAAAATCATCAACACATTTTGAATGTGTTTGGTCAGTTTTTCATATGTGAGTTGTTGTTTTCACTTAAAATGATGTCCATTTTAAACAAAAGAGAGACACTATGAATGGTGTCGACCACAACACACCTCAGATTGAGGCAAGGTTGACTCGTAAATGTCACATATGACCCACGGATCATTGTTCTAAAGTATCAACACAATCAGAATCCGTTTGGTTGGTTTTCCGTATGCTAGTTGTTGTTTTCACTTAAAATAAAGTCCATTTTAAACAAATGAGAGAAACTTTGAGTGGTGTCTGACACACCGCACCTCAGATTGAGGTGAGGTTGAATATTACAGGTCACATATGTCCCATGTATATTTATACTAATGTTTCAATTTAAACTGAATGCGTTTGGTCAGTTTTCCATATGTACTTAAAATGCTGTCCATTTTAAACAAAAGAGAGACACTTAGAGTGATCTCGGCCACACCGTGACTAAGATTGAGCCCAAGTTGGCTCTTACACATCACATATGACCCATGAATCGTTGTGATAAATTATCAATAGAATTCGAATGCATTTGGTCGGTTTTCCGTATACCAGTTGTTCTTTTCACTTATAATCCTGACCATTTTAAACAAAAGAGACACAATTAGAGTGGTACCGGCCACACCGTGCCTCAGATTTAGACGGGGTTGACTCTTACACGTCTCAAATGACCCATGGATCATTTTCCTAATGTATCAACACAATATGAATGTGTTTTGTCGGTTTTCCGTATGCCAGTTGATGTTTTCACTTAAAATGATATCCTTTTGAAACAAAAGAGAGACACTTAGAGTGGTGCCGGCCACACCATGCCTCAGATTGAGGCAGGGTTGACTCATACATGTCACATATGACCCATGGATCCTTTTCAGAAAGAATCAACACATTTTGAATGTGTTTGGTTAGTTTTTTGTATGTCAGTTTTTGTTTTCAATTAAAATGATGTCCATTTTAAACAAAAGAGGGACACTATGAATTGTTTCGGCCACACCGTGCCTCGTATTGAGGCGAGGTTGACTCGTACACATCACATATGACCCATGGATCGTTTTGATAAAGTATCGACACAATTATAATCCGTTTGGTGGGTTTTTCATAGGCTAGTTGTTGTTTTCACTTAAAATGAAGTCCATTTAAAACAAAAGAGAGAAACTTTGAGTGGTGTCAGCCACACCGCACCTCGGATTGAGGAGAGGTTGACTCGTACACATCAAATATGACCCATGGATCTTTATCCTAAATTTCTAATGGAAACCGAATTCATTAGATTATTTTTCCATATGTACTTAAAATGTTGTCCATTTTTAACAAAAGAGAGACACTTAGAGTGATCCCGGACACACCGCGACTCTGACTGAGCCTGTGTTGGCTCTTACACATCACATATGACCCACAGATCATTGTGATAAATTATCAACATAATCTGAATGCATCTGGTCATTTTTCCGTATGCTAGTTGTTCTTTTCACTTATAATCATGTCCATTTTAAACAAAAGAGACACAGTTAAAGTGGTATGGGCCACACCGCGCCTCGGATTTAGACGAGGTTTACTCGTACACATCTCAAATGACACATGGATCATTTTCCTAAATTATCAACACAATACGAATGCGTTTGGTCAGTTTTTCGTATGCCAATTGATGTTTTCACTTAAAATGATATCCTTTTGAAACAAAAGAGAGACACTTAGAGTGGTGTCGGCCACACTGCACCTCGGATTAAGGCGGGGTTGACTTTTAAACATCACATATGACCCATGGATCATTATCCTAAAGCATCAACACATTTTGAATGAATTTGGTTAGTTTTTTGTATGTGAGTTGTTTTTTTCACTTAAAATGATGTCCATTTTAAACAAAAGAGAGACACTATGAATGGTGTCGGCCATACTACGCCTCAGATTGAGGCGGTGTTGACTCTTACACATCACATATGACCCATGGATTGTTTTTCTAAAGTATCGACACAATAAGAATCTGTTTGGTCAGTTTTCTGTATGCTAGTTGTTGTTTTCAATTAAAATGAAGTCCATTTTAAACAAAAGAGAGACACTTTGAGTGGTGTCAGCCACACCACGCCTCGGATTAAGGAAAGGTTGACTCGTACACATCACATATGACCCATGAATCATTAGCCTAAAGTTTAAATGGAAATATAATGTGTTTGGTTGGTTTTCTAAATGTACTTAAAATGTTGTCTATTTTAAACAAAAGAGAGACACTTAGAGTGATACTGGACACACCACGACTCAGATTGAGCCTGAGTTGGCTCGTACATGTCACATATGACCCATGGATAGTTGTGATAAATTATCAATAGAATATGAATGCATTTGGTCAGTTTTATGTATGCCAGTTGTTCTTTTCAATTATAATACTGTCCATTTTAAACAAAAGAGACACAGTTAGAGTGGTATCGGCCAAACTGCGCCTCTAATTTAGACGGGGTTGACTTGTACACATCTCAAATGACCCATGGATCATTTTACTAAAGCATCAACACAATAAAAATACGTTTGGTCGGTTTTCCGTATGCCAGTTGATGTTTTCACTTAAAATGATATCCTTTTGAAACAAAAGAGAGACACTTAGAGTGGTGTCGGCCACAACGTTCCTCAGATTGAGGTGGAGTTGACTCATACACGTCACATATGACCCATGGATCATTTTACTAAAGCATCAACACATTTATAATGCGTTTGGTTAGTTTTTTGTATGTGAGTTATTGTTTTCATTTAAAATGATGTCCATTTTAAACAAAAGAGAGACACTATGAATGGTGTCAGCCACACCGCACCTCAGATTGAGACGAGGTTGACTCATACACATCACATATGACCATGGATCATTGTGCTAAAGTATTGACACAATCAGAATCTGTTCGGTCGGTTTTCCGTATGCTAGTTGTTGTTTTCACTTAAAATGAAGTTGATTTTAAACAAAAGAGGGAAACTTTGAGTGGTGTCAGCCACACCGTGCCTCAGATTGAGGCGAGGTTGACTCGTACACATCACATATGACCCAAGGATCGTTCTCCTAAAATTTAAATGGAAAACGAAGCGTTTTGTCAGTTTTCCGTATGTACATAAAATGTTTTCCATTTTAAACAAAAGAGAGACACTTAGAGTGATCCCGTCCACAACGCGAATCGGATTGAGCCTGAGTTGGCTCTTACACGTCACATATGACCCATTGATAGTTATGATAAATTATCAATAGAATCTGAATGCATTTGGTCGGTTTTCCATATGCCAATTTTTCTTTTCACTTATAATCCTGTCCATTTTAAACAAAAGAGACACAGTTAGAGTGGTATCGGCCACACCGTGCCTCATATTTAGATTGGGTTGACTCATACACATCTCAAATGACCCATGGATCATTTTCCTAAAGTATCAACACAATCCGAATGCATTTGGTTGGTTTTTCGTATGCCAGTTGATGTTTTCACTTAAAATGATATCCTTTTGAAACAAAGGAGAGACACTTAGAGTGGTGCCGGCCACACTGTGCCTCAGATTGAGGCGGGTTTGACTTGTAAACATAACATATGACCCATAGATCATTTTCCTAAAGAATAAACACATTTCAAATGCATTTGTTCAGTTTTTGGTATGTCAGTTGTTGTTTTCACTTAAAATGGTGTCCATTTTAAACAAAAGAGAGACACTATGAACGGTGCCAGCCACACCACGCCTCGGATTGTGGTGAGGTTGACTCATACACATCACATATTATCCATGGATCATTTTACTAAATTATCTATACAATCATAATCCGTTTGGTCAATTTTCCATATGTACTTAAAATGTTGTCCATTTTAAACAAAAGAGGGACACTTAGAGTGATCCCGACCACACTGCATATCAGATTGAGGTGAAGTTGACTCTTACACGTCACATATGACCCATGGATCGTTTTACGAATGTTTCAATATAATCCGAATGTGTTTGGTCAGTTTACTATATGTCAATTGTTGTTTTCAATTAAAATAAAGTCCATTTTAAACTATAGAGAGACACTTCGAGTGGTGCTGACCACTCTGTGCCTAAGATTAAGGCTAGGTTGACACATACACGTAAAATATGACCCATTTATCGTTGTCCTAAAGTTTCAACATAATCAGAATGCATTTGGTCAGTTTTATGTATGTTAGTTGTTGTTTTCACTTAAAATGTTGTCCATTTCAAATAAACCTGAGACACTTTGAGTGGTGCCGGCCACACCAGGCCTCAGATTGAGGCGAAGTTGACTCGTATACATCACAATTGACCCAAATATCATTGTCCTAAAGTATCAACACAATATGAATGCGTTTGGTCTGTTTTTCGTATGTCAGTTGTACTTTTCACTTAAAATGTTATCCATTTCAAACAAGGCATAATTCACATAACATGGAGAATGTACAACAAGACTTTTATTCAAATTAAAGTATATCATCACATGAATTTGATGAGAATGCGATAATAATCTTACCAAGACATTCATATAATTCAAGACATACAAAAATGGAATAATCCTAAATAACATTGCATGATCAGAGAAATAAAAAAAGCATGTGAAATTAAGGAGGGTGGGGGGGCTGTCTGGGGGTCCAGGGAGGAGGGTGGGGGGGATGTTTGGGGGGCTGTCTGGGGGCTGTCCGGGGGGCTGTCCGGGGACCAAGGAGGAGGGTGGGGGGGCTGTGCGGGGGGTGTTCGGGGGGATGTCCGGGGTCTAAGGAGGAGGGTGGGGGGGCTGCCCGGGGGGATGTTCGGGGGGTGTCTAGGGGGCTGTCCAGGGACCAAGGAGGATGGTGGGGGGGGGGGGGGGGGGCTGTCCGGGGGGCTGTCCAAGGTTCAAGGAGGATGGTGGGGGGTTTTCCAGCGTCCAGGAAGGAGGGGGGATGTCCAGGGAGTTCCCAAACACACAAAACTCTATAAACATTCTCAAGATACACAACAACCACTAAAAGACAACAACATCCATGAAAACATACAATATATAAAAATAACTCAACTCTAATACTATACTATGGGTCTAGATAAAACCAACAACTAGAATAGATTAAACATCAAATCTCAGTAATATTAGTCAAAAATGTAACAGATAAATTTGTCCCATATCACCATAAACATCATCATCACCATCATCATCATCACCCTCGTCCTCATCCCCATCATCTTCCTCGCCCTCTTCAGTGCCCTCCTCCTCGCCCTCGCCCTACTCCTCGCCCTTGCCATCTGCATCTCCCTCCTCCTCTCCCTCCTCTTCAGCATCAGACTCCTCGCCATCATCATCGGTAGGCTGGACGTCATCTTGACCACCAATATAACTGGCACTTGGTGCACCATATATAGAAAGTATGGATGAAATATATTCATCAAAGGCTGGGATGGCCTCTGGTGGAAGTGTTGGACGTAGAATTTCAATAAATTTCATAAATGAACTGTTTTCCCTGACAGACTATTCTTCCATCTCTGTGGCCCTTTTCTCAGCCTGTTCTTCCTATTCCCTAACTTGCTGCAGCTCGGTGGCACTACAAATCGTACCTGAGGAGGGCCAATACCTTATCGGGGCTATCTTAGGTCCACATCGTACTCTGCCAGGATTCTCCTCTCCCAACACCTGATGTAAGTGATCAGTGGGCCCAAAATTTTCAGGTTCTTGGGCATCAAGGGCCTCTAAAGTAGCCTATTACAAATATAAATATATTATTAAGTTAAAAAATAGATATTAAAATATAAAATCAGCAAATTAAAACTTACAATCTGTTGCTGAGTCACTTCATTTACGACACTTCCATCCTTTTTTCGTCTACTCGAGCAAAACAGTTTTTCTCGAGGAACACATCCTTCAATATTCTGTATTTTCCTCTATAATGACATTGAAAACTAAAGTTATATGAAAACTTTAGCAAATTATTAAATAATTGAGGGAAAAAAAGAAAGTGTAAGTCATAAAGAAAACTTATAAACAATTTTCATACCTGCTTCCTCTCATGATCTGGAATCGTAGTACGTCCTAGTGTGTGAAGGTATTTTTTTGTATCAATGTTTTTTTTTATTTTTTCCAGATGATTCCTAAATAAAATTAGATAATGAAAAGGATAATATTAATGAAAAACATGAAAATTATTATTTAAATACCTCAAATGTAATTCATACCTTAAACTGGGTAGTCGTCCAATGAGTAATCATCTGACGATACTGATCTATAGGAAAATTATCCATGACTGGTACCTCATCTAAATCAGTTCCAACTCTATCACGTCATCTAATATACAACTCATGCTTGTAGGCTCTCTAAAGCTTTCCTAAATCCTTTAGACGTTCTGGTCGTGCACCCTCACCATCAGAAAAATTAAATCGAAGCTGACATCAAAATATTAATTCATATAAATACAAAAAATAATTCATGGCATTAAATACAATAGATTTTTTTACCCATATCTCTGCTCAAGCTCTATCCTTGACCTCATGTGGAAAATGTCTCCATGATAGCGGGATGACGGGAATGATGTCGGAGTATTTGGCAAGCGTCGCCAAAAAACTCCGACATTGTTTTCCTATTCTCTCAACCATTTGGTAGTCTTCATTGTAATCCACCATAACCTGTGTGTGGCTGTTCCACACCGAATGCATGCGTGTACACCCCCGCCCTCACCTCCTATCAGTAGATGTATCTATCATGAATGAAAAACAAATATTTTATCAAAACATGTTATAATGAAAATAAATATTGCTATAAAACTTTTTTATGGTTCTATAAATATACCTATGCTAGTCTGATCGCTGAGCGCCACTGGATCCACAAAAACTGATGGAACACCCTGTGGTGGAACAGGAGTCGAAGACGATGGAATATAAAAGCTCAGAGAGACAAAAGTATAAGGAAAAGAAGATGGTATAGTTGTATTATCAGATTTTGACTGGGGAGTGGGAATCAACATGAGATATGAAAATGATGGGATAGAAGATGCAAAAGGTGGCGAAAACATGGGAGGCCTAAATATCCCGTGTGTCCCTAATGACACACCGGGATCATAATGTGGGAAGGATGACATGTCAGTGGGAGGGGCAGTGTCTAGTCAGGTACGCGAAGCTGCTTGTCCACCTCTGGTATGAACCCTCATTGTACCACTGGCTTGAGTACTAGGACCAGTACTAGGCTCCTCGTCGAATAACTGTCGATGTATAGGTGGATCCTAAAAAAATGTTTACAAAAAAAATAGTCACATAATATTATATATTCTTCAAATATATATACTTGAAATAAATTACTCACTATAGGCACTAGTGGTGCAATGCCCATCTCCGTCATTCGATGATTGTTCTCCATCATTTTTTCCTTCGTCTCTCTTCAATTGGCTTCATTTCTTGCTTTTGAAAACAGATATGTAATTAATTAGAAAAAGGAAACTAACGTGTAAACCAAAAAACTAAATATATAAGGGAATAGGGGGATTCATTGGTAACTTAGCTATCAATTTTTTTAGAAGAGCTTGAATGGATTTAATATATCATAAAAGTTGTAATGTTCACCAAGTTAGAAATATTGTTTTACTAGGTTTGAATATAGTTCAATTCCAAATTAGAAAATGAAATTCAAATAAAACTGCAACCAATAAACATTGAAAATTCACATAACGGTGAAGTCAGCTAAAACATATTTTTGATCAATACTAAATCAATTTGAATATTACCAACCTTAACAACCCAACTTGAGGTAAACCAAAATAATTGAGAACATGGATGAATGATTCTATATATTTTCAACTACAAATTCAGGTTCACAATCAACTCTGACAATTGAGCTATTGGAGTCATCAAAAGAAATAAATGGATTGGTTCCAATGGAACTAGGGATAGTGTCTATTCCATTATCACCATCATCAAAAATATATCTTGGAATTACTTCAACTATGACACCAAATTCAGGTCGAAGTCAGTCTTTGACATAAAAAACATGTTTAACCATTTATGCCAACACATATGGTTCTTTGGTAGCAATAGTGCGAGTCATATTAATTACTCAAAATCCACAACCATAAATAAATGTGCCATGTATCATCATTGAATCAAACCAATGGAATTTATTCATTGTGACTTATCCATAAGAGTAATAATCCAATATTATTATTTTCTCAACGACTCCATAATAACCCACATTTTCAAATCGCGGTCTACTATCTGATCCACTGGCATAAAAATCTTTTGTGGCAGTAACCATAACACCATCATGTTGTGTTCTCATGTTCTTTTCTCATTCAGTGAAAATAAATTTGTACCCATTGATAACAATTGATTTACAGTCACGAACCACAGTATTAGGACCAAAAGCCAAAGCTCTTATTTCCTCAGAGATAGAGTCAACAGACAAACTCAATACCTTCAATATAAATGACTATTAAACTTAATTAAATATTGATATAATTATTTTGAACAGTAATATTTTTACCTACAATTTTAACTAAGAAGAAAACTCTTTTCTATGCAAAGTCTCTCTCTTTCTCAAAGATAAAGAATGATGATTCATATTTATCATTGTTTTATGTTCCCTGTAGATAAAAAATATTAATAGTTTAATAGATATATATGTAATATATACATATTCAATTTAGTTAACTGATATAGTCATCGAACAAATCACAGTTGAACAAAACTGTGCGATGTGCCATCTCCCGCTCTTCATGGATTAATGTCTTCAATGTATATGATCCAGGAATTCCTCCTGTTTGATTAAGTGATGGAAAACTAGGTTCAATTTTCTCATACTTTTGTTCTTCATTTCTCATTGGTCTGTTCATTCTTGTAGTAATATCAGACAAATACATTGAGTAGAAATCCATACATTCTTGAGCCAAGTAACCATTCACGATAGAACCTTCGAGATGATTCCTGTTTCAGACATATGACTTTAATGTGTACATATATTCTTTTAGTTGGATACATCCAAAGAAAAGAAACAGGTCCTTCGAGAAGTATTTTAGTGGGAATATGGACAGTCAGATGCAGCATGCATGTGAAAAATGATGGAGGAAATATTTTCTCCAACTCACACAAAATTAATGGGGCATCGGTCAACATTTTTTGCAAGAAATACTTGGAAAACTTCTTAGCACAAAGATCTCTAAAAAAATGGCACAACTGAATAAAAGTCACCCTTACATTATTGGAAAAAAGATGACAGATTTCTATTGGAAGAAACTCATGCAGTAGAACGTGATAATCATGATTCTTCAAAGATTTTAGCTTCAACTCTCTTCTGTTGACCCATTTAGATATGTTTCTTGAATGGAGATCCGGAACTCTAATAGTCTCTAATACTTCCAGAAATTATTTTTTTCATAGGTGTCATCACATAAGAAGAACATGGAATTTGCCATTTATTTTCACTAATACACACAGGATGAAATTATGGTCTAATTCCCCAATCCACCAAGTCACGCTGAGATCGTAAATCATCTTTTTTCTTCCCCTTGACATTTAGAAGAACCAAAAGAAACATTTAGCATATATTCTTTTCAATATGAATTACGTCTAAGTAATGACGTAACAAATTGGTTGACTAATAAGGCAAATCAAAAAAGATACTCCTCTTCCTCCAATTGTAATAGGTTTCAGTGGAAAAATTCTTCCTCTTTCCAGATTTCATTTGACCCTTCCCAAACAAAAAATTGAAATCTTTCAATTCTTTAAGCACATCAGTTCCAGACATACACTGAGGTGGATCATCGATCTCTATGGTATTATCAAATCTTCGACGATTCATTCTATATGGATGATCCTTTGGAAAGAATCGTCGATGTCCCATAAAACTGAAACTACAACGATGTTTCAGTCTTTTGGATCATGTATTCTTCATACAAACTAGGCATGATAGTTTTCCCTTTGTGCTCCATCTAGACATCATTGCATAAGACAGAAAATTATTGATCATCTACATAAGCACAACACGCATCTGAAATATGTCTTTCGAACATGTATCATATGTGCGCACACCCACATAAAAAAGAAGTTTCAACTCTTTTATTAAAGGTTTCATGTATACATAAATATCAATGTCGGGATCAGAAGGACCAAATATGAGTATACTCATTAAAGTGGAAGGTTTTTTCATACATAACCATGGGGGAGGATTATAAATGTGTTTAAAAACTGGCCATGTGCTGTGTGAAGTAAGTATCTACCCAAACAGATTAAAACCATCGCATGAAAGACCCAGCCTCACATTACACACGTCATATGCAAAATCAGGATGTCAAGCATCAAATATCTTCCATGAAAATCCATCTGTTGGATGAACCAACTCATCATTAATCTTCTTTCTCTCGGTATCATGCCATCTCATTTTTATTGATATTTCATCAGACATAAAAAGATTATGGAGTCTGAGGATCAATGGAAAGTTCCACATTACTTTCTGTGGAACACGGGATGGTGTTCCATTAGATTTTGACTGCCAGCAGGATGTGCCACATTTTAAACAATCATTTCGTTCAGCAGTTTCCTCCCGGAATAAACTGAAATCTTTGAGGCAAGCATGAATTTTGTTTCTTGAAAATCCAAGTTCCTTAACTAACTTCAATGCCATATAGTGGTTTAAGGGAATATCTACATCATCTGGAAGTAAATCCTTCAAGAGGATAAGAATGTAATCGATTTCTGTATTAGAAATCCCATACATAGTTTTCCCATGAAATAATCAGATTAAAAATTCCAGCTTTTCATTTTATCGCATTGTCGATATACTGGAGTCATGGTAGCATTATTCAATTTTTTCACCCTATCAATATCATCATTTTCACTAGATTCATTAGTTTTCCTCATATCGAAGTCTTCTTGAGTTGAAATCCTTTGTTTTTTATGATGACGAATAAACGAAAACCAATCATCTAAAAAATTATCCATTCCAGTCCTTTCATTTCTATCATCACCAATTTGAGATTTCATTTTCTCCCCATTGTGATACCACACAAAGTAGTTTGCTTGAAAAACATTTTTGGTTATGTGGTAGCTGACTTCTTCGCGGCTCAACCAAGTTCTACCAACACAATTGGAACATGGGCAGTGTATGCGACCACTATTTAAAGCATTGTGAAATGAAAAATCTATAAAGATCTCCAAATTGTTTTGAAAATCACTTGAGGTCCGATCAGTTTCATACATCCAACTTCTTTCCATTCTGTAAAAAGAATTTATATAAGTCATTTTGTTATAAACAATTCAATAGGATTGATCTTTAATAGAAAATACATTTAAGTAAACGATAAAGGAAGAAGTTTCTAGTCAATGTAGTGAACTATTAAAATAATGTAAAGAAAAAGTACTCATAAATTAAAATAAAATTTATTTATATTCATTTTCATTAGGTATATAAGATGCACATGCCACATGTCCCATTATGTGTTATAGGCATCCCAAATCATTCACTCATGTTCAATAACTCATTATTGGCACCTCTATGGCCATACCATTCATTACCCAATTACTTACCCAAGTCAAGCGCACCCCATGGGTGAATAAATTTTAGGCTTCTACACTAATAGGTTGTTCATGTCTTGTAAAAAGATTTAATTTCATTAAGCATTGACAATTTTTTTTAATTTGAGATTAATAATAAAGTATGTCAATGATAACAACATTACTGAAATAAACTTGTGACTTATCTAACATTTTTATGGATGTCTACACATGCCAGCATGGGTACGGAAAAGCACCCCAGCCTCATAAAAGTGAGTATTGGCCAAGAAGGACACATAATATACAACATACAATGATAACCATATTTAATTGACCCTAAAGTTATATTAGTACAGTCATCTTGGGGGAAATGGAATATATGATCCTGGTTAACTGATGAATTCAAAAGCTCTTATTCCACATGTTGGACACTATCTAAGGTAAGAAATCATGTGAGGATGGGTTTACATCATTAAATTTCTTACATGCTAGTGAGAATGAAGGCTTTAATTAATGAATTGAGTTCACTGATTAAATGAGGGTAGAGGTTGCATAGGCTGTGTAAACAGAATGATTAAATAAGGGTAGAGGTTGAATACACTATGCATGGTAGGGGAGTCTCAACCAATTTAGAAACTAAAATAAATTACCATCATAGGTATCAATAAGAAATGGCAGCATAAAAAAAACTCCAAATAAAAAAGGACTAAAAACATCAAACATTTCAAGAATTCACTACTATGCATGGTTTATCCACATGTTTAGTAGTAATTATATGTCTTAATCATGAACCACCTCTATAGATCCCAGTTTTCACCAATAAACATAAGTTAAATATCTCAAAATATCTTTAAAACAACTAATTAATAGGCTCAAAACGTAAATATAATCTTGAACTATCCATGGAATCTCTTTCACAACACATTCTCACACACCAGTTATCTCATGTGTTACTAAATACCAAAAATAGTCACATAGTGTACTATAACAAATTATATTACAAAAGCTTTATTAAGAAAATATTCATTTTAATAAAACACATTCCTCAAAATTTTTTAAGGAAAACATTCATAAAAACTTTGCTAAAAATTAATAAACACATATAAATAAATTTCCAAGTAACAATTAATTACAAGATGAAGAAAAAGCATAAAAACACATACTTAGAAAATCTAGAATCCAACCACATTGAATTTGAGATGTTTCTTCTTCGATGGAGGGTTAAAGATTTAATTAATTAAATGGATTGTAATGGAGAAAGTCTAGATTAAATCAAAACACAAAAAAAATGATATACACATCAAAATAAAAACTTAAAACTAAAATATGAGATGAATAACAATAAAAACAAGGTATCACTTAAATATTTTATGTGTATCAAGAATAAAATATCTAATTTGAGATGATTCATATGGATTTTCAGCGGTTTGGATGGGGGAAGTCACGAGAGGAGCCGAGCCCTTGAGGGATTTAGGGTTCTGTCGCGAATGGGGGAGGGGAATGGCGACCAACTGTGTTTGGGGTAAGCATTTACCAACGGTTTTTAAAAACCGTTGGTAAAGGGGTGTCCAAGGCACCCTTTCCCAATGATTCAGTAGAACCATTGGTAAAGGGGCACCCTTTTACCAATGGTTTTAGGAAATTGTTGAGAAAGGGGTACCCTTTCCCAACGGTTCTAGTGAACCGTTGGGAAAGGGTGTCTTGGCCCTTCTTTACCAACAGTTTAAGCGAACCGTTGGTAAAGAACCATTGGGAAATCCTACATTTCCAGTAGGGGGAGTTGTACATATCCCCTCTAGAGGTACATCCAGGAGTGGCGAAGATGTACCAGGACCTCCGAAGAGAGCACTGGTGGCCGAGAATAAAGAAAGCAGTAGCAAAGTTTGTCTCTCAGTGCCTCACATGTCAGGAAGTGAAGGTAGAGCATCAGGTACCAGCATGCTTGGTTTAGCCTTTAGAGGCACCAGAGTGGAAGTGGGATGGGAAATCCATGGACTACGTTATTGGACTTCCATGGACATCCAGGGGACATGACTCGATTTGAGTGACCGTCGACCGACTCACCAAGTCATCCCACTTCTTACCGATCAGAGATCAGGGTTCAGTAGAGAGCTTGGGACACCTCTATGTGTAGGAGATTGTGTGGTTACATGGATTACCCTCTATGATTTCCTCCAATTGTGATGCACATTTTACTTCCCAGCTATGGAAGGGGTTGCAGGAGGCTTTCAAGATGCAGCTCCATTTGAGAACTGCCTTCCATCCTCAGACAGATGGTCAGACTGAGTGGACCATTGAGACCCTTGAGGACATGCTGCGTTCTTGTGTCCTCGACTTCACTCATAGCTGGGAGGATCATATAACTTTGGTGGAGTTTCCATACAATATCAGATATCACTCCACCATTGGGATGACACCTTTTGAGGCGTTGTACTTGGGACCTTGAAAATCACTTTTGTGCTGGACTGACCTAGGGGAGTCAACACTAGGGGGATCAGAGATGGTATGGGCTACCAAAGTGAAGGTGCAAATCATACAGGAGTAGATGAAGACTGCACAGAGCAGGCAGAAGACGTATGTCGACAGGAGACGGAGACCTCTGGAGTTCTAAAATGGCGACCATGTCTTTCTACGGGTCTCACCTCGATGAGGTCTATGGAGATTTGGCCAAGGAGGAAAGTTATCTTTGAGGTTCATCAGACCTTTTCAGGTCCTCAGTACAGTTAGTGAGGTGGCATACCACATAGCTCTTCCACCTCAGTTGCATCGGGTGTATGACGTCTTCCACGTGTCCCAGCTGAGAAGATACATTCATGACCCCTCTCACATCATCGACCATAGAGAGATGGACGTTGATGATGGGGAGACATTTACGGAGGTTCTAGTAGAGATTGAGGATCGAAAGGAGCAGGTTCTTTATGGACGGTTGATACCTCTGGTGCGCGGTCACTGGCAGTACGAGAACCACTAAGAGAGCACATAGGAGAGGGAGGCTCAGATGTGTGCTCAGTACCCCCACCTGTTCCCTTAGTTTGAGTTGTGGATTATGGGGATGTAGAGATCTGAGGTGGGGAGAATTTAAAGACCACGAGTTTCCATGTAATTTTTTTAAATAAATTGGAATTTTACGAGTCTGTGAAAATTGACAGAGCATGATTCCGAGGTCCGGAGTGCCCGAAATGAATTTCTGAACTTTCTTTCAGGTACGTTCAGTAAACATGCAAGTGGGTTTTTCTAACTTTTTAACCGGTGCTTGGAATTGAAATCCAAGGGCACCGTTGAACTCGCGGCGCCAATATTTTTTTAAAGAGACTTTCATCTCTATAGTAGTTGGTCGAGGGTGGAAGTTAGTTTTTGGGTTTTTCATGAAAGAATAGAATAAAAATAAAATTGTACAACACTTTATTTTTATTTTATTTGTTAAAACCTCCATGTGGAAGTTGGTAAGTGGGGACTGCCAGACCTTAACCTCCCATGAGAGGTTATGGTGGGGGGGACCACCTGATCATATCTTTCCTTGAGAGGTTATGGTGGTGGGGACCACTCGAGGTCTAAACCTCTTCAAATATCTCATTAATGTGGAGGAGCCTCTTGAGCTTCCTCCACATTAATTGTTCCAAACCTCCTTAATTAATTGCGCCAACCCATCAAACAATTAATTATTCCAAAATTTGTGTTTAATTCTCCCAATTTGAATTATGCCAACATATTCTATAATGTTGGCTAATTTATTTTTGGTGGAATTGGGAGAAAATATTGTCAAAAGGGAGAGCTCTTGGGAGAAATATCTCCAACGAAGAACGCTCCGCCAACGAAGAATGCCCCGCCAACGAAGAACGTTGAACTAGACTTCAAGCTTCTTCCTTGGGACTTATTCCGATGTGGGAGGTCTTTATCTATGATGAACCAACACACGATCCTGGGATTAGAGGTGTGTTCAAATGTGAAGAACATCAAAGACTTCACCTTCTCCCTCACGCCAATGTCATCAAGTGAACGAGGTAGGGGTTTATTGATTAACACTTCCCATGTTCTCCCCTTCTAATTATTTTGCGGGATTTGGGAATAGAGATTGATGAGGGTTGTGGGAAATGATGTTTTAAAATTTCTTCCATACATGTTCATGCTTCGTTATTTGTAAACCGCTTCCTATTACTCTAAACGCGGAGGGTGCGGGTCAAACAAACATGTTCTGACCCCTCCTCCGTTCTTTTTTGATGTGTTCTTCCAAATGGAGGAAGGCAACGAAGGCCACGGTGCCGCCACCCACAACCTCCGCGACCTGCGCCGCATCGTGGCGCTTCGCCCTCCCAAACAAACTGGCCCTGCACCTGGCCGAGCCCCTCGTGGCCAGACCGAGCCGCCGCGCCGCCCTGGGCCGAACCCCCTTACCGCTTCATCGCCGTGCCGAGCCGTCACACCACCGCCATGCCGAGCCGCCCCGGGCTGAACCCCCCTCACTGAGACGTTGCCGTACCGAGCCGCCGCACTGCCGCCGCGCCAAGATATTGCGACACAGTCGCACCGAGCCACCATTCCACCCCAGGATGAACCCCCCTCACCACACCACCACCGTGCCGAGTTGCCACGCCGCAGCCGCTTACCATGCCGAGTCGCCGCACCCCCACCCGCCGAGCCGTCCTGATGTCCGGGCCAAGACGAGCCACTGCTACCACCTTTCCCTCACCGCGGCCCTCCGAGGCACCCGAACCAACCTCTCCGCAGCCTTGCGAGCCACCCCGAGCTGAGCAGGCCCACGGGTGAGCCGTTCTGCGTCCGAGCCACCATCGCGACACCCTCAGAGGCTGAGCCGCCTCTGCGGCCCCTCGCGTCCGTCGGGCCCAACCCAATAGGCCAGGCCGCCCAGCAGCCCGGGCCGATCCCAGCAGGTCAGGCCGGGTCGACCCATACTAGGTTGGGCTGAGTCGGTCTGACAGGGCCGGACTTGACCCTGGCCCACTACGACTCATATACTTTCTTTTGGCCATAACTTTGGCACTGGACATCCGTTTGAAAAACCGTCAGCTGCGCTAGAAATCTTGGAGAGATATGGTCCATTTGAATGATACCCCACTGTGTTTTGGATTAATATGGGGAATGGTTAGGTTGGATTGAGCACGAATCCAACCGCCCCTGGACTAAAAGGCTAATAACTCACAGACCAGGCATCTGATTGATGCGCCGTTTGTTACGTTGATACCCCTATGATGTGGTGGACCTTTGAGATACTTCTTCATGGAATTTTGTGGTATTTGGAGTATCGACCAGTATAATGTGGAGCGGATCCTCCTGGAGATGAGCGAGCATAGTGCAGATAGCTAGTGGCTGGCTGAGATTTGATGACTGTTGACCGTTACGACTCAGATTGACTCGATAGTCCTAGTGGGGAGGGCCTTGGTGACGCAGTAGACCCACGGTGGGGAGTGTCTTGGTGAAGCAGCAAACCCGCAGTACTCGACAGGAGGAGTACCTCAGCAGGACATGAGGGGGATTGCCTCTGTGTGACGCAGTAGACCCATGGTGGGGAGCGCCTCTCTGTGACACAGTAGACCCACTGTACTCGACAGGTGGAGTACCTCAGAAGTTTAAGGTTAGTGGTAAGAGCCTCTGTGTGATGCGGTAGACCCACGATACTTGATGGAGGTGGAGTTCTTTAGCAGTTGAGGTGTTCGATGTTTTGATTCAGAATGTTACTTGATACTACCCCTAGAATAAATCCTAGTGTGATTTGAGTCAGAACCTCTGTGTTTTCCTCATGATTGAGATGAATTACTTGATAACTGAGATATATGTATGGGAATATACCTAAGTAAGGTTATTTTTTGATTTCATACTCTGTGTTTTATCCTTGTTGAATTTTGTTAGACCTAGAGGGTCTCGGGGTCCCTACTGAGTATCGTTATACTCACCCCTGCACGGGCTATGCCCACACCTTGTTATGCTAGATGCAGACGATGGACAACGCTGACTGAGGCTGAGATTACATGGACTGGACGATTCCTGGAGGTGGAACTTACGACGAGTCAGTACACGGAGGAGACGGAAAGATGAGGAGTGCTGAGGAGGCGATCTGTACCTACCCTTCAGGTCAGAACCTCAGAGGATGACCCAATTTTTGTTTTACTTTTTCTTCAATTGTACTTGAACTTTTAGTTTCTTGTACTTTAGTGTTGGGCTTGTATTCTGACCCCTTTTATTTTCATCACTCTTTTGTTATATAGTTTTACTTGGTGTTTTGTATCCAGCTGTGTGCTTTCTTGTGTGTGTGTTTACAGTTTATAAAGGCAATGTCTTCCCTATTTTAGGGAATTACGCCTTTGGTGCTTGTCGCCAGCCCCTGGCCTATGGAAGGCGGGCTTGGGGTAGTCACGATACAGGCCCTGGGGGATGGTTCGTGACAATTTTAATCAATTTTTGTTCTCTCTATGGTTATTTACCATGTTAGATGAATTTTCAAATTATTTTTTATCCTATGAATTAATTATCTCTCTATTTTCATTAGTAAATCAAAAATTACATCTCATTGTTTTCTTGATCAAATATACAACAATGGATAACTCATTTACTTTTTGGAAATACACTCTTTATATGTTGTTGTGTATTTCTATGTCTATTTACCCAATGATTTCTCAACTCTATCCAATCTATAAATTTTTAAAACATTTGTTGCGTATAATTTTCTCACCAATGAAATACCACATCACTCTTTATAACCCATGGTTAAAGTTTAATAATAAACTTGAATTAATTAAAAAAACTCTCACAACATGCATCACTAAAATATTTTTTGGAACAAACTAATTAAATAAATATTTTTTTAATTAAATAAAAAATTATTTATCAAAATCATAAATCTAAATAACCCATTTCATGGTTTAACAATTTACATGAATACGAAAAATCAATGAAACATGTTTTAATAATTTTTACACTTACCTTGATCCCTATATGTTCATCACCCATAAATGAGGGCCACAACTTGGTGTCCTCTAATCCATAAAAACCCTCATAATTAAGCCTTTATAATGTATAATCTAGTATATAAGATGAATTAAATTTGAGAAACTACCTAGATTTTGGAACCCTATATTATTCAAATGAATATAAACCTGAGGTGGGATGAGAGGTCTCCTTGTTAATGTCAAGAGGAGAGTAAACCATCTATGTGTGTCTCTTAGTAAAAATGGGTTGGATAGTCAAATACATATGAATGGAGAAAAATAATGAAATATAACCACAATCGTTGTATTTAAGTAGTGAAAAGAAGATATGTAGGGTTCACCATGTTTAAGAATACTGCAAAAACACAAAATGTGGAACCAAAAACATCAAAAAACCATAGAGGAAGAGTAGAAAATAACATACATTGGATTCTAGCCTTGATTAATCTGAGAGAACATAGATGAGTCACGCCATTAGTAGAAGAGTTCCATGAGGGACTGAGAATCACGAGTGACTGAGTTGTGGTTAGGGTTTTTAATTAGATTGAGGACACTTTTAACATCACTTTCAGAAAAGCACCACAAAGTTCCCTTTTATCAGTGCTAAATTTATAAGCGATGATAAAATGAATATTTATCAACCCTTTTTTAGCACTGATAAATCTCGAGCTTTATAAGCGCTAAAAAAGCGTTGATTAAATTTTTATAATTATAATTATTTAAATAAATTTATTACGATTTTATAGTTATTTAAATAAATTAATTATAATTTTACAATTATTTAAATAAATTTATTATAATTTTATAATTATTTAAATAAATTTATTATAATTTTATAATTATTTAAATATATATATATATATATTTATAATTATATAAATACTTATTTAAAAAATAATAATTATTTATTTATAATAATTATAAATATAGTAAATATACATTTATAGATATATTTATTTATAAATATTTATTTACAAATATATTTTTAACATTATTAATGGATATATAATCTTAAATATATGCATTTTAAAAATGAGTGAAATTGAATAATTTAAAATGAGTACGCTTTAAAAATATTTAGAAAATGGATATGTTTTATTAATTAAATATAAGTTATTAAAATATATATATATATATATATATATATATATATTGAAGTGGATGGATACATATTGAAAATTATAAAACATAGTAAATAAATATATAAAAATAAATAATAGAAAATGATTAAATACAAAAATAAAATAAAAAATAAAAAACATTAAAAATTAATACCCTTACTATAGTATTACAAAAAACTAAATAAAATTGATTGATTAAAAACATAATATATATTAAATGTATCATGTTACAATGAAATTATAAAACATACTAAAATTTAAATAAATTACATAAATATTAGATGTATGTGTTTCTATATATTGTGTAAATATATTTGTGTGTGCGTTTTTTTATATAAATGCATTAACACACACACACACATGTATGTATTTATATATATACATGAAATAAATGAAACACATGACATTTGATATATGTTAAATTGAAAAATCAAACAATATTAAAAATGAATAATACATTAATATGTTTTTAATTAACATTTTATATATATTATACTTATTCATTTTATATATCTATGTTTAATATATACTATTTATTAATCTTTATAATCTATATATATGTATATTAAATTTATTCATTTTTATCAATAATTATTTAATTAATAAAATGTTTCATATTTTTCTTAATTTACTCATTTTATTTTTATTTGTTTAATTTTTATTTTTATTATGGACCTTTATCAGTGCTAAAAAAGCACTAATAAATAGAAACTTTTATCAGTACGAAAAAGGTGTTGATAAAGGGAAACTTTTATTAGTGCTAAAAAAAGTGCTGATAAAGGTTACCTTTTATCAGAGTAAAAAAAAGTGTTAATAAAGAGCACCCTTTATCAGTGTTTTTTTAGCACTGAAAAAGGGATTCCCTTATCAGTGCTTATTTTAGTGCAGATAAAGATGAACTTTATCAGAAAAATTTTCTAGTGCTGATAAATTCTAGTGCTGTTATATGCGTTTTTTATAGTAGTGAAAATCCTTTGAAACTACTTCAGTAAATGTTAGGCCATCCAACAAAGTGGGGTCAAGTACATTTCTTGTTTTTACAAATTATTCTAATGTTTTTTTTGATTCGGGGTCTACACATTCTTTCATTTATGAGAATTTTCTAGTAAATTGAAAATTACACCTCAAGAAATGAAACTAGTACTTATGGAAAAAACACCTGGGGGAAATATTAAGGCAAAAATAAATTATAAGAACCTTCCTGTCATTGTATGTGGACAAAATTTACCTGAAAAACTTTTTGTTTTTCATCTATTATAGTTTGATATTATTCAAGGTATGGATTGGATTTCTATTTTCCATGCTAAGATAGATTGTAGAGATAAAGAAGTTTCTTTTAATAAAGTGTTTCATTTTGTGTGAAATAATGAAACCATACCATTGATAACATACTAAGAATCTCAAAAACTGTTAAAAGATGGAAATGAATGTTATCTTACACATATTGTTGAAAACAAAGGAACTATTTATATTAATTATGTGCTGGTGGTAAATGAGTGTCTAGATATTTTTCCTGATGAGTTTCCTGATATTATACTTGATTGTGAAGTTGAATTTACTATTGACTTAGTTCATGGTGCTAAGACAATTTCAAAACACCCTTATTGAATGGATCAATTGGAACTTTTAGAGTTAAATAAGCGGTTACAGGAGTTATTACATAGTGGTTTCATTCGACCTAGAACTTCACCATGGGGTTCTCCTATATTTTTTATTAAAAAGAAAGATGGTTCAATGAGAATTTTCATTGATTATATAGCATTAAATAAAATAACTTTTAAAAAAATTATCCTTTTCCTTGTATAGAATTTTTTTGATCAGCTTGAGGGAACACAATATTTTATGAAGGTTTACTTGAGTTTGGGGTACCATCAGTTGAAAGTAAAGGATTATACATTCCAAATAATATGTTTTGTAATAGATATGGCCATTATAATTTTGTAGTTATGTTGTTAGGGTTAAATAATGCACCTGTTGTATTCCTGAATCTTTTGAATATAATACTTCATGAGTTCTTGGATAAGTTTGTGGTTGTGTTTATTGATGAAATTTTGGTATATTATAAAATTAAAGAGGAACATGAAAGACATATAAGGGTTGTTTTTCAAGACTTAAAAGAAATGAAACTGTATGGGAAATTTAGAAAGTTTGAATTTTGGTTGCAAAAAAATTCCTTCCTTTATCACATTATTTCTAAAGATGACATAATTGTTGATCCTAATAAAACAATATTTGTTGAATAATGGCCAAGACCCACAAATATAATCGAGATTCATAAATTTCTTGGTTTAATAGGCTATTACCAGAGATTTGTTGAAAAATTTGAACAATTATCTTTTCCTATGACTAAGTTAACTTGAAAAGGTGTTAAGTTTATCTGGACAAAAAATGTGATTATTCTATTTAGGAATTGAAAGAAATAATGATGAATGCTCCAGTTTTGGCCCTATCTTCTATAAATGGTGAATTTTTAATCTGTAGTTATGCTTCATTGAAAGGAATTTGTTTTGTCTTAATGAATAATGATCATGTAATTTCTTATTCTTCACATCAGTTGAAATCTCATGGGTTAAATTACCCTACACATGATTTGAAATTAGTTTCTGTTTTTTTTTCATTAAAATTTTGGAGGCATCATTCGTATGGAGTAAATTGTGAATTATATACTAATAAAAAAAGTTTTAAGTATATATTAACTCAAAAATAATTAAACATGAGATGGAGAATATGGATGGAACAAATCAAGGATTACGATTGCACTATTATTTACTATCCTATATAAGAAAAAAAGTGGTTATTTTAATGAGTCAGAAAAGTAATGACATATTAACCATGTTACATTTGGAATATGGCCCCTTGGTAAATGATTTGATGAATTTTGGATTGGAAGTTGTTGGTGTAGTAAATTCCTCTGTTTTGTTTCAAGTGTCAGTGCAATCGTCTCTATTAAACAAAATTAAGAAAACATAGAAGAAAGATCATGATTTACAAAAAAATGTATAATTGGTTCAAAATGGAAAGTTTCTTGATTATAAAATTGATAAATATTGTATTTTATGATTTGGGAAGAGATTTTGTGTTCTCTATGATTCACTATTGAAGAAACAATTATTATGTGAAGCTCATAATTCTCCATTTTCATCTCATCTTGGCAGCACAAAGATATACGAAGACCTTCGAGTGTATTACTAGTGGGATGGAATGAATAGAGATATTGCTAAATTTACCTTGAAGTATTTGACTTGTTAGTAGGGTAAAGAATAATGATAGTTTCCTTATGGGATGCCTCAACCTTTTCTAGTGATATAGTGGAAATAAGGATATATATCTATGGACTTCATAATGAGATTACCTTAGACTTTTCGAGATAACAATGCGATCTAGGTTATTATCGATTGATTGACTGAATATCTCCATTTTATTCATATTTTATACACTCTATCTCTAGATCAACTTTATCAAATGTATCTTAAAGAGATAGTTAGGTTACATGGAGTTCCTCTCTCCATTGTATCTGATTGTGATCCAAGGTTTACTTTTAACTTTTGGAAAGGCCTTCAAAAGTCATTGGGAACTAGATTAAATTTCAATACAACTTTTCATCCTAAATTAGATGGGAATTCAGAAAAAAAAATTAGACATTGGAGGATATGATATGAGCTTGTTAAATGAATTAACAGGGAAGTTGGGATCAAAATATTTTTTTTGGTTTATTTTTCTTATAATAACACTTTTCATTTCAGTATGCATATGGCACCATTCGATGAATTATGTGTAAAGAAGTGTCAAAATCCATCATTTTGGGATGAAGTAGGTGAAAGGAAGTTAATGGGATCACAATTGGTAGAGGAAATGGAAGATAAAGTTCAGTTGATTCAATGACATATGAGGAAATCTCAAATAAGGAAGAAAATTTATACTTATGAACATAGGAAGAATCTTTTTTTGAGGTAGTCTATCATGTATTTCTAAAAGTTTCTCCATGTAAAATTCTGATGTGTTTTGGTAAGAAGGGGAAGGTGAGTTCGCAGTTCAAGGGACCCTATGAAATCCTATATAAATTTGGATCATTTTCCTGCCACTTGTCTTTGTCTATGAGTTTATCTTAGTTACACAATGTTTTTCACATTTCAATGTTAATAAAGTATATTCCAAACCCATCTCATGTTTTGAGTCGAAAAGTAGTTCAATTGGAAGAGAATATTTCTTATGAGGAATAACCAATTCATGTTCATGACTATAGAGAGATAGTTTGGAATAAGGTGATTCATTAGGTTAAGGTTTTTTATAAAAATCATATGGTTTAAGAGGCAACAGGAGAATCTAAAAATGATATAAGGGAATGATATCCCCACTTATTTAATAAATGAATAAAATTGCGAGGATGAAAATTCTAAAAGGGGGAAGAATATAACAACACAAGTAACTATAGAATAAGTTTTTTTTCATATTTATTAATATTTTTTAATTATATTGTAATTAAAATATACACTATATTCAATAACTTATATCATAAATATAGTTTTATAGTTAAAAACATCATTTTTTAAAAAGTAGTTTTACCACCTTTTGGTGGTTCACTTGATTTAAATCTAGTTTTTTTTCACTTTTATAAATTATATTTTACAAAATAAACTTCTTCTTTGAAATTGCAATATCAAAATTTACTTCGGTTTATTCGTTGTTATTTTTTTGATAAATATCATATTTTGATGAATAATGAAAAGATAATCCATTTTAATTGAAAATTTATTTTTTCATAAAAAATTATTTAAAGTTTTAAATTATATATTTGAATGGTTTTAAAGTATAATTAGATTTTTTTATTTCATACAATGTAGATCATTGGACTGAATTTCACATTGAAGTTAGGTATAAAAACTTTGTGAACTTTTGAACGTTTTTACATTAAAAAACTCATGTTCTCGTTGCATCAACATGATTAATATTTAATTAATTTCTTCCAATTATGTGTTTTGAATTGAGAAAAATTAATTACATATTTGTAGCTAGAATTTAAAAATTATTTAAATAGATACCATTTATTTTTGGACAATACAAACAGTAAATTTAGTAATTTTTTTATTATCACGGTTAAGGGTAAATCAGGTAATTAAAGGTAAAAATAATCTTATAAATATTATAAAATTATCATAAAACTTATTATAATTTAATTGGTTGAGTGTGTTTCAACCAAAATATTCCTTAGGATTAAATTATAACCATTTGTAAGCCACTTGGTTGAGAGTAAGATATTTATAATATTATATTAAAAAAAGTCAATTTTGTTACACTTGTTTTTAACAAGTCAAATATCTTTAATATGGGGTTATAGAGAGGATATGTTTGACTATAAAAACTATTTGGAAATTTAATTTTTTTATCTTTATCATTATAATTTATTTTTAATTTTAAAGAATAAATAATTAAATTAAAGGCTTTCACAATGATGATGTAGTAATTGTTTAATTAAAAGAAATATCAAATAAATATAATTTGAGATTATTAATGTTATAAAAAAATTTAGATGACTTTGAAATTTTAGTAAATTTTTAGAAGTATTTTTTAGAATTTATCTTGTTTATATGATATTTTTAAAAAGTTAAGTAATGAATAGTGTCAAAACTGACATTATTGATATTTTAAAATAAATAATATTTTATTAAATGATATAAAATTCATAAAAATTTAAAATTTGTCCAATAATTATTATAAGGCTTATAATGTCATAAACGACTCATTTATTGATCATTTATCATTTTATAGTAATTATATTAACCCTTAAAGTGTAAACTACATGATATCACAGTAAGAATTAAAAAGTTTAAATAAGGGTTAAACATAAAAGATAAGGATTAAAAATTAGTAAAAACATGTATAATTTTTATTTAATGAATTTAATTAGACTAAAACTCATACTATATTATAAATAAATCACTTTGGACCCTTTTATAAAAAAAAAATTAATTTATATTAATTTAGTTATTTGAAGAATTCCATGAGTGCCCCTCCCCTCTCCTATAAAAGGGTACCCGTTATTCTCATTTAAATACACTTGAAAACCTATTTTTTCAGAATATATCTCATAAAATCCCTTTCTATAATCCATAACCACATTCTAGATCCCTTTTTTTTTCATAAAACACTTCTTAGAGGTTTTAAGCTTTTAATCAAAGGAGGTCGTCCGAAGGAGAGGTATCACTTTTAATTAAGTGTTTCTATTTTATTTCTTCTTCAACTTACTTAAAATATTATTAAAAAATTATTAAATAATAACTATAGTATCCTAAATATAATTATATGTTATTATGTTAATATCATTACCCAAATCCATATCCAATTTCATCAAATGAGGTGTATGACAGACTACCACCTTGTGAACTGATATAATTCATTTTCCATCACCATATCTAAAGAATAGTTATAATTATGGAATTAATGTTTATATATGATATTAATGAGATATTTATAATTATTAAATAATTATATTTCATTTATGTTCTTACCTTTCCATGAACATAAAAATGATAATGTCCTTCGTGCATACGTGTGAGCTATCACCTCCACGAAGTGATGTGATTCGTTTTTCATCACCACATCACATGGATGATATATATAAGTATATTTAAATGTTTAATATTATATTTATGATATTATTATCATTATTTAAATATAAATAATAATTAACTTCTTTCCATAATTATCACTGAAAAATGGAAATGTTACTCATGTGTGTGTACGACCTACCGTCTCAATAATTATAACGTTGTTCATTTTTGATAAACATACATAAATAGTTTGGTTTAAAATTATAATTGATATATAAAAGTTATTATTATTTCATGAATATTATTTTTTAGGTGATGTAATTATGACCACTTTTACTATTTACATCATAACAAATTCATTTTGGACTCAAGTACCGAATATTATCAAAATGTCAGATATGAACTTAAATAACTAATTAATTGACACAACATGATAATAAGTGATATAAAAGTAATAATAAACATTTAAATGTTATAAGGAAAGTAAATAATTAACCTATGTTTATTATTCATGAAAATAGAGATTGTACGTGACGAGTCAGACTCTGGGTAAGGGACTTTCTTTTAAAAACCATTATTTAAAGATTTGTTTTCAAATCCTTTTTTATAAAAGTCAAAAGGAACATTTTTTTAACTTATAATACATGAGTGGTTTCTCCTTCTTTCATGATTCATTACTACTTTAATTTTTTATTTATAAGTCTTCATGTTTATTTTCTAATAAAATTATTTCATTATTATGTGCACAATTCCATCTTTTAAAAGTGATTTTTATAAGAAAATGGTATTTTGATATCGAAAAGTATTTTCTCATGGGTTTAAAAGAGTTTTCAAGCATTTCATTCATGACATGTTACTTGTACATTATTTATTATGGTTCTATCCCATTATATCTCAAGATATGATAGATTTATCCCCATTATAACTCAAGATATGATGGGTTGAGCCCCATTATAGCTCAAAATATGACAGATGAGCCCCATTATAGCTCTCCAATGCATTAGGAACTATGGAGATGGAATTTGACCATATGGTTATTTTATTTGTAAGGGTAAATGTAATATTGATATGGTCATGATGTCCCAAGGCACCTTTATGATTTGTATATGCACGCTAATGAGTTTTTAAGAAAAGGGTTTTTAATGGTTTTCATATTTTCAATGGACTAACAGTTTCTTTATTTATGTCCCTTACTAAACTTTTTGTGCTCATCCCAAATTTAATTTTTTTTTCACAGGTTTTAAGGATGGGTAAGATAAATATGGAAGTCACGTTGGATACACTATTGGAAATCAGGCCTATACCAACACTTTTTTCCCAACGGTTTAGAAAACCTGTTGGGAAAAACAACCTATACCAACAGTTCTAGTAAGCCGTTCGCACAAGATGTTATATGTTGGGTTTTCCCAATAGTTTCAGAAAACCATTGGGAAAGAAAACTATTACTCATGGTTTTTATTAACCATTGGGAAAAAATATACCCAATTTAGGGATCCCTTGCAATATTTCATCCCCGCGCACTCCTATCCTACCCAACCTCGACCTCCTCCCGGTCTCCGCCTCCACCTCCCAGCCTATGCCTCCACCTCCCGATCCCCTCCCTCTCCTCCTCCGACGTTCCCCCTCCCCTCCCGGATCCTTCTCCGATGATGACGCCCCCTCCCCTCTTGGCTCCCGGTGACGTTCCCCCCTCCCCTCTTGTCTCCCTATCTTGGCAACATCCCCCTCCCATCTTGGCTAAATCTCCTCCTCCGACATCCCTTGGACCCCTCTCTAGTAGCGCGCGAGACCCCCCATGGCCGAACACCCCGCGGGACATCCCCCCTCTCGGATCCCTCTCCTCCCTCTAGGGTTTTTGATGGGTACTTCCAGGTTATAATTAGTCTTATTTTCTAAAAAATTAGGTAACAAGGAATGCATTGTTAGGTTCATATTTAGGATAACCATTCATATTAATCATTCATTTTCTAGAGTTTTGGGTAGTAACCAACTCATGGTGTGGTGAATTATTGGGTAAATTGTTAATTTTTTCAAAATAGAGTCTTCCAGAAATGTAGGGTTAGATTCAAAAGTTGTATTCCATTCATTTGAACAGTGCATTCAATAAAAAGTTCATGATCTTTTAAAAACCTCATATTTTCCTCTATAGACTCCTATTAGACCTTATACTGTGTTGGATTTTGTTTGTTAATCATGATATATATGTGATGATGTTGTATCGTCATTAAGATGTGCAATGATGTGGGTTAATTAGATGTGAGTGATGTTATATGAGATTTTATGGGTTATTGTGAGGATTTTATTTCCCTTTAATTTATTGGTTCAAAAAACATAAGTTGGTGTTGCATATATTATGTAATTGGAATTGGTAAAGTAAAATGTTAGTCTAGGATTTCTGAGTTGGTTATTTAGATGGTATTCTTTATCAAAAGTGGGTATATCTCTATTGACTTTGGGTGTATTTTCCAATTGACTAATGTATTTATTAAACTGACCATGGAATACACATTTACCACAATACAAAAGCACCATAGAAATCATAGATAGACACTACACACCACAAAACACCCATGGGAGACACCCCTTGACATCTACAGATAGTTAAGGGGCCATTAACATAGGAATTGAAGTCGATTGGAAATCAAGCCTTGATAAATTCCCATTGATGGTAGAAAATATACCAACACCTTTATTCTTAGTATAGTATAATGAAATGGTTTACACCCTCATGACCATGTAGACCATCTGGTTCATGGACTGATGCCCAACCAGGTTCAAGAGTAGGATCAACTACTAAAAATTGATTGTGGTCCCTATAAGGTTCTTTCCATAGTGAAGAGGGTTATGTGCACAATATTCAACTCAACTAATGTAGCATAGGTTCATATTCAATGGCTAAGTGTACTAGTATGGTGTTTCCAACAACGTGCTATATAAAAAACATAATAAAAAATGAAGAGATTATTAAATGGAACTGTTTCCCCCTTGCTTGCAGGAACATGATTTGAACCATGGGGTGGTGTGGTTCTTATATATTGGGCGGTGACATTTATAGTCATAGGATACATGTATGTTTTTGTTTAATTTTTATTTTATTATATTTATTGTATTGGAAACTTAGGTATTTTACTTCTTTCTATGGATGGAGGGTAGTGAAGCTATCCTGAATAGTTGATGTTGATCACTTGTATACTATAATACCATGAGGTGTGAGTGTGAGGAAACATTGGAAGATAGAGGAGCCTTGGGGTCTTCCATGAGATGGAATTGTTTTTATAAAACATTGTGTGGGAACATTTATGGAGTATGTTGGAGTCATGAAATAACCCCAAGTGTCTCTATGAGATAGCATAAATAACCCCAAGTGTCTCCAAGTGTCACCATACATCATATCATCCTTACATAGGTTGGCCACTCACCCAATCCTATCAAACCTATCATAGTATATCCTCTCAGTCACATAGTCTAGACTCATCTCTTGAGGATTATCACATGCCTCGATGCACATCTCATCATCCAACTAGACAAAGAGTATTATTCACCTTATGATTGTACTAGTCACAAAATCACACCTTGTCTAACCCATCTACATTATATTCTAAATAATCCAGTCAAGAACCTCATCAAAATCATGTATTATAACCCACCCCCACTAACCAGGTTCCATCCTAAGCTAAATCACACCAAGCCTCTTGGAATTATAATGCCAATCTGTCCGACAAAACCCAATATCCACACTAGAATCTTATCCTTCATCTCTTTAGTTGAACTCTTGAATCATTAAATGGAGTAAAACCTTTCATAATACATTTTATATACTCAGAGGGACCATCCCACTCTAAGAACCTATGAAGATTCCAATCCATACTCATAAGTATTTTCTCATCAAACACTGGTTGTACAATTGCCACACCTATCACTACAAGGCCCAATCCTCTTAGGAATATTTTATATGATCTAAATCCTCATCGTTAGTGACATCAATCACATTAAAGCACATAAATGTCAACTAAACCCTACATTCCAAGAATTATTCATGTGGACAGGCCCCATGGAAACAAGCAAAGAACTAAAACCATAAATAATAATTCCAAATACATGCATCATTTTTAAATAGATATCTCAAGTGTAAACATAAAAACCAAGAATAATAAGACCACATAACTTGTATAAAAAAATGAAACTAAGTTGAAACTCGGGCCAAATTTATTATATACCATTAATAGGAAGAGTAATTGTTAACTAATAAGAATGTACTATTTGATAGTATCATTTTGAAACATTGATCTGTTTCCCCTTTTCTTGCAAAAACATGATTTGACCCATGGGGAACTATGGTACTTATATGTTGGGTGGTGAAAAGTATAGTCACAGAAGACAGGTATGTTTTAGTTTAGTTTTTATTTTATTTTCTTTATCGCATTGGTCACTTAGATCTTTGACTACTTTCTATGGATAGAGGGTAGTTATATTCTGCGAAGGGTGCCAGAAGGAGTTCATATTGATTCAATCAACTGAATTTGATCCGAGGCAAGATTCTATGGTTAATACTTGTCTCACACCTCATGTATTTGGGGATTTAGTGTTTTTTACTCCATATTATGTTTTCGGTAGGGCGTTGGATCATTTCGTGTTGGTTCGGGTGGATTTGGTTCTCCACTACCAATCTAGGTAAGGCTTTAATGCCATTGGTTATTCTCTCACTGGTTATGTAGCGTCCTTCATGTGTTTTAAGATTCTTAAAATCCTTTGTGTAGTGTTTTGATCCCTACTCGTTGGTTTCAAGTCGCCAAGTCAAGGTAAACTCACCTACGTGTGGATAGGTATGTAATTATATGTATACGGGTTCCCCCATTATGTGTATAGTCACCCATGGCAGTGATTATGCATGTATGGGGATAGGTGTGCACATGTATATATATATATAAATACATACACAATTGAGTGGAGACTGATATATGCATATAACACTAGTGGAAATACGGGCTTTAACGTCGTCGTAATAACGTCGGTTTTTTAAAAACCGACGCGAATAGTATATGCGGGGAATTTTTGGCGTCGGTTTTACACAAAACCGACGCCAAAAATAATTATGTTTTTTTTTTCGCGTCGGTTTTTCTAAAAACCGACGCGGAAAACCTCTTCGACCGGATTTTCCGCGTCGGTTTTCATGAAAACCGACGCGGAAAATATAGTCGAAGAGGTTTTCCGCGTCGGTTTTTCTAAAAACCGACGCGGAAAATCCTGTTTTAATCGGTTTTCCGCGTCGGTTTGTAGAAAAACCGACGCGGAAAACCTCTTCGACTATATTTTCCGCGTCGGTTTTCATGAAAACCGACGCCGAAACTCATAAAAAAAATATATTTCGCGTCGGTTTTAATGAAAACCGACGCGAAAAGTCTTTTAAAAATATTCACGGACAGAAACCCTCATTTTGTTCGTCCGTCGAAATCGAGTTCCGCTGCGGCGCTTCGGACTCCCGACGACCTTCGAACTTGATTTGCGATCTTGAACGGCCATTGTTGAAGGTTTTTTGTCGTCTGCACGATTTTGGGTATGTGTTCTTCCTATTTATCTCTTGTTTCATATCCCATTGTTTATTTCTTTATCAATAACCCTATTTTGCGTGATTTGGATTATTGGTTAGATTTTAGTTGTAATTTATCATTATTTTTTGTTTGTATTATCATTGTTGGTGTAGATTTGATATTGTTTGTTTTTGGAAGTAATTATACCGGTCGCAGTTTGGATTTAACATCTCAATTCGGGTTGAATAATTATGTAAGATTTTATATTATGTTGGATTTTAAATAATTATGTAAGATTTTATTTTATTTTATTTCAAACTACTGATTTTCATAAGGTTAGTTGTATTAACTTTTTTATATATTTTCATCCACTTTCTTCTATTTATTAATTTCATATCATTCAATATTATTGTAGGTATTCAATGATTCACAGTCATATTCTCAATCTGATATGATTCATATTCAATCTACTTTTGCGGACTATTTGTTAAGTCTGATTAAGATTTGAGGTATGTATACTAATATTTATAAATAATATTATATATGGGTTTAAAAAACTAACTCTTATGATATATTAGGTGTTTGAACCTACTAATAATCAAATGAATGCTTCAACAATAACAAACAATGAGCATGTCATATATTTCAGGTACGTGTATTTTAATTCTGATTTACTGAGTTTTCTCAAGTGCCTCTGCAAAAACTGTTTTATTGAATCTACTAATAATCAAATGAATCCTTCAACAATAACCAACAATAAGCATGTCGTATATTTCAGGTACGTGTATTTTAATTCAGAATTAGTTATTATATTTCTTTTCATTGTTATTTCTTAAAATCATTTGTCTGTACAGTGACAAATCTGTAGGGTGGTACTTGGATCATGAACATAGAGATTCGTATAGCGAAATAACATTCACAAACACTAAAAATTGTCTCCCTTGAATGCACAGCAATATCTTCTAGGCCTTTTTATTTTTTATGCAAATAAATATCGAAAAATGATTGCCGAGAAGCATATCACATAATACCTGAAACAACGCTTAGTGGGTTTGCACAAAGATAAAATAGAAGGCGTCAATTTTTAAGGTATGTTTCTTTATGTATCTTCAATCTGCATTTGATTTCAATTTTCTAACCTATTTTTTGCACTCAAATTTATTTCTCTGTTATTCCATAACTTAAACAAATAACAATAGTGAATAGGTAATGCACGTCTATACAGAGCAAATATAAAAACCTGAGGTTGGGGGTGGTGGGGATTCTATGGTGAAAAGACACCCCCAACATCTTCAGTGGGGGAGGTGAGGAAGAGGTTGCATCGGCTGAGTGTTCCTGGAATTTTGATCATTTCATTTTGGTAATTTACTTTGTGAAAAAATGAATGATTCAAATAAATTACACATTTTCATTTAATGTTTATTCATTGCACTAATAACTTGGATTGATTTTTTCACTCGTTTCATTACTGTTTTGACAGGATTGGTGCTATCTATGGGAGGAAACTTACAATGATTGATACTGAGTATGGTTAGATTAAGAAAATGCACCATGTAGGTACGTGTATTTTAATTCTGCTTTACTTTGAGTTTTCTGAAGTACTTCTGTTAAAGCTGTTTAATTGTTTTTGTATACTTCGTTATTTTTTTTCAGGGTTCCGATTTGTTTGGAGGAGAAAATATATGTATTTTATTTAAAAAAAAAAAAAAATTTACGGCGTCGGTTATTTTAAAAACCGACGCCGAATAATTTTTAAAAAAAATTATTTACGGCGTCGGTTTTTTTAAAAACCGACGCCGAAAGGGTTTTCCGCGTCGGTTTTTAGAAAAACCGACGCGGAAAACGCGGTTGAAAGCGGGTTTCCGCGTCGGTTTTTAGAAAAACCGACGCGGAAAATCCGGTTGAATGCGGTTTTCCGTGTCGGTTTTTCTAAAAACCGACGCGGAAAATCCTGTTCCAATCGGTTTTCCGCGTCGGTTTTTCTAAAAACCGACGCGGAAAACCTATTCGAATATATTCTCCGCGTCGGTTTTTTAATGAACCGACGCGGAAAATAATGTCTACATGTAGCTTCGGCGTCGGTTTTATAAAAAACCGACGCCGAAGCTCATAAGCGAATTATTTTTCGCGTCGGTTTCTATGAACCGACGCGAAAACGCTATTTTTAACGTCGCCTATAAAGACGTCGGTTTATAACCGACGTTAAAAATAAAAAAAAACCGACGCGAAAAAGTGTTTTTGCACTAGTGTAAGCATATGTGCAAGGATACCCTTGCACATGCTCATGGCCATGCAGGTGTGTGCGTAGGGGATAGGTGTCCTTGAATGTGTGTGAATATGCATATACCTAGTGGAGGAGAAGCATCTTTTAGTTATAAATCTCCAAGAGATGAAGTGGATGACTTGGTTCCACCTTGAGGTAGAGTCCCTCTCGTAGCCTCTTTAATTTAAGAATTCTTAAAATTGAATTTATCTTCTTTCTTAATTCTACTTAATTATATTGAATTGCATATCTTGAATAAGTGTTCTTTAATATAATTGTTTCATTTGATAAATAAAGTCATGTTTTTATAATAAAACCCCTCCAACGGAGGTGCACTGTCTGCGAAAACTCACAGTGATAGTTTAGGGTGTATGATTCTTTCCCGTTGTTTCTTTTCCCTTTAGACGTTGCGTCATTGAGCTGCTCACTACAACCTTCCGATGATCCCTTATTATAACATATTAAATAGTTAATTTATTCTATCATGTCTTTTGTGACCTTATCTTATGGTGAAACCCATTTTGGGTGTTTGCCTAGCCTCTTGGCCACCCCTTTGGGTGTTTACCTGAGCCTATATATCTAAGAAAACTGATGGTGTCATTGTTTAACACCTGTCAGTCTTATGGTTCTCCCCACCATAAGCTTCATCTTAACACTATTTGGGGTGTTTACATGGCATCGATGCACATATGATTTTTTACATATATGAATTCTCCCATAAGATTTGTGTTTCATCCTGATATGTTAAAACATAGTCAAATTCTATTATTTTCAAGGTGACTAAATTTTTATTATTAGTGTTCCAAGAAATGCATATACCATTGATAAGTAATACACCTATATAATTTGACTCTCAATCAGTAGTTTCAGCTACCTAGTACCACTTTTAAAAACAATAAATATAAAATATATATCTTTATCATACCAAAATCCCGAATCAAGAGTCTATTTTTTATAACATAAGATCATTTTCTATAATTTAAGGACAACTACAAAGGATTTATTTAGAAATCTTTCCAAAAGATACTGCCCTGCAGATGTTGCTGGACTGGGCCAACATGCTGTGATCATTTTGCGGTTACGCCGCGGTCACGCTGCGGTCACACCGCGGTAATGCCGTGATTTGGCCCTTCTCTAGGATGACACCCTGCAGCGGTTCACAGTACTATTGGAATTTGATGTATAATACCTAGATAGAGTTTTAGATACATTACCCATCCATAGTTAATGGGGAGGGAGGTGACGACCGAAATGTTTCCCCGCTTCCTCCCACTCCCTTCGCTCCTGGCTGGAAGATGCTGCCCCACATATGTAACTAGACTGGGCTAACAAGCCGCGGTCATGCTGCGGTAATGCCGGGATTTGGCCCTGCTCTAGGACGACACCCTGCGGCAGTTCGTAGTCCTTTCAGAATTTGATGTATGATACATAGATAGAGTTTTAGATACATTACCCACCCACAGTTAATGGGGAGGAAGGAAAAGACTGGAATATTGCCCCGCCTCCACTCCCTTCACTCCTGGCCGGAAGATGCTGCCACATGAATGTCACTGGACTGGGTCAACACGCCGTGGTCATGTCTTGGTCATGTCGCAGTAATTCCATGATTTGGCCCTTCTCTAGGATGACACCCCACGGCGGTTCGCAGTCCTGTCAGAATTCAATGTATGATACCTAGATAGAGTTTTAGATACATTACCCACCCATAGTTAATGGGAAGGGAGGCGACGACCGGATTGTTTCCCCGCCTCCTACCACTCCATTTGCTCTTGTCTAGAAGATGCTACCCCACAAATGTCACTGGACCGGGCCAACACACCGCTGTCACACCACGGTCATGCCGCGGTCGAGCCGCGGTCAAGCCGCGGTCACACCGCGGTCACGCCACGGTCACGCCACGGTCACGCCACGGTCATGCCTTGGGCACACAACGGTAATGTCATGATTTGGCCCTGCTCTAGGACGACACCCCATGGCTGTTCAAAGTCCTTTCAGAATTCGATGTATGATACCTAGATAGATTTTTAGATACATTACCCACCCTCCTTCCTGGACCCCAAACAACCCCCACCCTTCTCCCTGGACCATGGATAGTCCCCCAGATAGCCCCCCAAACAGCCCCCCAGACAGCCCCCCCACCATCCTCCCTGGACCCCGAATAGTCCCCCAGACAGCCCCTGGATATTCCCCCCAACCCTCCTCCCTGGACCCCGGATCCCGATCTATGATCTCATCAAGATTCACCCTAAATCCCAACGGAAAAGAGGGTTTTAGAGCTTTAGAAGAAGATAAGAGAAGAGTGAAAACCCCAATCGAAAAGAGGAATCAAGGAGAGGATTAGACTCACCCGAATATTGAATCCACACTTTACGACACTCAAAATTCCCAAGTTATGTGTACGAGTCAACCCCACCTCAAACAAGGCACGGTGTGGCCGATACCACTCAAAGTGTCTCACTTTTATTTGAAATAGAAAACATTTTAAATGAAAACAACAACTGACAATCGGAAAATGGACCAAATAGATTCATATTGTGTTGATACTTTAGTACAATGATCCATGAGTCATTTTTGATGTGTACGAGTTAACCCCGACTCAATCCGAGGCATGGTGTGGCCGATACCACTCAAATTGTTTCACTTTTATTTGAAATGGACAACATTTTAAGTGAAAACAAAAAATGGCATACATAAAACCAACCAAATGCAATCAGATTCTGTTGATACTTTAGGAAAATGATACATGGGTCATTGGTGATGTTTACAAGTCAACCCCGCCTCAATCCGAGGCATGGTGTGGCCGGTACCACATGAAGGGTCTCACTTTTATTTGAAATGGACAACATTTTAAGTGAAAAAAACATCTGGCATACGGAAAACCAACTAAATGCAATCCGATTCTGTTGATACTTTAGGAAAATGATCCGTGGGTAATTTTTGACATGTATGAGTCAACCCTGCCTCAATCTGAGGCACATTGTGGCCAGTATCACTCGAAATGTCTCACTTTTATTTGAAATGGACAAAATTTTAAGTGAAAACAACAATTGGCATACAGAAAACCAACCAAACGCATTCATATTGTGTTGATACTTCAAAAAAAATGATCCATTGGTCATTTTTGATGTGTACCATTCAACCCCACCTCAATCCGAGGCGCGGTGTGGCCGGAACCACTCAAAGTGTCTCACTTTTCTTTGAAATGGAAAACTTTTTAAGTGAAAACAACAACTAGCATACGGAAAACTGACCGAAAACATTAATATTGTGTTGATACTTTAGTAAAAGGATCCATGGGTCATTTGTAACATGTACGATTCAACCTCGCCTCAATCTGAGGCACAGTGTGGTAGGTACAACTTAGAGTGTCTTTCTTTTGTTTAAAATGGATACTCTTTTAAGTAAAAACAACTGGTTTATGGAAAAATGATCAAACACAATCAGATTGTGTTGTTACTTTAGGAAAATGATCCATTTGTCATTTGTGACATGTACGAGTCAACCCCGCCTCAATCCAAGGTGCGGTGTGGCCAACACCACTCAAAGTGGCTCTCTTTTGTTTCAAAAGGACATCATTTTAAGTGAATACAACAACTGACATATAGAAAACCAACCAAATGAATTAGGATTCTATTGAAACATTAGTAAAACTATCCATGGGTCATATGTGACATGTAAGAGTCAACCTCTTCTCAATATAAGGGTTGGTGTGGCTGAAACCACTCAAACTGTCTCAATTTTATTTGAAATGGACAGGATTTTAAGTGAAAACAACAATTGGCATATGGAAAACCGACCAAACACATTCGTATTGTGTTGATACTTTAGTAAAACGATCCATGGGTCATTTTTTATGTGTATGAGTCAACCCCGCCTCAATTTGCAGTCCGTTGTGGCCGAAACCACTCAAACTGTCTCACTTTTATTTGTAATGGACTTGATTTTAAGTGAAAATAGCAACTGACATAAGAAAAACTGACCAAACGTAATCGGATTGTGTTGATACTTTAGGATAATGATCCATGGGTCATTTTTGACATGTAAGAGTCACCCTTCCTTAATCCAAGGTGCGGTGTGGCTGACACCACTCATAATGTCTCTCTTTTATTTAAAATGGACATCATTTTAAGTGAAAACAACAACTGACATACAGAAAACTGACCAAACGCATTCAGATTCTGTTGAAACTTTCGGAAAACGATCCATGGGTCATTGTTGGTGTGTAAGAGTCAACCCCGCCTCAATCCGAGGTGCGGGGTGGCTGGAACCACTTAGTGTCTCACTTTTCTTTGAAATGGACAACATTTTAAGTGAAAACAACAACTGACATACAGAAAACCAACCAAACACATTCAGATTATGTTGATACTTTAAGAAAAGTATACATGGGTCATTTTTGATGTGTACGAATCAACCCTGCCTCAATACGATGGACGGTGTGGCTAGTAAAACTCAAAGTGTCTTTCTTTTGTTTAAAATGGATACACTTTTAAGTAAAAAAACATGCATATGGAAAACCAACCAAACACATTTGGATTGTGTTGATACTTTAGGAAAATTATCCATGTGTGATTTTTGACATTTAAGAGTTAACCCCACCTCAATCCGAGGTACAGTGTGGCCGGCACCACTCAAAGTGTCTCTCTTTTGTTTCAAAAGGACATCATTTTAAGTGAATACAACAACTGACATACAAAAAACTGACCAAAGGAATTCATATTCTGTTTAAACTTTAGGAAAATGATCCATGGCTCATATGTGACATGTAAAAGTCAACCCCTCCTCAATCCGAGGGCCGGTGTGGCTGGAAACACTCAAACTATCTCACTTTTATTTGAATTGGACAAGATTTTAAGTGAAAACAAAAAATGGCATACAGAAACACAACCAAAATCAATAAAATTGGGTTGATACTTTAATAAAAATATCTATGAGTCATTTTTTACATGTTCGAGTCAACCCCATATCAATTTGTGGAACAGTGTGGCCGACACCACTCAAAATGTCTCTCTTTTGTTTAAAATGGACATCATTTTAAGTGAAAACAACAACTGACATACGGAAAACCGACCAAACGCATTCAGATTCGGTTAAAACATTAGGTTACCAATACATGGGTCATATGTGATATGTACGAGTAAAACCTGCCCCAATCCGAAGCGCGGTGTGGCCGACAACACTCAAAGTGTCTCTCTTTTGTTTAAAATGAACATCATTTTAAGTGAAAATGACAATTGATATACGGAAAACTAACCAAATGCATTTGGATTCTATTGAAAATTTAGTACAACAATACATGTGTCATATTTGATTTGTATGAGTCAACCCCACCTCAATCCGAGCCGTGGTGTCGCCGACACCACTCAAAGTGTCTCTCTTTTTTTTAAATGGACATCATTTTAAGTGAAAACAACAACTGACATACGGAAAACTGAACAACGCATTTGGATTCTATTGAGAATTTAGGAAAATGATCCATGGGTTATATGTGATGTGTACGAGTCAACATCACTTCAATCCGAGGCGCGGTGTGGCCGGTATCACTCTAATTGTATCCCTTTTGTTTAAAATGGACATCATTTTAAGTAAAAACAACTGGCATACGGAAAACCAACCAAACGTATTATTATTGTTTTGATACTTTAGCACAATGATCCATGGGTCATATGTGATGTGTAAAAGTCAACCCCATCTCAATATAAGGCACGGTGTGACCGACATCACTCAAAGTGTCTCACATTTATTTGAAATGGAAAACATTTTAAGTGAAAACAATAACTGGCATACAGAAAACCGACCAAACACATTTAGATTATTTTGATACTTTATGAAAACGATTAATGAGTCATATGTGACTTGTATGAGTCAATATGAGGCAAGGTGTGACCGTTACCACTCAAAGTTTCTTTCTTTTGTTTAAAATGGAAACACTTTTAAGTAAAAACGACTGGCATACGGAAAACGGACCAAACACTTTTGGATTGTGTTGAAACTTTAGGAAAATGATCCATGGGTAATTTTTGATGTGTACGAGTCAACTATGCCTCAATATGATGTGTGGTGTGTTCGGAACCACTCAAAGTGTCTCTCCTTTATTTCAAAAGAACATCATTTTAAGCGAATACAACAACTGACATACGGAAAAAAGACCAAAAGAATTTGGATTCTGTTGAGAACTTAGGAAAATGATACATGGGTCATATGTGACATGTAAATGTCAAACCCACCTCAATCTGAGGGTTGGTGTGGCCGAAACCACTCAAATTGTCTCACTTTTATTTGAAATGAACAAGATTTTAAGTGAAAACAAAAACTGGCATACATAAAACTGACCATACACAATTGGATTGTGTTGATACTTTTGGAAAACGATACATGGGTAATTTGTGATGTGTACGAGGTAACCCCGCCTCAATCCGATGTGTGGTGTGGCCGACACCACTCAAAATTTCTCTCTTTTGTTTAAAAAGGACACCATTTTAAGTGAAGACAACAACTGACATACGAAAAACTGACCAAACACATTCGGATTATGTTGAAACTTTAGGACAACAATACATGGGTCATATGTGACGTGTACAAGTCAACATCACCTCAATTTTAAGTGAGGTGTGGCTGGAACCACTCAAAGTGTCTCTCCTTTGTTTAAAATGAACATCATTTTAAGTGAAAACAACAATTGACATATGGAAAATCGACCAAATACATCTGGATTCTGTTGAAAATTTAGATCAATGATCCATGGGTCATATGTTACATGTATGATTCAACCCCACCTCAATCCAAGGCGTGGTGTAGCCAACACCACTCAAAGTGTCTCTATTTTATTTAAAATGGACATCATTTTAAGTGAAAACAACAACTGACGTATGAAAAACCAACCAAACACATTCAGATTCTGTTGAAACTTTTGGAAAGCGATCCATGGGTCATATGTGATGTGTAAGAGTCAACCCCACCTCAATACGAGGTGCGGTGTGGACGGTATCACTCTAACTATCTATCTTTTTTTTAAAATAGACAACATTTTAAGTAAAAACAACTGGCATACGGAAAACCGACCAAACATATTCATATTTTGTTGAGACATTAAAAAAATGATCCATGGGTCATATGTGATGTGTACGAGTCAACCCCACCTCAATCAGAGGCGCGGTGTGGCCGACACCACTCAAAGTGTCTCACCTTTATTTGAAATGGAAAACATTTTAAGTGAAAACAACAACTGTCATACGGAAAACCAACCAAACACATTCAGATTATGTTGATACTTTATAAAAATGATTCATGAGTCATTTGTGATGTGTATGAGTCAACCTTGCCTCAATCCATGGCATGGTGTGTCCGGTATCACTCTAATTGTATGTCTTTTGTTTAGAATGGACATCATTTTAAGTAAAAACAACTAGTATACATAAAACTGACCAAACGTATTCAGAATTCTATATGCAACATAATTCATTTTGTATGTGTTATTGATTCATAATTCAGAATTCATTACATAATTCATCTTGCATGTATTCAATTTATAATTCAATTATGAATTCTATATTTCATAGGGTAATTGGGTTCATATACATGATTATAATTGTAATACATTCCATGGTAATAAGATTATCCGATTTTTATGTGCTTTTGTGTGCTATATCAGGTTTTTGTTGCTGTTAAGAGTGTATGCAGGTGTATGTAGTTGAGTGTGCAGTGGTTTTGTTTCTATTAAGAGTGTATGCAAGAGTGGAGGAGATTTTAGGTGGCTGTTCTGCCTAATTCTGGTACTACACTATACCAACAGTTTACTAAAACTATTGGTATATTGTTGTACATATTTTTACCAAATAATCCTATATACCAATGGTTATGTAAACCGTTAGGAAACTAGGATTACACTGCCAGTATTTCCAATAGTTTTCAAACCATTGGGAATACTCCTATATACCAATGATTATTTAAACAGTTTGGAAACTCTAGGATTACATTGCCTTTCCCAACGGTTATACTAAAACCGTTGGTAATGGGCTATCCCTACACCTTACTTTCCAACGGTTTGCCAAACCGTTGGTATATAGTATACCAACGGTTTGGCAGCCTTTACCAATGGTTTCGAACTGTTGGTAAAGCCTTAGTTTCTAGTAGTGATGTTATGAATATTTTTCATGAAAAATAATCTAGCTTTTATTTTAAAAGGGTTTCATTTGGTGAAAAAATGGATACTATTTTAGTAGTATCCACTTTGAGTGAATGTGGAATGTTATGTATAAAATATGAACTAATTATCTCAAAATCTAAACATAAAAGATCCTATAATGTGAATTCTAGTTTAAAAACACTAGAATATTTAATTTTTAAGTCCAAGGCCTTATATAAACTTCATTTATAATCATTCCCTACACATATATTAGTTTTTTATAGTTTATTTTCATAATTTTGTTTGCTTTGTTAAAGTATCATAATAGTGATGTTGGTTATTTTTTTTATTGACAACAAGTTCATTATTCCAAGATTATTCAATATATTATAATCTTTTTTTCTTAATGATCTATGGACTCCCATTTTCATTCCATGGAAGTCAAGGGTATGGTTTGGGAAAATGGAATCTATGATGAGTTTGTTTCAGGTAATTTACTAATATCAACGAGTTACTTTATAATGAATGTTAATTGTTATATTACCCTTACATAATATTATTAATGACACATATTACTACTTAATATCATATATATTCATCAAATAAATTTTCATAACTATCCATATAAGGTGGTGATGAAAAATGAAACACATGTAGGCGATTTTCTGCAAGTACACATGTGCAACATTTTTTTTCAATAAATGAAGAAAAATGAAGGTAGATAATGATTTATATTCTCAGGATCATAATTAAGACCCAAATATCATATTTATTCAATAAATACATTATTATAATCATTCATTTAATGCGGTGATGAAAAACAAAACACGTCGTCCATGGAGGCGGTAGTCCGCACGTACACACGAATGACGTTTTTATTTTCCATTGAACAAGAGGAATATAAAAAATGGTTTATCTTATATGAATATTAATCATATTATAAATATAATATTTATTTTCTAAGTAAAATTTTAGAACCAACCATTTAAGGTGGTGATGAAAAATGAAACACATCATCCATGGAGGTGGTAGTCCGCACACAGGGGCGATGTCTTCATTTTTTGAATATATGAGAGGGGAATATATAATGGTTATACCATAAATATTATAAAATTTTAGTATTAAAATTATAATAATTTCATTATATTAATATTTTTATAATAAATTTTTATGAGGATGGATGATAAAGATAAAGAAGAAAAGACTGAGGGTGGATATTACTTACATTGAATATTTGAGTCTTCTCCTGAAGCATTTCTTAGAATTGGATGACTTGGGGTGCTTTATTATATCCAATAAATTAAAAATGTGTAAATGGGTTTTGGGAGAGGTATAATTATCTTCATTTCAATGAAATTTAAAAGTATATGTGTGTCTTGAAGAGGGTGGAAGCGAGATTCTTTTATAGGTGAAAAAGACATACTTTTCCTTGGAATTGAATGGTAGGCGAGGGATAAGGATGAAATTGCATGAGAGTTAGTTGAGTTACATGATAAAATGTTGGTGATAAATATAGGTATGCATTTAAAATGTAACAAAGGTCTTCTAGAAGGTTTTTCTATCAAGTTAATTTAGTAAAATTTGATCCAATTTATGTTACCCTTTTTTACCCTTATTAACCTTGATTAAAAATTAACCGTAGCAATTATTTTTTTACTAAAAATATAAGATAAACCCTCCTACACAATTTTGAAATGTGAATATGAACTTGGTATAATTTTAATCTAATTAATTTTATTAATATGGGAAAAATATATTTTAAATAAAACATATGTTCTATATATAAAACAGTTCTTGTAGAAAAATGTATTTTTATACATTAAGTGTTTATTATTTTATTTACTATTAAATAATAATTAAATTAATGCTAATATATTTTTTTATATGTTTAAAAATCATATTATATTAATTTTATAAAGGTTATAAATTTAATTTATTTATATAAAATTTACACAACATTTAGAAAAACAATTCTTTGAAAATATCCCTTTTATCATTACAGTGGTAATTAACATTAACCTTGATAATTTATTTCTATGATTAAAAATAAAAATAACCTTATTAAACAATTTGAATATTTTGGTCCCAAATATGATTTTTTTGTTATATTAAATTTATAAAGTTGATAATAATTAATTTTAATATAAACACACATAATGCATAAAAATAATTTTTTTTAAAATGTATTTTTCGGCCCAAAATGAATTTATTCTGAATAATTTACTAGATATAAACATGGAATGATTGTTAGTTTATTTCCTTATATATATTCAAAATAAATTTCATTAAAATCATTGTTTAGAAGGGATTAATTTTATTTAGATAAAAATACACAACACTTTTAGGAAGACAGTTCTTTGGGAAACAATCCTTTTTAAAATTAAATCATATTAATTAGTTATCCTCTAAATGTAATCATTTTTCGATTGATTACTATATTTTCAATAGAGTTTTAATTCTTTGTATAATTTTCCTAATAATGTTTATTTGATATTCCATGTTTCATTTTAGTTCACTATTTTTTGTGACACAATATATTCAACATAGTATTTATTTAAAGAATAACACTTACTAAAATCTTGGGTTGTTACATCCTCCCAAGATTGTATCTCAATGATAGTGTTGTCATCTGAAGACTCCTTAGACTCAAAATTTATATTGGTTTCATCATTATATATATATATCTCTCTCAGTTCATCATTGAATTTAGATTCATCATCGATGAATTTTTTTGGTTCATCTAACTCTTTTTCTACCTTCTCCAGGAGTTGGCATCCTTCTCTAAATTGTACTTCCATTAAAGAGAGGGATTATTATTTGATACTTGGTAAGTATTTATAACATCAATTGTGGTATGAATGTGAACCCCAAATTTAATGTCGAATTCTTCTTTTGAGTGTATTTATTTGTTGACCAATAAGATTTAGTTGTATAACCAAGCGTATGCGAACCTTCATCTCTAAAATCTACAACCATAAACGCAAAGAATTATCATGCACAAAAAATGGAATAAAAACACATAATTTAAAATCAGAAAATAGAAATGGGGTAATACATTTTTTTTATATAATCAATCAACTTATTGATTGTTACTAGTTTCCTTTATTCTCTGACGACAACACCAAAATCTTGATCGACCATAAGATGTATTTAATTCCTCACAGTGGAAGTTTAGATTTTATATTCTTTCCAAACTACCACTAACCCTAAAAGTGTAGTATAGTGAAACTTCATGGTAGATCCTACAAGTAACTAGGAATCCCAGTGGTACGCCTGGAAGGTGTTGTTAATTCCACCCAGTCGAAATCGATTTAGAATTTATTTCATATCAAACAACATACCAACTACCTATAAGTGAAAAATAACTAATGGATGCTGAGGACAAACCAAGAGAGACTTGGAACACTCCAAAATCCAATAATTAAGACCTATAAACTACTAGAATAAATTGAAAAATAACTAGTCTACCCTAAAAAAATAAGGGATGATGAATTGTACTAGGAAATTTCATACTTAGGATCATGAAGTAACACAGTAGAAAAAAGATGCATGATAGTCATGATGTTGTTTGAATCAAGTCTTAGAGAATCCCTTGGTCCAAGTAGACACTCTCCACACTCTAAAATCACCTTTTCTCAATGGTCATGGTACTTTAGATCACTCAAAGATAGGTATAACTGGAAACCTTATTTAAAATGAAAAACCAACTCAATGGTCATGATGGAAGTCTCACACTATATAACTCATACTAAAAGGACCCTAAAAATTCAACGAGAAATGGTCAAGCTAAATAGAATGAAAAGGATTTGAAATCACTCCATCACCTCACTAACACAATGTCCATTCATTAAAAAATAAATAATAGAAAGGAAATTGAAGCATAAGCATAAGAACAAAACATGAAAACATAAAAAGAAACTTACTTTATTAATCAAAACCATTTACATTCAAAACCTAGTACAGGAACCTAGCCTCTCATGCTATCCATGAGTGATTGAAACAAAAAAAAAGAAAACAAACCCTAAGGAGTCCGCAAGAGCCTCTGATGGAAATTAGCCGAAGAAGATCCCCAGAATTCAATCCCCTAATGTGTTTATAACCACGCTTTATTTATAGACTAAGGCCATAAATATATATCTCAGTATCTTCTCCCCAAACATTCATTATCTCAGCTATCTATTATCTATCTTCTAGCACTTCGAATCATCCATCCCTTCATGTTTGTAGGCACCCCATGTAGCATGATACTTTTATTCATTTTCCAAATATATCCGTATTATCGCATGAGAGTTTGGTAATCAGTGAACTAAAATATTCTTATCTCTCATAATCGTTAGCCTTCAAATACTCTACTTTAGAAATTAACGTCCCCTATAGCTAGGGTATATTATTTTTGGGAATCACTACTTTAAACTCCACTAAAACTATAGCTCACCACATGCATGGGAGTAGTCTCGGCCCCGTTCCTCGCTTTTATTTTTAGAATTTTTTATTTTGAAAAAACCCTTGCCCTCACCTTCTCAAAATGGAATGCATACAAGTAACGTGGGCATGAAATTAGGCATTTCAGCCTTTATTTTTCATGTATGGAGAGCCACAATCATCAACACACTGTTGAACTGGGCCTTTCGAGCTCGCGATCCTCCGGTAATCCACAACATCTTTCTCTATGGTGATTCCTCATTGTTTCTTACTTTTTCAAGATCCCTGTCAACCACAGGCACACCTCTACATAGAGAAATTCAAGAAGCTGTTTTGTCTTAGCCATGGTGTCCACCATGAACATCAAGGCGTTTATGTCACCGTTTCAATGTTGGAGCCACCTTATGAGCCACAAGATCACATAATATGTGGCAGCAGTGTTCTTGGTCTTCTTGGTTCCATGAAAGAGTCCTTCGTATTTGAAATGGACCTCACAATGTTCTTCCGAGGTTCCAGAAATCTTTTATAGAATATATGACATGTTTCAGTGGTTCGTTTGGCTCAAGTCTGAGATTTAACAGGGGCAGCGATGGTGCTTTTTTATTTCTAGCTATGACTATCCGACGATGTTTGAATGTGGAAGGCGGTGGAGGTTGCATGCGAGAGGGGTGATGCACCATAAAAGAAAGGCGGTGTCATTTCTGTAAGTGCACAGTGCCCGTAGCATAGACGCATTGCACATCAAAGAATTCAGGGGGAGGGGGGTGGCAACCATTTACTAAGAGATCACACTCTAGTAATCATCTGGAACAAGCCATATTAGAGCTAAGGGACTCCTATCCACCTCTGGTGCCACCCCACACAGGTGAAGCCTTCCCCTCATGCTTTTCCTCAGACATAAAATCTCAACATGAATCAAAGAGCAACGCCGTGCTACCAATATTTAAATGTCAATGCAACAAAATCAAACAATTGTCAATGAGGATATTAAACTTTCAAGTATAAAAAAAGATTCATCAATCCAATTCCTCATTTATTAAAGAAATAACTCAAACCATATATTTTACTTTCTCCCAATGGATATGATGGGTCTTCTCCTCTCTTCTATTCAAGATTCTCAATTCATTATTATTAAACATGGAATTTTTGTGTTCTACCTAACTTTTTATTATTTTCTCTCATCAGTCAAAGTAACAATTGAACTAGAGTTATGCTCATACCATGATTACATGAACCTACCATAATCTTGCAAAGGAATTACATTCTCTACTTTGTAAAGAAATAAATCACATGAAATCACGAGGAGTTTGAATTATAGATTATATGAATATGAGGCTTAAGGTAGGTAGGCATTTATGTTAAAAACTTATGGTTTAAATATTATTTTAATCTCTAATCATAATGCATGATATCAAAAGGTAACAACTCAAAGAAAGTATCCTTTCCCAAAAATCAATAACAACCCACTTCCTAAAACTGAAAGTAAGGAAATGGAACAATGATAACATAATGAATGAACACACCCTCTTGATATTATTGTCAATTTATTTTAAATTTTTCAAAAGTTGGGCTCAATATAAGTCTCACATCCACCAACCAACCCCAAATGATAAAAAACATTGGTCAAGTAATGGTGATTTTTGACCCTCAAAATTCACAACCCATTTTTCTTCTTTTTTTTCAAGAGGGGAATCAATGAATAAATTTAATAATGCATCATGAACCTTTTCTAAAACCCAATAAAACACCAATTTTTTTTATCCTTAATAGAGTACATCCCTTCTATGGCATCCCACTATTTTATTACAAAACTTTTCATTGCTTTTTACAAACAAGGGATCTTTAAAGTCTAGTGTCTTGGAAATCAAGAAAATAATACATGAAAAAAACAAAAAACATTCTTCTAAACCACTTGTAAGGCTTCATCATAGGTTCATCCCATGTACAATTACTGCATCTCATATCCTTGAGATATACATCAATGGAAAGGGTGAGAAAAAGGCCCAGTAAGGGGTAAACAAGGGAATCAATTTACTTGTGATATCAATAAGAACTTGATGAAATGTATGAATACATGAGTAATGCAAAAAGAGGAATATCATAATAAAAAGAACATGGTTCATAACTTGAATATGTGGCTACAACATTTTATTTAGACATTCGTGAACATATCACCAAGGTTTATCCCTGAGGTGTTATAAAAATTACCAAGGTTATTCACCACGGTATCGTGAAACTTGTCATCTCTAGAGATTAATTTTTTTACCCAATGCATTGGAGATATATCAGGGTGCACCCTTAATATGTATTTATTTTCATGTGAGACACATATATCATAATCAAACATTTCATAAATAACCCATGGAGAATAAAAGAAATAGGTTTCATTTCAATATCGTGACGTTTTAAAAGTTCTTAAAAATAAGATAATTGTGTCATTTATAACCCATGGAAAGGGAGTGAGGATTATATGTAAGTAAATTAAAGAATAAAATATATCAAATTTATATATTTATGAACACCCATAGAAACGAAATAGGTATGGGTATACACATAAATAAAACAAGAGAATTTCTGGAGAGAAAGAGATAGAAATTTTGAGGTAAATTTTCTGCAGCATAACAGCTATATAACATGGTTTTAGAAAAAAATGAAAAGAGATGGGACAAGGGTCACACACTCATAAATAATTCATAATATAGTATGGGTACATAATAATATCATGGTTTGGATATTTTAATGGCATACCACGTGAAAAGGAAACATGAAAGAAAAGAGAAGATGCAATTTATTTGATGAGAAATTCGGCAGCCGAATGACGTCACTGAAATATTCAGTAAACAAATTGAAGAGAGCAGAAAGGGTATCTCAAAAATTAGAAATAAAATAGAAAGTAATGAGAACATATAAGAACATACCCTCAACATAATGATATGGAAAGTAGAAGATACAACATAAAGGAAGTCGTGAATTAAAAGAGGAGGGTGAAAGATTCCCTTACCTTGAAGAGTAACTTCGAAAGCTTGAAGGTCGGGACCTTGGGAGGCATGAGGGAACCTTGGGAGGACTCCTTGGGAGGTAAAGAGACCATAACTTCATTGGGGAGGATTTGGAAATGAAATGAATAAGGGAAGGGCTTGGTATTTATAGGAGAAGTGAGGGAATAAATTATTAATTTCTAAGGGACACCTCATCGGTGGTATTGGAAAAACCATGAGATTTATCATGGTATTTGCCCATGGTATTGGACAATTGGGACACCTCATAGAATATATTACTATTCATAAGTCGACCAGAATGATTACATAATTATTACATCATTAATTATGTCCTTAAACACCCGAAACTCAAAACTGTATTTTTACTATTCACAAAAAATTCAACTGTTTCAGAAAAATCCCAAAAATTCACCTTAAACTAATATTGATACTCTGAATTCAAAAATAAATGCCATTTTATAAAAATAATTTCCTAATTATGAGATATTTAATTTTTAAGTAAAACACTATTCACTAAAAATTCAACTGTTTCAGAAAAATCCCCAAAATTCACCTTAACCTAATATCGATGATCTGAATTCAAAAATTAATTCCATTTTGTGAAAATTATTTTCTAAATATTTTTTATTTAATTTTTAATTAAAAACATTATTCACCTGAAAAAACTAATACTTATCTAATAATTTCTGAAACTGTTATTTTCTTATTTTATTGAATCACATTAGCTAATCAAGGTGCCTAAATTATATTAATACTTTCTTAAGTGAGGTTACTAATCCATTTGGTCATATTACTATTCATAAGAATAAAATTACTATTCATAAAAAATTAATTTGATCTTATTAGACTCTAAATTTCTTACTAAACATAACTATAGAAGACCATTTTTTTGAAAATCTTTACACATTATTAATTATTTAAGGTTTACATAAATATTTTAAAATATCTTTTTTCCAAAATTCATAAATAATATACATCTTATATTTATCTGGAAATTTGAGATTCACAAACTTCACCATAAAAAGAAATAACAATTTTTATTTATATCAAAGGATTACATAAAGCAGCTAAAGTCTCGTTACATAGCCCCTTATAACACCAACATCGAACCTAAGTGTAAGGTGTGCTATGGTGATAGAATCTTGGGGAAGATCAGCCAACATTTCCCGAGTGGTGATTTCTATTATCTTGAACTTCTCCCATATGCGATTCTGTTCACGCTTCACATGATGAAGTTCGTCTTGGGTTTGGTCCAGAGCAAAGCACAGTGGTGCTACCTCCTTCCCATTTTCCATCAGATGGGCTTCAAACGACCCGAGACTACTGGATGAGGCCATCAAATCTTCTTTCTATAACCGTGATCACTTGAATTTATAATCAATAATCGCAACATTAAGAGTTTAGTTTCCAACAGTTATACTGACCAACAGTCATATTGACCAATGGTAAAAAAAAAAATCGAAACCTAACGGTATCATTTTAATTATACTCATTTCATTAAATAAATGAAATAGTTTTGTTGAGTATAAAATAAAATAACACATAAAAAAAGGAAACACAAATTATGCAAAAGTTCTGGTCATTACATTCTTCCCCCCTTATGAAATTTCGTCCCTGGAATTTTAAATCACACCCTAAGAAGAGAAAAGGTGTGGGTACTTCTTCCTCATATATTCCTCAGGTTCCCATGTGGTTTCTTCACATTTGTGGTTCCTCCACAACACCTTAACAAGGTGGGTAGTCTTTTTACGTAAAAGCTTGTCTCTACGATCCAAGATCTCCACCAGATACACCTCATAAAAGAGGTCATGTTCCAGTTGTACCGCCTCTGGGTTTAGTACCTGTGAAGGGTCAGGTATGTACTTCCTCAATAGGGATACGTGGAAGACATCATGAACTTGTTCTAGATTTGGAGGGAGTGCAAGTCGATGGGCCACTGCTTCTACACGATCAAGGATTTCATAGGGATCAATGTACCTAGGGCTGAGCTTCCCTTTCTTCTCAAAACTCATGAATATTTTCCAAGGTGAAATTTGAAGAAAGACCTTTCCAACAACATCAAACTTCAAGTCCCTTCGACGATTGTCAGCATAGCTCTTTTTTCGACTATGAGCAGCCTTAATGTGTTGTTGGATGGCATGGACTTTTTTAGTTATCTCTTAGACAAGATCAGGCCCAAGAAGATTTCTCTCACCATCTTCATCCCAACAAGTAGAATTTCTATATCACTTCCAATATGGAGATTCATAGGGCGCCATTTGAACACTCGAGTGGAAGCTATAGTTGTAAGAGAACTCAACTAACGGGAGATATTGATCCCATCCACCTTTAAATTCCATTGAGCATGTTCTCAACATGTCCTCGAGTGTTTGAATAGTCCTTTCAGATTGGCCATCAGTTTGGGGGTGATAGACTGTACTGAAATTCAATTCAGTGCTCATAGAATGTTGAAGACTTCTCTATAATTTTGATGTGAACCTTGGATTACGATCAGATACGATAGAAAGTAGAACTCCATGTAGCCTTACCACTTCCTTTATGTAAATTCTAGAAAATTGATAAAGAGGGAAATCTTCGTGAATGGAGACAAAATGGGTAGTCTTGGTGAGACGGTCCACAATAACCCATATCACATTATTTCCTTTAGAAGTTCTCAGGAGACCAATGACGATGTCTATAGTGATATTGTCCCACTTCCATGCTGGTATGGGTAGTGGTTGCAATACCCCTTTAGGAAGTTGTCTCTCTGCCTTCACTTTTTGACAAACTAGGAACCTTAAAGTGTAGTCATCAATCTCCCTTTTCATATTACCCCACCAATAATGATCACGAAGGTCCCTATAAATTTTTGTGCTTCAAGGATGTATAGAGAAAGTAGAGCTATGAGATTTATCCATCAGCTCCTTATTTATTTCTAGAATAGATGGAACACATAGTCTTGTACAAAATTTCAGTACACCTTCTTGATCAATATTGATCTCAGGAAACTTCGCATCCTTCATAGCCCCAAACTTCTTCTGTAATAAAGGATCTTATTTTTGAGCTTTCTTGATCTTCTCTAGCAATGAAGGTTGAGAAATCATTTGGGTTAGGTTTGATGATGCCCCTTCCTTTACAATTCCCATGTCCAACTTTACTAGGTCATTGATCAATGGGTCTCGTTGAATTCTCATCATGGAAAGAACAACTGGGTATTTCTTGCTTAATGCATCAGCAACTTTGTTTAATCATACGGGATGATATTGAATTGAACAATCATAGTCTTTAAGAAGATCCAACCATATCCTTTGTCTTATCTTAAATTCAATTTTTTTGTGAAAATATACTTCAAACTTTGATGGTCTGTGTATATATCACATTTCTCCCCATAGAGATAGTGCCTCCATATCTTTAGACCAAAAACGACCGTATCCAGCTCCAAATCATGCATAGGATAGTTCTTATTACAATTCTTCAATTGTCGAGATGCATAAGCAATGACTTTTTCATTTTGTATGAGGATGCAACCAAGCCCTTTGGGAGATGTATCGCTAAAAATAACGAATCCTTCTCCACTTGAGGGCAGAGTTAACACGGGTGCAATGACCAATATCTTCTTCAGCTCTTGGAAAATTTCCTCACACTTTTTTGTCCAGAAGAACTTGACCCCTTTTCAAGTTAACTTGGTTAATGGATTAGAAAGTCATGATAAGTTTTTCATAAACCTCCTATAATATTCTGATAATACAAGGAAACTTAGAATATCAATTTTTTTTTAGGTTGAGGCCACTCCTCTACAACTTTTGTTTTTACCGGGTAAACTGTGATTCCTTCATTGGTAACAATATTCCCCAAGAAAGAAACCTGTTGTAACCAGAATTCACATTTACTGAACTTTCCAAAAATACTATCCTTCCATAGAGTTCACAAAATAACCCTTATATGATCTTCATTCTCCTCACAAATTTTGGAATATATCAGAATATCATCAATAAAAACTACCATAAAGTTATCAAGGTAGTCCTTAAAGACTCTATTCATCAAATCCATAAAAATATCAAGTGAATTAGTTAGTCTGAAGGGCATAACTACAAACTCATAATGTCCATATCTTGACCGGAAGGTAGTTTTTGTAATATCTTCTTTGTTCACTCTCAATTGATGATAACCAGATCGAAGATCAATCTTAGAGAATAATTGATCCCCACAAAGTTGGTCAAATAAGTCATCAATTCTTGGAAGAGGGTATTTGTTTTTCACTGTGATCCCATTCTGTTCTCTATAATCAATGCATAGCCGCATCGATTCATCATTCTTCTTCACAAAGGGAACTGGTGCTCCCCAAGGAGACACAATCAGTCGGATAAACCCCTTCTCTAAAAGATCTTGGAGTTGTTTCTTTAATTTCTCTAGCTCCACATTTTCCATCCTATAGGGTGTCATTGATATTGGATGAGATCATGGTACGAGTTCAATAGATAAATCTACCTCTATTTCTGGGAGAGTTCCATGAAAGTCCTCAGGAAATACATCAACGTATTCCTAGATGATGGGAACACCTTCTATACTTAAACTCTCATCTCCTTCTTCTTCTTTACTGATCAACTCTATAAAGAAGGATATAGGGGATTCTTCTAGACAAAGATTAGGTTGAGATATCTCTACTTGTAATATAACTGTAGGTTTTCCCTTCAAGACTACTGAGATTTCATTTCTTTGGCATTTAATCTTAGCATTATACTTTGAGATCCATTCCATCCCTAGTATAATGTTTAATTCCAGCATGGGAATGACTACTAGATTTGAAATAAGATTGTGATTACCAAATTAAATACTAGAGTTTCTAAACACTGACGATGCTTGGATAATCCCACTAGGAGCCTTGACCGATAACTCCACTTTTAGAAAATTAGGGGTTGATTCTAAATATTTTCAAACTTGGAGGAAATAAAGGAATGTGTAGAACCAAAATCAAACAAATTACTTTCTAGTTTTGAGAGAACATAAAGAGTACCTGCTACCACATCATTTGGCACTTCAACTTCAGTCATAGTGATTGAAAAAGTACGACCTTGTTCCCTTGGCCGTTACTGTGGCTGATGGTGGTTCCCCTCCACTGCCCTCAGATTTGGACAGTGATTGGAAAAGTTCCCAAGTTTTCCACACTTAAAGCACTGAAAATCAGGTAGGGCCTGCACCATCTTCCCCTTGTAATTTGTGTTAGGAAGTTGAGGTTTCACCTCACTATGACAATTCCTCGCAATATGTCCATCTCTTATACACTTGTAGATTTTCCTTCTCCTGAGCAGGAAGTTCCCCGAATGCTTCTTCCCCCATTTATTACACGTGGAAAGTTGCACTTTCTTGCCTCCTCTTAACTGATCTAAGATCCTCCCTAATATAGGATCCATCGATCTCTTATTGTCATTGGATTTATGAGACCACTACATCTCACCAAACTCCAGCTCGACTTTCATCACACTCCGCATGATCTCCTCATAGCTATCATAGTCTTAATTGGCTAGATTATTCTACAGATGAGATCTTAGTCCACTGAAGAATCTATAAACCTAACCATTTATATCAATGAAACATCTCGAGGTATATCATGAAAGCCTTGTGAAGTTTATCTCGTAGCTTCCCACAGATTCATTCTCCTTTTGCTTCAGCTCAAGAAAATCCTTCTCCATTCTTGTTCTCATGGAACGAGCGAAATACTTACTGAAAAAGATCCCTCTGAACTCTTCCCACTCAATAGATTCATCTTCCACTATTTTCCTTGTGTTTTTAATCAGTTCCCACCAATGATCAGCTTCTCTTTTTAAGCGATAGACAGCCAGGGTGACCTTCTCTTGCTCTGAACAGCGGAGCACAGAAAAGATCTTCTTGATGGAGCTGATCCACTACTCAGAAATCAATGGGTTAGTCAATCCACTGAAGGTTGGTGGTCATTAATGCATAAAGGACTCAACAAAATGTTGTTCCCTTCATGGTGAGATTGGTATCTCAGCTTGATTCATGTTATTTCCCCTAACTTGAGTCAGTTGGTTCATCATTCGCATGAATGTTTCCATTCCGGCTTCCATCAGAGGGTTGTCAGTGCAAGGTCCATTGCGATCACCATTTTCACAGTTTCTCCTATTTACCTCCATTTTCTAAAAGATAAAACCTTAGTGATAAACTTATTTTGTTTACGATTCTTTTAACTATAAATGATTTTATGTATTAAAACTTAATGCTTAGATAATTACATTTCTCTATAATTCCTTCATAATGATTTATAAAAAGCTGGCGATTAACCAAACATATCCCTAAGGAGTGTCGTAACTAGGAGTGAAGCAAGGACCGTTGTTGTGTACCAGTTCTCATTCGATTCTAGCTCAAAGCGGTGTTTTTTAGTGTTACCATTATGTACATCTGTGCCAGATCCACCTCTACCTACTCGTATCCAGACAGGTATGTATTTGCTTGATAAACCACTTACTCAATACTCACCAAAATACTAGAAAGTTTTCCTATATTTAAACTTTTCTATAGGGTTATTCCTAAAGGTTTCATATCCTAATTTTTATAAATAATTGAACTATCCTTTGATACCAACTATGACATTCTGCCTTTTTATTACAAAACTTTTCATTACATTTTACAAACATAGGATCTTTAAAGTCTAGTGTCTTGGAAATCAGGAACATAATACATGAAAACAACATAAAAAATTCTTCAATACCACTTTTAAGGCTTCATTATATGTTAATTCTATGTAAAATTACTACATATCATATCCTAGAGACATACATCAAAGAAAAGGGTGAGCAGAAGGCCCAGTAAAGGGTAAACAAGGAAATCAGTTTACTTGTGATATCAATAAGAACTTGATGAAAATTATGAAGACATGAGAAATGAAAAAATAGGAATATAATAATTACAATAAAATGAATCATAAATTGAATATGTGGCTACAAAATTTCATTTATACATTCATGAACATATCACCAAGTATTATCCCTTAGGTGTCATAAAAATTACCAAGGTTATTCATCAAGGTATCATGAAACTTGTCATCTCTAGAGATTAATTTATTTAACCAATGCATTGGATAACTATCAGGGTTCAACCTTAATATGTATTTATTTTCATGTGATCCACATAGATCATAATAAAAAATTTCATAAATAACCCATGGAGAATAAAATAAAGGGGTTTTATTTCAAGATCGTGACGTTTTAAAAGTTCTTAAAAATAAGATCATTATGTCATTTATAACCCATAGAAAGGGAGTGAGAGTTATATATATTTCAATTAAAGAATCAAATATATCATCTTTATATATTTTGGAACACCCATATAAACGAAATAGGTCTGGGTATTCACATAAATAAAACTAGAGAATTTCTGGAGAGAAAGAGATAAAAAGTTTGAGGCGAAATTTATGCAGCATAACAACTATATAACATAGTTTTAGAAAACATTGAAAATAGATAGGACAAGAGTCACACACTCATGAATAATTTATAATAAGTATCGGTACATTAATATCATGGTATGGATTTTTGAATGACATACCACATGAAAAGGAAACATGAAAGAAAAGAGAAGATGCGATTTCTTTTACGAGAAATTCGGCGGCCTAATGACGTCACTTAAATATTCAGAAAACAATTTGACGGGACCAGAAAGGGTATCTAAAAAATTAAACATAAAATATACAGTAATGATAACATATAACAAAATACCCTCAACATAAAGATATGGAAACTATAAGACACAACATAAAGGAAGTCATGACTTAAAAGAGGAGGGTGAAAGATTCCCTTACCTTGAAGAGTAACTTTCAAATCTTGAAGGTCGGGACCTTGGGAGGCTTTAGGGAACCTTTGGAGGACTACTTGGGTGGTAAAGAGACCATAACATCATTGGGGAGGATTTAGAAATGAAATTAATGAGGTAATGTCTTGGTATTTATAAGAGAAGTGAGGGGATAAATTATTAATTTCCAAGGGACACATCATCGGTGGTATTGGAAAAACCATGGGCTTGCCCATGGTATTTGCCCATGGTATTGGCCACTTGGGACACCTCATAGAATATATTACTATTCATAAGTCTACTAGAATGATTACATACTTATTACATCATTAATGATGTCATTAAACACCCAAAACTCAAAACTGTATTTTTACTATTCACCAAAAATACATCTATTTCAGAAAATTCCAAAAAATTTACCTTAACCTAATACTGATGCTTTGAATTCAAAAATTAACTCCATTTTATAAAAATAATCTTCAAATTATGAGATATTTAATTTTTAAGTAAAAATAGTATTTATTGAAAATTCAACTGTTTCAGAAAAATCCCCAAAATTCACCTTAACCTAATATCAATGCTCTGAATTCAAAAATTACCTTCATTTTATGGAAATAATTTTCTAAATATTTTTAATTAAATTATTAAATAAAATCACTATTCACCTGAAAAACTAATACTTATCTAATAATTTGTGAAACAGTTATTTACTTATTTTATTGAATCACATTACCTAATCAAGGTGCCTAAATTATTTTAATACTTTCTTAAGTGAGGTTAATAATCCATTTAGTCTTATTACTATTCATAAGCATAAAATTACAATTCATAATTTACTATTCATAAAAAATTTGGTTGATCTTATTAAATTCTAAATTTCTTACTGAACATAACTGAAGAAGGAAATTTTCTAAAAAACATTACACATTATAAATTATTTATGGTTTACATAAATATTTTAAAATATCTTTTTTTCAAAATTCATTAATAATATACATCTTATATTTATCCGGACATTTTAGATTCACAAACTTCACCATAAGAAGAAATAGAAATTTTTATTTATATCAAAGGATTACATAAAGCAGGTAAGGTCTCATTATATAGCCCCTTATAACACCAGAATATGACCTAAGTGTAAGGTGTGCTAAGGTGATAGAATCTTGGGGCGGCTCGACCAACATTGCCCGAGTGGTGATTTCTATTAGTTTGAACTTCTCCTGTATGCGATTCCGTTCAAGATTCACATGATGAAGTTCAGCTTGGTTTGGTCCAAAGCAAATCCCAATGGTGCTACCACCTTCCCAAGTTCCGTCAGATGGGCTTCGAACGACCTGAGACTACTGGATGATGTCATCAAATCTTTTTTCTGTAACCAAGATCACTTGTATTTATAAACAATAATCGCAACATTAAGAGTTTAGTTTCCAATGGTTATATTGACCAACAGTCATATTGACCAACGATCATATAAAATTTGAAACCTAATGGCATAATTTTAATTATACTAATTTCATTAAATAAATGAAATAGTTTTGTTTAGTATAAAATAAAATAACACACAAAAAAATAAACAAAAATTATTCAAAAGTTCGTTTCGTTACACCTTCCACCATAGATAACCTCTACCCGACACTTCAACTTGTGAGTATCAAGAAAAATGCATGAGTAGGGTAAGAAATAATAATTGGATTGTAATATGGATATTCCCTAACAAGTTCTGTTAGGATGGTATAACTTTGAGTATTATATACTCTCTGATACCAATTGTTAGGATGGTATAACTCTGAGTATTATATACTCTGTGATACCAAACGTAGGATCGAAATAAGAATGAGATTACTAGATACAAGAGGGGGGGTGAATTGTACCTTTAAAAATTCCTTAAGGAAATTTTAGAATGGTTATGTTTAACAAAGTTAAACAAGATAATTCACAAGACCTCTATGAGTGCAAAAGACTTGTTGGATTTTGGAATAGTGATACCAAAAATGGAACTTAACAAGAGTTACAAAGATTAAGATACTACCTTAAAGTGTATAGAATCTAACTAAATCAGATTACAAGGAAGTATAAGAAAGTTATACTTTCCTTAGTAATACAAAATGCAGTGGAAAAAAATTAGTAAAACTACAAGTAACAAATAATAACTCTTTTGACCCAAAGAGAAGGGTATCCAACAACCTTGGATAAAGGTCCCTTGATTTATAATTTCAAGCAAGTCTGTCTTATCCACACCAGGGTAAGCCCTCAATACGAAGATCAGAGTCTATCTTGCTATCCCTGCAAGCCCTCAACTATAAGGTTGTCGACACCTATGTCTTCCTCAGCAAGGAATCCCTCAACTTCAAGGTGTTGGAACCTCTATCTTCCAATCCTCGGAATCCCTTGATTGTAATCACCAACAATCGGAGTCGCACGAAGAAAGTCTGCACAAGACAAAGTTTAAACAAGCCATTCAAACTCTCTACATGAAGCTTTGAGAGTTGATAAGAGCCACTCTCTCTAGAAATCACTTCAACAGCATATAAGCACAGATCTCAAAGATGTCAAAGTTGTGTGTCTTGAGCTCGTTCAAATGAGCTCTTATTTATAGGAGAAATTTCAACGGTCGACTCCCTCCTCTAATGGTCATATTTCTCCTTGAATTTTGGAGGGAACTGTACACATGTCACTCAACCAAGGGTTAGTCAATAACTGAAATCACGACATAGATTTGTAATGAAACAAGTGTAAGCATAAGCAAAATTGAAGTTCAGAATGTAAGAAAATAAAAGTTCGGAGTCTAACCAAAATGGAATTCGGAGTCTATAATAAAGAGATATTCGAATTTTGTTTTATAGGAATTCAGAACCTGAATTCTGTATAAATCTGGAGTCTAAATTTCTAAGGAAATTCGGAGTCTAGTTTCACTATAATTCAGAATCTGAACTTACAATGTTTGGAGTCGAACTAGTAGATGTTTGGAGTCGAACTAGTAGAAGTTCGGAGTCGAAATCATAGAAGTTCAGAGTCAAACTAGTAAAAGTTCAGAGTCGAAATCATAAAAGTTCGAAGTTGAACTAGTAAAATTTTGGAGTCGAACTCATAGAAGTTCAGAGTCGAACTAGTAGAAGTTCAAAGTCAAACTCATAGAAGTTCGGAGTTGAACTTTGTGAGAGTTCATATCCAGAATTCGGAGTAGAAATTCATTAGAGTTCATATCCAGAATTTGGATCCTAAAAAAGAATGCTTCATATCTAATTATTATATTATTCCATGGTTTTAGGTATGAATCCAATTTTTATACTTAAGAAAAATATTGATATGTATAAGGAAATCTAGGTTAGGGTAAATTTCTTTAAGGAAGGAAATTTTCCTTAGAGAAGTAAAATATCAATTTGCTTTAGTATAAGGTCTTTATGATTTTCAAAACAAGAAGGAATGGAAAAGTCATAAGGAAAACCTTATTGACTCAACAATATCCCCCATTTTGGAAAGCACAAACAACCTTACGAAAAAGAAATATAAGGACTTAGAAAAATTTCTTTAGACTTTGAAATTAAAACTTATCTCTCTTTGTTCATGGATGATAGTGAATACAACTAACTCCCCCTTAGGCTTTGGAACTCTAAGGATTGTATTCTGGATTTTCAGAATGGAGTTTTCATTATCATGGGAATGAAAAACTTCGTAATGAGAAACTCCCTCTTACTTAATAATAGTTCTTCACTTAGAAATTTTTCTTCTCCATTTTACATTTTTCCTTCTCCCCTTTTGAGTAGTTATTTTTTCTTCTCCCCCTTTGTGATTTTCAAAAAGAATTTAAGGGAATGGAAAAAAAATGATAAAGTACCTGAAACATTAGTAATGAAAACACAAGATACAACCAACTAGAGATTTCAATAGAGTTGAAAGAATTTTTACAAGGAAAGGTATTACAACAAAAAATCGGATTTGTCTATTTGTCCTCCTTTTCCTTGGGGATTAACTTCTTCAACAAGGTTTTTAGCTTCTTCAAGTCTTTTTGGTCCTCCTCAACTTGATTCTACAAAGCTTTTATCCTTTCATTTTGCGCTTTCATGGCCTCAGATTGTGACTTAAGAACTTCATCTTTCTTTACAAGCTTTTCATCGAGCTAAGTCGAGAGATCTCTACCCCTTTTAAAATTTTGATCAAGGGAGTTAACCTTCCCATTCAAGTCCTTCACTTGTTGATTCTGAGAATTTTCCTCAAGAGTCATCTTATCCTGAAGATTCTTAATCTTGAAATCCTCGGTATCAAAAGCATCTTTAACATCATTTTGAAAATGATCAAACTAGGCCATGTCTTCATCAACTTTCTTTGACCAAAGAGTGATTTTGCTGCAAGATTTCCTGTGAACATCATAATTGATAAGGAAATTTCTATGATCTGCATCAATCTTCACACACTTATCCATCACTATAGATAAGGATTATTAATTCTGATTCAGACTGTGTTGCATCATCTGGCATCTGGAGTCTATGGTGGGAAAGATTAGAATTGTGTCCACCAACTTCTTCAAAGATTCAATAACAAAATCATGACATAGTGCTGATGACTCTGAATCCGATAACTTGAAAGGGGATTGTTCTTATTCATTTTCCAACAACTTTATTCTAGATGAACCACCAAATTCTTTCTTCCTAATGATATCTTTTGTTGGGGTGTCCATGAGCACTTTTTTCCCCTTATCAACATTCAGAATAGGTTCTTCATCAGGAGAATCTTCCTCACTTTCAGATACTTGAACAATCTTGTCTTCATCTGGTTTCTCCTTCTCTGCTCCTTCAAGATAATTCTTATCATAGCTTACTTCCTCATAGGATTCATTCTCTTTTTCTTCTTCCTCGACATCATCTTTCTTACCATCTTTGTCAACACCCTTTCCCAGAGTGACTAGCTTTGAGGATTCATCCTTTTCTTAATAATCCTCAACTTGTTTAATAAAGTCATCAAGATCATCACTTCCTTCTTCTACTTATTATTATTCTTCAATTTCTTCAACAACTTCTTCCACTAATTCTTCACCAGCTCGTTTTTCTACTTCTTCAACAACTTTTTTCTCTTTAGGATTTTCCGGAGTGAAGTAGTTCTTTCCTGGAGTCTCTGGTAATGGTTCAACTAGAAAAGTTTCCGGAATGGGAATATTCTCAGAAGCTATTTCTGTGGCTTTCAACAGAGATTGAACAAACTCAGCTTTAGAAATATTCTTTTTATCTTCTTCTCCTTTTCATGTTTCTCTAACTCATCCGCAACTTTTTCTCTTAAGGACTTAGCCTCAACATGGTCCAATCTGAACTGTGGATCCCCTTCTTTTCTTTTATCTTTATCTTCCCTCTATTTAGAAGCCACCTTATCTGGATAAGATTTCTGTTTCTTTAGCATGGGAGGTGCGGATTAAGTTTCCTTAGATTTTGGAGTCTTGTCTTCAACAACCACTTATTTTAATTTCCCCCTCTTAGAAACCTTCTTCACTGGCTCAACCTTCTCTACAAATTCTGGAGCGAATTCTGCCTATTCTTCTGGTAGATCGTAAATCTCACTTGATTCCTTTGAAAAACTAGCTTTCATCCTCTTTAAGGTGTCATCACTTATCAGAATCACCATACAAATTATCGGCTTAAAATTTCAACCAACCTTGAAAGAATCAGGACACCGAATAATGAGCTTGGAGATAAGAGCAGGATACATGATGATTTGAGCCTTCATGGTTCCATTCTTGATATTCTAAACTATAATAAGAAAATGCCTCATCAAATTGATCTTTCTTATATTTACCAAGAAATATAAAATATAGATATCACTCTTGTTTAGGTTATCCTTATCTCCTCTTCTCAGAACGAAAAACCCCTGAACCCACAACTGGAGAATCCGGTTGTTGGTGGAAAGATGAGAAATATTTGCTGTTTTATCATCTTTAAGCACAAGGAATTTCATTGCCTTCACCTTGCTAAAACTTCCTTGCACATCCGATAGATTATTTGAACAAAATTCTTCTTCACCATCATATGATAAGCCTACCAAGTTTTCAGCCTTGGTGTAATAAAGCTTGTAAGTCTTCCCATAAGACTTGAAAGAAAATTTTCCTCTTCCATCTTCTTCATAGAAGGAAAAAAACTCAAAAAATTTTACCAGAAAATTCATATAAACAACATCCTAACCCCCTAGTTTCGATATGAAGAAATCTTCTCAACCATTGAGTTTGATATTATTTGAAATTAGAGAATCATAATCACGGAAGAAATCTGGATGGACTAACCTCTCCCTGTAGACTAACCATTTTGAGATTGGTTTCATTGAAGACATATCTTGGGAAGTAGCTTCTACAGACATTCGGAATAGAGGAGCACTGAAAGATTCGGAACGGGGTTTAAGAGAAAATGCAGGGATTCAACGCGCGAGAGCTTTGAAATCGATGTGGGACACAAAAGAGGGTGACCTTTATATAGGCGATGGAGGTGACCTTTCACCTTCCAAAAGCAATCTAATGGTTGAGAATTTCTCTGACCTGATCTGATGGTTGAAATCATATCCACAAGGAAATATTGAATTCGATATTTTGAGGTTTTAACAAAAATATTCGGATTTAATAAGAAAAATGAATCCGAGAAATTTTATAAGAAAAATAAACTATCAGCAACTAAAAAATGATTGAAAATTTGAGTAAGGAAGTCATACCTTTCAGATTGGCTAGGAAGTTTATTCGTAATAGGTAATATTCTTCTTGAAGAAAATTTGACTACAAAAATATCATTACAAAAAACTCACTATGGAAAACTCAATATGAAAAAAATGAGGTTGAAAATTCCCATTACGAAAATTCTCAGTATGAAAATTCTATTAAAAAAAACTCTCAGTACGAAAATTTCATTACAAAAATTCTAGTACGAAAATTTCATTACGAATTTTCTAGTACGAAAATTTCATTATGAAATTTCCAGTACGAAAATTTCATTACGAAAGTTCTAGTACAAAAATTTCATTACGAAAGTTCTAGTACGAAAATTTCATTACAAAAGTTTCAGTACGAAAATTTCATTACAAAAGTTTCAGTATGAAAATTTCATTACGAAAGTTTCAGTACAAAAATTTCATTACGAAATTTCTAGTACGAAAATTTCATTACGAATGTTTCAGTATAGAAATTTCAATACGAAAGTTTCAGTATGAAAATTTCATTAAAAAAGTTTCAGTACAAAAATTTCATTATGAAAGTTTCTGTACGAAGATTTCATTACGAAAGTTTTAGTACGAAAATTTCATTACGAAAATTCTTAGTGCGAAAATTTCATTACAAAAATTTCGATTCCGAAATTTTTTGAAAGGATCATAACGAAATTTTTTTAAAGAATTCATTATGAATAATTTTGAAATACTTATTACGAAATTTTTTGAAAAACTCATTACAAATTTTTTTGGAAAGCTAACTAACAAATGTACTCCCCCTATGAAAAGTAGTTTATTACTGTAAAGAGAATGGTTGAACTAGAAGTTAATGAAGGAAGATTACCTCATGGTTATCATTCCTAACTTCTGTTTAATGTATTAAAATCTATCAGAAGGTAAAGATTTTGTGAAAATATCAGAAAGTTGATCTTACATTCTGATAAACTGAAGAATGATATCTCTTTTGAGTGTGTGATCCCTAACAAAGTGATGCATAATATCTATGTGCTTTGAACGAGAGTGATGTGAAGGGTTTTTACTAAGGGAAATGGCACTTCTGTTATCACACAAAATTTGAGTCTTAGTAAAACTCAAGCCATAATCTGTGAGTGTGTGTTACATCCACAACACTTGAGCACAACAACTTCCAGCTGCTACATATTCAGCTTCAGCAGTGGATAGTGCTACAGAATGTTTCTTTTTTCAAGACCAAGAAAATAATAAATCTTCTAAGAAATTACAAGTTCCGGATGTACTCTTTCTATCCATTCTACATCCACCAAAGTTAGCATCTGAAAATCTATTTAAAACAAAATCATTTCTAGAAGTATAAAATAGTCCTAGATCCATGGTTCCCTTTAAGTAGCGAAAAATTCTTTTCACTGCCTTTAAATGAGATTCCTTAGTATTGGATTGATATCTTGCACATAATCATACTGAAAACATCAAGTCTGGTCGACTAGACGTCATGTAAAGTAGACTTCCTATCATACCTCTAAAAGAAGTTTGATCTACTGGTTTTCCAGCTTCATCAAGATCAAGTGTGTTTGAGGTACCGATTGGAGTACTTATACTCTTAGTGTTGTCATACCCATACTTTTTGAGAAGATATTTAATATACTTATGTTGGGATATGTAGATTCCATCTCGTTTTTGAGAAATTTGAAAACTAAGAAAAACTGTTAACTCACCCATCATACTTATTTCAAACTCAGATTTCATTAGATCCACAAAGGAATTAGTTAAAGATTGCTGAGTTAAACCAAATATAATGTCATCAACATAAATTTGAACAATAAAAACATTTTTCTTATCTTTATTTATAAAAAGAGTTGGATCTGCATTTCCCTTAACATAGTTATTTTGAAGCAAAAATCTTATAAGTCTATCATACCAAGCTCGTGGGGCTTGTTTAAGGCCATACAAAGCTTTGGTAAGTCTAAAAACATGATCATGATCTTTTTTATCTTCAAAGACAGGAGGTTGTTCAAAAAAACTTCCTCTTGAACATAACCATTAAGGAAAGCACATTTTACATCCATTTGAAAAAGTTTAAAATTGAAAAATGCTGCAAAGGAAAGTAAAATACAAATAGATTCAAGTCTAGCTACCGGAGCATAGGTTTCTTCATAGTCTATTACCTCTTGTTTATTATAGCCTTTGGAAACAAGTCTAGATTTATTAATAACTATGAATCCATTTTCATTACACTTATTTCTGAAGACCCACTTTACTCCAATAATAGAAGTTTCCTTAGGTCTTTCAACCAAGGTCCCGACTTTATTCCTTTAGAATTCATTTAGTTCATCTTACATTGCTTTAATCCAATCATAATCACCTAAAGCTTCTTTAGTGGTTTTTGGTTCCAATAGGGAAAGAAATGCTAGATGCTATACTTCATTTCTTAAAGAACTTATAGTTTTTACAGGTTGATTCACATAACCAATGATACTATCACTGGGATGATTTTAAGAAATGACTGGTTTGGGTTTTGTAAAACCTGTTCATCAACATAGGGTAGGAAATCTTCTGGGGTAAATGTTTCAGAAGTATCTTCTTGAGCATTTTCCTTATTAGAAGGATTTTCCATCAAAGGTTGATAGTCATTTTTTGAAAACCCATCTGAGGATGTAGGTTGGGGTTTTTTGAAAACAAAAGGATCAGTTTCATCAAATTTGACATGTACTGTCTCTTAAACAGTGCACGTGTTTTTGTTAAAACACTATAAGCCTTAGAAGTTGTGGAGTAGCCTAAGAAAATTCCTTCATTAGATTTTGGTGCGAATTTGTGTAGATTATCTTTAGTATTCAGGATGAATACTTTGGAACCAAAAAACTTAAAGTAAAAAAGTCTAGGTTTTCTACCATTCCATAACTCATAATGGGTTTTATTAAGAAAAGGTATAATTAAAACTCGATTATAGTATAACAAGTAGTACTTACAGCTTCATCCCAAAAATTTTTGGCAACAGAATACTCACTCAACATGGTTCTAGTTATCTCTTGAAGAATTCTATTTCTTCTTTCAACAACACCATTTTGTTGAGGTGTTATGGGTGCTGAAAAGTTGTGAGTAATACCTTTTTTACTACAAAAAGTTTCAAAATCATAATTTTGAAATTATCCTCCATGATCACTATGAATAGTTTTCAATAGAAGGCTTTTCTCATTTTTAACTTATGCTCTAAAACTTTTGAAATATGAAAAAGCTTCAGACTTCTTTGCTAGAAAATAGACCCATGTAAATCTAGTGTAATCATCAACCAAAATAAATACATAGTACTTGCCCCTAATGCTTCCAGTTTGTGTTGGTCCAAAAAGATCCATGTGCACTAGCTGTAATGCATCAGTAGTTGAGACTTCACCGATTAATTTAAAACTTGATTTATGTTGCTTTCCATATTGACAAGGTTCACATACTTTTGAAGAATCAAATCTAAGCTCTGTTAGATCCTTAACTAAGCCTTTCTTAGAAATTTTGCATAAGTTCCTAAGGATACAGTGTCCTAACCTTCTATGCCATAACCAAGAATGATCTTCCATTGCACTAAGACAAGGTAAGTCTTGGCTCCTAAGGTCTTCTAACTTCAAGTTGTATACATTCTCTTTCCTATGGGTATAAATAACAAATTCTTCCTTGTAATTGTGTACTAATCACTTATCATTCCTAAAATTCACATGGTATCCTTCATCACATAATTGACTTATGCTGATGAGATTGTGCTTAAGACCTTTAACAAACAAAACATCTGAAATCAATGTTTTTCCAAGAAGAACAATGTTACCTATACCAATAATTTCTCCCAGAGCATTATCTCCAAATGTTACTTTTCCTCCTTTCATCTTGATAATATTTTTGAAATAGCTTTTGTTACCAGTCATATTCTGGGAACATCCACTATCCATGTACCATGTATTGCTGTTGGTACTTTCCCTACTTTCCTAAAAATAAGAAACAAGTTAGGTTTTTGGAATCCAGTCTTTCTTGGATCTGGAATTGTTAGACAAGAAAACTTTGGGTATCCACATTTATTTAGAAAAATATGCTTTATGAAACCCAAGTGATTGAACTCTATTCAAAGAACAGTTTTTCTTCCAATGCCCACCACTTTGACACTTAGTGAAAAAAGGGTCTCTAGAAGGAATAATTTTTTTTTGAAAATTGGTTTTTGGTGAGTATAACCTACTCTAGTAGTGTTTCCTTGAAGTTTAATTTGAGAATACATCTTGTAAAAATTTTCCTCCCCAGAGGTAAATTGTGCAAGAAGCTTCTTAAGAGAAAATATTTTAGATTTCAGTTTGATGACTAAATTCCTATCCTCAGGAATCATTTCCTTAGAGTTATATTTTTCCTAAAAAACATTCATCTTTGAAATAGCATTATTAAGATCTTTATAAAGTTCTTCCTTATCATAATTTTCTTTCTGAAGGTATTTAGAAAGTTTTTATAAAAGCTCTTCTTTATCTTTAAGATCTGTAGAAAGATCTGAAATCTATTTTGTAAAAAATTATTCCCTAGTATTTTCCTTGTCTAATTTCTTAGAAATTTTACAATTTTTTACTTCAAGTAACTTTTTAAATCTAGATACTTCTTCATATGAATGTTCTTCATTTTCTGAAGATAAAGTATCTACATTAGAAGTACTATTTTTGAAATAGTAATTGTTATCAAGAGATAAATTTTTTAAAGCCTCGACAGATCATACCTTGGCCATAAGACATGTATGTGGAAAAGAAGTAGTAGAAATGAATCCCATATTCTTCTGAGTTGATGAATCATATTTTTAAGATTCACTTTCTGAAGAGTCTCCACAGCTATCACTCCAAGTAGTATTAGCTTTTAATACTTTCTTAGATTTATCTTTGTAAAACTTCTTCCTGTTCCTTTCAGAATACCTCTATTTTCTTTCTTTATTTTTAAACAAGGGACAATCCGATCTTATGTGTCCACTTCTCTTGCATTCATAGCATGTGACCTCTGAATATTTATTATCTTTCCTTTCCTTCTTCTTATACTTGGATTGGAAATTTCTCTATCCAGCTATCTTATTTATCCTTTGAGCAAGATTATCTAACTCGTTTTCTGAGACTTCACTCTCACTAGATTCGGATTGGATAACAACCTTCTTAGACTTAGATCCAGTAACTGTCTCAGGAGTCTTAGCTTTCCTATGATTTGAAGTAGTACTAAAAGCAACACTACTATTCCCATTCTTCTTATTTATGTTGTCACCATATCTCTTAATTCTAGTTTCATGTTGAAGAAGAGTTCCAAATAGTTCATCTAACGAAATCTGAGTGACCTTTCTATTTTAATCAATTGTAGTTCTCTTTGATTCCCACTCATTTGGCATAATATATATAATCTTATCCATAAGAGCCTCGTCATCTAAACATTTTTCTCCCATTGAATGTAATCTATTCACGATGGTCACGAATCTTTGTTGCACCTTAGAAATTGGTTCTCCACAAGGAAAATTAAAACCATGATACCCAGCTCTCAACATAGATCTTCTAGTATCTATGACTTTGGATGTACCAAAATGAGTAACTTCAAGTTTCTTTCATATACAGTTAGCAGTTTCACAAGAAGAAATTTCGCTATATATGTTCCTAGTCATTGAACAAAGTAGAGTATTGTGTACCTTATAATTGAGTTGGTATTCATGCTTTTCTTGATTGGTAAAGGAACTTACTTCCTAGTCAGGAATTTTGTATCCACCAGTATGCATGAAAAAGTTATCTACCCCAAAATTGATAATGAAAGTCCTCATACGATCTCTCCAGTATTCATAATCATTGCCATCAAAGATAGGTGGTCTAGTAGGATTTATGTTGTCGATGGAACCAACATTTAAACCTGCCATCCTTAAGAAAAACTTTGGCGCACAAACTTGTTAGATGTAAATGTTTGTAAACAAGAGAAAATATTTGAAGCAAGAAATATTGTATCTCTAAGAAAAATAGAATCCGAACTATGATTCCTAAAAATAGATTCTGAAAAATATGAATCCGAAAATATGAATTCGAAAAAGAAAATCCAGAAATTATCTTCTGAATCTAATCGTGAGATTAATTTAGATTAAACCAAATCCTCTGATACCAATTTTTAGGATAGTATAACTCTGAGTATTATATAATCTGTGATACCAAATGTAGGATTGAAATAAGAATGAGATTCTTAGATACAAGAGGTTGGGGGGGGGGGTGAATTGTACCTTTTAAAATTCCGTAAGGAAATTTTAGAATTGTTATGTTTAACAAAGTTAAACAAGATAATTCACAAGACCTCTATGAGTACAAAAGACTTGCTGGATTTCGGAATAGTGATTCTGAAAATGGTACTTAACAAAAGTTACAAAGATTAAGATTCTACCATAAAGCGTATATAATCTAACTAAATCAGAGTACAAGTAAGGAAGTATAAGAAAGTTATACTTTCCTTAGTAATACAAAATACAATGGAATTTTTTTAGTAAAACTACAATTAACAAACAATTACTCTTTTAACCCAAAGAGAAGGGTATCCAACAACCTTGGATAAAGGTCCCTTGATTTATAATTTCAAGAAAGTCTGTCATACCCACACTAGGGTAAGCCCTCGATACGAGGATCAGAGTCTGTCTTGCTATCCCCGCAAGCTCTCAACTATAAGGTAGTCGGAACCTCTGTCTTCCTCAGCAAGGAATCCCTCAACTTCAAGGTGTTGGAACCTCTATCTTACTATCCCCAGAATCCCTCAATTGTAATCACCAACAATTGGAGTCACACGAAGAAAGTCTACACAAGGCAAAGTTTGAACAATCCGTTCAAACTTTCTCCATAAATATTTGAGAGTTGATAAGAGCCTCTCTCTCTAGAAATCAATTCAAAAGCATGTAAACACAGATCTCAAAGATGTCAAAGTTGAGTGTCTTGAGCTCATTCAAATGAGCTCCAATTTGTAGGTGAAATTCCAACAGTCGGCTCCCTCCTCCAATGGTCATATTTCTCTTTAAATTTTGGAGGGACCTATACACATGTCACTCAACCAACGGTTAGTCAATAACTGAAATCACGACATTGTTTTGTAATGAAACAAGTGTAAGCATAAGTAAAACTGAAGTTTAGAATGTAAGAAAATAAAAGTTTGGATTCTAACCAAAATGGAATTCAGAGTCTATAATAAAGTGATATTCAGATTCTGTTTTATAGGAATTCGGAATATGAATTCTATAGAAATTCGGAGTCTAAATTTTTATGGAAATTCAGAGTCTGGTTTCACTAGAATTCAGAATATGAACTTACAGAGTTCGGAGTCGAACTAGTAGAAGTTCGGAGTCGAACTCACAAAAGTTCGGAGTCGAAATAGTAAAAGTTCAGAGTTGAACTCATAGAAGTTCGGAGTCGAACTAGTAGAAGTTCAGAGTTTAACTCATAGAAGTTCAGAGTTGAACTTTGTGAGAGTTCGTATCCAGGATTCAGAGTGGAACATCATTAGAGTACGTATCCAAAATTCGTATCCTAAAACAGAATGCTTCATATCTAAGTATTATATGATTCCATGGTTTTAGGTATAAATCCAATTTTTATACTTATGAAAAATATTGATATGTATAAGGAAATCTAGGTTAGGGTAAATTTCCTTAAGGAAGGAAATTTTCCTTAGAGAAGTAAAATATCAATTTACTTAAGTATAACGTGATTGTGATTTTCAAAACAAGAAGTAATGGAAAAGTCATAAGGAAAACCTTATTGACTCAACAATCTCCCCCTTTTTGGAAAGCAGAAATAAACTTATGAAAAATAACTATAAGTACTTAGAAAAATTTCTTTAGACTTTTAAATTAAAACTTATCTACCTTTGTTCATGGATGATAGTGAATCCAACTAACTCCCCCTTAGTCTTTGGAACTCTAAGGATTGTATTCTGGATTTCCAGAATGGAGTTTTCATTATCATGGGAATGAAAAACATTGTAATGAGAATCTCCCCCTTACTTAAGGATAGTTCTTCACTGAGAAATTTTTATTCTCCATTTTACATTTTTCCTTCTCCCCTTTTGAGTCGTTATTTTTCCTTCTCCCCCTTTGTGATTTTCAAAAAGAATTTAAGGGAATGGAAAAAAACAATAAAGTATCTAAAACATTAGTAAAGACAACACAAGATACAACCAACCAGAGATTTCATTAGATTTGAATGAATTTTTACAAGGAAAGGTATTACAACAAAAAATTGGATTTGTATATTTATCCTCCTTTTCCTTGGGGATTAACTTCTTCAATAAGGTTTTCAGCTTATTCAAGTCTTTCTGTTCCTCCTCAACATGCTTATACAAAGCTTTTATCCTTTTATTTTGAGCTTTCAGTGCCTCATATTGTGCCTTAAGAACTTCATCTTGCTTTACAAGATTTTCTTCAAGCTAAATCCAGAGATCTCTATCCCTTTTAAAATTTTGAGCAAGAGAGTTAACCTTCTCATTCAAGTCATTCACTTGTCAATTCTGAGAATTTTTCTCAAGAGTCATCTTATTCTAAAGATTATTAATCTTAGCATCCTCGGTATCAAAAGCATCTTTAACATCATTCTGAAAATGATCATACTCTACCATGTCTTCATCAACTTTATTTGACAAAAGAGTGATTTTGCTGCAAGATTTCCTGTGAACATCATAATTGATAAAGAAATTTCTATGATATGATTCAATTTTGACACAAATATCCATCACCATAGATAAGGTTTCTGACTTATGATTCAGACTGTGTTTCATCATATGGCATCTGGAGTCTATGGTGGGAAAGATCGGAATTGTGTCCACCAACTTCTTCAAAGATTCAACAACAAAATCATGACCCAATGCTGATGACTCCAAATCCGATAACTTGTTAGGGGATTGTTCTTCTTCATTTTCCACCAACATTATTCTAGAATAACCACCAACTTCTTTCTTCCTAATGATATCTTTTGTTCGGGTGTCCATGAGCACTTGCTTCCCCTTATCAACATTCAGAATGGGTTCCTCATCAGGAGAATCTTCGTCGCTTTCATATACTTGAACAATCTTGTCTTCATCTGGTTTCTTCTTATATTCTCCTTCTTCAAGATAATGATTCTCATAGATTACTTCCTTAGATGATTCATTCTTGTTTTCTTCTTCCTCGACATCATATTTCTTACCATCTTTGTCAACTCCCTTTCCCGGAGTGACTAGATTTGAGGATTCAGCCTTTTCTTGATAATCCTCAACTTGTTTAATCAAGTCATCGAGATCATCAATTCCTTTTTCTACTTCTTATTCTTCTTCAATTTCTTCAACAACTTCTTCCTCTACTTATTCACCAGATCGTTTTTCTACTTCTTCAACAACTTTTTTCCCTTTAAACTTTTCCGGAGTGAAGTAGTTCTTTCCTAGAGTCTCTGGTAATGGTTCAACTAGAAAAGTTTCCGGAATGGGAATATTCTCAGAAGCTACTTCTGTGGCTTTCAATAGAGATTGGACAACCTCAGCTTCAGACATCTTTTTTTTCATCTTCTTCTCCTTTCCTTGTTTCTCTAACTCATCGACAGCTTTTTCTCTTAAGTCCTTAGCCTCAGAAGGGTCCAATCCGAACTGTGGATTCCCTTATTTTATTTTCTCCTTATCTTCCCTCCATTTAGAAGCCAACTCATCTGGATAAGATTTCTGTTTCTTCATCTTGGGAGGTGTGGATTGGGTTTCCTTATATTTGGGAGTCTGGTCTTTAGTAACCACTTCTTTCAATTTACTCTTCTTAGAAACCTTCTTCACTAGCTGAACATTCTTTACAAATTTCAGAGCGACTTCTACCTCTGCTTCTAGAAGATTGTAAAACTCAATTGATTCCTTTGAAAAACCAGCTTTCATCCTCTTTAAGGTTTCATCACTTATTATCATCACCTTACAAATTCTCGGCTTGTAAGTGCAATCAACCTTTAAATAATCAAGACACTGAATAATGAGCTTGTAGATAAGAGCAGGATACATGATGATTTGAGCCTTCAAGGTTCCATTCTTGATATTCTGAACTATAATAAGAACATGCCTCATCAAATTGATCTTTCTTAGATTTACCAAGAAATCTAAGATGTAGATATCACTCTTCCTTAGGTTATCCTTATATCCTCTTCTCAGAATGAAAAACCCTGGAACCCACAACTAGAGAATCCGGTTGTTGGTGGAAAGATGAGAAATATTTTCTATTTTATTATCTTTAAGCCCAATGCATTTCATTTCATTCACCTTGATGAAAATTCCTTGCACATCTGGTAGCTTATGTGAACAAAATTCTGCTTCACCATCATATGATAATCCTACCAAGTTTGCAGCCTTGGTGTAAGAAAGCTTGTGGGATCCGTTCTTGAAGTCTTCCCTCCCACCCTTATCTCTGGATCTTTCCATTGAGTTGATCAATTTTCTTATCCAAATATTCTATTTTAGTGGAGAGGTGAGCGTATTATTCCATTAATATTTATATCCCTTCTATAATTATTAGAAACATACCCAAGTGTAAAGTTGATACAAGTTTTTTTAAAGAAAAACCTAATATAAACTTATTAAATAGGGAAGGAGGTGGGGAAATGACATTTTTCTAACTAATGAACTATAGTGTTACCTTGTCACTATGAACGAAACCAAAAATTGGTACACCCAAAAGGAATCAATAATTCATCCCGGTTGAATATAATTTATAATTTTTTTTTTCTCAAACAACCTACCAACTATATAAAAATGTAGTATAGCTTATGGAAGTTGAGGTTGAACCCAAAAAGATTAATAATACTCCAAAAATAAAAAATTAAGACCTAAAATCTACTTGAATAAACTGAAAACTAACTAACTACTCCACCCTAAAAGAAATAATGGATGATGAATTATATTGATAATTTTTATTATTAGGGTCATAAAGTTACAAAGCAAAGAAAATATATATGATAGTCATGATGTTGTTAGAATCAAGTACCAGTGAACCCCTTGGTCTTGGTAGACACTCTCTGCACTCTAAACTCACCTTTTCTTAGTGGTCATGGTACTTTGGATAAATCAAATATGGGTAACCTGAAACCTTATTCAAATATAGTTTCATTACCCCCTCCCCCTAAAGTAACCCCACCTAGTATGGTAATGAATGTAGGGAGATAATGATGACTGATGGACACTGCCAATGGGTCTTGGGTTGGCGATATTCATTGAGGGTATATCATACCCACAAATGGGAGGTATTACCCTACTAGGAGAACATGAGGAAAGATAGATAAGAAAACACCATACAACTTTCACTAAAGATAAATAAAATATCCCAAATACATTCATGTAATGTCATATATAATGAAAAACTATAAAATAAAACTAATAGTACCAAAATATATCATCGACAATGACCTTGAATCCCAAACATCTCTATAAAAACTCTTTCAGAATTTAACGTATATAAAAATATCCAACCATGTTCTATAGTCTTATAAAATAGTTTATATATATGTAGGGCAAACATAAAATGTATATTTAGTAGGATCCTCCTCAAAACCTTGCATGAAAATGATACAAAAGCCCAATGAACAACAAGTGAAGCTAAATCATCACTTAAACATGTATAATATTTTCCCAACCTCATCATGTACATCTCACCAAGTATCACATAAAAGTTATAATATAATATAATATCAAAATAATATACCCCACTACCACTTCCCCACTAGTTTTCCTCTCTTCCCCCACATCAATCATCCTGATCCATCTCTCTCCAAAAGTAAGACATCCCAAAGTCACCTAGGTAGCTATACCATATCATGTATCCTATGCATCACATAATCTCATCACATACCATAAACCACGTGAATAACATCATCTCATCATCCCATTCACATATCTAGACATTAATTAAGTAGTTTTCGGGAGCTTCCACAACCCATATGTTGAATAATATACCTTAATCCAACACAACCAATACACAACACACCTATAATAATCATTAGTATACTATATCTATAGATACATGTGTGTGAAGAAACCACAATCTATTACAAACTTGTAAACACATATATAGGAAAGGTAACCACCATTCATAAAAACACACAAATCTACCAGAAGAAGAGTGTGGGGAAAGAGGGGGTAGTCAACCATCTATTCCTCAGAAACCTAGATATTGGGGAAAACACCCTCCCAAAGTCCACTGGGTGTCAGTATCTCTACATTAAAGGGTGGAGTAGCTTATGGAATCACATAACATACAAGATTATATATATATAGCTCAAAATCGCACTAGGGAATTGTTTTCACCAGAAAACGTGTCCATGTAATTTCACCAAATGTTGAAGAACATGATCTTGGAGGGTATCTTGTTTTGAAAGCTTCAATTTGACTAGTCGTGGAGCCCGAAAAGAGTTACATATAATAAGTTATGGCCATTCGAACTTAGGCTGCTGGAAATGGCCATCCATGACTATTTTGGAGAAAAGTATGGATTTGCGCGCAAAAATGGAATCTTGCATGCAAAAATAGAACCTTGAGTGAAAAATCGCTTTGCGTGCAAAAGTGGAATGAAATTTTACATGCACCGACATTCAAGGTTTTGCCTATAAATACAAGTGCACCCCCTTCTTCCGCAGGGCTCCCAAAGGTCAGCCGCTGCTCTAATGCGCATAAGTCTTCATTTTCCGTGCTTGCGTGCAAAAACCCCATCTTGCATGGAAAACATCACTTTTTCATGAAAATGTGCCAACCTGCCCAATTTTGTGCGCAAAACATATTTTTTAGCACACAACAGTGCCACTGTGCCCAATTTTGTGCACACTGGTATTGTACCTATCCAATTGTGCTCACACCTCCCATATTGCATGAAATCCTTGTCTATTGTGCGCCAACCTTACCTATAGTGTGAAAAACTTTCTTATTGCTCGCAAAACTTACAATATTGTGTGCAATAGTGCCACAATGCCCAATCATGCGTGCACCTATGCCGTACAGTGTAATATTGCGCACAACCCGTCCTGCATATGGCGCATTTTACATGCAATAGTATCCAGTCTTGAACTTGCTGGTCCATACCACGGGGGATACGTCCCCGCACCCCCACTCGAGATCGTGTGTTGGGATATGCTCCATACCCTCCAGGGCGGTCCCTTATCTTTCTTCACCGACCCCCATGAAAAATGGAGAGTCGCACCGCACATTTTCTGGGCAGGGATGTTGACATTTTCCATCACGCCCCTATGCGCACCCCACCTTCCACCTATGGAATAACATGATTTGAGATACTCTTCCGTGCACCATGAAACGCCTTGAGTTGACATATTCCTCTTGGTTTGTTTCCCATGCTGTGAGTTGATATTCTCTTCATTAATTCCACTAAGTACCTTGAGTCAATCCATTTCTCAAGTAACTAATCGGAACCCCATCACCTAACTCCTATGCCCGGATCCACCATAAAGGGATGTTCTTGCATAAGTCCCAACACCAGTCATTTCTAGGTGCCTTATGCCTTATAGTCCTATCTATATGTCTTTAAACTGCAGTGAACCCTATGTGAAAAATATAGGATGCCTGTTTCTCTAAACAAGATATGCCTTATGCACTAAAAATAAGATGCTAATAGTATTATCTATATGACTATAAACTATAGTACGCCCTATGTGACAAATATAAGAGGCCACTTTCTCCAAAAAGGAGATGCCTTATACTCTATTAATAAGATGCCAATAGTACTATCTACATGATTATAAAATTTATTATACCCTATCATTCAATAATAGGATGCATCTTGTTCAAATAAGAGATGCCTTACGTGCTAAGAATAAGTTGCCTCATTCCATGATTACAGTAGCATAATTTTATGAGCGTTGGAATCCGTTCAAACATTCTATAACTCCACCTCACGCTTTTTGTGTCCTTCATTCAGATCTTCATCCTCTTTAATGTCCGAAGGGACCCCATAATGGCCTGTTCTCATGCTACCTCAGCTCACCTACCGTCTTAGGCCAACACCACGGAAGACTTTGGATGAAACTTTAAGTTAGGTCCTGTGTTTCGAACATGGTCAGCAGTCAACCCTCATTTTTTTATCCCAATTTCAGGCTAACATGATTATAGATGCCGTGTTTCAAATGCGTTCAACATTTATCCTCCATCGTCACGCCACCCTCACCGCGTTCCGAATGTTAGGCATGTGATTCACACTTTTCATCTCCCTTTGTTCGGACTGATTCCAAATCACTTTTCATTATCCCGCTTGTGCACGAGTGCATAGGTGTATGCTCTAATTATATGACTCAAACCACCATCGATTTGGGATTACCTCATGGAAAGACATGAGGAAGACATCAGGGAAGATTCCATGCATAAGACCCATTCACTGTTGCAGCTCCTTAGCGGAACCCGGGCAACTTTCACGCGTAAGCCCCATTCACCGTTGCTGCTACTTAGCGACACCCGGTCATCTCCCATGCATAAGCCCCATCCACTATTTCCACTCCTTAGAGACACCTGGGTGATGCTTCATGTTGCATTGCTTTTCCTCATGCTTCATCTCATAGGCACGCTAATAACTATTTCTTATTTACATAGACACACTAACGTAGACCCCTCAGTGGATCACTCCACAACACCCTAACACCAAGACATTGCTGATGCCTTCCCTTACCCAAGGGTGGGAGGGTATCAGTTATGTAAGTCCTAAGGGTGTGGAGTGAACCTGCCTCGTCCGAGCTGCATGACGTTAAACCGCCAAGAACCATCGTCTTCATCCCATGACGTTAAACTGTGACCTCACCCCATGCACTCTACGCAGGGTTCCCCATCTCAGACATTTTCTACACCATTTTGTCTCCATAGGAGTGAGATCTTCCTCATATGTAATGAGATCCTCTTTGTTAGAGTGATTCCTATCTGCGGGGAAGGGAAAACCACCTTGGTGTAAGCCCCTAACCTTTCTTGAAGGAGGTAGCACCCCTAATATTCCTCTCTTCTTCCATACCAAAGACTAAGAGGAAAGATGGGAACATGGACCTTTATTTTCTTGTCCCTCTCCCTTTGGGATTTGTCGCTATTTGGCCTCCATCCTAGAGTAATTCCCAATCTCAATCTCCTTGGGCTGATAACCATGTGTAAGCCCCTATTTTCTCTTTGGGCTACTAACCACGTGTAATCCCCACTCCACTTCCCACATACACACCTTTCGTGATGTGATCTTCAAGTCTTTGTTGCATCTTGTTTCTCACACCGAGCATGACTCACGTGGGATTAGAGTAATCATTGACTATGGAATCCTTCCTAGGGAACCTTAGCGTATAATCCCCAACACCAAACTCTTCCAAACTATGTGTACTTTGATCCTTTCCAAGTCAAGGTATATAGGAAGCCTCCCTGTGGTTCAAGACCAACACCTATTGGTCCGAACCCCTTCACATCGGTTCACCAAACACACTTCCGAACTACGCATACTTTAATCCTTGCCAAGGAAGGGTACGTAGGAAGCCTCCCTGAGGCTCAAGCCCAACACCCATTGGTCCCGACCACTACACATCTGTCTAGCCTCGTCCCGCATGACGTTAAACTGTACACCCCTATTTTTTCCAGAAAGACATTAAACTATACCCATTCAAACTACGTGGGATTTGATCCTTGTCTCCTAGACAAGGTACATAGGAAGCCTCCCTGAGGACCAATCCCAACTGACAGTAAGCCGTTGTGTTCCCAAATGATGGTAAGATATTGTTTTCCCCAACCAACGGTAAGTCATTGGAACCCCAACCAATGGTAAGCCGTTGGTACCCCAATCAGTGGTAAGCCATTATCAACCCCCCAACGGATGGTAAGCCATTGTGTTCTCCATTCAACGGTAAGCCATTGTAGGCCCCTTATTGAGAACCACATATCTGGTCTCCCCCATGGAATTAGACCAACCTCAGGATACTAACCACGCATAATCCCCAATATATCATCAGGTCGTTGTCCTCTGCATACACCCCGATTCTATACCCCCATCCTAAACTACGTGGAATTTGATCCTTGACAAGGCAAGGTACGTAGGAAGCCTCCCCGAGACTCAATCCCATTACCCACATCTCATCCTGATCTCTTCCTCGAGTGCATGTGTTTCGGGAAGGTTATTCCCCAACCTGGAGGTTCTACTTCCTCTGTGTCTAAACCATGCATCCATTATCATAGGTTGCCTTCTTAGTTATCCCATCACCCTGCTGAACTACGTTGACTTTGATTCCCTAGCATGGGGATACGTAGGAGGTATCTTAGATGCTCAAGCCCAACTTCACCATCACCCTCACGTTGAATCCTTCTCACTCTCCATCCTATCCATACACTCTCAACAATCCATATCCATCCTGATTCTTACTCGGGCTGCCACATCCCAGTGAGATCATGTCACCCACTTCCTCACTAGTCCTAGATGCAATCGAATAACTAACCATGCGTTAGCCCCAACATCAGTGATACCTCTAGGGGTTGCACCCATCTGATCCACTCCCATCAGTGTTCCGATCAGTTCAATCCATATTTTCTAGATGTTAAACTCATGGCATACCCTGTGCCAAACATGGGAAGCTGAGGAAAACCTCATAGACTTTCCTATGGCATATAATTTTCTGCATTCGACGTGGGATGCCTCGGGCTTCCGCTCCCTCGATAAACCCTATCATAAGGGGAAGAAACCCAGACATGCTTGTTTTCTAGCATCCAGACACGCTAGTGATGTCCAAAGTGACTACAACCCCGACTGAAGGTTGATTCCCTGATTGGACCCCTTGTAATTTCCTAACAGAAGTAGTGTAATTAACAGGTGTCCATGAAGACATGGCACTGGAAAGAGTTTCATGAACAACGTCTTAACCTATAATAGAGACATGAACTGGGTAGCAAGATCTGAGGAGGAATGCACATAAGGAGAGACCAACACCCCATCATCCTGTTTCGATCAAGGAGAAAATATCCCTGAGTAAGCGACAAATTCCACTCGCCTTTGGAAAGTTGGAATGTGGGGACACAGCTGCACATTAAAGCATCCCGTCTTTTTATCACATAAACTTTCATTATATTTTACAAAACCGAGGATCTTTAAGGTTTAGTGTCTTGGAAACCAGGAACTTAAAACATGAAAACATATATAAAAAATTATTCTTAAACCCTTGAAAGGCTTCTCCTTAAGTTCATCCTAGGTTCATTACTGCATCTCATAACCTTGGGACATACAACAAAAGAAAGGGTGAGCAGAAGGCCCAGTAAGGGAAACAAGAGAAACATTTTACATGTGAACTTGAGATACTTCAATAAGGACATGAAAAGAACTTTAAGGCCTGAAAATGAAACCATGAAGCATATCATAATAAAAATAACATTTTTCATAACTTGAAGATGTGGCTACAACATTTAATATTGACAATCATTTCGTTTCACCAAGGTCCATCCCCAAGGTGTCGTTAAAAATTACCAAGGTTATTCACCAAGGCGTCGTTAAAAATGGTCATCTCTAGAGATTAAGTCTTTACCCAATGCCTTGGAGCGCTATCAGGGAGTACCCTTAAATTTTCCATTATTATCATGTGAGCCACATATATCATCATCAAACATTTCATAAATAACCCATATAGCATAAAATAAATGGGTTTCATTTCATAATCATAACGTTTTAAAAACTGCTTTAAAGACATGATCTTTACGTTACTTTAAACCCACGGAAAGGGAAAGCGGGTATCATGTATGTAAATCCCAGAACATAAAATAGAACATTTTTGTATATATGTGAATAACCCTGTAGAAATAAGAGCTTTGAGTATTCAATTAATAACATGAAGTAATTTTGAGAAAAAGAGAGAGGCATTTTGAGACGAAAATTCTACAGCACAACGACTACGTTACAAGGTTTTATAAAACGTTGAAAAGAGATGGGACATGGGTCAAAAAATGATAAATGAGCCATAAAACCGTAGAGGGACAGGATATAAGGGATTTAAGAACATGGTAATGAAATTTGAAAATATACCATATGAAATGAAGAACATGAAAGGAAGACAAAAATAAGATTTCTCTTATCAAAATTCGGCAGCCTAACAGCGTTACGTAAACTTCAACCAAAAATGAATTGATGATGTCAAATAGGGTATCTCATCATATGAACATAAAAGATCAGTATGATAGATATATAGATCATACCCCAACATAATAAAAAGTAACTTTCAAGACTTGACATGGAATTAGAACTTTGAAAAGGAGAAGGGTGAAAGAATCCCTTAAAAATTCGGCAGCCTAACGGCGTCACTTAAACTTCAACAAAAATGAATTGATGAGATCAAATAGGGTCTCTCATCATATGAACATAAGAGTACAGTATGATAGATATAGATATCATACCCCAACATAACAAAAAGTAACATGAAAGAATTGACATGAAAGTAGAACTTCAAAACGAGAAGGGTGAAGAACCACTTAAAAATTCGGCAGCCTAACGGCGCCACTTAATACTTCAAAAAAACTGAATTGAAGAGATCAAATGGGGTCTCTCATCATATGATCATAAAAGATCAGTATGATAAATTTATCGATCATACCCCAACATAATAAAAAGGAACTTGAAATACTTTACATGATAATAGATCTTGAAAAATGAGAAGGGAGAAAGAATCTGTTACAAAAATTTCGACAACCTAACAGCGCCACTTAAAACTTCATAAAACGAAATAATGAGAGTAAGAGGGGATCTCTCATTATGTGAACATAAAAAGGGAAGTAATAGTATTATAAAAGAACACCCTTTAACATAAGAACATGGAGCATAAAAGAAATTACATAAAAGATATTTCTTGAAAATAAAGAGAGAGATCAGATCCCTTACCTTAAAACGTAACTCTTAAAACTGAAAGGTTTGGACCTTGAGGGATTGGGGGCACCTTGGGAGGACTCCTTGGGAGGAAAGGAGACCAGAACTTAGTTGGGGGAGAGTTGGGAGTGAAAACTAATGGAGGAAAGGGTGGGTATTTATAGGGAAAGTGACGGGACAAGGCATTAATGGCCAAGGGACAACTCACAAGTGCTTTTCTCAAAACCATGTGCTCTCCCTTGGCATTTACCATGGAGTTAGGCCACATGGGTCCCCCAAAACAATAATTCATCACCCTTGGCCGGCCAACCCTTAAAATATCTCATGACATCATCATGAAATAGTTATGATGTCATTAAACATACCGAAACCCTAAAACTGTATTTTTACTATTCACTGAAAATTCAACTTTTTCAGAAAAATACCAAAATTTCACATTAACCAAATATCAAGGCTCTGATTTCAAAAATGAACTCCATTTTATAAAAATAATTTTCTAAATAATTTTAATTTTATTTTTAAATAAATACACTATTCACCGAAAATTCATTTTTTTAGAAAAATCCCCAAAAATTACCATAACATAATATCAATGCTCTGAGTTCAAAAATAAAGTAAATTTTATAAAAATAATTTTCTAATTATTTGTAATTAAATTATTAATTAAAAAACACTATTCACTCGGAAAAACTAATATTTGACTAATAATTTATGAAACCATTATTTAACCATTTTATTGAATCACATTACTTAATCAAGGTGCCTAGATTATACTAATACTTTATTTAAGTGAGATTACTAATCTATTTGGACTCATTACTAATCCTAATCATAAAATCACTATTCATATTTTACTATTCATCAAAAATCAAGTTGATCTTATTAGACTCTAAATTTCGTACTGAACATAATTGTAGAAGACCATTTTTTACAAATCATTACACATTTTTAATTATTTAAGGTTTAAAAAAACATTTTTAAAATATACTTTTTCTAAAATTCATCAAAAATATGCATACTATATTTATCCGGTCATTTGAAAATTCATAAACTTCATCGTAAGAAGAAATCCCAATTTTTATTTAAAACAAAGGATTACACAAGGCAGTTACGGTCTGCTTACATAGCCCCTTATCACACTAGCATAGGACCTAAGTGTAAGGTGTGTTAAGGTGAGAGAATCTGAGGGAGGATCGACCGACATCACACGAGTAGTAATTTCTATCAGTTTGAACTTCTCGTGAAGGCGATCCCGTTCTAGCTTCACACGATGAAGTTCAGCTTGGGTTTGGTCCAGAGAAAAGCCCTGTGGTGCTATCTCTTTCCCAAGTTCTGTTAGATGGGATTCGATCGGTCCAAGACTACTGGGTGAGGCCATCAAATCTTCTTTATATATTAATTAACCAAGATTACTTGTATTTAGAGACAATAATCAAAACGTTTAGTTTATAGCGGTCATATTGACCAATGGTCATATAATAGTCAAAAACCAAAGGTATCATTTTAATTATACTCATGTTATCAAATGAAACATTTTTGTTGAGTATAAAAATAGAATAAAATAACACATAAAATTAGGAAACAAGATTTATTCAAAATTTCGGGTCGTTACAATCTTCCCCCCTTAAGAAATTGCATCCTCGCAATTTTTTTTAAAATTAGGTTTTGAAATTTCATTGAAAGTCCCACATCAAAAAAGGAGTTAGTAAAACTATTACTTTAAAAGAAATAAAGGGAAGTACGAAGGTCACCCGAGTTAGCCCACACTAGGATTCCATGTAGGAAAACATGGACATGGAAGAAAAACAAAGGGTCAAGTTCTGAGGGAGAGTGATAGAGAACATTATTAGGAGAAAGTTAACCATAAGAAAATCCCAAACTTATGATGTGTGTAAACGTTCATTGATTACCTAGTAGGAAACATAAACCAACAACGTTTTTTGTTTTACGTTCCTTTTCATAATTTTGAGGAATTCATTTACTACATAGAACAAAAACATAAAAAAATATACCTACCTTCATGTAGAGTTTCATCCTTTAATAAGTTTCTACCAAAAATAATCTTTTCTCCAAAAGATGAGCATTCAAAACTACTTGGTCTCATCAAAACACAAGAATCATCTTCTAGAGAATCACATAATCCACAAAAGATTAACTATCTATTTCTTCTATCTTTAAACATTATCCCAAAAAGAGAAAGGGTAAGGTAAAACAACTCTTCAAAAAGAAAGAATCCCATAGGAAGGGAAACTATTTTTAAATATTAAAAGTTCCATGGTACTACCCAAAGTTCATCATAGACGATCCCATAAATAACGGTCCTTAAAATTTCTCAAAATAAACCAAACTAATATTGAAACCAAAATACAAGAGGGATTTGATAACATACTCTTCCAAAATAAAGTTCATTGTTCATATCCAAACAACATCAACCACACCTAACATCTTATAACAAAAGTAGCTAACTTAAACATATTTTACCCAAGATAGGTTAATCATTTCCATAACTAACCTAAATTACTATAATTCCACCTTAAATTCATCGATTCTTCAAAATATAATTTAACCTTACTCCTCAATGAAAATACCATAGTAATCTATTTACCTTGATCATATAGGTTCCTCAAAATAGTGAACGTCTTCAAAAATAATAATCATATTTTAATCCCCTAATCATCTCTGTCGTATTAATACGGTAATCGTAGAATTTCCTATCACATTGGTTGTTGGGACATGTTCTTCCATTTCCCGCCATTAACTAAGAAAAGAAGCTATAATTAGGGGCTTAAATACTTAGCCAATAATCATGAAAAGAAACTTAAAGCATATAAGGATAACTTGTAGAAGAAAAGTATACCCTAACTTGTGATCCCCTAGGTTCCCATCTAGGTTATCCATGATCATATATTCTTATTTGAACCTTTATTTTATTTTATCTTTGTTCCTTTAACAATGGTTCATACTAAGATTATAAATTTACCAAAGCATATCCCCCAGGAGTGTCGTAACCAATAGTGAAGCAAGGACCGTTGTCGGGTACCAGTTCCCGTTTGAGTCTAGCTAAAAGCTGTGTTTTCGGGTTTTACCCCTATTTACATCTATGCCAGAGACACCTCTACCTGCTCGTATCCAAACAGGGATGTATTTGCTTGGAAAACCCTTACTCAATACTCACCAAAATACCAGGAAGATTTCCTATATTTAAACTTTTCTATAGGGTTCTTCCTAGAGTTTTCATATCATAATTTCCACAAATAACTAAACCATCATTTGATAACACCTAAAGAATCCCACCTTTTTATCACATAAACTTTCATTACATTTTACAAAACCAAGGATCTTTAATGTTTAGTGTCTTGGAAACCAGGAACTTAAAACATGAAAACATATATAAAACATTCTTATTAAACCCTTAAAAGTATTCTCCTTAAGTTCATCCTAGGTTCATTACTGCATCTCATAACCTGGGGACATACAACAAAATAAAGGGTCAGCAGAAGGCCTAGTATGGGAAACAAGAGAAACATTTTACATGTGAACTTGAGATACTTCAATAAGGACATGAAAAGAACTTTAAGGCATGAAAATGAAACCATGAAGCATATCATAATAAAAATAACATTTTTCATAACTTGAAGATGTGGCTACAACATTTAATATTGAAAATTGTTTCGTTTCACCAAGGTCCATCCCCAAGGTGTCGTTAAAAATTACCAAGGTTATTCACCAAGGTGTCATTAAAAATGGCCATCTCTAGAGATTAAGTCTTTACCCAATGCATTGGAGCGCTATCAGGGCGCACCCTTAAATTTTCCTTTATTATCATGTGATCCAAATATATCATCATCAAAAATTTCATAAATAACCCATATAGCATAAAATAAATGGGTTTAATTTCATAATCATAACGTTTTAAAAACTGCTTTAAAGACATGATCTTTACGTTACTTTAAACCCACAGAAAGGAAAAGTGGGTATCATGTATGTAAATCCCAGAACTTAAAATAGAAAATTTTTGTATATATGTGAATAAACCTGTAGAAATAAGAGATTTGATTATTCACTTAATAACATTAAGTAATTTTGAGAAAAATAGAGAGTCATTTTGAGACGAAAATTCTGCAGCACAACAGCTACGTTATAAGGTTTTAGAAAACGTTGAAAAGGGAGGGGACATGGGTAAAAAAATGATAAATGACCCATAAAACAGTAGAGGGACAGGATATAAGGGATTTAAGAATATGGTAATGAAATTTAAAAATATACCATATGAAATAAAGAACATGAAAGGAAGACAAAAATAAGATTTCTCTTATGAAAATTCGGCAGCCTAACAGCGTTATGTAAACTTCAACCAAAAATGAATTGATGATGTCAAATAGGGTCTCTCATCATATAAACATAAAAGATCAGTATGATAGAGATAGATATCATACCCCAACATAATAAAAAGTAACTTGCAAGACTTGACACGGAATTAGAACTTTGAAAAAAAGAAGGGTGAAACAATCCCTTAAAAATTCGGCATCCTAACGGCGTCACTTAAACTTCAACAAAAATGAATTGATGAGATCAAATAGGGTCTCTCATCATATTAAAATAAGATTCCAGTATGATAGATATAGAGATCATACCCCAACATAAAAAAAAAGTAACTTGAAAGAATTGACATGAAAGTAGAACTTCAAAACGAGAAGGGTGAAGAACCACTTAAAACTTCGGCAGCCTAACGACGCCACTTCAAACTTCAAAAAAACTGAATTGAAGAGATCAAATGTGGTCTCTCATAATACGATCATAAAAGATCAGTATGATAAATTTAGAGATCATACCCCAACATAACAAAAAGGAACTTGAAATACTTTACATGATAATATATCTTGAAAAATGAGAAGGGAGAAAGATTCCGTTACAAAAATTTCGGCAGCCTAACGACGCCACTTAAAACTTCATAAAACGAAATAATGAGAGTAAGAGGGGATATCTCATTATGTGAACATAAAAAGGGCAGTAAGAGGAGTATAAAAGAACACTTTTTAACATAAGAACATGGAGCATAAAAGAAATTACATAAAAGAGATTTCTTGAAAAGAAAGAGAGAGATCGGATCCCTTACCTTAAAACGTAACTCTTAAAACTCAAAGGTTTGGACCTTGAGGGCTTGGGGGCACCTTGGAAGGACTCCTTGGGAGGTAAGGAGACCAGAACTTCGTTGGGGGAGAGTTGGGAGTAAAAAATAAAGGAGGAAAGGGTGGGTATTTATAGGGAAAGTGAGGGGACAAGGCATTAATGGCCAAGGGACACCTCACAAGTGCTTTTCTGAAAACCATGTGCTCTCCCTTGGAATTTACCATGGAGTTCGGCCACATGGGGCCCCCAAAAAAATAATTCACCACCCTTGGCCAGCCAACCCTTAAAATATCTCATGACATCATCATGACATTGTTATGATGTCATTAAACATACCGAAACCCTAAAACTGTATTTTTACTATTCACTGAAAATTCAACTTTCTCAGAAAAATCCCAAAATTTCACATTAACCAAATATCAAGGCTCTGATTTCAAAAATGAACTCAATTTTATAAAAATAATTTTCTTAATATTTTTAATTTTATTTTTAAATAAATACACTATTCACCGAAAATTTATTTTTTTAGAAAAATCCCCAAAAATTACCATAACATAATATCGATGCTCTGAGTTCAAAAATAAAGTCCATTTTATAAAAATAATTTTCTAATTATTTTTAATTAAATTTTTAATTAAAAAACACTATTCACTCGGAAAAACTAATACTTGACTAATAATTTATGAAACCATTATTTAACCATTTTATTGAATCACATTACTTAATCAAGGTGCCTAGATTATACTAATACTTTATTTAAGTGAGATTAATAATCCATTTGGACTCATTACTAATCCTAATCATAAAATCACTATTCATATTTTACTATTCATCAACAATCAAGTTGATCTTATTAGACTCTAAATTTCGTACTGAACATAATTGTAGAAGACCATTTTTTGCAAATAATTACAAATTTTTAATTATTTACGGTTTACAAAAACATTTTTAAAATATAATTTTACTAAAATTCATCAAAAATATGCATACTATATTTATCCGGTCATTTGAAAATTCATAAACTTCATCATAAGAAGAAATCCCAATTTTTATTTAAAACAAAGGATTACACAAAGCAGTTACAGTCTCCTTACATAGCCCCTTATCACACCAGCATAGGACCTAAGTCTAAGGTGTGATAAGGTGAGAGAATCCGAGGGAGGCTCGACCAACATCACACGAGTAGTAGTTTCTATCAGTTTGAACTTCTCGCAAAGGCAATCCCGTTCTAGCTTCACACGATGAAGTTCATCTTGGGTTTGGTCTAGAGCAAAGTCCAGTGGTGCTACCTCCTTCCCAAGTTCTGTTAGATGGGATTCGATCGGTCTAAGACTACTAGGTGAGGCCATCAAATCTTCTTTCTATATTAATTAACCAAGACTACATGTATTTAGATACAATAATCAAAACGTTTAGTTTCTAGCGGTCATATTGACCAATGGTCATATAATAGTCAAAAACCAACGGTATCATTTTAATTATAATCATGTTATCAAATGAAACATTTTTGTTGAGTATAAAAATAAAATAAAATAACACATAAAATTAGGAAACAATATTTATTCAAAATTTTGGGTCGTTACACACGTCCTCCGAAAGGGATGGATGCATGCCCCAATGAAAGCATCAGAAACAGGAATCAACCCCATCTTTGGATCAACTAAAACAATCGTCACTCAGACACCTAATTGCCTCTACTAAGGACTATATATCCTATATGCATGCAATAATTTCAAGTAAGATTTGAATTAGATTCTTACTTTTAAACATGTCATAAATACATTAATTAATTTAACGACCATTAATTAATTATACACCATTTCCACTTTTAATTTAATTATCAACTGAAGTCCATTTCCTCTAAGTATAATCCAAAAAAAAACCATTCCCTTCAAGCATAAACCAACCTATTCCATGGTTACTCAAGATTTATTATCATCATTCCATTAATCAAACAACCCCATGGGTTAAAATGATTATCATTCGTTATCATTCTATAATTTTAGGCACTCTAGGACTCATCATAAGCTAATGTAAAAGATATTCACAAGCCAAGACAACTAACTACATCAAGAAGTGTAGAAAGGAATATATAATAAAACAACCTGACCATATAGCCTTTTAATCAGATTCATTAATAATTAATCATCATAACTTTCTTCACAACAACAAACAAGACTAGCTTTAAACCATTCTATCAATCTTGGTGCCATCCCTGATACCACCATGCATATCACCATTCATATCTCTATGCATATCACCATGAATCTACCATCTTAGGAATCAAATTCTACCAAAAACCTGAGCTTCCCCACCCATTTCTCATCCACCATCAGCTGTCCTAGGATTACATCGTGCCACATCACAAGGCTCAAATCCAGAGAAAACACACATGGTAGTAAGCAATAAAAAAGCCATCAATAGGGAAACTGATCCCTAAACAAAGTCATAGAACCTTCATAATAAAACATGATTCTCAACCCCAAACATTTATCTTTATCAAACAAATAATTTATTACCATATTTTATTACCCAGTTCATTTTTCACAAGTTAAAACCATAGATAACCAAAGTCATCAGGTACTAAAATCTATAATATATTTAACATTCTTTTAAGTATAACATTCAATTTCATTAAACTATATTGAAGAACTAGTTTAAAAACCCAATTAATGTTATAATAAATCATTATCATCACTTATTAATATTAATGAATTATATTTTATAGAGTTACATTCATTACATGAATAATAGGTAATTTTTCAGTCAAAAGGAAAAGATGTATTTATAGCGAAATTAGGGTTTCATGCATTATATTATTTCATTTTCAAATTATAAAATTTTAATTTAAAAAAATTAAAATAATTTTTTAATTCATCTTGTAAAAATTATCTTAGGATTATTTTTTTTATAATTTCTTGAAAATTTCAATTTTTTAATGAATAAAGAAAAATATTGATTTTTATTGAAATTTGTTTTTATTTTAATGTATTTAAAAGTAACATTCTATTTTAGATTAGTTTTAAAATTTCATTAGTTCATTTTTATTAAACATAATCCCATAAATGTTATTGTAATAAAAATTATACTTAAATTTCATATTAAAACAACTATATACTTAAAAAATCATTTTTTTTGAAAAACCATTTTTCATCATATTATGCAGGTTTAAATTTAAATTAAATTATTACAATTATATGAATTAAATTTGATAAAATTGATTCCATACTTTTAATCAACATAATTAATATTAGGAAATTAGGTTAACTTAATATTTTTTATAATAAATAGCAAAAACAGTAAAAATATGTTACCATAGTTAAAGTTTAAAAAACATTACCGAGGGTCAAATGAAAGTGATATGGGTTTAAATTTCCAAAAAACTTTACTAAATCTATTTTTTTATATTTATAACCTATATCATCTCATCTTCATAAATGTTCCATTTTGGAGCCATTTTTCTTGAGTATGACATTAATATATTTTAATCTTTCTAAATATTCCAAGTGTGTCCTATCCTCTCCCATACACACTTCAAGAGCCTTTTGGTTCAACCAATACCTACCCAAATATCTTATTAAAATCCCTCCTCAAATACTGTAGGACCTATTTTTATTATAAAACTAACCTTTGAAGGCTTTAGGTGTAAACCTAAAGAGGTTGTCAGAAGAAGAGATATAGTTCTTAACCGAACGTTTTTGTTTTATTTATTCTTCAAAATATTTAAAATATTTTTAAAAAATGTTTAAATAATAACACTAATATATTAAATATACTGATATGTTGTCATGATAATATAATAAAATCAAATGGGCAATGAAACCATCGTTCGTGTGTATGAAGGACTACCGGCTCGCGAACCAATGTAATTCGTTTTCCATCATCACCTCTCACAACTAGTTATATTGATAGATTTAATATGTATATATATATATGATATTCAAGAAATATTTATCATTTTTAAATATAATATATCATATTTCTTTCTTACCTTTCTATCCATTAAAAAATGATAATGTTGTTCGTGTGTATGTGTGGATTACCACCTCCCTGAAGCGACATGATTCTTTTTTCATAACCACATAAAATAGAAGCTATATATATATGAGTGAATTTAAATAAATAATATTATATTTTTGATATAATAATTATTTAAATATAATATTATACTTACAATATTTACCTCATGTTATTTGAAAAATGAAAACGTTACTCATGCGTACGCATGAACTACCGCCTCCATGCTTGTAACATAATTCATTTTTCATTAATGATATTTCATAGTTGATTTTAAAAGTAAAATTAATGTATGAAAATGATAATTATGTCATGAATATTATTATGAAGATTATGTAATAATGACCACTTTGACCATAGTCAACCTACCAAATTTATTTTGGACATATAAGCCAAATATCATCAAAACATTCGACATGAAATGAATTGATTAAGTAATTATATATAACATGGTAATAAATAAAATAAAAGAAATAATAAAATTGAAAAGGGTTCTTAAGAAATTAAATAATAAACACAAGTTTATTATTCATAAATATAATTAACAAATGTGATGATTCAGACTAGAGGGAAGGGACACCATCTTAAAAACAATGTTGTAAATGTTTTAAAGATTTATTTTATAAATATTTTACTCAAATTTCCATATTCATAAACTTATTTTATGGATATATTTATATGGTAATAAATTAATTTTAAAGACAATTTTAAGTCACATTTTTTTACTTTCTTTCAAATGTTTCCAAAACGAATCTTTTTTAGGAATTTTATATGAAAAGTTTTGAAAAATTTGAAAATGAATGTTTCTTTAACAACTTGATGTTTTTTAAATGAAATTCCCTTTTTGAATGAATAAATTCCTTATTTAGAAATATAGTTATAGAAACACAAGAAATAATTTATTTTCTAAAACTATTATAAAATATAATTTGTGAGATTTAAAATACTATTAAGCATCATAAGAATTGATAATATAGGCATGGTACAATGACCATTAATATTAATATATATTAAGGGTTATGATAAATTTTAATTAACATAGATAAAATAAGTGATGAGCTTGAATAGTAGGATCGTACCCTATGAAGCCCATTTATTAGATCTTCTAAGGGATATGGAATCACTGAGATTTTTCCTTGACCAATCCCAATTTTAGATTCATCAACTAAAGCTCAAGAGATATTTTCTAAGGGAGAAGTTCAAAATTATTGTGATCACATTCCAAACCATGTTTTCCATACCACCCCATGAAAGTACCATCATCACACACCTTACCCTTAGGGAATACAATGGTGTAATAAGAGTTTATGTATCTAGACCCAAGTAATATTAATTTTTATATTTTATTATTAATAACATGATTATTATATTTATCTATTTTTCATTATTACATAATATATATTTTATTAAATAATCATTTTGATAAAAATTATATTTTTGTATAAAGAAAGTCAACTTGTATTTTTGGGGAATATATAGTTTAAATTAATACATTATTTTTGATAAATTGAATAATTTTTTAAATAAATTTTATTTTAATAAAATATTACTATTAAATAATATTTATTTAAATATAAATGATAATAAAATTTAATTAATTCCAAAGTAATTTTTATATGGTTCATAAAGTTGATAGTGTTGTAAAAATTAGTATTTTCAAGTAAATAAGCATTTCTATTTTAAAGTGTAAATTCCCATATTCAAAGAATTATTTTTGATAAAATAAATATTATTTTTTAAATAATCACATAAAAATTAGTGAATAATAAATTATTCATAATTTTTTGAGACAATTGAATATTTGGGTAGAATTTGAATAAAATATAAATATACAGTCTGTATTAGGACATCATAATAGAAAAAAGTGATTAAATAAATTCTATAAAAGGAATATACATCCAAATATATATTTCCACTTTAAAATAATGTATTTTTTAAGTTATTTTATTAAATTTATAAACCTTTAATGAATCTTCCAAAACCTATATTATATTTTAAGGTTTTAAAATCAATTCTTTAGAAACATTACTCATTTCTAAATCACCAGTGATATTATTTTAATATTTTAAGTTCTCATACTTATAAATTATTTAAAACCACTAATATTTGGAAGAAATCATGGGAAAATACCCTGGGAAGGTTTTTGATTTTGATTATTTTATCATATAGAGTCCAAAACCTAAGTTTAGAAATTAATAAAGAGTCACCCCCTCTTTTTCTATAAATTCCCACCCAAACTATCACTCTTCTTCACTCAAAACCCATTAATAATTAATTTAATCTCCATATACCTCTCTAAATCCATCCCAATGTGTTACCAATCTCTTAATAAGATACTCTCAAGCTTTTAGAAGTGCCCTATCATGGTAAGGAATTCTCTCATCCTCATTTTTATTCAAGTAATTTATTTCCAATAAGCCTATTTATTTCCACTTTATTATGTTTTAAAGTGTTTTTATACATATATTTACTATCCTTATTATTCCTAGGTAATGAGATACCACCTTTCACTCTCATTAAAACCTTCATTAAACCTTTATATACACCGGTTATGATGTAAACATTACCCTGTGATTTTCTATATCCAAATATTATATTGTGAACACCCATCCCCATTTACACTCAAAGGTATTAAAATAGATGTACCTATCATTAAATTATTTTAGAATTTAATTTATGTAACCCACACTTCTTAATAGTGGGAATAAAAGTGATGAAATATATTCTTATGTTGTATAATCTATGTGGAACCCAAATGAATATACATAATACGAATGTCATAGGTGGGCCCAGAATTATATAGTCCTAAAATATATTGGGTAATGTTTTTCATCTCATGGTATACCATATATGTTACATGATATGTTATTCTAAAAACACTATGGTATAATGTATTGGAAGGTATCCATGAATTATGCTTACAATTTCATATTTTATATTGTTTCTACATTCTTATGTTGCCTTGGTGTTATCATCTTATATCATGCTTCGATGTTCATATTTATAATTCTGACCTTTTTATGTAATATTGACATTACTCTTGAATAAAATGTATTACTCTCATTATCTTATGTTTTTATTATTCCCTTACTGGTCTTTATAGCTCACCTATTTCTTATGTACACCCCTAGGTTATCCGGTGCAGTATAAGAAGATTGATGGAATATAAGAGCATATTTTAAAATTTTAAATTTTTTTGTTGTACCAATGATTCAAGTTATTATGCTATGTATATAATCACCCAAATACACTATACATCACAATATTTTGTTATTGTATTAACTATATTTTTATGTAATAAATCATGAATTAAGGTGTGTTAAAAATATGGGTTTTCATAGTTGATATTAGAGAAGGGTCTTGTTATTTTTAGGGATTAGGATTAGAAAACTCTAGTAAAATCTTCAGGGATAAGACTAAACATAGTTAAACATCTCAAAATTATGGTAAATTATGGATTAAGTGGTTTCCAAGAAACAAAATCTCTATATTGATTGTACAAGTGGATGTGGCTTTGACACAATTACACCTAGGGGTAAGAACCCTAGAAAGAGTGCATTGGGCATTAACTCAACCATCACTTGGTGTACAAGAAATAGGTCTTGCTGCATGGCAAGTTTAACACTCCTAGGTAATATTCTTTGGTAAATTCACAATCTCTTTATGTACCATCATTAAGGGAATAAAAATGAATATAAAAATTTATGTTAGGAAATATAAAATGGATAACTTATATTGAAACCTAGAAATTCATAAGGTTAATGAATGTATGTTATTTATGAGTTATACATTTAATGTTCACAGTTTCCCTTTTATATGATTAATGGTTTGAAAATTATCACCCACAATTTTCCCATTATTTTAGTCAATGTATAGAAATATGATGATTTAGGTTAATAACCAATGTGATGGGAAACATAATGTCATCTCAAATTAGTTTCCCAACTAGATGGTAGCAAGATTCGGAAACATCAAGGAAATGATTTCCCAAATAAATCAATTTTTGAATATAAAATTCAATCAGGGAGAAAACCCACATCCCCCTAAGAAATATAAAGTTAAAATTTAATCCTTTATGTGATAAAGGCCTTATAATTTTAGTGGATATTACGATCCTTTAATCATGGAATAATGGATCAAATCCACTTAAAAGATCTTCTTCGTCCTTAAATACTCTAATAAAGAGAAGATCATGTTGAATATTTATCATATAAAAGGAAAATCTGATAAATGGCGGGAATTGATAAAAATATAAATCCCAAGGAGGATATCTAAGTGATGGAGTAGAAAGAATTCTAAATTTTTTCCAGAAATATTTTTCTCTTACTCTCAGACTTAACATAGAGATGGATTTTATTAGGATCAAGAAAAATGTTGAGGAATCCATGAATATGTACTTTTTTATATTCACAAGACTTGGATGATATGCCTCTAGATTTATCATTGACCCTAAAAGTAAAGTTTAATGCTTCTTTGGTGGGATAAAGTCGAGTGTACAAAAATATTTAGTGATTTGAGATTTTGACACCTATGAGGAAATTTTCCAATGTGACATCAAAGTTGAAATGGTGATTAGTGAATCTTAAGGGTCTCATGGATCTGGATATAGGAATTATAGAATGTAGTTTAATTCTGGTGGAGGGATAGAGAAATCTCATAGTGAAAAAAGTATAATATCACAATTATAAAATGTATGGGGAAAATAATCTCAGAAATTTCTTGAAGGTGATAAAGAAATGTTTTTGGTGTGGGAAGGATGGGAACCTAGATAGAAAATGATGATGGGATAAAACCAATAATGTGATGGAACAAAGAAATTATTCAATAAACCCTTAGCCTACTATCAAATGTTTCAACTACATAGAACACATAAACTATATGAATCAATTCACTAAGGCAAGGATTTTCGATGATAACAGAAGACAACAACCTCCAAGGTCTCGAGATAAAGGGGAATATTATGCCATCAAAACTGTTGAGGATGATTCTAATAATGATTCGGTGATAGGTATTCTAGTTAATCACTCAAAGATATAAAACATACTATTTGATTATAGTTCTATAAATTCATCTATATCATGTAAGTTTAGTATAATTATTCAAACACCACCTCAAAACATGGAAGTGAAGATATCTGTGAAAATGAAAAATCAGGAAATTATTTCATCCCAAGTATATAACTTATATCCTATCCATATTTGTGGGATGAACTTCATATAAAACCTTATGATAAATATTTTAGTGAAATTAGATACAATTATGGTTATGGATTGACTTTACTTGTATAGAGGTATTATAAATTAACAAGAGTAAGAAATAACCCTTTGTATCATAAATCACCCTCTGATTCTATAAAAGTGTAAAGAGGAGGATGAATATACTTTAGAATCATCATCTCAAGAATTTATATTATTTACTTATGAGTAAGTGTATCTATATCGAATTATTGAGACTAAGTAAAATATCATCCTTGATGATATGCCCATCATAAGAGAATATGATGATGTGTGTCCCGAAGAATTTCCTAATCTTCCTCCAAGATGTGAGGTTGATTTCTCAATTAAGTTTATACATAGGGATTTGAAAATATTTAAGACTCCATATATAATGACCATTATTGAACTTAAGGAGATAAATAAGAAACTACAAGAGAATCTAGAAAAAGGGTTTATATGCCCATGTGCTTCAACATGGGGTGTGCCAGTACTCTTTGACAAAAATAAGGATGGGTCAATGAACCATTTTTTTTATCATGAGCTCAAGAAGATCATGATAAAGAAAAAATACCCACTACCAAGGATTAATGAATTATTTTATCAGCTATATAGATCCTGGTACTTATCTAATTTGTATCTTTAGTTATTATATTATCTAGTAATACTAAAGAAGGAGGATTTACTCAAGACTGATTTTTGTATAAGGTACGACCACTAAAAGTTTACAGAGATGCCATGTGGACTCACTAATACTCGATCTATCTTCATGGGATTAATGAATAAAGTATTTTGGGATTACCTAAAAACAATTTGGTAGTCTTTATTGATGATATTCATATTTACTCCAAAATAAAGGAGGAAAATGAGGAGCATTTGGATGCTATACTAAAGACACTATAAAAAAAGTTCTACATTAACTACAATAAATACATGCTTTTGATAGAGAAAGTAACATTACTAGGGAATATTATCATTAGAAAAGGAATATATGTGGATCCTTCAAAGATGAATTCAATTGAAGGAAGACCCATACCTACATCTGTGATGGATATATGTAGTTTCCTTGGATTATCTGGGTACTATTGTCAATTTATGATAAGATTATCATGATTGTCATGAAAAATAACCAAGATAACTTAGAAGGGAGTTATTTTTTATATAATAATAAATGAGAGTGGATATTTAAAGAGTTAATAAGAGTATAATCATTGTACCATTGTAAAGTGTATTTTTCCAATACATCTTCACTCTATGTGTTTTGATGACTCACAAAATCCCTAATTTTTTTCTGAAATGTTTGTTATGTGTTTCAGATTGTATTCATATTATGTTGTGTGCTCAAGTGTTTATATTACACAAGAATATTATCTTACAAAGTTCAAGGAACATATTTAGTTACTCAAAAACAAAAATGAAAATGTAATATTTTATCGTACAATATTCGACTAAGTCACTCAAGCGAGACTTCAAGTCATAAATGAAAATTTAAAAGGACTTTATTATTTTTAGGAGTATTCATTGTCATAAGACGTTGAAAAAATGTGAATGTTGTATCATTAACACTTTATATTATACCAATAAATTATCTTATGGTATGATGAAGACTGATTATATTATGAAGAAAAATTGCTTTATCTTTTAGAAAAGATATCCAAGGATGAACAACATGATCAACCGAAATCCTTTGAAGATATAATAGTATAGAATGTTATGATTATAATTTATAATCTCATGATAATTCATTTAATAACTTTTGAGTACACTAGAAGGAGATTTTTTATTTAAGTAATGATCGTTCTGTACAAGACATACCATGAATAGAAAATTTCAAAGAGTGAGAAAATATCTGACATTATTATTGCAAAAGAAATTCCATATTTGGAAGAAATGAATACATACTCTCTTTATCCAATATTATTAGGATATATGTATAAATAATTTCACCATTATAATTATCCTATGCTCATGTTCAAAATAAAATATATAAGGAACAGTTGTAAACAACACAAAGAAGAAGAGACGTGTGTGAAAAAAATAATGTGAAGAAAACAAAATAAAGTTATCCCTATGTAACATTGGAGATATTTACATATTGAAAATCCATAATTAAAGTGATAATCTTATCTGCCTCATCATTCACACTGAAGATCATACCAAGCTATTCTTGGAGCTTATCTTTTCTTAGGACAAATCTTTATCCACTATCAGTTACTACTTCCAACTTCATTCCATAAACATTTCTCAAAAAATGAATTTTATTAATAATATGTTTCCACTATGTGTATGAGTGTGGTTAAGACCAAGGATGGGTATTTTAAAGTGATATCCTAGTTGAAAGATCTTAGACCTTTTTATTAAGTGAAAACTGCTTGTACTTAGTTGGGAGCCCCTAGTAAAAGGGATGTTTATTAAAAATCACCAAGCTCGTAGAGTAGAGTTTAGGTGGAGTGGACTAGGGGATTTATATTCCCCGAACCACTATAAACCTCTATGTTCAATTTTTTTTTCTGCATGTTTTACATTTCAGCTACATAGACTCTTAATAAAAAAATTGGACATGCATACTTTGAAGAGGGTGGTCTGTATTTCATAAAATCTTTTAATAACTCAGTTCACCACTATTGATTTATTTAGTCATTCATTATCCATGACAATAATTAGTATTAAAGCAAGTTACTTTTGAGTTCACAACTATAAAAGGTTGAAGTCCAAATATCTATCTCCAGATGGATGTTACGGATGATAACAGAGAAGGTATGTCAAGGGTTAGGGCTCCGTACTTCAATGATGAAAACTACAGTTGTTGGAAATCTCGTATGATCATTTATATGAAGAATCTTGGTCTAAAAGTACACCTCAAAGAAGTTAATCCCTGTGAAATTCCTAAGACAAAATCTGAAACTTGGTATTATGTAGTCAAATCAAACTATGATATAAATTCCAAAATTATGAATGATATCATATGCGGATTAGGACCAGATGAGTTTAACTAAATCTCTCAATGTTAAACAACACATGAAATGTGGAATACTATAGCAGTATCATATTAAGGTATTGAAAATGTAAAAGCACTTAGATTTTATACAACTAAGCTTAAGTTCAATACTTTAAAAATAGATTAAGGGGAAAGTATTACTCAACTAAATAGAAGACTCACTGAGATTGTGAACAATATTTCTTCTCTAGGAATACCTATCACTTAGCCTGAACAGGTATTAAAAGTTCTTAGAGTATTACCACCTATGTGGTGTAAAATCTTAGCAGTTATCATACAATCTAAAGAGGTGAAAGATTTCAAAATAAAAGATGTCATTGAAATTATTACGATGTATGAAGATGATATGGAAAATAAAAATGAGTAGCCCAGAATAATCAAAAAATGAAAATTATACCTTGAAAACCTATACATACAAAGATTACTAAATGAGTAGAAGTGAAAAAAAATCTAAAGAATCTAAAGAATAAGACTTCTGAAAAAATTATGAATAAAATGATGATCTTTCTCAATTTTCATGAAAGTTAAAAAAACTATATAAAAATAGAGGAAGATTAAGATTACCCTTAAACAAGCATAGAAATCATGGTGAAAACTCTAAATAGTTGAGATGTTATGAATGAAAAAAGTTTGGACACATCAAGACTGAATATTTTAGAATCAAAGACAAAAATAAAATAGAAAAGAAATATTTCAATAAGACTAGATATAAGATTTTGAAGAAATATATGAAGGCTACATGAAGTGATTATGAATATTCTAGTGAATTCACATCATTATAATTAGAAGATTAACATAAAAATTAAAAAGGTCAACATATTATTTATGGAACAATCAGATGAGGTATATTCTTACTACTCTTCTGAGCATTATTCAAGAGATGAATATTGCTCATAAAAATAATAAAATTAATACTGCAGCATGTTATAAATCAAGTATGAAATATTGAAAAATATAAATAAAGATCATTGAAATTCCTATAACAAAATAGTTGGTAAATAAGAAATTATTAATAATCACATTTTAGAAGTGAAAGATTAGTTAAAAAAATATGTTGTTTGGAATGCTACAAAAATAAAAATTATTGAAAAAATTCATAAGGAAGTTACAAATTTTAAATATGAAGCAAGTATTTTTACAAATGGATAATAATATTTAAACAAAATTCTTGGTCAAAATCAACTTAGAAAAGATAAATTTTGAATTGGAAGTAGGGGCGAAAAAAACCAAACATAACAGAAAATATTTTACGACCTCTTAAAAAAATAAATATTTTCTTAAAGTTACTTGTTTTCATTGCGGCGAATTAAGAAATTATGAAAATATTTGTGATTTGAAAAATAATCAAATTGGTAGAATTAAAAATAATATTTTAAAATATTTTTTGAAACAAACTGCAAAGTTTTATGGAAAATAAAAGCATGTCTGGATTCCTAAATCTTTTATAACTAACATATACGAACCCAAAAGAATTTCAGTACCAAAGTACTTGGTTGTTTTATTTTTCATTGTAGGAAATTAGCTATATGAATAACAATACCAAATAGTTCATGGATAGAAGATTCTCAATTCATATGTGTGGAGACTACAATTTTCATTCTTTATCTGAACTAGATAGAGGATATGTTATGTTTGGAGATAATGAAAGAGAAAAAAATAGTTGGCATTAGATTATTTGGAAATATAGAGTCTATAATTATCAACAAAGAACTTTATATTGAAGGCTTGAAGCACAACCTGATAATTATTTATCAGATTTTTGATAATGGTTATTTTTTTGATTTTTCAAATAATACATACTTAGTTTTTAAAGATAAATTTCTTAAATTTAAAGCACCTATAATAGACATTATTTACACATTAGATCTTATTTCATTGTGCAGATGAAATGTAAATTGTTTAAATAATGAAATTGATGAAACTTGGATTTGGCATAGAAGGCTTAGAAATTATAATGTTCAGTCCTTGAGAATTCTTTCTAAAAAACAATTTATTTATGAATTTCCTGATCTTAGATTGAACAAAAAGAAATTATGTGATGGATGATGAATGGGAAAGTAACACAATTTATCTATCAAGTGAATTGAAAAATTGATACTTCTAGACCTCTTAAACTTATCCACATGGATTTGTTTTGAACAATTAGAACTAAAAGCATCACTAGTAAGTATTTTGTTTATGTATTATTTGATGATTTTTCAAGATTTTAATGGTTTTACTTTTTATGATTTAAAAGTGATGTATGTTTTGTGTTTATTGATTTTTTTAAACTTGTTTAAAACGAAATAGATGTAAAAATTGTGTATTTAAGAAGTGATCATGGAAGATATTTTGAGAATTATGAATTTAATTATTACTACTATAATTAAGGAATTAAACATACATTTTCCCCTAGGACACCTCAAAAAAATGTTTCTGTCAAAAGGAGAAATAGGACTTTGCATGGAATTTCTAGGAATATGTTATGTGAATATAACATGCCCACTCATTTTTGGCCTGAAGCTGTTAGAATAACATGTTATATCATTAATAAAATACTAATAAGACCTATTTTGAAGAAAACACCCTATGAGTTGTGGAATAATAGAAAACCTAAGGTAGGATAATTCAAATTATTTGGATAATTGTTTTACAACTTGAACACCGAGGATAACCTTGGAAAGTTTGATCTAAATGTTGATGAAGGTATATTCCTAGGTTACTTTACTACTTCTAAAGATTATAGAATTTTCAATAAAAGTTCAAGGATTGTTGAATAATAAGATCATGTAAAAATTGATTAAAGTGGTCCTTTCGGTCACAAAATGACTCAAATTTATGATTATAATGATTTAGTAAAAAATATGAGACCTAAACTTTTCTTTTATGAAAATAAGGATGATGATTTGGAAATTGATTGCTTTAACCCAAATCCAATTAGGGAAGACACTAGAGAACCAGAAAGTGTGTTGCTTAGAATTCCTATAAACCTTAAAGACCATCCTTTAGAAACTATTATAGAAAATTTAGATGCATGAGTAAGAAATATAATAAATGTAAGACATCTAGTAGAATTATCTGCCTTTTTATCCCAATTAGAAACTAAATATATAGAATAATCCTTATTAAGTGAATTTTTTTAGAAATGAAATAAGAACTAAATCAGTTTAAAAGAAATAAAGTATGGGAATTAGTTGAAAGACCCTTGATCCATGTTGTAATTGGAACAAAATGGGTTTTTAGAAATAAGTAAGATCACCACAGTGTAATAACTATAAATAAAGATAGATTCATTTCCAAAGGATATAATCAAGAAGAATGAATATATTATGATGAAACATTTTACCCCATAGATATATTATAAGAAATTTAGGTTCTTCTAGCATATAAATCCTATATGAATTTTAAATTATATAAAATGGATGTAAAATATGCCTTTTAAATGGTTTTTTAATAGAGGAATATTACATAGAACAACCTCATGGTTTTGAAAATCCTCATATTCAAAATTCTGTTTATAAAATTACCAAAGCTTTATATGGACTTAAACAATCTCTAATGGCATGGTATGAAAGGTTAAGTTATTTTCTTCTATTAAATGGTTTTACAGTAGGAACAGAAGATCCTACCCTATTTATAAAAACTTGTTTTTATGGTATTTTAATAGTACAAATATATGTAGATGTTGTTATTTTTTGATCCACAAATCAAAATATTTGCAATGATTTTTCAAAACTTATGGAAAAATAATTTTAAATGGAAATGATGATAGAACTATATTATTTTATAGGATTTCAAGTTTATCAAAAATATTTTGGAAATATTTTTAATCAAAGAAATACACACTTGACTTACTTAAGAAGTTTGGAATTGAAAACAATAATAATTTCTCAACTCTTATGAGCTCCAATATCAAACTTGACTTGGATAAAACTAGAAAACTAGTGGAAAAAAAGTTGTATAAAGGAATCATTAGAAGTTATTTATATATTACTAAAAGTATATCAGACATCCTGTTTTCAGTATGTCTATGTGCAAGGTTTAAATCTATTCCAAAATAATCACATTAAAATGTTGTGAAAGGAATTTTAAGATATTTAAAAGTAACCATAACTGTTTCTCTATTTTTTTCCAAAAAACCTCCAATTTTAATTTAATTTCATACTATGATGATAATTATTTTAGATGTAGATTAGATATGAAAATAACCTCAGTAACCTATCATTTTCTTGGAAAATAGCTTGTATCTTGGTCGAGTAAAAAGAAACATTCCATAGCATTATCAATAGCCGAAGCTAAATATATTGTCGCTGGAAGTTGTTCTGCCCTAATTTTGTGGATGAAACACACCTTAATGGATTATGGATTTATTTTTAATCATGTTCTAATTAGATGTGATAACACTAGTCCTATCAATATCTCAAAGCATCCAATAAACCATTCAAGAACAAATCACAATTATTAAGATGCCATTTATTAAGAGATCACACACAAAAAGATGATATCTCTTTAGAATTTGTTTTAACAGAAAAAAATTAGCAGATACATTTACTAAACACTTTTTCATTGACAAATTTTATTTTATTAAATCTGAACTAGTTATGTTTAATTTTACAAAGTAATATTTTACTTTATATGTCTCTTAGAGTGGTCACTTTATTATATGTATTTAAATATCTATTTACGTCGCCATTTAGAGTAATTATCACATCCCATAGACCATTTCACCTATATTTAGTAATAATTACTATGAAATCACTGCGCGACCCCTTTTTTATCACAAAAAAGGGAGATTAAATATTAACTCTATGCATGAAACGATTATCAAACCCTTTAATCCATTCTTTCTATTTTCTTTAACCCCATATACCCTAGTCCTCTTGACCTTCCAATCTGAAAACCCTATGAAAATGTCCAACCAAAGGATTTTATGGTGGTTCATCTAGTAGGATAAAATTATTGAAGATATTAAGAAAAGTTTTGAGTGGTAGAGCGATTGATTTCAAGTGGTTGGATAGAACTGATATGCTATTAAAAAATGTTATAAATCATCAAGTATGGGAATACATGTTTGATGTATAACAAAACCCTACAATTTTTAAGAAATAATATGGGGTGTTCTATGATTATATAAATTCTTTCTTCTATAAATATGACGACACAATCACTACAACATTCAACGCAAAAGAGATATCCCTAGAATCATTCAAGCTCTCTAAAATGTTGAAATTTCCTCATAAAGGTTATCCATTACTTTACACCACTATATCTTCCATATTTGGAGTTACTCCTAACGGAATCATGAAATTGATCTTTGGAATTACTGTTGTGGAGAAGAAACAAGTAAAGACCTTATAACCAGAAAAGAAGATGCTGGTCAAGTTCATTCAGTTCGGGATTTTCCAAAGGAATGGTGAGTTTGAAAATTTATTTTTCAATATGTTTCTTTGATTTATCTATTTATTATTGAAAACCCATCAAATCACCATGATATATCTTGATATATATGTGCCACATTCAGAATAAATTCCTAAACTTGTATCCTTATAGATGAATTCTTACCTTAATCTTTTGAAATGGTGGAGCTATCATGGATTATAATGATGAAACAAAATGTCATAGTTTGAAAAATATGAATCCAAGTGTTTTTGGGAAAACTAGTTTACATTGGGATTTATCTTTAAAAAGTTTGATTTATTATAGTTCGATGCCTGAAATTTACCCTGCTCAGATTCATGGGGAGTGCTCTAATTTGGATGAAACTCCAATAGTTGTAGAAGGATCGTATCATCGGTATGAGACTAGAAAAAAAGATTTGGTTATGAAGAAGAAGCTCTCATTTTGATAATGAGAGTAAGTATTGGTATCCCTAAAAGTCTTCAAGTTATCAGTTCAGAAATTACACTTCCTATTTGTGCCTCTCCACCAGTTCAAAATAAAAATGAAAGGACATAAATAGCTATTAATAAGTTGTGTTCCTTTGGCCAAGACAAAACAATATCTGTAAGGACATGGTTATATTCTCTTATAGTTCCCTATCACTCTCAAGAAATTTAATGAATGGATGAATAAAGATCTAGAAAAAAATATTATCAATAATTACGCCACCATGATTTCATACCAAATTTCATTGAAAACCAACCTGTTCAAGAAAAGAGTATATAAGTTCAATAGAAAACAGATTCCCCTATTCTTCAAAATTATGAGAAAGAATAAGTACCAGGAAAATAAAGGAACATATCAAATTTAGCCTCTAATGTTGAGATTCTACAAGCTCAATTTTCTTAAGTAAAACATCAAGAAATAATCCTTTTTGAATATATGGCCTCTAAATATTATGTTCAAGAAATTAGAATCTTGATATAGTCTACTTTGGAAAAATGCTCAGAACGACCTGCTACTGAAAATTATTTCCATTTCAAATGTTCAATAAAGAATATTGGAACTATAGAAAGATATTTAGTCCATCACTATAGCTATTGATTCACTTAAATGTGAAGTTGTGACAAGATACAAATATCAATATTTTCAGAAACTGATTGTTGATAAAGTTAGAAGACTTCCAATTATGATAAAAAAAGATGTTGGATCTTTTCATAAATCAACATAATATTTAATCTCTATGATTAATATAAGGACTGAATAATATCTAGAAAAATATTTGAAATTAAATAATGAAATAAGTTTCATTGTTACCCTTATATGAAATATTACTTGATCCTTTAAGAATAACTTTGTCGAGATTGAGAAGAAAATTGATGATCTATATCAAGCAATGATGCACAACCTCGAGAAAAGTTTTTATGATGATGATGAAGTTGAAATTGATTCTTTTATTAAATAATCTGATAGAGCTGAAACCTCTAAGGAAAATGAAATTATACCTTTCATGGGGAGGTTATATAATTAGGTGGAAGTTTTTAAGAACCTAATCTCTAGTTGTGAAAAGAAAAGAGACCTCTAGAATTTTATTATAAATTTATCTCAGAGGATATGAAATGAGTTTTCAAGAATTCTAGACCACTGAAAGAATGACTTGGTCAGAAGAATTGATTCTTGTGTTAATTAACTCTTTTAGATATGTGGTATAACGCTACCTGGTACACAAATTTTTGATCATTACCTGTATGCATCTCAGTGCCTAAAATAAATTTTTGATCCCTCAGTGGATCAACCTAGAGAACATCACTGGTTTTCAATAGATAAATATTATTTATTCCCAAAAAATTTATTTAAACTACCCTTTACATATGTATATAATTATGAAATAGAGAGAGCATAACAAGCTACCCACAACATTCAATCAACACTATTCAGGTTTTCTGGTGAAGATTGTGTTGGTCTTGGAGATTCCTCACTGAAGTTAAGAGATGTTGTTTGTAAACCATCTAACACTCCTCTACTGTTATCTTATTTAGATAATGACTTAACCATCTTGTTCATGAAACCAACTCATAATTTTCTTGTTAAACCGGTTGATACTTATCTCTCGTTACGTTCATGATGTTTTGTTTCCCGATGATTGGGACTTTAAAAAAACAATTGAATTATGACAATGTTTTTATGGAATTTAAATATCTTCATCAGTTTTAAACATCTATATCGATTTACACTAAAATTTTCTTTGAATATTTATTATTTATTTACCTATTTTACTATCTTATACCTTTTATGTGATGTTTATCATCATTAATTCTTCACCTTTAGCAAATTTATGTTTTTTAATTACATTTTCACTTCATTGTTTAAATATTTATTATTTATCTTATTATGTATTTTCCTTATAAAATAGTATTTTTTCCAAACCTATGATTATTAAATAATATTTGTGTGATATAGAAATTTTTTTCCTTCTTACACTTCTTTTTGATATCACAAAAAGGGGGAGAAGAAAAGGAAAATCAAAAAATTCACTTGTATTACAAAATAATTTCTTATTTCCAAAGGATTTTTTTTTCAAGAATAAAAGGAAAATATATCCTTCTATAAATAATTTAAACCAAATTTTAGAAATATTTTATTCCATTTCATGGGTGTTTAAATGATCAAAAAGGGGAGACTGTTGTAAAGTGTATTATTCCAATATATAAGAACCCAATTTTTCACTCAGGTATGGACCCTTTAAATTTAAGTATAATTCTTTATTTTGGACATAATATGGTTTCTTAATGAGTTAGAGAAGGTCACAAGGGTGTATGAGGATTGTTTAGTGCCCAAAACCCATCCTTTTGTGGGAATTGGGTTTGTCGCATGGTTATAGGAAACCATGTGGTTAGGCCGCACGGTGAGGTCTAACCATGCAGATGATCTGCATTTTTCGGCAAAGCCATTTTATATAGTTGGCGCATAGTTTCTCAAACTGTGTGAACAAATAATGTGGTATACCCCTTCCTAAATGTGTTCATTCATGATTGGCACATGTTTTGGCAATCCTTATGGCCAAACCATGCACAAAAAAAATTGGGTAATTTTACTTTTTTGACCTCAATGATCTAATTATCCTCCTCCTTCTCCCCTAATCCAATTTTTAGTGGGATAAAAATCCTTTTATCCTATTTTAGATATTTTTGAAGGCCTAACCTAGCTATTAAAAGATATCCTTCATCTAGGATCCATTCAAGCTTCCATTTGTCACATTGGATGCACAACGGTAAGTACTCGAGTCCGTTTGAGCCATTATTTGTCTCTCTCGCTCTCAACCTAGTTATCGAGGTGTAATAATTTGTTCTCTTTTCTCATATAAAATCCATTACAAGATAAATTAGAGGAAAATTATTTATTAATAGAGTCATACAAACCTCAAGTAGGTGGTTTATAACTGATCTCTCAAGTTTGTTGATTTTGGAATTATCATATGGGGCCCACTGATTTCATCGGGTGTCGTTTATTGAATTTACATGAATTTTTTATAGTCATTAGAACCATATGGTTATGATATTTCCATATATGTGATTAATTGTTGGTGGTTTCTCCCATGATACCCATCACCTCATGTAGGGTATTATGCCATAGTTGAGTTTTTAGTGTTTTGACACTTTTGATCCATCATTCATGTGTGATTGATCTTGAACACACTAAAAGTAAGAATTTGAATATTAAAGGTCTAGTGAATTATGTAATGGTGAATGTAAAGTACCATGTCACTTCCACTTGACCCACCTAAGGTAAGTTCCTAAGTGTAATTAATTGATTAAAGTGATAAATTGGAAAATATGTGGTATGAATTTGACTTGTCCATATTAATTGAAAGTGGATGGTTGGTTGCTTAAAATAGAACCCATTTCTACTTATGGTGGAAGGTATCAGATGAAACAAATTAAATGATTGTGACATATATGGTTAAATCAGAGGTTTCATGCTACTTGGCCTTATCAAACTAATGAAAGGAAAGGCTTGAACCAACCAATTTGATAATTGGAATAGTAATTGTATAGAAAAATTAATTATAATGAATTAAATTTAAGGTGAACCCATTATGAATATGGAACTTGAAATATTTATCGGAAGGCTTGACTCGTGTCAGCTCTTGGATTCCCAAGAGACTACCTTGGGTACTCGAGGACGTCATTCCGACTCAAGGATATCAGTTGCCTTGGGTGAGACCTACCCAAGAACCCGATCCTTGTCTACCTTTGGATGCGTAGTATGAAACTGTAGGATCCCTTAATTGTTATTATAGGATTCCTTCGATACACTCCTTAGATACAAAATTGATAAGTAGGTTCTATGGTTATAGCCCATCAGGCCGAGTCATTACATATCCCCGTTTTACATTGGAATAACTCCTTCAAATAAATAGGTGTATTTTTGTGGAATTCCTTAAAAAATGATCCTTGTATTAAACTCTTACCCATTATATGGACTCATTTATTACTAAGTTATCAACCCATGAGGTCTAGGTTTCCTTGTTGAATACCTTAGAACCAATTCACATAAATTATCAGTTATGGTTTCCTTATTACATCTTGGAACCTTCACTATTTATATTATCATGAGGTGATGTTAGTTCTGACTATGCCTCATGTGGCCTATTAATATAAATTATTAATTCCTTAATTAATGAACTGGTTACATTTTCAAACAACAGTTGAGGTTTGAAGCAGGTACTTGGGTATTTAGCTACATTGTACTACTTTAATTAATATATTCATGCCTGCACATTGCTACTTTTCTATTACATGGGCTAGATGTTATAGACATAGATGGTGCTGGCCCACTGAGATTTTATCTCACACTCTCTCTCGGAATCATTTGGTTCCTGAGATAGATTCCATGTATGCAGGTGTTGATAGAGGGAAGTGTAATGCTTCAGACACTTTATTTCTTATTATGAAAGGATGAAGCTAGTTTTCGATGACCAAGATGTAGCTTGGGATGATTGGGACAGTTTATGTATTTCTTTTGCTACTTTGGGGTTTTCATGTATTCCTGCTAATTTTTATCCATTTTTTTCTATCTTTCTAGTGACATAAAAGTCAACATCATCATCTATTATATTTTATTCCAATTATTTTAGTTATTATTGATTTTTTTTATTTTCATTGTGCATTAGATTTACTTATTGCTTCTACTATTTACCACTATCTATAATTATCTGTTGTTCTACTCTATGTTAATGAGGGAATAGCCTCCCCACAGACACACCCTTGGCTCGATACTAGTTTGTAGTCTCTAGAATTTGGGGAGATGCACTTAAGGCCATGTCGCCCACCGGGATTGCAGAACCTATTAAGAGACATTCGGGTTCGGGATGTCACATAGTGGTATCAGAGGAGGTTTCCTTTCTTACTTTAATATTTGGAGAAAATAGAGTGGAGATTAGGAATTCTTGGAACTTGGATATAAGTCATTCTTGGGTATCTTGAACCCATGTTCGGGGTAAAGGTTGAGTTTCCTAGATTATAATTGTTGTTCTACTTTTTCCCATTACAATTAATATCATTTCACTATTTGGTGACACACATGTTGTGTGGTGTTATTGATTTTTCTTCTAATTGAGATTCTATTTCATCCTTGGAACAATGATATGATGGAAAGTAGCATTGTTACATGAATCATACTAGGAACCTAGAAATTACATTTCATGCATATTTCCATACAATATAGAAGCATTTCACTATTTTTCATTGCTTGTTATGCCTATGATTGATGAGTGAGCCTTTTCTTGTTTATATATTTATTTTGATGATATGGGATGTGATTGAGTGGTTTCCACTTTCAATTCATGAGGTGTATGGGCCCTTGTTGGTTGGGATCAATAATTTACATAATCAAGACTTTAATTAGAAATTCAAATGGGTGTCATTTTCAGTGATAAGGAGTATAATCCCCGAATCACTAGGAATGATAGTCCATTTTAAAGTAACTTTTATATAAGTTATAAGAAAATTCAAACATAAAAGTGGAATGGTTGCACGCCCTTATCCCTCCTTGTCATGCTTATGAAAGGTAAATGATTTAAGCTGGTTATTAAATGTTAAATGAAATGAAATGGTTTCCAATAAATGATGAGGAAAGGGAATATTGACCCTTCATCTACTGGAACCCTGAAAACTTATAACTAAACACTTACCGATACTTGTCCATCTAAGTGGGTAGTTGGGGTAGTATGCCTTGGGTAGTGGGATTTCTTCTGTTCAATTTCTATTACTGATTCTATCTTTATGCTTCTATGTTTTTTCTAAGGTGTGTTCTTAGAATTTGTAGACCAATTCTGCCACGATGTTCTCATGTCATATGCTAGGAAGGTGGTGATGACCATGATACAGATATTGTGGGCCTTGATCCACCAATCTTACTTCCTGGAGTTCAACTGGAGGCACCGACTAATATACCTGATCGAGGAACTAATGCCCAAGACAATGATAATTTCCTACATCTGATACATGCCATGCATGGTGATTCATGAGCTACATTTATGATGGCTGATATGACTCATGAATTTCAGCTACAACATCCTTCCACCTTATTACGGGATGGCGGTCCACAGGCTTTTTAGTCTTAGATAGAGTCCACCCTTTCAATCTTTGAGCATATGAAGATTCCTCCAGAGGGAAGGTCAAAATTTCTACTTACATGCTACATGATTCGACCAATCACTAGGGGGATGTGATCACCTAGGTTGTTCATCACTATGGCATGTTATGGGTTAATTTATAGATTGCCTTCTTTGATTAGTTCTTTCCTCATATGATAAGAGATGACATATCTAGAGAATTTTTGTATATCGATAACGATTCTATGTTAATTATGGAGTATTTAGCACATTTCACTATGTTATAATGATTTTCACCACTTCTAGACAGTGATGAGATTTCACATGCAAGATTCCTTAAGGATGGTCTCCAATATGCCATCTGTACTCAGGTGAATGTGTTTTATCTTTCTACTTTCTCTGAGATCATCAATCAGTATCAAATCACCGAGGGGAACCTAAGGGACAATGACAATACCAGGCATAGAGGACCAGTGCCACGTCAGGATAGTAGTTCTTCCAGTGGTATGAAGGGTTATCTCAAGGTTTTTTGTCAGGGAAGTGGAAGATAGGGTACCCCTATAGGTATCTCTGTAGTGTGTCACCAATGTAGACGTAAGGGGCATCTAAAGCCTCAGTGTGATAAAGACCCACTGGTGTGTCGGGATTCCAACCAAATGGGGCATCTTCTACATTTCTATTAGACCTTTCCATTAGATTCTAGTGGAAGAGGATCTTCACTAGTTCCACCTTTAGGAGTGGGTTCTTTTACACCACACCAGGTGGGGAGTTAGAGTAACACCGAAAATACTAGAAGAGTATGAGTTTGTGGCCTTGGTAGCTAGACCCCTGATCACCAGCAGTTCCAACCAAGAAATTTTGATCATGGTAGTCCATTTGTTGCTCAAAGTCATGAATCAGGATAGATTCATGATTTACATCCAATTCATGAGGATTAGTCTATTAGACCATCTAAAATATGAGGTGTTATTATAGTGGCCTCCACTATAGTATATGCTTTATTTGATACAGGTGCTTCACACTCTATTATCTCTTTATATATCATGGAAGGAATTGGGTTGGAAATAAAATTTTTATATGGTGTTATGACCCTAGGTACACTATTAAGGGTACGGTAAGAAGGCATATGCCAGTGTATGTACTTTCCCCTTGAGGTAGGAAGTTTTCATTTCTCATGGGAACTCTTTTTTCTGGAGATTACAGGCTTCGATGTCATTCTTGGGATGAATTGGTTGGTTCCATACCACACTTTTATAGATTTATATCATCGAAGGGTATCATTTACATTAGTATAGGGAAAAAATTATATAGATAAGGGCGAGTGAGATGTCTATACTAGAAAATCCATATCAGAGCATCATGGGATAGGTTGGGTAGATGACTGAATTGTTAATCTCTTCATGGAGGATCAAGGTTTAGTCTAGGATTAATTTCCTCCAGTGGTAGATTATTTTAGGGATGTTTTTCCCAATGAATTTTATGGATTAAATCTTAAGAGGGAGGTAGATTTTATGATCAAGCTTATTCCAAGAGCAGATTCAGTGCCGATTATTCCATATAGGATGTCACCTACTGAGCTCTAGGAGCCATGCGGTAGTTAGAGGACTTAGAGGCCCAAGGTTTCATATGTCCCAACACTAACTCTTGGGGGTTGCCTTTTATTTTCACCAAAAAGGTGGATGGGACCCTTTGTGCGTGCATGGATTACAGATGGTTGAATAAGCTTAAGGTCGAGAATTAGTATCAACTTCCTCTTATAGATGATCTATTTGACCAGATCCAAGGAGCTAGGGTTTTCTCTAAGATCAACCTAATATCGAGCTATCATTAGGTGTGGGTTAGGTCATAGAACATACCTCATAGAACCTTCCATAGGAGGTATGGTCTATATGAGTACCTAGTTATACCGTTCGGTATTACGAACACATCTTCCATTTTTATGGCTTTGATGAATAGAGTGTTCCACCCCTATTTGGATTCTTTTTTTTCAATATTTATGGACAACATCTTAGTGTATTATCACACTTGTAATGACTATGCCAAGCACCTGGATATCATTTTCAGTACACTGAGATAACATCATATTTATGATGATATTTCTAAGTTCCACTTCTGGATTGAAAAAGTTCACTTCTTGGGTCATATTATCTCAGAACATGCATTCTATGTTGACCCTGAGAAGATCAGTGTGTTGGTTTTCAAGAAGAAAACCAAGAACATTTTTGATATATAGAGTTATTAGTGATGGATGGATATTACAAGGGTTTCATACATGACTTATCATGCCTTGTTTTACCTCTGAATGAATTACAAAGAAGGGAGACTTGTACTGGAACCTAAAAGAGAGGCTTGTCTTAGAACCTATTCTGACACTTACAAAGCCATTCATAGGTTATATAGTCTTCTATGATGCATCAAGAATCATCCTAGAAGTATTTATGATGCAATAGGGAAGAGTGATTCCATATAGATCTCAGTAGTTGATGCCTCAAGAGAGAAATTACCTGATGCAAAACCCTGATCTAGCAATAGTTGTCCATGACTTACATTGTTGGAGACACTATCTATTAAGTGAGAAAGTCGTGGTGTACACAGACCAAAAAAGAATCAAATATATATTTTCACAACATGAATTAAACTTTAGATAGTGAATATGGGTTGAATATCTTTAGTCAATTGATTTTAAGCTTGCCTATAACCCTGGAAAGGGCAATGTGGTCGCTGATGCACTGAGTCAAAAAAATCAGGCCTAATCTATATGGGATTCTAGTGATGAATTAAAGTTAATTATCCTATTTGATTAACTTCATCTGGAGTTTCATGATAGTCACAGGCAGTCTTACCTCTTAACCTTGATAGTTACTTCTTCTCTCCTTGATAAGGTGAAGGGTATAAAATTTTTAGATCTTGAGGGCTCAGTTCTCCATAAGATTATATCAGGAGAGGAAACAACTCCAGATTGGTATGTGGATAGAGATGACCTTCTATGTACTCATTAACATTTTTGGGTTCCTCTAAATTTGAGGGAAGAGATGATGCGTGAGTCACGCACTTCTCAATGGTTGGCTTATCCAATCATCTCTAAAATGTGTTGATATATGCGATGCCAATATTGGTGGCTTGGGATGAAAGATTAGATATAAAAATTTATCATTAGGTGTTCCACCTGTCAGTAGGTGGAGGAGGAGCACCAGAGACCTGTAGGCTTGTTACAACCACTTCTAGTACCGAAATGGAAATGGGAAGATATTTCTATGGATTTCATACTTGGATTACCTAGGCTACCAAGGGGTAGCGATGCTATATGGGTATTCATTTTCCGACTAAAAAACGAACCCCACTTCATTCTTATTTAGGATAATTTCTGATTTAATGAGCTGGGAAGACTGTATATATGTGAGATCATACAACTAAACAGGGTCAATCATACTATCATTTGTGCTGGAGACTCTCATTTCACATCATGGTTCTGGTAGGGCTTGCAAAAATCTATGGGTACATAAGTTATTTTAAGCACAAATTTCACCCTCAGACCGATGGACAATCAGAATGGATGATACAAGTTCTAGAGGACATGATCCGAGCATGTGTCCTTGATTTTGGTGGTTTTTGGGAGAATCATATAACTCTCATCAAGTTAACCTATAATAATAGCTTTAAGACAACAATTTAAATGGATCATTTTTTATACTTATATATTAGGTTATTCCATTCTCCTTTGTGCTGGCTAGAGGCAGGCGAGGCATCCCTACTAGGTTCTTGTCTCATATATGAGACTTCAAAGTAGGTTAAGTTGATCAGAAAGCATATGTCTAATGATCAGTCTAGAAAGAAATATCATGTCAATTTCCATCAATGACATCTAGAGTTTGAGGTTGAGGATCATTTTCCCCTTGAGTATCACCTATGCTAGGGTATAGATGATTACAAGAGTATGGGAAGACGTTTCCTCATTACATAGGGTCATTTGAGATTCTAGAAAGAGTTGAGATGGTAGCCTATCGATTTCTACTACCTTAGAGGTACCATGTCATGAAAAGAATCTTTCACATTTCATAGATTCACCAATATCATATTTACCCATATCATACCTTTGATCCCAAGTAAGTTGAGTTAGATGAAAACTCTACATTTGAAGAGTGTACAATACACATCATTTACTAGAGCACAAATGCTCTTTGAGGCCAGTCTATCCATCTGATATGGGTGATATGGAAGCACGAAAATCTGCATGACAAGACTTGGGAGAAGGAGGCTAGCGAACATACCCATGGGCTAGATTTTTTCTTAGATAGTGTATCCACCCTTGGAAGGTGAAATTGGGGAAAAGTTTATTTAAGGGAGGAAGACTAAAGGAACCCAGTTTTTCACTCAAGCATATATCTTTTAAATTTTGGTCTAATTATTTATTTTTGACAAAATATGGGTGAGTAATGAGTTAGTGAATGTCTGAAGGGTGTTAGGGGATTTTTTAGAGCCTGAAACCCATCCTTTTGGTGGAATTGGGCCTGTTGCATGGTTAGAAGAAACTGTGTGGTTAGGCTAAAAAATTAGGTTTAACCATGCAAATGGTCTTCATTTTTGGGCAGAGCCATCTTGCATGTTTGGAACACAGTTTCTCAAACCGTATGACCTAACCATGTTGTATGCCCCTTCTTACAGGTTACCATGCATGCTTGGTGCATGTTTTGGAAAACCGTGACGTTGAACCATGCACATTAAATTTTTTTGGTTAATTTTACCTTTTCCCCTTAATGATATAATTATTCCCCTCATTCTTTCCTAATCAAATTTATAGAGGGATGAACCTCCATTTCACCCATTTTAACGCTCTTTAAAGGAATAACCTAGGGATCAATAGATCTCCTTCATCTGGGATCTGTTCGAGATTCCATTCATCATGTTGGATGTACAATGGTAAGTACTCGATTCCAATTGATCCATTATTCGTCTCTCTTACTCTCGACATAGTTATTGAGGTGTAATCATTTTTACTCTTTTATCATATCTACTATGTTCCAAGTCAAATAAGAGGCTAATACTAGATGAAGAGAGTCGTACAAGCCTAAGGTGGGTGGTATATAATTCATACTTCAAGTTCATGGATTTTGGAGTTGTCGTGTGGGGCCCACTGATTTAATCAGGTGCTATTTATTGAATTTATATTCTTTCTTTATAGTAATTAGAACAATATGGTTATTCTATTTTTATATATGTGATTAATTTTTGGTGGTGACACTCACAACGCCCGACACCTCATGTAGGGTAATATGCCATAGTTTAGTTTTTGGTGTTTTGACACTTTTGAGCCATCATTCGGGTGTGGTCAAGATTGAACACACTAATAGTAAGACTTTGTATATTAAAGGACTTATTTATGTAATGGTTAATGGAAATAAACTTATCACTTCCACTTGACCCACCTAAGGTAAGTTCATAAGTGTAATAAATTGATTAAAGTGATTAATTGACATGTATGTGGTATGAATTTGAATTGAATATATTAATTGAAAATGGCTGGTTGGTTTCATGATGTATAACCCCTTTCCACTTACGGTGGATGGTAGTGGATGAACCAAATTAAATGATTATGACATATATTGTTAAATTAGAGGTTACACACTATTTGGATTTGGAAAACTAATGAAAGGAAAGTATTGAACCAAACAAATTGATAAATAGAATAGTAATCATATGGAAAAATTAATTGTAATGAGTTAAATGTAAGGTTACCCCCTTATGCATGTGGACCTTGACATATTTATAAGAAGTATTGACTTGTGTTAGCTCTTGGATTCCTGAGGGAATGTCATGGGTACTTGGGGATATCATTCCGACTTAAGGATGCCGATTACCTTAAGTGGGACCTACCTAGTAACCTGATCCCTCTCTACTTATGGATGCCCGGTATGACACCTTAATATCCCTTTATTATTATTATAATATTCCTTGGATACATTCCTTGGATCCAATATTGATAAGTATGTTCCATGGTTACATTCCATCAGACCCATTCATTGCTTTTCCCCATTTTACCTTGGAATAACTCCCTGGACTCAGTAAATTTTTTTTTTGAATGTCATGGATGATTCTCATTGGATTACACTCTTAACCCTAAGCTAGAATAAGTTATTATTGAGTTAGCGACACCTGAGGTATAGGTTTCCATGGTGAATACCATGGAACCACTTCATATTAATTATAAACTATGATTTCTTTGTTACATATTGAGACCTTCACTATTTATAAAATCACGAGGTGATGTGAGTGGTGGTTATGCCTCTCATGACCTATTAATATAAATTGGTATTTTTTTAATCAATGAACTAGTTATATATTAAGACACTAACCAAGAGTTGAAGTAGGTAATAGGGTATTTAGTTACATTGTAATGATTTACTTTATATATTCATACCTGCACACTTTTACTTTTCCATTTCATGGTCTGGGTGTTATAGACACTGTTGGTGGTGGCCCAATGATATTTATCTCACACCCTCTCCAGGAACCATTTGGTACCCAGAGAAGATTACATGTATGCAAGTGTTGATAGAGGGAATCGTAATGATTCAGACACTTGATTGCTTGTTGTGCTAGGATGGAGCTGGTGGCATATGACTGAGCTATAACTTGGGATGCTTGGGATATTTTATGTATTTACGTTTCTACTTTGGGGTTTTCATGTATTCATACTACTTTGTATCCATGTATTATATCTTTTTAGAGACATATAGTTCATCATCATCATATATTGTATGTTATTCCAGTTATTTTAGTTATTATTGATTTCTCTATTTCCATTGCGAATTCTGTTTACATGTAGCTTCCAATATTTACCTTTATTTTATAATTATCCATTATGCTACACTCTGGTAATGAGGTCCTAGTCTCCCCAGAAACACACCCCATATAATGACCCAGACATAAAACAATACATAATCTTGAATTAAATTAATAATTCACATTGAGGATATTTTCGGGTTTATATTTTTAGAGAATTAGGCCATAACTACTACAATACATCTCAAAAAAATTACAAATTAGACAATTCTACTCAGTTTCCATGTTTTTCATAAAATAAAAACTCTTGAAAAAAAGAGTCAAGTCTAGTTCCATGTTTTAGAAAACATGAATTTTCCTTGATCCCATCCTTGACCCTATTCATCTTTAAGTCCTGTGAAAAGAATTTCAAAACTTGGGTTGAGTATAAAAAGCTTAGCAAGGGTTATAAAATAAGGAAAGGAAACATTATCCCATAAATAAATACAAATAAATGAAACCATACTTTTCAATCATAACACACCTCATGAAATCATAAGATTTATGGATAACACATAGAAATCATAAATCATAAAGGTAACTTGTGGCATCCATATCATACTTAAATTGTAGCTATCACATATATGTAGGTAATTACATTGGAATACCCATCACAATATATTATTTAAATTTATTAGGAGAAACATTAATGCTTACCTTAGTCACGTTACCTAATGCATTAGAGAGCTATCTCGGGCTCACCTACACTAGTTTTATCACAGAACCACCTGCATATGTAAACAATTCCCAATAACCATAACATAATCATAACAAATAACACAATAATAAAGGAAAGATTAAATTTCCACATTCCAATCACAATATATCATATCAAGATATTAAAATAAACAATAATTTATCAAACCATTTTCAAAACCATTTAAAACATTTAATAACATGATTTTTGAATCAAAGTGTCCCCTACCACTTTGAATATATTGAAATAAATTTTAATTTCAAAAAATTAACATCCATATAAATAAATCCTTAAAACCATTTTTAAAACATGGATATTAATGATAAATATTTATAAGAATAAATATTTAAAACATTTAAAACAATATTTTAGTTAAAGAGTTTCTAACCAAATGAGAGACACTTGAATACAAATAACTGAGGAATAACATTAATCAATGCCTATAATATCATTAGAATAAGTAGATTCATGATATCATATTCCAAATAAAAGTATATACAAGATATAAATGCGAATTGGTGAATAAAAACAAATAAGTTTCAATGGAATGTAAATTACGACAAAGTCCCTTGCAAAGAACATATACTTAGATTAAGGATAAATCAATGACACAATTATGTGTGAAAAATAAGAATACACCAAATATAAGTGGATATTATGTGTAAAATAATTATAGGTAATTCACACATATTCATAACATGAAATAATCAAGAAGTATAAGTTTATCCCAAAGAATTGAAATTGGGTGAAGAGTTCCCTTACAGAAATTTGACAGCCTAACGTCACATTAAAATTCGTAAAATGAGTTGATTAGAGATAAAAGGGTATACTTAATTTTTTTTTTAAATAATAAGGATATATAAGAACATATCCTGACATAAGAAATTGGAAATTAAAATACAAAACAAAAAGAATTCTTTTAAAAAGAGGAGGGTGAAAGGTTCCCTTGCCGATTTGGTAACATACGAAACATACACCCCATAAAAGAAGAATAATTCAATAAATATGTAAATACCCATAAATTAAAGTATTTTACACAAATAATAAAATACTGGTCATTACATCCACCACACAAAATGAAATAATGGAAAATATAGCATTAATCTCACAGGAATAAAAAGTGAGATGAAAACCCCTTGCCACAATGTAATTAATCAAGTCGTATTACCAAAAGTTAATAACCACCAAATAAATCACAGAATACCATGAATATAGATATAATAATGATAATATATATATATATATATATATAATTTAAGTACACAATACACCACATGCAATAAATAAGTGGCGAACAATGGAAATCTCACAGAATTAAAAGTGAGATAAGAAACCCATTACCTCGTGTCCAACTTGACTCAATACTTAATTAATCTATTGAATAATAAAATAAAGTTAATTTATAATTTATTAAGAACATTTTTAAAATTTATTATTCCTTTTACATCAATTATTACCTTTCTATAACAATTAGTTAATTATTTGAGTTCATATCAGACATTTTGTCGATGTTCAGAACTTGAGTTTAAAATGAACTTGTTATAATTATAAATTGTCCATGTGGTAGAAATTACATTATCTACAGAATTATATTCATGATTTAGATATCATATATATATTATATATCCAATATATTTATGTATTTAAAATATTACATAACATTTGAAGATAAGAAATGAAATGCACCGTTCATGGAGATGGTAAGTCGTACGTACGAATGAATTCTACTTTCATTTATATTTCATATTTAATGGAATGAAAACTTAATGATACATAGGTATATTATAATTTTATTATAATATCATATGATATATATGTTACATAATTTCATTAACTCTATCATTTATACGTTCCACGCATGGCATGAACGAGTCATATCACTTTGAGGGGGCGATAGTCCGCACTTCCTCAAATGAAATTATCGTATTTACCCACTATGGAAACCATAAATGTATTATATAAATGAAAAATAAAAATCTATAGAAACAATATAAATATAATATGTATCACATATAAAAATAGTTCCATCTTAAGGGACACCATAATAGGTGGTAGGATAATGTTGAACAATCATCGTTTCGCGAGGCATTAGTTTGTCGTCCACAAAAACAGTATGTTCTTTGCCCATAAGATAGAGGTGTGTGTAAGTGTAGTTCAAATACTACTAATGAAAAAAACCTAATATATTTGGGATACTGGTGTTTTTATAAAATAAATGAATAAAAATATTTTAGGGGGTTGGAGAAGTAAACTAAAACAAAAGAACTTAAGATAAGACATTACCATTAAATCAGGCATCTCCCTTTGGTTTGGACCAAAAAATTTATTTGAATTTCCTTATTCTTAGGAGAAGGCTTCTTGGAGGAGGATATGGATTTAGGTAGCTTAATTTTGAAGATTTTGGATGTGCCAAGGGGCTTGAGAAGTGTGAGTAATGGGTTAGAAGTGAGGGATTTTTGTAAGGGGGTGAGGGGCTCTTTAGGAATGTTTAAAAATATTATTTTATTATATAATGATTTTGAGTTTATAAAAGTCCAAAACTTATTAAAGTAAAATATAAGATGACAAATTTTAGAAATAAAATCATCCAATAATAATTTTACAGGTTTTTTATATGGTTTTAATCTTTATAATCTTATTTATTTAAATTATTCATTAATGAGGGAAGCACCGCATCATTATTGTGTCATTAATATTTTTATTTATTTGATGTCTAAAAATTATAAAAAAATACCATGATGTATTAAATATTTTTAGCATTAAAATTAATATTTATAGTTTAAGATAAAACTTATATAACCCCATGTAAAAATTGATTTACTAAAAGATATATCTTTATGTTATTTTTGTCTTTAATTTAAATTAATTAATATAGTGTCATTATCACTTCTAAGTGGTTCCATGGGGTCCCAGAATCAACCCAAAGATGACCATGGTCGGAGATGTATTAACCAATAGTATTAGGACACATTTTAGGGTAATTTTATATTATTAAATAATATTTTGTTACTCTTATTTACCAGATTTACCCTTCAATCATGGTAAATAAAATTTTTACTGAAGTAAATATTCATATTGTCTAGAAATAAAAGTTACCAATTTATATAATTTGGACCTCCTGATTCAAAATATGGAATACATTTTTAAAAATTCAAAACACAGAAGTGACAGAAATTAATTTAAAATTAATTCCCACTGTCAAAACAAAAAGCGTGTTTTTAAGAAATAATAACTATCAAATGATTGACACTTATTTTTGTCCAATTTCAAAGTGAAATTACTTCTAATGACCAAAATTTGATTAAATGGTAAAAAATATAATTACACTTTAAAACCAATTAAAAATATAATCTAACCTTATAAATATATTATATTAAGTGGAATATTTGAATTAAAATACAATATTTTTCACTATTTATTAAAAAATGAATTTTATCAGAAAAATACCAAAAATTTACCCAATGTAAATTTTGATGTCCCGATTCTAAAGAAGAATTTTATTTTGTCAAATAAAATATATAAAAGTGACCAAAACTATATTTAAAGAGTGTTATCCATCAAAATGTGGTAAATCAACCTTTTAATGAATATATTGGATAAATGTAAAAACATTTAAAAAACATGTATATTTATATTGTAGTCAGTTCTGGCCATTCCTGCCAATACAACATCTAGGCATTAACTACCATTTAAAATAATATTGTATTATTATTTTTCAGTATGATCCAAAATTGTGTGCAACGTAATATTTCAAAGAAACCTATTATTGCGTATCAGGTACGCCATCGAAAATAGAATCCCCTTTAATGTAAAATTAATATTTAATTCACAAATATTAATAAATATGAAAATGTTATATTCTTTATTTACTTGGGATGTTACACCCCAAGTTGTCACTTCTAGTCGACAACCTCTAGTATTTTAGGATATACGTTTGAGCCCATGTGGCCCACTAGTCTTGGGGAACCTATTAAGTGGCATCCATGTTCAGGAAGTTACACAATACATATCCTCTCTATGTTCTTTGATGATTCAAAAAATACCTACTTTTATTCTGACAAGTTTTTAAGTGTTTTTGATTGTATTCATCTTATGAAATTTGGTCAAGTATTTATCTGACACAAGAATATTATCTTACAAAGTTCAAGGAAAATATTTATTTACCCAAAAACAAAAATTACAACATAATATTTTATCTTACGATCTTTGACTAAGTCACTCAAGTGAGACTTTATGTTATTGATGAAAATATGAAAAGAATTTATTATTTTTAGGAATATTCCTAGTCAGAAGAAGTTGAAAAAGCTTAATTATATGTCAGTAACAATTTATATTATGCCAAAAAATTATCTTATGATATGACTAAGACTAATTATCTTATGAAGAAAAATTTCTTTATATTACAGAAAAGATATCCAATGATGAAAAATATGATCAACTGATATCCTTGAAAGATCTGATAAGACATAATTTCATGATTATCCTTGCTAATATCGTGATAATTCATTTCAAACCTTTTGAGTACATCATAAGGGTATTATCGATTTAAGGAAATATCGGTCTATTCAAGACTTACCATAAATAGAAAATTCCAGGGAGTAAGAAAATCATTGACATTGAGGTCACAAAAGCAATTCCATATTTGTAAGAAATGGATAAATTCTCTCTTTAGAATATATTATTAGGATATCCATATAGATCATTGAACTATAATAATTGCCCTATTCTCAAGTTCAAAACAACATATATAAGTAACAGTTGTCAACAACACAAAGAAGAATAGACATGTGTGTGAAACAAAGAATGTGAAGAGAAAAAAAATAAGGTTTCCCATATATGACATTAGATATATTTACATATTGAAAATACATATGTAAATTTCTAAGATTATCTTCCTAATCAGTCATAATGAAGATCATCCCAATATATTCTTGAATATTATCTTTTCTTCAGATAAATCTTCATCTACTGTCAGTTGTTGCTTGCAATTTCATAATGAAAACATTTCTCAAACCTTGTATCTTATTACTAATGTATTTTCACTATGTGTGTGAGTGTGGTTAAGATGAAGGATAGTTCTTGTAATGGGAGATCCTGTTTGAAAGATCTTGGACCGTTTTATTAAGTGATATCTGGTTATACTCAGCTGGGAGCCCACAATAAAAGGGTTGTTTAATGAAAATTACCAAACTTGTGGAGTAGAGTGTTGGTGGACTGGACTAGGGGATTTCTATTCCCCAAACCACAATAAACCTCTATGTTCAATTTTCTTTCTACATGTTTTACATTTCCACTGCATATACTCTTATGAATGAAAATTGGACATGCATACTTTGAAGAGGGTGGTCTGTATTTCAAAGAATCTTTTAAAACTCAATTCACCCCCTCTTGATTTATTCAGTCAGTCATTATCTGGGAGAACATGTACTTGTGATCACATTACTCATAGGTGGGGAAGGATTTGTGATCTACAATGATGCGTCAAAAAAATTATTAAGTTGTGTATTCATGCAAGGTGATAAAGTGATATCCTATGCCTCTCATAAAATAAATATCCACGATAAGAACTACTAAACACATGATCTAAAATTTACTATAGTGATCTTCACATTGAATATTTAGAGACATTATCTTTATAGAGAAAAGTGTGAAATATATACAGATAATAAAGGTATAAAGTATATATTCACACAAAAAGAGATCAATATGCACCGAAAAATGTTGTTAGAGGTGATCAAGAATTATAACTGTTCAATCCAATACCATAATGGAAAGGTAAACAAATTGGTATATGCTTTAAGTAGAAAGGATCTTACAACCCTATACATAAAGAGTATTGGTAGGGATCCAATATTCTTGGAAATACAACATATGAACATGGAAATAATAAAAGTATCTTTATCCTACCTTTCTCAAATAACATCTCAACCATTCATTCTTGTGAGGATTAAAGAGGACCAAAAATATGATTAGGATCTTTAGAGAAAGGTAACAAATATTGTGGAGTTCAATTTTTCTTATGATAGAGTTATAAGGTTTGGAAACTAGATATGTTTCCCATAAAAACCAGAACATAAGAGGGAACTTCTAGATTATTCTCATAGCTCATCCTTATCTATTCATCCAGAAGGTACTAATATATATTGAGATCTGAAGTAAAAAATTTTGGTGGGATAACCTGAAGAGGGAGACTATATAATTTGTATTTTTATTCTTAGTATTCCAAGAATTCAAGGATTTATGATATAAGACTAAGGGTATGATGTAAAAATTTACCATACCATTATTAAAATGGGAAAATATAACCATGGACTTCATTATAAGACTCCCTTGGACATCTAAAGGAAATAATTCTATTTGGGTGGTAGTCAAAAATTTTACAAAGTTAAAACATTTCATTATTATCAAGTAATATTTACCTCATGACTAAATCATCAAGATATATATAAGAGAAGTTATAAAAAAACATAGAGTTCCACACTCCATTATATTTAATCAAGATTTGATGTTTACCTCGAGGTTCTAGAAAAGTATTAAGTAAGCATTGGATATATAACTGATTTTTAGTACTGGTTTTCACCCTTAGATGGATGATCAGTCCAAAAGAACTATCCAAAATCAAGAGGATATGTTGATATTATTTTTAATGGATTTCCAATAATGTTAGGATAAAAACCTCCCCATAGTGGAGTTCTCATATAATAATAGTTTCCATTCTATCATTTAATTGGAACTTTATGAGGCTCTATATGTGAAGAGGTTTCAAACTCAAATAATAGAGAGAATAATCTTATGGGTTTTTATCTTTTCAAATAGAGTATAGATAATTTTCATACCATTTAATTTAATATGAAAGATATACAAATTAGATATAAAAGTTATACGGAATTGTTTTGACAAGACCTGGAGTTTGATGTCAAAGATAATTTTTTACTCCATATATTACTATAGAATAAATTTGTACAAAACAAGAAAATACAGAAGGTTAAAGTGATGTGGTGGAACCACAAGTTTGAGGAAGAAACATGGGAATCAGAAGAGGTGATGAATCAAAAGTACCCTAATCTGTTTTAGAGTATGAAATGAAATTTAAAGGGTGATATTTATAAAGGTGGGAAAATTTAAAAACCTAAACATTTATAAGTTAAATTTCCTATTTGAAGGAATAAATTCCTTATTAAGTAATGTAGTTATAGAAAACAATTTCACAACTTGGAGGTTATTTTGGACCATTATAAAATATAGGCGGTTAGATTTAAATGACTATTAAGAATCCTAACTGTTGATAATATTTCCATTGTTTAGTGACCATCAAGATTAGAATATATTAAGGGATATGATAAAGTATAATTAACAGATATGAAAGAAGCATTGGCCTCAACCTGTAAGACCATACCAATGAATCCTATTTATCAGAGATTTCAAGCAATATGTCATCACTGTAGTTTTTTCTTGACCAATCCCAAACTAAGATTCAATAACTAAATCTTGAGTGAAACTGTTTATGAGAGAAGTTCAAGATTATCGAGATCATGACCAAAAACATGTTAGCTGAACCACCCCTGGAAATTACCACCATCACTCACCTTACCTCTAGGGAATATACAAGTGTAATAAGGGGTTATGTATCTGAACCCCAATAATATGAATTTTCATTTTTTATTAATAAAATAATGATTCTATTTACCCCATTTTCATTATTACTTTATATACATACCTAATTAACTAATGAGTTTGATAAAATTTATATTTTGATACAAAGAAAAATAAATTTTATTTTTGGGAAATATATAGTTTCAATAATTATATACTTTTTTATAAATTTATACATACATTTCATGCACATATTTTTCATATATAAATACATAGATTTTGGAAAATTAATTGTAAATTCCTACCTGTAAATTTAATATTTTGTTCATATTTAGAAGGATACCAGGATTTAAGAAATATGAGTAAAATTGAAAAAAATACCAATGTTTCCACTAAAATATGGCTTCCCATGATAATGAATAATCATAGAACACTTATAAAGGTCGAAACTAAATAACCGAAGTGAAACCAATGTTTTGGAGCTGGAAAATGAAGATTCACAATGTGAATCATGTTTAGGATTTGAAAAAATTACAAGGAATGAAGGGAATTTAGAGGATGAAGTAAGAAAACAAAAAAATGAGGCCTCATATATTTTAGTGTGACACCTACTTTCATGATGTTAAAGTGGCCAGATAGACCCAATTTCAAGATTTTGATTGGAAATTTCAATGGTGACTCCCCAATTATGACCGAGATTCCATTTAACTCCTGAATTAACACAGGAAGATTTCAATGAGAATATTTATGGCTAATTAAATCCTACTCAATAATTGGGGGAGATCTATAAATTTATTTCTAGGGATCTACTTGTTATTCATTCATTGGGAATCAACACTATTTGGATAGAAGACTCCCACTACTGTGATGATTAGAGTAGAAATTTTATTTTACTACCCCTTTATAACTATCATGAGGTGTTAGATCTTGTTCAAGGAAATTTTATTGATGTGGGATTGATTGTATTAAGGTATTTTTTTGGATTCAATTCATTTGGGTAATTTTATACAAACCTAAATTCTCAATTCTATTATTTGCTTTAATTGTACATGACCATTTCATGATTGGTGAGTGAGTGATACAAAGTTACAGATTAGATAGTGTAAAATCCTCAACAGAAACATTTGGTGGGTTATCTGCTATGTTTAAATAAGGTTTTGAGTTATCAAAACATTAAGAAACCCAAATTAACATGACCATTGTAAAAAGGATAATTTGGTGAATTGGAGGTTGTTTACCATTAACACTGGATTCAGATAAACTCAGTTTTAACACCTCATGTTTTCAATTCATAATCTTATTCCCTAATTAATCATGAACCCAAAATTTTAATTTTCAATCATGTTTTATGTTTTCTTGAACATCAAAATCACCATCATTCTACTTATAATTAAATTTATTTATAATTCCTTCAATAAGTATTTTAGGCCTTTTTACTAAAATTAATATTTCTATTCAAACCCTTTTCTATGGGTTCGACCTTCCCATAAAACTATATAGTTTAATTAATTTTTCATTTCATGTTATAAATTTTTAAATTTGGAAACCCTATAGAATTAATAATGCCCATAGGGATATCAAAATTTTGGCTTCATTGTTGAGGATATGAGTGGATATTATATTAATTTAATAATTTAGGTAAAATATTTTCATATTTTTATATTTTCTGATTTTAAGGTAGTCTTTTTATTTTAATTTTTTTTATCACTTTTACCACACTCAGGTATTTTTTTTGTGATGGAAGGGATGCAGATCACATTTACTACTAAGGATAGGTTCACCTTCCTACTGAAGGATTTGACACAAAAAAACTCAAAGAAAATAAAATGATGAAAAATAAATTCAATGAGTGCCTGAAACTGCACCCAAGATTTGAATAAGTAACACCCCATAGCTAGGAACTAAACTCTAAAGATGAGAATATCGAGAAAAGAATAATGGACATTGAAGTAGAGGTAATTAACATTTTTAAAGTTGAATTTTAACCTAATCATGATGCCCTTTATTTTTCAAGAATGTAATATGATGAAGAGAGTGATATTGCAGCATAAATTTAGTGGTCAAATTCCAAAATTCAGTATACTATAATAAGAAGAAAAAAAATAAGAGAAAGGTACCATGAATATGGAGTTTTTTCACATATTACTTTAAAAATTGTGATTAAAGATGGGGGAGAAAGAAATAAAATAAGAATATATGACTTCTAATTTTATCACATAATTTTAAGAAAATTTGGGAGTGTTGGAAGAAGAAGAAGAACCACCTTCACTATGCGCTGACTACACAAAAGAACAAGAAGTAGCATCTAAATAAGGAATTGAGGAGCTATACACTATACATCAAATAGTCATTACAAAAGTAGAAAAAACATAACTAGAAGTTATAAAATATTTATACCGAGTCTCGATAGTCACTAAATTCTTCCACATTTCATTTATGTAATCCATATTTTGGTCACCTTTACTACATTTCATGTTAATTACCTAAAGGAGAAGAAAAACTAAGCTAGATGTGCAATAAATTCAAAATTGGGTTAACCCAAGATGGTTATATTTATATCACACTCCAATCATCTAACCTAAGTATGGTCAAGATTAACAACCATTAAAAAGTGTAGCTTTTGGGAGGCAACCTGATTAATTTTATCACTTTATTAGTATTTATATTTATTGATTTCATAGATATAATTTTATATTAGTATTTAATTTCAAATCCTCTAATATTTTTGAGCATTATTGAATGACATGTAATTTCTCCTGTTTATTTTTATTTTTTCAATACCATTAAAATGTTATCGATCAAGAAGAATAAAGAATAAAGAGGTATATTCATGACCAACTCATGATGTGAACCCTATTCATGTTGTGAAATCCATAAAATACACATCGTGAAATCTTGAAGATACACGTCATGAATCCAGTGTAGAAAGAACCTACACAACCAACTTCAAAATATCATTGAAAGGGGAGTAAGAATTTTAATTATGTATTTTTCGTTTGTATTCCCTACATTTAATTTTTCTAGATATTTTAAATTCTAATTTCATACCCCATATTTAATTCTTTATTATATCAACTAAACCAGGAGACATGGTGTAACATCCTATTACCTACTTTTAGGTGTTTTTTCATTTGTATTGGACCTCTTCGTGGGTTGTTTTTAGTGATTTTTAGAGTTTTTTGATGGTTTCTGGGCTTGTGCACGATTGGAGCACAGTTTGATAGACCATGCATCCAAACTGTAAAACCTTTAAAGTATCCTAGGTAGGGGCACATAGTTGGCATAAGGTTATGAAAAAAATGTATAAAAACTATGATACCTACCCAGAAAGAGATGCATGGTTTCTGCAAGGTTAAAAAAACATGTAGTCTAACCATGAAACTTTTCTAGAAACCCATAAAGAGGATCATGGTTGTCGTATGGTTAATACTAACCTTTCCTCCATCTCTAGGAAACCATGTGATTGGTTTTTATTACTCCAAAAATTTTACTTAAAATCCTAATACCCCCCCTTAACCCTAAATTTTTCCCACTCAAACCTAATTCGATCCATTTGATTTTGGGAGCCCTCTAGAGGCTTTTTGGGCCCCACAACATCATCTCTTGGTGGATTTAAGTGTCAGTTGAAGTGGTGATCCTATTTCTGTATTATCCTCTCAGCCATCAATCTCTCTTATTATTTTTATTGGTTATTAATAGATGTTATAATGGACTTATGTTTAATTGGATCATAGTTTATTGACATGGAATTGTGGATCTGGGGTCTTTTATCTCTTTTATCAATATCCCTCTTCCTAGATTAGGTGATCACTATAATAGGTGACACATCTCGAATCCATTGCAGTTGGATTCTGGAATTTCCATGCAGGTGTTTCTATTATTCTCATTTATTTTTTAATTCATGGTTTCTTGAGAATTTATAGATATGTGCCTCCTACTAATATATGTTCTATAATTGTTGATCTATAATTTACTTGTGAAATCATCTTTGATCCTATTTTAAATAAATTGAACATGTCATGGGTTCCTTCTCACAATTTTATAAATTGATGAATGCTATGTTGATTTTAATTCCATTTCAATTATTTTATCAAGGTTACCTTGAGAAAAGTGAGGACTTAGGCTTTGTTTTAATTTTTAAAGTTAAATCATTTGACTTGTATGAAATGTGTTAAAATATTTGAGGATTTTTATAGAGTTTCTATTTCTTGAATTTGTAAAATGGACAAGAACCCTCTTTGAATGATGTTACCCTTATTATTAAATGGGTGTTCTAAGGAAACTTTATATGTGTGATTTATTCACATGGAAAGATGTTGTAAACCAATATTTTGAAATGAACTTAAGCCTTTTTAAATTGTGAAACTTCCTTAAATTCCATTGAGTAGTTTTGGAAGAAATTATTATTTTAAAGGCTCATTTGGAATTATGATAATAGTTGTTAAGAGAAGTGGGTATGTTTACCCTTTTTAAGGTTGAATTTAATAAAATGTTTTGGATGGAATTGATGATTTTTGATGGCCTAGTTGACACTTTATGATGATCCTCTATTGTAATAATCCCTTAATGAAACTTGATTGATTTTTATGCTTCCTATTGATGGGTGTTGAAAAATGGTTTATTTAATTTGAGTGATCTCGAGGGTGAGAGTGAGATGTGATTTGATGGTAAATGCTAATGATTGAAATATTGAGGGAATAAGCCCATGATTTATATTGATAAGGATCCTTATTATGATCCTTGTAACTCGATTATATCAATCACATCTATTGATTAGTCATGGGAACCTTGGTATTTAGATGAGAAGACCTAGATATATGCTTTTATAGTGGATTCACACCCTTTCTAGTGGATCTGTAGAGAACATGAATGGCTTAGTCAATAGACATGTGGTCTGCAAAGAGGATGTACGTGGAAATGGTTTTCTTGTGAGACTATATGTAATCCCTAGTCATGATGTATTTTTATTATCTTGGCTATGGTGGACTCAATATTATATTGAGGTTATACTCATGATATCCATATACATGATAGTGTTTGTTTTCACTAATTAGCACCTAAGTTTCCTTGCATGATTGATTCCTACTCTTCATTGATCTGTTTATTGAAGTGATGAAATTTTAATCTACGATATTTAATCTTGTACAACTCTATATTAGGTGATTTTTCTTAATTATATTTCATGATATGACTATATCCTGTGAAATTATTTTTAAATATTTTCAAGAAATGGATTTGTTTTTAAATGATAAAATGGAATGTTCTCCATATTTGGTTTGGTAAATGATTTTGAAATGTTTAAACTTATTTTTTAAACCCATATCCATTGTAAAATTATTACTATTGATTTATTTTTATTTTTTAAATGTAAAGTATTTTAATCACTTTATCATAATCCTCTTTTATCATATTTTAATTACCTTATGAAGTAACTATATAGAATATTTTGTGTAATACTACTGGGATCTATAACTCACACCCTGCTACAACCATTTAGTGTTTGTAGAATTTATGAGCTTATATAAGGTTCTCATGATCTTATCTTCTCTTATGGGTTTGTTCTTGGGTGACCGGGGGTGGGTGACTTTGGATATGGTGGGTGGTCATAGACAACCTGGTGATGAGTTTTGGTTGTTATGTTCTACTTTTCGTATTTATAGTGTCTCTATGTACTATGAGACATATGTATAAATTTTTTTATCTAACAATGTTTCCTCAGTGTATTTTTATGACTATTTTCTGTTGTGGGAAAAATTGTTCTCAGAGGTTAATTTTGGAAGCCCAGGTGTTTGTGTCTAGCCCATGGTGATTGAGAATGCTATTTGGGTCAGTGGTGAATTAACTTAGATATATATTTAGATATAATTTATTGTTGGTTTGTTACACATAAACTAGTTAAGAATCTTACTATTCCATGAATTTAAATTTCTTTGTCAATAAATTCAAATTTAAAACTTGAGGGAAAAAATTATTAGAGATAAGAACATGGTTTTACATTTATAAAATCATGATTTAGGTGAGAATGTTGATTCTTGTAAATAAAAATTTTATGATATTTGACAATGATTTTAATTTTTGATATTTACATTAATTGATTCAATTATTCATATAGATTTACATGAGGTATTTTACTAACTATTCATTTCATTCTTGAGACATTTTTGAGCCAAATATTTACCATTTTTTCTTAGTATATTTATTATGAGACTCAAGAATATTTTTTTTCTAGAAGATTCATGGAATCTTATCAAATATATGACTGAAAAAAATCACTTTTAATATGATTGAGGAATTTTTTACACTTTATCCTTGTACCCACATTACATAAATCCTTATTTTTCTTGTAGAATCTATGAATTAAATTGTTATGAAATGATCCATGGTACAATATTATCATATCCATTCTTACCCTACTCTCGATGTATTTCATGATATTTAAAATAAAAAGTGTAGGGGAGAGACTATCCATAACAGATCGAGATATATTGCACTGAGGAGACATTATTGGGGGGTTTTCATTAGATTTTGGGAGTGGACATGATTTTATTTATTATACTTTATTACTCACTTCCCTTGATAAAAATAGTTTTTTTCCTTAAGAGGATAAATATCACCATTACTAGATTGAATTTTTTTTGATCGTATGTGGTTAGTTGATGGATGTGAGGTTTTTCATAAACACAATTTTTGAAAAAGAAAAAAAATGAAGAGAAAGTGAGGGAGATTGATTCATTATGATTACATGTATCATTATCACACTTTGATATATTTGGGGGGAAGTTAGAGATGATATCTGTAAAGGGATATTATCATTGAGATTATATTTTTATATCATGCATTATGATTTAGAGTCAGACCTCCTTTTTTAAATTTATTTTTTTTCACATCATTTACCCACATTCCCTAAATTCTCAAATACATTTTCACCTAATGATGAATCCCTTATGATTATTTGTGATTCTTTATTTGCATGGTGGAGATGGTAGATGTCATGAAAGACTATGGTAAGTGACATGTTCTGAAGGTATGTGATGAACTCTATTTAAATTCTTACCTTGATGATGAGAAGAAAAATTTAAGTGAGGTAAATTTTAAATGGGATATATATTAATACCGAATTGAAAAATAGAAATGGGAGAATGAAAAAACATGGAAATTTTAAAAGAAAAAAGTAGAATACATAGTTTTTGTGTTTCTTTGAAAAGTGAGGCCTTGATGAATTTACATATGTGATGGTTGAATACATAATTTCACATTTCATCAATTTATTTTATTTACATTGAATTTAAATCAGGGTAAGGTGATCATCATTTTTAGTATGTTTAGTTTCCATCCTTGAGGATAAGTCTGTATTCAAGTGTGGGGGATTTGATACATAAATTTCATATACACATTTTTCATATATAAATACCTTGATTTTGGTAAATTAAATTTTAATTACTAAATGTATCTTTAATATTTTGTTCATATTTGGAAAGATACTTTGATTTAAGGATAACAATAAAATGGTGAAAAATAGACTAATAGTTCCACTAAAAGATGGCTTTCCATGATAACAGATGGTTATAGGACACTTCCGAGGGTCAAAATTTAATAACCGAGGTAAAATAGAGGTTCTAAAGATGGAAAATAGAGACTAAAATCATGAATAATTTTCAAGATAAGAAATAATTACAAAGAATGAAGGGAATTCATAATGTGAAGTGAATAAAAAAAGAGTGTCTCTATACATTTCACAGCATGACACCTACTTCATGCTGTGAAAGTGGTCAGGAGACCCAATTTTGAGCTTTTGATAGGAAATTTCAAAGGTTACTCCCCAATTATGACCTGGACAGTCATTTAATGCCCGAATTTACCTCAAAATATATTAATGACCACATTTACAACTAGTTAAAACAACGCCAACCACTGAGGAGATCTATAAATTAAGGGCCATGGCTCTACTAATTATTCAATAATCAGGATATGACACTATTGGGATTTAAGACTCACACTATTATAATGGTTAAAATATAAAATTTATTTTCCTACCCCCTCATGACTAGTATAAGGGGGTACATATTGTGATAGGTGATTACATTGAAGAAGGATTGATTATATTAAGGTATTTTATTTTTAAATTCAATTCATTTGGTTATTTTGCTAAAACTATAAATTATCAATTCCATCATTTACTTTAATAATCCACTATTGGATTGGATGGCTATACCAAAACCCCTATCCCAATGGTTTGGAAAAACTATTGGGATAAGCTATTTTAGCCAAGGCTTTCCCAAAAGTTTTCAAAACACCATTGGGAAATCTCATCTATTTAAATGGTTTTTAAAAACCATTGAGAAAGATTTACACAATATTGTGGGCCTCCCCTCCTCCCATATAGATCTAAACCCAACATTCCTCTCCTCCCATAGAAATATAAACATGATCCCTCCCCTCCTCCCTTCTAGGTTCTCTAACCCTAGTGGCACTCTCATCCATATTTTAGACTTATCATCACTCCCATTTGGATCAAATCCACAACCAGTACCTGTGTTCACCTCTCCCCTCATCCCATCTAGATCTAATCCCAAACCCCAAATACAATGAAATTCCTATCTTCCCAACCATCCAAGATATCTCCTATGTGATTTCATTTCATTAATATTCAATATTAAATTAGTTGTCTCTGAATCATTTAGGTATTCTATCAACCATCCATTTTTTATTTTTGGTCTAAAACGCCACTTTAGGTTCTTAATTTTGTAGTCATTTAATTTATTTTGATCATGTGGTTTGATTTAGGCTTTTTTATATTTTGTTCATGTCTTTTTGGGTTAGTTTAGACCAGTTTGGTTCAGTTTGGTTTAGTTATATTAAATTTTGGATTGGTTCATTATTGTTTTTTCTGATTCATTTTGGTTCTAGTTAGATTAGTGAAATATCTATATTTATATTTTAAATTCATACAGCTAAAACATTATTATGTATGGAACATTCCCTTGTAACATGAAATCATAAAAAATTTACTAGTGAAATATTTAATTTTTTACTTATTAGGAATGTATTATGATTCGTCATTCATATTTATTAATATTTGATATATTCAACCCAACGTGTGATCTTAGGTAATGGATTTTTTTAATTATAGCATGAAGTTTATAAGTACACAACTTTAATACATATTACATGTTAAACTAATCTAATTATTCTTGTTTATTGTTTAATATTTTCCTAATTTCTAGGAAATTATTATCTCGATATAAAATATGTTTTTTGGATTTATGACTTTACATATTCAATGATTGCTTAAAAATAAAAAATAAAAAAATTATTTTCTATAAATTTTAGTGATTTTTAAGAATATTTTTTTTAAAAATGACATTAAGAAAAGATTCTCATAGAGGGTAGAATTTCTTATTTTTGGATTGATATGGTATGAATTTTATATTTTTGGTATGGTTATGTGTGTGTAGAAAATAAATTATTCAAGTATCTTATTTTATAATATATATACAACAAAAGATCCTATTAACATATTTTAGCCTTAGAAAATTTAATATTAGAATAAGGGTTTTTTAATATATCTTCGTGATTTTTATCAGCTAAGAACTTAATTATCAGTTATATAACATTGCTTCCTATATTCTATCAGAAATATCACTTCTTCCCCCTTGAACTCAAAATATGTATCGACATTTTTTCTATTAGGTAACACCTTCTCTATCCCATGAATTTGTATAGTTTTAATTGAAATGTTATAAGTATGAGTATGATTTTTCACTGATTTTTTTAAATATAATTTTTTTATCTTCATGTGATTTTAATATTTGGAATTTTTTGACAAGATCAAAATAGATTTTTCATATTGGCATTACATTTATACTATTTAAATGCATTTTTATTTCTGTATATACTTTTGTGGAATTATTTATGGATACTGGTGTCATGACCCCCTCCCCGGGCCATGAACCTTGTTATCTGACCCCATGGGTCTCCTGTAATACCTTGGTTTCCTTCCCAGCACACCATAGGCTATTACTCACTAGGGTCACTTATTAGACTAAAGAATGTCCCCACATGCCAACACATGTTCTTTCAGTGTGTTTTTTCCTCACTCACACACACCCTGGGAAACTTCCCAGAAGGTCACCCATCTTGATTACTACTCCAGACCAAACATGATTAACTGTGGATTTCTAATCAAATAGGCTCCCGAAAAAAGGTGCACCTTGTTGACATGGGTGGTAACATTTAGCCTTTTAAGTATCACTTTTCTAGCCTTTTAAGTCTCACAATGCCCTCGTTGTGGACCCCAAGCCTCAAACCCAGGCTGTGCCTAAGCACTTCCGGCTGGGTATTGGCTCTGATACCATTTGTCATGACCCCCCTCCCCGAGCCATGAACCTTGTCATATGACCCCATGGGTCTCCTGTAATACCTTGGTTGCCTTCCCAGCACACTATAGGCTATTACTCACTAGGGTCACTTATCAGACTAAAGACTGTCCCCACATGCCAACACATGTTCTTTCAGTGTGTTTTGTCCTCACTCACACACACCCTGGGAAACTTCCCAGAAGGTCACCCATCTTGATTACTACTCTAGGCCAAGAATGCCTAAATGTGGAGTTCTAATCAAATAGGCTCCCTAAAAGAAAGGTTCACCTTGTTGACATGGGTGGTAACATTTATCCTTTTAAGTCTCACTTTTCTAGGGGTGTTATATTCTGAAAGTTATCAACTTTTCCATTCTAGGGGACCGGTTAGATTTCAGGTACAATCCAACCTGGACACTATCCAACTGCGTCCAAACCATGGGTGAATTATGCCAAAAGTTCCTTCTCATCAAGAGGAATCCAAAAAAGTCGACGACACGTCAATCGAACGTTCGGAGCTCAAGATATAAGCGTTTCCGCACTGAGGGCCCGGTGTGTTTCGTATCCAAACCAACCCGGTTGTACTCAAAGTTCTCCGAAATGTTTAGTTTAATATACCGAAACGACCGTCTCAATCCAAGGATCGCTACGCAACTGACGGTGTGTCGATCGGAGGTCCGTGACCCAAGATATGGGCGAAATACTGAAAACAGTCAGAAATGGGGGTCTGGGCCCGGCCCGGCCCGACCCAACCCCCCCTGGGTCGGGCTGAACCAGGTCGACCTGACCCGGGTCCAGGTCTGGCCCATCAGGGCATGGAACGACCCAGCCGATGCGGCGCAGCCCGACGCGGGCGGCCTTGTCCGGCCTGGGCGGTCCGGCCCGAAGCGGCCGGTCCAGCTCAGCGGGTGCCGCGCGCGCTGAGCGGACGCGAGGGGGAGCTGCCCCCGACCCTTTTCACCAGACCCGACACGAGCCGCCGCGTATTCCCCAGATCCCATGCAAACGTAGGATCCGGTAGTCCCGCCGCCGTCGCGGCTTCATCCGCGGTGGCTCCTGCCGGCGGCGCACCGGGGCGTCGCCGCCTCCGTGCGGCCGGCCGGTGCCGGCCACCGCATTCGGCCGTCGACGCCACCGCGCTGGTGTGGCACACGGGCAGCACCTTCCGCGGACCACCGGACGCGCTCCAGTGGTCCGTTTTGCCCGCCGTCTCTACCGGAAGTTCTCCCGGGATCCACAGTTTATCGTGAAGATTTAAAAACTCCCTCGTGGTCTGCTTCATTGCTCGTCAATCCGCGCACAACGATCAACCAGCGGAGTCTTCAATCGCCTCTGTGGCCCCGACTCCGGCCGCGGTTCGTTCGGCCTCAACGGCGCGGCGCGACGGTGCCACATTTCTTCACCGTGTTCTTTCTCGTGTCTGTGCGGTGCCGTTGCACCCTGCCGCCTTTGTTCGTGCCGCAACGAAACAAAACAACAAAGGGGGAGGAGAGTCGGCCATGTTCGTGCGGTCCGATCTCCTCCCATTAAGTTGGTAACAAGTGGCCCAAAAGAGAAGAACAACAAGGATTTTTCACAAACAAAAGAAATCAACCCAAACAGTCTTTCCTGAAAATAAATAATCCCAACCCGCAAAAGAAATCACTGGTGGATCAACATGAGGATGATTTGATCCGAGTTATTTGTTTTAATAGGAAGGAACCACGGGAATATAAACTTACACAAAATTAACCCCTACCTCGAGCGTAGTTGTCGAACGAGGTTTGTTGCGGAATTGCACGTCGCGGAAGAAGGCGTCACAGAAGGGGGATCGTTGCGTCACGGAGAAAAGCTTCATCGGTGTCGCGTCATCGATCTCTGAGGATCCAACGTCCTTTTCGACCTTCATCGGAGGTCGGCATTCTTCACGTTCTTTGCATTCTTCGACAAAGAACGAAGAACTTCAAGACTTCTCTTACTCTCCCCAAAAACTCAACACAACAACCCAACAATAATAAAATAAGGGTTACCTTATTTTATTACTCACACCAAATGTTTTAAACATTCAAAAACAAATCAAAAAATTAACTCAATTAATTGCGACATTTTAAACTGCCCAATTAATAGAGGCGTTTATTAAAAAGTTTAAAATCAAGAGTTGACTTCGTTTAATAGGGGGGTGCGGGTGCGTTACCTTAATCAAAGGTGGGGGTTTCGTGGAAGTTGAAAAGGTGGGGCTCATGTGGGCCCCACCCCACAAATATCCTACCAAGTGGGTAGGATGTTGTGGGTCCCACATAATCCACTTAACTTAGGTTAAGCAAAATAAAATAAAATATCGGTTGCACCAATTTTATTTTATTCCTTAACTTTACCCCAAAAATTAAAAACCACACCTGATTAAACGCAACTCTGGAAAAGGTGTTTCTATGAAATTACCGGTGCTGCGATTCCATCGGTGCCCCCAGATATCAATTTTGAGCACCGGTTCAAAGGTTAGAAAAACCCGCTCATTCGTTCCCTGAACGTACCCGAGCTAAACTTCAGAAAATGATTCCGGGCGCACCGGGCCTCGGAATCAGGTGCCATCAGAAACTGCGTTCTAGTAAAATTCCAAAGAAAATTAAGGAAAAAAAATTTACTTGAAATTTCCGGGTCTTTACATTACTCCCATATCAGGGCTTTACGTCCTCGTAAAGCTTTAACACAAACTAGGGTCACAAAAGCGGTACTGAGCACGCATCTGAGCCTTCCGCTCCCATGTGCTTACCTAGTGGATTCTGTACTGCTAGTGAAAGCGCACCCGAGGAATCGACCATCCTCGTATAATCCACCCCTGTCGATCCTCTATCCCCACTAGAATCTTTGCGTATGTCGCCCTATCATCGATGTCCAACTCCCTGAGGTCGATGATGTGTGAAGGATCATGCACGTATCTCCTCAGTTGAGACACATGGAATTCGCCGTGCACCTGGTGCAATTGAGGTGGATGGGTCAAGCGGTAAACCACCTCTCCTACACAGTTGAGGACCTAGAAAGGTCCTTTGAACCTCAGAGATAACTTGTCGCCTTGGCCACATCTCCATAAACCTCGTCGAGCTGAGACCCGTATAAAGACATGATCGTCATCCTCGAATTCTAGAGGTCTCTAATTCCTATTAGAAATGAAACTCAAAACAACTGCTGCCATGAGGGTAAGGTTGACCGACTCAAGAGTGATCGGTCACACCCTCCTGTGCATGAGTTTATCCTGTGCTTCTTGGGGTTTCCTTTTCGCCGACCAAGGAAAACCCATCCCGACGTCGTAGTTAAACCATAACCTTTTTGCCTAATACCGTCAATTTGTTTATGAACTGTGATTTCCCAGTCCATAATCAAACCAAAATCATAAGGCCTCGATGGTTCCACCAAGAGATTCCAACCGAAACTCTCACCTCGAGGGTCTGACCACACCGTCGGTGTAAGTGTGATTATCGAGTCTTCTCCCAAAGTATATCCAGACGTGAGGGTCAAGTCTACGGCTCACCAGAAACTCTAGGTCTAGGACCGGATTCTTGGAAGGAAGGAATGATTCGTATCAACGTCTGTTACTATGGTAGTTAGTAGTGGACACAGACTGTCCCTCGAATCATTCTTAGAGCCATTGGGTCACTCTCACTGACCGCATGCAGCTACTATCTTCCCCTGCCCTCTAGCTCCCTGAGCCTGGCGGAGACAACTAAGGTGGGTGGTTGTATCATGTTAAAATGTACACCACCTCATGCTGCTCTCCTAGCTCTGCCTCCATGTCTACTGCTTCGCAGACTCATATCTCCTTTAAGCTTCCTCTTATTGAAACATTTAACACGCCCGAGTCACTAAAACTGGCGCCGATTTCCCATTTCTTACTGCACTGTGTAGTCTTCATCCGCTCCTGGATGATCTGTACCTTCTTTGCCTATGATCTGAAAGAGCTTCTAAAATTTCTCCTTTGCCAAAAAGAGAAACTTGATCTCATCCCCTGGATAAACCACACCCATTGCCTAATACAGTCAATCCTGACATGAATGATGTATTCATGCCATGGATGACATCGTAAGGCCTCAACGTTACTACTAAGAGATCCAACTGTCACTCTCGCCTCCAAGGGTCTAGTCACACTGTCGGCATCAGTGTGAGGTCACTGGGTCTCCTCTAGTATAAATCTAGAAAGTGAGGGTCAAGTCAACAGTCTTAACCGAGACCACTCAGTATCAACTAAACAAAAGGACAGGAAAGAAAACATCACAAAGATAAGTGTCTTTTTATTATTGCAGCTCATAGTAAAAAGACACAAATATAACAACAATATGGAACTAGAAGTACAAGGTAAGTATCCACTAGTTATGCTCCTATCCACCTACTCTCGGAGCTCTACTGCCTTGTCCACTGTTCGGCTATTTCTCAAGCACCCGCCACTGCTTCTGCCTCGGTGGCTCCTCCAATACCTGCGGATCGACTGTGCGGGGGGTCAGACAGTCACGTGCCAGGTGACCCTTCCTGCCACATTCATAACACTTCTTGCTCCTTGTACGGCTGGCTCTGGTCCTCTTGGACCTCTGCATCATCTGTCTACTGACCATAGATGACTCGACTACTGATCGAATATCCTACGGGAAAGACAGCAGCTCCTGTACACGCTCAGGGTGTAGAGCTACTGGCACAAAATCCATCCTGAAGAAGGTCTCTAAGTCTTCCCATGTGAAGGTCATCCCGTCGCAAAACTGGAACAAGTGGATCCACCACCTGCCTGAAGCTTCCTGAAGAAGGCTGGCAGCAAATATCACCATGAAGTCTGCTGGCGTCCCCACAAGCCTGAAGACTCTCACCACAGCCTCCAGCCATTCCTCAGCCGCCTGCGGGTCCGTCTCTCCCCAAAACCTGGGTGACCTCTGGCGCTGGAACTTGTGCAGTGTGCTCAAGTGACGTGCATCTTCTACTGCTGGGGCTGGTGGCATCGATGGCCCAACATATGGTAGTACTACTGGTGCCTCAACTGCAAGAGGGCCCTGTACCGAAGCCTCGTCACTCGGCAGGCTGTCAGTATGCACATCCCTCTAGGCTCTAGCAGGTCGTCCGTGAAAAGGAATCATGAAAGAAACAATGTGACATTTTCAAACGATTATACCTGGTGAGCTAACCTGGTTTGAGCTGACTTAAAAAAAACTTCTGGAAACAGACACACAATCAGTGTTTTTGTGCACAAAGTCGGAAATCAGTTGTCAGGGTCCTGGTGTATGGATACGTTGGCCGCCCGCACCAACACTGGAGTCCCTGAACTGAAGACCACACTCAGTACCCTTAACACTATTGCTTCATAGAAAGAAAAAAAATCAGAGTTATAAGTTCTGCGGTAGAACCAACTCCTCTGATACTAATTTGTCACGACCCATCCTCGGGGCCCATGCCGTGACTACCCCAAGCCCGCCTTCCATAGGAAAAGGGTTGGCGACTAGAACCAAAGGTGTAAATCCCGACAACTGGGAAGGCATTGCCTTTAAAAAAGTAAACAAAACACCACAAAGTACAAGAGGAAGTAAACACTAAGTATAAAAGAAAGTGCTGAAAAGTAAATGGGTCAGAATACAAACCCAACTGAAAATACAACTACAACTAAACAAAAGTACAAAAGAAAAAGACAAAAACTGGAAGAACAGAAGCGGCTCCTAGGTCATCCTCCTCAGATCCTACCTGAAGGGTAGGTATAGATAGCACAGCTCATGGATCATCCACCACGGATCCTACCTGAATGGTAGGTACAAATAGCCTCCACAACGCTCTTTCCCGTCAACCTCCTCCGTGTGTCGTCTCGTCGTGAAGTCCACCTCTGGATACTGACTCGTCGTGTGGTCCACCCCTGGTTACCGCCCAATCCTCGAACACTAAACCTCCATCAGCACTTCCCGTCGTCTACAACCAACACAACGAGGTGTGGGCATAGCCCGTGCAGGGGTGAGTATAACGATACTCAGTAGGGACCCCGAGACCCTCAAAGTCTCAATAAAACCAACAAGGATAACCACAAAGAAGATCTCAATAGATAACATCTACTTAGGTATATGCCCATACATATACCTAAGTTATCAAGTAACCCATCTCAATCATGAGAAAACACAAAGATTAAGAAATGAACAGATAACCACTACCCAGGTATATGCCCATACATATACCTAAGTTATCAAGTGACCCATCTCAATCATGAGGTAAACACAAAGGTCATAGACTCAGCTCAAACCAGGATTTTCATTATCGAAACCATAACTGCTGAAGATCCCTGTCTTTGTAGTGTATAGTGGTCCTATCATGACTCCGAGGTATTGCTCACTAACCTAAGACTACTGAGGTACTCCTCCTGTCGAGTACTGTGGGCCTGCTGCTACAACCAAGCGCTTCCCACCATGGGTATGCCGCTACAACCAAGCGCTCCCCCTCATAGCCTCTAGAGGTACTCCTTCTGTTGAGTACCGCGGGTCTGCTGCTAGAACCAAGCACTCCTTCGCCATGGGTCTGCCACTACAACCAAGCGCTCCCCACTGGGCTATCTGAAACACACCGAGTAGATCAGTCAAGCAGTCGTCAGGTCTCAGCCGGCTGCACGGTCTCCGTACTCCGCACGCTTATCTCTGGGAGGGTCCTCTCCACGAGCTATTGGTCGATACTCCAAGTATCACAAAGTCCCATGAAGAAGTATCTCAAAGGGCCGCCTTGTCATAGGGGTCTCAACGCAGCAGACGGCGCGTCAATCAGACGCCCGGTCTGTGAGTTATTAGCCTTTTTGTCCCAGGGGCCCGGTTGGTTTCGTGTACGAACCAACTCGACCATATCTCAACTATACCACAAACTCACATAGGGTATACTCATAGGGATCTTTTATCAACGTGATCACCAATGCCGCTGACGGTTCATCAAACGGACGTCCGGTCTGAAAGTTATCAACTTTTCCGTTCCAGGGGCCCAGTTGGATTTCGGGTACAATCAAACCCGGCCACTATCCAACTGCTTCCAAACCATGGGCAAAGTATTTCAAAAGTTCTGTCTCATCAAGTGGAATCCAACAAAGTCGACGGCACATCAATCGGACGTCCGGAGCTCAAGATATAAGTGTTTCCGCTCCGAGGGCCTAGTTGGATTCGTATCCGAACCAACCCAGTCATACTCAAAGTTCCGAAAATCTTGATTGTAATATATCGAAACTACCGCCTCGATCTGAGGATCGCTACACAACTGAATATGTGTTGATTGGAGGTCTGTGGCCCATGATATGGGCAAAAGACTGAAAACAGTCAGAAATGGGGGTCTGGGCCCGGCCCAGCCCAGCCTAACCCCCCCTGGTCCACCCGACCCGGGTCTGGGTCTGGCCCATCAGGGCGCGGTCCGGCCCAACCGGCACCGGGTTCGGCTCAGCGGGTTCCACGCGTGCTGAGCGAACGCGGGGGTGCACTGCCCCCATCCCTTTGCACCAGACGTGGTGCGAGCCGCCGCGTCTTCCCCGGATCCCACACGGCCGCGGGATCCGGGGCACCGCCGCCTCCGGGTGGCCAGCAGCACCTTCCACGAACCACCAAACGTGCTCCGGTGGTCTGTTTTACCCACCGTCTGCGCCGACGGTTGTCCCGGGATCCACAGTTTACCGCGAAGATTTAAAAATTCCCTTGCGGCCTGCTTCATCGCTCGTCAATCCATGCACAATGATCAACCGGTGGAGTCTTCAATCGCCTCCGTGGCCCCGACTCTGGCCGCGGTTCGTTCGGCCTCAATGACGCGGCACGACGACGCCATGTTTCTTCGCCGCATTCTTTCTCGTGTCCGCGTGGTTCCGTTGCACCATGCCGCCTTTGTTTGTTCTGCAACGAATCAAACAACAAAGGGGGAGGAGAGTCGGCCGTGTTTGTGTGGTCCGACCTCCTCCCGTTAAGTTGGTAACAAGCGTCCCAAAAGACGAAGAACAACAAAGATTTTTCACGAACAAAAGAAATCAACCCAAACAGTTTTTCCTGCAAATAAATATTCCCAACCCGCAAAAGAAATCACTTACGGATCAACTTGAGGATGAGTTGATCCGAGTTATTTGTTTTAAAATGAAGGAACCAGGGGAATATAAACTTACACAAAATTATCCCCTACCTCGAGCGTAGTCGTCGAACGAGGTTTGTCACGGAATTTCATGTCGCGGAAGAAGGCGTCACAGAAGGGGGATCGTCGCATCATGGAGAAAAGATTCGTCGGCATCATGTCGTCGATCTATGAGGATCCGGCGTTCTTGTCGACCTTCATCGGAGGTCGGTATTCTTCGCGTTCTTCGGCGAAGAACGAAGAACTTCAAGACTTCTCTTACTCTCCCCAAAAACTCAACACAACAACCCACCAATAATAAAATAAGGGTTACCTTATTTTATTACTCACGTAAAATATTTTAAAAATTCAAAAATGAATCAAACAATTAACTCAATTAATTGCATCGTTTTAAACTTCCTAATTAATAGAGGCGTTTATTAAAAAGTTTAAACGCAAGAGTTGACTTTGTTTAATAGGGGGTGCGGGTGCGTTACCTTAATCAAAGGTGGGGGTTTCGTGGGAGTTGAAAAGGTGGGGATCGTGTGGGCCCCAACCCACAAATATCCTACCAAGTGGGTAGGATGTTGTGGGTCCCAAATCATCCACTTAACATAGGTTAAGAAAAATAAAATAAAAGATCGGTTGTACCACTTTTATTTTATTCCTTAACATTACCCCGAAAAATAAAAACCACACCCGAGCAAATGAAACTCTGGAAAAGGTGTTTTTAAGCAATTACCGGCGCTGCGATTCCATCGGTGCCCTCGTATTTCAATTCTGAGCAATGGTTCAAAAGTTAGAAAAACCCGCTCGTTCGTTCACTGAACGTACCCGAGCTAAACTTCAGAAAATGATTCCGGGTGCACCGGGCCTCAGAATTATGTTCTGTCAGAAACTGCATTCTTGTAAAATTCCAAAGAAAATTAAGAAAAAAAAAATTTTCCTTGAAATTTTCGGGTCTTTACAACTGGCTCATGATTTTTCAAAGGTTTATCTATATAATATGAGATAAAATGTATTTTCAATTTGTACTTCATTCAATAATTTCAAAAAATATCATAATGCCTAATATAAGATTTTCTAATTGTATTGTGAATGTATGTATGATAATATTGTTGAAAATGATCAGTAATAGATACACATATAATTGAATAAATTCTTTTGAAATTAGTTTTACATGAAACATGTTGACTTCATATACTTTTTACCTTATTCCCACACCAATGAGAAATAAAATAAATAAAATGGGATTCAAAATTCCTTTTCCACTATAATGGTTTTGATATTCTTCCTTGAATTGATTATTTTTTATGTTCTCAAATTTTATGTGTCAGTTAATTAAAGGTAATACAGGTCTATACCAACATTACTTTTTGAGTTACTTGTCACTAATAAAAAATATATCCAATATTTCTTATTTACAATGCTAACAATTGTTTTTTACTCCTATAGCTCTATATTTTTTCAACAAAAATATTATATTATAATATGTCTTATGTGGTGGGGTGGTGAGTTATTACTAGTTATATTATGAAAAGTGATAAAGGTATAGATCTAGTTTTGTCTAAAATATAATGAAATACAGGTGAACAAGATAGGTATAGTTAATAGCTTGAAGGAGTTATTATTAAATAATGTAAATGTATATTAGATTTGGAAATATAAAATCCCATTATAATGAAAATTTCATACATTATATGGTGCTACTATTTATTTATTAAATCAATGTTATAAAACACATAGATGTGGTTTTTAGTTAGTCTGAACTGATGTTAGAAGGGTACATCCATTGGAGGTGTTTCAAACAATCACATTTTAGTGTTTAATATCCTCCATGATCATGATAATGGATCTCAACCAATTAATCATAGTTGGTAATAAATGGGTTGTAGTGGATAATTATTTTTTAATCATAAGTAAATATGATTTGATCCTATGTAAAGTTAGAAGTGGGATTATATAAGGGTGACGCTATAATTTTATGTGCTATATAAATATTAATATACATTTAAAATGGATATGTAATTTTTAATTTTACTCCATATAAAGGTAACAAAAATTTATAATAAATTATGTAATGGTAAATTATACTTGTTTATAGGTCATATAAGATATCTAAGACCTAAAAAAAGGTACTTATTGTTTTCTAAAGGTAAAATAGAGGCCAACGAGCCCATACCCGAGTGGTAAGGGCTCCTGCATGACATCCAAGAGACCCAGGTTCAAAGCTGGGTGGAGGTGAATTTATGAGTTACTGTAGTAGTACTATATCAATTATTGTTCGGTACTGTAGCAGCTAAAACTATTCACACAATTTGGGCCTTTGAGTCATCAAAGGCCTTCGAGACATATGACCTTCAAGCCACAAAAGACCATGGAGTATCCTATTTCACATAGAATAGGCCCCAGAATAGGATCAGAGGAACATGAGTAGCAGCCACCAGAAGCAGAGCTAACCAAATTGGAAGAATGAGAGGGTATGGAATCCATCATTGGGACCAGGCACTTGTACGAGGCAATGATAGCTGATCAAAAATGCATAGTGTGGATCTAGGTGATCAATGACATAGAAGCTGGGGAGATGCATTTCTAGTGGGTTGGGCCTACGGGTCATGTAATGGGCATGGTATGCCTCTGGGCCTTCATGTCATGTATTGTGAGTCAGTCAACCCTTATGACTTGATCCTACAGGTCTTGTATGGGTACCCCTTCAACCCTTAAAAGGGGGATTATCTATAATAAAATAAAAAGAATACCTTTGGGCCATTCGGGTCTGAAAGGTTAAATAGAGTTGGATTTAAATGGATAAAACTTGGATTATTTTTTTTAGAAAATATTTAATGACTCTAGAGAAATCATTAATGGATTATTTAGAAATATGGTTGCTGGATTCAAGGATAAATATAACTTGGATGAAGGATTTTAATGAATGGAGATTATAAAACATTATCAATTTTAGAGAATTATAATTTTTAAGCCATGGTAGAAGTGGAAAAAACAATGAATATTAGAAAACGCTATCTAATGAAGGTAAATTCAATATTTAATTTTTGAAAGGGCTTAAAAAAACTTGAATAAGTACCGCTAGATTCCTGGATTTTTGATAGAATCATTGGGTTTTAGGAAAAATTGAGGGTGGTATTTAATTTATAGGAACACTCCCAATGCATATTCACTACCTTGATGGGTAATTCATGGAATGAATGGTTAATCCTTTTCATGAATGGTTTGAGTTTTAAGAATCACTAAAGAACACATCAACTTAGTCCAATAAACTCAGATCAATTCATTTCATTAAATTCATGTTCACATCATGTGTTTTCAGGGAAAGATTTATTGAATCCAAACCTCGACCCTTTCACATTATTAACCCTCTATTCAGGTCCCAAATCACACCTGTAAACCACCCTTCTCTGGCTGTAAAAATCCTATTTTGGCCCCAAAATTCTCCATAACATCTTGAACAATGATTAACAGCGTGAACTCCTTATTCTTCTAGATTAAGCTCCCAAACTCCACTGAACCTGATCTAGGAATCCTACAAGCACTACATGCTTTATAAACATTAAAAGAGTTGAGTTGGAAGGATCTAAGCCCTTACACATAGAATAAAAACCAAGCTAATGGCCATGGTGGAAGTCTCACCATCTATAAATCACACTAAAATAACCCTAAACACTCAATGGGATATGGTCAAGCTCAAAAAAATAAATTACATAGATTTGAAATCACTCACTCACCTCACTAACACAATGGCCATGCATTAGAAAATAATGAAGAGAAATAAAATTGAAGCATAGGCATGGGAGCCCGATATGAAAACAAAAAAATAAACTTAATTTACTAATAAATACCCTTTACATTAAAACCTAAGAATGAGAGCCTATTCTATCATACTAACCATGATATATTGAAACAAAATATAATGAAAACAAACCCTATAGACTCCTCAACAACCTATAGTGGAAAGTATCAAAAGAAGATCCCTAGAATTTGATCCCTTCAAGTGTGCATATAAAAACCCTTTATTTATAGACTAATTCCATTGAGATATCTATTTGTATTTTCTTTTCAAAATCTTTTTATCTCAGCTATATTTTCTCTATATCTCATCACTCAAAAACAACCATCCCTTCATTTATATGGGCACCCCATGTAGCATGATACTTTAATTTTTATTCCAAATATATGTGTATTATTGCATGTGAGTGAGGTAATCAGACAACTAAATTATTATCTCTCTAAATCCTCAGCCTCTAATAGATTTCCATTAGCAATTTGACTCCTCTATAGATTGGGTCACATGCAACTCCACTTCAAACACCCCTAAAACTATTTCTCACCACAAAGTCTCAGCCCCATTTGATGTTTATGTTTTTAAAATTTTTATTGTGTTAAAACCTTTTCCCACACCTTGCCTTATAACAACATCATTCATGGATGTAATTTGGGTGTGGAAGTTGGTGTTTCAACCTTTCATTCACATGTATGGCGATCCACAATCATCAACATGCAATATAAATGAGCATTTCGAGCTCAATTTTCTTCTATAATCTATATCATCTTTATCTATATTCATCTTCATTTATTTCTTTATCATGATCACTATGGACCACATGTACAACTCTATGGAACATCAAAATTAAATAATTTGTTTTGACTAGTCCACAATGTCCACAATGAACAGTAGGGTGTTTAAATCAAAATTTTAATGCTGGATTCTCCCCATATAATATCACATACTATAGTGTAACAATTGTTGTGGTCTTATTGGTTTCATGTGTAAGGGAGAAGTGGAGGAGCGTGGAAACAAAAATCACACAACAATGGAAGGAAAACATAAAACCCAAAATTTAACATGGTTCAACAAGTTTTTTTTACATCCACAGGATAAACGGGGGACAATTTATTTGTCTCTGAATATCATTGGAGGATCAAAACACACCCCATCCACCCCATATTACAAGTTATTTGACTTAGATTTATAGAATTTAGAAATCAACGTTCAAGGGTGGTCCATATTCCCTTGAAAAATCCTCCAACTACTTACTGGTTCAATGTTAGCAGTTCTTCATCGCGTCAACTGCCCACCAAGGAAGACATCTCCTATAGCTGTTTGGGTTAGTTGTCGCCCAAAGAAAATGTTGTTTCCAACAGAAGACTCCCACAAAAGGCTCCATGATTGATTACCTAAATGGGAGTGTCCCCCATAAATCTCCCTCTCATGACCAATTTGGGGCAGAAGCTAGACCTGCAGTCTTCTTGTAGGATTTAAAAACTTCATCGGTAAATCAAATACTCTTCTTCATGCTAGATGATGCGACACTTACACTATATTCAATTGATCTTGAGCTGAATGTGGTCTCCATAAAATGATACAACCATTGAGAATATTTCCCATTAATCATCATTTCATAGCCATGTGATACTTCCAACACTAAACCTACTATATAAATATTGTATCCTTTTGCATTGATCCTACTTAATGATACTAAGTTTCGTATCATCCTCAGAATGAATTTCACGTCATCCAGTTTATGTACTGCTCCATCAAGTTCCTTCAATTTCACCATCCCGACTCCTCAAACATCTTATGTTGACCCATCACCAGGTCTCATCGAACCACGTTCCTACTAAAAAGTATGAAACACACCTTTATTCGTACATATGTGTACCAAGATCCCCAAATCCAAATCTTATCTGTCTTCCTTTGGATTTTGATCCCACTCGTTCTTCCTTTTTAAAAATCAACATTCCCGCTTCATGTGCCCATATCTTTTGCAGTAATGACACTTAAATTCTCATCATTCAACTCCCCCATATAAGTGAGAGCTTCTTGTTGTCAGACAGATTACACCATCTTCTAATGATTCTATGATGTTTTAAACCTTCTCTTAATCTTTCTCTTTCCCCATAAATGTACCGTTTGCGCTCTCCATAGTAACTTTTATAGTGACCCTTTTCTCACACCATAAACATGTGAATTCTCTAGGATTATGTCCTTGTTTCGCACAGAATTCGGGGATAACCTCCTGGATGGTAGATTCAAACGTTCCGATCGGTTTCTAGTGGGGTTGTTCGTAGAACCAGAAACATCCAATGATTCCACATCCGTTTGGACCTACTTTCCAAAGGTAGGCGCTCATTAGCTTGTGGACTGATGAGGATTAGGAATTTGCATTGGTCGAGAGGATGGGAGGTCGGACTCATCACACCTTTTTGAGGGGAATTATTTTCTACTCCGGGACTCTCTTTATAGATTAAAGTTATGTTCGTGAATCCTTATTATATTACCAAGTATAAAATGAGATTTCCTTTAGTTTTAACAATCAATGATTAAATATGTAAGAAATTTAGAGAATCTTTTATATGTATTCAAGGTTCTTCATCAATAGAGAATCATCTGTATCTATTTAGAGATTCTTGGTCAATGGTATCCTTCAAAACATTTACAAAAGTCTCTTGGTCATTATGATGACCAGGCTCGTTTTAAAGCCCCTCAGTGGGGCACTTGAAGTTTATTGTCATTCAGAAGGACATGGATTTTTTCAGAGTTGGGATCGAACCCATAAATGGGCTACCTACATATCCTTTGTTTTGGAAAAGGAATTAGAACCCACGTAGTTCGAGTAAAAGAGTATGACGTTTATGATTGATGGCTCAAAGAAGGATGTCATAATTACTTTTACACTCTAAGCTCACATGAGTCATGCTCGGTGTGAGAAAAAAGAGGTATTGGTAAAAATTAGACAATTGTTCCATGAAAGATGCAATCATAAGAAATGGTTTGGGGCTTATGTATGTATGACTGCCCAGATAGATGAAGGTTTAGGATTTACTTTTAGGGAGAAAATCCAGGAACATGGTCCATAAAGGTATATGTGCTTCATGGAGATTTGAATACTCTAACTTGGGACTTATTCCTGAAAGGGAAACCCAAATTACGAGAGGATTGATAACTGGGTTTTACTCCTGAGAAGGAATCCCAGATCAAAAGAAAATTAGGACTGGTTAAAGAGAAATTAAGGGACTTGGGGATTACTTCTGAAAAGGATGCCCAAGATTATGACTGGGACTTATTCCTAAAAAATGAGGCCCAGGTTAGGGGACTTGGGGCTTACTCCTGAAAAGGAAGCCCAAGATTATGACTAGGACTTATTCCTAAAAAGGAAACCCAGGTTATGAGATTAAGGTTTGGGGGATACTCCTGAAAAGGATGCCCAGGTTTGGGAATTTTAAGAATTTGGGGCTTACTCTTGAGGAGGATGCCCAGATTAAAGGACTTATAACTGGGGATTATTCCTGAAAAGGAAACCCAGGTTAAATATTCTCTCATCTTAAAGGATGAGGTTGAATGAATGAACTCTCAATCTTTAGTGACATAAAGATGTATAAATCACTATGTTTTGAGAGATATTCCACAGAATTCCTTTCAAATAAGGAAGTAAAATCAAGAAATAATGCCATAAATGGCTTTGAAGAGTTTCATGAAGATTGAATCTTGAATAGGAAAGGTGAAATGGCTTAAGAGGGGTGAAATGGGAAAGAAAGGCACCCAAAAAGGAAGGGGCGCACAAGTCTTGGAAGGCGTGCAAGTACTGCGTGGGCGCGCAAGTATTGGTCACACAGATATACCTACGTGACATGTGGGGTACTTGCGCGATGGTCAATCAGCATTGAAATGCTTGAGCGACTCTTTATTAAAGCCTTTAGAATCCTCTTGAGGTTCTTCCAGAAAAGGGACGCGCAAGTTCTATCGAAGGAATAAAGGCGACGCCCAAGTGTGGCCACTTCCCTTAAGGGCTGGCCACTCAGGCGCGCAAGTGTTGATGCATTTCAACACTTAGGCCTTACTCCCTCTCTTTAGATCTTCCGTTCTAGGTAAGAAATTACCTTAGAAGTGTTCCAGAATCTTTGAGAAGAGACTTGGGCGTCGGGAGCTTCAATCCGAGTTTCTGGAAAAAGATCCTCACGAATGGGGGGCCCACAGGGTCTATTTATAGGCAGGAGAAGACCCTGGGCGGTTATCACTTAGGTCGCGCAAGTCACTTGCGCGACCATAAGGGCGTCACGCAAGTGGACTTGCGCGACAGTGATATAACTTGTGCGGTGCAGTTGCTTTTGATCCTTTGTTCATGCCTTTGTCGATTTTTGATATTTTCTTCAAAGGTTGAATCACTTTGAGCTCAGATATTCCCCTTTTCCGATCTTTAGATTCTGTGACGAAAGGAGCGTCAACAAAAGTCCCCCCTCAGAGTTGGATCCGGAGAGAAATGAGGATTTTACTCTGAGGAAATCTAAAACATCCAAAGGAAAAGGGGGCGCGCAAGTCTTCAGGGCACAGAGGGCGGCGCGCAAGTTCTCTCCGCGCAGGCCTTAAACGCACTGGATACGGTGCGCAGATAGGCCTCCTGGCCTATAAATACATGGCCTCACCTCCGTACAAGCATCCGGATTTCCGGACTTCATACCTTCGAGCTCTCGCCGCGCAGGTTATCTTAGCCGCACAAGTTTCTCGGTTTTCCAATGTTTTCCTTATTGTCGCGCTACTATAAAGGTATTTATACTTGCATGGTTTATATTTGCGCGTCAAAAACTAGCGCGACACACGAATACTTGCGCGCCATTGTTAGACTTGCGCGCCTTAATTCCTTAGCCATTTTTTCAAAATTTCTTCACAAATTTTATAAAAAATAAACCCATTTAAGAGTTAGTTTATTCATATTTTGTGCAGATTCAGTGGTTCCCAAGGGAATTGGAACGGCTGATGAACTGGCTAGCAAGCGGATTGATGACATGATGAACATCATTGGCCATGATTACTATGATATCTACAACAGCACTCTCCCAGATTTGGCTAAGTATTTGAAGAAATATCATCCTAATTTTCCACAGAGCATCCATCTGCCTCGGTGTGGTCATGGTTATCTGCAAGGAGTCAATGTTCCAAATGCAAACAATTATACACCTGAGATACAGCTGCACTGCTACTCTTCTATTTCGGTTATGCTGTGCATTAAGAGCAACAACAATGGTGTGAACTTTCAAATTCTTCTTCTATGTCATTTCCTTGCAGATATGAAAATGGAAAACCCATGGGCTGAAATGTTTTCCACTGCCGGTTGGTGGAGAGAAGACAAACACGGTATTAGAGCAATATCTGAAAAGAGTACTCTCTCCAAATGGCTCTTTACTTCCAATGCTCCATTCTAAAATCCATGTATCCATCTTCCATGTCTCTTGGACAGAAACAGGGTCACTGTTTGATCAGCAGAAATTTTTCTCAAACCGCACTCAAGAACATCCTTTTACAATTGTTCCAAGAAGAGCTGATATCACTGCATCTCTTATTGTATCCAGTTGAATGAATGAATTCCAGGTGGTTGCTGATGAAGCTCGGGATGCCGTAAATCAAATGAAGTGTTATGTTGAAAGCCTCTTGTAATTCTTGAAAAAGAGAAGAGACTCCAGTCTGTGGATGTCCTTCTAACTCTTGTGTATCATTGAAAAACACTTTCATATTCAATGATTTGTACCTGCATTCTTTCACTACCTGCTTCAAATTTACTTAAACCAATGGGCCTAGTAAGCATAGTTTGATTTTTACTAGGATTATTAAAAATAACCCTACAAACTTTGAATCTTTTAATTGCTCAATATTACCTAAATCATACAAAAATGTATATTTAGTGAGCTGGAAATTGACTTTTATTCAGAGTTACTTTGTCTTCTGTGGGCAGTTTAAAGTCATGCATGCCGGACATAAAGGGGCTAATGTTTAAGGTCGAAATAGATTTGACCAAAATGGATTAAAATTGATTCAATTCCTTGACAATTTATCTGAAAACATATTACCATACTCAAGTATGAGGGAAAATATTTAAACTATGGCTTAAGAATATTTGAATCTGAGGAATGATATGAAAAATAGCTAAAAGGCATTAGAAGAAGTAGTTTCCAAGAATGAAGTTACTATTATTTAACAAAACCCGTTAGGGGGTTGAATTATGCAGGGCCACCTAAGGGCATTGGCTGCATGGTCAAATAAATAGCATCTTTCAGCTGACAAGTCTGTTATGTGGACTGTTTATGCAAGGCCACCTATGGGAACGTGCTGCATAGTCAGGAAAAAGAACTCTCAGAAATTTACTTTCCTAGTTCTAAAAGCCAGTGAAAGTTTATGGAGATTCAAATTTTCTAAAGTATAGAGTTTGTTGTATGGAAATAGGTACTTGAATATGGAGAGGATATTTTCAGACAAGATTATCGAAGAACTGGATGAATATCACTCCTACGAAGGTCTGGCCCAAACGTAGGGAAGAAGAATAACCCATAGACTTGAATACTTTCAGATCATGAAAAAGGATATGGGACAAATATGTTAAGGATGTATATTTTTTGCAGATCCCTACATACCGTCATTTAAGACAAATAAGGAAAAAAGAGGCATTCTTCCCAAGAATGAAGTTACCATCATTTAACAAACCCATTAGGTGGTTGAATTATGCAGGGCCACCTAAGGGCATTGGCTGCATAGTTAAATAAAATAGTATCTTTTGGCTGACAAGTCTGTTATGTGGACTGTTTATGCAAGGCCACCTATGGGCATGTGCTGCATAGTCAGGCAAAAGAATTCTCAGAAGTTTGACATTTTTGTGAATAAAAGTCATGAAAAGGGTTATGAAGATCTAAAAATATTTAAGGTTAGGATTATAACACATAAAGATGGGTATTGTCCAATGTATATAGAGATACATTGGTCAATGATAACCATAATCATGTTGTGGCTGGGTCCTGAATTGAAATTTTGGACTTCACTACGTATCTCATAAGAATGAGAATCAAGCCATACATAGTTCTTGAAATGCAGTTTAACGCCGTGCAGGACGAAAATATGAGAGATCTTAGTTTAGGGTCATAGAGTTCGGACCATAATAATGAATACACAATGTGTGTTTTCATGAGGACTTTTCAGCTAAGGGACTGAAAGTGAAATTTGGGGTTAGGCCCAAGAGACTTGTGGCTGGATTCGAGGGATACTCGAACGTTCCTACGTATCCCATAAGGATGAGAATCAAGCCCACGTAGTTCTAGAGCTACCCTTTGTACAAATTTGGTTCGTACATGTGAAGGGTGAAAGGGGACTTTAGTACAATGATCGTTTAACCCAAGAAAAAAAATTAGGAATTGCCATGTATGCACGTAGTCTTTTGAAATAAAACATGATTGAAAAATCAATTTCAATAATAGTTCTCTCTCAAATGAGGAAATCAAAGAGTATTGTAGTTTATTGTCATACCGGACAAAAGTGTTTCATAGTTTAACGTCATATAACAAGAACGAAAGTGAATCAATGTAAAGATATTGATTCCAGGGGCGGTTTCACGAATCAACATTATATGAGATGGTGGTGAACCGATGTGAAGAGATTGTTTTTGGGCTTGAACCTTGGGAAGTTTCCTACATACCCAGCCTGGAGGTCAAGGATCAAAGTCCGTGTAGTTCAATTAAAAAATGAATTAATGATCAAGTTGTTCTTGGGGACAACGATCTAATAAAAAAAATTTGTTGGGACTTACACATGGTTAACGGCCCAAAGAGAGTGTTATGGTTGAGGTTTTCTCTAAGCTCACGTGAGTCATACTCAGTGTGAGAAACAAGAGGTAACAACAACCTTAACGATGCACAGTTTAATGTCATGTAGGACATATCAAGGGACTATGCTGTTTAAAGTCTTGCAGTTAGGACTATTGGTGTTGCACAGTTTAGTGTCATGTAGCAGGGACAAAATACAGTTTAATGTCATGTAGAACATATCATGGACTTTCTGTATAGTTTAGCGTCATGTAGTTAGGACGATGGGGACAATACAGTTTAACATCAAATTGGACGAAAGGGGGTCTGTGCAGTTTTAATTTCATGCAGTGAGGACAGAAGAGTGCATCATTTTAACGTCATGTTGGACGCATTGGGGATTTTTTCTACAGTTTAGTGTCATGTTGGACAAAAGTGTGAATAGTTTAAGGTCATATGGGACCTTTGATGATTATATAGTTTAACGTCTTTCCGGACGTAAGGGAATTTTATAAAGTTTAGCGTCATGTAGTTAGGACGTCAAAGTTTAACGTCTTGCTGGACGTAAGGGACTTTTAAATAGTTTAGGGTCATATTCATGGACCATGGATGGAGCAGTTTAATGTCATACAGGACCATGGTGTAGTTTAAAGTCATACAGGACTTTTTAGGGAACTTTTTCACGGTTTATTGTCGTGTGGGACAAAGTTGCAGTTTAAGGTCATACTGGACCATTGCTGTATAGTTTAACTTCATATAGCAAGGACGAACTGGTGCTGCACAGTTTGGTGTCATGTTGTGGGGACATTTTCTTTTCTACAGTTTAACGTCATGTTGGACGAAAGAGGGACTTTACTACAGTTTAACGTCATGTTGGACGAAAGAGGGACTTTCCTGCAGTTTAACGTCATGTTGGACGAAAGAGGGACTTTCCTACAGTTTAACGTCATGTTGGACGAAAGAGGGACTTTCCTACAGTTTAACGTCATGTTAGACGAAAAAGGGACTTTCCTACGGTTTAACGTCATGTTGGACGAAAAAGGGACTTTCCTACAGTTTAACGTCATGTTGGAAGAAAAAGGGACTTTCCTACGGTTTAACGTCATGTTGGACGAAAAAGGGACTTTCCTACAGTTTAACATCATGTTGGACGAAAAAGGGACTTTCCTACAGTTTAATGTCATGTTGGACGAAAAAGGGACTTTCCTATGGTTTAACGTCATGTTGGATAAAAAAGGGACTTTCCTACAGTTTAACGTCATGTTGGAAGAAAAAGGGACTTTCCTACAGTTTAACGTCATGTTGGACGAAAAAGGGACTTTCCTACAGTTTAACGTCATGTTGGACGAAAAAGGGACTTTCCTACGATTTAACGTTATGTTGGACGAAAAAGGGACTTTCCTACAGTTTAACGTCATGTTGGACGAAAAAGAGACTTTCCTACAGTTTAACGTCATGTTGGACGAAATAGGTGAACCAATTGTAAGAATCTTGGTTCTGGGGACCATATTTTGTGTTTATACAAAATATTTCTTCAGAAATTTGGCATTGGTTGGAGTCGTGATGAGTTCTCCATCCATTGAGATTAATGAATAAGATCCATTGGAGTAGACCTTATGTATTGAATAAGGTCCTTCCCATTTTGGTTCAAGCTTGGGAGGCTTCTTTCCTGGTATCATTGGTGTTCTGAGAACTAATACCAATTCTCCCTGAATGAATGAACGAAGACGAACTTTTTTGTTAAAAGCTCGTGCTATTTGATTCTGATAGATTTCCAAGTGGTGCAAAGTGCACAATCTTTTCTCATCCAACTGTTCAAATTCATTCAATCACTTTTGGGATTGCTCATCTGTAGATAACTGATCACAAATGGCTACTCTGAGTGAGGGAAATTGAACTTCAATTGGCAAGACTGCTTCTGTTCCATATACCAACGAATATGGAGTTGACCGCGTTGCATTGCGGGTGGTAGTCCGATAAGCCCATAAAGCATGAAAGAGTTTATCAGGCGATGACCTCTTATCTTTATCCACCATCTTTTGAAGTATATTTGGAAGAGTCTTGTTAAAGGCTTCTATTTGGCCATTGGCCACCGCATGATACCGAGATGAATGGTTGGATTTAATGTTGTATTCTTGATACAATTTCTTCACCTCAGAAGAACAGAAGTTGGTGCTGTTGTCCGTCAATATGGTATGAGGGACACCAAATCTAGTAATGATGTTAGACTTGATGAAGCTAACAATGCATTTAGAACTGACTTCTTTGAGAGGTACTACCTCTGCCCATTTGGAAAAGAAATCAGTAGCAGTAAGAATGTATTTAAACTGCTTGGCCGTAGCTGAAGGGTAAGGTCCCACCACATCCATTCCCCATGTGGCAAATGGCCACGAGTATTTAGCTATATGAAGCAACTCTTGAGGTTGATGAATGAAGTTGGCATATACATGGCACGAATGAAACTTCTTTGTGAAATTAACACAATATTGTATCATTGAAGGCCAAAAGTATCCAACCCTTCAAATTTGATCAGACAGTCTATGTCCAGACTGGTGGGCACCATAGACTCCTGCATGAACTTCTTTTATGACAGCCATTGTCTCTTCACCATCAATGCATCTGAAGAGAACTCCATCAAAACCATGTTTGTAGAGAATTTTCTCTAAGTGGTTTGGGCTATCATAAAGAGTAAAATTGACCACACGTCGCCAGATTTGTTCTTTCTCGGCTCTATCAGGTGGAAGTGTTCCATATTGAAGGTATTCCCTGATAGGTGACATCCATCCTGTAGTATGACCATACGGTTCAGGAATGAGACTAATTTCATTAATTTCCTCTGTTCGGGATTGAACATAAGGTGAAATTGCACGAAGGTGGGCAATACTGATGGTTGTCTCGTCCCGATTTGGATCTGCTAGAGCTGTGGCTATATTAGCCAATGCATTAGCTTGAGCATTTTGTGATCTTGGGACATAAGAAAATGTCAGTTCTGAAGGGAATTCCACCATTAACTCTCTGATGTAATCAAACAAAGGGATTAATTCTTCTTTTCTGATGGCATAATCCCCATTGACTTGTTTGATTACCAGGTCTGAATCACCTTTCACCTTTAAGTGATTCACTTGTGCTTGGAGCACTAACTCAAAGCTTGTAATGAGTGCTTGGTATTCAGCTTCATTATTGGTACCACCTTCCCACAATAAAAAGGAATAAGGTAGCACTGCCTTATCTGGATAAATGAGCACAATTCCTAAACCAACGTTGTTGAATTTAGGATTTTCCATTTTCTTCCCTGTTGGACTTCTGGAAGCACCATCAAAATACATTTACCATGTTTGATGATTCTCTTGAATAGAGAAAACTTCCTCATCAGGGAGTTCGATATCTGAAGACGTGTCTTCCATTGAAGGATGTTCAGCCAGGAAATCAGCCAGAGCTTGGCCCTTTATTGCCTTTTGAGACACATACTGAATGTCGAACAGCTGCAAGATAACTGCCCACCTTGCTAGACGTCCTGTAAGCATTGGATGACTAAGGATGAATTTGAGCGGATTATTGCGAGATACCAATTGGACCTCGTGATGTTGCAGGTAGTGTCTCAGTTTCTGAACTACAAAGATTAATGCCAGGCAACACTTCTCAATACTTGAATACCGGGTTTCTGCTTCAATCATAGTTCTACTGAGATAGTAGAGGCTATTTTCATTCCCAGCATCATTCTTTTGAGCGATAAAGGCACCCAATGATCGCTCTAGAGATGTCACATAGAGGATAAGTGGTCTACCTTCAACAGGTGGCATGAGTACTGGTGGACTCAAGAGGTATTTCTTGAGAACATCAAATGCTTCTTGACATTCTTCAGTCCACTGGTAAGTGACTCCTTTCTTCAATAATTTGTTAAAGGGTAAACTTTTGCCTGCCAAATTGGCGATGAAACGCCGAATATAGGCTAAGTGTCTTTGAAGTACTCTTAATTCTTTCAGATTCTGAGGAGGTGACATACCAAGGATTGATTTGGTCTTCTCAAGATCGACTTCAATACCACGATTGCGTACAACAAAGCCGAGGAATTTTCCTAAGGTTACCCCAAAATCACATTTTAAGGGGTTCATCTTCAAATTATATTGTCGAAGCTTGTGGAATATGACTTCTAAATCAACCAAGTGATTAGAACGTTGTTTGGATTTAACCACCAAATCATCCACATAGAATTCAAAAAACTTCCCTAAGAAAGGTTTGAAGATACGATGCATGGCGCGTTGATATGTTGCACCTGCATTCTTTAAACCAAAGGGCATCATCCGGTAAAAAAACACACCTTGAGGAGCTCTGAAGGCTATAGATTCCTCATCTTCTGGGGCCATTTGGATCTGATTATATCCGGAATATCCATCCATGAAAGAAATTACTTCATAGCCAGTTGTCGCATCAATTAAGAGTTCTGTAATCGGAACTGGGAAATCATCTTTAGGACAATACCGATTAAGATCTCTGAAATCGATGAAAACCCTAATTTGTCTGTTCTTTTTCTTTAAAGGGACAATATTATCCAACCACTTGGGATACTGAACTTGTCTGATGAAGTTAGCTTTGATCAGCTTATCCACTTCAGCTTCAATTTTGGAAGTATAAGTTGGGTGTGTTCTTCTCGCGGCTTGCTTAAATCCTCGATGTTCTTTTGGTAAATCCAAATGATGAGTAGCAATATCAGGATCAATCCCAAGAATTTATATATATTTCCAAGAAAAAATATCTTTATTTTTCTTTAGAAAAGAAATATAAATCTCTTGCTCTTCAAGGGTCATGGCCGCACTAATTAAAGTGGGGCGTGGATCTTTCTCTGTACCCAGATTTACTTCTCTGAGTTCATCCACAGTGGTAGAGATACCCTCTTCAAATGCTGGAGGAGCATCTCTAAGATCTTCCTCTTCCTCTTCATCACGTGCTATTTCTTCCGTTTCTACTTTCATAGTAGATGACAAAACGAAATTCTCATGATCATAAGAGATGTCAAAATTTTCACATTTTGAAGAAGAAGCTTCCATTTACGACCCTATTGATAATAAAGGGTCTTCTTTGGGAAATAAAGAGGAGATGATGGATTGAGAATCGACATCATTATTCACCTATGATGTTGCTATAACTTTTTCTAGCCTGATTGGTGAAGTATAGACTTGTTGGGCTTCAGTAGATGAAATGAAAACGTCACCACTTAGGCTTTCATCACTGTTTGGTAGGTTACCAATTTCTCCTATGTTGTCTGGCACGATTGCCGTAATTGACATTATGGATCTTTCCATAATAGTATTTTGATTTGGGCCTATTTTGTCAATTTGACTGATAGGTAACACATAATCTGTACTCACATGTGTAAATGGATTTAGTGGAATGTTCTCCAAACCATATAGAGCATTAACTTTGGTAATTTCCTTCATTGTAGATTTTTCTCTTCCCTTCATGTGATAAAATTCTACCTCAATGTATTGAGACTCACATGTCTTGAACAGGGTCTTATCACCACACAATGTTCCAATTTGACCATTGAAACAGTATTTGAGACATTGATGGTGTGATGAAGGAATAGCTGCATGCTGATGTAGCCATGGTCTTCCAAGCAAGACGTTGAAAGCTGAGTCTTGATCAACAATCATGAAATCCGAATTGGATACAAGATATCCAAACTGAGTTCTGAGTGTAACTTCGCCCAGTGGTTCTTGTTCATTTTTATCATATCTTTGTAACATCATGGTAGAAGGAGATAAATCAGATTCCGTGAGGCCCAATCGACGAAGTGTACGAATGGGCATGAGGTTGACTCCTGAACCATTGTCAATGAAAGCTCTTCGGATATCTACACCATTGACGTTGCCAGATAAGTACAAAGGTTTTTTGTGCCCATGCACAACATCCTCTTCATCTTTATCAGTAAAAGATATCACTGCATGGAATTATGCAGGATTATTCTCTATGTGATAGACTTCAGCTATAGCAATTTCAGCTTCAAACTCCTGAGGACATGACAAAGCTTCGATGAGTGCTTACCGAAGATCTTTTGACAGATTCAAAGCATCCAAAATTGATAACTTGGCTGGTACTTGGGCCAAGTGTTTCAATATATCATACTTTTGATCTAAAGGTCTGCATTTCCCAACAAGAATATGCGGTTTAGCAGGTACCTTGGAAGCAGATGCTTTGGAAGCTGATGCATCCTGTATTGAAGTTGGTAACATCCTTGGTTTTGGAAGATTAGACTGATTAGATCCATTTAATTTCTGAGATAAAGAAGATGGAACTTTTAATCGGTCTTCCAAAATAACTGTGCCAAAACTGAGTTGGCCATTGGTAGAAAAACTTGCTTGTTCTTTTTGAGCTCGCTGAAGGGCTCTACCACGAGTTTCTACTGCATACACAGTGCTAGCAGGGGTAGAATTAGAGTAGTGGCTTTGGAAAGATCCACGTCTTCCCCTATATCCTGAACCTCTAGAACTTCCTCGGATTCCCTTATTTGATACAGAGAATTCAGGCTCATCAAGACTGGAATATGGATCTGTTAATTGAATCATATTAACAGAACCTAAGATTAACTCTTCGTCTGATAAAAACTTTGCCTGATTAGCCTGTTTAGGCTATGCCGTTTGGTGGGGTGGTGCCCGTGGCTTTGAAGTAGATGGCATAAAGTCTTCCAGAGTCAAAGACAATTTAGGCTTTGACACATACTCATCTTCTTATGATTATTTTTTCTTCTTTGAATCAAGCCGTTTCTTTGAGGATTTTCCCTCTAATGAGGAGGGTTTTACCGTAATATTCATGTTAGAAGACACAATTGGTTTCTTTAATTGTGTTCACAAAATGGCATGAGTATGATTGATTGTCTTTCTGACCGTCCAATCATCATACTTCTGTGCATTTCTACTTTTGACTTCTTGCCATTCATCTTCCTCTTCTGGAATTGTAGTAGTAACACATGCTATCTGAGTCGAAGAACCTTTTAACTTGACTTGTCCCAAGTCGACCATCTTTTTCAGGAGGTCTTTAAAGACAAAACACTCCTGGATGGGATGCCCTAACATTTGATGAAAGGGACAATAATTGGGACGGTCTTCATCTCCTTCCTTGTTTGGCCTCTTGGGCACTGGTAATTGAACCAAATTATTTTCCAGAGCTGAAATGAAGTAACCAGGAACCTTCTCACTTCGGAAAGAGTATGTTTTACTCTTCAAATCATCAAATTTTTTTCATCGTTGATCTCTTTGATCATTTGGACGAAACGTCCTTTTTTGTTGGCGTTCAGGAGGTGGAGCCCTTCGAGAAGACCAAGGTTTTGAAGTAGAAATAGGTACAGGTGCTTGTTTAAGCATAAATGTAGCAGTTTCTGCTTTACCCATTCTCCTTTTCTGGAGCTGATGGAATTATACGATATTTAACCTTAGCCTGTATACGGGAATCTTCAATCTGTTGAGTGATTGAAGTAAGGTCTCAAAACCCTCATGTGTATTTCACAGGGATCAATGGCGTGCGTAATTAATCACGCAAATTTGCCACACAGATTGGCAACAACTCTTCCTGAGGAAGTGATAAACTCAGGGAATATGTTAATCCCTTCCAGCGAGCAATGAAATCAGAGACTCTTTCATTCTCCCTTTGATTGCAGTTTGTATGATCGAAAAATATCGTTTTTGGCAAAGTTGAGCTGAACTGAAGAAGGAATTTTTTCCAAAGATCCTCCCATCCGATGATTGATCGGGATTGCGATCTTGTATACCAGACAAAAGCTGGTCCTTGCAATGTTCGCACGAACCATCTGAGTTTCACTGCTTATTGCTGTTCTAGAGTTCCCATCATAGGATCACAACAAGACACATAATGTTTCAAATGTTGTTCAGGGTCTCCTGATCCATTGAAAGTAGGGAAAACAAGGTTTCCAAAACTATATGGAGGAGAAATTGAATCTACCCATTCAGGGTAAACTTTCTTTTCAGGTTGAACTTGCACCCGTGTCCCTTCCATAGTTTCTAACTGAGCTGTTAATGACTCAATAGTAGTTATTAACTTTTAAGAAACATCAGGTTGAACTTGGTTTTGGGAAGGTGCAATGAATGGAGCTTGGACAGACGTGGTGGTTGGTGCTAAAAATGATGGTAGTGCTGCCAACCGTTGTTGCGTTTGACCCGTAGGATTAGACCTCTGAGGGTGTACTGATAAAGGAGGATATTCCTGATCCATCTCAGTAGTTACAACAAATTCCTTCGGCTGTCGGACTTCAGCATTCTTAAGAAGAAGACTACTCTGAAGTAGTTCTGCATTCGACCTTCTTAATTCTTTCATTTCTTCCTCTTATTGTGCAAACCTTTTCTCTAATGAGAGTGATTGACCTTTTCCAGAGGAAGGATATGTAACCTGATTCTTTCCCTTCCCTTTGTTGGATACCTTTTGAAGGGAGGGAAGTAGATTACCTAGGTTCTGAGTAATCCTTTGACTTCGTGCACGCACACCTTCTTCATTTGTATCAGCGCGTACATTTTCTTGAGCAGGACGCTCTTCATCTGAGTCCCCTAAGTGAGTCTCCTCTGGTGGATTAGCAACAACGGCATTGATGACATTGATTTATGCATAATGCATCGCATCCCTTCTATCAACATTTCTGTGATATGGTCTTCTTTCATGTCTTTGATAAGACTTTGCCTTTTGTTGATTTAATCTTTTAGGAACTTCTTGACGACCTATAACATGGAGGGAATCTCCTGATAATTTGGCTCTTCGTTCCTCTTGGGGATTCTTCCCCAATCGAGAAAAGACCGATATTCTCTGAGAAGGGTATTGATGATTTGAAAAAGTCCCCAGTCTCGAGAACTGGGGATGTTCCTCCTGCTTCCGCTCAACTCCTCGAATCCCATTTGTTGACTCTGAGGGTTGGGTTAAAGGAGTCCCCAGTCTGACAAGCTGGGGTGGCTCTTGACATGCTATGTCTGAGATCTTCTTAAAATCTCTCTTGATCTTGTAGACCTTAGTTTGGAAATTAGCTGGATGCATTAGCCTGTATCCACTTTTATCACCTGGTTCAACAGACCGTTGGATGATTTCCGAAACTTCTCTCATTTGATGATGTGTTTGCTCCATACGAGAGGCTTGTGCAATATTCTCGCCTTATTGATGTAGGAGCAATTCAAAAACGTGTTTTGTATATGCTTGATTTTGAGAGGAACTAGTTGAAGCCTGTTCTTGAGCAAGCTTTTGATTATTAACAAAGCCCATTGACTGTGGCTGGCCATGGGAAATAACATTACATGAGACTATTTTCGGCGGGCTTTGCTGACTGGAAAGCACTATGAAATGTAGTGCTCCGTGAACACCCTGTCCTCTGATATGAACACCAGATGGAGCATTGGCAATTAACTGACGCAATTTTCTTAGTGCGCCAAGGCATGAACGTTGAAGGGTTCTCTGCTGCTTTTCAGCCTTCGGATACCGAGAGACTGATAGAGACGCCAAATCAATCTGACGTTGTAGCCCTTCTATTATCTTAAGATGATTTTCATATTCATCATAAGATAATACCTTCTTCTTCAATTTACAAAGAGTTTTCCATATGTTGAGACGAATATCATGGACTCCATCTTCCGTCAACATCTTTGTAATGTCGTACTCGGAGTCAGCCAAAGGCCAAAAAATGACTGGTACCTCACCTTTTACCAGTTTTTTCCTCATGTTTAGCATTTCCTCTTTATCATTAAATGAAGATTCTTCTACCTGTTTTGACCAGAGTTGGTGTTTCCTTGTTGCTTCATCAGATTCAACAAGATTGGTAGAGAGATCATTGATCAAACTAGAAGATGCATGACTTAGGGGTGGTTTGGAGAAATACCTACACCCTGGGCTATCTTCTGATTGAGAAAGTATTTCACATGCTAGCGATAAAGCATCAGACATGACTGGTTTCGCATTTGCAAGTTCCACAAGATAAGAGGGATTTCTCGGCACTACATTGTCCACTGGAGTATTTTACAGGCAATGTGAATCACTACTGCGGAGAGGACTTTCGCAGTGAAATTCATCATCATGGGGAGGACCACCATAATGGGTTACAGCAAAAGATGAGATCTCTTGCTCCTTGGTCTTCTGACCACACAGACGGTTCCTGTGGCTCTCATCTGAAGAAGAAACTTCAAGATTGACTGAATTTTCATGAAGCAAGCCTTCCCGAGAAAGTGTTTGTTGAATACTTTTGGAATTAATGTTCCCGTTATTGGGAAATGAGGGAGTAGAATCTTGAATTCCAACAGATAAATGTCTGAGGGCTTCAAGAACTCCAGCATCAAGCAAGGACTTGTTGCAGATTGACCTTTGATCTCCTGACTATGCTGGGCGGATCTTTTTCTTAGATGCCTTCTTACTCGCTTTGGAAACCACTTGTTGATGAAAGTGGTTACTCTGAGCAGGTGTATGTGCCTGATCAGGAAATATGGTCAGGTTAGGATGACGATATCCACTCAAATCAGGTGTATGCCTGACTTGGTTGTCCGTATGATATGGGGGAGTATGCCCCATAACCCTCTTGGACTGGAACAGATGTCTGTCTCTGTTCCGGAGTGAATCATTGATGTGTCACTCCACTGCTAGGGATAGATTTATGTGTCTTTCCCTGAGATGATGCCGAAGTGGTTATGATATCCTGGCAAGCATCCAGAATATGAGCAGGAATTTGCTTCTGCTCTTTCACCATTGACAAAATATGTTTGGTGACTTCAGCCGCCGGAACGGGGATATACGTCCATTCCGGGTTTGGAGTAGGTGTATGTGCTTGCTCCTGTCCTCCTTTTCCTGTCAGTGAATCCTGACAGTACTCAAGTGTGGAGGCAGAGAGTTGAGTCTGCCTCCTATTTGTCGTCGGGGCTTTCTGACTGACTTCTCCGTGCGCTACCAAGCGAGACTGTTGGTAGGCTTGATTATTATTAGCAGGTGTATATTCCTGCTGATTACACTTCGCCAAACGCGTTTGACGAGATCCAATATATGTAGTCAGACAAGCCTTCTGACTAACTGATGATGTATAAGTCGCTGTATGTTCCTGCCTATAGTACTCCACCGGAATTGCCTGGCGGGATTGGCGTGATGCTGCCAGACGAGTCTGCTGGACAGCGGAATTAAAACGGGCAGGTGTGTGTGCCTGCTCGTTGTTCGCCACCAAGTTAGGTTGGTGGACTTCTCCGGAGATGGGAGGGATGATAACCTGCCCATTGTTAACCGGATTCCGCCTCTGGCGGTTCGTCTTGCCTGCTCGGGTTCAAAGAACCTGAGCCGAACGCCTGGAGTCGGTACCCTCATCATGTTGAGGGCGCACTGCCACACGAGTCTGGCGGCGATTGTTGATGGGAGCCCTTGGGAAGGACTCCTGTCTTTTTGAATTAAGGCCCTGAGGGACCTGCTCATTCACTTCCTCAGAGTAAGGGAGAGAATGGAAATTGCGTTCCGGGGATAACGACCCGAAACGGTTGGAGACGGTAGTCAGCACCGCCTGCCTCTTGATCACTGGTCATCGTTGTCCGGACAACCTGTGTGAGTTGTTCACTTGTAGGGCCTGTCGGGAAGCCTCCAAAGTTGGAATGGTACCGTGTTGATGGTACTCCTTAACCAGCGCATTTGATACCCAGCGTTGAAGACGCTGAGTAGGTGATTTCATCCTCAGAGAGGATGACGATCCAGTAGGAATAGCAGCAGTGGTATTTGCAGCAGCAGTATTCAAAGATGTGAATTTGAGAGCAGCCATTATGGAAATACAGAAGATCTTGGAAAAGAGTGCCTGTTTGATATAACAGACGTAATCAAGATAAATTCAGCCACTTCATCCTTTGGATGAGCACATATGTCAATGATTGTTTTTGTTATCCCTCTTACTGACTTTTAAATAGGGGCTTTAACAAATAGGTAAAACACCACTATAACTTGGTTAAGAATTCACGTCGGGTTCACCATTTTTGTTTCACACGGAATTCGGGGATGAACTCCTGGATGGGAGATTAAAACGTTCCGATTGGTTTCTAGCGGGTTTGTTCGTAGAACCAGAATCATCAAATGATTCCACATCCATTTGGACCTACTTTCCAAAGGTAGGCGCTCATTAGCTTGTGGACTGATGAGGCTTAGGAATTTTCATTGGTCGAGAGTATGGGAGGTCGGACTCATCACACCTTTTTGAGGGGAATTATTGTCTACTCCGGGACTCTCTTTATAGATTTAAGTTATGTTCGTGAATCCTTATTACATTACCAAGTATAAAATGAGATTTACTTTAGTTTTAACAATCAATGATTAAATATGTAAGAAATTTAGAGAATCTTTTATATGTATTTAATGGTCTTCATCAATAGATAATCATCTGTATCTATTTAGAGATTCTTGGTCAATGGTATCCTTCAAATCATTTATAAAAGTCTCTTGGTCATTATGATGACCAGGCTGGTTTTAAAGCCACTCAGTGGGGCACTTGAAGTTTATTGTCATTCAGAAGGACATGGATTTTTTCAGAGTTGGGATCGAACCCATAAATGGGCTACCTACGTATCCTTTGTTTTGGAAAAGGAATCAGAACCCACATAGTTCGAGTAAGGGAGTATGACGTTTATGATTGATGACTCAAAGAAGGATGTCATAATTACTTTTACACTCTAAGCTCACGTGAGTCATGCTCGGTGTGAGAAACAAGAGGTATTGGTAAAAATTAGACAATTGTGCCATGAAAGATGCAACCATAAGAAATGGTTTGGGGCTTATGTATGTATGACTGCCCAGATAGATGAAGGTTTAGGATTTACTTTTAGGGAGAAAATCTAGGAACAGGGTCCATAAAGGTATATGTGATTCATGGAGATTTGAATACTCTAACTTGGGACTTATTCCTGAAAAGGAAACCCAAATTAGGAGAGGATTGATAACTGGGTTTCACTCCTGAGAAGGAATCCTAGATCAAACGAAAATTAGGACTGGTTAAAGAGAAATTAAGGGACTTGGGGCTTACTCCTGAAAAGGATGCCCAAGATTATGACTGAGACTTATTCCTAAAAAAGGAGGCCTAGGTTAGGGGACTTGGGGATTACTCCTGAAAAGGAAGCCCAAGATTATGACTGGGACATATTCCTGAAAAGGAAACCCAAGTTATGAGATTAAAGTTTGGGGCTAACTCTTGAAAAGGATGCCCAGGTTTGGGAATTTTAAGAATTTGGGGCTTACTCCTGAGGAGGATGCCCAGATTAAAGGACTTATAACTGGGGATTATTCCTGAAACGGAGACCCAGGTTAAAGATTCTCTCATCTTAAAGGATGAGGTTGAATGAATGAACTCTCAATCTTTAGTGACATAAAGATGTATAAATCACTATGTTTTGAGAGATATTCCACAAAATTCCTTTCCAATAAGGAAGTCAAATCAAGAAATCATGCCATAAATGGATTTGAAGAGTATCTTGAAGATTGAATCTTGAATAGGAAAGGTGAAATGAATTAAGAGGGTTGAAATGGGAAAGAAAGGCACCCAAAAAGGAAGGGGCGCGCAAGTCTTGGAAGGCGCACAAGTACTGCGTGGGCGCACAAGTATTGGTCACGCAGGTATACCTACGCGACACGTGGGGTACTTGCGCGATGGTCAATCAGCATTGAAATGCTTGAGCGACTCTTTATTAAAGCCTTTAGAATTATCTTGAGGTTCTTCCAGAAAAGGGATGCGCAAGTTATATCGAAGGAATAAAGGCGGCGCACAAGTGTGGCCACTTCCCTTAAGGGCTGGCCACTCAGGCGCGCAAGTGTTGATGCATTTCAACACTTAGGCCTTACTCCCTCTCTTTAGATCTTCCGTTCTAGGTAAGAAATTACCTTAGAAGTGTTCCGGAAGCTTTGAGAAGAGACTTGGGTATCGGGAGCTTCAATCCGAGTTTCTGGAAAAAGATCCTCATGAATGGGGGGCCTACAGGGTCTATTTATAGGCAGGAGAAGACCTTGGGCGGTTACCGGGCGATTATCACTTAGGTCGCGCAAGTCACTTGCGCGACCATAAGGGCATTGCGCAAGTGGACTTGCGCGACAGTGATATAACTTGCGCGGTGCAGTTGCTTTTGATCCTTTGTTCATGCCTTTGTCGATTTTTGATATTTTATTCAAAGGTTCAATCACTTTGAGCTCAGATATTCCCCTTTTTCGATCTTTAGATTCTGTGACGAAAGGAGCGTTAACAGTCCTCTTGATTTTGGACACCATTATTTACCTCCCGACTTCTGATACCAGCTCCTCCCACATTGATCATCTCAAATCACCATGATTTTCTCACCTGAATGCGTCACAGGTCTTAGAAATGCCTCTAAATCTTAAAGTGATTTCATAACATCACCCAGCTTCAATGTTTCCTTCCCCATAAGCAATGTAGTCACAAGTCCATCAAATGATCTCGGTTGAGATGAAAAAAGAAAAAGTGCTTTGTCTTCCTCTCCAAACTTCACACTAAGCCCTAATAATTATGTCAGGATCTTATTGAATTCATTGGTTTGATCCAATAAAATCATTCTCTCATCCATCCACAACTGGTAAAATTTATTCTTTACGAATAATTTTTTGGTGAGTGAATTTTTAATATATCACTACTCAAAATTCTTCCAAATCTCCTTTGGTGAGGTCTCATCCAACACTGAGTATTTTACATCATTTACCAGACACAGTCGAATTATGATGATGACCCGCATCTTGAGATCTTTCCAATAATCATCACTAGTTATCTCGGGCTTTTCTCCGATCAAAAGTATGATCATGACTTATTGAACAATAATATATTTCACCATGCTTTACAACAAGCTAAAATTGTTATGAAGATTAAACTTCTCAATGTCAAATTTTGGTAATGCACTGACACCAGCCACCATTGATGTCGCAAAACGCGATTAACACTATTGACATCACACCCTTCTAAAATAACTTGATAGAGTGTGATTTTTTTAAAAATAACCTTATAGATGCATCTACAATAATAAAAATAGTGGGAATCATCTCTTGGATCGTCAAAATTAGACACTAATTGATCAAACCAAAATAGTGTCAACGACTGAGATTGTCTGATGATGTGGTGCGGATGTGGGACGCTGGAGAAACTACCAAATAATTGCTAGAAAATTTTTCAGCACAGGAATTGTACTTTATTATCCAACAAGGGGGTACTATAGCAATATGGTTTGACCAGAACTTTAACTGAACCTATTGGACTCATTTGAGATCAGTTTTTGATGTTTCTTGCATTGTTTGAATTATCTCGTCATCCACTTTACAGATATGGCCTTGGAAAATTTTCTGATAAACATCAATTTTTCGATCATCGAAAAACTCATTGCTGCTCCATCGTTTTAAACTCCCTCACTCTGGCTTCCTCTGATACCACTTGTAAGGTCACAATGAAGGTGCATGGAAATGGAAATCACACAAAAATAGAATGAAAATGGAGAACACACAATTTAATGTGGTTCAGAAGGTTTTCATTCATCCACAGGATAAATGGGGGCCAATTTATTTCTCTATGAATCTTGTTGTAGGATCACAACACACCCCTTACACACCATATTACGAGTGATTATACCTAAATTTATAGAAGGAAGAAATCAATGTTCAAGGGTGGTTCATATGCCCGTGAAAAATCCTCCCACCATTAGCTGGTTCAACATTGGCAGCTTTCCACCATGTCGTCTTCCCACCAAGGAAGATGTCTCCTACAACTTCTTGAGTTAGTTACCCCCTGAATAAAATGTTACACCTGAAAGAAGACTCCCAGAAAAGGCTCCATGATTGACACCCAAAATGGGAGTGGACCCCACATCCTGAAGGGGTTCTTCGACTTCAAAATGTTCCCCATAGTATTTTCCCAAGGTTTCAATAATCATTCATGGTGTCTTTGACCTATTTTAGTGGTTCATTTAGATCTTGTTTGAGTTTAAACAGGGGCAATGATAGTGGTTTATGATGTCAAACTCTGGAAATATGATTATTTTAAAAGGTGGAAGGAGGAGGAGGTTGATTACGAGGTGGGTGAAATGTAGTTGGAGAGATCTAATACGACATAAAACATTGAAAATCAATGAAATTTACTATTTTAAATTTTCACATTTTCATGTCCAAAATTGGTGAAATTATTTTAAAAGGGCTTTTAGGATTTGAGAAAATCGAAGAAGGGGATAGGGTTCGATATATTTAAAAAAATGGTCTTGGTAAGAGCCAACCCTATTGACACTTTTACCCTCGATAGGAAGCGTGAACGGGGTTCACACATCCTGTGTAAACTTTTTGAAGGAAGAGTGAACCCTGTTTACTCTTCCTATATATTTTTTAATATTAAATATTAATATATATATATAAATAAATATTAATAAAAAATTAAAATATTAATAAATAATATCAAAATATAAAGAAATAATAATTAAAAATTCATCAATATTAAAAAATTATCAATAAAATCTTAATTAAATATTATTAAATATTAAAAAATTATAAAAAATTATTAAAAATTGTTAATAAACATTTAATATATATTTATATATATATATATTAGGTGCTTGGGGGTACAATTACACTTAAAAACACACAGATCTCACATAAAGGTTGGAAAGGCCGACCATAGCCCCCCCAAGGGGAAAACCCACCCATCAAGCCTTAATTATTCATTATATGACCCATAGGTTTAGTCGGAATGAATCCCATTACATGACCTATAGACTCAGTGGGAATGAAATCCCATTACATGGCCCTGAAAGACCAAATTTTTGACCCAAAGGCCCTTTGGTGAATAGTATTGCTATAGTATCCGTGAAGTTATAATACTTGATATAGTGTTGATGTCGTTACAGTGCCACAGGTGCTACAAAACCTACCGAAACTAAAGTTATGCTATAATACCACTACAGTGCTCCTGTAGTAACCTGTGCCCAATGAGCTTTGACCCCCAACCTCGATGTAATATTACGAGGTGCCTTACCACTTACCCAAAAACAAACTACAAATAAATATTAATAAATATTGATTACATATTAAATAAATATTCTTAAATATTATTTAAGTATTAATAAATACTAATGGATATAGACAAATGTAAAAAATATTAATAAATATAAATAAGCAATAATAAAATATAAATAAATATTAATTAAATATTCACAAGTATTAATAAATATTGATAATTACTATTAATTATTCATAAATACTAAAAATATTAATAAATATTAGTATTTATTAAAAAATATTAAAAAATATTAAGTATATATTCAGAAATATTATCTAAATTTTAATAAATATCATTAGTATTAATAAATATAAATCAAATATTCATTAAAAGTAATAAAATTTAATTAAATATTCATAAATACTAATAAATATTAATTAAATATCAATGAATTCTAATAAATATAAATAAATATGAATAAATATCAATTAAATACTAGTAAATATTAAAAAATAATAAATAAATATCCATAAATACCCATAAATACAAATAAATACGAATAAATGTCAATAAATATAGAAAAATATTAATACATAATAATTAAATATTAAAAAATATAAATAAAATACTAAAAAATATTAATAAATACCAACATAATATTTTTCAACAGTTATAAATTTTATAAATATTTATTAAAAAGTAATATACATTAAGAAGCACTAAATAAATATTAATAAATACTTCTAAATAATCATAAATACAAATAAATATTAATAAATATTAAATAAATGTTAATAAACATTAATAAAAATAGATAAATATTAAATAAATATTTATAAATTTTAAAAAATATTACCAAATTTTAGTAAATATTAATATTTATTATTAGTTTTTAACATTTAGTGATATTTATTAATATTTTTGAATATATAATTGATATTTAGTAATATTTAATAATATTTATTCAATATTTATTAATGTTTTTTTAATATTTATCTATTATATATTAAAATTTATTGATATTTAGTTAATATTTACAAATATTTAGTTAGTATTTAATAACAACAATTTATATTCATTAATATTTAATCAATATTTATAAATATTTAAAATTACTTCAATTCTATTTATTAATATTTGTTAGTATTTTATTTATATTCAATAATATTTAAAGTTGATGGTCTTCGATCTTCTGTGAGGAAAGATGTTAGTGTGATTGCTAATGCAGATCTAATCACAAATCTATGTGCTTGCTTGTAATTGCAGACTATCAGCGTTGAAACAAGCAACAACACTTGGGTTATGGGTGTAGTAAGAACGAACCTCTATTGGATCGAGGTTTGGATTCCGACATCGAGAGAGATGGCAGAGGCGGTGATCCTCACAACAACAATTCAAATCAATATTTGGCCACTCATTTGGTGGTTCCACCTCCTTTCATACGGGATTTAAATATTCCAACAAGGGTAGTGCTTGATCTGATGATAGGTTCAAGAACATGTTATGTGAAGAAGAAAACAACTTCTTCTTCTCCTGTGAATCTAATGCACAGAGTTATATAATTTTTTGAAGTCCTCTCCAAAGTTACACCTTTGAAATCTGATATTTTATCTCATGATGCTCGAGAACCCCGAATTTACAGATCTGATAGTGGGAGACTCACAATCATTGCTGGTCTGGTGGCACTCAATGAGAGACTAGATGGCTCTAGGTTCTCACTTATTGGGCATTTAATTATATCTAATGAGGATAAATTGATGAACACAGAAGAGTTGAAATCCATGCTTTCTTGGGTCTGGGGTATTTCAAATTAGTGAATTGACCCCATCATTAGAGGCTACTTACATCTTATTTTTCATCTACAACTGATAGATTAAAGTCTCAGAGAGCTGGTTTCTTCTCATTGAATCCAAGTGTTTTTCAACTTTTTTCTTGGGAGTTTAATTTCAAACCTTCTTTCAGAAGTATTCAAATTACTAGATATGGGTGAGAATATATGGTCTTAGTTGGGTGCTTTGGCATCCTTTAATTTGGAATGAATTAGTTTCCTACATTGGTGAACCTATGAAGATGGACGACAACAACATGGAAGTAAAATTTGGTTATTTCGCCAGAGTCTTAGTGGATGTGAATATGATGAATAGTCTACATGATTGCGGCACTTTGATGGCCAATAATGAGGGCATAGAGGTTGATTTTGAATATGAATCAATCCCAACATTTTTTCATTTTTACAGGTTGGAGGGGCATGATGTTTATGATTATAGTAATTTTAGGAAAATATAGTTGAAGCATGTAGGGACTTCCTCACAGCCTGACCCTAGAAAAAAAACACCATGGTCCCTCAAATGTTGGAAAGGAGTCTCACATAAAAAAAATCCTCTATTGGCAATGTGTCCAGTGATATGGCCCAGGATGTAGATTCCAAGGTGAATCCCAATCCTTTAGTGAAACAATCTCCTGCCACTAATATCTAGAGAAAGATTCAGAATGAGTAGGTCTCCATGGATATACGTCCTACTTGGTATTTTTCTGAGTTGATGGTGCATTTTCATAAGGCTTTTTTCACTGAGACAAGTCATCCCCATGGGGAATCATTTAAGGATGACCTTATTGGGAGCACCAAAATGATTGGATGTAAGGATGATATTGAAAAATCTACTCAAGATGATGCTAAACTAGTGGGGAGGCAACTATCGAGAGGCATGTCTCCCTTTCCAAAGGTATGGGAGAACTCAATTAGTTTGATTGACATCCTAAATAGATTTAATAAAAATGATGATTTCCTTGAGGAATTTGGAAACGTTTTGGAATATTTTGGAGGAAAATACTTAGGTGTAAATACTATCAAGGAAGGTGGCATTTCTGATTCAAAGGATAGTGAAAATCAAGATAACGTCTTGATTCTAAAAAATGATCTCACTGGGGAAAAGAAATCTCATAATGAGGAAGTTTCATTGGGCATGGATGATCATGATGAAACTTGGGAGGCCCCTCAGTAGTGGAAGAGAAGAAGACACCCAAAAGGCTGAGGTGTCTCTCAAGGGAGGGGTGTTTGACATAAAATATGATGATCATTTTATGAATCGTTATTTTATAGTGGCGTTGTTTGTTCCATTTTTATACTCTGTTTCTCACCAACTTTTGTCATGTGTGATTTCATTTTTCTAGTAAATTTTTAGGACCACGGGTTTTAATCCATGGTTCACACCATTTCCGGTAATATTTATTAACATTAACAATACTTATTAAGAAAGAGGATATGGGCTCTAGGGTAGAGTTTCTCAAGCGATGCTCATGGTGATTAGGTCTTCTCTAATCTCTTAGCTTTGACAGTGCCTATATGGGGTTCTTCTTGCCGGTTTTCTGTTTTATGGTTCATATTACTTTCTTCTAGTGATGGATCACAAGTTGGTATTTCAAGTGGAAATCTATCAGAACACAAGGTAGCTGGAAAGACATAAACTTTAATGGGGGATCTACATCTTTGACAGATCCAATGGTGTTTTCTTCTCCACATGATCTGGCGGCCTCCTTCCTCTCTCAAGGCTGGTTTGATTCCCACATGTTCTTCAATGACAAAGGTGTTGTTGTGAGATCTTCTTGTATAATTCCTACTCCAACTTCATCCAATGAGAATGCATGAGGTCGATCCTTCTCTCCCTATTCAAGGCATATACTACATGTTTCTTCCGTAGAAGAGGTAATGTGGTTCAGATAAGGTTAGAACCAATTGTGGTCTCAAATATTCTGAAATTAGGTGAGTTTTCCATTATTGATCTCTAAATTTTACTAGGAGGTTTGAATATATGAAAGATTGGGAAACTTCAATAATGACTCTAAGAAATATAGGGCTTCTCTGATTGGAAATGTGTCACATTGGGTTGTGGTTTTTACCACCTTATTTTCCCCATTGATGAAAGGAAGACGAAGGCCTAGGGTTTCGGCTCGGTCTCCCTCAAGCTCAATCGACTTCACATATGTGAACAGGATAAATCCTTTAATCCACTGAAGGTTGGTAACACTTATGTGTAGATTTGGGTGATAGTGTGTAGTCTCAAATATCTTCTATGACACCCTAAAATTGTTCTTAAGTTGATGTTAATGAAGGTTATGATGATACTATTTAAAGTGGAAAACCTGATAGTAGGATGATGCAAGTAAAGGTAGGGGCTGCTACCCATGATGATGATGTTGGTGGCATAATAAAACAACCTGGCAGGAATGTAGGGGATAACTCTCCTTTGAAAGCTTTGACAGTGTTGGAATCCCCTTGTTGTGATGATGGGATTTCTATGCAAGCTTCTTGTTTCAAGAAGATTAATGAGGCTAAGAGGAAGTCTTGGGCTATATTTTTTTTTGAAGAGGTAAATGTATTAAATAATGGTGATAATTCCAAATACTTGTCCATTGGATCTCAGAAGAATGAAGTGGTTCCCACTAAAATTACAAAAGTGAAGGAAGATGATACTTAAAGATTTGTTGATCAACAATTCATGATTGAGTAGAAATAAGTTTCTTATCACGTGAATCCTTACAAGGGAAAACAAACTCTCATGGATGATGAGGGATTTTAAATGGTCCCTACTTCAAAAAAAAAAATCAATTTAGAAAAGTGATCACTCCAGTTGTGACTTGACAACGGATGATCATGCATTTACAGAGGGCATCCTCTTACAAGAACCTGAAGGAGGTTAGTATCAGAAAACCTAGAGATTGGGAAGGAAGGTTGTGGACGAGGATGTGGGCATGATGAATGGACTATACATGGGGGCATGATGTGTTCACTAGGTCTTCCATGACTCAACTCATTCTTGATCAGGAAAGGCTCAAGAAGATGCATTATACACTTCTCAATCAAAAACAATTTACAGTCTAAATGGGAATCAGCTGATGATGGTGACCGATCTTACTATGGTCATGGAAATGATCCTTTTGCATCGTAGTTTTTTTGTTTGGATGAGGGATTGTCTCATTGTTTGACCATGTCCTCTCACTTTCCTATTTGTTACTTTTTTTCTTTAATAAATGGTCATAGGATTCTACTTCTCACTAAACCTTTTCAATAAAAATTAATTAATATTTCTAAATATATATTTAATATTTTTTAATATTTTTTAATAAATACTAATATTTATTAATATTTATTAATATATTTAGTATTTATGAATAATTATTAATAATTATCAATATTTATTAATATTTTTGAATATTTCATTAATATTTATTTATATTTTATTATTACTTATTTATATTTGTCAATATTTTTTATATTTGTTTATATCCTTTAGTATTTATTAATACTTAAATAATATTTAGGAATATTTATTTAATATTTTATCTATATTTACTAATATTTATTTGTATTATGAATATTTATTTAAAATTTATTAATATTTTTAATATACTTTTAATATTTATAAATATTTAATTAATATTTAATTGATATTTTCTTAATATTGATGATTTTTTAATTAATATTTATTTATATTTAATTATAATTTACTAATATTTGATATTTTTTATTAATATTTAAATATAAATATATACATAGTAAAATTTATTTAATAAAAAAAATCTGTAGGAAGAGTGACAAGGTTCACTCTTCCTTTATAAGGTTTACATAGGTAGCATAAGCCCCATTCATGTTTCCTGCTGAGGGAAGAAGCGTCAATGGGGCCGATGCTTCCTCAAACTATTTTTTTAAATATACCCAACTCTTTCCCCTTATTCGATTTTTTAAAATCCTAAAAGCCTTTTAAAAAAATTGTCCCCAAAATTGACTTTCCACCTAGTTATAATCTTCAAACCAATTCTCAAATATTTACAATCTTTTCTAGAAATTAAATTAAAACCCTAAACTAAACTAAACTAAACTATATATTTGTGAATTATTAAGTTAATGAATCAAATGTCACTAATATTAAATAAGAGAGGGTAATCAATGTCCAAGGATGTTTTTTCTTAATTGAAGAACAATTTCACTCTGCTCATGAGATTGGTCAAATCAATAGTTATGAATCTTCTTGAGATAATTAGTTTTACTTAGTTAGTAACAACTGAAACTATATACATCCTTTTTATAAATATAGTGAATGTAACCTAGTGAGACTTAGATTCATTAAGTTCTATCTTAAGAAAAAAGGAAGAACTAAAGTTTGATCTTTCTCTCCCATTCCCCACTATTACATTGGGGTTTATTCCTTAATCACCCTCACTCTCGCTAGGAGACTAAGGGATACGATATTGATTAAGATCAATGTAATTAAAATTAAGAAGTCAAAATCATGATTGTGTAAAGAAATTTGTATGCATCCCCTTCCATCAATTCCACCCCCTCTTTGAGTTTAGTCACTTATAGTGAACCACACATCACAAAAGTGGGAATAAAACTAAACTAAATAAGAAAGTATTAGGAAATAAGTAAAAAAATTACTTAAACTGGGATTAATCATCCAACACAAATATCTTACAATTACACAATGAAAAAATAGATAAAGAAATCCTATCTAAGTGGTACATGATAGTCCTTGTCAGAAGTCAATGACGATCCTTGATTCCCCACATTGATCTTGTAGGTGGTTAATCCCTTTTCTTCATGCTTGTTCCTCCTTTTTCACATTTATCATAGGAAATATCAATTAGCCAAGCCTCCAAATTCTGAGATAATCTCTATAATGGAAAAAACCCATGAGATCCTTAAAATAATGGAACTCGAATTTATAGACCCACTTGGATGGATTTTCATACACTGTAACTAATATCACCAAAACACAACCCTTTATTATTTTAAAAACACATCCTTGACCTTTGTCTTCCATGGGTAGCATCATGAGTTTTTATGGGTTTTTTGATTTTTTTAAATGTGGCTAGGTCAAAAATAAATTGTGTCAAAAAGGCGGTAGGTCCCCTTCCACCTTCCCGAAAAAAAACTACTTAATTTAGATATAATTAATTGCATTTTATTTATTTATTTGTATATATATATATATAAGAGAATAATTTTTAGCAGGATTTATCTTCTATTTAATACACATCATTAATGCCACTAAAGCAGTCTGGAATTCTGATAAAAACCCTCACTTAGGGCTCTCTTTTATAAGAGGGTTTGCCCTAGAAATCATTCTCTATTTCGGATGTGGGATTCAGGTTCTCCATTTCCTATGAAAAATTAATAATATATTATTATTAATCATTTTAATCAATTAATCAATACTATTAATTAGTATTTAATAATATTATTAAATAACTAATTAATTTATAAATTGTTAATAAAAAATAATAGGTTTTAATTAATTATAAATTAAATAAAAAATAATTTATAAAAAATAATCTTTAAAATAACCAAATAATAAATAATAAATATATAATTTATAATAATAATAATTATTAATTAGTAACTAATTTTTTTTTTAAATATTTATTAGTAATTAATGTTTATTAGAAACTAATATTTTGAAATAGAAAATAATATTATTTAATTAATATTATCTAGTAATTAATATTAATTACCAATAATTATTTAATTAAATAATAATAATTTAATAATTAATTAATTAAAAATAATAACTAATTAATAATTAGTGACTAATTAATCAAATAATATGATTTACAATTAAATAATATTAATTTCTAATAAATATTAACTACTAGTTAATAATATATTATAGGTTCTTGGGGTACAATTATAGATAAACACATACACACACACCACAAAATTAATAGTTAATAATAATCACTAATAAATATTTAAAATAATTATTTTAATTAAAAAAAATTACTTATTAATTAATTATTAATTAATCAATATTTAATTACTTATTAAAAATAGTACTTAATAATTAACTAATTAATTATTGAGTAATTATTAATTTGATAACAAATATTAATAATTATTTTTATCCAAGTACTAATAAATATTTTAAATTATCATTTAGTTTCTAAATATTAATAATAATGATTAAATTATTAAATTTATAAACGTTAATTAATTTTTATTATATTCGTATTAATTAATTAAGTAATTTTTCTAGTAAATAACAATTACTAATAAATATTAATAAAATAATGTGATTTAATATTTAATAATATAAATTTCTCATAAATATTAGTTACTAAATAGTGTTATATTTTAATAAATATTTAAAATTATTATTTAGTAAATAATTATTAAAAATAGTTATATAATTAGTAGTTATCAATTAATTAGTAATTATAAAATATGTAATTACTTACTAATAATATTAAATAAAAATTGACAAATTAATTAATTATAAATTAATAATTATTAATAATTATTTTTAAAAAAGTATAATAAATATTTAAAAATACTATTTAGTTACTAAATATTATTAATTATTATTAGATTAATAAAATGGTAATGATTAATTAAACATTATTAAATTATTATTATTTAATTAAATAATTTATTTTAATTAATATTAATTACTAAATAATATTAATAAAATAATATTATTTACTATTTAAAAATATTAAATTCTAATAAAAACTAATTACTAATAAATTTTTAAAATCATTCTTTAGTTACTAATTAATATTAATAATTATTATTCATTATATATTTATTATTTAGTTATTATTAATATTATTTTTATTAATTATATATTATTTAATTTCTAATTAATTAAAACCTATCATTTATTATTAACTATTTAGAAATTAATTTGTTTAACAATATTATTAAATACTAATTAATAGTATTAATTAATATTGTACAAAGTATTATTAATATAAATTAGTTAATCATTAATATTAGTATCAAACATTAACAGTTAATTATTATTTATTAGTAATTAGTAATTATTAATTAATTGATTAAAAATGATTAATAATAATATGTTATTAATTCTATGTAGAAAAGAGAGAACATGAATCCCACATAAGAAATGTCGAATGATTTTTATAGAAAACCCTCTTATAAAATGTATCCATGAGTGAGGATTTCTATCATAATTCTAGATTGTTTTAGTGGTAGTAATGCTGGATATTAAATAGAAGGTAAAATCTGTTGACAAAATTTTTCATATATATATATAAACAAAATAATATAAAAATAAAAAATTTAAATAAAAAACTATATTTAAAATAAGTTTTTTTTATCTAAAAGGCGGTAGGGAACGTGCCACCTTTCCAACACATTTTTTATTTTTTTGACCAAGTCACATTTTAAAAAAATTAAAAAAACTCATAAAAAACTCGTACCATCATGATAAAATACATTAGGTGACACATGATATAAAAATATCTTCCTCTAAATCTTTGAACTCTCTAAAATCATATTTGGGAAACCGATTTTCATGATCGAAATATTTATTTTTTTATTCATACAAAACTATGTTGTGATGTGAAAAAAAGGCTGTGGTAAGAATCTCTCAACTCCAACAGCTTGAAATGCAATTAATTTATGACCCTATACAGTGTAATGGAAAACACCTCACCGCAACCACCATTTCCATGCTAAAAATTTTCTTCTCCACCCTCTATCCATGGAATAAAAAAACCATGCAACATAATCATCATCTTCCCATATAGAAAATATCATCCTCATGACATGACCTTTAGGAAGCATGATGTGACATGTTCCATTCACACTGGACACAAGGAGGTGTATCTACTAAAATGGTCATTTCTATTCATGCCGCATGTGTGACCATGTCGAAGATCATTGATCACCAAAATATAAAAAACATCAGAATGCATGATAATAAACATGAAAATATTAACACCAACTCTGTCAACCTCCACTTCATCACCATGGTCTTGAACTTCAATTCATGGTGCGAAGAGGTCCATGTAATTTCCAACATAATCTCATGCACTCAGATGTCTCAAATTTGAAGAAACAGATAACAACATTAATGTATCTTCAAGATTCTTAATGGAAATACATTAATTCTTTCCAGTATCCCTTGAAATAGTTACTTTTATCCATATACATCTATCCCTTAGGTATTTTTACGTGACATATATAGTTGGGACTTCATAAAACAAAACCCTCTATACTATGTGTAAATATCGTACACATATTCCATTTCATTTTTGCAACCAAGTAAAAAATATTGTGCATGAATATATCCTGCATATGCACAACCTCACCCTCCACAACATGAACCATTTCTTCATGACATGTCACATGCATGTAGTCACTTCATCGATCATTTTAAGTTATACACATTATACTAAAAGTTGTGAGCCTTTTAGATCTTCATAAAGAGATGATGATCCATATCTGAGATTTCACAATGAAATCCCATGGTGTTTTCACAATGAATTTTAGGTGCAGCATGTGAGTTTTTAGGTGTTTTCTGATTTTTTAATACGTCCAGGTTAAAAATATTTTTTTCTATGTCAGAAAGGTGGAAGGCTCCCTACCACCTTTATAATTAATTAAAATGAAGAACAACCCCACCGCCTTTTCCCCAGATTGGTGACGTGGGAAAGGCGGCTGCGGGGGAGGGGTGGCCACCGTTCACCTATAGAGAAATTGAAAGAAAACCGAGGGGATCTATCTTTCACCTTTACGTTAGGCAAAAGTCACCCCTTACACCTTTTACTTAACTCCCTATAAAAGGGAACCCCTTATTATCCTCACTTAAAAATCAACTTTTCTCTTTACATTTCACCATCTCTATCTCTAGAAGAAGTATTCTTTGTGTGTGTTGGATCCAGTTGCCTCAAAGAAATCCTGGTTTTTTGCGAAGCATCATTTAGAGGAATTTTTTCTTATTTAATTTAATGTTATTTTTTTTAATTGAATTGTTTTTAGTTAGTTCTAAATATTTTATTTATTAATTAGTTTTGTTATTTCTATATAGTTTAGAGATTAGAATTTTTTTAGTAATGATTAAGTATAGATTAACTAATTAATAACTTATAATTAAAAAAGATTATATATAATGATTAGTTAATAATCATTAACTAATTAATATCATATGATTAAATTATTATTAAAGAATACTTAATTAAGGATTATGTAATTTTTAACTAATGATTATATAATGTTTAAATAATGATTTAGTAATGATTTAGTAAGGATTAGTATTGAATATATTATGATTAGATTATGATTTAGTAATGATTAAAGATTCAATAGGGAATGAATAAAGAAGTAATTATTGACTAATAAATAACTAATGATTTACTAATGATTAATGGATGATTAAATAATAAATAAATAATGATTAACTAATTATTAACTAATTGTTAAGTAATGGTTAACTAATGACTTAATATTGATTAATTAATGATTAATTTATTAAAGAACAGTTAATAAATGATTAAGTATTGATTAAATAAGAATTAATGAATGATTAAAGATTGATTAAAGAATGATTAAATAAATTTTTTTTAGTATAAAGATTATGTGGTAATATAAGCAATCAAATAACTATCTTGATACTAAAACTATATATGGATCTGGAATAATTGTTCCTAAGAGTAACAACTCTAATAGGGTGTCCTAGGCCTGACTCAAGATAACCTGGTACACAATAATGGGTCTTTCTTTACAACTATTTTGACCATCATAGGTGATATGATTTAGGTAATTTATATTTTCTTCATAAACTACTGAAATACATTTAAGATGATTAAAAACTGTACTATGAAACATTAGTACCATATTTTAGGATATAAGAAGATATTATAAAATTTTACTATCATAAAATTATATAGTCAAACCTCATTTCAATAGTATTCATACAATATTTTTGAAACCTAGGTAAAAAGAATAGAAAACAACAAATAAGTTTATTTATCATTGTTAAAATTACAATTATGATCATAAAAAGTTAAATAGAGAAGAAAAAATACATTAAATAACACATTAATGCTTTACAATATACAAGAAATACCTTGAAATTAATCAATAGAACATATTTTGGATGAGATGAGACTAAATTCATAAGTACGGTAAAATCTAGCTTATTTTCAAGTGGCGGCTTAATGACATCTTCAAAACGGATGTACTTAACTTTTAAATTTTCAAAAGATTTCATCCTTCTAATGAAATCTAAGATAACATCTAAGATATGTTATTATATTGATGAAATATTTTGAAAATTCAAAATTTATGTACATCTCTTTGGAAGATGTTATTAAGCTACCACTTGAAAATAATCTGGATTTTACCTCACTTCCAAAATTAGGCTCATATCATCAAAACTATGTTCTATTGAAAAATATCAAGGTATTTTTGTTGTTGTAAATAATTATTATGTTATTTAATGTTTTTTATTCTTCATTTCACTTTATATGATCATAATTGTCATTTTATCAATGATAAATAAACTAATTCGATGTTTTCTCTTCGTTTTACCTCAGTTTCCAAAAAATCTATGACTTATTTTATAATAAATTTTATATAATGAAACATAAGTATCATATCTTGGAGTATAAAAATTCATTCTTAAATTTTAGTATAATAATGATTATATGGTTAACCATCATTATCAATATTAGTTAAACTATCATAATCTTGATTAGAAAACATTTTTAACATAGGGATTTCTGTTTGATAGTGTATACTACTATGAAGAGGTTATTCAAAATGAGAAACGATATTCTTATTGCACAAAACAAAAAATAGTGGTTAGTATATATTTTTGTAAAACCCTAAGTTAAATTCAAGACATAATTAGTGGTTCCTTAAATATGGGGCTGATAAATAGATTAATTCTATAAGCTATAGACATTTACAATTCCCATATACATTGTGGAATCTAGCTTGTTTATTGGTTTCTGATGCACAATGGGTCCAACAAATAAATTTAATTTCCTAGAATTCAGATGGTACCATGATGGATTTATATGTTTATGTTTCTACTGTACAAAAAAACATCCAATTATATGAATACACGATCTTATAAGAGTGGTTGAAGAAGACCTTCCCTAATAAATCGAGGCAATTCCATATGATGAGGTAGAGGAAAACCTAGACGATCTCCCAGATATACATGTAAATCCGACTTATGATGATTATATTTTTAATTATGGAACATATGGATACTACAATGCTAATGAGGAGGGAGTTTCAGAGGTTGGAGAGGAATTTTCTATAAATTAAATAGTTGTACAGTAGCCTCAACCCACAATAAATCATCTACCACTCTTCACATCTTGGTCGGAACTAATGGAACATGTTCCTGAATTCAACTTTTATTTTCTCACACCTACAACTAAGTTTACTATAGTTGTAGTGGATAGGTTTAGTGATATGGAAAAAACATTAAATGTTGGAAGATATTTTCCATGAAAAGATGCTTTGAAAAACTTACTAAAATAATTTCAAATTGAGAGACACTGTAGATATTTAGTTCAGGAATCAGGACATAAAAAATAATTCATATGGCATGAAAAGTATGGGGATGATTGTAGATTCCACTTGAAAGAAATTCTATACAATGCATTTGGAGGTTGCAGAACCTCGAAGATTGAGGGAGTTTATACTTGTGTTCAGCCAAACCTGACACAAGATCATACCTCATTGGATGCTGAATTTGTGTCATCCTCTATCATTGATATAATTAGGACCTGCCAAGATATTCATATATCCTTTGTAAAAGAGTGTATATGAAAAACTTTAGGTTATAATTTTTCCTATAATAGGGCATGGATGGAGAAATAAAAGGAATTTGTGAAGGTTTATGGAGATTGGGATGACTTGTATTAGGTGTTTCCATAATTTCTAGACATACTAAGACAAAAAAACCATGTTTTATTCCATATTCATACGAAATAACATGTGTCTTAAGATAAACAAGTTGATCTATCTCGTGTTCAGTTTCATCAGTTTTTTCTGGGCATTCATCCCCAGTATTTCTACATTTTGTTTCAACAAACAGTTCCTAAAGATTGATGGAATATTTCTATATGGATAATACAAGGGTGTATTATTGATGGTGGAAAGCAAATATTGAAACCATTCAAATCTTACACTTTCCTTTTCCATTTTGGATAATTAAAACTATGAATCATGGAGTTAGTTTTTGGAATGTATCAACATCCATTTCAGTAGTATTCTGGGTGTCTATTTGATATCTGATCAACATAGAGAAATCAATAAGGAAATCAATTAAGATACTAATATATGGAGACCCACAAATTCACATCATTGAGTAATAAATGTGTAAATCAATTCATATAATGATACATGGAGACCCGAAAATTCACATCATCAGTACTGCATCAGACAAATTTCTAGAAATGTGTGAAAGAAATTCAACAACGAATCTATGAAGAAGGAAATCACGAGGCTTGGTATGAATTTTATTTGTCATTTTTTATATTTAAATATAAATATAAAATAAATTTATGTGAAATATGATTACTTATGTATAGAATACGAACCATATCAATAGAGGTTTGAAGAACATTTCAAACAAATCTAGAAGGCTAATCAAAAAGTGTATGATTATATGATGCAGATTCTAAAAGAAAACTAGAAATTGGAATATGATGGGGAGAAGAGGTAAATAAACATGACCAAAAATATTGTGAAGTGCATAAATGGTGTATTCCAGCATCTTCACAAGTTACCTGTAACTTAACTAGACTAGAAGACATTATATCGTTATGTGAAGTACTTTGTTGATAGAAAAAAACTAGCCTCAAATAGAATTTAGCAATAGAAAAGGTATTAAAGGCACTTTCAATGAGATATTGAGAAGAACATTGAAGAATATTTTGGTTATAATACCTTATTTTTACACCAAAAAGACTATTGATTTTAAGTTCAAGAGTGTTCAGAGTCCATCACAAATATCATCGATGAAAAAATGGTGGTATTTCTAGATGCAAGGCAATGTCAATTTTGAAACTTATAGGAATTACGGTTTCTATACACACATAATATAACAACACAAGCCTCTGTGAACATATCACGGGAAGCATATATTTATCCATTGTACTGGTTGGACACCATTTCTAACTGTTATGTTTCACCATGGGTGCTTATTGGGGTGTTTTGATATTTTCCAATGCCTAATGAGTAGCTGATAGTGATACCTGACATCAAAAAGTTGCATAAATAAGGGAGACCAAAGTCCAAAAGGATGTGGAATGAGATGTACTAGCCTTAAGATCAAGGGAAAAGTTTTATATATACCATATTTCATCAAGAAGGTCATAACTGTAAATGATGAACAAAAATTTTAGGATCGATTTTACACTCTAAACCACAATGATGTATTGTATCCAATGTGATATTCTCATATTTTTATTTATATAGTTTTAATATTTGATCCTTTTTTTAGAATTTACTAACATCTCAAAAAAATTTCACTATCAAATGAAAATAAGCCTTTAATATTAACATTAAAATAAATATGACAAGTGTATTTGAGGTGACATTAATGAATAATCAATATGTCCATGGCTAAACCATAAATCAAGTATATGTGAAAATAATCTTGAAAAATACCATCATGTGGGAAACCATACATAAATTACAAATCACACCATTTTCTAATAGACTTTTAGATAAAGAATAAAAAATATTTATTTATATAAACATGTCCTTATATTTAGGTAAAAAAATTCATAAAAAAATGGAAATAAATATGTTATGTATTACATTATACAATTCATAACATTTTTCTAACTATAACGTTATATTTACATTTTACACTGATGACTTATTTAATTTTTTTACATATAGATGGAGGATACTAGAATAATCATTGAGTAGGCTACACACGTTTCCTAGGTCATGCTAGAGGGTTTTTAGGTTTGATGGATCAGGGTGTGTCGAGCGCACCATCATCATCACATGCTACCTCCACCTTCCATTATACCATACCCATGTCGTGTTATCTTCAATGACATTGCAGTATCTGATTTCAAATTTTTTGATCATCACCAACTTGCTGCCCTCATAGAGAGGTGGAGAACGGAGACACATACATCTCACCTGCCTGAGGGAGATATGACCATCACCCTTGAGGATGTGGAAGTCATTCTCAGTCTTCCTATCTAGGGGGAATCAGTTATTGGACCTACATGTGCAGAATAGAGAAATCTTGTCCAAAGATTTCTAGAAATCATATTTTAAGTAATGATTCTACTATAGATAGAGGGTTGATATCTATGGGCTGTCTTGAGTTGCACTTTTCACATTTATCTGATGATGTTAATGATCAGACTATCACGTGTCATGCTTGTACATATATATTAAGAATCATTTGAGGGACCCTATGAGATAATCACTCTGGATGGAATGTGCACATGATGTATCTAGGGCCACTGGAGGACTTTGATTGGACGGGGACATACATATGGGGATCTATGTGCTTTACTTACACATACAAACCATCATGCATGGAATTCCATGAATACCACATGAATCTTGGGAGATGCATCATTCTTCTTCATATTTGGGCATGAGAGTGTATCCCATCACTTTTACCTAATGTTTCTAGTTAGCTTTTCCCTATAGAGGTGATGTATGACGCTTCATGTGGATGCTAGTATGATCACTCATCTGTATTGGTTTCTAATTATAGTCGGAGTTATTGAATTTAATTTCTTATTATTTATCACTTTTGATGTTTTATTTTATAGGTGGATTCAGAAACACAACTTCATCAGCGTTTTGACTCACTATTTGGGTGTATACCATCTCAATTTAGATAGTATCCTACCCGATGAAGTAATTATATACAACATATCATTGACTCATAAATTTAATAGTATCATAATTTTTGGTTTTTATTAAGGAATTGTTTTTACAAATATCACATGTTATTTCATATTTCATAGATTCCAAAATGGGATTTGTCAGACCAATTTCCTGTATACTACACTACTGGACTTCTTGATGCTAGAGCTATAGTGCCTCTCATTCACTTTAATTTTATTGACTGGAACCAGACTAATAGAGTCATGCACTAGTTTTCCTGTGTTCATACCATTCCATTTGCACCGAGATAGACATGGAAGAATTATGAATTGAAGCTGACAGGGATTCATGATGAATATTGGTGCCGATAACATGCCGAGTATCTCAACCTGTAGGGCAGAAGAGTAGCACTTCATATCTAGTGCGTACCTACGATGTGATTACATCTTTCAAAGAAGATAGAGTATAATCCATGGTACAGAATGAGGTCTATAATTCATATTACTTGAAACAGAAGATGGATTCATGATATGGTAAGTCAATAAAATTCCATTAGTTTTTTTGTTGAACTATTTTATAATTCATTTTTAATCTCTTTATATCATACTCAAGTAGAGAACCTTATTTGCATGAGTGATCCAAAGGAGGAGGAGGTTTCTAGCCTGACAGTGATCTATGCTGCAACAATGGGGAGGATGCCTTCTTATCATGTGATTCATGAGAGCGTCTTCGATCGTCCCCCTAGAGAGTGGAGATTTTTTCTCAGGAACCTACTCTAGTAGTTGCTGGTGCTGAGTAGCCACAATGACATTGACATAGACCACATCGTGTTGCATGTGAGGCCTCACCTATTCCATAGATAGATGTTGACCCTCTAGTAGTTCTTCCTTATCTTATTGTGGATGTACATGAAGCATCATGTGATCTATATTTCTTCATAAGAAAGCCATAGTTTTTTAAGAATGGGTTCCTGATCCTTTACAGCCTATATGGTACCCCCCTGTGATGATGGAAGGTTATTTTAATACCCTACAGGGAGAAGGATCGATTGCACAAAATGACATCTAGTTGAAACATCCTCCCATTGAGACACAAGAAGTGTATGCGATGGTTGACATTCCAATACCTGAGGATCAGCCCTCTCTGAGTCATCAGACTCTACCCCAGCATGGAGCTCCTTGATCTCAATACGGGCATACCATTTTCACACCATCATGTGAGATAGAACCTCACTATAAACATTTATTTTACTCATTCATGTATATGTTTTATGTCTATTGAAAAGAATAAATTATTTTTACTATCAACCATATTTACATGTTTATCCACCTTTTCAATTTTCATTTATATTTTAGTCATAATTTATATTTTATTAGCTTTAAAATTTTAGTACTTGAAACATAGAAAAACTTATTAAATTTCAAGTAGGAAAATTTACAATATTATAAAATAAACTATATTAATAATATAAATAAAATTGTAAACATAACCTAAGTATTTAAAGCATTTTTGAAAAATAAAAATAATTTCATAAATATAACAAATAATTGAAAATTAAAGGATTTTAAAAAAAGATTATAAATACCATTATAATGGTTTAAAACAATACTAAAATTAATTTTCAATAAAATATTGATGAAGTTGGAACATTATAGATTCAAACTATCCATATATATTTAACCCTACAAAAATGAATACTTTCTACTCAAGATACACCTTTTATTGGTATATTATAATTATATAGAATAAAATGAATTACAAAATCCAAAAAAGGGAATAATATAACATAATAATAGTCATGACTAAAATGAAAAAAGATGTCAAGCTAGAGCACTTCTAGTCTTATAGAAATGGTGGATATATAAAAAATCCATAGTTCACATGTCCTTCATTCAAGTCACACATTTCATTCCTATGAGTTTTATTGAAATTAATGAATTGAAATATTGAAAAAAATATAACAGTAAGTATATAACAAAATAAAAAATATATATATAATGTATATATTTATACTGTATATATTTATACAGAATAATAATATTATAGTTATGTAATAATGACAAAAAAATTAGTATTTAACTAAACGAAATGATGAATAAAAAAAATGTATAAGTGATTTCTAACAATTTAAATAAGAAAAAAATGATTATATCAGTTATATTTGAAAGTAAAGATATATCTGAAAATGTACTTGAAAATAAAAAATAATTGAAAATAAAAAAAATCATAAATATAATACGTAAAATAATATTTACATGTTACAAAAGATATTGTTTAAAAACATAACATTTTCACTTTAAATATCAATTAAATAATTCTAAACAACATAAAACAACCAATATATATATATATATATATCATAATATATAGAATTATATATTTTTAAATATAAAAACATGTATAATTTTATTTTTTTTGAAAGGGGGCAGGCCCCCTACCACCTTTTGAATTAATTGAAATGCGGAAGGGGGCCATTGACATTTATAACATAGGAAAAACTATTTTTAACATAGGAATATTAAAAAAAAAATCTAAAAACACATAAAAATATTGTGACATGCACTCCGTGCAAACTCTACCCACTCGATGAGGTGATGAGCTGGACAACATTATTTTACTTCATTTTTGTGTGTTTTATTTTTAAACCGAGACCTATACTTCACCAACCCCACATTGAATTTCCACTTTTTCTTATAGAAACTTGATAATCCAACATGCTCCTAACCATCAATGGTGTTCTCTCTTAGTGTCACCCCAATCTAGGACACATGGTCTCCCTACCTAGCACCAACCCACACTTAGTCTTTTCCCCTACCGATTCTTCATTGGCCTTCTATTGTGTGGTAGGCTTAGACAAATCTAAGGCTACATTTTGACCACACTAAAAATGTATTCTTTCCTTTATATTTTGTTTTTTTCTTCCCTCTAAAATCCTCCAAATGTGAATGTGAGTGCCTCTTTATATTAAAATAAATAAAACAATAACATTAGATAAATAACAATCTTATTTTCTAATGAAAACCAATAAAAAAATATTTAAAATCCAATGAATATATATATATAAATCATGATATCAAACTTTCTCACATTTAAACATTTTATTATCCTTAATCAAATTATTAACATATAATAAAAATGTTCTATACCTCAATAAGAGAAACATTTAATTTCTCATGATCATAAATATAATGTTATAACTAAATATTTGAAAAGCACATAACTTACCCAATATAGAGTTCCAAATCATTCATTTTTTATAATTTTTATCCAATTATTATCCCCTTATACCCACATTATTCAATTGTTCATCAATACTCATTCCACTTATGATCCACCTTACTAGAAATTTATTTCGCTCATCACTCAAGATAATTTCATCAGATTCATGATCAATATCAAGTATATGAACTCCATATATATGATCACAAGTCATATAAATATCCATATATAAATTAAACCCAAAAAAATCCTGAGGAATTTCATTATGGTTTTAATGAATATGAGAATAAATGTGGTTCGATGATGATGTGTAAAATTAAAATCAGAGGCTTGAGAAGGATGGATAAATTATTTAATCATAATGCATGATATTTAAATAGGATTAATTAAATAAATTTACTCGTTAAACTTCCCTCAAATGATAACATATCCACTTCCTCAACTCTTTCTCGTAGGTTCACGAAATAACCATGAATACAATGAAATATTTTCATTTATCTTTTAATAAATTTTCAAAAATGATTTTTCTTTTGAATTATTTATCTTTTACTTACGTTTTTTATAAACAAGTGAGGAACCACATAAAAAAAATGAATGATAGTTTTTTAACACTTTTCCAGAAAATAACAAGAGATTATCCCCCACACTTAATTCATAATACTATCACCTGATAGTATCATGAATAACCAAAATCTATATTTAAATCTCAAATGAATAACCATGTAATAATAATAAATAATTAGGGTAAGAAGGATAATTAGGTTTGTAATTTGGCTTCCTATATTGAAATTCAAGATCTCTAGGGATTAAAAAAATATGATACATAAGAAAGATCTCAAGATCAAATGTGTTAAATTATAATCAATTGATGAACTCAATATTTTTAATGTGGTTAAAATTTTTCATTCTGTGATAAGAAAAATTATAAAGTTATTATAGTCTAACACAACATAAAAATCTCCCAAGAAATATTGTATAATAACGAATATTTTATAAAATATTAGCTCGATATCACGAATGAGGAAAAATATTAGTGAATCTTGTCATCTAATAAACACTAAAAATTAGTCTAATCAATGAAAATATATTGGAATTGAAATAAATAATATATATTATATCAGTAATAACCTTAAAAATAACTTAAAATTTGACTAAGAATATAAATTTTAAAAATTTACACCCATATATTTATTATTTACGATCCTGATTAATCAAAATTTTCCAATATATAGAAATAATTCTCCTAAATGATGATGTCTTTTAAATAAATTAGTTCAAGATGAAAAGGACAAGTATCCCATAGGTTAATTCAATTCATTTCATGACAATAATTATTTTTGATATTCTTTTTAAAAAACATGTGATAGTAAAAGGGAAAGTAAAAATATATGTGATAAAGAACAATACTCCACTTTCTATGGAATTCATCCTTTATTCCTCTTCTTCCCTTAAATATTTTCTTATTTATTTATAAACTAGTAAGATAAAAAATAAACAGGTAAATTTCAAGGATCTTTCCGTTTTAGTTCATAAAGATATGATATTGACATTGACCACTAGAGAGTTCCTAAAGTATTTCCTAAAAATTATTCCTATAAAAGTAATAAAAACTCAGGTTGCTTCAAAAAATCACTTTATTTAAGTTCTTTTAGCTATAAATTACATTAGTGTCATGTTTTAGAAGAGTGAAAAAAAGTTGCAGTATCTTAATTTAAATCTAAATTTGAATTATAATCATAAAGTGTAGCGTTCTGACCTGAATAGCCACCCAAACAGTGCTTCTAGGCTGGTGGGACACTGGGCCTTAAGCGTGCCTCCCCGTACACCAAAGGCTGCCAACTAGTAGTGAGGATGTAAACAAGTAGAGTGGGGAGTATATACCCTCTGAGGATAGATAATAATATTGGTATGAGTGTATAATATTACATACAATGAAATGATAAGACTTAAGAAACTCAAACCATACCCTCCAATGGCTGAAGCATAGTCAATATCATGAAAAAGCAAAATCAATATAAACAAAATCAATGGAAAAGATAAATCATGCTAGCATACCACTTTTAGAAACATAAAGAAAACAAAAAAAGCATGCATCCCATTACAGGATGTATATTACAATATATAAAAGGGGTCACTAAAGGCCAAACATGGTTTCTATATATATATAATCTTTCTGATATAAAAAGGAAAATAATTTAAATCTCCAACAAGGCACAACCTCAAGGTCCCATGCCAATCTCCATGCAATAGTTACTAAGGTCCTTCTCTTGGATCTGATCCCTTAATTGAACATAAATTAAAGTCTACATGGGTCCTGAAGGGCCCGTACAAGGTGTAAGAATGAATCTCAACAGGATACCATTCAGTGGTGCATACCTAACATATATGTTTAAGTAGACATGAAAGATAAATGAAAGTTAGTTCAATGCGTAAATAAAAAAACTATCTTCTATGATTCTCAACAACCACCCAGAAGTGTTACCTACTTGAGCTAGTTCTAGAATATATGAAAGGGATCCTTGGACCATGGACCAAGGTATCCTCTGATGCCATATATCCTAGGTGAACCCTACGGTTCCACCTCAATAATGTATCCTGACACCACATGACTCCTAACACCTCGTGTCTCAACAATAGTACTGACATCTGGAAGGAACTTCCAAGGAATAAAATCTATTCCCTTAGACCCCTACTTGAAACCACAAGTCAGATCAAATCCAAAAAACCAAAGAAACAATGATATCTATCCTCAAAATAAATCTAGGCCCATGAACTCAATCACGATGAGCCTTAGAACCCAACCAATAGCCTCATTACTATCAATCAAAGTCTCATCACCTTCCACATGTCTTTCCTTGAAAAGAACCCCATACCATATTCTAGTCCACACTACCGAGTGCCTCAACCCACACTATTGGTCCAAATAACCTCATCAACAAATTCATCCTATGTGAACATGACTAAATTTGGCATTTTGGCTATCACAGGTGAGAGGAAATCACCAATATAGTCCCTAATCCACATCAACATTGGAACCTCATGCCCCTACAGACATGTCACTCAATTTTGATGGCCTTTCCATCGAAATGTCATGGTCCAAGACCAACCCAATAGTCTCAATATTCTCAAATAAATATTATTGAATCACACCACAATCACGTACCATTCTGTATCGGTGCCCAAACTCATCACAACTCAAGTAATTTCCATATCTCCCCGATGATTTGGTGACTCACACCTCACATAACTCATATCCAATTATGCTCAAAATATAACTCGGTGCCTCGCACCACGTATATATATCATGAATTTTATATGATTAAAAACTACTAACCTTATTCTAGTAAATACATTTACCTATATTGTGTACCTCATGAACTAAAACAAACATGACTTAATAGTAAGTTCCAAATAAAAAAAATCAGATTATGACCACGCCTACGGCGTACCTCTGACTGTCATCAGCTCAACATCCTTCTCAGAACTTGATAGCTACACGACATGCACCTAGCCTAAAGATCAACTGTCTAACTCCTAACCTCTTTGTGGTGCTTCTACAGACACTAATCACTAAACCCAGTGGTAGGTCCCTCTATCCCAACCACGATCACTATGTGTAGCTGATCCTCGGTTACCCTCACCTGGTACCGATCCTGTACAAATCTATGAAGCCTATGACCCCCCTAAACCTGACTGCCAACTGAATGAAAAGGCTTCTACAGAACCTATAGAGATTCCCTCCCTACCCACAATCCCAACACTCCTTTGAAGGTTGATCACACTAGGTCTTAACATGTTCTGTTTACCAACACTGAAAGAAAATAGTAGAAAACCCACTACATGATGGTTTAGCTGGGTCCTTGGCCTGATCGTCATGATGGAACTCATCCTGAATCTTCTTTCTTACATCTTAATTTTCACCACTAAAGTCACCTAAAGTCACTTCCCATCTTGATAAATACATATATTTCAGGTTACCCTCAACTATGAGTTCCTATTTCACTACCTCATATAATGAGGCTAACTTAAATATATTTACCTGCACCCAAATGGTGTACCATAAACCATCCTCAAACCACCTCACCCTGGAGGTTTCATCGCTCATCATGTTGGGGGTGAACTGAGATAATTCGTTGAATTTATCTACATAGTCCATGACAGACATGTCGCCCTTTTGAAGGCTCAAGAAATACTGAGCCCTTTAACCCCTCAATGTCTCTTGGAAAAAGTGATCGAAGAATCTATCCTCAAAATAATTCCAGGACAAACCCTTGTGTCAACCAGATTGCACTTTCATATCCCACCAGTGTTTTTCTAGCCCTCTAAGAATGTGATTTTATAGCTTGACCCCCACCTTGGAGGTGTATCAAGCTACTCAAATATCATCTTCATGCTCTTGATCCAGTTCTCAACTGCCTACAGACCACCCTTTCCCTGTAAAAGCAGTGGGTCTTGTGATTGAATATCCCATGTTAGATAATCCATTGAGGTATCTTCTCCCTGAGAACCTCTATCGATCCCCTATAAGACTCATACCTAGCTCAATCAGAGTTTCTTGTTGATCTATGACCCAAACACTATCAAGTTTGACAGCTTCACTGCCTACAATGGGCCCCAAACCTGATCCTATACATGTGGATATACCTACGAATCATGCTCTGCCTAACCCTCATGGGCGTCAACCTAATCATGTACATGAGACACCAATCCATCACCCACATAATGCTCTATATGATCTATTTAGGAGGAACCCGCTGAATACCATCAAATTTTCAAACAACCCCTAACATATAATATATATATATATTACGCAAATAGGGAAAACAATAAAAGGCAGCGCATCCTCACTACCCTTACTCTCCCCCACCGAAACCATGCCCCACAGCATCCCAGCCACATGGACTCCTTACCCACTCTCAAGAGAGCCATGTTTCAATAGTACCTTGGGCATTGCCCATCCCGATAACTAATGTTGTATTAATCTGATGACCGAGTCACCCAACCCAGTGATCACAATCACTCCATACCATAGTACCATCCTACTCCTATAACAGTAAGGCCCATATCATATATCAAAGGAAATTATATTTAAATAACACATGGCATATAAAATTTTATATCACATTTCATATATACAAGTAATTTAAATTATGAAATTTTACATTTATCACATGGCTTAAACACTTTACAAATCATACATGTAATTGTAAAATTCAAATACCCTAACATGTTCCTATTAAAAGAAAAACAACCAAGAAATCACAAGCTACCTCACCTTGCCATACTGGGCCAAGGTTCCAAAGTCTAACTTACCTCCCCAGGTAAAGGATCGCATATCAAAATAATTTAACTATTTATATACCAAGTGAACCACTTAATGTGGAAATCAAATAAACCGTAATTTGAGAAAAATAGAACATCAATTCACACCCCTAGAATCTCGATCCATCCTCCATACACGGGGTTACAGACACCCAAGAATGATTTCAAAATCCAGTTTTGACATCACCTAATCCCCATTCTACCATATCAAAAATAGTAAGACCAATAGAACAGAAAACAAAGGAAAAAAACTTTTATCTCATTAGAAGCCAACCTTAAACTACTAATAAATCCTAGTAAAGAATTGCTCTGATACCACTTAAAACATCCCAACTTGAATCAACACCAAAATAGTGCTTCCATTCTGATGGGACATTAGGACTTAGGTGCACCTCCCTGTTTTCCAAAGGCTACCGACTACCAATAAGGGTGTAAACAGGTATAGTGGGCATGCTATACCCTATGAGGATAGATAATAATATTTGTTCGAGAATATAATATAACATGCATTAGAAATATAATGCTCAACAAACTCGAACCATACCCACCAATGGTGGAAGCACAATAAATATCAAGAAATAGTGGAATAAATATAAAAAAGTAGTGAAAAAGATAAATCATGCCAACATACCACTTTTAGCAACTAAAAGAAAACAAGAATATTATGCAACCTAATATAGTTTGTAGAGTGTAATATAAAAAAGGGGTCATCAATGGAAGACCATAGAACCCACAAACATATAATAATGTTGATACAAAAAAAACTAAATAAAAACTTTAACTAGGAATGAACTCAAGGTATCGTTCCAATATCCATGAAACAACTACTAAGGTCCTACTTCTGAAGCTGATCCCTTACCTGAATATAAATTCATAAAGTTTACACACATCCCAAAGAGAACACACATGGTTTAAGAATGAATCTCAGTAGGATGCCACCCAATGGTGCGTACCTAACATATTTTTTTTATGTAGGCATGAAGGATAAATTAAAGGCAACTTAATATGTAAACAAAAAAACTTCTTTGGTTCTCAACATCCACCCAAAAGTTTTACCTACTTCATCTAGTGTTGGAATCTCTAAAAGGAAGGGATTTTTGGCCCATGGAACAAGGTATCCTATGATGTGACTTATCCCAGGTGAAACCACATATTCCACCTCAATAATGTATATTGGCACCATGTGCCTCCTGATATCTCCTGTCTCAACAATAGTACCAACATCTCAAATGCCTGTCTAAGCAATACAATCTTGTCACTTAGACCCCTGCTCAAAATCACATGTCATCTTAAAGCCCAAAAACTGAAGACACACTGATATATATCATCAAAATAAATATAGGTCCATGGCCTTAATAACGGGGATCCACAACCCCCAAACTATAGCCTCATCACAATCAACTATAGTCTTATCACCTTCCACGTGGCTTTCTATGACAATCACCCTAAACCATATCATAATACTCACTACCAGAAGACTCTACCCTCATGAGTGGTCAAAACTACCTCATAAACAGAGTCATCCTATGTGCACATGGAATAATTCAGTGATTGGGTCATCACAAGTGAGAGACAATCACCAATATAGTCTCTAAGCCACGTCAACACTAGCACCTCATGCCCCTTTGACCATGTTTTTCAAGTATGATGGTCATTCCATCCCAACTTCATGGGACAAGACCAACCTGACAGTATAAATATCACAAAACGATGTCCACGACACCCAATCTTGTGGTCAATACCACTCAAGCAATATATATGTCCAAGACAAGCTCAACCTGGAAACCTCCCCACCTCAACAGACATCCTCAACACCCAATCCCGATGGACATGCCAACCCAATAATATCCTTATCCATGACCATCACGACCCCTTGGGTCCCATATCATGAAATGCATGAAATTACATATATACAATTTAACCAAAACACTTTAAATAATCAACTTAATATAGACAATTTAATTACACAACTTAAAAAATCGTAAAAATTTAATATAGAGGTCTTGAATTCCTTAGATTTGAATAACCAACTCAATTAAAAATAAAAAAATCCTTTTAAAATAATGTGGAACCCAGTCCAAATCACCCAAAGGAGAAACAACCTCTAACCTGGCCATGCTCAATTTAAAATTGATTGGGCATGTCCATAAGAATCCCATGTGGTCACATAATTATTTTGATATAAGGCAAGAAATATAAAAGGATCTCGCTCAAAATACCTAAAAATGAATTCTAAAGGCCGCAACCCAAAAATAAATTCTAAAACAAAAAATAAGGTATGTAACACCTACCTTGGACCCGTATACATAGGCAGGTCAGGTATTAAGTTCCAATTCGAAGCAAATTGGAGTAGATCTGAGTTTCTATCCAACACCCTAAAAATCGGGAGAAACAACTCAAAAGGATTTATCACTCCATGAGGAAAAAAAGGAAGAGAGGTATATGTGGGTGAAGCCTTTCCTTAATGCTTTTAATGAGACCAACAGATCAATGAATGGATAAAAAATGAGAGATATTGATCAAATCCTATTGAAGGAGAGAAGGAGGGAGAATCCCATGTGCAGCGTACAACCAAGAGGGAAGAAAGGGGGGAAAAGAGATAAAGGGGGTGAGGTGAAAATCATTATTTTTCCAAAATAAAGAGGCAAAATGGTTTATCTCTCATGGTTAAGAAAACCGTCTACTAACCGTGTGGGCTACATTGCATAGGTACTGCCAAAGTGGTAGTACCCATGAAACTTACCGCATGGTTTGCACTGATCATGTGCAAACCCTGCGATAACACTCTACAATTATATAGATGAGGCCACATGGTCATGTTCCACCTCACATGATTTTCCAAAACTATTCAGTATTTCAAAATCATGTCACACAGTTAACTAAAAGGGGCCACACGATTTACCGTAAACTGTGTGCCTTTTTCTTCAACTCCAAAACATGCCATTCAGACTCCAATGCTCCCAATACTCCTTCCAAACACCCAAGGAACTCTCCAAGCCTCTAAACCAACCCAAAAACATCATATAAAAATGATGGAACTCTCTTAATTGATTTATGATCAATGAAACAAAAAGTATCATAACCACTAATTGAAAAATTGAAAATGGGAGTGGTTTTCGACCCGATTTAAAAACCCTAGACGTTACATAAAGACTAATTATTATCCTTTGTTTCTTTTATAGTATCTTGTAACTTCCTTTAGAGTTAATCCATGACTTAGAATGTTGTATAGAATGAATTAGTAGCTCATGGAGAGAAAAAACCTAGTAATACTCATACTTTACCTCTTCGTTTAGCTTCACTTCTTTAAATTTTTCAATATACTTATTATATTATGTAATTTTTTACTCTTATATATATTTTTTTCTATGAATTTTTCCTCCAAAAATTCATATTCTTTCTCTTCAGTATGATGGTATTATCTCCAATTCCACTGCTTCAGACCATTGTGTGATCATCTTGGAATTATTTCCCCATCTCAATAAAAATATATAATTTTGAGTGTAGGTATGCCATACTCCTTAGATTCTATCACAATTACATATTAATTATTAAAATATTCCTTACACTCATCATTTAACTTGGTATCACTGTCATATCTCTGTCTCGGTTCAACCTCAAAATCAACTTCACCATTAGTAGATTATGTTGGTTCAACTGACTTGTTTTCTACCTTCTATAGAAGTTAAAATCTGTCTCTAAATAGTTATTCTATGAAATAGAGAGATTCTTCTTCAAAACTAGGTAAATATTTACAATTTACACTGTGGTATGAATGTGATCCTCAAATTTTATGTGGAATTATTATTTTGAGTGTATTTATTTGTTGACCAAGGAGATCCACTTGTATAGCCAAATGTATGTAAGACATCATATCTGAAATCTGCAAACACAAACATAAATAATACCCTTAAAATGTAAAAAGGAAGAAAATACATAATCTAAAATCTAAAAATATAATTGGGGTATGAAAATAATTCAATCTAATCAATCATCATGCTGATCATTACAAGTTTTCTTTGTTCCCCAACAATGACACCAAAAACATAACCAATTGTGAGGCTTCTTTAATTCCTCCTAGTGTATTTTTTTCAAAATTTATATTTTTTCCAAACTAACACTTACCCTAAAATAGTAGTATAGTTAAATTGGGGTGTTAATCCCATTAAGAACTTGGAATCCCAATTATAATCTCTAATCCAATTGTTAAATACTCACAATATTTTTAGGATAGTGAATTAAAACCCTAAACTAAATTAAAATAAAATAAATTATAGAATTATTGAGTTATTGAATTTGATGTTAATGAGGGGAAAAGAGAGGGGAATCAATGTCCGCATATGGATTTTACTAATTAAAAAATGTTTCAACTCCACCCATGAGATTAATCAAATCAATACCTACGAGACTTACCGAGGTAATTAGTTCCACATGGTTATTAACAAGTAAATCTATCCAAGTCTTATTTAATGCTTTGGTTATGTTAACCTAGTGAGACCTATATGAATTAAGTTATACCTCATTGGTAAAATTAATAATTAGAGTTAGTTGTCAATCCTCCATTCCTGTTTATCACTCTAGGGTTCATCCCCTGGTCACCCTTACTTTATCTAGAATACTAAGGGATAATATATTGATTAAGATCAATTTAATACTGATTAATAAGAAAAAATTATTAGAAAATAAGAATATGAATAATGATGTATGCATCTCCTTCAATAAATTCTAGGCTTGTCTACAAGTCTAGCCACTCATAGTTGAGTGTTCCTCGATCATGAGTGAACCACACATTACAAAATGGAGAATATAACTACAATAAATAAGAAAGCGTTGAGTGGAACACATTCTTGAATTATGATTAAAAATAAAATATAAAAATACTATAATTACATACTGAAAAATAAAAGGGAAAAATAACTCCCATCTAATCACCTCACAATAGACAATATTGAAAGCCATGGATATCCTAAATTCCATGAACTGATCCCCCTAACATCCTATCATTTTCTTTCTAGATTGTTCCCCATTTTTTTCATGTTTAAGATGGGAAAATAATTCATCTAATACTTCAAATTATTAGAAAAATTATATCATATAAAAAACCTACAAAATCTCTAAAATAAAGTGACATTAATTTAGAAACCATATTGGCTTAACTTCCTCATGCCATGACTAATATCACAATGGTGCACCCCCTTATCCTTTTACAAAATCATCCTCAAACATCTGCTTCCCTAGAAACTATTACAGTTAAAGACATCAACTATGGAATGATATAGATATATCATCTCCAAATATTTAATTTACCTAAACTAAAATCAAAGAATCTTATTTTAATGGTAGTGATATTGATTTCCTTATTCTTCAAAAAACTAGTTCATGATGTGGGGAAAAGGGTTGTAGTGTAAATCAATCAACACCAACAGCTTAAGAAACTTCCAATTTATGAACCTTTATGGAATAATGAAAAATCACTTACCATTAACACCTTTTCCATGAAAACCATTTTCTTCTCCATTCTTCATTCTCCATCCACAATGTAATCAAAACTCTTTCATATTTATTATCATCTTCCCATGTGAAAAATTTCTTCTTCATAGTGTGGCCTTTAGAAAACATGGCGTGACATTTTCTATGCATTCTTTACTTCATGAAATGTAACTTAAAAATAACCCATTTATATTTAAACAATATGTATGACCATATATGAGATTCTTAATCCCCATGACATAGAAAAAATATCATAGAATTATAACAACCCTGGGAATATTAAGTCCCTCCCTATCTCTACCTCTACTTCATTACCACAATAAGAAACTTTAACTCACGGTAAATAATGGTTCATTAAATCTCATATATAATCTCATGCACTCAAATTTCATGACAAAGAGGAAATAAACCATGATTTGAACATATATCTTCAAGATTTTGTAAATAACAGACCTTTAAACATTGAAACATTTGTATCTACATTTACGCATCAACATATCACCATTGGGTACATTTATGTAGAGTTTTTTATATATGTTTTTTTTAAAAAATATTATATAAAAATTGGCTTGTCCATTTTTTTTGAAAATGGGTGTGAAAGGACTTTCAGGTAAGCCAAAAGGCGACAGACCCCCTTCCACCTTTTAGGCAAAATAAAAAAAATTATAGTTTCAATATACTTTTTGTAAATTTAATTTATATATATATATATATAATTTAGTAGAATTTGTCTTCTATTTAATATCAAAAATTACTTCCATTATAGCAGCATGGAATTCTAACAAAAACCCTCATCCGGTGCTCTTTTTATAAGAAGGCTTGTCTTGGAAATCATTTTGCATTTCTGATGTGGGATTCAGGTTCTCCCTTTCCTGCGCAGAACATTCTGCATTTCTGATATGGGATTCTGGTTCTCCCTTTCCCGTGTGGAATAAATAATATATTATTATCAATAATTTTGAATCAATTAATAATAAATATTAGTTACTAATAAATAATAATTAACTTGTAACATTTAATACTAAATATTAATAATTTACTAAATTATTAAGTGGATTTGAAAGCTTATAAATTATTTTTCATTAACATTTGATATGATTTTTTTATTTTAAATTATTTCTTATATTTTTAATCCATTCTTTAAGTATCATCTATATTGGTCTTATAGTTTACATTTTATATCTTTCAAATCCACAAACTCGAAACTTTTTTATATTTCAAGTAGGTGACTTTGAAAGCTTATAAATTATTTTTCATCAAATTTTTTTAAAAATATATTTTTATTTTCAACTATTACTTATATGTTTAATACATGTTTTAGTTCATATTTATTTTGGTCTTATAGTTTATATTTTATGGGCTTTCAAAGTCACATACTTAAAACATTTTTAAGTTTCAAGTATGTTGATTTGAATGCTGATAAATTATTTTTCATCAACATTTGTTATGAAATTATTTTATTTTAAACTATTTATTATATATTTAATCCATATTTTATGTTTCATTTATATTGGTATCATAGTTTATATTTTATAGTCTTTCAAATACATGTACTTAAAATATTTTTTAGTTTCAATTAGGTGGATTTTAAAGCTTATAAATTATTTTTCATCGACATTTTTTATGAAATTATTCTTATTTTCAACTATTTATTATATATTTAATCCATGTTTTAATTATCATTTATATTGGACTTATATTTTATATTTTATAGGCTTTCAAAGTCACATACTTTGAAATATATTTAATGTTTAGGTAGGTAGATTTGAAAACTTATAAATTATTTTTTATAAACATTTTTTACGAAATTATTTTTATTTTCAACTATTTCTTATATGTTTAATCCATATTTTATGTTTCATTTATAATAGTCTTATAATTTATATTTTAAAGGATTTAAAAGTAACCTACTTGAAATATTTTTATGTTTCAATTGGGTGACTTTGGAAGACCATAAAATATAAACTATAAGACCTATATAAATGAAACATAAAACATAGAATAAACATATAAGAAATAGTTTAAAATAAAAAAATTTCTTAACAAATGTTGATGAAAAATAATTTATAAGCTTTGAAATTCTCTTACTTGAAAAGATGTCATGTATTGAACTAAGTCCAAAATGTTGAAAAGACGTTGAGTATTTCACCCTTATAAAAGGGGAGGTTGGTTGAGATTTTATATAATATATTCAGAATACTTTGAGTTTTTTATTAAGGTTTTCTGAAAAAAGTTTAAATAGGTCTAGGTCAAAATAATTAATAATTATATTACTAATTAACTATTAATTATTATATAATTAATAATTATATTACTAATTAATTATTATATAATTAATAATAATATTACTAATTAATTATTATATAATTAATAATAATATTACTGATTAGTTAATTAATTATCTAATTAATAATTAATAACTAATTATTATATTAATAATTAACTAATTAATTTTCAACTAATTAATAATTATATTACTAATTAACTAATTTATTATCAAGTAATTAATAATTATATTACTAATTAACTAATAAATTATTAACTAATTAATTTGATAAGTAATTAAATATATCTTAATTACTAATTAATTAATAATTAGTTATTATATAATTTTTTTTAATTATTATATAATTATTTTTAATTATTATAAAATTATTTTTAATAATTATACATTTAAATTATTACTAATACTTATAAATAATAATAATAATTAATAATTATATTTATAATTAACTTATTAGTTATTGTATAATTAATAATTATACTAATTAAATAATTAATTATCATATAATTAATAATTAATAATTATATTACTAATTAACTATTATATAATTAATAATTATATTACTAATTAATTATTATAATATCCATAATTATATTACCAATTAATTATTATATAATTAATAATTATATTACTAATTAATTGGTATATAATTAAAAATTATATAATTAATTAACTAATTAATTATTATATAATTAATAATTATATATGTAATAATTATATTACTAATTTATTATTACATAGTTAATAATGATATTAATAATTAACTATTATATTATTAATTATGATGTTACTAATTAAATATTTAATTATATAATTAATAATTAATAATTATATTACTAATTAACTAATTAATTATTAACTAATCAATAATTGTAATAATCTTTAACTAATTAATTATTAACTAATTAATTTAATAAGTAATTAAATATTACTTAATTACTAATTAATTAATAATTAATAATTATATAATTATTTTTAATAATTATACATTATATAATTAACCAATATTAATTAGTTATTATTATGATTATTCTTTATTAATTATATATTATTTAATTCTTAATTAATTAAATCCTATTATATATATTATTAATTCTATGTAGGAAAGGGAGAACCTGAATCCGACATTAGAAATGCAGAATGTTCTGCGTAGGAAAAAGAGAACCTGAATCGCACATTCGAAATACGGAATGATTTCCAGGATATTCCCTCTTATAAAAGGGAGCCATTGATGAGGGTTTTTACTAGAATTCCAGAATGTTGTAATGATAGTAATTCTGGATATTAAATAGAAGATTACTTTTGATGAAAATTTTTGTTATATAAATATAAACAAACCAAAAGAAAAATAAAAATAAAAATTTTAAATATAAAAAAGTATATTTAAACTAGTATTTTTATTATTTTTCTTGAAAGGCAGTAGGCCCCCTTCCACCTTTCACACCCATTTTAAAAAATATTTTTGACCTGTAGATATTTAAAAAAATCCAAAAAACATATAAAAAATTACTCATTTTATGAGACATATGTAGTTGGGACTTTATGATGTGAAACCCTCAACATGATGTGTAAATATATTATACATCCTCTATTTAATTTTTCACCCAAGTAGAAAATATTACATAGGAATATATCCTATGTATGCACAAACTCATCCTCCATGGTGTCTACTAGTTCTTCACAGCATGTCACATGTGTTTGTAGTCACTTCACTTATCGTTTTATGTTCTATACATTATACTTTATTCTTTGAGCATTTTTTATCTTCATATTGAATTTATGATCCAGCTCTAAGCTTTTACCATAAACATTGATATTGATTTCACAACAGGTTTCACGTAAAATATACATTATGTTCGAACCCTTACCATGATAGGAAAGTGATGAGTGTGACAACATCATTTTACTTCCTTTCCAAACATTTCATTTTTAAACTATGAACTATGATTCACTGGTCGAACATCCACTTTCTAATTCATTTGGCAGTAGATTGATAAGCCAATGCACACCCAAACACCACATGGGTTATCTCTGAGTGCTTCCATAATCTAGGACCTATGTTCTCTTTGTCTAGCTTCGACCCATTCTTGGGGTTATCCTTATTGATTCCTCCTGTGCTAGCCTTCTGTTGTGCGATATCCTTTGCCAAATCTATGTTTATTTTTCCCACACTAAGAATATATTTTTTCCATTATATTTTTCTTCTCCCCCTCCATTTAAAATCCACCAAATTTTCATGGAAGTGTTTCTTATTACTAAATTAAATAAAAAATAACATTATATCAAAATATATTATTTTCCAATAAAGAACCTATGAAAACATATATAAAATCCAATGAAAATATAGATAAAAAATCAAGATATAAAACTCACCACTTATTTGTTTTCTTATCCTCAAGAAAAATACCGGTATCCAGTAAAAAAGGATCCATACCTTTACAAGGGAAACATTCAATTTATCATGATCATAAATATAAGGTTATAATGGAATATTTCAAAAGAACACAACTTATATAGTAAAGAGTGACCAATAATTATTAATGTATAATTCATATTCAAGAAATTTTTCTCTTCCAATCATATTATTTAACTGTTTATTAATATTCATTCCACTTATGATTTATCTTAATGGAAATTCCTTTCACTCATCAGTCTGGATCATTAAATTAAATTTATTATCTCTATCAAGTATATGCAATATATCCATAGGATTATAAGTAATTTAAATATCCCCTTATAAATTAAATTAATAAAAATATTTAGAACTCTAATTAAGGTTCTAATGAATCTAAGGATAACAATAAATGATAATTTTTAGTGAAAAACATAAATATCTTATTTTCACAATCGTGAGATTTAATTTTTGAAAAATAGGATGATATCTTCAAATTATATTTGAATTAAGAATATTTAAATTTTATGAATTATGCATGAAAATAATTTTGGAAATAAAATGGGTTAATATCATTAGCACTGAGGTTCCATAGGTTGGTATGAAATTTGAAGGAATGGTTGAATACACCATGAGTATAGATGCAAGGTCAGATGCACCGTGATTTATAGTTTGATAGTGACCTTGGATGGGTGGTAAGTTCCTTATGAACTTATATTTTGTTTAGTTTATGCATTATTACATGATTACTTACTTTTGATATTTATCATTATTACTTAAATTATGGAATTATGGTTTAATTTGTAAGCATGTTGGAATTTAGAAAGCTTTATTAAAAAGGGTTTTATAAAATATTAATATATAAAATATTTATTTTTATTTAAAATGAAATTAATTATATGGTTTGTTATAAATTATGCATGAAAATTCATGGGGGTGATCTGAGAAAATATTATTGAGTAAAGTGCCACTCATATCCATCCATGCATTTTTCTGTGAGTATAGACATTCTTATCATGATATAGAAAAGGTAAATAATATCTTATTCATTGACTGTGTATTATAGAAATATTTTTTTCAAATGGATGTGATAATGTTTTGTTATGCATCTTTGGAATAGGTTAACTATACTTGACGGATCATCTACCTACTATTGGCATGTCTTGGTTATTTTCACTTGGTTTCTACAAAATTATTGGTACATAGTTTTATTTAAGGATTAATTTAAGAATTTGTTTTTTTAAATAAATATTAATTTATATTCTCATATAGTTTTTTATTATCTTTTATAAAAATAATTCTATGGTGATTTTAATATATCCCTTGACACAAGTTTTTAACTGTTGGAAACCAGGGAACACGTTTAAGTCCATGTGTATGTCTAAATAAGGGTCAAGGGTTAGTGTATTTGGTTTAGGTCATTATAACTATAATGATATTGTTTTATTTTCTCATGGGGTTTTACCCCACATTAACTCAAGGGTTTTTCTATATTATATCCTAATGTTACTTATTTTTCTTATTTTTCTCTTTATTTTATGTCTTTAAATTATTGATGTGCTAGGAACTAATAATTTTGGCCAAAACTAGTTGTATAAATGATAGATTTTTTCCTTGGTATTATTAACATTATTTTGGGTATTGATAGTTCTCATAATTTTGGTCATGATTTTCTATTTTAGTTTAAACTGACATTTCACATTAGAAAAAATATTGAGATTACTAAATACACCATTGTGAAATGTTTTCGGTTCTATATTGAGTGTGTGTCAAAATAACTATAAAATGTTATATTGAAAAATTCAAAAAGAATAATTTTCTTTTTTTAAATCAATAAAAAGTGATTATGAAAAAGTATAATTACTTACCAATGACTGATGAAAAATTATTGGGATTTTATAGATGAGAAATGATATGAAATTGATGAAAATGGTATTAGAAATATTCATTAAAACTTGGTAGTCATGGTCATGAGTATTTTTAACCTCATACACGATATCCTTATAAATAGTATACTATTAAAATAAATTTCAATTTTGAGTTTCTAAGAATAAAGTTAGTGAAATAATAAAGAAGTTGAATTTTTTTCACTAAGTGTATACTTTTTCATTTATGAAAAGAATAAAGATAGAGTGTTACTCTAGTGTGATCTAGAATCCAGGAAGTTCTAAATCTAGGAGTGAGAAAACAATCATAACATGTTATAATTTAAAAAAAAGGAACACTTTAATAAGGACTATTGTGATGCAAATAATTTTCAAGGATATGTGGCAAAAACTTCTAACAATAGAGATATGTTATTCTGTAAATAATTATATTGTTATTGGCAGTAGAAATCATATTAATGAAACATGAATAATTGATTTAGTAAAATCAAGAAGAAATTTTGTACATGATAAACAATGTCACCTTTAATATCACCAGAGTTAGTACCATCAAAATGAATATAGATGATGTTATAATACTATTATAACAAAAGGTTATAATATACCCCCTAAGAGGGGGGATGAATTAGGATGGATTTAAATTATTACTAATTCTTGTATAATCAAATATTGTCTTTGTGTTTTCAAATTCATCATGAATATTTCACAATGATCACATACAACCACATAAAAAGATTGAAAAATAAATAATCATAGACATAATTATTTTTCTTGGTTCACTCGCATTAGGCTATATATAAGGAGAACATATAAAAAAATGTGTTGATATTATAAATAATAACCTCTCTAATAGTTTTTTTATTTCAATATTTATGAAAATGTCACTTATCATCCAATATTCACAACCACTTCTTATCTCCCTCTCACTACTTTACTATAGGTTTACACAAAGAAATAAAACTGACATACATGTCAAACTCATAAGGATGAAAATAATCGATATGAAACAAGATAAAATTGACTGTTCTCCATAATTCTACAATCTATAATTCCTGATATTTATTGACACGAACAATAAATATTCACTTATAAGACTAATTTTCAATGGAATCCAACTAAATCTCATTTCACTCACAAATTCCAAAAATTCAATAAATTCTAAAATTAGTTCTCTCTAATTTCCTACTTCCTGATATTATTTATTTTCTCAATATTTTATTCTTTTATACAACATTATCTAATATATCCTGATATTTTTTAATATCAAATTAAAAATCCAGAATTCAACTAATTTCTAACTTCCACTAAATAAAATCCACCCATTGAATTATTTACAATTTAATCACCACCCTAAATTTTAAAATTGATAGATAATATTTATTTCAAAAATATCCAATATTTCTTGAGAGTTTTAATTCATCAATTCCATTTGAATTCTCTATATCTTGGTATTCATATCATGAAAACATACATTGTAGCATGATAGGTTTGTTCCTTCTTCAACTGCCAATTGCATCATGGCACGATATAATGCTTCATGATGGAATCTTTATTTATGTTTCAAAATAGCTTGAAGAATAACATTCACATATCTTATTCTTTCTTTACAGTCTAAAAATTATAGTGTAGTCCTTATAATCCTGACATTGACTTTTTGTTTTGGCATGATAAATTTAGATTTGAAATTAATTTCTTCTCTATCCCATAGTACTTTATTTTTATAAAATAATAAATCCTTAGAAATTAGATTATATATCTTATGTATGTAAAATTTATCTTACTTAATAATGATATAAATCCTTACATATCACTAAATCAGTATTGGTTGTCCCATAACTTCTCCATGATCTTCTAACTTCTACTTCATCAACCTTAACTATATACAATCCTTAGTAACCAAAAGATATTTTTCCTCTGTAGTGCTCAAGGATACACTATTCATTATCTTACTTAGCTATCCAATACAATTTATTCTAATGAAGAATTCTATTCCACAAGTGGATTTTCAATCCACAACATCTTCAACCTAGTCTACTTCTGAATAATCGCCAAAATCAAGATCTTTTACTTGTTATAAAACCAAAATATAGTTCAATTTTCATTAAATATACCTCATTTAACTCTTCATTGTCTATAGATTTTCTTTCTTGGGATAAATGTGAAATTAATATTCCAAGAATGTGGTATAGAATATATCAAGCCTTTTAGTTGTAAGATATAGTAACATATTGATAATTATTCTATAAAAAGTTGAGTATACTTTATTTCTATCATCATGATATACAAGTTTCATTCCAACCAATATGAGATTTGAAACTAGTTTAAAGTATTTAATTCTTAATATATTTAATATCTCTCTTGTATATTTCAGTTTTGAAATGAAAGTGTAACCTTTACTTTTCGGAACTTGTAATACAATATAGTAGGCTATCTCTATAATCATATACATATTAAATTATGAATGCATTATATTTGAAAAGTTATCAACAAAATCATATTTTTGGTAGAAAAAACATGATATAATATCTATGCACCATCACCCTGAGATTCTCCTCATCTGAGACTTTCACATAGAGGTTGTGATCAACCCATACTCTCTTGAAGTCTAACTTTCTTATATAAGTTTTGAAACATGCATATCAAGGCCCATGTGATTTATTTATTCTATATAAGGCATTTTAACATGAAAACATTAAAATAGTTATATCTACGAAGAAAACCCTTTGGTTGTTTAGTGGATAATTCTTATTTTAAGACCACATTAATAAATTCCTTCTTCATATACATTTGATAAACTCTAAATTTCCTTTTAAATATCCACATAAAAAAATGTAATATTGACTCTATGCCTCCCACAAGAGAAAAGGTTTCCTCAATATTAACTCCTTCAACCTATGAAAATCCTTTACACTCTATACACAATTTATGCCAAACAACCCTTCCATGTTTATCAATTTTTTAAAGACACATTTTATGGAAATATCATTGTAATGAATATAATTTATCACAAGTTCCCAAGTTTGATTCTTGTCAATTCTTTTCACCTATTCATTCATTGATTTCACCCAAGATTCATCATTTTATGATTATTTGAAGGGAGTTGTATATACCACCGATAATAGAGTAGTGTTATAAGGACCCGACCTTAAACATTACTTATTATTGAATTAAATGAACAATTCACATTGAGGATCTTTTTAGGTTTAGTGTTTTAGAGAATTAGGACATAACTATTACATCTCAAAGGTTACAAAGTAGATACATCTACTCATCTTCCATTTTTTTCACAAAAATAAAAACTCTTGAACAAAAGAGTCATGTCTAGTTCCTTGTTTTAGATAGCCTGAGATTCCCTTGATCCCATCCTTGACCCTATTCAACATTATGTCCTGTGAAAAACATTTCAAAAAAACTTGGGATGAGCATAAAAAGATCAGTAAGGGTTATAAAAATACGGAAAGAAAACATTAGTCCATGTATACATAAGATTCAATGAAATCATACTTTACTCATAAAGCATAAGTAATTTTACATACCTCATGAAATCATAAGATTTGCGAATAACTCATAGAAATCATAAGACATAAAGGTAACTTGAGGCATTCATAACATTATTACGTAAGGATTAACCCTCATGGTTACGTTTGGAATACCCATCACAGTATATTCCCTAAATCTCTTCTTAGAAACCATGACTTTTAACCCCTTCGTGTTACCCAATGAATTGGAGAGCTATATCGGGCCCACCCACCCTTAGTTTATCACTAAACCACCCGTCTTCATAAACAATGCCCAAGAACCAGAACATAATCATAGCACATAACATAATAATAAAGGAAATATAACATTTCCACATTGTAATAACAATATAACATTTTAAGATATTGAAATAATGAATCCATTCTAAAAACCATTTTCAAAACCGTTTAAAACATTTAATAAAGAGATTTTTGAATCAAAGTTTCCCATACCACTTTGAAAATTTTTACATTTTAAACCATTAATATCCATATAAATAAATCCTTAAAAACCATTTTGAAAACATGGATACTAATGATAAATATTTATAGGAATAAATCATTAAAACATTTAAAATGATATTTTTGTTAAAGAGTTTTTAACAAAATGAGAGACACTTGAATACAATAATTGAGGAATAACATTTAATCAGAACTTTATAATATCATGAGAATAAATGTATTCATGATATAATATTCCTAAGGACAGTATATACACCATATAAGAGTGAATTGGTGCATAACAATAATGAAGTCTCAATAGAAATGTAAAATGAGATGAAATCCCTTATAAAGAAGGTATCCTTAAATTAAGGATAAATCAATCTCAAACTTATGTGTGACAATTATAAATACACCCAATATAAGTGGATATTAAGTGTAACAAAATCAAAGTTCATTAAAACATATTCAAATGATGACATATTCAATAACTACATGTTGAACCCATTGAAATCGAAATTGGGTTAAAAAGTTCCCTTGGTAAAATTCGACAGCCTAATGACGTCCCTTTAAAATTCATAAAATTAGTTGATGAGAGAGAAAATGGTATTTCATAACTTGGACATAAAATTTACATCAATAATGATATATACGAACATATCTAAACATAAAAATATGTAAATTAAAATACATAACAAAATATGTCTTTTTAAAAGAGGAGTGTGAAAGGTTCCCTTACCGATTTGGCCAACTTTCGAAACGTACACCCCATGAAATAAGGGTCATAAAATGAAGATGTAAATACCCATAAATGAGATTATATTATACCAATAGTAAAATAATGTGCAGTACATACACCACTCAAAGGAAATGGTGGAAAATGCAGCATAAATCTCACGGGAATAACAGTGTGATGAAAAATCCCTTACGAAAACTAGGTAGCCTAACAACGCCACTTAAAACTTCCAAAAAATGGATTGATGAAATAAAATAGGGTCTCTAATCATATTAACATAGAAAATACAGTAAGAGGAATATTATATAACATCCCCCAACTATAAAAGAGGAGCTTAAAAGAAACGATATAAAAGAGAGTACTTAAAAAGAAAGAGAGAGGTAGGATCCATTACCTCAAGTCCGACTTGTCTTGTTCGTTTCTTTGTATTACTGAATAATAAAATTTTGTCAATTTTTAATTTCTTAAGGACCTCCTTTAAATTTTATTATTCAATTCATATAACATATTATAATGTTATAATAATTAGTTAATTATGTGAGTTCATATCAAATGTTTTTTGTCGATGTTTGGTACATGAGTCAAAAATGAACTTGTATAAAAATAATCGTCCATGTAGTTATAATTAAATCATCTCCAGAATAGTATTAATGATTTAATTATCATATATATCCAGTACATAATCATTTTATACTATTACATAACATTTGGAGATAAAAATAAATGAAATTCACCGTTCATGGAGACGGTAGGCCATACATACGCATGAACGCTACTTTCATTTCTTTGTCATATTAATGGAATTAAAAATAATTGAGATATATATATATATATATTATAATTACAGTATAATATATATTTTATATAGGTCACATAAGTTCATTAATTTCATTCTTTTTAAATTCCTTGTATTTCATGAACGAGTCACATCACTTGAGGGGGAGGTAGTCCACACTTCCTCATATGAAATTATCGCATTTGCACAACATGAAAAGAATAAAGGTATGATTTAAATATAAAATACAGAAGCATATATAAAACATAAATACCATATATATCATATATAAAATACATTGACATCATAATGGCCACCTTTAAATGTGTTAAACGAATACTAAACAATCATCGTTTCGTGAGGCAGTAATTCGCCATCCACAGAAACAGTATGTTCTTTAACCATTAGAAGGATGTGTGTGTAAGTGTAGCTCTAATACTTCTTATAACAACATTATATTATATTTAAGATACTGGTGTTGTTACAAAATAATGGAATAAAAAGAGTTTAGGGGGTTGGAGAAGCAAAATAAAACAAAAGAACATAAGAGAAGACATTACCTTTAAATCGGGTAACTCCCTTTGGTTTGAACCAAAAGGGTTCCTTGAAGAGATTTCTGCCTAAGGTGAGGCTTCAATGATGAAGAGAGGGATGTGGAGAGATGAAATGGGTAGGGGTTGGTCGAGCCAAAGGATTGAGAGGTGTGGGTAAGGAGGTAGAGTTGGGGGCCTTTTATAAGAGGAGAGGAGGGGCACTCATGGAAAGTCAAGAAATGTTACTTTATTTTAAAAAGCTATTCGGATTTTAAAGGTCCCAAATTGATATATTTCGAGGATAAGGTGATAATGGTTCGAAATATACTCATCCAATAGGTTTTTTTTCTAATTTTAAGTCTTAGATTTTTCATTATCTTTTCATTTTATTTAAATCGTTCATTAATGCGGTAATCGCTGCATCATCCTGATGTCATATATAATTTAATTTATTTAATGTATAAAAATTAAAAAAAAAACTATGATGTAGGAAATATTTATATTTTTTCAATGAAAATTTATAGTCTAAGATATCGTTTATGTAGACAAAATTAAAATTATTTTACTTAGGTGTTACGTACTTTGGTTACATTTTCCTTTCTTTTAAAAAAAATATGATAAAAGGTCACTCTCACACTAAAGTGATTCCATGGGGTCCAAATGTTGGAACAAGGCATCACATGGTCTACCAAGACACCAAAAATAGAATTTGGACACATGTTGGCATTATTTTATATTTTTATGATATTAGTTTCTTACCTTTAATTACCCGATTACTAATTAAACACGATAATTAAAGATAATTACTGTCGTCACTATTCATAATGTCCAAAAACAAAAGATTCTTAATTACATAATTTGGAAATTCGGATTCCAAATATGGAATCCATTTTATCAAATTCGAAACACATAAATTGTAGTAATTAATTTGAAAGTAAATCCCATTGTCAAAACAAAAGACGGGTTTTTAGGAAGTAAAATTTTTCAAAAGATTGACTTGTTTTTACATCCAATTGAAAAGTGAAATTACTTACAAAGAAAAAAATTATATTAAGTGATAAAAGAATGATTCAATTATACTTTAAAAACCATTAAAATGACAGTCTAAATATATAAATAAATTGGATGAAAAGGCAGTTTTGAATTAAAAACTGTATTTTTCACTATTCATTAAAAAAAGCATTATCAGAAAAATACCAAAAATTAACCCTAAGATATATTTGATATTTCAAATTCATAAATTATGTCCATTTTACCAAATTCAAAACATAGAAGTTTCATTAATAAATCATATAGTTAATTCACGCTGTCAAAACAAATAGCGGGTTTTTTGGAAGCAATATCTATGAAATGTTTGGCACTTTTTTTTGTCCATTTTCAAAGTGAAATTAATTCTAATGACCACCATTGAATTAAATATTAAAAATATATTCTAATTAAACTTTAAAACCAATTAAAAATATAATCTAACCATATATTTAAATTAGATGAAAAAGCAGTTTTGATGTAAAATGCAATATTTTTCACTATTCATTAAAAAAATGAACATTGTCAGAAACATACCAAAAATTTATCCAAAGTAAATTTCAATGTCCCAATAATAAAGAATAAGTTTATTTTAAAAAATAGAGATTATAAAATTGTCAAAATTTAGATTTAAAAAAGGTTCTCCATCAAAAGGCGGTAAAACAATCTTTTTAAAAATATTAGATTATTTATTCTTAAAATTAGATTCATTTGGATTTTAAGCCTCTATCATTTATTGGATAAATGTAAAAATATTTAAAAAAAATATGTAATAATTTTTTAGTTATTTCTGTTCATTCCCTCCACTACAAAGGCTAGGCGTTAACTATTATAATATTATTATATTATTAGTATGCAATGTAAGATTTCAAAGAAACTCGTTGTTGCGTATTGAGTATGGCATCGAGCATAGAATTCCATTTAAAGTAATATTAAAATTTTATTCACAAATATTTATAAAACATATAATGTAATATTATTTATTTACCTAGGATATTACATCATTCCCCCCTTTTTGGGAATTACGTCCTCGCAATTTCGAAATTGGGCTTGGAAACTTCATTGAAAGTCCCACATTAGAAGAAGAGTCAGAAAAACTATCACTTTAAAAGAAAGGGAGAGAAGTACAAAGGTCACCTGAGTTAACCCATACTAGGATTACAAGTAGGAAAATATGGATATGGATGAGAAAACAAAGGGTCATGTTCTGATGGAGAGTGATAGTAAACATGTCTAGGAGAAAGTTAACCACAAGAAAATCACAAACTTGTGATGGGTAAAACGGTATTCAATTCCCCAGCAGAAAAAGTTAATATACAACATTTTTGTTTTAAGTTAATTTTCATTGAGGAATTTATTTTTGAGCTTAACTAAATCATAAGTAAATATACTTGTCATGTTTACTTTAAACATTTACTAGATATCTTACACGAACTCATATTTTCTCCAAAAGACGAGTATTTAGGATGACTTGTTCACATTAAGAGAGCTATAATCAACTTCTATAGAATCACCTAATCCACAAACGAGAACTATATACTTTGCAAGTCTTTAGACCTTAACCAAAACTAAAACCAAAAAGGTTAGTATGAGATCAGATAATACACAAAAAGGATATTCCTTTTTAAAAAAAATCTATTCTTAATCTCCAAAATTTGTCAAACAATACCCAAAGTTCAACAAATATCATTCAGTAAACATCTATCCATAAAATTTTTCGAACTAATAAAAACTAAGACTAAAACCCAAATCCTTGAATAATTTAATCACATAGTCTTCCAAGATAAACCTTAACATTTATCACCAAATGACATCAGTTACTCTTAAAGTCTCATACTGAAAAGTAATTAACCTAATCACATATCCTCCATTATAGGTTATTAATTTTCATAGATAACCCAAAATCAACTTATTCTAGATTCACAAGATCATCTAACTAAAAAGAATTAGTCAAACTAACCAGGGACTTCACGTAGTCCAGTGGTAGGCGATAAATACCAGTCACACTTTCGTTGTAGGTTCGATTCCCATAGCTCCGTCAGACGCGATAGGTTGTCACACGGTCTACATGCTGTCCTTTTTCCGAAACTACATAATTCTTATAACATTCCCCAAAAAGAGATAAAATCTTCAAAAATAACCATAACATAATTTAACCTCAAGTTTATGTCATGTCGTTCATATTCCATCATAACGTATAGTAACCCATAATTACCTCAAAAGTAAGGATCATATAAACCCTATTGGTTACCTTTATAATTATTACCTCAACTTCCATATCGAGTTGGTTCTCTCGTACATGATGCATTAGAGAACTCACCAAGGTTCAAGTGGTTGATCGTGACTCCTAATAGTTGGTTTAGAATAAACACGATATTTCTCATTGAATCCCCCATTTCATCTAGTCTCTTAATCAGAGAACCACTACAGTTTCCTTCAAACCCATTGTCACTTTGGTGCTTTCTAGATCCATCCATTTACTAAGACAAGAAATGTCAGTGTGAGTATATCAATAAAATCATTATGAGTATTCTTACTAATTCACTTTATCTAAAAAATATGACTATTTCTGAAATTCTAGCCATTATGGTAATGTCACTTATGCTTAAAGAATACCCTAACCAGTAAAGTTATCTAAACCGACCTATGATACCAACTATAAGGACCCAACCTTAAACATTACTTATTATTGAATTAAATGAATAATTCACATTGAGAATCTTTTCAGGTTTAGAGTTTTAGAGAATTAGGACATAACTATTACATCTCAAAGGTTACAAAGTAGACACATCTACTCAGCTTCCATTTTTTTTCACAAAAATAAAAACTCTTGAACAAAAGTGTCATGTCTAGTTCCTTGTTTTAGACAGCCTGACATTCCCTTGATCCCATCCTTGACCTTATTCAACTTTATGTCCTGTGAAAAACATTTCAAAAAAACTTGGGATGAGCATAAAAATCTCAGTAAGGGTTATAAAAATACGGAAAGAAAACATTAGTCCATGTATACATAAGATTCAATGAAATCATACTTTACTCATAAAGAATAAGCAATTTTACATACCTCATGAAATCATAAGATTTACGAATAACTCATAGAAATAATAAGACATAAAGGTAACTTGAGGCATTCATAACATTCTTACGTATGGAGTAACCATCATGGTTATGTTTGGAATACCCATCAGAGTATATTCCCTAAATCTCATCGGAGAAACCATGACGTTTAACCCCTTCGTGTTACCCAATGCATTGGAGAGCTATATCAGGCCCACCCACACTTAGTTTATCACGAAACCACCCGTCTTCATAAACAATGCCCAATAACCAGAACATAATCATAGCACATAACATAAGCATAAAGGAAAGATAAAATTTCCACATTGTAATAACAATATAACATTTTAAGATATTGAAATAATGAATCTATTCTAAAAACCATTTTCAAAACCATTTAAAACATTTAATAAATAGATTTTTGAATCAAAGTTTCCCATACCACTTTGAAAATTTTAACATTTTAAACCATTAATATCCATATAAATAAATCCTTAAAACCATTTTGAAAACATGGATATTAATGAGAAATATTTGTAGGAATAAATCATTAAAACATTTAAAATGATATTTTAGTTAAAGGGTTTTTAACAAAATGAGAGACACATGAATACAATAATTGAGGAATAAAATTTAATCATAACTTTATAATATCATGAGAATAAATGGATTCATGATATAATATTCCAAAGGACAGTATATACACCATATAAGAGTGAATTGGTGCATAAAAACAATGAAGTCTCAATAGAAATGTAAAATGAGATGAAATCCCTTATAAAGAAGGTATCCTTAAATTAAGGATAAATCAATCTCAAAATTATGGTTGAAAAATATAAATACACCCAATATAAGTGGATATTAAGTGTAACACAATCAAAGTTCATTCACACATATTCAAAGGATGACATATTCAATTACTACATGTTGATCCCAATGAAATCGAAATTGGGTTAAAAAGTTCCCTTGGTAAAATTTGACAGCCTAACGGTGTCACTTTAAAATTCATAAAATTAGTTGATGAGAGAGAAAATGGTATATCATCACTTGGAAATAAAATTTAAATCAATGAGGATATATAAGAACATATCCAAACATAAAAATATGTAAATTAAAAGACATAACTAAATAAATCTTTTTAAAAGAGGAGTGTGAAAGGTTCCCTTACCGATTTGGCCAACTTTTGAAACATACACCCCATGAAAGAAGGTTCATACAATGAAGATGTAAATACCCATAAATGAGAGTATATTATACCAATATTAAAATAATGGGTAGTACATACACCACTCGAAGGAAATTTTGGAAAATGTAGCATAAATCTCACGGGAATAAAAGTGAGATGAAACATCCCTTACAGAAACTCAGTAGCCTAACGACGCCACTTAAAAATTCCAAAAAATGGATTGATGAAATCAAATAGTGTCTATCATCACATTAAAATAGAAAATACAGTAAGAGGAATATAATATAACATCCCCCAAATAAGAAAGAGGAGCATAAAAGAAATGACATAAAAGAGAGTACTTAAAAAGAAAGAGAGAGGTAAGATCCCTTACCTCAAGTCCAACTTGTCTTGTTCATTTCTTTATATTCCTGAATAATAAAATTTCTTCAATTTATAATTTCTTAAGGAACTAATTTAAAGTTTATTATTCAATTCATTTCACATATTATAATCTTATAATAATTAGTTAATTATGTGAGTTCATATCAAATGTTTTTTGTCGATGTTTGGTACATGAGTAAAAAATGAACTTGTTTGAAAATAATCATCCATGTAGTTATAAGTACATCATATCTAGAATAGTATTAATGATTTAAATATCATATATATGCAGTAAATATTCATTTTATACTATTCCATAACATTTGGAGATAAAAAGAAATGAAATGCACCGTTCATGGAGACGGTAGGCCGTACGTACGCATGAACGCTACTTTCATTTCTTTTTCATATTAATGGAATTAAAAATAATTGAGAGAGATATATGTATTATAATTACAGTATAATATATATATGTTATATATGTCACATAAGTTCATTAATTGCATTCTTTATGCATTCCATTTATTGCATGAACGAGTCACATCACTTGAGGGGGCGGTAGTCCGCACTTCCCCGTATGAAATTATCACATTTGCACAACATGAAAAGAATAAATGTATGATTTAAATATAAAATACAGAAGCATATATAAAACATAAATACCATATATATCATATATAAAATACAGTGAAATCATAATGTCCACCTTTAAATATGTTAAAAGAATATTGAAAAATCATCGTTTCGTGTGGCAGTAATTCGCCATCCACAGAAACAGTATGTTCTTTAACCATTAGACGGATGTGTGTGTAAGTGTATCTCTAATAATTATTATAAAAACATCCTATTATATTTAATATACTGGTTTTGTTACAAAATAAAGGAATAAAAAGACTATAGGGGGTTGGAGAAGCTAAATGAAACAAAAGAACATAAGAGAAGACATTACCTTTAAATCGGGTAACTTCCTTTGGTTTGAACCAAAAGGGTTCTTTGAAGAGATTTCTGCCTAAGTTGAGGCTTTAATGATTAATAGTGGTATTTATAGAGATTAAATGGGCAGGGGTTGGCCGATCCAAAGGCTTGAAAGGTTTGGGTAAGGAGGTAGAGGTGGGGGCCTTTTATAAGAGGAGAGAAGGAGCACTCATGGAAAGTCAAGAAATGTTACTTTATTTTAAAAAGTGTTTCGGATTTTAAAGGTCCCACATTGATATATTTATAGGATAAGGTGATAAGGTTTAGAAATATACTCATAACATAGGTTTTTTCTAAGCGTAAGTCTTAGATTTTACATTATCTTTTCATTTTCTTTAAATCGTTCATTAACGAGGTAATTGCTGCATCATCATGATGTCATATATAATTTTATTTTATTAATGTCTAAAAAATATAAAAAAATACTATGATTTAGGAAATATATTTATTTTTTCAATGACTATTTATAGTCTAAGATATATTTTATTTAGACAAAATTAAAATTATTTTACTTAGGTGTTACGTACTTTGGTTACATTTTCCTTTCTTTAAAAAAAAATATGATAAAAGGTCACTATCACACTAAAGTGATTCCATGGGGTCCCAAGGATGGAACAAGGCATCCCATGGTCGGAGAAGACACCAAAAATATAATTAGGACACATGTTTGGGTCATTTTATATTTTTATGATATTATTTTCTTACCTTTAATTACCTGATTACTAATTAAACACGATAATTAAAGATAATTACCGTCGTTACTATTCATATTGTCCAAAAACAAAAGAGTCTTACTTAAATAATTTGAACCTTATGATTCCAAATATGGAATCCATTTTATCAAATTCAAAAAACATAAATTTTTGTAATTAATTTAAAAGTAAATCCTGTTTTCAAAATAAAAGACGGGTTTTTAAGAATTAAAATTTATCAAAAGATTGACTTGTTTTTACATCCAATTGAAAGGTTAAATTACTTCCAATAAACAAAATTGAATTACGTGATAAAAACATAATTCAATTATACTTTAAAAACAATTAAAATTACAGTCTAAATATATAAATAAATTGGATGAAAAGGCAGTTTTGAATTAAAAACTATATTTTTCACTATTCATTAAAAAAAGCATTATCAGAAAAATACCAAAAATTAACCCTAAGATATATTTGATATTTCAAATTAAAAAATGATGTCCATTTTACCAAATTAAAAACATAGAATATTAATTAATAAATCATATAGTTAATTCTCGCTGACAAAACAAATAGCATGTTTTTTGGAAGCAATATCTATGAAAAGTTTGGCACTTGTTTATGTCCATTTTCAAAGTATAATTAATTCTAATGACCACCATTGAATTAAATTGTAAAAATATATTCTAATTAAAATTTAAAACCAATTAAAAAGATAATCTAACCATGGATTTAAATTATATGAAAAAGCAGTTTTGATGTAAAATGCAATATTTTTCACTATTCATTAAAAAAATGAACATTGTCAGAAACATACCAACAATTTATACAAAGTAAATTTCAATGTCCCAATCATAACGAATAAGTTTATTTTGACAAATAAAACTTATAAAATTTTCAAAAGTTAGATTTAAGAAAGGTTCTCCATCAAAAAGTGGTAAAATAATCTTTTAAAAATATTAGAGTATTTATTCTAAAAGTTGGATTCATTTGGATTTTAAGCCTCTAACATTTATTAGATAAATGTAAATCTTTTTAACAAACATATTTAATCATTTTTTAGTTATTTCTTTTCATTACTTCCATTACAACGACTAGGCGTTAACTATTATAATATTATTATATTATTAGTGTGCAACGTAAGATTTCAAAGAAACTCGTTGTTGCATATTGGGTATGCCATCGAGCATATCATTCCCTTTAAAGTAATATTAACATTTTATTTACAAATATTGATAAACCTTATAATGTAATATTATTTATTTACCTGGGATGTTACAAGTGTGGTCCATTCTTCTCATTTTCTAAGTCTGAGTTAGAGTAGATTTTTCTCAAAGAAGTTTATCAATTCAACTTAAACTCTACATATTCTTGTTTCAGTAATGGTTTGACTCCCTTTATCACCACACTCTTCCTCTAATTAAAATTCAATATCATTATCAACTAGAGGATTTTATGGTTCTCCTAAATCCAAAATTATTACTTCTTATTTTTTATTACTCACTTTTTCAGAGGAAAAATTTTCAAAATATTATTTAGATTCATATTCAATAATTTTCACATCAATTACTTTAACTATTTTTTGAGAAATTTTTGATACATTTATATGCTTTAATCATTGATGAGTAACTAAAAAATATTAATTCATCCACAAAATCTCCATACTTTCCTTGATTTATCTTTTTATTTCAAATGAAAAATTTACTTTTGAATAGTTTGAGATGTTTCAATGAGGGTTTCCAACCATGTCACATTTCATATAGGGTTTTCTATTCTAAATTACTAAGTGATAATATATTTTTAGTTTATATATCCATTTTGAGAACTTATTTCTAATAATGGTGATAGATTACACTTTTAGTCAAAATCGTATTGTCCATATCATTTATCATGTGATTCATTCATTACAAAAATCCATTCTGTTGAGGAGTCCTTACTGTGAAAACTTCATGCTTGCTCCAAATATATTTTTGTTTTGGTATTTTGAAATAGGTCAACTTTTATGTTGAGTAGGAACAAATTACAAGTCTGGGAAATAGATTGAACCAATCATATGAGAAAACACCAAAAAACCAAAAACTATCCAAAAAGAATATAAAAACCACCCATAATCACAAATACAAAACAACCAAATTCTATAACCACCAATTATCCTTGATCTTCAAACCAAGATAAGGATACATGCCCTATAAGGCTAATTGAGTCAAAATTTCCATAATTTTTTTCATTATCACTGCACCAATGTTGCATTGTCATCATTTCACATCGTCGACAATGCCTCCCTGAGTCAATCATCTAAACCACCAAAAAAACATTCTGACATCATCAAGCACTAGAAACCCTAACTACAACTTCACCATAACATTGTTGATCACAAGAAAATTCCTCTAAACTTATAGTATTCCACCATAAATGTATTTCCACTTGAGACTCCATGTCTTTCATCAAGTTGCCACTATAATATTCAACACCCACCACACACCTTTAACTTCCATTGCAGACTGCCATCAATAATGTGTTAAAACTACTAGAGAAGACCACCTTGGTGAGGACCCTTTAGAAAGGCTACACTAAAAGTAGATTAAGATAAAAATACCATGGAAATTTATGATCAAACTAGAGAAGCACTGACCTTAAACCATAGGGAGAAACACTAGGGTCACAAAACCATAAGAAGTATAAACATAGACCCATAAAAAAGAATACAACCTTTAATTGATCCCCCAACACATCCAAAACCTTACTTAACCATAAATCATAGGACCGATATGGGGTACAAACCATAATAAGGTCAAAAAGGAAGAACAATGGAAGGGTAGGGGAAACAAGACGCCACTAGGAAACCCTAAAGAAGAAAAGGGGAATCATCAGAGAAAGTAAAGAATATTAGTAACTCATCAACCTCCATTAACCTAAACCACTAAGCACACCACCATGCTAGAACCAAAATGGGGTCTTAACATGGTGGGGAAATCCAAGAGGGTGGATGTGATTGTCAATACGTTCAACTCCCTACCACATGGAACAATTACAGCCTCCTAGTTCTAGAAACAACAAAAGATGGAGAAAGAGAATGATTAAAATAAAATAATCCAGAACATGAACGTAGTAGAAAATAAATAGCAGAGTAGGCATGAAGAAGGGAAACATAGTTGAAGATATACCCTAGAAAGAACCATGATGAATGAAAGGGAAACAATATTTAAGATAATAGAGCCATCCTGAAAACTTCATGATTTATTCCATTTTTTTACAAGTTATTTCCAACTTCAATGGATTTGTATTTAGTTTTATTATTAGACAATAAGATCTTCACTATTATTTCAATTTCATTATCCACTCTTATTTGAAATATTTTTTTTGTAGTACAACACTTCTCTCTTATAACCCATAAATAGAGCATGTCCTATCCTACTATAGTCATTGAAAAATAAAATTTAGTATTTCTCACAAGGTGTTCTAGCCTCATTGATTTGACCACATACATTAGTGTATATCAAATTCAATAGATTTGATGTTTGATTCTTTATTAGATAGTATGTTTTTCTGACTCTATTTCCCCTTAATCATGAATCAAAATGTTTTCTCTATTTTTCTTCAGTGAATTGACGTAAGCCACGACTTTCAACTTTGATAAATTCTCAATAATTATATGTTGAATGTGATGAAACCTCTAATGCTATAAACTATTCTCCTCTAATATAGTATGGAGACAAGTATTCTTCTTACAATCAACCTAATATCAGTTTACATTCCTTATCTATCCCCATATAAGAGAGTTTTTAGACATTCCACTGATATTATAGACTTTTCAATCTAATATAACTTCCAATATCAAGTGACATAACTAACACACACTCAACATATTGTGTTAGAGGCCATAGAAATAGATAAATTTGGTATTCTTAAAATCACATTTGAATAAGTGATTATTACCACTTCCTTTGATCATTATAGATCTATCATTTATATACTAAATCGCTCAATCAACTCTTCTTTTTACATTCATTTTTCCCAAATAGGTGTTTAGTGGCAGTTTTTTTCATTCAGCAGTAGTTTAAAACACCGCTAAATTGTTCTACGATGGTTTTGAAAAACCAACGCTAAATCATTTGTGGGCAATTATTTAGTGGCAGTTTAAACCACCGCTAAATTATTTTTTATTGTTTTTAATTATTTTTAATTATTTTAATTTTTTATTTATTATTTTTTAAAATTTTGTAAGTATTTTTTTAATATTTTATAATTCTTGTAATTAATTTATTATTCATTTAATATTATTTATTTATTATTATTATGATTATTCCCATAATTAATTTATTATTTTTTAAATTTTTGAATTATCGTAATTAATTAATTTTTTATTTTTTATTTATTACTGTGAACATGCACATGCACATGCACACATATGTCATATACAGAAATTCCGCGTTGGGTGTAATTTGAACCTTGAGATTTGAACCTCTTACCTCTTGATTATTCTCTATAGACTTTACCACTATAGCGGGTTATTCATGTGGTTAATAAATAGAATAGAATATACGTATATATATATATTGATGAATAAAAAATATACAAATAATAAATAAATAAATAAATAAATAAATAAGAAATAAAAAATAAATAAATAAAAAAGTAATAATGACAAATAAATAAACAATAAATAAGACTTTAATAATAAATTAATAATAAAATAATAGAAAATTAATAATAAAATAATAATAAATTAACAATTAATGTAGACATAATAAATAAATATTAAATAAATAAATAATAAAAATTAAATAAAAAAATAATAATATAAAAATAATAAAATAATAATGAAAAATAAATAAATAATAGATAAATAATAAATAATTAATCATAAACAAATTATAAATAATAAATAACAAATAATAAATAATAAATAATAAAAAATAAAAAATAAAAAATAAAAAATAAATAAATAAACAATAAATAAATAAAATACAAGTAAATAAATAATAAGTAATAAATAAAAAGTAATAAATAATAAAAATTAAAAATTAGAAATAAAAAAATAAAAAATATAAATAAATAAATAAATAAATAATAAATAAATAAATAAATAAAAACTAATAAATAATTAATACATCATGAATAAATAATGAAAAAATAAAAAAATAAAAAACAAATAATCAATAAATTAATAATAAATAAATAATACATAAATAATAAATAGATAATAAATTAATAATAAATAATTAATAAATAATTAATAAATAATTAATAAATAATAAATAAATATTCAATAGTTATTTAATAGTAATTTAATAAAAAATATAAATTAATAAATAATAAATCAATAACAAATATGTATTAAAATAAAAAATTAATAATAAATAATAATTGAATAAATAATAAATAATAAATAATAAATAATTAATAAATAATTAATAAATAAATAATAAATAATAAATAGATAATAAATGAATAATAAATTAGTAATAAAAATATTATTAATAAATAATAAATAATAAATAATAAATAATAAATAATAAATAATAAAAAATAAAAAAATAAATAATAAATAAAATGTAAATAGTTATTTAAATGTATTTTAAAAATAAAAATAAATCAATAATAAATAAATAAATATTAAAAAAATTAATAGTAAAGATTAAATAATAAATAATAAATAATAAATAATAAATAATAAATATTAAATAATAAATAATAAATAATAAATAATAAATAATAAATAAATAATAAGTAATAAATAATAAAAATAAATAATAAATAATAAAATAATAAATTGATATAATTATCTATAAATATATATACATATAAGAAAATTTACATAAATATATATAAACACATATTTATGTTACATAAATATATATAAACACACTCAGATACATAATTGTATATTAATATAAATATATATATTCACACACGTAAATATATATATATTTACACATATATGATATAAACATATATAAACATAAATATTTATAAATATTTACAATTATATATAAATATACACAAATATTCATAAATTCACATAAATAGATATATACCGAAGATGGTTCGAACCATGGGATATCCCACAGTTATAAAATTTATTGAAAAAATATAGACAAACTACAGTGGAAAAAAGGGAATGCAAACAAGTGACTAGTCATTTGACCACATAAAAAACTCATTTATAGAATTAGCCACTGACTCTAACTCTTTGGCGATGTCCCCTTTTCCATGTTTTAGGCTGCTTTTATGTCCCACAATCAACATCACCTGATGGGGATGGATCATCCACCAGACCTGGTCCTAATGCTAACTTGTTTGTCTCAATGCCTTTGCCTTGATGAGGATTACCCAATTATTCATAAAATGCCTCCTTGCGATTGGACCTCTTTAGGATGTCTAGAAAGCTAGGTGTCCTTACCTAAGAACCATTAAGCACATCAGCCTTTCTACTTGTGTCTTTCTTCTTCCATTTCTCTTCGTCAAAAGATTTAGCCAAAATTTTCTCTTTCTGTTGGTTTTCGCCAATATGATCATTGGGATACACAAATGTTGTCAATGCAACACTTTTTCCCAAGTTCAATTCAAAGATAATTCCTTTTTTGCGCTTACTTAAAATACTAGAGTTAATCTCAGATTTTTTCTTACCCTTACGGTCAAAAGTTGTTTCCATAATTCTTTCATGTCTCAGTTGGTCATCAATCTCAGCCTGCACGATGATTTCATTTTCATATTCGACATGGTGAGAGTCAATTCCATTACTAGAGAACAAGGTTTCCCAAGAAACATCAAATCCAGACTTATGTCCCTGGGGAAGGCTAGCCTTATCACAAGTCTAGTTCATCACAAAATCAAATCCAAGTTCATTAATCTACAAGCATGGATCATGCACACCCTACTCTTTCCTTGTCTTGTAACCCATATTTTTCTCATAATCTATAGGTTCTTGACACCCCAGTTTCCATCATAAAGACTTTTGTGAAGCAATTGAATGCTTCTAAACTGAGGCCTTAGCCCTCATTTCCTTCTATTTCTTGGGAGGTGTTGTTTTCTTCCCTTACAACTTCTTCACATGTCTATAATATGATACCATATTGTCAATCACCTTGCATAATTCACAAAAAAGAGGAACCGATTCATATTTAAAATTATTCTCAAATCTCTCCCCATTGACAATGAGGATAGAATTATGCAAGGAAGGTTTCAGAAAATCAGAATCCACCATCACCCTTATATAGTACCCCATCTTGTATTCAGTGGTATTTTCATCTAAATTTAGTAGAGCACCAATGCAGGTGGAAAAGTTGCTAAGAATTAGAGGGTGCCAAAAAATCCAGCTAAGACAGGACATCCAAACCTAGATCTGGGCATTGGTGTGATTTTGATTATGAGGATTGAAATTGAGATCCCAAGGAGAAACCCATAAAAGACCAGGATTGAGGTTGTAAAAACTAAAGTTCCAAGAAACTAAATGTTGATATTCATACTGAAAAACAAGATAAAAATATCCCTTACCTATTATAAAAATTTCTAGTCAATAAAACTTCATAACCTAGAGAGATTCGATTTGAGTTCACCACAACTCAAAGGCTTATTGCCTTTTTCAAAAAAATCAAATGGCCAATTAGGGAGAAATGACACAAATCCAACATCTCCTTTAACGGTCTTTGATCCACCTTTACAAAGAACCTTCCATCACCAGATCTGGTGATCCACAACACATTTGGGGCAGTTTTGGTCAGAACATCACCCTTTATAAGAACCTCCACAATGGTGAACCCCCTCTTGGGAGGGTGATTAGGCATAACAGAAGGAATATTTGAAGCCGCCATTTCAAAACAACCAATCCTGACAAAAAATCCTAAATTGGAGTTGCATATTTGAAGTCACGCTTGCTCGGAACAAAACCTAAAGAACATCCCCACTGAAAATGGAACGAATGCCAAACCCACCTGTATCCCTAAAACCGATACTGGGAAGGTAGTAGTGTCGTAGGTCTAGAATGACACAAAATATCCGATCGACACAAGCTACATGACCAGATCTGGAATGACCTCCCATAATCAAAACAAGTACGGATTTGATCGTCCTTCTTCCTCACCGCCCAACCCTAGAACACACTCACCAATGTATCCCCGCCGAATCCCCATAGAGAATCTCTCTGTAAAACCCCATCTCCCTCAAATATATAATTGATAATAAATTTACAAAATAGGGGAAAGCACAACAATTGCAACCCCATCAAATCAACAAAAATGCAAATCAAGAGAATAAAATCATAAACGACATAAAAATCATATGAATACACTCTTAAATGAAGATGAAATCTCATCAAGTGTTCATGATATATATATATACTTAAATTTATTTAAATATATTATATATTAATATTTTTTTACATATATAAGAATATAAATATTAATATATATCTATTTATAAATACACACACATATGTATATATTAACATTATTTATACATGTGAATATATATGCATATAGTTTTACTGTAAATTTATTTATATACTATATTTAATGATAATGATATATTTATATAAAAATACATTTATATATGATGTATACACAAAATATTAGAAACACACAAGTAAATATTTATATTTCTCAAATACACATACAAATATTTACTTATATATGTATTTATTTACATATATTAGAATATAAACATAAATATTTTTTTATTGACACACACATGTTTATATATAAACATTACTTGTATATGTATATATATACAAATTCGATTATTTTTATAAGATGAATAAAATTGATCATTATTTATTTTAAATGAAACTATTAAAAAATATTAATTTCCATATGGTTTATATGTTTAAAAATACATTACTATATATATATATATTTATTTATACAAGTGATTTATTATGGGTAAATATAATAAAATATGCATATATTCAATTATAAATAAAAATACATTATCTAAAACGATGAAACATTAAAACCATAATATCAATATGAATTTAATCCCTAATAATAAATTCAATCCCCATTGAATGAATACAATAATACCCCCTTAAAAATGTCTAAAATTCTACCGAATGTTAAAAAATTAGGATATCCCGACTAAAAAATATGTTTTGGAGGCCTTTAGGGCCTTTGTTGAAGTCTAAAAAACAATTAATAGGATTTCCCAAATAATTATGGTGTAGATATCATCACAAGTTTTGATTGGATATGTGGTAGAGTCCAAACAGACACCCAGATCAAAAGTTATGGTTGTTTGAAGTTCATGTTTGATTTCCTATTTCTCTTAAGACTATAATAAAATTTATTCTTTTAATTATTAAAAAATTAAAATCAAATTTTGATTTAGATCATACCATAAGCTTCAATTTCATTGGTTGTTTAGCTAAAACAGACTCCCATAGCAAATGTTATGGTCAGTTAATTTTGAAATGTGATTTTCAAAAAATTGAACATTTGTTTCAAGTTTCAAATTTTTATTAACTAATAGTTATAAATTTTTATGAATTAACACATTATAATTAATTATAATTAAAAACAATAAACTATATATGATATTAAATAATAAATAATAAATTCTAATTAAATATTTTTATTAAATTGTTTCCTTCAATTTAGCAACTGGTTTTAAAAAACCACAGAAAAAATGTTATTTTTTAAAATAATATAAAAAAATAAAAAATATTTAGTGACGGTTTTTGAAACTACCGCGAAAAACCCACTGATAAATTTCTATTTTTTCATAGTGATTCTCAAGAATATTCACGTTACTTGTCATGTGGGATGAGAATCCAATATCAAGAATCCACTTACTACTAGTATTCATTTCATTAAAATCTATATCAATAAGAATAGATTTCTACTTCATCTTCGTCTTCTTCTATTTCCAAGAAACTTTTGACTTAGTTGATACATTTGTTAAAACCTTCTAATTTTATTCACCATAATAAATCAAGTAATATTATGATTTGAATTGGATTGAATTGGATCAATTTCTTTCTTATATTGAAAAAAAAATCCTATAATCAAAAACATTATACCTAAAGTTAGATAAATTGATATATTATTAATAGAATAAATTTCAATTCTGATAAATGGGATGTGTTTTAATTCTCCAATGTTAACTTCTAATTGATTACCCTTTCCAGTAACCTTCAACTTCATCAAAATAAGACATTGTGCGACCTATGTTTCCAAAATAGGCACTACATCATAGGGAATATCTTTTTATTACCATCTCTCCACACATACCCTTTCCTTGAATAACTCCTTGATTGTTTGTAAGTCCTCAATGATTAAAAAATTTCATTATTATTCTAGTTCAATATTCTATTCAAATTTGTTTTCTTTTCTTTGGATGTTTCAAAATCATATCCAATACCAATTTTTCCCATGAAATTGGGTATTTAAACACTTAAAATTTACTTTAATATTCTTGTTCCTCATTCATCCCTTTTATCAAAACTTTATTCAAGAAAATTATAAACTATAGATTTTTCCTTAAGATATCTATTTTTATTTCAAACTCATTTTTTTTCTTAAAGATATGAATGTTTCAGTGTTATACTTTTCTCTTTGATGGACATACTAAGATCATCAATTATCTTAGATCCTTCATCAAATGATAACCTATAGTTCACTGCTTCATCAGAATTCACTTAATCATTCCCATTTTTTTACATAACTTTCTATTAGTGATTAATTTATTTTTCAACATTATCAATATAACTTTAGTATTCCTTTTGAAATCCTCCAATTATCCTATTATTTTTTTGTAGGTTCATCTCCTCAAGATCCTCTTCCAATTACACATTGAGATCAAAAACCCCCTCTAGTTGATCAGTATCTTATAATACATCTTTATATTCCACTATTTTAGCTATCATAACATCTTCTGAATATGAGATAAATTTAGTATTAATACCTTCTAATGGATCTTTCTTGGTATCATCCTCCACTTTTATTACCAATAACTTCATTTGAAACTTCTTTTGAATTGAATTTTTTAGAATAAATTTTCTTATAGGGGAGAAATTCTTTCTTTGTTTTTGTGTGAATTATAACTCACCATCCTCTTCATCAAAACATTTTGTAAATCTATCATTGATGGTTCCAACCCTTATAAAACAAAAACTGGTTATAAGTAACTTACACTCAAATATTCTTTTTCTACTCTTAAAATTTATTTCCACAAGAGATAAGAAATCATCACTAATATCTTCATAAATTTTATTCTCCTGAATTTATTTCCTCCACAAAAAATTTAATTCCATTTCATTAGAAGAATATTCTAATGATCATTTTGGATTCACTATCATTTCATATGCAGTGAGTTTTTTTGTATATAATTGAGATATAATTCCATGAGACTTACTTCTTCAAGTATCAACACTTTTGGATTATAAAATGGTTTTAATATTGATAAGATATTTTACACTATATCAACATCTTACATCTCATAAAAAAGTATACAAAACGATCCAACAAATTTAATATTATGGTTGGATAAACTATAAATATTTTCATTTAGACTCATATTTTAATCATCAAATATATTTTGAAGAACTTGAATCTTTATCTATTTCACTTCACTATCACTTTTATAATTATTATATAGATTTTCCCAAATTACCTTGGCTATTGTATAACTCATCACTTTCATGAATATCTAATTTGAAAATTCTCCAAACAAGTAATTCAGAGACTATTCATCACCATTCTATTTTTTTATCTATTTACATCATTGAAATTTCAAAATAACGACTTACTTGAATTCCACAAACTAATTCTGAGTAAAAATCAATCCTAAGAGATTTTAAATGCGATCTCATTATATCCTTCCAAACTTGATAATTACAACACTAAAATAAGGGAACTCCATTTTCATTCAAAAAATTTTCAATAATGATAATTTCTTATAACAAATTATGGCTGAAAATTAGTTTTTTTTTTATTTTTAAAACACTTTTGAAGAAAAAGTGAGGAACCTTGAGATCTATAATTACATCCACATAAATCCATCACATAGAATAACCTTGAACAAAATAAAGTATCTACCCCTCCCCTGAAAATTCCTCATGAAGACAAGCCTTCACCATAGCATGACTCCTTAGCAAGATGTCTCATGAAAGAATGCACAAGCCCAGAACTTATGGCGTATCCATACCCTCTCAATCTTCCAATTCCAAATGGCATGAACCATTGAAGGCTTCCTTCTCTGAACCCCATCTGAGGTAGATCCAAGTAAAGAACTTGTTGCATAGCACAAAAACATCACATCAAATCCAAAAAGAGAATTGAACCAAAAGAAGACACAACTCGAACCAGCATTCTCCCAAACCAATCAACAAAATCCGCCAAATTAAATAGAGTCATTAAAGAAAAATTTGAGGTTACCAAATCCATTTCTCTAAAAAATTTCTTGTATATATTTGAAACCTGAATACTTGGTCCCTCCATCATCATCCTTTCAAACTCAGAAGCCAACTGGTCTGAGGACTGTATGTACTATTTAATGCTGATCTTCCCTTTATTGAAGCCCCTGACCATAATTAAGTCATGCTTGTAAATCCAAGAGTATTTATCCTCATTGAGAGTCACCCTTAAATATGTCCTCGTCATTTTAGTTTCCTCCTATTCAATTTCATTAAACAACAAGAACTTATCGACCACTTCATCTTCAGAACATAAAAGTAAATCCAGGGGTTGATCACCGTGTTCCTCTGGTCTTCGGTTTTTCCTAGTATCAATGACTATTTTATTTTCATTGATTTTTTTTTGCAGAATGAGTCTCCAAAAGATGTTGTAAAGAGGAGTAATCTTTCTTACCCTTACTCCTCCCAATATTCCAATTATACCTCGGTCTTGAAATTTTATCCACTAAATGATTGATATCATTTACATTGGGTTCCTTCACATATCCCCTTTCAGAATAAAATGAGTTAGTTTGATCAGAGCTCAAACTTACTCTTGTAAGGCCTTCAGACCTATTACACATTTGAATTGGGGTCTAAATTATTGAATCCTAACACCTTGTTCTCCCAACACTGGTTGGATAAGCTGCATCCATATCAGACCCTTTCCTCCCCTTACACAAGTCACCACTACCTGAACTTAATACCTCAATGAAGGAAGTAACTAAAACAACCTCCTCACCTCCCTCCATATGCTTCAAAGCTTATTTACTCCCATTCAATTGGTTTTCCACTCAGGAAGCATCAAGTTGGAGCAAGCCATATCCCTCCTGCACACTACAAATGGAAGGACCAACCAGGTCCTTCATCAACCTGCTAAAAACCACAGACACATTCAGATTATCCTAAGGCACCCTTACCTTATTCAACCAAGAAGCATCCGCACCATCCACAAAAGTCACATTACATTCCATTGGAGAATTTTTGAGTTGTTACTGCTCCAAAGGCCACAACGACTGAGGTCCCCGACCCCTACCATCCATACCCATTTTCATCAGTTTCACGAAAGCCTCCTTACGGGCCTCTGGAACCTTGTCTCTTCTACTATCCCCCATCCTAGACATATAATTATCTCAACAACAAGAATCCTCCATCGAGTAAACCATCCACTTCTATACATAACAAACCTCATTTCCATTTCCCTTTCTACCCAGCACTCAAGACCCCTGATGACAGACCTCTGTAGAGTTCCCCAAATTCTTGCAGGTAGAATAGAAATCCATCAAGGAATCATATATCACATGTTGTTTTCACCTATACTCTTAACCAATTTTAATCCTTACATATTCAAAAGGTGTTTGAGACATACCCATTTCCATACAAACCCGTGGGTTGATAGGGTGACACACCGACTCAGTGCGACAATCTGAACATAAAAATATACTGACTAGATTGCCAAGAATTATGATAACAGAAAGATATTGAAATAGTAAAGGTAGATTTGGGAAACTTACCCAAACTATAGATGAAGGAGGATCAGGATTCATATAGAACTTGAATGACCAAAAAAATGGGAAGAACTGAAACCCATTGAAGCTATGGGGGGGGGGGGGCACTCGACGAGGCTATGATGAGGTCCTCCTTCAAAGAAAATCGAATCATTATATGGTGGCTGTCGAGAAAACCTAGTGTCACCCTCTCTTGTAGATTCCATGAACTAAAGATGAACCAGTTGAACGAATCAAACGATGGATTCCTCTGCTTAAACCGAGCAACCAAGGTGAGATTCAAGAGCATAGAGGTTTTCATGAACACTGAAGTCAATATCTGAAGGTTAAGAAATCCATCAATGAGATCCGGGAGGGTTACATTGATGGATTAGAAGGAGAAATAGGTCCCAAAATTTATCATAAAAAATTTCCAATAACCATAACATAATAATAAAATATGAATAATTGCATAAAAACATTACTTTTGAATTCTATAAAAATAGAATTTTAAAATAGGATTTTTAAAGAAAAGTCCCTTACAAATATCTTATAATTGAAGTGAGGATTAAAATAAAAAATGAACATATGTATACAATATAAATCCACATAATATAAAAAAATTCATTAATCAAATAATCTTAGCACCACATAATCAAAGAAGTAGATGGTTAACCCAAAGAATGGAAATTGGGTTAAGAATTCCCTTACCCCAGGTTCGTTTTAATTAAAATGTGTTTAAACCTCTTGTATAATGGTTAAAATAGTGTTATTAATATTTTAAAGAAATTTATTAATGTTTATAATTCCTTGTATGATCATTTTATAACATCATTACACCCATTTATTTGTAATATTTTGTTTTTTCCATTGTCTCAGGTGTGTTGTTTACATGATTTCCATGATCGGTTCGTAAATGATTTCCTTGTTGAATGAAATAGAAACTACATAAGTGGAATGAAATGTTATTTAAATATTTAAAAAATATTAAATTATACCATATAAAATTTTGTTTTCATATATGAGGATGATTCACTAGATAAAACATTAATGATACTCGTTTAGATCATTTTGGCTGTTCTTTGATAATCATAAACTCGTTTTATTATATAACTTAATATTATGTATATATGTTAATTCCCAAAAATAAAAGAGGTGATATAATACACATTAAAATATGTTTCAACCATTAAAATGGTTTTACCATCATATTTTAAGAAATTAATGTAAATTGAAAACACATCATCTATGATGTTAGTAAATCGACACATCATGGATGATGTTTTTATTTTTAGAATAAAAGGGAGAGTAGAAGAAGTATGATGATGAATTTTTACCTAATAATTATAAAATTAAAGTTTATATATGGTACTGGATAATTAATTCCACTTGTATAGGAGAAGTTAAGAGAGTATAAGAAAAGAAAAATAATTGAAAAGAAAATGAAAGAAAATGAAAGAGGATTTTTACCTCTTGATCTTTTCTCCTTGAGATCCTCTTTAAGGCCCATGGTTTTGTCCTTTTGGTGAGATAAGAAGGTCTTGGATGTGGAGAAGAGTCTTGGAAAGAGTATTGGGTATAATTTATACAATTATAAATGTTTGAGAGGTGTGAGAGGAATAATGGATGAGGGGTGGTATTTATAGTGAAGGAGAGGAGGGTTTTCCCATTATTTTATTATTTTTCTCAAGACATGAAATAATGTTGGTTATTGTAACCAAAATAGTAATAAGTTCATGTGGGTTTAAAATAATAACCATTTACATCAGCCATGACTCAAACATGATGCAGAAATTCATTTATTTAGCATATTTCGTAAATTACAGAATTTAATTATTCACAAAAATTCAAGTATTTCAGAAAAAACTCAAAAATTCACTCTAACAATTTTTCAAAATTTAGAATTCAAAAATTTAATCTATTTTATCAAAATAATTTTATAAATATTATAACGTTCATTAATAAAGAAAATAATAATTTATTCAAAAACTAACAATTTTAAATCTATAACTGATTTTATAACACCTTGAAAAAATTAATCAAGGTCACATAAAATTATCTTATAACTATAAAATAACAAAATAAAAATTTATTATTATATTTTATGAACATAAATTTTTATTTAAATCATTATATTATTCATAAAATAGTAATTAAATACTTATGACTTACCAACACTTATAAAATGTTCATATTGTCACTTATAAGATGCCTTAATTTTATTTATATATTAATGGGTGAGGTTACTATTCATTAAGACTATTTACTATTCATAAGGGTCATACTACTATTCATAAGGGTAAGTTACTATTCATAAGGGTTTGTTACTATTCACTAAAAATTAAGTTGATTATAACAGACTCTAAATATGTTATAGATTACAACTGTGCATGTTCATTTTTCAAAAGTAAAATCATAAATATAAAAAAATTATGTTTAACAACTAGGTTATAAATATCTCCTTAAAAAAGTTTTCTGTCATAGAGACTTAATGTTTCATGCATTTAATTCAATACTAAATTTATTTGTAAATCCTTGGGGTGTTACATTCTACCCACCTTTTGGAAATTTCATCCTCACAATTTTTATTTACTTATTAAACAAGTGAGGGTAGATTTCCCTCATAGAATTTTCAGATTCCCATGTTGCTTCTTCAACCTTGTGGTTCCTCCAAAAAACCTTTACCTAGTGGATTACCATATTCCGAAATACTTGCTCTCGAAAATTGGGAATTTGAACAAGTTTCTCTTTATAAGAAAATTTATCTTCAATATGAACTGTATCTGTGCTAAAAACATGAGATGAATCTCGCACATAGTTTCTATAAAGAGAAACATGAAAAACATTGTGTCTCTGAGATAAAATCAGAGGAAAATATATGCAGTAGGCGACTGTTCCAAGTTTCTCTAGGATTTCATAAGGTCTAATTAACCACAAACTTATATTTCTTTTCTTACAATAATTCATAATACTTTTCCATGGTGAGATTCTAATAGCCCGAATGGCCTGAAGGCCTTCTTTTTTATTTTATTATGGATAAACCCCATTTTAAGGGTTGAAAGGGAACCCGTACATGATCCGTAGGCCCAAGGCACAAAGCCCAACATGACCCAAAATACATGACCTGAAGGCCCATAGGCATATATGCTCATACATGACCTGTTGGCCCAACCCACTAGAACTTCCCCTCCCCTACTCTGAGCAGTCCCTATGTGTTGTTATATCACCTTCAATTTCCCAGACACTTCCCCTACTAATTATGGTCCCATAAACATTCCTTCCCTAACATCATCCTAAAATATTGTAGTTCGACACCACTTCCCATACAATGTATCAAAAGGTTCCATATATATACTAGAATGAAAACCGATATTATAAGAAAACTCTACTGAAGAAAGATGTTGATTCCAACTTCCTTGGTAGTCCATTGAACAAGATCGAAGCATATCCTCCAATATCTGAATTGTTCTCTCAGTCTTTCCATCATATTGAGGATGAAAAGTAGTGATGGGATTTAATTTTGTTACTAATTACTTTTGAAGTCCTATTTAAAAGTTATAAATGAACCTGGGATCATATTCAGATACAATGGAAAGAGGAAATACATGTAACCTAACAATATCTTTTAGGTATTGTCGAGAAAGTTGATTCAATGAAATAAAATATTAAATAGGGAGGAAATGTGTAGATTTAGTTATCCGATAAAAAATAAACCAATTCTCAAGGTTACCTTAAGAATTATTTCATAGTCCTACTAAAAAATCCATGGATATATTTTTCCATTTACACCCTGGAACTGGAAAAGGCTAAATCGTCCCATTTGGTAGTTGTTTCTCTGATTTAACCTTTTAAAATGTCAAATATTTCACAAAAAAATCAACAATATCTCTTTTCATTCCATCCCACCAGTAATACTCCAGAAGTTCTTTGTAAATCTTACTACTTCCATGACAAACTGAAAATAGAGAACTATGAGCTTTAAAAAACAATTCTTTTTTTAGTTGGGTATCACCAGACACACATAATCTTTTTCCAAATCTCACAACACAATCTTTATCAAAGATAAATTCTGGAAGCTTATCCATTTTAACAAATTCTACATTTTTTTGGCTCATGATCTTCCTTATGCACTTTCTTAATTCCATCTGATAATGAAGACTACACTAACACCTAATCATTTTTCATTATAACACAACCAATTACCCTCAATAAAGCATCAATATAGATAAAAAACTTACCATTTCTTGTAGGGAGGGCCAAAATTGGATCATTCACTAATCTCTTCTTTAGTTTCTAAAAACAAACATCAAATTATTCGATCCAAACAAATTTAACCCCTTTTCTTGTTAACTTAGTTAGTGGGCTAGATAACCATGAAATATTTTTAAGAAAACGTCTATAATAACCTGCTAATCCTAGAAAACTATGAATCTATGTAACATTTTTGGGTCTTGGACATCCATCAACCAATTTTGTTTTGTAAGGATCAATTTTTATTCCATCCTTATTTATAATGTCACCAAGAAAAGAAATCTATTGCAACCAAAAATCACATTGTCTAAAATTTCTATATAACTTCTTTTCTTTGAGAGTTTTCAAGACAATTATTAAATGTTTTTCATGATCCTTAAACTTTTTAAAAAGACTGAAATATCATCAATTAAAACAACAACAATCTTATCCAAATATTTATGGAATATTATATTAATAAGATACATGAATAATGTAGTAGAATTTTTCAAACCAAAAAACATAATAACAGACTCATGATGCCCTTATCTAGTAAGAAAAGTTGTTTTCAGGATGTCATTCTCCTTTACCTTTATCTAATGGTACCCAGATCTCAAGTCAATCTTGAAAAAATACCGAGCTCCCTATAGATGATCAAATAAGTCATAGATATAAGGAAAATGATAATTATTATTAATAGTAATATTATTCAAATATCTATAATCAATGAAAAGTATCATGGAACCGTATTTCTTTTTAACAAACAAAATAGGAGCACCCCATGGTTAAGTATTGGAAGAATGATGCCTTTATCAAGAAAATCCTGCAAATGTTTTTTCAATTCAAGAATTTCCATTTGATCGATCCCATAAAGAGGTTTAGAAATTGTATTAGCATCTGAAACTAAATCAATGATAAATTCAACTTCCAGATAAGGTATAACAACAGACAACTCATCAGGGAAAACATACAGGTATACATTTACCACTAGAACATCATTAATCTAAACTATTCCATTATTTTCAAAAATATGATAAAGATAACTTTTATTTCACTCTTTTAATAGTTTTTCATCTTCCTCATATGTTATCAATTTTATAGGCTCATTATTGTATACAAAATGAAACTCTTTTTGAAAAACAACTTCTTTATCTCTATAATCAATCTTAGCAGGATAAACAGAAATCCAATACATACTTAGAATAACATCAAACTCAACTAAGGCCAGGACAACAAGGTTTGTAGGTAATTTATTTTCAAATAAAACATCAGGAAGATTCTTATAATTCCCTTTTTCAGTAATATTTACCCTTGGAATTTTAACCATTAGTTTTGGTCTCATTTATTGAGGTGAAATTTCCAATTTACCAGAATATTTATCAGAAATAAAGAAATGTGTAGACCATGTACCAAACAAGACATTAGAAAAATCTGAGTAAAAAAATAATGTACCTCACACCAATTTATTGGACGGACCGACATATGCTGAAATAGTCATAAAGGTTATCACTATAAATTTCTGCATGTAGTCTGGATTATTTCTGTCATTCATATCTTTCTTTGGGAAGACATATTCATAATGACCCATCTCACCAAATTTAAAACACTTTACAGTTTGACTATCAGAATTTATCTCAAGATCATATTCATTACAATCTCGAGCAATATGACCAAAATTACTACATCCAAAACACTTCCTAGTTTTGGTAAGGCATTCCCCAGGGTGTTTTTTACCACGCATTTCAGAAACAAGAAACTGAACTTTCTTACATTTAGATTTATTTGATTGATTCTTACCCATAACTTTCCATTGTGAACTCTTATACTTATCGTTTTCAAAGTACATGTGATCATCAGTAAACTCTATTTCTACCCTCTCATCACATCATAAAAATTTCTCATTACTTTTGAATTATCAGGAGGCCGATTCCCTTCGGTATCTTGTCTTCAATCCTGAGTAAAAACAATTGATTTTTATATCAAGATCATGAATAATATTTGGAGCATACCTTTCCAGTTGGGTGAATTTTTATTCATACATGACCCTATAATCTTCCTCATTTTTCTTCAATTCATGGAATTTAATTTTCATCCTAAGTATAACCACCATAAGAAAAAAAAATTCATGGAAAATATTCTTAAATTCATTCCATTCCAAGGAATCAATCTTCTTACTATCCCTAATATTCTTGACTATTGGACACCACTGGGTAGTTTCACCATCAAAATGATAAATGTAAAGACTAAAATTTTTATTATATGAACACCCCATGACATAGAATATCTTTTCAATGTATTTAATCCATCCTTTAGCCACCACTGGTTTAGAAGATCCACTAGAAGAAGGAGGGTGTTTCTTTATAAAATGTTCCACTATCATCATGTTACTTTTTTGAAGCTTTGGTTAATATATTTCATGGATTACACCTCCATTTATAGCCTATTTCAACAAATCCATTACTATCAAAAACTACATGATTTCAATTCCTACCATTCCAGGATGCGGATTCAGAAAGATACCAACCTCTCGGTTCCTTCTAAATTCATTGTACCTATTTATTCTGTGGAAAACCATTCTAAATAGACATATAAAATATGAAAACCATATTAATATTTAAATTCTATACCATAAACACAAGGTAAAAAAATTTATGTTATTCTATTAATATCATCATAACCCCTAAAATTTATCTAAACCATCCTATAATACCAACTATAAGGACCCAGTCTTAAACATTACATAATACTGAGCTTTAGTCAAGAACATACATTCTTACAAATTGAGGATATTTTTAGGTTTATAGTTTTAGATAAGTAGGACATAATTCATACATAACATCACATAATCATATAAGAGGATAATACTAAAACAATATCCACTTTTTAGAAAATATTAAACATTTAACATATAACATGATTTCTTTTTCTTGATAAAAATATTCACAACATTCATTTTTTCTTCATCCTTTATCTTACCCATCCTTATACCATATGAATAACATTTAAAATCTTAAGATGAGCATAAAAAGCTCAGTAAGAAAGATAAAAACCATTAGTCCAGGAATACTTATAATAATATGAAATAATTTTCACAAAGACATACTTCTCACCCTTAAAGTATCATATAATTACTTTTTGAAACATGACATTTCCATAAAACATAGAAAAAATAAATAAAACATGAAGGTATCTTGGGGAATTAATTACATAAAATTGTAACCATCACGACTACCATATGATTTTAAACCCCCATAGCTACCTTAAAATGTAACCCTCATGGATAACTTATGGTGTAACCATCACAATTACACTTGGATTAACCACATGGATGACCTCCAACTTAAACACACCCAATGCATTGGAGGGAGCTATAGGTCTTACCCTTACCTCAGGTTCGTCTTATTTAAAATGTGTTTAAAACTACTATATAATGGTTAAAATAGTGTTACTGATATATTAAAAAAACACATTCATGTTTATAACACCTTATATGATCATTTTATAACATAATTCCACCCATTTATTAGTAATATTTTTTTCTTTCCATTTTTTCTAGTGCGTTCTTTACATGATTTCCATGATCAGTTTGTAAAGGATTTTCTTATCGAATGGAATAGAAACTACAGAAGTGGATTTAAATGTTATTTAACTATTTTCATAATATTAAATTATACCATATAATTTTTTTTATAGGTGATGATGATTCATTACATAAAACATAATTATATTCATTTAGATCATTTTAGCGGTTCTTAGATAATCACGAACTAGTTTCTCCATATAACTTAATATTATGTATATATGTTAAATAAAAAACATAAAAGAGGTTATATAATAAACATTAGAATATTTTTCAACCATTAAAATGGGTTTACGGCCATATTTTAAGGAATTAAAGGAAATTTAAAACACGCCGTCCATGATGTCGGTAAATCAACACATCACAGATGGCGTTTTTATTTTTAGAATAAACGGGAGAGGAGAAAATTATGATGATGAGAATTTATATAATCATGATAATATTACATTATATATATTATAGTGGATATTTAATTACTATTATATAGGTGAGGTTTTGAGATTATAATAAAATAAAAATAATTGAAAAGAAAATGAATGAAAATGAAAGAACATTTTTACCTCTTGATCTCTTCTCCTTGAGATCCTCCTTAAGGCCTTTGGTTTTGTCCTGTTTGTGAGACCATAAGGTAATGGATGTGGGGAAGAGCCTTGGGAAGAATATTCGGCATAATTTTGACAATTCTCAAAGCTTGAGAGGTGTGAGAGGAAGAGGGTATGATGGGTGGTATTTACAGTGAAGGAGAGGAGGTTTTTCCAATTATTTTAATCATTATTTTATTATTTTTCTCAAGACAAGAAGTAGTTTTGGTTATTATGACCAAAATAATAAAAAGTGTGTGTGATTTCAAACAAAGTTCCATTTAAATCATCCATTTCTCAAGTATGATGCAGAAATTTATTTATTTAGCATATTTCATAAATTATCAAATTTCACTATTCACAAAACATTCATGTATTTCAGAAAAATCCCAAACATCACCCTAACCATTTTTAGACATATAGAATTCAAAAATTAAATCCATATTATCCAAATAATTTTCTAAATATGAGAAAATAAATAAAATAAAGTAATAATTTATTAAAAAACAACAAATTTAAATCTATAACTTATTTTTTAACACCATGAAAAAATTAATCAAGGTCTCATAAAATTATCTTATAACCATAAAACAATAAAATAAAAAATTTTGGTTAAATTTTTTGTAAATAAATTTTCATTTAAATTATTAATTTAATCCCAAAATCATAATTAAATAATTATGACTAACTAACACTTATACTATGATCATATTATCACTTATAAGATGTCTAAATTTTATTTATACATTCATGGGTGAGGTTACTATTCATTAAGATGATTTCCTATTCATAAGGTTCATATTAATATTCATAAGGGTAAGTTACTATTCACCAAATATTAAGTTGAATCTAACAGACTCTATATATCTTACTGATTAGAATCATGTATGTATTTTTTTCAAAATTCAAATCATTGAAGCTGCAAAATTATGTTTAGAAGCTAGGTTATACCTATCTCCTTAAAAAAAGTGTTATTTCATAGAGACATAGTGTTTCATGTATTTCACTCTATATTAAATTTATTTATAAATCCTCAAGGTGTTACATATAACACACTAGTACAATCAAATATAGACAAATAAAGAAGCACAAAAATATAATTTTTTTGGTTCACCTACACTAAGATACTTTTAAGCAGCACATATCATTGATGTGTTGATATTCTAAATTATCACTACTCCGTTATTTTTTTAATCATGGTCATTAGGACAATATAAATGCTAATCTAAGTTCCATTAAATCTTTATATCTTCTACTCACTACTTTCTAAGTGGTTTAAATAATGAGATAATGTCAGTATATAGTTAAAACACTAAATCATTTAAATAAAAGATATAACACTAGAAAAAATGGTTGTTATCTATAATTATATAATATATAATACTTGATCACCACTTATATTATCAAAAATAATTCTTTTCCATGATTGGTATTTAATTTAATTCAATCCTATAGTTTCCAATATAGTGTATGATCATTAAGAGGGGTCAGTGGGTGGATCAGTGATCAATTTTTCTTTTTAAAAGAATGTTTCTTAACTAGGTAAGGAAACTTTTCTAACCATTAGAATATATTATAGTTATGATACAATCAAATATATATGTACAAAAATCACTTAGTATATAGTAATATAAATATAGAGATTAGTACAGAATATTTACATGGTTTGGTACAAAAACATTGTCCTTGAAATGTTGGTTATCTTACCCAACATGGATTCTTTTACTAATATTTTTAGGATTATAAAGAAACAAGAAGAAACCAGTTTTATGCCCCAATAATAGCTCCTCCTATTATCCCTAATTTTAAAACCCAAAAATATACTCTTCTTCAATAGTTGGTTATAACCACAATTTTCTTTTTTGTATCCACTTTCCTCTGATTGGTTATATTTTTTAACCAAATCCTTTCTAGTAGCAGGTTCGACACCCAAACTACAACAACTTCATTCATTTTTTTGATCCATAGTAGAAATATCTTATTATTTATATATAATTTCTCCATAAGAATGTTAGGTCACCTTTTATTTTTTACAATCTTCAAGATATTAAACAACTATCTTAAGAGTTTATTGGTCTAGAAAATTCATCCTGTTCTTAAGAAGAAATGGATATGATCATTCTAAAATTTCCAAAATTCATCCAAAAATTTACCTTATAAAAAATCCATCCCATTGAACTCTATATATTATGCATTTAATCTAATGACTTCATCAAATGAATCCATCTATTAGTCCTTAAATTAAATTTATTTGGTCTAGTATGCTTCGATGCACCACTTCTTGAAGTACTCTGTCTTATGCTTCTCTGTCTGATGAATCAATCTTGGTTTGATGAACCTTATTCAACCAAGTAGGTACTCTTATTGGAAACTCACACACTTACTTCACTTAGTTTGATTAAACTCAATTTCATGATCTTCTATTTGAATCTTCTCAGTATGATTCTTGTTCCTTATCCAAGTATAACAATGGTTGGATTCTCATTCAATAAATATTTTAGAAATTCCATTCCTCTACATATATGAAAGGTGTTCTCAATTACCCTTATGAAACATTCACCCCTTTATATAGGTACAGTTCCAGGGTTAAAGTCGGGTACCCAAAACTATTTTCTACTCAACTCAAATTCAAATTTCAAACTTACCACTCATTTGAATTTTTCTAGATGATTATCAAACATTCTAGAACATTTTAGATGTTAAAAAACTTCCTTTCACTTCCTTATATTTTCTAGATAAAAAACATTGAATGATTAGATAAATATCTTTATTGTTAAGTAACTTACAAAATATTTATAAAGAACCCTAAAAATACATCTATAAAATGTTCATCCAATAAATTTATAAGAATATTCCATCCAATAAATTGTTATCTTTATTAGAACTTATCTATTCAACTTCCCTCTGTATGATCATCTTTGAACAATTTATTTAATCTAGTAAACTAAGAATCTTTCCATCTATTGTTATTTACATAATTATTCTAAAAAGTGATTGAAATCCAACCAATGACTTGATACTTCTTCGTATGGTCACCCTTACTCAACTCAAACTTAAAAATTGATTCATAAAACATAGATTGTAATACTTTATCAGATCATCCATTTGATGTACCTCATTCTGATTTTCATTTGTTTGATGAAACATTGACTGATCAACCTGAATTGTAAAAATAATAATAAATACTTCACTAGCCACCCACTTTATTTGACCGATGGACATTTACTCCCCTAATAAGTAGAAATTTATTAACTTTATAACTGATAGAACTCATTAAAATTTCAGGCTTCATAGAACTTCGATCAAAAAATTTCTCTAAATGATTTTCTTGATGGGTTTCCTCCATCCAATCGTGTACAAATGATATCCTCCATATGATCAGATTATGAATTTCTATCTGATACATCTTCATAGAATACCTATGAAAGATAATAACTTCTCTAACTTCTCGATTTGATTATTCTTAATCTTGTTCATTCGGTGACATTATAGCTTTATAGCTCAAAATCCCGCTTCTTTCACTATTTAAAAACTCATACAAACTCATCTTAGATCATGAAAGTCTTCCTTATTTTTAGTAACTTCAAGGATAACATAACATTACTTGACATTATATGGAAAATATCTTAACCTACATAAGGAAAGCTTCTTACACAACTATAACAAAATCTCTTCTCTCAACCTTATCTAACTTTATTAAGTATCTTCCACTACAAACACATATTGAAACATTGAAAAAATACAACCAAACACAATTTGGACTTAAAATATCTTCCTTTGTGTTTGTTATCAATATCCTCCTTACAACTTCAACTGTATTCAAAGTTAATATGTGTGCTCAATAATTTATCCCTATACGATGTTTTAATTTTTATTCAACCCCTATGTTACTTCTCTCCCTTATTGACAATCAAATACAAAGGGTAAAATACTAATCATTATAACTCTTATTATTTTCTCACATAATTTTGAAAAAAAATGAAAATAAAAAAATATAAGATAATTTTATTTAAAAATATTATTCAACTAAAAAACTATAAGTCCATGTTGGTGAACCCAGTGTAGAAAAGGATAGAGTATATAATCAAGGTTATATATTTTGTCCATAACAATTCTTTTATGTAGTAATTTCCTCAAGATTCTTCCAACATATTTATTCCATTTGAAATATTGGTAATTTTGTTAAAGAATAACCTTCACCCATCCTAATAAACATATCAAAATAGTTCAAGATTATAAACATTATTTTTCCAGTATCTCATATTTCTTATCATCCCTATTTTTAAGTAAAGTGTGATATTCATACCCCAACTTCATCTTTACTCCCCCTTAAGGGTAGAACTTTATTATTCATCATGTTTATAACAATGGAATATGATGGAAATATTTACTTTTTATAAAACTATTACATCACTTAGCCATCTTCCTTATTTATTCTCCTTAAATTCCCTATAAGTTAGTACAAATAAGAAACTATATTGGGAATAAGGAGGAACCTCGGTGTTCCTAACATGTAATGATCTGATTGAGAATCATATCTATTTCAAGAACTATTCTTCTTCATCTTATATTTGGAATTGCATGTGATTTTTCCTTATGATCATACTTCTCAGATTTAATAATGGATTTATTCTCATCTATAAAATATTTAGATGATACTATCATATTCTCTTTAGATATTTTAACATATTTGTTTCCTTGAGTTTGTAACATCCTCTTCATGATTTCCTCTTGGTTTGGTAATATAGTCGTAAAATATTTAGTACCATGCCTATCTTTCTCCCACCTCTTGAAATTATTTTGAATATTTAGATCAAAATATATTGAAAACTTGTTATAAACATTTTAATTATCTTATGAACCATGTTTCTTCACTTTTTATCCAAAAAACTTTTGTTCTTATTAATCTTTCTAACAATGGAAATTTGATCTGGGAAAATTACTAAGCACTATTTATTTCTCTAATCAAGATTCATAACCTTCTCAATGTTCTTAAACTTATATTTCTTTCCTAAATTTCTTATGTTTTTCATTTTCCTCTATTGAATATTTAGCATTATTTACCTTTTGAACCTTATTTTCTCTCTCATAATACATTATTTTTTTCTTCTATGTTCATTATAGGTCCCCCTTGATTCATAATTTTTTTCTGGTACAGACATATTATACTAGAATGACTATTACCTATGCTCAGATACTCTACAACACCAGTAATAACCTTTGAATATTGATCTTTATGTCTGATATTAGTATTTCTATGAATTTTTTGATTTTATCTTTTTACAAAATGAGGGTGACTTTGTTCAAGGAGATACTCTCTTAATGAATTCCACTCTTTCTTATTGGAAGATTATTATTTACAAATCTTAACTTTTTAACCTTTATTATTAACAAAAGTATATGTACATTGAGATTGTTTGGGAGTAGAAACAAGTGTTTTTTCCTCCTTGTTAATATTCTCCTATCTGGATGATGTTTATTTATAACGTTATATTTTCCTTTAAATATTATCCATATTCATTTTCCGAGATCTAAACACATTGAGTTTTGTCTCCTCATTTTTTGTTTTGATCACCATTCTAAAAATTTATCTCCTTGTCTTATTTATTAAACTTCTTCTTTTCATTCTTGATTTCTAAATTTTTATTAAAAAAATATTCCAAATTTTCTTTTATAATCCACTCAAGTTATGTTCTCTCTTATTCATAATCACTACTGTATGATGAAGAAATTCCTCTTCAATCACGAGCTAAGAATTTTACATGAAAGTTAGATTCATTTCTGGATGAAGAATCATCTGCTCTTTTTTCTCAACAATATTTTACTATTCTGGTTAGTAAACTATTTGAATGTTTCCTCCACTTATGTTTCTAAGACTCCTCATGTTCTTATTATAACTCAAAATAATCAAACTTCTTATTTGGATGTTTTTCTACAAATTGACAAGTATAATTAAAATTCCATTATTTGAGAGATATTTTACCTTTTCTCTTTCCCTTATTTCAAATCTTAAAAAGAAGAGTGATGGTTGTGTTGATATCCTCTTTTTGCATTTTCATCATTTGAATCACCTGATTCTTCTTCTATTTAATTATCTATGAACATCCCTTTTAACAAGGATTCAAAATATATATATTCGTTTTCCTTATTATTAAACACTTTCCCCATCATTTCTAATGCAACAATAATATTTTGAATTTAATCTAGAGATAGATTTGATCAATCTTTTAGAGGTGGCACCTTGGCATCAAAAAAATCTAGGAAATTTATTATTATTTTTATAACGACAATATAATCTTACAGATTATCACCGAAAACTCTTATATTTATGAAAATCTCATTAAATCTTATAAATTATTCATCATTACTTTTTTCATTACAAATATTTACATCATCAAACATGATCATATATATTTTTATCTTAGCTTCATTAATTTTTTATTTCCTTTATTATTTCTTCTTAAGTTATTGAACATTTATAAACCATTAAAAATCCCATAATATTTTTATAAACATTCTCTATGAGATTATCAACAAAGAATTCTAATCTTTGACATGAAATTCTAAATTTCACTTATCAGTAGATGTTATAACAACTTCATTAATAGGGGAGAATATCATTTTTTCATATTATATAACTTCTAGGACAAGAAATAGAGGATACGGTGACATTTTATTATTCCAACTATAATAGTTTCTTCCATTTAATATTGGAACATACCTGATGTTCACTAAATTAAAATTCTATATACTTGGTATATAGTTGGATCTTTTAAAGGGAAGATAGAATCTAATATCTATTATAGTTACCAATATAGTATAGGATCATTTATAGGGGATGAGTGTGGGTGGAGGTGAATTAGTGATCTCTATTTATTTTAAAGGAAAATTGTTTACTTGATTAAGAAACATTCTTAAGTTATGAATTTTTTTAGAGTTGTGATCCACTAAAATATATATATAACAACCTAAATTCATACAAAGTAATATAAAAATAGAGATCATAAAATTATATTTATAAAATTTGGTATAATTTCATAATTCTTTATATATTAGTAATCTACCAAAAATGAATTATTTTATTAATCTTTTCAGGATTCAAAAGGCATAAAAAAATGGGTTCTATAATCTAACCATAATTCCTCTAGTTAACCTAGGTTTTACCCCCAATAATCAAATCTTCTATCATAGTTGGTTATAGCCTCAAACCAACCTTCATGTATCCAATTTTATTTTAATTGGTTATATTCCCTTGCCACAATCCTATTTAGAAACTTGTTTAACATCCCCGCTCTAAAATCTTCCTTTTTATTTTCAAATTCATTTTATAAATTTCTTCTCCTTTATATGTTCTTTCTCTATAGGTAAGTTAGGTAACCTTCACCTGTGTATAATATTCAAGATCTTCAAAAAGTATCTTAAGATTTAGTCAGTCTTTAAACTTCCACCTGAACTTAAGAATACCTGTATATACTCATTATTAAATTTATAGAACTCATCCAAAAAATTTACCATAGAAAAGTCCATCCAATATAACTCTTTCTGATAATATTTCCATATGTTCACTTTGTTCAATAAATTCATTTGATACTCCTAAAATCACAATACTTTGGTCGATTATTCTTTGTTCGATGAACCTACATCTAATTTCCTTGGTCTAATGCTTCTCTATTTGATGAAGCAAGGTTGGTCTAGTGATCCTTCTTTAAATATGTAATAACTCTGATTGAAAACTCACACATTTCTTAACTTCATTTGATGAAACTCAGTCTGATGTTATTCTATTTTAATATCCTTAGTCAATGATTTATCTTAAACCTTGTAGAACCATGGTTTTATTATCACATTGAAAATCCTTTAACACTTCTAATAATCCACATGTGCGATCAGTATTCTCCATTAACCATATTAAACTTGAACCACATTTTATAGGAATTCTCCTAGGGTAAAAGGTGGGAACCCAAAAATATTTTACTTATCAACTCAAATTCAAATTTCAAACTTCCCATTCAATTTAATTTCACTATAAACGTCTCAAAAATTATGTAACATTCTAGATATTAACAAAATTCCATAGACATATTATCTTTTATAGATAAAAAATGTTGAACAATCATCTCAACATATTCATTATTAAGGAATTAAAAAACTATTTATAAATATTTGTATAACTATATATGGAAAATATTTATCTGAAGAATTCATAAGAACATACCATCTGATACAATATTGTCTCTTTAAGGAATTCTCTATTTGACTTCCCGTAGTCTGATCAGCTTTAACCAATTGATTTATTTTTATGAACTCAGACTCTTTCTGATCATTTTTCTTCAAATAATTTCTATGGCCGATTATCAAAATCTGACCAATAACTTTGTATATCACCATCTAATCACCCTGCCACATTTTAAAAATTAATTTCAATTCACAAAACATAGGTTGGTACTACTTTATTAGATCATCCATATGATAACATTGTATACCTTATTCTGATGTTCATTTGTCTAATGAAAATTTAACTGCTCAAACCAACTTGAAAAACTCATCACATGAATTTCATTAATCACCCACTATTTTCAATTAATGTACTTTATAGTCCCTTGATTGGTATGAATCTATTAATTTTCTAACTGATATAACTCATAAAATTGTTAGACTTCATAAAAAATCTCTTAGAACATTTCTCTAATTGGTGCTCTTAACAAGTTTCCTTTGTCCGATTTCATAGTCACATTATCCTCCATCCAAAAACATTATGCATTTTGATCAAATGAATCTTCAAAGAATTCCCATTCTGGATCATAAATTCTATAACTTCAGCATACAATAATTCTGAATATTTTTCATCTGGTAACATTAAAATTTATATCTTGAACTTTGGCTTCATTCAATTTTTCAAAATTTATACAAAATTTTCTTAGATCATGTATGTATTCATGATTTTTAGAAACATGAAGTGCATAATATCATTGCATGGATTTTTAAGGAAACATTTTTAACCTCCATAATGAAATTTTAATATAAAACTCCAGGAATATATGTTGTCCCAGACTTCTCCAAATTTCTTAAGAAACTTCTTCTACAAACACATATTGACATATTGACAAAAAAAAATTTGACTTACAAATCTTATCACACTTCACTATTTTTTTATATATCTTCAATAAATTAAAAAATTGGTTCACTATACTTTAATTCTTCTTGATGTTATATATTCTATCTATATTTTCTTCTATTATACAATAGGTTCTAATATATCTTGGTAATTTTTAAATTAAAAAAATAGGTTTCAACTAACTTCCCACTTCAACCACTTAAAATACATCCATTTAATTGATTCCAAGTGAATCTACCACATATATAACCAAATGGATATTTAATCGTCTTTACAAAACTACCAAACCTTCTTGAGAGTTCCAAGTCATCAATTTTGTTTGAATTATTCATATTTAATCACTCATAGTGTTACATGTCACTTTAAAATATGATAATTTGGTTCATTATTCAACTTGTAGTTGCATAATGGTGTAATTGGATTATTCATAATATAAGATTGATTTATATTATTGAATATATAAAAGTATAACTTTTATATCCTTTCTTATTTCCATAAGGTCTAATTGGTGTGGAATAATCCCTATAATCACTACATGGCCTTTGTATTATGGCATGATCAAATTAATATTATACATTAAATAATTCTCCAGTATACCACAATATTTTTTTGAAAAGATTAGATCTATACATATTCGAGAATATATCTTATGTATGTAAAATTTATTTTATATATTGAAGATAAAAAACCTTACATATCATAGAGGAAATCTTATGAATAGTGAAACTTTATGTACAGAAAATCTTATGTTTAGGACATCAATTTTCTCCACATACCAAAACTCCTATCCTTATATATAGAAGGCCTTATGTATGGGTATATTTTATTTTCCTATAATTTCAGATCTTATGTATCATCTAGAAAACCGTTACGTATCATGAATATGATGGGTAGTTTTCTGTTTTTAGAAATAATCTTTTTAGGAATACCCTTACATATTCTCATAGAGTAACCATTAGTTATCAAGATTTTTCTATTTTCTAGGTTTTCTATAACCCCACTCATGGAATGATCCATGTTCTTTCAAAATGATTTTTTCTCACAACTTCAGTTTCTTCTCTATAATTTATATGATCTCACACAATCTAACTCCTAAAAACACACAGCTTTAATGAACTACCAATCGACTTCAAATTGATAAAAAAACCAACATTAAAACCCGTGGTCACAATAGATATGAACCATCCAAGGAATATTCAATGTAAATGGCCTGAATAAGAATATATTATCTTTAAAATAATTTGATGACATCATATGCATGACTTGCACCAATAAAGGGCTGATGAAGATTATAAAAGGTGTTCTATTGGTGATTATTATAGAGAATATCTCAAAGAACATATACATTATTTTTGGTAAAACAAATAAGGAATAAAATATATTTGTCATGTAAACTAATTTTAAATAATCATTGATGGCATTATGACAGGTAAAACAAGTTCATATGTCCAAATGAGGTTTGAAATTTTTTATGGATTGAAATATTTTATCCAATCTTACAAATTTATCATTAAACTTTTCTGAGTATTATGTTTTGATTAAGTAATAATAATTGATGTTTTTAATTTTGAATATATAGAGTTATGAGATTGTATAATTTATCCATTCCAACATTTTAAAAGAACTGATTTTATCTCCAGGAGGATCACAATACTTTGAATCATTCATTAATGAATATTATATAATATATTAGGTATACTCAATTAAGAGGTAGGTAAATGTTTTCAAGCTATTCTAATCAAAAAATTAATGTATATATGTAAATAAGATAAAGAGATTGAGAGCTCACAACAATGGATAATATACAAAAGCGGAGTATGGTTATTTTAGTGAATAATGATGTATCAAGAGACTATTTATATTGGAATACAAAACTTAGTAAAATGGAGTTGCATAGTATATGAAAAACCCTATTGGATAAAATAAGAGTTACATTTAAGACCGAATGAGTGACAAATACATTATGGGAAAAGAAGTGAAGAATTACTATTATGTGATCAATTGATTATGTTTAGTAGTGATTGATTCAAAAGTATCGATAGTGATTTGGACTGTTAATTCCATTGAATAATCTTAGTCAAAAAAATTTATAAGTAATGTATATGTATTTTTTAATTAATATTAAAGATACAAGTTAGATTTAAAATCTAGTAAATGTATATTCTTAGGATATGCTGACTGTGTGAAGGGGTATCATTTTTTGGATCCCATTTCCCACAAACTTATTATCAATAGGGATATAATTTTTATAAAATATAATGTGTGAATGATGATTGATATAGATGTGAAAAAATAAAAAAACTATATAGGTCAAGGAAGATGATGAATTGAAGGAATAACTCATTTAATTTTAAACATTACTATATCTTGATGATCAAACAGTAGTTGATTCTACATCATGACAGCGACACTAAAATTATGAAACTAAGAGAAATATTATATTACAATTTTTGACAAAGAAATACAATCCTTCTTATTTTATTGAGGCAAATCATATTATAAACATATTCTCTCAGATAAAAACAATGCAAGAGGATATTTAAAGGGATAGTTGGGATAATAACATGTAAGAATGATAATAAAAGGTTGTTCTTAAAAGAAATTATTCATTTCAAGAAAAATATTTCTCAAATTTTTACATACCTATGATTGTTTTCATGGTTCTAGTGATGGAATATTGAATTTTGAGTGATTGAATGTAATGAAAACCTCTATCTATGATTATTTTGGTAAATAAATATACATGCTTAAATAAGAATATATTGAAAAAAATGTCAAGAAAAATTTGTTTGATTATTGAAAAAATATCTACATGATCTTTAAAAGATTCCAAGATATTGATACAAGAGATTTTATTCCTATATCACAAGACTTGGGTACAAAAAACATCATTTGTATCCCTATGTAAATTTTAAGGGTTCTATTAACATTGATTTTATCATTAATCTATTATATATGGATGACATATTGGTTGAATACCCTAATGAATATCAAATCCAGAAGGAAAATCCATAATTGATTAATGATTTTGATATGAAGAATTACCAACAAATAATATTCTTAGGATGAAAATTTATAGATCAATAAAAAATTCAAAGAGTTCACTATTTAAAAATAATTTATTAAATAAAACCTTAAAACCCTTCAATATTCTGGATTTTATGTCCATATTTACCACTTTTATAGTTAATTTTATGTTATCCTCTATGATGAGTCTTAGTAATGAAGTTGAAAGGATAAAGATGTCTCAATTACTATATAAATTAATATTGAAGAGTCTTATGTTCTCCATGGTTTGTAAGAAACTGGATATTGAACATCAAATAAGAGAAGTTATTCTATTCATGAAGGATCAAGGGTGAGATTATTGAAATTAAACGAATAGGATCCTAAAATAAATAAATAAGACTTTATATACCATGTTAGGTTATATATGATCATATTTCACCATCAGGGGTGTCATTGATTCAAAATTTTATAGTTATTATAATAAAATAAAATCAACTAATGACTATGAATTTACACTTGTATAAGTATTTTCGAACTAAATTTGAATAATGAAATCAATTTTTTCCTTATCCAAAATTTTTGTATAATACAAGGGAACTATAAAGACTTGTAAAGAGGTAGTTTGGATGAGAAAATTGATTGATGAGTACTGGTAAAGTAAAAAAATGTCATTTTTTTTGTGAAAGTCAGAGATCCTTTCATATCAATAGTAATCCACCATTTAATTTAGGAAAAAATAACATCAGAGTATAATATCACTTTGTTTTATGAAGTTTTTAATTGGGGATATGTAAAAAATTCACTCTAAGAAAAATATGGTGGATTATTTTTGATAAAAAAGTGATCCTAATAATTTCAGATGATGAAAATACTCGAGCGCCCTAATAGAGTCACGAAAAATATATATTTATAAATATATTGGATATAAGAATATATAATTAATTATCAATGTAATATTTAAGTGATAGATATATTAAAAGAGACTCCACCTCATTTTTTCATAGGATTGAAAAATATACCCCTTAGTTTATTCATCAATAGATACCCCTGAGGGTTTGATGGAAATACTTTAGTGAAAAAGAGAAAAATAGAGAGTAATAGGGGATCAAGATAATTGTAAAAGTAGGGAACTACATTTCATTAAAAACATAAACCCAACTTGGTTCTCTCTTTAGTTTCTTTTTAGTGTGTTTATTTATGAGGCGTGTCCTCCAATTATTCAAGAATTTTTTTTAAGTTTTTCATAATGGAAATTTTAGTGTGTGTACAAACATATGCATAGTCAGATCCATCTATTAGTTCCTCAATTTTACCACACATTTTTTTGATGTTTTTGAAGGTTATGAGGTATAACAGAAGTGGTGGGAAGGTGCCCAATTTTGGTTTTTTAGCAGTTTCAATGGATGATATTAAAGAAATATGATTAATATAATCCCACAATCTCTTAGATATGATTTATCACATTAAATTTATTTTCAATTTAAATTTAGATATACATTAAGCTTCAAATTACATTGTTAAAAAAATATTTTGTTGCTCATTTTTCTTTGTCATTTTTTTGAGAATCCAAATGAGGAATCTTCTAGTTGTATCCACATATAATCCATGAATATCAAGAAAAATTTCTTGGTATTCTAAGTGCTAAAATATAGGAACCTAGTGCTTCACATCATTCGATGTTGGGTACAACAAGGTTCTTTTATTTTATCTATGTTCTTGAGAGTAAGGGATAATTATTCTCTATTGGTTTGAGAGAATTCTAGAGGAATTTTTATTGTTCCCAAAAAGTATCATACTAAGAAAAGTGATATATTTATTTGTATATATGTTAGATATCTCCAGTTTTAATGCTCTCAAAGCATGTCAAATCATTTTTAGTCATGTCTTAGTTAGTAAAGTAAAATATGTTTAATTATGATTATTTATATTCAATCCTAAGATTAACCCATTCTATAGATGTTTATACTATAATAAAAGAAGATAGACATGACCTAAAATGATTCAATGATAGTTTAAGTTACATACTCTTAGTTACTGATTGTCATGAATCACCAAAAGAAAAATGAGTCACCGACAGAACGACTCATTGATAAAACAAATGAGTCACCGACATAAAAACTCACTAACAGAACTAATGAGTCACTGACATAATGAATCACCGATAGAACAAATGAGTCACTGATAGAATGACTGACCAAAATAAAAAAAATGAGTCACCAATAGAATGAATGAATCAAAAACAGACACAAGACTGAGTAACTGATTGTCTGAGTCACTAACATAACAAGTCACCGATAATATGTGACACCAATGAACTCAAATTCCAATTCATTGAGTCCCTGATAGAAGGATTCACCGACACATTGACATAATTATAGAAGGAATTACCGATAGAATCACCTACCGTTCAGTAGTTAGAAAATTTATTAACTCTCAAAATTAAAACTTTTACCTAACGGTCAGAATGGGTTATTTAATGTTACTAATTTACTTGTATGACTTTTTGAAGACATCATTAACTTGTATGTTAGGGGTATGAGGTACAACACATGTCCCAAACATGCTTATTTTTGACCTCTACAGTATAAAGATAAATCACCTGATAAAAAAGTAGTGTGCATGATATTGAGATAACATGTGAAGAAAATCAAGAGACATACATGAAGAAAAATCATCCTTGTTAATTGTGAACAAGAATGATTTTCTGAGAACCAAAGTCTCAACATTCTCTCAGCAACAAACTTGAGTGAAGAGAACCTTATAAGAGCATCTCAAATCATTGGAAACCAGAACATAGATCTTCGATGACACTATTTTTTGGAGTATTTTTATATAAGTGGGCTCGAGCTTCACATATACTACACCTAAGAAGTCTAAAAGCTTCAATCTCATCACAAAGAGAATTATAAAATTTTTCTCATTATTTCTACTCTATTGTGCACACTCTAATTACTTTTTGATCAGTGTGTGCATCTGTATCACCAAAACACACAGTCTCCTGAGCTAATATGGAGGATATAAGATATCCTCACTCACTCATCTTTCTACACAATTTTTATCCCATATATAACTGTGGAGGATGTCCCCTGTGTGGCCTAGTTGTATTTTTTTTCCAATGAATAATTGTGGTAGAGGTCTAGTTGACATGAAAAACCTTATGTGTTATTGTAAACCCTGATCTAGGGTGTGGATCAAGTTTATTAATATACATTTATTGTTGAAATGTGATCATGAAGTGGATGGGATTAGGACTCTAATTGAAACTGAACCTCTTATTTTATCCACTATGTTTTTCAAATTTAGTTTTCTCTATTTTTACAAATATTTCAAAAAAAAAATATTACTTAGATAGTTAATATTCGTTAGTGTTTATAATTGTTTTTTATTTAGTAAATTACTTTCAAAAGTTATATCAATCTTTAAAATTACTGTAACTGAGAATAAATTAATCTTTTTAAGAATTAATTGAACTTTCAAAACTATTATAAATATGCTATTTTGGTTGAATAGGTTGTTTAGATTTTAAATTGGGGGAATTTTTGAATATTTTTTTACAGAAATTTTGATTGGAACTCAATTCAACCCCTCTTGAGTGTTCTACTCTGACTGATATTTGGTATCAAATGATTGTTTTTTTAATATTCTATTTTTAAATATTTTTTAAATATTTTCAATTGTGATTTTAGTTGTGTTTTAAAAGTATCTAAATTTTTAGATCTTTAAAAACATATTAACTATTCTTTTTTTATGGATAATAGATTAGAATGTTATACTACCAACATACCACCATTTTTCAGTGGAACTAATTTTGATCAGTGAAAAATTAAGATGAATATACATTTAGAAAGTATGGTTTTAGATATCTAGTATTCAATTGTAGATGAATATAAGATACCATCTACTATCAGAAATATATGGTATGACCCAACTAAACAATCTTATAAAAATGAATTTAAAGCTATAGATGCATTATATTTAGGAGATGATAATTTTAATAATATTTCTGTATATAAAATAACCCATGAAATTTGGGATACTCTAGCTGTTTCACATGAAGAAACCACTAGTGTTAAAGAAATGAGACTTAACACATATTCTATTAAATATGATAACTTCAAAGTGAATCCTGAGGAACCTATCTCTAACATGTATCTTAGGTTAAATGAAATTTTAAATACTATGATCCCTATGGTAAAGGATGTTACTACTAAGGAAAAAATCATGTGAATTCTCATATGTCTACCAGATAGATGGGGGGGGGGGGACCTTAGTGTCAATTATAGAATCCTATGATATTATTAAATTTCCAATCAAGGAGCTGATAGGTAAGTTAATGATGTATAAAGAAAAACTAAAGGTCAAGAAAGAAGTGGATGATGAACCACAGATAAGATTATTGTCTTTCAAGACCACTTCATCTAAACAAAAAGAAAACAAAAAGCCACAAACTCATTCTGATAGTTCAATCAAAGAAGAATCATTATCTGATAGTGATGAGAATATATCTTAGTTTTCCATGAGATTTAATAAGTTCTATAGAAAGAATAAGTTCTTTAGGAATTCTAGCTATAAAGGAATGTATGGAAATAAGGGAAACTAGAAAAAGTATTGGAAGAGAGTTGATAACTCTAATGAGATAATCTATTATGAATGTAAGAGAAGAGGACATGTAAAGGATAATTGTCCTAAGTTAATGTATAATAAGAAATATAAGGACAAGGAAAAAAGGAATAAGAAGGAAATGATGGCCACTTGGAGTGATTCTGAGGATATCTCTAGTCAGTTAGAATCTTCACATGATGGGAAAAGTGACAAAGTTAACATGTGCTTCATGAAAAAAAATTCTGAGGTAACCCTTGAATATCATGTACAAAATTAATACTTTTCTGAAGATGAATCTGATTCTAAAAACATGACCAATGAGGAAATTTTTTAGAACTAAAAAAATGCTTGAAGAAACATGAAATGAATTAAAAGATAAATATAAAGTTTTGAAGAAACAACATGATCTCACTTCTATATTAAAATCTGATCTTAATATAGAAAAAGAGAAAAATGATCAATTGATTACAGAAAATAATGAGATTAAATTATTAAATGAACAGTTAAAAAAGGACTTATAAAATTTTACCAATGGAAAGAACACTCTAATCCAAATTCTTGGTGAACTGGTTGCTCCAAAATATGCTACTAGTATACGTTATCAACCAGGATGAAGAAACTTTGTTAAAAATAATTTTGTATCAAAATCTGAAAAATCAATCTCTGCACCTAAATTTGAGAAATCTACTGTAAGTCCTAGCAGTGGAAGATTATTTACTACTTCTAGTTTTTTCATACCAGATAGAATTTATTTTTCCAATACTCTAGAAACTATTTATAGGAAACCCATGTAGCAAGTATAGGTTCCCAAATCATTAATTACTAATTATACTATACTCAAACACATATGGGTACCAAAATCTTTTGTGTTTTGAATTTTATTTGTAGGAATCATTCTTAAAGAGATCTTGTAAAAGATTATGGTACTTGTATAGAGAATGTTCAAGACACGTGATAGGGGACTACTCAATCTTCAAGAATCTTATAAAGATTGATGGTGGTCTTTCCTCTTTTAGTGACAATTCTAAAGAAAAAATAATTGGCCTTGGCTACATCAGCAACAACAATTCAATTTTAATTTCCAAATTACTTTTTTTTGATGGATTGAAGTATAATATACTCAATATCTCTCAGTTATGTGTTGATGGTTTCAATGTTAAATATGAAAATGATGCATGTAATGTGTTTAATTCAGAGAATGAGTTAGTATTTACTGATTTTATAAATGAGAATGTTTATGCTATAAACATGGATTGTTTAGTTTCTTAAAATTTTTATTTCTTAAGTGTCTTTTATATAGAATATTGGATTTGGAATAGGATATTAGGTCAATATAACACTCACTCAATTAGAAAGTGTACAAGGAAAGGGTTATTCAAGGATCTACCCAAACTAGACTTTCCAAAAAATAAAGTCTACAATCCTTTCTAAAAGGTAAAACATCACAAAATATCTTTCAAACTGAGGAAAGAAGTTTCAACATCTAAACCTCTTGAGTTGGTTCACATGGATTTGTTTGGACCATCTAGAGTTTTATGTATTAATTGTAAGTCCTATGTCTATATTTTAGTAGATGACTTCTCTAGGTATACTTGGACCTTCTTTTTATTTCCCAAGAGTGAAGATTGTTCTTACTTCACTAAGTATGCTAGATCTGTAGAGAACCTATGCGGTCTTAAGATTAAATCCTTACAAAGTGACCATGTACATGAGTTTGATAACCAAGAGTTTGAATCATTTTTCTCAAAAAATGGTTATAGTCATTACTTCTTTTCTCCCAAGACACCCCAACATAACGAATTTATTGAAAGAATAAATAGAACCTTAAAAGAAATATCTCAAACTATGGTTAATGAGTATGAATTACCTATTTTTTTAGGATGAATCTATCAATACAACATGTTATATAAATTAAAAATTCTTAATCAGACCAATTCTTAAGAAAACTCCCTATGATTTATGAAACAATATGAAAACCAAAGTTCCCTACATAAAAGGTTTTGGTTGAAAAGTTTACATCCTTAATACCAAGTAAAATCTTGAAAATTTTGCATCCAAAAGTGGTGAAGGAATTTTCCTAGGTTACTCAACCTCTACTAAAGCCTATAAAGTTTTTAATAAAATAACCAGACATGTGGATGAATATTTACATGTTAAATTTATGAAATATTTCCACATGAACCTAAAAATCCTATTGAAAATTGTGAGGTTGATTTTTCCAATCTGGACATAAAATCTAGACCCCTCGAACCTACTATTAAGAAATCTGTTAAATCCTCTAGTTCTGAAAAATCTCTAGACTATGACCATAGTGAGCCTAAACCTACTGATGAATATGAAATAACAAGTCCTTCCTTTTCTAGATCTATTAGAACCCTTAAGAACGGTCCCTTAGATGATTTATTTGGAGACTTAGATAAAGGAACATAGAGAAGAGCTTCTCTTAGGAAGCAGGTTGAACATCAATCCTTATTATCATAGCTTGAACCTAAAAACATTAATGATGAAATCAATGATATATTTTGGGTGATGGATATGCGAGAAGAGTTGAATCAGTTTGAAAGAAATTAAGTTTGGAAACTAGTGGATAGACCTAGAGACACCATGACCATAGAAACTAAATGCATCTTTAGAAACAAATTAGATGAATTAGAAACCACTGTGAGAATTAAGGATTGATTGTTTGCACACATATATAGTCAAGAAGAAGGAATTGACTATGAAGAAATTTTTTCACCAATTTCTAGACTTGAATCCATTAGAATTTTTCTAGTATATACAGCTCATATCAATTTCAAACTATATAAAACTGGAGTTAAAAGTGCATTATTAAATGGGTATATAGTTGAGGAAGTTTTTTTTGAACAACCCCTTGATTTTACAAATGATCATTTTCAAAATCATGTTTTAGGTTAACAAAGGCTTTATATAGTTTAAAAAAGGCTCCAAGAGCTTGGTATGATAGGCTATGTAATTTTCTTATTTCTAAAGGTTTTAGAAAAGGTATATCTGAACGTACTCTCTTTATAAAAATAATTTCTAATAATATTTTAGTAGATCAAATTTGTGTTGATGATATTATTTTTTGATATTCAAATAATTTATTATGTATTGATTTTTCAAAAACAATGGAAAGTGAATTTGAAATGATTTTAATGGGAGAACTCAAATTCTTTCTTGGATTTCGAATATTTTCAAATAAAGATGGAATGATTTTATGTCAAAGTAAATAAAGTAAATATATTTTAAAAATGTTTGTCTTTGATATTAAAAAAGTAGTGATACTTCAATGAGTAGCACTTATAAGTTGGACCTTGATGAAAATGTTAAATATATTGATCAAATCAATTATAGAGGGATTATTGGAAGCCTACATTAATTGAATACTAGATGGCCAGATATTATGTTTAGTGTATGTATGTGAGCTCATTTTTAAGTAAATACCAAAGAATCTCATCTAAATGATGTTATTTGTTTCAAATACCTCAAGTATACTACCAACTTAGGACTGTTATGCCTTAGAAGACAAGAATTTGATTTAGTTAGTTATTCAGATTTTTATTTTTCTAGTTTTAAGTTTGATAGAAAAAGTTCCTATGGAAAATGTCAATTTTGGGAAAGTCTCTAGTATCATGGTGTAGTAAATAGAAAAATTTTGTTTCATTATCTACTGTTGAGACTGAATACATAACTTCTAGTAGTTTTTTATGCTCATATTTTACCGATGAAGTACACCTTACTAGATTATGAATACCAATTAAGAAATATCCCTATAAATTTTGATAATACACGTGATGTTAACATATCAAAAAATCATGTTTCTCACTCTAGAACAAAACATATTTATATAAGATGTTTCTTTTTGAGAGATCATTATAAAAAAGGTGATATAACTCTTGAATTTATTGGCACATAAATCAGATTTATGATATATTCACTATGCCATTGAACTCTAAGAGGAAGAGTTACATTAGACATAAATTAGGGATGATTAATTTCTGAAGACCTACTGTTAATAACTATGTCAAAACTTAGTATGGATGAATCATTGATAGGAAACTGATAATATCAGGCCGACACTGACCGTGTCATGAAAACAATGTCATGCCAACACCGATAGTGCCATACTGACAATGTCATGCCAACACTGAAAATGTCTCATTGAAAATGTCTCACTGACACTAACACTGATGTCTCACCAACACCGTTGTCTCTCTAACACCGACAATGTCTTGCTGATACTGAAACTAATGTCTCACTATTGGCCACTCACTGAGGGAGCCCACTATCTGTATCTATTTTATTTTTACCAAAATGATGAATTTTTGTTTATTTGTTCATTTTATTTTAACCCATTTTACTCAATTTATGTCTTATAAAGACTTAAATGATAAAATTGAGTATATCCATCTTATTTATTACTCTCAGACTTCCACGTTTACACTCCTACCATTTCTCTTCTTACCCTTCGACATTTAACCTTCCTACATTCAACCAAACCTTCAGAATGGTTAGAGTAAAGTGTGTCTTTGAAGTATCTGAAGATGAATCTCAACTAGAAAAGATGAAGAAAGGAGAATCAAGAAGATCTAAGCATGTTAATTCAGGTCTTGCGAACCATGTGGTAATGTCAGAGAAGGAAGTGTTCGCTAAATGGTTATTATCTAGTAAGTCTCTTCTATTAAGATTTTTGAAAACTCAAGGGTGGCTAGATTTGTTTTACAATAATGAAAGGCCATATTACCCTAAGCTTGTTCATGAATTTTATATTCATGATGAGTTTATCCTGGAAGTTAGTGAGGTTTATTAGATCAAATCAGTATAGAATGGAAGGATATTATCTTTTTCATCAAGGCATTGAATATAATTCCTTGATGCAACACATGAAGGAGTCTTTAATGACTACCATGGAATTATTCCACCCACAAGTGAGTTGATTTTCCCTAAGATAGATTTAAGGGAGATGACTGGTAATGAGGAGAATATAAGGCCTATAGCTTCAAAGTAGGATGAAGACAGTAGAATATTATTTAAGTTTATCCAACACTAGCTATTTCCTAGGAAAGGGGACTTATACTCACTGAAATATCAGGATATATATCTCTGTTATTTTATGAATAAAGGGAATAATGTGAGTTTGTGTAGATATGTAATAGTCTATATGAGTGAGATGATAAATCTATTTTTAAGACTAATTCTCTTATTCTATAAAAGAATGATATCTTCTATGCTAATGAAAAAATGATGTGTTGGTGAGAATTAAGAAAAAATTTCTACTTGTATTGGAGTTTGATTAAATAAATAAATTTTCAATAGAATTAAGATAAATTGGAATCACTAGAAGAGGGAGTGGGTTGAAGATAATGAGAAGATGTATAAAGATTTTGATCCTATTGAGCATCCTATTAGGCTGAGAGATGTGACTAATCCTAGTATAGTACCTGATGATGAGGTTATTTATTCTGATGAAGAGAAAAATGAATCTACTAGAGAATATGAGTTTCTTATATATGATAGGAGTGGCCCTAATATTTGTGAAGGTCCTAAGGGGATGTCTTTTGGACCTCCTATTCCACATTTATACCTACCATCCAAGGAACCTATTTTGATTTATGATGATGATAATGAGATTTAGAAGTTAGCTAGTGTAGAATATGAAATTAGATAAAATGATTCAGAAGTGGAATCTGGAGAAGAAAAAGAAGTAGACAAAGAAGAAGAAGAAAGTGGTAGTGGAAGTGGATCTGATAGTGAGGAAGAAGGGAATAATGTATCTGGTGATAAAAGTGGAGAAGGTGATAGTGAAAGTAAAGGAGATGAACCTGAGCATAAATTTGATAAATTGGTAAAAGTGATAGTGATTCCGATCATCCTCGTGATGATCATGGTGCCAATTTAGAACTGGATGGTACTGAGAATCAGGAATAGTTTGTTGAACCTACTGGTCCTACAGAAGATGGTACTGAGATAGAATAAGTAGTTGAGGTTGGTAATGAATACTGAGAACATGTAGGCCAAGTTCCCCAATTAGTGTATGCTAGAAGGATACATCAAGTTGAAGGAGATCAATAGGTGAGGAGAAATCAAATTTAGGGGGAGCCTCATTCTAGGAATATTTGAGTTGATAAATTGACTCCTCTGAATGCTTCTATGTTATCTGAGTGGGAAAAATTACTTGGTTATATTTCTCTAAATTTGTATTATCTAGATTTAGATGATTAGGAGAGGATAGTAGTTTCAAGAGGATCAATAGTTGAGGAACCTCTAGTAGTTTCATCTTCTTCTACTTCTACACCCTTAGTTATTTCAGTTCCATGTGACTATGTCACCAAATCAGTTTTTTAAATTTTTATAGGAAAAATGTTAGCTACTGTGAGATCAGTTCCTCAATATAAACCTACACATATGGAACCACTTAGTGAGAATGATGCAGCGTTGATTGTATAAAGAGTTGTTTCCAAACCCCAACCTCAGTTTGTATCGGTTTTGGAAGCTATTAAGATCGATGGTCAGAAGGTGTCTGATGAAAAACTCAAGCTTGCAGTTATTGTTATCCAACTGCTCAGTGAGTATAAAGAAACTCTAAACCAAGCTCTACAACATCATGAAATCTCTCCTAAATTACCTATTGATGATGCTACTCCAACTCTTGATTTGTTCCTTCTAAAGTAAGCAGTCAAGGATTCAATTAATAGTGCCTCAACATCTATGTCTCTACCTTTCTATGTTCCTCCTGTTCAGTCCTTAGATATTGAGGTGATTTGAATAGTGGTAAGGGAAGAAATTTAGCCACTAATATACCATTCATATAGTGAAAGCCTGGTCCATTTAAGGAAATATGTGAGCGACATTATGAAAGGGACATCTATATTAGAACAATGATCATATTTATGAAATGCTCAGATTTTAGTCCAATAAGGCTACAACTTCCCAAGAAGAAATCACCCTCGGGTCATTAAACTCAGCCCACTAATCCTCGTCTATCATCATCATCATATAATTTTTCATTCAACAAAAAAAATAAAGTATGAAAGTACCACAAGTGAGGGCAAGGGAAAATAGACTATGGGTGTTTATGATTATAAAGACTAAGAGCATACCCTCTCAAGATATTAATCTCCATATGCTTAAAGTGGAGGAAATTGTGAAAAAAAGATCTATGATCTTGGAATGTCAAGTGACGACAAGTAGTCCGTGGCCTTATTACCTTCCTTCTAGGTATGGGAAACTTTGATGTAGTTGCTAATAAGACCACAAAACTTGTGGGAAATGTATTCAATTGACCAGGGAGTAGCTCCAAGGCCTTGAAGAGAATTGTGAACCAACATTGAGTCAGTTTCATCTTCCATGAGATCCAACCCATTTTTTCGGCACACTAAAAGAACTGGAAGCATGGCCTTAGCTTTACATAAGGAGGATACTCCTATAATTTCAAAGTACATTGAAAATAAACAATATTTCACAAATTCTATGCAGTATGGTGGGGAGATAATCATGAATTTCATCAACCTTCTTAAGTATTATCTTCATGCCAAGAGTACTGTGATTGTTTACCATCCTTAAAATCCTATTAGACCACCTATAGAACCTTATAGCTCTACTTCTTCTAGAATTCCATCTTTGACACTCTCCTGATCAAGCTTTATGACAGGATAAAATACCATTCAATACTTAGAAAATATCTTTACTCTCAACATTATAACTTTTACCTAACGGTAATATTGAGATATTTAATGCTACAAATTTACTCTTATGACTTTTTTCATACATCATTAACATGGATGTCAGAGGTATGAGGTACAAAACATGTCCCAAAAATGCATATTGTCGATCTCTATAGTATAAAAAGAAATCACATAAGCAAAAAGCATTGTGCGTGATATAGAGATAACCTGTGAAGAAAAGCAAGAGACATACATGAAGAACACTCATTCTTGATAACTATGAAAAAGAAGGATTTAATGAGAACTAATGTATCAACATTCTTGCATTAACATACCCTAGTGAAGAGAACCTTCAAAGAGAATCTCACCTCACTAGATGCTAGAACACAGAGCTTCCACGATACTCTATTTTGGTGTCTGTTTTCAGAAGTGGACTCAAGATTCACATCTACTAAACCTAAGAAGTCCAAAAGCTTCAATCACATCACACATAGCATTATAAACCTTTTCTCATTATTTCTTTTATGTTGTGGAAACTCTAATTACTTTTTGAGCAGTGTGTGTGTCAATATCACCAACATGCACTATCTCCTAAGATAAGCTCAAGGATACAAGATATACTCACTCAATCATCTTTATACACCATTTTTCTCCCATGTATAACTATGGAAGAGGTCTCTGTGTTTCCTGGTTATATTGTTTTTCCATGAATAACGTTGGTAGAGGATTAGTTTCCCTGGAAAACCTTGTGTTGTGTTTTGAACCCCGATCTAGGGAGGAGATCAAGTTGATTAATATAAATTTCTTCGTGGAAGGTGGTAACAAAGTAAAGAGGATTAGGTATTTACTTGAGAATGAACCTCTTGTTTTATCTACTGTTTTTTTCAAATTTAGTTTTCTTTGTTTTCACACATATTTTTGAAAACTAGATATTATTTTTAGATCTAATCTTAGTTAGTGTTTATAACTAATTTTTATTTAGAAAATTACTCTAAAAAGTTATATAAATATTTCATATTATTGTAAGTGATAATTAATCAATATTTTGAGGAATTAATTGAACATTCAATATTCTTATAATTTTGAATCTTTTTTTAACTAGGATTTTTATATTTTAAATTGGTAGAATTTTTTAATAAGGTTTTTAACATAAATTTTGATAGGAACTCAATTCACCCCCCTCTTGAGTGTCCTACTCCGACCAATAATATACTTTTAGTTAAACATATAAAATTTTATACTAGCACATATTAATATATTTAATCCACTTAATTATCCATGTAAAATAATAATAATAATAATAATATTATTATTTAATATGAAATTTTCTTATTTAAATATCATTTATAAAAAAATTAATTTTTATTTCTAGGATATTAAATAAAAGTCAACATTTCTATTAGGATATTTACATGTATGATGTTATTCATTTATTCATAAGTTTTTGTCTTCTCCCTTCAGTAAATTTCATGTAAATGTTTATAATTGGATTAGATACTCATGTTTTAAGACTAAATAAAATTTTTAAGCATTATTTGAATTAATCCAATTGATTCAGTTTACTATTTTAATTATAACTCCCACTATAGTTATTCAAATTGTACCATTATTGTTTTTTATAATTCCTTATTAAATTTCCAACATATCATTAGGGGGAAACCATTTCCAATTTTTCCATTTGAATGGTCATATGGCCCCACAAAAAGTCTTAAAGAATCTGTGAAGAAACAAGACTATCCATCAAGATTGAATTTATGGGATCAATCCAGAAGTCCAAAATCTTTTATTCTCCACCAAAAGTTGGGGTAAAAAAAGATTCATCTTAGATAAAAATTTAAAGTCCCAAATCCACCAAAAGCGTCCCAAAGGATTCAATAAAGTCCAGCCAACCAATCTTATATGGGAATTAAAACCAGAACACAATTATTGAATTTTCTCATGATATTGTCACGAACCAATCCCAGGTCGATCCAAAGCCGGTGAATTGATCCGATTCATGAAATGTCGCAATAGGCTTTATCGACCACCCTCGGATGGAAACCAGTTCCAGACATCAAAGTATACATGAGGGAATTATTTAATCCCAAGAGATAAAACCAAGACCAGAGAAATAAATTGAACAAATAGAGAACACAAAAAAATTACAACTGAATCTTAAATAACAAAGAACCGATCCAGATACAAACTACCAATAAAAAAACCAAAATAGAAACAAGTCCCTGATGCAATGATCACTGTGTGACCCCTTTGTCACCTCTAACCACAAACTGAAAACTACCCCCACATGAGAAGCCACTAAGGAAAATCCTGAACAACAGCTGAACCTACAACTGAAATGGCAAAGGATAGGTGTGAGCACAAAAATTCAAAATAGGGATTCCAATAGTAAACCATTGAATCCATGTTTTTCCTTAACCAAAGTTTTCTAATGACAAAATTTTTTAAATACAGTTTTAAAAACAAGGTTTTCCCGTTTAAACAAAATAACACCTCTTTTTCACTATGAGAACCAACTAACACCATATATTATTTCAAAAACAGTTTTCCATTTTATAAACAAAACTAAAAAAGTAATATCCAGGTTGTGGAAAAGGGAGATAGGTAAACAATACAAGCTGAAAATAAACCATTGTAGTAGAAAATAAACAAGCAATACAAGATGTAACCATGGGGATCCTGAACATCCCTAAAAAATCCCAGATGCACTCATTTTAGAACCACCTGCCAGCGTATAGTGAAGCCCCATAATCTATAACCCACATATCACTCTTGTGACAAAATCAGTGGAAAATCAAACCTGGACTCTCTATCTACCAGAGGGAACCAAACTTTCTAATCAGGGCTGGTGAGTAACTGTCACTCGATAATCTATAAGACGCCTAGGAACCCATGGTGTTTATAGTAATACTGTGTAAGTAGAAGACCCTCACACACATGACTCATCTCACCACAATTACCTATCCCAAAAAAGAACACCAATATACAATAACCCCTAACAATATCCCTCATATAAAGGTGACCCATATTTATATACATACATTTAATATCACACAATGGTACCAACCTGGCCTCCATACTATTTAATATTTAAACCATTTCATAAAATGCTCAAAGATTCAAACTAGGCATACACTTTCACCAAAACACCATCTCTTTTAAAAGTCAGTACAAACATTACCCTTGGGTTAAAAGTGCTAAACACGCCTTTAACTCAACATTTCTAAATACATTTACACAAAAAATCTTACCAATACCACTTTTAAATTTATAAATCCCAATGAACCCTTAAGAAAACATTGACCAATACCCACACCATGAGCCGAACGGGCACACCATTTCAAACGCTCACACAAAATAATTTTCAAGGAGAAATGGAACAAAACCTTGAGGAATACATTTAAAGCTATTTTTTAACCCACAAAAAATAATTGGCCTTATCTTGAATGCAAAAACCATTTATAAAACCAAATTTTCAAGGAAACACCAATTTAAAACACCACCTTCATTTGGTGACACATTCATGTGTGCACATAGTGCACCTATGGATATGATGACATCTAATGTCATACTAAACACCCAAGGATACATTTATATTCTATTTACAAAAAACATAAATTACATTAAAACTATAACTGACCACTTACCTTATTTATAGAACATAAAACAATCCCTTTAAAAAAACATTAAACCCTTTCCTTCACATTTTAACACGTTTAGCATTCTATAGAAACATCAAACTGTACACACCCAAAATCATATTTTGAAATCAAATGAAAAATAAGAAAATATTTTAAATCCTTTCCCCTAAAAATCACCACTTTCCCACAGTATTTTAAAGGAACAATAACTAAAAACATTGAATCCATTAAACCCTTACAAAAGTGTTTTAACACAATAACCAAGTCATAACACAACTAAACCAAGTTAATTAACAAACAATGTCATAGAAACATAATAACAGTTATACATTTCATAAAGGTCTGATTCCTCTTTAAAGAAAAAAAGGAAATTCAAAAATGTTTCTTAGATATCATAAAACTAGGAAATTTACACTAAAACTCATTTAAAACGTATTTTTATCAAATAAAATAATTTTTAAATTTCTATAATAATTATAAAAAGGGTTCCATAGAGGTGTGAAACTAGTTTATAAATTTTATAAAATTATAATCATCAAAGGGAAGGTTTTGAAAACTAAAAACATTGAAACAACTACCGAAACCTCGTGCGATTGGAATAAAACTTCAACAGGAGGAAGAACAATGCCCTATGGACAAATCGTATACCCTAAATCTATAGGAAACCCAAGATACATATTAAACCTAACATTTAGGGTTCACCCAACAAGAAATCCCACATGTAATACCCAAGAAATTGAGTGAGGAGAGGATAATATAGGAAAGAGAACTCACCAAAAGGAACTGCCAGAGGAAGGAGCGACTGTCAGAAGGAGTGTCGGAGGGTAGTAGGGAATGTGTGAGGGGGGTAAGAGAAAGAGGGGCGTGTGAGGGTAGAGGGAGAAGGGTTGAGTGCATGAGATAAACAAATAGGTGAGGTATGAGAGAATAAGAGGATATGGGTGATGGGAGAGAGGGAATAAGAAAACAAATGAATTAATGGGGAGAGGGGTGAGCATGAGGGGATAACGAGGGGGAAGAGTGGTGTGAGTGGGGGGTTAATGGGGAGTGTGGTGTGAGTTGAGAGGGGTATATAAGGAAAAAAATAAAATAAATAATAAAAAAGGGAGTAATAGGGAGAGAGAGGGTGGGAGACGTGATGGATAAAAAAGAGGGGGTGTGATTGGAGAGAGGTGTGAGTAGAGAGAGGAATAAAAAAAGAGATTAAATAGGAGAGAGGGGTGAGGCGTGGGGAGAGGTGTGATTGGAGAGAGGAATATAAAAATAGGGGATTAAATGGGAGAGTGGAGTGAGGCATGGTGGATAAAAAAATATGTATTAACCTTTAAAAAAAATTAACATAAATGACAATGAAATAATAGAAAAAGTAGTTAATAATAATAATAATAATATTGATAATAATTATAACAATTTAAATAATATTAATAATAAAAAAAATTTAATGACAACACTTATAATAATATTAATAATTATATAATCATAACAATACCATTAATTTTATTAATGATAATAATACTAATAATAATAGTAATAATAATAAAAATATTAATAATGATAAATCATAATTTTACTCATTTTAATTTAAATAATGAAAAAAATTAATAGTAACCGAATAATAATTATATTTATAACAATTTTAATGATAATAATATTATTAACAATTTTAATAAAAAAACATTTTTATCTACACAATATTTTTAATTATTATTATATCTTAACATTTAATTTATTTCATTCTCATAAAGTTTTATTATTATATGTAATGGGTAACTGTAGGGGCATTCGAGCTAACCGCACGGTTACCGCCAACTGTGCGGTGCCCGTGCACTGATCCGAAACCCACCCAAACATCAAATATAAAAAAATTTAAACATATACTCAACCTGCACCTTGACAAGACTAACCAAGGACAAGAAATAATAAAATAAAATAATTTTAATGATTGGGGTGTGACAATTCTCCCCACCACAAAACTTTTTTTCTCCAAAAAGTCACCCATCTAAAAGACAACAAAAACTCAGGTCAATGCCCGACCAAAACCATTGGGAAAAAATATGAACCTTGAGCGTACTATTCACTCTAAAAGTTACACCCGACCGACTCAATGAAAAACTATAGCACAAAACCAAGGGAGAACGTGAGAGGGTTCTCCCCACTATAAGAATTCCCCTAGCATGACAATTTAGAACTCAAACACCCCACCCCCAGGGGGGGGGGGACCTAGAAAATCCCAACTAAACTTACTGATTTTCCACATGAGTTGAACATGACCACTGAGACTTAAACATAAAACCACTAGATGGACACCCGACATACCGGGGAACAGGAATAAGTAACTCCCTATTACAACACCACCAGCACTAAGAATTCCCCACACCGATCTAAAATTTCCCAACACCTCCCATCTCCAAACGATCACTAATAAAACCAGGACCAACCCACATAAGGGCCAAAAAAAACGTTTAAGAAAAACTAATGATTGTAGAGGTTACATTAAGAAGAACACAACTACTATGATCACAGAATGATTATTTCATCACACTATCACCACAAAAGATGAACTTATAATAGAAAGAAAGAAAGAACAAGGGAACCCTAAATGTCTCTATTTGAAGACAAAAGATAAAGAACCAAGAAAAGGTCTTACATGCCTATGAAATGATGATTGTGCGCGAGCTTCACCCCGAGACCTGAGGTTGGGGCTCTGATGGATGAAGAATCTTATGCCTCACAATCAGCCACTAGAATCCCCCGATTAGAACTCCTTCTTTGAATGAATCTTCCCAAATAACTTCCCCTGATGAACCGAACAACCACAATGATGATAAGACTTCAGAGGGATGCAGCTCGATGGATTGGAATTCCTGAACCAGCCATACCATTTTCATTCCTAAAGGCATCCTGACCATCTAGGTTCCAGGATCAATGAATATAACCTATTGGGGAAGGTTCTTCTTACACGCACTCCTCTCCAGATAGGGAACCTTAACAAAAACCAACTATCACTAACTACTCCCCTAACTCCCACGACAATAACACAACCAACCTCCACTGGTCCCAAACTAAACCCTTAAACAATACCAAAAAAACACTGACTGAAAATTAAATTTTTTATTTCAAAAACACTTTTATGGAAAATGTGAGAAACCACACAAGAACCACATGCGAGACAACCTGCCCAAGGGAATGCACCATTGTAGACACAAGTCAAAACATACCCATAGATCACTTTTATGTTTGAATGAGAACCACAAGTTAACCCCAAAAATCATCCTCAAACATAACTTTGAAATAATCATATTCCCTCTCAGAATCAAAATCTGACTCAGACACGAGACCAGATTGGCAGCTGATGGAGCGAGTGCGCATCCTACCCAACTTTCCTCCCACCTCCGGGCTACCAATGACCTGTGAGAAAACACCCAAGTTGAAGAGTTCCCTTGCCATCCCTGTAACACCCCGAGATTTTATGAAAAATATTTTTTTTAATTTCATTAATGTCTTGTTTTGTACACTACACTAAAAGGAGCTTGCACAACACGCATCCTTGACTTGCCTTACATTACACACAATCGCGACCTTCCTCGATAGCGTGTGTAGTACGCAATAACGAGTTTCACAAAACAACAATATGCTATTAAAATATTATTAAAACTAGCCGTTATGAATAGTAATAACCACTTTTTGAAATTTTTTAAATTTTATTTTTCAAAATGGACATCATTTTTGGATTTGGAATATCTAAATTAGCTTAGGGTGAAATTTTGGTACTTTTCGGATAACTTTCATTTTCTGATAAATAGTGAAAATTACTAAATTTTAATTAAAAACAACCTTTTTAATCGAAATAATTAATAGTGATAAATTTTTAATTTGAGTGGTTTTAAAGTATATTTAGAATATATTTTTACAATTTAATACAATGTTGGTCATTGGATGTAATTTCACATTTAAACCAGACATAAACAAGTGTCAATCTTTTGATAGTTATTATCTCTAAAGAACACACTATTTGTTTTGACAACGAGAATTAATTTTTAAATTAAGTAATGCAACAGATATGTTTTGAATTTGGTAAAATAGACATCATATTTCAGTTCATAATATCAAATATATCTTAGGCCTAATTTTTGGTATTTTTCTGGAAACTTTCATTTTTTGATGAATAGTGAAACCACTAAGTAGTAGTAAAAAAATGAATTTTTCATAAAACTTAATTTTACCGCTTCTGTGATTAGAATTTAAAAAATCCGAGAGACACGGTTGATGTCAGTAAGTAAAATTTTGTTCAATGAGATTAATTGTTTTTGGTGAAGAGTAACTTTTTACTTTTTTTTACCACGGTTAAAAGTAAATAGGGTAATTAAGGGTAAAAATGATTTTATTTTTACCCTAACACATGTACTAATTCTATTGGATAAGTTTAATTCGACCAAAAACAACCTTAGTAATAAAATATTACCTTTTTGGCCCACATGGATTAGATTAGGACATTTATTATTAATTTATTTAAAGAAGGGTTAAAATAGTTAAAATCAAAGATTAATAAGTATATCATTTTTAATATAGGGTTATACATAAGATAAATTAAACTATAAATATTCATTAGAAAGATAAAAAGACTTCCTACATAAAGGTATTTTATTTGTAATTTTTAGACATTAAATAATTTAATTTATTTATGACACAAAAATGATGTAGTAATTATCTTATTAATGAAATATTTACATAATTGGTGTTATAAATACCAAAATAAATGTAATTTGAGTCTTTTTATGAATTAAAATATTTTTTAGATTAATATGACATGTTATTATTGATTTAATTAACTTTTTTAGAACTAATCATTCTGTTATGAGTTTCAAAAAAATCAATTACTAAATAGTGTCAAAATTGACATAAAATAGTTTTTAAAAAGAATATTATATTATTAATTGTTATTTTATTCCTAAAAATCTAAGTTTTGGAAAAATGACTTATATAAGGTTATATATATTAATAATAAACAACTTGGGGTTCGTTTGGCTTCTTATAGTAAGTTTATTAACCTTATAGTGTAAGAACACAAAAAGACACGATAAAAGTAAAATTATCTAACTTAATGTTAAATCTAAATGATAAGGTTAAAATAGGAACCTAAACTTTTATAAATTCTATTGGATGAGAGGATTTCGACCCATACCCACATTAGCTTCGAAATAAATCAATTTGGAGCTATTTAAAACTGAATTTGGCTTTATAATAAAATAATATTTTTAGTTATTCCAAAGGTGCCCCTCTCCTCCCTTATAAAAGGGCACCTCCTCCCTCTCACACCACTTTGAGCCTTGAAGCTCGGACAAACCATGCCAAATTCTCTTCTCCACTTCCCTAGAAACATCCTAGAGGTCCTGGTATTATTCAAAGACCAATTTTAGTGCCCTAAGAGGAGGACTCAAAGAGGCACTTCAAAGAAGAGGTAATGTCTGTTACCGATTCTTTCAACTTTATTTCTTCTTCCACTTATTCTTATTTAGTTTTTTCATTATGAAGTAATAACATCAGTATCACTCATATACGGATATGTTATTATAATTATGAAACAACCCTATTTCACCATCTATCCATCCTACGAAAAATGAAATCACCGCACGTGCGTACGTACGGAATACCGTCTTCACGCTGTGGTGTAATCTATTTTCCACCACCACCTTACTTGGATGGGTATAATGGTGTAAATAATAAATATATATGATTATTATAAATTTATATTGATTATGAAATAGTATACATACACTCCAATTCAATTCCACAATCATGGGAATGATATCATCGCTCGTGCGTACGTACGAACTACCGTCTCCATGACGCGAAGAGATTCGTTCTCCACGTTAACCATTAATGAATGATTATAAATTATATATAATAAGTAATCATGAAATATATGAAAAAATAATGATACTATATTTCTGTGTATATATATGTATGTCATCTACTTAATTCCATTCAACTCAATAAGGAAACGAAAACAGTGTTCATGCGTACGTACGGCCTACCGTCTCCATGAACGGTGTATTTATTTCCATTTACTGATCTATTATATATATATATATTCTGAATATATATTATATATAAATCATGTTTTATATTCTTTAATTAAGTAATCATGATCTAAGTAATCATATGAATAATTACAAGTCAAAACACGGATGACAAATGTAACGATTTTACCCAAAACGCTCTTTAACATGGAATTTACAAAAGAACGGGTAATATAAAGTCATAAGTGAACCATATATGATATCATAACAATGAGTATGATTCTGGAATAAGTCAATGACATTATGTAAATCATTATACAGGAGTTTTGGACACTTACGAAGCAAATCAGACCTAAGGTAAGGGAAAATATCACAATCTCATTTTTATCCGAGATTGTTTATAGTTTGGTATTTACTAGGGTGTATTTTATCATCCACATCCATGTTTCCTAAATATGTAATATTATTTCCATACACCTAAAATTTTTTAAATCTAATTTTACCTTTCGGTGAGTTTTTAGTAAAATATATGAAATGAATCTTTTGTCATTTTTCGTACGAGGTATTTTTTGACTTTTCCGACCAAAGTATGAGAAGAATGTTTTTTTAACTTATACGAAATGAATGGATTTTTAAAACATTATTTCCAAGAATCTTCACTTACATGTTTTCAAGTTTATTTTTAATAAACTTCTTTTAGTTTAGAATTGTATGACATGTTAATAAAGGAAAAGTGTTTTTGAAGTAGAAAGGATATTTTCCTCAAGAATGGAGTTCAAGTGTTTTATCAAAATTATTTTCCATATAAGATAATAAAGGGTTCTTTTTCTATCCCTACTATTACATTGATTTGATTATGTTGTGATGAAATTATTTTTATGAATTCATTTATCTTATATGAATTGTTTTATGATGTCACGATGTTTAAGAATCCCATTTTTATTACATGGGTAATGCTATGATGTATGGTTTATGATTTTGTGGCACACATAAGAATGGTATCATTATGAGATGGGTGGGACCTATATCTCCCTCCAATGCATTGGGTAAAGATTTTATATCTCATGAGATAAACATGGCTGGAACCGAAGGTTAAACCGGTTCAGTGAAACAGGACTGAAATGAGGAATGAACTCGGTTCAGAAATGGAATTTGTCCACTAAGATAGTCTTGGCAATGAGTCTTGACTAATAAGAAATGATTCTCTATTATTATGTGTATATTCCACAGAGCTTCATGTTTTAAGTTATGATTATTACATTTCACTACCATGATTTATCCCATGTTATGAACTTATGATCTCTTTTTCAGGGTAAGATTTCCAAATTGTTATGTTCTTATGAATATGATGTGATTGATATTTCTTTTGTTTACCCTTACTGAGCAGTTGAGATCACCCTTTTATGTTTTATTTTCCCAAGGATATAAAGAAAGTTTTTAGGTAAGAAAAAAAGGGAAGATATTTATGGGAGATTTTGGAGATCTTTCACCACGATTAGAAGATTATATTCTGAGTTTCCAAAGACACTAAACTATTACGGTCCTTATGTGTGTGTTTTTGTAATGTACTAAGAATTCCAAAGAAGTAATGTAATTTCCATGTAAGTCAAGATTAGGGACTTTACAGTTGGTATCAGAGGAAAGTTTTAGTCAACCTTTGGAAACTAGGATGCGAAAATGTTAGTGAAGATCCCTAGAGATATTTATAGGGTATGTCTAGGGATGTCCCTAAGGATAAGTATACGTATAGGATATAGTCCTAAAACTACGGTAACAATATTAGAATTTAACCTAAGATGTTAGATATTGAGGGTGCTCCCCCTTCACTATGTTGTTTTATCTAGCATGATTTTTACCTCTCACACTATTCTTTTTGGGTTTTATAAAATGGCTAGAAACAGGAAGATTCATGATAATGGAGGATATGACGGACAATGGAATGATATTCTTCATGAGAAACCAAATGAAACGGGATTTGGAAGTCCAAACATCATTAATATTCCTAATCAGAAATCTCATAATATTATCAATAATCTCAACATTGGTAAGTTTCCCGACTCAGATAATAAGAGAAAGATGGAGTTTCATGATGATCATAGAGGAAATAAAGTTCAATTTCCCTCATGTAAATCATGTGGGAAGAGGCATCGAGGAGATTATTTCAAGGGAACTGGAAAATTATTTGGGTGTGGAAAAGAAGGACACAAATCCAGTAAGTGCAAAGTAAAAGGTTCAGTTAACACCATGGATGAGGATAATGGTATTTCTACGATATCAACAATGGTTAAATGTTTTAAATGTGGAATGTACATGCATTATGCAAACCAATTCCCTAAGGGAAAGTCTCATGAAGAGAATCAGTATGGCCGTATGGGTAGTATTTATGTTGATGATGATGAAGAGACTACAAATGATATGTGAGATGAAAGAATTGTTGAATCTCAGTCAATGGTTTAAGAAGGTAGTCTAATGATTACATGTTTATCAAGTGTAATGTTATATAAGTAATCTCATGGTACTATGGAATAAAGAGACATCTAAGGATTGTTACACTGTTGTCTTTCCTTGAGTTTTGAATGTGTATGATTAATGGTACCAGTATCCATTAAAGGTTATTCAGATATTTTTTGAATATAGATGATATGCGCATAATGAAGGGATAAGGAGAAAATTAAATGTTTGATAGTATTCATGAGCTCATGACTGATATAAGAATAAGGTTATATCATGGTTTGAGTATATATAATTTTTGGATTTTGGTATGTGGAAAGAGTTATCTTTTGACAGCATTCATGTTTTCACTAAGGTTTAATGGGTATTAATTATTCAAGATAATACATGATTAAGGTATTCACATGATTGTAATGTGACCAACAAGATATATGGGGGATAAATGATGGTATTCACGTTATTGGTTGATGACATTTCAAGTAATCGTTTTCTTTATACTATGAGCTGGGACTGAAGTATTTTAGATAAGCCTAAAGACTGGAATGGATTATGTTGGACATAAGTTAGTATTGTTTAAGGATAGATTTTTTTTTGATATTATTTATGGGATGTTATAGTAATGTATTTTTAGAAAAAGGACAACCTGCAGGACGGGTGACAACCCATCGCGTCAGACAAGGCAGTGGGAATCGAACCCACAACCGAAGTGCGACTGACCATTATCGTCTACCACTGGCCTACAGGAAGTCCATGTTTAGTAGAAACTAGTATTATTATATTAAGCAGTATGATATATGAAGTATAAGCCCATTTTAGGAACCATATATGATTAATCTCAATATAGATGGACTTATGTAAGTTTTGATAACTTTTATAACCTTTTTTTGAGACAGATGGAATAACCCATCATTCTATCACATGATCTGCTAACACATCATGAATGAAAAATTCAACTTCATTTCTTTAAGAGATGAAGTGGAAATTGTCCAAAGAACGACCAATGGTGAGACTATACCAAAATCACGAAAGTATTTCTTCTAATTCCAATTTCATGAACTTTAGGGAAATGATCTTGAAAACCAAAATTTTTTTTCCTAGTGCTCTTATATCTGATGAATCATATGGTACCATAGATCGACACAAATTTATGGCTTTGTGATTGCTGGCTTTTCTATAGCCATCTTCTCTACCACTCTCCATCAGAACATGATGGTTAGATTTCTCTACCATTGGTATTATTTATTAATATTTATTTATTTGTTTCTATGTGGAATTTTATATTGCTATGATATATGTACTGATGCTAAAATTAAATTACTAGAATCTTATCTCATAAAAGGATAAACACTTAAAGATCTTGATGAATTGGTTGGGTGAAATCTATAATTGAGGCGTTGTTGATTATAAAAGAGATGTTGAATTAAATTATGGAATGTTTTAAAAGAGGAAATTACAAAAGTGATTATTATTGATATTGGGTGTTTTATATTGTTGGCATTCCTTTTTTTCTATGATCAGTGTGGTTTTGATACCAGATTATTTTTTATGGTTTTCCATTGTTGGCATTGGGAGATGTGGTTGTCGATGTGACTATATTGGATGGAATATTGTGTAGTATAGAGTTGGAGGCATGTATGTTTGTGTGTAAAGAAGATGGTTTTGTGGATATTGTGGGGATTGTTGACATGAGTTGTGGGGTTGTGTTTTAGATTCTTGATGACATGGAATGTGGTTGGTAGTGATGAATGTGGTAACACGTATGAGATGGAATTTAATATGAATTGTATATTAATGAATTGTTAATGATTGAAATGAAAGTGTAATGGCTATGATGAATGTGGGAAGTGAATAATGAATGATTTGACATTGAATATGGGTAAATGGATGAATTAATGAATGTAATGTGGCCAGTAAAATGGTATATACGAAAATGGATTAATAATATGATCAAATGGGAAATTGTTAATATTGATATGGCTATTTGGATGAGGGAGTGATATTTATCCTGAATTTAATATCCCTTTTGAGGTGTTTCAGTTCATTGGCGAGGTGGTTCATTGACAAGCACTTCCTCTATGGTTGGATTAGATCCTCAATGATTTACATGTAATGACCCGGAATTTTATCAATGAAATTTCCCTTCTAAATATATAATTGTGTCATATTTAATAAAAAAATATTCTATAATTCACACACACAACATGATAAAACCAAATACATTTTATTATAATTTAAAAAATAAATTAAAGGAATAAAAATTTATATTACAATTTAAATTATTACAATAGAAACAAAATAAAAAATAAGATAAATATAATAGGAACATTTGGATATGCTCGATCCCCCAAAATAATTACAATAATGGACAATACTGTAGAAATAAAGTAGAATATTAATACTGTAATATACATTTTGAAAATGAAAATACATAACCTTATGGGAAAATAGAATTTAATGGATAATGATTGAAATATTAGGTATTCATAGGAATAGGGGAAACCTTATGACCAGTAAAAATATGACCATTAGAATAGTAATCTATCAAATAGAATGATAACCAAACCATTGGAAAAGTAATCTCACTATTATGAACAGTAACATAACCATTAGTATATTATCTTCAACTATGGAAGTGTAAAATAATTTTTAAGTACCTTATAAAATGAAAATATTTCATATTTAAATCATTATACACATAAATAAATGTTTTAAAAATGATAAAATAAGTGTTCATATTTTTGTAAAACAAGTATATTTTATTTTCATTTTTATAAAATATTTAATGATTTAAAATAAAGTTTATTTTTGTAAAATGTATTTATAAATTATCATTAGGTTTTATTATAATTATAATATAATTGTACGAGGCCTTAAGTAAATTTTCATTGAGTCATAAAATTGATCATAATATTAAAATTGGAATTTTTCATATAAATAAGTATTTTATTTTATAATTATATTTCTCATAATTAGAAAATTATTTTCATAAAATAGAAATTATTTTCATAATATATACATCAAAAATCGATTATGGTTATTTTTTTTGTATTTTTCTAAAATAGTTGAAATTTTAGTGAATAGTGAAATATGGTAAAATATGATATTTAACATTATAATCAAAATACATGAATTTATGAGTCATGGATGATTTAATCACTCATTAGTGTGAACTCACCTACAATATATACTATATATGGTCACAAGATTCACCACTATTGGAAATCTTGAGCCAAAATAATAAACTAATGATTATAATAGTAAAAAACACCCATATCCTCTCCTTATAAATACCACCCCTCATAACCCCTTCTCCTCCCAAATTATAACCCTTAGAGCTTGACAAATTTCTAACAAATTCCTTTCTAAATCCTCTCTTTAATTTATTAATACTACTAGAATTATTCAAAGTCCATTTTAAAGATTCTTATGGGTATCCTAAGAGGAGGTGACCAAAGGAAGTGGTAAAATTATCGACTAACCACTTTAAATTTTATTCTTCTTCTACCACCCCCTCATATTATCTATCCACATAAACATAGTAACATCAATATCCTAAATATATATATATTTTATTATTATGGTGTAATATTCCTCTTTTACCCTCCCTTCTTTTGTTTCTTAAACGAAAGTGTTGTTCACTATATGTTTGGATCACCGCCTCCATAAACAAAACTCTTCGTTTTTTTCCACCGCCTTAAAGGATGGTTTTAAAAATATTATTATTGTTAAATTTGATGATAATAAGTATAATAAAACTTATTTCAAGTTATATAATGTTTTAATAATCATTTAATTAAATAAAATGAATCTAGTTCATAACGGTTAGTAAAACCACCTAAATGAACAAACCACATAATAATAACATTTTTACTAAGTAAATCATACCTATATTAGAGAAAAAAAGATATTTGGTACCATTAAAAATAATTTAATAAAATTATTATTATTTCATTTCACTTCTGAAGTTTTAGTCACATTTTAAAAAAATATTAATAATTATATATAAGTGATCCGACCTTGGAATCATGAAACAAATGCTCTTGAAATAATGAAACTAATCTTCATATCTCACCAAAATGATTATAAATGAACAAAATAAAATTATTTTAAATAAAATATAGTTAAAAAATATTCAATCTTAATTAATTAATGGATTTAACTATATTATTTGTGGAAATTAATGTAAGTGTAGAATGAATTTGGAACATAAGGTAAGAGATCTCTTCAAACCACGCTTTTTCATGGGGCTATAAAATTTATCTCTATAACTACATTTCTATCTCTCTTTGATTTCATAAAATGATTCTAAATTTTTTATATACGTCTCTTATATATATACCAATATTATTCTACCATCTTTTGATGGGGTAATACAATCCTTAAGTTCATTTCTCAAATGCATTATGTTTATGCCTTATGATTAATTCCCTTTTGGGGAACACATAACCATGTACATGTTTTTATTAGTGAACCTAGATATCACTCCAATACATTTATATAATTTTATTACATTTTACTCACATGTTATTTTTTGTTATCATGATTATCCCCTTACCATGATTTATAACTCACCCATTTCTCTTATATATTCCCTAGGTTATCTAATGAAGTTTTAGGAGATCAAAGGTATTATGGAGCTCAATATATAGATTAAAATAAATTTATTTTATTTTAGTTTTATTATAATGTATTATGAACCTAGTCCTATAAATATAAAATACCTCACATTATTTGGGTTGGGTTTATTGGTATTTTATGTTAAAAGTAATTTAATAATATGTTTAAAAGTACTGTGTTTCTATATTCCACATGCTACCGCTTCATCTATATATTTATAAATACTCCCATGTCATTTATTAGGGTGAGTTGGATATAAAAGATGGAACAACCTTCATGAAGTGTCTAGTATAGAATCAGAATCACCAAGAGAAGGTGTTCTTTAGGAACATCATTCCTTTAGTTCAAATTTTTTGTATGAATTATGTCTTGGAGGAATATACCTAGGAACATGAGTCACAAATGTATACTAAATATCTTGAGATATATTGAATATTATTTTATTTTGATGTTGATTTGGGGATTTTTGATTTGTGAATTTTTTTATTTTTCATTATCCATTTTTCTTTAATGAAAACATTGCGTCAATTTGAGATATATCTCATAACGAGTGTTTGGTACTAATAGTTGTTCTTTTACTTTTGGGACTGGTTTTTATTCTCTAATAGAATAATTATTTGATAGGTATCTATTATAATGAAAAAAACTTTCTCAAACAATTAATTTGTGTTTTTTGGGAGTTAGAGGTGTAAGGTGAAGGTTGGGGGAGTTATGGGAGAGTTAGAGCTGATCTTTCACTTGGAAGGAAAGTATGGTGGCATGAAAATATATATTTCACCATGAGTGGTATGTTGGTAAGTTGTGTCGCAATGAGGATTTTTATTATAGATTGGGGTTTAAGATGTGAGATTTTAGTCATGTATTGTTTTGAGGGGGAAGTCTAGTCATAGTATTAAGGGTTTTGGTCAAAACATAATGGTTCCCAAGTTATTTTTATATAAATGATAAAATTTTATATAAATTTCAGGAGATGATACATAAGGGCTTTCGGGTTTGAGTTACCCTTATGTATGATTTCATCACAGTGTGGGGATCATTGGTCATGTCATGAAGGGGGATGGGAGAGTTTATTTATTTTTCATTATTGGTCATTATTTTGTGGTGATGGTGACTACACCGTGTCCTTATCTCATATAAAATAAGAAGAGTTTTTTTAGTTTTAAATAGTGTGATAAGTTAGATCAAAACTTGATTTCTGAATATTCACTGGATTTATCCCTATAATTTCATAACCATGACCTTTTTCACTATTATTCTATAAATTTATACTTGCAATAAGACCATTCGAATAAATATAGATTCATTTATTTTTCTATTGAACACTAGGATACTAGAGGTACGTCTTTGGATGTCCCTTGAGTGTCCTTATATTTTGTTTGGCCCTCATATTCAAGAGATCAATAAAACTCTGATTCAAGGTGATTTCTTTTCTCTTATATTTAGATTATATTATTATCCTTCTTGTTTAGATAGTATATGGAAGTGGTTAAAATTCTATTTTTCCTTGGGTCATGGTTTTTATATAATTTACTATCCTCTAGACCATTGAGGTTTTCCTCATGTGAAATTGGTCTTATGGTCATCTCAATCTCTTTTTTCTTCCACTTCATTATTTAATCATTAGTTGAGAAGGGGGTTCAATAATTCTCTTATTTTTATATGGAATTATGATATTTTCATGATTTTTTCATTGGGTGGATTTTTGAATTAAAATAAGAATGATAATGACCACTATAATGAAATTTAAGGGGGGAAATAGGTGGATTTCATAATATTTAGGATAGATTATGTTATTAGTATTTTTTACATATCTATATTTATGTGATACGTTGTAGAATGTTTTTTATTATTGCTATATATGTGTTTATATTGTGATTGAATTGGTTGAATAACCTCTCATTAAAGGATAATCACTTAAAGATGTAAATGAATTAATTGGGTGAAATTTGGAATTGATGTAATCTTTCTTATATAAGAGATGTTGAATTAAATGAAGGAATGTTTTAAAATGATAAATTATTGAAGTGATTATTGTTGATATTGGGTGTCGTATACTGCTGGTATGGATTTTTTTTAGGTTTTGATCATTATGGTTTAGCTAGTGCATTGTTGTGAAGGTTTTTACATAGATGGAATTGTGATATGTTTTTGTTGATGTTTTAGTAGTGTATGGGATGTTATGAGGTATATAAATAGAGAAAATGTTTGTTGTGTGGAAAGAATATGGTTTTTGTGAAAGTTGTGGGGGGTTTTTGGAATGAGTTGTGGGGTGGTTTATACTATGTCTTGTTGGTTATTGTGAGGTTATGTTATAGATATCATATGATATGGAATATTGTTGATAATGATGGATATGGTAATGGGTATGTGATATAATTTAATAATCAATGGCTATTAATAAACTATTGATGATTAAAAATTATAAGCAATAGATGGGATGAATGTGGGTGATATCAAATTAATTTATTGACATTAAATATGGGTAAAATTTTTTCATAGTGAATGTAATGTGGTTTATAAAATAGTAAATATGGAAATGGATGAATGCTATGTTTAAATAGAAAATAGTGAATGTTGGTATGGCTATTTCTGTGAAAGGCGATAATGGTTTGTGGTGTAGTGATGGAAGTGGATGTTAGTATGTGGTAGTGGAGATATGGTGACTATTATAGTAGTTTCTAGTATTGTATTGGTTTGAACCTTTGGGATGGGATTTCTTGTGAATATTATCTATGTTATATATATATATATATATTTTTCAATTTCTTACACACCCCACCCGAGTTGTATAACCTTACAAACACCAAAATGTTTTTGGGTTCTATCCGTTTTCCCCAACATATAGGTTGGTGAGAGAATGGATGAATGACTACTCACACTTCCCTTATCTACCATTTAGGATTATTATCAACTATATTATCCTTAGGTTATGATGCATGAGTTATGATGGATATAAAATATAGTGAAAATTATTTGATGTGATGTTATGGGAGGATGATGTGGTAGAGTATGTAATACATGGTGTGGGTCATGCATGGTAGAAGGGCATAATGTTGATGTCATTAATTTTTTGGATACCCTAATATGAATATTATTTGATTTGTTGTTATGATATTGTATGATGATGATAAAATATGTGTATGTGGATATGTGTGTTATCTCAGTAAAGGTATGATACAACATTATAATGGCGAGGGGGTGACTGTTCCAGTTGTGAGGCTCGACAAATTATTTACCTTATAAACCAACTAACTAGGTAGATAGTTGAATTCAGGGTTGATCTCATAAAGAAAGAGTGTAAAAGTAATGGAAAAAAATTGGGAATGGTTATGTATATTATCCATATAAATGAATCAAAATTAAGAATGCATGAAAGTTTGAAATTATTTTCAAAAAATATTTGAAACAGAAGAACACAAAGAGTGATAGAGAAAAAAATGTGTTGGGGTTGCAACATGATAGGGTTTATTTGAAAAGTTATTCTTTAGTATTATAATCATTAATGATAATGGTTTTCTTTGGGAATTCAATTATATTTTTGTTTCTTGTTCCAATAGTAGAAAATTTTGAATTTTAAACATCAATACATTGTTCCTGTGGTTGATTGATCAAAATCACATTATAGAAAACCCCTAAAATAGTGGAAAAAACCTCACCCAATAGTCATGAGTTTTCCCACTGTAACTTCTTTAGTTTTAACCATTTATGTTATTCTTATTCTATTAAGACATAATTGTATAATTTTGAATTAATTCATTAAAGTTTTTATAAAAAAAGATCATTATAAAAATAAATACACCCGAATTTATATTACAAAGAACCTGTTACCCTGTATAAATCCCAAAATAGAAAAATCACCCACTTATGACCATGGTAATCATGTATGGATTTATTGGAAACTCAATACCTACCATGGGTTTGAGAGGAAATATAGGTGAATAAGAAAAACACACTAAATAGAAATGAAAAAAAACCCTATCTTCTTTAGGGGAAGATCAAGAAATCAGAGCAATAACACCACCCCCTCGATTGTCCAACCTAAAATCCAGAAGATTGCCTCTCAATTTATAGAAAAATGAATTGAAACTCTTGTAATAAAAATTACATATATTTTACTTGATTCAAATTTAATTTCCTTCATTTTCTCCACAGGTAGGTGACCCTTCATGCTAGCCATTGAGCTTTAAGCGTTGGAGTTTCATTGGTGGAAGTACATGACACGTAACAACATTGTACATGGAATGAATCTTCTCTATTAGCGACTAATCACTTCAATAAGGTAATAAAAATCATGTATAGAAAATTACATGGTGTGTTATGTTTAATCCATAACTTTGGTGTGTACTCTAACTATCTGAGTCATGTCTATACAAATGTACACAACGTGTGTTTATAAATTACACATCGTGTGTATTTAATATTTTATCTTTATTTTTCAATATGTGTTACTTTCACCATAAACTTTTAAAAATCATCCACTAACACCAAAATAAAAAATTTTATCCATAACATAATAAATATCAAGTGAAAACCAGTTTGGAGATTAATAATGTGTATAAATTTTTTTTCACATATCAGGAACATAAAACTACCCCACACTTACTCATATGCTTTCCCTAAAGAAAAATCTCAACATTTTATTAAAATAATCCAGACTCTAAAAAAATAATCATTCAATTAATTATACTTATAAATATTATAGTCATATTAGAACATTTTTAAATGCACAAAACATATTTTTATTCCAAATATATTCTAATCATGCATCACATATAATTTAATTGAGTAAATTCATCCTCTTTTGTTTTCATTTTTTCAAATTTTCATAAATACTCATGCCACTTGATGATTTACCTCACCAGTAAAATGATACACTCATCACTCAAGATCATGTAATCAAAATTACGCTCAATCGCAAGTATATTCACTCTATCCCTAAGCTTGTAAGTAATTTAAATCTCCACTTAGGAATTAAATATAAAAAATCAAGAGTTCTTTTTATAAGGTTATGACGATTCTAAGACTAAGGGTTGGTAGGTAATGATGTGAAAATAATCTCAGAGGTTTGAAAAAAGAGGATAAATTCTTAATGTATAAAACATAATAATTAAAGTTAAATATTAATGAAAATGAATCCCCATAAAAATATATCAAATTTCAACATCCTTATTCTATTCCTTTGATAATACGGGTTAGTAAACCTTATATAAGTGTAATTAATTAATCCAGTTCTCTTTTTAATTTTTTATCACTCTTTCTATCTTTTAAAAATAAATAGTACTCCTTCAGAATACAAGGAATAGTGGTTTTAGGACCCTATTGCTTATATGAAAAAGAGATACACCCCCACACTTTTATGGTTTGTCACCAAAATATACCATGAATTGCCAAACTACTGATTTATATTTTAAATAAATAATCAGGAAGTATAATCAAAGAATTAGGGTAGGAAGAAAAATAGGCAGGATTCCTAGTAAGGATGTTCATGGCTTATATGGGTTTCATAGATACAAGATGGAGGGTGGGTATCAAAGTCAAAAGGGGATGAAAATATCAATCAAATACCTAAATCATTTTAATGCGATTAAAAATCTTCATGTTTTGAAAATAAAAAACTGGAAAGTTCTAGTAGTTATGTATATCCCAAGAATATCTCTAAAAATAGTGTATAGATAAGAAAATGGAGAAGGGTTTAAAATACCTCTTGGGAATGAGGATGGAAAATGGGTTAATTATACTATCATGACCCGTCCTAGTGGGGACCGCGCCGTGACTCCCCAAGCCCACCTATAATAGGCCATGGGCTGGTGACTAGCATCGAGTATGAATATTACTAACATGGGAGGCATTTCCTAAGAACCTGTACACATGCACACTTATCCAAGACCACACATGATGAAATGTAAAAACCACTGATGAACAAAATGCATGCATACAACTAAACCCAACCAACCCAGTATGACAGAAAGTAAAGCGCTGGAAGTAAAATGGGCCATAATACAAGCCCACCAAAACAAGGGTCTGAGAACTACAAGGTCCAACCTGTAACATAAAGAGGTACTAAGACTACTGCTCATAGATTTAGGAACACCTCGGCCTATGCGGAACTTAGAAAGCTCGGTCATGTCCTGGTCTGCCCTGGACTCTGTCAAAAATCTGCTCCTCTGCACAAGACACGATACGTGCGGGAAAAGCCCGTGCAAGGGTGAGTATAAGAATACTCAATTGTGGACCTCGAAAACCAAAAAGTAATGCACAAAGAATGGCATAGTCATCTCTACATAGTATATGTCTACTGAACATATAATTGGAGAACAAAATCCATATATACTCAAAATCTTGACCCGTAGTCTAGAGAAAAGCCACACAACTGCATACCCCCGCTGGGGATTCAGTTTTAAGATCCCACGAAGCACTTGTTCCAAGAGAACTTACTCCATGAGGCTGGTAGCTGAGATGACGTATGTCCAAGAAGACTTTTTCATCTAAAAAAGTCACGAGATATTGATACACTAATTATGGGAGAACACACTCCTGAGTGGGAAAGATCACGATAGATAGATACACTCATTATGGGAGAACACACTCCTGAGTGGTAAAGATCACGATACACAGATGAGGATCACTACCAGGGCCTTGGAGAATACTGAAACTCATTTGTATTCACTTGATAGATAGAGGATCAATGCCTGGTGGAGTTGTTCATGTCGATTCCTGACTCTACCTAGGGTCATGAATGGATAGAGGATCTCGCTCCGGGCCTCTCGGAGGGATTCCTGACTCTATCATAGAAAGTCCTGATGAAGGGATCATACTACTATAGAAGTAAACAATACCTGAACTTTAGGGAAACGAGAAAAATGGGTGCTAACCCAAATGAAACATGTACACGATACGGTGGACAAAAGATCAAGCCATGTACAAAAAAGTACACAGTGTGTAGAAAGGTCACACGTCGTGTCCTCTGACCCCGAATACTTCCCATGTAAAACGTCATGTGATGCAAGGATGTTCATGAAAACAGAACTACATAGCATGTAAAAATATAACACACCGTGTCTATGTATCTGGGGTCCACCCCGTGTACGCTGGCCGTGTGCCCATACACGGTCTCAACCCATGTATGTCATCCCATGTAATTGATACACGAGGTGACCCGCACTACTGGCCTCACCTGGCCGTGTGGTAGAGTACACAGCCGTGTACTCCATCCTGTGTTTGTGTATCTCCCGAGATACATTCCAAGTCCCATGTATCCGCCCTTTCCATGCTGCATAGAGAGTACACGTCGTGTCACAAATCCATTTAGTCCATCCCAGGCCGTGTACTTTCGAAAATACACACCAAGCTTCGGGGGAAGTCGAACAAGCCGTGTGACCAGGGTCACACGCCGTGTGATTCCTATCTAACCCCCCCAAAACCTAGTCACTACTGCCGGTATTACACAGTGTGTTCTTCGGAAGTACACGTCATGTATTCTGGAATTTTCTGGAATCGACGTTTCTCACCGGCGCGCCTTCTGTGAGGCTTAGATCATCATTTTGATAGTCCGATCGCCAAGAAACTTCAGATTCTTGGTCAACCAGACATCCTAAAGTCATATCCGTTGTTTTCAGGCCTCTGATCTGTCCCAAAAATGCGTTTTCATCCACCTGCACGAAGAACAGTTGAACAACAATAGTTCCCAAACCGTGTCGATTCATCCACCGTTGTCACCGTCGCACCTCCTCTCGGTCATCGCGATGTCGGATCTCAAATTTGGGATTGTTTCATCACAAAAAGGATGAACAATGATCTGTTTTTCATCATCCCATGAAGAATGCAAAGAACACATGAAAAGAAGGGGGGGGGGAATCCAAAAATGGAAATTGAGGAACGAACCTCCGCCATCGTTCGTAATGACGTTGATCTGATCCCATTAGTAGGGTCAAACAAAGTAGGATCAATATAATAATTTAACATGGATTAATTCCCCGAGATCAACCCGATAAAACCCTACAACAAGAACGCACAAATCCACAGATCAAATTGTTCGTGGTTGATCCGTGTTCATCGTTTATACTCAAAAATGGGGAAAGAAGAATCGAAATAACAACTCCTACCTCAATAAAGGATCGATCTCTAACAAAGGGGGTCATGCTATCGTCATCATTGAGATCCTTCAACTTTGTTTTTGCAGTGATTCACGGCTTTGATTCATTGTCGATCATCACCGAGAGTTCTCTCTAAGTTTCCAAGATTCCACTAGAGTTTTCTTTCAATTTTCCATCAACGACCAACATTTGATTAACCCATAAAAATGGGGAACACATTTTGGAATTCCAAGACAATTTATTATTAATGATATAGCGTTTCTATTTCAGAGTGATTATGGTATGACATTAATTACTGAAACAGCTGCCCCATCCTTGCACTGCAACAAATGTTTCCAAATAAAATAAAATAATCTTTGCGAATTTATATTATTTTATTTTACTAAAAACGTCCAAAATTTTTGTTTTTCCCTTAACCTGCACCAGTTGAGGTTAGACCCATTATTAGGTAAATTCATTGTCCCAGACGCAACGGTGCCCCCAGATTTTTAATCCAGGCATCCATTCAGAAACTTCCACAACCACGCACATTTACTGACCCACTTAACATAAAAATAAGTTCAAACCACCATTCTGGGATCACCGGGCCACAGATTGATGTGCTGTCTCTATGCCTGGTCTAATAATAATTCCATATAATATTTAAAATTAATACATGTAAAATCTGAGACACTACATATACTATGAAATGAATAAAAATTATTAGTCAAATAAATGAAAATTTCCAAGAATTAATAATTAAAAAAACTATACCAACCATCATTTTAAAATAATTTAAAAATAAAATAATCAAGTAACTTTTAAAATAACCACCTATGTATTTATTATTTATAATTAAAATTAATCAAAAAAATTAAAATATTTAAAATATTTCATCTAATTAATATTGTCTCTAAGTCCAATCAAAGGGAAAGATTAATATAACTCAGAGACTCTTCCCCAAAATTAATATTTCACTTGGTCCTCCAAGTGAAACACCATGTAGGAGAATAATATGTGGACTGAAACTGTTGGATGAGTACAAGGGAGTAATGAAAGAAGTAATTAAAATAAGGATAATTAAAGGAATGAAAAAACAACACTCCCCTAGTAGCAGGGCTTGAAAATAGGGAAGAAGTCCAATGTCGATGCCCAGAATGATTCTAAGTAACTGTGATGGTAGATGCAAAGTAAAGAACTATTTTCAAGTAATAAAAGCATCAAATCCTACAAATATATATATATATATAATTAATTTTTTTAATAAATAGTCACTGATTTTTTTAAGAGAGGCACTATATGATATTGATGGATCTTGTAGGGAGGGGTGAATGAAGTGGGTTCCGAGGCATTCAAATCCTCTACTGATAAAGTTTTTATAGAAGTAAGGGCACAACTCATATCAGTGGCCTAGGCTAGGGACATATACTATGTGGCCGATTCTTAAGAATATGGATATGGAACTAGTACCAACGGAAATACAAGGCACAGGTTCCAAAGAGGAACTCTCAACATACCCTCCATCCGATTGAGGTTCTAATCCATGGCATCGAGGAAGGATTGAACTAAAGTATCAGTTGTGGGTAAGAGAGGAGTGTGTACCTTAGATGGATCATAGAGGGGAGTGTTAGAAAAAGCAGGAGTAGTGATATAAGTAGGGAGGGATGAAGAGTATGGCTCTAGTGGTTGTGGTGGTGGTGGTATATGGGTAGTATAACCAATATGGGAGGGTGGATCCTCTCATGATACGATAGGTTCTAGCTGATCCTGAATGAGAATGTTGGTGTTGCCCTACTTCTGGAATAGTTCCATGTGAATAAGCATGATATAATCCATATTCTAAGGAGAACCTAAGTGATCATGGGGGAGAGATGGCTCAAAAACCATTAAATGGTTTCCTAACCTGGTGGTGTATAACCCACCATTCAAGTTACCCTGAAAGCTATTGAACATGGAATGGATGTTGGAGGCAATAATATAGGGGAGGTCAGGGTATTCTTATTAGATGATTCAATCAAGAAGCACCATGTCACATCTGGAAAAAATACCAATGTTCTCATGGTGGGAGATAAGGATGTGATTGAAGCAGTGGTAGATGATGTATAAGGGAGTGGAGATGACAAAGGTTCTATTCTATGAGGTGGAAGAATAACAAACATTAGGTCTAAAAACCTCTCACCACATAGATGGCATGTTAGAGCGATCAGGGTGGGTGAGGGTGGAAATAAGGGGTGTTGTACATGGATGAGGATTGAAACCACACCCTTAGCCAAAATCAACCATTTTTAGTGATAAAAATAATAAAACTAGTCTGAATATGATCATAGACATAATTTCATTGTAAATATCTTGATATTTTTCCTCACTCAATCAAATTTCTCAAAAAACTCCAAAAATAAAATTTGAAAAGTAGGAGTACTTACCTGAAGGATAGAGATCATATTGGTGTGGCTGAGTAGCTCCTTGATCTCCTCCCAAAGTCCCATCCTCTTTGGGGTAATAATGTTGAGAAATATGCTTCTCATCTAAATAGTGCATCATGAAAATATTCACAATCAATATAAAATAGGAAGTCACTCATTGAAAATAAGGTAGGGGTGCAGATGAGGTTAGGCTATCATGGTTGCTAGCTATGGGGGTGAACCAGCTGCTGGAATGGAAGGATCAGATGTCGTGGAGGCTGGTGGAGGTGTTGCAGTGGCCACTAATAGTGTCACAATGTCCATAATAGTGGGTGGTTAGGTATTCATGGAGTTAGGTTCTATGAAAACTGGGGACCTGGTTCTATTGTGGAAGATAGAGCAGATAAAATAAATGGTGGTAGAACTTCCAAGGCCGACAACTATGAAATTAGTTTATCTATCTCAAAATACTCCCATTGTGTTTCAATATGAGTCTAGTATGGAGTAGTCTTGTCACGACCTCCTCCCCACAAATTGTACCCATCCTGGGCTGACAATGGGAGAAGAAAGATAATGAAACCTTAGTCCCACCTCCAGTAGGCCCCAGGTTGGTGACTAGCACTGAGGGTATAGTAAACACAAAGATGGAAGTAATTACCCTCTAAGAGAACACATGTGAAAGGGAGAGATAATATTGAGAAAAAAAATCCTTTTCAGATAAAAATATAAAATAAATCCCAAGAACAATATGTAATTTCATGCAAAACTACTACAACTAAAACGTGAAAATTGCAAGTACCAAAAGAATGTAAAATGGAAGCGACCACAATGTCCAAACATATCCTACAAAACCCCAAGATATTAGTTACCATCCTGATCTCTAACATTCACCATGTGACCTAAAAAGGAGTTTATATATACGTAGGGTGAGTATAATTGTATACATAGTCGGATCCTACCTAGATCCTCTCGTGTAAAAGTAAGAAAATCATGCTAAAGCATAGTGAACAACAAGTGAAACTAACTCGTCACCTAAATAGGTATACTAAGTTACCAGCCTTACCGTGACTACTCTCACCAAGTATCACATACAATATAATACAATATAATGAATAATATCAAGGGTCCCTACTACCACTTACCCACTGGTTGTCTACTTTTCCTTAACATCGCACGTCCTGAGAATCTCTCTCAAAAAATGTTAGCCCGAAGACACTTGGGCAAGCACCACCACATGCATCTTGTGAAACAAAAAATGCTTGCCTATAGAAACCCAGGTGAGGAACTACACCATCAACACAAATATAAGTAACCATGAAATATTTGGGAGCCACCATAGCCCGCATAATGTTGATCAAATGTTGGGTATTATACCTCAAGCCTCTATAGCACATACACTGAGTAAGAATCCTTAATACATCACAAAACATATATGTCATACCTATAGTAGTCCATATGAAACTCTATCCAGAACATATTTGTGTGAAATAACCACAATCCATTTCATCCCACTACACACATATATGGGAAAAAATAACTATCGTGCACACCTGCACAAGTACCTACCAAGAGAAGAGAGTGGATCCAAATAGGGAAGTCAGCCATCCATCCTCCCATCGAGATATTCGAGAAAACACCCTTAGGGATCAGAATCCATAGGCTGTCAATTTCTCTAACCTAAAGGGTGGAGTAGCATATAGAAACACAAAAGGTACATGATATAATATAGCTTACAACCACACTAGAGAGAAAACCTAGTATTAGACTCAACTACAGCTAACATCTCTTGGAATCCTAGCTACCACTACTAAGACTAGATATCATATAAGCACACAAACATTTAAAGAGATTTATTAAATCATCTTAACCCTTTTTACCAGTTACACGTTATGTTAATTAATTCTTTAACCATTAATGAACCATTTTTGATTTTTTTACATTGCATTTAATTAGAATCACAACAAAGTTTCATGCCCTCAATACATTACCAAACGAAGTCCACAGCTTCTCAATGTTACTAACTCAGCATTACATCTCAACAAGCTCCAACCCCAAGGATTAAACATTTTTTATTTAATCACTTATTAATAGAATTATCAATTTTCCATAATTCCATGTATTCTAAGGAAACATTATAAGCTATCAAAGATAAGGGGCTCAACATAGTAAGTAGATGAACTACCCATAAAGTCTTTGCTGCCTATATTAGGAGCGTAAGACCATCCATCTTTGAGAATCTATACATGGAAAACAGGTGGCATACCCCATGAATCTTCACCTCTTTTGGAAGTAGGGTAAGAAAGACCATGTGCCTCATATATTGGGGAAATTAAAGGAGATAATCAAAAATCATATTCAATAACATGAAATTTCATATCAATTTGTAATCCTACATTAAACCTATTCCATAATCCTCGACGTCCTTTCTGATACCATCGTGTATAAACCGATGCATCTCCCCACACAAGGACACAACTACTACCACAACCACTGGGCCTCCCTACCAACTCATACCACAACATACCTCGAGGATTATCTATCCTAGGCTCAAACCATAAAAAAAATTAATAGTAACCAAACAACATAACAACATGGTTCTTGGAACTAAACAAGGAATTCAACCTTCACACAGTATGAGCACTCACAGCTCCGAAGCATAAGGCACTTGGACTTTAAAAGAAATAGGGTAACTCAAACCCTTAAATGCAATATATTTATCACAAAAATGGTTCTTTATTCCATATCAAATTAACCAATTCCTTTAAACATGCATAACTGTATCCATTTAATTATCATCAAGACACAATGACAATAACCAGATTCATTAAACATGCCACTTTATCTTTGGACAATTTATTCACAATTAATCCTGGATTTATGTTCATTAGAAATTTACATCAATAATGACATACTAAACAAGTAAATAATAGATATCACACTATCTATAAATACAAGAGGTAATAACATTTCTAGGAAAAATTGAAACCAGTTCTTTAACCTAGTTCAAAAAATTTTTATGTCAATTTAATTGTGATCCTGTGGATAAATCATGATAACTCTACGAGTGCATGTAAAAACAATAAAGATTAGATGAATCACCTACCTCAAAAATATTTTTGATATTTTTGTATGATAATGGTCCAACACAGCGGATCACGAAAACCTCTCATACAATGACTACATCCACCTAAGGACACCGAAATACAAATGCATTGAACAACAACCACGAAAGATCTATTAGAAACATAGAGATCACATGCCATCACATGGAAAGAAAGAATGAGAGAGAACTGATCGAGGAACCTATAATAACATAGGTAGAACAAAAAGATGGATAAAAACTTTCTGGTTTCACCAAAACAGGGGGTGAGCATGAAACATGAAGAATCTCTAGGGAAAATATGATCCAAGGATACAACACCACGCACGACTCCTATGGGAAGGACAAAAAGTTTCAAGTGTCTCGCACCATGGGACAAGATGGGAGAATATGGGTCAGACTTTGGAGAGATATAAACATAGTAGTGGTTTAGATATGTTTATATTTTCCATTAAAGGTCGATCCTGGTCCAGATTATGCATTTTGACCCACTAAAGGCACCAAAAACCTTAGGAAAATTAAGCTAGGAGTTATGGGATTTTAATCGGCCTTAAATACCTTAAAATAATTATTTGAATGCATTTTATATCAAATATAACATCAATGAGTTTCCATTGGATGAGTTTCTAGGGGATGGGTCACCATGGGATGAGTTGTCATGGAACAAGTGACCAAGGGACGAGTTTCTATGGGATGAGTCCCCATGGGACGAGTCACCGTTAGAAGAGTCACCACAGGATTTGTCACCCTTCAGTGAGATACTATTATGTGATTCACCATTTTCAAGTCACCATTCACGAGTCACTATTTATGAGTCAGCATTTGAGAGTCACCATTGGAACGAGCTACCATTACAACAAGCTACCATTAGAATAAGATACCATCATGGAAACAGTATTCAAAAACTGGAAATTTTTCAAAGTGTTGGAAATAAGTAACCTTGATCTCCTAGAACACCTCAAAAACCAGATTACATCAAAGGAATCGACTAGAGTGGTCTGGAACATTATATTAGATACCTTTCAAAACATTCCAATCCTATAGAATCCAAAACCAACACAGAGAGGAAATAGAAAAGGGGTCATCCAGAAAAACACCCCACAAGATACCTCTCAAGGATCTCACACCACAGGAGCTCAACCACTTCATTAAAGGAATAATGCAATACCATGTGATAAATAAAACCATATCCTAAAAACTATCCTGGAGGAGATACTTCTTGAAATAGAGAAATACACAATAATAAAAATAGGAATCCATCTCATAAACAGGAAAGATCTATAACCACAAAATGAAAATCGTTACACGAATAGAGCTAAACATCAAACCCGTCAGGGTAATGAGCGTGTTTCGATGACTCATATTTCCAGGTACTCTCCTCCATGCCACTATTCCACCACAAGATATGAACCAAAGGGATAACACTCCCACACAAAACCTTCTCCTTGTGGTCCTAGATCTCTACAGGCTGCTCCTCAAAGGTCGAATCATCATCGACATCCATCTAACCCTAATTGATGATGTGAGACTCATCATGAAGATACAAATGGAGCTAAGACACATGAATAACATTTTGTATCCTATTAATTTTTTGGGGAAGTACTACCCAATAAACCATGACTACAACACAATCCAACCCCTTGAAAGGCCCAACAAACCAGGTAGAAAACTTAATCCCATGACCAAACCATCACTGATCATGATAGGGATTCACCTTTAGAAACACATGATCCCCAATATCAAACTACAAAGGTGACATCATATGATCAAAATAAGATTTTTTATGATCTTTCACTTCCTTTATCCACTAAATAATCACCTAAACCATCCATATCAAGTTTTGTACCAGTTTTGGCATGAGAATTACTAACTCTCTGACCCCAGTCCAGCACAACAGATAATAGAAAACTTAGACATACATGGATTCAAATAGAGACATACTGGCGGTAGGGTGGAAACTATTATTGTAAGTTAACTCTACCAAGGGTAAGTTCCTCATCCAAGAATCTCCCAAATACAAGACATAAGACTACAACACATCTTCAAGATTTCAGATGGTCCGTTCTTTCAGACCATTTTTTATGCATATGGAAAGAAGTGATAAGTAGTAACTGAGAGCTAGAAGCTTATTAGAGACCTCTCCACACCTTGGAAAAAAAAATCATGAACTATATTGGAAATGATAATCCTTGTGACTCTATGGAGTCTGACCACCACCTCCCGATATTTCATCAAAAAAACCTCTACTAATCTCGACTTCTTGATTTCTATAAAATGGGCTAATTTTGTCAAATGATCCATTACCATCCATATAGATTCATAGCCTACCTGATTTCATGGTAAATTGGTAAAACATTACAACGATATGTCCTACCACTTCCACTAAGGAACATATAATGACTGTAGCAAACCACAGGGAACACGGTGCTTAGACATTACCTTCTGGAAGACCAAACATAGAGATGAAAACATTATAACTTCAGGCTTCAACCCAGGAAAAAAAACCGACTGCTCAAAGCTCAGTATAACATTTTCATTCCAGGATTTACCACTAAGGGAGAACAATGGAATTATATGATAACCATCTAACACATCTAAAAAACAAATCATTCTCTCCACAAATCAACCTCAAGATACCCCAACTGGGACTCTTCCACCTGCTATAAAAAATGTGACTACACTATCATCTAAAAAAGAAAACTTCAACCCCTAATTCTACCATATTCAGATGTATATTAGATTTTGAAGTCGTAACCCTGTAAGAACTCAATCCACTGATGTTATTGCATGTTAAATTATTTCTAGGATAAAATGCACCTTAGGGTCTTATGATTGGTAAAAACCACAAAACACTGGCGAATGAGGCAGTGTCTTTACAAATTTAGGGAAAAAAACATTGCCACCAACTCGAGATCATGGGTGGCATAATTACATTTATGGGGACATAGATTCCAGTAACAATAAGAAAAAATGGATCTTTACTACATCAGAACACATCCTAAACCCATGAATGAATCATCACAGAAAACCTCAAACTGAACTCCTTCTACTGGAAGACAAAGAACCAGAGTACTGACCAAATTCTCCTCCAGATAATCGAAATCTTCTTGACACTGATCAATCCAAATGAACACTTAATCCTTTTTGGTCAACAATATTAGATGATTCACAACTTGAGAGAAATTGGCTATGAGCTTATTATAATAGCCTACAAGACCAAGGAAACTTCATACCTCCCCATTATATTTGGGGTTTTCAAAAAAAATGCTTCTATATTTGACAGATCTACAGACAATCCCTACTGGGATACAACATGCCCCAAAAAATAGACTTATCAATCCCAAAACTCACACATTGACAACTTCCCAAATTGATATTGTCAATGATGAACTCACAAAACGGAATGCATATGCGCTTTATGCTCCTCATCATATGTGGAAATTATTTGGGAACTCATAGAACACAGTGTTCATCAACCCCGTGAATAGATATGGAGTATTCATCACACCAATCGACATCACAATGAACTTGTAATGCCCATGACGACAATAGAAAGAAGTCTATAGGATATCCACATCTTTTACACACAAATGATGATATCATAACCGAAAATTGATCTTCAAGAACCAACTTTCACCTTTAAGTTGATCAAATAAATCATCAGTCCATGGAAGAGGATAGTGGTTCTTCACTTTCACCTGGTTCAAGCGACAATAATAGATACATAACCAAAAACTGACTTCATCATTCTTTACAAACAATACTGGTGCACCTCATAGTGACAAAATCAGCTAAAAAATCACACTAAAATAGATCATAAAGATATATACGTAGTTCTTTCAATTCATATGGGTCCATCCTATATGGATATATTGAGATAGGATACATTCCTAGATGTAGATTGATACTAAACTTGATCTCTCCTCGGTGAGGTATCACTACTACCTCTTCTAGAAAGACTTCATGGTACTCTTCCATGACCTTGGGAAATGCCGAATATTGATCCTCTGATAAACTCAACATCATCTCAGCCATCAAGGATAAAAAGGACATAACACACCTCTGACCCATCCAAGGGTCTCACTCACCAACAAACACCACTAGATCTTCATCATCATCAAAGAACATCACCTACCTCCTGAAGTAATCAATGATAGCTAGTACCAAATACAACCAATCCGTGTTGAGGATGACATCATATGGTTGTATCTGTTAACAAAGGAAATCTCCCCAAGAGTGGTGTTTCCCCAGAAATATATCATTGTCTTTACAAACTACAAAAAAGTCAGCTCGACCTCTAACTAGTGTAGTCAATGCTAAAGGCACTGGAAGCTTCTCTACCTTATGTACTAAGGCACATAAATGGGAAGGTGAGATTAAGGATTGAAACACTCCTGAATCAAACAAGGCATGCACCAAAGTAGAAAACAATCAAAGGGAACCTCAAACGATATCTGGTTAACCCAGTGTTGTCAATACTGATGCATGAAGTTGACTAATACATACTCTACAACTTATCTGACCCTACTGGAGACCACCACCCTGGCCATGATCTACTCACTGAGGATGGGGAGTGTCCTGGGGTTGTCATATACCTTCCCCATCTACTCTCTACTGATCCAAATCTAGTGCATCCCGCTACTCCTACCTTGGTTGAAACTTCCTTAATATAGGAACATGAAGAAAAAAAAAATCCACATGATGACTGATATTAATGGATAGGTACTCTTTCTTTTGATGACCTCAACCTTCACAAGAAAAACTAGAACCTGATCTCTTGGAATAGGTTTGAGAGCCACTTCCCTTAGATAAATGAGATACTTAGTTCTAGGACCTACCAACATCTGAATAAAAACTCTTCTAACCTGAAAAGTAGGAACCCTAGACCATAGATCTGTTTCATGAGGAATCCTGATAAATCCCCTCTCATGATAATCTAGTTCTTGACAACATCCTCTCAATGACCTCTTTTCTCACCAGCATCACAAGATACATCTTTAGCATAAATAGGGCGACCTAGCATTGGATCTCTAGGCACAAATCCTCCTCAAAATACCTCACCCTATCATTCTCATTTGGAAAAAACCATGAAGAATATCGCAAAAGGTTTCTGAAATAGATTATAAAATATCTCACACTAGAGCTCCCCTGTCGAAGGGTAATAATATCATGAAGACTACCCACCTTCACCATTGAATAAAGAAACTAGACTATGAACTGGTCTCAAAACTCCTCCCATGAGACTACTGAATGCTCACATTCCCTAAGGAATAAGAACCACCATTGCCTCACTGCCCCACCCAGCATCGTCAAATCCAATGATACCCAGTGCTCCTTCCGATCATGAATTGAACTGAAATATATCTCAACCTCTTCCAACAATTATTCTATGGATGCATCTAAAACAGATCCCTTATAGTTCTATATAATTTGGTGATAAAACTCTTGGAGTTTCCTCCTCCAAGTGTTGTTGTTGTCAACCTCTACTCTGTGGTGATCTTCTTGAGAAACCTGCTAAACATCACTGAAAAGGAAATCAACCTAAAGCTATACCTGAAAAATAAAAAATAGTTAGATCTATCACACATGGAATATGGATGAATTTAACATTAAATAATTTTTTTCTTTTATTCATTTTTGGTTAACCTATCCCAAGGTATACCCATTTAAACTAGGTGAAATGAATAATGATGCATGATCCTTTTCTAGGTATCTTCCTTACAACCACTATCACATTGTTTAGTAGCCACTATAAACTTAAAGGTTCATGCATAAGATCATAGGGGGCCCTCAATACCAGTGTCTTAGCCTGTCTATTGTGTTTAAACCACTTGAAAAACTTATTTAACAGTCGTTCCCTACCAACCGATGCAACCTCACCTATGCCTAACTCCAAACTCCATCCTATCCCTCAACAAGGCCTCTAATACCACTCTATTAAGACCCCCTCCCCACAAAGTGTACCCCTCCTAGGATGATAATGGGTGAAGAGAGATAATGAAACCGGAGTCTCGTATCCAGTAGGCCCTCAGTTTGCGACTAGACCTGATGGTATATTAAACAAAAAGATTGAAGGCATTACCCTCTAAGAGAACACATGCGAAAGAGATATATAAGATAGACAAAAAATAACTTCATCTTAGTTTACAATATAAAATAAATCCCAACTATAGATATGAAATTTCATGCAAAACTACTACAACTGGAAGGGGGAAACTACAAGTACCAAAATAAAGTAAAACAATAGTGACCATGGAGCCCAAAAATCTCGTGCAAAACCCCAATCTAGTCGTAAAAATCCTGATATCCATCATTCTATAAGTGACCTCGAAAATGGTTTATATATACATAGGGTTAGTATAATAGTATACTTAGTAGGATCCTCCCTGAAGCCTCTCGTGTAAAAGTAAGGAAAGCATGCTAATGCACAATGAATAAAAAGTGAAACTAACACATCACCTAAATAGGTATACAAAGTTCCTAGCCTAACCATTACTAATATCACCAAGTATCACATGAAAGAGTATATAATATAATTAAAAATATCAAGGGTACCCCTCTACCACTTCCCCGCTAGTTTGCAGCTTTTCCCCAACGTTGCACGTCCTGAGCATCATTATCCAGAAAGGCTGGCCTGAAGACGCTTGGGCGAGCACCAACACATACAACTCGTGTAGAAAAATGATTTCCCACATAAAAATGGGAAAATAACCACACTATCCACACTAAAAAAAGTAACCACATAGTTTCTGGGATCCACCACAACCCGCATAACATGTATCAAATGTAAGTTATTATACCTCAAGACACTACAACCCATACACAGGGTAAGGATCCTCAATCCATCACAACCCATACACATAATACCTATAGTATTCTATAGGAAACTATATCTAGAATATATGTTTTTGAAATAAACACAATCCATTACAACCCTCTGCAAACATATATGGGTAAAAATAACCACTGTGCATACTAGCACAAGTGACTACCAAGAGAAGATAACGAGGCCAATGTAATGACCTGAACTATTTAGATGATATTTTGTTTCCTGAAAATGTGTATTATATTATATTACACAAAAAATCAATATCTAATTAATAATAATGTAAGTATATTTTAATGTGACTATTGGGTTTTGACCGTTATTTGTCCATTAGTTAAAATAGCCATTGGAAACAATAAAAATTCTTATTGTTATAATAATAGTTTATAAATATAAATGATAATGGATAATTAATGTAGAAAGAAGAGTTTATGGTGTCATCCAGTAGAATTGAACTGTATGAAGACCATTTTTCCGAGCTAGGGAAGGAGGTAGCAACACAATGATTTTCTTTGGACCAAGCCCAAGCCGAGATTCAATATGTTAAGCTTGAACAAAATCACATACGAGAGAAGTTCAAGTTGATAGAAATCACCTCTAAGGAAATGTTATCTGAGCCGCCCCCAGAGTCTATCATCATTTCAAACCTTATCCTTAGGTTATATGCGGGTGTTATAAGGGGTTATGTAATGAGTACTTTGTTACTTTGTGTAATCCATTTGTATAAATAAATTTTTATTTATTATTATGGTAAAATAAACATCATTTTTAAATTTTAAATGTCAAAAATAATCTAGGTATTTTTTTTAGTATTTTTATAAAAAGTTTCATATTATTGATGAATATTGAAAAAAATAGTATTTTAAAAAAATTACACTTTAAATAATTGGTAATGTGAAAAGATTTTCGAGAAATAGACACACACAATTGTGATTAGTAAGAAATTTAGAGTCTGATAAGATCAACTTAATTTTTGGTGAATTGTAACTTATAAATAGTAATATTACACTTATGAATAGTAATATGAAAAATGGAATAATAATATTACCTAAGTAAGTATAAATATAATTTAGGCATCTTGGATGGTAATGTGATGTACTAGTATAAGTAAATAACTATTTTAAAAATTATTAGTTAAGTATTAGTATTTTTTGAGTAAATAGTGACTTTAACTAAAAATTAAATTTATCATATTTAGAAAAAAAATTTCTAAAATGGAGTTCATTTTTTAATTCATAACATAAATATTAGTTTAGTATGAATTTATGGGATTTTTATAAAATGTCTTGTTTTTCGGTGAATAGTAAAAATACAGTTTTTGAGTTTTTAGTGTGTTTAAAGAAATCATAATGATGTAATATATAATTTAAAATGATGTTAGACTCATGTGGATTAAAATATTATATGTGGTGTCCCAATTGGAAAAAACCATGGGAAACCTCATGGTCTTTCAAATACCACTGATGAGGTGTCCTAAACAATTAATAAAAAACTCCCTCTCTTTTACATTAAGTACTAAGAAATTACTTTATTTCCAGTAATTCCAAAATCACCCCACTAAAATATATGATAGTATTAAATCCCAAGTTTTCCTCAATCCATCAAGTTCACAATCATAGATTTTTAGACGTTACTCTTCATGGTAAGGGAATTCCCAAATTCTCTTTTCCTTTAAAGTTCCCTTTTATCTGGTATGTCTTTCAAAATTCCATACCATGTTATTATATACATTTTATTATGTATATTTAATTTATTATGAGAATATGATTTGGTGACCCATTTCCCCTATACTTTTAATGTTTTATAAAACCATGTTTTATTACTGTTATGCTGTAGAATTTTCATTTCAAAATATATCTTTTTTTTCTCCAGATATTATTTTATTTTATTTATGCGAATAGCCAAAAGTCTTCCATTTTCAGAGGAATTCATCAAGACATAGAAAAAATTTATTTTATTCTAGAATTGTCATACATAAAACCCTAATTCCCTTTCTATGGGTTATAAATAACATAATAATCATGTTTTTAAGCACCTTTTAAAACACCATGATTTTTATATGAAACCCATTTCTTTTATTCTATTTGGGTTATTTATGAAATTTTTGATTATGATCTATATGAATCACATGAAAATAAATAAATATCAATGGTTATACTTAATATATCTCTAATTAATTAGGTAAATAAATTAATCTCTAGATATGAAAAGTTTTACGATACCTTGGGGAATAACCATGGTAATGTTTATGACACCATGGGGATAGACATTGGTGATATGCTTATGAATGTCTAAATTGAATGTTGTAGAAAAATATTCAAGATATTATTAAATTTATTATTAATATTATATACCTCTTTCTCATTTCTTTGTGATATTTCCTCAAGTTCTTATTATATTCTATCCAGATCAAATGTAAACTATTTTCCCAGTTTTCCCATACTTGGCCTTATGCTCACCATTTATTTTGATGCATGTCCCCAAATTATGAGATACATTAATTGTAATAAGGATGAACATTTCAAGAATAATTTCAATTAGATTAAAATTTTGTTTTATTTTTTCATGTATTATGTACCTTATTTCCAAGACATTAATCTTTAAAGATTCTGTATTTGTAAAATGCAATGAAAAGTTTTGTTATAAAAAGGCGGGATTTCATAGTTGGTATCAACAAATAGTTTAGTTATTTTTGTAAATTAGGATTTATAAAGTTTAGGAACAACCCAAATTAAAATATTAAATATAGGAAAACATCCTAGTACTTTGGTGAAATATTAAGTTAGTGGTTACCGAAAAAATAAATCCCTATCTGGATACGAACAAGTGGATGTGGCTCTAGAACATATGTATCTAGGGGTAAAGCCCAGAAACACTTCTTTGAGATAGAATAAAAAAGGAACTGGTGCATGGAAAAAATTATATCTATACTCTTGGTTTGACACTCCTGAGGGTTATGTTTGGTTAATCACAAGCTTTTTATGAATCATTATGGAGGATATATAGAGAAATGTAATTGTTGTTGAAGAGTAATATTATGTTTTAAGACATAAAAATCCTTTACAGTTACAAGAATCACAAATAAAATAAGTTTCTCACTAAGGTTTTATTCTGTTAGAAAATTTTTGGGAAATGGGAGGAACCTGCTAATGGTGACCGCAACAGACCATGCATCGACGACCCTATAATGGAAGCTGGAATAGAAACATCCATGAGAATGATGAACCAACTGACTCAATTTTTAGGGAATAACTTAAATCAATATCTGAGAATGATTTCACCATGAAGGGAAAAAAATTTGTGTCCTTTATGCATCAACGACCACCAACGTTTAGTGGATCTACCAAACCATTGATTTCTAAATAGTGTATCAGCCATATCGAAACTATATTTTCCATACTCCACTATTCAGAATAAGAGAAGGTCACCCTAGCTATTTACAAATTAGTGGGAGAAGCTGATCAGTAGTGGGAACGGATTAAAAACATGAGTCCAAGAGGGGAGATTGAATCTATGGAGTGAGAAGAGTTCATAGGGATCTTCTTCAATAAGTATTTCCCTCGTTCAATGAGAATAAAAATGGAGGAAGAGTTTCTCGAGCTGAAGCAGAAGGAGAATGAATATGTTGGAAGCTATAAGATGAACTTCAAAATACTTTTTCATTACACATAAAGATTTTTCATGGATCCTAAAGGAAAAATTGATTGATTCTTAGGTGGAAAAAGACCTCATCTGAGGAAGAATTTATCCGACCAATACTATGATAACTGTGAAGAGATCATGAAGAGTTATATGAAAGATGAACTAGAGTTTAGTGAGACGTCGTGATATCAAAAATCCAATGAAAAGAAGAGATTAATATAGCCAAACTTGGGGAGGGTATTTGATCTAGAAAGAGTAGAAAATAATATAAAACTTCACATGTGTAATAAATAGGGGAAGAAGCATTTGGAGAACTGCCTGCTCAGGAGTAGGAAGTGTTACAATTTTGGAAGAGATGACCTTATCACTCAAAATTGTCATAGTGAGGTGAATCCTAAACTTCCCAACACTAACGAAAATGGGAAGATGGTGCAGGACCTTCTTGAAGTCCAATGCTTCAAGTCTGGACATCTAGGACACTTTTCCAATCATTGTCCAAATCCAAGGGCAGTGGAGGGGAATCACCATCAGCCTCAACAAAGGCCAAGGGATCAGGTTCGTGATTTTTCTATAATGACAACTGATGTTGAAGCTCCAAATTATGTGTTGGTAGTTACTCTTATTGTTATCTCAAAGTTATCAAGTATTTTGTTTGATTTTGGTTCTACACATTTATTTATTTCCTTTGAGTTTTAAAAGAATATACAATAAATCCCAAAAATGATAAAAGTTGAGTTATCAATCAATACTCTTATGGGGATAATACAAAAATAAATAGTGTTTAAAAACTATAGTTGTAACACCCGAGACTTTTATATAAATCATCAAAGGAATCTTTTTCTACACAACACTTGCTTGGCTTGCTTTACACGCAATTGCGACCTTCCTCGATAGCTTGCGTCGTACGCAATACCGAGTTTCACTAAACAACAATATGCTATTAAAACTAGCCGTTATGAATAGTAATAACCACTTTTTGAAATTTTATAAATTTTATTTTTCAAAATGGACTTCATTTTTGGACTCAGAATATCGAAATTAGCCTAGGGTGAAATTTTGGTATTTTTCTGAAAACTTTCAATTTTTGATGAATAGTGAAACCACTAAGTGGTAGGTTAAAAACTGAATTTTGCATAAAACTTAATTTTACCGCTTCTGTGAATGGAATTTCAAAAATCCGAGAGACACGGTTAATATGAAGGACTAAAATGTGGTTCAATGAGATGAAAATAATTTTTTGGTGAATAGTAACTTTTTACTATTTTTACCGCGGTTAATAGTAAATAGGGTAACTAAGGGTAAATATGATATTAATATTACCCTAACACATGTCCTAATTCTATTGGATAAGTTTAATTCGTCCAAAAACAAACTTAGGAATAAAATATGACCATTTAGGCCCACTTGGATTAGATTAGGACATTTATTATTAATTTATTTAAAGAAGGGTTAAAATAGTTAAAATCAAAGTTTAATAAGTAAATCATTTTTAATATAGGGTTATACATAAGATAAATTCGATTGTAAATATTCATTATAAATCTAAAAAGATTTCCTACATGATGGTATTTTATTTGTAATTTTTAGACATCAAATAATTTAATTTATTTATGACACAAAGATGATGCAGTAATTATCTTATTAATGAAATATTGAAAAAATTGATAATATAAATACCAAAATAAATGTAATTTGAGACTTTTTATGAATTCCACTAATTTTCTAGGTTACTATGATATATTAGTATTGATTTAATCAACTTGGTTCGAACATATAATTCTGTTATGACTTTCACAAAAATCATATATCAAATAGTGTCAAAATTGACACAAAATAGTTTTTAAATCAAATATTATATTATTAATTGTTATTTTATTCCTAAAAATATGAGGTTCGGCCAAATGACTTAGATAAGGATATATATATTAATAATAAACAATTTGGGGTTCGTTTGGCATGTTATAGTAAGTGTATTAACCATATAGTGAAAGAAAACAAAAAGACACGGTAAAAGTTAAATTAATTTACTTAGAGTTAAATCTAATTGATAAGGTTAAAATAATACCCTAAACTTGTCTAAATCCTATTGGTTGATAGGATTTCGACCCATCCCCACTTTAGCTTCGAAATAATACCCTTTGGAACCATTATAAACCGATTTTGACTTTAATATAAAATAATATTTTGAGATATTCCTAAGGTGCCCCTCTCCTCCCTTATAAAAGGGCACCTCCTCCCCCTCCTCCTCACACCAATTTGAGCACTCAAGCTCGGCCAACCCCTGCCATTTTCCCTTATCCACTTCCCTAGAATAATCCTAGAGGTCCTGGTCTTCTCCAAAGACCAATCTTATTTCCTTAAGTGGAGGATTCAAAAAGGCGTTCCAAAGAAGAGGTAATATCCATTACCGATCTTTTCAATTTCTTTCTTCTTCAACTTCTTCTTCTTTAGTTGTTTCATGATAAAGTAATAACATCAGTATTACTTACATACTGATATGTTATTATAAATATGAAACAACCCTAATTCACCTTCTATCCATCCTACGGAAAAATGAAATCACCGCGCGTGCGTACGTACGGAATACCGTCTCCACGCCGTGGTGTAATCTATTTTCCACCATCACCTTACAAGGATGGGTATAATGGTGTAATGAGTAACTATATATGATTATTATTAAGTAATATTGATACTGAAATAATATATATATATACTCCAATACAATTCCACGATCATAGGAACGATATCATCACTCGTGCGTACGTACGGAATACCGTCTCCACGATGTGATGCGACTCGTTCTACATGATCTTCATTTCATAATGATTGTATAAATGAATTGAATGAATGAATATGGTATATACTACACTAATACCATTCTGGAAATGAATTATCTATAACCTAAAGATAAAAATAAGAATTTATTCGACAAAACACGCATAAGAACAAAAAGTTATAAAGACCCGAGTAACAAGTAACAATGAAATATTACTAACAAGAAGCTAATAATATGACCATATATGATCTCATATCAATATGTATGATTCTGGAATAAGTCAATAACATTTAAACCATTATACAGGAGCTTCGGACACGAACAAAGCAAATCGGACCTAAGGTAAGGGAAATATCACAATCTCATTTTTATCTGAGATTGTTTATTCGTAAGTATTTACTGGGGTGTATTTTATCATCCACATCCATGTTCCCTCAATATGTAATATTGTTTCCATCCACTTGAAATAGTTTAAATCCAATTTTACCCTTAGGTGAGTTTTTAGTAAAGAATATGAAAGGAATCTTTTGTTGTTTTTCCGTACGAGGTACTTTTTGACTTTTCCGACAAAAGTACGAAGAATGTTTTTTTAACTTATACGGCATGAATGGATTTTTAAAACATTACTTCAAAGAAGCTTCCTTTACAAGTTTTCAAGTTTATTTTTAATCAAATTCTTTTATTTTAAATTTGTATGACATGTTATGAAAGGAAAAATGTTTTTGAAGAAGAAAGGATATTTTCCTCAAGAATTCAATTCAAGTGTTTTATCAAAATTATTTTCCATCTAAGATAATAAAGGGTTCTGTTTCTATCCATATTTTTACATTGGTTTGACTATGTTATGATGGAATTATGTTTATGAATTCCTTTATCATATATGAATTGATTTATGATGTCATGATGTTTCAAGAATCCCATTTTTGTTATGCGATGATGTATGTTTTATGATTATGTGGCACACATAAGAAAGGATTCATTATAAGATGGGTGGGACCTATATCTCCCTCCAATGCATTGGGTAATGATTTTATATCTCATGAGATAGACATGGCTGGAACGGAAGGTTATTTCGGTTCAGTGATACAGGACTGAAACGAGGAGTGAACTCGGTTCAGAAAGGGACTTTGTCCACTAAGATAGTCTTGGCAATGAGTCATGACTAACAAGAAATGATTTTCCATGATTATGTGTGCATGCCACAAAGATTCAAGTTTTATGTTATGATTATGGGGATCTCATTTTCACTTCTATGATTTATTACATGTTAAGATATTATGATCTCTTTTGCAGGTTTTGATTTTCATAAAGATATGATATGATTTTTATTTCCTTTATTTGCCCTTGATGAGCATTTGAGCTCACCCTTTTATGTTTTCTTTTCCCCAGGTCAGGAAGATGGATATTAAGTAGAATATGCTAAAAGGGACCCTAGATATGATGAAATAAATGGGAGACACTGTAGAAGATTTATGAACCAGTTGTTTATGTTTCCCCAGTTTCTAAAGACACTATACCTATACGGTCCTTTGTGGTTTTGTCATATGTTGTAATAAGAGTGCTTCAATTTTGAAGTATTAACAATGTATGTAAAGTGTGGGTCGTTATAGTTGGTATCAGAGGAAAGGTATAGTCAACCTTTGGAAACTAGGATGTGAAAGCCTTAGTAAGAACCCTAAGGATAAGTCTAAGCATAGAACACAATCTTAGAAATGGCCATGAATAACCTAGGATAAGACCATAAGCATGAAAATTTTATTCTTGAATTATGTGGTTTCCTATTATAATTAGTGTTGCTCACACTATTCTTCTTGGTTTTAGTCAATGGCTGGAACCCGAAGGAACCGTGTTAATGCGGAATGCGATGGGCAATGCAATGATTGTCCCCCTGAGCAACCAAACGATATGGGAGCTGGAATGCAAAATCTTGTAGCCATGCTCACACAACTTTCTCAAGCTATGAATCATGCAGGATTTCCAAACGAACAAAGGAGGGAGCAATATTCTGTTGAATCCTTCATGAGGCAGCGTCCACCATCTTTCAGCGGGTCTACTGATCCATTAGTTGCTGAACAATGGATTAGTACTACTGAAAAGATATTTTCAGTTCTTCAATGTTCTGAGCATGATAAAGTCATCCTAGCAGTGTATCGTTTGGAAGGAGATGCTGATCAATGGTGGAATCTTGTTAAGAATACAAGGCAAAGGGATGAAATTGAGTCTATGGAATGGGACGAGTTCAAGAACTTATTTTTCAATAAGTACTTCCCTCGTATTCTCCGAACAAAGATGGAGAAAGAGTTCCTTGAACTGAAGCAAAGGGATGATGAATCTGTTGGTACCTATGAAGCAAATTTTACCAGACTTGCAAGGTACGCTTCTGGTATTATTATCCAACCTGAGAGTAAGATCGATCGATTCTTTAGTGGCTTAAAACCAAGTCTTCGAAGGGCGTTAGCCATAAGGGACTTCAATAGCTACGAGGAAATCATTCGATGTGCTCTCAAAGTCGAGATGGAGATTGGAGTAACCCATCAGTCACATGGGTTTGATAAGAAGAGGAAGATGGAATTTAAAGAAAAATCTAAAGAGCACACGGAAAAGAAGATGAACTTTCCCTTATGCTCAAAGTGTGGAAAGAAACATGGAGGGAGTTGTCTTAAAGGGACAAGTAAATGTTTTAAATGTGGAAAGGAAGGTCATCGGGCATTTGAATGCCGTGATAATGGGAAGAAGATGTCTAATGATGCAAACAAAGGAAGGGATACATAGAATGAACCTGCTACACTTCAATGTTTCAAGTGCAAGGAGATGGGGCATTATGCCAATCAATGCCCAAATCCAAGGGTTGATGATGATGGTCGACGTCAACAAACTCTTAAGGCTAAAGAAAAAGGAAAGTCACATGCAATTTCTATCAGCGATGTGGAGTACGATAACGATGTGGTGAAAGGTACACTTACCATCCACTCTAAAGTAGCAAATGTTTTATTTGATTCTGGATCCACCCACTCTTTTATTTCTGAAAAAGTTTCTAAGGGTATCACCGTATTACCTAAACAATTAGATGTTGAGTTAGCTGTGACAACACCTAATGGCACATCAATCGCATCAGAAGTTTATAATTCTTCTCCAATCGAAGTTTGTGGGAAATTGCTTCCTGCAAATCTTGTGATCCTTCCTTTAGTGGAATTTGATGTGATTCTTGGCATGGATTGGCTTTCTCTACATGGAGCTCATATCAATTGCCAAAGAAGGGAAGTCACATTTCATATTCCAGATCAACCTACCATCGTCTATCAATGCAAGGATGAACATAACCTTCCAGTGGAAATTTCTTCCATCTTATGGGTATTGATTCCACTAAATAAAGGTTATTTATCTCAAATGGTTGGTGAGAAACTCACGATTAAGAATATGCCCATTGTACGGGAGTTTGATGATGTCTTTCCGGAGGAATTGCCGGGTCTTCCACCAAATCGTGAAGTTGAGTTTTCAATAGAACTCGTACCGGGTGCTTTGCCTATTTCAAAGACACCTTATAGAATGGCCCCAATTGAGTTGCAGGAATTGAAGAAGCAACTCCAAGAGAATCTTGATAAGGGATTCATACGCCCTAGTGCGTCACCTTGGGGAGCACCTGTTCTATTTGTTAAGAAGAAAGATGGATCAATGAGACTCTGCATTGATTATCGAGAGCTTAACAAGATCACTATCAAGAACAAATATCCTCTCCCACGCATTGATGACTTATTTGACCAACTACGCGGAGCTCAATACTTTTCCAAGATTGATCTTCGTTCAGGGTATCATCAATTAAGGGTCAAAAGGGAGGATATACCAAAGACGGCTTTCCGTACAAGGTATGGACACTATGAATTTATAGTGATGCCATTTGGTCTTACTAATGCCCCTGCTATCTTCATGGATCTAATGAATAGAGTCTTTAGAGACTATCTTGATCAATTTGTGGTAGTCTTTATAGACGATATTCTTGTCTATTCAAAGAGCAAGGAAGAGCATGAAGATCACTTGAGAATTATATTGAAGACCCTGAGAAAAGAGAAGCTTTATGCCAAATTTACCAAGTGTGAATGTTGGCTTCAAAAAGTTGCATTTTTGGGTCATATAATCTCAAAAGAGGGGATATCTGTGGATCCAGCAAAAACAGAGGTTATCGAAAGATGGTCAAGACCAACAACAGTAACTGAGATCCGAAGTTTTCTTGGTTTGGCTGGTTATTATCGACGTTTTGTAAAAGATTTTTCACGATTATCTAATCCACTCACCAAGTTGACTCGGAAAGGAGTTAAGTTTGTCTGGACAGAGGAATGTGAAGAGAATTTCAAGGAGTTGAAAAGAAGGTTATCCAGTGCACCTGTGCTCACACTGCCTTGTAGTGGAGAAAGGTTTGTGATCTATAGTGATGCATCCAAGAAGGGATTGGGGTGTGTTCTTATGCAAAATGATATGGTGATAGCTTATGCCTCACGACAGTTGAAAATCCATGAGCAAAATTACCCAACAAATGATTTGGAGTTGGCTGCGGTAATCTTTGCATTAAAGATTTGGAGGCATTACCTTTATGGTGAAAGGTGTGATATTTATACTGATCATAAAAGTTTAAAGTATATTTTCACACAAAAGGAGCTGAATATGCGCCAAAGAAGATGGTTGGAGCTGATTAAGGATTATGACTGCTCAATCCATTACCACCCTGGGAAAGCAAACAAGGTGGCAGATGCATTAAGTCGACAAGACCATGCTAGTTTATCCATGATGAGGATCACAAAAGATCCAATATTTATGGATTTACAAAGGATGGATCTCAGAATTATAATGGAAGGGGAAAAATCTTATCTTTCTCAAATGAATGTTCAACCATCTATACATGTGAAGATTAAAGAGGCACAGAAAGAAGATGTCGAGTTACAAAAGAAGGTGAGAAATGTTCCTGAATTCAACCTTGATTGTGATGGGATAATAAAGTTCAGGAATCGGGTTTGTGTTCCTCCCATCCCCGAATTAAAGAAAGAGCTGCTGGATGAGGCTCATAGTTCTTCATTCTCTATTCATCCTGGAAGCACGAAGATGTATAGGGACCTGAAAGAGTACTTCTGGTGGGATGGCATGAAAAGAGATGTTGCTGAATATGTCTCTCGATGCTTGGTTTGTCAACAAGTTAAAGCTGAGAGACAGAAGTCTAAGGGGATGTTACAACCATTACCCATACCCGAATGGAAATGGGAAAACATCACTATGGACTTTGTCACAGGACTTCCTAAAACATCCAAAGGCAATAATGCTATCTGGGTCATAGTTGATCGTCTTACAAAGTCTGCACACTTCATTGCTATTAGAGAGTATTTCTCTCTAGATCAGCTTGCCAGGATATATGTAAAGGATGTGGTAAGATTGCATGGAGTACCACTTTCTATTATATCTGATCGAGATCCGAGATTTACCTCGAAGTTTTGGCGAAGTCTTCAGCATGCTCTAGATACAGAGTTGAGTTTCAGCACTGCTTATCATCCCCAGACAGACGGTAAGTCTGAGAGAACAATTCAAACCCTAGAAGATATGTTGAGAGCTTGCTCTATGGATTTCAAAGGAGGTTGGGATCAACACATACCTTTGGTGGAATTTTCTTATAATAATAGCTTTCACTCCAGTATTCAGATGGCTCCTTATGAAGCTCTCTATGGAAAGAAATGCAGGACTCCAACTTGCTGGGATGAAGTTGGGGAAAGAAAGCTATTAGGACCTGATCTCATTGATGAAATGGCGGAAAAGGACAGATCTATTCAACAACACATAAGAGCAGCTCAGAGTCGACAGAAAAGTTATGCCGACAACCGAAGAAAAGACCTAGAGTTTGAAGTGGGTGATAAAGTGTTCTTACGAATATCTCCCTGGAAGAGGGTTATGAGATTTGGAAAGAAGGGGAAGTTGAGCCCTAGATATATCGGTCCTTTTGAAATACTGGATCGTGTTGGGAAGGTAGCTTACCGATTGGCGCTTCCACCGAATCTCTCTCAAGTTCACGATGTGTTCCATGTATCTCTCCTGAGAAAGTACATACCAGATCCTTCACATGTACTCAGCTCAGAAGTTGTACCGCTGGAGCAAGATCTTTCTTATGAAGAACAGCCGATAGAGATTCTGGATCGTAGCGAAAAAGTCCTACGAAACAAGACCACTCGCTTGGTGAAAGTTTTATGGAGGAACCACCAACTTGAAGAAGCTACATGGGAGCTTGAGGATATGATGAGGGAGAAGTATCCTCATTTGTTTGTTACAAAGTGACGAATTTCGAGGGCGAAATTCTTTTTAAGGGGGGTAGAATGTAACACCCGAGACTTTTATATAAATCATCAAAGGAATCTTTTTCTACACAACACTTGCTTGGCTTGCTTTACACGCAATCGCGACCTTCCTCGATAGCTTGCGTCGTACGCAATACCGAGTTTCACTAAACAACAATATGCTATTAAAACTAGCCGTTATGAATAGTAATAACCACTTTTTGAAATTTTATAAATTTTATTTTTCAAAATGGACTTCATTTTTGGACTCAGAATATCGAAATTAGCCTAGGGTGAAATTTTGGTATTTTTCTGAAAACTTTCAATTTTTGATGAATAGTGAAACCACTAAGTGGTAGGTTAAAAACTGAATTTTGCATAAAACTTAATTTTACCGCTTCTGTGAATGGAATTTCAAAAATCCGAGAGACACGGTTAATATCAAGGACTAAAATGTGGTTCAATGAGATGAAAATAATTTTTTGGTGAATAGTAACTTTTTACTATTTTTACCGCGGTTAATAGTAAATAGGGTAACTAAGGGTAAATATGATATTAATATTACCCTAACACATGTCCTAATTCTATTGGATAAGTTTAATTCGTCCAAAAACAAACTTAGGAATAAAATATGACCATTTAGGCCCACTTGGATTAGATTAGGACATTTATTATTAATTTATTTAAAGAAGGGTTAAAATAGTTAAAATCAAAGTTTAATAAGTAAATCATTTTTAATATAGGGTTATACATAAGATAAATTCGATTGTAAATATTCATTAGAAATCTAAAAAGATTTCCTACATGATGGTATTTTATTTGTAATTTTTAGACATCAAATAATTTAATTTATTTATGACACAAAGATGATGCAGTAATTATCTTATTAATGAAATATTGACAAAATTGATAATATAAATACCAAAATAAATGTAATTTCAGACTTTTTATGAATTCCACTAATTTTATAGGTTACTATGATATATTAGTATTGATTTAATCAACTTGGTTCGAACATATAATTCTGTTATGACTTTCACAAAAATCATATATCAAATAGTGTCAAAATTGACACAAAATAGTTTTTAAATCAAATATTATATTATTAATTGTTATTTTATTCCTAAAAATATAAGGTTCGGCCAAATGACTTAGATAAGGATATATATATTAATAATAAACAATTTGGGGTTCGTTTGGCATGTTATAGTAAGTGTATTAACCATATAGTGAAAGAAAACAAAAAGACACGGTAAAAGTTAAATTAATTAACTTAGAGTTAAATCTAATTGATAAGGTTAAAATAATACCCTAAACTTGTCTAAATCCTATTGGTTGATAGGATTTCGACCCATCCCCACTTTAGCTTCTAAATAAGACCCTTTGGAACCATTATAAACCGATTTTGACTTTAATATAAAATAATATTTTGAGATATTCCTAAGGTGCCCCTCTCCTCCCTTATAAAAGGGCACCTCCTCCCCCTCCTCCTCACACCAATTTGAGCACTCAAGCTCGGCCAACCCCTGCCATTTTCCCTTATCCACTTCCCTAGAATAATCCTAGAGGTCCTGGTCTTCTCCAAAGACCAATCTTAGTTCCTTAAGTGGAGGATTCAAAAAGGCGTTCCAAAGAAGAGGTAATATCCATTACCGATCTTTTCAATTTCTTTCTTCTTCAACTTCTTCTTCTTTAGTTGTTTCATGATAAAGTAATAACATCAGTATTACTTACATACTGATATGTTATTATAAATATGAAACAACCCTAATTCACCTTCTATCCATCCTACGGAAAAATGAAATCACCGCGCGTGCGTACGTACGGAATACCGTCTCCACGCCGTGGTGTAATCTATTTTCCACCATCACCTTACAAGGATGGGTATAATGGTGTAATGAGTAACTATATATGATTATTATTAAGTAATATTGATACTGAAATAATATATATATATACTCCAATACAATTCCACGATCATAGGAACGATATCATCACTCGTGCGTACGTACGGAATACCGTCTCCACGATGTGATGCGACTCGTTCTACATGATCTTCATTTCATAATGATTGTATAAATGAATTGAATGAATGAATATGGTATATACTACACTAATACCATTCTGGAAATGAATTATCTATAACCTAAAGATAAAAATAAGAATTTATTCGACAAAACACGCATAAGAACAAAAAGTTATAAAGACCCGAGTAACAAGTAACAATGAAATATTACTAACAAGAAGCTAATAATATGACCATATATGATCTCATATCAATATGTATGATTCTGGAATAAGTCAATAACATTTAAACCATTATACAGGAGTTTCGGACACGAACAAAGCAAATCGGACCTAAGGTAAGGGAAATATCACAATCTCATTTTTATCCGAGATTGTTTATTCGTAAGTATTTACTGGGGTGTATTTTATCATCCACATCCATGTTCCCTCAATATGTAATATTGTTTCCATCCACTTGAAATAGTTTAAATCCAATTTTACCCTTAGGTGAGTTTTTAGTAAAGAATATGAAAGGAATCTTTTGTTGTTTTTCCGTACGAGGTACTTTTTGACTTTTCCGACAAAAGTACGAAGAATGTTTTTTTAACTTATACGGCATGAATGGATTTTTAAAACATTACTTCAAAGAAGCTTCCTTTACAAGTTTTCAAGTTTATTTTTAATCAAATTCTTTTATTTTAAATTTGTATGACATGTTATGAAAGGAAAAATGTTTTTGAAGAAGAAAGGATATTTTCCTCAAGAATTCAATTCAAGTGTTTTATCAAAATTATTTTCCATCTAAGATAATAAAGGGTTCTGTTTCTATCCATATTTTTACATTGGTTTGACTATGTTATGATGGAATTATGTTTATGAATTCCTTTATCATATATGAATTGATTTATGATTTCATGATGTTTCAAGAATCCCATTTTTGTTATGCGATGATGTATGTTTTATGATTATGTGGCACACATAAGAAAGGATTCATTATAAGATGGGTGGGACCTATATCTCCCTCCAATGCATTGGGTAATGATTTTATATCTCATGAGATAGACATGGCTGGAACGGAAGGTTATTTCGGTTCAGTGATACAGGACTGAAACGAGGAGTGAACTCGGTTCAGAAAGGGACTTTGTCCACTAAGATAGTCTTGGCAATGAGTCATGACTAACAAGAAATGATTTTCCATGATTATGTGTGCATGCCACAAAGATTCAAGTTTTATGTTATGATTATGGGGATCTCATTTTCACTTCTATGATTTATTACATGTTAAGATATTATGATCTCTTTTGCAGGTTTTGATTTTCATAAAGATATGATATGATTTTTATTTCCTTTATTTGCCCTTGCTGAGCATTTGAGCTCACCCTTTTATGTTTTCTTTTCCCCAGGTCAGGAAGATGGATATTAAGTAGAATATGCTAAAAGGGACCCTAGATATGATGAAATAAATGGGAGACACTGTAGAAGATTTATGAACCAGTTGTTTATGTTTCCCCAGTTTCTAAAGACACTATACCTATACGGTCCTTTGTGGTTTTGTCATATGTTGTAATAAGAGTGCTTCAATTTTGAAGTATTAACAATGTATGTAAAGTGTGGGTCGTTATAATAGTATTTACTTTAGTGAGCACAATCTTATCACAAATATATTAGTCATTAACATGTTAGAATTTGACATTATACTAGGTATGGACTAGATCTCAACGTATAATGCTATGATCAAATACATAAGCATGGAAATCTTAGTTGTCTTGAATAGAAAACCTATAGCTATCTTCTAAGGAGAAATTTATTGACCCGAGCTTTGTCTAGAGGAACCTTCTATAGAATTATTTATAGAGTTGATCATTGAATATAAAGAAGGAAATGAGAGTATAAGTATAGAAAATTCCCCTATCCTTCAAGAATATATTGACGTATTTCCTGAATAGTTACCCAAACCTCCCCCAGAAAGAGAGGTAGAGTTCTCCATTGAACTCGTACCTAGATCTCATCTGATATCAAAGACCCTGTATAAGATGAAAAATGTGGAGCTGGAGGAATTAAAGAAACAAATCCACAATATTTTGGAGAAGGGGTTTATCTGACTGATTATGTCTCTTTGGGGAGTGCATGTTCTCTTTGTAAAAAAGAAGGATGGATCAATGTGGTTATGAATTGATTATATAGAACTAAACTGGATCACTATATAGAACAAATACCTTCTTCCAAGAATTGACGACTTATTTGACCAGCTTCATGGGGATCAATTCTTCTCAAATATTGATCTTTGATCAAGTTATCATTAATTAAGGGTGAAGAAAGAAGATATTCCAAAAACCACATTCCAATAGAGATATGAGAATTATCAGTTTGTTTTTATTCCCTTTAGATTGAATAATTCAAGTGCTATATTAATGGATTTTATGAATTTACTCTTTAAGGACTATCTTGATAATTTTTTGGTAGTTTTTATTTATGATATTCTGATATATTCCAAAATTATTGAGGAGCATGAGGATTATCTAAGGGTTATTTTGAAAACTCTATGGAAGGAGTGGCATTTTGGAATGTCCATCCAATGTGTATTTTGGTTAAAAAAAGTTTCTTTCATGGGGAAAATTGTAACCAATGAAGGAATCTTAGTTGACCCAAAAAACACAAAGGTTATAGAAGAGTGTTCTCATCCTACAATATTTATTGAGATTTGTAGTTTCCTTGGTTTAGCAGGATATTATAAGAGGTTTGTGAAAATTGTTTTTCAAATTTCCAATACACTACCCAAGTTAACTCGAGAAGGGGTTAAGTTTATCTGGGCAAAGAAGTGTGAAGACAGTTTTAAAAAGCTAAAGACGATATTGGTTACTGCACCCATGTTAAATTTCCCCTCAATCGGAGATATATTCATTATTTTTAGCGATGAATATCTAAAATGGATTGGGTACGTCCTCATAAAAACTGAAAAAGTCATTTCTTTTACATCTGGATATTTGAATCTTCATGAGAAAAACTATCCAACACATGATCTGGATCTGTATGTGGGTTTTTTTCTATGAAGATATAGAGGAACTATCTTTATGAGGAGAAATGTGACATACAAACAAAACATAAATGTTTTAAGTATATTTTCACAAAAAAAGAATTGAATATGAGATACAGGAGATGGTTATAACTTCTTAAAGACTATTATTTTTCAATTAATTAACACCCTTGAAGATCAAATAAATTCCCTGATGTGTTAAGTAGAAAATAACCTGTTGTTATAGAAATATGAGGATTCAAGGAGATCCCTTAATCAAAGACCTAATAAAACTAGACATCTGAAATGTAAGGGAAGGAAAATCATCAACCCTATCCCAAATGATTTCTCAACCGTCATTACTAGAGAAGATCAAGAAAGATAGAAAAGATCATTTATTAAAGAATAAGTTTGATAATATGAAGGATGTGAAGTTTTCTATGTTTAATATTGGTCATGAAGGTGTACTAAAATTTTGTACAAGACTATGTTTTCCAAATATTAAGGAAATAATGAATGAGATGATGGATGAAGCTCATAGATATACCTTCCATATACATCCTGGAAGTAGTAAAATGTATAGGGATCTTCGTGATCATTATTGGTGGGATAACATGAAAAGGAAGATTTTTTGACTACACAACAAGGTTCCTGGTGTGTTATTAAGTGAAGGAGGAGTGAAAACTTCCTAAAGGGGTATTACAACCACTACCCATACTAGCATGAAAGTGGTGAAATATCACTATGGACATTATCACTGGTCTCCCAAAAAATTCCAAAGGAAAGAATGTGATATGGGTTATAGTGGACCATCTCACAAAGACTGCACATTTTAGCACTATCTAAGAACAACATACCAGGATTTCTATGAGAGAAGAGGTAAGGCTGCATTTGGTACCACTCTCTGTCATATCTGATTGTGATTTGAGGTTCCCATCAAAATTCTAGAGAAGTCTTCAAAACACATTTTTTACCGAATTGAATTTCAGTATGGATTATCACCCCAAAACTAATGGCCAATCTAAAAGGACTATTCAAACACACGAGGTCATGCTAAGAAGATGAAAAATAGAATTTAAAGGTGGATGGGATCAATATCTCCCATTATTTTAGTTCTCTTACAACAACATATTCCTTTCTAGCATTAAAATGCAACAATTTGATGCTCTATATGGGAAGTGATGTAGAACTCATACTTGTTGGGAAGAATTTAGCGAGAGAAATATGTTTTGGTCTGATCTTGTGTAAGAGATGAAAAAAAATTTCATGCCATCTAACAACAAATTAAACCTGATCAGATTTGGTAGAAGAGCTATGCTGTAAATCCTCAAAGGAACTTAAATATTGATGTTAGAGATAAATTATTCCTTAGAATTTCACCTTATAAAAGAGTCATGAGGTTAGGGAAGAAACAAAAGTTCATCCCTAGGTACATTGGAATCTATGAAATCCTTGATCTTATAATAGCAGTGGCTTATCATATTACACTTCCCCCAAATCTAGCTCAATTTCTTGATGTACTCCACGTATCCCTCTTAAATAAGTAAATACCTGACCATTCACATGTACTGAGTCCTGATGTGGTATGACTATAACATGACCTCTCCTATGAGGAGCAACCAGTGGAGATCATGGATCATAGAGACAAGGTTCTATGTAATAAGACTACCCACCTAGTTAAAGTGTTGTGGAGGAACAAAAAATATGAAGAAACCACATGAGAATTTGAGGAAACAATGAGGTATAAGTACCCACACCTTTTCTCTTCTAAGAGTATGAGTTGAAATTTCTAGAATAAAATTTGTTAAGGGGGGAGAATGTAACAACACGAAATTTTTGAATAATATTTTTTTCCTGAAAATGTGTGATATATTATGTTACAAAAAATATATATATATCATTAATAATGAAGTAAGTATATTTTAAGGTGACCATATGGTTTTGACTGTTATATGACCATTGGTTAAAATGACCATTGGAAATAATAATAATTTTTAACATTATAATAATTATTTATAAATAAATATGATAATGGATAATTAATGTAGAAAGAAGGGTTGATGGCCTTATCCTATAGACTCGGGTTGTATAAAGACCATTTTTCAGATCTTGGGAAGGATGTAACATCATTGGGATTTTCTCTGGACCAAAACCAAGATGAGCTTCAACATGTTAATCTTGAATAATGTCTGTTATGGGATAAGCTCAAGTTGATAGAAATCACCACTTGGGAGATGTTATACAAGCCTCCCACAGAGTCTATCACCATTTCACACCTTAACATTAGTTCATATGCAAGTTTTATAAGGGGTTATTTAATGAGACCAAAGTTACTTTGTGTAATCCATTTGTATAAATAAATTTTTATTTCTATTTATGGTAAAATAAAAATCATTTCTGAATTTAAAATTTCAAAATTAATCTAGAATGAAATTTTGGTATTTTTTTAAGTAGTTTTATATTATTGATTAATACTAAAAAATATTAATTTAAAATAATTTTTGTACTTTAAATAATTGATATTTTGAAATAATTTTAAAAAAACAAACATACTAATTGATATTTTGAAATAATTTTAAAAAAACAAACATACACGGTTGTGATCAGTAAGAAATTTAGAGTATGATATGATCAAATTAATTTTTGGTGACTAGTAACATATGAATAGTAATATTACTCTTATAAATAGTAATATGAAAAATTGAATATTAACCTCACCTAAGGAAGTATAAATATAATTTATAAATCTTGAATGGTAATGTGATGTAATAGTATAAGTAAATAAGTGTTTTAAAAATTATTAGTTATGTATTAGTATTTTTCAAGTAAATAGTGATTTTAGTTAAAAATTAAATTTATCATATTTATAAAATTATTTTCATAAATTGGAGTTCATTTTTGAATTCAGAACATTGATATTAAGTTAGGGTAAATTTATGAGTCTTTTATAAAATGTTTTGTTTTTTGGTGAATAGTAAAAATACAGTTTTTGAGTTTTCGGTGCATTTAATGAAATAATAATGAAATAATATGTAATTTAAAATAATGGTAGACTCATGTCGATTAAAAATATGATATGAGGTGTCCCAAGTGGAAAACAACCATGGGAAAATACCATGGTAAAGCCCATGGTTTCACAAATACCACTATTTAGGTGTCCTCAGAAATTAATAAAAAACTCCCTCTCTTTTACAATAAATACTAAGACATTGCTTCATTTAAATTCATTCAAAAATCATAACCCTAGAATCACTAACTGTATTACCTTCCAAGGAGTCCTACTAAGGTTTCTTAAATCCATCAATGTTCCGATCATAGATTTTTAGAAGTTACTCTTCAAGGTAATGAAATTCTCAAATTCTCTTTTCATTTCAAGTTCTCTTTTATCTGGTATGTCTTTTAAAACTCCATAAAATGTTATTATATCCATTTTATTATTTACCTTTACTATATTATTATTATTTATTTAATGGGTGACCCATTTCCCCTTTATTTTTAATGTTTTATAAAACCATTATCCATACCTGTTATGCTGCAAAATTTTAGTCTCAAAATATCTCTCTCTTTCTCAAGAGATTTTTTGATTTATTTATGTGAATACCCAAACCTATTTTATTTCCATGGGTAATCATAATGACATAAAAATTATTTATTTTATTCTATAATTTAAATATATAAAACCCTTATTCCCTTTTCTTAGGTTATAAATGACATAATAATAATAATGTTTTATGAACATTTTAAAGCACGATGATTTTGATATGAAACCAATTTATTTAATCTTATTTAGGTTATTTATGAAATGTTTTATTATGATCTATGTGGTTTTACTTAAAATAAATACATATTAAGGGTGTGTCCAAATATATTTCTAATTTATTAGGTATAAAAATTAATCTCTAGAGATGACAAGTTTTACGATACCTTGGTGAATAACCTTGGTAAACTCTATGACACCTTGGGAATGGACAATAGTGATATGATTTTAAATTTATAAATGGAATATTTTATCCACATTTTAAAGAAATTATTCATGTTTTTAATATCATGATATTCCTATTTCTCATGAATTTATGATATCTCTTCAAGTTATTATTGTATTCTCTCAAGCTCACATGTAAATTGTTTTCCTTGTTTTCCCTTACTGGGCATTGTGCTCACCCTTCCATTGATGTATGTCCCCAAGATATGAGATGCAATAATTTTACATAGGATGAACATTTCAACAATATTTTAAAGTGGATTAAAATAACATTTTTTTGTTTTCTTGTATTATGTTCCTTATTTCCATGACACTAAACATTGATGATCCTCTACTTGTAAAATTTAATGAAAAGTTATGTTCTAAATGGTGGAATGCCACAGAAAAAGGGGGAAGTAGGACATCCATTATCTCATAATTATATTGGTGAAAACAACCGTAGGTCTCAGAATCCTCGGGGTGTCAGTTTCCCTAACCAACAGGCTGGATTAGTATATATAAAAACAAAAAATACATGAAATAATAATTCTCACAACCACATTATGGAAAAAATCTAGTCTTAGAATCAACTTTAGATAACATCTCTCAGAATCTCGGATGCCACTATTAATACTAGATATACTATAAACACAATACAATTTAAAGAGTTTTATTAAATTATCAGATCCATTTTTATAAGTCACACTTTATGTCAATTAATTATTTAACCATTAATTAACCATTTTCAATTTCCACATTTTATTTCATTATCATCAGAAAAAAGTTTCATGCCCTCTAGGAATAACCAAACTGAGTCCACAGCTTCTCAAAGTTACTACCTCAATATTTCATCCCAGTAAGATCCAACCCCATGGGTTAAACATCATTTATTTAATCATTTATTAAGAAAATTATCACTTTTCCATAATTCTAGGTATTCAATGGAAATATTCTAAGCTACCAAACACAAGGGGCTCAACACGATGAGTAGATGAACTACCCATCGATTCTTTTATGCCAATAAAAGGTGTGCATGTCTTTCCATCCTTAAGAAGATAAAAACAAAAAGCACATGGAATACCCCATGTATCTTCACCTCTTTTGGAAGGAGGGTAAGAATGACCATGTTCCTCAAGCAGTTGGGAAATTAAAGTACATAAACAAACATCAGATTCAACAACACCCACTTTCATATCAGTGGGTAATCCCAACATCAACCCATTCCATTATTCCATGTGTCTTCCCTGACAACCTCATGCATAAATTGGTGCATCTCACCACTCTAAGCCTCAACTATTTCTAGAACCACAAGGACTTCCTACCCCCTCATACCACAACATCCCTTCAGGATTAGCCATCCCAGGATCACACCATAACACAAGTGGCTGGAAACAAAAAATATAGAAACTGGGCTCTCGTCCCAAAACATGGAATTCATTCTTCACACACTACGAGAACTCACAACTCCAAATCATAAGGTGCATGGAATTTAAAAGAAATAGGTTAACTTATAAACCTTCAAGGCATTATCTTTATAACACAACTGGTTATTTATTCCATATTTAATTAACAGATTCATTTAAAAATTATTAACTGCATCCATTTTATTATCATCAATGTACAATGATAACAACCGGATTCACTAAACATGCCTCTCTATATTTGGCCAATTAATTCACAATTCATCATAACTATACACTCTTTACCAATTTTGATCAAGAACGAGATGATAAACAAGAAAATAATAGATGTCACACTATCTAGGAAAACAAGAGGCAATAACATCGGTAGTAAAAATTGATACCAATTCTTTAATCTCATTAAAATATTTGTTATTTCATATTTATTATAATCCAGTGGATAAATCATGATAACTCTATGACTACATATAAAATTCATAAAGATTTAATAAATCCCCTACATCAAAATGTTTCTGACATTATTTGCATGAGAATGGTCCAACACAGTAGATCACAATCACCTCTCCGGCAATGATGACATCCACCTGAGGATGTTGGGGCAAAACAGCATCAACAAAAACCCAAGAAAGATCCATTAGAAACATGGAGATCACATTCCATCACATTGAAGGAAACATATCAAGGAACCTAGAACAACAGAGTTTTAACATACCTTATATCATGGATGGATTCACACTTCATGGTTGCTACAAAATAGGGGGTGTACATACAAAAGGAAGAAACTCTTGGGAAAACATGATCCATGGATACAACACCCCGCATGACTCCTACCAGAGGGAAGGAAAGTTTCAAGGGTCTCATACCGATGTACAAGATGAAAGAACAAGGGCTGTCCTTTAGAGATATTTAAATGAAGTAATGGTTTATATATGTTTAGAGTTTTCATTAAAGGCATATCTTAGTCAAGATTACACATTTTGACCAAGTAAAAGCACTGAGAACCTTATTAAAATTAATATAGGAGTAACAGACTTTGAATCATCGTTAAATAACATAAAATAAGGATTTGAATACATTTTATATCAAAGATAAATCCGAAGAGGTGAAATTGTAGGAAGCTTGAAACACTGTTCATGAGTCACCATTTGATGAGTCGCCGTTGGAAGAGTCGATGTTGGATGAGTCACCATTGGACAAGTTGTCATTGGATGAGTCATCATTGAACAGGTCACCATTCGGTGAACTACTATTCTGTGAGTCTCTGTTCACGAGTAACCATTAATGAGTCATCGTTTGTGATTCATTGTTGGAACGAACTACCATTGGAATGAGCTACTATTGAAATGGGATACCATAATAGAAGCACTGTTTAGAAAACTATAATTTTTTCAAAGTGTTGGGAATAAGTCACCTTGACCTCCCAGAACACCTAAAACACCATATTACAATAAAGGAATGGACTAGAGTGGTCTAGGACATTAGAAAAATACTCCTCACTAGAAGGTGGTATGGGATGCTTCTCCCTGGACTAATTTTCTTCTTACATTATCTTGAATGGAAAATAAGAAAAAAAGGAAAAAAAGAAAAAAGAAAAAGAAAAAAAGGAAAAACAACATCATATAAGTACATGACATGTATGCCAAGAGTACATGGTGTGTAGAATGTATAGGATGATAACTCATATTCTCTGGACACATGCCTAGGGGATTTGTGTGTTGGAAATGTATAATTACATGGTGTGTATTGAACACACTCACCGAGTTCTTTAACATGGATTACATGCCATGTGTGTTTCCTAAAACAGACTTGTCATTAATGAAATAGTAAATGAAGAGTACTGAATTCACACATCGTATATGAAACATCGGTTAGCCTAGCCTTGTGCACCCAAGGGCATGACCTATTTCAAATGACTACAATGCATGTTTTGTAACGAACACACATGTCGTGTCATGGTACATGGGTATTCTATCCATGTGGGATCAATGGCATGGGGTCCTCTAAGACAAAAAGAGGCATCAATACACGACATGTACCAAATTCACACACTGTGTGTTCCAATACAGAATTGAGAAAATGTGTCCATGTGTATTGAGTACACAACGTGTGTTATTCATGCACGACCTTGTACTACAGGTTTCGATCAAACGCCACCCAGTTCGAAAATTTTCCTAAAATTCATCAAAGACATTGAAATAAGGGAAATAGAACTACATACAAAGATTAAGGAATTAAATGAGGAAGAAATATAGACATGAATTTCCCTAAAATGGGAGATTGGAATAGGGGGTCAAGCGACATACGATGAAAGGAAATGGGGTAGGGCATGAGGTCACACAGGATGAGGGTTCTGACTTATATAGCAAAAACACACAGCCTGTATATAGTTGTACACACCATGTATAATATTTTTTTTGGTATGTATATAAATTAATATTTAAAATATATGGGTATTATTATAAACTATGTATTAATTATTATATACAATTATAAGTAAATATATAAATATATATAAAAAATATACATGTAGTGTATCATAAAAGTATATGGTGTGTGTTCTAAAAATTGAAAAACAAAATTACAAACTTCGTTCCTGTGCTTGTGGCGGGATTCGATCTGGGGGCTGATTCGATCTGAGTATATTCCTTCAACCACTAGAGTGAAGTTTGTAGTACCAATTATTTTATTTTCATTTGAAATTTTATCAAATTTTTTAAAAAATACATTATGAAAGGAAGAACACACAATGTATGGTTTTAATTATTGAATATTTGGATGATATAGGGAGATTAGTCAAATTCTAACCCAGGTCTTTTGGACCCTCGGTTATGATTTTTCCAATCAACCCACATCACCCTTAGGTGATTTATTACTTTAAAAATATTTTTAAATTAATAATGAAAAAAACATTCACGATACATGGAATATAAATAAATAAATTACATGTGTTTTTATTTTAGTGAAAAAGGATGAAACTAAGTAAGATATAAGGACTCAAACCCAGGTCTTTTGAACAGTGGTCTATGACCCTGCCCGCCGATTTGGCCACACCATCGAGCTTATTTTATTTTGGAATAGTTTTATTATTTATGAAAACATCACACACACCGTTTAATAAAACATGGGGTAAAAAATAGTGAATCCTATACTGAAAGAGGGTGTGATGGGATTCAAACTAAAGACAACTTGGATACATTCTAATTACCTTTCCATCGACACACACTTCCTTCTTTTTTATTGACTTAATAATTTTTTATTTATACACAAAGTACTATTATACTATAAAATAAAAATAAATATTCACAACATGTATAAGTGAGACACAACATTTACTTTAATTTTATTCACATATAAGAAAAAGCATTGTAGAAAGAGTGTCATTAATAAGTACATTATTTATAGTTATTAAAAATAAAAGAGAGGGGGGACGAAAGAAAGTCTAGGTTTTCCCCTAGAAAGCAGCTTTTGTTTTTGGTCTTTGGATCTACCTATGGAAGGGAACTTACTCATAATCTGAAAGTGGTTGTGGATTTATCTAATAAAAATACCACATGTGTCCAGTTCTATCCTTTTTTAGCAATTTTTCTTTACATTCAAGAATTCTAGGTGCTAGCTTATAGTAACCTTGCTCCATGGATAATAAATTATGAAGGTGGACTTTTGATTTAGTTTGTTTATGTATGTACTCCACCAACATGGATCCTTTCTATGAAATACTAAAAACTTGATAATAATAACATGAATTCTTTGGAGTAGGTGATAAATAAATTGGAGGTTTAAACACAAATATTTTATCAAATTCATTAATAGCATGACATGACGTGTTCCCATTTTCAAATTCAGTGTCTAGAAAATAATTTTTATAATATTTTAATGCACTATTTGTAGTGTCCACATCATAACATGATTCCTCAGTTTGAACCGAATAAGAACACAAAGATTCACACTCAACCAAATTATCCATATTAGTAATTATCTAAAAATGTTTCTCCAACATATTTTCAATCCATCCAAACCATTCTATTTTTTCAAATGGAATTTGTTAAAGGTTTCCATCATCGATAATAATTTTTTGGTATTATAGTATAATGGATTTGGAAGATAATAATTGGGTGGGGTGAAGGATGTACATTGGTAATCCTTATACTTAAACCCATTATCCATGTATGGATGATATTATTTTGGGTAAGAATACAATATCATTGGATCATACAAATATAAATCCTCTCTAGGAGAATTATACTAACCTACAATTGAATATATATCCATGGGGATTGGAGGTCAAGTGTCACAAGAAAATAATTAATAAATGAAAAATGAAAGACTGAGTATACCAACATAAACTCAAACTCATGCTGATCCAGTTAGAACATCACTTACAATGGAGCTTGAATGTAACTACGCCAATTGTGAGGTAGAAAAACTTATTTCCCTTATAAACTAGATAACTACGTAGATAGTGGTAGTCAGGGTTGATCCTATAGGGAAGGAATTGAAAAGAAATGGATAATGCTAGTCGGTGAGGTTCAACTAATTATTTAGGAAAATTAATCAAAATAAACAGGGGTTGAAACATGAAATGATTTGCGAGAAACATTTAAAACATAAGAATGTAAATAATGACTAGGAAATAGATGTGTTGGGGTTTCAACTTGATTAGGTTTTATTAAAAAAGTTTTTATTTAGAATTATAATAATTAATTACAATGTTTTACCATGGGGATTCAATTAAATTGTTGTTTCTTAGTCTGATAACAGACAACAGTGAATTTTAAACATCAATCCATGGTCTAGTGAATGATTGCTAAAAATCACATTATAGAAAAACCCCTAAAATAGTGGAAACATGCTCTCCCAATGGTTAGGATTTTCCCAATGTAATCCTTTATTTTTCACTATCATTATCACTCTTATTCCATTATGACACCATCATAGAATTTGGAATTAATTAATTAATGGTTTTATAGAATAATGTTCACAATAAAAGTAATTACACTAGAATTTATATTATAAAGAACCCATAACCTTATTAAAACCCGAACATAATAAAATCAACCATCTGTGACCATGGTCACAGTGTTTATATTGAGTGGAAACTCAATCCCAATAATGGGTACAAGAAATAAAATAGGGGAAGAAAAAACACTAAACAAAAAAGAAAACTGAAGAAAAACTCTATTTTCTTCTAGGGAAAATCATATCGGAAGATCAGAAAATATTCCCCCTTGAATTTCGAACCCAAAATCCATAGTCCTGTATCTTTATTTATAGAAAGATTTATTACATGGTGTGTATTAAAATGTAAACAATGTATACTTGATTTAACAAACATTCCCTTCATTGTTTTTCACCAGTAGGTGGCCAGATGCGATGCCCATTGAATTTTAAGCATCAATGGTTGGTTGGTGGAAGTACAATAAACATAACCACATAGTACATGGTATGTATATTATCTATCATCCACTAACTAATTTTTAAAGGGAATAAACAATGTGTATATTAAAGTACATGGCGTATTATGTTTGATCTGTGACATGGGCATGTACTATGGATGGCTGAGTCATGCCTAGGATAATGCACATAGAGTGTGTTTATAAAGTAAAAGCCATGTATATTTTTTTTGTTATTTATTTGTCCCAATGTGTTACTTTCACCATAAAATCTTTAAAATCATCTTTTAATAATAAAATAAAACATTTGATCCATAAAAAAATGTATGGTGAAAATTGGTTTTGATCTAAATAAAGTGTATGAAAAAAATATGCACATAATGGGAACATTTGGGGTAATTTAATCTCACTATTGAATTTTGTTTTGTGAAAATTATAAAGTAAAAATATATCTTAGTATACAAGTATACAATTTAAATATGTAATACACACAATTGAATTTAAATTAACAAAAAGTAAAAAATACCTTATAAAAGTAATAAGAACAATAGAATATATAAAAAGAAATGTAAAAATAATTATCTGAGTAATGAACAAAAATTTCAATACCCTAAAGTATAATATTACTAATAAATCAAATTCTAATTCATATAAATCCTTCACTTTTACCCAAATATATAGGAGGATCAATAAAGATTAACCTAGGTATCTGTGTTCCACACCTTGAATATCCTTGATTTTTGGCCTGATAGAAGGTATTTAGTTCCTGTAGAATATTCTCCAACATCTTGGTTAGCAGTAGAAAAATCTAAACTCAAGATCCCTTTTGATCTAATGATCAATGAAAAGTCTATACCAGGACTTCATTGAAAAAAATTGGAAGATAAAAAATCAGACATAAAATATCCCTGATCACATCTGAGCATACAAACTATATTCCAAAACCTAGAAGCTCCTCAGTCAAGATGGATCAGGAAAAGAATAATTAAAAAAAATAAATTCTATGATATTTACAATGAAAAAACTCAACATAAAAAATCTATTAGTATAACATCACTAGAAGGAAAATTACAATCAAAAGATCTTAATCATTGAGATGATGCACACTTCAACACAAATACAAATTAGTTTAGTAAAATAAAATTAGAATCTCTTCCATTCCTCAAATTCTCAGGTTTAATTTATAGAATTATTCTAAATAAAATATAATGGTTATATTACAAGATATTCAGGTCCAATTGCAATAACGTCAAAAGAATCCTCGATTATCCGATATATAAGTATTTTGACTCTATTATATGATGTGAACATCACCATAGTTCTATAATGTTCCTTGAATGTACTTTAGTGAAAATTCTTGACATACCATAACATAGGTATATGAGAATATGTTATGTCTTTTATTTGTTAATGAAATTCATTTAATATGTTTTTCGGTTATAAAAGTTGTTCCACACCTAGCATTCGAAAACCGCATGTCCACTCTCCACCATCCAAATTTGCTTTAAGGTTCACCCCTATCGTCTCTATCATTTTACCAGGAGGCCTATTTTATTTTTGATCAGAGGGAGAGCAGTATGAGGGAAATCCAATCTTTTTTTCTTGATTTAAACACCTATCCTTCCTCCATCCTGAATATCAGCATGATTAGGGTTTCTTTATATCAGCCTAGTCTTCACCGGTGACAGAAAAATGGTCTTATGGTTTGACATCCTTCACAGTAGCACAAATGGGTCAATAAATCTGATTTACACTAAATCTGTATGGTGATGAATTTTCTTGGTCATCCCTTGCTCTTCTTTGCTCTAGATCTTAATGGTGGGGCTCCGTTTTTATCGGTGAACACAGATCTCTGGGGATCAAAGTCTGTTTCTTCATATCTGATCTCGTATTTTCTCAAATTCGGATTTGTCCTCAACAATATTTGGTCCACAGTTCATCTCTCTTCTTTTGTATCACCCCTTTTTTCCAGTCGGCTCCTTCAGGGTTCCAACCTTCTTCGAGATTTGAATTCGTCTATGGTGGGGCTTCATCGGTCAGTGGGAGCGAACTCAGTTTTGGTTTGGATTGCATGAATTAGTTGACCCGGTTCATTCTCGGAATCAACTACTTCAAGGGAGCATGGATTTGGTGTGATGGAGTCAGTGGGTTTCTGTTCTTGAATCTGGAGTGGTGCCGACTTTCCTCCTAGTTTGGTGTGAGAAAGTAGAGACCTTGAAGGTAGGTTTCTTGTTCCCCAAAGGGGGCACCGGTAGTAGTGTAATTGGGTGCAGAGAGGTATTTCTCGACCATAGACCTAGAGTATGATGAGTCTGGTTTGTGCGGACTCAGATTGTTGATTTGACCTATTAGAAGAAACACCTTGGACAGTAGCGCGGTGCGTGGATATCCGTTCTTGTTCTTGGACCTAGATGGTGACATTCTCAAGAACATTAAAACTGGAAAGTGAAAACAATTATGGATAATAATGTTGATCATGGAGGATCTGACCTACTGGACTCCGCGACAATGATTTCAACACCCTTTTACAAGATTCTTCATCAAAAAAGGTTTGACCAAACCTCGGTAAGTAGGTCTCAGTCATGTTTTAGTTTTTTCTTTTTCATTTTTTGTTATCTTGAGTGTGTTGCTTGTTTTTTCGTTATGTGTTTTTTGTTTCATCACTGGTTTAGCTTGTGTGCCACTGTGTCCTTTGGTTTTCTTCTTGGAATCATTTGTTTCCTTTCATAGTGAAAAATCGTGATGCACTTTCCCTGTGCACATAGTCCTATGACCAAAGCACATAAATCCTTTGTGTCCTTTTTACTGCTTTACTTTTCCGCATTTAATTTGACCTTTAAAGCGCTGAATGATTTCTACTTTTTTAATAACAATTCAAATTCTAATTTTAAATTTATCTAGTTAATTATAAGTTTCTTGGGCTTTGTGCTCCCTAGTTATATCACTGCTACTGTTTCTTTCCATCATTTCTCAAAATATATATGTGTGATTCTTGTAATTTTATCTCATTATTTTTGGTTTTATTAAATCAGTGTTGTACAGATTTTGTGTTCCGTTTAATGAGAAATATTGCAATATTGAATGTTGTAATTGCCACTACTATTGTGTTGTTCAATGTTGCTGAATTATTTTAAATATATTCATTTGATGTTATGGAATTTCAAGTTAAACATTCTTTTGTTTATCAATTTTCATGTATTAAACAAGTAATGAACATCATTTTTTTATTTCAGATTCAAATGAACCAAAACACTCAATGGATATTGGAATATTTTGCGGGGACTAGTTCTCACATTGGGGAACTCCCCACAACAAAGTGGTATCATAGCCTAATTGGGTTTGTGTTTTTATTTGTTAAAATTTGAAATCATTTTTTCATTGCTTTCAAATGATTTGTTAGTGGCTTTTAACTTTGCAGCATGCTTTGATTGTTTAGTTCAGCTAGGTAATTATCTCTCTTAGGTTGTGATTTCATTCTGTTGTTGATAGTTTGTTTTCTTATTATTTCACTTCTTTTACCTATCTGATCCCCAAATATGCATCTTTGTAGTTACTACCTATGAGTGTCTAGGGTTTCAGGGTAGGGATAGGTTCTATATGAGTTTTGCGTATGTTTGAGAGCTTGTTATAAGTAATGGTTTTCCAAGATCTTGTTTCTATAGTGTCTACTTTTTTCCTAGTAGATGAATATATGTTAGCTCTGCTGAGTCTCTACGCATCCTTTAGGACTATTTTTTCGGGGTGTGGTCACGTTTTGAGTTCAAAATTTTGGTTTCAGTAGCTTGTCGGTGCAGTGTCGCTTAACTGATCACTAAGATTCATTGTTTACTGTTCAGACCTATTTAGCATCTTTTTTTGGTTTTCTAGAAACTCTGTGCCATTAGTAAGTCTATATTAAGATGTGTCTCCCTTTAGTGTCTTGTTTTCCCCAATTTTCTAGCCGGCTCCCAGCCTTTTTTCTCGCATCTTTGATTTGTCATAGGATTTTGGGACTTCATTCATGTGTCCTTGCAGTTTTACTTTTGTGTGAGGATGTATCATTTTTAATTTTGTTTAGGTGGTCATCTCTTATGGTGGAGATTCTGAACCTATCTATTGAGGATATTTTGGTTCCTTGCATCAAGAGTCTTCATGTTAGAGTTTCTCGATGGTGTGTCTTGGTTTTAAAGTCGACGATGATTTGTGCTTTGGTCCTATATGTCTTTGTGGGTTCAGGTGGAAAAAGTCTTTGGTTGTTTAATTTACTATGAATGATTCTCCTCTCCGCGTTACACCTATTTCTATCTCTATAATTAAGAGAGTGAGCTGGTAATTTTCTCTAGGTTTGTTCCTCTAGTATGTCCTGTTTTTCGGCTGGTTTCTCTAGGATGTGACCCGTTACGAGTGGTGATTGAGCTTGGGAAGTGTTTAGATTGTTAGTGTCATGTGAATATGATCAGTGACAATTAGTCTTTATAGAGGTTCTATTGGGATCTCTTTAGCGATATTAGGTGATTACTAGATATCATTAAAAATCTAGACTTAGATGGGGTTTTTTGGTCGGTAGCGTGCTATCCTTAGATTTCTAGTGTTCTTGTGGGTTTCGAGTATTCTATTAGGACTCATGGGACTACATAGGTTTTGCAGTGGTTCCTAGTTTTGAGGAACCTCTCTTGTTGGATAGGTTTTAGGCAGTGTATTCTCCTGGGTGGAGAGTTATCTGAGTCTGTTTTAGATTTAGGTTGAGTGAGCGATTTTATTGCTTTGATATTTGTGTCTTTTGTTTCATGTTTTCTCTAACTTGTTTTATTTTCTAGTTTCATTATTTGTTATTTTCTCTGAGTTTTTTTTTCAATATTTTTTGTGAAGTTAGATACTTCTCTATTTATTTGTGTACTGTAGGAACAAGTGATCTAGTTTTGGGACCTGCTGGCATGTGATTTGTTGGTCACGTATTCCTCATTGGCATCATCTCAGAGTGTGACTTAGGTAAGTACAAGTATTTTCTCTTTTTATGTTTAGATATGTTTATTTTGAGCATATTTAGTAGTTGTTTATAATATCATTCAACTTCGGGAACATGTGTCACAGTTTATACATGGTAGGGGGGCATTTTGGATCATACCCCATAGATTGTTTCATGTTTAGGATATGCCCAAATTTTTTATGTTAGGTGGTGCAGAATAATCCCGTGGTTTGTTTTAATTTCCAAGGTAAAGTTTTTGGTTTTTCAAATTATATTTTTCCATTTATTTAATTTTCAAGGTGGATATTTGTGAATATGTTATTTTTTTGTTAATTAAATACATTTAATATGTTTTAATGTTTTGAAAGCTGGTTCACCCCTAGAATTCAGAAACCCCCTGACAGCTCTTCACTATCCACTTTTTCTTGGAGGTTCTCCCCTATCATCTCCACCATTTTACCAGGTGGCTTCATTTATTTTCAATCAGAGGGAGAGAATAATGAGAGGTCTCTGATCTTGTTTTTTGCATTTGCACGCATATCCTTCCTCCATCCCATATATCAGCATGATTAGGTTTTTTTGGAGCAGCCCAATTTTCCCTAGTGATAGATCAACACTCCTCCCATAGTTTGACATCCTCCATGGCAGCACGACAGGGTTGATAAATATGGTTTACACCAAATATAGATGTTGATGAAGTTTCTTGGTCAGTAATGGCTCTTCATTTCTCTAGATCTAAATGGAAGGGCTCAATTTTAATCTGCGAACATATATCTACTTTGAGAAGAGTATGTTTCTTCATATTTGAGCCCATATTCTCTCAAATGTTGATTTGTCTTCGACAAGATCCGATTCGTGGTTCATCCTGCTTCTTTTGTAGAACCACTTTTTTCTAGTCGGCTCCTTCATGGTGTAAACTTTCTTTGGGATTTGAATTCATTTATGGTTGGGCTTCATCAGTCAGCGAGATCAGAATCAGTTTTGGTTCAGATTTCACGAATTGGTTGACCTGGTTCATTCTCGATATTGACTTCTTCAAGGGATCATGGCTTCAGTGTGATGGAGTCAGTGGGCTCCTGTTCCTGAATCCGGAGTGGCACCGACTTGCCTCATGGATTGGTGTGAGAAAGTAGAGACCTTGGAGGTAGGTTTCTTGTTCTTTGGAGGGGGATCCAATAATAGAAACATTGGGTGCAGAGAGGCCATTCTCGACCATACACCTAGAGGATGATGAGTCTGGTTTGTGAAGACACAGACAACAGATTTGACCTATTAGCAGAAGCACCTTGGACAGCGGTGCGGTGCATGAATATTCGTTCTTGTACATGAACCTAGCCAACATGATTCTCAAGAACAACAGAATTGACAAGTGGTAAGGAATCTTGGCAGCAACATTGATCATGGAGGATCAGACCTGCTGGACTCCACAACGACGATTTCAACACCCTTTTACATACTTATTCATTGACAAAGGTTTGGTCGAACCCCGGTAAGGCGGTCTCGATCCTCATTTAGTTTTTTCTTTGTCATTTTTTATAGTCTTGTGCATGATACTTGTTATTCCGTCACATGTTTTTTTGTTTCATCACAAGTTTAGCTTGTGTACCATTATTTCCTTTAGTTTTTTTCTTTTAATCGTCTGTTTCCTTGCATAGTGAAAAACCATGATGATCCTACCTATTGCATGTAGGCCTATGGCCGAAGAACATAAATCCTTTTTTTTACTTTTTATTTCTTTACTTTTATGCATTTAATTGGACTTGTAAAGTGATGAACATTCTCTACTTCCTGAATATTAATTCAAATTCAAATTTTGAATTTATCTAGATAATTTGAAGTTGCCTTGGATTTGTGATCCTCGGTTATATCATTGATGCAGCTGCTTACCATCATTTCTATAAATAAATATATATACATATATATATATATTTGTGTGTGATTCTGGATATTTTATCTCATTATTTATAGTTTTATTAAATCAGTGTTGTACAGATTTGGTGTTTTGTTTACTAAGAAATATTGCAAGCTTGAATGTTGTAATTTCCACTGCTAGTGTGTTGTTCACTTATATTGAATTATTTTAAATATATTCATTTGATGTTATGGAATTTTAAGTCGACCATTCTTTTGTTTATCAGTTTTCATGTATTAAACTGTTAATAAATATTATTTTTGTATTTTAGATTTTAGCGAACCAAAACACTCAATGGGTCTTGGTTATTTTGTGGGGACTGACTATCACGTAGGGGAGCTCCCCACAATAGTATATTTGATAGGTTTACTTTACATTAAAGTAATTTACATTAAAACATTATAAAAAAAATAATTGAAAAACATAAAGTTAAATAAAACTCATAGTATAGTGTATTTTGAATATCAAAATAAAGGATAAAAAATCAGTATTTACCTAACAATGTGGTTGTGATATGAATTATGATGTGTGATAGAGTAACTGTGAAAATGATGGGAGAGCATGATCATTTTACTTTAGGGAAAGAGAGTGAAAAACTAATGGAGAAGTGGTTTAAGGGTACCTAATTACTATATTATTTTGATACCATGTTGTTATACTTGGATGTGATATTGGGTAATTGTGCCTTGCTGAGGTTGGGTGATAAATGGCCTGACAAATTTTTGAGTTGGTTCTATTGTTTATTCATTGAGGAATTAGTATTATTCTTTCACTTTTTATGAGAGGACTTAAGGGGGATTCAAATGAGCATACATTTATTCTCTCCCCTATATATAAATATGTTAATTGAGTTTCGTGGAGGGATTTAGAGACTAAGATAGATAATACAAGATCACGGTTTCATGTTTCTATCAGTTACTTCTATAAAAGTCCCATTTTGTTATTTTCTTTTTAGTGAATTGATTTTATATGAAATAACCAGAATTTTAAGATATTTGTTTTTGTTTTATATTATGGATTTTATTTTTGTTTTTCTTTATATTTTATTGAGATCATAATGGTAATTTCTCCCATTTGTAAGTTTTATACCCCCAGTGGTAATCTCCAACACATGGACTATTGGAGGAAGTTTTCAAGAGTCACCCTCATCTACACTTCCATCCCAGAAGATGTTCTTAGTGAGTTAAGGTCATGACACTAAGGACCAATATACACATTAAAATATTGGAACATCCAATGATGCATAAACATGTGGAATTCCTATTAGTGGGTTTATTCTTAGGACCTCCCTATATTGGGATCACCAAGTATGAACATAATGAGAAGAAGTATCAATGATTTATGATCCTAGAAAATCCTTTTAAAGAGATGTTATCTAAAACATAGGATATATTTTTAAGAATATTATCATAGGATCTATAGGTTCACATTATACTCGGGAATTATTATAACCTTTGGATGAAAAAACACTATAAGGACATTATCAAATTAATTTTATACATAAGAACAATCATTATGTGATAACATATTTATCAATATTATGGTAATACAAAGAATAAAATCATTTTGTTATAGGGAATCATCTTAAATAGACTAACAATTACACTAGAGAAAATTACAAACAACCTTTAATGTGCTAGATATCATATTATGTTCATGTTTTTTATAAGATAAGGGTTTAGTAAATAGTCCCACCACATTTTCTTTTGGTAATACATTGATTATTGTGACTTTATATATTTGTGAAAAATACATCAAGATGTGATACTTCTAATATATATTCTTCTTATATTGATGTGAATTGGGATCCATGGGTAGAACACTACTATAGTATTATCGTAATACAATTGGATATAATCTTTACTGATAGGTAGACCACCAATATTCTAGATGAAATTTCATATTGTTATACCCAAACCCAACACATATCTATTATTTTATTTATTTTTGGTCTTACCTTTATTACATGGATTTCATTGGTGTTTTTCATAAAAAAATGCCAATTTTTGAGAAAATAGATTAAGACTCACTATTGGTGCATAATTAGGAGAAACTTTGCGCCAGTCTAGTGAAAATAGTGTGGTCTAGGAAATGGAACTATCTAGGGAGTATGGCTAGTCTCACAACCATATGGCCTCCCCCAAAAAACTGTGTGGCATCCTACCCTCTTGGACAGAACTGCCCACACAGTTTGAAAGATAGTGCAACCAAACCATGCTTCCTAACATGTCTTTTTTAAAATTAAATAAAATAATATAATATAATGAAAGGGTATTTTTTATTACTTTAAATTTTTATTTTAATAATAATAATAATAATAATAATATTATTATTATTATTATTAATTTCATTTTTACCCAAAAAGGGGTTTCCTTGCCTTACCCACACGACCCCTTCCCCTCTCACTCACGCGACCTGACCCCTCCCCTCTTTCTTCATGTGCACACACCACCCCCACCCGAGCTCCCTACTCTATGGAGATTCTTCTTGATTTATTGGGGTTTCTTGGTTAGATATTTGAGGTAGGATATCCTCTTCCTTTTTTTGGTGTTTTTCCTCTCTCCCATCACCCTTCTTCGTTTGGATGAACCCTAGGGTGAGGGTTGACATTATTTTTGGTTCACTATATCTTTGTTAGGGAGTGTGATGGGTCTTTTAAGAACCTATTCGATTATGTTTCCGCATATTCCACTGAAGACATAGCATATAAGTTTATTTCGGTTTTCCCACCACGGATTGAGGTAGGTTTTTTCCACCCTCTTTGTTTGTTCCAATTTTAATCAGGGTGTTTTAGTGATTATGCTCCTCTCTTGGTCAATTAGATTATCTTATGGATCCTTGAAGGCTTGAATGCAAATAAATAGTTATGTATATATATATACTTGTATCCTCATTGAATATATTTCTTCATGGTGAGGGGAATATGTGCATTGTATTAAGGTGTATATATGTATATATATATATATATCAAAGTTTAAATGTGTGTAAGTGTAGAGGTGGATTCTAGAGGCTTAGCTACATATGATAGTTTAGAAATATATGTAAGGATACCCTTATACATATTCATATATGGTAAATATGTATATAGGGGTTATGTATCCATATGAATATGTGAAGCCACACATATGCGAAAGCAAGGAAGATAATCCTTGAGAGTTTTCCGATGAAAGTGTCGAGGGACATGGTGTTTTGACTTTGTCTATTTCTTGAGGTAGGTTCCCTATACTTAACCCATTAATTTGAATTCCATTATTACTTTATTGTTTTAAAAATATGTTTTCATTATTATATAGAAATTATATGATATGAAAATTAGTTTTGGTATTTAGAAATGGTAATTTCATTTCTTTTATGTAATTTACCTAAACTTGTAATGTGAGTTTTTCATTTTAATATATGATTTCAACCTTGTATTGGAAAATGTATTATAGTTTCAATGTACGATTGGTTTTCTAAATTCAGTTTCATTGAGAGTGGTAAAGCCTATTTGGATCCTTTAAGTATTTCTTGGGAATTGGTTTTGAACTCTCTTGATGTGTAGGCTCAGTTTGCTCCTTTGAATTGTTTCTTGAAAGGATGAATCCACCACATATATTCTCTATTCTAGGGGGAATTCACATGGATGGTGTTAAGAGGTGGACCTTATCATGCATGTTGGTTTTCCTTGTGTTCATTCTTGCTTCATCACCTCCCAAATTTTCTATAGCCATGGGATCCATGGCGTCATAGTGAAAGTTGAGAGACAATTTATTTTTAGTCCCAATTAGACAGACTAGATTCCCATGGTAAGGAAATTCCATGTGGGTTGTGCCACTGGTGAAGCTAGTTGAGAAAAACCAGGTTGGTTATTGACTATGGATCACATTGATAGGCTGACAGATGAATTCCGAACCAAGTACATCTAGGGTCAATCCACTTGGTGTCTAGGTACATCCCATGAAATTTTATTTACTTTTATTATAATTTCCATCATTTTGTTATGTTTTTAATAAAATCTTCTCATCTGTTATGTTTCCACTGGAAGTTCTTTTAAAAACACTTATCTACTTGTACTCTACTTTATACTAATTTTTTTTCATTAAGGTATTTCCTTCACCACATGTTCTAATTTGTAAATTTATTTACTGTATAAAATTTAATTCTTTGTAAAAATTTTTTGGAAAAGGATGGGAAAATGGTTCTTTTGAAATTATTAGCTTTTAATTATTTTAATAGGAAATTAAAATTTTATTTTAAATATGTATATTTCAAACTAGCCTGAGGTGGTTTTATTTTAAATCTAAGTCTCAGGGAACGGTTCTTCATTTTTCAACCCTTCTGATCATATCGATTCTCAAACCTACATTATCTTCTTCAATTTTAGGTTTGTCCATTTTTGGATCACTCTCAGAGCAAGAAATGTTCTATATTTGGTGGTGATCCATGATGTCACTTGAGTTATGTTCAGATATTTAGTTTTATTTTTTTCTTGAACTAAAAATTTGTTCTTTTATTTTATTGTTGTTTATTTTTTTATCTTTTAAAGGATAAATAAATCTCAATGGAGTACATTTCATGCCCGAAACTAGTTATTGTCTTGGGAGGATCGAGAATGCCTCTTGAGCCTTGTTACGGGCTATATTAGGTGATCTATTTGGGGTCAACCCAAGTTGGTTCATGAAAAAAATGGTATCAGATCAATGTACCTTATTATTTGGGGATATCCGTTAGTTCATAGATATGTTTTTTAGAATTTAAGTGGTCAGTCACAGGTAGATTCTTGATCACAACCTATTCAGATTGATACATGAATTTCCAGGGGTGGTCTGGGATGGTTGTGCTTAAAAATATGATCTTGGTTCTCATATTGTTTAATTGTTTTTGAATTTGTTGGTATTTATGATTGGATTTGATATTTAGTGAATTTTTTAAGAAACTATATGGCTTAGAGTGGTTGTTTTTGAGGAATTTAAAGTGGTGTATGGATATTGTGAATGGTCAGGAAAACCAAGAACAAACCATGAAACTGCCTCAGATGACCTCCACGTTCCTCACTTGGTTGGTGTATAGTCTTCTAAAACATGCATCCTGTCCATGTGTAGTAGTTTTTCTTTTTTAGGTTCTCAGATTTTGGTACATCGAGTATTTGATTTATTTTTATTTTTTCTTGGTAATTATTTTAGTTGAATTTTGGGTGTTTCCCTTTGGTTTTTGAAATGGTGTCTGGTTTATTAAAATTGGGTTTCCAAAATTAAATTTTTGGGGTTTTTTTACATTAAAATGGAAAATTATTTGGAATTATCAAATGTTTGTGGAAATGTGGAAGAAAAATGAATTGGAAATTTGGTAAATTCTTAGTTTTTATGAAAAAATTTTGATGTAGCCCTTGGTATTTCTTATGGAACATCCCATATGCCTGTGTGTGTGTGATTGGAAAGTTCATGTTGGTATGTATTCAGGTATGGATATAAGTGGAAGTGGGTATGAACACATATGTTATGGTTCATAGGATACCATGGGTGAGTTTAAAATCAAATATTTGACTTGTTTTTTCTAAGTGGTTTTTTAAAAGGAAAGTGGTTTCCATTAAAAATGGGATTATTTTCCAATATTATTTATAGTTTAAAAGGGAAAATTGAGATGGTGTTTTGAATTTTAAAATTTATGCGATGAAATGGGTTTTAGTCCAAGAGGACCTGAAGTAGAAAATTGAATTTTGGGAAAAATGTTTTGATGTCTGAAATAGTTCTAGAAGTGAGAAAATGATTTTCAATTTAAAATAGAAAAGGATGGTTTTTAAAAGAGGTTTTATATTCGGTGTTGTTATGTTTTATGGTTTATGAGGTTGTTATTTTGAGTTTGTGCTTTGATTTTTTGTGTGTGGTTTTTTGCTTTCCGGTTATTTAGAGTATTCCACCTAGAAAGGTCCATAGGGTTTTTAAGGTGTCTCTTCCAGTAATTGATTTTTTCTAGACTCATAGTGGAGTAGTGCAGTCGTGTTTTTTTTCATCCATTGTACCTTTTTTATTTTAGTCATGCTTTTTTATAGCTTGTGTTGTAGCTTAAGAAAGTTGAGAGAGTCATCAGGTTTTTGGGAACTCTAGATGTTGTGAGGGTGTGAGCTATTTTGGGTATGTTTGAAGGGATAGATCTGTTCCAGTTAGAGTTTATTGTTCCATTATTATTGCTAGTTGGGATGCCTTGGAATATTTTCAGGACTACATGCATCCAATGGTTTTCTAATGAGGGAGTGTAAGTGAAATAAGTGTCAGATAGAATGGTTATTCAATAAGGTCAATAGATGGTGACGGAGTGTATTGACCATTTTAAGGAGTTGCTTCCTAATTTTTAGAAGTAGCATTGGTTAGTCTTCTGAAATCTCATATCATCATGTGGGGTCTTCATACCGATATTAAGGATTTATTTATTTCATCCAGGAAAGTTTCATTTGGGAAGTTGGTGGGTGAGATTTTCATAGTCAATCTTGTTCTCAGATGGAATTCTATAGTAGTTTCCAATCCAATTTGTCTGAGTGGTTGTGATGGTTCCCCATATGATCAGAAGTGTTAACTAGATGAACCTATTACTAAAAGGTATCCCCATTCAGTTCTTGTTTCTCATCTATTGTACCACACACTCGTTTTCATCAATTTTGGTTGGTTTAGACACTCCAATCCATATTGTCATAATCATCTGAAGGCTTATTACTGGTGTGGTTTATTGGGACACCAAAAGAAATTTTGGGAGTGTCTTTGCTGAATGAAGAATTTTTAGTTGTGAATTATCACTTCTTGAATACGGTGTAGAAGATGCTTCAAGACATGAAGGATACATCCATAGGTCTTTGAGAGAATCTTTTCAGGTAGTTCAATAGTTTCTAGGTGTGAGGGATATACATCCAATATGTTTTCTATGATGTTAGAGTGGTTGAAATTAATGTTTTCACATGATATGTTTTTATGTCCTTAGGAACATTTAATTTTAATGATCTTAGTGGCCTCTTCATTGAAATTTTTGTGTCTGTGACTCGTTGAATATAAACCCTTAAATGATTCATCTTCATTTAGAATGGTTTTAGTTTTAAGGTGGTACTTGTTTGGAGATTCAGGTGCTTCTAAGTATTATGAATTATGGATTGTCCGAGTACCCTATTCGAGTCTTTGTGGTTGAACCATTCTTGTATTAGTGGTTGATTTCGTTCAGTGTTTCTCTTAGTACAACTGCCTTGATAGATAGTTGCTTAATGGCGGGGAGATCCACACATGACTTGTTGATGAATTCTTTTGAGTTATTCAGGAGTTACTTATGGATTTGAAATGTAACATTATGTTTCATGGTTTCTTTAGGTCTTGATCAGTTTTGAGTCCTAATTTTGTTCCTTTTTTGGTCGAATAAATTTCTGGGGGGAAGAGAGTGATAATGGTAGAGAAAATTTTCATACACCGACCCCAAACTTCTCTATTATTTTATTTATTCTTGTTCTTAACTTTATTCTATTAAATCCTCAGGTGTTTTTAGGAAAAATTAATAATTTTGAGTGAACAAAAGAGGCGCACAATTGACTCACAGTTTAGAGAAATTGTGTTCTAACCTAGTACTAATCATGTGGTCATGATAATGGCACTATTCAGGGAACATGGATATGTAAACAAGAATGTAGTCTACCAAATAAGACCATGTGACCTCCCCCAACATATCCCTTGGCCTCCTCCCCTCTTAGATAGAACTGCCCAAATGGTTGGCGCATGGTCGGGAAGACCGTGCTTCCATCCGAGTCTTTTTAAAAAACAAATAATAAAATAAAATAATAAAATAAGTTTTAATTATTATTATTATTATAAATGTTAATAATATTATTAATATTAATATTACTAAGTTATTTTTTACCCTAAAAGGGGTTTTCGTCCCTTACCCATGGGACAACCACTCTTTCCCCTCATGTTTGTGCTACCCGACCCTCCTCCCCTCTTCCTTCTTGTGTGCGCACCACCCCCACAATTGAGCACCAACATCCACAAAGATTCCTCTAGAATTTTTAGAGTATATTGGTTAGTTATTTGACATAGGATATATTATTCCTTTCTTCTTCCATTTTTGGTGTCTCTCCTCCCTCTCGTCACCCAGTTTCATTTGGCCAAATACTAGGGTGAGGGTTAACCTGATTTTTGGTTCTCTATTATATTGTTAGGGAATGTTATGGGTCTCTCATGTCCTCTATGATTTTGTTTTTGAATCTTCTTTTGAAGGTGTATCATATTATACCGTTTTGGTTTTCCCGCAACGGATTGAGGTAGATTTCTTCCACCCTCTTTTTTTCCATTTTTAATTGGGGTCTTTTAGTGATTATAGTCCCCTATTGGTTAATTATATCCTCCTATGAATCCTTGAAGGCTTTCACACATATACATAGGTATGTGTATATATATATGTATATATATCTTCCTTATACATATTCCCTCACGATGAGGAGAATATGTGCATTGTATTAAGGGGTATATATATATATATCTAAGTGTACATATGTGTATGTGTAGAGGTGGATTCTAGTGGTTTAACCATGTAAGAATGTTTAGGCACATATTTAAGGATCCTATTATACATATTCATCTATGGTAATTCAAATATGTGTATATGGACTAGGTGTCTTTATGTATATGTGAAGGTATATCTAGGTGGAATTGGGGAATAGATGTTTTGAGTGGTCGCCGATGAAAACATCAAGTGGCGAGGTGTTTCGGCTTGGTCATATTCTAAAGGTAGGCTCCTTATGACTAACTATTTAATTTAGATCCATAATTTCTTTATTGTTTTAAAAAAATCATTTTTATATAGAAATTATATTCTATATAAATTAATTGTGGTATTTAAATATGGCAATTTCATTTATTTTTCATAATTCGCCTAAACATTCAATATGTGTTTTTAATTTTAATATATTATTTCAACCTTGTATTGGAAAATTTATATTAGTGTCAATGTTTGATTGTTTCATTGAGAGTAGTAAGGCCCATTTAGCTCCTTTAATAATTTTATGGAAAATAGTTTTGAACTCTCTTGATGTGTAGGCCAGGATGACACCTTTGATTGTTTTCTTGAAAAGAGGGAACCTCCATTGATACTCTCCATTCTAGTTGGAATTCACATGGATGGTGTTATGAGTCGAGCCTTATCCTGCATGGTGGTTTTCCTTCTATTCATGCTCACTTCCTCAGCTATCTCATTTTCAATAGTCATGGGATGATAGAAATTGTAGTGAGAGTCAATAGACTGTTGTAATTTAGTCATGATTAGATAGACTAGATCCCCAAATTAGGGAATGTTCTTGTGTGTTGTACCACTGGTGAGGATATTTGAGAGCAGTTATGTTAGTTATTTACTATGGATCACATCGATAGGCCAATATATGGATTCTGAACCGAGTACATGTAGGGTCTCATCACTTCATTTCTCTGTACATCCTGTGATATATGATTCACATGTATTCTAATTTCCCTCATTTTGTTATGTTTTTAATAAAATAATTTCAACTATTATGATTCCACTGTGAAATCTTATAACAACACTTATCTAATAATACTTTGTTTTCCACCAATTGTTTTTTATTGAAGTGTTACCTTCACCGCATGTTCTTATTTTCAAACTGATTTATTGAAAAAAAAAATCATTACTTGGAAACCATTTTTGAAAAGGATAAGAAAATGGTTATTTTTAAATTTTTATCTTGTTACTTGTTTTAAAAGGAAACAAAACCCTTTTATTTAAATATTTTTATTTTAAACTAGAATGACATGGTTTTCTTTTAAAGGTAAGGATTAGGGCTTCGTTCATCCTTTGGTTTCCCTATTGAGTAACTCAGTCCTTATGCTTAAATTTTCTTATTTAGTTTTAGGTTCTTCCATTTTTGGATCAATCTTAGAGAGAGTAGGGTTTTGTGACTGGTGGTGACCCACGAGATCACTTAGAGGTTTGTTAAGCTGTTTAGTTTTTTTATTTTTTCCACTGCCAACTTTTTATTCTATTTTATTCTCATTTTTTTTATTTTATTGGATAAATTGTTCCCAATTTAGTATATTAGATACCCAAAAATAGTTTCCAGCTCAGGAGTATTAGGAATGCCTCTCAGGCCTTATTACAGGATGACTCAAGTGACTGGTTCAGGGTCTAACTGGGTTAGTTTGTGAAACATATTCACACCACTTCTATAGTTGAATAAAAAACCCCAGTATAATTGGAATCTACTATAGAATCAGTGACCAATAGGTTCTTAGAACTCTTCAGGGTCATAACACATATATAAATTCTAAACACATATCCCAAATGTGGTTTTAGATTATTCTAGTTTGTTTGGAATCTAATATATTTGTATCCCATCACAACTTGTTCCTCATATCCTTCATAATCCATGACCATATCCTTTGTATTCCCAATGAAATTTTGGATAGTTTTTACCACTGATGCATCTACAATTCATCATTAAATCTTTTAGAATATTCAAGTTATAAATTTATAATGTTTCCAAACCACATTAACTACCAAGGCACAGTAAAGTGGGAGTATGAGGTCAATCCCACAGAGATTGAGGAAAACAACTATGGATTTTGACCAAAGGTCTGGTTTTAATAATTTTAGTTTGATTTTATTAAACGAATTATTCAACATAAATAATTAAAATATAGGAATAATGATAGAAAAGGTGGACGATAGAGGGATAAGGGTAAATTTTAGTGTTTATGAAAAAGGGTAATTTGAAATCAAGCATGAGATAGACCTATAGATTAGGTATAAATGTGGTGAAAAGGTAACCATTTGATATTGGTAAAACCAATTGGATCTACCAAATCTATAAACCACTCCTTAGTCCATAATAATTGATAACCTAAGTGCACAAATCTTGGATTTTTGGAAGAATGAATCACGGGCTATTGGTCCTAGAATGATCAAATCCAACTAAATCATGGTTGTTCAATTAAACCTCCTATTGTTAGGGTAGGTTAAATTGAGTGAGATTGATAGTTATTTTAAACCTAGTTACCTACCATAGGGTTACAAAGTTTTGATTTCATAAATTCCTTATATTCAAATCCACCCTACACACTACTCCTAAGGATTTATCCAATCATCAATGGGAAATCTCTAGTGATAGATAAATCATATTCCATAGAGAAGATATTATAAGAGAAAGAATGAGAAAGATAGAAAAAAACTAGAATTAAAGAAAATTTTTAAACAAAAGTTACATCAAAAATGGAAAAAAGAAAAGAAAATAAAAAAACACCAACCTACGAAGAACTCTAAGTTAAAACCCTGTGGTAGTCTCCTAGTAGTCAAGACTCTCCACACCTGGAATGGAATATCTTTTCTTTTTGGATGGGACCCTTATTAATAATAGAAGATATAATTTTATATCATCCATGGTTAAAGTATATATTTTAATGCCCGTTCGAGTTTTCAAGGATATATTTTCATAGAAAGATACACTAAAAATTAGTGTTTTTTACTCTATCTAACATTTTCAGTTTGTGTACTATTTACACGGTGTGTAATATGTGGTTCTAAAACATTCTCAGAATGCTACACATCTTTAAATATTCTATGTAACATCATGAAATGTGTCACGACATGACACATATGTGCCATGCCTTGACATATGTGAACTTCACTGCAAACAATTTTCTTCTTCTTCATGGCCTGAAAATGGTTCACAACTCCTATAATTTCACATCATGTAATGAATACATGATGTGTAAAGTGTGTTTCCAGCTTCAAAAGATCCAATTTTTTTCTTTTATCCAGTTTTGTGCCTCCTGAAGCTGCTGTGACCATCCATCATCATGGGAAAACTTAATTGAATGGATATCTTGGTCTCTTTCGCTTAAATCTTAAATCTCAACATTTTCATATTTCGGTTGTTAGGTCAATCCTATTTTCATCTCATTGCAAAGTAAAATTATTTTCCTAAATGACCACAACTTCCTTCATATTTCTCTAAATTTAAGGTATGCATAACAATACTCAATACATAAATATATTCCATAACACTCAACTTTAATCAGTTAATGTTCAATGAATCCACATATAAAATGTAACACCCCAAGTAAATAATGAATATCAAAATTCTATATTTATTAATATTTGTGAATAAAATATTAATAGCACTTTCAAGGGAATTCTATGTTCGATTGCGTACCCAATACTCAACAACGAATTTCTTTGAAATATTACGTTGCACACTAATAATATAATAATATTTTTTTAAATGGTAGTTAAATCCTAGCCATTGTAATGGTGGGAATGAACAAAACTAACTAAAAAATGATTATATATGTTTTTAAATATTTTTACATTTGTCCAATAAATGTTAGAGGCTTAAAATGCGAATGAATCCAATTTTAAGCATAAATATTAAAATATTCTTTAAAAGAGGTCTTTGCTTTGCTTTATTAATAAAAATGAGGCTTCGGCCCCAACCTTTTAAAAAAAATTAATTTTTGATGAATAGTGAAACCACTAAGTAGTAGTTAAAAAACCGATTTTTCATTTAAATGAAATTTTACCGCTTCTGTGAATTGAATTTCAAAAATACAAGATACATGGTTATCATTAGTATGTAAAATTTGGTTCAATGGGATAAAAATAATTTTGGGTGAATAAAAACTTTTGAGTTTTATTAACCGCGATTAAAGGTAATTAGTGTAATTTAAGGTAAAAATAATGTTATAATAATATGAGATTACCTTTACACTAGTCCTACCCTTATTGGATGAGTCATGGACGACCGAGAAAATCCATGGGTAAATTTGGGGACCCCATGGAGCCACTTGGGTAAGATAATGACATTAAAAACTTTTTATTTAAAGTTAAAATAAAAATATCACAAACATGTATTATTTTACTAAAAAACGTTTTACATGGTGTTATATAAGTTATCTTTTTGGATATAAATATTAATTAGAAATATAAAACGATTTCTTACATCCTAGTAATTTTTTTATAATTTTTAGACATTAAATAAATAAATTTATTTATGACAACATGCTGATATAGTTATTACCTCATTAATGAATGATTTAAATAAAATGAAATGATAAGGTAAAATCTAAAACTTACACTTGTCAAAAACCTATTGGATAGGTGGATTTAGAACACTTATCACCTTATCCTAGAAATATATCATTTTGGGACCTTTAAAATCTAAAACCCATTTTATAATAAAGTAACATTTCAAGATTATCCAAAAGTGACCCTCCTCCCTCTTATAAAAGGCCCCCACCTCTACACCCTTACTCACACCTCTCAAGACTTTGGATCATCCAAACTCTACTTATATTATCTATAAACCTCCCTCTCTCACTCCTAGAAGCCTCACTTTGGGTATAAGTCTTTCCAAGGAAGCCTTTGGTTCAAATCAAACGAGTTACCCGATTTAGAGGTAATGTCTTCTCTTATGTTCTTTTGTTTTATTTTGATTATCCAAACCCCTAAAATCTTTTTATTCCATTATTTTGTAACAAAACTAGTATATTAAATATACTAGGATGTTTTTATGATATGTATTCGATCTAAACTTACACACACCTCCATCTACTGGGTGAATAACATACTGTTTCTGTGGATGGCGAACTACTACCTCACGAAACGATGATTATTCAATTATCTCCTACCACCTCTCATGGTGGCCATTAAGATGTCACTGTTTTTATATATGATATAAATTATTTTTATGTTTTCATTATGCTTCTGTATTTTTAATTTATGTAATACCTTTATGGCTTCTATAATAGGTAAACAAGATAATTTCCTTTTAGGAAGTGCGGACTACCGCCCCCTCAAAGTGATATGACTCGTTCATGCCATACGTGGAACGTATAAAGGAAGAATTTATGAACTTATGTAAAATATATAACATATATATTATAATTTAATTATAATATACCTATTTATCATTATTTTCTCATTCCATTAATGTATGAAATAGAAATCAAAGTAGCGTTCATGCGTACGTACGGCTTACCATCTATATGAACAGTGTATTTTATTTCTTATCTCCAAATGTTATGTAATATTATAAATACATACATATATTGGATATATATGAAATATATGACATGTAAATGATTAATATTATTCTGTAGATATTGTAATCTTGACCACATGGACAATTTAAAATTATAACAAGTTTATTTTTTACTCAAGTTCCGAACATCAACAAAATGTCCGATATGAACTCAAACAATAAAATAATTGTTATAGAAAGGTAATAAGTGATATAAAAGGAAGAATAAACTTGAAAAATATTCTTAATAAATTATAAATTAACTTATGTTTATCATTCGAGAATAATAAGGAATATATGAGCGAGTCAAGTCAGACACGTGGTAAGGGGATTTCTTATCTCACTTTTAATTCGGTGAGATTTCCATTGTTCACCACTTATTTGTTGCATGTGGTGTATTTTTTACTACCATTTCATATATATTATCATTATTATATTTATATTAATGGTATTATGTGATTCATTTGGTGTTTATTATCTTTTGGTCATACGACTCGATTGATTACGAATAGGTGATGGGTTTTTTTCTCACTTTTTATTCCCATGAGATTCATGGTACATTTTCCACTATTTCTTTTTGTATGGTGTATGCACTGTCCATTATTGTATTCTCGGTGTAATATAATTTAATTTATGGGTATTTACATCTTCATTGTATGATCCTTCTTTCTTGGGGTGTAAGTTTCGAAAGTTACCCAAATCGGCAAGGGAACCTTTCACCCACCTCTTTTTAAAAGACTTATTTTTTAGGTCTTATAATTTACATCTTATAAATGTTAGGATATGTTATTATATATCCTTATTGCTTTAAATTTTATGTCTAAGTGATGAGATACCCTTCTTACCTCTCATCAACTCATTTTCTGAATTTTATAGTGACGTCGTTAGGCTGTCGAATTTCTGTAAGGGAACTTCTAAACCCAATTTCAATTATCTGGGTTAAACATATAATTCTTGGTTATGTCATACTATGAATATGTGTGGATGACCTCTAATTGTTTTACACTTAATATCCACTGATATTGGGTGTATTTATATTTTTAAAACATAATTATGTAATTGATTTATCCTTAATCTAAGGATACCGTCTTTATACGGGACTTCGTCTCAATCTCATTTCATTGAGGCATCTTTTGATTTCTACACGACATTATTTTATACGGTGTATAAAACCCTTTTGAATTTTATTTTCATTCAAAAGGAATATTTTTTACATGAAGCATTTTACTAAACGACAGAAGAAATGTTTTTGTCTTACGTATGCAACGACAACGATTTCTCTGCCACCATGACCATTATTTGAGTTTCAGCTTCCTCTACAAGCCATAACATTTTTTAAATGAAAAATAAATACCATGTTTTACTTTTCTTTTATTTTGGTATTGAAAATGGTTTTGATAATTTTTTGATTATATCAATGTGTTGTATTGATATCTTGTGATTGAAATGTGGAAATGTTATGTTTCCTTTATGAATGTTTTATGTGATAAGATTATGTTATGGTTCTTGGGAATTTTTTATGAAGTCGGGTAGTTCTGTGATAAACTAAGAGAGGGTGAGCCTAAGATAGATCTCCAATGCATTGGGTAATGTGAAGGAATTAAATGCTAATGTTTCTCCAAAGAGATTTAGGTAATATATTGTGATGGGTATTCCAAACGTAACCATGAGAGTTACTCCCTACGTAAGAATGTTATGAATGCCTCAAGTTACCTTTATGTTTTATGATTTATATGAGTTATTCATAAATAATATGATTTCATGAGGTATCTTAAAGTGAATATGTTTTATGAGTAAATTATGATTTCATTGATTCTTATGTATACATGGACTAATGTTTTCTTTCTGTATTTTTATATCCCTTACTAATCTTTTTATGCTCATCCCAAGTTTTTGAAATGTTTTCCACAAGACTTAAAGATGAATAGGGTCAAGGATGGGATCACAGAAAGACATTATGTCTAAAACATGGAACTAGTCATGTTTCTTTTTTAAGATTTTTTATTTTATGAAAAAATGGAAATGGAGTAGACATTTCTACATTATAATCTTTTGAGATGTAATAGTTAAGCCCTAATTCTATAAAACTCTAAACCTGAAAAGATACCCAATGTGAATTATTCATTAAATTCATGATTATGTAATGTTTTATGGCCCAGTCCTTATAGTTGGTATGAAAGGTCTGTTTGGATAACTTTAGAGGTTAGGGTATTCTTTAAGCAGAAGTGACATTACCAAAATGGTTCATATTTATAAAGAGTCATAGTTATTTTTATAAAGTGAATGAGTTTAAGATATTATGAATAATTATAAATTAGTATTTACCCTCATCATAAGATATTATATGATTATTTTTGGGATATAATCACACTGACCTTTTCAGTTTTAGTAAATGGCTGGATCTAGGAGGCACCAAAGTAACAGTGGATGTGAAGAAAACTGTGACGGTATTCTGATCGAGCAACTGAACGATATGGGGGATACAATGAGAACTCTTGTGGTTATTCTCAACCAACTATCTGGAGTCATGATTGACCACCTGAACCTTAGTGATTTTTATAAGGAATCATCTATGTGAGAAACAAATCCCTATGGATGTTTAGGTAATAATCATAAAAGTATGTGTGTTCAAAAAACCTATGTGTCAATGATGTGGAAATAAGCACCTTGGAAAATGTTTCAAAGGGATAGAAAGATGCTATAGATGTGGAAATGAAGGCCATAAAGAAAAAACCTTCCATGGAAAAAGGATCTATCCAATTGAATCTTGGAAGGGAAAGAAGTTCTTTCTAAAGGATCAATTGAATGTTTTAAATGTGGAGTGCATGGTCATTATGAAAATAAATTTCCTACAAAGAAATTTCAGTAATGGGATCTCCAGGATCATACAAATATTCATTTACCAATACCTAGTTCCATTCCGATTGAGGATGAAGAAACTGACAATGACCAATGAAAGGTATGGATTATTTCTTAACATATGTTTTCCTATTATTGAAATATTAGGATATGATTCATGATTTTGTTTGTAGGAAAGAAGTATTTCAGAATAAGTTGTAAAGTAATGGTTAATGGATCATGAAGAATTTTGAATGAGTAAGAAGTCAACATATAAGGGATTCAAGAGTTATGGTATATTTTAAGATGATGAAATTCTTAAAAGTATTACGTATCTTTTGATGATGGGATTACATTAGAAGATTTTATATAGTATGTGTAACCCTAATGTTTGATATTTTAAAATTTCGTTCAAGGAATAATTATCTTTTCTTTTGGGGATATTGTTATAAAGAACCATTTTGGGTTTATATGATCCTTGAATTTGAGGAAATTACCGATTAATACTTTTTGAGATGCAAAATAAAAGTTATTAGATAACCTTTGTGGTTAAAATATGTTATGGTTATTTTTGATGAATTTATCTCTTTTTTGGAATATTATAAAAATATGTAGTTTTTAAAAAGGGACAACACACAAACCGTGTGGCAACCCATCACGTGGGATGAAGCTCCGGGAATCGAACTCACAACCAAAGTGCGGATGGTATTTATTGCCTACCACTGGACTACGTGAAGTCCCTGGTTAGTATGACTAATTATTTTTAGTTATATGATCTTATAAATTAGTAATAAGTTAGTTTTTGGAAATTGATAACCTATCATGGATGATATGTGATTAGGTTAATTACTTTTCATTATGAGACTTTAAGAGTAAGTGATGTTATTTGGAGATAAATTTTAAGATTTACATTGGAAGACTATGTGATAAAATCTTTTAGAGATTTGGGTTTCAATCTTAGTTTGGATTACTTTGAATAATTTTATGGATAACTATTTATTTAATATTCTTTCTTGAACCTTGGGTTCTTTTTATTGAATTTTGGAGATTAAGAGTAGTTTTTCTTTTTGTAAAAGATTATCCTTTTTGAGGATTATCTAATCTTGTACTAACAATTTTCTTTTTGGTTAAGGTAAAAAGATATGGGAAATATATAGTTCATCTTTTGTGGATTAGTTGATTCTCAATAAGTTGATTATAACATTTTTAATGTGAAAAAGTCATCCTAAATACTAATCTTTTGGAGAAAATATGAGTTTGTGTAAGAAATCTAGTAAGGGATGAAAGTCTACATGACAAGTAAGTAAGTTTCCTTATGATTTAGTTAAGCTCATAAATAAATTGCTCAATGAAAAGTATCTTAAAACAAAAATGTTTTCTGTTAACTTTTCCTACTGTGGAATCAAATACCATTTAACCTATCACAATTATGTGATTTTATGGTGGTTAAATTTCTCCTAAACAAGTTTTCTATCACTCTCTATCAGAACATGACCCTTTTTTCTCTTCCATATCAATGTTTTCATGGAATCCTAGTATCTTTTTTCTAGGGTGACCATTTTACTTTTCATTATTTCTTTTAATGTGATAGTTTTATCGACTCCTTTCCCGATGTGAGGCTTTCAATGATGTTTCCGAGCCCAATTTTTAAATTGTGAGGACGCAATTCCCAAAAGGGGGGAAGGATGTAACACCCCAGGTAAATAAAGAATATGAAATTTTCATATTTATTAATATTTTTGAATAAAATATTAATATCACTTTAAAGGGAATGCTATGTTTGATGGTGTACCCAATACGCAACAACAAGTTTCTTTGAAATATTACTTTGCACACTAATAATATAATATTATTATTTTAAATGGTAGTTAACGCTTAGACATTGTAATGGTGGGAATGAACATAACTAACTACAAAATGATTATATATGTTTGTTAAATATTTTTACATTTATCCAATAAATGTTAGAGGCTTAAAATGCGAATGAATCCAATTTTATGCATAAATATTCTAATATTCTTTAAAAGGAAGATTAACCGCCTTTTGATAGTGAACCCTTTTTAAATATACTTTTTTTCACTTTTATATGTTATATATGAAAAAATAAAATCATCCTTTAGAATCAGGACATCAAAATTTACTTTTTTTAAATTTTTGTTATTTTTCTGATGATGTTCATTTTTTAATGAATAGTGAAAAATGTTGTATTTTAATTGAAAACCAATCTAATTTATTGATATGGTTAGACTATATTTTTAATTTTTTTAAATTGTAATTAAAATATATTTTTACCATTTAATTCAATGGTGGTCATTGAAATTAAATTCACTTTGAAATTGGGCATAAACAAGTGTCAATCTTTTGATATATATTGTTTCTTAAAAACACGCTATTTGTTTTAACAGTGGGAATTAATTATAAAATTAATTAATGAAACTTATATGTTTTGAATTTTTTAAAATAGACTTCATTTTTGAATTTGGAATATCAAATATAGACTAGGGTGAATTTTTGGTATTTTTCTGAAAAACAACAATTTTTGATGAATAGTGAAACCACTAAGTAGTAGTTAAAAAACTGATTTTTCGTTTAAATGAAATGTTTCCACTTCCGTGAATTAAATTTAAAAAATCCAACAAAATGGTTGTCATTTTTAAGTAAAATTTCATTCAATTCGATGAAAATAATTTTCATTGAATAGTAACATTTGAGTTTTATTAACCGCGATGAAAGGTAATTAGTGTAATTTAAAGTAAAAATAATGTTATAATAATATGAAATTACCTTTAAACTTGTCCTACCAAATTTTATGAGTCATGTACGACCATGAAAATCCATGGGTCAATTTGGGGATCCAATGGAGCCACTTGGGCAAGATAATGACATTAAAATCTTTTTATTTAAAGTTAAAATAAAAATGTCACAAACATGTATTGTTTTATTAAAACAATTTTTACATGGGGTTAGGTGAGTTATCTATTTAAATATAAATATTCATTAGAAATATAAAAAAATTTCCAACATCATAGTAATTTTTTTATAATTTTTAGACATTAAATAAATAAATTTATTTATGACACCATGTTGATGCAGTGATTACCTCATTAATGAACGATTTAAATAAAATGAAAAGATAAGGTAAAATATAAGACTTAAACTTGTCAAAAACTTATGTTATGGGTGGATTTATAAGCCTTATCACCTTTTCCTAGAAAGATATCATTTCTGGAACTTTAAAATCCAAAAACCATTTTATAATAAAGTAACATTTCAAGACTTTCCAAAAGTGACCCTTCTACCTCTTATAAAAGGCCCCCAACTCTACCCCCTTACCCACACATCTTAAGCCCTTGGATCATCCAAAATCTATTCATATTTGCTCTCCACATCCCTCTCTAACTCCTAGAATCCTCACTTTGGGTATAAGTCTTTCCAAGGAAGCCTTTGGCTCAAATAAAAAAGAGTTATCCGATTTAAAGGTAATGTCTTCTCTTACGTTCTTTTGTTTTATTTTTCTTCTTCAAACCACTAAACTATATTTATTCCTTTATTTTGTAACAAAAATAGTATCTTAAATATACTAGGATGTTGTTATGAGAATTATTTGAGCTAAAATTACACACACCACCATCTAATGGGTGAAGAACATATTGTTTCTGTGGACGGCGAACTACTGCCTCACGAAACGATGATTGTTCAATTATCTCCTACATCCTCTCATGGTGGCCATTAAGATGTAACTGTATTTATATATGATATAAATTATTTTAATGTTTTCCTTATGCTTCTGTATTTTTAATTTATGGCATACTTTTATGGTCTCCATAATAGGTAAACTCAAAATTTCATTTTTGGGAGTGAGGATTACCACCCCCTCAAAGTGATATGACTCGTTCATTCCATACGTGGAACATATAAAGGAAAGAATTTATGAACTTATGTAACATATATAAGATATATATTATAATTTAATTATAATATATTTATGTGTCATTATGTTTTCATTCCATTAAAGTATGAAATATAAATGAAAGTAGCGTTCATGCGTACGTATGGCTTACCGTCTCCATGAATGGTGAATTTCATTTATTATCTCCAAATGTTATGTAATATTATAAATACATATATATTTTGGATATATATGTGATATATGTGACATATAAATTATGAATATCATTTTGGAGATAATGAAATCTTTACCACATGGACAATTTATAATTATAACAAGTTCATTTTTGACATAAGTTCCAAACATCAACGAAATGTCCGATATGAACTCAAACAATTAAATAATTTTTATAGAAATGTAATAAGTGATATAAAAGGAACAATAAAAATGAAAAATATTCTTAAGAAAGTATAAATTAACTTAAATTTATCCTTCAGGAAGAACAAGGAACATACGAGCGAGTCAAGTTGGACACGTGGTAAGGGGATTTCATATCTCACTTTTAATTCCACGAGATTTAAATTGTTCGCCACTTATTTGTTGCTTGTGGTGTGTTCTGTACTACCATTTCGTAAATATTATCCATATTATATTTATATTCATGGTATTATGTGATTCATTTGGTGTTTATTATCTTTTGGTCATACGACTCGATTGATTAAAATGAGGTAAGGGGTTTTTATCTCACTTTTTATTCCCTTGAGATTCTTGCTACATTTGACACTATTTCCTTTTGTGTGGTTTAAGTACTTCCCATGATTGTATTATTTCTTTAATATAATTTAATTTATTGTTATTTACATCTTCATTGTATGATCCTTCTTTCATGGGGTGTACGTTTCGAAAGTTACCCACATTGGTAAGGGAACCTTTCACCCTCCTCTTTTAAAAAGACTTCTTTTTTAGGTCTTTTAATTTACATATTATTAATGTTGGGATATGTTCTTATATATCCTTATTTATGTAAATTTTATGTCCAAGTGATGATATAACCTTTGTATCTCTCATCAACTCATTTTATGAATTTTAAAGTAACACCGTGAGGCTGTCGAATTTTTGTAAGGGAACTTCTTAACCCAATTTCAATTCATTAGGTTAAACCTCTACTTCTTGGTTATGTCGTACTATGTATATGTGTGAATGAACTATGATTTCTTCACACATAATATCCACTAATATTGGGTGTATTTATATTTGTCACACATAATTATGTCATTGATTTATCCTTAATCTAAGGATACCGTCTTTATACAGGACTTTGTCTCAATCTCCTTTCATTGAGGCATCTTTTGATTTCTACACGACATTATTTTATACGGTGTATAAAAAACTTTTGACTTTTAATTTCATTCAAAAGGAATATTTTTACATGAAGCGTTTTACTAAATGACAAAAGGAATGTTTTTTTCTTATGTATGAGGTGACACCAACTTCTCCGCCACCGTGACCATTATTTGAGTTTCGACTTCCTTTACAAGACATTAATTTTTTTAAATTAAAAATAAATACCATGTTTTAATTTTCTTTTATTTTGGTATTGAGAATGGTTTTGATAATTTTTTTCTTATATCAATGTGTTGTATTGATATCTTGTGATTGAAATGTGGAAATGTTATGTTTCCTTTATGCATGTTTTATGTGATATGATTATGATATGGTTCTAGGGCATTGTTTATGAAGTTGGGTGGTTCTGTGATAAACTAAGGACAGGTGAGCTCGAGATAGCTCTCCAATGCATTGGGTAATGTGAAGGGGAATTCTAGGGTTTCTCCAAAGAGATTTAGAGAATATACTGTGATGGGTATTCCAAACGTAACCATGAGGGTTACTCCCTACGTAAGAATGTTATGAATGCCTCAAGTTTCCTTTATGTCTTATGATTTCTATGAGTTATTCATAAATCTTATGATTTCATGAGGTATGTTAAAGTGATTATGCATTATGTGTAAAGTATTATTTCATTTCATCCTATTCATACATGGACTAATGTTTTATTTCTGTATTTTTATATCCCTTACTGAGCTTTTTATGCTCATCCCATGTTTTTGAAATATTTTCCACAGGACTTAAAGATGAATAGGGTCAAGGATGGGATCAAGGAAAGGCATGTTGTCTAAAACATGGAACTAGTCATGTTTCTTTTTTAAGAGTTTTTATTTTATGAAAAAATGGAAACCGTGTAGAAGTGTCTACTTTATAATCTTTTGAGATGTAATAGTTATGTCCTAAATCTCTAAAACTCTAAACCTGAAAAGATCCTCAATTTGAATTATTCATTTTATTCAATATTTTGTAATGTTTTAAGGCTGATTCCTTATATAAAAACCCATCAATATATAGATATAAAATAGATATATGCCTACCAAGTTTAAGGTGCTAGGAGCATCATGCCAATTATATAGAATACCATATATTATATTTCCAATTGCATAAAAGTAATAGATTAAACATGTAATTTTTCTCTCCTATTTCATCTGAGAACACATTTTCTTAGAAGGATGTATACCATGTGACTTTAATAAAAATCCTCTTATGGATTGTTATATATTGAATATCTTAAATACCTTGTCAATATATATTCTTTTTTAGTCCTACCAGCCTATTAAATCTATCTTGATGCATTATGATCCCTATGATGTCGGTTAATTCACCTATGTATTTTATGGGATGTTCTTATTTAACCATATCTTAACCAAATTTAAGGTTTGTATCATGTTTCTCTTCAGTAATATATCATCAACATATACTATAAGGAAAACCATTGTAATCCCTCTAAACCTCTAGTAGACACAATGTAACACCCCGACCCTAGAAGCCCGAAGCCGGTGTATTATATTAATACATTAGAATGATTACAAGGAAGCACGTCCCAAAGGACCAATCAGTTTAGTAGCCTTTGAAAATAGATTACATACATGAATGTTACATTACACATTCAAACATCAAACACAACATAAATAATCCTTTAAGAATACTGTTATTCTATTAGATTAACCCTTCATATCAGTTATAATACACTTCTTGGAATCCTGTGGAAACAAAACATAATAAATGGGGGGGGGAGCTCAGATGCTCCATAATGGTAAATAATTTAGCAGAAGCTATAAATATTTAAGGCAAGACGTGTAATAAAAACAATAGTATTTTAAACATAAACGTGAACATAATATGGAAAAAATAAATCAATCCTTACCATATCAACATGCACATGAATATTATAATATTCAAATAATCACATTTAATAACTAATTTCATAACGAGGGAATGCATAATGACGGATATCATAACCACATAGTCAAGGACTCGTGCCAAGAATACAAATAAAATTTTGTTAAGGCCTTGCGCAAAGACACTAATTTGTCTCATGAGACTTACTGATACATCAAGGGGATATAGCGGGCCCCACCCATCACTTACTATGTCCAATGAATTCCTCATATGAAAAGGGTGAAACATAACATATACATTTGTATTAAAACTAGCATAAAAATGTTAATACTTTAACCATAAACAATGAATGGTATAAAAATATCACATGCACAGTCAAACATATCATAAATCATTCAATATAATATAGAAAATTGTTTTATAATTAATAAACCTCAATCATGAATAATATCTAGTAAAGGATGTTTACATAGTTTAAAATGATTAGTCAAACCCTTTTAGAGAAATATCACTTTTTCATGAAATCATTTAAAAGTCACCAAATTTAGAAAGGAAGACATTTAAAAGACATTTTTGAATCAAAGTGTCCCATACCAATTTAAAAATTATGATAGTAATTAACATTTTATAATATTCATGTCCATATTAATAAATCCTTAAAACCATTTTGAAAACATAGACATTAATGAGAATGATTTAGAAGAATAAATATTTAAACCATTTAAAATGATGTTTTAGTTAAAGATTCCCCTAAAAATAATCCTTTTGAAACCTCTTTTATGAAATATGGACATGGATAATAAATATATCCTAGTAAAAACTTATACATAAACAATGTTGGATAAAAATGAGATTAAATAATTAACCCTTACCTTTTACTTTCATTTGGTCGAGGGTATGTATAACCTCCTCTCCTTCTGGTGCTTCCTTTTGATTTGATTTAAATGGATCTTTTGGTTGGTTTTAGGATCAAATTATGGAATATAAGTTGAAGTTTGGGTAGTTGGGAGGATATTTGAGCATGTGTTTTCCAAGAAAAATGGCTTTTGAGGTGTGAAGTTAAGAGAATGGGAAGTACCCTTTTATAAAAGAGGTGGGGACACAATAGGAAAAGATTGAAATATCATTTTATAATAAAATAATTATCATTTTATAATGTCTCCAAATGGATTTATTTCTAGGATATGGCGGGTATGGGTCAAAATCATCTCAACCAATAGGGTTTAGACAAGTTTTGGTCACTATATTAACCTTATCTTTTAGATTTAACCCTTAGTTAAATAGTTTAACTCTTACCTTGTCTTCTTGTATTCTTACACTATATGGTTAATAAACATACTATAAAATGAAAACAGAACCTCAAGTGGTTCATTAATGACATAGGTAACATTATTTAAGTAATTTTTCCTAACCTTATATTTTTATAACTATTATATAATATAATATAATAATATTTGTTTTAAAAACCCATTTATGAAAATTTTGACACTATTTTGTATTTGGTTTTTGTCAAAGTCAAAAAAGTTTGTTACTTCAGAAAAAAATACATTAAATCAACTATAACATGTCTTATTCACTTATAAAATTCATGTACGGCATGAAAAGTCTTAATTAACATTTATTTTGATATTTATAATATTAAATATTTTAATCTTTAATTAATAATGTAATTACTGGATCATCATTGTGTCATAAATAAATTTAATTATTTAATCTCCAAAAATTATAAATAAAATACCATGATGTATTAAATATTGTTATATTTCAATGAATATTTATAGTTAAATGTTTCTTATGTACAATTCTATATTAAAAATGGTTTCGTTAATAATATTTTATTTTAACAATTTTAACACTTCTTTAAATAATATATAATAAATGTCCTAATCTAATCCAAGTGGATCAAAAAGGATATTTTTTTTGTCTTAAGGTTGATTTTGGTCTAAAAACACTTATCCAATAGAATTAGGACATGTGTTAGGGTAATTATAATATTATTTTTACCTTTAATTACCCTATTTACTTTTAACCATGGTAAAGAAAATTAAAAAGTTATTATTCACCAAAAATTATTTTTATCATATTGAAACAAATTTTACTTACTAATGTTAAATGTGTCTCTTAGATTTTTGAAGTTTAATACACAGAACTGGTAAAATTACGTTTTATGCAAATTTGCAAATTTTCCTAGAAGATGGGTAAAAGACGTTAAACAAGTTCAATAAAATTTTATATGTCTAATGTTATTATAAAATTTCTTCAATGAATTAAATTGGACAAATATATGTTTTATGTATCATTTTTTACTTTAAGATAAATTTTTAATTAGAAATAATTATTTAAATGAAAAAGTTAGTTTTAAACAACAACACAGTGTTGTTCACTATTCATAAAAAATTGAATGTTTTCATAAAAATAAAAAAAATTCACCCTAAGGTAATTTTGATCTTAAAAATTTAAGAATGATGTCAATTTTTCGAAATTAAAAACATATAAGTTTCATTAATTAATTTAAAATTAATTCCCGTTGTCAAAACTAGAAAGCGGGGTTTTAAGAAGTAAAAAACTATCAAAAGATTGACAAGTGTTAATGTACAATTTAACTGTGAAATTACATCCAATGACCTAAATTTTATTAAATGACAAAAATATAATCTAATTATACTTTAAAACCACTCAAATATATAATTTAACACTATAAATTATTTCTATTAAAAAGTTTTTTAATTAAAATTTAGTTTTTTTCATTATTCATCAAAATATGAAAGTTATCAGAAAAGTACCAAAAATTTATCCAAACTAAATTATTATGTCCCTATTCTAAATAATAATTTAATTTCCTTAAATTTAATATATAAAAGTGTTAAATATTATATTTAAAAAGGATTCACCATTAAAAGGTGAAGAAATACATTTATTGAAAAATACTTCTTTTATCTGAAAAATTAAATTTTTCCTTATATTATATATATGAAACACAAAAAGATGAATATTAAAATTATCTAGGATATATAAATAAAGTTCAAAATTTGGTTAATAATATTTATAACCTCTTATTAAATGGCTAGTTTGATAGGTCGTGATGTGCTTGAGCTTGGTGTTGTGTGTATAGCGCAAGATATTGAATTAATTTAAAGAGATAATGTTCTAATAAATATTGGAGTTTTAAATTATCCCATCCTTCAATAAATTGCATCCTCAAAATTTAATATTTTTCTTCAAAAATAAAAGGATGAACATAGATAATATTTGTTTTGGAAAACTCTCATCGGAAATAGGGTTATTAAAATTTAGTCTTAATAAGAGGGAAATGGAAATGAAAAAGTCACCACCAAATGTAACATCCCAGGTAAATAAATAATATTACATTCTAATGTTTATAAATATTTGTGAATAAAATGTTAATATTACATTAAAGGGAATTCTATGCTCGATGGCTTACCCAATATGCAACGATAAGTTTTGTTGAAATATTACGATGCACACTAATAATATAATAATATTATTTCAAATGGTAGTTAACACGTAGCCGTTGTATTGGCGGGAATGTATATAAATAACTAAAGTATGATTATATATGTTTGTTAAATATTTTCACATTTATCCAATAAATGATAAAGGCTTAAAATTAGAAAAGAATTCAATTTTAAGCTTAAATACTCTAATATTCACTAAAAGGTCGATTTATCACCTTTTGATGGAGAACCCTCTTTAAAAGTAGTTTTGATCAGTCTTATACATTTTATTGGACCAAATAAAATCCTTCTTTAGAATCTAGACATAAAAATTTACTTTGTATATGTTTTTGGTATTTTTCCGACAAAGTTCTTTTTTAATGAATAAGTAAAAAATGTTGTAGTTTAATTCAAAACCTCTTTTTAATATAATTTATTTATATGATTAGATAATCTTTTGAATTGGTTTTAAAATTAAATTAGAATATATTTTTACCATTTAATCCAATGGTGGTCGTTGGAATTAATTTCACTTTGAAATGGGACTTAAACTAGTGTCAATCTTTTGATATATATTGTTTCATAAAAACATGCTATTTGTTCTGACTGCGGGAATTAATTATTAAATTAAATATTGTAACTTCTATGATTTTAATTTTTTAAAATAGAAATCATTTTTGAATTCAGAATATCAAATATATCTTAGGGTGATGTATTGATATTTTTCTGAAAAACATCAATTTTTGATGAATAGTGAAACCACTAAGTGATACTTAAAAAACTGATTTTTCATTTAAATGAAATATTAACACCTCTTTGTTTTGAATTTCAAAAATCTGACATACATGGTTGTCATTAGGAAGTAAAATGTGGTTCAATTAGATTAAAATAATTTTTTGGTGAATAGTAACTTTTAAGTTTTTAATCGCGATTAGAGGTAATTAGGGTAGTGTAAGGTAAAAATAATGTTTTAATAATATAAAAATACCTTGACACATGTTATACCCTTATTTGATGTGTCATGGCCGACCAATACAACCCATGGGTTGATTTTTGGGACACCATGGAGCCACTTGGGTAAGATAATGACATTAATGCCTTTTATTTAAAGTAAAAGTAAAAATGACACAAACATGTATTGTTTTACTAAAACAATTTTTACATGGGGTTATACAAGTCATAGTTTTGACTATAAATAGTCATTGGTAAGATAAAAATATATCCTACATCATAGTAGTTTTTTTATAATTTTTAGACACTAAATAAATTAAATTATTTATGACATCATGATGATGCAGCGATTACCCCATTATTTAACGATTTAAATAAAATGAAAATATAATGTATAATCTAAGACCTACTCATTTAAAAAACCTATTGTATGAGTATATTTTGAACCCTTCTCACCTTATCCTCGAGATATATGATTGTGGGTCCTTTAAAATCCAAAAAGAATTTTATAATAATGTTACTTTTCAATACTTTCCAAGAGTGCCCCTCATCTCCTCTTATAAAAGGCCCCCACCTCTACCACCTTACCCACACCTATCAAGACTTTGGATCGTCCAAACCCTGCCCATTTTGTCTCTCCACATCCCTATATTACTCCTAGAAGCCTCACTTTGGGCAGATGTCTTTCCAAGGAAGCCTTTGAGCTCAAATCAAAAAAGAGTTACCCGATTTAAAGGTAGTGTCTTCTCTTGTGTTCTTATGTTTTATTTTGCTTCTCCAACCCCCTAAAATCTTTTTATTACATTATTTTGTAACATAACAATTATCTTAAATATAATAGGATGCTGTTATGAAAATTATTTGAGCTACACTCCCACAAACCTTTGTCTAATGGTTAAATAAAATACTATTTTTGTGGATGGTGAATTTGTGCCTCACGAAACGATGATTACTCAATATTATTTTAACACGTTCAAAGGTGGCCATTAATATGTAACTATATTTATATATTATATATAATATGTTTATGTTTTCCTTAAGCTTCTGTATTTTTTTATTTATGGAATACCTTTATGGTTTCCATTATAGGTAAACATGATATCTTCATTTTAGGAAGTGCGGACTACCACCCCCTCAAAGTGATTTGATTTGTTAATGCCATATATGGGACGTATAAAGGATAAAGGTAATGATATTATATATAATAATATAATGGATTTATAATATACCTTTATATAATTATGATTTCACTCCATTAAATATGAAATAGAAATGAAAGTAGCGTTCATGCGTATGTACGGCTTACCGTCTCCATGAACGATGCATTTCATTTCTTACCTCTAAAAGTTATATACTATTATAAATACATGTATATACTGGATATATATTATATATATGATATCTAAATAATGAATATAATTCTTTAAATAATTGATATTTTACTACATGAACAACTAGTTAATATAATAAGTTCACTTTTGACTCAAGTACCAAGTATCAACAAAACGACTGTTATTAACTTAAATGATTACATAATGTTCATAACATGTTAATAAGATATATAAAAGGAATAATGAACTTGAAAAATGTTCTTAAGAAATTATAAATTAACTCAAGTTTATTATTAAGGATATTAAAGAACGATTGAGTCATGTCGGACATGAGGTAAGGGATCCGACCTCTCTCTTTCTTTTCGAGTACCCTTTTTTATGTCAATTCATTTATGATCCATGTTCTTATGTTGGAGGATGTTATTTTATATTAAACATACTGTAATTTTTATTTTAATATGATGAGATAACCCCTCTTACTCTCATCAATTCATTTTTTATAATTTTTAAGTGGCGCCGTTAGGATGCTGAATTTTCGTAAGGGATCCTACCGCTCTCTTTCTTTTTAAGTACTCTTTTTTATGTAACTTACTTTAATGTCCTCTTTCTTATGTTGGGGGATGTTATTTTATATTAATATTGATGTAAATTTTAGGTTAATATTATTAGAGAACCTATTTGATCTCATAAATCCATTTTTGGAAGTTTTATGTGGCATTGATAGGCTACCGAATTTTCGTTAGGGGATTTTCATCTCACTTTTTATTCCCATGAGATTCATGCTACATTTGCCACTATTTCCTTTTGTGTGGTGTATGTACTGCCCATTATTTTAATATTTGTATAATATACTATCATTTATGGGTATTTAAATCTTCATTGTGGGACCCTTCTTTCATGGGGTGTACGTTTCGAATGTTTCCCAAATCGGTAAGGGAACCTTTCACACTCCTCTTTTAAAAAGACTTATTCTGTTATGTCTTTTAATTTACATATTTTTATTTTGGGATATGTTATTATATATCCTTATTGATGTAAATTGCATGTCCAAGTTATGAGATATCATTTTCACTCTCATCAACAAATTTTATGAATTTTAAAGTTACGTCATTAGGCTGTCGAATTTTACCAAGGGAACTTCTTAACCCAATTTCGATTTCTTTGGGTTCAACATGTAGTTATTGAATATATCATCCTTTGAATATGTGTTAATGACCTTCTATTGTTTTGAACTTAATATCCACTTATATTGGATGTATTTATATTTTTCACACATAATTATGAGATTGATTTATCCTTAATTTAAGGATACCTTCTTTATAATGGTTTTCATCTCATTTTACATTTCTATTGAGACTTCATTGTTGTTATTAACCAGTTCACTCTTATATGGTGTATATACTGTCATTTGGAATATTATATCATGAATCCATTTATTCTCATGATATTATAAAGTTCTGATTAAATGTTATTCCTCGGTTATTGTATTGAAGTGTCTCTCATTTTGTTAAAAACCCTTTAACTGAAATATCATTTTAAATGTTTTAATTATTTATTCTTATAAATATTTCTCATTAATATCAATGTATTCAAAATGGTTTTAAGGATTTATTTATATGGATATTAATGGTTTAAAACGTTAAAATCTTTAAAGTGGTATGATACACTTTGATTTAAAAATATCTTTATTAAATGTTTTAAATGGTTTTCAAAATAGTTTTTAGAATGAGTTCATTATTTCAATATCTTAAAATATTATATTGTTATTACAATATGGTAATGTTATATTTCTTTTATGCTAAAGTTATGTGATATTATTATGTTATGGTTCTTGGGCATTGTTTATGAAGACGGGTGGTTCCGTGATAAACTAAGGGTTGGTGAGCCCGATATAGCTCTTCAATTCATTGGGTAACGCGAAGGGGTTAAACGTTATGGTTTCTCCGAAGAGATTTAGGGAATATACTGTGATGGGTATTCCAAATGTAACCATGAGGGTTACTCCCTACGTAAGAATTTTATGAATGCCTCAAGTTACCTTTATGTCTTATGATTTCTATGAGTTATTCAGGAATCTTATGATTTCATGATGTATGTTAACGTGCTTATGTTTTATGAGTAAAGTATGATTTCATTGATTCTTATGTATACCTATACTCATGTTTCCTTTCTGAATTTTTATATCTCTTACTGAGCTTTTTATGATCATCCCAAGTTCTTGAAATGTTTTTCACAGGTCAAGGGAAAGGTACATGATATGATGATAGTGTCAAGGAGGTGTCAAGAAAGAATCCATGTTTTAGTTTTAATATGTTTCCGTTGATGGAAAAAAATGAATATTATCTTTTATGTAACCACTTTGTTTAAATGTGGAATTTAATTCATGATTTATGATCTAATTCTCTAAAACTCTAATCCTGAAAAGATCCTTAATGTGTATTCTTAAAATAACTCAAGATTAAGTAAGGTTTAAGTCTGGGGACTTATACCAAATTAGGGTTTATAATAGGAAAAAATTGGTGGAAATTATATACACATAATTCGAGGTAAAATGTAAATATTTATAGGGAGTGAATGAGGCCATCAATAACAAACAAGTGAACAATAAATAGAAAATTGAGGGCCTCAAAGCCACAAATCTGTGATGATTTAAAATATCATCGGTTCAACATAAAATAAGGTACTAGGATAACACATTTTTAGTTTTTAGATCCTTTCCCTATTTTTTAATAATTAATGTCTTCATAGAATAAGAAAAAAAACATGATAAGTAGAGTTCCATCCATAAACTAATTTCTACCACAAACTAATATTTCTTCCAAAATATAATAGAACTAAAAAATATTCTATTAAACCTAATAGTATAAGGTTTAAAACAAATGGATTTATAATTCATATATCATACCAATTAAAAAAAATATATTATACAAACTAGAACATCTCTTAGGTCATTGGTAGATGATGCACCCTTGTCGCCCTTTATTTGCGGGTTCATGTCTCGTGGCCTTTCTGGACGCGACAGGTTGTCACCTGACCTCTGAGTTTTCCTTTTTATAACAATCCAAAAATTATCTTAAGAAATTATTTTACCTTAAAAAATAGTATCCACTATCAAACTTACTTCATTATAACCTTTAAACTCATCTAAAATACTTCTGTCTAAACTCACAATCCAAAATTTATAAGAAATGTATACATTTTGAAGGTATCTTTTTCCATGTAATAACATGTTAATACCTCCATCATGTATTCTATTAAAACATGGTAACACCATTAATTACCATAAAACCTTATTGATTAAATTCATTAACCCTTATTCCATATAGAATACTAGATATACTCATTATATACAAAAAATGTTGTAGACTCCAATAATGATGGAATAAGCAAACTTTTAATTAGTTTCAAGGTAGTCATGATTATCCAATATAAATTTTCCAAATCAATCATATCTTATTCTGAAATCATTATCTCAGTTTTAGAAACATATTAAGGGTTATATTTCCCATAACCATATATTTTCAAGAATGTTTAAATTGAAATTGTGTCACTTTACATGGTACCATAAAATCTCAAATACTTAATGAAAACGTACTGGAGTACAATATTTATATACTTTATAATTCATATAACTTGTACATAATTAATACAATACTCAAATGAAAAAATTATTTGATAACATCTTAAAAACACTAATCATTATTCATCATCTACTATAGTATCATAACTTTATTATTAGCCAATAACATCATTTGGGTTATACTTTGATGATTAGGACATTGATTCGGGTAGTGTCCCAAATCCTTGCAGATTAATCATTGTACATTTAAAACCTTTTTCTTACCCTTTAAATCATGTAATTGGTGTCCTTTTTTTCAACACTTATAACAAAATTCAATTCCATTCAATCACAACTTTGGGTGATTCTTTCCACAGTCATCACATATGGTAAAATCATTCATTCCCTTCTTCCCTTTATCCATATTTCTCACCACCATCCTCTTTTTCTATGGCTTCCCATCAAAGCCATATGACTCAGAGAATTATTTAATTATCTTATTAACACATGATACTATTTCTTCATATGATGAGAATATGTGAGTGACTATTTCCCCTATAAATGTTGGCTTAAGATCATGAAAGATATGATCCTTCTTACTCTTTGGATCATGCGTACTGCTGGAGTTCCCATTTCTTCTACTAGGTGCCATTTCTAAATGACAAAATACACTAGGTTAGATCATATCCTAATGTATAATCAAAAAACAAGAAACATTATCAACATTAATTGAATATTTTCAAATATCTAGTCTCAAAAAATGGATTCTTTCCTGACATATTTACTCATAAATCATTCATAATGGTTTGTAAAGAAAATGTGAATTATCCTAAGAATATCCCCCGAGAGTGTAAAACCAGGTGCGTAGTAAAGCCCGTTGTCATGTACCAGGATACCCCGGGTCAAGCCTAAAACTATTTGTCAGAGTTTTTCACTCCTAGGTACATCTGTTCTAGAACCACATCTACTTGTAGTATCCAGAAAGGAATGTATTGCTTAGAAAACCAACATAATCGCTAATTAACCAAAATTCTACGAGGTTCTTCTATACTTATTCGTAATGTATATCATTAGGTTATGATCCCAAATCTATGTGTTCTAAATCTATTTCAAGGTTTTTGCTAAAATTCTTCTCATACTAACTATAACACCCCGACCCTAGAATCCTAGAGTTGGTGCATTATGTTAATATATTGGCATGATTACAAGGAATTAATTCCTGAAGGACCGATCAATTTTGTAGTCTTGGAAAATCTATTACATGCATGAAAGTTACATTACACATTCAAACATAAAAAAGAAAATAAATAATCCTTTGAGAATTACATTATTCCCCTAGATTAACCCTGTATAACAATCAAAATAAACTTTTTGTAATCCTGAAAAAATAAAACATAAGAAAGGGGTGAGCTCAAATGCTTAGTAAGAGTAAATAATTTTACGGAATCTATAAACTTTTAAGTGAAGATGTGAAATAAAAACAACAGCCTTTTAAACATAAACATGATAATAATATAGAAAAAATAAATAAAAAATTACCATATAAACATCCACATGGATATTATACTAGTTTAATAATAACATGTAATAACTAATTTCATAATGATGGAATGAATAATTTCAGACATCATAACCACATAGTCAAGGCCTTGTGCCAAGACTACAAATAATTTTTTTTCAAGGCCTTGTACCATTACACTAATTTGTCTCATGAGACCTACCAATGCATTAAGGGGCTATAGTGGGCCCCACCCATCACTTATTACATCTAATTCATTCCTTACATGAAAAGGGTGAAAAATAACACAAACATTCATATTAAAACTAGCATAAAAAATGTTAATACTTTAACCATAAACCAAGAATGGTATAAAAATATCACATCCACAGTCAAATATATCATAACTCATTCAATACAATATATAAGATTTTATTATAATAAATTAAACTCAATCATGAATAATATCCAGTAAAGGATGTTGACATAGTTGAAAATGATAATTAAAACTCTTGTAGAGAAATATCCATTTTTGATGAAATCTTTTAAAAGTCACACAATTTAAAAAGGAAGACATTCAAAAGACATTTTTTAATCAAAATGTCTCATACCACTTTGAAATTTTTTAAAGGAATTAACATTTTAAAAAATTCATGTTCATATAAATAAATCCTTAAAACCATTTTGAAAACATAGACATTAATGATAATTATTTAGAATAATAAATATATAAACCATTTAAAATGATGTTTTAGTCAAAGATTCCCTAAAAACAATCCTTTTAAATACTCTTTTATGAAATAAGGACATGGATAATGTTGGAAAAAATCCCTCAAGGTTTACCCTTGGAATGTTTTTTGTGTGATTGTGTTTGATGATAAAGACAAATGACCAAAAATTAGTATGGTCGGTGTTTTCGGAAAATAAGATTTTAAGGTGGCATAGTTTCCCAGTGTTTTCCAAATTTTATGAGCCCCAAAATCGAGAGTTTGATTTTGGAAAAGGAAGGATTTATTCATAGGAGTGAATTATAAGAAGAATTTTGGAGAAAATTAGAAAAGGGTGAGAACCACATACCATTATACATGGGTCACGTACCATGTTCTAAGAACGGTATGCAGAGCAGCATAAATGATACGCGGGAGCGGTTCGTGAAACCAGGAATGGTCACATCAATGGTTTTTGGTGGAAGTTAATTCGGTATGATGGTGGCTTATTGATTGGTGGACGATATCAGCCATGTAAGAAAAAATGAATTGTGCAGACAACATAGAAAAATGGTTTGTAGATGGCTTGTAGTTTGTGGTGGTAGGATGATCGGTATGCAGTGAATCCTGGATTGAAGATTTGCTAAATCTTGATTCAGAAAATTAAATGAATATCTTTTCCTATATAAGAATCTCTAATCTCACCTATTCCTGTGGAGATCTAATATCATTAGAAAAACTTTTGGATTCGGGATATCGGAAAAGTCCAAGGTGGTTCGTGAGGGATAATCCCGCGGAGGCTATATTAGTTCGTGCGGAAGAAATTCCGCCGAATGATTTAAGTAGAAAGATGTAACCCCTTAAGACTCGGAACGTGGAGAAGGAATCATCAGTATGAGAGATAGAGAATTCTACAAGTGGTACATAGGGGGATATCTCTAGTACACGGAGGTGAAGGCTCTCTGCGAGCAGAGAATAGTTCGCGGACAAAGGGTGATTCACATTAGGGGTTCGCGGAATCGGTATGCGGTAGTAGTGTGCGATTGTGAAGGTGAAGGTAGTCCACAAACATGGGAGGTTCATAGAAGAGGAAGCAGTATGTGAAGAAGGTGGTTCTCATTCCAAACCTGATACTCAGTATGTGGGATAAGGAGGTGGTTCGCGGTTTGTATAAGGAAGATTGAAACGGCTTCAATTTAGTTTGAAAAAGTATTTTCTCAAACCTAACAGTACATGGGAAGGTGGAATTCTTCTGATGGTGAAAAAGTAACTTGAATAGAGAATCTACCTATAGTTGAGGATGCAGTAATTCATGCAAATAAAGGGACCTACATGTCCATAAACTTCTTTTGACCTACAAGTCGATAAACTATGAGTGGATTCCTTTCCAAGAGTAGTGAGCGAATGAAGAGGAAGACAGTGACCATTTCCACTAATAGTGATCTAGAGAAAGAGGCATAAGGAGTGACCCTTGGGAATGCAGTGACCAGACCCTAAACTTTGTAAAGGTAGTGATCCTAGGCATAAAAGATCTAGCCTGAACATTGTACTCATTATTGGCCATGAGCCTTAGTGAATTTGGTACATCAGCACATTGTCGTTGTATGCTCTTTGGACGTAGCCCAGTGAGGGTGAAACACGTAAAAATAGATGTATATTGTGCATGATTTTATATCAGTATGTACATTTACACTAGAGGAAGAGAGAATTTTGTTTTTTCTAACCACGAAACAAGATCCAAAAGGGAGAAAGTTTTAATCTACCATACCCTTATTCACCCCTCGTCTCAGGGTATTAGACCTAGTAGACCTAACAATTGTTATCAGAGAGAAAGGTTCAATGTTAGTGGTTCTCTTTCAGAAGAACAAATTTATGTGATCAATCATAAAGGAATTCCGATCTTCGATGGAAATAATTTTAAACTATAGAAGAATCAAATGAAGCACTACTTCCGATCAGTTAGGATGGATGTCTTCACAGTAGCTATGCATGGAATATCAACTAACATTAATAGTGGTTCTTTATCAGAAGCTGAAAGAAGGTAATTGGATGCTGAAGCTAAAGGGATCAATGCTTTAGGGGGATCCCTATAAAATGTAGTTTACATGAAGGGAATGTCCTGTAAAACATCACATGCAATGTGGGAATTTTTTTTAAACATTTATGAGGGAGACACAAAAGTCTGAGAAGCAAAGCTATAGGTTCTATGGAACAAGTATAAGGATCTGTGAATGAATCCCAATGAGACTATTGATGCATTCTTTGAAAGGATAAATATTATTTTGGAAAACATGAAGGATCTTTGAGAATTCATTGAAGATATAAATATTGTTAAATGAATCTTAAGGAAACTTCGACCACGGTTTATTCCGAAAGTTTAAACGTTGGAAGACAAAGTCTCAAAAGAGCTAACACTAGATAACCTGTACAGTACCCTTGTAGCATATGAAATGAGAAATGATGACAACGATGTAGTAAAATAGTGGAAGTCAAAGGAATTGGTGTTAATGTCCATGAATAATCTCTCCGTTAAATATATTCTGTAGGAAGACAATATGGTTGATTTCATGTCAAATATATCCTCTAATCTGCAATGAATAAAAGTAAATTTCAAAGCTAAACTTTCATTTTCATGATTTTGATGCTGAATGATTGGGAATTTTTCCTCAAAGTGTCCTAAGAAGTTTAATGATGAAAATGAATAAAATTATAAAATTCCCAAAAATAAGTATTCATCAAATGAGAAAGGGAGGATAAGTACTTGTAGAAAGTTCTTCAAAAAGAAGAATCTTCTTTCAAGAGAAGAAAAAAGTTCAGAAGAATCTGAGGCAGAAGAGTTGAGGGGCTACAAAGATCATAAAGTATATGATCTGGAGGTAGTTTCTAGAAATTATTTAACAAGAGAAGAAATTGACGATGAAGAAGGAGAAATTGAAGGAAGAGTCGATCTTCAAGATGAGTTAGAATCTTCCCTTGAAAAGTTAGATATTTTGAGATCCAAAAAGAAGAAAGCTAACAAAGTTATTTGTGATGCCAAACTCTTTATGAAACAACATGAATAAGAGAATTATAATACGATTGAATAAATTTAAAATTAAGGTCTTCAATTCCATAAAGATCTAAAAAGGTGGTTGAGTATAAACTCAAAATTGAAGAATTGAAAATTGAAATTGATAGTTTGAATGAAACTGGAAAAGATCAGATAAAATGTATCGAGCATCTTGAAGAAGAGGTCTTCAGTCTATGATGAAAAATTGAAGATCCAGAGAAACTACCAACTCTTGGTTTGACATCCGAAAAGAATATCATACATGAAACAGATAAGATGACATTTGAGTGGAATGGTCCATCAGAACAAAAGGGGATTGATCTAAAACAGGAAGCGGTTATTGTTCAAGTCAGACCACAAGCACCCACCCAAAGATTAAAGACTGATTTGGGTAGAAAGTAGAATCAGAATATTTAGAGAACCCAAGGCACAACTAATGGTACATAATTACCACACAGGAATGTACCTCACATAAGATTCTATTGTTGTGGTAAGATGAGACACTGTCAAAATGTTTGTTCCATATAAAAGATGTACCAAAGGGAACAAGACCAACTGTCATGGTTGTATAGAGTTCAAAATTATAGGTCATCATTTGACGGTAATTTTTTCAGGTTTAAGGGTCTCCAACATATGGAAAGATATTACACATTAACAAATTAGAGGAGTGTTCTGAGGAAAACTAAATTTGTTCCTAAGAAGAAACCAAAAGTATCTTCAAGTGAGAAGAAAAGTCAAAATTGATTTGTAGCTCTGCCAGTTGAAGATGACCCATTATGTACTGAGGAAGGCCAAGATAATCATTCCATTTTTGTTATGAATTCAAAGGCTTGGGTCAAAAAGAAAAAATCTGACCATGTCGTGGTTGTAGAAATTGCGTTCAAGGCATCAGATCGCACATGGATATGGATAATTGATAGTGGATGCACTTCCCATATAATAAGAAATAAGAATATAGTAACTAGAATCAGGTATGATAAATAAGGTATTGTATGATTTGGTAATGATAAGGGATTGAAAATTATTTGTTCAGAAAAATTCAAGTTTGGAGGAAAAGACATGAGACGAGCAGATGTCTTGGTTATTGAGGGGCTTACTCAAAACTTGATTAGTGTTTGTCAATTGTGTGACTCAGGACATTCTATAAGTTTTTCCAAGAAATTACATATCATCAAGGAAAAGTATGGTTCTTTTTTGTTGCAATGAAATCATACAAAAGGGAATATCCACCACTTGAGTGGAGAATAAGATATGTGATTTATGTCCAAGAATGAAGAAAACAAGTTATGGCATAAGCATCTTTGTCACCTAAGCCAAGGTTCCTTGGAAGATCTTGTAAAATATGATGCAGATTGAAATATCCCTAGATTATCACGTGATCGTACTCATACGCGTGATACATGTCAATATGGTAATATCATTCCAAAGACATATAAGAAGAAGGAGAAAAAGTCAACAAGACTGCTTGAGTTGGTGAAAATTGATGTGTGTGGGAACTTTTTTCCAAGGGCTATTGATGGGATGAGATATTATGTTCTATTCGCTGATGAAGACAAAAAAATGGCATGGGTTTCAATAATCACCCACAAATCTGAAGTTTTCAGCTGCATTACAAGATATTGAAGAGAATGTGAAAATATGATTGGTCTAAAAATCCGAATGATTCGAACAAATAATGGAACAGAGTTCACAAATATTGTAGAGACCCAAAACTTGACGTACATTGACATTACATTACATTTGCGGAATACTTAGTACATACACACAAGGATCGTAATAGTTTAGTGTCTTTGGAAACACAGAACGTAATCTTCTAATCGTGGTGAAATATCTTCAACATCTATTATAAATATCTTCCCTTTTTTTACCTAAAACCTTTCTTTATATCCTGGGGAAAAGAAAACATAAAAGGGTGAGCTCAAATGCTCAGTAAGGGTAAACAAAAGAAATATCAATCACATCGTATTCATAAGAACATAACATTTTGGAAATCTTAACCTGCAAAAGAGAGCATAATTTCATAACATGGGATAAATGATGGCAGTGAAATATAATCACAATAATCATAACTTAAAACATGAAACTTTGTGGCATTCACACATAATCATAGAGAATCATTTCTTGTTAGTCAAGACTCATTGCCAAGACTATCTTAGTGGACAAAGTCCCTTTCTGAATCGAGTAACCCTCATTTCAGTCCTGTTTCACTGAACCGGTATAACCTACCGTTCCAGACCTGTCTATCTAATGAGATATAAAATCTTTACCCAATGCATTGGAGGGAGATATAGGTCCCACCCATCTTATAATGAATCCATTCTTATGTGTTCCACATAATCATAAATCATACACCATCGCATAACCCATGTAATAAAAATGGGATTCTTAAACAACATGACATCATAAAACAATTCATATAAGATAAAGGAATTCATAAAAATGTTTCCATCACAACATAATCAAATCCATGTAATAATAGGGATAAAAATAGAACCCTTTTATTATCTTAGATGGAAAATAATTTTTATAAAATACTTGAACTTCATTCTTGAGGAAAATATCCTTTATACTTCAAAAACACTTTTCATTTCTTAACATGTCATACAATTTTAAACTAAAAGAAGTTGATTAAAAATAAACTTGAATACTTGTAAAGGAAGCTTCTTGGAAATAATTTTTTAGAAATCCATTCATGCCGTATAAGTTAAAAAAAACATTCTTCGTACTTTTGTCGGAAAAGTCAAAAAGTACCTCGTATGAAAAACGAAAAAAGATTCCTTTCATATCTTGTACTAAAAACTCACCGAAGGGTAAAATTGGATTTAAACAATTGTAGGTGGATGGAAATAATATTACATATTGAAGAAACATGGATGTGGATGATAAAATACACCCCAGTAAATACCAAAGTATAAACAATCTCGGATAAAAATGAGATTGTGATATTTCCCTTACCTTAGGTCCGATTTGCTTCGTATGTGTCCGAACCTCCTGTATAATGATTTAAACAATGTCATTGACTTATTACAGAATCATATTCATTGTTATGATATCATATATGGTTCACTTATGATATTATATTACCCGTTCTTTTGTAAATTCCATGTTAAAGAAGCGTTTTGGGTAAAATCGTTTCATTTATCGTAGGTGTTTTGACTTGTTGTTCTTGACATTATTATTACTTATATCATGATTTACTTACTTCCAGAATGTAAAATATGATTTATATATCATATATATTCAGTATATATATATATAATAGATAGATAAATGAAATGAAAAACACCGTTCATGGAGACGGTAGTTCGTACGTACGCATGAACGTTGTTTTTCCTTCCTTATTGTCTTGAATGGAAGTAAGTAGATGACATACATATATATATATATATACATAAATCCAGTATCATTATTATGTCATATATTTCATTAGTACTTATTATATATACTTTATAATCATTCATGAATGGTTAATCATTAAGAATGAATCTCATCGCGTCGTGGAGATGGTAGTCCGTACGTACGCACGAGCGATGATATCATTTCCATAATTATTGAATTTAATTGGAGTGGATTATACAATATATCAGAATCAATATGATTTTGTAATAACTATGTATAGTTATTCTTTACACCATTATACCCATCCATGTAAGGTGGTGGTGGAAAATAGATTACACCACGGCGTGGAGACGGTATTCCGTACGTACGCACGCGCGGTGATTTCTTTTTCCGTAGGATGGATAGATGGTGAAATAGGGTTGTTTCATACTTAAAATAACATATCAGTATATGAGTGATACTGATGTTATTACTTCATAATGAAACAACCTAAGAAGAAGAAGTGGAAGAAGAAATAAAGATGAAAGAATTGGTAACGGTAATTACCTCTTCTTTGAAGTTCCTCTTTGAGACCTCCTATTAGAGCACTAAAATTGGTCTTTGAGGAAGACCCGAACCTATATGATGTTTCTAGGGAAGTGGAGAAGAGATTTTGGCAGGGTTTGGCCGATCTTGAGTGCTCAAATTGGTGTGAGGAGGAGGGGGAGGAGGTGTCCTTTTATAAGGGAGGAGAGGGGCACCTTAGGAATACCTCAAAATATTATTTTATATTAATGTCAAAATCGGTTTATAATGGTTCCAAAGGGTCTTATTTCGAATCTAAAGTGGGGATGGGTCGAATTACTATCAACCAATAAGATTTAGACAAGTTTAGGGTATTATTTTAACCTTATCAATTAGATTTAACTCTAAGTTAAATAATTTAACTTTTACCGTGTCTTTTTGTTTTCTTTCACTATATGGTTAATACACTTACTATAACATGCCAAACGAACCCCAAATTATTTATTATTAATACATATATCTGTATCTAAGTCATTTGGCCAAACCTTAGATTTTTAGGAATAAAATAACAATTAATAATATAATATTTGATTTAAAAACTATTTTGTGTCAATTTTGACACTATTTGATATATGATTTTTGTGAAAGTCATAACAGAATTATATGTTCGAAACAAGTTGATTAAATCAACACTAATATATCATAGTAACCTAGAAAATTAGTGTAATTCATAAAAAGTCTCAAATTACATTCATTTGAGCATTTATAACATCAATTATGTTAATATTTCCTTAAAAGGGTAATTACTGCATCATCGTTGTATCATAAATAAATTAATTTATTTAAAGTCTAAAAATTATAAATAAAATATCATTATGTAGGAAATAATTTTAGCTTTCTAATTAATATTTATAGTCTAATTTATCTTATGTATAACCTCATATTAAAAATGTTTTAGTTATTAAACTTTGATTTTAACTATTTTAACTATTCATTAAATAAAATAATATTAATTGTCATAATCTAATCCAAGTGGACCTAAATGGTCATATTATATTCGTAAGGTTTTTTTGGTCAAATTACACTTATCCAATAGAATTAGGACATGTGTTAGGGTAATAGTAATATCATATTTACCCTTTGTTACCCTATTTACTATTAACCGTAGTAAAAAAAAGTAAAAGGTTACTATTCACCAAAAATTATTTTCATCTCATTGAACCACATTTTAGTCATTGATATTAACCGTGTCTGTCGGATTTTCGAAATTCCATTCACAGAAGCGGTAAAATTAAGTTTTATGCAAAATTCAGTTTTTAACCTACCACTTAGTGGTTTCACTATTCATAAAAAATTGAAAGTTTTCATAAAAATACCAAAATTTCATCCTAAGCTATATTTCATATTCCGAATTCAAAAATTAAGTCTATTTTACCAAATTCATAACATAGAAGTTGCATTAATTAATTTTATAATTAAATCCCGCTGTTAAAACAAATAGCGTGTTTTTAAGAAACAATATCTACCAAAAGATTGACACTTGATTATGTCTGGTTTAAATGTGAAATTACATCCAATGACCAACATCATATTAAATTGTAAAAATATATTCTAAATATACTTTAAAACCACTCAATTTAATGATTTATCACTATTAATTATTTCGATTAAAAAAGTGGTTTTTAATTATAATCTAGTAATTTTCACTATTCATCAGAATATGAATGTTATCTGAAAAGTACCAAAATTTCACCCTAAGCTAATTTCGATATTACGAATCCAGAAATTAATTCCATTTTGAAAAATAAAATATAAAAAAATTTCAAAAAGTGGCTATTACTATTCATAACGGCTAGTTTTAATAATATTTTAATAGCATATTGTTGTTTAATGAAACTCGTTATTGCGTACTACACACGCTATCGAGGAAGGTCGCGATTGCGTGTAATGTAAGGCAAGTCAAGGATTTTTGTTGTGCAAGCTCCTTTTGATGTACCGTAAAACACAAGACATTAATAAAATTAAAAAGAATATTTTTCATAAAATCTTGGGCTGTTACATTCTACCCCCCTTAAAATGAATTTCGCCCTCGAAATTCGTCGGGGTTATAAATGGTTTATTTTTCGAAAGTTTCTTTAATAGAAACCCACATCGTAAAAAGGAATATCAAAACCAATCTTTAAAAACAAAAGTATGAAACGTAATGGTTACCCAAATAAACTAGTCACTAGGTTTCCACATAGGTGAAAATATGGATATGGAAGAGAAATCTACCCATCATGTTCTAATGGAGAGTGGTAGAGAACATGGCTATGGAAAATCCAGCAATCACAAAGCCATAAATTTGTGACGATCTAAGGTACCATCTGATTCATCAGATATAAGATCACTAGGACAACATTTTTGGTTTTCAAGATCGTTTCCCTAATGTTAAAGAATTTGAATTAGAATAAATACTTACTTTATTTTGGTACAATCTCACTGTTGTTCGTGCCTTTAACAATTTCCCCTTCATCTCTTAAATAAATGAAGTTGAATTTGTTATTCGTGAAGTGTTAGCAGATCATGTGATAGAATGACGGGTCATTCCATCTGTCTCAAACAAAAGGTTAGCAAAAAAAATTATATACATAAGTCGATCTATAGTGAGATTAATCATATATGGTTCCTAAAATGGACTTATAAATCATATGTCATACAACATAATATAATAAAACTAGTTTCTACTAAACAGGGACTTCCTGTAGGCCAGTGGTAGGCGATAAAGGCCAGTCACACTTCGGTTGTGGGTTCGATTCCCACAGCCTTGTCCGACGCGATGGGCTGTCGCCCGTCCTGCAGGTTTTCCTTTTTCTAAAACTATATTACTATAACATCCCATCAATAATATCGAAAAAAAACTTCTATCCTTAAACAATACTAACTTATTCCAACATAATTCATTCCAATCTTTAGGCTTACCCATAATACTGCAGTCCACTCTCATAATATAGTGAAAACAATTACCAGAGATTTAATACCATCGTTGATCCCCATAAGATATGTCTTGTTGGTCACATTCTAAACATTCAAAGTCCTTAATCATGTATTCTCTTGAATACCTTAGTGAAAACATGAATGCAGTTTAAAGTTAACACTTTCCACATACCAAAATCCTCAAAATTCTATATACTCAAACCATGATATCACTTAGTCCTTATATCAATCATGAGATAATGAATACTATAAAACATTTCATTGTCTCGTTTTCCCTTCATTATGCGCATATCATCTTATTTCCAAAAAATATCTCAATCACATTGAATACCACATCAATAAATATTGCAATACTCAATGATACAACATTATTTTGGAATCCCATTACATAAACACTTAATCATTCCACCACATCGTTGTCATATTCAACATTGCCAATAGTGATCGCATGTGACTTCCCTTTGTCCTTTGCCTTTAGTGGTTGCTCATGTTGATCATCACTAACCCTTGGATTAGGGCATTTATTAGCATAATGCCCCATTTCCTTGCACTTGAAGCATTGAAGTGTTGGTGGTGCGTTCTCTGCAGTGTTTGCTTTATTCACATCATTAGAAACCCTTTTTCCATTACTTCGACACTCAGCTGCTCGATGACCTTATTTTCCACACTTAAAACATTTTCTAGTCCCTTTAAGACAATCTCCACCATGCTTCTTTCCACACTTTGTGCATAAGGAAACATTCATCTTCTTTTCACCATTATTCTGAGATTTCTCCTTGAACTCCATCTTTCGTTTCTTGTCAAAACCATGAGATGGATATGTAACACCAACTTCCATTTCTACCTTGATATCACAACGCACAATTTCTTCATAGCTACTGAAGTCTCTTATAGCTAATGCCCTTCGAAGACTTGGTTTTAAGCCACTGAAAAATCGATCAACTTTACTTTCAGGTTGGATGATAATGCCAGATGCATACCTTGCAAGTCTTGTAAAATTCTCTTCGTATATACCAACAGATTCATCATCTTTTTTGCTTTAGTTCAAGAAACTCCTTCTCCATCTTTGTTCGAAGAATACGAGGGAAGTACTTATTGAAAAATAAGTTCTTGAACTCGTCCCATTCCATGGACTCAATTTCATCTCTTTGCCTTGTATTCTTGATAAGATTCCACCATTGATCAGCTTCACCTTCTAAACGATATACTACTAAGATGACTTTATCATGTTCAGAACATTGAAGAACTGAAAATATCTTTTCAGTGGTACTGATCCATTATTCAGCAACAAGTGGATCAGAAGACCCACTGAAAGAAGGTGGACGTTGCCTCATGAAGGACTCAATAGAATATTGTTCCCTTCTCTGCTCATTTGGAAGTCCAGAATGATTCATAGCTTGTGTAAGTATAGCAATAAGATTTTTCACTCCATCTCCCATAACATTTGTTTGTTCAGGAGGACAATCATTGCATTGTCCATTGCATTGATCAACCCGGTTCCTTCGGGTTCCAGCCATCGTCTAAAACCCAAAAAGAATAGTGTGAGAGGAAAAAATCATGCCAGAGAAAACAACATAATAAAGGAGAAGTACCTTCAATATCTAACATCTTAGGTTTAATTCTATGATCGTTAGCGTAGTTCTAGTACTATAACCTATACGTATACTTAACCATAGGGACATCCCTAGACATACCGTAGAAATATCTCTAGGGATCTCACTAACGTTTTCGCATCCTAGTTTCCAAAGGTTGACTAAACCTTTCCTCTGATACCAACTATAACGACCCATACTTTACATACATTGTTAATACTTCAAAATGAAGCACACTTATTACAACATATGAAAAAAAACCACAAAGGACCGTATAGGTATAGTGTCTTTAGAAACTGGGAAACATAAACAACTGGTTCATAAATCTTCTACAGTGTCTCCCATTTATTTCATCATATCTAGGGTCCCTTTTAGCATATTCTACTTAATATCCATCTTCCTGACCTGGGGAAAAGAAAACATAAAATCGTGAGCTCAAATGCTCAGTAAGGGTAAACAAAAGAAATATCAATCACATCGTATTCATAAGAACATAACATTTTGGAAATCATAACCTGCAAAAGAGAGCATAATTTCATAACATGGGATAAATCATGGAAGTGAAATATAATCACAATAATCATAACATAAAACATGAAACTTTGTGGCATTCACACATAATCATAGAGAATCATTTCTTGTTAGTCAAGACTCATTGCCAAGACTATCTTAGTGGACAAAGTCCCTTTCTGAATCGAGTAACCCTCATTTCAGTCCTGTTTCACTGAACCGGTATAACCTACCATTCCATCCCTGTCTATCTCATGAGATATAAAATCTTTACCCAATGCATTTGAGGGATATATAGGTCCCACACATCTTATAATGAATCCATTCTTATGTGTGCCACATAATCATAAATCATACATCATCGCATAACCCATGTAATAAAAATGGGATTCTTAAACAACATGACATCATAAAACAATTCATATAAGATAAAGGAATTCATAAAAATGTTTCCATCACAACATAATCAAATCCATGTAATAATAGGGATAAAAACAGAACCCTTTTATTATCTTAGATGGAAAATAATTTTTATAAAATACTTGAACTTCATTCTTGAGGAAAATATCCTTTCTACTTCAAAAACACTTTTCCTTTCTTAACATGTCATACAATTTTAAACTAAAAGAAGTTGATTAAAAATAAACTTGAATACTTGTAAAGGAAGCTTCTTGGAAATAATTTTTTAGAAATCCATTCATTCCGTATAAGTTAAAAAAACATTCTTCGTACTTTTGTCGGAAAAGTCAAAAAGTACCTCGTATGAAAAACGACAAAAGATTCCTTTCATATCTTTTACTAAAAACTCACCGAAGGGTAAAATTGGATTTAAAAAATTGTAGGTGGATGGAAATAATATTACATATTGAAGAAACATGGATGTGGATGATAAAATACACCCCAGTAAATACCAAAGTATAAACAATCTCGGATAAAAATGAGATTGTGATATTTCCCTTACCTTAGGTCCGATTTGCTTCTTATGTGTCCGAACCTCTTGTATAATGATTTAAATAATGTCATTGACTTATTACAGAATCATATTCATTGTTATTATATCATATATGGTTCACTTATGACATTATATTACCCGTTCTATTGTAAATTCCATGTTAAAGAAGCGTTTTGGGTAAAATCGTTTCATTTATCGTAGGTGTTTTGACTTGTTGTTCTTGACATTATTATTACTTATATCATGATTTACTTACTTCCAGAATATAAAATATGATTTATATATCATATATATTCAGTATATATATATATAATAGATAGATAAATGAAATGAAAAACACCGTTCATGGAGACGGTAGTCCGTACGTACGAATGAACGCTGTTTTTATTTCCTTATTGTCTTGAATGGAAGTAAGTAGATGACATACATATATATATATATACATAAATCCAGTATCATTATTATGTCATATATTTCATTAGTACTTATTATATATACTTTATAATCATTCATGAATGGTTAATCATTAAGAATGAATCTCATCGCGTCGTGGAGACGGTAGTCCGTACGTACGCACGAGCGATGATATCATTTCCATAATTATTGAATTGAATTGGAGTGGATTATACAATATATCAGAATCAATATGATGTTGTAATAACTATGTATAGTTATTCTTTACACCATTATACCCATCCATGTAAGGTGGTGGTGGAAAATAGATTTCACCACGGCGTGGAGACGGTATTCCGTACGTACGCACGCGCGGTGATTTCTTTTTCCGTAGGATGGATAGATGGTGAAATAGGGTTGTTTCATACTTAAAATAACATATCAGTATATTAGTGATACTGATTTTATTACTTCATAATGAAACAACCTAATAAGAAGAAGTGTAAGAAGAAATAAAGATGAAAGAATTGGTAACGGTAATTACCTCTTCTTTGAAGCGCCTCCTTGAGACCTCCTCTCAGGGCACTAAAATTGGTCTTTGAGGAAGACCAGAACCTCTATGATGTTTCTAGGGAAGTGGAGAAGATATTTTGGCAGGGGTTGGCCGAGCTTGAGTGCTCAAATTGGTGTGAGGAGGAGGGGGAGGAGGTGTCCTTTTATAAGGGAGAAGAGGGGCACCTTAGGAATACCTCAAAATATTATTTTATATTAATGTCAAAATCGGTTTATAATGGTTCCAAAGGGTCTTATTTCGAATCTAAAGTGGGTATGGGTCTAAATCCTATCAACCAATAAGATTTAGACAAGTTTAGGGTATTATTTTAACCTTATAAATTAGATTTAACTCTAAGTTAAATAATTTAACTTTTACCGTGTCTTTTTGTTTTCTTTCACTATATGGTTAATACACTTACTATAACATGCCAAACGAACCCCAAATTGTTTATTATTAATACATATATCCTTATCTAAGTCATTTGGCCGAACCTTAGATTTTTATGAATAAAATAACAATTAATAATATAATATTTGATTTAAAAACTATTTTGTGTCAATTTTGACACTATTTGATATATGATTTTTGTGAAAGTCATAACAGAATTATATGTTCGAACCAAGTTGATTAAATCAACACTAATATATCATAGTAACCTAGAAAATTAGTTTAATTCATAAAAAGTCTCAAATTACATTCATTTGAGCATTTATAACATCAATTATGTTAATATTTCCTTAAAAGGGTAATTACTGCATCATCGTTGTGTCATAAATAAATTAATTTATTTAAAGTCTAAAAATTATAAATAAAATATAATTATGTAGGAAATCTTTTTATCTTTCTAATGAATATTTATAGTCCAATTTATCTTATTTATAACCCCATATTAAAAATGTTTTAGTTATTAAACTTTGATTTTAACTATTTTAACTATTCATTAAATAAAATAATATTAAATGTCATAATCTAATCCAAGTGGACCTAAATGGTCATATTATATTTATAAGGTTGTTTTTGGTCGAATTACACTTATCCAATCGAATTAGGACATGTGTTAGGGTAATAGTAATATCATATTTACCCTTAGTTACCCTATTTACTATTAACCGTGGTAAAAAAAAGTAAAAAGTTACTATTCACCAAAAATTATTTTCATCTCATTGAACCACATTTTAGTCCTTGATATTAACCGTGTCTGTCGGATTTTCGAAATTCCATTCACAGAAGCGGTAAAATTATGTTTTATGCAAAATTCAGTTTTTAACCTACCACTTAGTGGTTTCACTATTCATCAAAAATTGAAAGTTTTCAGAAAAAAACCAAAATTTCATCCTAAGCTATATTTCATATTCCAAATTCAAAAATGAAGTCTATTTTACCAAATTCATAACATAGAAGTTGCATTAATTAATTTTATAATTAAATCCCGTTGTTAAAACAAATAGCGTGTTTTTAAGAAACAATATCTACCAAAAGATTGACACTTGATTATGTCTAGTTTAAATGTGAAATTACATCCAATGACCAACATCGTATTAAATTGTAAAAATATATTCTAAATATACTTTAAAACCACTCAATTTAATGATTTATCACTATTAATTATTTCGATTAAAAAAGTTTTTTTTAATTATAATCTAGTAATTTTCACTATTCATCAGAATATGAAAGTTATCCGAAAAGTACCAAAATTTCACCCTAAGCTAATTTCAATATTACGAATCCAGAAATTAATTCCATTTTGAAAAATAAAATATAAAAAAATTTCAAAAAGTGGTTATTACTATTCATAACGGCTAGTTTTAATAATATTTTAATAACATATTGTTGTTTAATGAAACTCGTTATTGCGTACTACACACGCTATCGAGGAAGGTCGCGATTGCGTGTAATGCAAGGCAAGTCAAGGATTTGTGTTGTGCAAGCTCCTTTTGATGCAGCGTAAAACACAAGACATTAATAAAATTAAAAAGAATATTTTTCATAAAATCTCGGGCTGTTACAAATATCCAATTGGAGGATTATCTTGAAAAACATGGGATATGGCATCAATTTTCAATAGTAAGAACTCCAGAGAAGAATGGAGTATTTGAGATATAAAATTGGTTTGTCAACAACATGGCCAGAACAATGCTCATTGAGAAAGACCTTCCAGAGAAATTTTGGAAAGAAGCAGTGATGACAATAATATACACTTCAAATAGATCATTACTTTTTCCAAAAGAAGAGGAGTCTACTATGAGTTATGATATGTAAAGAAGCCATCATTAAAGTATTTTCGAATATTCCGAAGTAAATGTTTCATTCTCAATAAGAAGAAACATAGGAAAATTGAATCCTATGGGGATTAAGGGATATTTATTGGATACTAAAAGAAAATAAAAGCATACAAATGCTTTAATAAGTAGCTGGGAAAGATAGTTGAAAGTCATGATGTGACTATAGTAGAATATGGACAAAATATTCAACAAATACAGGATCATAATGAGGAGGATAGCGATGAAGAGATGAAAAGATTTGGAGATGCTCCAGGTCCAGAGATTGATTCAGAAGAAGACTTAGATGTTGAGAATAAACCAATTTCTTCTCAAAGAACACAAAGAAGAGCTGAAATTGATAGAAAAAATATAATTGGAGATCAGATAGCACCCGAGCATAAAAGAAGGATTAAGTCTCTACGGTAATCATGCTACTTATCACAAGTAGAGCCTAAATGATTTAATGAAGCAATTGGAGATGAGAATTGGGTTCAGTCAATGAATTAAGAGCATGACCAAATTGAGAAGAATCAAACGTGGGAAATTGTTTCGAGACCAAAAGACAAGAATTCCAAAGGGACAAAATGAGTCTTTTCCAACAAAATGAAAGAAGACGGTGTTATGATTCAAAACAAAAAATGACTTGTGTGAAAAAGGTACTCCAAGATAGAGGGTATAGATGTCAATAAAAAATTCTCACTTATTGCATGCCTGGATACAATTAGATTATTCTTGGATATACCCTTCCAACAAAAGTTTAAATTTTTTCTAGATGGATGTGAATTCATCATTTCTGAATCGATTTCTAGAATAAAATTTCTACATTGAGCAACTAGATGGTTTTCTCATTCATGAAGATGAGAACAGAGTTTTTCGAATGAATATGGCTTTATATGGTTTGAAGCAAGCACCAAGAGCATCGTATTCAAGTCTTGATCAATTTATAAAGAAGATCAGTTTTAAGCATGGTGGAGTTGATTAAAATTTGTATTAAAATAATGGAAACAGTCAAAGGATAAAGGTTCTAGTTTATGTTGCTAACATAATCTTTTGATGGATTAGATGAAGCACAATGCAGACAATTTTATGAATTCATCCAAAGTGAGTTGAAAATATCTATGATTAGAGAGATAACATTTTCCCTTGGATTACAGGTGAAACAAGGAAGAAATAACACTTTTATTTCTCAATCTAAATACTACAAGGAATATTTGAGAAGGTTTGGAATGGATAATTCCAAGGAGATAAAGACTCTGGTTTCTACCTAGTTGAAATTGTCACAAGATGATGAGGAAAATCTATTTAATATCACAAAATATAGGCAAATCATTGGAAGTCTGTTGTACCTAACAACGACAATAACTAATATTCTATTTGCCACATGCCAAGCAGTAAGGTATAAAAATAATCTCAAAGAGAGTTACACGATTGAAGTAAAAAATATTATTGGATATATTAAAAGAATAGTGGATTTTAGCCTAATGTATAATGAAAAATCTCATCCATAGTTATTGGGATATATAGATGTGGATTGGGTTGGTTCAACAAATGATATAAAATCAACATCAGGAGTTTCCTTTTATCTTAGAAGGTTGTGTATTTCTTGGATAAGCAAGAAACAAGACTAGATTTCATTAAGTACTGAATATGATAAATACATCGCAGCCACTCAAGCTTTTAAACAACTATTGTGGATGAAGAAACAACTTGAAGATATGATAATTTAAGTGAAATCTCATATCAGAATTCATTGTGATATTTCAAGTGCTATAAATCTATGCAAAATTCATGTCCATCACTCAAGTACAAAGAACATTGAAATCATATATCATTTTATCAAGGAGAAGGTGGAGCAAGGGCTTATAAATTTGTAGTATGTACTTACATAACAACAGGTTATAGACATTCGAACAAAGGCCTTTCCCAAAAAAGTATTTGAAAGGCATTGAATGGCTCTACGAGTCCGGTCGACTTCCCACACTTGAAAAAGTGTGGATCTGGGTCCCTCTCTCCCCGAGGTATAATGTGTTTTTCACTAATGTGATGATATTTGTTCTTTACCCTGTTGCATACAACCTTGAAGTGCCCTTCGGGTTCATTGACAAGGGGGGAGAAAGGGTGACTTCTAGGGGGAGAAAAGACATGGGGAGTAGCTGTTAAGTGGAGCAGTGTGATAGGGGGAGTTGGAGATTAGATGAATCTGTTTGGAAGAGCTATAAGATAGGGTGAGCATTAAACATGATGATTCTAGAAGTGATCTATCAGAAATTACATATCATGACAACTGATGTTCATGATGAAAGCAGTGCATTTGTATCAGTATGATTTTAGCGATTGGTGTTTAACAGTGAAGTGGTTTATTGATGGAATTTTCATTATACTCTTGTTTCTCATGCCGGGCATGGATCATGTGGGCTTAGAGTATGTGTTGAGTAAATCCTTGATCACTATCTTAATCACATGAAGTGAATGGTGGTATAAGTTGGAAGAAGTTTTAATAAGATATAAAAATGTAAAGAATTGTTATGAGAATATTTTTCAACAAATCAAAAGGGGGAGATTGTTGCGAAAAAATACCTCAAGATGTCCCCTTGTAATTTTTTGGTTGTTATTGTGTTTGTTGACAAAGCCAGATGACCTAAAATAAGTATGGTTGTTGTTTTCCAAAGATAGGATTTTTAGGTGGCACAAATTACTAGTGTTTTCCAAATTTTGGGGCCTCAAAATCAGGAGTTTGATATTGGAAAAGGATGTATTTCTTCATAATATTGAATTGTATGAAGAACGTTGGAGAAAATTAGAAAAGGGTTAGAACCGCGTACCATTATTCATGGGTCGCGTACCATGTTCTGGGAATGGTATGCGGGGCGACATGAATGATACGTTAGAGCGATTTACGAAACAATAAAAAGTCCATCAGAATGGTTCTCATCGGAAGGTAATGCAATACGCATGTTGCTTTTTGATTGGTGGAAGAGATCATCCAAGGAAGGAAAACTAAATTACATAGACAACATGAAAAAATGGTTTGCGGATGGCTTGTGGTTCGCGGTGGCTGGATGATCAGTAAGCGGTGAAGCCTAGATTGAAGAATTGGTAAATCTAGATTTAGTGTATTAAACAGATATTTTTCCTATATAATAATTTCTAATATAAATAATTATTGTGGAGATTTAATATCATTAGAACATTTTTTGATCTGGTATTTTGGAAATGTCTGAAGGTGGTTTGCGAGGGATAATCCCACGAAGGCTAGATTTGTTCATGCGGAAAAAATTACGCCAAAGGATTTAAGAGGGAAGATGTAATCACTTAAGACTCTGTATGGGGAGGAGGAATATCCGGTATGCAAGATAAGGAATTTCGAAAGCAGTACGCGGAGGGAGAGCTTCGTCACGCGGAGGTTAAGGTAGTATCCGAATAGAGAATAGTTCGCGGACAGAGGGTGATTCGCGTTAGGGGTTTGCAGAATCGGTACGTGATAAAAGTACGCGTTAGTGAAGGTGTAGATAGTCCATGGACAGTAGAGGTTCACAGAAGAGGAAGATGTATGCGAAGAAGGTGATTTACGTCCCAAAATCGGTACTCAATACGCGGGAGAAAGAGGTGGTTCTCGGATTTCTCAAGGAAGCTTAAAAAAAATAAATTCAGTTTGCGAAAGTAATTTCCCATACCTAACATTACTTGGGAAGCTAGACTTCATCTATGGGTGAAGACGAAGCTTCAAATGAGAATCTAACTATAGTTGAGGATGCATGAATTCATGAAAATGAAGGGACCTATAAGTTGATAAACTATGAGTGGATTCCAGTCCAAGAGCAGTAAGAGAAGTAAGAGGAAGCCGATGACCCTTTCCACCGATAATGAGCTAGTGAAAGAGGCATAGGGAGTGACCCTTGGAAATGCAGTGAGCAAAACCTAAACATTTTAAATGCATCAATATAGGGTATAAAAGTTTCATTCATTAATTTAAAATTAATTCCTTTTGTCAAAACTAGAATGTAGGTTTTTAATAAGTAAAAAATATCAATAGATTGCCTTGTGTTTATATACAATTTAAAAGTGAAATTAAATCCAATGACCTAAATTATGTTAAATGATAAAAATATAATATAACAATACTTTAAAACCACTGAAATGTATAATTAAGCATTATAAATGATTTCGATTAAAAAATTTGTTTTTAATTAAAATTTAGTATTTTTCATTGTTCATCAAAATATGAAAGTTATCAGAAAATTATGAAAAATTTATCCAAAATAAATTTTTATGTCATTCTTATAAAGAAGAATTTAATTTCATTAAATTTAATATATAAAAGTTTTAAATAATGGATTTAAAAATAGTTCTCCATTAAAAGGTAGAAACCAAAATTTATTGAAAAATACTTCTTTTCTTTGAAAAATTGAATTTGTCCTTATATTATGTCTGTGAAACACAAAATATGAATGTTAAAATTATATAGGATATATATATAAAATTCAAAATATGGTTAATATTGTTCATAACTGCTTTTTAAATCGCTAGTTTGATAGGTTGTGATGTGACTGAACTCAGTGTTGTGTGTAGCGCAAGCTATTGAATTAATTTAAAGAGATAACGTACTACAAAATCTTGGGGTGTTACACACACGGATCACATATACTATTTATGAAACCAAATTATTTTATGGATTCAAAAAAATTAATTTTCTATGTTGTTAATACTTTCTTCAACCCATAAATGGATTTATGTAACAATCACACCTTATTGGAATCATTTTGTGTCGATTTTTTTATTATATCACACAGATATCTTCTATAAAATTTACATTAAGCAAGGTGGTCTTGAAATCAATTTTTCAATTATTACAATCATGATAAAATGTTATGGAAAGTGGAATTATAATTGATTTAATTATAATTATTGGTGAATTTTTTTTCATAAACTATGACTTGGAATTTATTAAACCCTTTAGTAACCAATTAAGATTTATAGGTACCAACTTTACCATATATTCAAAGTTTCATCTTGATTACCCATTTTCATACAATAGGCTTTAAATAAACTATAGGATCCACCAAAACCCAAACTGGATTTTAGTACATGGAGTCCATTTTATAATTCATGGCTTTTTTATCCTCTATAGTGATCTTATTCAGTACTTATGTCTTGGAAACAAATTTTTCTACCTGTCCTTATAGAATATATTCTTATTCCAATTCCTATGTATCATGAGTGACAAATTCATTAAAGACTATATTTCTCGCACTATCTCTATTGGATATGTTCCACCTTTCTAGGAATATGGAATTTCTTCCACAATTACACTTTTTTTAGGAATATTATATGTAATATCCTCTTATATGTTTATTATACCCTATAAAGATACACTTTCCACCTCGATATAAATGTTTTTTCTATAATTTGACTTAATAAATGCTTCACATCCCTATACATTTATATGTGAAAAATCATATTTATTTTCATACCATAACTCATATGTGATTTTTCTTTATTTCATTAGTTGAAATTCAGTATGGTGTGTGTGTTTTTATTATAATGTAAATACCCAAAAGGATAATGAATGATTTTCATGACTCATCATAGATATATCCATTTCCAAAAAGGCATGGTTCAAATATTCACTAACACTATTCTATTTTAGTTTATAAGTAATAGTCAATTAGGATTGTGTCCCAAGCTATTTTAGATAATAGATTAAATCTTTATTATGATACTCCCCACCCTAGTCTGTGTGGAGTTTCTTTATCTTCTTACTAATGTTATTTTATACTTTATTCTTGTTTTCCTTAAATTTATAAAAATAATCATACTTAAAAATAACCGAGTTCATATATCCATATCTACTAAATTCTTCAGTCAAAGTTATAAAGTAAGGTCATCAACCTCTAGACTCCACCAAGAATAAGTTTACACACATGTATATAAACTAATTGTAAAATCAATGTGGTTTTCTCAAAAGTTCAAAAAAATGTATCCATAGTCATTTTACATTAAACAATAATGAAATATATCTAAGGGGTTCAACTAGAAATAATTTAAATAAACTTATTTACATAATTTTGTCAAACACTTCTCTTTTATATGACCGTATTTGTGGTTTCACAACTAAGTGTGATATTAGTCATGTGAACTTGATTTTTTATCTATTTCCAAAACATCATTTTCATATTCTAGAATATAAATAACTTTAATAAAAGTTTTCATCCCATACCATATTTTCTCTTTATAATAGTACCATTATTTTTTTAACATGAAAATAAAACTATCCATGTCAAAACTAGATATAGAAATGTTGTTTTTGGTCAGAATGGGCCCATACTAATTGTTTTTCAAAACTAAAACTAGTCTAATATGTAATTAGAGTTGGTATTTTCTTATAGTGAGTGTTTTTACAAAATAGTGATATGATTGAATGGTCAAGAAAGAAGTGAATTGACTAATTTATAAAATATTAATATTGTATAATAGTTAATATAATTAAGAAGCTGAAAATAAAAGAATTAATAAAAATATTTTTATATAGTTTAGATCCAAGTGATCTTATATCTACTCTTCACTCCTATTTATCCCATAGGTAAATTTCACCCACTAAAATACGGAATTTTTATGGGGTTTCACAACCCAATTATAACTACCTTTTCTAAAGATAGCGCAACCAACACAAATGCCTTTTAATGGGGGGGTCTTAATCCATTATATTTATTTTTTCAACCTAGAGTCACAACTTAAGAACCTTTCTTTTTCAATATGGAGGTATAACCTAAATAGTCATGTCATTTTCTACTTAGAGGAAAATCCCAAGAACTACTTTTTTTTTACAAAAATAAACAAACCAATGCATATTTTAATGGGTAGTATAACCTATATTTTTAATGTAACCTATCCGTTCATACTTTTCAATGAAAAATCATAAACTAACATTAATGCACAAAAAAAATATAGGAATAATACAAAACCACAAAAACAAAATTAAATGTAGAAAAATTTTAGATTTGAGATAGCCTTGATCACATGGAGATCATAATGTGCAACTCAATGAAGTCTAATACCATGATGAAGTCTACCAGTAGTGAAAAAATGATAATAGTTCAAAAAATTATGAATATATATCAATATATACCTTGTAAAAGTTCTGTCAATATATTTTTATATAGAAATTCATCCATTCATATTAATGACTTAAAATTTAAAAGATTGAATCTTCATATCCATTGTAGGATTTAATTCCCAAAGCATGTGGTCATAATTGCAGTTTCAAAAATCTAATTCATAGTTTTTATACAAATTTTGTGGAAACCTGTTTACAAGATTTCTCTATTTAATGTCTTTGAGAATCTAAATAATACTCCTTGAAAATATATCCTGTATCACTACAAATAAATACATACTTCAAAAATATAAAATAAATATATTTTTTGTAATTAAATTAAATAAATAATAATAAGAGTAATAAAAAATAAATTCCCAAATATTTCAAGTAATTAATTATTTTCATAAGTTTCAATGTAAGGTTCATGTCCATTTTCATGAGGCTAATTTCTATATGGTTTAATGTAAGGTTAATATGAAACTTTCTAGGGTTCAATGTAAGGTTCAACATAAGGTTTATATACAATATTGTAAGGTTCAATGTAAGGTTTATTCTTTATTAAAAATCCACTTCATAAGGATCGTATGCAATGTGCATAAAAAGGATTTGAAAAATATATTTATCAAGGATAAAATCCAATTCATAAGGATAATTTTTTAAAAGCCGTAATAGTGATATATGATGTATATAAGGATAATCAGAAACTTAAAAAACTTTCAGTCAATCACTTCATCATAATAGTCATTCCTTAACTCATACTGATGTGTATTTTTCTTCAAAATTAGTTCATAAGAAAAATAAGAAACATTAAGATGAAAACTTAAAAAATTAATGAACTAATTAATAAATGAATAAACAATAAACAAAATTAACATCAATTCTGCATCATTATTTTATTCTACAAGTAATGATATCTTCAAATTATGAAGATCCTTTATTTCAAGTTTAAAATTTATGTTAGAGGGAATAAATGAAAATGTGAATTTTTAAATAATCAAAACATAAATAAATGAAGTGGTAAGTATTAAATCAACGTTATCCTTTTTTTAATTAAAAACCCATGAATAATTATCCCCCTTTTTAGAATAATCAAAAAGTTTAAATTAATTTTCAGAATACTACCCCTTTTATAAGGAAAAGATGGTCTGTTTAAACTAAAATAATTTTTTATTTCTTTTTTGAAATAGTCAAAACATCATGATTTTAAAACCCCCCCCCCCCAATATTAAGAACTTAATTAATGTAGATATTACTCACCATTTTTTAATGGAGAGGTAAATAGTAAATTTTAGGAAATTATAAGCAGAATAGATAAGTCATACTCTAACATTTAATACAATGAGAATATTTTAGTATGATTTAAAAATATTTTACACCCTATATTCATGCATTCTAAAAATAAATATCAACTAAAAAAAATAAAAATATATTAGAGATTCCCATTATTTATTGTTTTCTTATTTATTTAAATAATTTAATCTTTTAAATATATGAAAGTAGATTTCAAAAAATGATTATATAAAATCGTGGTAAATCCTTTTTTGAAACACTTAAAAAATATACAAGGAGACATGAAACATTTTAGGATATTTAGGGAATCTTAAAATGATTATTAATTAGATAAATAGTACTAAAAAAATATTAAATATGATAGTAAACTATGGAATAAAAATATATTTCATGCTTACTATCCATAAAAAAAGTTTCATGCAGATTTATTTCAAAATTCTATATCAATCTTCCATCATACAATGTTCATACTTAATCTTCTCAAACATAACAAAATTTAAAGATCACGAAAGAATTTCTGATAGTTGATCATATATTGAAATATATTCTATAACTTATAAAACAATATTTAACTTCAATATTTTTATTTATATAATTTTATAATTTATTATTAGAAATTAAAATATAAAATGAATTATCAAATAAAATAGGAAACTTTTAAAAATAAATATCCAAACAAGTTGAGGTTTTCTTAATCCATAATCATTGAGCAAAAAAATTATAATGGCTGTATATTCCACTTCAGCTGCAGATGAAGAAACAAAAATTTGTTTCTTTGAAATCAAAGAAACTAAATTTTTCTTAAAAAATGACACATGACACCATTTACTTTTCATTAAATTTTACAACCTTCAAAATTAGAATCAGAATAACTTTTCAATTTAAAAGCGTTTTTTCAAGGATAAAATAAACTATGTTTTAAAGAACCTAACATATTTAATAATACTTTTAACATCATTCAGGTGACTTTACTTAGGTCCATCCTAAAATCTAGTATATAAGAATACACTAAATGTTAAGTCCATTATATAATTAGTTAAAAACAACCAATAATTCCACTCAAAAATTTTATTATCTTTTGATTTTCTTATAGTATAAACATGTAATTTAAAATAAGTTATTATTGGGGTATTTAAAATTTTCATCTAATTATATCCAAATATTTTAACCATATATTTATCATAATTAAATTTATTAATAAAAATTCCATAATCTCTTTGAAATATTTTATGTCCCAAAAATAATTTCAATTTTCCCATATGACCCATTTCAAATTAAAACGATATTAAATCTGAAAATTATTCATAAATCATCTTACTTGAATATATATAAATAATATCATCAATATATATTTGAAAAATAAAAATATCTTTATACTTATTCTTAATAAATAAAATAGGATCTACTTTTAATTTTATAAAAGCTTTTTTCAAAAGATATTGAGATAATATTTAACATCATGCTCTAGGATATTTTATCAATCTGTAAATGTTTTTAATGTTTTAAAACATGTTTAGATTTTTTTTTCATGTTCAAAAACTAGGTACTATTTTACATATACTTCTTAAAAAATTAAACCAATTATAAATGAATTTTAACATCCATTTAATATAATTTAAATCCATGATGAGCTACATAAACTAATAAGATAAAAATAACATGTAATCTAGTAACAAATGAAAAAATTTCATCATAATAAATACCTTATTTTTATTATTAACCTTGATAAATTAATATATATTTATTTCATATAATTTATCAGTATTTTAAGGTTTATTTTTAAATATCTATTTATTAAGAAAAATATGCTAATATTTAGGTTCTTTAACTAAATTCAATAGAAATTAAATAAAACTAGTCTAGTTCATCTTGGATATCTAATATCAATTTAGAATTATTCAAATATTATAAAATATATTTTGGAATGAAATAAAAAATTAAAACATTGTAAGGCATAAAATTTCTTAAAGAATTTTTATTTTGTACTATAGAGTCAACATATCTAATTATTCTATCTGTAAAATGATATCTATATATTTTAAAATATTTTTCCTGAGAGGGATTCTCCCCCTCAATAGGTGTATTCAATTATATATTTAAAGTTTTCTTAAATAAGATTTTCACTAGATGATTCATATTTTAAATCATTTTCATCAAACATAACAATAATAAATTATTTGACAAATATGGTTCTTTTTTATAGGATATATATGCTTTATTAAAATTTTAATATCCTAAAAATATTCCATCACCAGATTAAACATCAAATTTATATAATGAATCTTTAGAATTTATAATAAATACATTATAAAAAAAAGTCCCAAAAATCCCTCAGGTTTCCTTTGCTTCCATGGTTCATAAGGTGTTTTCTTTAGAAAAAGACATAAAATAATATTATTAGAAACATAAAAATCTGTCTTCATAAATCCTACTAAAATTTATTTAGGTGTTTTAACTTCATTTAACATAGTTTTACCAATTTATTTTAAATTCTTATTTTTTATTTTAACTTCACCATTTTGGTGGGGGTGTTCTAGTGGTTAAAAAATTATGAAGATAACAGTTTTCTTTACAAAAAATTTTAAATTAAATTTTTAAAAACTCTCCTCCTATCTCACTTAAAATTGATAGATTTAGATATCCTTTATTATTTTTAATAAATTTACAATAATAAATAAACTTATATAAAGTCTCTGATTTATGTGTAAAAAATGAATCTATAAAAATCTACTATAGTAATTTTCAATAAAAAAAATATTTCATGCCACCCATAATTAGAATTTTTATAGGTTTTAATAAGTAAAAATGAAAGTTTAAGATGTATTAATATTTGAAATTTTTTGATAGATCTAAAAATCTCTCTATGTTGTTTACCTTTTATAAAATAATGAAAAACATTATTATTGCCCAATTTTAACACAAGCAGCTGCAGAACATGTCCATGTTTGGATAGCTTGTGCAGAAGCCCAAAATTACAATGATAAAGTATCAAATTAAATAGAATATTATTTAACTATATATGTTTTAAACACTTATCATTTGATCTATTAGTTCAACAAAATAAATCGAATAAATGTTTTCTTTTTGGCTTGCATAAAACAAAACATATTCATCTTTAAAAGTGAATTTTTCATTTTAAAATTTGAAAATATACCATCAGCACATAAATGATAAATAGTTATCAAATTAAGTTTCAAACAACCAATATATAAAACTTTAAATATAATAACATATTTAGAAATACCAACTTCTCCAAATTCAATTACCTTAACTTTTGAGTTTCCACCAAAAGTCACATTACCTCATTAACCTTTATTGAATGATAAAAAATTTATTTATCTATTATCATGGTCTTAGAGTATCCACTATCTATATACCTAGTCTCCTTTTTGATACTTCTATGAAATATTTCTTACAAAGTCAGTTTTAGGATAATTTTGTTACCCATGTTACTTTGGGTCCAATTAGGTTAGAAAATGAATTTTTAGGAACCCAAATATATTTCAAACATTTATTCATCGGTAATAATACAGATAAATATTTATAAAGGAAATATTTAGTGAGAACCAAATATTTTAGATATCTTAAAGAATATTCATATTCATAGTGACCATTAATACTACATTTAAAACTTTTAACTATAGAAACACTTCCATTAATGTTTTTTACAAAAAATGTATTATACATTTTGGTTAATTGACTATAATATCTACGTCCATTATTATTATTATTATTATTTCATATTCATCATTTTATCATATATGTCACATCATTAAAAAAATGTGAAAATATTGTGCTTCAAAATTTCAATTTAATTTATAATCCTTTTAGTTTCCTTTTGATATGTTTCAAAGTCATAACATATGTCCTTGAACATATTTTCTACATCATTATTATTCTTAAAATTAAATATTTTTATTTTTATTCTCTATTTTCTATTTATATTTCTCTTAATAAATAACTTTATCTTCTTCAAATTATTTTTATTCTTTTATTTAAGTTCCTTATATATATTTTATATTTTAATAACATAATTTTTAATATTTTAATCACATAATATAATTTTTTAATAATAGGTTTTTATAATTATATTCAATAGAATCAAAATAATAATCACTAACCTAATTTTTTTAATCTAGGAGAGCTAAACTTGGTGATTTATCTTCTATTCTAGATTCATCACCTGAACAAAAATCTTCTGTACACCATAAACTAGCTACTAAATATTGCATATCCTTCTTTTTCATTATAGTATTATTTATTTATTTATTTTTCCCTGGGAATAGAGTGGTTATATGTCCTTCCCTTATGTATTCATAACAGTTTACTTCTGGATTATCATTAGAAATAATATTACCTTTTCTGTTTCCTTTGTGATTATCTATAGGATAATCCCTACTATTTATTATAGAGTAGACTTTGTTTCTTTTGTACATTACTCTTTATAAATTCATTTTTATACATTGTAAATATCATGAATTTAATGTATCTAGAGTTATAAGAGTAATAAGAAACATTTAGAGTTGATTTAAAAATAAAATTCTTTTTTATTTATAATCTCCCCACCAATAATATTTTTGAGGTTCTAGTTCATATTGCAATAATGAGCTGATGAGTTCATCATGTGTGTATTATTAAATTTTTTTATTTTTATGAATATTTTTTAGAATTTCATTTTTTAATGATATAAATAATTTTTTCAACATGGACTGTATTATCCAAGTATTATCCTAAAGTAGTAATTACATTTATAATACTTGTGAACTGATGAAACATCTGATCTATAATTTCTTCTACACCCTTATTAAAATATTTATATTTAGCTCTTACATTCAATTTTTTTTATCTTTAATTTATCTATGCAATAACGGATGACATTAAATATTCTAAAAATATAATTTCCAATCTTTTATGTAGTTATATGAGTAAACATATTTTTACTAATTACACAATATAAAATATTAATAATGTTTTAATTTGAAATATAATTTACCACATCGTTACCCATCAAATATTTGGGATCAAATTTAGGTAATGTATACAATTTTACCATGATATTCCAATGATTAATGATTAACTATTTTAGGATGGCTCCCATTCAATATTTATAATAGTCATAGTAACTTCCATCGAAAATAGAGGTCTCTAATAAATCCAACCCTCACAAGAACATAAAATTTTCATCTTAAATTAATCCTTTCCATTATATGTTTATGTCTAGGATAAATGTTAACAAAAATATATATATATACAAATATATGCCTGATTAAAAAAATAAATTAAGGGTAAATCTTGATATAAATTTTTCATACTGGATAGTTAAATGGACAAATGTTCAAGAGGGGGTGGTGAATTGACCAATTTATAAAATTTTAATATTATATCATATTTAATATAATTAATAAGTTGAAAATAAAATTATAAACACACATATTTTTATAATACTTTAGATTAAATAAATCATATATTTACTCTTCACTTCTCTCTATCTTTGAGAGGAATGACATATACTAAAATACTAAATTTTTAAAGGTGTCACAATTTAATTAAAACTATCTTTTATAGAAGAGGAAAACCAAAACAATTGAATGTTAATAGAGAGTCATAAACTATTATAATGAATTTTTTAATCTTGATGCACAACCCAAGAAATTTATCTTTTCATCCTGGAGGCACATAATAGACAATATTTCCTCCTTGTACATAGATATACAACCCAAGACCTGTCTTTCTCTTCTTGGAGGCACAAACTAATTTATTTTTTAATGGGTAGTATAACCTAGTCAGTATTTCTTATAAATTAAAAATCATAATAAAACTTTAATGCATAATGAGAATAGATAATAAGAATATAATACCATTGGCCTATGAGCCTTATAAGGGTTCCACCTCACCCCCTGAAAGGTGGAATATCAAAAATCAATAAACAAATGATGGACTTTGGGCCATTGGATGTCAATCTCTTTATATATAATTATTTCTCTACTGAAAATAATGAATTGAACATTAAAATATTGAATTATAATATCCACTATATAATTTATTTCATAACACATATAATCATGAATGTGAGTTCAATGAACTACTTTAGAGTTGTTTGATATGGATTTCCCAAATAATGCTTCAAATGTTTTCTCTGTTTTATGCATATGTAAATATCAATTTATTTTCTTTAAAGTAGATCCCAAATAACTGTAAATAAATGTTTACTTTGATAACTTATAACAAATTTATTTATGTAATTATGGTAAATAAATAATAATAATAATAATAAATTATAAAAAATAAATGCACAAATAATTAAAGTAATTCTACCAAAATAGATCAAAATGAAAAAGTTTATAATTTTTAAGGTTTAATGACATTTCTGTAAGGTTCATGATTTTTTAAGGCTCATTATTTTCATAAGTTTCAACAAATATTGATTACAATTTTCATTGGGTTCATTTTCATATGTTTCAATGTAATGTTCAACGTACGGTTTATATGAAAAATTATAAGGTTCAACGTAAGGTTCAAATGAAACTTCATAAGATTCAATGTAATGTTAATAACTTCATAAGGTTAATTACTTTTCAAAAAATCCACTTCATAAGGATTATATTCAGTGTGTGTATGGAAGATTTGAATACTATCAATATCTATATAAAGGTAAAATCCACTTCATAAGTAAAATTCTGTATAAACCATAAGGATGATATCTAATGTACATAAGGATAATTTAGAACTAAGAAAAATTTCATCCAATCACATTATCATATGAGTTATCTCTTATCTCATATAAGTGAGGATTTTTATCCAAAATTATTTTATAAGAAACAAAACTTTTAATATAAAAACGTAAATAATTATAGAATAAATAATAAAAAAATAAACTATATTAAAATTAATATCAAGATATTCAAGATTTAAACATGGAAAATCCTCTGTTTATTTTAGAAACTCACGTTAGAGTGAATAAATTAAAAAGAAAAAATTTTAATTATCAAAACATTAATAAATAATGTTGAAAGAAGCCACTCACCATCCAATAAAAATAGTCTCACTCTATTGGAAACTTTAATAACTACCTCACCTTTTTAAATATTTTAGAATCTACTTTTTTCCTATATTTGGATACAAATATGAAAACCAAAAGTTATATCTAAATATCAAATTTATTGAAATGTAAATATTTTACTCGATAAAAAATTTACATGAAGCTTACCTTTTATTATTTTCTAAGAAACATTTATTCATCTAGTATCATTTCCTAAAAAACATATAATATCTAGTCATTTAGTATCCCACTAGTTATTTGTATTCTTTTAAGGGTGGTGAAAATATACATTAGACATAGAAGTTTCCTTAAACTTCACCTTTGCATTCCACTTAATCATAAATAGGACAATTTTTTTTTCATGATTTTTTTCTTTATCTACTTATATAATAAAATTCAAGAGATCCAAGAGTGTCTTCTCGATATTATTCTTTTTTAAATAATAATAAAAATGAAGGAGATTGGAGGAGTTGAGGAGAGAATGATGTATATACACAATTCCTTGGTCATATTGAATCCCAAATTTTATAAAAAGTCAATGTATCCAACCATCTTAACTACATGGGGCCTAGATGAAAATCCTTATCCTTTCGTGAACTTAAAGAGTCCCTTGGATAGCTCATACCTCTCTTATATTGACATATCTTAATATAGATCAAGTCGGTGAGATAATAACAAGTATGAATCCATGTATTCATTAATATTTTGGATCTCACTATTCATAGATGATAACATGATGCATTAAAAATCAAATTCATTGTATATGGGTTTTGAGAATATAATTTTCTTCTCCTCACTAACCTTTTAAAATGTCTCATTAAGAACTAGGGACTATTGTTTATAAAAATTATGCTCTTGGAATAGTATAATGTGAAAGTTACAGTACTAATATTGGAAGTTAAAACTGATGAATAGATTATATTTATCTAAAATGAATCATAGGTTTTGATCCTATAAATCAGGTCAAGGAAGAAATCAAATAATAAAATGTCCACTGAAATACATTCCATAATGATCAAAAAAAATCCTAGAAAAATAGTGTAGTGGTCCTAAAAATATACCCTTCACAAAACTCACTGTTTCATGAATCATTTTTAGAATTATAACAAATTCACCAGTTCAAGCATGTGGGAAGTTCCGAAAATCGTGGTTGGAACAACATGAAACTTAGACCTTTTAAAGTAATCTCATATTTTGTGAAAAAAACATAAATATCCTTAAGGCCAATAAATAACCCTTTATCTCTCCATTTTAAGGGATATAGCCATTGAATTTATAAATTAAGATCTAATATCACAAAACTATTACATATGAGAATTTGAATTCCCATGGATTCCCACAACTGAGGATCTTTTGTGAATAACCCCATATGAGTCCTTAAAATTATTAGATTATGGATGAGATTAATTTTACCAAACTCTCATCTATGAAGAAAATAATTTTCACTCAAGGTATATGATTTTAACAATTCCAAGATTTATTAAACCATAAACTTTTGTGAAATTCCTGCCATGGACATCTATAGAGAACACTTATTCTTGAGAACATAGTCTCATGTAACCCCAAGTTTCATGAAACTCCCAACATTTGTGAAATCCATACGAAGGAACCCTACCTGATGCCACCTTAAATTAAACATAGTTTCATGAAATTTGAGTGATCATGGTCCTTAGATCCATTTCATCCTAGATTATTAATGAAAAATCCATATTCAAAACCGGTATTATAATCTTTCACATTGGGCCACCTTCATACTACCTGAAATAGGCAGTGTCCCTACCTTTTTTCCTTCCTAAAACAATTAAACAATGGATGTGTAACCCCCAACCATGGAATCATCAAGGGTGACCACCTATTACCCCCCTTGAAAAGAATGTTAGGGATCCTTGTATCATTCTCTCCTTCCATAAAAATTGGAGTTAGGTAGCTTAATGTGTAATCCACAAAAAATCTATCACTGCTACCTTATTTTTGGAATACAACATCTTAATTATAAGATATTTAACTACATCTAACATCCTTAGTGAAAGATGTTATATTGAATCCAATGTTCTCAGTACCAGATGTTAAACCATTGCAAACATCCTTAATGTAAGATGTTAAACTGCATCCAAACTCCTTAGTGAAAGATGTTAAATTGCATGGTGTGGTCCTATTATATTACCTTAAATTGTATAATTAAACTAGGTGATTTTTGTTTTCTATATGTAATAGTGTATGTAAGAAGACTCTCAAAGGTTCAATCCCAAAACCAAAATAGCCTTGTTTCTTCTAGGTAATGGGAAACCCCAACTAAAAAGCCTGAGGCCACTCTACCATCTTTAAAACAGAAAACCAATTACCATTTCATCTCCCCCTCAAAAGTTGGTATCTAGGAATCATTATATTATTTCAATATCATACCAAACCTCTCACCATAAAATCCAAAATTCCCCAAAAGAGTTTGGTATCATCACGGGATATGAACAAGTTCCCAACCAAATATGTGATGAACATATATAGAATGTGTCCCCACTAGAATGTAAACCAATAGCATCCCCACTGAAGTTTAATCCATGAGTTCCCTCATATAAAATTAGCTTGTACTTAGTCCAATACATGATGAGTGTATATGTGAAATTTCCCCACTATAATTTAAACCTATGACGGACCCATACATGACAAGTATATGTGGGACCACCCCCATTGGACTTTAAATTCATGACCCGACATGATGTATTAGAAACCCAGTCATATATGTTAAGCCTAGTAATAATTAAGTGAAGAGCCTAATAAGATTATGTGATAAGCATGGGATCTAATCTTTTTATAGTTAGGTGACAAGCCTAAGATTATACCCCATGTAATGAGTATGTGATTTATTATGTGATGAGTATAAGAAGCCTATGTAATGAGCATATGATCTCTCCAACCATTCCTTTGGAAATGATCTAAAGTTCTTCCATAATTTTATGATAATGATATTAATTATGTGACATTCATAGGATCTCTTTATTCCACCATTAGGTGATGATACTAAGATTATTACCTTATGTGATTATCATAGGATGACTACAGTGATGATCTAGGGAAGACTTATGTGACAAGACTAATTTTTCATATATGATAATAATATAATGCCTCATATGATGATCATGAGTATCCACTAGTGATGATCCATGGTAAATCGTGTAAATGAGCCTAGGATAAATTATTAAATGACCATAAGTTTCCCTATGTGATGACCACCCACTACAATATAAGTGGCCTTTAACAACAATAGAATATGCTTGTAACGATGCTAAAAAAGAACTGAATACCATAGTGTGGTTAAAACCCATAGGATTTTATCAGTTATATAAAAGAATTGATAAATTGTTCTTTTATTAGCGCTAAAAAAAGCACTGATAAAGAACCCCTTTATCAGCGCTTTTAGAAGAACTCATAAACAACACCATTTATCAAAACTTTTATTTATCACTGATAAAGACCCCCTTTAGCAGATATAATAAATGCACACATATAGATATCCTTTATCATCACTACTAAATCTGCTAATAAAGGAGAATACTGTAGTGTGATTTTATGGTATGTACTATTTTGGATGCCACTTAATAGTTTCCCTGATCCCAGTGGGCCACATAGCCTCAAGCACATCTCCCCAAATTCCAGAGGCTGCTAACTAACATCAAGGGCCTATGGTGCGTCTGTGGGGAGACTATGTCCACATTTCCAAAGTGTAGCATAGAAGATGAATATAAAAAAAGGTAAATAGTGAAAGCAATATAGGTAAATAAACTGAACAAAGGAAAATATAGACAACAATAACAATAATTGAAATAACTGGAATAAAATTCAAAAACTGATGATATGTCATGTCATTAGAAAATTGGAAAACATGGATATAAGATTGCATGAATGAAATGTTCCACAAAATTATAAAAGAAATCAAATACTATCCCAATAATCCCAATCTTTGACTCCGTCATATATTGTCATGATCCATACTAAACAACAAGCAGTCAAGTGTTTGAAGTTGTATGATTCCCTTTTTCATCACCTGTAACCACATAATCTAATCCATGTACCAAATGGCACCTGGAGAGGGTTTTAGATAAATCTCAGTTGGCTACCACCAATGGTGTCAATAACAGTTGACCCATGTAATAGAAATGTAACAGTGCGCAAGAATGAATATATAATGTAAAGCAGTATAATGTAACTAAATACCCAAGTACCTTCTTTAGTCCTCGGATGGTGTCTGAACATAACCAGTCCATTAATTGATTATTACCATTTTATAAATAAGTCACACGTTAACAATATGGAAGGTTCCAAGTTATGATAATGAAACCCGTAATGACATTTAATAGTGATGTTCCAAGGTAATAACCAACGCTACATATACCTCAAGGGTTTCCAACTTAGTAATTATTATATCCTGGCTAAGGGTAAAAGTGCAATCCAAGGAGAATTGTCCAATGAATTCCATAATGATATGGATATCGAGTCCAAGGAGTTCATCAAAGGTAAAATAGGTCTATGCAATGATTGGGCTTGATGGGATTTACCCATGGTACCTACTTGTCAATGTTGGATACTAGGAGTGTATCCAAGGCATCCTATAATAATATTCAAGGTTTCCTACAATGTCATACCAAGATTCCAAATAATAGAAAATGATCAGGATCTAGGTGGGTATCAACATAAGCAAGTCGTATCCTTGATTCGGAATGGGGTTCCTAAGTGCTATAGGCATTCCCTGATAAGAATCCATGGTGATCTCGAGTAACGCCAATCTTATTTGAGATTGAAGTAATGTAATAATTGATTTTAAGCCTTTCCTTTAATTAGTGTGATAAGACCAAGTAGCATGCAGCCTTTTAATCGAGTCATAATTAATCAATAAGTCGATTTGGTCCAAGCCTTTCCTTTCATTAGTGAGATAAGGACAATTAGCATGAAAGCTATATTAATTCCATTTAAATAATATTCAATAATTAAGGTTCATTTCTATAACTTCCATTAATGTGGTAGGGGGTGCTACAGACATGAAACCTATTAATCATTCACAATTAATCCGGTCAGGTCATATACTTGGTATACTTTCTAATTTCCATTTCACATTTAATTATCAATTGAAGAACTTACCTTAGGTAGGTCAAGTGGTGAGCATACATGTTACTTTCAATTATGAAATCCAAAATATAAATCAAGACATTAAATATAGAAAATCTTACCCTTATAAGGGTCAAGAAAAGTCACACCTGAACAGTGGCTCAAAAATGTCAAATACTAAAAACCCAATTATGGCATAACATCCTACATGGGATGGATGGAGATGTTTGAATTACCACTAAAAATTAATCACATATATGGAAAGATAATATCGATACTATTAGAATTATTATAATCATGACATATAAATTTTATTAATGGCACCTGATGAAATCGGTGGGCCCCACATGACAATTCCAAAATCAATGAACTTGAGGGATGAGTTACAGACCACCAACCTTAGGATTTTATGACTCCCCTCTTCTTGTATAGTCTCTTGATTTAGATTGAATTATATAAGATCTAGGAAAAGATGAAAAAATTTCACACACGATAACTAGGTCGAGAGTAATATATAAGAAGAACTACTTAAAAGGACTCCAGTGCATATCATTTCTCATCCAATGTGATAAAAAAGCCTGATCAGATCCCAAAACAAGGAGATTTATAAATCCCTGTCTTAGGACATCAAAGACCTCCAAAATGAGAGAAAATATTTTAATCCATCTGTATCATGGATTTGGAAGAATAATGGAGCTTAATTAGATCATTAAAGAAAAAAGGAAATTTTACCCATAAAATAACCTGGGTATGGTTTAATCGCACGATTTTCCAAACTGCATGCCAACCATGCATGGGTACCTTGGTAATAAATTTATCTCACCTGATTAGGTCACATGATTAGGTAAACTACACACCAAATGTGTGCTAAGTCTCTTTCCAAAAACATTGCACCCGTACGATTTACTGTAAACTATGCGACATACCTTTTTTTTAAAAGATGTGGGTTTCAGGCTTCGAACAAGCCCCAAAACCCATAAGAACTTCAATAACACATTAAGCATCCAAATAAGGTCCAAAATAAATAATTAGACAAAGCATTAAAGGATCTACAACCGAGTGAAAACCCATGTTCTTACAGTCTTCCCCCTTTAAAAGAACTCATCCCCAAGTTCACCTTCCAAGGGTGGAGAAACACTATCTGAGAATAAAGCTTGCCATTGAGAACATATATCAGCATCCCTGACACAAGTCGTAACATATACATGGTTGTGATACCATATCATTAATAATAGAGGGGCATACTTGCCTTAGAGAGCCTTCATGATCCGGTAAATGATGCATACTAGATACCCCTCAAAGGTAACATTAAAATCTTACTCAACTTCCTCAGGATCAAAATTATGTGACGTATCAAAATTATACTATTCAAGATGTGATACATGGAATACATCGTGAATGGAACAATATCTATGAGGTAGTATCAACCAATAGGCTACTGGTCTGACTCTCTCCATAATTTCAAAAGTCCCAACATAATGATGCAATAACTTCCCATGTTTTCATAACCATCTATGTCCAAGACTAGGTGATTCCCAAAAGAAAACATGATCCCAAACCTCGAAATATAGAGTTCATCGATGGAGATCGATGTAATATTAATTTCTAGACCGAGTAGTAGTCACACACGTTCTGATCAGCTGATGTTTCTATGAAATCTCATGAATGAGATGAAGACTTAGTAGGGATGCCTTACATTCTTCTAGCCAGCACAGGGGTGAACGAAACATCCTACCATAAAAGGCCTCAAATGGATTCATCTGACTTGTCACCTAAATACTGTTATTATAGGAGAACTCAACGAGGGGGATATATTTCTCCCATGAACCACAAAAATCAAGGACACATGCTTGGAGAAAATCCTATTGAACCTTTATTGTCAGTTCCAATTTTCCATTGGTCTAAGGGGGAAAAGCTATTCTTATAACAACCTGTGTTCCCATAGACTTTTTCAATTATTTCCAGAACCGTGAGTTGAAACAAGTGTACCTATCTAAAATGATATTATATGGGAACCTACAGAGTCATATAATCTCACAGAAATACAGTCTTCCTAGCTCATCAACTAAGAAAGTATCCTGAATACGTACGAAGTGAGCCACTTTTTTCAGTCTTTCAATGACAACCCATATAATGTCACTACCTCTAAAACCCCTAGGAAACCGACTACAAAGTCTATAACAACATTTCACCATGTCCATTTTAGGACTGTAAGTGGATGTAAAAAGATTACATGTCTCTAGTGCTCTTCTTTCACCTACTCAAAGGTGGAACACCTAGTGATAGAGCCTGATATTATACTTTTTATCCTAGGCCACCAATACTAGAATAACATGTCCCAATACATCTTCGATATTCTTGGATAAACATCCCACTAAGAGGTGTAAGAATCTTTCATAAACTACTATATAATATTTTTAGGGACCCAAACTAGTCCATGGATATGCAAGATATCATCTCTATCTACATACCAATCTAGAGGCAGGTTATATCCTGATATACTCTCACAGAGTACCGAGCCTTTCAGATCTTAAAATTGAATACCCTTCAAATTCTCAATGAGGAAAGAGTTAACTTCAAAATATGAGATATAATACTTCATGTGAGTATCATGAAAGTATTGACGTAGCTCTAAAAAGAGGTCCATTTATCTTCCATTCATCACTAGCTTCACGTACTTCTTGTGCCTAAGTTTTCATAATAGGTGCATCTGCAACCACATTTCCCATCCAAGGAATATAGGAAAGATCAAAATAAATGGAATGTATATATTTGACCCCTCTCCATTGTATGAGGTTCAAGTCATGTTGAGAAGAGATATATTTGAGGCTTTTGCGGTCTATCTACAACACAAATCTCCCATCCAACAGATAATGTCTCCAGAAACATAGGGTATGGACAACTGTTACTAGATCAAGTTTGTGTGTTGGGTAATTTCTTTCAAGAGGCCTCAACTCCATAGATCCATATACAATGACTCTATCTTCCTTCATTATTACTGCTTATATGACGATGCATGATGCATCATAGAAGACGTATAACCTACACATGGCTTATGAATAATTAGATCAAGTGTTGAGATAAGCCTCCCTTTCAGATCTTGAAAGGCTTTATCGCACGCTTCTAAAAAATGAACATTAAAACCTTATTTTTAACTCTAGTGAGAGGTTAATAAAGGCGGGAAATGTCTTGTATTAAATTCATTTAATATCAAGATAGCCCCAAGAAACTCTGTATATCAAAAATTTTCATGGTATTCCCCCAGGAACCCACAAAACATTCATTTTAAGGGTCAATAGATACACCTGATTTTGAGATAATATGACCCATTATGTGAACTTTGTTGATCAATAAGTGGAACTTAGCAAGCTTGGCATAAATCTGATTCTCTCTCAATGTACTCGGAATGATCTCAAGATTTTTGGCATGGTCACTATAATTTTGAGAATACACCAAGATGTCGTCAACAAATACTATAACAAAAGAATCCAAAAAGGTTTGGGAAACCCTATTTATTAGATACATGAAAATGGTAGCCACATTTTCAAGACTAAATGACAAAACAAGGTAATTATATAGACCATATCTTCTATGAAACGTTTTTGTGGTATTTTTGTTATCCAAACTCTCTCCTGATGATATCTTGATCTCAGGTTGATCTTAGATAATATCCTTGCTCCCATGATATGGTCAAATATATCATCTATTTGAGATAGTGGATATCATTTATTGACTGTATGTTGGTTCAACCTTCTATAATCGATGCACAGATGTATGGTTCTATCCTCCTTCTTGGAAAAAATCACGGGCGAACCTCAGGAGGATGTATTAGGATATATAAAACTTTTTGCCTCTAAATAATCTAACTACCACTTGAGATACTGAATCTATATAATTTTCATCCTTTATATAGGAATGGATACTTGAGATACTCCTAGAAGAAGATTGATTGTGAAATCTACCTCTCTCTTAGGAGGCAAGGTAGAAAAATCATTGGGAAATACATCCCTAAAACAATCCACTACTAGAGGGAAATAAAATTGTTGTACACCCTGATCATCCATGAAGAGATATTCAATATGGGTGGTCACTCCACCTAGCCCATGATGCTTTAGTCCATCTATACCATACTATACATCCCACTCACTGTTATGTAGATAACTGCTTCCCTATAGTGACGTAAATGATACCCTGAGGTGGTAGAAGTATAAAAAATCATGATATTGAACCAACCAATCCATCCTAAGAATGAAATTGAAGCCTTCCATCTCAATAATGAATATGTTCCACAATAAAGGGTAACTCTCAACCTCAAGGGGACAATCCCTACATTGGATTATTCCCTTTGTTCATAACCCTAACCCTGTATCTTGAGTCCTGACACCATAGTAATACTATATCTCTAGTCTGAGACTCTCCATGATTGATATAGAGATAAAAGAGTTCTAAGAACCTATATCAAAAAACGTAGATACAATAGTAGATGCCAAAATAATAGTACCTTGTACTGTAGATAGTCTCATAGCCTGATTCTCTGTTTTCTACTATAGTGCATCAACTGGCCTAATCCAAAAACCTGTAAAACTGTTGGACTACCAAAATCATAACTAATCTGTTGAAAATACTAGTGATTAGGGGGTCTGGATACCATGACCATGAAATCCTCATCATCCTAACCTACTGATGCTATTCCAACTCCCCACCTGATGTGATATAAAAGAAACCACTCTTAAAGGTGGAGCTGGAGCGGAACCGTTTCCACTCAAATATAGTGGAAAGGTCCTTCAAAAACACTAATATTCCCCATATGGTTGCAATCCTGGAACTCCATTGGGAATATATCATAATTAGGCTTTAGGTTCCATCATCATCCACACCAATGACACACTTTAGTTCTATCAAAATGGGCACTCTGGTTGTGACTGCCCTGATGAGAAACCTTGATGGAATGTTTCCTACCACTAGAAGAACTACTGGACTACCTCAACAGTGATCCTCTATACTAAGTACAATTATGGTCCCTTAGGTTTCCCTCAGTGATAAGATCCTAATTTACTATCATTGAAAAATTAGGCAGGCGAAGGACATTCACCTACGTATGATCAACATACTGGAGCCCATCCTCGAAACATCTAGAATATGAAATCTTGTCACCAGCTAGAAGCAGTGAAATATTATGTAACTCTATTAACCACTCTAAATATTACATAATTAAAATAGAACCCTACTTGAGATGTATGAAATCTATGTATCTGTTATCTCTCAATGTTAGAGAAAAGAATTGATAATAGAAGGCAGTCTAGAAATCAACACATAACATGCCTTGATGATGACCAGCCTGGGTAATCACATCCCACCATCACTTGGTCAAATACAAAATCATGTAAGTATAATGTTTTAACCTCCACAATAGAGGTATATCTAGATGATCAAATATATATATATGGTGGTTTGAAGCCAAGAATCCACAACATGCGTACCACCATCCCCTGAAAAGGTAGAAGGATGTTGCTGCTGAAACTCATGAGTCTGATTAGCTATCATAGGTGCAATCCATGGAGCACCATGAATGGACTACACCAGAAATAGGAAAATATCATAGACTTGGGAATCAGTTCCCATATCATGTATAACAGGAGGTGCTTCGAGTAGCACTTCTAGAGGTAAGAGTGGCAGCTCAGGGCCCACCACGTATGGAGCATGGTCGTCACCACCTTAATGGTTTACGATATGAGGATGTTGTGGTATAATTGTTCTAAAAAATCTAAGAACACACCTTAGAATATGCTTGATCATAATTATAGAATCACTAGTGGAAGATGAACGTATAAAAACTCACTACCTAAGGAATACTACCCCAACTACCCACTTAGATTTCTAGGTATTACTAAGTGTTCAAGTATAAGTTTCATTTCATTTTACATTTAATTACCAGGTTCACTCCTTTACCTTTCATAAACCTGAAAAGGTAGGATAAGGATGTGCAAACAATTCATTTTAGATGTCGTGATTCATTTTATAATGGATAGCCAGGTCTGGTGAATCAGTTCCCATACACCTTATCACTAGAAATGATTCCCATTAATTATACCATAACGACATGACTTAGTAAATTACTCATCCTGATCCATGATGGTCTGTATGCCTTATGAATTGAGATATAAAATAACTCAATCAAAACCAAGAGTAATACAAAAATATCCTATCTTTCACAACATCACTCAACAATCACAAGCTTATCAGGAAATGAGAAATAGTAAAATGTGCCTATATTGCTTGGTAATATGCATGATATGTGAATTCAAGGTTCCTATAATGATGAATGTAATAATGATCCTTTACCTCATATCATTAGCCCAAGGATGAAAAACAATCCTCAAACAAAGTAATAATAAACAATACCACACTGCATGTGCATCACCCAATGGTAAAATAATTTCAACTATAATAGGAAAAATAGAACAACAATTGTAATTTAGGAAACTCGTATTTTACCCCGAACATGGGTTTACATTGCCCAAGAACAACTTATTACCAAGTTAACGACATTTATAATATCCAATCTATTATGTCTAAATAGTTAAGAAACAAAGGTACCTCCTTTGATACCACATTATGACGTCCCGAACCCAGATGCCACTTAATAGGTGCCCCGAGCTCGGTAAGCCACATGGCCTCAAGTGCAACTCCCCAAATACCAGAGGTTGCTGACTAGAAATGAGGGATTAGGGTGTTTCCATGAGGAGATTTTTCCCTCATTACCAAAGTGTATCATAGAGAATGAATATATACATAGGTAAATATCATAAGTAATATATGTAAATAGGAGGTATAGTGTAAAACAGAGACAATAATAACAATAACTAAAACAACTTGAATAACATTCTACAATTGATGATATGTCATGTCACTAGAAAATGGAAAAAATGGATTCAAAAAATCAGGCATAACATGTTCCACATACGTAAAAATAAAATAAAATACTATCCTAAGAATCCCGAGCTCCAACCTGGTCATCTAATATCAATATCCATACTAAACTATAGGTAACAAAGTGTTTTAAGCTATATTCTAACCTTTGGAAACACCTGAAACCATGTAATCTACTCAAGATACAAAATGGTGCCCATAGAGGGTGTGAGATAAATCTCAGTGGGCCACCACCAATGGTGTCTATAACATCGTCCTAAGTAATGTAAATGTAATAGTGTATAAGAATGCATATATAAAGTTAAGTAGTATAGTGTAACTAAATACCCAAGTTCCTACTTCATCCCTTGGCTGGCGTTTGAACATAACCACTCCATTAATTGATTATTACTTGTTTATAAATAAGTCACATCTTAAAAATAGTGAAGGTTCGAAGTTATGACAAGGAAACCTATAATGACATTTAATAATGATGTTTTAAGGTAATAAACAAGTTAGTGTAGAAATCAAGGGTCTCCAAGTCAGTAATAACTATATCTTAGCTAAGGGTAAGAGAGTAATCCAAGGATTATAGTCTAAGGCATTCCACAATGAGACGACTATCGAGTTCAAGGATTTAATCCAAGGTAAAATGGGGCTAAGCAATGACTGGACACGATGATATTTAACCATGGAACTTACTTTTCAATGATTTATCCAAGGAGTATACCCAAATAATCCTATAATAATATTGAAGGGATCCTACGGTGTCATACTAGGCATCCACTGAATAGACAAGGATCAAGATCTAGGTGGGTATCAACCTACGAAAGTTGTATCCTTGAATCAAAATGGGGTTCCCCAGTGCTCAAGGCATTCCCTGATAAGAATTCAAGAGAGATTAAGTTAGGAAACTCTTATTTGATATTGAACTCATGTAATATTTCACTTGGTTCAAGCCTTGAATTTCATTAGTGTGATAATTTCAAGTAACAGTTCACCATTTAATCAAGTCATAATTAATTAATAAGTCTATTTGGTCCAAGCCTTTCCTTTCATTAGTGTGATAAGTCCAATTAGCATGTAACATTTATTAATTAAATTCAAAGCATATTAAATAATTAATGCTCATTCCAGTACCTTCCATTAATGTGGTATGGGGGTGCTACAGACATAAAACCTATTAATAATTCAAAATTAATCGAGTCAAGTCATATAAGTTTTATAATTCTCAATTTCCACTTCTTATTTAAATATCAATTGAATCACTTACCTTAGGATGGTCATGTGGTGATAATACATGGTAATTTCCATTATATAATTAACAATATAAATAAATCCACTTAATATAGAAACACTTACACTTATAAGGGTAAAGAAAAGTCACACCTGAATAGTCTCTCAAACACGTCAAATAATAAAAACCCAATTATGGAATAAAATCTTATAAGTGATGGATGTAGTTGTGGGAGTAACCACCAAAAATTAACCACATATATGGAAATATCATATCCAAGTGATTTTAATTATAGTAAGCATGGAATATAAATTCTATTAATGAAACTAGATGAAATCAGTGGGCCCCTAAAGACAATTCTAAAATAAAAAAACTAAAAGGATGAGTTATAGACCACCAACCTTAGGCTTTTATGACTCACCTAATCTGGTATCGGCCCTTGATTTGGCTCAGACTGGAGTAGATCTATGAAAAGATAAAAGATTCTCACACCTCAATAACTAGGTTGAGAGTAGGAGAGAAGAAGAACTTCTTAAAAGGACTCGAGTACTTACTATTTTCCATCCAATGTGAAGAACAGAAGCTCGATCAAATCCTAGATGAAGAAGATCTTTCAATCACTAACTTCGTCTCTCAAAGTGCTCCAAAATGAGAGAAAAATATGTTAATCCCACTAGATCCTAGATTGGGAAGAATAAGGGAACTTAATTAGACCATTAAGGACAAAATGAACATTTTACCCATAAAATAGCCTATTCATGGGTTGGACATATAGTTTTTGAAACTGTGTGCCAACCATGCATGAGTACTTGGGAAAGAAAAGGAACTCTTATGTTTTGGTCACACAGTTAAGTAAACCATGTGCCAAACATGTGGTATGGATCTTTAAAAAAACATGCCACCTGCATGGTTTTCTCAAACCATGCAGCCTCCCCACATGGCTTCCTGTAAACCGTGCACCAAGCCTATTTTCCCCAAAAATGTGAGTTTCGGGATCTGAATATAACTTTAACACCCTCGAGACCTTTAGTATCCCATTAGGAATCCAAATAATGTCCGAAATAAATAATTAGACCTAAAATTAAAGGATCCATACCTGAGTGAAAACTCAGGTTCTTATATGTTACAATACACTACAACATATGAAACTTGGAATATTTTAGTGTGCTATAACAACACACTACAACACCATAAACAACACCAGAAATTAACAAATTCAGATACAAATAAAAAATTTAAATGACATAATATTTATAACACAAATAAAAGACAAAAATTTATTACAGAGAAAAAGAAAAAACATTTATAAAAAACACCCCTACTAAAGAAAAAGAACACAACTATATAATAAAACAATTCTTATGTTAGTAATAATATAATGAAAGAAATTAAATATAAAGTGTTGATTTTAAACTATCATTGATCCATATAAGGAAAACTCTGTATTAGATTGAGTTGTGGTTGATTCTTTCATGCCACTCCATTTATTGTTCATATTCAAGAATAATATAAATGAAAATTAAATAAATAAGTATAAGATACAAATGATAAGTAAATTAGTTAAATAATATCGGATATAATGTTGAGAAAAAAATCTGGGATCGTCTTCTTAGTTTTGGTGATGTGACGTGCGTCTTAAAAAAATGAAACTTATATATTTAAAAAATGAACTTTGAGTAATTTTGGTCACACCATGCATTATATTGGGGTGATATTGATTTATAAACGTCCCAAATGACTTTCGGATCTTTTTACTAAAGTATTAAAAAAAATATAAATGGGTTTTCTTGGTTTTGAGTAGATTACTATTATTTTTTACTCAAATGTCATTTTAAACTAGAAACACACACTTTGAGTTATAATAGTCCCATCATGTGTGAGTTTGATGTGATACTAATTCCTACTTGTCAAAAATAAATTATGAATCATTTTCCTAAATTATCAAGATAATATGAGTGCATTTATTTTATTTTTGGTGAGTGAATCTTTTTAAACTAAAATGTCAATTTTAAATTGATGATTGACACTTTGAGTAATACCGAGAATATCATGTATCAGATTCATGTAGGGTTAATTTTTACACATCACAAATGACATATTTATCATTTTTATAAAGTATCAAAATAATATGAATGTGTTTTATCTATTTTGAGTATGTTAGTTATCTTTTTTACTAAAATTAATGTCAAATTTAAATAAAAAGATGCACTTGGAGTGATATCGGTCACAACGTGCTTCAAATTGACGTGTGGATGATTCCTACACATCCAAAATGATATATGGATAGTTTTTCTAATGTATCAAAATAATAATAATGTGTTTTCCTAGTTTTGAGTACGCAACTTGTGCTTTTTTATTAAAATGTCATTTTAAATGGAAAACATGCACATTAAGTCATACCAGTCACATAATGTGTGTATTTTATGTGAGACTGATTATTAAAACTCACAAATAAATTATTAATCATTTTCCTAAATTATCAAGACATTCTAATTAGGTTTTCTTGATTTTCAATGAGTGACACTATTTTGACCTAAAATGCCAATTTTAAATTGATAATAATTAATTTGAGTCATACCAGACATATCATGTATCAGATTGATGTTTTTCTAATTCCTACACATCCCAAATGATTTATGACTTGTTTTAATAATGTATAAAACAATCCCAATTCATTTACTAAGTTTTGAGTATGCCAGTTGTCCTTTTTAGTAAAATTAGTGTCCGTTTTAAATAAAAATGTGTACTTGGAGTCATAATGGTCACAATGTGCATCACATTGATGTTTTGATGATTCCCACACATCTGAATTGACATATATATCATTTACTAAAGTATCAAAACAATGCAATTTTTTTTTCTTTGATTGGAGTACATAACTTGTATTTTTTACTAAACTGTTATTTTAAACTAAAAACACACACTTTGAGTCATACCTGTCACATCATGTGACAGTTTGATGTGAGAAAAATTCCTAGACATCACAAATGAATTATCCATAATTTTTATAAATTATCAATACAATAAAGGTGTGTTTTTTTTGTTTTTCAGTGAGTGATATTTTGTGGACTTATTTATCAATTTTAAACTGATAACAGACACTTTGAGTCATATCAAGCATATCGTGTATCGAATTGAGGTGTAGTTCGTTTATACACATAAAAATTGACTTATGGATTGTTTAACTAAAGTATAAAAACAATCATAATTTGGTTGCTCTAATTTGAGTATATGAGGTGTGTTTTGAACTAAAATGTAAATTATAAACTAAAAACATACCATTCGAGTCATATTGGTCTCACCATGTGTCGATTGAGCTACAAATGATTGAGTATGTGATTTATGTTTTCTTTAAACCATATTTACCAAGATGGAAAAAAAATGTTCCATTTGGATGGAAGAAGATACCCCATTCTTCATAAAATGCCTCATCCAAAAGTAACATGTTCTATATTTTCTAGCTTGTTACAGAAGATTGGTGGAAAAATATGAATTCCCAAAAGACAAGTGCAAAAAAATAGATAAAAATGTTAAGGAAATTAACTTCAAAATAGTAGATAAAATGGTGATAAAATTAACTAGATAGATAGTAAGAATTAATCTTTTCAGAATGGTTGTATACATTGTTGCCCCATTTCCTTGTTTTATCTCAATTTTAGCCTCAATGTCCAATCTATCACGAGCATGAGACACTCTGAAAAAACCACCCAAACATGAGAAACATAATCCAATGATATAATAAAAAAATTCTTATGTTGGTAATAATATAAAGAAATAAATTGAACATAAATATGAAACAATACATAAATAAAATCTCAATTTTAAAGTGAAACCATACAATTTTAGTCATACCGGGTACACTGTGTATTATATTGAGGTATGGTTGATTCCACCATGTATTTTTATCCTACAGTGCATTAAACACTCTTTCTCGTCTAACAATATTATATTTTGATAACCTAAAATGTTGAATTCATTGGAGAATTAAAAGAAAATTGAATTATCATGAGTTAATCATCCTTGTTGAGTGTATGATCACAGTACAAGAGTGGATCATCCTTGTTGAAAAAGTCATTTATTACTCGAAAACATTAACCATTATATTAAACATATAATTATTCATTGAATTAACTAAAATAAATATTTACAAATGAGTTTTTATGGAACATTATAAAATATATCTTACCCTTTCACCATCATAGAGAGTAGAAACTCCCTGATCAACCATTTACCTTATTTTATGGGAAAAACTTCGTTGTGACCCATTATGTATTTCTATAAGACACTAAACTCTATTATAAATTGTTCACCCTTTTTGATAGTATTAAACACTATAATATCCTTTCATAACATCCAAATTAAACCGAAATCTAGTGCATCCATTAATTCATCTTGGGTAATTTTATAGATTAATATATCATTTTCAATATTCTAGGTGATGACAAAATATAACATAACTTCATAATTATTTGTTCATAAAAATGAGAATATCCCTATTCTCATGTATTTTTATTGTGAATGATGATGAGTTTTTTATTAATGATCTTATGATCCTGGATGCTTTTACATAATGAATGTGTACATGCATAATGAATGTTACTTATATAGATTTAAAAATCATTTGTGATATTATATCATGAATCTAATTAATGATCGAATAGCCCAAATAATTTCACCACCCACCAAAGTGAAACCAATGTATTGTTATTTTCTAAAAATTCATGATTTAGTCAATAAAATTTTGTATTAATTTATTTTTTTATAGGTTTTAGATGAATCTACTTTCTTCTTTTTTAAAGGGGTCTTAATTTTGATTTTTGATGCATTAAAATTTTATTTGAATTGGGTTTTTCATTTTTGGGGATTTCTTCATAAGGAGGTTTATTTTAATTTTATTTCATGTTTCCTTTGACACCATACCTTCTCAATGACCATGATCTCTCAATTCTAATTTTCCTTTAATAGTTCTATCATACACCTACTAGCTTTGGTGGTTGATTAAAAAAATATTGATTAAAACATTTGAGTTGGATTATATAACTATTTGATGGTTTTATTGGTGTTTTATAACTATCATGTGACTATTGGATCCACTACTAAGACCCTTTCATTATATTGGAGATAATTTATAGGGAACCATTTGTATCTATTTTGTTGTTGTTTTTCAATTTTTTCATAGGGAGGGGTCTCTTTCACACTTCAGTAATATTTTATAAAACATGGAATATGCTCATATAAATTGTAGTCTATGATAATCATTTTGAAAAAATAAGTGGTATTTATTTTGTTTTTGAAAAAAATTACTCTATTTATATTCCTGTATAAAATCACTTAAACAAGTAGTGAAAAATATTTTTTCATTAATCCACCTGAAACACTTTCATAATGGATCTTATCATAATTTAAAAGTGTTGTGAATATATTTCAACAATTTTTTTCAAACACAACTTTGGTATTATCCTCATTATACTCTATTTCCTAAAAATTTTATTTTTTCTACACAACAATCTGTCTCCTCTTCCACCTCGCTATTCACCTCGGTCTCAACCTCTTCTTGCTCCTCCACCTTGGTCTCTGAATCTGAATCTACCTCCAACTCCACCTTCACCTACACGAGCACATCTGCTATTTCCGAAAAAATTTATTGTTTATAGGTTAATGCTTCTAAACAAATAGATTTCTTCCATTATACTTATCGTTGAGAAACAAATCAAAAATAATATATAAGCATTCTAATAGTAATGATTCACACCCCAAATACATTTTTGAGGTCATAGCTCATACTATATCACTAACATAGATGGTCTTAAATTTGTTGTCGATAAACATTCTGACAATACGTACACTTCCCACTCATTTCTAAACAAATATACCATCTCATTTTGAGTATGAAGGTTGCAATAAATCTTGATTGTATGGAGTAATTATAGACAAAAAAATGATTAAGAAATTATTTAATTCAATTTTAATTAACTTCCGAAATTACTTGTTGGGGGATGATGGTATTTTAATTCTTTATGATATCTCTCATAACTTTTCAAACATAATATCAACAATAATTTCCTTTATCATAGTTTATAACATGCAGTAACATTGAGCGAAATAAATATTTTTTTGAAATATGTTTTGATTTTTTAATTTTTTTATATATACCATAATCTGTTTCCATTTGTATTAATCCACAAGCTTTATCTATTCAGATACCAACTTCATACCATGATTTAGCATATATTTAGTGATCTCAATATCATAATAAGATTCATGTTAAAAGATAGACTAAAATATATAATTTATACTTTATCTATAAAATTTTCATTTAATTGTATTACAAATTCACAATACACAGCATGCGTGGTTGGTTTGTTGGATATCTTGGATCCAAAAATTAAATATTTTTGGTATCCACATTGACTGAGATCAGCATCAAGTGATTCCTATAAAAAACAAATAAGTAACACAAAAATAAAAAATATATTTAATGTGATTATATTATAGAGTTTTAAATATGAATTGTAGGCATAAGAAAGTGTCTTTCACCTTATAATTTTTACTCAAACAGTTCGATTATATCATCTCCTTTATTCTCAATTTATTTTTTATCCAAAGTATGTTTTCCCTAGAAATTATGGAGGGATTATTGAATCTAAATCATGTTTTTCACGTTTTTCCCTTTATATATTAGTAATATAAGCACCTAGAGAAAATATGAATAGTTATGAACATTAATAAACCTATTATCTCACTATTTGGAAAGATGTATTAGGAAAATGTACCTTATTTATGTATTCAGAACTGAGATTCCCAACCATTCATGCTTGAGAATCTCATTTATTGTCTCAATACCAATTATATTTATCATAAAAGTTCCACATATATCTTTTTCATATGGAATGTAAGGAATATTATCATTTTTAAAAGTGTTATCTCCTAGAATTGGTAATGATAATAAATGTTTCTCTAGAACTGGTGGGGAGTAGGTACTCTCAGAAGGTCATTTTGATTTCTTTGTTTATCCACTAGATTGTCTTGATCCAACCTTCTATTTGCCCATCGCTTTATCCATATGTAACATCATACCTCACTTCGGAAATGTTTTCATCAACTATTATAGTTTTTTCATATGATTTGTTTAAATACATACCTCGTGTATCTTTATAAGATTATAAGTCCATGATATGAAAATTCTAATAGCATCATTAACCATTGTAATAGCTGGATCATCAAGTGGAATAGAAAATTCAGTTTTTGGCTGATGAGATACCTAAATAACCACTCTCATGTGATATTTTGGGATTTATTTATGTTATATCTTATCTTATGGGATATTATACACCATAGCCCTCACAACAAGGCAATGCGTGGGTGTAAACTTATATAAATCACATAAAACTATAACCTATAAAATTTTAGTTATATAAATGTATTGGATGTTGTTTGATTCACATTTAAGAGAAATATAATGAAAAAATTGATTACCTATGGTAAGGATTGTGGTTCAGGGGAATGAATAGCCTCAAATATAATGGGATCAGTTTGTTCATGTGTGATTCTTTATCCCACTACTGGTTCTCTTTGATCATTTCTCATACATTGGTCTTCCAAACCAGACAATACAAAAATATCTTATAGTTGTTCTATTTTTTTAATTTTTTTAACCATATTATATGTATATTCATGTGGATTTATCTTCTTAAAATATGTTATAGCAGAAACTCCAAAACCTAATACTCTAATGGGACCATATTGTTTTGGTCGCATAAAAGATATTGAAAATAGTTTTTCTTCTAGTACGGTCATTTACGATTCTTATTTCTAAACCTTATGAAAAATATATGAAAATAAATACATATTTTTTATGTAATACTATTATAAATTATAACAAATTAGTATTATTCCATACTTACACATGTTTCTTATATTGCTTTCTTGTTTTCATCGACTAGTTTACACTTATTATTTACATGAACCTCCTTCCATAACACATGATGTGTGATGGGAGTGGATTTGGAATTTGATTCATAAATCATCATATAACTAAATAAAATATATTGTTTCATATAATTTTTTGTTGTTGTTTATTTAAATTACATATGGATTTATTATATAGTTAATATTACCCCGTCCTTGCTTTATAATAGGGTAACATTGGTTTAGATGCATGCTATTTATTTTCAGAATTCTTTTATTGTTTCATAAATTAATTTTTTTAAATAAAATTGGATAAAACACCAAATTTCAAATAATATATTATCAAATTAAATGAACCTTAAATGATTTATCATTATGATGATTGATGAAAGAATTCTATGTTTCCTTATTTATAGTGTGTTCATAACTAACTGGTGGGTGGGGCTTTATATTCCCCTCAAAATCCCTAAGATATAATTTGGTAAGAAGAGTTTGGAATCCTCTATGGAATTTTCTATTGACCATTAATAAAAAATTATTATGTAAATATTCTAAAATAAATGAACTATGAAAGGAATAATGAAAATTAAATAAATGTTTCGTTATATAATTTTTGATAAAATAGAGAGACTATATTGTAACATTACTATTATATATTTCCAATGGGTTTCCTTTATCACAATCTGCACATGGAATCATGAATCAATATTAATTGTCATGTTCATCCTTGTTGTGATCCCAACATAACTAATGAACATTGACTTACTGAGGTCAGTAGGTTGGTAACGTTGATTCTAACCAACCTCAAATTTTATACCCTGACTTCTTGACTTGATAATTTTATTCAACATTGTGATGCAACATCATTTATATTTTTTTTCATCAACATGTTTTTGATCCCTTAATAATTATTTAGTTTCATCATCAACAATATGTTCTTCCTCATGATTGGTGGCATCATCATGTGTAGGGGAAATTTTCTGCATGGTTGTCAATCGTTTAATTTTTCTTGAATAACAATAATGTAAACATGAACAATGGATTTGAGAAGGGTTGTATGCATGCTCAATTGCAAACCTGATGAACTATTGAACTCCATATTTAAACCCTTCAGTAAAATTATTATCATGCATCCATTTTCAAGGAAATGAGTAATTTAATTTAAGAAAATAATTACTCCACTATGGTAGGTGTTATCCTCTTATTCATCCAAAGGTGAAATGTGCAGACTAAATTATTCCTCATCAAATTCATATCTAAAATAGTTATTATTGCATTTTTTCTTGAGACTCATACTCGATCTCTTCTGTACATGCACCTATGTTTCATAAACTACTCTAAGTAGTAGGCATCCCATATCGGGTAATGCTGATCATTTTAGACGACTTATTCTCATAGTAGTTCAATCAACATAAAATATATGGGGAATGAGTCTTAAGTAACAAAATTAAATAATAACTATTTAAGAGATGAATCTTATTAGGATGATAGTTGTATCTTTAAACTTTTTAAATTACCACATTTTGATTTAAATTTTCAAATATCATCCTAAAATTCTAAATGGTCCTTGACACTACCATGAGAACATAAACTCATCCCCACTGAGCTGCACCAAATCTAATCTATGTTACTAGTCCTTTTCCTTCACCTGTTACTCAGATATATGAGCTCTATATTTACTAAGGTTCATGTGTAGTGTGTGTGTATAAAAACTAACATGTAAATACTTTTAGGGCCCCTAAAATATACAATAATGTATATATTTGAGTATATATTCAATGTAGTAACACTCAAAATACACTTTTAATTAAAGTCATTAAATAATAACCTAGACACCATGATAATCAAATGTACCAACTTCATTTCATACCAGTGAATTATACTAATCATGCTATAACTTTATACCACGGTTGTTCCATTAAATTTAAATCATTCCACTAAAAATAGGTTAGAACTTGAATCATTGGAGGAACACAAATTATTTATATCCCTATGGAAATAACCACATCATATGTACCATGAGACTGAACTGTTGAGCACGTGTTGTTTTCAACAATCCATATTTAATGGGGAGATTGTTGAGAAAGTGTGTTTTCAACAATACGTTTTATTATTAATAAGGGGGTATTGTTGAGAAGAATACTCTATCTCTTTATGATGATTTTGATGTTCACAAATACATTTTAATTATTTTCTAATGATTTTACTTTAAGTATTATCTAGAATTATATATTTTATATTCTCATTTTTGGAAGAATATTCAAGTCTTTACACAGTATGGAACAATTGCTAAACCATTCAGAAATCAATTTAAAGTGTTCTAGAAATAGTATTCATACCTTACATTTGGAAAGCGTAATGTAAAGAAAGAAAGGAAAGCGTAGCGTAATGAAAGAAAGGAAAGCGTAGCGTAAAATATAAAGGAAAGCGTAGCGTAAAGAAAGAAAGGAACCCACTTTTTTACTCTTTATAGATTATCATAAAATTATGGTTATACAACCATATGTTATCAGAAAAGTATGAAAGAAAGGAACCCTACATGAAGAAGAACCCTACGTTTGGAAGGAACCCGACATTTGGGATATTGAGAAATCATTGAATAAGAAAAATTACGTAAATCTTTAATGTTTTGCTTGTTTCTCAAAAGTATGGTTAATCATCCTTACTTTTCTAAACAACCTTACGTTACATGAAAAAGTATGGATCATAAACCTTACGTATGGATGCTTAGAAAAGTATGGTATATGTTTGGATATAGAAGAGAAAAGTATGGATGGTCAACCCTATGTTTATTGTCAACCTTATGTCATTAACCTTACATTCGTCATCAACCTTACATTTGAAGAATGTGACATTAACCCTACGTTTAATCTATGTTACGTTTCAGAGGATACATGCAGTGCAACTCAAACTTATGTTTGGATTCGGGAATTTGAAGTTGATATTTTTTGTTCAACACTCTGAAAGAGATTGATCAAGCTAATTTTAAGCTGGACTAAATGATGATTTTAATGTGTTTCCTTGACAAATTCAGAACCGTCTGAAGTATTGATTTAACTGGAGATTTTTATGGAAATTATTATGGAGTTTTACGAATGCTCAGATTAATTCACAAATTTGAATATTGCAAGTTAAAGGGTGATATTTGTGGATCTGATTTTGCAGAGGAAGTGCTTGATATATCTGTTCTCATTTTTGAATTTCAAAAAAAACACAATACACACCATAACAGAAAAAAGTGTGCTATAAGAAAAAGTGTACAAAGATCGATATAGAGAGGATTTGAAAGATAAACATATAGAAATCAAGAACACAAGTGCAGATACAATAATTGTATTTGAAAGAAAGATCTGCCGCACAAACAACACTATTTCTAAAGAGCGAAAACAGAGACAAATCAAGATACAAATATCTACTGATTACGAAGAGCGACTGCACTCGGTTTTATTTAAGAAGAAGGAACACAATATAAGATTCATCTATTTGTCAATGAAAATATTTTGTGAATCTACTGTTACTTATGTTGCGATTTTATTTTCTATATATACTGCAACCAGATCGAATCAGAACTGCTTTGACTTGAAGATCAATATTTCTGAAGATGACGATCCGTCTGCTGTCAATTGCATTCTGTATCAATTGTGAAGATCAACTAGAATTTTTTTTTCTAAATGAAAACACATTTTACCTTGAGTGACCAGCTTCTCGTATTAAACTGAGTAGGTTAGTGTTTGAACCAAAAGGCTTTGTTTGCCTGAAAATTGTAAAGGTGTCTACTGTCTATTTTCAATTGTTGGACGGTCTGTGGAAAAGAGGACCAGACAGCGAAAATCGCTAAGCTCGTGGAGTAGAGTGTTAGTGGAGTGGACTAAGGGCCTTGTGTTCCCCGAAAAACTATACATCGTTGTGTCACCACTTTTACTTATTCCACTGAATGAACAAATATAATAAAGCATAGAATACCGAACTCGATCAATCGAAGAGTTAACGAAAAATTTGAAAGACACAATTCACCCTCTCTTGTGTATAATCTGTATATTCAAGATCCAACAATTGGTAACAGAGGAGGAACTTCTGATAGAGCCATAGAAAGTGAGAAGCATTTAAAAATTATTTAACAGAGCATCATGACTGATACAAGAGAAGGGATGTCAATGGTCATATAACCATATTTTAATGGATACAACTCTGGCTGTTGGAAATCGCACAAGATAATACATCTGAAAAACCTTGGATATAAATTCTATTCAATGAAATTCCTTAAAATCTTGAGACATGGAGTGCTGCTACAGAGGCAGAGTATGATATGAATTCGAAGGCTATGAATGCAATCATCTACTGTCTAAGACTAGATAAATTTAACAGAGTATCTCAGTGCTCGAAAACATATGAGATGTGGAAAACAATATCTGTGACATATGAAGGAACATACAATGTGATACAAATGAGATATGCTACTGCCAAATTCGAATTTTATACTTTCATAATGTTTGAAGGTGAAAGCATTACCCAAATGAATGGGAGATTGACAGAAATTTTCAATAATATAATAGCTCTTGGAGATCCTATCAAGCAGGCTAATCAAGAATTAAAAGTACTGAGGGTACTTCATAGAAATTCTTCAAAAGAAATGACTATGACCAGAAAGACAAAAAAGCTATGAAAGCCACTTGGAGTGTATCTGAAGACTCCAGTATCTCTCCATAATCAATCTAAGAGAATGAAGAAGACAATCTGAAAGCAAACATGTGTTTCAAGATAGAAACAGATGAGGTACAATCATATTACTTCTCTGACTCAAATAATGAATCCAATTATGAATCAAGATATACAAATGAAAATCATTAATCCTACTGCAATATGCTTGAAGAAAGATATGACTCACTGTTTAAGAAACATAAGTCACTGAAGAACATACATAAGGCTGTTTCAGATGAAAGAGATACAATGCTGAAACAACATAAGGAATTAACTTATAAATACAATTCTATTAATAATAACTATAATAATTTTGAATCAATAATAAAAACACTACAGGATGAAGTATAATCTTACAAACAGGATGCATTGGTTTTTACAAAAAGGATAGAATTCATTAAATGAAATTCTTGGAAAAAGATTCATTAAAAAAGAAATATTTGGAATTTGAAGTAAAGGAGAAAAACCTAATCTATACAAAAATTATTTTGTTCCTAGCACTAAAAGGGTTAATTTTAAATTTTGTGGGACAAAGGGACATATAGCTAAACACTGTTTCTTAAGAAAACCTCAAATTTTTGGTATTAAGAAAGCCTATGTTTAAAAAGTCTTATATGATTCAACTGATTTTAAAAGAACAATGAAAATCTAGATACCCATATCATTGCTAGCTAACACCCCTGGACCCAACAGAATATGGGTACCAAAGCAATTTGTTTAAATGTCTTTGTGGGTAGCAGGCCACCAAAGCAGAAAAGATATATGGTACATGGATAGTGGCTGTTAAAGGCATATGAGTGGGAAATCAACAGATTTTGTAACACTCATTCAAAAGGAAGGTGGACTTGTCACATTGGTGACAATTACAAAGGAATAATCATTGGTATTGGATCTTTTGGAGATCCAAAAAAAGTCTCAATCAACAATGTACTTTATGTACAAGTATTGAAACACAACCTGATAAGTATCTCTCAACTTTGTGATGATGGATATACTGTTGATTTTACTAACAATTTATTTACTATTTTAAAGATAAAATGTTTAAATTTAAGACACCAAGAACTGACAATATCTATACTTTGGATTTAAATTCCTTTTGTAAACAACAAGTAAATTTCTTACCAGCTAAATTATGTGAATCTTGGATCTATCATAGGAGACTTAGAAATTCTAATATATATGTTTTACATAAGTTATCTATAAAACACTTAGTTTCTGATTTGTCTAGTCTTAGATTTGAAAGTAATAGATTATGTGATGTATTCCAACTTGGAAAGCAACACAAATCATCATTCAAATCTGTTAACAAAGTTTCTACAACTAAACCTCTAGAACTTATCCACATGGATTTGTTTGGACCTTCAATAGTAGCAAACTTGGATGGTAAATTATATGTTTATGTATTAGTTGATGATTATTCTATATTTACTTGGATTATCTTTTTGAAATTTAAAAATTAAGCTTCTACTTTATTTGAAAGTTTTTTCAAATATGTTCAAAATAAAAAAGGTTTTAAAATAATCTCATTGAGAAGTGATCATGGTGATGAATTTTAGGATTAGGAATTTAATTCCTTTTGCTCAAACATGGGTATTAAACATACCTTCTCTGCACTAAGAACACCTCAATATAATGGGATTGTAGAAATAATAAATAGAACAATTCAAGAAATGGCTAGAAAAATGCTAAAAAAATATAGCCTACATATATATTTTTGCGCAGAAGCTGTAAATACAGCTTGATATATAATTAACATAGTTTTAATAAGACCTATTTTGAAAAAGACACCCTATGAACTATGGAATAACAGAAAACCTAAAGTACATTACTTTAAAGTTTTTGGATGCAAGGTTTACATCTTAAGCACCAAGGCCAATCATGGTAAGTTTGATCCAAAATCTGATGAAGGAATTTTTTTAGGATATTATGCTATTTCCAAATCTTATAGAATTTTTAATAAAAAGTCAAGGATTGTTGAAGAATCAGTTCATGTGAAATTCAATGAATCTGATCCCTTTGAGAAAAGGAAAGATCAAATAGATGAACCTGACTCTAACAATAACATGAGACTTGATAACTTAAAGAATGATTTTGAAAATGATATAAAATAAATTCAGTCGAGTTCTGAGGAACATGATACTGAAGAAACTTTAAATGTATTTCCTAGACAGTCTAGAACCCTAAGGAATCACCATTTAGAAACTGTGATAGGTGACTTAGAAACTGGTATTCAAACTAGAAGAAACTTAGGAAATCTACTGGAAGTCTCTGCCTTCCAATCCCAACTGGAACCCAAGACTATAGAAGAAGCTTTAGATGATGAAAGCTGGGTAATAGCAATGCAATATGAATTAAACCAGTTCAAAATAAATGAAGTTTGGAAATTAGTGGAAAGACCTCAGAATTATACAGTAATAGGAACCAAATGGTTCTTTAGAAATAAACAGGATGAATGAGGTATAATAACTAGAAATAAATCAATATTAGTAGTTAAATGATATAATCAAGAAAAAGGAATAGATTATGATGAAACTTTTGCACCTGTAGCTATGTTATAATCAAATAGAATCCTTTTATCCTATGCATCTTATATTAATTTTAAATTATTTCAGATGGATGTTAAATCTACCTTTTTAAATGGTTATTTAATGGAGAAAGTTTATGCTGAGCAACCTCCTGGTTTTTAAAACTCTCAAAAACATGATTCTATTTTTAAACTTACTAAATCACTTTATGGCCTTAAACAAGAACCTAGATCTTGGTATGAATGATTAAGTTATTTTCATTTGAAAAATAATTTTACTATTGGATTGGCAGATCCAACACTCTTTAAGAAAACTGTGAAATATAATTTTTTATTGGTTCAAATTTATGTTGATGATGTAATTTTTGGATCATCTAATAAAACACTTTGTCATGAATTTTCAAAATTAATGAAAGAATAATTTGAAATAATTATGATGGGTGAATTAAATTTCTTTTTGGGACTTCAAATATTTCAAAAATATTATGGAAATTTTTTAAATCAAAGAAAATACATTGTTGATTTAATTAAGAAATTTGGACTTGAAAACAGCAAGACATTTACAACTCTTATGTTTACTAATATAAAATTTGATTTGGATGAAACTGGTAAATCAGTTTACAACAATTTATATAGAGGAATGATTGTTATTTTGTTATATCTTACTACTAGATGGCCAGATATAATGTATTTTGTATGTCTTTGTGCTAGATTTCAATCAAATCCCAAAGAATCTCATTTAACTACTGTTAAAAGAATATTTAGATATTTAAAAGAACTAATTTTCACTATCTACTCTATCCTAAAACTTTGGATTTTAATTAGATTTCATATTTAGATGCTGAATTTGGATGTTGTAGATTAGATAGAAAAAGCACATTCGGAACATGTCACTTTTTAGGAAAGTCTTCAGTGTCATGGTCTAGTAAGAAACAACATTCAGTTTCCCTGTCAACAGATAAGGTAGAATATATATCTGCTAGCAGTTGCTGTACACAACTGTTGTGGATGAAAAACAATCTTATGGACTTTGGATTGAATTTTAATAATACACCTATTTTATGTGATAATAAAAGTGAAATTAATATTTTAAAAATTCCTATTATTCATTCTATAACTAAGCACATTGATATAAGACATAACTTTTTACGAGATCATGTTATTAAAAAGGTTATATTTTTAGAATTTATAAATACAGAAATTAAATTAGCAGATATTTTTACTAAACCACTTCAAATGGAAGGTTTGATTTTATTAAGGGGGAGATAGGTTTAATTAATTTTAAATATTTTTTTTAAATTATAATTTTAAATGTTATTTATTTAATTTTATTTATTTTGATTTTATTTGCATAACTGTGTAAATTTTATTTCGTTCTTGAATACTATTTAAGATCAATTAATTATTTGTTTTTCGAAAAAGGTTTAAATTTTGTTTTTAATTTATGTTAAATTTGTCGCATACAAATTTTATTATTTTTTTAGATAAATGTAATGATTAGTGATTACATGGGAATCAAGGCTGTTAGAGCCCTTTCGAATTCGAAATTGTTTCATTTCCCAAACAAAAAACCCTTTAGAATATGAAACCTTATACTGTTGCACACCCCTGATCTTCGAATCTTCAAACCCTAAAAACTTCGAACCTTCAGAAATATACTCAGTAATGGAAAAGACTAAGTGAGTAGATGAGGCCGAGAGTAGTGATGCGAAGAAGAAAAAGTCAGTTGGGTGAAAAATTTTGCACGGTAAAGTTATAGATCTGGAATGGCTATTCCAGACTAATCTGTTGTTGAAACAAGCTTTGTCTTTTCAAAACCATGAGCAGACATTCAATAGTGAATGGTCTGAGTTTATGTATGAGGTAGAACCACGTTATTTCTTCAGAACATTTCATTTCAGCTTAGGTGAGGATGAAGACACTATGATTGAAAATATTGAGGACAGAGATTTCTCAATCTATTCTGTTGAAATAGGGAAAATCCTAAATTTCACGCATGAATGAGTATATCATTTTGATTTGAAAAACATTGGAGATGTTGTGTATAAATCATAGGACATTATTTTGTTTTTTGTGTGGAACAACTACTGTTAAGAAAATGATGGTAAATTATTTAGAACCGGATCAGAAGATCTTGGTTAAATTGTTTCAGACTGGAATAGCTCCCAGGATGTCAGAAATGGAAAAGATTTTGTACCCTGATATGTACATAATATATCTTCTGTTAAGTGAAATAAAATTAAACTTTCCAAGGTAGATTATAAGGTACCTCAATTACTGCCGCCAGAGCGAGGCAAGAATGAACTTCTATCCTTTTGGAAGGTTCATTTCAAAGTTGTTGCTCAAGAAAATATTGGTAAGGCTTGTTGATGCGAGAACAAGGTGTCATCACGGTAATACCATTAGTGATGGGACACTAAGGAAAATTGGTTATTTATAGAGCACCATAAAAGGAAAAGTCTTTCTAGTGGTGGAAGAAGAGGAAGAAGAGTAGATAGCTCCAGTTCAGCCTGAAAAAGCTAAAGAAAAACAACCTGAAACCAGAGCAACTATAACTGCAAGGAAAAATCATTTTAAGATTGCAGATAATGAAGATGAAGGAATTCAAGAAGGACTTCAAGTAACTCAGAAAAGAGCTGTAAGAGTTGAAGAGGAAATAGTAGTTTCTCAACCACTATATTTTGAAGATATTTTGGGGTATAGTTTTGTAAGGGATAAGGCTAATATTGTTGAACCTCGAGAAGAGGTACCTCAAGTTGAAATGGATGTTGAAACAGAGAGACCTGAAACTACTGTTGTTGAACCTGAAAGAGTTAAATCAATGGTTGAACATCAAAATGAGACTACAATTGAAGTTGTTGAAGAGGGAGTTCATGGAGGATAAGTGGAATGTCCTGATGCTGTTCAAAAAAAATATGTTGTTGAAAATATTGTTCAAGATGATAACATTATTAAAGAAAATTTTGATGATGCATCAGATGTTCACACTGAAGTGTTGCAGGAAGATTTTTCTGTGGAAGAGTCTAAGAAAGACTCTGAGGAAAAATCAGTAGATTAAGCTGAAAAGGGAGATGAAGAAACAGTTGCAGAATATTTTCCCCTAGTGTTGATACATCAAAGAAATGAAGAAGAAAATCAAGCACATAGTGATTCTACTTCATCAAATGAAGAAATTGAATAAGTTTACTAGAAGTTACAAAGACTAGACACTAAGAATACTTCTCTAAAGAAGAGATTTGGAATTAGAGAAGTTGAAATTTCAGAGACTAAAATCTATCACAGTTTCAAAAAATGAAGTTAAGAATTTCAAGAAGGCAATGTTGACAGAAGTGGTGAAAATGAAATCAGATCTTTCTGGTTTTAAAGATTATATGGAAACTGAGTTTGAATCCATGTGGTCTAGTGGATCCAGTGGTTCAGGTATATCACCTAACATTATAAGGAGATTTCAGGCTATTACTATTGTAATGGGAAATATGAATGAGAGGTTGAATGATCTTCAATGGAACAGTGCTCCATTATCAATGTTGATGGACAATCAGAAATTTTTAGCAGATCAACTGACATCCAGTGAGCTAGGAATCAGAACAATGTTAAATCAGATGTTAGAGAAGCTGTCAGTGTTTATAGAAAATAAATAAATAATGTATGAGTTTTTTAGAGTCAATTTAATCTAGGATATTCATATGACTCAAGAGAATAGAGATCTCATTATCAAACTTGGAGATGGGATGATGAAGTGACTGAGGGAAAAGCTTACATAAATCAAGGATGTTGTTCAGAGAAGATAAATCCTATATTAACCCTAATATACCTTGAATCCTATGTATATCATTATCATGTACATATTTCTGTTTTTGAATGAAAATTTGTTATATTGTTTATTTGCTTATTTATCTATTTGTTTATCTATTTTTACTATTTTATGTTTAAATATGCTAGTATTCCAGATTACCATACTGATAAACAGTTAATTATAGCATTTACCTATAGTTAAGTGCAACATTAAATGTGCTAAAATCCATGATTTATCATTGTTTTTTGATATCACAAAAAGGGGAGAAATTTGAATAAACAAAACATTTAATTTTAATATTTTAAAACCTTATTTAAATTATTTCCTATATATTTTAAATCCATTATATTTTTATTTTAAAAAATGTTTTGGATTTAAACAGATTTATCCTTATACAACAAACTATTTTAAGTTATTAACAATCATTTACTATAAAAGGGAAATTTTCTTTTACTTTTTATTCAAAGGGAGAAATTTGAATAAATGTATTTCATTCAGAGGTAGAAATTTGGATAAAACTAAAAACTTTTATTTTATTCTTTACTTATATTTTTATGGAAAATTAATTTTATTAAATTTTCATTATAAATAAATGGGAATAAATTTATAATTAATGATAATGCAATGTTTATTTATTGAAATGATTTTGGTAAAATTAAAAATTGTCTTATCTTTTAAAAATTCTAAACTATAAGTAACTAATTTTGAAAGTTAATTTCATTTAATTAGTCTTATTATTTTATGGGTTTTGTGATCATCAAAAAGTGGGAGATTTTTGAGCATTTTTTGTTTTCAATAATACATATTAAATGGGGAGATTGTTGAGAAAGTGTGTTTTCAACAAAACATTTTATTATTAATAAGGGGGGTATTGTTGAGAACAATACTCTATCTCTTTGTGATGATATTGATGTTCACAAATACCCTTTAATTGTTTTCTAATGATTTTACTTTAAGTATTTTTCAAGAATTATATATTTTATATTCTCATTTTTGGAAGAATATTCAAGTGTTTACACAACGTGGAACAATTGCTAAACCATTCAAGAAACAATTTAAAGTGTTTTGGAAACACTATTCATACCTTACGTTTGGATAGTATAGCGTAAAGAAAGAAAGGAAAGCATAGCTTAAAGAAAGAAAAGAAAGTGTAGCGTAAAGAAAGAAAGGAAAGAATAGCGTAAAGAAAGAAAGGAACCCATTGTTTACTCTTTACCGATTATCCGAAAAGTATGGTTAAACAACCATACATTATCAGCAAAGTATGAATGAAAGGAACCCTACGTGAAGAAGAACCCTACGTTAGGAAGGAACCCTATATTTGGGATATTGAGAAACTATGGAAGAAGAAAAATTATGTAAATCTTCAATGTTTTTTTTGTTTCTCAAAAGTATGGTTAATCAACCTTACTTTTGTAAACAACCTTACATTACTTGAAAAAGTATGGATCGTAATCCTTACGTATGAATGCTTATAAAAGTATGGTATACGTTTGGATATGGAAGAGAAAAGTATGGATGGTCAGCCCTATGTTTTTGGTCAACCACATGTCATCAACCTTACGTTCGTCATCAACCTTACGTTTGAATAATGTGACATGAACCCTACGTTTGATCTATGTTAAATTTTAGAGGATGCATGTAGTGAAAATCAACCTTACGTTTGGCGTTAGGAATTTGATGTTGATATCTTTTGTTCAATGGTCTGCAAGCGATTGATTAGGCTAATTTTAAGTCGGACTAAACGCTGATTTTAAAGTGTGTCCTTGACAAATTCAGAACCATTTGAAGGATTGATATAACTGGATCTTTTCCTATCGAATATTATGGAGTTTTACGACTACTCAGATTAATTCATGAGTTTGAATATTGCGATTTAAAGGGATATATTTTTGGATCTGATATTGGAGAGGAAGTTCTTGATATATCTATTCTCATTTTTGAATTTCAAAAAAACATAATACAAATCATAACAGAAACAAGTTTGATATATGAAAAAGTATACATAGATCGATATAGCGAATATTTTAAAAATAATACATAGTGATCAAGAATGAAATTGCAGATACAATCATTGTATTTGAAAGAAATATCTGCTGCATAGACAACGCTATTTCTGAGGAGAGAAAACAGAGACAAATCAAGATACAAATATCTACTGATTACGAAGAGAGACTACACTCTATTTAATTGAAGAAGAAGGAACACAACAGAAGATTCATCTATTTGTCAATGACAATCTTTTGTGAATATGCTTATACTTATGTTGCGATTATATTTTCTATATCTACTGCAACCGGATCGACTCAGAACTGCTTTGACTTGAAGATCAATATTGCTGAAGATGACGATCCATCTTCTGTCAATTGAATTCTGTTGCAATTGTGAAGATAAACTGGAAAAGTTCTTTCTAAACAAAAACAATTTTTATCTTGAGTGACCAGCTTCTCGTACTAAGCTGAGTAGGTTCGTGTTTGAAACAAAAGGCTTTGTTTGCCTGAAAATTGTAAAGGTGTCAACTGCCTATTTTTAGTTGTTGGAAGGTCTGTGGAAAAGAGGACTAGATAGTGAAAATCACCAATCTTGTGTTGGTGGAGTGGACTAGGGGCCTTCTGTTCCCTGAACCACTATATATCTGTGTGTCCCTGATTTTACTTATTTCGCTACATGATAAAATCTGATAAAGCATAGAGGAAATAACTCAATCAATCGAAGAGTTAACAAAAAATCTAAAAGACACAATTCACCCCTCTTGTGTATAATCTTTATATTCAAGATCCAACATGAACCTAATACCCCTAGTATCCAAGAATATCCCTTAGGGATAATCATCACATGTACTTATTGAATCCAAATAATGAAATGGGTATAACATGTCCATTTTTCTTAGGAATTTTATTTGAAATATGGGTATGTCTTAACATAATTAGTTCCCATAGAAAAGAACCACACAATGGGTTCCAAAATATATTTGTTAAACCTAACTTCTAAAAAATTATAAATAAGAAAAAATAACAACACAAATGGCACATCACCCTCACCCAAACCCTCATTTATTCAATAACATGCCTGTAGTAAATCACATTCTAACATACTATACCCAAACATTTCATAATAGCCATCATATTCTAATATATGATATAAATTATTTTTATCACATCCATACATCTATTTATTTTAGAAAAATTTTACAATCATACATTAAGAGGTATATTAAAAATAATTTCAAATAATATCAAGTGATTATTCAAAGGAAATATTATAAGGAAATATTTATCAATATTTTACAAAATAATTAGTAAAATATTAAATTTTAAAAAATAATTTAAAAAAATAATCTAGAGAAAAAATTATTAGGCAAGTAAAAAAACTTTAGTTAAAAAACCAGTAAAAAATGTATACAGAGATAAAAATTAAGACTTACTAAATAAAAGTCATAGAATTTATCCATTTCCTAAAATTCTAATATCTAGAAAAAATCATGTTACATTTTATAATAATTCATATAGTTACCTTATTCATAAAATTATATATTAATGTGTATTTGTTCATTTTACAATATAAATATCTTTAAAACCATATTTGTATATGATTAATGTAAAATAATTTGAAGAATATATTTATCTTGTCAACAAATATATATTATTAGCCATTTAATCATAAAAATAAAGTATTAAATACATATATAAAAACTATAACTAATATCATACCATGAACATAAAATTCCTTAATCTAATAAAAAAAGATGATAATCACTTAAATATTTCTATTATAGAATGTGTAATATATAATAATTTATCAAGATTCTATTTAACCCATGTTTTCTCAAATATAACATAATTAAAACCATTGACTGTCATTTATTATATCTTAAACCAATCTAAAACCCTTATTAATGGAGTTATTTATTTAGTACTGAATTATTTAAATCATAAATAATTTATTTCAATTGTTAATAAATAATAAATTCTCTACTTTTAAAAAACATATAAAATACATACATTATAAACTCTTACATATCATACAGGATCTAAATATTGTGAAATTAATATAGATAAACTTATCCTTAAATGAAATCATGAATTAATTTATATATTTAATGAGAAACTATTTCATACATCTAATTAGAACAAAACACTGAAGACAATTTTGTTTAAAAAATAAAGTAAAACCTAGAACTTATTATTTTTAAAAAATTTATTTATCCCATGTATACTCTAAACCCACTCATATTCAAAAATATCCTCAATACAATTTTAATTATCACTTATAACATATTATATTCCTAAAATATAATTATCAAAACAAAAGTGTTCATTTTTTATCACTTAAATAAAAAAATAAAAATATTTTAGAAAATACCATAAAATAAAATAATTGAAGGTGAGAATCAATATTGTTTAAACAAAATTTTTATTAAAAACATTACATTAAATTTAAATTTATATAATATTAACATATTTATATAAATAAATATACCTATCATTATAGAATTATTTTAGAAAACTTAAGAAACATGTGAAATACAAATCATGGTGGCATATAATAGTATAGTTCGAGGGAACTAGGGCCCTTTTATCATTAACAAACATCAATGATAGGCAAAAATCCATCAAAAATATACATGGATATATTGGTACTTCTAACTAAATATATCTTTTAGAATCCATATTTTGTTCTATAATATTTTCTGGGAAACTCAAATGATTATAATAAATACCATTGAACAGAATATCTTGCTCAATGGGAGGCCAAAACGATTTAAATGATGGAATGAATAAGTCCCAAAAACTATTAAAAGATCCATAAGTGAAGGTGGTGATGATAATAAAAACAATTAGGAAGAATGAGAGAGACCAATAACGACTAGTGTTATAGGATAATAGAAGTAGGGTTCATTATAGTTGATTAGAACACAAAAATGAAAACCATGTAACCCAAACAAGAATTCAGTGAGATAGAAAAATGATAAAATAAAATAACTTGAATTTTATCCTTGATATTTCCAAGAAAACGTAGAGGAGGAGTGCCTATAGTAGGGTAGTTTTGTGAGATCTTGATAATCATTACTGAATTAGTTATGGTTATGATTTTTTTAAATAAATCGGGGACAACTTTATCAGCTCTAAATTGGTAAGTGTGAAGAATGTTCAATTATCAACTATATACCATTCAATGGTCTGGTTCTCTATTAATGTGCATAGGGACACTCAGGTCGAATTCTCTATGATGGTACCTTTTAATATTCGATTGTTTTGTTATTGTATTTTTAATGGGGTGGGGGTTGTAGAGCATAGATTAAATGATTAATTGATGAATATTGTTTTCAAAATTTAATAATTATTGGGTTGAGTTCATTTTTATGGAGTTAATCATGTGATATCCTTGAGTTTTTTATATAATTAATTAAATTAGCACCCACTTCATAAGATGATTTTGATAAGAATTCCCAAGTCTTGAGGCATTAATCAAAGTGATAACTTAACTAGGGTTATAATCGCAATCAATTATTGTTTATGGAATTGTATGTATGGTTAAAATAATACATGGAATCTATATGTTAAACCAAACATGTCAATAAACTATGAGATTTTGTATTTAATATAATGTTGTTCACCTAAATAATATTAATAGAGAAAAATATTTCAATCACTTAACATTCCATGATTATAACTCACCATAGTAGATGATTTACAGATCCACTATTATGGTTATTATTATGGTTTAATATGTTTATGTTTATGAATTATAAAGAGAACATAAATAATGGGATAATAAAAGAGTTTTTTGTTGACCACACACACGAACGGTGAAGAGAATTAAACACTGACATTTGATTGAATTAAAAAGAGAAAGAAAGGAATGATTATAATATTTCTTTTAACAATTTTCATAACATTAATATTAAAAAATATAGGGTGAATTATTATAATATAATTTGAAGATGAACCATTCATTAAAATTCATAATAAATTGAAAATAACTTACGTAATTACAATTGAATACAATTGAAGTACATGAAAGGAAATTTGAGAGGAATGGTATTTGAAGTATAAAATTGAGTTTGGTAGGTCCTCAAAATCATTTATAATGTCTATTTTCTTTACAAACTATCCTCATAATATCTGAAATGTGAATTTATTTTAAGGTGAGAATGAGTATCTATTTAAAGCCAAATGGAGTGGACTGTTTTCATTCCAAAACAATCCATCATGTTTGATCAACTATTTTAAAATTAATAAAACCTAATATGGAGATAGTTTTTTTCATAAAAGTTGTATATTTGGATATTTACAGTTCACACTTCAAATTTAGAGGATATTGTACTTATTTATCCAATGTTATGACTATTTTTGTGAACAATTTTCTTTTGTGTAGTTTTCTGTTGAGTTTTACCTTATTGTAAATGTGAATTCATTTTAAGCCAAGAAGATTTCATCAAATCATAACTATTTATTCTAAAATATTGGGCACCTAAAACTTTTATTTCAAACCAAAAAATATCAGCATAATTTCTATTTCTATATTGGGATAAAAGTTAATGATTGTTTGTTGCTATTAAATCTAAGAATGATTATGGGATGGACATTAAATAATCATTTGGTGCACTTTTTGGTAGAATTGTGACTTAAATGTTTTCATCCAATATGTGTTTGGATATTATGGAACATATTCTTGAGTTTCACCAAATTTAAGCTTCTATATTGATCCCATAAATTCTATCTTTGGGGATGGTCCAATTTTCTCAACATATTTGGTGGGCCTTCTTGTATGGTCAATATGACCTTTGAAATGGCCGAATTGCCCAAATATCTATCATAATGATATGTTTTAATTTTAATAAATACCACTAAAAATAATTACAATATAATAATAATTATTATTTTCTATGATATTATCAAAAAATCAAACTATATTTTAATTAAATAAATTCAAACAATGATCTTTATATATTTTTATGATAAAAACATAAACAATAAATGGAAATTAATCATTTTAATGTTATAATTATATGATGGGAGTAATATAATATTTTTAATGAATATTTAATATTAACTCCCCCACAATTATTCTTGTGCATTTACTCATGTACATAAAATATAAAAACGTAACTAAATCATTTTTACTCACCAAAAAATATTTAAATTTTGTTTTCCCCAATCAAGGGGTCTAGAATAGTTCACTCCTCGATAATGAATTCCACCAAAAACATTTACACAAATAATGTTCCAAAATCAATTCATTTTTTATGCTCAAAATTAGAGATGGAAAATGTCGGTACTCAAAACTCACTCCTCTTAAGATGATAAAAATTTATTTATGGAGAATCATTCAATAAACAACGAAAAGAAAAACCTTAAAGATAGTAAGAGCTCTCATATTTCATTACTAAAACTAAATTTTAAATAAATCAATAGGTATTTCTATATATTTTCAATGGATATGGGATGGTAGGAATATAATTTAAAAAAATATAGGAAAAGATGGGGTCAAACACCAACATGGAAAAGCAATGAACAATTGTTTTGAAATTATACATGGAAGGAAATGAGAAAACATTTTTACAATGTCATGAATTTTTGAAGTAAGATATGAAATAGATAAAATTGGAAGGGGTTAAAATGATGAAACATGTACAAAACAAAAAACTTCTCCCAACGATATAAGAAAAGATGATTCAAATGTATTTTTTTCAAAATTTGAACATGAAAATATTCTCACACTCATCTCCCAATGATTTTTTGATCTCACACAACACTAATTTTAATATTTATAACAAGATTAAAGGTTAAATAAGAGTAAATTTTGACCCTCTTAGGGCACATCCCATTTTTTTCAGTTTTTAACTTTTTCAGTTTTTCAACACTTTTCAATAACTTTTGTACAAAATTAAAAGATCATATATACATTTCAAAACATCACTTAATAACAACCTATCTTCCACACATAGATAGATTCTTTACATCAATCATATGATGACATATTGAAAATAAAGGAAATGGTACCCAAAATAAAATCTATTCTCCCCACACTTAAATTTCAATAAATTATGTAACGTAAATCCTTCTATGTATTGGGTTTTAAACGGTTTTTTGAATGAGATGTGGATATCAAAAAAGGGTTTTCATATGCTCAAAGGGGATTTCAAAAGGAGGATCAATGTAAGGGTAATGGGAAGCTATTTGTCTACATTGATTCTCATGTGGTTTAAAAAATTCCTTTATCATATTAATGTACATTAAAGTAGGAAATTCAGCTCAAAGGTCCAAAAACAAAAGTCTCACAATCACAGGTTAAAAAGAAAATTTTTAAAATATAAACATAGGTGTCCTTGACAAAAAAGATTACATTGTTCCTCATAGTTGGGGAAGAATCATTTTCTAAATAAAAAATTAAGCAATTAGAATTTAATATTCATGACACAAATTTTTTATCAATATTTATAATGAAAATAAAAAATTATTTGGATGAAAAAACGTAATTAGAATGTTAAAAAAGGTTGGAAAAAATTCAAAATTTAAAAGTGATTATATGTTACTTTTTTGTTTTAATTGTTTTTTTAGTTTTTCTAGATTTTTATTAAAATAAACACCCACAAAAAATAGAAAAACACATTTTATGATGAAATTTGTAAAAAAATGAGAATGATAGAGGAATAATAATTAAGAGAAAATATAGAGAGAGAAAAAGATGAGGAAGAAGAGATAGATGGGAAAAGGGAAATAGGTGCCCCTGGTTTGGATTCAGTGGGTCACTAATTACTAGTTCTTGTTTCCTCTCTAGTGATTCTTTTGAAAATTTCTATTAAATAAAAGACAATTAAAAACAAAAATAATTATTAATTTAGTGAAAAACTAAAAAAAATTAAATTTTCATAAAATTAAGGAAAACATTGGTTGCCTTCAAAGAAGCATTACATTGTTTTTCTATAGCTTGACAGTTTTAGTGGAATACCCGTAGTATTATGGTGATCGCCGTATTTTCACAACTACAGTGTGTTTCTAAAAAAACATTTCCTTTGGGATGCTTGATTTTTCATTAAATAATTTCTTGCTTTCTTTGTTGATGTACTTGTAATTCAATGGGGGAAAATGGAATTTCACTATCCTACCTTTGTTATTCAACTTAAAGAATGATGCAGTCCACTGAAGGTTTATTTTCTATGCTTGGAAGTTCATGAATATTCATAAATTCTAATTTTTCATTTATGTGTGGTTCAATCAATATGAAATTAGAGTATGATATCCCTGTAATTTTAAACACATTTTTTCATTACATTATAATATGATGTACTTAGGATCAAAGGGGTCCTGAGACTCAATATATTTTTTCAGATCCTTAATATCAAATAATGCTCAATTTCAACCTCATTGGTGATCACTTTATTAATTTGGGAACAAATCCAACAACCTTCATAGCCATTAGAATAAAATATGAAATTTGGACCAGGTTCCACCTCACATTTAAGAAAATTTTTAGAATCATGGATAGAAAATTATTAATGTTGGAAAATCTGATCTGAATTATAAAATGATCATGATAGTTCATTTCTTTTATTATCATCCAAGTTGGAGTAGTGGATATCATAGGTGAGATGGGATTTTAAATATTTTTCAAGATCCTCTAGATCGATGATGTTTATGTTTGTAATGCCAATATCAACTTCTTTATTTTTTACTTGGTTAATGAGGATGAAGAATTCATAAAATCCTATATCATTATAATATGAAGAACATGATGGATTAGGGTTCAATACACTCTCAAAGAGACTTTAAGTTTCATGGATATAAAATATAGAGGGATTCTTTGTTGGGTATCTCATCGATTGAAAAATATTGAACATGATGAGTTGGTCACCCAATTCCATGGATAAGATTCCATCGTGGACATCAATTTTTGGATCTAGATTCCATGAGGAAAGGTATTCCTAGAATCAAAAGAGATTGGTAAGAATTTGTCTCACCTTCCATGTCAAGGTCATAGAAGTCAGCTGGGAATATAATATCATTGACCTAGATAAGGACATACTCAATTATTCCTTCAAGACTAGATATGATTCGATTGGATAATAGGATGAAATCACTCATTGGTTGAAAGGGTCCTAGACCAATGTTTGAGGATAAATATTTTAGTGTGACATTTATCGAGGCTCCTAGGTCTATGATTGCATCATCAAAGTTGTAACTCTATATTTATTCTGGAACCATAAAGGATCCTGGATCTTTTCACTTCATGGGAATGGATTGATGGGTTGAAACATTTTCTAGGGTCCTAATATAAGTTGTCTTTTATGAGTGTACAATTCAATAAGAAAGTATGCATACTTGGAGATTTTTTATGGAATCTAGGAGGGGAATGTTTATTTCAACACATCTAAACATGTTTAGCATTTCATAACTAGGTTCAAAGAAATTATTTGTCATAGATACAACTTGAGGAAAACGAATTGGGTTTTTAGAAGAATTGATGGAGGTGAGGGAGTGAATTCAGGTTCATTTTCTAGATTTTTAGTCTTTTATTTTTCCATATCAACATTTAAAGGGGATTTTTTGGATTCTTTATGAGTAATATCAATTGGATTTCCTGATCTATGTAAAATTTAACATAAGTGACTGTTTTGGTTAGACAATAGTTGAGCTGGGAGTTGGGAAGAATTGGATTATTGTTGCTGGATGAGGTGTGATTCAAGTTGACAAATGTTTTTCAATGTTTTTGAGGTAAGAATAGATGAAGGATAAAATATAATCCAAATAACTATACCACAGTTTCTTACAATAAGAGGCATGTCCTATATTGGTATTTCCTTGATTTTTGTTCTTGGGAATGTGATTTTATTGGGTTGGGAATTGAGAAGGATCACTAGGATAGTGGAAACCAAGAGGTGTAAGAGGAGTATTTCTCCTTTATGTTTGAGGAAAAAAGGATAAGGTTATGGAAGTTACCGTAACATTGAACACATTGAAATTGGTTTGGATTTGTAAGTGGTAACTAAGGGGGATGAGAGATGAGATTACCATAGCTCAAGATAGGGTTATATTTAGAATATAAGGGATTAGAGTGGGTTAGGGTGAAGTTTCTAATGAACTGACCTAATTGTTGAGGGATGGTGTTTTTGTAAATATAAGATACAATGAGCTCCATGGGGCTAGAAGAATCAGATGGATCATCTTGATGATGTGGACATGTGTTAGTTGGATGTGCTGGTGAGATGCATATTCTACAATTATTGATAGGTCCAGTTAACATAGATTGTGGAGAGGCCAACAAGCCTGTACCCTAGGGGTACAGGCTCCTGCTTGGCATCCAAAAGACCCAAGATCAAATCCGAGCAGGGGTGAATTTTTGAGGGTATTGTAGCAGGGCACTATAGTAGTACTGTAGCAGGGCACTATTGTAGTACTGTAGCAGAGGCGGAACTGTTGCAGTGACGACACTGTAGCGGCGGATGGACTGTAGTAGGGACTATAGTGGCGGCTGTACTGTAGCAGTCAATGTAGCAGCGCGGGTACTGTAGTAGTACTGTTCACCGAGGGGTCCTTTGGGCCAAAAATGGGCTTTCAAGCCCTCTATTTAGGCCACGTGGCCTTAGGCTTCAGGTTATGTAATGGGTCTCCCTCTACCCAGTCTAAAGAGGTCTTTTCTTTAAAATAATAATTGGGGCTTCAGCCCCAACCCTTTAAAAAATAGATTGTGGAGAGGATGAGGTTGGGGATTTGGAAACCACATCAAGTTGTTGTACTAGACCTATGAGTTTACTCATTCACTCAGTCATCATGTTTGGCTCCATGGATTGATTATCTTGGACTTTTTTAACTTGATCATGTTATTGAGTATGCAATTGTTGTGTGATTACATCCACATTACTTATGAGATCTGATGAAGCTACAAGATATTTTTCAACAAGATAACCACAACTTTTGGAACCAATAAGATTTCACTCTACAGTCAAGAACCCCTCATATAAGTATTGAATCAAGATTTGGTCAGGGATTTGATGGTGTGGGATAGTTACCACAATCTTTTCGAACCTCTCCCAATACTCATGGAGTGATTCAATCAGGAATTAATAGATAGCAATTATTTCCATTCAAATATAAGCGGTTCTTGAAGTATGAAAAAATTTATCTAAAAGGGGTTTCTTCATGTCAATATATGATTTTATGGAACCAGTAGGGTGGTAATAGAGCCATGACTTGTAGAAGTCAGCTAGGGAGAGAATCCAATTCTCAATGTTTGATTTATACTTCAAAAAACCCTTGAGGGTTCATGGTAGAGCACACCACTTGGAACTATTAGAGATGATGATGTGGATCCCCACTAGCTTTCCCATGGAAATGAGTTAGAAGATGAATACAACCCTATTTGAGTTAAAAATAAGCTTCAATATTTGAATATTTAATGCCAAGGGGTTGGTAATTAATATCATAAGCATCATGTTCTTTAGGGGTTTATTCCATAGGATTAGACATATCTAGTTCAATTGGTTGTACAATGAATTGTTCTAAAGTGATTCGAATATCCCTAATGTTCCTTATATGTTACTGAGGAGTTCACTCAATTTTTGTGTCAAACAAATATGATGGATTGTTTTTGGATATAGGAAACCTAGAGATTCTTGTAAAGGATTAGGAAGGTGAGTTTTTATTTGTGTTTTTTAGATTTCTTGGGGGGTTTGAATTTTATTTGTTAATTTTTTTAAAAAAAATTAAAAAACTACCAACTAATAGTTACACCATCCCTAATAATGGTGCCATTTCAAGTGTGTAATATTCTTGACTATTGAAAATTCAAAGGTCTAGTGCTCTACAAATTTGTGTAGTGGCACTCAGGTTGAATCCTTGGTGATGATACTTTTTCATAGTCGATTGTTTTTTATTTTATTTTTAATGGGGGGGTGTTTTTTATAGCTTAGATCAAATGATTAATTGATGATTATTGATTTAAAAATATAATAATTATTGATATGTGTTAATTATTAGGGAATCAAGTTTGTGATATCGTTGAGATTTTCTATATATTTCATTCAATGAACACCCACTTCACAAGATGATTTTGATCGGAATTCCCAAGTGTTAAGGCTTTAGTCCAAGCCTTAAATTAACTACGGTTCTAATCTAGATCAATTATTATTAATGGTAGTGTATTTATGGTTCCAATAATCCATGGAATTAATATGTTAAACAAAACATGTCAATAAACCATGTCATTTTAAGTTTAACATATACGATGTGAAATAAAGAATATTAATCGAGAAAAATGTCTCAATCACCCAATATCCCTAGATCATAACTCACACCAATAGATGAAATAATCATCCATTGGGATGGATATTAATCTATTTTAATACGTTTTTGGTGATGAATTATAAAGAGAACAGAAATAACAGGAAAAGAAATGATTTGTGCGCCAACCACCCACACGAACGATGAATACAATTAAACACAAACATTCAATTGAATGAGAAAAATATAGAAGGGAATGATAATAAAATTTATTTAAAAAAAATTAAGAAAATTAATATTACACAACATAGGGTGAATAATTATAATAGAATATGAAGATGATATATGCATTTAAATTCATAATAAATTTAAAACAACTTATATGGTTATAATTGAAAAATATCAAAGTACATGAAAAGAAATCATAGAGGAATGATATCTCAAGATAAAATTTTAGTTTGGAAGGTCCTACTTGGCCTTTTTGATGGCTATGGTAGTTCCAAACTATCCTCCTAATCTCTGAAATGCCAACTCCTTTCAAGGTCAGAATGCGTATCTATTTATAGCCAAAGAGAGTAGACTGTTTTCATTCCAAAATTGTCCCTCATGCATTTAATCTATCTAGTTTTCAATTGAGTTTTTCCATGATCTAAACATGAAGGAATTTTAGGCTAGGGAGATTCCCTCAAATATGAAACATTTATTCTATTTTTTTATTCCAAAAATTTTCTTTCATACCACAAATTATCAGCTCAATTTGATGTCTATATTTGAATAAATGTGAAGGGTTGTGTGCTAGTTTTAAATCAAAGAAAAAATTGGGGGCTGGACTCCAAATAATCAGTTGGGTCACTTTTTGGTAGATTTGGGACTTCAAATTTTTATCCAAGACGTGTTTGGATATACACAAACATATTCTGAAGTATCATAAAATTTGAGCTTCTATATTGAGCCCAAAAATTCTATTTTCATGGCTGATCCGGTTTTTTCAACAGATTTGGTGGCCTTCTTGTATGGTCCATACGAATCTTCAAATGACCGAATTGGCCAAAGCTTCATTCTAATGATATGTTGGAATTTTAATCGGGACCACTAAAAGAGAATAATCAGATAATTTGTATTAGTGTTGATAAAATACATCATTATCAGTGCTAAATAAGCATTGATAAAAGGAACCTTTATCAGTGCTAAAACTTTATCTCTGATAAAGGATTTATAATTATAATTATAAATAAAAAATTGTAAATATATTTATATAATTATATATTTATTAATTATAATTTTATAATTATTTAAATATTTAAATACTTAAATTTATATTTATTTATTTCTAACTACATAGATATTTTTTTAAAAAAAATTAAATATTTTTATTTATAATTTTAAATATATAATTTTATAAATATTATAAATATACATCTATAAAAAAATTCAATTATTAATTTATAATTATAAATGTATTTATATCATTATATATATTTGATAAATATATATAAATATAAATACAATAAATATATTTATTATTTAAATATATTCATTATAATTTTATAATTATTTAAATATATAATTATTTAACTACAAATATATGAATACTGCAAAAAATATTATATATATATATATATATATATATCATTATATATATATATATAACTCTCAGGGTGCAGCTCAGTGGTAGTTGCTCCTATGGGTCTCTATGAGGTCTCGAGTTCGAGTCTCATAGAGTACATCTCTACATTGTATGTTGCCTTCTTTTCTTTGTAATGTATCCCCTTTCCCCGAATAAACTCAGGCTTCAACCTTCACTTATATATATAATAAATAAATATAAATATAAATATATTATATAGTATATTAAATATTGAAATAAATTTATTTTAATTTTATAATTATTTAAATATATATAATTATTTTTTTATAATTATATAAATAATTTTTTTAAAATACTATTTATTTATTTTTAATAATTATAAATTTTTAAATTTATTAATATAGTAAAAATAAATTTATTTATAAATATTTATTTACAAATATAATTTTCTCATTATTAATGAATATATAGTCTTAAATAAATTCATTTTAAAAATTAGTGAAATTTAATAATTAAAAATGACTACACATAACACATATTGAAAAATAGATATGTTTTATTAATTAAATATAAATTTTTTTAAAAAATATGGATATATATTGAAGTAAATATGAATACATATTCAAAATAATAAATATAGTAAACAAATATATATAAATAAATAATAGAAAATGATTAAATTAAAAAAATAAAAAAATATTAAAAATGAATAAATGATACTAATTTTAATAATATTAAAAATAAATAAATAAAATTGATTGATTAAAAACATAATATATTAAATGTATCATGTTATAATGAAATTCTAAAATATACTAAAATTTGAATAAATTACAAAAACATCTAGTTTATGTGTTTTTATATAATATTTCATTAATTGCATAAATATTTGTGTCTGTGTTGTATATAAAAATGCATTAATTAGGTATATGTGCGAAATCAATGTAATACACATTTGATATATGTGAAATTGAAAAATCAAACAATATTAAAATTGAATAAGATATTAACATATTTTTAATTATTACATTTTATTCATTTTTATATATTTAAATTTAATACATATTATTTATTACTATTTATAATATATATGTTAATATATATTAAATTTATTCATTTTTACTAATATTTTTTTCATAAATAATATTTTTTATAATTTTATAATTTATTGATTTTTAATTTTTTTGTATAATTATAATAATTAATTCATTTTATATATCTCTATTTAATATATACTATTTATTAGTATTTATAATCTATATATATGTATATTAAAATTAATAATTTTAATCAATAATTATTTAATTAATAAAATGTTTAATATTTTTCTGAATTTAGTTATTTTTTATTTTTATTTGTTTAATTATGTCATTTTATTTATTTTACATATATCTATATATTTAATATATATTATTTATTAATATTTTTAATTTATATATATGTTTATATTCAATTTATTCATTTTTATTAATAATTATTTATTTAATAAAATTGTTAATATTCTTTTAATTTTTATATGTTAAATTATTTCATTTTATTCTTGACCTTTATCAACGCTAAAAATAAAGAGATGATAAAGGTTACCTTTTATTAACACTATATAGAAGCGCTGATAGAGGTTATCCTTTATAAGAACTAAAAAAAGTGATGATAAAGGGTACCGTTTACAAACGCTTTTTTAGAACTGATAAAAGGTCACCCTTATCAGTGTTTTTTAAGTGCTGATAAAAGACATATTTATCGGTGCTTTTTTCTAGCACTGATAAAGGTCAGCGCTGTTACAGGTCTATTCTGTAGTATGCCCCAAGTCTTAAACCTGAGATGCCCTACATGAATAACATATGATTCCGTCATGACACATCTCTGTGATGACATTTTTAGATGCTGCATATACTTGAATATTCCTGATCGTGTGGGAATAACACTCATACCCTCCAACATAAGGGGTTTACACTTCTAAGGAATCTATTGATGTAATTAACCAGTTTCCACTAAAATATGGCCCTGAGAACGAGATTCACACACATGTATTAAATATGTTAGGGAGACCCATACTGTGTAATGATCTCCATGGTGAAATCCATGGGAGGAATGGTTGAAATTCCATTATCCAATTCTGATCAAGGTGTCGACACTATCAAACTATATAGTGGAAGGCCACCCACATTTCGAAAGAAGGAATGCATGGACAAAAGATTGCGAGTAGTCCAAGGATTCCATCCAATAAAAAATGAAGGTCTTAGCAAAATCATCAGAAAATTGAATGGTTAAATTGACCTGAATTCATTTTCCCTCTATAGTGAGAGGATAAGTAACATTGGGGATTTTCCATCTTGAGGTATCTTTGACATCAGACATGTTGGGAATTTATATCCTCAAACATGTACTCATTGTTAGTGTTGAATGTGTCCTGTATAATTTTAGTGACCAATCAGTTTTAGAAAGCTACCCCAACCCACAACAACATGCATGGGGGTAGAAGATATAGTTATTCAACAATATTTTACACCTATACTCAAGCTATAAAGACTATATCTGCATTGGATCCTAGGTTCCCATGACCAGTATACTTATTGTAGATCATCCAATGGAGGGTTATTAACACCCTTTTCCACTGGTATGAGTAAGAGGGAGTCACTCCCACTTGGGAGATGTCTCATGAAGACATAGAAGACATAGCTCCATGTTGACACTATCGTGAGAAAGGTGAAAGAGGGGGAAATCCTACCCATTAACACCCACAATATTCTTAGTATACTTTCCATTGAATGAACTTAAAACACTCTCTCCCATACTAAGGAGGAAAGGTATGTACAATCCAAGGTATCACACACTACCACTTGAGATTTTCCTAGGATTGATCTCATCACCCAACATCACTAAAAACATAGGGAGGACCTAATGGCAGATGATAAAGTTGATACTATCCCTGCTCCGCTTGCGCCATAACAGACTATACATAACCAATTCTAGGGGAAAGGAACAAAGCATTTATTATGGAATATCATATTTATTGATCTTATGTCCCTTGGTACCATGGATTCACCCCTATTGTTCTCACCAAAACATAGGGAGACATCTTTTTTAGGTTGGGAAGTCGCCTATTGGGCATGATAGTTCTGATCTATAGAACACTAGAACTAACAAAAACCATCATGTAAGTCCTCCCCATGATGAATAAATATGGTGTAGAGGTTCTTACCTTGATTCCACCAATCTTCATGTAGTTCCTCTCCATTTTTAAGAGTTTTATCACCCCGAAGGTCCTTCATGGGGTATAGGGGATACCAACCACCACAAAGGCCCTTTCTATAGTACCAACCACAATAAAATTTTTAGATCTTCTTATGATTATTAGAAGCTCGTGATTGGGAAAAATTTACATCAAAACCCAAGGAAGGAAAATGGGAACCGACTCTGTATTAACCTTGATATTTTAGAATCTGAGATGACTGATAATTCAAGGGTGATACTTCCGCCTCCACCAACGTAGTCAGGAGCATGCACCCATTAGTTGAGGATTTCCATCCATGGTTTGCAGGCTCAAAACGTCACTAAGTCCCTCCAAAAAATCTTTCATGTGGAGGGTGTTTTTTATTACTTTTGGGGACTCTCTTTTCATCCATCCGTTTCATTGTCATAATCTATTCTGTCCAACTCTACAATGGAAGTAGGTGAGATGTCAAGATACGGGTTAGCACCCTATGATTATGAAGACCTTATAAATTATCCATAATCACTCTATATTGTATATCACTAATAAGAGGTTGTATAACCTCCATCCTATATGGATATGGTAATGAAAGAAGTGTCACCCCCAGAGGATGTCTCCTCCTTTTAGGAAAGAATTTTTCATGTGTTAGCTCTTCTTCCTGAAGAACAACAACATTAATGTGTGCATCACTTCGTCCTCCTGCCTCCCATTAGTCTCATATAGAAACATGGGGTGATTAAGACTATGACTACCGACCAGATCAAGGGTAGGATGATGAAATTTTGAGGGAGTTCCTAGCCACCAACCAATTACTAGTTGTGTTATGTCTACCCTCTACATTTTATTTCTGAATTCCTGAGCTTCTCATTGAAAATAACGCAACATTTCTTCAGAATAATACATGGGATACATTAAAACATAATCAGGGTCATCAACTAACCAACCTAACAATCACTGAGAAACTTCTTGAAATTTAACAATAATGTCAAAATTATTACCTCACTATGCTTTCGATAGCAGAACACCCCATATCATATGGGTGTCCCCAAAAATTCTAATGGATTTGCATTGGAGTTCTCACAATGTTCCTCTTAATCAGGGAAAAAGTATCTCCCCATGTAAATATTAGATATTGGGGGCTATACACCACCCTCCACTTCAGTCCCATACACTTATGGTGATAGGTCTCACCAATTAGGTATCCAAATGATGCTAATATCTCTCCACCATAGACTACTTTGATCATGAATGTTATTTTCATCAATCCTCATATGGAACATGAGTGTGATACTAGTGATGAAGAACATGAAAAAGATGATGTACCCTTGAATTATTTTCATTATCAGGCCAATATTTTGAAAAATTTTCATACCTGCCAACCGAGACATGTTATGTGCATCTAAATCCCTACCAAGGAACTTTCATCCATATGTTATCACCTTCAAAAAGGTAAATAAATTGCCGAATCCATCAGTTCCTCTATGACTATGCAAGAAACTGAATAAAATTATATAATTAATACTCTAGTCCAAGAGATTTAGGGATACAAGAGTATCAATGATGAAATCCGTATTGGGAACAAAACTAAGTCAGGGGATATTCAATATGGTCCTATCATGCTCCCACTGATCCTTGATAACCAATTATTCTTAGTTGATCGACCATGATTAAGGTTATGCGATCTGATCACCCAATATATAGGTCAGACTTTCCCATATATCTCTCTTTAGTGGTTTAGTTTAATTCCCCACCTTTGGTTCATGGTCTCCCTGCATCATGGGATAACCAACTAACCAAGGGAAAGCACATGTCGAAGTCCCCAATGATGACATGACCAATGATCTTACCCTTTTCCTCAAAGTGGTAGAAACACAATGAGCCATGGTGAATACTAAAAGGATGTAATACTTGTTATGGTTGGACCATTGAACTTTTTGTCATGAAATGTCAAATTGATTATGTTTTATGGTTGATTTATATTATAGAGAAAACACTAGGTCATATCTCAAGAATCATTGATATGTTTTGAGTATGCATTTTTAATAAAAAGTTCTAAAAAAGGGGGTTGATTTTGAAAATAGTTTTATGAAAATAAATTACTTTAATGTGTTCAACAGACGAGAAATAAATATATTTTGAAGATATATGATAAGTATTTAATCATTTCTAAGTTACAACAACACTTGAAAAGTTCCATATTCTTAATTTAGTATTAGGTTTTTGGTGTAATCCTTTGATTGAAGGTTAACCAAGATCTTGGGTACCCACAACCACTAAAACGATGAAAATATGACTATAACTAGACATAAAAATAGTATATTCAAGTTCTATCGCATAATCATGAATTAAGGTTTGTCAAGGAACACTGAAATCTCATATTTGTGGGAATGAAGTGGAGTCTTATGTTTTCAAATCAGAACAACAGAAGTCGCACACTTAAAATTACACACCGATCGGTTATAAAATAAGAAGTGTATCAATTAAATTAATCAAAAAAAGTTTAATATACATCTAAAATAACAATTTCTAACCAAAATATACACCCAACAAGTAGATAATTATGTTCTAGAACTCATTTTTCAAGTGTGTAGCTCACTCACAATGATCACCCACCACTTATCTTGACATCGGGAGATGGGGGAATCTTGGGTGTAACTCCTTCTTCATTATTGATCCTCCTATGATGATAAGGTCCTCTAAAACATCTAGGATGAAGAGGATACGACTATAAGACTCCAAAATGGAAAATATTTTCTTCTGGTTCAAACTTATAAATGAGGTACCCATGGTGCCTTTTTATGGACAAAATAGAACATGGTTTTGAGCACCCTATTTTTGAGATACCACTTGTGTCTCAGTTTTAGAATAGTATAAATATATATCACAAATTGAAAAAAATATAATAGATGTTGAAAGACCTATTGAATATCTCCATGACCAATTTGAAGGATTAAACATATGTATTTTGAGATATAGTCAAAATACTGAACTAGACTTTAGAATTCAGGCAGATTCTATCCCCTAGATAGAATGGTTCAGATGGGCGATCTGATAGACAAATTAGGATTCAGTTACTTGAGATGGGTTGTTGAAAATGATGTTTTGGAGCGGAATGAAATTTTTTTTCCATGTTGGATGCACGAAATTTTCTTAAGGCCTAAAATAGTATACCGATGTCCATGGGATGCCTTGTAGTTTGGCCTATTTGTCTTCTAGATCATCTTTGGGGCCCCCATATCACCTCCAACATCAATGAAAATATCAAAACAAGTATAATTTCCCCTTTTATAAGTGACAAATACAAAATAAATTAATCAAACATGAAGTGAAATTCTTTATTATTTTTGAAATTTATAATAAAAATTCAGATTAATACAATGGTGTGAGGGTGAAAATGAAACAGTGAATTGTGGTGCGATCACACCCCCACACCTAAAAATTTTCACTCCTAGAAAAATTCTTACATAAAAATAAAGTCTCATTCCTAAATAAAAGGTGATAAAAGTTCCAATATTTTTATGAAATGAAATTCATCATGTCTCTTTTATGAAATCAACTTTTCTATCATTTTTCTTCTCTCACATTCGAACATGTTTAACTTTATTTGTTCACCCATACAACATGCCCCAACCTACCTAACATAAAAATTTACCTTTATTACTCAATTAACATATGAAAGAGGATTTATTATTTTTTTCTAGAGTTCATGTGATTTTACCATATGATTTTCAAGATTCTAAGTTCTTTACCGAAAGAAACTAGTGCTCTACTCAAGTGGACTTCTGATAGGTTGCTCTGAGGTTTAAGGGTTGGTAGGATTTAATGTATATAAAAAACTCTGAGGTAGAATAGGAGAATTTAATCTCTTAAGTACAAAACATGTCAAAATTCAGCTAGTGTTAACGATTAATGTACACAATCATCCCCTCACAAAGTGTATTGATTCTAAATCACTATCCCCATTGTCTATTTGTGTGGACCACAACCAATCATTGAAAAATAATTAATAAACTTCCTCTTTTCTCTATTAGTTTTTTTATTTTTGTTATATTTTTTTGTAAAGAACAAGTTTATTTTTTATTATAATTTTTATTGGAGATAAAGAGGGAAAATATTTAAAATAATGAAATAATATGGCTTGTGAACCCACTACCCAAATAAAATGTAGGGACCATTTTTATCAATCCATAACAATGATTAATTCCTGATAATTCCCATGGAAACACCCTCTCCACCACACTTTCTGAAAGTAAAACAAGAATCTACCCAAGGTATGGGTAGGTTGAGATAAATAAGCTTGTAATACTACTACCTAATAGGAATTTGATGTCTTCTAAGGCATAAAAGGGTAAAATGTCATGGTGGAAAAAATAGAGGTTAATTGTACAAAGGGATTTTCAATTAATGATGGCCTCTATCATGGATGTATCACACATGAATCTTATGGATTCCAATAGAATCAAGGAAGTTTCTAGTTCATTACATGACCTGAGACACTTAATAATTTTATTAAAAGAAATAATATGCAATAAAGGACTTAGAATGTCTCTCAGGTAAGGGATTAAAATATTGGTCAATACTAATGTGGCATGGGTTTCAAAAATCCATTAAACAACTAAGACATATTTGAAAATATAAATTATAGAAAACATATTCTATATCAACAATCATTTGAAAAAAAAATTTCCAAAAAAATTTAATTTTCCACACAATCTACTCAAGAATGAAAAATTATTTGATTTTTTTTAAAGCCGACATCTTTTTCCATGATAAAATTAACATTACGACACAAAAGTGTGGGATAAAGTATGGGTAAAGAGAAAATACTATTCAACAAGAAAAAATGATGAAAATAAAAAACTAACTCAGGAATGTACCCATCCCCCCACACCTAGAGTGTGCAGTTTCATCACTGTATAACATATTTTTAATTTAATGAAAACCAGAAAATGAGTGTAAAGGAGAGGTAAAACATGGCTTATTGGCAGTGCGAAATTGAGTTAATCTACATAATTTTTCTCAATAAAAACCAACATGAAAAAGTAGATAATATAATAAATTTTTTACTAGAATGATAAAAGAAAAGAAAATAAGGATGAATATTAGATTAACCCCCCATGTGTGTCCTAGATTTTGACTGCCACTAGATGGGCAATTTCAGTGGATTATCCCAATCTGATGGTGGGTTGAGTTTCTTTGATAGGAACCAATATAAATTATCATGTTCATATTTCACTTATTCATTATTATTGAGGACTCCGTGGATATATTATTCTAAATCCACCACCATTATAATCATACACAACTTACATGGTGGGGGCAGGGAAAAGAATGATACAACCTCTTTCTTGGTTTCCACTTGCACAACCTCTTCTTCATTCCCCAATTATTTCTTTAGGTGTGTTTCATTAATGGTATAAAATGTATATTCAGTGTTTAATTATATTAGAAGAAAATTAAAACATGAAGAATCATTATCAAATTCATCAATTTCAATGTATGAATCTTGTGTGTCAGTTACCTCCAACAAAGCCACTTTCATCTCCAATTCTAACCCCTCCAATAAATGTTCCACATGTTCAAGGAGTGAATATTAAAGTGAGTGTCCATGAATCTCATCTAACTAATTAATGGTAATATCATTATATGAGGTTGTAGATTTTACAATCTTAGAAGTTTCATCAATGGTCATCAGATCCTCCGTATTCAATAGATAATCAATTAACAAACATACATGACATTTTTCTATACCACTACAACATTCTATGAATGATTCATTACCTACTATGATTATCGATTATAGAAACTCTAAAATGATATTAGAAGAAAGAAAATAAGTTCTTTTATCAATTTTATACATGTTAATTTCAGTTTATAATTTTTTTCTAGAAGAATATTAAGGGAAAATGAGAGTTTTAATGTGTGGCGTGTCCAACTTCAAAGTGTTGTCTTGTGTGTCTCATTTTCATTGACATAGGATCCTCTTCTCTTTAGGTTCAAAAGGTGCTAAATCTCCTAGATTAGAATGTTCCATGCACCAAACCTACAAAATAAAAAGATAAGAACACAAAAGGATTAAAAATGTATAAGAGATAACAAATAAGTATTCAAAAAAATTATTAAAATCTTATAAAAACACGCAATAAAAACCTATGCGCTCCCCATCAATGGTGCAAAAATTTGAATGATTTATCCTGACATGTAAAAATGATAGTGATTTAAAGAATATTTTGTAGTATAGGGAAGACCCACAATTGTCTCTCAATGAGTGTTGGTGGATTATAGTGTGATTTTTTAATAAAAAGGAACAAAAGAGGGGGGTTGTTTTGAAAACAGCTTTTAGAAAATGACTTGATATAAAGAGTTTAATAGTTGATAAATAAAGGTGGTGTTTTATAATTATGAGACAAGGATATCATTTCATGTTCACTACACATCATGGTGATTTCATCATTCTGAAAAATACACATGGTTTAATGGAACCCTTTGGTTGAGGGTTGTCAAGATCTCAACTTTCCTCTTTCCTCTTAAAACGATTCTCAAAGAACCACCCCTTGACACAATAATCATGTTGTCAAGGTTTGGGTATCAAACATAGAAAACTGATCATATTTAGATTGTATGTATTTGTGACATAACTTGGATTCTTAACTTGTCAAATCGAAACAATACACGATTCCCACTTGAAAACTCAACCCAATCAGTGTTGAGATAAAAGTGTTTCACTTTCTTATATCAAAATAAAAGAATTCAGAGGTGAATCTCATCAAGGATAAATATAATTGAAGTATTTATCACAAAAATTACATAAAATCAGTAGAAGTACTATTACTGGAACTCCTTACCAAGTTTTTATAGCTCCATCTAAATGATCATCTATTGTTTAGATCACCATTGAGAAGAGGTGGAGGCTCGGGTGGAACTTTACCTTCAACCATGACCCACCTATGAGGATAGAGGAATCCATAACTTCTTGTATAAGTAGAGTAATACTTTGGTTCTCCAAAATACCAGATTTTTTCCTTCTGGCCTAACTTACAAATGAAAATCCCAAGGTTCCAATTTATAAAAAATGTGGAAGGTGGTTTTGGGAACACAGATTTCTTAAAACCACTTGGAACATGGTTTTAGATCTCCATAAATCTTTATTTCTCTTTGAAAAACAAAATTATATCCCCATATCATGACTATCTCCATCGAATGTTTGGCTTCATTTGGACACCTATAGCTTGAGATATGTACAGATCACATCACAAAACTTTTGACTTAGTACAAATTCAGTGTTATAGATAGATCAGTCTGTATAGGCCACCAGATGACCAAATTAGCTTATGTTTTAATCATATGAAGTGTATCCCATTGAATTTAGGACCATAAAAATTAAGCCCATATTAATTCACAGTTTATTAGAAGTATCATGTTGAGTCAACTGTTGTGATAGATCCTGCGCAGTTTGGCCCATTTTTCTTGGACATCATCATGGGCCCTACAAATCACCTCCAAATTCAATGAAATTATCAAAAAAATTATCATTTCCCTTTTTAATAGTAATTAAAAAAACAATTTAATTAAATAAGAAGTTAAATTTGTTATTATTTTTATAATTTTCAATACAAAACTAGTTTATCATAGTGGTGCTAGGGTGAAAATGAAACAGTGAGTCATGGTGTGATCAAACATACTCTCGCACCACTATATTTTGGTAACCTAAGTTTCAAATCCATCAAAATCATTGGAAATCCTAAGAAAAAACTTTCCAATTTTTCCTCTTGGGGGGGGGGGGGGGCTGATATTGGGGACCCCAAAGTAGCAAGAGGTAACTAAACTATATTTATTTTTTTAAACCTTTTAAGTACATTCCTTTATTTGGTATAATCATCAGGCATTACGATCCATCACTAGTAGGGAGGATCTCCTCCAATGGTACCTTTATTAGTTTTGTTCCACCTGACACAAGATAAAATTCACTGATATCTCTAAGTATAATCAATTGGAAAATGAACATGTCACAACATTTATTTCTTGGTGTAAGTTACTAAAGTACTTCCTCAATATAAAATTTCCATAGGAACAATTGTTAGAGATGTGCATGGGTAATATTTACGATGAGGTGGTTTGACCTCAATATTCTTAAATTATCAAGTCATATTCTATGAATTCTCTTAGATATATCAGTGTCTTGAAGAATCCATGTATTAGTCCAAGAAGTTTTCTCTCATATTACCTTCTTCTACTCTAGATCAAAATCCTACCAGAGTATAAACAACGGTGGTTAAACAAAACTATGGATCCTCAATGAATGTGGTTCTAAGTGACCCCTAAGAACAAGCCCCACCACAATAAATCACATCCAAAAAATGTCACACAAGGCCAATTCTAGAGGAAATCACCCCATATATATTTTTTATAATAAAAAATATAGTTTATTCCATCAAGGAAGACCAAGTACTAGGTTTTTTTGTTCCTTGGAGATGAACATGATCAAGCTCGCATTAATAAAAAATCCATAAGAAACTGAGAAAAATAAATTACCTAGGATTTATCCGCCCACTGACTCCTTGGAAACATCATCAAAATGTGTTTCATATTTATATACTACCTCCAAGGAGAAGTGGTCCATGGAATATTTGAATTGGGTGTCCCCACATCACATGTTATGTGCATCTCTTCCACCCTATATAATGATGAAGATGTTAGGGAATGGAAACAAGTTTTTAAAAGAGGATCTTAGTAGTTCAATGATTGGTTAGATCGAAAGTCAATCACTCAAGAACATAGAATCATTCACGAACCTATGAAAAAACTAAAACCCTCTATGACTAGTCCCTCTTCTTTTGCTACACTATCAACTTCACAACCCTTAAAGGATCAAAAGATCCAACACCAAAAACACAAGGAATATCAAGATCCTTTACTATATTATTAATTCCTTCAGCATTATTAGTATGTCCCATGATCCATCCAATACCGGAGTATTTTTTCGATGAATAACATGAGCATACCTTTTTCAATGGTATGATATTAGTGGATTTGTTTTTATAGATTACAGAATAATATTTTTAACTATGTTACTCAAACTCTCATCAGCAATATTTAGGAGAATGAAGAAACCCTTATGGAAATCACAATTCCTAAGGAGAAATACCTAAAGATACTATCTACACTACTGAGATATGAAGACTAGAAATTCTCAAGGCCTTGAAAGAGTAGTATTCACGAGATTCATCTTCTAGTTCTTCTCTACATACCATCTAGTTGGTAGAACATTTGACTTAGACATAGACATCCAAGGATCAACCAAGAACAACAAATATATAACCAAAATTATCCTACCAGCATAGTAATGTGGTTAGTACTAGTTAGGAACATTCACCATAGCTAGAAGAACCCTCCATAATTCCTGTTAAGGAACAAACACTTGAGTGTTAGACCATGACCTTTTCCTAGAAGAATGATGTGCTAAATAACCTTTTTGGCATACTAGTCTGACTCTCAATATATGGAATTATCTACATGCCAAAGGATCTATATGAAGTCCTAATTGAGGCCTTAAATAGTTTTATATAGTTTGAAATAGAGACAACAGCTACTGAGGCCTACTGTGCAGAGGAGTCTGAACATGGGGACTGCCATGCCATTATTCCCTTCTCTAGAGAGGATGAGGGTGCAATAATCGAAGGGAACATCAAACCCCTATATGTCTTGAGTGATCTCAATGGAATGAAATTATTTTGGTGTTTGGTGAACACTAGATATAGGATCAAACTCATCCTTACCCATATGATCTAAATTCATGGGATACATAGAGGTCGATCCAACCTGAAAATTGATGGATATAACAAGAGTGAGTAGAATCTGCAAGACAAGATCTAGATTAAGACTCAATTTGGTGATATGGTCTGAGACACAAAGTTCATGGTCATATTACAATACACCACATTCAATGACATACTATGAAGGACCTAGATTCACCTACATACACATGTCCCTTCATCATATCACCAAAGGGTTGAATAATCGCTCAATGATTGAGTAAAGGTGATCTATAGTTACACTGATCACTTTGAATCATGTGAAGCTTTCTACCATGATGATGGATATTAACAATGGAAAGAAAAGAAACCATATATCGATGATCCTATAGATATAAATACTCCCAATAACACGAAACTTCTATGAAAGATCCTAGAGATGACTTGGAAATTAGTTTCATCCTACCCATCTACCATATGAAAGCAATAAATCTAGAACTTGGATTTTACTTCATCATTATGAAGAAGGAGGAGTGAAAAAAGATCAGATCTGTCTACTATGATGCATAGAAACATACAAATATTAGAAATTTCAATCTCGTTTCATACTAGAAGATCCATCCCTTATTCCCTAACAAATTCCTTCACTGATCATAAGAAAGATTCATGATTACTCATTAGATATTGATCAACAAATATTACTTTGACATTAAGAGTGGACCATTCTAGTGAATACCTCATGGAATTAAGTCCTTATCCTTTGTCTCTATGGTATCTATAGAGAGTATTTTCCACCACCATCAATGGCCTAGTATTTTTGAACATTAACATTGAGTAATATCCAATGATGACTCTGACTAGCTCCATCATGTAACTTGATGAACAAAAAAATATGTTCCATTTCTAAAATATAATTGTTTATGTGTTAAAATAGAACTACAAGGAGATTCCATGCCCCAAACCTTAGGTCATCATCCACTGGAGTGGTCTTCATCTTGGTAACCATGGATTCAAACAGGTTCTCATAAAGATTCATCCATCACACGGTTCTATGGTTGAGGATGAAGTTGATACGATAATCTAAGGAAAATTCGACATGGAAGTTTCGTATCCCAAGTGAATGGCCAATATCATCATAGTCATAAAGAATAATAGATTGATTATAGTCTTTATCAACTTCCAGAACCTTGAACTATATTCCCTAAAGTACGAGTTCCTTATCCCAAAATTATGCTACTGATTGATGTAAATAATATATTTCAGGATCTATCTTTCATGGATAGATATTTATAGATATAATAAAATCCATATGGCTCCTAAAAATGAATAATCCATGACCATCAGGGAACCTTAATGGAATTTTTGTTACCATGTGATTCCCTTCAGCTAAAAAAATGTGAGAGAAACCTACCAAGGGGATGTTCACTACATCTTAAATACCCTCCCTGAAACACTTGTAGTGTTTTACATGAACGAATTGGTTGTAAAATCCATCCATCACTACCACCACCTCAAAGATCTCCAAAACGTTTTCATCATTCCCCATACACGCCACCTTAATATAATATTGTTAAAGTTTGAATTCTAGGATACCAGAAGAAATTTTATTAGATTTGTTAGCAAATACAAAGACATATAGATCGACCATTAGATGATCAATTCCAAAACTAGAATGTATTATTTTCTCAATCTCTTGGAATTGTGAGGCCTTCAGGTCTATCTATCCTATATACAAAATTTTTCCCCAAAAAGAGGGAAACATAATCAATTTTATACATTTATGTGTAAATTCATCACTTATTAGAGTTATAAGGAATATCAGGATGTATTTGACAACATCATGAAACATCTACTTCATCCCCTAGTTCTGATGTCGCCCATGCTAGGAAATCCTTTAGTCCTTTAGGTGACCACCATAGAATGATCCATTAAAAAAATATTATTTCAGTGGAATGATAAAATAAAAGAGAACATTATGTATTATCTCAGTCATATGTTTCTTATAATATAGACCAGATACTCTCCCATTGGGAAGAATCACCTCACTTTTATTTTCATGATTCAAAAGTTACATTATTATCAACTACACCATGATATCTTGTTAATCTTTCGTATTAACCCACTAAAGTATATACTTATCTCTCCCATGTTGATTGTAAGTTTTTAATAATTTTAAGGGATCCCTTAGGAGGTTAATATCAGGTTAATAACCCAAAAATATGTCAAGGGCTATGTGCTAGAAGATTTCCTAACCACACACCCCACTGTAGAGGAGATTCCTTTAGATAATAACTTTCCAGATTAGTCCATTCTCTCTATTGATCAAGAAATTCCTTATTGGAAAATGCTCTTCGATGGTTCATCTTGGATCCTGATTAAAATAAGCATCAATAACCCTAATATCAAATAGCTTATCCTTGGGATCTTTTTTTCAATCCCTCTAAGGCATTCATGTAACAGACATTCCTCTTGTTTGATGGGGTGTCCAATACCAAGGTCAAATATCGATCCATCAACACTATTCTTAAACTGGCCCTCAAGAATGAGGTTCTATATTTTTACATGAAATGCGACTTCAATATTTTCATCAAGAATATTAATGGTATCTATACTATTAGAAAGAATAAGTTCTTCCATTTTCTCAAGGTCACCCTTGAGTTGATGGCCTAGTTCCCCTCAAAACCAAAATTGACACATGTTCTGCGATCCTAGAATGATCGAGTTGATTACTTGGAAATATTGGCTACATATAATATAGAGTTTTATTAGGACAACCTTTTCATCTATGTGGTACATGGAAATGTTATCTTCCCTATTGTTTCTAATGAAGAGAATCGGGAAGTGAATCAACTTGTATAGGTTCTCCCTCATAAAGGAACTTAAATTAACATGTGATAGAAGAATATATGAGTAGATGAATCCTTTGACCAAGTACCTCCAACATAAAACTCTAAGGTATGAATAAGTTGAGAATGAGAATATCCACCAATGTGCATCCAATTTCATCCTCTGTAATGACTCTAACTCAGATAAGGTTCTCTACAAATAAAACTTCGATGAAATATTTTTTCTATTTCATCTAGGGAAATCAGATACCACATATTTTTCAAGTGTTCCATGTTGTGTCTTATTGGACTCACCAATCCAGATGAAATCTCTCCCATTATATTTGAAGGTTGGATACTTATATCCCTATATGGTTCATGACTATATGGAATTGAATAATAATTTTCAAGAATTAAAGATATATGAAAACTTCATAAATCATCCACTTGAGATTCTCCACATAAAAAATTATTCTTAGCCATTTTCTATGTGGGGAATGGATGTCATGCATCCCTACCCAACACAAATATCATGAAAATGAATGTTCATTAAAACCACCGTTTTCCCATTCTCAAAGTGGTATGATGTTATTCCTATAAAGGAGGTCAAGACGTAATGCGTGATTGAGTTTGTAAATTTCTAAATCATATATGAGTTTGGGATCCCTCACACTATTCTCTTGGGAATCAAAAAAATCCTCTAAGATGACGAGTTAATGAAATTTCATGACAAGTACAACATCTAGTCTAACCATAATTCATTATATTATGTAGAAATAAATGGATAGGTTGAGGAATTCAACAAGACCCTCTTAAACATTCTATAAAATAAAGTGGATCAAAATAAGAAGAGATAGACCATAAATCAATTTAATTACCTATATAAATATCGAATAAAAAACTAATAATTACACACATATGACTACTTATTTGATAGTATATAAAAAAAGTAGTGATTATAATTGAGGTCTATCTTCCATCAATCCAGAAAACTATATATGATTATTAAATTCTTGATAAAAGGTATGAAGTCTATATATAACATTTATAATCCCATAATTAGAAAACAAATTCAAGATCTACATAATCTTGAGGTCCATCATGACTTTTTGGAATGCGATTCCAATAAAAATGTTTGATTATGATCATTCCTCTAAGGTGACCTGGTCCTAGCTTTGAGAATTACAATGATTCCAATAAGGAAAACAAAAAATATGAAGTTTAAGTGGGAATTTCCCTTCACAGTTCACAAGGTTTACTCCAATGGGGTGTACTTATTGATCACCGTGGACAAAGGTAGCATCATGCCTCACACCAATAAATGGTTCCTAAATAAGTAATTTTTATGATTTCATGTTAGATCACATGGGTTTTATATTTATGACCCTAAAATATATATCAATATATTACTAGCTATATGAATTTAAATTCTATATTTTTTAGTCCTTATTGTATAAAGTAAAACTATATGGTCAGGGTCCTGGTTCCACCACCTTAAAAGGAACACCTTTAAGTCAAAGCTGCAAGAATTTAAATTGTATAGTGAAAGTCCATTTTTTGTGAATTTAAACACCTTATAATTGGTCTTCATCACATGACCCTAAACTGTATAATGTATAGTCTTTATTTTATAAAGTTAAATTATGTTTTGAACATCCTAACTTCATGAAGTGAAATTACACCAAATGTTGTCCTAGAAGAATGACCATAAAATGTATAGAAAATGTATATCTGTATGAGGATTAAACTATAGAATCATCTTATCATTCTTTCTTAAGAGTATGAACCCTCCTCTTAATATCAGTCTTCTACTACACCACTTACAATAACTACATGTGTATTGATTCATATTATATGGTATATGTAGAGATGCCTAGATTTTTTTACCTAGGACTAGCTATTGTATTCATTTCACCATTAGTATTTTCATGATAATCGAGACATTTCTATTAGGTTCCTTGTCCTCATCTAATATTAGGGTGGAACACATATTTGGAAATGGACTCAAATCTTGCTGATACTCCCCCATTAATGTGATTGAGTTCACAAAGACATAGTATTATTGTGTTGAGATCTACCTGAACACACCTTATGTTCACCCTCACACTTCGAACCTTCCTCGGTTTGGATCCTCATCACCCACCATGTCAAAAGAAGATCCCTTACAGTGAATTTACAAAACAATATAGACATGCCTCCAATCTAGGGAACATGCCTCAAAGGACTTACAATAGTAACATGACATTTACCAGGTCTCAATCACCGTTAGTGGTTTTCTCACCCCCATCCTTGACTGCATAATAATGGAACCTACATTTTAAATACATGTCCAGCGGGAAATAATCCCACATATTTCCCCCAGTTGTGGTTCAGATCCCATAAACCATAATTAGATTCCTTTTAAACCTCATTTATTCTATTATAATTTCAATGTCTTGGTTGTTACTACCTCATGTATCTATTCCAGTTGACCAAGAAATTTGGTTTTATGGAGTTCATATTACATAATATCATGCGACATGGGTGGTCTACCTCTACTCCTTATTTCCCACAATGAGCGTGGTTCACGTGAGATTAAGATTCTTTGAAGATTATTACCCAACATGTTTGGGGAACCACCACATTATTATGGATGCTTAGTCCTAACAATATGAATTTAAAATTTACAACCACTTTCTCCCCATTTAAGATATTCTATGTAGTATTAGAATATCAAATTCACAACAAGTTTTTCTCTACCCTCAAAGATGCAAGGGAAATATCAATACATGAATGAAGCTATTAAATCTAAAAATTTAGAAAACCTCACATGGGGTCTTTAATACACAGTGTCAAACAACATGGTATTATTATAAACATCATAACATTAAAATTTATTCCCTCACATAATCACCCTATGATGTTAAACTATATGAAAACTACACTAACCATTGATCCTAGATTCATGAACTTAAAATATTTAGAAAATATATTTATATGTGGAATTTTATACTAAAAAATAATTTAATCAACCTCATGTGAGAGGATACCCCCCATTCTTCTGGTTCCAGTCTTATACTTCACCATTTTCAAGAACTATGTGTGTCTTAATTTCTATTTTACAGGATACAATGGGTTTCCATGATTTCTTATCATGGGCCCAACCGTAATCACCATTACCATTATCATCTCAAAATCCTCTTAATATCTCAAACATCAATACCCTTCTACCTAGTTCATTTCTATCATAGAAAACCTATATGAAGATCCTCTCAAGAGATGATTTTATCCCACAACTATAAAGATGCATCTCAACAACATTGTCAATTCCTGATGACATAGAATTTAGAGTGTTGAAATATACCTAAAAATCCTCTTGGTTTTCTATTACACTTCACTTCCTCAATATAGATCTTCATAATCCTCTATGTTCTGATGATATCTCATTTAGTGATGTAATGGAACAACATACACTTTATTTCCATCCAGGGAACAGACTCTAGAGGATTTACGGTATCAACATGATATGCCTTGTGTCTCGGACATACTCAGCGGTCGACCATTGTTTTCTCACACCCACCCTTGATTTGGGGTAGAGGAACATTCAATTAAAAGACATGTTCACCATCCCTTATAAACTCATTTGTCACTCCCCTTTGTGTTTCAAATCCTAGTGTTCTTTATTTTCTCTACTCAATTTTCCTTATTCTCTTAAAGTTAAATTCCCTCAAAATTACCATGCTCATGCATTCACATGCCTCACTGAAGAATGTTGGCCTTGTTAGGACTTTTCCTGACTAACCTCCACTATTATTAGGATAATTAAAGTGGTTGATGTATCATTCTAACCCTAACCCTTCTACCCTTATTGTTCTATCTTATGAGAAATATCTAATCTTATTTTATTCCTTTTTTCCCACACCAAGCATAGATCTTGTGGGCTTATGAATTGTTTTTGGATTATTTACCAATGTGATTGAGTCACACTATGTTTACTGGAAGGGATCCCTTTTGGTCCTATCCATATGACCCAAAATTGTACACCTCATCATGATTTATGCATCATGACCTTAAAATGTGTGCACCTCCTTTTTATGGGGCTTCTTATGCTAGCATCATGCCTATTGATCTTCTATACCTCTATTCATGTAGATTTTTCTCTATTTTATTTTGATAGACTGTCCCACCCTCATTTTCCTATAAAACATGACCTTATATTTTTTTTCATCCCTTATTCCATACATAATGACCATAAACTACGTGCATCCCATTTTGAGGATTTTTTTTACATTCGGTCCTTTATATATCCATTCAAGTTGAGTTTTCATTACCTTTTATGCCTTACGAACTACTTCACCCCCTCTCATCCACACAATATAACGTTAAACTACGTGTACACCATTCTTTACACGTGAAATTAAATTGTATGTTTTAGTTATCATCACATGACTTTAAACCAAAAGATACTTTGTATACTTTCCTAAGAAGATACACACTTTCCAGTGTTAGTCTCCTACCATACCACCATCTTGTACTATGTGTGGCTTTATTCCTCTTCCACATGATATTTAGTGATACCTAGATATCATATTTTAGGACTAACCATAGGTTTACATCACCTATTACTTTTCATGACAACTAGAGATTATTCTCTAAGTCCCACCCTCCCATATGTCATGGTGATGCTAGGACAAGACAAATGTGGTCAATGAATCATGAAACTAAACTCTAGCCCCACTATGATATAAGAATCATGATCTTAAACTACATTCCATTACCTATTGTGGATTGTATATATTGTAATTCATATTTCCAATCATGTCGGGTTTTTCTTTTACCTGATTCCATATAGACTATCTCATATATTGGTCCAATATCAATGAATCTAATCTAGTAGCTCCCCATAATTTGAGATAGATGAACTTAAACTATATAGTATCAAGGATTAACCTTGTCCTCCATAAAAAATACTTAATCCATCTCCCATTTTCCCTTAGTGGGTATGAAAATATTTTGAATTTTTACACCCTATTGACATTCTCAATGCATGAAAGTGAAAACTGATGGTTCGTAAAGATTTCTTTGAGATTTTTCCCTCATATCCATACATTGTGTTCCCAAAGTTTGAAGTTTCCCATCAAACAATCACATTCAAATGAGATCACCTACACTGACGAAATAATTTTAAATAGGCCTACCTTAAGTCCATGGTAAACACCCCAATGGATTCTTGGAAGTAATATGATGAGGATTCATGTTTCAAAGACTTTGTTAGTGGTTTATCCCCATTAGTTTTACCCCATTATTGAAAATAAGACAATGTAATCTATGTTTCATATAATGTTTATGGTCATCCTTGACCTATCCATCACCTCCCTTGGGAATCTTTTTTTGGAAGGAATAATTTACCTTCATCCCCTCCACTATACTTAAGAAGAGTATTAACACCCTCATGTTCCCCATTTTCATTAATTTTGGTATGTTTTTAGTTTTGAAAAACTTTGTGGAATCTCACTCAACCATTCTCCCCATTTATTGGATTCTCTAAGTGGTCAACACATCATTCCAACCCAGACCCATTCATCTCATTGGCACACTAGTGTGGTGTGAATAACCCTCCATATACCCTTGTTTATCACACCAAGCATGACTTATGTGAGTTCAGGGATATGGATTATTTCCTTAATTATCACAATTTAATTTCCTTCATATTTATCATCATAATATAATGTTTTACTGTATGTTCAACGTCCTTACCATATGATGTTAAACTACTTGGTGTCTTCCCTATCATATAACCTAAAACTGTTTGATACATTGGCCCTTAATGAAGAGTACAAGACCTATGTGGAATTGGTAATATACCAAAACACCTTATAGAACTATGTGTTTCTTGATTCCCGCTCTATGGGATATTTAGTGAAACACATGCACCTTATCCGAGTCTCAATCGTGAATTCCAATTTCTATTTGTCTCAAAACCTAGGTTTTTTGATAGGCTTAAATTGAGCCCATACTCAGCCCAAATCAGTGAGAATTCTCTTTCTTCTTATCCATGAGCCATATATTCATAGATAATTCCCATTATCATGAATCAAGACCGTAAAATATATTCCCCATATATTGGAGGGACTATATATACTATAACTTCTCCTCAGGATCCTTTATTTCATTTTGGGTTTATGTGTATCTGGCTTACAAAACTGACTCACCTACTAGTGTTCTAGATGCTTGATCTTTAAAGGCACTTCACTATCATCTAATCTATATGAACTGAAACATTATCCCCATTTTTCTTGTACCAATGAGACCATAAAATAAAAATCCTTGGGATTACCCATGATCTCATCCACAAAGCACTACTAAATTACATTCTTGTGTCTATCACCCAGGTGGAACATGAATTTTACTCACTAGCCTACATGCCTTTTGTGTGTTTGGTATGCACCATTTATATACTTGATTCATGATTATATAACCCTAATATTTCATGAACTCTTCTTGAGCATTTTTATTATCCAAGAAAACACCTTGTTCCCATTGATTTAGATTGATATCCATTTTCCAATCCAAAAGAGTTCCAATATAGTGATAAAACAATCCTAAATAGGATTTCCTTCTATTTGGGTTACATAACCCAAAGGATCTACCCTCATAATCTATGTACAGAAAACTTATAGTGATGGTACAATTGCATAAAGGTCTACGTTTTGTCTAGGGAACACATCTCTAAGGAGGCTCCTCAACAGTATAATAACATAACATATATCCCAAATGGGGTAAATAGTTATATCTAACCTATCTGCCTCATCCATCCATTGATATAGACTATCAAAGTCACAATTTCCCCATTTATACATTCTATTTGTTCAATTAGAGTTCTAACACCCTTATTGTTGAACCATAAAGACTCCTTCACATTTTTTGAGCAATCAAACTCAAGGAATCTGTAATGGCCCGGACCTCCCTGGTCCATTACTTTGTGAAAATGTGGTGTTGGAGGTGTTCCGGGAGGTCAAGGTGACTTATCCCCCAGCTGCTGCCTACCGGTAGCTCGGTCTACCGGTAGCTGCTGATTACCGGTAGCTCGGTCTACCGGTAGCTGCTGATTACCGGTAGCTCGGTCTACCGGTAGCTGCTGCCTACCGGTAGCTCGGTCTACCGGTAGCTGCTGATTACCGGTAGCTGGGTCTACCGGTAGCTGCTGATTACTGGTAGCTCGGTCTACCGGTAGCTGCTGATTACCGGTAGCTCGGTCTACCGGTAGCTGCTGCTTACCGGTAGCTCGGTCTACCGGTAGCCGCATCCTACCGTTAGCTGGGTTTACCGGTAGCCACAGCGTACTGATAGCTCGGTATACTGGTAACCGCAGTCCAGCAGTAGCCCGACTAATACTTTGCCAAATTTCACGAATGAACAGTGTTTCCAGACTTTATGAGAGCTACTGATTCCATACTTTGCCAAATTTCACGAATGAACAGTGTTTCCAGACTTCATGAGAGCTACCAATTCCATACTTTTCCAAATTTCACAAACGAACAGTGTTTCCAGACTTCATGAGAGCTACCGATTCCATACTTTGCCAAATTTCACGAATGAACAGTGTTTTCAGAATCCTAAGAGCTACCGATTCCATACTTGCCAAATTTCATGAATGAACAGTGTTTCCAGACTTCATGAGAGCTACTGATTCCATACTTTTCCAAATTTCACGAATGAACAGTGTTTCCAGACTTCATGAGAGCTACCGATTCCATACTTTTCCAAATTTTGAGTATGTGAACAGTGTTTCCAGCTTCGTAAATTTGACGTTTTCTTTGACGTAAAATACTTTTAAAACCTTATTTTAAGGAATTTAAGGCCGATTCAAAGGCCATAAATCCTATATTAATTATTCCTAAGGCCGAGATGTTTTTACTTGGTCAAACCGCGTGGGTTAATGCGATCCGTTTTTAATGGATAATAAATCGGATCTTAAACCGTCGCCTCTCTAATTTATTTTTTTAAAGGGAAGGAGATATCATTCTTCGTTGTTCTTCCTCCTGGTTCTCATCTACGAGATGCTAGAACCTTGCAATTATTCCCGTAATAGTTTCACAATCAAACGTTACTCGGATCAGTTCCGCTCTGTTTGATGCAACCAAGTTGTGTCGATCGTTCTTCCATATAAGCTATGTTTTATCATCGTTCCTTCGGGGATCACCTTCTCTTGTTCTTCCTTCCTTATTATCATGTAATCTCCATGGTTCTAATGGGTTGTCTTGGGGTTGGTTGGTACTGTCGTACCGTGGCATCCTCCGGTGGATGCAGCTGTCGTGAGGAGAAGAGGACTGTAACCCGTTGTGTGGATAAAGGACGTCAAGAACTCTTCGAGGTAGGGGATTCATGGCTTCTCTAATTGTGTATGTACAATCGTAGAATTAGCATGATTTAGTCCTTTGGATCACAATGAAATTGACCTAATTAAATACTTGAACCGGATTAAAAGAATTGGTTGATCGCATGTTGTTACTTTGTACCGTGATAACGGTTTGCCTCATGTTTTCCTAGATAGAGTGATATCTATGTTTTTATTTAATTTGTTGCTCGTTCATGATAGAAATTGATAAAGAACGTAAAGTCGGAATTATTTGTTAAATAATTGGATAAGGATAAGGATTCATGTTAACGAATCTTTTAATTCAAGATGGATTAAAGAACTATTAGTTCGATAATTTCAAAAGGGTTCTGAGTTACCCGCTTGCTTGTAAGGCTGAATGCCTTGTGGTTTGGAGCTCTGAGTGCTCATCTTATATGAAGGATGAATGCCTTGTTAAAGGGATGAGATCCCATTTTGTGATCTTTGATTTCCTGCTGCTTGTGATTTTATGTGAGCCTGGATGGCTGTTGTGATTTGTGGAGGCATGGGGACTTGTGGTTGTGGCAGCAGATGACGCCTAGTGTGGTGAGATGCATCGGTTTATGCATGTGGGTGTCGGGGAGGACACAAAGGATGATGGTATGAGATGAATGTGATGGTTTGATGTTGGTGGTTTGATTTTTTATCTGCTTTACTTTTCCCCACTGCTCAAGGCAGCTGGTTTTGCTTACCCTCTTTCCGAAGGAGGCGAAGACACGCGGGGTATGCCACGTGCTTTCCGTGTTTAGCCTCTCGATGGAGGATGGGTCTATGCTCTTGATATAGGTGGAAAAGACTCGATGGGTATTATATCTACTCACCGTGTTGAGCCCTTTGTGTTTAGTAGCATAGGATACTTTTCTAGAATGCCTGGGAATATGGGGAAGGTAATTCCATAATGAATGTTTGTTTAAATGGTGATAATCCACGGGGATGGAGAAACTGGAATTTAATAGTGATGTGAATCCTAAAAAGGAGCAGTTTTTGAATGTGATGCCAATTTAGTTTAATGTGGTAAATTTTTCATGGTTAATTAATGTTTAAGGAATTAATTAACGTACAGTGGAATTGATAAAATAAGAATGGAGTAATCTAATAAAGCTCTTCAAATGGTTGTGTGCTTATAGGATACCTAGTCTTAGAAGTAGCAGCCTGGAGTCTGAGAGACGTTAGCTGTAGTTGTGCCTATGACTAGGTAATGCCCATAGTGTGGTTGTGAGTTATATATATTCTGTACTTTTTGTGTTTCTATACGCTACTCCACCCTGTCGGTAAGGGCAACTGACACCCCTGGGATTCTGAGCCCTAGGGGGGTGTTTTCCCCAACATTCTGATGGGAGGTTGAATTGATGACTACCCCCTTTGGCCCCGCTCTCTTCTCTTGGTAGATCTTTGTGCTGGTAGGCATAGTGGTTAGTTTTACCCATATATGTGTGTAGAGGGCTGTAATGGCTTGTGGTTATTTCACACACATATATTCTGGATATAGTATCCTATGGACTAATATAGGTGTAACGTGTATAGGATGTGATGGCTTGAGGATCCTTACTCGGCGTATGGGCTGTGATGGCTCGAGGTATAATACTCGACGTATGATACACGTTATACGAGCTATGGTGGCTCCCGAAAACTACCTGGTTACTTTGGTTGTGAGGATGGTGTGGTGCTTAGCCCAGGTGTCTGCGGGAAAGCCTCTGTGGTGCACGTGGTGCAGGTTGTGGAGCTTAGCCCAGGTGTCTCTGGGCAAGCCTTTGGAGAGAGATGCACAGGACGTATGTCGTTGGGGAAAAGAGGCAAACCAGTGGGGAAGTAGTAGCGGGGTACCCTTGATATACTTTACTATATTCTATATTCTTGTATGCGTTACTTGGTGAGAGTAGCCATGGTGAGGTTGGGAACTTAGTATACCTATTTAGGTAAAGAGTTAGTTTCACTTGTTGTTCACTGGGCTTTAGCATGCTTTCTTTACTTTTGCATGAGAGGCTTGAGGAGGATCCTACTGAGTATACTGTTATACTCACCCTATGTACATATAAACTGTTTTTCTGGTCACTTGGAGCAGGTTGGAGATCAAGCTGGTTACTACTAGCTTACGGTTAGAGGAGGAGCCGTACGGGCTTGTGGTCGCTGCCATTTTACTTTCTTTTGGGTACTTTTAGTGCTCCCTTTCAGTTGTAGTACTTTTGCATGACATTTCATATATGTACTTGAGTTTCTTTTATATTTCAGTTATGAGTTGGAGTTGGTTGGAGTCTATTCTATCTCTCTCTTCTCCATGTGTTCTCTTAGAGGGTAATGCCTCCCATTTGTGTGTGTATTATACCCTCGGTGCTAGTCGCCAACCCGGGGCCTACTGGAGGCAGGACTCGGGGGTCATTATCTCCCTTCTCACATTGCCGGCCCAGGAGGGGTACACTTTGTGGGGAGGGGGTCGTGACAGAGTGGTATCAGAGGTCTGGTTGAGGGATAGGATGGAGTTTGGAGTTAGGCACAGGTGAGGATTCATGGGATGGTAGGGCAACGGTGTCATTCATGTTTAGAAAGTGGGGTAAACACTAGAGACCGGCAGAGACATAGGCGTTTTGGGCCCCCTATGATCTGTTGCACGGACCTTTAAGCTTACGATGGCTACTAAACAAAGTGATACCAGTTGCAGGGTAGAGACCTTGGAAAGGATCATGCATCATTATTCTTTGCGCTTGTGTTTGAATGGGTAGACCTTGGGATAGGTAACCTAAAATAAATAAAACAAAACAATTAATTAATTAATGTTGAGTCTTCCATATCCCAGGCTTAGGAGCTCTAACAGTTGTTATTTTGTAGGTATGGCTCCAGGTCGACGTCCTCGTCAGGTTTGCGCAGAAGATGCCCATCAGGCTGTTCCAGCAGATCGCCAACGAGTAGAGGTTGACGACGATGAAACTTGGAGGAAGACACTTTGAGAGTTTCAGCGCCAGAGTCTACAGAAGTATGAGGGATCCGTTTCAGATGCAGTCACAGAAGACTGGTTGGAGGAGATCAAGATAGGTTTTAGTTCAATTCGTGCTTAGAAGGAACACTGGGTGTCCTTGGTTGTGACGATGCTGCGTGGAGCAGCGAGGCAGTGGTGGTTCTTGTTCCTTGGTGATCGTGAGGAGTCAGCAATCTCATGGGAGGAGTTTCGAGACAGGTTTAGAGTTGAGTTTCTTTCTTCGACTGCGAAGGCATCCAGTCGCCAGGGGCTTCTTACCCTTCGACAGGGGAGCTCCAGTGTTCAAGAGTTTGAAATCCGTTTCAGGAACCTTCTACGATATGCTTCAGACCTGTTACCAGATGATGAGGCCAGGGCGAGGCATTTCGAGGAGGATTTGCGTCCAGAGATCCAGCACCAGGTCACCCCATTTATGCTGAAGACATATCTTGAGGTGCTGGAGAGGGCAGAGGTTGTTGAGAGGACTTTGGCCAGGACTGGATCGTCATGAGAGGGGAATCGTCATGATTCCTCACGAAGCAGAGTTGTGGTCCGGGGTTCCCGGTTTTCGGGACAGAAGAGTTTTCGTTCACCTGGGGGTAGGTCCCAGCCCTTCCCATCTAGTTTCTCCAGAGGCAGAAACTCTCAGACCAATGCCAAGGGATCAGGCGCTTGTTTTTCTTGTGGTGGTCGTGGTCATCAGCAGCGGGAGTGCCTGACTTTTTAGAGCAGTCATCGTGCACCGGGCGCTCCACTCCAGGTTCCTCCGTTGAGGCAGTTCCAGCCGAGGAAGCAGCAGCTGGTTGCACCAGTTTTAGATCACCAAAGGGTAGATGGAGCAGTCAGAGGACAACCCCATGACGCTCCCCGTCCTCAGAGAGAAGAGCGCGGCCGTGGTGGTGGTCGTCATCAGGGTCAGAGAGGCCGTGGAGGAGGTCGTGGTCAGCTTCATGCTCTAGCGTTACCAGCCCCAGGTGAGCCAGATGTCGTTCGAGGTACCCTTTTCTTGTTTTCTACCTTGGTGTATGCCTTGTTTGATTCAGGAGAAACACACTCCTTCATATCACCTACCCTTGTCCATGCTTTGGGACTTGAGGTAGAGAGGCTTCCAGTGCCCTTGGCGTTGACTACGCCAGTTGGAGGTCGAGCTGACTTGTTTGATGTATGTAGAGACTATGAGCTAGTGTTGGGGCAACACCGCTCTTGGGGAGATTTCCTATGTTTGCAAATACAACCATATGATGTCATACTTGGCATGGATTGGTTGTATTCGGTGCAGGCTGTTGTGGATTGGTACAGGAAGAAGGTCATTTTCTTTGATGAAGATGGAGAGAAAGTGGTGTTTTTTGGTGAGAGAGATCCTCGGATGAGTCATAGACGAGTTCCATCCTTATCATCCATGATGGCTGGGATGACGCTGAGTTCTTCAGAGGTTCAACAGTTGGCGTTTCCTAGGGTCATAGAGGAGTACCCTGACGTCTTTCCAGAAGAGGTTGTATCCTTACCCCCTTGACGAGAGATCGAGTTTGGGATCGAGCTACAGCCAGGAGCGTCTCCTATCTCTATGTCTCCGTATAGGATGGCCCCTTCTGAGTTACGAGAGCTACGTATTCAGCTCGACGGTCTGTTGCAGTGTGGTTTTGTTCGGCCAAGTGTGTCACCGTGGGGTGCACCAGTTTTGTTTGTGAAAAAGGCTGATGGCAGTTTGCGGTTGTGCGTCGATTATCATCGGTTAAACAAAGTGACAATAAAGAACCGCTATCCTCTCCCACGGATTGATGACCTATTAGATCAACTGAAGGGTGCAAGTTGGTTCTCAAAGATAGACTTCCGGTCAGGATATCATCAGATGCGTGTAAAGGATGAGGATATCCCGAAGACTGCTTTCTGTTGTCATCATGGGCATTAGGAGTTTGTTGTAATGCCATTCGGCGTGACGAATGCTCCAGCTGTTTTCATGGGGTTGATGAATGCAGTGTTCCGTGAATTCCTGGACAAGTTTGCTGTGGTTTTCATCGATGACATCCTTGTGTACTACACATCTGAAGAAGATCATGGAGAGCATCTACGAGCCATTTTGGGAGTTCTTCGCCAACATCAGTTGTTTGGGAAGTTGTCCAAGTGTGATTTATGAGCTCGAGAAGTTCATTTCTTAGCGCATGTTGTGTCCCAACAAGGAGTAGCTGTGGATCCATCGAAGATAGAAGCAGTAGTGTCTTGGGAATCCCCCAAGACCGTGTCAGACGTGTGAAGTTTCCTTGGTCTCGCAGGCTATTATAGGAGGTTTGTAGCCAATTTCTCCCGAGTTGTGACTCCTCTGACAGCTTTGACCAGGAAGGATCAAGCGTTCATATGGACTGATCAGTGTCAGACAGCTTTTGAGTATCTAAAGGAGACCGTTAGAGTTTAATGTTGGGGATCATGTGTTTCTAAAGGTGACTCCCCGTCGTGGGTAGCGAAGGTTTGGTCGTGGAAGTAAGATTTCTCCCCGGTTTGTTGGGCCTTTCGAGGTGTTAGCTCGTGTTGGAGCTGTGGCGTATCGAGTAGCACTTCCCCCTCAGATGAGTCGGATACATGATGTTTTCCATGTATCACAGCTCCGTCATTATCTTCATGATGAATCTCATGTTATCGATTGGGGAGAGATTGATATTGACGATGATGCAACCTTCGAGGAGCGACCTGTGGAGATCCAAGACCACAAGGAGAAGGTGTTGCGTGGGCATTCTATCCCCTTAGTTCGTGTCTTGTGGCGACACGGTGGCATGGAGGAGAGTACCTGGGAGTGTGAGTCACAGATACATGCTCAGTACCCAGAGTTGTTTAATGTTTAACTCTTTCCATGTAATGACGTTTCCTTTATGGTTAGACCTTTCATGTTTTTTTTATGTACCTTTGATGTGATGTTATGTTTGAATTGTTTGGTTATGGATTATTTGTTTCCATACTCTCGGATATCGTAGTTTTGTTCCAGCTTTTGAACAACTCATGGTGGTTTTCCCCTGAGAGGTATCTTATGGGGTGGTTGTTCGGACCCCTCTTTTCTTCTGGGATGGTTTTTAATTCTCGAGGATGAGAATGTTTTGAGAGGTATCTAATGTAATGGCCCGGACCTCCCTGGTCCATTACTTTGTGAAAATGTGGTGTTGGAGGTGTTCCGGGAGGTCAAGGTGACTTATCCCCCAGCTGCTGCCTACCGGTAGATCGGTCTACCGGTAGCTGCTGATTACCGGTAGCTCGGTCTACCGGTAGCTGCTGATTACCGGTAGCTCGGTCTACCGGTAGCTGCTGATTACCGGTAGCTCGGTCTACCAGTAGCTGCTGCCTACCAGTAGCTCGGTCTACCGGTAGCTGCTGATTACCGGTAGCTCGGTCTACCGGTAGCTGCTGATTACCGGTAGCTCGGTCTACCGGTAGCTCGGTCTACCGGTAGCTGCTGATTACTGGTAGCTCGGTCTACCGGTAGCTGCTACTTACCGGTAGCTCGGTCTACCGGTAGCCGCATCCTACCGTTAGCTGGGTTTACCTGTAGCCACGGCGTACTGATAGCTCGGTATACTGGTACCCGCAGTCCAGCAGTAGCTCGGCTAATACTTTGCCAAATTTCACGAATGAACAGTGTTTCCAGACATCATGAGAGCTACTGATTCCATACTTTGCCAAATTTCACGAATGAACAGTGTTTCCAGACTTCATGAGAGCTACCGATTCCATACTTTGCCAAATTTCACAAATGAACAGTGTTTCCAGACTTCATGAGAGCTACAGATTCCATACTTCGCCAAATTTCACGAATGAACAGTGTTTCCAGAATCCTAAGAGCTACCGATTCCATACTTTGCCAAATTTCACGAATGAACAGTGTTTCCAGACTTCATGAGAGCTACCGATTCCATACTTTTCCAAATTTCACAAATGAACAGTGTTTCCAGACTTCATGAGAGCTACTGATTCCATACTTTTCCAAATTTTGAGTATGTGAACAGTATTTCCAGCTTCGTAAATTTGACGTTTTCTTTGACGTAAAATACTTTTAAAACCTTATTTTAAGGTCTTTAAGGCCGATTCAAAGGCCATAAATCCTATATTAATTATTCCTAAGGCCGGGATGTTTTTACTTGGTCAAACCGCGTGGGTTAATGTGATCCGTTTTTAATGGATAATAAATCAGATCTTAAACCGTCACCTCTCTAATTTATTTTTTTAATGGGAACGAGATATCATTCTTCATTGTTCTTCCTCCTGGTTCTCATCTACGATATGCTAGAACCTTGCAATCATTCTCGTAGGAGTTTCACAATCAAACGTTACTCGGATCAGTTCTGCTCTGTTTGATTAAACCAAGTTGTGTCGATCGTTCTTCCATATAAGGTATGTTTTATCATCGTTCCTTCGGGGATCACCTTCTCTTGTTCTTCCTTCCTTATTAGCATGTAATCTCCATGGTTCTAATGGGTTTTCTTGGGGTTGGTTGGTACTGTCGTACCGTGGCATCCTCCGGTGGATGCAGCTGTCGTGAGGAGAAGAGGACTGTGACCCGTTGTGTGGATAAAGGACGTCAAGAACTCTTCGAGGTAGGGGATTCATGGCTTCTCTAATTGTGTATGTGCAATCGTAGAATTAGCATGATTTAGTCCTTTGGATCACAATGAAATTGACCTAATTAAATACTTGAACCAGATTAAAAGAATTGGTTGATCGCATGTTGTTACTTTGTACCGTGATAACGGTTTGCCTCATGTTTTCCTAGATAGAGTGATATCTATGTTTTTCTTTAATTTGTTGCTCGTTCATGATGGAAATTGATAAAGAATGTAAATTCGGAATTATTTGTTAAATAATTGGCTAAAGATAAGGAGGCATGTTAATGAATCTGTTAATTCAATATGGATTAAAGAACTATTAGTTAGATAATTTCAAAAGGTTTCTGAGTTACCCGCTTGCTTGTAAGGCTGAATGCCTTGTGGTTTGGAGCTCTGAGTGCTCATCTTATATGAAGGCTGAATGCCTTGTTAAAGGGCCGAGATCCCATTTTGTGATCTTTGATTTCCTGCTGCTTGTGATTTGATGTGAGCCTGGATGGCTGTTGTGATATGTGGAGGCATGGGGACTTGTGGTTGTGGCAGCGGATGACGCCTAGTGTGGAGAGATGCATCGGTTTATGCATGTGGGTGTCGGGGAGGACACAAAGGATGATGGTATGAGATGAATGTGATGGTTTGATGTTGGTGGTTTGATTTTTTATCTGCTTTACTTTTCCCCACTGCTCAAGGCAGCTGGTTTTGCTTACCATCTTTCTGATGGAGGCGAAGACACGCGGGGTATGCCACGTGATTTCCGTGTTTAGCCTCTCGATGGAGGATGGGTCTATGCTCTTGCTATAGGCGGCAAAGACTCGATGGGTAGTATATCTACTCACCCTGTTGAGCCCTTTGTGTTTAGTAGCATAGGATGATTTTCTAGAATGTCTGGGAATATGGGGAAGGTAATTCCATAATGAAAGTTTGTTTAAATGGTGATAATCCACGGGGATGGAGAAACTGGAATTTAATAGTGATGTGAATCCTAAAAAGGAGTAGTTTTTGAATGTGATGCCAATTTAGTTTAATGTGGTAAATTGTTCATGGTTAATTAATGTTTAAAGAATTAATTAACGTACAGTGGAATTGATAAAATGAGAATGGAGTAATCTAATAAATCTCTTCAAATGGTTGTGTGCATATAGGATACCTAGTCTTAGAAGTAGCAACCTGGAGTCTGAGAGACGTTAGCTGCAGTTGTGCCTATGACTAGGTAATGCCCATAGTGTGGTTGTGAGTTATATATATTCTGTACTTTTTGTGTTTCTATACGCTACTCCACCCTGTCGGTAAGGGCAACTGACACCCCTGGGATTCTGAGCCCTGGGGGGGTGTTTTCCCCAACATTCTGATGGGAGGTTGAATGGATGACTACCCCCTTTGGCCACGCTCTCTTCTCTTGGTAGATCTTTGTGCTGGTAGGCACAGTGGTTAGTTTTACCCATATATGTGTGTAGAGGGTTGTAATGGCTTGTGGTTATTTCACACACATATATTCTAGATATAGTATCCTATGGACTACTATAGGTGTAACATGTATAGGCTGTGATGGCTTGAGGATCCTTACTCGGCGTATGGGCTGTGATGGCTCGAGGTATAATACTCGACATATGATACACGTTATACGAGCTATGGTGGCTCCCGGAGACTACCTAGTTACTTTGGTTGTGAGGATGGTGTGGTGCTTAGCCTAGGTGTCTGCGGGAAAGCCTTTGTGGGGCACGTGGTGCAAGTTGGGGAGCTTAGCCCAGGTGTCTGCGGGCAAGCCTTTGGAGAGAGATGCACAGGATGTATGTCATTGAGGCAAAGCGGAAAACTAGTGGGGAAGTAGTTGTGGGGTACCCCTGATATTCTTTACTATATTATATATTCTTGTATGCATTACTTGGTGAGAGTAGCCATGGTGAGGTTGGGAACTTAGTATACCTATTTAGGTAATGAGTTAGTTTCACTTGTTGTTCACTGGGCTTTAGCATGCTTTCTTTACTTTTGCACGAGAGGCTTGAGGAGGATCCTACTGAGTATACAGTTATACTCACCCTATGTACATATAAACTGTTTTTCAGGTCACTTGAAGCAGGTTGGAGATCGAGCTGGTTACTACTAGCTTGCGGTTGGAGGAGGATCCGTTCGGGCTTGTGGTCGCTGCCGTTTTACTTTCTTTTGGGTACTTTTAGTTTTCCCTTTCAGTTGTAGTACTTTTTCATGACATTTCATATATGTACTTGGGTTTCTTTTATATTTCAGTTATGAGTTGGAGTTGGTTGGAGTATATTATATCTCTCTCTTCTCCATGTGTTCTCTTAGAGGGTAATGCCTCCCATTTGTGTGTGTATTATACCCTCGGTGCTAGTCGCCAACCCGGGGCCTACTGGAGGCGGGACTCGGGGGTCATTATCTCCCTTCTCACATTGCCGGCCTAGGAGGGGTACACTTTGTGGGGAGGGGGTCGTGACAGAATCATACCAAAATGAGTCACACATTTTTATGGGTTCCTAATAGTGATCAGAACAATATTCTGATCCCAAACCATATCTTTCTATCCAGTATTCTTTCGTAAATTAATGAACTTATTCTTATATAATATATATCACATGGATCATTAATTATGTGGGTTTTGAGATTTTTAGTTTGAGATTTTCATTAATTTGATTGAGATGTGAGGATAAATAAAAGAGGTTCAAACATGTAACATCCTGTCACTATTTTTAGGTACTCCTTGAACCTCTTTTTTATGATTCTTTATTTGTGTCTCATTAAGGGGTTATTCATGGGAAAATTTGTAAATTTTTGGACCATTCTAGGTTGTGCGATGTTGGCGCATGACTGCTTGAAACCGTGAACCCACCTAGGGGAAACCACGCAAACCCAAACAGTGGGGGTTTATATGGATGGTGCATGGTTTTAAAAAACATGTTCTCACCTATTATAAATATTTTACCCCATCATAGGGGCACACAATTCCAAAAATAATGTGACCTAACCCAGATAACCATCCAGGTGGTGTTTTTTATTCTGATTTTTTTTGAAAATTCTCGAACCCCCCATATATTCCCCCGCTTAACCATAACTTGAACTAGAATGAATAAAAATGTCATTTAAGATCTTAATAACCCATTTTTATCCTCTAAACATATTCCAAAGTATATTTAATCTTTCAAAACATCATTCGATTCTTCTCTGGTAAGGGTTCTTCTCATATTCTCTATCTTCCCCTCTCTTCTTCTCTATTCCTTAGGGTTTCCTAGATATTTGTGTTGTGGGAGGATCTAATCTCATTTATTTTATATCTTGAATCTTGGTATGATTCTTGGATCTCTATTACTGACATTATTTGTTGGAGTTTCTCATTGTGGGTTTGGGAGAGGTGATCTCCATGTTAAGGCTGGTGGTTTCATCTAAGTTTGATCAAATGTATAACCCTTGATTTTCATGATTTAAATTAAATTTATTACAATTGAATTATGAAAATCCAATTTGATGTGAATTGGGATTTAAATTTAAATGGTATATATTTTGTTAAAAACCCCCCAATTCTAATGTTTTGGAGTGTGGTTTGGATTTGATGGAAATAGTGAAATTTATTTGAAATTTTTATTCGAGAAACAATGGCCTAATTTTTTTAATAAGAACCTTGTTTGATTTTATCCTAAAAAAGACATTAATTGATTAAAAACCCATATTTTGTTTTTAAATGGTAATTTTCATATTATAATTGAAAATGGGGAAATTGTGTTCTAAATAGTATTAAAATAATTTTCCCATTATTGATTGTCTGTCAGAGCACATGAGAGCCTAGGTAGTTTTGAGTTATTTAGGAAAAACATGCTAGTAAGGGAATTCCCTAGAAATAGATTGATTCTTTATAACACTAATGAAAACATACATAAAAAGATATTATCCTCAGTAGTATGTTGATTAGTCCACACTGACCAGTGTCCAAAGGATGTTTGTGCACATTGCCATGATTAGTATATAAGTGTGTGAGGATCCTAAAACCTAGAACTATCATACATTTGGAAAGATGACCAAGTTTCTCATTTTAATTGCACGTATATATATTCTATTGAATGTAAAAATACTTTACACATGCCTTGTTATTTTATATAAACTATTATATATAAAATTCTTTTTAATCTATTGTGTGAAATGTTTCCATCAATTGAAATGAAAAGAATGAATTTTTTAAATATTTTATTGTACTGCCACACCTACTTTATTTAAAATTTAAAGAATTATTTAGTTTATTATATTGAAATCTTATTATGGAATAGTTGGGGATACCCTACTAGAATTTGAAATCACAGATACCTTTACCTTTGAGTTTTTGTAGATTACCTTATACCAAGTTCGAGAAAAGGTAAATCACCACTCAGAGGTGGTGTTTATTGATCTTTTGGGCTTGGAGTGCTATGTTTTTTGGGACATGGTCTATTTATCTTTTCTTTTTATTAATTTGGGGATGTTTTTTTGGGTTTTGTATGCCTGTTTGACTTTGGTACCATTCTCCCTATAGATTTCTCTTTTGATAATACTGATTTGTGTTTTTTTCTCATGTTGTTTATATAGAAAAGCTTTTCTAATTTATCTTGTATGATTGTAAGTTCCAGTCCCCAACCCATAAAGAATGGGAACACCCTTTGGGATATTTCAAGATTGTCTTGGGTGTCACAACACTAGGGTATCTGGGTTGGTTCATAAAAAATTGGTATCAAAGGTTCATGTAAAGCATCTTTCCTTGATATCAGAATGATGTTCGAGATCTTGTTAGGACATAAGTCACCATGGGTATTTTATGAAGGACATCTTAAGGATTAGTTATATTCTTTTTTCTACTTTTTATTTGGGATGTTAAAATCCAAATATTTTTTATCTATGTGAGGGGATTAATTTCCCTGTTTCTTTTGATTGAGTGTTAACATGAGTCAGATTTTGATGTTTTCATTGTTGTTTTTTGATGTAATGTAGTATCATAAATTCAAGAAGAAGTTAATATATGATCTGGGATGAAGCTACAGATGAACCGTAATTATAAAATTCTATCATGGAATAGAATCTAGTTATGGTTTTGGTATATGTTTTCTAAGATCTGGGAAAGGAATTCACAACCATTCTCATTCAGGCTCTAGCTCTAGAACCTAAGAGGGACAAATTTAGGATTAAGTATCATATATGCCTACAAAAAAAGATACTGTTGTTCAAAGTATCAAAAAATCCTCAAGATATTGATTATTTGTTGAGAAGAGTTACCCTTTATTTGAGTTCTTGTAAATTCTTGATTTTATCAAGGTGATGTGTTCCACTTTCAAGCTAGATGGTCCTGCCAAAAGATGGTGGGACATGATAGTGAAAGAGAATAATCAGGAGGGATTAGAGTGGGAAGAATTTAAAGATATTTTCACTAACTAGTTCTATTCAAAGTCTATGATGTTGTTCAAGGCTATAGAGTTTTTGAAACTTGTGATGGCTGATAAGACAGTGACATAATATGCAAATCACATTTCATATCTTGTGTAGTTTTCACCTGATATTTTATTTAATGAGAAAATGAAAACTCAATATTTTGATATAGGACTTTGATCTTTTATTAATTATCAGCATTTCTTGATAAAGATAACTTATTATGATGATGTGCGGGATAGAGCATTGATGGTTGAGATGGACCTATCTAGTAAGTCAGTGTTGATGGGAGTTCCTTTTTCTCCTAGTGGAAGTAGGAGTTCCTTCAAAAGAAATAGTAAGGATGATGATTCATGTGGTGGTTCATAACAATAGGGTACTTCTAGACCTTATGAAGTTCTTCAGATAGGTCGTATGATTTTCTACCAGTGTATCAAGTCTGGTCACTCAAAATAGGTTTGCACAGAGGCACCCAAGATATGTGGTTATGGGAGATGCTCAGGTCACTTGTTGAAGTTTTTTCATTTCTATTTTACTCCATATAGTGGAACAAGATCATAAGCACAAAAAATTACTATGGTGAAATCTGATGCTTCACAGACTAAGGGGTTATGGACATAAGAACCTAGAACAAATCTTCTTCATGTAGTAGAAGAGTCTCTAGAAGAGGAAGATATAGGTCCAGTGACTATAAGACGTACCATCACAATAGCGTTATCCTTAGTGACTGATTTTTTTGATATTGAAGAATATAATTCATTTATATAAACCCATATTTTGTATCTTTAAAATAGTTATATGGATATTTTATATTTTGTGATGTATATTACTACACCCCTCAGAATAAAGAGATAGAAGAGTCTCTGTTTTCTTGCTTGTTCATTCTCTTTATCAGAGATTGATCTTGCTTGATATTTTATGTTCCTTGACATGAAACCTCTTGATGTCATTTTTAGGATGGATTGGATCATTACTAATAAATAGTGAATTGATTATTATCATTGAAGGATCTCTTTTACTACACCGGATGGAGTGTGTTTTATCATTCAGTGAGAATGGGACCTGAGGGAGATTAGTGAAGAACCTTCTTATCCTGAGGAGAGGAATGTAATATATGTGTGTTCCTTTGAGTTGGAGAGAGAATACTTGAGTGATGATCTCCCCATGCTGTCATCAAGTTTAATGAATCCTTCCCTTATGACTTCTCTGGTTTGATATCGATAAGGGGCGTAGTGTTTTCTATCGATTTCATACCTATTACTCAGCTAGTATCAATTCCTTTTGACCACATGGATCTAGATAAAATGAAACAGTTTATGAATCAATTGGATGATATTTTATAGAAATGATTTATACACCAGAGTGTGTCACCTTGGGTGGCGCCTATTCACCTTGCTATGAAACTTGATGGGTCACCATGACTATGTGTTGATTACCAAATGTTCAATCGAGGCACAGTAAATAACAAGTATCTATTTCCATGAACTAATGACATATTTGACCAATTGAAAGGGGAGAAGTGGTTTTGATGATTGATCTTTGATATGGTCATCACCAGTAGAGAATAAAAGTACCTATAATTAAGAAAAAAACCACATTTTAGAGCAGGTATAGACATTATGATTATCTTATCATGCCCTTTTTTATAACAAATGCACCGACAGTATTCATTAATTTAATGAAAAAGATCTTCCATGAGTATCTCTATAGTTTTGGGGTGGTCTTTATCGATGACACCCTTATTTCCTCTAAGTATGAGGAGGATCATGTGTATCATATGTGAGTAGTTCTAGAATTGTTGGTAAATCAATGACTTTATTTCAAGCTATATAAATGTGTTTTCTAGATATGGGAAGTGAAAAACATTGGGAACTAATTGTCTAGATAAGGTTTTTGGAAGTAAGAAAAGTTTTTTTAATGAGTATTATCTATTGTAGTCAAAATGGATAAATCAATTCACTTTCTAAAAGTATTTGAATATCTGAAGATGGAAAACGTGATCGATCAAAGGTCATATATCATGATAGATGGAGTTCGTGATGAAATAAAATGACTACAAATAAGTATGATTTGTGTTTCCAAAGTAGATATTTAAGGTGGTATGGTTTCCTAGTGCTTGCCAAATTTTTTGGGCCTCAAAATCGAGAGTTTGATTTATGGAATGTGAAGGGTTTTCTATAAAGGAGTTCATGAACAATAGTTTGTAGAACACAACGAAAAGTTTATAGACCTCAATGGAGGAATGTGGAACAGTGAAAAGAAATCGACAAAGGAAGAATTTTCACATAGAAGTGTTATGCGGGCTGTGAAGAGCGCTACATAGACCACATAGGGAAAATAGTTCACAGGGGGTTTTCATTACACGGGAGGCTAACCATGAATGTAAGGTCCTCATTTATGGTTGGGAGGAAGTGATTCATTTGTGGAAGACATCAGCCGCCATGAGGGAAGAAAAGTATTATACAGACCGCATGGAACAGTACGCGGTGAAGGCTATACCACATTAGAAGTTTGTGTAATTTTGATTAGTGGTATCTGTGGATATATTTTCCTATATTAATACCACTAATCATATCATTAATAGAGCAAATATTATTTTAAGAAATAATTTTTTTTGGAAGTAATCAGATAAGTCCGAAAGAGTTTACGAAGGATAATTTCTCAAAGGATAAGTGTTCGCGAGGGAGAATTCTATAAAGGGGATTAGTTTACAAAGGAATTATTCCTCAAAGGAAAAAGTTTTACATAGAAAGAGATTGTGGGGATCTGTATCCCACAATGTAAAAGAGGCCACGTAGGCGGTCTGTGGAAGAATCAGCCATCTGGGGAGCAGAGGTGTTCCATAGAGGGATCAATTTTTCTTGAATCATGGGTGCAGAAGAAGATGATTGTCCTCAAAGAACTCATTCCATATGGTGAAACTCAGTTCATGGAGGATATATAAAATTTTAGGAGGATATAAGATAGTTAGCATTAATTACAAAGGAATTTTTTGAAGGGACTAAAATAGTTTATCAAATAAATTTACACAAACTAACAATACCCGAAAATCAGACCGAGTAACATTTTTAATTTTAGAAAGTTCTTAATAGCTCTTGGGTAAAAAAGTAAATAATTGTTTAGAAAGATCATATTATTGAAAGATGATCAATAAAAACCATAACATGTTTGTTAAAAAATAATTTTGGCATCATTTCATTCTACTTGAAGCAGATGCACTATTGTATTGAACATAATGCTACACGAGTGTAAGGGAATATGGTACTCATTGTATTCCAAACAAGGGGGTTGTTTTCTAGTGGATTGTGTGGTATTGGATTATTTCCAAATCATACTAAGGACTAGGTTCTATTTTTTAGATTTGAAACTTGTAAATTATCGTGTTCTTGTAGATATGTGTTTATATAGTTTTTAGAAGTGAAATAAATCTTTAACAGGAGTCAGAGACTGTTTCATAAGAAAGAAAACATAAAATAAAGAAAAATCAAAAATTCACCCCTCCCCCTCTCAGTGATACAACTATCCTAGTTGGATAATCTCAATTGGTACCATAGGTGAAAGTTTCCTTCATTTCTTATTTATTGATGTTTTAAAGACAATTTGTGATGAAAAATATGAATTGTGTGAACATTAATGAGATTTAGATATTCAATGAAATGATATATCATATCTACAAAGATATAATGATGCATTACATTAAGTATCTTGGGTATGATGTTCTTGAAACTACAACGAAGGAATTTCCTTCTATTGATGAAAATGTTCTTCTTACACCCATTAATAAACAGAATATTGAGGATGATGGAAGCGATGAAAATGATTTACCCTTATCACTTTTTGGAAAGAAATTTTTTAGGGTTAAAGGTTTTTCTATTTATAAAGGTATCTAGGATAAGCTAAAATATATATATGAAGGAAATAAAAATGTAAATAAGATAAGAATACAAATCTAGAGGTTGAAATATGAATAATTTAAAATAGGTGGGTTTGAATATGTAGAGAGATTCTTTACCAGTGTAAGTGACATTGTTAGAAATATAAGATGTCTTGGTGAAAAGATAAGGTATTCTACATTTTTTGAGAATATCATAATAATTATTCTTGAAAAGATTGATACTGATGTTTCTTTATTAGAAGATGGAGACCCTGAAACTTTATCTATGGATAATTTTCACAGACCCTTCATTACTTATTAAATGAGAAGGGAGAAGATGATTATGAGGGAAAAAAATCTAAAAAAGAAATGTCTTTCAATTATTCCAATAAAAAAATCTAAGAAGGATCTTGAGAAAGATGATGTTTCTGAATCTGACTCTGAAAATGAGGTATGAAAAAATCATAATTGTATTTTTTATTTATTTTCCAAAAATGTGAGAAGAGGTACAGGTAAATATAAAGTAAAACATCCCTTGAATTGTTTTGAATGTAGATCCACTGGGAACCTTAAGGCTAATTTTACTCAAAGAAAGAGAGAAGGTAATAGTAATGAAGAAGAAATAAGTCCAAAAATATCATAGAAGAAAAAAAGTTATAAGGATAAATATTTTTCCTGATGGAAAGATAAAAAATTATTCAACGAAGAAATAATGATTTTTCTTATCTAAAGTTAATGAAGAAGAACAAATTGAAGTTGAATCCAAAAAATCATTTTGAAAAGGCAGGAGAGAATAATTTGGTTTTCAACAATTAATAACGAAGAGTTCATAAGTAGAAGCTCCGAATAAGAATAATAATCTCAATTAGAATTTCATCTTAAAGAAGAATTGAAAGAGTGTCTTAGGAATATTATAATTCAAGAGAAAGAAATAAGGAATATTAATAATTAAAACTCCTCAACAAATCATCAAAAATGTTTTCCTGATGAGAAAGTAAATATGATAAAAAAGATTGATGATTTGAAAAAATCTATGTAGGAAGAAAATAATTGTAATTAACATATAGATGTAAAGATGAATGAAAAAAGGAGAAGAGTTAAAACTTTTCCAACAAAAAATTATAAATCTAAACAGAGGTATATAAGTTTCAAAAACACTATCTCTCAGGCTGGTGCAAGTTCTTATAAGAAGGAACCTAAGAAGGAGTAACAAAATATACCTTCAAAGGTTGAGAATAAATTTAGAATTTTCCATGAGAAGAAATTTTTTTGAAAGGTTATGTATGTGGCCAAAGTTAACAAGGTTGAAAAATATGAAGCTTATAAAAACTATGAGTCCAGAAATATTTCTATTAATTCTAGTTCTGATAATTCTGGAAAGAAATTTTAACTGAAGAAGAATATATCAACAGAAAATGGGTAGTGGTCAACAAAGTTTTATTAAGAAGCTTGCTGAGAAACATACTCACAACACCGGTCTATACGAAAGTTTCAGAGGTAAATAGTATTTATATGTATATGGCTGGTATTGTGGTTGATTTGGACATATGGAAAATATATGTTAGTCCAACCAACAACATTACTACTACTCCATAGGGTATGGAAGGGAGGGTGTGGGAGGGAGTTGATCCTCCCAAAATAAGAAATCTAAGAAGGATGTTTTTATGTAACCCGAGAAGGTTTGTGTGAAAGTTGAGAATATGTTACAACCCTTAGAAACAATTTGGGAAACATGTGAACAACCTTGAAATATTTCTAAGTGTTTTCTTGTTCTTTTACTAGAACAACAAATTTTTCTTAATAATTCTTAGAAGCTAGAGGTAGAGAAAGAAAAGGAAGAAGAAAAATTTGTTTTAGTTGAATCCTCCTTGAAATATATAAAAGGAGAATGAACATGGATTCTTGAAAGAGGGTGATCTTATCATATGACAGGAGACATAACTTTTTTTAATAATGTGAAATACTTCAAAGAAGAAATTTTTACATTTGGAAATGATAAATATCAGAGAATCAAAAGTGTTGTATTAGTCATCATTGGTAAATAAAAGATGAAATAAAATAAAGCTTTATATGTTAATGAAATGAAAAAAAAACATTCTAAGTGTTTCAGAACTTTGTTATGAGGTTAAAAAGTTGTCTTTATAAAATATGGGTTTTTTTTAAAAGGGAGGAAGATGGAAATATAGTAATAAGAGGCCAATGTACAAAAGAAAACTTTTTCCAAATTTCTGAAATAAAAATATTTTGTTACTTGGGTATAGTGGAAGAAAATTAGTTATTGAATAAAATGTTGGGACGCATGTGTAAAATAAACATGAGTAAGTTATCATAGTGAGATATTGTCCATGGTATTCTTGATAGGTCCAAAAGAAGAGATTGGTGTTGCACTACTTGTCAAAAAGGAAAAATTAAAAACCCAGTGCATAAGAAAGTTGATATTTGTTCAAAAATATGCCTTGAACTTATTCATTCTGATATCTATGAGACAATGAGAAAACAATAAGACAATGAAGATAATTATTTCATCACTTTCATTGATGAATTTACTAACATTACTTGTGTTATGTATATGAATTATAATCCAAATTCTCAAAAAACTTTTAAAAGTTTCATAAGGAAAGCTACGATGGAATGTGAGTATTCAGTGAAAAATTTGAGAACTAACAATTGTGGTGAATTAAAGAATGAATAATTTAAAAAATTTCCTAATAAGCATGGAATTAAACATGAGTTAAATTCACCAAACATACCTCATAAAAATGGATTTATTGAAGGAAATAATAGAAGTCTGGTGGAAATAGGAAGAACTATGTTACTTGAACATGGTCTTTCTAATGACTATTGGAGGCAAGCCATAAATACTATTAGGTATATCCAAAACCAAAAAAGTTATTGGAAAAGTAAACATATGACTCCATAAGATTTTTTTTCTGATAAAACTCCAAGTTCTAAATAATTAAGAGTTTTTGGGAGTCCATGTATTATAAAGAAGAAAGGTGGAAACCTTTAAATGTTTGAGAAGAGAGGTGAAGACTGAGTTTTTCTTGGTTATTCCCTAAAATGAAGATGATAAATATGTCTTAAAAAGTAAATAGGAAGAATTGTTTATTATTCTTATGAGAAGGTTGTTGAAAATATTGAGGAAGAAAAATAAACTTATGCTGATAATGAAGTTGTGCAGGATAAAGGAATTTTGGTTAACAATTTTGATAAGGATGCTAATAGGGGTAATCCTTCTCAAGAAGAAGAATTAGACTCAGTTATTTCAATTGATGAGGGAAAAAATCAAATAACTCATCCTAGGATGAGGAAGAAAGTAGAGGCTTAAAACATTATTGGTGATCAACATCAGGAGGTAAAAATAAGAAGAATAAAAATATTTGTTTCACACACATATCTGTACTCAAAAGTCGAGATGAATGAGGTGAATGAAGATTTTGAGTATTTAGAATGTGTTCAAGATAAGAATGATAAACTTGATCATATAGAAAATAATGATTCTTGGGAACTCATAACCAAGTTATATAAAAAAAATTATCTGTACAAAATGGGTTTTCTAGAATAAATTTAATGAAGAAGGTGAAATGATAAGGAACAAAGAAAGATTAGTGTGAAAAGGTTACTCATGAATTTAATGTGTTGATATTGATATTGATTATTTCATTGGGGTAAGGTTAGAAACAATCAAAATATTTCTTGCTATTGTTACACAATTAAGTTACAAAATTTTCAAATAGATATGAAATCAGAATTTTCGAATGGTGATCTTGACGAGGAAGTTTATATTGAACAAGCATGTGGATTTGTTGTTGGAAAATATGAAAGTTATGTGTGTCAGCTGAAGAAAGTCTTTTATGGGATAAAACATGTTCCAAGAGAAAGGTATTTCAAATTGGATACTTTATTTAGAAAGATGAATTTTAAGAAAGGTTGAGTTGATATAAATATTTACATTAAGTAAATTCAAGAGTTTTCCCTCATCATAATTGTTTGTGTTGATGACATTATCTTGGAAAGTAATGATGAAAGAACTTGTGGAATATTTTATAAAGAGATGAAAATTTTGTTTGAGATGTTCATGTTGGGGGAAGTCAAAATCATTATTGGGTTAAAAATATTTAAAACAAAAAAGAAAAATTTTATTTCTCAAGAAAAGTATGCTAATTAACTTTTTAAGAAGTTTTTCATGAAGAATTAAAAACTAGTTTCCACACAGATTTTAGTGGGAACCCGGTTGTCTAAATATAGAAATGGAAAGGAATTTTCTGAAAAATATTTTTTGGAAGCTGACTGAAAGTTTGTTATATTGGACTACCTCCAAACACGATATTTTTATGCAGTTACCTTACATGCAAGGTTTCAGAGTGCTCATAAATAATCACATTTATTTATCAAAAAATTAATTCTAGATATATCAAATGAATAATGTTTTTGAAATTAGGTATGACGGATTAGAAATTATTTACTTTTTTGGGTATTAAGTTGTCGATTGGGTAGAAAATATTGATGATATAAGATCCACATAAGGTGGAGTTTTTTTCCGGGGAAAAGTTGTGCCTGTTGGTATATTAAAAATAATAATTCAGTAAATCTTAGCACGACTGGGGCTGAGTATATTGCTCCCAATAAATCTATTACCTAACTTATGTGAATGAAAACTTAGTTGGAATACTTACTTATTGAAGTAAAGTTACCCTTGCTCTTATTATGTGACAATAAAAGTGCAATCAACCTAACAAAGAATTTGGTATAACATTATCATTCAAAAAATATTGACATAAAGTACCAATTCATCAAAGAGCATAAGCTGGAGTATGTTCTTACATCAAAACAAGTTTATGATATATTCACAACATCCCCATCTTAGTGATACAACTATCCTAGTTGGGTAATCTCAAAATTATTAGGAAACATGGTGTTAAAACATTGTATATTAGTTGATCCTGAGAAGGTGAAAGATGTTATGACATGAGAGCAGTCATGTAATGCTCTCCAGATTTAAGGATTCATGGGTTTAGTTGGATATTATCTATATTTTGTTTAATATTTCTTGAAGTTGGATTCTACGATGACTTCCCTGACCCAGAAGGGAGTAATGTTTGTTTGGAATAATAAATATCAGAATTCGTTTTTTAGTTAAAACATATTTTGACTATTGTGATGGTGTTGACCCTTATAGAGGAAGATTAGACCTATGTGGTATTTTCTTATGCATTAGGTTCGAGTTCGAGCAACGTTCTTATGTAGTGTGATCATGTTATTTCTTATGGATCTCGGAAGATTAGTCCACATGAAAAGAATTATCTAACCCATGACCTTGAACTTGCAGCTGTGATGTATTCATTTAAGAGTTGGAAGAATTACCTTTTTGGAGAAAGTTTTACCATGTATTCTGACTATTAAATCTGGAATTATATCTTCTCTCAAAAATATTTGAATCTCTTTTAGAGGCATTGGGTGGAGTACCTACAATATTTTGATTTTGATATTTCTTATACCCTAGGGAAAGGGAACATCATTGAAAATGCTTTGAGCAGAAAACTTTCAACACATGCCATGAAAGATTAATTGCAAGAGTAAAACTTGATGAATCTTTTTACAAAGATGCATATTGGAGTTCCGGAAATAGGTCCCGAGGTTGTTTTGTCCAGTGTCCATTTGACCTCCACTTCTATTGAGATGATTCTTCAGGAACAACATCTTGATGATGAGTTCTGTAGCATTAGAGACTCTATTTATGGTGGGGATACCATTTTAGAGTATTCATTCTCTATGGAGGGTATTCTATGTTTCCAGAAACCATACATTGTACCTTTACCAGTGAGGAAAGTTTTTATGGGGGATTTCCATAATTACCAATGATCTATAGACCTAGGAACCAAAATGACTTTCTAGGACATGGAAAATTGATTTTGTTGGCCAGGTATGTGACACGCCATTGTTGATTTTGTCTCTCATTGTTATACTTTCAAGAGGCCAAGACCGAGCACCAGAAACCTTCCAGTTTTCTTCAACCACTTCTAGTGCCAATTTGGAAGTGGTATGAGATATATATAGACTTTTTGGTAGGGTTTCTGCATACCCAGAGAAAGAATAATGTGATATGGGTAGTGATTAATAGGATGACCAAATCGACTCACTTTATACTCATTCATGATATAGACAATGTTAAGGAATTTAGAAGTCTATATGTGAAAAAGATTTTTCATTTTCATAGAGTTCCATATTTTGTAGTCTCTAATAGAGATCCCCATTTTTCATATCACATTTAGAGAGGCCTCTTTAAGGCACTGGGATCTCAGGTATGTTTGAGTACATTATACCATCCATAATCAGATAGACAAATTGAGAGTGCTATACAGTTTCTTGATGATTTTATTCATACCTACACCCTTAATTTTGGTGGGGCTTGGGAGAACCATATTTGGTTGGTTGAGTTTTATTATAAGAATATTTACTAGTCTGAAATTAGAATGTCTCATTAAAATTACTTGTATGACTATCCTTGTAAATCTTTGTTGTGTTGGTCATATATCAGTGAAATTTCATTGGTAGTACTGAGCTTGGTTCAAGAGATGACAAAAAATGACTCAGTTGATTCATCAAAGTATTTTTATGACACAAATATGTTATAGGTCTTATGTCGATCTTCACCATATATAGTATGAATTTTCAGTTGGTGATCAGGTGTTCTTGAAGGTTTCACCTTTGTTGGGTCAACGATGGCTTGAGAGGTAAGGGAAGCATTCTCCTTATTTTTTGGGAACTTTTGAGGTTTTTGAGTAGGTGTGGGAAGTGTATTATTATTTAGAACTTCCACCATATTTGACATTGGTAAATAATGTGTTTCATGTATAGTAGTTGTAAAAATATCCTTTTGATCCATATCATGTTCTGAGCTACAGTGATCTTGATGTTGAGTCTGAATTATATGTGACTGAGTATCCAGTTAGGATAGTTGATTCTGAAACCTAGGTATTTTATGAGAGGATGATACCTTTGGTTCTAGTCATATGAAATCATAGTTCTGATACAAAAGAGACTTGAGAGAGAGAGAGATGAACTAATTAGAGAGCAATGACCTTATCTTTTTGACATGGACATTTCTTTACATGATTACTTGGGATATAAAGTTTCTATGGTGGGGAGGTTGTAACATCATGTTACTATTTTCTGGTATTCGTTGAACATATTTTTGACCATGCTTCAGTTGGGTCAAATTAAGGGGTGCTTCGGGTGAAAATTTTAAAATATTTAGAGATTTCTAGGATGTGAAGGGTTGGAACAAGGTTTCCCCAAACCGTATGACCACCCAGAGGAAACTTGGAAAACACAAATAGTGAAGGTTTTTCATAGCTAGTGCATAGTTTGATAAAATATGCACCCACCAAGTAGAAACCATTAGAGGAGTGCATGGTTAGGGTGAATGGTTTGGCAAACTATACGACCCAACCCAGCTAACCATGTAGACTATGTTTTTTTGTTCTAAAAAATATTTTAAAATTCTCAATCCCTAATATGTTCCCCCACTCGACCCTAAATCAATCTAGAAAGAATTAATAGTTCTTGAAAGCTCTCAATGACCCATTTTGGCTTCATGAAACCTATTTCTATGGAGATCTAAGCTTGGAAAATATTGTTTGATTCCTCTTCGGTAGGGGTTCTTCAACCATTCTATATCCTCCTCTTCCTTTTCTCCCTTTATCAGGGTTTGTTAGATATCTGTGTTGTTAGAGGATATAAACTCTATTTTTTTAGATCTTGAATCTAGGTTTAATTCTCATATCTCCCTTATTGACGTTCTTCGTTAGAGTTTCTCGTTGCAGGAATTATGAGATGTGATCTCCATGTTAAGTTAGGTGGTTCTTTCTAAGTTTGGAAAATTGTATAACCCTTGATTTTCTTGATTTAAATTAAATTTTCTTCAATTATATTATGAAAACCGAATTTTACATGAATTGGTATTTAAATTTATATAATATGTATTCTATGGAATCCCCCAAATTCCAAATAATTGGGGTGTGATTTGGATTTGATGGAAATTATGAAATTGATTTATGGAATTTATATGAAATTTTTATTAGAGAAAAAATGACATAAATTGTTTTGATAAGGATCTCAATTGGGTTTATCCTGAAGAATGCATGAATTGATTTAAACCCCATTTTGATTTTAAATGGAAATTAACATATTGAATTGAAAATTGGGAAATCTAGTTTTAAAAAGTTTTAAAATAATTTTCCCATTGTTGATTGTTTGTTAGATCACAAGAGATCTTCAGTAGTTAGTGATTTATTTAGGACAAACACATTTGGATGGGAATTCCTTAGAAACAAACTGATGCTTTAGAAGTCTAATAAAATGTTCCTCAAAAAATTATATCCTCAGTATTATGGTGATGTGTCCTCTCTCATGAGTGTCAGAGGGACGTGTGCTCACATTATCATGATCACTATATGAGTGTGTGAGGATCCCATAACCTGAAACTATTATTCATTAATGTAGCTGACCATGATTCTCATTGTTATTATCTAGATATATATGTCATTAAATGTAACACTACTTTACACATTCCTTGTGAGTTTATATAAACTGTTTTATTTAAAATGTTTATTAATAAATTATTTATAATGTATGCCTCAATTGAAATGAAAAACATGATTTTTTAAATATGATCTTGTACAGTCATGCATATTTTATTTAACATTTAAATCATTATTTGGTTTATTCTATTGACATATTATTATGGAAAACTTGGTGAGACCATATTGGTCTTTTAGCTCACACACTACCTTTACCTTCAGTCATTTGTAGATTTTCTTCTTCCAAGTTTGAGCAAGGTAAAAACACCAGTGGGAGGTGGTGGTTGTTGATATTTTGGGCTTGGAGTGCTATGTATGTTGGGAATTGAGCTTTATATCTTGTCTTTCTAATACTTTGGTGATGTTTTTTTTTGAGTTTTGTACACCTGTTTGACTTCTACTATTGTTCTCCTATTGGAGTTTTCTTTTGAGAATATTGATTTTTATCGATTTCTTCCACTGTTTATGTGGTAAAACCTTTTCTATTTTATCTTGTGTGATTCCAGTTGCTAGTTTTCAACTAGTGATGTTAAAGAATGCCTTTTGGGCTATGTTAGGATCGTCATGGGTGTTATGATACTGGGTATCCGGGCCGGTTCCTAACAAAACAAGTGATCTATTTATTTCTTGAAAAAATGGGAGGTTCATCCACAACATTTTTTTCAAATATGTTTTTTCTGAAAAAATATCTTCTAAAAAACACATTGGTTAAAAATATTTTAAAATGTACGCTGCAAATTAAGCATTGGGTGAAAGGTGGCATCGACAATGTGCCTTTCCACTAAAACCAAAAAAATACTTATTTTTTTGTTTTGTTTATATATATATATATAAACAAAACAAAACAAAAATAAAAATAAAAATAAAATTTTCAGAAAAAATTATCTATTATTTAAAATCCAGAAGTAATGGCATTATAACAGTTTGGATTCTGACAGAAGCTGTCACCTAGGGCTCCTTTTTATAAGAGAGCTTACCCTGGAAATCATTCAACATTTCTGATGTGGGACTTTGCTTCTCTCTTTCCTACACATAACATTCTTCATATCTAATATGAGATTCTGTTTCAAGTATGTGACTTTGAAAGAATATAAAATAAAAACTATAATACCAATATAAATGAAACATAAAACAAGGACTAAACATATAATAAATAGTGGAAAAAGAAATAATTTCATAAAAAATGTTGATGGAAAATAATTTATATGGTCTCAAAGAAACAAACTTGAAACATAAAAATGTCTCAAGTACATGAATTTGAATGCATATAGAATATAAAATCTAAAAACAACATAAATGAAACCTAAAAAATAAATTAAACATATAAAAAATATTTTAAAATAAAAATAATTTCATAAAAAATGTTGATGAAAAATAATTTATAAGTTTTTAAAACATTAACTTGAAACTTAAAAATGATTCAAGTACATGACTTTGTATGCCAATAAAATATAAACTATAAGACCAACATAAATGAACCTTAAAACATGGATTAAAAATGTAAAAAATAGTTGAAAATAAAAAGAATTTCCAAAAAAATATTGATGAAAAATAATATATATTCTTTCAAAGCCACCAACTTGAAACATAAAAATGTTTCATGTATGTGCCTTTAAAAGCCTATAAAAAATAAACTATAAGGCCAATATAAATTAAACTTAAAACATAGATTCAACATATAATAAATTATTTAATTATTTAATTAATATTAATAATAATTAATTATATAATAATTAATTAGTTAAAAAGTAATTGTTAATAATTAATAGTATAATAATAAACTAATTAATTAGTAATATAACGAGTTTTGAAAATTATAATTTAATAATTATAATGAAAAATTATAATTTATAATTATATTACTAATTAACTAATTAACTAGTATATAATTGACAATTATATTACTAAATAAATAAATAATTATTATCTAATAATTATTAATAAATACTAATTAATAATTATAATGAATAATGAATAACTTATAATTATATATCTAATTATATAATTATAAAAAGGGCCTCGACTCAATCTTTCTCAAAAATCAATTAATTAACTATTATATAATTAATAATTATATTACTAATTAACTAATTAACTATTATATAATTAATAAGTATATTACTAATAAACTAATTAATTATTATATAATTAATGATTAATAATTAGTAATTAACTAATTAGAAATTATATAATTACAAATTATTTTACTAATGAACTAATTAATTATTATATAAGTAATAATTATATCACTAAGTAACTAATTAATTATTAAATAATTGATAATTATATTACTAATTACTAATTATATTACAAATTAACTAATTAATTATTATATAATTAATTATTAATAATTACGAATTAACTAACTAATTATTATACAATTAACTGTTATATAATTAATAATTTTATAACTAATAATTATATTACTAAATAACTAATTAATATTTGATATTTAAAAATTATAATGAATAATTATGATGAATAATTATAATGAATAACTATAAATAATAATTATATTACTAATTAACTAATTAATTATTATAAAATAATTTTTAATAATTACTAATTAATAATTATGATGAATAATTATATTACTAATTAACTAATTAATTATTATATAATTAATAATTATATTACTAATTAACTAATTAACTATTATATAATTAATAATTATATTACTAATTAACTAATTAATTATTATATAATAATCTTAATAAACACTAATTAATAATTATAATGAATAATTATAATTTATAATTATATTACTACTTAACTAATTATAAAAAGGGCCTTAACTCTATCTTTCTAAAAAAATTAACTAATTAACTATTATATAATTAATAATTATGTTTCTAATTAACTAATTAATTATTATATAATTAATGATTAATAATTACTAATTAAATAATTACAAATTATATAACTAATAATTCTATTACTAATTAAAAAATTAATTATTATATAATTAATAATTATATTACCAAGTAAAAAAATATTTATTAAATAATTAATAATTATATAACTAATTAACTAATTATATTACTAATTAAGTAATTATATTACTAATTAACTAACTAACTATTATATAATTAATTATTAATAATTACTAATTAACTAACTAATTATTATACAAGTAATAGTTATATTATTAATAATTATATTACTAATTAACTAATTAATAATTAGTAATTATAATGAATAATTATAGTTAGTAATTATAATGAATAAATATAATTTGTAATTATATTACTAATTATCTATTATATAATAATTTCTAATAATTACTAATAATTAATTATAATGAATAAATAAAATTTATAATTATATTACTAATTAACTAATTAACTAATATATACTTAATAATTATATTACTAATTAATTATTTAATTATTATATAATTAATTATTCATAATTACTAATTAACTAATTAATTATTATATAATTATTTGTTAATAATATTAATTAAATAATTAGAACACTTATTATATGTATAATCCATGTTTTAACTTTAAATTATATCGGTCTTATAATTTATATTATATAATCATTCAAAGCCACATACTTGAATCATTTTTATGTTTGATGTAGGTGGTTTTAAAAGCTTATAAATTATTTTTCATGAACATTTTTTACGAAATTATTCTTATTTTAAAATTTTTGTTATATGTTTAATCCATGTTTTAGGTTTCATTTTTATCGGTTTTATAGTTTATATTTTATTGGCCTTTAAAGTCATGTTCTTGAAGAATTTTTATGTTTCATGTAGATTCCTTTGAAAAATTATAATTTTTTCCCTCAACATTTTTTATGAAATATTTTTTTTTTCAACTAATTATTATATGTTTATTCCATGTATTAGGTTTCATTTATGTTGTTCTTGTAGTTTATATTTTATAGGATTTTAATGTCATGTACATGAAATATTTTTAAGTTTCAAGAAGGTGTTTTTGAAAGCTTATAAATTATTTTTATAAAAATATTTATGATTTTTTTATTTTGACCTATTTATTTTATGTTTAATCCATGTTTTATGTTTCATTTATATTTGTTTTATAGTTTATATTTTATATTTTTTCAAAGCCACATACTTGAAACATAATCTCACATCAGAAATTCATATTGTTATGTGCAGGAAAAGAAGAACCAGAATCCAACATCGGGAATATAGAATGGTTTACAGGGTTAACATCCTTATAAAAGGGAGCCCCGGGTGAGAGCTTCTGTCAGAATCCCAATTGCTTTAATGGAAGTACTGCTGGATTTTAAATAGAAGATAAATTCTACTGAAATTATATATATATATATATATATATATATATATAACAAAACAAAACAAAACAATAAAAATAAAATTTAATAAAATATAAAAAATAGTAATTTATTTTATTTTAGAAGAATGGTGGCAAAGGGGTTTCCACCTTTCAACTTAACCCAAAAGGCAGAAGCACCGCTACCGCCTTTCCCCTGAAGCCTAATGGTTGTAGCTGCGCTACCGCCTTTAAAACATATTTTTGAAATAACTTTTTAGCTAGTTGTTTTTTAAAAAATATTTTTTTCTAAAAAGCTTATTGAAATAAACTTCATTCACATGTCATAATATTTCCCTTATTACAAAAATACCCCCTTATGATTCTTCCCAAGAAATAGATTCCCCAACATTTGATAACCTTTGTTGAGTCAATTCAACAACCCCTCACTGACTAATTAGATCTATCAATTATTCCTCATCCAAGGGATGAACCTCATCTATACATACTTAAACCCTTCCTTTCTCAGCCTCACACTTCGCTATTTGGGATGCTACATGAGCTGACATGACCTGAGCTGTCATTAGTTGAGCCTCTATGTGGTGAATGGTCTCATCCCTAGAAGAAATATTGACTCGTTTTTGGTGTACTTGCTCCTTCAGTCTAGTAAACTCTCTTTTAGTCACCTCAAGAGATGTGATAGCCTCAGAGATAGAATCTTTCCTAGTGGAAAATAATATTTTCCACTCTAGATGCACTCAATCGACCAAGAAGTCATATGGGGCACCAAATCCTCCTCTTTCCTCACCAGGGGAATTACCTCAGCTCCTGTCCCAATGAAATGTGCCTTCATGGCCACCTCTTCTATAGCTGATTCAACGAATTTTTCTCAATCCCTAAATAGAGATGCTTCAATCACCTCGTTATATGTGGAATATGGTCCCAACCTAGGTATTTAAACTGTCTCTTTAGGACTTCACCCTCAGTTAACTAGCTACTATGGCCTCACTAGTGATTGATGCCATTGGCGTAGCTTCAACATCTGCTACATCAGCAGCAAGCTTCATATGACCAGGATCCACCCCATGTAATTTTACATAGGTTCATGGAAAACATTCATAACAGTGGGGAATAAGTAAGGTTTAAGATAGGATCAAAGAGAGATAAATTTCAGGACTAAAATTACTGACTCTCAAGAGGGAGATGATGTTGATGACCATGGCACATTCAAGGATAGATTCCCTGATAAATATTCCTTACCCAGCTTCATCCATATGTCTATTTTCAATCCCTTTCAGTGTATACCTCAACAGGCGCAAGTTCTTCTAAGTCGCCAGTGGGGGGAGTCACCTCACCTTCTTTAATAGACCCCTAGTATCAAAATATTCCTCATGAATCCGCTTTTTTGGACCATTCACATACGACATTTTCAACTAGATTGGGCTCGATAAGACTATTCAGGGGTAGCAAGTCCAACAGTACCAGGGACCGGTCAGTCGGAGGGTTTACCTAACTTGGAAGTAGATCACCCTATCTTGGTCAATGATGTAGAATCTATCTTCTATATGGGAGGTCATAGACCTGGACATATAATTCTTGTGGTCGAGAAGTGATATCCCATAACCCTGTAGTTGTATTCACATTCATCCCTAAATTTGGGCGTATAACAAAAAAACTGTTTCCAAAAATACGTAAATTAGGAAACTATTTCCCAGCAATATTTTTGGGCCATGTGGAGTAGAATGGTGGGAACTGACTCATTAAGTGCTCTCATTACAATTTTTATGAATAACATTTTGAATGAGTCAATTCTTCTTTACAATTTTTATGAAGAAGTTGCTGACTCATTCAGCACACTCCCTTATAGAATTTTGTTAATTTTTTTTCATTTTTTTGTTTTCTTTATATATATATATAAATTAAATTTAATAGTATTTGACTATTTTTATATCTGATATTATGTTAAAAAACTATTCTGAAATTATTAAATAAAATTTCACCAAAGCTAATCTTTTATAAGGATTTGGTCTTTGAAAAACTTTCAAAATTTTCAATGTGGGATTCATTCACTAATTTCCATCATTTACTATTAATGATAAAAAATGATTAGAGATAGCATATTTTTTAAAAATAAAAATTATTTAATATGGTAATAAATATTATGTAATAAATACATTGTAATGAATACTAATAATGTCATTAATATTATTAAAATTATAATTAATAATAATAATAAAGATTTGTATGTTATAATTAATAATATAATTAAAATTTAAAAAAATTAATTATGAATAATTTATAATACATAGAAATAGTCGAAGATGGGGGATTATAAATACTGTATAATTTCCAATACTGAATATATAAAATATATTTAATAATATAATGAATTTGATATTTTCAAATTAATTTCAATAACTTCTAATTTAATTATTTTGAATTATTATTATGAAATAATTTTTTGTGTCATGTAATGTTCATTTAGTTTATTATACGTATAGATAATAATAATTATAATGATTTATATAATAATATCAAATACGATTCTTATTTAATAAAATAATTTTAATGTAAAAATAGAAAAATAATATTAATAAAAATAAATTATATTTTTTAGTTACCAAAATAATTAATATTTCTTTTTTATTATTAGATAAATTACAATAATAATATTATTAAATATTTTTTATTAAATAATAACTATACGAATTTTGAAAGTTCACCACAAATAATACAGATTTGATAATGAAGTCATTATAATAAGAAATCAAGGATAATGAAGTCATTATAAAAATGTCATTATAATAAAGTTAGGAAAATATAATCATTATAATAATGTTATTATAATAAAGTAATGAAATTATTAATAAAGTCATGATAATTATCTTTCAATAAAGTCATGATAATATGATTTTATAAGCTTTTAAAGCCACTCACTTGAAACAAAACATACTTATTATGTTTCAAGTATGTAACTCTGGAAGCCAATAAAATATAAAATATAAGTATAATTTCAATAAAACAAAAAACATAGACTAAACATGTAAACAATAGTTAAAAATAAAATAATTTTATAAATATAATAAAATTAAATTAATTTACATGACACAAACTTTAATGATTAAAATAAAGTTTTCTTCAAAAAATTTATGTGCATAAAATATAGTATGAATAATATCTAAATGAAATTTAAAATATCGATAACAATAAAAAATGGAAAATATAAACAATTCAAAAAATACAATAAAAAAATATTTACACAAAAAATGTTCTCTGTAAAAAATATTTAGAAGTAAAAATGTCATTATTTGAAACAACAATGTTTTGTGTCATTGAAATCAATTTTTATTTTTATTTTTTATTTTTTTTATTTTCAATTATTTTTTATATGATTAGTTTATGTGTAAAATTTCATTTAGGCTATAATTATACTTCATAATTTATAAGCTTTTAATGTCACCTACTTGAAACATTATTATTTTTCAAATAGATGATTTTGAATGCGTATAGATTAAAAATTATAGATACAATTTAAATGAAAATTTTCACACTAACTAAACATATAAAAAATAATTTACATAACACAAAAATTATCGATTAAAAAATAACATTTTCACTAAAAAAATGTATGCATATAAAATATATCATATATAACAGCTAAATTAAATTTAAAACTTTGAATAAAATAATAAATAATTGAAAATGAAAAAGAAAGTCAAAAAATAATAAATATGAAATTTTAATTTTAAAAATAATTTATAAGTACAAATGTTATGTTTTGAAACAAAAATATTTTGTGCCATTGAAATTATTTTTCATCTACATTTTTTATGAAATTATTTTTATTTTCAATTATTTTTTTATATTTTTAGTCAATGTTTTAAGTTTCATTTATATTGTATTTATAATTTATTATTAATAGGCATTCAAAGTCACACACATGAAACATTATTACATTTGAAGTATGTAACTTTGAAAGCCTATAAAATATAAACTATAAATGAAATATAAATGGAATTTAAAACTAGGATTGACCATATAAAAAATATTTGAAAATAAAAATAATTTTAGAAATAAAATAATCCAAAAATAATTGAAATGATATAAAAATTACTGATTAAAAAATTAACATTTACAATTTAAAAAATTTATCTGCATAAAGTATTTTATAAATAAAATATAAATAAAACATAAAAGATTGACTGTATAAATAATAATTAATTTTAAAAAAAAATTAAAACAAAATAATAAAAAAAAATTAATTACACAAAATATATTTGGTGCACAAATATTTTATAAGTACAAATATTATGTTTTTAAAGAAAAATATTTTCTGCAATAATTTTTTTTTCATCAACTATTTTTATGAAATTCTTTATATTTTCAATTAATTTTTATATGTTTAGTCAAAGAATCAAATATCATTTATATTTTTTTTATAATTTATAATTTATATTATTTTAAATTCATTGACTTGAAACATTATTACGTTTCATGTAGGTGAATTTGGAAGTATATAAAATATAAACTATAAGTTCAATCTAATTGAATCTAAAAATATGGATTAAACATATAAAATAGAATTTAAAATAAAAAATTATTATTATAAAAAAATACTACAAAATAATATGAATGACACAAAATATTGTTATTTTTAAATATAACATTTCTACTAATAAATTTTTTGTAGTAAATAATTTTTCTATAAATTGTTTTTTTAAAATTCATTTTATTTTCCATTTTTTTATTTTTACAATCAATGGTTTGAATTTAATTTTGTTTTTATTTATACTGTATTTTAGATACATAGATTTTTTGAAGTATAAATGTTATGTTTTTTATCTGTGAAGTTTGTGTCAAATAAATTAATTTGGGTTAATTATATTTCATAAATTATTTTTATTTTCAGATATTTTTTATATATTTAATCTATTTTTTATGTTACATTTAGATTTTACTTATTTTTTATATTTTATAGGATTCGAAATACATTTACTTGAAACATAATAATGTTTCAAGCAGTTGATATTGAAAGTCTATTAATTATAACATATAGATACGAAATAAATAAAATTTGAATCATTGAATAAACTTATAAAAAATAATTTAAAATAAAAATAATTTCATAAAAATAATTGATGAAAAATATTTTCAATAGTATAAAATATTTTTGTTTTAAAACATAACATTTGTACTTATAGATTATTTTTGTACCGAACAATTTTTATGTAAATGTAATTTTTTTAGTTTCTTTTTTTGACATTCCTTTTATTTTAAGCTAAATTTTATTTCTACAGGAAATATTGAAAATTTGAATTATATTTTATTTATAGAATATTTTACATAAAATTTTTTAAGTGTAAATGTTATGCTTTAAATCACAAATTCTTCTATCATTTAAATTAATTTTGTTTTATTATATTTCTAAAATTATTGTAATTTTAAACAATTTTTTATATATTTAATCCAAGTTCTAAATATCATTTATATTTTACTTATAATTGATATTTTATAGTCTTCTAAAGTGACATACTTGAAACAAAATTTGTTTTGTTGTTTTTCAAGTTTGCAACATTGGAAGTTTATAAAAAAATATACCATAAATTTAATCAAAATTAAATTTAAAACATATAATAAGCACAAAAAATAATCATAAATAAATATATTTTATTTAAAATAATAAATTGAAAATAATATAGATTATACAAAATAGTGATCTTTCAGGGAAGGTATGCTTCAGATGCTGATAACGACGCCTGTTGGTCTATCTCATTCTCTAAAGGATCTAATACGGGTGAAATTTGAGGGAAATGTGATGTTTACTATGTTAAGGTGGACTCAAATCCCATTTTGGAGTGCCATTAAATTGATAAGAACTCCATTGTTTCAGGTCTTCTTTCTTGATGGTGATCAAAGCTGTGGAAAATTGGTGATTTGATTATGAGAATCTTAAATTACCATGGATTCTCAAATAGGAAGTGTGTTTCCTGGGGTGTGGTCTTTCTCACCACCAATTCTCTTCCGAAGATATAAAAATGAGAGAATGGGTCTTCAGTTCAATTAATCTAAAACCTGGAATCTTTCATATCATAGATTGGGACCACAGTTTGAGTCCGTTGGAGGTAAGTAATCATCCGTCCAACTGTGGGTAAGGGTGTATGGACAGAATTGGATAATCTGGCACCCCAAAATCTTATTTAACATACCATAGGACATTGGAATTCCGAATAAGCTGGATCAAGAAACTGAAATGGCCAAATTTTTCCATTACTCGTGTTTTTATTGGAAGTTGAATTTTGTTTCATTTTAGTTGATAATGTATTTTTTGAGAATGTTGATGATGATCTTGAACTGAAGATTGAATTTGAAAAATTCCACGATTTAGTAAGGATTGTAATTTTATTGGACACAATATTCTAACCTGAAAGCATTCAATTTTTTGTGCCTTATGTTCTTTTCATGGACATGAGGAAAATGTGTGCTAAAAGAAACCGATGATTTTGGGTTCTTCTAATAGTGTTGGTATTATTTAGGAAGTATATCAAGCATTCTTGCAGGGGTATGGTCTTGAAAATGAGCATGTGAATCAAATGAGAGAAGTCTTAAAGTTTGTATAGACCTTTTTCTACTACACATATTGGAAAAGTGTCTACAAAAAATGGATATTGAGAATTAATGCTCTGATGCACTGATCATTATGAGTCTTAATTGCTTCCCTTTTCTAGAAGGAAATTTTGATATTAATAGATAGTAAGAGGTGCAATCCTAGGATGACAATGTCAAATCTCATGATGATGCATTTGTTCATGAGAGGGATGATCAAAAGATTTTCCAAGAACAAACCATTATATCAGGAGCCTGTAATGGAAATTTGAAACCGAATTCTGAGGCACCTATGTGATTAAAGCCTAGAGTGCCCTCCCAAACCATTGTTTTGGATGATGCTCCACCTTTTAGCCATGTTGTACTGACCCCAAGGCCAAACGTGACTAATAAAAATGGCAGATATCATTTAGGCTAATGTTGTGGATTTGGCTGACTCACTTAGTTGTGCTAGTGGAATACATTGGTGTATTGGCATTTAAAATGTCAACCCTGATGTGAACAAGGTTGAAAGGGGATGTTTTGGAAAGCGCCATAACCAGATCATTCAACACGAATATTTGATCATGGGTACAAAACAACTGGGGGATGAAGAGGGTTTCCAATTAATTACTCGAATGGCTTGAAGGACATTTTATGGACAATCCCCATTTTAATGGTTAAAGGGTAACCCTTACATGACCCATAGCCCCAATCCAAAAGTCCTGATATGATCTGAATGCCAATACATAACCAGAAGGCCCATAGAAATAATTTCCCATTACATGACCTGTAGGCCCAACCCACTAGAACTGCCCCTCCCCTACTTATGCATCATTGATCACCTAGCTCACCACATTGAATTTATAATTGGATAGCATTGCCCCATAAAAAGTTCATGGTGCCTTGTCCCGATGGTGGTTTTCATACCCTCTCATTCTTTCAATCTGGTTATCTCTACTTCTAGTGACTGTTAATATTTTATTTATTCCTCTTTTGAGTCTTGCTCTGTGTGAACTGAGCTACTCCATGGTCTCTATTTCCCAAAGTCTCTAAGGCCCAAAGTCCTTTGATGACTCGAAGGCCCTGAGACCCGTATCCCCAAACTAGTGTCTTGAATGCCCAAATCAGGTGAATAGTTCTAGTTTCTATAGTACAGAATAGTACTTACTATAGTACAACTACAGTTCCTTCTATAGTACTACTAAAGTACCTTGAAAATTCTCCTCCATTCGGTTTTGAACCTGGGTCTCCTGTATACCAAGGAGGAGCCCTTACCACTCTGGTATAGGCTCCTTGGTGGGTTTCAATTAGTTATTCCTTAGAAACATAAAGCACACGAGCCTCAATCTTTTGTGCAGATTTTATCCCAAATGTAGAATGATCAACTTGGTGAAAAGTTTATATAAGTTTCTCCCCTATAGGGGAACACCCATATAACAACCCCTCAAGAAATTTTAATGGATGTGAAAATATAGAGTGGTCCTTTCCATCCCAATTTAATGAAAAATGATTATGTCTCTTTGGGAAAATAAATTGATGAGGAGTGTGCTACTGCACGTGTCAAAAACTCTAATATAATCACTCTAGAACATTAGGAAGGTAAAATTCCTACTAAAGGCCTCAGAAAGAAGCAAATGATTGGTTTCCCTCATAGCATGGAGCCATTTACTATATGATGTATCTAGATATGTTTAGTTTTAATGATTACCTAACAGTCCAAAAGTTACTATAGGTTAATACTGATGATGGATTTCGATGTAATTCTGCAATGGAGTTTCATGATAATTCATGGATGTTTAAGATCTAAAACATGTTGAAGGTCTTATCTGAATCTTCATCGAATGAAGAACATACACTCCTACAATAATCCAAAACCTAGCGAAGACAATTTCATCCAAAGTAAAAAGGACAATACCCTAGGAATGTGGTCTCCCGAGTGACTAGTAAGAAATGACTTTCTATATTTGCTTTCTCTTTCTCATGTGATCACTTCTTCTTTGTTTAACCCATTCCCTTTTTTGTACATTTTAATTTTTATACTAAATTTGAGTTCATTGATTTGGTTTCCAAATCCATGGGTGAGTCGTTGTAGTAATAATATGATTAGTTACACCATTATTAATAGTTATATTATTATTATTATTCATAAATAATAACATTATTACTATTATCATGTCTTTAATAAAATATAATTGTCATGACTTTTATATTCTGAAATTATTAATAATATCATTACTTTATTATAATTTCCTCATTATATTTAATTTCTTATTACCATGAATTTATAGTGAAAACATTATCATCTATGGTCAACTTATCGTATGTGTGTATTTTATTTGTAATTATCTTTAATTAATTAATAATATTGTTATTATTAGTCAAAAATTTAATAAATAAAAATTAATTTACATGACAAAAAAATTATTGATTAAAAACAATATTTACAGTAAAAAAATTATGTGCAAAGTTATTATCAATAATCAAATTATTAATTACATAATTATTATAATTATTAATAATTTAAGATTTTTTATTTTTTATTGTATAAATAATTCGATATATTATTTTTTAGCTACATTAGTAATTATATTATTAATTTAATAATTTTTTATTTATATTATTAAATACGCTACTTATTACTACATTATTTTTAATTAATTATTCCATAATAAATGATAATAATAAATTCATAATTTATAAAGTCATAATTAATAATGTAACAATAATTAATATATTATTTTTAGGAAGTCATAGTAATTAATATATTATTTGAGAATAAAAATATTTAATAGAAATACTATTATTTATATCATCATCATCATTATTAATAGTATTATAAGTCATCAATATAATAAACATAAACTAATTTACATCACAAAAAAAATTTATTTAATAATAATAAATAATAATCATGATAATAATAAAATTATTACTATTAACGAAACTAATAATAACATAATTAATGTATATTAGATTTATAATTATTACTAATTATTTTAAAGTATTAAATTAATTATATTTTTAACTACATTATTTATGTTCATTATTATAAATTTATAATAATGATAATAATAATATAATAAATTAAATTATTAATGGAATAATTTAATTTTTTTAATATTAATTATAGTTTTAACAACATTAATGACATTATTTTTAATCATTACTCTGACCTTAATACCCACTTTTTATTACATTAACAAATAATATTTTTTAGGAAAATATTTTATGATTAATAATGTATTATCAATAATGTGTTATTATAATTAATATATTATTCATTAAATGATGCTAAAGTGGTCTCTAAATCCCACATTTAAAATGTGGAAAAGATGTCGAGTACTTCACCCTTATAAAAGGGGAAATTGGTAGAGATTTTACATAATATTTTCGGAATACATTATTTAAATTAATAATGAATATAAAAATAGTAAAATATTATTTTGTTTTTTATTTTGTTTTGTTTTTCTTATATATATATATATATTAATAAAATAAAAACTAAAAAAATTGTAACAAAATAGAAGGGTGGGCGCTCTTTAAAAGCATTCCTTCATTAAAAAAACTTCTCGAGAAACCATTATCCAAGACAAATCCTTAAAAAATATGTTAAATAAGATGATATTCCATATAATTCCTTCTATATAATATTTCTCAAAAATATTCTCTTTCAAAAACACCTTCTTATGAAATATCTTATAGAAGACATTATCTCAAACATTAACAACCCTTCCCCCCAAAACACTCCCAACTCTAACAGGAGATTTTGAAATAGTTTCCCAATTTTCCTAATTTTTAAATTTATTTTTTAATTACCATTATATCAAAACATTTTCCCACATTGGACTATGGGAAATCAACCTTCATATTTTACCCATCTCTCCAAGTATTTATTAAGACTTCATATTCCAAAAAAATAATTGTGTGGCATAGGGGATTTCTCAGATCTACTCTTGGAGTAGTTGAAACCACTATGGAAGCCTCTTCTCCCTCCTAGTCTCACTTTCCTAGAATCCAGCTGCTCTTAGATGCGTATTTTATAGAGGACTTACCTTGATGAGGTGTATGAGCCCATGAAGTCACATATGCCATAGTATTTACCCCTACATGAGCTCTACTCCTAGGTTGAAGTGATCCCCCTATCATAGCATGCCTCTTGCCTCACTGCCCCAAGACCTCCTCAATGAGATCTACTAGAACCACCAGTTACCTCAACATCTCCCCAAGGTAGACATTTAATCATCTTTGAGTGTCGGCATGGATTAGCCCAATTGGATAATCAAATGGAGGAAGATTTATAATCTACCATCTTTATCATGGGTACACATGAAATAGAGTTTCTATAGATCAATTATTTAACGCTTATGGTGTACACCAATATGAAATCATTGTGTGAGCTGCTGTATATAGAAAAACTCGTGAGAAAAATTATACAAGTTGTATGGATCACAAATAATCGTCTCAACTATACATACCATTAGTACCCCACCTAGTAGGGATAAAATATATAATATTTTTTCAGTTACCCCTTTTAAATTGTCAATTATCACTTTTGTTTTTGTGGGGAAAGGCTATAAGTTGAACTGATCAGCCCCTCTGAGTTTGGTCATCGCCCCAACCCGATTGAGCTGTCATGGATGACTCCTATCTTGGAGGGGGATCTTCCTTCCACTGATATAATTTCACCCCTTGTACAACGTAGCTTGTACTAGGATGGAAAGGTTGATTCATTTTCTTCATTCCAAAGCCTCCTATATGATTAATGTTCCTGGACACACCCCCATATGAGAATCCCAATATAAAAGCAACAACCTACTTATGACCACTACTATAAATGTTTTCAGCCTTAACTTCAAACTGTAGGTTTTAGACTCTAGTCTTACTATTGGGATTCCACTTTCCCTATAAAAACCTAGTATGATATGATTTTCCCATATTACTGAGCAAATGAATACTCTATTAGTCATTACAACTTTTGGATTTGAGACTTGTTCAAGAAAAGGTCAAACCACATATTGAACAACATGTCTAGCTGAAGGTTGAGATTTTTGAACTAAGGGCCTACAATGATTTGTATCATTACCCTTTCCAATATCTATACTTGTTTCTAATAGTCCCTAAAATTATCCATCATGAGGAATTAATCATAAATATCGACATGGATGGTGACCATACCGATTCAATAAATATCCCATAAACTAATTCCAACCTCTACGTGGAGAAGAAGAAATTAATTCATGTCCGAAGACTACTAGCTCAATAGCTCTGGTATAAAATCCATGTGATGGTAGACATGAAACCAGATGGTCCATATATTTTTGTAAATCCCAACCACATTTAGCTCATTCTGAAAATCTTCACACAACTTGATAACCTAAAAATCCCAAAACAAATCATCCATAAAGTCTCCTTCAATTTTTAGATCCCATCCATTCATCCATCCATGGAAGTAACCTACGAAGCTCACCAAAAAGATTCTCAAAAACTAAGGTGGATAGATCTCTTCAAATATTTATTCCCCATTGATTATGTTTATTGATTTCCAAAAATAATGAACTATTTTAGTATTGTAGTTCCTCATGGCCTGATCACCTATGACCCTATTCCACCTGACGTATTTTAGAGAGCTTTTGAACCAGTACTTTGGGGCCACATGATTGGTGTTCAGGATATTGACATAATCTAGTACCCCAAATTCATACAATTAAAGCCTATTTCATTCTAGATAATCATTCCATTCCATTGTTATTAAACCTATCAAACTATCATTTTTTGGAAAAATATTGGATGGTTGACCGGATTTGATGGTTCATGACCATGAACCTCAGTTAAGAAGTGGTATTTTCATCCCCTTTAGCATCCATTGGTTGACTCTTTTCTAAAAATTATCTTTGACTAATTGATGAAACATTTGTTTTGTGAAAGTTAAGACTCATGAAACTCAGGTCTGTTCATTGTCTCGTAGATTTCTGGATCAAAAAACTATACTTTCATAATTACATGTTTCAAGAACACTAAGGATTTATATCCCAAGACGTCCACATAGGAGGAAGAATCATGAAAGAAGAGAAAATAATAAATCTTTCATGAGTGACATGTGGTCCCCTATGACCCCCTCTACTATTTATAGACGATGGGATATCTTTAGGGGGGACCGCATTTGTTGTTGTTGTTATGTGTGGGGTGTTATTTGAAATAAAAATCGTAATTTTGGTAGTGGTGAACCTAGAGGCCAAACAACATCAATTTTGGTGTTTTTATTTAGAATTGGATCCTCAATATCCCAATTGGATTAAAATTTATGGTGGTGGGAGATTTATTAATGCTAGAAATCAGGTAGAGGATGAAATCAGAAGATAAATCAGCCACAAAAATCAATTCCAAGACAATTGAGGAAAATATAGATACAACCAATTGTATATCACTGAACTCTACCTTTCTAGAAACTCTATGTTTCATGAACCACTCTCTAAATTATATAAAATTCACTAGATTTGTGCACATGGGGAGTTCTGTGATCCATGTATATAACACCAAAAAACTCATACCTTTATGAATAATCTCATATTTCCTTAAACCCATCTTCTAGAAACCTCAAGGCCTATAAATAGCCCTTCAGTTATACTTTTCAAGGGATCCAAAAATTTTATTTCTTGAAAAAACACTCAAATCATTAAACTCCTAGCTTCATGAACATGAGTCCACATGGATTACCATAAGTGAGTATATTTTATGAATAAACCCACAAAATTTATTCAAATTATTGAATTTGTGAATTTGTTGAGTTTTGGGAAACTATCATTCATGAAGAACATAATTTGCAACTGAGGAATATGCTTAATGAAACTAATATCTTCATGAGACCTTAAAATTTCATGAAACCCATGACATGAACATCTAGAGAAAACAATTATTCTACAAAACCTTATCTCAAGTTAGCCCAAGTTTCAAAAAAACCCTAATATTCATGAAACCCAAACTGAGGACTACTACCCTATTCTTCTTTTTACCAAAAACAGTTTCATAAAAGTTGAGTTCCATGGGACCCATAGAGATTTGATCTAGAATTATTAGTGAAAATAGTTTACAAAAAATTGGTATTGTAGTCTTTAATATCCATGACACTTAGTGATGCATGAAACAAGAAGTTTTCCTATCATTTTAATTTTAGAAGAAACTATACAGTGGATGTGTAAGCCCTAATCATGGAATCATCGAGGGTGACCACCCATCTCCCCATTGATAAGAATATTTTGGATCCTTGAATCCTTTTCTCCTCTAATCCTAAATTGGAATAGGTGTCTCAATTCATATTATCTACTCCTTCTTTAGCTGCCACCATCTATGCAGAAGCTAACATCCTAAGTGAATGAGCTAGTTAAGATCATTATGACCACTATGACCACAGAGGGGGGGGGGGGGTGAATTAGTGGTCTACTTTTAATATATTTTATTTTTAAAAAAATCACTTCTTATTAGAGATAAGATAATTTATTAAAAAAAATATCAAACAATAACACCGACATGAACACAAGAATTTAAAAGGATTACTACTCAGTAAGAGTAGATAGTTTTTGAAATTAATTATAAATAATACAAGATTTCACAATTAATAGAATTCAATTTTTTATGGTTTAAATCAAGTAGGTAATATCCATAACTTCCATGAAACTATAGTACTTTTTAAAATAATTTCTTTCTTGCACATATAATATGATAGAATAATGTTTTTCAACAACAAAAAGCACCTTCACCATCATGATTCAATATATTATCATCGTGATTCTTAAATTATTCACACTTTCCTTCCTATAAGTTCTTATTATTCCTCTTCCGTTCCATGAAAATCAGGGAAAATTATATTTTTATATAAACATATTTTTCAAAACCCATTTATATGATGAATACTTTATCTAGTAGCTAATCTTCTAGTACCACTTGTTTGGTACACTTGGTCTGATATCCTCTATCTAGTACTCCACTTCATACAATACTTCTCTGCCCAATATCCCCCATCAGATACATATACATATGAAGCATTAATAAAATTATAACTCATTACCCTCAGTAAACACCTCACTTCTTCAATAATTAACTTAGCAACAACAACACCAACAACCTTTATAGTTTTCTTGCTCCCCTATTATATAAGTATCATTTCTTTACAATCTTTGGGATAAGTGTGAATTCAAATATTATTTTATCTCTTAAAAATTTTAATTACCATCTCAATTATTCCTCTAGTTTAACACCATTAATCCTTAAAATTAGTTGGATTTAACATAATTCATAAAATCATTCCTCAAAACATAACATCAACATTCTTCAAACTTACTAAAATCTCAACTAGAATCACAATCCTTTTTTATGATTGTTGGGGAATTTAATATCCATTACAACATCATAAAAATGAATGAATTTACAAAAACTTCTAATGATTATAATCCATTCGTTTTATACTTCTTCAAAGAAAATTATTATTTTTGATTCTCCTCATCCAATGGACTTCAAAACATTGTTCATATGGTGGGTTTGTCTAGACCATTCTTTTTAACTTCATAATTCAAAAACATATGATCAAACACTTATATTAGAAACCTATATCCCATGAGTTTAACTTTTATATGCCAAATAAAACATTGTTTTCAAATTTCATGTTTCACCATTCAATACTTCTTCGAGAATTTTCTATAGAAATTTGTTAGATATCCTCTATCTAGAACATAATCTGACCAAGTTTCACCAACTTATTCATTTAAAAAACAATAAATAGATTCATGAATATCTTTGTAAAATCATTATGTTTGTTACTTTTATTATTAGTAGATAATAACTTGGTTTTTTTTTTGGTTCAAACACTTCCATCTGATGGAACAAAAAATACAAGTAGATATATATTTGGTTCCATCCTCTATTTGATCTCCTCAATATATTGGACTTTTTTCATTCACCATGACCTATTGGGATCCATATAGTCACCTCTATCCATTAGACCCTTAATTATATTTCTAAAATATTCATCTAGGAAATTTATAAGGCTAATTATTTTCAAGTGATTTATGTACTGACACATAAGAAATACTTATTTATTGACAAACAGATTCTTCTTAATTCAACAAAAATTCAGTACCTCATGGTCTAAAAATTTACCCTTTTATTTTTTTGTCAACCAAGGAAAATAAATCATTGAATACAAGAATTTTAAACCCACCAGAGTCAACTCGATGTATGAACCAAGAATCATTGAACAAAAATAGAATACTGTCCATAAATATATAATTAACAATATTTTCAAACATCATAAATAAGTGGTTAATTTTTTTAAACTTCTTTAGGAACTCAAAATATTTTCATCACAAAAAAAAATAGACTTCAACAAGATCCTATATCCACTTCAAAAAAGTGTTAAAACAGTTTACACATACTGACATCATAACTCACCCATTTTAAAAACTCCCCCTAAATATATACTATCTCTTTTAAGGTATATCACATATCAATAGATGTTTTCATATTTTTATCCTCTTTTGAAAACAATATAAAAATAAAATATTAGAGATGGAATATATAATGCATACATAATCTTATAATATAGTGAGGTTGAATGTCTATAATAAACCTCCACTTTTGTAATGTTTCCTTCAATAATGGTTTAGGGAAGATACTACCAACTTGATATTTTATTGGTATAAATGTTTTATTTAGTTAAATTATTTCAAAATTTTATTCAATAAAGTGATATTTAATATCAATGTTCTTAATTTGAGAATGGTGTACTAGATTCTTGGTGAGATTGATAACACTTTTTTTATCACAACCCAAGAGAAGGGGAAACTTCGCATCGACCAACACATCTTCTAACTATGTCTTCATTCATATTAGTTGTGTTGTAACTTTAGTTATGGCTACATACTTAGTTTCTGTAGTGTTGAGAATCACTATATTTGGTTTCTTTGTATACAAGCTTACACATATTTCTACCAAAAATTTTAATCCACTGGACGTGGGTCTGATAAAATCAAAACATGTTTACCAATCTGCATACATGTAACCAAACATGTAAATATTTCTTGAGATGTTATACATTAACCCTAAAAAATACACCATTAATATATATAATAATTTTTTCAACCACAATACGTGACTCTTTTGGTGTGCTTTGATATATTGAACATATTATAACAACATACACTAAATATGACCTTGAAGATGTGTGGTATAAAATGCTTCTATTCAACTTTCTAAATTATTTAAGATCAATATTGTTTCCTTTCCCATCATTTTAAAACATTATTCCCACTAAAATGGTATTAGGAATAGGATTTGAATATTTTACTCAAAATCACTTCAACAGTTCCTTAGAACACTTCTCTTGAAAAAGAAAAATGTACATTTTATTTTGAGATATTTTCATGCAAATAATGTACCTAATTTGTCCTAGAATAGGCATCTCACGAAAATCATTTATTTTCGTAGTAAAATTTTCAAATGTTTATTCATCATTTCATATGAATATGATATGATCAACACGAATAATTTCAATGAAATAAACCTCTTGATTTTATTTTATGAAGAGGTTGTTGTTAACTCTTCCTTTACATAAATTTAACTTCTTCAAGAAACCATATGGATTAGAATAGCAAGATCTTTAAGCTTTTTTCAATCCATAAATATCCATATTCAACTTGAATTTTTTTCCACCTTGATCATGTATGAATCTACATGGTTTTTCAATATAAAATTCTTCTTCTAACTCTTTATTTAGAAATCCAGACTTAACATCCATTTAAAATATCTTATATTCTCATTGTGCCACAAAAACAAAAAATATTTTTGTGGTTTAAAGTATTTCCACTAGGATTAAGGTTACATAAAAAACAATGCTTTCAAACAATTATTAGACCATTAAAACTAGTATTTATTAATGTTTTACCAGTTAGCCTTTTTCATTCAACTTATTCTAGAAAACCCATCTTCCAATAATTTTTTTGTCCTCTAGTTTGGGTATAAGTTCCAATGTTTTATTCTTTTCAATTTGAACCAACTATTCATTAATGTCATAATTCAACTAATGATGCACCAAATAATATTCAACATCATTTGGATTTACCTATAATATCAAAGAATTATGTGAAACTATCCTCGATTTTATTATAGTTTGAAGATGTTGTCCTAGATTTCCAATGATATTTTGGACCTCCATGTTTTCCTCATACTGGACTACATAAACATAATTTTTCCCAATCATTTGAAATAGATTATTCATAATATTAATTTTTACAACATATAAATCATAATTTCTGTTCATATTTTTTATGTTTTTGAACTAAAAAACTTCATATTTATTTTATTATATATATAAAAATTACTTTGAAACTTTTCTAGTAGAATTTTATAGCACTTTCACATATGTAGAGTAAAAAATCCTTAAAAAATACTTATTATAACACCTATATCCTCTAAAATTGGGAGGTTATCAAAGGAATATACCATCAAAACCTTTTTAATCAAACTTCCAAATATTTTATCCATTGAATTTGATAATTAATGGGATTAAAAATATAATTTTTTATTTAAAAATTGGGATATATTTTTAATAAATATCTTATGGATTCATATTAGAGTTTTTCTTATTGAAATAATGATTCTAGATGTGAATTACTACTCTGATAACTTCTCTATAAAAGAATTGAGATTTATCTTATTCAATTATCATGGTTAAATCCACCTCTACCAAACTTTAATTATTTATTTCAACAACAGAATTCTATTATGGTATGTATAGTTCACTAAGTTCATGAAAAATTACATACTTTTTAAGATATAGTATTTGAACCTCTAATTTTGTATTCAGAACCATTATCATTTTGAGCCTTATTCACAAAATATATACCTTCCTTGTTAGAACTTCTCCTAAATATCTTATATTTTTTCAGAGACAATGATTTAGGCTTTTAAAACATAATATACGTAATATGAGTGAAATCATCAATAAAAGAATAAATAAATAATCTATATTTTTTATTTCTTTTTCATGGACCCACATACATCTGAATGAATAATATCCAGGAGATGAGTTGAATTTATCTAAACCCACTTATGCACTGAATTTGAAGTCTTCAATTCTTGGTATATAAAAAATTATATTTGTCTTGTTAGGTTAAAAATATTATTAATAAGTTCTCTATTTATTCTATTTTTCATATACGACTAAGACTTTTATTACATAACTGGTTATCTTCCATTAGGCTTTGATAGGATGAACCTTGTGTATCTCCAACCTGAATCAAATTTCCCTTGATTCAATTTTCTAATGTTATAAATTTCCCATCTTTATACCTTTTACCAAAAAATTCATCTCTTCTAAAAACAACATCATTTCGTTCGCCAGAGTGTTGTGAAACAGCCAACATGCTGTGTTTTAGTATATTAATAAATAAGGAACTTTTGGATTTTTATTTTTATTTTTCAATGATATTAGACCCAACAACATTGATTTAGAGTGACTCATTATTTCCAAAATTAATTTTCACATATTTTTAATATTTTAAATTTTTTAAAAAATGTAAATCATTAGTCATATGTGATGAACAACCACTATATATTGACACTAACTTTTCATACATTAACACTACTTAAATTTTTTGGAATACTTAAAACATTATACAAATAAACTCTCATAAACCGTACTAGTATAGTGCCTTTGGAAATATTGACACATAAAAACTAGTAGATAAATGAGCTACATTCTCTCCCACTTGGCTCTTCTTGTCTAGAACCATTCTTAGACACAACAAACATAACACATATCTTCAAAAACTGGAGAAGGAAACATAAAAAGGAGTGATCTCAATTTCTAAGTAAGGGTAAACAAGGGGGATATGTAAGCATAATCCTGAGCATAAGGGTATGAGAACATGATAATGAAAATATAGTATCATATCATGCATAAAAAAGATCATATATGTGAATCATGGAATAAATATTTGAAGCTCATAAGACATGAATCATAAAGAAATAAATAACATATTCCATAAAATCATAATATAGGAATAAAACCAGAAATTGTGGAAGAAACATAATAATAAATAATGATTTCCATAGTATTCAAAGAATAGATACCAAGGTCATCATAGTGGAGAATGCCTTGTACTAAACCAGGTTCACACCTCATTCCATCCCTATTTTATTGAACAGAGTAAAACCCTCATTCAGTCCTTATAATACTGAACCAAGTTCACTTCTCATTCCATACATGTTTATCTCATGAGATATAAATATTTACCCAACACATTTGAGGGAGATATAGGTCTCACCCATATTATAATGAAATAATACATAATTGTGAAAAAAGATCATAAATAATCATATCACAACCCATTAAATGAAATGGGTATTATAAACATGTAATCATATCATAAACTATTAAAAATGTCAAGTTTTATAATCATTTCATAAAAAACATAACCCGTGAAACGTAGTGGGTTTCAAAAGAATATAACCCATGAAGGAGAAACATGTTTCATTAAATTGTTCCATAAAACAAAATTCATTAGGAGAAAAAATTTTAATGGAAGGATAGAATAATTTCTCTATAAATGAAGGAGTAACACCAATGGATGTTATCTTATATGGGAAATAATTTTGAAAAATATTGTAAAAACATAAAACCATAATACATAAAACCTTTTTGAAAACATTTTTCTTTGAAAATAGATTTGAAAAAACATAAAGGAAGCATTGAAAACCATAATAAGTTTTTAAAATCCTTTTTACTAGAAAATGGTCTTTAAAGATCTTTTGAAATCATTTTTTTAAACATGGTTTCTAAATACAATAGATTTCTGACTGACGAGAGAGATAATCATATTTTACTAAAAATATTATATTAAGTACCAAAGAGTGTAAAATGGGAATAATACAAGGATATATATTGAATAAACAGAATATAAGGAAACCCATGAGTTTTCTTGAGATATGGATCATAATATTTCATCAAATTAAGCATAAACATAAACAATCATGAAAAAGAGACAAGATTGTTTCAATTAACTATTATAACATGGTAAAATGGGATCATACTCTCCATGTAATAAAAGAAAATTAAATTAATAATAAAATAGCATGAAAATAAGGAAATACATGATACAACATGTAAAATGGAAATATATAAATCTTGAAAAATAATTTATGTGAATAACAAAACACAAGTCTCAAAGAAGGAAAATTGTACCAAAAATATTTTACCGATTTGGTAACTTTCGAAACATAAACACCAAGAAAGAAATCTATTAAATTGGATATGTTAATAACCATAAATTTAAGTATAATATTCATATAATACAATCATGGGTAGTACATACATTACAAAAAATAAAAGAGCTAAGAACACAACATACATCTCATAAAAATAAAAAGTGAGATGAAATACCCTAACCATGTGTCTTGACTCTCATAATAATCATTCAAACCACAAGAAAAATAAATATGAATTTATTATAAATCATTTAAAGAACCATATTATTACATATAATAACAAATATGGCTTTATTATGACCTTATATTACTCGCTCAGTAACCATCTTATGTTAAGGTTTCACTTCAGATAATAAAGCTTTGTTCTTCGCATTTGTCTTAATTTGTTATATCGTTGGTACTTATGCTTATATTACGATTCAAGAATATAAAAAATGATATAAATATCATTTATATCCATTATATTTTTATTATAATACTTTACATAATGTAGAATGATGAAATCAAATACACCGTTCATGAAGACAATAAGCCGTATGTACGCATGAAGGATGTTTCCATTTTTATTATCGTATTCAATAAGAAAGAAAATGAAATATATGTATATATGTATATAATATCATTAAATTATAATTATACTGTTTTATATATCATATAATTTCACTAAAACTGTCCTTAATACATTCCATGTAGTGTGTGAATGAATCACATCGCTTTGAGGGGCGATAGTCCACACATTTTCAAAAAGAAATTAACGTATTAACACCAAATGGATCATATAAAGATATATGTTTTAAAAGAATTAATGATTATTAAATACATAATAAATATAATATATAACATATTTAAATATAGTTCTATAAAAATGTCCACCATGAGAGGCAGTAAAAGAAAAATGAACAATCATCATTTAGTGAGGCGATAGTTCTTCGTACACGTAAACAATATGTTCATTACCTAGTAGATGGAGGTGTGTGTAAGTATAGGTATAAAACCTATAATAAAAAAATATTATATTTAGGATATTAGTTTTATTATAAAATCATGTAATAAATATAGTGAATCAGGTGGAGATAGAAAATAAAAGAAAGGAGCTCGAGAGAAGGCATTACCACTTAATCGGGTAACATCTTTTGGTTTGTACCAAAAGGAATCATTGGATAGCCTTATGCCTACGAGGAGGCTTCTAGGATGAAGAGAATGATGTTGTAAAGTTTATTGGGAACATATTGGACGAACATAAGTTGGTTGATAAGTGTTAAGATGATGGATAGGTGGTGGCCTTTTATAGGGAAGGGAAAATACACAATTGACATTTTTGAAAACAAGTTAGGTATAACCATGGTTTTACCTAAAAAATGAATAAAAAATGGACAAAAATCAATAATGGAAGGTTCATGGACCAATAATGACAATAAAATGTGTGTCATACAATTTTCTAGGTCGTTTTGGGTCTCAAATTTAAGGTTCAGTTTTTAGTTAAGCTTAATTTTACCTTAACCAATGTAATTAATTTATATTACATTTACTAATCATTTTGGTGAAAAATAATTTAAAATTAATATAAATTATTAATTATTATAATTAAAAATATTGGAGTCCATTTTTCAAAATTACCATCATATGAGTGGAATAAATAAATTGAAAATTAATCATGCAGTTGGGTCGACAATGAGAGTTTTTAATGTAAAAACATTGAAAAGTTTGCTATGTTTTTATACCCGAGTTTAAAGTGAAATTGAACTCCATTATTTAAATTGTACTAATTGATAAGAATATTATCTTATTAAACTTTGAGACCAATTTAAAATATAATTTATTATTTTAAATAAATTATATGAAAATGCTGTTTTGAATTAAAATCTTGTATTTTTCACTATTCATCCAAAAAATGAAGTTTCTTATAAAAATCCAAAAATATCATCCTAAGATAATTTAATAATTATTAATTCAAAAATTATATTTATTTAATAAAATTAAATTTATAAATGTGTCTAAAATTAATTTTATTATTTTTCACCGAAGCTCATGAAAGGTAGTTTGAATGAGAAAATAATATTTTTGAACATATAAGGACTTTACCAAAAAATTATATGTTTCATTATAAATATGTTTTATTTCTATAAAAAAATTATAAACAATATTTTAAAAGTTGTCACTTTTATTCACATTTCTATTTTAATAGCAATTTATTAATTATCTCATTCAAATAATTATAACAGTAATATGATGTTTTGTAGAAACATCGGTGTTGCGTGTAACAAACGCAAAGTCATTGTTCAGTGTAACGTACACCAATTAAATGTTCCATGTATTATATTATAAGTCTGTGATATTTGAAAGAAATGGTTTACTTAGTTCATTACAAGACATGAATGAAAATTTAATTTATTCGAAAAGCGGTCCATAAAAACTCATGGTTTTACATTATACCCCCCTTAAAATGAATTTTTCCCTCAAAATTCATCACTCGGGTAAAAAAATGAGGATACTTACGCTTCATAATGTCCTAATGTTCCCACAAATATTTTTATAACTGGTGATTTATCCACATAATTTGACTAGGTGAGTGGGATGGTTTTGTAAAACTCTCTATGGTCAGTCCATAATTTTAACAGGTTATTATTCATAAGACATATCCTACTCCAGTGGTATGAAATCTAATGTCAGTACATATGAAGGTTTAGGTATGTACTTACCAAGGAGAGATACATGTAATACATCATGGAATTGAGATAGATTTGGAGAAAGTGCCAAGTGATATGCTTCTATCATGATACGATCAAGAATATCAAAGGGACTGATATAACCAGGACTTAGTTTACCTTTTTTCATGAATCTAATTAATTTATTCTAGGGTGAGATTCATAGAAAAGAAAATTCACCAAATTTAAATTCTAGATCATATCAGAAATTATCAGCAAAATTGTATGACGACATTGAGCTTCCTTGATATTCTGTTGAAAAGTTCTAACCTTCTCGACCATTTCTTCAGTGATATTATGTCCCAATAGATTTATTTCTCCATCCCCATCCCAAAACACTAAAGCTCTTATTTTCTTCCCATTGAGGGATTTGTACAGTGCCATCTAAATTCATGAGTAAAAGATATTTTAGTAAGAAAAATCAACTAGATAAAGGTGGTTATCCCAAACATCTTTGATATATATAGAACAATATATCAATATATACTCTAGGGTTTGAATTGTTATTGTAGTCTAATCATCCATCTAAGGATGATAATAAGTGCATAAACTCAATTCTGTATCAAGTTATATCTAAAGACTTCGTTAGAACATTGAGGTAAACCTTAAATCCCAATCTGATACAATAGAATGTGGTACACCATTAAACCTTACCAATTACTTAATGTATATCCTGGAAAGATAATCCAAATATAAGTATTATCTAATAGCGATTAAGTGTGATGACTGAGTAAAAATATCGACAACCAACCATATAGAATTAAAACTTTTAGAGGTTTTGGGTAGTCCAACAACAAAAACTATAGTGATTTTCTCCCATTCCCATTATGGTATATTTAATGGATGAAAAAACCCTTAAGAATCCAATATTTTAGCTTTAACTTGTTTGAATACAAAGAACCAAGATACAAACTCTGTGATTCGTCTCTTCATGCCATCCCACCAGAAGTAATCTTTCCAATCCATATACATCTTCATAATTCTAGGATGAATAGAGACAGAAGAACTATGATATTCCTCTTACACATCCATCTTCAAATCTGGTATGAAAGGAACACATAAAAAATTGTTGAATCTCATCATTCCATCATGATCAAGGTTAAACTTAGGAATATTTATGAATTTATTTTTCATATCATTATCTTCCTTCTACTCCTATTTAATATTCACATGATTAGAGGTTTAAACATTCATTAGAGAAAGATAACATTTTCCCCTTCATTATGGATTTCTAGATCCATCTTTTGTAAATCTATAAATATTGGATCTTTTATGATCCTCATCATGGATAAGCTAGCATGATCCTTCCAACTAAAATCATTAACCAATTTATTCCCTTTGCTAGGGTGGTAATGTATTGAGCAATCATAATCCTTTATAGACTATAACAATATTCTTTGGTGCATGTTCAAATCCTTCTATGTGAGTATATATTTTAAAATTTTAGGATCAATATATATATCACACTTTTCTCTATAAATACTAGGTCCCCATATCTTGAATACCAAAATTACTGTTTCTAACTCCAAATCACAAGTTTTGTAATGTTTCTCATGAATCTCCAAAATTCATGAGGAATATGATATAACCATATTATTCCACATAATAACACATCCCAATACCTTATTTTAATCATCTCTAAAGATTAAAAATAGTTCTACTCTATAGGATAAAGGTGCACTGACTAATCTTATCTTCAGTTCCATGAAATTTTCCCCATAATCATATATCTAGAGGAAATTGACACCCTTCTAAGTTAAATTGGTTATAGAATTAGATATTCATGATAAATTCTCTAAAAACCATAGATAATATCAAACTAAACCAAGAAATCTATAGATCTTATTCACCATGGTTGGTCTAGGCCTACATTCAATAGCCTCCATATTTGATGGATTTTCAACTTACTATCTTTTGAGATCATGTGACCCAAAAATAAAACCTTTTGCATCCAGAATTAACACTTTGTATATTTTATATATATCTTATCATTCATTAGGTCCTTTAGTACAATTATCAAGTGATTTTAATGCTCTTACTTACTGTTTTAATAGATAATAATATTATATATAAATACTACCACAAAAAGATTGAGATAATTTCTAAAGACTCTATTCATTAAATCCATGAATATAGTAGGGGAATTAGTAAGAAAAAAATGCATAACTATGTATTAATAGTGTTCATACCTTGTTGTAGTTCCATCTTGGGTATATCTTCTTTCATGACCCTCAATTGATGATATCAAAAATGAAGGTCAATCTTAAAAAATATTGAGCTTCACGTAGTTGATCAAAAAAGTAATCAATACAGGGAAGAGGATACTTGTTCTTGATTGTGTTCTTGTTAAAATACTTATAATCAATGTAGAGTCCCAATGATCTATATTTATTTTTCACAAAAAGAATAGGTGCACCCCAAATTGACACAATTTTCAGCATGAATCCATTATCATGGTTTTTTTGGAGTTTCTTTTTCAATTCCTACAAATAAATTATATCCATTCTATAAGGAGTCTTGGAAATTCGTGTGGAACCAAGTATGAGTTCTATTGAGAACTCATTTTCGTGTTTTGGAAGAGGGCTAAGAAAACATTTTGAAAATATATCCAAAAAATCCTGAATAATAGGCATATCATCGATGTTGATTTTCTCCCCAATAATTGGAGATAAAAAAATGGGAATTAAGACCCATACACTAGATATAATATCCACAGGAAGTTTATACTTATCGTTGAATTGATGGATGATTGTAGGAGGGTTTGAAATATCAAATGTAAATAACCTTCCTCGATAATTGATGTGGAATTTATGCAGAAAAATTTAACCATGCCTACGATGACATCAAATTAAACCAATGGAATAATGTCAAGATTTTCTGGAAACACATTCCCATATACTTCAATCAGAGTGAAATCATAGACATTAGATGAAAATCATCATACCATTAGAGGTTTTAATTGATAATTCCACATCAAATAATTTTGGTGGAATATTAACACCCTTAATAAATTCTTTAGATATGAAATAGTTGGTAGATATTGAATCAAATATGACATTAACAGTTATATAGGGGATGATAAGTGTATCTTTCACCATGTTGTTATTAAAACCCTCATTAGAAATAGATATTTCATGATATTTTTCCTTTCACCCATACTTATGAGGTTTTTGAAATCTATCATCATCACTATCCCTTGGGTTTGGGTAGTGGTTATCATAATTACCATTCTCTTTTCACTTGTAGCATTGAATCGTGGGTGGTTCATTCGGGGAAGCTTTATCTCCATTAGATTTTTTCGATAACTTTGTCCCATAATTTCGACAATCAATTTACCTAGGTAATTACCTTCCACACATAAAACACTTATAAGATACCTTAAAGAAATTTCATCTATGCTTCTTCCCACACTTATATCACAAAGGAAAACTCATATTATTTTTGTCCATTGTTTTTAGATTTTCCTTTAAAATCCATCTTCTTCTTCTTATTAAAACCTTGATATTGATACAAGACTCCAACCTCTATTTCAAAGTTCATTGAACAACGCACAATATCTTCGTATCTACTAATGTCTCTTATAGAAAATGACCTTATGATACTTGGATTTAATCCACTTAAGAAACTATCAACTTTACTTTTGGGTTGGAATCTAATTACTGAAATATACCTCACAAATCTTGTGAAATCATCCTCATCGAAATAGACAGATTCATCATCCCTTTTCTTCAAATCAAGGAACTATTTATCCATACTTGTATGAAAAATATGAGGAATGTACTTATTGAAAAATAAGTTCTTTAACTCATCCCAATCCATGTATTCAATCTCATATTGCTGCCTCACATTCTTATTTAGAGCTCACCACTGTTCTGATTCACTTTCAAAGTGATAAACGACTTGAATGAATTTATCATGCTCCGAAAACTAATGAACGGAGAATATATCTTCATTAGTACTGATCCATTGTTCCAAAACAAGTAGACCAGAAGATCCTTATGAGAGAACGTGGATGTTTCCTCATGAAGGACTCAATAGAATTTTGTTCTATCTAGTTATCATTTAGAAGTCCACCATGATTACTTTCTTTAGAAATATGTGTGATCATAAAAATGATGTTTTTCATTCCATCTCCCATAGCAATCAGTTTCTTAGGAGGACACTCCTTTAATTTTCCATTGCAATAACCATTAACACATTTCCTTCAAGTTTCATCCATTAACTAAAATAAAAATCATAGAGTAAGAAACAATTATCATATTGAATAACCAAATAATCATAAACATTCACTTATAAGATGTCTAAACTATGACCCATTTTTTAATATATGAAACCTTAGGTTTATCCTAGGTTATTAATAGTTAACTTATATTTAAATACTTTATTATGTTTCATGAAGAGTTTATGAATTCTCAAAGCATATCCCTCAAGAGTATCAAACCAGGTGGGAAACAAGGCTCGTTGTCATGAACCAGATTACCCCGAGTCAGGCTCAACACATATTATCAGAGTTGTTACCTTAGGTACATCTATTCCAAATCCAAATCCAATTATAGTATGTAGACTTGCATGTATTTATAGGAAACCACTCACTCTATCCTTAACCAAAATTCCATGACATTTTCTTATACGTTTCCTTATCCATAATGTTTTCCTTCGGCATGTACTTAGGGTTTTCACTAATGCTTTCTCATCCTAGATTCAAAACGTTAACTAGAAATTTTATATGATACCAAATATAATGACCCTCACATTTTATACCTTAAAATTACATAATTTGTTTCAGAATAATTAAAATATTATACAAACAAAATCCTAAAGACAATACTAGTATAGTGACTTTGGAAACAAGGAAACATAAACACTTGTACACAAATGAGCTACATTATCTCTCACTTAGTTCTTCCTGGACAACACCCTTCTTAGACATAGAAAACATAATATATATTTTCACAACTTGGGGAAGGAAACATAAAATGGGGTCATCTCAAATTCTCGGTAAGGATAAACAATTGAGATATGTAAGCATAATCATGAGCATAAGGGTATGAGAACATGATCAGGAATATAGAAGATCATAAACTATATTACAAAGATCATATACATGAATCCTGGAATAAATCTTGGGAGTCCATAAGATGTGAATACTAAGTAAATAAAGAACAAAATCTATAAAATCATAACATAGGAATAAAACATTGAATTGTGGTAGACAAAAAAGAATATATAATGATTTCTATAGTAGTCAAGGCATTGCTGCTAAGGCCATTTTAGTGGACAAATTACGTTACCAAACATATTTCACACCCCATTCTAGCCATATATTAGTAAATCGAGTTCAACCCTTATTATAGCCCTATAATAATGAACCTTTTTCACCCCTCTATCCAGCCATATCTATCTCATGAGATATAAATCGTTACCCAATACATTGAAGGGAGATATAGGTCCCACCCATCTTATAATGAAATCATACATTGATGTACCACATGATCATAAATAATGATATCATAACCCAAAAAATGAAATGGGTATTATAAAAAATTTAATCATATCATAAACTATTGAAAAATAGAGGTTTCATATTCATTTCATCATAAATGTAACCCATAAAAAGAAGCAGGTTTCAAAAGTGTATATCCGGTGAAAGAGAAATGGCTTTCATCAACATCATGAAATCAAAAACATAATCCATTAAGAGAAAAAATATGAATAGAAAAATTGAATAATTTCTCCCACAAAATAATGAGTGACACCAATGGATGTTATCTTAAATGGGAAATAATTTAGAAATATCTTTTAAAAAAATTCCTTGATGAAAATATCATTTCTTCATTGGAAAATAATTTTAAAACATAAACCATTTTTGAAGACATTTTTTTTTGGAAAATATATTTGAAAAAATATAAATGAAGCATTGAAAACAATAAATTTTTTTAAAATTCAATTTTCTTGAAAATGGGATTCAATGATCTTTTGAAAACATTTTTTAAAACATATTTTTTGAATATAATAGATTTCTGACAGGAGAGAGAGATGATCAAATTTTACTGAAAAACATTATATTAGGTACTAAATAGTATAAAATGGTACTAATAAATAAATATATCATAAATAAACAGAGTATAGGAAAACTCATTAGTGTTCTTTATAGATGGATCATAATATTTCATCAAAGGAAGCATAAACATAAACAATATTCAAAAGGGATGAGATTGTTTCAATGAAATCTTATAACATGGTAACTTGGGATCATACTCAAAAAATAAGAAAAATAAATTAAATGAAGTTTTAAATTTCATTAAAATAAGTAAATTAATGATATAAAATGAGAATTTGAATTATATACACCTAAAAAAATTTTATGTGCATAACAAAACATGAGTCTCAAAGAAGGAAAATTGAGAAAAAACTATTTTACTGATTTGGTATCTTTGGAAACTTAAATTACATGAAAGAAAGATCTTAAAATGGATATGTTAATACCCACAAATTTAAATATAATATACATTTAATTCAATCACGATCATCACATACACCACACAAAAGGAATGAGTGGTGAACATAACATGTATCTCACAGAAATAAAAAGGGAGATGAAATCCCCTTACCTTGTGACTTGACTCTCATCGTACTCATTCAAAAAACCTATATAATAAATATAAAATTTTTATAAATATTTTATAGAAACCTATTTTTCTATATAATACCATCTATGGTTTGAATATGACCTTATATTACCCAGTTGTTAACCATCCTATGTTAAGGTTTACTTTAGATAATATACTCTTTATTCTCCGCATGTCTCTTAATTTGTTATATCATTGGTCCTTATACTTATATCATGATTCCAGAATGTAAAAAATTATATAAATATCATGTATATATAATATATGTGAATTATAATAATTTATATAATATAAATGTACTAAATGGAATACACTATTCATGGAGACGGTAAGTCGTGCGTATGCATGAACATTATTTTTGTTTTTATTATCGTACTGAAAGAAATAATGAAAATGAAAAAAAAAATATATATATATATATATACGTATATAATATCATTAATTTATAATTATAATGTTTCATTTCTCATAAAATTTCACTAAACCCATCCTTAATACATTCCATGGAGTGTATGAACAAATCACATCGCTTTGAGGAGGCGGTAGTTCACACTTTCTCTAATGAAATTATCATATTAACACCAAATAAAACATATAAAAATATATATTTTAATAGAATTAAGTAATTATAAATAAATAATAAATATAATATATAACATATATAAATGGATTGTCCACTATAATTTCCACCATGAGTGGCGGTAATGGAAAAATGAACAATCATCGTTTAGTGAGGTGGTAGTTCATCATACACATAAACAATATGTTTATTACCCATAAGATGGAGGTTTGGGTAAGTGTATATAAAAAACATAGAATTAGTAGAATAATAGTATATTGAGTATACCAGGGTTGTTATACAATCATGCAATAAATAGAGTGGAATGGGTGGAGAAGGAAAATAAATGAAAGGAGTTTGAGAGAAGGCATTTCTTCTTAATTAGGTAAATCCTTTTGGTTTGTTCCAAAATTATTCTAAGAAGAAGGTAGGGATGTTGAGAAGTTTATTGGGTAAATATAGGATGAAAAAAAGTTTTATTATATTTGTGGATAAGAGGGATAGGTGGTTTCCATTTATAAGGAAGGAAAATGACACACTTGGCATTTTTGAAAACAAGTTAGGTGAACCCATGTTTTTATATAACAAATGTTATAAAAAACCAACAAAACTCAAGAATAGAAGATTCATGGCAGAATAATGGCCAGAAAATGGTTTTTTACAAGTATATAGGTCGTTTTGGGTCTTAAAATTATGTTTTAGTCCTTAGTTAAGCATAATTTTACATTAACCAGTTTAATTATCTTTAATTATTTTTACTAATCATTTTGGTCAAAAACATAGTCGAACTTATTATACGTTATAAATTATTATTATTACCAATATGGGATTAATTTTTCTAAATTAAAATCATAATAGTGGAATAAATTAATTTAAAATTAATCCCGTAGTCGGGTCGACAATGCGGGTATTTTTCACTATTTAACCAAAAATGAAATTTCTCAGAAAAATCCAAAACTATTAACCTAAAATAATTTCAAAATTATAAATTCAAAAATTAATTCTATTTAATCCAATTAAATTTTTAAATTTTTAAAAAATAATTTTATTATTTTTCACAGAAGGTCCTGAAATCTTGTTTGTTTGAGAAAATAGTATTTTTAAACATATAGAGAATTTACAAAAAATAATATATTTTGTTATCAATATGTTTTATTTTAATAAAACCATTATAAAAAATATTTGAAAATTATTTATTAATATTCATATAACTATTTTTAACAAATAGTTTATAATTATCTCATTTAGATAATAATAACATTAAAATGATATTTTATAGAAACATCGGTGTTGTGTGTAACGTACGCCACATAACTATTATGTGTAACATATACCAAGTCAATGTTCGGTGTAATTTATTCCAAGTACATTCCATGGTAAAGGAATGTTTTACTTAGTTAACTGGAAGACAAAAATTAAAATTTAATTTATTAGAAAAATGGTCTATAAAAACATGGGGTGTTACACATTATCTAATATCCAAGGTTGTTCTCTTTTTGTGGCTTTGAGATTAGTTTCAACAACTAATGCCTTCTTCTTCACTTTTTATTCATTAAAGGAGGTTTTTTAGATTTATCAAAAAAACATTATTGTTCTGGTAACATTACAATACATCCTTCAGTAAGATGCTTGGGCTGATCACATTTTTCAAAAAATAGTTTCCAATAGTTGAAATCTATTTTGGTTTTCAAACTAGATTATTCAAGTTGTATTATCTGAGTTGATTTAGTCCCCCTAAAACATCACATAAAATATTTCTTGTATACATAGTATTTTTGATGATTTATCCAACCCATTTTTTTATATTACCAAAGCCTCCACAGTACAAGAAATATCCATAGGAAACATATTTTCATCTGTATCCACCATGCTATATAAAACCATGTACCTATTTTACATCATCTTTATAACCATACAACATGGATACTTTTATTAATCCAATATTTTAGAATAATTATAAAATCATATTCTTCATCTTATACTTCTTCTAATCCTTAAAAAATCTCTAGTTATATCATTTTTTCTTCAAGCTTCAATTCCTCATAAATTTAATAATTTTTAACAACATTTGTTATGAAAACATGGATGGTATTATATACTTGATTCTTCTTATGAATATTTTAAACTGTTTTTCTAACCACTAAGGATGATATTTGTTAATCCTTTTATGGATTAAACTAATTAGAACTTTCACCAACTTATGAATTTGAGTTTTTTAAGTTTGTGATTCCTTTCTCAGATTCCAAAACTTCTATTGAAAAAGATAAAAATATTTATCCATCTCCTATATCTTTTCTTCAAGATTTATGTTGATGTATTTATATTCATCAAGTAACTTCTCCAAATCATTAATATCTTTTAACAACTTAGATTTTTCTTCAATAACAGACTCCTGATTATTTTCTGATAGTTTTTTTCTTCCAATTCTTGTCTCTTCTCAAGTTTAACAATATATGAATGGAATTATTTTAATTATATTTTAAGAATAAAATAAATCTAAGTTTCATCATCATCATCTTTAGAGTTTCTTATTTCATCAGTAGTAAAATTCTCCTTATTGAATTTTTACAATGACCAAGTTATAAGTAGAATAATTAATAGAATTTTCAAATTCTATTTCACTATTACCATACTTAGAAAAAAGTTTTTCTTTTTATATTTATAAAACCTTTTATCCTTTACTTTTGAAAATGCATTTTTTTTGTATTTTTCCTTAGATATCATCTTAAGTTTCCTCTTATTCATCACTATATTCATCTTATATTATCCATGGATAGTTTATTGTGAAATGTATAATAACTTCATTATTTAAGCACTGAAATGGTAATTTTTTTAATAATTTCATGTGCCTCTTTTCACCTTTAAATAAAATAAATACATGAACTCATCAATATTTGTACTCACTTCATATTCATTTTTAGAGTCGCTAAATTATTCCTCATGATCATTCTTATACATTACTTTCTTAACATATTTGAGAGATATTTCCCAATCAATATTTTCCTTGTTCATGAAAATATTTTCTCTTATATTTTCATATATTATGATAATATTATGAAAATTATCCATATAGAGTTTTAAGTATATATCTTTATAGGATGATACATTAGGATGATATTTATCAGGATGAAGTTATAGAATCTTTTAAAAAATATTCCAATATTTATATTTCATAAAAATTCATCATGTGGTTCTTACAATGTAAATAATCCTTGTAAATAACTCACTAAAAAATTCATCATCTACCATTTTAAGATCTTTATACTTTAATATCTAGATCTGAAAAATTTATTTATTCACCTTATTAATTCCTTCAATTTTTTTAAACATGTCCCATTTGAATTTAGCTATTACAATTCCTTTAACCATAAAAAATTCACTTTAATAGATTTAGCAAAGTATAACATTTATATATCTCCCATAATTCTATGGGTTTTTCTTCTTTGTATTAATTAAGTGTGAACCCCCAACATGAGGAGTGAAACAATATATAGTAGCTTCAATAACTTCATATCAAATAAATAATAAATTTTGAAACATTATATATTTTAAAATATGATAGTTATTCCCATCAAATATATAAATCCCCTTTCCTTTAAATGATTTTTCAATATCCATGGTAACCTTCTCCTTCAAACTTCAAAAATACAAGAGTAAATAAAGGAACATACCCACTAATACAAATTAGAAGGATTATTAATGATCTTTTCAGCCACTAGTGTAACACCCCATGTTTTTTTACAAACATAAATGGAAATGCATGAATCTTTGTATTAATTAGATATTTATAACTAGATTTTTAAAATAATTTTTCCACTTCTATGTTTTGAATTTCAAAAAATGGTCATCTACAATTGTGTTCAGTAAGTTATTTAGAGTCTAATAAAACCAAATTGTTTTTTGGTGAATATTAACATACCAATAATAATAGTAATATGAATAGAAATAAGACCATAATAAATAGAAAATAGTAATATTGTTTTATTTTCTTAAGGCTTGAAGATAATGAAATTTTGGTTAATTTTTCAATGTGATATAAAAGAAGTTATAGTTTTAAAATTGTTAAATTTTCAATTATGTATGATTTTATTTAAAAATTAAATTAATAGTATTTAGAAAATTAAATAAAAAATGGACTTCATTTTTGAATTTTACACGTTGAGAAATGGTAAGGGTAAATTTTTGGGATTTTTTTGAAAATCATGAATTTTCGATGAATAGTAAAATACGGTAAAAGACCGTATATTCAAATTATCATTAAAATACCCTATTTATGACATCATAAGTGATTTGAGGCCACATGGTTTGAACTAACTTTCTATTATTACTATTTGGGGTCACAAGAATTATGATTATTTATAGTATTGAGCAAAAATATTATAATAATGATTAAAATATTGGAAAATACCTCCTCTCTTCCACTACAAATACCACCCTCATTCCCCTCTTCCTCACACACCTCTAAAGACTTGAGAATTACCTATGTTCTACCCAATAAACTTCCCAAGGATATTCCCCATTTTCTAGAGTTTTTGGTCCCACCAAAAGGCCAAAACCAAAGGCCATAAGAGGGATCTTAAGGAGAAGAGATAAAGATGTAAACATCCTCCTTCATTTGCTTTCTTTCCTTTCATTTTATGATATTATTTTTCATTCCCTTTGGATTATGTTAAGATATTTCATTCATTACCCCCATTATTTTCTATATTATGTAATAATTATTAGATACCCATTTTCTATCATCAAGTTATTTTATGAAAATTTAAAAGAAGTCGTTAGGCTGTCAGATTTTCATAAGGAATTTCCCAATTTCTTTTTATTTTGAGTTATTTTTTTCTTCTTCTTATTTAATCACCTCCTCTAATAAAATTGGAATTAAAGATCTAGAATATTTTATATTATTTATGTTATCATGTTCATTGAATATTAATCATCAATATGTTTCTCCTCCCCCACTTATTCAAAAAATTAAAAACATTGTCTGTCATGTGTCAAATTACCGACATCGTGGATGATGTGATTTTAATTTGATTTAATTCCTTAAAATATGGTCATGAAACCATTTTTATGGTTGAAAAAGGTTATAATATATTTATTATTTATCATCCATAATTCTGGAATTACTTTTTACACATGGTTATAAATTATAAAACAAAACAAGCGCGTTATTATCAAAGCACCACTAAAATGATTTAAACCAACATCACTAATGTTTTAAATTATGAATCATCATCATGCAAGAATTGAAAATGATAAATGGTATAATTTATGGATTCTGGAAATATCTAAAATCTACCCCATTCCTTCTAGAGTCTCACTCTAAATCGACAAGAACATCCATCATGAATCAATCATATAAATCATGTAAAGAACTCACCCAACAGCAGTATATAGAACAAAATAATAAAAATTAAAGGTTAAAATATTGTAATGAAAATATCATATAAGGTATTATAAATATTTATATGTTTCTTTAAGATATTAATAAAACTATTTTAATCATTATACAGGAGGTTTAAACATGTTTTAAGTAATAAAAACCCGAGGTAAGGGAATTCTTAACCCGATATCCATTTTTGGGTTAACATTATACTTCATTATATATGTGGAATTAAAATTGTTTGTGTGATGGGTTCTGTTTATATTTTTTTAATTATGTGTATTTATAGTGTTTATATATATTCCATCCACTCTATTAAGTCTTGCTTCAATTATATGATTAACTTTAGTGGATTTTATTTTAAAATCCTCTTTTAAAATTATGTTTTTAAAAATTAAAAAGCAACTTTTTATGATATTATTCATGTTTTATGATTATATTATGGTTCTTGGGAATTATTTATGATAAAGGGTGGGACATATATCTCCCTCAAATGCATTGGTTATGTGTATGTTTGAGGTCGGTCGTATGGTTACTCCAAGTGTAACTACGATGATTACACAAATTGTAAGGTAGCTATGAGTGTTACCAATTATAAGGTAGCTGAGAGGGATTCAAGATTATGTAAGTAATTCTCCAAGATACCTTTATTGTTATATTTATGTTCTTATGTTTTGTTTAAATATTTTGTAAATATCATGTTTTAAAAAGTATATATGAGTGACTATTATGTCATTCAAAAATGTTTTCATAAGTTACATGTATTCATTGAATAATGTGATCTTTCCTTCTTTTACATCCCTTACAGATCTTTTTTTGATCATTCCTTGTTTATTAAATGATTTTTATAGGTCATAAGGATGTGTAAGACAAATAAAGAATCCAAGTTAAATGTTTGAAGAATTGTCAAAGAAATCATGTTTTAAACTTTGATGTTTTATATTTTGAAAAAATGGAAACTGTTTTTATGGTATCCACTCTATAACAATGTGTAATATTATGAATGTATTTTTAGGTTTGGTGTCGTGAGAACCAACTATTTTGTACTTTGATTACATGAATGTTCACTTATTATATATTGTTCATTGTTCTGCGTGATTATAATATAATAATGTCCTGGAATATTTGTTGCATTAATGACGTAATGGAAGATACCCTCTATGATGAGAACCATGAAATGATATAACAATATTATTAAATAAAGATCTACGGGTGGATGACATACTATGACAGGACATAGAGTATATAGACCATCATGTGCGAGTACTTGTAAGAAGACGAGACTCTCTCTCATGGAGTTCGCACTTGGTAATCTCTAAGATAGGAGATTATAAGAACATACCGGCCTGTAGTAATTCTTCATGTCTTGGTGTCATCGAACATTACTACCTATGAGCGTGTGTAATGGTCCTTAGACTAGAATATTATCATTAACTCATGTCATGATGCGTGCACTTAGATTTGCTGACGAAAACTGTCATGATGACAGTTGGCAGGAATTAGGGTACATTGGGTGTGTCATGAATGACTTGTTATTAATGGATAACTCAAGGAAGGATTTTTCCCTTCCATTTATGGAAGTTGATATCTCGGCCCTTCGATTTAAATAGAACTATCGCCTGAAATTCCATAGACATGGTGAAACGACGAGTTTATTTCAAGTATTCAAAGAACAACAGATCAAGAATATAGGTTTATGACACATCTATGAAACCCTCTTGATGGGATATTGAGACAAAGGGATCAAATTACACAGTAAGCGTTCGTATGAGGGGACACGTCAATTCGACGTCAACTTCTTTCTCTTGGGTGCCTTGACCTGTTTCATGATATTAATATTGGAATTTAGGCAAGCCCACCTAATGCCAACGAGAAAGAGGCCTAGAGGGTCACACACTAAGTGTATCCAAGTATATCAAGTAGAATAATGATTATTCCCATACGTGGTTTAATAATTGTTCAAGAAAGCCTAAGTCATTTTAATGATGGAGGAAGAATAAAATGAAAACAAGTACATGCCATGTATTAATGATTACACATCATGTAGTTTATATTTTGAAAAAAAAACAGGTACAATCCGAGTATTAATGATTACACGCCATGTAGTTTTAATGAAAAACAAGTACACACAGTGTATTTATGATTACACTCCATGTAGTTTTTCCAGTTGGGATTTCGAGTATATATCATTTTATTAAATCATATTTATTATAATCAGTTTGGGTGCATGTCCAGAAATTAATGACTCGACATGGGGTTTTAAAAGAGTTAACGAAATAAATAAAACACGTAATGTGTTTATTTATTGTCATAACATTACAAACTCAAACTAGATTATAAATATCCTCATAACCCCAAATCTTTTCCTAATATAATTGTTGTGCACAACAATTTTGGAGAATTCTCTAAAGAATGAAAGAACTTCTTCCTCTAAGAAAACTCTCAAGACCAAGAGAGATCCTCTTTATCGGATCAAGACGATCTAAGGTGGGCAACTCAAGAAAAGGTTTCTCCACACTAGCACTCGGAGACACCTTTGGCGACATCCAAAGATATGTGGTGCACATGTGGATCACTGCTAGAGGAAGTCCACAATTGTATTCTGCGACTCAATGATGGATCACATCATAACGTGATCAACATTATCAACGAAGAAATAACACCCAAAATGAACTTCTTGTAAATTAATTAAATTAATTATAATCAACCTGTGACGATCCACTTTTGTGGTTTCTGGACCTTTTTTCTTCTTTGTATATTTCTATGAATCGATCTGTGGAGACTGACGTTTGTCATTGAATTGATCCCAGATTGATCATTACTAATGAAAAAAATCCAAGTGGTCACATCCACCCACGTTCTTCCATTGTGCCTAGAACCTTCAATTGGTATTAGATAGAGGTTACAACATTGATTATAGTTATTCAATTTTAGTTGATAATTTACACATTTATATTTGATTCAATTCGCGATAAATCATTCTATTAAACTGAATGAACGAGATCTGTTCTTCCTCCTTCATTTATCAATTCACATCACTGAAATGACCTTTTAATTTTAATTTTGATTAAAATAAAAAATGAGGAACTCATCCGGAGGATCTGCTCTTTATCTCTATACAACATGGGAATACACGGTGTGGAATGAAAACTACACATTGTGTACTTAGGTTCAATGAACCGTTATTGGTCCACCAAACCACGCTGTGTGAATTGAGTATACCTGAGTTTTATTACACCATGTTGACTAAAAATGAACTGTGCGTGGAACTCGAATACACGGCATGTATGTTGAATCAACACACCGTGTAGCCTGATCTGGCCCAAGTGAAACTGTGTACAAGGAGAATCTGTGTTCCGTATAGACGGGATTTCCCAGATGGTAACCACGTAACAAAAAAAGTACACACTATGTTATATTAATCTACACACCATGTACTCCAAAATTATCAAATTAGAGAAAACACGCCTAAGCCCTCGGTGTGTACTTTGGATAAAGGGTGATAAGAAATACACGCTGTGTAAATATAAACTATACACCCTATACTTTCCAGAAATGAAATTTCACCAGGTTTCCTCCAAAAGTACAAAGACCTGTACAAGGGATATGAATGATAAGAATCTCAAGGAAATTCATAAAGGAATTTAAGATAAAGAGTTGATTTATTATAAGATCATAATTAATTAATTTAAAGTTCAACTTATATTAAATAATAGAACGATTAAATTAATTTTAATTCTAAATATGTGTAAATGTCGTTGCATTATAAGGATGACCATGAGATAGACCAAATACCCTTTGTATGTGTGTTTGGTTTCATTTAAATTTGTTTAATTTAAATTCATTGGCCTGTGATCCTTCTTCCAATATAATGTAAGGCATGTGAGCCCATGGTTTATGTAATGTAAACCCCATGCAATAAGGGATCTCCCAAGCTAGAGGGGATGGTTCAAAACCCAAAGATGAGGCGAAACCAACCCAAGAAGATACAAAGGTGGACAGGTGGGAGCTGCAAAACACGAACCACCGGTTCAAGGTGTTTTTTCCCTAGGTTAGGGTTGACTTATCAAACCGCTAGATAAGATAAACAATAAAAGCTCATGATCATGCCATATTAATTTATTTCTGTCTGATTTCATGGTTTATTTATTATATATGTGTTGTCGCGATCACATAGTTAATAAAATGAATAGGACTGCAAAGATGGAATAAAATAAAAACCAGACTATGCGTAAAACATTATCAGAGCATGGTTAATCACTTAAGCAAGCATCACTTAATATTAACAAGCACGTGATAATGAAAAACTACTCATAAAGGATTAAAATCCATCAATACCATATTATGTGAGACCAAGCCTTTTGTTACATGATTAAGGGCAAGACTCAATAAAACTATGTGTTTGACCAACCCTTGAAGGGACACTTAATTTTATAAAGGAATCCCTTATGAAAGGTTTCAGGTTGACATAACCATATTGAATCAAGAGGATTAGACCTTTCTAGACTTGATGTAATATTGAAGGAAAGAGTTGAGGAAATCCAATTCAGGATTTCAGGATTGGGGAGTCCACTCAACAGATCAAGGAACTCTAAGCTCACAGTTAGAAAAGACCTACCTACCTAAATACCTTCAAATAGCTTGACCAACCCTTGTTGGGGTTATGTGAAGGGGAATATGGATCCTTGAAAATATAATGTCAAAGCAAGTAGACATTCTGGGTTCAATGGTGAGGGCCATTGGGAATTTATAAAATATTGGGAGAATTATTAAATTCATTTATTATTTTTCATAAAATGTAATCAAAAGGTATTGATAAATCTACTCTTTTAATTTGTAGAATCAACATGAAATACTCACCAACCACATTTTCTCTACAATCAATTCTAGACAAAGACAATATCTGCACTGAAAGTAACTTTCAGGAATGGTTTAGGCACCTTCAGGTTATCCTATGCCATGAACGAAAGTTTTACGTGCTCGAGTCCTCACTTCCTGATTCTCCTACCCAAGGGGTGAGTGATGAAGATTTCCTGGTCTATGATCAACATTTAAACGATGCACTCGACGTTCAATGTTTGATTCTATCATCAATGTCTAGTGAGATCATGAAGTCTCATGAAGACATGGATGCCTATAGCATGCTTGAGCACCTCTGTGGTCTATACTAGGAGAGATCAAGACAGGAAAGATTTGAGATCTCCAAGGCTCTATTTCAGAGCAATCTTAGAGAGGGTGCCTCGGTCGGGCCTCAGGTAGTCAAGATCATTGGCTACATTGAGTGCTTGGAGGTTCTAGGGTTTAAACTCCCTGAAGAAATAGGTACCAATCTCATTATTTCATCACTCCCCCAGAGCTTCTCAAACATTGTTGTGAACTTCAACATGAACAACATTGATAAATCTCTATCTGATCTTCTTATCATCATTCTCCAAGTGGAAAATGACATGAAGAGTGAAAATCCTTCTGTCCTCATGGTGAAGAAAAGGAAAGGGAATGAGAAGATATTTAAGCCCAAAGCTTCTTCAAGGCCTTATAACAATATGATGATCAAATGGGAGGAAAAATAATAAGAGGATTTTCGTTTCACATGTGGCAAGAAGGGCCACTAGAAGAAAAGCTGCACACAGCCAAGGAAGCAAGGGAAGCTTCAGGTGCATTTGTTATCAAATGCAATCTATCTGTTTCTCCTAATTGGGTATTAGATATTGCTTGTGGTGCTCACATGTGTATCAAAATACAGGAAACAAGTAGATTTAGAAAAATTGACCGAGGTGAGGTAGATGTACGAGCAGCCAACGAAGCCAGACTTGCTGTTATAGCTGTTGGAGACTACCACCTCACATTTCCTAATAGGATGGTACTGGTTTTGAAAGGATGTTATTATGTACCCTCTATAACCAAAAACATTATTTCAGTATCAAGATTAGATACTGATGGATTCATATTCAAGTTTGGAAGTGGATGTTTCTACTTTTATAAAGATAGCATTTGTTTTTGTTGGTCACATTTAAATAACGGCTTTTATGTGTTAGACCACACAAACCAAGTAATGGCAATTGATGGAAAAATTAATTCACATGACTCATACCACACCCAACTTTGGCATCACTGGCTAGGTCATGTCAATGAGAAACGTTTGACCAAATTACATCAAGATGGGTATTTAGATTCTTTCAAACTAAAACCACTTGGTGTATGTCATGCATGTCTACAAGGGAAAATGACCAAATCCCCATTTAGTGGGAAAGGTGAAAGGGATAAAGTGCTTCTAGAATTATTTCACACAGATGTGTGTGGACCATTTCCAGTTGAAGCAAGGGGTGGGTTCTTATACTTCATAACTTTTACTGATGATTTTAGTAGATATGGATGTATTTACTTAATGAGGTATAAGTCCGATTATTTTGATCGGTTCAAAGAATATAAGAATGAAGTGGAGAAGCAGCTTAGTAAGAAGATTAAGAAACTCGGCTCAGACAGAGGAGGAAAATATCTTAATCAGTTCTTCATTGATTTCTTAGGGGAGTTTGGGATTCTATCTCAACTCACTCCTCCTTACACGCCTCAGTGGAATGGTGTGAGTGAAAGGAGGAACCGCACCCTGTTGGACATGGTGAGATCAATGATGAGTCATGCAAGTCTTCCATTTTTTTGGGGGATATAAATTAAAAATAGCAGCACACATACTAAACCAAGTACCAAATAAATCGATAAATGGTATTCTATATGAGTTATGGAGTGGACGCAAAAACATGTTATCGAATTTAAATGTGTTGGGTAGCAAAGAATTTGTTAAGGCCTATTCAGGTAAAAAACTTGCACCCCAAGGCACATAGTGTATCATTATAGGATATCCCAAAGAAACAATGGGATATTACCTATACAACCCCTCAGATAAAATGGTAACAGTGGAAAGACACACCATATTCCTTGAGAGGGAGAACATCTCCAAAAGATATAGTGGGAGTGAGATAGACTTCAATGTAGTTGAGGCTCAATATACACAAGAGTTCGTATAAGAACAGATTCCAAAAAGCCCCATGGAAGAACAATATATTCCAGAGACACAAGAACTGCGTTGGAGCATGAGATATGTGAGAGAACCAGAATGATATGGTTTTCTTGTAACTAAGGATGGTGACTCATTATTGGTTGACAATGATGATCCTATTACCTACAAGGAAGCAGTTGAAGGCACAGATGCTGCCAATTGGCAAGAATCCATGAATTCGGAAATGGATTCCATGTACCAAAACCAAGTCTAGATTTTGGTAGATCCTCCAGTTGATTTAAAGAATGTTGGTAATAAATGGGTATTCATAAAGAAACTAGACATGAAGGGGAAAGTCAGCACCTATAAGGCATGACTAGTTTCCAAAGGTTTTAAAGAGCGTTAAGGAATTGACTATGATGAAACCTTTTCACTGGTTGCGATACTGAAATCCATCATAATCTTATTGGACATTGTCGCTTACCATGACTATGAAATTTGGAAAATGGATTTCAAAACAACATTCCATAACGAGAACTTCCAAGAACATGTATACATGACACAACCTAAAGGGTTTGTGACGCCAAAGGATGAAAAAAAGGAATGCAAGTTGTAGAAATCCATTTATGGATTAAAGAAAGCATCAAGGTCATGGAACATTAATTTTAATGAAGCTATAACAGAATTTGGATTTGTTAAGAATGAATGTGAGCCTTGTGTCTACAAAATGTTTAGTGTAAGGGCTGACATTTTCCTAATAGTATATGTTGATGACATATTACTAATTGTAAATGAAGTACCAATCTTACAGTTAGTTAAGGCATAGTTAGATAAATTCTTCTCCATGAAAGACTTGGGCGAGGTAGCATATATTCTTGGGATCAAGATCCATCGTGATAGGTCCAAGATAATGCTGGGCCTGAGTCAAAGTACATACACTGACGAGATACTGAACAGATTCAGTATGTAACAATCCATGAAGGGATTATTTCCAGCGTCACATGGCATTCATCTTTCTAAGAAAATGTGTCCTCAGACACATCAAGAAAGAAATAAAATGACAAGTATCCCTTATGCATCACTGATTGGGTCAGTCATGTATGCTATGCTATGTTCAAGGCTATATGTTTCTTATGAATTAAGTGTGGTAGGAAGATATCATGTTGATCCCGGAGACCGCCATTTGATGTCAGTCAAGACTATCCTTAAGTATCTGATGTTTACTAAGGATATGTTCTTGGTTTATAGAGGAGATTATGGACTAGTCATCAGAGGACATGTAGATTCTAGTTTCCAGACTGATCAAGATGACATGAAGTCGTATAATGGATACATCTTTAGTTTGAATGGAGGTGCAGTGAGCTGAAGGTTCTCAAAGAAAAGTGTGGTGGCATATTCTATAGCAGAGTCTGAGTATATTGCAGCTTTTGAGGTAGCTAAATAAGAAGAATGGATGCAAAGCTTCATCCAAGAGCTGGATGTAGTACCTAACAGTAATGATACAATAACACTCTATTGTGATAATATTTCAGCGGTGGCACTTGAAAAAGAGCCAAAGTCACATCATCCGACAAAGCACATACTTCAGATGTATCATCTCTTAAGGGATTTTTTTCAGAGAGGTGAAGTTGCAGTGAATACTATTTCCACGGAAGACATCATGGAGGACCCCTTGACTAAAGCTTTGACTCAGGAGAAGCATGATCATCATGTGAGGTCTAGCGAACTGAAAGTCATAGGAAGTTGGCTCTAGTCCAAGTGGGATATTTGTTAGGGTTGGTTTCCTAAGAACCAATTGTTGTGTACTTTGATTACATGAATGTTCACTTATTATATATTGGTCATTGTTCTGCATGACTATAATATAATAATCTCCTAGAATATTTGTTGCATTAAAGAGGCCAGGGCAGATCCCATCTATGATGAGAACCTTGAAATGATATAACAATATTCTTAAATAAAGTTCTATGTTTTGATGACATACTATTTGTAACACCCAAAGATTTCATAGTGTGTTATTTCTTTAAAATAATACAATAACTTACACTACACGCAACACCGAGTTCAAGCACACCATGACTTTCCAAACAAGCCGTTCAAAAGAGTTTATGAATAGTATTAACTAAATTTTAAACTTTATATAATCCTTATAATTTTAGAATCCATATTATGAGTTTCTTAGACATAATGTAAGAACAAATTCATTTTCAGTATTGCAGTTTTACCAAATTTTAATAGTGAACCCATTTTTAATACAATATTTTAAACTTTTTGAGTAAAGGGGGACATCAAAAAAATTTAAAATGAAACATCCCAAGCTTCCACGGTACGCTTTCCTTTGAATAATACAGTAGTGTGTGTTGTATGCAACTTCGAGTTCTAACACACACCACAACCAATCAAACTAGCCGTTATGAATAGTAATACCTACTTTTTGAAATTATATATATTTTATATTTCAAAATGGACTTCATTTTTGGATTCAGAATATCGAAATTAGCCAAAGGTGAAATTTTGGTACTTTTCGGATAACATTCATATTTTGATGAATAGTGAAAATTACTAAATTTAAATTAAAAACAACTTTTTTAATCAAAATAATTAATAGTGATAAATTATTAATTTGAGTGGTTTTAAAGTATATTTAGAATATATTTTTACCATTTAATATAATTTTGGTCATTGGACATAATTTTACAATTAAACCGAACATAAACAAGTGTCAATCTTTTGATAGTTATTATCTCTTAAAAAACACGCTTTTTGTTTTGACAGCGGGAATTAATTTTAATTTAATTTCTGCCACTTCTGTTTTTTGAATTTAGAAAAATGGATTCCATATTTGGAATCAGGATTCCCAAATTGTGTAAATAGGTAACTTTTATTTTTAGACATTTTGAATAATTACTGTGGTAAATATTTTATTTACCATGGTTAAGGGTAAATCGGGTAAATAAGGGTTAAAAAATAATATTTTAATAATACTAAATTACCCTAAAACGTCTCCTAGCCTTATTGGTTGATACATGGTCGACCATAGGCATCTTTGGGTCGATTTGGGGACCCCATGGTGCCACTTGTAGGAGATAGGGACACTTTATTTTAATTAAGTTAAAATGAATACAAACATGACACAAGCATATATCTTTTAGACAAACAATTATTAGATAGGGTTATATATGTTGGATTTTAGATTATAAATATTCATTAGAAAGATAAACATATTTCCTACATAATTATATTTTATTTATAATTTTTAGACATTAAATAATTTATGTTATTTATGACACAATGATGATGCATTAATTACTAAAATAGTGAAAAATTAAATTAATTGATATTATAAATACCCAAATAAATATAATATGAAACTTTTAATGAATTAAACTAATTTTATAGGATAATATGATATATTAGGATTGATTTAATATACTTTTTTCGAAGTAATCAATCTGTTATGAGTTTCAAAAAAATCATCCTTTGAATAGTGTCAAAATTGACATAAAAGAGTTCTTAAAACAAATATTATATTATTAATTGATATTAAATTCCTAAAAATCTAAGGTTCGGCCAAGAGACTTATATCATGATAGGTTCATCATTAATGGACCACTTGGGGGTCTCTTGGATGTATATAGTAAGTTTATTAACCATATTATATAAAAATACAAAGAGACATCGTAAAAGTGAAACTAATTAACTTAGAGTTAATACTTAAAAATAAGGTTAATATAAGTACCCAAACCTGTATAAATTCTATTGGTTGAGTTGTTTTCGACCCATCCCCACATTAAACTTTGAATAGTCAACTTTGGAGCCATTAGAAATCTATTATGAATTTATTATAAACTAATATCTCTAGCTTTTCCAAAGGTGCCCCTCACCCCTCTTATAAAAGGGCACTCCTCCTTCTCATTTATTCACACCTTAAAAGCCTTTTGGTTCGGCCAAAATCTGCCCAAATACTCTCCCAACTTCCCTCAATACAACCTAGAGGCCTTAGTTTGATCAGAAAGCTATCATATGGATCCCTTTTGATCAAATCAAAAGGAAGAACCCGAAGAAGAGGTAATGATTTCACCACCCTTTTTCCAAGTTCATTTCTTCTTCCACTTCTTCTTCCTTTGTTGTTACCATTCTAAAATAATAACTCTAGTATCATATATATACTGTGATGTTATTATAAATATGGTACAACCATATTCAGTATTCTATCCACCCTTTGAATAACATGTCACCATACGTGCGTACGTATGGCTTACCGTCTCCACGTCGTGGTGTAATTGTTATTCAATATAATATTATTTGGATGGGTATAATAATTATGTGTAACTCATGTAAATAATAAATATAACATGTTAATGATTCGGTATATATGATATAACATCCATTTATATATTATTTTAATATCAAAAGGATGATATTGTCGCTCGTGCGTACGTACGGACTACCGTCTCCACGAACGCGATGAGATTCATTCTCCATCGTATCCATTCAAGTATAATTATCATTTGATGATTTAAAAAAATGATGTTTAAAGACTTGATATCATTCTGGATATGAATAATATACAACCTATCCTTTACAAACATGTCTTACGTAACAAAACATATAAAAGAAAATAAGTAAGTTAACACCTGAAACAATGATAATACTAAGATATTATTATCAAATCAATATTAAAAGATCATATATGATATCATATTAATATATATGATTCTTGAATAATTTAATAACATGTATTTCACCATTATACAGGAGGTTAAACTACCCCAACCAAGGAAAAGTACAAGGTAAGGGATTTTCTATCTCACTTTCAATTCCGTGAGATTTCCATTGTTCGCCACTAAATTATTGAAAGTGGTGTATTGTGTACTGCCATTTGATATATATTATCATGATTATATTTATATTCATTTTATTATGTAAATAATTTTGTGGTTATTAAATTTTTTTCATACGACTTAGTTGATTACAACGTGGTAAGGGGTTTTCATCTCACTCCTTATTCCCGTGAGATTCATGCCATATTGCCACCATTACCTTTTGTGTGGTGTATATACAGCCCATAATTATATTCTTTGTGTTATACACTCTAATTTATGTGTATTTACATATTCATTGTATGATACCTCTTTCATGGGTTTTATGTTTCATAAGTTACCAAATTGGTAAGGGTTATTTCACAATCTCTTCATTATCCGAGGTTGTTTATATGTAATAATCTACTAGGATCTCTTTATCATCCACATCCATGTTTCTTCAAAATGTATTTCAAAACATTTTTATTATTTACGAGAATATGGGTTAAAGTCATTTATACCCTTGTTTGAATTTTTATAAGAGGAATCATTCAGTCGTTTTCAAAACAAGGTCCTTTTTAACCTTTTCGACAGAATTAAGGTAAGAATGTTTTTTTTAACTTATACGGCTAGTGCGGTTATTTTCTGCCGTTATAAAATCTTCAAAGTTTTCCTTACAAGCTTATAAGAATATTTTAAAATTGAATGTATTATTTTATAATTATGTTACTTTTAAAATGATTTAAAAAAAGAGATATTTCTCTAAAATAGTTTTGATTTCATCTATGTCAACATTCTTTGATGGCTTTTAAGCTTATTTGATGTTGATTTATTATGATACAAAAAATCCATATTTTATTGAAGGTTTTGTGCTATTTTTGACTGTGGATAAGTTATTCTTATGTCACTCATGGTTTTTGTTTAGAGTATTGACATTTCATAAGTTATTTGTAATCCAAATGTTTATGTTATATTTCAACCTTTCATTCAGATGAATGTGTTAGACAATATGTTCCGGGTTGGGGACTGGTAAAAGTAAGCCCTCCGGTTTGGTCTTCGGTTATTAGAGGAACTCCGGTTTGGTCTCCGGTTATTAGAGGAACTCCGGGTTGGTGTCTGGTTATTAGAGGCACTCCGGTTTGGTGTCCGGTTATTAGAGGCACTCCGGGTTGGGTTCCGGTTACAGTTAGCCCCAAGGTCTTGGGACGAGGCCTTGACAAAGAAATTAAAGTTCAGCATTATGCATTCCATCATTATGAACGTGGTTATTGATTTTGCATGTGATTATTCGATTAGTAGAATATCCATGTGAATAAGTAAATGTAATTATTTCATTTTATTTATGCCATACTATGTTAAAAGTTCAAGATTGAAAGGCTTTTGTTTTAGTAATAAATTTCCTTAAATGTTTATGCTTATTATGAAAGTTTCCGCTATATTGTTATCCTTACTGGGCATTTGAGCTCACCCCTTTTCTATGTTTTATTTTTCCCAGGAAGTGAAGAAGTAAATTATGAATGAACCGCAGGGATTTTATGTGGGGATATGAGTGTGGATTATGGAGACAATATGTTGTTGTAGTAGTTTTTCATTTTATGATGTAATGTAAGACTTATGAATATATCTAGTGTTTCCAAGGCTACTAAACCAATCAGTCTTTCAAGATTTGATCTTTCTTGTGATCATGCCAATGTTATGTAATAATACACCGACTCTGGGTAACTAGGGTCGGGGCGTTACAGTTGGTATCAGAGTAAGTTTAGTACAAATCTTGGAAGCTAGATTTAGATAAACTCTGATTAGAGCACATAGATTTAAGATGGACTTTGAGGATTAGTATAGAAGAACTTCCTAGAATTTTGGTATTGTAGAGATTTTGTGAGTTTTCTGAGCAATACATCCCTGTCTGGATACGAGCAGGTAAAGGCGGCTCTGGCACAGATGTACCTAGGGGTAAAACCCGAAAACACCGCTTTGAGCTAGACTCGAACGGGAACTGGTGCACGAAAACGGGCCTTGCTGCACTCTTGGTTACGACACTCCCGGGGGATATGCTTAGGATAACTCTCATTTTCTTTACAAATCATTATGAAGGGTTTATGAGTATATACTTCCACAAAGGAGACATTTTTATGATTATGGATTATATCCTTAAACTATTTTATTTATGTTATGTGTTTTACAAGTTTGGGATTAGGTATTGTTATTCATAAACTAATGTAGTGTATGCCATTGTTTAGAAATGGTACCCAGTAGAAGGAATGAGAACACTAGCAATGCACATGATCCAAAGAGAAGGAAGGATCATATCTTTCATGGTCTTAAGCCAGAATTTATAAGAGAAATGGTTTCGCATGTATTATCATCATATGAAGAAATAATATCATGTGTTGATAAGATAAGTAAAGAGTTTACTGAGTCCTATGGCTTTGAAGGGAAGAAAGAGAAGAAAAGGATGGAAGAGAGAAAGATGGATAAAGGGAAGAGGGAAAAGAAGAATTTTCCCATATGTGATAACTGTGGAAAGAAACACCCTGGAACTTGCCTGAAAGGAATGGGAGTTTGTTATAAGTGTGGAGGAAAAGGGCACAAAGTACGTGACTGCAAGGGTAAGAAAATGATTTCAATTGTAAAATGCTTCATTTGCAAGGAGTTTGGACACTACGTGAACCTATGTCCCAGTCATCAAACTATGCCGCAAATGATGCTATTGGATAATAATCAAGTTATGATACTACCACAGATGAAGAGGAATGATTAGAGTTCTTATGTTGATTATGTCAATTGAGTGTTGTATCAACAATGTACTTGTTATAATAATTATGGAGTATATAAGGATTGTACTGCAGTACTATTTCATTAAGGACTTGAGATTATGTGGAACAAAGAAAAGTGACTCAACAGAAGGATAAATTTTTGGAAAATATATGGTTGAGAGAATGATAAACCATAATATAGTTCTGATACCGAGGTAGTGATTTTGGAATAATACATGATTGTTTTGGATAAATTATATTGGATATTCTTGACTACCTTGGAACTTATTAATGATTTGTATATTCCATCATAGTTGGGGTTTAAAACATTTTTGGATTGATGAAGTATATCCAGCATTCTATATAGAATAAGGGAGCATGAATGTAATCAATAAGGAATATGGTAATTCAGGATGTTTCAGCGTATTAAAAGAATACATGATGAAGGTATTCATATGCTATTACGGGGTAAAAAGGATCTACATTATGTTTACCTTCCTTATAAATGTTGGATTGTGAGTTTGGAAAGAATTATTTTGGATAGTTCTAGTTTGGATTATTTTGGATTGCCATAAAAGGACAACCCAGAGGTCGGGCGGCAACCCGTCACGTCCGGCAAGACCGCGAGACTTGAACCCGCAACCGAAGGGCGACAAGGGTGTATCACCTACCACTGGCCCAAGAGATGTCCTGGATTAAATAATGTAGTTTTTTTTAAAAGATCTGGTAGATGAATTATAAATTCGTTTATTTTGGAACCCTGTACGAATAGTATAAATAGAATTTTTTTTTACGAGTGAAAGATGAGTTTGTGGTAGAAATTTATTAATGGACAAAACTCTAATTATAAAGTAAGTATATCTCCTTATGATCTTATCCAATCTCATAAATAAATTCCTCAACATTAAGAAAAGTAACTTAGAACAAAAATGTTGTCCTAGATGGTACCTTAAATCATCACTAATTTATGGCTTTGGGATTGTTGGCCTTTTCATATTCATGTTCTCTACCACTCTCCATCAGATAATTTATGGTTAGATTTCTCTTCCATATCCATATTTTCCTACATGGAACCCTAGTATGTGTTATTTTCGGTAATCTTTATACTTTCCACTCTTTATTTTAAATAGAGGCCTCATTAATTCATTTTTCTATGTGGGATTTCAACTAAGATATTTTGAAACGTCAAAAATGTGTTATCCTAATACCCTATGTTTTGTTGAACCGATGGTTTTTCAAATCATCGTAGATTGATGAGTTTAAGGACCTCAATTTTATACTTGTTTGTGATTGATGACCTCAATCACTACCTATAAATATTTACGTTTTTCCTATAATTATATGTCTCTAATTGCCACCAATGTTCTCCAAATCGAGATCATAATTTGGTGGTGACCCTTTCATTTCTCTTTTCCTCATATTAAGACTAAATTTTAGTAACCCAATTTCCGATGTGGGTTTTCCCACAAAGATATTTTTTATTTTCAACCTTTTATTTTCGAAGAACAATTTCAAATTGCGAGGATGAAATTTATTGAAGGAGGGGAGAATGTAACACCCCAAGATTTCATAGTGTGTTATTTCTTTAAAATAATACAATAACTTGCACTACACGCAACACCGAGTTAAAGCACACCATGACTTACCAAACAAGCTGTTCAAAAGAGGTTATGAATAGTATTAACTAAATTTTAAACTTTATATAATCCTTATAATTTTAGAATCCATATTATGAGTTTCTTAGACATAATGTAAGAACAAATTCATTTTCAGTATTACACTTTTACCAACTTTTAATAGTGAACCCATTTTGAATAAAATATTTTAAACTTTTTGAGTAAAGGGGGACATCAAAAAAATTTAAAATGAAACATCCCAAGCTTCCACGGTACGCTTTCCTTTGAATAATATAGTAGTGTGTGTTGTACGCAACTTCGAGTTCTAACACACACCACAACCAATCAAACTAGCCGTTATGAATAGTAATACCTAATTTTTGAAATTATATATATTTTATATTTCAAAATGGACTTCATTTTTGGATTCTTAATATCGAAATTAGCCTAAGGTGAAATTTTGTTACTTTTCGGATAACATTCATATTTTGATGAATAGTGAAAATTACTAAATTTTAATTAAAAACAACTTTTTTAATCAAAATAATTAATAGTGATAAATTATGAATTTGAGTGGTTTTAAAGTATATTTAGAATATATTTTTACCATTTAATATAATTTTGGTCATTTTATATAACTTTACAATTAAACCGAACATAAACAAGTGTCAATCTTTTGATAGTTATTATCTCTTAAAAAACACACTTTTTGTTTTGACAGCGGGAATTAATTTTAAATTAATTTCTGCCACTTATGTGTTTTGAATTTAGAAAAAATGATTCCATATTTGGAATCAGGATTTCCAAATTGTGTAAATAGGTAACTTTTATTTTTAGACATTTTGAATAATTACTGTGGTAAATATTTTATTTACCATGGTTAAGGGTAAATCTGGAAAATAAGGGTTAAAAAATAATATTTTAATAATACTAAATTACCCTAAAACGTGTCCTAGACTTAGTTTTTGATACATGTTCGACCATAGGCATCTTTGGGTCGATTTGGGGACCCCATGGTGCCACTTGTAGGAGATAGGGACACTTTATTTTAATTAAGTTAAAATGAATACAAAAATGACACAAGCATATATCTTTTAGACAAACAATTATTACATAGGGTTATATATGTTGGATTTTAGATTATAAATATTAATTAGAAAGATAAAAAGATTTCCTACATAATGATATTTTATTTATAATTTTTAGACATTAAATAATATATTTTATTTATGACACAATGATGATGGAGTAATTACTAAAATAGTGAAAAATTAAATTAATTGATATTATAAATACCCAAATAAATATAATATGACACTTTTAATGCATTAACATAATTTTCTAGGATAATATGATATATTAGGATTGATTTAATTTACTTTTTTTGAAGTAATCAATCTGTTATGAGTTTCAAAAAAATCAACTATTGAATAGTGTGAAAATTGACATAAAAGAGTTCTTAAAACAAATATTATATTATTAATTGATATTAAATTCCTAAAAATTTAAGGTTCGGCCAAGAGACTTATATCATGATAGGTTAATCATTAATGGACCACTTGGGGGTCTCTTGGATGTATATAGTAAGTTTATTAACCATATTATATAAAAATACAAAGAGACATTGTAAAAGTGAAACTAATTAACTTAGAGTTAATACTTAAAAATAAGGTTAATATAAGTACCCAAACCTGTCTAAATTCTATTGGTTGAGTTGTTTTCAACCCCTCCCCACCTTAACCTTTGAATAGTAAACTTTGGAGCCATTGGAATCCGATTAGGAATTTATTATAAACTAATATCTCTAGCTTTTCCAAAGGTGCCCCTCACCCCTCTTATAAAAGGGCACTCCTCCTTCTCATTTCTTCACACCTTAAAAGCCTTTTGGTTCGGCCAAAATCTGCCCAAATACTCTCCCAATTTCCCTCACTACAACCTAGAGGCCTTAGTTTGATCATAAATCCAACCTAAGGATCCCTTTTGATCAAATCAAAATGAAGAACCCGAAGAAGAGGTAATGATTTCACCACCCTTTTTCCAAGTTCATTTCTTCTTCCACTTCTTCTTCCTTTGTTGTTACCATTATAAAATAATAACTCCAGTATCATATATATATACTGTGATGTTATTATAAATATGGTACAACCATATTCAGTATTCTATCCACCCTTTGAATAACATGTCACCATACGTGCGTACGTACGGCTTACCGTCTCCACGTCGTGGTGTAATTGTTATTAAATATAATATTATTTGGATGAGTATAATAATTATGTGTAACTCATGTAAATAATAAATATAACATGTTAATGATTCAGTATATTTGATATACCATCCATTTATATATTATTTTAATATCAAAAGAATGATATTGTCGCTCGTGCGTACGTACGGACTACCGTCTCCACGAACGCGATGAGATTCATTCTCCATCGTATCCATTCAAGTATAATTATCATTTGATGATTTAAAAAAATGATGTTTAAGGACTTGATATCATTCTGGATATGAATAATATACATCCTATCCTTTACAAACATGTCTTACGTAACAAAACATATAAAATAAAACAAGTAAGTTAACACCCGAAACAATGATAATACTAAGTTATTATTATCAAATCAATATTTAAAGATCATATATGATATCATATTAATATATATGATATCATATTAATATATATGATTCTTTAATAATTTAATAACATGTATTTCACCATTATACAGGAGGTTAAACTACCCCAACCAAGGAAAAGTACAAGGTAAGGGATTTTCTATCTCACTTTCAATTCCGTGAGATTTCCATTGTTCGCCACTAAATTATTGAAAGTGGTGTATTGTGTACTGCCATTTGATATATATTATCATGATTATCTTTATATTCATGTTATTATGTAAATCATTTTGTGTTTATTAAATTTTTTTCATACGACTCAGTTGATTACAACGTGGTAAGGGGTTTTCATCTCACTCATTATTCCCATGAGATTCATTCCATATTGCCACCATTACCTTTTGTGTGGTGTATGTACTGCCCATAATTATATTCATTGTGTTATACACTCTAATTTATGTGTATTTACATATTCATTGTATGATATCTCTTTCATGGGTTGTATGTTTCATAAGTTACCAAATTGGTAAGGGTTATTTCACAATCTCTTCATTATCCGAGGTTGTTTATATGTAATAATCTACTGGGATCTCTTTATCATCCACATCCATGTTTCTTAAAAATGTATTTCAAAACATTTTTATTATTTACAATAATATGGGTTAAAGTCATTTATACCCTTGTTTGACTTTTTATAAGAGGAATCTTTCCGTCGTTTTCAAAACAAGGTCATTTTTAACCATTTCGACAGAATTAAGGTAAGAATGTTTTTTTTAACTTATACGGCGAGTGCGGTTATTTTCTGCCATTATAAAATCTTCAAAGTTTTCCTTACAAGCTTATAAGAATATTTTCAAATTGATTGTATTATTTTATAATTATGTTACTTTTAAAATGATTTAAAAAAAGTGATATTTCTCTAAAATAGTTTTGATTTCATCTATGTCAACATTCTTTGATGGCTTTTAAGCTTATTTGAAGTTGATTTATTATGATACAAAACATCCATATTTTATTGAAGGTTTTGTGCTATTTTTGACTGTGGATAAGTTATTCTTATGTCACTCATGGTTTTTGTTTAGAGTATTGACATTTCATAAGTTATTTGTAATCCGAATGTTTATGTTATATTTCAACCTTTCATTCAGATTAATGTGTTAGACAGTATGTTCCAGGTTGGGGACCGGTAAAAGTAAGCCCTCCGGTTTGGTCTCCGGTTATTAGAGGAACTCCGGTTTGGTCTCCAGTTATTAGAGGAACTCCGGGTTGGTGTCCGGTTATTAGAGGCACTCTGGGTTGGTGTCCGGTTATTAGAGGCACTCCGGGTTGGGTTCCGGTTACAGTTAGCCCCAAGGTATTGGGACGAGGCCTTGACAAAGAAATTAAAGTTCAACATTAGGCATTCCATCATTATGAACATGGTTATTGATTTTGCATGTGATTATTCGATTAGTAGAATATCCATGTGAATAAGTAAATGGCATTATTTAATTTTATTTATGCCATACTATGTTAAAAGTTCAAGATTGAAAGGCTTTTGTTTTAGTAATGCATTGCCTTAAATGTTTATGCTTATTATGAAAGTTTCCGCTATATTGTTATCCTTACTGGGCATTTGAGATCACCCCTTTTCTATGTTTTATTTTTCCCAGGAAGTGAAGAAGTAAATTATGAATGACCTGTAGGGATTTTATGTGGGGATATGAGTGTGGATTATGGAGACAATATGTTGTTGTAGTGTTTTTTCATTTTATGATGTAATGTAAGACTTATGAATATATCTAGTGTTTCCAAGGCTACTAAACCAATCGGTCTTTCGAGATTTTATCTTTCTTGTGATCATGCCAATGTTATGTAATAATGCACCGACTCTGGGTAACTAGGGTCGGGGCATTACACTATTATAGGACACATAGAATACAGACTGTCATGTGAGAGTACTCATAAGAAGACAACACTCTCTCTAATGGAGTTATCACTTGGTAATCTCCAAGATATGAGATTATGAGACTAGACCCACCAGTAGTAATTCCACTTGTCTTGGTGTCATCGTACATTACTATCTACGAGCGTGTGTAATGGACCATAGACTGGAAGATAATCATTAACTCATGTCATGACTCGTGCACTTAGATTTGCTGACGAAAACCGTCATGAAGATAGTTGGTGGGAAGTAGGGTACATTGGGTGCATCACAAATGACATGTTGTTAATGGATATGTCGAGGAAGGATTTGTCCCATACATTTATAGAAGTTTATATCTTGGACCTTGGTCGAAATAGAACTGTTGCGTGAAATTATATGGACATGGTGAAACTATGAGTTCATTTTAGGTAGTCAAAGAATGATGGATCAAGCATATAGGTTTATAACACTTCCATGAAACCTTCTTGATGAGATATTGAGAGAAAAGTATTAAATTACACAGTAAGCATTAATATGAGGTGACACGTCAATGCGGCATCAAATTCTTTCTCTTGGGTGCCTTGACCCATTGCTAGACAGTAATCTTGGACTTTAGGAAAACCTGCCTAACGCCAACGAGAAAGAGGCCTAGAGGGTCACACACTAAGTGTATCCATGTATCTCAAGTAGAAAAAAGATTATTCCCATATGTGGTTTAATAATTATTCAAGGAAGCCTAAATAGTTTTAATTTTGGAGGATGAATAATATGAAAAAAGTACACACCGTGTATTAATGATTACACATCGTGTAGTTTGTATTTTGAAAAACAACAAGTACACGCCATGTATTAATTCTTATCACGCCGTGTAGTTTTAATGAAAAATAAGTACACACCTTTTATTTATGATTACACGCCGTGTAGTTTTCCAATAGGGATTTTTAGGAAATATCATTTTGTTAAATGATATTTATTATTATCATTGTGGGCACATATCAAGGAATTAATGAATTGACATGGGGTTTTAAAGGAGTTAATGAAATAAATAAAATGCGTAACAAGTTTATTTATTTTTATAACTTTACAACCTCAAACACGATTATAAATATCCTCACAACCCCAACTCTTTTCCTAAGAGAATCGTTTTTCACAACAATTCTGGAGAATTCTCTCAAGACTGAAAGAAATCCTTCCTCCAAGAACACTCTCAAGACCGAGAGAGATCATCTTCATCAGATCAAGACGATCTAAGTCGGGCAACACAAGAAAATATTTCTCCATGCTAGCACCCAGAGACACCTTTGGCGACGTCCATAGATACATGGTGCATGTGTGGATCACCGCTAGAGGAAGTCTACCCTTGGCTTGTGCAATGTAATGAAGAATCACATCTGAACGTGGTCAACAATATCAACGAAGAAAGAACACTCTAAAGGTACTTCTTATCCATTAATTAAATTAATTATAATCAACCTGTGATGATCCACTTTTGTGGTTCTGGAACCATTCTTCTTGTTTGTCTATTTCTATGAATCGATCCGTGGAGACATGCGTTTATCGTCATATTGATCACGAATTGATCATTGCTAATGACAAAAAGCCAAGTGGGAACATCCACCCATGTGCTTCCGTTGCACTCCAAACCTTCGTGTATCATGTAAAAATTCTCTAAATATCTATTCTTGAAAATATACTCAATGTAAAATAAAGTTACTTCTGGACTAAAATCAATATTGTGTAATTTAATAAGGTTGGGTCCTTATAGTTGGTATCAGAGGATGGTTTACAAAACATTAGGGGATGAGATGTTATTAAAAGAATACCATAAATGATTTTTTACTCTATGATAAATTTGAAATGTTATAGAATTTAAATATTGACATGTTTCTTTGTATATGATAGGTTTGTTCAGAATGGATGTCCGTAGAAGAAACAGGGAAGCTGAAGAGGAGAGGCACCGAAGGAACAACACCCTTCTGAGTCTGTAGCCCTAAGTGGTATGGATTGGACCCCAATAGTTTGTGACAGAAATGGATCAGCTAACGCAAGCCATAAATGGTGGAGGCATCCATTAAAGAGAAAACAAATAGGTACCACAACATTACATGACAATAGTGGAACATTTTATGAGACAAAACCCTCCAGATTTCAATCGATATTCATTCCCAGTAGGGGCTGTAGGATGGATTAAATCCCTTGAAAATATTTTTGATGTTATTGGATGTTTAGAAAATCCTAAGGAAAGTGTTTACATTTACCATTTTGAAGGTGAATCTGATCATTGTTGGTCAATGTTAAAAAATATCAGGGAGAGAGTGGATATTGATGCCTTAGACTGGGAGGAATTTAAAAGTCTTTTCCTTTAAAAAAATTTCTTAAGGTGGTGAGACTTACGGTGGAGAAGAAATTCCTTGAATTGAAACATAAGGAGGAGGATTCAGTGTCCGTGTATGAAGAAAACTTCACCCCGCTAGCGAGGTATTCTCCTAATATTATTATGGATCTTGATAGCAAGATTGAATGCTTTTACTGAGGACTGAATCCAAGGTAATGAAGGGAGTTGGCCTCCCGTGAATTCAAAATTTATGATAAACCTTTCTGATGTGATGAGAGAGTAGAGATTGAGTTTGAAAATGATTACATTCACTTTGAAAAGAAGTAGAAAAGGAGGCCTATATAGCAACCGATGGGTAAGAATCAACCAAATAAATCTGATGGTAAGAAAATCCAGTTTTTAGTTTGTGAAAAGTGTGGCAAGAAGCACCCTAGGGAATGTCCTAACAAAACTGGGAAGTGTTTTAATTGTTGTAAGTTTGGACATATGACCCGAGATTGTAATGAAAATGATCCCAATACTAATCTTGATAAGAAAACTGTAAAGTGTTTTAAATGTGATGAGATGGTTCATTATGAAAATTCCTTCCTAAAGAGAGATCCAAATGACGCAACAGATGATGACCTTCTCATGAAGTTGTATCAGGTACTTTGTTTGTTTCCTCAAAATTTTCTAATATTTTTTTTGATACGAGGTCTACAAATTTTCTCATCTCTGCTAATTTTTCTGCTTAATTGGAAATATCACCTCAACAAATGAGACCATAAATTTTTGTTAAAAATCTAGGGGAAATATAATAGTAAATTGGAATTATAAGTGTATTTCTATTGTGGTATATGGAAATAATTTACCTACAAACCTTGTTATTTTACCCTTAGTCGAGTTTGATGTTATTCTGGGAATGGATTGGCTTTCTGTTTATCATGCTAAGACTGACTATAGAGCTAAAGAAAATGTTTTTTAAAAAGAGTTTTTGTTTGTATACAAGAATGAACCCATGAAATTGATAATATATTAGGAAGCTAAAAAACTATTAAAAGATGGAAATGAATGCTACCTTGCTCATATTATTGAAAACAAGGGAACTGTTCAGATTGATAATGTTCATGTGGTAAGTGAATACCTTTATGTTTTTTCTAATGAGTTATCCATAGTCATACATGATCGAGTAGTTGATTAAAAAATTGACTTAGTTCCTAATGCTAATCCAATTTTAAAACCCCCATATCATATGGCTCAAATAAAACTTCTTGAATTGAAAAATCAGTTGCAGGATTTTCTTGATAAAGGATTAATTCATCCTAGAACTTCACCATGGGGAGATCTTGTTTTGTTCGTTAAAAAGAAATATGGTTTCATGAGACTTTTCATTGATTATAGAGCTTTTAATAACATCAATATTAAAAACAAGTATCCTATTTCTCATATCGATGAATTGTTTTATCATCTCAAGGGAGATCAATTATTTTCCAATATTGACTTGAGATCCAGTTACCGTCAGCTGAAGGTGAAGGAGGATGACATCCTAAAATCTACCTTTCGTACTGGATATTGGCATTATGAATTTATTGTTATACCATTTTTATTAACTAATGAACTTTCTATATTTATGTATCTTATGAATAGAATATTCCATGAGTTCTTGGATAACTTTGGGGTCTGTTTATTGATGACATTATAGTATTTTATAAAAATAACGAGGATTACAAAAATCATCATAAGGGTTGTTTTAAAAACCTTAAAGGAAAATAAAATTTATGGAAAATTTAGAAAGTGTGATTTTTGGTGGAAACACATTTCTTTTCTTAGGAACATTGTAAACAAGGAGAGAATAAAATTTGATCCTGCCAAAACAAAAGTGGTTGATGAATGAACAAGACCTAAAAATGTTACAGATATTTGTAGTTTTCTTGGATTAGATGGTTATTAACGATATTTTTTAAGAACTTTTCATGGTTATCTAACTCGATAACTAAGTTACCATGAAAAGGGGTTAAATTTATTTGGATAAAATATTATGATGTGTGTTTTTAGAAACCAAAGAAGTGTTTGATGATTGCCCCATTTTTGGCCTTGCCTTCCCAAAATGGTGAGCTTGTTATCTACAATGATGCTTCCTTGAAGGAACTTGTTTTTTTTATACAGAATGATCAGGTAGTTTCTTATGCTTCAATATAAATTAATCCTCATGATTTAAATAATCCTACACATGATTTGGAATTAGAAGATGTGGTTTTTTGCTTTGAAAATTTGGAGGCATCATTTATATGAAGACAAATGTCAAATATATACTGAACATAAATGTTTGAAGAATATATTCACTCAGAATGAATTAAACATGAGGTAGAGAAGATGGCTTGAAGTGATGAAGGATTGTGATTACACGATCAATTACCTTACCAGAAAAGAAAAAAATTGGCATATGCCTTGAGTCGAAAACATCATGCATCACTAACAATGTTAAGTTTGGAAAATGATCCCTTGATTATTGATTTGATGAATTTTGGCATAAAAGTTGTTGGTGCGGGAAATACATATGTTTTGTCTTAGGTTTGAGTGAAATAATCATTATGAGACAAAATTAAACAAGCGCAGAAGGAAGACCATGATCTATAGAAAAAGTTATAATTAGTTAAAATGGATAAGTTGCACGAAATTAACCTTGATAAATATTGTGTTTTAATATTTGGAAAAAGGTTGTGTGTGCCTTGTGATTCTCAGTTAAAGAAATATTTTTTGTCTGAAGCTCATAGTTATCCATTGTCGATTCATCCTGGCAGTACTAAGATGTACAAAGACCTTTGAGTGTATTGTTTGTGGGATGTAATGAAAAGAGATATTGCTGATTTTACTATGAATTGTTTGAAATGTCAATAGGTTAAAGAAGAGTGGCAGTTACCAAAGGGGATGCTTTAGCCTTTTCCAGTGCCAGAGTTGAAATGGGAGAATGTATCCATGGACTTCATGGTAGAACTATCAAATACTACTCTAGGTAACAATGAAATTTGGGAAATTTTTGAACGGATGAACAAATGTGTACATTTTATTTCTATTCAAGATACAATGTCTTTGGATCATCTTTCTCGACTGTACCTCAAAAGATACTTTCAGGCTACATGGAGTTCCTCTTTTGATTGTATCTAACAGGGATCCCAGGTTCACTTATAAATTTTGGAAGGGACTTCAAAATTTTTTGGGAATAGAATTAAATTTCATTACAGCTTTTTATCCTCAATCATATGGGCAGTTGGAATGAATAATTTAGAATTTTGAGGATATTCATCAGGCTTGTTCAATGAACTATCAGGGAAGTTGGGATCATCATATTTCATTATTTTAGATTTATTATAATAACAGTTTTCATTCTAGTATACATATGGTACCTGTAACAGCCCGAGATTTTATGAAAAAAATATTCTTTTTATTTTACTAATGTCTTGTGTTATACGCTACACCAAAAGGAGCTTGCACAACACGCATCCTTGACTTACCTTGCATTACACGCAATCGCAACCTTCCTCGATAGCGTGTGTGGTACGTAATCCTGAGTTTCACGAAACAATGATATGCTATTAAAATATTATTAAAACTAGCCGTTATGAATAGTAATAACCACTTTTTAAATTTTAGAAATTTTAACTCTCTAAATGGACTTCATTTTTGGATTCGGAGTATCGAATTTAGCCTAAGGTGAAATTTTGGTACTTTTCGGATAACTTTCATATTCTGATGAATAGTGAAAATTACCAAATTATAATTAAAAACAACTTTTTTAATCGAAATAATTAATAGTGATAAATCATTAATTTGAGTGGTTTTAAAGTATATTTAGAATATATTTTTACAATTTAATACAATGTTGGTCATTGGATGTAATTTCACATTTAAACTAGACATAAACAAGTGTCAATCTTTTGATAGATTTTGTTTCTTAAAAACACGCTATTTGTTTTAACAGCGGGATTTAATTATAAAATTAATTAATGCAACTTATATGTTGGGAATTTTGTAAAATAGAAATCATTTTTGAATTCGGAATATCAATTATAGCTTAGGGTGAAATTTTGGCATTTTTCTGAAAAACTTCAATTTTTGATGAATAGTGAAACCACTAAGTGGTAGGTTAAAAACTGAATTTTGCATAAAACTTAATTTTACCGCTTCTGTGAATGGAATTTCGAAAATTCGAGAGACACGGTTAATATCAAGGACTAAAATGTGGTTCAATGAGATGAAAATAATTTTTGGTGAATAGTAACTTTTTACTTTTTTTTACCATGGTTAATAGTAAATAGGGTAACTAAGGGTAAATATGATATTAATATTACCCTAACACATGTCCTAATTCTATTGGACAAGTGGAATTCGACCAAAAACAAACTTAGGAATAAAATATGACCATTTAGGCCCACTTGGATTAGATTAGGACTTTTATTATTAATTTATTTAAAGAAGGGTTAAAATAGTTAAAATCAAAGTTTAATAAGTAAATCATTTTTAATATGGGGTTATACATAAGATAAATTCGACTATAAATATTCATTATAAAGCTAAAAATATTTCCTACATTATGGTATTTTATTTGTAATTTTTAGACATCAAATAATTTAATTTATTTATGACACAACGATGATGCAGTAATTATCTTATTAATGAAATATTGACATAATTGATGTTATAAACACCAAAATAAATGTAATTTGAGACTTTTTATGAATTCCACTAATTTTCTAGGTTACTATGATATATTAATGTTGATTTAATCAACTTGGTTCGAACATTTAATTCTGTTATGACTTTCACAAAAATCATATATCAAATAGTGTCAAAATTGAAAAAAAATAGTTTTTAAATCAAATATTATATTATTAATTGTTATTGTATTCCTAAAAATCTAAGGTTCGGCCAAATGACTTAGATAAGGATATATATATTAATAATAAACAATTTGGGGTTCGTTTGGCATGTTATAGTAAGTGTATTAACCATATAGTGTAAGAAAACAAAAAGACACGGTAAAAGTTAAATTATTTAACTTATAGTTAAATCTAATTGATAAGGTTAAAATAATACCCTAAACTTGTCTAAATCCTATTGGTTGATAGGATTTCGACCCATCCCAACTTTAGCGTCGAAATAAGACCCTTTGGAACCATTATAAACCGATTTTGACTTTAATATAAAATAATATTTTGAGATATTCCTAAGGTGCCCCTCTCCTCCCCTATAAAAGGACACCTCCTCCCCCTCCTCCTCACACCAATTTGAGCACTCAAGCTCGGACAACCCCTGCCAATTTATCCTCTCCATTTCCCTAGCAACATCCTAGAGGTTCTGGTCTTCCTCAAAGACCAATTTTAGTACCCTAAGAGGAGGTCTCAAAGAGGCACTTCAAAGAAGAGGTAATTACCGTTACCAATTCTTTCATCTTTATTTCTTCTTCCACTTCTTCTTGTTAGGTTGTTTCATTATGAAGTAATAACATCAGTATCACTCATATACTGATATGTTATTATAAGTATGAAACAACCCTATTTCACCATCTATCCATCCTACGGAAAAAGAAATCACCGCGCGTGCGTACGTACGGAATACCGTCTCCACGCCGTGGTGTAATCTATTTTCCACCGCCACCTTACATGGATGGGTATAATGGTGTAAAGAATAACTATACATAGTTATTACAACATCATATTGATTCTGATATATTGTATAATCCACTCCAATTCAATTCAATATTTATAGAAATGATATCATCGCTCGTGCGTACGTACGGACTACCGTCTCCACGACACGATGAGATTCATTCTCCATGTTAACCATTTAAGAATGATTATAATGTATATATAAGAAAAAATAATGAAATATATGACATTATAAAGCTACTGGATTTATTTATATATATACATATGTATGTCATCTACTTACTTCCATTTCAAGACAATAAGGAAAGGAAAACAACGTTCATGCGTACGTACGGACTACCGTCTCCATGAACGGTGTTTTTCATTTTATTTATCTACCTATTATATATATATATACTGAATATATATGATATATAAATCATATTTTATATTATGGAAGTGAGTAAATCATGATATAAGTAATAATGATGTCAAGAACAACAAGTCAAAACACCTACGATAAATGAAACGATTTTACCCAAAACGCTCTTTAACATGGAATTTACAAAAGAACGGGTAAAATAAAGTCATAAGTGAACCATATATGATATCATAACAATTAGTATGATTCTGGAATAAGTCAATAACATGATTTAAATCATTATACAGGAGGTTCGGACACTTACAAAGCAAGTCGGACCTAAGGTAAGGGAAAATATCACAATCTCACTTTTATCCGAGATTGTTTTTACTTTGGTAATTGCTGGGGTGTATTTTATCATCCACATCCATGTTCCCTCAATATGTAATATTATTTCCATACTTCTACAATATTTTATATCCAATTTTACCCTTCGGTGAGTTTTTAGTAAAAGATACGAAAGGAATCTTTTGTCGTTTTTCGTACGAGGTACTTTTTGACTTTTCCGACAAAAGTACGAAGAATGTTTTTTTTAACTTATACGGCATGAATGGATTTTTAAAACATTATTTCCAAGAAGCTTCCTTTACAAGTTTTCAAGTTTATTTTTAATCAACTTCTTTTATTTTAAAGTTGTATGACATGTTATGAAAGGAAAAAAGTTTTTGACGAAGAAAGGATATTTTCCTCAAGAATGGAGTTCAAGTGTTTTATCAAAATTATTTTCCATCTAAGATAATAAAGGGTTCTGTTTTTATCCCTATTATTACATTGATTTGATCATGTTGTGATGGAATTATTTTTATGAATTCCTTTATCTTATATGAATTTATTTATGATGTCATGATGTTTCAAGAATCCCATTTTTGTTACATGTGTTATGTGATGATGTATGTTTTATGATTATGTGGCACACATAAGAAAGAATTCATTATAAGATGGGTGGGACCTATATCTCCCTCCAATGCATTGGGTAAAGATTTTATATCTCATGAGATAGACATGGCTGGAACGGAAGGTTATTTCGGTTCAGTGATACAGGACTGAAACGAGGAGTGAACTCGGTTCAGAAAGGGACTTTGTCCACTAAGATAGTCTTGGCAATGAGTCATGACTAACAAGAAATGATTTTCCATGATTATGTGTGCATGCCACAAAGTTTCAAGTTTCATGTTATGATTATGGGGATCTCATTTTCACTTCTATGATTTATCCCATGTTATGATATTATGATCTCTTTTGCAGGTTAAGATTTCCAAAATCTATGTTCTTATGAATATGATGTGATTGATATTTCTTTTGTTTACCCTTACTGAGCATTTGAGCTCACCCTTTTATGTTTTCTTTTCCCCAGGATATAAAGAAAGGTTTTTAGGTAAAAAAAAGGGAAGATCTTTATGGGAGATATTGAAGATCTTTCACCACGATTAGAAGATTACGTTCCGAGTTTCCAAAGACACTAAACTATTACGATCCTTGTGTGTGTGTTTTTTTTGTTATGTACTAAGTATTCCGCAAAAGTAATGTAATGTCCATGTACGATAAGATACGGGTCTCTACAGTTGGTATCAAAGGAAAGGTTTAGTCAACCTTTGGAAACTAGGATGCGAAAACGTTAGTGAGATCCCTAGAGATATTTCTAAGGTATGTCTAGGGATGTCCCTAGGGATAAGTATACGTAAAGGTTATAGTAATAGAATTACGCTAACGATCATAGAATTAAACCTAAGATGTTGGATATTGAAGGTACTCCCCCTTTATTATGTTGTTTTCCCTAGCATGATTTTTGCCTCTCACACTATTCTTTTTGGGTTTTAGACGATGGCTGGAACCCGAAGGAACCATGTTGATCAATGCAATGGACAATGCAATGATTGCCCTCCTGAACAAACAAATGTTATGGGAGATGGAGTGCAAAATCTTATTGCTATACTTACACAAGCTATGAATCATTCTGGACTTCCAAATGAGCAGAGAAGGGAACAATATTCTATTGAGTCCTTCATGAGGCAACGTCCACCTTCTTTCAGTGGGTCTTCTGATCCACTTGTGGCTGAACAATGGATCAGTACTACTGAAAAGATATTTTCAGTTCTTCAATGTTCTGAACATGATAAAGTCATCTTAGCAGTATATCGTTTGGAAGGTGAAGCTGATCAATGGTGGAATCTTATCAAGAATACGAGGCCAAGAGATGAAATTGAGTCCATGGAATGGGACGAGTTCAAGAACTTGTTTTTCAGTAAGTACTTCCCTCGTATTCTTCGAACAAAGATGGAGAAAGAGTTTCTTGAACTGAAGCAAAGGGACGATGAATCTGTTGGTACCTATGAAGCAAATTTTACAAGACTTGCAAGGTATGCTTCTGGAATTATCATCCAACCTGAAAGTAAAGTTGATCGATTTTTCAGTGGCTTAAAACCAAGTCTTCGAAGGGCATTAGCTATAAGAGACTTCAGTAGCTATGAAGAAATTGTGCGTTGTGCTATCAAGGTAGAAATGGAAGTTGGTGTTACATATCCATCTCATGGTTTTGACAAGAAACGAAAGATGGAGTTCAAGGAGAAATCTCAGAATAATGGTGAAAAGAAGATGAATGTTTCCTTATGCTCAAAGTGTGGAAAGAAGCATGGTGGAGATTGTCTTAAAGGGACTAGAAAATGTTTTAAGTGTGTAAAAGAAGGTCATCGAGCAGCTGAGTGTCGAAGTAATGGAAAAAGGGTTTCTAATGATAAAGCAAACACTGCAGAGAACGCACCGCCAACACTTCAATGCTTCAAGTGCAAGGAAATGGGGCATTATGCTAATAATTACCCTAATCCAAGGGTTAGTGATGATCAACATGAGCAACAACTGAAGGCAAATGACAAAGGGAAATCACATGCGATGACTATTGGCAATGTTGAATATGACAACGATGTGGTGGAATGATTAAGTGTTTATGTAATGGGATTCCAAAATAATGTTGTATCATTGAGTATTGCAATATTTATTGATGTGGTATTCAAAGTGATTGAGATATTTTTTTGGAAATAAGATTATATGCGCATAATGAAGACGAGAAAATGAAATGTTTAATAGTATTCATGAGCTCATGATTGATATAAGGACTAAGTGATATCATGGTTTGAGTATATAGAATTTTGAGGATTTGGTATGTGGAAAGTGTTAACGTTTAACTGCATTCATGTTTTCAATAAGGTTCAATGGGTATTCAAGAGAATACATGATTAAGGCCTTTGAATGTTTAGAATGTGACCAACAAGACATATCTTATGATATATGGGGATCAACGATGGTATTAAATCTCTGGTAATCGTTTTCACTATATTATGAGAGTGGACTGCAGTATTATGGATAAGCCTAAAGATTAGAATGGATTATGTTGGACATAAGTTAGTATGGTTTAAGGATAGAAGATTTTCGATATTATTGATGGGATGTTATAGTAATATAGTTTTAGAAAAAGGACAACCTGCAGGACGAGCGACAGCCCGTCGCGTCGGACAAGGCTGTGGGAATCGAACCCACAACCGAAGTGCGACTGGCCTTTATCGCCTACCACTGACCTACAGGAAGTCCCTGTTTAGTAGAAACTAGTTTTATTATATTAAGCAGTATGATATATGAATTATAAGTCCATTTTAGAAACCATATGTGATTAATCTCACTATAGATCGACTTATGTATATAATTTTGCGAACCTTTTGTTTGAAACAGATGGAATGACCCGTCATTCTATCACATGATCTGCTAGCACTTCACGAATAACAAATTCAACTTCATTTATTTAAGAGATGAAGTGGAAATTGTTAAAGGCACGAACAACAGTGAGATTGTACTGAAATAAAGTAAGTATTTATTCTAATTCAAATTCTTTAACTTTAGGGAAATGATCTTGAAAACCAAAAATGTTGTCCTAGTTCTCTTATACATGATGAATCAGATGGTACCTTAGATCGTCACAAATTTATGGATTTGTGATTACTGGCTTTTCCATAGCCATGTTCTCTACCACTCTCCATCAGAACATGATGGTTAGATTTCTCTTCCATATCCATATTTTCACCTATGTGGAAACCCAGTGATTAGTTTATTTGGGTAATCGTTACATTTCATACTTTAGTTTTTAAAAGCCAAGTTTTGGTATTCCCTTTTACGATGTGGGTTTCTATTAAAGAAACTTTCAAATAGTAAACTATTTATAACCCCGACGAATTTCGAGGGCGAAATTCATTTTAAGGGGGGTAGAATGTAACAGCCCGAGATTTTATGAAAAAAATATTCTTTTTATTTTACTAATGTCTTGTGTTATACGCTACACCAAAAGGAGCTTGCACAACACGCATCCTTGACTTACCTTGCATTACACGCAATCACAACCTTCCTCGATAGCGTGTGTGGTACGTAATCCTGAGTTTCACGAAACAATGATATGCTATTAAAATATTATTAAAACTAGCCGTTATGAATAGTAATAACCACTTTTTAAATTTTAGAAATTTTAACTCTCTAAATGGACTTCATTTTTGGATTCGGAGTATCGAATTTAGCCTAAGGTGAAATTTTGGTACTTTTCGGATAACTTTCATATTCTGATGAATAGTGAAAATTACCAAATTATAATTAAAAACAACTTTTTTAATCGAAATAATTAATAGTGATAAATCATTAATTTGAGTGGTTTTAAAGTATATATAGAATATATTTTTACAATTTAATACAATGTTGGTCATTGGATGTAATTTCACATTTAAACTAGACATAAACAAGTGTCAATCTTTTGATAGATTTTGTTTCTTAAAAACACGCTATTTGTTTTAACAGCGGGATTTAATTATAAAATTAATTAATGCAACTTATATGTTGGGAATTTTGTAAAATAGAAATCATTTTTGAATTCGGAATATCAATTATAGCTTAGGGTGAAATTTTGGCATTTTTCTGAAAAACTTCAATTTTTGATGAATAGTGAAACCACTAAGTGGTAGGTTAAAAACTGAATTTTGCATAAAACTTAATTTTACCGCTTCTGTGAATGGAATTTCGAAAATCCGAGAGACACGGTTAATATCAAGGACTAAAATGTGGTTCAATGAGATGAAAATAATTTTTGGTGAATAGTAACTTTTTACTTTTTTTTACCGCGGTTAATAGTAAATAGGGTAACTAAGGGTAAATATGATATTAATATTACCCTAACACATGTCCTAATTCTATTGGACAAGTGGAATTCGACCAAAAACAAACTTAGGAATAAAATATGACCATTTAGGCCCACTTGGATTAGATTAGGACTTTTATTATTAATTTATTTAAAGAAGGGTTAAAATAGTTAAAATCAAAGTTTAATAAGTAAATCATTTTTAATATGGGGTTATACATAAGATAAATTCGACTATAAATATTCATTATAAAGCTAAAAATATTTCCTACATTATGGTATTTTATTTGTAATTTTTAGACATCAAATAATTTAATTTATTTATGACACAACGATGATGCAGTAATTATCTTATTAATGAAATATTGACATAATTGATGTTATAAACACCAAAATAAATGTAATTTGAGACTTTTTATGAATTCCACTAATTTTCTAGGTTAATATGATATATTAATGTTGATTTAATCAACTTGGTTCGAACATTTAATTCTGTTATGACTTTCACAAAAATCATATATCAAATAATGTCAAAATTGACACAAAATAGTTTTTAAATCAAATATTATATTATTAATTGTTATTGTATTCCTAAAAATCTAAGGTTCGGCCAAATGACTTAGATAAGGATATATATATTAATAATAAACAATTTGGGGTTCGTTTGGCATGTTATAGTAAGTGTATTAACCATATAGTGTAAGAAAACAAAAAGACACGGTAAAAGTTAAATTATTTAACTTATAGTTAAATCTAATTGATAAGGTTAAAATAATACCCTAAACTTGTCTAAATCCTATTGGTTGATAGGATTTCGACCCATCCCCACTTTAGCTTCGAAATAAGACCCTTTGGAACCATTATAAACCGATTTTGACTTTAATATAAAATAAGATTTTGAGATATTCCTAAGGTGCCCCTCTCCTCCCCTATAAAAGGACACCTCCTCCCCCTCCTCCTCACACCAATTTGAGCACTCAAGCTCGGCCAAACCCTGCCAATATATCCTCTCCATTTCCCTAGCAACATCCTAGAGGTTCTGGTCTTCCTCAAAGACCAATTTTAGTACCCTAAGAGGAGGTCTCAAAGAGGCACTTCAAAGAAGAGGTAATTACCGTTACCAATTCTTTCATCTTTATTTCTTCTTCCACTTCTTCTTCTTAGGTTGTTTCATTATGAAGTAATAACATCAGTATCACTCATATACTGATATGTTATTATAAGTATGAAACAACCCTATTTCACCATCTATCCATCCTACGGAAAAAGAAATCACCGCGCGTGCGTACGTACGGAATACCGTCTCCACGCCGTGGTGTAATCTATTTTCCACCGCCACCTTACATGGATGGGTATAATGGTGTAAAGAATAACTATACATAGTTATTACAACATCATATTGATTCTGATATATTGTATAATCCACTCCAATTCAATTCAATATTTATAGAAATGATATCATCGCTCGTGCGTACGTACGGACTACCGTCTCCACGACACGATGAGATTCATTCTCCATGTTAACCATTTAAGAATGATTATAATGTATATATAAGAAACAATAATGAAATATATGACATTATAAAGCTACTGGATTTATTTATATATATACATATGTATGTCATCTACTTACTTCCATTTCAAGACAATAAGGAAAGGAAAACAACGTTCATGCGTACGTACGGACTACCGTCTCCATGAACGGTGTTTTTCATTTTATTTATCTACCTATTATATATATATATACTGAATATATATGATATATAAATCATATTTTATATTATGGAAGTGAGTAAATCATGATATAAGTAATAATGATGTCAAGAACAACAAGTCAAAACACCTACGATAAATGATACGATTTTACCCAAAACGCTCTTTAACATGGAATTTACAAAAGAACGGGTAAAATAAAGTCATAAGTGAACCATATATGATATCATAACAATTAGTATGATTCTGGAATAAGTCAATAACATGATTTAAATCATTATACAGGAGGTTCGGACACTTACAAAGCAAGTCGGACCTAAGGTAAGGGAAAATATCACAATCTCACTTTTATCCGAGATTGTTTTTACTTTGGTAATTGCTGGGGTGTATTTTATCATCCACATCCATGTTCCCTCAATATGTAATATTATTTCCATCCTTCTACAATAGTTTATATCCAATTTTACCCTTCGGTGAGTTTTTAGTAAAAGATACGAAAGTAATCTTTTGTCGTTTTTCGTACGAGGTACTTTTTGACTTTTCCGACAAAAGTACGAAGAATGTTTTTTTTAACTTATACGGCATGAATGGATTTTTAAAACATTATTTCCAAGAAGCTTCCTTTACAAGTTTTCAAGTTTATTTTTAATCAACTTCTTTTATTTTAAAGTTGTATGACATGTTATGAAAGGAAAAAAGTTTTTGACGAAGAAAGGATATTTTCCTCAAGAATGGAGTTCAAGTGTTTTATCAAAATTATTTTCCATCTAAGATAATAAAGGGTTCTGTTTTTATCCCTATTATTACATTGATTTGATCATGTTGTGATGGAATTATTTTTATGAATTCCTTTATCTTATATGAATTTATTTATGATGTCATGATGTTTCAAGAATCCCATTTTTGTTACATGTGTTATGTGATGATGTATGTTTTATGATTATGTGGCACACATAAGAAAGAATTCATTATAAGATGGGTGGGACCTATATCTCCCTCCAATGCATTGGGTAAAGATTTTATATCTCATGAGATAGACATGGCTGGAACGGAAGGTTATTTCGGTTCAGTGATACAGGACTGAAACGAGGAGTGAACTCGGTTCAGAAACGGACTTTGTCCACTAAGATAGTCTTGGCAATGAGTCATGACTAACAAGAAATGATTTTCCATGATTATGTGTGCATGCCACAAAGTTTCAAGTTTCATGTTATGATTATGGGGATCTCATTTTCACTTCTATGATTTATCCCATGTTATGATATTATGAGCTCTTTTGCAGGTTAAGATTTCCAAAATCTATGTTCTTATGAATATGATGTGATTGATATTTCTTTTGTTTACCCTTACTGAGCATTTGAGCTCACCCTTTTATGTTTTCTTTTCCCCAGGATATAAAGAAAGGTTTTTAGGTAAAAAAAGGGAAGATATTTATGGGAGATATTGAAGATCTTTCACCACGATTAGAAGATTACGTTCCGAGTTTCCAAAGACACTAAACTATTACGATCCTTGTGTGTGTGTTTTTTTTGTTATGTACTAAGTATTCCGCAAAAGTAATGTAATGTCCATGTACGATAAGATACGGGTCTCTACAGTACCTTTTACGGTTCTGTATGGTAATAGGTCTCAGACTCTATCATTTTCGGATGAAGTTAGTGAAATAAAGTTGATGTGGCCAAAATGAGTAGAAAAAGTGGATGAGAAAGTGAAGATAATCCGACAACACATGAGGACAACTCATAGCAGGCAGAAAGGTTTCTCAAATAATATAAAGAAAGACTTATATTTAGAGGTAGGCAACTAGGTTTTACTTAAAATATCTTTTAGGAAATTTGTGATGCATTTTGGTAAGAAATAGAAGCTAAGTCTGCGGTTCATCGATCTTTTTTAAATCTTGGAGAAAGTTAGACCAGTTGCATACCAAGTATCTTTGCCTCCAAGTTTATATCAGGTACACAATGTTTTTCATGTTTAGAAAATTATTTTAAAAAAATTCACTTCAATTTTGAATTCTACACTTTGATAAATGGGAAGGGTGATTTTTTGAGATTTTTCTGAAATTCATGAATTTTTAATGAATAGTGAAATACAGTAAAATACCGTATATTCAAATTATCAAAAAAATACACTATTTATGACATCATAAGTGATGTAAGGAAAAATGGTTTGAACTCACATGCCATTATTACTATTTGGGGTTACATGAATTAATATTATTTATATTATTGAGAACAAAATATTATAATAATGATTAAAATAATGAAAAATACCCCCTCTCATCCACTATAAATACCACCCTCATTCACCTCTACCTCCCACACGTCTCATGCCTTGATATTTACCTAAGTTATGCCCAATACTACTCCCAAGTGTCTTACTCACGTCCTAGAGTTTCTAGTATCCCAAAAATTCTAAAACCAAAGGCTTTAATATGGATCTCAAGGAGAAGAGATCAAGAGGTAAACATCCTATTTCATTTTCTTTCTTTCCATTATTTTTATGATATTTTTTTCATTCCCTTTGGCTTATGTTGGGATATTTCATTCCATATACTAGTTACTATCCATATTAAGTAATAATTATGAGATAACAATTTTTTCTCATCAAATTATTTCATGAAAATTTAAACGACGCTGTTAGGCTGCCTAATTTTCGTAAGGAAGTTCTCAAATTTTCTTTTATGTTGAGTTCCTTTCTTTTCTTCTTATTTTCTCACCTACTCTTATACAAGAAGAATTAAATATATATAATATTTTATATTCTATATGTTCTCATGTTCATGTAAAATTCATCATAAATCCTTTTCTACTCCCCCACTTATTAAAGGAATTGATAACATTTCCCGTGATGTGCCTAATTACCGACATTGTGGACGATGGGATTTCAATTTTCGTTAATTCCTTCAATTGTTGTCATAAAAACATTTTTATAGTTGAACTGGGATATAATATATGTATTATTTCTTGTCCATGTTTTATGAATTATTTTTTACACATGGTTTAAAGTTATAAAACAAAATGAGGATGTTATTATCAAAGAACAACTAAAATGATCTAAAAGAAAATCATTAATGTTTTAACTTATAAATAATCCTCATGTAAGAATTGAAAATTATAAATGGTATAATTTATGGATTCTAGAAATATGTAAATAACACTCTATTCCAATTCTAGAGTCTCACTTTCAATCGACAAGACCATCCATCTTGAACCAATCATGGAAATCATTTAAAGAAATCACCCAAAAATAGTGCAAGGAACAAAATACTAACAATTAAAGGGAGAAATGATCGAATAAAATGATCATATAAGGTATTATTAATATTTATATGTTTTTTTAAGATATTAATAACAATATTTTAACCATTATATAGAAGGTTTAATCATGTTTTATGTAAGACAAACCCGAGGTAAGGGAATTCTTAAATTGATTTCCATTCTTTGGGTTAACCTTCTACTTATTTATTTATGTGGTATTAAAATTGTTTGTGTGATGGGTTTTGTTTATATTATGTTTAATTATGTGTATTTATAGTGCGCATAAATATTAAATCCACTCTATTAATCCTTGCTTCAATTATATGATTTATGTAAGGGGATTTTCTTTTAAAATCCTCATTTAAACATTTGTTTTAAAAAATTCAAAAATCATTGTTTTTATGATATTATTCATGTTTTATATTTATTTTATGGTTCATGGTAACTTTTTATGATGAAGGGTGGGACCTATATTCTCCTCCAGTGCATTGGTTATGTGTAAGTTGGAGGTCGGTAGTATGGTTACTCTAAGTGTAATTGTGATTGTTACAGAAATTGTAAAGTAGACATAAGGGTTACAAATTATAAGGTAGCTGAGAGGGTTACAAGATTATTTAAGTAATACCCCAAGATAACATTATTGTTATATTTATGTTCTTATGTGTTGTGTAAATATTGTGTAAATCTCATGTTTTAGGAAGTAACTATATACGAGTGAAGATTATATCTTTGGAAAATATTTTTATACCTTATAAGTATTCATGGAATAATGTCTCTTTCCTTCTTTTGCATCCCTTAATGAAATTTTTGTGCTCATTCCAAGTTTATTTAATTTATTTTAATTTTTTATAAGGATTTATAATATAAAGAAGGAATCCATGTTAAATGTTTGATGAAATTTCAATGAAATCATGTTTTAAGCTTTAATGTTTTATATTTTTAATAAATAGAAATAGTTTTTTATGGTATCCACTCTATTAAAATGTGTAATGTTATGAATGTATCATGTACCAATTCTCTAAACCTCTAAACATAAAAAGATACTCAATGTAGAAGGATATGACTTCTTGACTAAAATCAAGATTAAGTAATGTAATAAGGTTGGGTCCTTATAAGTAGGGGTGAATCACTGGTATACCTTTTTACGTTTGTACTATTTAAAACAAACTTCACCTCTAGTTAGAGAGAATTTAATTTTTTTTAAAAACAAATCATACCCATAATTTCATAATAATTTAAAATGATCACTACTAAATTAGAGTAGTTATTCCTTATCATGGTTTGTAATTAATTAAAGACCAAAAATCCACTAAAACCAATATTATTGGTTTAAAGAAAAAAATATGTATCACTTTCATAGAACTATTTTCCTTTGAATGTGTACGCGATCCTTGTAAAAATAATATTTTAGAACAATTTACTCATAAAAAAAGAACCCTCTCCAAAAATAATTAATATTTATTCATTGTGCAGTATAAATTCTTCACACATGATTTCCTAAAATTACTTCTTATTCCTATTCAATTTCATGAAGATCATTGAGAAATAATTTCTATAATTTTTTTTAAATTCATCAATATTATGACTATCATATCCTATATATGTTAATCTGAAACCCTCAATTTAGTATACTTAGTTCAATATCCTCTTTCTAATACCCTCTATCTAATACCTTATTCATCTGATACCTTCTGTCGAGTATCACTCTATCTAGTACCCAATGTCCATTAGTCCCACTTATTTGATACCTATATGACTCATATCCTCAATCAAAAACTATTTAATATAATTATTAGACAAAAGGATCACTCAATTTCTTTTGTTTTCACCTCACTTATTCAAAATAATATCTCAAAAATAACTACACCAGGAACCTTCACAACACTCATAACCCCTTTTATATAGGCATCGTTTCTACGAAATCTACATGAGAAGTATAAAATAAAATTTTACTTCATTACTTCCAAATTTAAATTAACCACATTATTATTCATTTATTGGACCACATTCAAAAATCTAAATTATTTGGAGTAAAAAAACATCATAAACACTTTTCTTAAAACTCGAAGTTAACATTATTCAAACAACTTGAAATCTCAACTAGAATCACAGTCCTTACTTCATGATTATTTGGGATTTGAACATCCAACTTATAATTGTAATAATGAATTAATTTAAAATACTTTTAATGATACTAAACCATTTTTTGATACTTTTTTATAGAAACTCATTTTCCCAGATTCCCTTTATCTGATGGACTTACAAATAATATTCATCCAATGAGATCTTTTTAGAGAACCTTGTTTGATAACTCTATCCAAAAACCATTATCCTATCACATAGCTTAGAAAACTCTATCTGATGAATTTAATTTTTATTTGTTCAATTTGATATCATTATAAATATCCATGTTTCTCCATCTGGTACTTTTTCAAGATTTTCCTGGAAAACGTTTTCTAGAAACCTCTATTTAGAACACATAATCCCAATAAGTTTTTGATACTTATTATTTCAAATAACTTTTTCAATAATCATGAATATTTTGTTATAAACAAGATATTTGGTAATTTGAAGATCAAAATTTAATATCGTGATTTTTTTGAGCATTTCTATATAATGGAACTTTTAATACAATCATAAAAACATTGGGTTTCATCATTTATATGATCTCCTTAGTTTATTCAACATCATATGATCACATTGATTAGTTGGACTCCATCGAGTTATATTTATCAATTAGAACCATACTTCTATATCTAAAACATTAATCTAGAAAATTTATTAGGAAGGGTCAACATTTTCAAATGACTTATTTAGTGACAACAAAAGAAAACACTTAAAGTAATATTTATTTCTTGGTAACCATATTCCTCTAAAATCAACAATAATACAATACCGATTGGTTTCAACACTCAATGAAATATATTAAAATATATCCGAAATCCTTATAAATAGACATTAAACTATATTAAACATTTATAGTTTAATACTTCAAACTGCAACCAACATCCTCAGTGTAAGATGTTAAACTATAACTATTTTTCCTAGTGAAAGTTGTTAAACTGCATTGTACAGTCCTGTTACACAACCTTAAACTATAAACTCTAACTATGTGAGTTTTTATTCAACTCTAAAAAAGAATATGTAATATGAATCTCTAAAGTTCAGTCCAAACCCCCCAAAAATTGTGTTTCACATATTTAATGGGATGGTGGGGGTTAGGATCCTGGTGTGACTTTACTATCTTCAAAACATTGATCACATTATAATTTCATCTCCCCTCATGATACCAAATATATAAAGACTAATAATAATTTATAAGTATACCAAACCTTCTACCATATCATCCCAAAGTCCCACTATGATTTAGAATCATCATAAGATGTTAAATATTTCCCAAACCAATACGTTTTGAGTATATATGTGAAACATCCCCCTGAAATTTAAACCATAAGAATACCCACTGAACATTAAACCACAAGTGTCCCTATAGGACATTAACATGCACTAAAAATAATACATAATGATCATATATGGGATGCATCCCCACTAGATATTAAATCTCTGACCGAAAAATATGTGATGAGAATATATGGGACCATCCTCACAGGACTCTAAACCATTGGCCACACATGATGTATCACAAGACCAACCCTATATCATATCACATGGAACTCTATCCTTCGTATTTTTTTACTAAAAAATAGGCAAGGGGTATCAATCATTTGGGGTAACATCAAATAAAAATTAGACACATATACCCATTTAATATAAAGGAGATAGTGATGATTTTAAGATCCACATATTAAATTTAATAAAATTATCACATAAAACAATGAAATAAATATTTAAATAGAAAAAGTAAATCCAAAACAAAAAACACATGTTTTATAAGTGAATAATAAATCACAACATGTTACTATAATAAATTTATTGTTTTTAGTAAACCTTTACATTCATTTAAATCAAGATAAATTTACTTGAAATAATTAATTAATGAATTAATTAATCATTTTATTATTTATATTAATACAATGACCAATAATTCCTTGAGATATTCAATTATTCTTATCCTATATTATTTTAAATTAATTAAATTAAAAAAATAAATTTTAAAATAATAATGTACACAACGTGTGCTTAGAAAGACACACAGCGTGTATCTTTTTTACCAGATTAAGTCCATTTTGTAAATTTAATACATACATGAAATGTACTATCACATGAAATTTATTATGAAAATTTCTGTGTATGGTCCTTATCTTGTACTTTTTACTTACACAAAATGTATGCATACTCAACATATTTTGATATACATGGCATATATTCTTATGGGTCAAGATATATAGTCTGTGTGGTGTGTTTAACCATATGAAAAACTGATGAAGTGATTATCGTAGAGACATTATAAATTTATTTTTTACCCATGTTTAATATAATTAATAGTGCAACTCAAGTTGTCTCTAGAGAGGAGTGTGTTTTTATTTTGTTTTCCTGTTCTTCGTTTGGTTTTGATGTTCGTGTAAGGATGCAATTATATTTGAATTTTAGTCTTAAAAGTATTGGTATATCCATGGATTATCCCCTCCCTCAAAATTTAAATCATTATTTGAATTAGATCTTAGGATCTCTCTCTCTAAAATTAACTATAACCTCATTGATCACCCTCACATAGTAATTTCATCTGTGATAGAGAAAATAAATAATAACAACACTCACTATCCTTGACTATCCAAATTGTTGGATATCTCAAATCACATTTAAATCAACCCAATTCTCACTATTATAGGAATTGAAGAAGGAATAAGTGGCCTATGTGTGATAATCCAAGAGTGAAAGGAGAATAAATTTAATGAAAAAAAGAAATAAAAACCTATGTTTGTCTAAGAAAAACATGAACTTATAGAAAAAATAAGCAGAAAATATTACGCATTAAAGAGAAACATTAATTAATGGGTTAATGATGAGATTCTATTTCACTCAACCACAATATTCATAATGCTCCATCATTGGATAAGGCTTATATAAATGAAATAAAAAAAATAAAATTCTCTAACAAATCTATCTTAGTTCACCGATCAACTCCAACCCCCCCCCCCCCCTTTCTTGAGATGCAATAGACCCATACACTGGGATCTGATGATAAAATCATATTATTTAAATAATATATTTAATACCAACTAAAGAAACCCAAAATTAAACATTGATAATAATATTATAAATAAAAAATAGAGTTACTTACATACTCAATAACTTTTAGGTTTAGAGTTTTGTAGAATTAGGGAAAACCCATTACGTTAGAAAACCCATGTATTTCCATCCAAAAGGGTATTTTTTCCACCATGACAAGAATTTATTCTCTTATATAAAGTCTTCAACACATTTTATAATATCATTCACACTTGAAACAAATCTAGTCCAATATTAATTACCATTATTATTTACAACATGGTGAAATGGAAACATTAGAAGGGTGATCTCAAATACTTAGTAAGTGAACATATAAACGATAAAAACCAAAAATCATTAGTGAACACCAGATAACCAAGTAGATATAAGAACCTAATAGATTTGAATGAATCTATAATAAATAAATCATATCCAATAAAACATAGATCATAGGGCATGAGTCAGAGAATAAGGATTTAGAATAACATAAAACATGGCTAATAAGATTGTTGAAACACTAGCCCACAATCACGAGCCATTAAAACATAATAAGGGAATATGAATGTGGCATAAGAGTGTGGCGTAAACATAATCATACAAATCATAACATTATGGATCAATCATAACTACCAATATCATTTAGTATAATGGATTCTACATCACTACTATTATCCCTTAGTATAATGGATCTGGCATCACTACCAACACCCCTTAAAAATATCATGAGATATAAATATGTAACCAATGCATTGGAGGGATATATATGAACCCACCCATCACTTAATGATAAAAAATACTAATTTATTCCATAATATCATAATACCATTAAACATTATTTGATAGATTAATTAAACTACAAAAATAAATGGGATTCTTAAAATTTTGCAAAAAACATTATCATAATTCATCTAGTCCAAGAAAGAATGTCACAAACCCCTAAATGCACCCCTACTTGATTGAAAATGAGAGAAGGGAGATAGTGACCACCTGATGCTCACCTCCAATAGGCCATGGTTTGGAGACAAGAACTGAGGTTATATCATGAAGACAAATGGGATACATTTCCCTCTAAAATAAAATAAGTAATGAGTGATAAGACAAGTAAACCAATAAAATCTTTCACAAAAATATAAAAAATGTCCCAATTATATGCATGTAATTTCATAAAAAATAGGTAAAATTGAAAATGTGAACTATATGTACTAAAATATAAACTCAGTGGTGACCATGAAGCCTAAACAGCTCCCAAACAACCACAAGATAGTAATATTCAGCTTAATCACTAACATGATTCTACTGTCACGAATTTTTTTATATATACATTGGGTGAGCATAAAAGTTATACTCAGTTGGATCCTTCCTTAATCCTCTCATACAAAAGGTAAAAACATCATGCTAAATCCTAGTGTATTATAAGTAAAGATAAATCATCACCTAAATATGCATACTAATCTCCCAAAATCACCATGGATATCTCTCAGAAAGTAATGTATATAAGATATCATAATATAGTTTTAAAAACATGGGTACCGCTCTACTACTTCCCCACTGGTTTTCCACCATGACCCAATGTCATAGGTCTTGATCCATCTCTCTTCAATGTATCAAATCGAAAGAAAGAAACAGGAGGGGGGGACTTTTAATGTATGTTTTAATAAAAACTATTGTTAAAATTTATATCAAATACTTTTTAACATTGGTTTAAAAAAACTGATGTTAAAATATAAATATTTAACATTAGTTTTTTTGTAAAATGATTTTAAAACACATTAAAAAACATTATTGTTTATTTTCAAGAAAACATACATTAAAATTACATTAAAAAATATACTGACAACCCAAAGCTTGTTAGGATCAAGATGACAAGGAAGGTGATTATTTTCAAGTGATTTCTTCTGTTGTCAATGATTTTTTGATGAAAATAAAATCACCTAATTTTTATTTTGTGATTATTTTCAAAATAATCTGAATCATAATGTAAAAATAATTGGACTCACTCTATCCATCATTACAAGGAGAATATTTTTAAAGGTTTTGATGGGACTCACCTTGGGTCTGGAATGAGAGAAGGTTGTAATAAAGAATTTATTATCATTGATTCACTATGAATTAGATATCAAAGAAGTGATTTTCTTAATTATATATCAGAGTCTCGAGGACTATGACAAAATAAATGCGAGGATGTGTTTATAATTTTTATTTCACATAAATTATAAATTTATTAAATAACTTATGATGAAAGTTTGATGGAAGAAAAGGGGAATGAGGTATTACAAACATTTTAAAGATTTATCATATCTAGTTGGAAGAGAAGAAAGAGATGCTACCGATTGAAAAGGAATTGTACTCATGACAATCATATTTGGACTAAAAAAGAATGGAATTGGTTTTTGGTGGATTGGAATGTTTCAATAATTTTAATTTTAAGATAGGAACATTAGTATATGATCATCGATCATATGTACAAGAAACGTTTTGTAACCAAGATGATCGTACTCATCCTCATGAATAAAGGGATCATATTTAAAAAAGATCATACAAGGGATGAGAAGAAAAGAAAGAAGATGGAATGAAGGGAAAGTTACGATACACTCAAATTGTTGTTTGATGATATGAAAGATATTCTCAAATGAATTTAATTTCATGAAAGAAGTAATAATACAATCACAATATTGTTGATGAAGTGAATTTTCCATTGGGTCAAGAGATGAGGAGAAGAAGAAGTCATATATTTACAACTAGGTCAAGAGAAATGGTGAAGAAGTTCAAAGAGCATAGTTGAAGGAGTTTTTTGAATGTACTATCAAGGGGGAGCACAAAATTCATAATGATGATTGTATTTATAATTAATAAGTGATATCAATATCTTCATACATTGATATATTCAATTAATGTAGATATTTATATTGACGAAATCAGATTAAGAAAACCAGACCCTTGAATTGAAATCAGATTGATAATTGAAATGAATGTTTGGAGAAGATGTGAGTGTAGAAGATTCAAGAAGAGTTGATGAAGTAAAAATACAATAGAAATTTTATGGTAAATTGAAATTAAGGGTGAATCTGATTAAGCATGATTTTTTTTTTGATTCTTTCCAGTGACACTAAAAGGAAACCAATAAAAGGAGAAACATACATTGTACTTTTCTAATGACTGATGTACTATTCTTAATAGAGAAGCATTGAGTTTTTAGTAATTGAAAAAAGATTACATATTTAATTTTGTTGAATAAGTTTTAATAGAGATGTGAAAGATAACTGACAAGACCACAATGTTGTATTCAACTAATCACCTTACTCAGTAATTGTCTTACATAGCTGATTATCATACTTGGATTTTCAATCATACTTGACTGATATCTTTATCGGGATGTATTATCAGATCTGGATTTCTGTACTGGGATTTCTAGACCGAGGAAGGAAGATATATTAAGTCTTGGTGATTCATATCTTCTGTATTATATCAAATTCATATTTTTCGTACTATAGAGAATCATATCAAGAAAATCATACGGAGTAGAATCGGTCTAAGAAGAATGAGATTGGGAAAAAATTTACTCGGAAAATTGGATTAAGTTTTCCTCAAAAAAGTCCAAGAAGTTATTACTATCTTCTAGGTAAGAAATTGAAGAAGTGTTTTCAATTGAATACATTTTTGAAATTTAAAAATAAGCACATGTAATATGAGTTGTTACACAATCATTTTATTACCCAATTTGTGCTAAGAGGGTACTGACACACTTTTGGAATTGTTTACATTGTGCTACTGAGTGTAAGGGTGTATCCTACCCATTTTTATCCAGGTATTGTTTTCTAGTGTATAGTATGGTGTTGGATTACATCCAAATTATACCAAGGTCATAGCTATTTTTATTGAATGATGAACCGTGTAAATTCTTATGTTCCTTTGGATGTGTTGTTGAATTGTTTTCCGAATGGAAATGAATATTTTTCCATAGGTGAAGGTTGTTTCAATGAAAAGTAATAGAAAAAGTGTCACTAATTCACCCCTACCCTTTGAGTGATAAAATCATCCTAACTGGGAATTTTCAACTGGTATCAAAGGGTATGTTCCCATTTATTATTATTTATTGATGGAGAATTTGAATTTTGTGAACAATACAAGTATTCTGGTTTTGATGGAAAGAATGAATTTATCTGGAAAGATATAATTTTTCTTTATCTTATGTCTATTTGAGATGATATTCTTGTAGCAACAACCGATGAGTTTACTTCTATTAATTTTAAATCTCATCTTAAATATGTTAATAAGAAGAAATTAAAGAATGATAGAAGTTACAAGAATAATATAATACCATCACTTTTTAAAAGTTAATTTCCAAGGGTGAATGGTTTTTCCACAGCCAAAAGTATATTGGATAAATTGAAAAAAAAATATAAAGACGATGAAAAAGTGAATAAGAAAAATCTTTAAATCTGAAGATTAAAGTTTTAAGACTTAAAGATGGGTGGGAACGAATCTATTGGGGACTTTTTTACTAGGGTAGATAACATTGTGAGTAATATCAGATGTCTTGGTGAAAAGTTAGATGATTATACAGTAGTTGAAAAGATATTGAGAATCCTTCTTTATAAGTTTGATGAAAATGTTTCTTTATTAGATGAAAAACATCTTGAAACATTTTCTCTTGGTTATTTGCATAGAAAAATCATCACTTATGAAATGAGAATAGATAAAGTGGTTAAAAGAAAAGAAAAATTTGATAGATAAATGTATTTCATGGATAATAAATAAAATTCAAAGAAGATTCATATTGAAGATGAAATTGGTGAATCCAATTTTGATGATGCGGTATGTAAAAATATTGATAATATTTTATCTTTGTTTTCTAAAAATATGAAAATTTTTATAGGTAAATACAAAGGGAAGCATCCCTTGAAATGTTTTGAATGTGAATCCATTAGGAACTTTGTTGCTATATGTCCTCGAATAAAGAAATAGTAGGATAGCGAAGAAGAATAAATAAATCCAAGAATATCGTGTAAGAAACAATGTGAAAAATTAAAATTGTATTCCATAGAAAAAGATATGAAATTATTCAATTCTTAAAGAATAATATTATTATCTAAATATGAATAAGAATAAGGAAGTGATTGAGAATCCAAAAAAATTGTTGAATATGACATTGAAAATACTTTTATTTCAACTGTGAATGTTGAAAAATTTATAAGCAGTAGTTCTGAAGAAGGCAAAACTCAACATGAACGTAATATGAATCTAGAGTTTAAATAATGTTTGTGAATGATCATTAGGATTGAAAAGAAAAAACAATTGGTAGACAAATTTTCCTCAAAAAGAAATCAATAATGTTTTTTTGATGAGAAAGTAAAACTGATAAATGAGATTAATGATTTGAGGAAATATCTTGAATATGAATAGAATCATGGTGAGTATCTTAAGTTAAAGATGAAGGTAAAAGAAGAAGTGTTGGAACTGGTTTAACAAAAAATTTCATAATATGAAAAAAGAAATACAAGTTTCCAAAAATCTATCACCGAAGTAGGTGAAATCTTTAAAAAATGAGAAACTGGAGAAGGTATAGAAAATGTTACCTTAAAAGGGTGAAAAGAATGATGGAATTGTTTCTGAAAAGAAGAATGCTGGGAAAGTTATGTATGTGGCTAAGACCAAAAAAGTTGGAAATTTATAAGTCTCAAAGAACCCTGAGTCCAAAAAGGTTTTGAAACAATATAAATATGGAAATGTTTCAAATACTACTCATTCTAATAATGTATAAAATAAATGAAATACTTTTATTGATAATAGAAACGTTTGTAGCTTAGAAATGAAAGAGAAGAAGGTATATAAGAAACCTATTCACAATTCCAATCAGTATGGTTGTTTTAGAGGTAAATACTCATTTTATGACTATTTAAAGAGTTGTGGTGGATTCAAACATACAAAAAATATGTGATGGTTTGACAAAAAAACATTACTATTATTCGATATGTTATGAAAAGAAATGTTTGAAGAGGAGACAATTCCCTCAAAAGAAGAAGTTTGAGAAGATTGTTTTGAAGAAACCTGAGAAGGTTGGAGTAAATATTGAAAGTAGGTTCCAACCATTGGAACCTATTTTTGAAATATGTGAACAACCGGGAAATCATAAAAGAGGATGTCTTTTTTTGTTATTGGCATAACAAAAGATTCTTAAAAATTATCAGAATCTGAATATTAAGAAAGAAAAGGAAGATGAAAATGATCTTATTGTTGAAACCTTTTTAAAAGAAAAAAAATGATAATGAACTTGGATTCTTGATAGTGGGTGGTCTTCTCATATCATAGGATATTTAAAATATTTGAAGAATGTAAATGATTTTAAATAAGGCATAGTGAAATTTTGAAATGATAAATCCATGAGAATTAAAGGTGTTGGATCATCCATTATTGGGAATGAAAACATGAAATCCAAGAAAGTTTTTTATGTTGATGGGATGAAATACAATTTACTAAGTGTTTCAAAATTGTGTTATGAGGGTAAAAAATTTGTACTAAAAATATGGGTTTGTTTTAGAAACTGAAGAATATGGAAATATTGTTACAAGATGCCAACATACAAAATGGAATTTTCTTTAAGTTATTAAAATCCCCAACTCTTGTTACATGAGTATGGTGGAAGAGAATCAATTGCGGAATAAAAGGATGGGACACATGTGTCAAAGAAATATGATAAAGTTATCAAATAAAGATAATGTCCAATAAATTATTGATTTTCTAAGATAAAGATATTAGTGTTGCAATATTTTTCAGGAAGGAAAGATTACAAACTCAATGCATTAGAAATTTGGTATTTTTTACAAAATCCCCTTAGAGTTGATTCATTACTGTACTTGTGGGATGATGAGAAAACAATAAACAAATGTAGATAACTAATTCAGCACTTTAATTGATGATTTTACTCGAATTAATTGTGTTATGTATATGAAACATAAATCAGATTCTATGAAAATGTTTAGAAGTTTTAGAAGGAAGGATGAGAAAGAATGTGAGTATTCAGTGAAGAAGTTGAGAACAGATAATGGTAGTGAATAAAGAAGTAAATAATTATATATTTATAGTGATATTTATGGAATACGGCATGGGTGTAGTTCCCCATTCACTCCTCAACAAAATGGGTTCATTTAAAGAAAGAATATATGTTTTTTGGAAATGGGAATAACCATGTTACTTAAACATGAACTTTCTCATTACTTTTGGAGGCAATACATGTGTTATTTTGATTATATTCATAACTATTTTTTCTATATGCCCCATTCATATATTACTCCATATTAATTGTTTTATGGAAAAACTCCATGTTTGAAAAAATCTAAAGTCTTCGGTAGCCCATGCATCATAAAGAAGTAAGGTGGAAACTATGGAAAGTTAGAGCAGAAAGGTGAAGATAGAATCTTTTTTAGCTATTCTCCAAAAGGAAGAGGATATAGATGCTTCAAAAAAGAGACAAAAAAATTATTGATTATATTGATGTGAATGTAATTGAATGGTGTGAGAATGAAAAACATATTCAGATAGAAAAAAGTTTTGGTCAAGTTGAAGAAAACAATTATGATAAGGATACATAGAAATTTATTCCTACTCAAGAAGAAGAAAAAGATTCAGCTATTTCAAGTAAATAGGAAGATATTTAAAAATCTCATCCTAGACTAAGGAAGAAATTGGATGCTCAGAAAATAATTGGAGATCAACATAATAATATTCAAACAAGAAGAACAAAACATGAAATTACCCATACTTATTTGAATTCAATGTAAAATATGAATAATGTTGAAGAATATTTTTAGCATAGGAAATGATTTCAGGCCAATAATTAAGAGTTGTATCAAATTTAAAATAATGATACTTGGGAACTCATGCCCCAGCTTAAAAATATATTAGCAAAAAGTCGGTTTTCTGGAACAAGATGAATGAAGAATGTGAAGGGATAAGAAGAAAATAAAGACTTGTGTGAAAAGGATATTCACAAATTTAAAGTATTGATTATGATGAATCCTTTTTTCTGTTGGTAATACTTGAATCAATTAGATCATTTCATGCTATTTCAACAGAAAAAGGCTATAAGGTCAATCAAATGGATGTTAAATCTACTTTCCTAAATGGTTATCTTGAAGAGTATGTTTATATTGAATAACCTTGTGGATATTTCTGTTAGAAAAGATGAATGTTATGTGTGCATATTGGAAAAATATTTGTATTTCCTGAATCAAGATCTGAGTGCATGATATTCCAATTTGGATACATGCTTAAGGAAGATAAATTTCAAGAAAGGAAGAGTTGATAGAAATATTTATATTAGAGAAAATCAAGAGTATTGCCTCATTGAAATTATTTATGTTGATGATATTATATTTTATGGGAATGATGAAAGAGGTTTTGAAAGGTTTTCTGAAAAAATGAAGAAGGTATCTGGAATGTCTATACTGGGGGAATTCAAATAATTTCGTGGGTTATAAACACATAAAAGGAAGGAATACATTATTCTTTATCAATAAAAGTATACTAAGGAACTTCTCATGAAGTTTGGGATAGAAAAATCAAAAACAATTTCCACATTAATTTTAGCCGTAACTATGTTTTCTAAATATGGAGAAAAAAAATGTAGTTTATAAAGAAATTCTGATTTGAATGTTTTGGTATTTCACTACTTTGAGACCTGATATTGTTTGTGTTTTTACCTTATGTGAGAGATTTTATATCTCTATAAAATAATCACATTTACTTGTTGGAAAAATAACTCTTAGATACATGAAAGGCACAATGGAATTTGTAATCAGGTATATTATCTCAGATTGTATTTATTTTTTTGGGTATTCAAATACTGATTAGGCCGGAAATGATGATGATAGAAGATCCACGTTCAGTGGAGTAATCCTTTTTGGAAAAAATTGTGTTAATTGGAATTCAAATAAATAGAATTTAGTAACTCTTAGTACTGATAAATCTGTGTATGTTATTTCCACTCAAGACACTACTCAACTTATGTGGATGAAAACACAATTATAAGATTTACTTGTTGAATTAAAGTTACCCATATTCTTGGGTTGGGAAAATAAAATCACAATAACTCTCCCCAAGAATCATTTTCAATATTCTCATTCAAAACATATTTATATCAAATATCATTTCATCAAAGATCATGTGCAGAAGAATGAATTGAAGTTGGAATATGCTCCAACATCGGAACAAGTTGCATAAATTTTCACAAAACCTTTACAAAATGAATCATTTTCTAGATTGAGGTTGAACATAGGAACCCAAACTCTTTCTCATCAAGGTTGAGTTATGTGTATCTATCCCCTATATCATATTACCTTTGGATAGTGGTGTTAAGAGGGATAATGAATTATTTCATAAATATATCCATTTTATGCATGTAAAAAGGGGGAGTTGTGGGTAAGATATGAATTTAACATTGTTTTGTGAGTGAAATATTCTAACTATTTGTTGGAGTGTTTGTAGGAAAAAATTGTTTTAATTTCGAGGGAGGATAAAGAAAATATGAGGTTAAAGTAGAGATAAGGAACAAAAAAGAAAAATGTTTTCATAATCACAAATTTTTTAGAAAACCTAGTTTTTGTGTTAATGATTGTTTTTTCTACAATGATTTAGCTTATGTAGGCTTAGAATTATTGATAAGTATTATATTTCTTGATGATAAAAGTTTCATTTATTTATGAAACTTAGTTGACAACAAAATCTAAAGGGGGTGATTGTTATGACCACAGTGATAAGGATGGTGATTGTTTTCAATTGTTTTATTTTGTTGTCAAAGAAATTTTTTTATGAAAGTTAAATCACTTCACTTTTTATTTGGGGATTGTTTTCAAAATAATCAGACTCATGTTTTTAAAATAATGAGGCTGACTATTTCCACCATTATGAGGAGAATCTGTTTGAAAAAAATGTTTTGATCATACTCACCTTGGGCTCGGAATGGCAGAAGATCGTAATAAAAAATTGATTTTCATAGGATTCACTCTGAATTAGATATTAATGAAGTTATTGTCTTGATGAATTATTAAAGTATATATGATTATGATCAAATAAATGTGATGATGCTTTGATAATTTTTATTTCACATAAATCATAATTTTATTGAATAACATTTGCTGCAAGCTTGATGGAAGAAAATAGAAAAGCATATTTCAAAATCATAGATAGATTTTTCATATCCAGGTGGAAGAGAAAAAAGATATGCTACCTATTGAAAGGAATCATACTCAAGAAAATCATATTTGGGCTAAAAAGGAATGAAACAGGTTGATGGAGGATTGGAAAGATTCAATACATTCAATTGGAAGACATGAACTATAGAATCTGATCATCCATCGTATGCATAATAAAACATTCATACATAGGATAATCATTATCAACCTCATGAAGAAAGGGATGATATTCATCATAGTTCATACACGGGCTGAGAAGAAAAGGAATAATCTGGAATATATAGAAAGTTGTGATACTTTCCAAATAAAGTCAGAATGATAAATATATTATAAAATAAATTTAAAGTCATGAAAAAAGTCATCATACAATCATAGTATTTTAGATGAAGTAAATTTCTAAGTGTGTCCATACAGGAGGACAAGAAGAAGTTTTGTATTTACAAATGGGTCAAGAGAAATGGTGAAGAAGTTCAAAGAGAAGAGGTGAAGGATTTTGGTGGACGTGTTATCAATGGGGAGCTCGACATTAAAAATAATGATTATATTCAAAAATCAGAAGTGTTCTCTATTTCTTCATATATTTATATATTCAATTAATATAGATCTTTTTATTGAAGAAATCATATTGAGAAAATATGACCCGTGAATTGAAATCAGACTGACAATTGAAATGAAAGTATGGAGAAGAAGTGAAGAGTGTAGAATATTAAATAATCTTCATAAAGAGTTGAAGAAGTCAAAATACACCTAAAATTTAAGGGTAAATTGAGATTAAGTGTGAATTTGAGGTAAATTTTTTGGGATCCCCTCCAAATCCACTTCAGGGTCACCTATAAAAGGTGTAATGTAGATTGTACTTTTCTGATGACTAGTGTATTATTCATGATAGAGAAGCTATGAATTTTTTTGTAAGTGAAATAAGTTTACATATTTACTTTTTTTGAATATTTTATTAAGGATAAGTTAATGAGAAGATAAAATATCACAATTTTGTGTTCAGCCGATCATCTTACTCAGTGATTATCGTACATGACTAATTATTGTACTCAACTTGTCAATCGTATTCAGATGATCTTCGTATCTATCTGGATTGTCGAATCAAGATTTTTATACTGAGATTTAGGGATTAAAGAATAAGTATAATTTAAGTGATGTCAATTCATCTATTTTTTATTATTTCAAATTACTATTTTTCATACCGAGGAGAATCGTACCTAGAAAAATCGTACTGAGTAGATTCAATCTCGGAGGAATCAAATAGGGAAAGAGAATACGTGTAAAATTGGACAGTGTTTTCCTAAAAAAAATTCAATAAGTTCTTACCATCATCTGGGTAAGAAATTGAAGAATTTTTTTAAATTGAATAGATTTTTGAAATTGAAAAAGAAGCACATGTAACATGAGTTGGTACACAATAATTTTATTACCCTATTTGTGCTAAGTGGGTGCACACACACTATTGGAATTATTAACATAGTGATACATGAATTTAAGGGTACATTCTACTCATTATAATCCAAAGGTTTTTTTCTAGTGGATTTTATGGTATTTAATTAATTTCAAACCAATCAAGTATGTAACTATTCTTATCGAATTGAGACCCCTATAAATTTTTGTGTTCCTTTAGATGTGTGGTTAAACTTTTTTCATTAGGGAATCAAATATTTTACAGGAGCTGATGGTTGTTTCAAGTAAAAGTAAAATAAAAAGTATCACTAATTCACCCCCTCTCCCTCTCAGGGATATAACCATCCTGACTGGTCACCTTCAAAGCCTTATTTTTATTCATCTCAAAAACCATCTCCCTTGAGTGACTCTCAAACGATGATGTATTTGATGACCCTTGATGACCTTTAATTATCAATTTTCATCAACTTTGGTCATTGTTCTCTTGAATCTTCTATAATTCATTCTTATTTCCTAGTATTGATCAATTTTGATCGACCCGCGACCACAATTTGAGGGTTATGTGGTTCCTTTTTAATCTTTTTTGGAACATATTGTTCTTCAATCATGAAACATTAGTTCTGTTTCAAAATAAATTGATTGAGTTTATAATAATTAAAGAAGTTTTTTTCATTATCGAGATTCAAAATTTGTACTTTATCTTTTTATTTTTGGAAATAAATTATACATAGTTATTTTTTATCATAATTTTTTGAATGTTATTATTGTTTCTATGTTTAACTATTTGTTATGATAATTTTTTTTTATAATAATTATTTTTATAATTTTTTGAAGTTATTTATGTATAAATTTTGGTATGATTATTCATATATTTTTTTATGATAATTTTTTGTATGTAATTTTTTTTAACGATTTGTATAATATTATTTTATAATTTTTTTAAAATTTTTCACAATTCATGAGATATTTTTCATGATTATTTATAAGTAATTTTTTATTTTTTATTTTTTTGTTATGATAGTTGTTTATAAGATAAATTATATATAATTGTTTGTTATGATAATTTTCTATTATGATAATTTTTTTTAGTTATTATATGTATTTATGTTTTCTAAATTATGCATATGTGTTTGTAAGTTATTTTTTATTTTTAAAGATAAATTATTTATAATTTTTTGAAGATACATTGTGTATAATTCTTTGTTATTTTTGAAGATAAATTATTTATAATATGTGTTGATCATTATGTATAATTTTTTATTATGATCATATAGTTATCAATAATTGATTATTTTGATATATGTTTTTATGTTTAAAATTTATCTATTTTTATATATTTTTAAATATTTATATTTTTTAATATAATTATATTTTATATTGTGATCTTATGTATTTAATGTTTCATAATTAGATAAAATTATGAAGAAAATATGATAAATATAAAAAAGTATTTGATGATTTTTTGGAATTTTCTAAATGAAATCATAAAAAAGACTTGATTTTCTATATATGAGTGAAGTGTTTGAATATGAGAATATTAAATTCTAGAGAAATCAAGGATCATCTCATTTTTTTGGTTTTAGAAATAATTATACATGTTGGATCTAGCATGTGAAAGAATAAAAAATCAATATCAACTATTGATGTAAATATCGATAATGATATAGGGGATCGTATGGAAGAATTAATTCATGATGTAGGCATTGAAACCATTGAAAAAAAACTATTGAATGACTGTATGGAGATTATGATAAACCATCATTCTAAGGTTGCACAAAATATATAGTGTTTTTAGTAGTTATAGTATTAGTTAACATCAAATAAAGAAATTGTTAGAATGATAAATTTTTTTCTATGATTCTTGATGTTTTAAAAGAGGTATTTCTAGAAGGCAATAAGCTTCCACATTACAATTATAGGGAAAAAATATTATGACCAATGGGAGTGGGGTATAAAATGATACATTATTTCCCCAATAATTGTGTGTTATATAGGAAGGAATATGAATATTTATTAAAATGTCATAAATTCCATACATTATTTTATAAGATGGATGAAAACTTCAATCATGATTCATTGATAGGTATATAGATCAAACCTCATGCAATTTTTTTGGTACCTTTTAATAATTATTCCAATAATTCATCCAAAAAATTCCAATTATTAAAATCTAATTCATTATCAGGTTCTAGAATCAAACCCCCTACCAAATAATTTGTTACCATCCAATAATTCCTTTTTTGACTAGTCTATTTGAAAATTCAATTAATTCAAAAAGGCTAAGATGACATAAAAATGACATATTTTTTTTGGTAACATATGTCACCCTACTGATTCATCATAGTGAAAGATTTTTTATAATTTTTTTTAATTTTTGTAGTGAAGTTAATAATCATAGAATGGGATTGTGAATGGACGTAATCAATCCATATCATATCCTTAGTAGACAACATAGTTCATGGCCTATGTTTTTGGAAGTTTTTAACTTTTCCCCTCAGATATGTAATAAGAAAAAACATGATATGATTAAATTGATGATTTTGTACAAAAATATTTGGTAAACAATATTAATTTGCATATTTCAACATTGATTGTTTATTTAAATATTCTATGTAAGACAAGTGTTATTGTTTTTTGATGCATATAAGAATGAGTATTTTTTTTTGGGCTATGATAATGTTCAATATAAATTAATTTCCTGCATATGGAAACTTATATGGATACAATGTTTTGGTACATAAATCATATCCAATTTTTGAAGAAGAGACTTCTTATTATCAATTCAATAATAGAAGAAATAATGTTTCCATGAGACATTAAAGATTTTTTTGAATTGATCATCCTTATTATAGATTCAAAACAACATTTAACAGTTTATCAAAATATAATATTCCCCCACAACTATTTTTTGTTGAAGAATATTATAATAGGGTTAAAGATATTGATTTAAAATATTGAAAGAAAGGATGCTTTGGTCATCAAAAAAATATATGAAAAAATAGTCTATCTTTTTCAAACTACCTTATTGGAAGTTTTTAGAGGTAAAATATGACATTGACTTTATACATGTTGAGAAAAAAATTTGTGAATGTTTTATTGGAAATTTTTTAGATATAAAAATAAAGATGAAAGATTAATTTCATGCCTGATTAGACATGATATTTACGAGAATATGTTTAAAGTTATCTCCAACTATAAAAGTAAATATAACACATTTACCTTCGTAATGTCACACATTAAGAAAGACTGAAAAGATTTGTTTCTAGTTTTTATATGGTATTAATGTACCCATTGGATATTCATTGAATATAAGGAATTTTGTGTCATTTAAGGATTGTAAATTAATATTTATAAAATCTCATGACATGCATATATTGATGCAACAACACCTACTGGTCGCACTGCGTGTTATATTAGTGACCCCTTTCAGATTGACTATCATTAGGCCATGTAAATTGTTTAAATATATTTATAATAAAGTAATTGGAAAATTTTTGTTAGATGTGTTGGATAATGAATATGATATTATAATTTTTCAATACGAATTTTATTTCCTAGATACATTTTTTGATATGATGGTTCATATAGTGATTCCTCTGGTGTACGAAAAAATAATGCGTGGTATGGTTTATTTATGTTAGATGTATCCTTTTGAAAGATATATGTAAATTTTGATGGGATATATTAAAAATACTCATCGACCAAAGGCCACTATTATTTAAAAATATGTATCGGAAGAGATGATTGTGTTATGTACTAATTATATTCATAAAATAGATAATATTGGTCTCTGTATATCTCAATATATGATAGTTGATAGTGAAGGTAGTGGTATTCAATGATTAAAGGGAAATATCATTCAACATAATGAAGTGATGCAAGAACATTTATACATTTTATGAAAAACAGATGAGGTTTTACCATATATATAATTACATATTTCTGAATTAAAGGTACAATATCATAAAATAAAAGAAAAGTGATGATGATTGATAATAAAAAGACATTTGTTACATGGTTTTAAGTGAAAGTTATCACTGATATATTTTAATCAGAAACATTTAAATTGTTGGAAGGGAGACCATCTATTAATGTGGTCACATGGTTAGGTTTTTATATTAATGGGTATACATTTTACTCAAAAAATAAGGATGACAAGAGTACTATTAAAAATAGTGGATTAATTATCATCACTGAATCACTTCATTTTTGAAGTGAAAAAGATAAAGCACCAATTTATTCATTAATGAAATATTTTGGTGTTCTTGAGGATATATGGGAAATTGATTATACTAACTTTCATGTCACTATGTTTAAATGTAACTGGGTTTATAGTAATAGTGGTGTGAAACCTGATGATTATGGGTGTAAAATCATTGATTTGAAAAGATTTAGTTTCAAAGAGGAACTATTTATCATGGAAACACATGTAAGGAAAATATCTTATTTCATTAATATATTGAATGATTAGTGGACCATCATTTTTAGGGGAAATGAATTAATTTTGGTGATGAGGATGATGATGATGTTATAGATTTATATAAGTCTTATTCTTTTATTATAAAATTTTTTAGAGTATAACAAGGACTATAATGTCGATATAGTCCATGCTATAAAAATGATCATGTTGAAGGGATATGAGAAAAAACTAAATTTATATTCTTATTATTCAGGTAAATATTTATATATTTTTTGAATTTACATGTGTAAAACTCTAATTTTTAATCATTGTATGGTTAATTAAATATATATTTATATATTGAATTTTTATATGATTTTTGTTTTAAATTTTAAATTCAATAGTTATGGTTTCACTTTTTTTGATTGAGAAACCCAACATACATCATTATGTTTTTGTTAAATTATGTAAAAAAAATTATTTTTTGTTACTATGATATTTAAATTTATAAATTTTTATACCATTTTAAAATTAATGTTTGTATTTAATATTTTAACTTTCATATTTTTTAGTTAAGAATTATGAAATCATTTTTTTTTGCAACTTAAATACACGTGACTCTATTTTTTTACTTATATGTTTTTGTCGTCATTGTTTTAAAATAATCACTTTTATAATAATATAAAGGAATTGAAAATTTTCAATACATTTGTTTATTTCAATGACATACATATAAAAATAGGAACATTTACCGAGGTATATTTATTTATTTCATATTATTAAATATGTAGTAATATAATTAATTAATTAATGTAAATAATTAATTTACATAAAAATATTTATAGGACTACTAATGTGGCTCATACAGAAGTGTCTTTTTTAATATACATAGAAATATATTTATAAATATTCTAGATGAATTATTACACATTTAACAAAACTATCACTTTCTCATGGAGACCATAAATACATATTAGTTTTGCTGATAATTAATACCCAACTAGACCAAATGCAATGCAGTTTACTAGTTATATTTCTATGTAAAGCCATTGGAGGATTATCATATTATATCTTGATTGGAATTCACTTAAAAAGATGGAAAATAAATATTTTTGGGAGTCTACAATAGTAAAATATCCTGATTGTTTTATTTTTATCACATTTTTAGAATATTATATATTTTAAATGACTAATATTAAATTTATTTAGTTACAGATGACATTCTACTTTGAAGAAACAAAAGAAATTTAGAAAAGTTAATAATATTTAGGGGTAGTTTTGTGGAGATATTTTAAAACAAAATTGATAAAAAAAAATTTGGATGTTACAGAATTAAAACCCATGCCTCATGTATGAGTTTTTAGATGTCGATACACTGAAGAAATGTTTCTCCATCTGAAATGATGTAGAATTTATTATATGATAATTAATTTTTTAAAACAATTACTTATAAATTACCTAATTAATTATTATTTAATATGTATGTAATAGTCATCTAGAAGATCTTATTAAGAGATCCAGTTGCATAAGTTATACCCTCATTCTTTATCAAGAGGAGGGTATCATTTGTCGGAGGATAAAATGATTGAAAAAAGTTTGATGCATTAAGATATCGATCTAGTAGTGGTTCAGAAGAAGTCTAGTTCAATCCTACATCTCCCACCCAATATCCATGAAAATTTAAAAATATTTGGAAGTAAAAATAATAAATGTATATTATATATAGATCTAAATAAGTAGCTAATGGAATTGTATAAAATTATTTTTTAATTTCTATGAATGCTTGTATTTCTTAAATTAAAAACACTAATATACAATTTTATTTTTTAATTTTAGAATAACCTTTAGGATAAAGTGATGCCTAAAAATTTTATCCCTAAGGTTAGGATGTACAACCTAACTTCATCTTTAGGAAAGATAGAAACCCCTAGCTTCATAAGATAATATAAGGCGGGTGTCAATATTACTAAAGTTTCTGGTCATAAAAGTAAGAAATCAAGAGACCCAAAAATAGTTTAATTAAAATATAAGATGAAAGATTTGATATTGTGAATGAGTGATTAAATTAACCTAGGATTATAGGCTATGTTTAATCAATTTTTTAGACAATCACATCTTACATAGCTTTCCCAAACTACCAATATCGTGTAATGAATCAGATTTTTTTCAATTATTTTTTGATGTTTTATAGATTATTTTTGAGACCAGGTGTTGATACGACATGTGATTCTGAGACCCAATGATCCAAGATTAAATTTTTTAAATATATTAAATAGCATACACATGTAGTTTTCCATAAAAAATGAATAACATCTAAATAGGGCCCAGATTATAAATCTGATGTCATCGTCGATTTTAGAATGTGGGGTTTACCCTAGGTGCAACATAACCTTGGTCAATGCAGGAAATTTGTAGAAAATTCATCGAAGGTGAAAAAATGAATACAATAATTAGATAAATTATTTTCATTATTTTCATTAATACATCGATTATAGAGTATTTAAAAATACTATTATATAAAACTTCCAGGACTAACCACATAACCCTGGAGCCGTTGGAGAACTATTGGAAGGAGTGTTGGTGGATTTCTCTAAGATAAACGACAACCAGATAATTGATCGACAATCGACGCTCAATAGACACAAGGGATATCACCGATGATCATGTTGTAATACCATTCTTCATTAGAATTCTATATTAATCAAGGTAGAACTTTTTTTTTATTTTATTTCATTCCTATTTTATATTTTCTATCATTAGCACTAAAAAATCGACGAAAAAATTAATTTTCAGATCGGTCATATTGCGGGATGGGAATATTTGGGGGGTTTTTTTAGGTATAATTATCTTTATGATATTTAATTATTAAATTTTAATTCTAATGAAAATGAATTGAGATTCACAAAAAAAATTTATCATTTTCCATTCCTCTGGATCTATCTTGTGCTTTTCTCCATCGATTCTTCAATCACTATGGGCGTTCTTTGTTATGCCTAGGGTTCGACTTATACCGATGAAATCAATCCTTGAACACCCATTTCTTAGTGAAACAATACGATATTGTAGATCTAGTTGCACAATGAAACAAAGGAAGTGGAGTGGTCATAGAGATAGTAGATCAGACGACATAGATACAGGGTTTTTGTGTTCTTCGACACACAACAGAGAACACCCTTCAAATCCATTTTCAAATGGATCGAGGAGATGAAAGTTTATATTCATTGATGATGAGGCTCAAATGAATATTACCCATTTTTTATTGGCATGGCATAGTTTGAATGGTTTCTAGAGCCTCAAAGAAGACTCATCGATTCCTGATCTAAGATTCTAGAAATTCTCGCGCTACGTGGGGTGTAATCTAGGTCAACACACCGTGTGACCCCCCTTTGATACAGCTAGGGATTTAGGAGCAAGATAAGTATCACATATCATGTGACCCATCTCAAAACACATTTATTTATCCTTGGTAACTTGATGTGTACCTATGAGAGCACAAAAACCTGAAGTGGAGTACATAAGTTGGTGCACGTCGTGCACTTCCCTACACGAACACAGATTGTACCAAAGTACATGGGCTAAGTTTTGTACTGGTACATGAACATGGGTATAGGGGATAATCCATGTACTGGAACACAGGTAGAGTACATGAGTATCCTACACACTATGTACGAATACATGGACATAAAAAAGAGACATGGTCCATTTACAGGTGTAGGACCAAGGGTCAAGGGACATAGTGTGTGACCCATACCACATGACCTATACATTATTATTCATGGATTGTATCACTTGTCCTCTATATCTTGTAAAAGTTTCAATAGAGTTCAATCACCCTATTAATTACATGAAGGTTATTATAGAAATTTACTCTTACACATAGGACATTGATCCCTTCAGCATGACTTATTGGATAGAGTTGTTGGAATCCATTTGTTAGGCCCAGACGGAGATCCTATATTCATCTTGTTGACCTAGGTGGTGTTCTTGGTATCATCATGACCCAAAATACATGGGAACCGATCTTAAACTTAGTAGATTAATCCATATTGAGTTTTTGGTGTTTTCCCATGGCCTTGGGAGTGTTCCTCATCTGTGTATCATATCTCTTGGTACATTCATCATGTACTCCCTTTGAAGAGAATCGAAGAGTAGTACCTCTCAGAAATACATCATCAGTGACATCAGACTTAGGAGAGTTTTCTACCATATGATTCCTATATGAAACCTTTGAGACATAATCGTAGGATTGTATACTTTGGTTTTGACTTACCTTTAGACTGTGTTTCATTGTTAAGTATATCTGAATATTCTTGTAATATGTTTTTTAGACCTATACAGGTTTAGAGATGTCTATATTTCCTTTTTTATATGATTTATGGATTTAAGGTGTCCTACTGGGTATTGCTATACTCACCCATACATAGGTTTTTCCCACATTTGTTAGGTCTTTTGCAGATGATCAAACGTTCGATAGAGTCTGTGATAAACTAGAACCAAAGGTGGTTAGTGAGACTAAACATACTGAGGCATATTCTTATATTATTTTAACTACAGTCTTAGTTTTCATTTTTTGGTAGGAATTGTGTTTCAGACATTTTGTGTTGGGATTGTATTTGGGTCTGTTTAGTTTCCTTTAATTCATGTGGTACTCTATTTTTGGGATTTATATGTATAAATTCATGGTTATTCAATTATTGTTATATTTATAAATTGTATAGGTTTGATAATGTGTGCATGTGTACAACTAATTAGGCTAAGACCTCCCATGTTTGTGATATTCCAATGACCTGAACTTTTGAATAATATTTGTTTCATGATTCTATGTGTTATGTTTTTTTTACTCAACAAAACTATATCCTTTCATTAATTAAGTGAGTATAATTAAAATGATACTATTGGGTTTTGACTTTTATATAACCATTGGTCAATATTACCATTAGAAACTGTACTCTTAATGTTACAATTATTTTTTATAAATACAAATGATCATTGTTAATTAATACTGAAAGAAGAGTCAATGGACTTATCCAGTTGACTCGGGTCGCACAAATTCCATCTGTTAGAGCTTAGAAAGGAGGTACCATCACTGGGCATTTCTCTAGACCAATTCCAAGCTGAGATTCAACATTTTAAGCTTGAACGTAATCACCTTCATGAGATATTCCAGCTAATAGAAATAACCACTAGGGAAATGTTGTCTGAGTAACCCCAAGATTCCATCACCATTCTACACCTTACTCTTAGGTCCTATGCTGGTGTTATAAGTGGCTATGTAATGAGTCCTTAGTTAATTTTTGTAATCCTTTTGTATAAATAAAATTGTTATTTCTTATTATGTTAAAATTTATGAAATTTAAATGTCCAAATAAATATTGGATGAATTTATAGAAGTTCAATATTATTGATGAATATTGTAAAAAAGTTATTTTAAAATAATTTTTTATACATTAAATAACTAATAATGAGAACTGATTTTAAAAAAATAGTCTTCTATAGTTGTGATTAATTAGAAATATAGTTCATAAAAAGGTCATATTATTTTTTAGTGAATTGTAAATTATGAATTGTAATATTACCCTTATGAATAGTAATTTGACAAATGGATTAATAACCTCACTTAAGAAAGTATAAATATAATTTAGGAATCTTGATTGGTAATGTGATATAATAGCATAAGTAAATTACTATTTTAGAAATTATTAGTTAAGTATTTGTATTTTTTTGAGTAAATAGTCTTTTTACATAAAAATTAAATATCTCATAATTGAAAAACTATTTCCATAAAATGGAGTTCAATTTTTAATTCAGATCATTGATATTAGGTTATGTTGAATTTATGAGATTTTTATAAAATGTTTAGTTTCTTGGTGAATAGTAAAAATATAGTTATGAGTTTAGGCTTGTTTAATGACATCATTAATGATATAATAATGATGTAATAATTATGGTAGACTTTTGTATAGTAAAATATGTTATGAGGTGTCCAAATTTTCCAATACCATAGGCAAATATGATGGGCAATCCCATGGTTTGGAAAATACCACTAATGTGGTGTCCCTTGGAAATTAATAAAATATTTCTTCACTTTACCAATCCATTCCTTCATTACATTAATTAAAAATTCCTCCTAAAAAAATATATCATCTTTTTACCACCTAAAGAGTCCTACCAAGGTGCCCTCATGTCCCCAAAATTCCCAACCTTCGTGTTTTTTAAGTTACTCTTCAAGGTAAGGGAAACATTCACCCTTTGTTTTAGTCAACAATTATTTTATGTTATGTATTTGAATTTACGTTTTCATATGTTTGGGTATAATATCATGTATCCATATTAAATTATTTTTTACTTACATATAATTAGATACCCTTTTTTCTCTCATCAATTCATTTTTTGAATTTTTAAGTGATGCTGTTAGAATCCCAAATATTCATAAAAGAAATAACATACTCTCTTTTATTTCATGTTTAGTTTTCACATGGTATATCATTAAAATATTCATACCATTATCTTATTTATATTTTATTCTATCCCTATGAGTTATTTATGAGTGGGTTACCCATTTAACCTCTCATTTTAATGTTTTCTAAAACCATGTTACAGAGCCATTATACTGCAGAATTTTCATCTCAAAATGTCTCAATGTTTCTCACAAAACTCCCTTTTTTATTTATGGGAATACCCAAACCAATTTCATTTATAGGGGTGTTCATAAATACATAAAAATGATATATTTTAATCTATAATTGACATTTATAAATCCCTCATTCCCTTTATGTGGGTTATAAATGACATAATGATCTTGTTTTTACGCACTTTTTAAAATGTAATGATTTTGAAATGAAAGCCAATTATTTTATTCTCATTGGGTTATTAAATGTTTGATTGTTATATGTTGATAAAATTAAAATAACTACATATTTAGGGTGCACCATTATAGTTCTCAAATGCAATGTGTAAAGAAATTAATCTCTAGAGATGACAAGTTTTATGATACCTAGGTGAATATCCTTGGTAATTTTTATGACACATTGGGGATGAACCTTGGTGATATTCTTATAAATGTCTAAATTAAATGTTTTAGACACATTTTCATGTCTTGTTTCAAGTTATTATTATTATAATATACATCTTTTTCCCCATATCATTATTTATATCGCTCATGTTCACATGTAAATTATTTCACTTGTTTTCCTTACTAGACCTTTGGCTATCCATTTACTTTGATGTATGTATCCATGTTATGTGATGTAGTAATTGTACTTCATATTAGCTTTTCAAGAATATTTTCAAGTGGATTAAAATAATTTTTTTTTCATGTATTATGTACCTTTTTTTCTAGACACTAGACATTAAAGATCCTCTGTTTGAAAAATGAAATGAAAAGTTATGTAATAAGAAAGTGGGATCTCATAGTTCGTAACAAATAATAGTTTAGTTACTTATAGAAATTAGGATATGAAAAATTTAGGAATAACCATATAGAAAATATTAAATATAGGGAAACTTATTGGTATTTTAGTGAAATATTATGTAAGTTTTTTCCAAACAAATTAATCTCTATCTGGATACGGACAAGTGGATGTGGCTCTAACATAGATCTAACTAAGAGTGAAAACTCCAACAAGGAGTTTCAGGCATGACTTGGGGTATCCTAGTACAAGAAAAAGATCCTTTATACACTCCTAGTTTGATACTAATGAGCGATATGTTTGGTTAATAACAAGCTTTTTATGAATGATTATGAAGTATTTATAGAGAAATGTAATTATTGTTAAAGAATAATATTTTTAAGCATAAATTTTTAAGACATAAAAATCATTTATAGTGATAATTTTTGTAAATGAAATAAGTTTCCCACTAAGGTTTTATTATTTTATAAAATGGAGGGAAATAGGATGAACCATGCAAATGGTGACCATAATGGACCATGCACTAACGAACCTTTGATGGAAACCGAAATGGAAAATTTCATGAGAATGACGATCCAACTGAATCAAGTTATGAGAAATAACTTGAATCAAGATGAGAGACCGATTTAATCATGAATGTAACAACATTATGTTGAGTCATTTATGAATCAACTACCCCCAACCTTCAGTGGATCTACCAACCCATTGATTTCTAAATAGTGGATCAGCTCTATCAAGAAGATCTTTTTTGTGCTATGCTATTCTGAACAACGGATGGTCACCCTGGTTGTTTACTACTTAGAGAGAGAAGATGATTAGTGGTGGGAATTGATTAAAAACATGACTAAAATTGTTTATATTGAAGCTATGGAGTGAATAATAGTTCAGAGGGATCTTCTTCAATAAGTATTTCCCTCGTTCTATGAAAACAAAAATGGATAATGAGTTTATCAAGATGAAGCAGAAGGAGAATGAATCTGTAGGAATCCCTGAGATTAACTTTAAAAGACATTATCATTACAACAAAATATTTTTCATGGATCCTAATGGGAAGGTTGGTATATTCTATAGTAGACTAAGACATCATTTATGGAGGAATCTGGCCAACTAAGACTATGATACCCATGAGGAAATCATGTGGAGTGCAATGAAAGACGAACTGAAGTTCGGTAAGACATAATGGTCTCATAAATCAAATGAAAATAAGAGATATATGGAGCCAATATTAGGGAAAATATTTGAATATGGAAGATGAGGAAAGAAAGTTCATAGTACCACTTGTAATAAATGTGGGAAAAATCATTTAGGGAACTACCTTCTCAGGAGAGGGAAGTGATACAAGTGTAGAAGAGATGACCATATCACTCATAATTGTTGTAGGGATGTTAATAATCAACTTACAAACAATAAGAAAAATGGTAATATGGTGAAGGACCTACCATAAGTCGAATGCTATATCCATGGAAAACCTGGGAACTTTTCCAATCACTAACTAAATCTGAGGGCAGTGGAGGGGAATCACCATTAGCCTTAGAAAAGGCCATGGGAACAAGGTAATTCTTTTTCTATCACTACGGCTGAAGTTGAAGATCCCAATGATGTGGTGGAAGTTACTCTTGTTGTTATCTCAATTATAACGAGTTCTTTGTTTGATTCTAGTTCTACACATTCCTTTATTTCCTCTATGTTTGCAATGAATTTACAATCAAACACTAAGTTTCTAAAAGTAGAGTTATCAGTCATAACTCTTGGTGGGATTATCCAAGCTTCATCAGTGTTTAAAAACTCTAGTATTTACATTAGTGAGGAAAATCTTATCACAAATCCAATAGTCATTCCCATGCAAGAATTTGAAATTTTTTTAGCGATGGATTGGTTCTCAAAGAATAATTCTAACATCAAATATAGAATCAAGGAAATATCAGTAGTCTTGAAGGGAAAACCTACAGTTATCTTCCAAGGAGAAATATATCTATCTAATATTTCTCTATAAGAACATCATATATACTTATTTATAGAGTTTATTGATGAATAAAAATAAGGAAATGAGAGTATAAGGATAGAAAATGTACCCATCATCGAAGAATACATTGACTTATTTCTTGATGTGTTACCCAGACCCCCCCAGAAATATGGGTAGAGTTGTCCATTGAACTCGTATCTAGATATCATCAAATATCAAAGTCCCTGTATAGGATGGAAAATATGGATCTGGGGGAATTAAAGAAATATCTCCAAGATCTTTTGGAAAAGGGGATCATACAACCGAGTGTGTATCTTTGGAGAGCACCTATTCTCTTTGTGAAGAAGAAGGGTGGATCAAAGAAGCTATGTATTGATTATAGAGAACTGAATAGGATCACAGTGAAGAAAAAATACCATATTCTTCGAATTGATGACTTATTTAACCAACTTTATGGGGCACAATTATTTTCTATGATTTATCTTTGATCTGGTTATAATCAATTGAGGGAAAAAAATAAGATATTACAAAAACGGTCTTTCTATCAAGATATGGCCATTATGAGTTTGTTGTTATGACCTTAGGACCGACTAACACACCTACTATTTTTATGGATTTTATGAATAGAGTATTTAAATAATACCTTGAAAACATTGTGTTAGTTTTTATTGATGATATTATGATATATTCCAAAAGTAAAGATGAGTATGAGGATCATATAAGGGTTATTTTTAAAACTCTATGGAAGGAGAGGATTTTTGGAATGTTCAGTAAATGTGAATTTTGTTTACAAAAAGTTTCTTTCTTAGGGAACATTGTAAACAATGAAAGAATTATAATTGACCCTACAAAGAAAAAGGTTGAAGAGGAGTGCCCTTAGCCTACAAAATTAACTAAGATTTGTAGTTTTCTTGGATTAGCAGGATATTATAAGAGGTTTGTAAAAAAAATCACAACATTTTAATCTATTAAGCAAGTTAACTCTAAAAAGTGGTCATGTTAATTTGGAAAAATGAGTGTGTTGAAAGTTTCTAAGGGATGAAGAAAAGTTGGGTAACTACACCCGTGTTAACTCTTCCCTCAAGTGGATAAGTATTTGTTATTTTTAGCGATGCATATCTGAAAGGGATTGGGTGCGTCCTAATGAAAAATAAAAACGTCACTACTTATGTATCTCTAAAGTTGAAAATTCATGATCATAACTATCCTACATATGATCTTGAGCTGGTCACAATTATTTTTTATCTAAAGATATGGAGCAATATATTTATGTGGATAAATTTGATATATACACAGACCATCAATGTTTAAAGTATATATTCACATAGAAGTAATTTAACATAAGATAGAGGATATGGTTGTAACTTTTTAAAAACTATTACTATTCAATTCATTATAATCATGAGAGAAAAAATATTGATGATGAATTAAGTTGGAAAGACCATGTTGTTCTATCCATGATGAGTATTCAAAGAGATACCTTGATCCAAGACCAAGTGAAAATGGACATGATAATTATAAGAGAAGGGACATCATCAACTCTATCCCAAATTATATCACAACCATCATTACTAGAGAAGAACAAGAGGGATTAGAATGAAGATCCTTTGTTACTGAAGAAGTTTTAGGCCGTTAAAGATTGGAAGTTTAATAAGTTCAATATTGATCAAGAAGGTGTATTGAAATTTTGTACAAGACTATGTGCTACATCTATTCTAGAAATAATGAAGGACCTGATGGATTAAGCTCTTATCTATACTTTCCCTATACATCATGGAATCACGAAATGTAAAGGGACCTTCATGATCATTTTTGGTTGGATAAGATGAAAAGTGAGATTGGTGATTACACTACAAGGAGCCTAGTATGTTAGAAAGTGAAGGCAGAGAGACAACTTCTTAAAGAGGTATTACAAACACTACCCACACCATCATGGAAGTGGAATAATATCACTATGGACTTTTTCACTGGCCTCTCGAGAGATTCGAAAGGAAACAATGTGATATGGGTTATTAGGGATAGTATCACCAGGATTTCCCATTTTATGTATATTTAGAAATATTTATATCTTGATAAAATTTCTAGGACTTACATGAATGATGTGGTATGGATGCATGGAGTTAGACATTCTATCGTATCTGATCATGATCCAAGGTTCACATCAAAATTCTAGAGAATTCTTCAACATGCTCTGAGTACCAAATCGAATTGTAGTATGACCAATCACCCCCAAACTGATGGACAATATGAAAGGTATATTCAAACACTCAAGTAAATTGTGATAACAAGCTCAATAGAATTTAAGGATGAATGAGATCAACATATAACATTTGTTGAGTTCTCTTATAATAATAGTTTCCATTCAAGCATTCAAATGACACCATGTGAAGCTCTATATGGGAAGTGATGTCAAACTCTTACATGTTGGAATGAAGATGGTGAGATAAATATTCATGGTTCTGATCTTGTTCAAGATATGATAAAAATGGATTATGCCATCTAACACAATAAGGATTCTTAGAGTCAAAAAAAGAGATATGCCGACCACCATTGAAGGGACCTGGAGGTTGATGTTAGTGATAAATTCGTCAAATTTCACCTTGTAAGAGAGTCATGATGTTTGGGAGAAAAGTGAATCTCATTCGTAGGTACATTGGCCCCTATGAGATTATTGATCGTGTAGGACCGGTAGCCTATTAGCTTTCACTTCCTCCAAATCTAGCACAAGTTCATGATTTCTTCCACGTATACCTCTTGTTGAATTACATACCCGACCCTTCACATGTACTAAATGTAGAGGTTGTTCAACTAGAACATGACTACTCTTATGAGGAGTAGTCAATGAAGATCTTAGATCATAGAGACAAGGTTCTATACAACAAGACTACCTGGCTTGTTAAGGTGTTTTGGAGGAACCAAAAATGTGAAGAAGACACGTGGGAACCAGAGGAGTCTATGAAAAAGAAGTAACCACACCTTTTCTGTTCAGAGTGTATGAGTTGAAATTTTATGGACAATATTTCTTAAGAGAGGATGAAAGTAACGAACCAAACTATTAAATAATATTTGTTTCTTGATTTTTTTTGTTATTTTAATTTGTACTCAACAAAAGTAAATCCTTTTATTAATGAAGTGAGTATAATTAAAATGATAATGTTGGGGTTTGTCTATTATATGACCATTGATCAATATGAACACTAAAAAATATAATTTTAATGTTATGGTTATTGTTTATAACTAAATATAATAATGGTTAATTAATATAGAAAGAAGAGTCAATGTCCTCATCTAGTAGACTCGGGCTGTACGAATCCCATACGTCAACGATTTAGAAAGAGGTAACATCACAGGGGTTTTCTCTGAACCAAGCCCAATCTAAGCTTCATCATTTTAATCTTGAACATAATTGCCTTCGGCAGAAGTTCAAGATGATAAAAATCAACACTCGTGCAATGTTTTCTAAGCCACCCCAAGATTCTATCACCATTTCACAACTTACTATTAGGTCCTATGTAGTTTTTATAAGGTCCTATGTAATGAGGCCTTAGTTACATTGCTTAATCCTTTTGTATAAATAAAATTTTAATTTCTAATTATGGTAAATTTTTTGAATTTAAAATGTGAAGATATATATTGGATGAATTTATAGAACTTCCATATTATTGATGAATATTATAAAAAAGGTATTTAATAATGTTTTTTATACTTTAAATAATTAATAATGTGAAATGATTTTCATAAAATGGTCTTATATAGTTGTGAACAGTAAGAAATTTAGATTTTAATAAGATCAAATTAATATTTGGTGAAATATAAATTATGAATAGATATATTAACCTTATGAAAATTAATATGACCCATAGATTAGTAACCTAACTTAATAAAGTATAAATATAATTTTGGATTCTTGATTGGTAATGTGATATAATTGTATATATAAATATCTGTTTTAGAAATTATAAGTTAAGTATTAGTATTTTTTCGGGTAAATAATGTTTTTACATAAAAATTATATATCTCATAATTAGAAAATTATTTTCATAAAATGGAGTTAATTTTTGAATTTAGAGCATCTCTATTAGGTTAGAGTCAATTTATGATATTTTTATAAAATGTTTTGATTCTCAGTGAATAGTAAAAATACAGTTTTTGAGTTTTAGTGTGTTTAATGACAACATTTACGATGTAATAATTATGTAATAATTATGGTAAAATTTTGTATAGTAAAATATGTTATGAGGTGTCCCATGTGTCCAATACCATGGGAATATACTAGGGTAAATCCCATGGTTTTACAAATACCACTAATGAGGTGACCCTTGGAAATTAATAAAATATTCCCTCACATTTTCTATACGTACGAACCCATTACTTCATTAATTTCACTACAAATTTCTCATCAACAAAGATCTGTTATTTTTACCTCCTAAGGAGTCCTCCCAAGGTTCTCTCAATCCCCCCAAGGTCCCAACCATTGAATTTTTGAAGTTACTCTTCAAGGCAAGGGAACCTTTCACCCTTCTTTTTAGTGAACACTTCTTTTATGTTATGTCTTTGAATTTCCATTTTCATATGTTGGGGTATAATGTTATGTATCCCTATTACTGTAATTTTTATGCCCATATGATTATAAACACTTTTTTATGTCCTCAATTCATTTTATGAATTTTTAATTGACGTCATTAGGCTGCCAAATTATCGTAAAATAAATCGCATCATCTATTTTCATTAAAGTTTTATTTTAACATGGTATTTAATTAAAATATCCATAACATGATCTCATTTATATTTTATTTGTCCCTATGAGTTATTTATGAGTGGGTGACCCCTGTACCCTCTCTTTTTTAATGTTTCTTAAATTCATGATACATAGCTGTTATGCTACAGAATGTTCATCTCAAAATATCTTTTTTCCTCAAGCTATTCCCTTATTTTATTTAAGTGAATACCCAAAACTATTTAATTTTCAGGTGTATTAATCAGGACATAAAAATGATATATTTTATTATGTAATTGACATACATAAATCCACCATTCCCTTTATGTGGGTTATAATTTAAATAATGATCTTGTTTTTAAGAAGTTTTTAAAATGTCATGATTTTGAAATGAAACTCATTTGTTTTATTCTATTTGGGTAATTAAATGTTTTATTATGATCTATGTAAATGACATGAAAATAACGACATATTAAGGATGTTACCTAATAGTTCTCTAATCTATTGGGTAAAGAAATTAATATCTAGAGATGAAAAGTTTTATGATACCTAGGTGAATAACCTTGGTAATTTTTATGACACCTTGGGGATGGACCTTGGTGATATTATTATGAATGTCTAAATTAAATGTTGTAGCAACATTTTCAAGTTATTATTGTTATCATATGACTCTTTATCCCCATTTTATTATTAATATGGATCAAGTTCACATGTAAACAGTTTCACTTGTTTTCCTTATTGGGCCTTCTACTCACCCTTTCCTTTGATGTATTTATCCAGGTTATGAGATGCAATAATTTTAATTAAGATGAAATTTTCAAGAGGCTTTCCAAGGGTATTAAAATAATGTTTTATGTTTTCATGTATTATGTACCTTTTTTCCAAGACAGTATACTTTAAATATCCCATGTTGGTCAAATGAAATGAAAACTTATGTAATAAAATGGTGTGATGCCGTAGATATGCCATATCAATGCTAGTCGCCAGCCCATGGGATATTGGAGGTAGTATTGGGGAGTAGAGACACATACCCCACTTGAAATGGTTTTGAAAGAGTGTAATAAGAGTAGTAATTTCAACTTTAGGACCATGCTATGTGATATTGGATTGGGGAAACATTGTTAAGTGGTTCAAGTTTAGATTTCAGGCCAGAGACTCAAGTGTTGGTGCGGAAAAAAATATCCACACGCCAAGACATTGATCACCTTCTTTTTGACATGGTATATGAGAATATTTTTAGTAGGGGAAAATGGTACATTCATCATATATGAAAGGATTTTGGTTTTCATTTCCTTCTTGAGTCAACTCGCAAGATATACCCATTGTTCATGGTACATATTGTTTATTTATGGATTCCTTTATGAAGTATACTAGCTATAATTAAACATCATGATCACTAGGATTATCCCCTCAGTGATGAGATGTTGATAAATGGATGGGTTCCCAATGTTCTACCTCTAGGTTGTGCACCAGCTATACCACCACCTGTAGAGAGACATCTCGTACCCGTAATACAAGCAGATAAGGTGTGCATGAGGTGAGAACATCCAGAGTTTCAATGACATCGACCCATGAGGTTCAAAGGTGAGCCCAACCCATATGAGGCTAAGGATTGGATTGAGTTGGTGACCCTGGTTTTCTATCTGGTCAGGGAACCAGCAGATCAGATGCTGGTCCTGGTGGTTAGCCTTCTTTATGGCTCAGATGAGCAATTATGGGGTTTAGTGATTCAGTGTTACCATGATATGAATCTTTAATTGAAATAGATTGAGTATATTTTAATAGAGGATATATCTCCAACTATTGGGAGGAATGTTCATATACAAGATATTCTACAGCTCCAGTAGGGCATAAAAATAGTAGAGGAGTATTCATTGAGATTTACAAACCTTTCTAGGTACTCAATAGATATGGTTCATGACAATTTCTTCAGGTCCTGGACCTTTGAAAGAGGTATGTGTAGAGACATGCAATGCAATGTTATCCTTATATGAATTCCTACTTATGTTTGGGTTCTAGAGAAAGATTTGGTGGTTGAGAGTTTCTTAGTCAAGAAGATACAACAAATGGTTTCTAGTGGTGGGCATATAAGAGCATAGTAATCAAAAACAAATATATGATGTAAGTATTAGGGAACTGGACATGCGAGATGTTTCAAGAGGAAATCTTAGGAAGGAGTATTTTTGGTTCAGGGATTACAGGGTGGGTTCAATCATTCCTGTGAGAGGTAGTTAAACTCATGTGATGGTAGGTTTCATATTGTATGGGACTATCCAAACCAATATACGATTGACATAAAGACCATAGATGGGCTAATGAGGGATAAGTTTTGGTAGGATCAGGCATGTTTGTAGATCAGTAGACGTGGTAGAGGAGATGGTAGAGAAATAGAAGGTGGTATATTCTTTGACATGTTACCACCACCACCCCTAGGTGGTTCAAAAAAGGCTCATGGAGCTTGAGGATAGGGGCAGGGACAACTAGAGGCGGTCGAAGCTTATGAACCATTGGCTCTAGGAATGATTCAAGGTGTGATCTGTGTCTTTTCAACCTTATATGAGGTACTAATATACATATGTTCTAGTCATTTCATACTTTCGATATACCTTCTACAAGACTTGGAGATTCTGATTGATCCCTTGGCTCAACCCTTAAGCTTGGAGACTTCTACTAGAGAAGTATTAGGGATGTCACACTTGTTCCATGATGTGACATTACTATTGGAGGCGATAGTTTCTATTGGGATATTTTTGTTGCATTGAAGAGGTATTACAACATCATCTTAGTTATGGACTCATTTCTTATAGTTCATGCCCAGATATATTGTTTCTTATAAAGGATGTGGTGTGTCTACGGTGACAAAATGAGGTTCTCCCTTGTCAGTTAAAAGTAAACACAAGTAATGCATGATGGATTCATTTATATGAGGGTGAATCCAATTACTCATCAATTGGATATCGTATCCCTTGGTGTAGTGGATGTTATGAGTTATCATTTTCGTACAGTGGAAGTGGAGTATGAGGATGTTTTCCCTGAAGATGTTCTAGGTTTACCTCCCCACTGAGAGGTAAACTTATTTATTGATCCACACCTCTAGATGACATTGAAATTTGTTATAAAATATCATATGGATCCCATAGATGTTTACTAGTTGACTGTGAAGTTGGACTACTTGAAGAGGAATGGATTTATTAGAACCAGTGTTTCACCCTATGTAGCCCCAGTTTTGTTCACCAAGAAGCTGGACAAAAGCTTGAGGTTGTGTGTGGACTACTGGTTCTTGAAATAAGTGATTTTTAAGAACAAGTATCCATTACTGAGAATATATGATCTATTAAATCATTTTGTAGGGGATTAATAGTTCTCTAAGGTTGAACTTAGGTCAGGCTATCACCAACTACGAGTACGAGATAATGATATACCAAAGACATCATTCATATGCCACTATGGTTACTATGAGTACTTGGTGACTTCCATTAGCATAAATAATACCCCAGAAGTGTTCATGGGACTCATGAATCAAATATTTATCCCTTTCATAGACCATTTCATGGTAGTATTCATCAATAATATCCTTGTGTACTTGGTGTTTGAGGAAGAGAATTCAATACACTTTAAGATGATTATGAACATACTCCAAGAGCACCATATTTACAGAAATATCTCAAAATTAAAGTTTTGGATATATGTGTTCTTCTTTCTAAGAAATGTTATATTAGTAGATGGAGTACCTGTGCACCCAGCCAAGGTCACGCAAGTGTTAGTTTGGAAGATATACAAGAGCATGATAGAGGCACAAAAAATCCATGATATAATAAGACATTTCTGGAGATTAATACCTAATTTATATTTAATATTAGCACCCGTGAATACTTTTTCTTGAAAGGGGAATCCTTTAGTATTGATTGAAAGGTTAGATCATGATTTTCAACAGTTGAGGCAGATTTGGACAAGAGATCCCGCATTGAGATTTCTGAAGGAGGGTGTTTAGTACATAATGTTCTGCGATGCATCAGGAATCAGGCATAATTGTGTTCTAATGCAGAGGTAGGTAGTGATTACCCATGTCTCATGATAGTTGTGACCACAAGATAAGAACTAAATGACCCATGATATTGAGTTTGTAGTGGTAGTCTTCACAATAAAGATGTTGTGACACTACCCGATGGGAGTGCGATATATTGTCTATTTTGATCATAAGATTATCAATTATAACTTCTCTCAGTAGGATCTTAACATGAGACATAGAATATGAATAGAGTTCCTCTAAAACTATGACATAAAAATGTCTATAATCCTAGGATGGGGAACATGGTGGTAAATGATCTCAGTAAGAGATCTTGTTCGTAGTTACTGAATGAGGAATCAGAGCAGTTGGCCTCATTGTAGTTATCCTTTGTGAATTGATATGGAACAGCTTACCTCTATTCAATGGTTGTTACCCCTATTGTTTTACGATGAGTTATGGAGGAACAGCTTGGGGAAGTCGACTCTTAGACCCGACACACTCAGATATTATCTGAACATGCTCCTAATGAATTTTCTAAAGATGAAGAGCATGTTGTTATTTTTATAGAACACAATTTGGTACCGGTGAAATTGCAAGAGGAGGTTCTGAGAGAGTTCCATAAATCTAATTTGGTGGTATATACAGGGGTGTAAAATATGTACTAATACCTCCAATGTCAGTTTTGGTGGATGAGGATGAATAATGGATATTCAGTGATTGTCTCATGATACCATACTTGTCATCAAGTCAAGGTTGGGCATGAAGTTCCAGTGGATTTAGCTCAACCCCATGGGGATACATAATGGAAGTGGAATGTGATATCCATGGTCTTTGTGATGGGGTTACCACATCTGTCTATGGGACATGATTCCATATGGGTGATCATAGATCGACTAACCAAGTGGGTCCCCTTCTTAGCTATTCTAGATTAGAGTTCAGTAGAGATATTGGGAAGCCTCTTTGTGCATTAGATAGTTTGAATTGATTGAGTTCCGTCAATGATAATTTCTGAATGTGATGATCTTTTCATATTCTAATGTGGAAGGGATTACATGAGGATTTTGGGACTCATTTCCATTTGATCACAACATTTCATCCCCAAATGGTTGACTAGACCGAGCAGACCATTTAGGTTCTGGAGGACATGTTGTGGGTTTTCATGTTAGACTTTAAACGTAGTTGGGAGGATCACCTACCAATGGGGGGGTTTATATACAACAACAACAACATTTCACCATCATTATGACACTATTTTATTTTTGTATGGGAAACCCTATAGGTCACCACTTTGCAGAACTGACCCAGGAGATTCATGAATCATGGGCCCTGAGTTAGTGTGAGAAACTATAGAAAAGGTAAAGATCATATAGGAGTGGATGAGTACTGAATAAAGATTTCATATGTCTAATTAGGATACACAATGAAGGCACTTGGAGTTTGAGTAAGGATACCATGTGTTACTATGGGTTTCACCTTGACATGGATTACAAAGATTTGGTATGTGCGACAAGCTATCTCTGAGATTCATTTCCCCATTACAGATACTATGAAGAGTGGGATAGGTGGTGAACCTATTAGCTCTACCACCATAGTTATAACGAGCACATGATGTCTTCCATGATTCCAAGATGAGGAGATATGTGAATGAGAAATCACACATTATCGACGGGGGTGAGCTGAACATTGAGGATGGAGATATCTTTGCTTAGTAACCAGTAGAGACCAAGGATCGACATGAGAGGATCCTTTGTGGGTGATATATTCCTTTAGTTATTGTCTTGTGGAATCACTAGAATCTTCAGGATAGAACATGAGAGTGGGAGGCTTAGATTCATGCTCAGTACCTATATCTATTTATGTATCCCTTGTTTTGGATTTTTGGTGATGTAAAAGTATAAGGTGGGGAGAATGTAATAACTCATATTTTCTATAAATTAATTTTGGATATTTTTCGGATTATTTTTAAGAACAATAAATGAGGCAACTTGTGATTCTGAGACCCGATGTTCCCAAAATAAATGTTTGAAATATATTAAATATCACACATGGACGTTTTTCCTAAAAATTGAAATAACATCAAAATAGTTTCCTAGATCAGAAATCCATGGGAAATGTTGAGTTCAGAATAAGGGTTTTACCCTAGGTGCGACATAAACATGGTTGGCACATGAAATTTGTAGAAAAGACATCATGGGAGAGGAAATGAATAAAATTATAAAAAAATTATTTTCATTAACATAGTGATTGTAGAGTCATAAAATAAGATATTATTTTAGAATTCTAGGGTTAGACGCATAACCTTGGATATGTTGGATAACCATTGGAGGCAGCAATGGTGGATTTCTCTCAGACAAAAAATCACCAGATTGTAGACCAATGATCAACATGCAACAAATTTTAAGGATCGCACCATCGATATTGACAAATCCCCATTATTCATTAGTGGTCAATCCAAATAAAGTTAGTACATTTTTTATTGAATTTATTTCTCCATTATTATTTTCTACAACAATTGAAAATAAATTAATGAAATGATTGATTTGAGGATTGGTAGTCTTGATGGATGGGTTTATTTGTGGAGTTATTTTGGGAGAATTATCTTTGAGATATTTGATTCTTCTATTATTCTTCTAATGGAAAAAATTGAGATCAACATGAACATTGATCTAGGTCTGTTACTTTTGATCATTATTATGCTTTTTTCCACTGATTTTTCGTTCACCGTGAGTGTTCTTCGTTTGGATTGGGATTCTATAGATACTGATGAAATTTATCATTGTGAACCCATTTCTTGGTGAAAAAATATGATATTGTAGATACGGGCTTGACAAGACCCAACGAAGGTGCAATGGTGGAAACTATAGTAGATTAGATGACCATGATACAATGTTTTTTTGTTCTTCAGTGCACAATGAAGAACATAGTTCAAATACATTTTTCGAACAGATCTAATAGTTAGAAATTGTTGTTCATTGATAGTGAGGTGCATACGAAGGTTTCCCCTTTTTTCTATGCGAGTTATAGCAAAAATGGTGTTTGGAGCATCAAATAATACACACATGTTATAGATATGAGTTTCTAGAAATTATAGTGCTATAAACTGTGTAATATGGATCTACATGCAATGTAGGCTCCATTGTGCTACAGATAGGGTTTATGGAAGACGATAAGTATCACATGGTGTGTGACCCCTATCAAATGGTGTGTGGTGAATCCTTGGTTACTCATCATGTAGCTCAGATGGTACATGGACACAAGGTGGAGAAAATGGGTTAGATAATGTCGTGTACTCCCCTACACGAACACGAACTGGACCAATGTACATGGGCTAAGACATGTTCTGGTGCATGGAAATGGGTTCATGGGTTAAGCTATGTACTAGAACACGTGTAAAGTACATGGGAAGCCTACAATCCATGTACTTCTATATAGAAATAAGAAAGAGACACATGGGAAGGAATTGAGGTCAAGGGATACAACGTGTGACCCCAATTACACACTGTGTACTTTATTATACATGGCATGGAGTCCTTGTCCTCTGTATATTGGAAAGGTTTTGCTCAGGTAAATTACCCATATCCTTTACCTGAGGGTTAGTATGGAATTTCCCCCTACACACATGAAAACAACACCTTCAATAGTTATTATTGGATAGATTCAATTGAATCACTCTGTGAGGCATATAGTGAGATCCTATATTCATCTTTGTGACCTAGGTGAAGTTATTGGTATCCTCATGACCAACGATATATGGGTGATGATCCTCTACTTAGTAGATTAATCAATATTGAGTTACCAGTTTCAGACCATATCCTTGGGATTGATCCTCATATGTGTATCAAATATCTTCGAACATTATGTGTGTACTCCCTATGAAGAGTCTCAAAGTTCAGTACCTCTCGAATGGATGTCATTAGTGTTATCATACTCAGGAGTGTATTCTCTTAGATGGTCACTAAGTGGAACATTCAATCTAGAATACTCGGTTAGTATACTACGATTGTGAATTACCTTTAGACTATGAGTCTTTGTTGAGTACATCAAGATTTTATTGTTATATGTACTATAGAAATATTCCCATGTTGAGATGACTATATTTCATTTATTGTATGATGTGTGGTTTTAGAGTATCCTACTTATTATTGTTATAATCACACATGCATGGGATTTTCCCATACATGTCATGTATTGTGATGATGATCAACCTTTCAACATAGTCTTTGATGGACAAGGACCAGATGGTGATTAGTAATATACGAAAGACCGAGGTGTGTTCCTAGGGTATTTTGAAAACTATCCTCGTTTTCTTTTCAGTTTGGACTTGTGTTTTAGACTTTTTATGGTGGGATGGTATTTGGCCCTATTTAATTTCGTTGACATCCTGTTGTACTGAGATTGTAGGATTTAGATGTACACATGCATGGTTGTTCAGTTGTTTTTACATTTCAGCATTCTATTGGATTAAAGATGTGTGCATGTGCACATGTACATAGGATAAGGTCTCCGATGTTAGTGACATGCCTTATTGGCGATAGTTTCTATCCCCTAGCCTATTAGAGGTGGGAATTGGGAGTCTTAGAATAAGCACCACTAGGACAGGTCATGAAAACATTCCTAGCCTTCTTAACTTTTCTACTCAGATCCTCCACCTCTTAATTTGGACCCGAACATATATCGTGAGTTTTTTTATAGAGATCCCCATGTACGTATTATAGCATATAGAGCTGTACATATTTTTTAGGATTATTTACTACACCAACCAATTCATATGTGTTAAGTAAGAAAATCATTACCTTATATTATTGACCCAACTAGTCTACTTCTATTGACAACTAAGGAAGCTATCAGAGATGAAGATTGTATAGGTCATTTTTTACTTTATCTGGCTAGCCTTCATTATCATCTAACATAAGAGGTGTTCATTTTTTAAATACTATTTACATTTGATTGATATTTACTTATAATGTTTTATGAAATTTAATTTATGTAGGAGTGTCTAAAATCAAAATGAATTTGTATAAAATAAATAAAAGGTTTACGAACAAACACATTCATAAAGTCTTGATATTTCTGATAGGATAAAAATATTAACATAAATTTCTACTTCCTTGGATAATATTTATGAGTTTTAGATAATGTTTGATATTTAAATAAGACAATATCCATTGATAATATTAAAAAAATAGATCATTTTTTGTTATTTTTTTGAGCTAAATGTTTTTATGTTGCAGGTTTTTCCATGTAGGTTAAATTATGTTTCAGTTTTTCTTTATTCATATAAAATTTATCTCAAGTGACTTACAATATTTATTATTTTATTAGGTATCTACACACTCTTATTATCCAAAATGAGACCACATATAGATATAAAATCATTTCAATAGCTCTTCATTATGCCAATATTTATGACAGAGTTACATATATATATATATATATGTGATAGATTAGAAAATATCAATACTAGAAAATTAGGTTATAGACAAGGTTTAGAACCGTGGATATAATCCCAAAAACCATGAATATAGGTTATATCCATGGTTCATTGAACCGTGGATGGTATTGGCATGGCTATAGGGCCAATCCTATATCCATGGTTTCAAACCATGGCTATAGCCCTATAACCATGCTTCAAACTGTGGCTGTAGACCTAGATCCACAGTTAGAAACCATGGCTCTATCATTACAGCAACGATTTGAACCGCGACTATAGGTTTGGCCCTATATCCATGGAAATACCATCCACGAGTCAATGAACTGTGGCTATAGGGTTTTAGCCATGGTTTGAAACTGTGGCTAAAACCTCTCCCATTTCATAAAAAAACCAGGCCCTCCCCCCGCACGCATCACTTTCACCCCTTGCACACACCCCCTTGAACCACCTTACACACCCCCTTTCCCCCCTACTAGACCCCCTTGGAGATCATCACCCCACCCCCCTGCTCGACCCTCTGGACAGTAGCACCCCCCCTGCTGGACACCCCTGGATAGCAACCCCCACCCCCTACTAGACCCCCTGTATAACAGCCCCCCTACTAGACCCCCTGGACAGAATCCCCCCCTGCTGTAACCCCCTGCACAGCAACCCCGCCTGCTGGACCACCCTACACAACCCCCCTTAACCATCCCTTGCACACCCCTTGACCCCCTTTCACCCCTTAGACAGTATCCCCCCCACTCACATCCCTTTCACAACTTGCACACACCCCCTTGCACCCACATACACACCCCCCTTGCACACCCCTTGACCCTAGAATGCAGCCCCCACCCCTTGCTGGACCCCCCTGGATAGCACCCCCAACCCCTCAGGACAGTACCCCCCCCCCCCCCCCGCTGGACCCCCTGGACAACACCCCCATGGACAGAATCCCACCCACCCTTACTAGACCCCCCTAAACAGAAGCCCCCCTTCTAGACCCCTCCCCCAAACTGCAGCCCCCATACTGGACCCCCCCTATATAGCATCCCCCCTACACATCCCTTACACATCCCTTGCACACCCCTTTCCCCCTGCTAAACCCCCTTGCACCACCCCTGCTGGACACCCCTCGTGCACCACCTCTACTCAACACCCCCCTGCCGGACCCCCCTTTCACCCCTTTCCCCCACCCCCTTGCCCCCTCCCCCCTACTGACCCCACTTGCTCACCCCCACTACAGACCCCCAACCCCTCCCTCTTGGACATACCCCCCCTCCTTCTTGAATAGACCCCCACACACCCTGAATAGACTGCTCTTTCCTGCAGACCGCCTTGCACCCCCTCCCCCCACACCTACTATAACGAACCAGCCTGGGTCGACCCTGAACCGGTCACCCGACTCGGTCCGCGGAAAGTCCCAAAGGGCGTTCCCGATCCCCCCGGGATGGAAACAAGTTCCGGGCATTAAAAATTTCAATCGTTTGGAACGATTTCAGCCCAAAATAAAAATAGGATCAAAAGAACGAAAATAAACTAAACAAACAGACAAACACTAAAGACATAAACAAAACTACTCCATGGCATACCTCCATGTGACCTCGCGGGTCACCCCCCAACTACAAACAACGTCGCTCCCACACTGTGCGACACAAGCCAGGAAAACCTGAACAAAAGGAACCTGCAACTGAAATGGTAAAAGATAGGCGTGAGCACAAAAGTGCTCAGTAAGTGAACCCCACAACAAATCCCAATGTACTGCTAGTAAATAAAGAATCTACATATTTCAGGTTTGAAATACAATGTATAAAAGTAATCTTTCATAATGTTTTACTTGAAAATCAAACACGAGACATTTCCCTTATTCTTTTTCGAATGTTGGTTCCCTTTCATTAGTTTTAAACTCATTCTAAAAAGCAAAGTGTTACATTTTCAAATCTTACACAAATAGAATAAAGTATTTTCATTTGAAAAACATTTTCCCAAAGTCTAATAGTATAGGCTGTGAAGGATGGCTGAAAGTAAACAATCAGGGAAAACAAGTGAAAGTAAAGGTAAACAAGCAAGGAAAACCAAGTGCAAGTAAAAATAAACCAGAAGTTATCATCAATAACCATGGCCGATCCTAAACATCCCTAGAAAACATCTGGACATACTCGGGTTCAGACTACCTACCGACATGGTACTCTATAGTCAATAACCAATTGGCCGCCCTAACAGCCAACCAGTGGCACGCCCCACAAGGCCTTACCTACCAAGGGGGGACTAACCTGTCTAATCGGGGTTAGCCAGCAACCGTCACTCGATTCTCTAAAAGACGCCCAGGAACCCACGGTAGTTTTAATGATACTGTGTAAGTGGGAGGCCCTCGCACGGGTGACTCATCTCACCGCACTTGCCAACCCCATACACGGACACCGCTACACGACAACCCTCGAAGGGAAGTCCCTCTATAGAGATGCCCCCTAAGTACGTATATATATAAGTAGTCAATTCACAATTAACAAAGTGCCAACCGGGCTGCCACATCATTTACATTTAAACCATTTAATATCAAATCATTTCTAAAGTATACGACACACATCATTTCATTAAAAACTAGGAACACAATTAGAACTTCATTTAATACACTCAAATCAGCATATTAAACCTGAAAGACGTTGTTATCACAAGTAAAAATCATTTTTCAATTTCCAAATGCACCCCACTTTTATCAAGAGCCAAACGGGCCTTTAATCACTTTTTGAAGGAACACCATTTCTCAAATGAAATCCAAACATTTGTTCATGCGACAAAGGAAAACATTTTTCATCAACCAAGAACCACACATAAAGTTTCCAAAACAAGTTTAAAGGTCATACGATGTTTCCTCTAATCAAGGTTCTAAGAAAAACACCATTTTCCATAAACAATACACCTACTAATTTATACACACCAAAAACATTTCAGAACACAATTTCACATTTCATAAAGAACCATTTAGCAATATTACCATGGAAGCACACAATTGAAACCAAGGAAGCACTTTCAATGAAACGCTAGAATTTAAATAGCTTTTATCAGCAGATCACCACTCTATAAATAACTACTTAATAATACTTTTAAATTTTCTGAAACTCAATGAAAAGACAAGGAATAAATAAATTCTAAATTTAAAGGCGAGTGCAATGGGAGACCTACCTCGAATCGGAACGAAAAACAACACGGCGCACAACTCCTGTTACGTAATGGTCGCACCGTATTGCGCCGTCAAACAGGTCCTAAAAGAAAAGACCGTTAAACAGGCTCAATAATAATTATAACACACTGATAATAATAGTAATAACAATAATATTAATGTAAAAATAATAATGGTGATAACAATAACATAATAATAATAATAACATAATATAACAATAATAATAATGATATAAAAACAATAACAATCATAATATGGAATAATTATAATATTAACATAATCATAATAGCTATAATAATATAATATAATAATAATAACATACCCATAATGTAATAATTATAATAATAATGTAATAATAATATGAATATCATAATCATAATAATAATGACAATAAAAATAATAATCAAAATAATAACTTAATAAAATGATAATAATAATAATAATTAAGTAGTAATAATAATAACATCATAATAATAATAATACAAATAGTATATTAATAATAACAATAATAATATAATATCAATAACATAATATTATAATAATAATAATAACAATAGTAGTATAATAATAATAGTAATAGAAAAACATTAACTTAATAATAATAATTATTATAATAATAATATAATAACAATAGTAATAATATAAACATAATATTATTGATATTAACATATTAATAATAAAAATTCTAACATAACAATAAATCAAGTATAATAATAATATAATAACAAAATAAAATAAACACTGAAACTTACAGGGGCGCGGATGGCTGGTCGGGACACGGCTGAGCGGAGGGGAGGCCAGAGGAAGTGCGAGGCCGGAACAGGGGGTCGCGCGAGGGAGTGGCTGAGGCTGGGGAAAAGGCCGGTGCGGCAGCGGGGGATGGACGGCGGCACGGAGGTCGCAGCCGGAGTGCGGTGGGAGGACGACGAGGCAACGATCACTACCGGAGCACGTCGAGAGGGAGGTGAGGTGGCGGTTTGCCGGACCAAAATAGGAGTAACGGGGTCGGGGCCGGTTCGTCGAACCAAAACCGAACAAGAGGGGGATCCGGGTTGCGGCTTGTGCGAGATGAAGAGGGAGCTGGGGTGGCGACGTCGGATGGGGAAATCCCCGGAGAGACAGGACGGTGCGGGAGCATGGAAGGTCATCAAGGCGGAGCGCCGGACAGCGGCGGCTGGAGGGGAGCGTCCAGACGGGGAATCCAGACGTCGGCGGAGGGAGGCCAGGAGGAGGTTGGGATGCCACAGATGGAGAGGGGGTAGCGGGCGACGACCGGAGCTGGGATGGTGGGAGGTGCGGGACGGCGTGCCGGACGGAGTTCGTGACAGGGAGCGACGTCGGGTCACCGGGACAGACCGCCGGACGGAGGGGATGGTCGGGACGGCGACTGGGTGCGGTGAGGCGGAGTGCCGGAGATCAGGGGAGTGGAGCGCACAGGAGGCCGGGCGCCAAAGGGACCGCGGGCCGGCCAAACCAGAAAAAAAGGGGAAAAAGAAAAGCGGGGGAGAGAGAGGGGAGAGGGGAGAGGGTGGCGGCTGGGTAGGTTAGGGGGGGATTAGGGTTTCGGTCAAAATATATATATATACATATGATAATAATAATAATAATAATAAAATTTTATAAAAATAATAATAATAAAAATTTATAATAATAATATAATAATAAGTAAAAATTAGTTAATTATAATAATAATTCTTCTGATCAAAATTTTAAAATAATAAAATCATTTAAAAATAACACACATATATATATTTATACATATATAGATATATATATATATATAAACATGAATACAATAAACATTTATATATAAACATATATAGACATAACCTTATATAAGCATATATATATACATATATAGACATATATATATATATATACATTACTATACGCATATATAAACATTTGTAAAAATACTACAATAATGCTAACACAATTTAAATGGTAATAATAATAAATGTTAACATAAAAATTTCAATATTTAGAACGTCGGGTGAACACATAGTCACCCGGGCCGAATGCAGGGTCACCGCTAGCGATGCGATGAACGCGCACCGGCGCGAAACCGCCAACACAATCAAACCTCAGAAATTTTAAATCGGGACCAAGAAAAAAGTGAAATAATGACATCTGTGGTCGGGGTGTGACAATTATCCCAACCACAGACACTTTCTACCCCCAGAAAGTCACCAAGGAAAAAGTCAGCCAAAATTCGAGTCTATGCCCAAACAGAACTAAAGGAACTGAAGAGAACTGAGATTCTCAGGATGACCTTACTCCACATAGGTCACACCCGACCCATTCAAGAGAAAACTGAGATCCAAGGTTGATGGGAGAACACAAAGGGGTTCTCCCCACCACAAGAGCTCAACTTGTGAAGAAAAGTTGACCATCTAAATAGAAATTCCTAGGAAAGGGGGGGTCGATGTGGGAACTCCCTACCGGTTGAAACCAACTCTTATAGCACGAGTAAAAAAAACAAAACCTTCGTCGAAAAATTGAATCCTCGACTAGTCAACAAACTTCAACACCAAGGATAACCCACAGAAAAAAATACTTTACCAGACATCCAACTGGAGGCATAATCCATTGAAGTCCACGAATCATAACCACATCCGACAAGAATAACTCAACCGAGGTAAACCCACACAAGGTCTAATACACCTTACGAAAGACACATGATTTACAAGATCATATCCACACAGACAAAATTTCTTGGACTATAATTGAACAAGTTCATCATTACTTCATAGTGAAACAATGTACTTACAACGACTTTTAAACTTTAGTAGCAGATAGACAAACATGAAAATATTTCTAATTGTTCCACCGCTAACACGGAACACAAAACCTAGACCAGATCTTCACAGCCCTGGGTACTCCTGACTGTGCGCGAGCTTCACCCCAAGACCTATGGTTGGGGCTATGATGGATGAAGCATCTTCTGCCTCACAGTCAGGTAATGACATTCTCCCATCACAGCGTCCTCTTCAAGAGACGCTTCCTGCAAAACTTCTCCAGATGACCCAGACAACCGCATCGATGACACGTCTTCGGAGGGTTGCGACAAGACGGCTTTAAATGCCTGAAACGACCACACTGAAAGCATACCATTGAACGATCTGATGAACTGGAAGCTGGGACCAAAGGGGATAACTCCTTAGGAATAGGTATCTCTGGAACCTTTTTCTCACCAGAGGGGTAACTCTTACGAACAACAGGGGACGCTGAAGTATTAACCACTCGCACACCAAAAACCAACTCAGCCAACAATTCTTCCTCTACCAGCTTCTCGAAGAAAAGGTCTTTAGAAGGGAGGACTCGCTCCTTGATCTCTGGACGAAGACCCCCGGTGAAAAGAGAGGCCTTCATGAGTTCATGTGACACCACCTCTAGAGAAAAGGAAATCAGTTCCTTAAAATGGTCAACATATGCCTTCACCGTCCGTTGTCCTTGTTGAATATGCACAAGTTCCCTCTTTTTCTCCAGCTTCACTTCCTCAGGTACAAACCATTGGATGAAAACTGTTTTAAATACATCCCACATCATTTGACCTTACATTGACGGGGGGTGTAACCATCTTCCACTGGTCTAGAGCTGGAACCTCGAACAACTCCATAATTGCATGAACCTTAACATTATCGGGAGTTCCCAACGTTCTAAAGACACGCTCCACTTCTTCGAGCCATTTCATTGCTTCTAACGGACCCTGATCACCATGGAGAATAGGCAAAGTCTGAGGAGGATCAAAAACTGGGCATGACTTATCTGAATCCTTAGAGACCTTTCTGGGCGGAATTTCTTGAGCGACATATAAAACACGAAGCCAAAACCAATATAAAACCGAACCAACATCAAAAAAGCGCCTTCATCAAAAACAGTCACCACGAAGACCAATCAAACACAAAAAAAACCCAAAATAAAATCCCCTTTTTAAAATCCCCTTTTTATTTTAGACTTTAAAACCACCCTCTTTCAAGACTGATTTCCAAAACCAATCCACTTTCAAACCAAAAACATTCCAAAACCGTTGCCCCTTTAAAACTAATTTAGAAAACAAGGTCAAGACTTTAATTTCAAATACACACCCAGGTAATCTCATGAATCGTTGCACATGTCTTCATCCACTGTCCAATAATACTCGCACCAACACGCATTTCTTTCCATGAATTCCCACACATGTGCAAACGTTCATAAAGAGGACCTGATGTTTCACCCCAAATCATTCTTAACCAATTCCAAGCAAACAACAGATTTCCAAATCAAGAGATTTCAGTTTTAAAACCCGTTTCATACATTTAAAGTCTTATAAAAGAAACCAGTCCAATTTTTCAAAACCCTTTTTAATTTCCAACAATGTACTTACACAGGCCAAAACAAAAGCAGCATCCAAATTGCATCCACCACTTGAGTGAGGGACTAGTAGTCACGCTCAACCTGGCAACATGGTAGTGGGCCATGTCCCAAGTCAGCGACGACCACTAGGAGGAATTCAAACCATGTACTCAGACTCCACATGGGTCACTACTCCATGTGAAATCATGATGTAACGCCGGCTTGCCTCCATTGTCATCTCTTAGTCCAAGACAAACCCGAAAGAGACAAGGACAAAATTCCCGAACTACCCCTGGTAACTCGAGGATCAGTGCGAGCAAGAGTTCTCGACGCTCTTCCCGCACCTACCCCTCGAGTTCTGACAGTCCTAATCTCCTTCTACCGGACAACCCAAAATAACAAGAACCTCCTTTGATACCATTTTGTTACGAACCAGCCTGGGTCGACCCTGAACCGATCACCCGAGTCGGTCCGTGGAAAGTCTCGAGGGGCGTTCCCGATCCCCCCGGGATGGCAACAAGTGTCAGGCATTAAAAATTTCAATCGTTGGGAACAATTTCAGCCCAAACTAAAAACAGGATCAAAAGAACGAAAATAAACTAAACAAACAGACAAACACTAAAGACATAAACAAAACTACTCCACGACATACCTCCACGTGACCTCGCGGGTCACCCCCCAACTACAACCAACGTCGCTCCCACACTGTGCGACATAAGCCAGGAAAACCTGAACACAAGGAACCTGCAACTGAAATGGTAAAAGATAGGCGTGAGCACAAAAGTGCTCAGTAAGTGAGCCCCACAAAAAATCCCAAAGAACTTCCAGTAAATAAAGAATCTACATATTTCAGGTTTGAACTACAATGTATAAAAGTAAGCTTTCATAATGTTTTACTTGAAAATTAAACACGAGCCATTTCCCTTATTCTTTTTCGAAAGTTGGTTCCCTTTCATTAGTTTTAAACTCATTCTAAAAAGAAAAGTGTTACATTTTCAAATCTTACACAAAGAGAATAAAGTATTTTCATTTGAAAACCATTTTCCCAAAGTCTAACAGTATAGGCTGTGAAGGATGACTGAAAGTAAACAAGCAGGAAAAACAAGTGAAAGTAAAGGTAAACAAGCAAGGAAAACCAAGTGCAAGTAAAAATAAACCAGAAGTTATCAACAATAACCATGGGCGATCCAAAACATCCCTAGAAAACCCCTGGACGTACTTGGGTTCAGACTACCTGCCGACATGGTACTCTATAGTCAATAACCAACTGGCCGCCCTAACAGCCAACCAGTGGCATGCCCCACAAGGCCTTACCTACCAAGGGGGGACTAACCCGTCTAATCGGGGTTAGCCAGCAACCGTCACTCGATTCTCTAAAAGACGCCCAGGAACCCATGGTAGTTTTAATGATACTGTGTAAGTGGGAGGTCCTTGCAGGCGTGACTCATCTCACCGCACTTTCCAACCCCTTACACGGACACCGCTACACGACAACCCTCGAAGGGAAGTCCCTCTATAGAGATGCCCCCTAAGTACGTATATATATAAGTAGTCAGTTCACAATTAACAAAGTGTCAACTGGGCCGCCACATCATTTACATTTAAACTGTTTAATATCAAATCATTTCTAAAGTATACGACACACATCATTTCGTTAAAAACTAGGAACACACTTAGAACGTCATTTAAGACACTCCTATCAGCATACTAAACCTGAAAGACGTTGGTATCACAAGTAAAAATCATTTTCCAATTTCCAAACACACCCCACTTTTATCAAGAGCCAAACGGGCCTTTAATCACTTTTTGAAGGAACACCATTTCTCAAATGAAATCCAAACTTTTGTTCACGCGACAAAGGAAAACATTTTTCATCAACCAAGAACCACACATAAAGTTTCCAAAAACAAGTATAAAGGTCATACGACGTTTCCTCTAATCAAGGTTCTAAGAAAAACACCATTTTCCATAAACAATACACCTACTAATTTATACACACCAAAAACATTTCAGAACACAATTTCACATTTCATAAAGAACCATTTAGCAATATTACCATGGAAGCACACAATTGAAACTAAGAAAGCACTTTCAATGAAACCCAAGAATTTAAACAGCTTTTATCAGCAGATCACCACACTATAAATAACTACTTAATAATACTTTTAAATTTTCAGAAACTCAATGAAAAGACAAGGAATAAATAAATTCTAAATTTAAAGGCGAGTTCAATGGGAGACCTACCTCGAATCGAAATGAAAAACGACACGGCGCACAACTCCCGTTACGTAATGGTCGCACCGTATTGCACCGTCAAACAGGTCCTAAAACAAAATACCGTTAAACAGGCTCAATAATAATTATAACACACTAATAATAATAGTAATAATAATAATATTAATGTAAAAATAATAATGGTGATAACAATAAAATCATAATAATAATAACATAATATAAATATAATAATAATGATATAATAAAAATAACAATCATAATATGGAATAATTATAATATTAACATAATCATAATAGCTATAATAATATAATATAATAATAATAATAGCATACCCATAATGTAATATTGATAATAATAATGTAATAATAATATTAATAGCATAATCATAATAATAATGACAATAACAATAATAATCAAAATAATAACTTAATAACATGATAATAATAATAATAATAAAGTAGTAATAATAATAACATCATAATAATAATAATAATACAAATAGTATATTATTAATAATAATAATAATAATATAATATCAATAAAATAATAAAATAATAATAATAATAACAATAGTAGTATAATAATAATAGTAATAGAAAAACATTAACTTAATAATAATAATAATAATATAATAATAACAATAGTAATAATATAAACATAATATTATTGATATTAACATATTAATAATAAAAATGCTAACATAACAATAAATCAAGTATAATAATAATATAATAACCAAATAAAATAAACACTGAAACTTACAGGGGCACCGATGGCTGGTTGGGACACGACCGAGCGGAGGGGAGGTCGGAGGAAGTGCGAGGCTGGAACAGGGGGCCATGCAAGGGAGTGGCTGAGGCCGGGGAAAAGGCTGGTGCGGCAGCGGGGGCTGAACGGTGGCACGGAGGTCGCAGCCGGAGTGCGGCAGGAGGACAACAAGGCGACAGTCGCTACCAGAGCACGTCGAGAGGGAGGTGAGGTGGCTGTTTGCCGGACCAAAATAGGAGTAACGGGGTCGGGGCCAGTTCGCCGAACCAAAACCGAATGAGAGGGGGATCCGGGTTGCGGCTTGCGCGAGATGAAGAGGGAGCTGGGGCGGCGACGTCGAATGGGGAAACCGCCGGAGAGACAGGACGGTGCGGGAGCGTGGCAGGTTGTTGAGGCGGAGCGCCGGACGGCGGCGGCTGGGGGGGAGTGTCCGGACGGGGAAGCCGGACGTCAGCGGAGGGAGACCAGGCGGAGGTTGGGTTGCCACAGATGGAGAGGGGGCAGGGGATGACGACCGGAGCCGGGATGGCGAGAGGTGTGGGACGGCGCGCCGGACGGAGTTCGTGATAGGGAGCGGCGCTGGGTCGCCGGGACAGACCGCCGGACGGAGAGGATGGCCGGGACGGAGGCTGCGTGCGGTGAGGCGGAGTGCCGGAGGTCGGGGGAGGAGAGCGCAAAGGAGGCCGGGCGCCGAAGGGACCGTGGGCTGGCCAAACCAGAAAAAAAAAAGGGGAAAAAGAAAAGCGGGGGAGAGAGAGGGGAGAGGGGAGAGGGTGGCGGCTAGGTAGGTTAGGGGGGGATTAGGGTTTCGGTCAAAATATATATATATACATATGATAATAATAATAATAATAGTAAAACTTTATAAAAATAATAATAATAAAACTTTATAATAATAATATAATAATAAGTAAAAATTAGTTAATTATAATAATAATTATTCTGATCAAATTTTTAAAATAATAAAATCATTTAAAAATAACACACATATATATATTTATACATATATAGATATATATATATATATATAAATGTGAATACAATAAACATTTATATATAAACATATATAGACATAAACTTATATAAGCATATATATATACATATATAGACATATATATATATATACATTACTATACGCATATATAAACATTTTTAAAAATACCACAATAATGATAACACAATTTAAATGGTAATAATAATAAATGTTAACATAAAAATTTCAATATTTAAAACGTCGGGTGAACACATAGTCACCCGGGCCAAACGCACGGTCACCGCTAGTGATGCGATGACCGCGTACCGGCGCGAAACTGCCAACACAATCAAACCTCAAAAATTTTAAATCGGGACCAAGAAAGAAGTGAAATAATGACATCTGCGGTCGGGGTGTGACACCTGCAGACCCACCTTTCACCCCCTCCCCTCCTTAACACTCCTTGGACAGCTCCCCACCCTCCTGGATATCTCCCCACCCCCTCCTGGATAGACCCCCTCCTTCCTGGACATACCCCCCTCCTTCCTGGACAGATTGTCAAAGCTATGAAGAGGTTTGGTTTTAGGTAATGGTCTTGTCAGTTGTCATTTGTATGATACTATATGGTATTATAATATTTTCATTATTGATAAGGTTTATATAGGGATAGAAAGTTGAGATATTCATGTATGAATGATCCAAACTGTTATCCTTTCCTAGCACACAAAGACTTGTTTGATACATCAACAACTATATAGTATAACAAAAACATAAATCTAGAAATAAATTATAGTTATTGTATTGCAAAATAAATTAAGAACATTTAATGTTGCAAGATACCAGAATATGTGACATGCTTTTCTTGATCAATATTCTCTCTTTTAAGTTGTTCCTACGTTGAAAACATGACATTTTGTTATTTTTAGAAAAATAAGAATCACAAAAGTGGTTGTTTATTGTTCAGAGTTTACCTAAATGTGGAATAAAGCAATATTTATTTACAGAGTCTTGATGAAATGTGGTGTATTTGGATATATCTAATGTAATTTAAAATATCATATTGAATCTAGCTATGTAATGGTTATTCAACCTTATATAACATTAAAGAAACCTATAGAGACTAACTAAACCCCCTGACCCACCCCCCTTGCACCCCTCCCCTCCCCCTGCCCTGCAGACCCCCCTGCAGACCACCCATGCCCCCTGCCCTAAAGACCTCCCCACTCCACCCTGCCACCTCCACCACCCCTCCCCCTCCCCCTGCCCTGCAGACCTCTCCCATGCCCCCTGCTCTGCAGAACTCCCCATGCCCTTCAGACATCCCCCTACCCCCTGCCCCCTGCCCCCACCACCCTACCCCCTGCCCCCTAACCCCTTCCCTGCAGACCTCCCCTCCCCCCCTTCCCCCTCCACCCTCCCTCTTCCCCCTACAATGCAGACCTCCCCCTCCACCTCCCACTTCCCCCTAAACCTTTCCCCCCTCCACCGAGCCCCCAACCCCCGGCACCCCCCCACCCACCCCTCCCCCGTCCCCTACCCCTACCCCCTTCCCCCTGCCCCTGCCCCTTCCCCATCCCCTCCACCGATCCCCATCCCCTTGCCCCTCCCTCCCCTTCCCCCTCCCTCCCCCTCCCCTTCCCCCTCCCCTGAAGACCTCCCCCCTCACCCTGCCTCCAACCCTATGCACCATACCCTGAAGACCTCCCCCTACCCCCTGCCCCCACCCCCTGCACCCCTCCACCCTCCCCCTCCCCCCTCCCCCCTGCCCACACGCTGTATGTTTTCATCTACATGAACCTTAATATAGTAAAGCCTCCATAGAAGTATATACCTTGAGGGGAGAAGCCATGTTTTATACTTTCCAATCCAGTGAGTGCTTTGTTGAATTAGGTGTTGATAGAAGTTCTTAGAATCAAGTATTCCATTGGGAGACGGTTCCCAGATGAGTATGTCCTCCTGCATTAGAAATTCATTATTAGAGATAATATTTGTAATATCATCATGGAGAGTTTCCAATTTTTTTATCTGATCCTTGATAGCGATGCCATGTTATATGGACTGGATAGTTGAGCTCTTCTTCGCAACCAATGGGTTCCCAACTAGTTGTCGTACCAGAATTTGGGAGGTGATTTCATGTTGAACAGCCAGCGTGAGGACCTCATAATCATTGGGGGGATTGCTCAAAATCTAAGAAATATAGAAGATTCCATTAACTTCTAGTTCCCTGTGATCATTTTATCATGAAACCTTGATCTGAGAAACTTTAGAGTCTCAACCTCTTGGTGGATATCACCCGAGAAATCAGTCCTGGTGATTTCCTATTGAACTTCATGAAAGGAGAATTCAAGAGTATTTATTTTTTCATTTAGTAGACTGAGTTTACTTTTTCTCCAGTCCTTCAATCTGATCTTTAGAATTTTGAGATTAAATATGCAACTAAGAGGGTTAATATTAGATCTGTCTGTACCCCATGTGTCTTGGATAATCTTTGAGCATTATGACAAAGAAGACGACGCGTTATTGAACATGATTTTTTTCTCCAATTGATGAAATCTTTTTGAATTTCATGATGTGTTTTATTCCATAGTATTGTGGATAGATTTAACTACATTCTGAATTTTCTCAAGTTTCTTGTGGGCCGGAGATGACTCTTCCAGTACCAGATCCTTGAGAGGTGTAATACATGATTGATCATCCATCAGATTCTAGGGTAGATCACATATATCTACCCCAGTTCTGTTGGTATACTTTTGTTCTATTTCATTAAAAACTATGGACATGCCATTGAATATGGAATCATTAAAATCCCTGGAAATAATCTCCATCAAAATGTGCTTAGCTTGAATTTCAAGAGCAATGGAAAGGATGTCTGAAGTCAGCTTCTTGTTACCTTCAAAATCATGGAAATGTGTTTCTGCTATATTTGTAACATGTTCAGTCATCATGTTTCCATTAGGAACCATATTTGTTTCCTCCTTCACAATTACATCATTTCCAGTATAACCATCATGTATGCGCTCGTCCTCCTCCACCAAAGTTGTCCATGATAAACTAGCCCCATCATTATTTTCCCACCACAATCCATTATTTGGCTCATTTTCATTCATGAGTCTTCTATTAACAGAATCAACATTTTTCCCTCTTGAAACTTCTCTCCAAGCCCTTTTCGTATTGGAAGGTTGGACCATCTTTTGGACAGATTGACACTGCTATAGAGTATGTCCTTCAATTTTACAGTTATTATGAAATCAAATAAGGTTCTCGAATTCAAATCTTACCTCCATATGGTGATCATTTGCAACCAAGGAAATTTGGTTTGGTGGAGGCACATCTATATTGATCTCCATTAGAACCCTTGCATCCAAGTTCACCATTTATCATTCGCTGATCAATCTTCATCATCAAGGTTTTATCATGCATGGGTTTTTCTAGTGTATTTATTGAAACTTTTTAGGTGATATAGTTTACCATGGATGTCCATTTATTTCTTGGGGAAGAAATTCAGATTATTCAAATATGTTTGGGGGCTCAAGAAAGGAGACACCCTATCCCAAAGCTCATTAATCCTTTATCAAGATAACAATTATAGAAATATTAATAAGAACATCCACGAAAGAAATTTAACTTCATTTCAGTTCCAGAATCTTGTACCAGGAAAATCTCAACTGATGTTCATGAATGATACCGTGTTTTTTGTTAGTTGAAGTAAACTATTAATTCATTGAAAAAACAAGGTTTATAAATAAATTCAAGGGATATAATCATATTCTTCCTTGAAAAATCTAGTGGTTATTAGAAAACCATTTTATAAAAAAATAATTCAATTATGGAAACACGTTTTCAAATCAATCTGGCAAGTATAGAATTCAAATTAAAGGTTTAGGCAGATGTAACCTACCTCAACCTCAAGACACATTTGCTTTTGATGATGAAAACTAGAATCTCCCATTTTTTCCATATACATGCATATGCAACTTCACATATACATAAAGAAAATCTAGACCCTATGTATATATTCTCATGTATAAATATGCTCAAGGGAGTCCTTATATGTATGTTTATACTTGCATATACCCCTTTTCACTTACACATGTATGCATTTTTTCATATCTATATATAAGAAAACCTTGCCCCAATATATATATTCATACTACCATGAGTGAATATATATAAAGGAGAAACTTATATATGTATATGTATACCTATGCATACATATGTAAGTCTTCATCAAGGACGACTCGAATCCACCTCAACAAAATTCAAAACGAACTACAAAAATATAAGGAACCCAAAAATCAAAAAAGACCTAATTAAAATTGGGTCAAAGAAAAAAACAGAATAAATCTTACCCAAATCCGATGATGAAATCACTGTCTTCGATGGTGGTGGATAGAATTAGCCTGACCATAAGAATCCACATATAAGAAAATAGTTAGAAAAGAAATGAGATATAATGACTTCTTATATATATGTGACCAGTGTGTCAACTATACAGGATAAATGATACATGAATCCATAATCACAATGAACAAATAATATTTAGTAGATACAATAAGAATTAAAAGGATGATCAGAATGAAGCATGGAAAAGGAGGATACAAAGCCCCTCTTAGACACCCCTTCTACAAAGCCCCTCCCCTCCCCCCTCCTGGACGAATTGTTCTAGAAATAAATAATGAGCTTGAAAATATTCTAGCAGATACAATAAGAATAAAAAAGATAAAAATATAGTAATGATATCAATTAAAAAGTTGAACTTGTGCAGGCAGACAATCAGATATTGAAATTCCCCTTTTGATGCCCGCAACGAAAACCGTAGACCACATGCTGCACAACACCCATTTTCAGCTCACTATTTCTGATAGGTAAATATTCAATGCAAAACGAATAAACTAAAACAGTGAAAAAATGAATGAGTTGGTTTTCCAACTCATACCCTGAGAAAAAATTGAAGGTTCAATATATAGTAAAAACATGAGGTGCAATGAGCATGAACCATCAAGTAATTGAAAGAGGATATAAACATTACTTATAATAAAACTTCATAAAATGAGGAAAATGACTCACCGTATGAGACAGAAGGCGCAAAAGAACTCCATATAGAAAATCATGTTGCAACATCCACTTTTTCTACTCTTCCAAAATTAGAAGTGTTTCACTTCATCAACAAAAAGTCTTTATATTTCTCTCATACCAACCTAAAAATCAAGTAAATAACCACCTTCTAGCCCTCTTTCCAAGTTAATCAAATGATGATTATACTGGGCATGATTATATGAAACAACAATTTAAATATTTCTAGAGATAGGCATTAACTGATAGTCTTTAATAATAATTTCCTTAAATAATAGCATGATTCCTAAATGATGATAAAAGTGCATCATGAAAAACACTAGTGATTTCTAATTCAATAGGCAAATCTGATTAAGACCACAAATCATGATTTCCACTAATTTGAAACTCCAATCTAGAAATGTAATACAATAGAAAATAAAAAATACTACATTTTATGGTGAAAATAGATAGGGAACCACAAGTGCACAGAAGGATATAATCATTCATTCTCCTCACACCTATACTAATATAACACTGTTTATTTTAAAATAAGGAAATATTAAAGTATTGGAACCACAAGTGGATGGAAGAAATAAAATAAAAGTGAAAAATGGTGAATATAATGAAGGTTGACCTTATATAATTCTCTCATTAATTATATAATAATCTCTTATAAAATAAATTCACCGCCCTAAATAAAATCTTGGAATGACTCAATATCTCAATCCATTAACTCTCCCTTTAGTGTGTTAGGTTAGGTAGTGAAAAAAATGATTTTTGATACACTACTTTCACCCACCCATGGTAATTGAGAATGCTTCATCACTCCTTTATCACCCCTCAAACCCCTACATCATATTATAAATGAATGAAAATTGTGATGGTGTTATCTATAAAGAAAATTAAAAGATAAAACCATGATAAAATTTAAAGGCGCGTGGATAATAATCTACCACTCATATGAAAACAATCTGATTTCATGAAAATAATGCTAGAAAATGAAAATAAAAATTCATTTAAATCTATGGATTTTGTTAGGGGAATGTTTCCTCAACCACACCATAGTAGTCTAAACACCATCACCATATAACAAAATTAACTAATCAAAAACCATTATGATATATTATAATTTTATTCGAGATCAATCTATTTATAAGTGTGAATGAGGTTATTTATCTAATATCCACATCAAGGCCATCTTCCACCTATTATTTCATTTTCAATAAGAAAGATCAATGACATTATTTATTGGATGGGTTGAATGTGTCTATCTTTAAGGGCTATTATGTCTTTATCTAAACTCTTGAATCTCATATATTTTCATGGAACTATCTCATAAATAATACAATAATATTTAGGAAAATATATCCAAGATTTAAAATTTCTCTCTTTTGAATATATAAAATCACTTTTTTCTAAATTTTAACACCCATCAACAATTTCCTCATGTTCCTCTGGTCGAATTTCAACATTCCCTGACCAATTCATTCATTAACCAGCTCTGATTTTTCAGTTTCAAATGATTATTATTCAAGTTTTTTCCAATGATTTTGAAGACTTTGATGGATTAGGAATCAATGGTGTAGGTTTTAAAAGATTTTTCCCAGTATTGGGAATTGTCACAACTTTGAGTTATTCATGAGAGGTTTGTGTGTAACAAGATTCTTCTAAGATAATGAGAAAGGGTAAACCTAAGTGGGAATGGGTTCCATAACCATTTCAGTGTTTTATATATGTAATCTCAATTATGAAAATTGAAAATTCATTTTCAATATTTTTTTAAAAAATTATTCTAATAATTTATATGGAAAATATTGGATTCAATGTTGAGATGGTTGGGATTGAAATTGGTCATGGGTGGGAAAATTTTCCAGATGGTTAGGATTTAGACCAGGTAGTTGATTGAGTAATTGATTATCCAACCAATTGAATTTAGTTTTTTTATTGTACATGTGATGAAAATTTTTTTATTCATAAATCTCTTGAGTATTCAGATCATTCACCTCCATTAATGGTATCCCTAGAAGAACTTCCTTTATTGATGTAATAGTTGAGAAATTAACGGTCACTCAAGGAATAACTTTTATTGAAAAATCTAGAACTTTGGGAGTCTAAAGTGGTGAATATTGAGGGTTTCACCACTAATAATAATTTCATTGTAATGTGGAAGATCCCCTGTAATATGATAGATGAGAAGAATCTCATAGGGTATATCATTACTATATAGATTTTATGCAGAAAAGTTCCCCTCCCCCAAAGTATGAATGATATTTTTTCCATTGATCGATGGGGGACCTACACTTCCTAATATTATAAACTGAATACCAAGGAGCACATCCATCATTATGTAAGAATCTTAAAAGAATCATGGAGTTATGATAAACCATACAAATATTGAGGTTATCTATCCTCTAAATTTGAAGGCCACTGAGTAAAGATATTTTCTCCACCTAGATAAAATTATCTAAACCATAAAACTAACAATATTTGATAACCATAGATCCCCTAGAATTCTGAAAAATCCCTCTTTATAACTCCTTATTTGCAGGACCCATTCACATTGTGTTTTAGTCCAATATTGGGGGGTATCTACTTGATCCACCACCCTAGAGGAGCTCTATCATTTGTAATCACATCCCAAGGGAGGAACCCCTTACTATCATCCATTATCTTTTCAATAGGAAGAAGGTAAACTAGTTTTTCTATGAGAGAGATCACGAGAACTTTAATGAATAGAGGGATATATTCTTTCCTTCATGACCCTTGTTCTATGTATCCTAAATCAGCCAACACACCAATGAAAAAAATATTACATGAAGATTAACCATATATGTATGTTTCTCAACACTTTGAAATAATGTAGAAATAATATCAGAGATGTATCCCCCCTAAAATTGAAATCCCATAAGTTTCCCAACAAGGGACCAAGCAATGCGGGGCTATTCTACGTCAAAAAATAAGTTCAAGACTAACTCCGATTTTATCCACTAAAAACATATACATAGTGAGGGTGTCCAAATTAATTTTCTATGGATATTAATTTCAGTTGGTATGCCATTATTGCAAAACCTCCAGAAATGTATGTTCAACTTAACTGGGATTTATTTAGACAAGACTTTGCTCACCCACTCATCATGATTCTGGTTGGATATTAATAACAAGTGATACTTCAAGGCATTAAATTATCCAAAGTTAAACTTTGATAATGTGCACATATCCGGTTCATCGAGCATATAAATCCTATCATAAAAAATTTTATGATCCTCATTGAGGGATGCTGATATAAACCCCGGGTTTATTCTCACATTCCTAATGTAAATGTGAGGGATTGGGAATCTAGGGATGAAGTGAAAATGAACTAACAAGTTTTATTTCTAGTAATTAATGTCACCCAACCCACAAACCAACACACCAAGTGTGGGATCCTCTCTGCAATTTTATTGAATAGTAGTAATGAGAATTGATTTTAGGATGTCTATTTTAATTTTTGGGCATTCCAGATTTTAATCCCCACGGTCAACCCTACCTATAAAATTTTCTAAGTGTGCGATCAAACCAAGATAGGGTACTATTGAAATTAAAACTAGATAAATCCACCTTATTCATGGATCTATCACATGTATGATGAGGATCCCAGGAGGTGGGGTGGTCGCATCGAAGGAGGAGAATCTAGGGAGGTGTGGTGGCCGCATCAGAACCGTGCCAAATCCATGTATGAGCCATGCCGGAGCCATGTCGGAACCGTGCTAGAGATGTGTCAGAGAATGAGGGTTGTGGGAAGGTTGGGTGGCCGTATCCGAGTTATTGGGGGAGGAGGAGAATCAGGGGGGTAGGAGGTGGCCACATCAGAACCGTGCCAGAGCTACGTTAGAACCGTGTCGAAGCTGCATCGGAGGAGGGTCATAGTGAGGTGGGGTGGCCACATTTGAGAGGTCAGGAGAGGAGGAGTGTCGCGGGAGGGAGGAGGGTTACAATTATAGTGAGGATTGGAAACTCACGAGGGTGGGGGGAAAGGGTTTGTGTGGGGGGATAGTGCCACAAACAGAAAAACAGGCATGGTTATAAGTGATCTATAGCCACTGTTTTTATTGTTTGTAGCTATATATCTATGTCTATACATCCAAATTCTAGTGGTGTATAGATATTGTGTGTTGTTTTTCCCATTACTTGATGGGTAATAAAACTAATATAATAATGAACTAATATTAATTATAATTTTATTAATTGTGAACTGTATATATTATATAGGTTTTTAGAAGTTAGGCATATTATGACCAAATGAGTGTACATTATATTGGATTTTCTATTTATTTTGTGGGATTCATATAATATTTAGTAACTTGTTAGACAAGTAAGATTTATTTTTTATAATTTCTTTATTTTTTATTTCTTATTGTTTATACATGTAATTTTAATTGATATACATGAAAAACAGGTTATTTTAGAAGATTAACAAAGATAACTTATCGATAGAGCAGCCAAATACAATCCAATACATGTAAGTAATGGTAAATATATTTTATGTTATAAAATATTTGGTATTTGTTATATATATATATGTGTGTGTGTGTGTGTGTGTTGGTTTTTATTTTCATGTTAATATTTTAAAACTGTAGTGTCATCATAAAAAAAGTAAGGGTGGAATATGGTTATTATGTTTTAAGATTCATTTATGTGATATTCACATCTAGTTCAATGAATGAATTTGATAAGGTTAGATATATTAATTATTTAATGTTTTATATCAAAATATTATATTTCTTAAAATTATAAAGTCCATTTTTATTGTATATTTTCAATGATTTCATGTCATATATTAATGAAGAACTTGCACATATTCATATTTTGTTTTCAAACTATTTTTAAATTGTGATTGTGATTTAAATTATTAGGTTTGTCTCTTTTAATTAATGTAATAAAATGTGTGTTTAGAAAATCAATTTTTGTTTTAAGATTGTATATTTTGTTTATTTTTTAATGGTTTTTATCTGTTGTATATAGAGTTAAATATTTATTCATTTGAAATTTATATCAACCAAATGATCTCCAAGTAATTATTCAAGGATAAAAAACCTTATATGAACCATTTGAAAATATTTCATAACCATAGAATCCAAGATAAAACACAACATAATTAATAAATCACTAAACTCAATGAAACACCACATAAGTGATGTTGAGTTTGTCGCGACCAGTCCCAGGTGGTCCCATGATATGACTCCCCAATCTATCCATTAATAGGACAGGGACCAGTGACTAGCATTGAGAAGGAATATCCCTAACACGGGAGTCCTTAGACTATGAACCTTTACACATGCACACAAGACTACAATGTTGAAATGTAAAAAAAACTGAACAACCATGCATCCATACTTTTAAATCCCACAACCAGAGTACGACATGATGTAAATGAATGTAAATAAGGCCAAATATAATACCAAAAAAAGATTCTAAAAAAACTAGTCCAACCTGAAAGTAAAGGTACTTCTATTTGAATCAATAAATATACAAAATGGTCTTTCCGGTCTCACTAAACACCATATGGTCATGGTCCACCAAGGACTCATTAAAATGGTAAATCATCTGCACAAGACATGACACGTTTGGAAAAGCCTATATATGGGTGAGTATATAATACATAGTAAGACACCCCAAAACCACAATGAATAAAATAAGGGAAACACAGTCAGCTCTACACAAGTATATGTCTATAACACATATAACAAGAATATCCAAATATAATCAAGAAAGACACACACTTTGAAGGTATTTCACAACCATAGTATACCATCACTAGAATTATATCTCAAATGATCCATGAATCAATAATCCTAGATAACACAATCCTGAGTCTGATAGCACTAATAACATCTGTCTAAGAGGTGCTTCTCATTGGGTCTCGTCATTAGAATTCCACACTGATAGTCAAAAGATAATACAATACAAAGATGAAGATCACTGCGAAAGACATGTGTTGATACCAACAAATTAATCTAGATTAACCTTAAAATTAGAGGATCGGTTCCTACATAGTGTTGGTCAAAAAGATACCAAGAATGCCACATAATGCACGAAGATGAATAGATGATCTCACTCTAGGCCCCTCGGAGGGATTTTAATGAATCTATCTAATTAGTCTTACTGAAGGGATCATAGTGATTGGAGTTGGAGATGATTCTATAAAGACCTTCAATTAAAGGATAAGTGGAATGAATCCTAATGAAACTTTTCCAAGTCAATAAATATAAGGGCTCTATGCCATGATGAAAATAGTACACCTTGTGTAACAGGGGTCACATTCCATGTCCCTTGACCATGAGTTGTGCACATGTAAATGATCCATGTCATCAATAAATGTCTGTGTTGTAGTAAACACTTTGTAGGCATACTGTGTACTCCACCTGTGTGCTATTACATGGATTAGCCTACGTAATTGATCAAACCCATGTCCATGTAGTACAGTACACGCTATGTAGGTAGTCTGCATACTTCACCCCATTAACATGTACTTTCTGAAATACACACCATGTTCACTAGAGAGGTACCACACACCATGTAGGCCTAGCCACATTCCACTTATTACAAAAACCCTAGACACCACTCAGGGGGTCCCACATGACTTGTAGATCTGGTTTTATGTCTTTTTGTTCAATATTTTTCAAAATCGCAGATCTTCTTTACAAACTTGATCATGTTCCTCCAACTATCAATTCAGTGATCAATTTGTGATGAAATAAAAGATCCAAGATCATCCAATAATTTCTACCATCAAACAATATGTCATGCCTTCAGATCTTCTCATGAAATAGATAAAAATTTCATTCTATGTTGTGCACCTAAGAACACTAAAAATAATAAATTGGGTATCCACTATCATTTGATTCGCTCCATCTCCATCATCTCACCTCCATCATATTGTGCTGATACCAGATCTAAAATATCAGATCGTTATGCCATGAAATAGATTTACAATGATAGATTGATCAAGAATTATTTATTCTAAGGCCAAATGAATAATGCCTACAATGAACGATGAATTTGGGGAGAAAATCATAATAAAAAATTAGAGGAATAGACCTTGATCGATATTTGTGTTGATATCAGTTCGTTTCTATTAGAAAGAAAATTGAAATAGATCAAATCACAAAGAAATTATCCCCTCAAAACCATTAAAAATAACCCATCCATCAAGATGATCAAACCATGGATCAATCTATTCAGGGATTGGTCTACATTTGTCATAGAAATAAAGAATAGGGAAGAAATAAAAATAAAACACATGTCCTACCTCGATTCATTTCTATCACTGATGAAGAATGATGTGTCATCATCATTGTTAGTAAGATTTGTTGAATCTGAGGTGCGTCGATCGTCGATCTACAATTCTGTCTCTGATCACCTGAGATAAATCTCTGAATCTTTATCAAAGGGGTCTCAAAAGGTTCCATGGTTATGAAAATAACCCAAATATTTCTCTATAATAGTATTTTTAAATACTATCAATCATTGTGTCAATATAAATGAAATAAATAATTTTATTAAATAATTTTATTCATTTCTGCGACTATGATGAATTTTCCACAATCAACCCATACTGAATAATGTTAAATCATGCCTAGGATAAACCACTCATTCTGAAATTAATAGTTCCATCATATTTATGATATAGAAAACCATTTAGAATTTATTCCATTTTTTCAGGAAAACTGTGCTCGCATGCTATTTAATATATTTCTAATATTTATTTTGGGCACATCATCCCTTAGAATCAAATTCTATCTCTGCACTTGGACTTGAAAATACTCCAAATAAAATCCAAAAATACTTAATATAAAATAAAATACATTACATTCTCCCCACCTTGGGTATTTACATCCCCGAAAATAAAAAATAAAGACTATACAAAGATATGTGGGTACTGAGCAGGAATATGAACCACCTGCTCCAATGTGCTCTCCTGAATATTCCCATGGTACTACTAGACACACACACTGAAAGAATAGATAACCCATGAAGGATCCTCTCATGCTGATCCTTGATCTCTCTAAAGAACTAAGAAAAGGTATCACCATACCCAATGTAAAACATTCCATATTCGATAACATGCAATGGTTCATGGATGTACCTCCTCAGCTGTGACATATGGAAGACCTCATGTACCCGGTTTAACTTGGAGTTAGAGCTAAGAGGTATTTCACCTCTCCAACTCAATGTAGTATCTGGAAAGGGCCAATGAACCTCAAGGATAGATTTCCACCCTAAACAAATCTCCACAATACTCATTTATTTGAAACTCATAAGAACATACGGTATCCATTCTCGAACTTTAAAGGCCATCATCACCTAATATATTATGAATTATGATAGAATTGTGTGGTCTTCATCTACTCATGGATGATATGAACCTTCTTTTTTGTAGCTCACACCAACTCCTATCCAATGAGCATTGATTCTCTTTGGTTCTTCTAGAAAATAGGTGACCTACATGGTTTCCCATACAAATTCTCCAATAATGTCATGCCAATGGTAGAATTAAAGATGTTTTGTACAAAAAATATACCATTTGTTGGTGATCTTACCGACTACGACCAAAGTCCAACATGCATGCACGTATCATTTCCTCTATAAATTGAATGGTCCGATCAATCTTGTCATCATTTGTTGGGTGAAACGTTGTGATCAAGTGTAACTAAGTCCCAAACACCTCATATAATCACTTACACAACTGGTATGTGAATCAAGCTTCATGGTCCGAAACGATTGTCAATAGAAATCCATGGAGTCAGACTATATCTGAATTTAGAGGCATCACAATATCTCTACTGAACTCTTCTCCAAAATTGTTATGAAGTGGGATGACTTTGTGATTCGGTCTATGATAACCTAGATTACATCGTGCCCCTGGATGTACATAGTAATCTTGTCACATATTCCATTGATATCCCAACCTAATTCAATTATATCACCTCAAGAGGTTGAGCTAAAACCATTGGAACTTGGTGCTCATCCTTCACTTACTAACAAGTAAGGCATCAAGAGACAAACTATGAAACTCATTTCTTTATATTTGGCCACCAAAACTAATGTCAGAGATCTTGGTACATCTTTTAGACACTTGGATATACAACCAAAGGATATGTTTGAAACTCTATCAGAACTTTATCCCACAACTTCACTGATACCATCATGTGTCCTCTAAGAAGAACGGAATGCTCCCCAACATTAGAAAATCCATTAAGAGCATGTTATATGGATATATGATCATGTAGGGTGTCATAGTAAATATCATCTTTCCATGCCTCTCTAACTAACTACAACAGAGGAGGGGTAACAACCCTAAAATGAATGAAAGATTCTCCATATCCATCCACAAAGGATAACTGCAATGGGGCCAACTACTCCAACCCTTCATTCAGAAAATGAGAACAAGATCTCATGCTAATAGAATCTGCTACCACATTCCCCTTCACAAAAGTATATAAAATTTCAAAGTCATATTATTTGATTGACTCTAGAAATCACCTATATATCAAGTTTAAATCCTTATAGAAGAATATATTCCTAATAATCTTTTGATTAGAATAGATAATAAACTGCTCTCCCATCAGGAAGTGTCTCCACATCTTTAAAGAGAAGACTACCACTACTAACATAAGATTTTGGGTCCATAGTTCTCTTCATGTGGTCTTAACAAGTGAAAACCATGGTTAATCACTACTTGACTCTACATCAGAACACAACCATGCCCAATTCCTAGTGCATCACAGAACAATAAGTACACAACACCCTCATTTGGAAATCTCAAGATTGGATCACTCTTCAAATTTTTTCTCAACTACTAAAAATCTTGATGGCACTTCTCTTTCCACATGAAAGGATTCCCCTTTAATGTCAAATATATCTTGGGTGTTGATATATTGGAGAAACAAAATATGAATCTTCGATAATATCCTTCCAACTTAAGGAAGATCCACACTTCTGTCACTATATTGCATGGATCCCAAGATAACACTACCTCGACATTGGTCGGGTCTACTACCACTCCATCCACTGTGATAACATGTCCCAAAAAGTGGACCTCCTATATTCAAAACTATCACTTCGAGAGGTTTCTATAAATATAGTGCTCTCATATTACATCTAGAACCATCCTTATGTGTCTCATGAAATATTTCTTGGAAATCGAGTATAAAAGGATATCATAGATGGAGACTACCATGAATTGATCTAATAATGGCCTAGGGATCTAGTTCATAAGTTTGATGAACACTACTGGGGAGTTATTTATGATAAAGGGAATCAATAAGTACTCATAGTGACTATAGCGACATATGAATGATGTATTCAGTATATCCTCATCCCGTACTCATAGCTGGTGATAACATGATCCCAGGTCAACCATTGAGAACCATCAATCAACTCTAAATTGATCAAATAGGTCATCAATTATCTATAGTGGATATTTGTTTCACAGTCACCTAATTCAAGAACTGGTATTCCACAAAAAACATTAATCTCCCATATGCCTTATTGGAAAACAAAACTGGGTCTAACCAATGTGAAATGTAGGTTCTAATGAATCCCTTCCTATATAAGTCCTCAAATTTCACCCTTAGCTTGTGAAGCTCAACAGGAGAAATCCAATCTGATGGTGTAGATGTTAGATCTTTCCCGAGGTGTATATTAATGCAAAATCTATCTTTTAGTTTGGAGGTAATCATAGAACATCCTTAGGGAAGAGGTCCTTGTACTTCACCACCATTATAGAAAACTAGAAGCTCACAACATTCACTAATATAGGGGTCAAACTGTCCAATTGATGATAAATCGGATCCACCCTCCTATGAATGGGTCCATATTTCACTTCACATGTTTCTTTTTCTCCAAAAAAGGAAAACTAGGTTAATCACTGCATACACACTAAAACCTTCAACTAAAACAATCAATCTAGGCACAAAATGTAGATAACCAATCCATAACGAGAATGATGTCGTAAGGCCTCAAAATTACCACCAATAGATTCCATAGAAACTCTCACCTCCAAGAGTCAAGTCACACTTTCAGAACAAGTGTTTGATCACTGAATCATCACTAGTAAGAGTCTCAAAGTGGAATGGTTGAAGAAAATACTCAACTGGAATCTCTAAGTCTCAAAAAAATATATGTGGTGAGAAAAGAATTACTATAACCTATGTCAATTAGTACTACATATAAGGTAAAAAGACATAAATTGTACCTTTAATCATTCCCAAAGCCTCTGGGTCATATGTTTAGACCGCATACAACTATCCATGCCCCTATCCTCCAGTTCATTGATCCTAGTGTGGACCACCTAGGGTTGGTTGTGGTTAAATGTAAAAGTGTCAACCACCTCATGATGCTCTCCAAAATCCTATACCACATCATACTCCCTTAAAAAAATGCCTCCTCATACTGCTACCTTTTTCTTGGAAGCTTGTATATATATTATTCGTCAGTTGTATGGTGGGTCAGACAATCTAAAGCAGGATGTCCCCTGCCATCACATGAGTTAAAACTCCTATTTCTAGGATTGTTAGACCCAAATGATGATGCTTGAAATACTTATAATCTATCCTAATACTTCCTCCTGAAACTTTTGACACATCTTGGTCCTTGGGACAGACATCCGAAACCTTCTGTTGAGGTATCAACTATCACTTTCCCACTACTGACAACTTCCTTTTATAACTGCTCATCTACGAAAATCTAAACCATCAAATCTATCTATAGCACCCCAGAATAGGTATGAATGAATAGAGGTATTATAATATCTCATATGTCTTTACAAAAACCTCTCTTTAAGGTTTGAGACTTGAATAACTGATCCCAAACCATATCCATCTAATACCTGGAGAGGTTGGTAAAATTCATTGAATAATCAGCTACTGTCATGCTTCCCTGCAGGAGCTATAGAATCTCCTTGGTACACACATACCTCAACATAGTTGGTGAGAAAAACTATTTTAAAAGGTTCTCAAACTATATCAATGAAATAGTCTCCTCACCGTATAACTGCATAACTAAACCCCACCATCATCCTACTGATCCATGAAGAAGTATCAAAGCTAGGACCACCATCTACTTTGCTGGTTTCCTAACCAGATAGAAAACTCATGCCAATACCTCATGAAATTCCTTAAACGCCTATGGTTTGGGCCCACCTCAGAACCTAAGGGGTCTTTGTTTCTGAAACTCAAGAAGTTCACTCATCCTATGCACATCATCAGGTATTAATGTGGGTACCACATCTTACTGTATAGGTGGCATGGATGATGCACCACCTAGAGGTAAAATCTCAGGACCTGGTCCCTATATTGGAATCTCATCACGGAGGAGATAATCCTTGTTATCACAATTCTAAATCCCAGCTGGTATATATTGAATTGGAATATTGAATGTAAATAATATATACCATAGTTAATGATTATATCTAGAGAGCTGACTCAAGAAGGACATGGAAACCACAACTCGTTCCTATATGATGAGTGTGTTCTTTTTTTCCATGAAAACAATGTTTTCATGTACCAATTAAAAAATAATATGATCACATTCTTAGTGTATGGATAAGTCGGCTTCCACACCAATACTAGAGTCCCTGAACTAAAATCTAAACTCGAAACACTTAACACTATTTCCCAAAACCAATCTCATAGACTCTCAGTCCTCAAGTAGAATGAAATGCTCCAATAACACTTTTTCATGACCCATGCCAGTGGACCCATGTCGTGACTCCCCAATAACACCTATATTATGACAAATTCTGGTGAGTTTCACCAAGAAGGAATATCACAGACAAGGGAGGCCCTAACCTAAGTACATATACACATGGACACATCTCCAATCCTATAAAATGATGAAATATAAAAACAAATGAACAACCATGCATGCATACTTATAAACCCCACATCCAATGTATGATAAGAATTAAAGGAAATAAAACATGGAAAACTTCAATACGACCACAAAAAGTCTAAAAAAATTCTAACTTGAACATAAATGGACAGTTGTTTAAAGTTGATGTAACACACCTCGGTCTGTCCGGTTTCACTAAGCAACATCTAGTCCTGGTCCACTAAGGAATCTGTCAGAAGATCTATCTTATTCCAAATATATGACATGTGGTGGAAAATACCATACTGAGGTGAATATAGAAATACTCAATAGGTCACCTCGAAACGACAAACCAAACAAAAAAATATTTTCATCTCTATATAGGTATGTGTCTACAAAATATTTTATAATAATATCTAGATATTTGAAATAGACACACACAATACGAAGGTAATTCAAAACCATAGAATACAGTTCCTTGTATTACAACTCAAAATTTCATGAAAAAATCATCCTGGATAAAACATGGCTGGGTTTGATAGCACTAATGATGTCCATCCGAGAGGCGATGCTCGTCAGGTCTCATCATTAATATTCCACACCAATAGTCTGAAGACAATATGATACATATATGAGGATAAATTTCAAGGCCATGGGGTGATACCTATACCTAAATTCCGATTAAACCCCTTAGTAAACTCTAATAAAATCACCACATAGTGGCATTTTAAACTTCCACCATATGCTTCTGCAATGGTTTCATAAAACTGCTACTAAATCGGGTGTTGACATCCAACATGTGGTGTTTTCTTCAATTATAGTGGCATTTTCTAAAAAGTTTCATAGTAAACTTATTTAGTGGTGGTTTTGGTGGTTTTATCAGCATTTTCATGTGAAGAAAATTTAATATATTTAGGGGCGGTGTTAACCGCCGCTAAATTTCTTCCATTTTTTACATAAACACCTCCACTAAAACCACTGCTAAATAATAAAACAAATTTATTTAGAGGTGGTTTAAACCACCGCCAATAATAAAATATCAACCTATAGTGGTGGTTTAAATCACTGATAAATATGGTCTATTTCATTACCAGCAGTTTAAACTGCCACTAAATGTAGATTTATAAATAAAAAATGTGTCAGATCCTACAGCTCTAGTACCAGTACCCTGAAAAAAAACCTTCAGAATTGAACATATAACAAAATAATATAAACCATCTAAAAATGTCCAGTAGTAAATAATATAACAATGTTTAATAAAAGCCCATGTAGAGAGAATATATAACAGACTAATCTAAATCATAGCATCTCAACCATCTAACAATGTTTCATAGATCTAAATATAAGACTTTAAATTGTATAGAACCAAAATCTGAGCTATAATACTACAAACTACATAGCATGAACTTATAATCTATAGGACATTAAACTACCTTTCCTAACATTGAACATCTTGGACTAGTATGTAACAAGCATGATATTCTTTCCCTTTCCTGATATGACTTTATATTTTAATGATGGTCATCTACCACAATTATTTTCAAAAATACATATGGTTGGATTCTAAGTTTCATGGGATACAAAGAGATGCCTAAATCTCATATCGTAGTCCCATACCAAACAATGACCAACCTCAAGTCCTTCCCCTTGATAATGTGGTTGAATCTCTCTTATATATAGGCTCACTCAATGTGCTCAAGAATATAGTGTCATAACTCTCAAAACATTAAATGCTTCCCAAAAATTACATAATGTTCACCTCCACACTTTATGTCTTTCTAAAATTGGATCCCCATCATTCTCCAAATATTATTCTCCCCTATAGTGATGGCATGTGGCCAAAATATTACCACCTACCATCAGGGAACACACATCAAAGGATCTGTTGTGAGAAGTGATCATTCCCATTTTTTGAATGTGGTTAATGGTTTACCCAACATTTTTGGGGCCCATACCTGAATGAAAAGGTTGTGGGGATTGTGTCTCCAACATGAATAAAATTTAAAAAATAAATAACATAATAGTAAGTCCAAAAAGAAATATACACATCCTAAGAAAACTAAAATGATGGAGGGTGCGAGATATGGTGCAAGGGGAAAAGAAATGGTTTCTCAGGTGCTATAGAGAGGGAAACATATGGATCATCATTTGTTGGTGTGATCGATGGAACTGTATAACACTTCCTCCTTGACATTATGTGATTTCATCAAATAAAATTAAATTCAGAAAATATATTTCAAAAAAAAATATGTAGAAAAAAAATTATAAATGATAACAAATGTATAGTACTAAAAAATAAAATATATATAACAATTATCAATAATGAAGCATTTTAAATAAGGTTTTATATTGTAATTTTACTTCAATCAGTTGTATATACTTCTCTTAAGGATGTGATACAAATAATTTTTTATTTATAAAATATATAAAAATGAAACAAAATGTTTACTAGGTATAAAATGAAGTATCAAAGAAGGATGTGTTCAACATGATAATATATAGTTGAAAATGACTAAAAAAATGCATGGCACCCATGGTAAATGATGAAATGGTTAATAGGTGTAGTATCATATAAAAATAGTCAAATCCAAAAGTATTATGCCCATGGTGTGAGAAACACCGAAGGCCTAACCTTCATCTAGGCCATATAGTGCATACGTAGTGAGGGTCAGTGTTATAGGTAACATAGAAATATAACTGGGTTTTACCATGATATAACAATCAATAAAGATTTCATACTCCATATTTTTATGTGGTTGGAGTAAGATGTGAAATAAATAAATTAATTCCATATATAAGGGGATGTATTGAAACCATAATTTCAACATTTCATGATGGATATAAAACTATATAAGATAGTCATATGATCTTTAGTAGAAATATAAAGTTAGTTATCTCTATTTTATAAATAATGTTTTGAGTTTTAAGATGATGAATAGAGTTTCAGTGGTTTCAGAAAAATATACATGTCAATTACCAAGTAATAGAATAAGATTTTTTATGAGTAAATGTTTATTAGTTATATTGTTCATAATGCCCAAGTAATAGAGTAATCTTTTTATGAGTAAATGGTTTCTCCCTTTTTAGTCCACCATCATTAGCACATTAATTCATAGGTTCATAACGTCCTAATTTCAATTTATTTATACCATAACCCTATATTCTTTTGGCTAGTGTAGGTCCTCCTAAGAAGACCATATCTTTTGGTTTTAAACCCTCCAGTGTCAAAAAATCACTCGGGGGGGTTAATTTGGTCCTGGAATTATGACCATAAAATATTTGCAGCACCATAGTCTACGGTATGTGGCATTACACTGGGATACATATTTCGAGCATTATGACCTTAAAATATATTAAACTATATGGTCTAAGTATTTTGACCCCAAACTATTTTTAATTTTATAGTTCAACTTGTATGACCATAAAATAAAAGTGGAATGAGTAAAAAATTCATGTGAGGTTAAAACCCCATAATGGAAACCTGAGTTAGAGTCAAAATACCCCTGTCAGGTCACTGCCATTACTTGGGAAATAATAAAGTGATAGAAAAAAGAGGTACAAATCCAATAGGTAGACACTATGGATCCCTATAAAATTTTGGCTATTTTATTACATAATTTTTATAAGACATAGAGAATGAGGTAATCCTAAATGAATAAATAAAAAATAATAATAACCATTACCCATGTTTAGAGTAAATGAAAATTAAACTACGATCATATAAACACTAATTCAAAAATGATATATAAGTAATATATAAGAAGATTAATATGTATACATTTATTAATATATCACATTAGGATAATCATTTATAGAAATATGTTCCAAAAATAGTAAATAAACAGATACGAGAGCCATCAAAATAGTACTCATTGTCAACTCATATTTTTTCTCTTCACACTCTTCTTCTAAAATTTCGTCAACATCCACCATTCATCATTCATACCATTCCTTTATATGAATCGTGATATATAATTTTTATAGAAAAATGTAAAGTTCACATGTTGGGTGTGGGTATAAAATACTAAAATTATTTCCACATATCTCTCCAGGACATCATTAGTGGTACAATAATATTTTCATATGTAAGAATCATTTAGTGTTTTATACCCTTCCTAATATGTAATGATATAAAAACACAATCAAGTTCATATATGGAGATGAAAAAAAGTTTAAAACCACTATAATGAATCAAAGTTCTTACTAGGAACCATATAATTCATACTTTCATGCATCAAGTTACATTTAGGTTAATCGTATGGACCAAATAGAATTTTATAAGGTGACCTTTTCTAAAAGTTTACCACGTAGGAGAAATTACAAAACCAGTAAATTAAAAAAATATTCATTCATATTTAGGAAAGAAGAGTAATGAAAATCTTATATAATACTAGGTCACCCTCCTTCCATAATATTTCCATAAGGGTGAGGTACATTGTATTTTGAACAAATTTAACCTCCATTCAAAATCATTACACATTGGTAAATTATTATCATGAATTTTTTTAGTTTAAATAGAGGTAAACACAGAATCATAAAACACTAAATCATATCAGGTCATATAAATAATGAATCATGTAAATGTGACATTTCTCTTTCATATCAGGCCATAAAACAATATATCATGTTGTAAATGCAAGCATAATAATGATGGACAGTGATGGGAAGCGAGGTGAGGGATAGAGATGTGAGGCACAATGATGACCCGTGAGGAATGGTAAGGTGAGGTGTGCCTAAGTGAGGCACGGTGAGGGCTGGAGAGTGGCAACGATTGGCGGCAACGGTCGATGAAGGGTGGCGACAGGAGGCGATGAGGATAAGGATTTAAGGATTTGGCGGGGTGGGGGTCGGTGTGGTGGGGGAGGTCCGGGGTTTCTTGGGGGTTAGGGGTGTTGGGGGAAGTGTCGTGTTTTTAAAATTGATTAATTTTTTAGAAATGATAAAAAAACTGTCGAAAATTATATTTTTTAAAAAATTAGTTACGGTTTAGTAAACCGGGACTAAAATCTATGACTAAATGCTCAGTTTGTTGTATTGGTATAATATTGACGATCATGTATTGTTGGCTATGAGGATACCAATAAATCCACTTAGGGGATGAAGATGAATAGAGGATCTCACTCTGGGCCTCTCGAGGGGATTCTAATAACTCTATCCAATAAGTCCCACTCAAGAGATTATAATACAAGGAGTAAAAGATAATTCCATACAAAACTTTTGGTAAAAGATAATGGTAACATACCATAATGAAACTCTTCCATGTAATTAAGTATAATGACTCTTAGCCATGTAGAAAAGAGTATATATAATATAGTAGGGATCACATGTCATTTCCCTTAACCCCATGTCCTGCATGTGTAAATAGACCATGTCATCAAACCATGTCTGTGTCGTTTTACACAAATCATAGGCAAACCATGAAATATACCCATGTTCTATTAAAAGGCTTAATCCATGCACTTGGTCCATCCCATGTCTATGTTGTAGAGTACATGTCATGTTGGCAGTCCTTTTACTCCACCTTGTGTCGGTGTACTTTCCAAAGAACATTATATGTTCACCTAAGAGGGCCTATATGCCATGAAGTCCTAGACACATGCTGTGTTATACTTAAATTCTTCTATAAACCCTAGACACGACTCAGTGGGGGCCCACAAGGATTGTAGATCTAGTTTACATATCGTACTTTTCAGGATTTTCGAGAATCCCAGATTTGCTGTTCAAGGTTGATACGGAGCCTTTGGCCTTCAATCCAATGATTTATTCACCACAAAATGAATGATCCAAGATCATCCAAGCCTTCATGTCATCGAAAAATGTATTCCTTCATAATATCTTCTATGCAAATAGATCAAATCATCATTCTTCAATGTGTGACAAGGAATGACAAAAAATACAAAATCGAGTGTCCATCATCGTATGATTCACTCTATATCCATAGTTTCACCTCCATCGTTCCATGAAGATCCCATATCTCTGACATTTTATCATTTTAATAGGAAAAGAATTCATAGAGAATGATTCCTTCGGATTTTTCGAGTCACATTCCAATCAAAGAACACCCCTGAAGAATGAGGAACCGAGGGAGAAAAGAACATGAACAATCCCGAGGAACTGATCTTGATGGATGTTACTATTGATATCAGTTAATTTCCATTATAAGGAAATTGAAATAGATCAAATCACAAATAAATTATCTCATAAAATCCTTAAAAAATAACCCATCCCACAAGATGATCGAACTATAAATCAATTTGTTCATTTACTAGTACGTATTTTTCATAGAAATTAATAATGGGGATAAAATCCAAATAAAATACATTCCCTACCTTGATTTGGTTTTATCTCTAAGGGAGAATGATGATTCTTAATCCTCATTGGAAAGATCCATTTAATTTGAGGAGCATCGATTATCAATACGCAATTCCATAGCCAATCTCCTGGAAGAAATATCTGAAGCTCTCTACAAGAGCTCTCAAAAGATTATGAGGTTATGAGGCTAACCCTATGACTTTTCTATAATAGTATTCTTAAAGACTGTCAATTTCTATTTCAACAAAAAAGAAATAAAATAATTTTATTTAAATTTTTTATCCATTTCTACGCCCATGTTGACTTTTTCACAAATGATCGACGCCGACTAATGTTTATTGGCGTCTAGGGTAAACCTCACACTATAAACTCAACAGTGCCCTCAAATTTCTGATCTGGTCACCCATTTTGACATTATTCATTTTTTTAAGAAATATTTTCACATATTCTATCTAATTTATATATTATATATCAAACATTTATTCCATTCACACTGGGCCTCAAAATTTCATTCCATCTCAACTCCTCGCCTCAAAAATAATCTATATAATATCCAAAAAACAATACATAGAAAATTTGAAAAATTACAAAGTAATTTTTATTAAATGAATTTTTTGGAATATATTATTTTTTTTCAAATCACATCATACATATTATTTTACTTTCACTTAATTAATTTTTTTGTGTTATATTTTTCTTCAAAAGTATCTTTTGATTTATGTTTTATATGAAAATATTATGTTTTTAATATTATATAATTCACTATTTTTATATATTTTCAATGATGTTGAGTCATATAAAAATGAATAACTTACTTATCTTTGAAGTTTATTTTCAAACTATTTTTTAATTATGGTTAACATTTAAATTATAAAGTATATATCTTTTATTTAAAGATTAACTTTTTAATTAGGTAATCAATTTTTTATCAATGTTTTTATATCATGTTTTTATGGGTTTGTGGTTTAGAAACTATTTTTAATGTTTGGTTAAATTTTAAATTATCAGATATATATCCTTTAATTTATGTTTAAGAAATGAGTAATTATACAAAAATTATTTTCTTAATGTTTGTATGTTCTATTTTTTATTGGCTTTAGATGTTTTAGGAAATAATATTTTAATAAAATTTAAATAAATGAGTATTTATATAAATTGTTTTATGCTTTTAGTTCGTATATTGTGTTTGATTTTACCGGGTTTCTTTTTTCTTTATGTTTGTGTATTATGCGGAGTACATATATCTTTTTGAAAATTATTAAACAAGTACGTTTTATTATTTTTTATAGGTTCTTCATTCTTAAGAATTATTTTTTATACTTGTTTTTATAATTGATATATGTAATTAATATAGGTAATGGAAATGGTTTAACAATGATCAATTAATCATACATAAGGCAAATAAAATCAACAATGTAAAATTATTGGTAAATATATTTTATATTAGATAATATATATTTTGTATTTCATATATATGTGTTGGTTTTTATTTTCAAGTTAATTTTTCATAAACATAGTTTCATAATCAAAAAAGAAAGGTGTAATAAATTTTTTTTTATTTAAGACTCATCTTAATGATATTATATTTTCCAACAAAAAACACCCCATAAATTGAAACTATATACTGCTAAATTTTAATATTTCCAATGATTGGTGTCTTTTTAATGTATAGTAAATTTCAAGATATTACTATTACTTCAAATTAGAATTTTGTAGTTTAAATATTCAAATGTATCACCTGTGTGTTTAAATTCTATTTTCTTATACATCTTGGTATGAATTTTTTCCAAAGAGTTAATTCTCTTCATATCAAAATCCACTAATTCTTCTTTTATTTTTCTTGATAATTTTATGATTAATTTCTTTCCTTTAATTTACAATGATTTTTTTCTAGTTATGAATAATCCCAATGTGATATAGTATTATGTTTATCTATTTTTCTATCATTTTTTTTATTATTCCTTAATTTGGTTTCCTTTTTTCCTTTTGTCTACTAAGATATAATAATAAAGAATATTATACCCATATAATGATTATTTTTTAGTATTAAATGGTATCACTCATCACATGTCACATAAAACATAGATTATATCCTTTATGGACCCTTTTATTTTTTTTTACATACTTTCAAATTTCTTATATTATTCTCTGATGTACAGTTTTTTAATTTTTACTTCCCTTACAACAATCACCTTTCACATTTCATTAGTGTTAATCAGTTTGATTAATTAGATAATAAAATTATGGATGATATATTGTTTTACTCTTTATGTTTACACAATTTCTTCTCTTTTAATAATAGGAAGATAATTTATTTTATCATTTAATTAAATGATAAAATCATTAAAATTTCTTAGCATATGTTTTTTATCTTTTATCAATAGAGTGTGGTGAATTATCTCTTTATAAATTCTATTTTTGATATAGATTTGGAGTGATTCCACCGTTGTGATTTTATGGGATATTGAATGTTGTGATATGAAAACTATGAGTTATTGTTGCAAGATATTTCATTTTGATTACATAACATAAGGAACTCAAGATTTATAAATGGTAATTGTACACATGGAAATTCAGAAAACATAAATAAAATGATATAAATCAAGCCATTTGTTGTTATATTTTAATAAGAATCTTCAAATTATAAACCAAATGTTCTATAACTAGTTTGGATTCATTTTTTCATATTTAATTTATTTATCCATCTATAGTATGAATGTTTTATATTTAATGACCATTTAATTTATCATATTAAGGTCACAATGGTATATGGTACTTTTAATGATCTATAATGATATATATCAAAGCCTCATCTTAATGTTTCATGAAATTATATTTTTGTACTATATCTATTAATACTATTTATGAATAGATTTCTAATTATGTGAATGTTTATATACTTGAGAAAATTAATGGTGGTTCATTAAACCTTGAGAAATAAAAAATCTAGTGTTATGTTCTCTAATTTAGAGTTGATCAAACTGTAGGTTATTCTATTAGAAAATATTGGAGTTGTTGAATTTATTTTTTCCATTAGTTATAAATTTTGAATTATATTATAATTTAGATGTAACTTAGATACATGTTATTCAATCATTTCTTTATTTTTAATAGATCACATTCATAGACTGTTGTCATCCATTGACTGTCATGGAATAATCACATATCCTCTGGACATATCACCTCATCATCAGCCTACTATCCTCTTTAGAAATTGAATAAAAATGTATGGTTACATACTACTCATTTGTGTTTATTATTCATTTAATTATTTAGAAACTATTTATAAACATGGGACATGGTTGAATGGTAACAATATAATCCTTCACATGGGTCTACCATGTAATTTTTAATAATTTTTTATATTAATGATGGCTTCGTCAAATTCATCTATAAATATATTTGGGAACATAATATTAAATGATTTACAGGGAATGAAAGAAATTGATCATTAACTTAATTTTATAGTAAAAATAACTTTCTATATTTTTTTGAAACAAATTAATCAAAAATTAATTACTAATTTCTTACCATAAACATTGATATTATTCTCCATTTTTAGAAATAATGTGGTATTTTGTTTCTATATCCCATTGTGGTGATTTTATATTTTTGATTTATTTAGTTGAAATTATTATAAATAATTTTTTCAATACTTTCAGAATATGTATGAAGTTACATCATTGATGTTAGAAGTTGTTGGATGTTTCCTCATTAGATGTTTAGAGCAGTATATGAAATGTTAGAAGAATAATCATTTTTAACTTAATTTTTTTTCTTCATTACCTATTTATATTTTTAATATTCCAACATAATGTATTTACATTTTAGGTACATGTTCACTAAACACTAGTTTAGCAGATATATTAAAATAAATATATAAATCATCCATTAATATTTCTAAAAGTAATGTGTTATTTTCATCATTCATTTGGGTAAACAACTGACATGCATGTCCCAAGAGTACCCTATAAATTAACTCAATGATTTGGAACCACCTACCTTATTCATTATAAATCTATATCATCCTAATGATCTCCAAGGTATGATTCAAGGAAAACAAAGTATGATTAAATTATAAATTATCAGATATGTGTATTTTTATTATATTTCAATGAAAATATTTAGACAATCTAATTCTGATTTATGTAGTTAAACTATTTTTATAGGTCTATTCTCTATATGTTGTTTCTCTACTATATATAGTGTTTTCAGGTTTTTAGATTTTGGTGCATGTAATTTATTTTATTTTTTAAATTTTCATTCAACATTCAAAGTTGAATTTTTTATAAACCGATGTGGAATCAAAATAATTATACTTCCAATATCCATTTTTACAAAAAAAATTAATGTCCCATAGGGAAAGTCCTTATAACTTTCAAAATTTGTTTTTGCAATACCGAAGATGAAAGTTTTTTTCAATGTCTATTTTTATAAAAACCAATGTTGAAAGTCTTAAGATACTCTTCCAGGTGGGCATGAATGTTGATTTAAAAAAACACTAATGTTGAATGTTTTATGTGATTTTTACACATTGACTTTCAACTTCAGTTTTACCAAAAAAAATGTTTAAATTTTCATGGGATCTTCTCCACATCATTTTTATAATAAAACTATCATAGAAATATATTTTCAACGTAAGTTTTAAATGAAAATAACTATTGAAATACCCCTTAAAGTAACTTTTAGTTAATTTTTGGATAACTATATTTTTAAAGATAATGTCAAATCATTTAATTATAACATCACCAACATAAACATTGGTTAACAACCATTGTTAAAGAGTAAAAAAAACTGACATAGGAAAATATCTTCCACTAGTGATGCATCTCATGTATCACATTATCACATAAAATCATGCCATAACTCCATATAGTAACTGAGTAATTTCTGAGATCCACCAAAACCATTATATAATGCATCATATATCATGTATTATACCTCAATCAATCAAAAAATCTACATTGAGTAATGTAACTTAGACTAGAACATCACACACATGTCATACCTATAATAATCCTTAGGATACTATATCTGGAGATACATATTCGTGAGATAAATATAAGATATTAAAACCCTTTACACATATATAAGAAGAAACTAACCACTATGAATACCATCACATAATACTACCAAGAGAAGAGATCAGGGCCTGAGGCGGTATTTAGACATCCATTCCCCACTAACTTGGATGTTGGAGAAAAAATATCTTAAAACCCCTGGGTGTTAGTCACTCTACCAACATGGGTGGTCTAGCATATGAAATCATAAAAATAAAAGATATAATATATCTCACAACCACACTATGTAAATTATCCTAGAATTTAAATCCACAATAGTTATCATCTTTCATACACTAGACATCCACTACTAAGAATAGATTATTCTATAACCACCCAAGAATTAATGTATTTTCATTTAATTATCGCATTCCTTTTTGTAAAATAAATTTATGTTAAGTAATTCAATAAATATTAGTTATCATTACTCCAAACTGAATTTCATTAACCATTAGTGTAAATTCTATGCCATCTAGAAATAATATAACCATGTCCATAGTTTCTCAATATTAACATCTTTTTTATTTATACAAGAACCAACCCTATAGTTTAAAATATGATTAAACATTATTATAGTTAAATTATTCTTGGTACTCGAGGAAACATCCTAAGATTACATAAAGAGATACATAACCAAGCACAACAAGGTACCTAAAACAGTGGGAGAAGGAATAAAGATAAAAATAATAATTAGTCCATCAAGCCCTTAAGTGTAATATTAACAAGAAAGCATCCCAACTTTCATAACAACAAAAACCAATCACAAATTTAACCCATTCCATTAACCATGTTCCATCCCCAAAACCATCATATATATTACCTTTAATCTCACTATCATAGGAAACAACTGCTTCCACAGACCTATGCATCATAACCCATATCTCATTAAACATAAACCATCTTAGGATCACATCACATCACACATTTAGGTTCATATCTAGAGTAACAAATAAGGAAACTAACAACCAACAAGGTCAACCAAGAAACTAAGCCCTGCAAATAATGCATTTAACCATTATATACAAACGAGCTCTCTCATCACTAAACTCAAGGCATTAATCCTTTATGTAATATATCTATTTACATTAATATATATAAAAACAATCAATTAAACATGAATCATGCATCTATTTTATTACCATCAAATTAAAATAATCTAAGGATTCATAAATTATTCCTCTTTAAATTTTCTTCACTAAAAAATAATTACCAGTTTCATGTTATTTAACCATTTTCATAAAATTAACACATTCTAACCAAAGAATACTTGACATGCTAAAATATCATAACATTGATAGCACAATATCTAGTAAATAAATAATTAAACCTTTATCATAGTGGAAAACACACAATCACTACCATAAACCATTATTTTATTAATCAAGATTATCATTTAGTAGGGTTAATTACACCGCCAAATTAAAATCCAAAGAATGGTAAATTTTTTATTTCACCTGAATAAAAAGATAATAAATGAATACCCTATATAAAGGCATCAACACTCTTCATGTGTGGGAAAAAAAGCAGATCTCTGATCACATCTCTTACAATGAAATGTGCATCCCTCCAAGAACTCCACACAACAATAGTTCTAAAAAACATAAAAATAAACCAAATTAAAATAAAATAGATCAAACTTCATAACATGATGAGATAAATTGAGAGAAAATATATAAAATATGGAATAGACAAATAGAAAAGCGAAAGAACATACATCATATCACCATGAATAGATCCATATAAGGTAGTATTTAATTTTGATTAAAAGGGGCTTCAAAGAACATTAAAAAACTATTGGTCACCTAGAATTTTTGAGAGAAATATGGGAGAAAAGTTGGTGAAGAGTGGTTATAGGTATTAATAGATTGTCAGAAAAATATAACACCATAGTGAAAAACCATTGACCATGTTATAGAACTAGGTAAAATAGGAAAGAATATGGTACAATGTAGGAGACCATGCCATAAAATGACTGGTCAAACTTGTGTTCGAGAACCATAGTTAAGATCCTATAAAAGGGGGAGTTTGAATATGGTATAGGTTAATCCACCAAACCACACAACCAATTAATTAAATAAGTAGGCTACCCCACAACCTACCTCCACACTGTAGGGGTACCAAATTTGGTAGAACCACCCAAACTCACCCCACGAAACCCTATGCCACAACCTAACAATCAATATTTCATAACTAAATTGGACAAGGGAATAGATATGACATCCATAGATATATAATCTTACATCCACTAGGGAATATCCAATGGATAGAGAAAACAATAGAGTTCTTGGTGCTAAAACATCATCTTATAGAATACTAAACACTGAGACACAAACTCTACAACTGTATGCCATACTCCAGGCCCCTAAAAACATCTCTCAAAGCATATTAAATCTTTTTTCACACTATAATATACCTCTAAGGGTGACCTATAAGACTTATAGAGAAACATTTCATGAATTTAAAATGGGATTAAAATACTCCCTTCAAATAACACCCAGTTTTATTCATCTATAGACCAACCCATGGGGCCATCACCAAAGAAAACTCAGTCACTCTAGAACTCTTCCTCATAATCCTCCACCAAATACTCCTCCACATGATGCATATTATCACACATTTATCCACAAAGTTAATTATATTCTACAAACCCCTCTCAAATCAAGAATCATCACTAAGAGAACTTCAATTACTCTCTAAGAATCTCAAGATTCATGAACGACATCACTATGTGAATTCATTCTCAACACATCATATTAAGAAACCCCATTATTGGTGTACAAAAAATCTAAAACCCATAACACTTAATAATACCATTCACTATAATTTTTTCAAGTTCACGTAATATTGGGAGAAGAAATACCTTAGGCTCTTATGATTGATAAAACTACAAAATACTCACTGATGAGGTAATGTCATCACAAATTAAAATAAAACTCATTTGTTTCCTACTCAATATCATGTATGGAATATTTTTGTAATATCATAATATTTAGAAAACATTTATTTTAAAATACTTTAATTTTTTGATACCTAACATTGCACACAAAATTGAGTTTAAATGAACCGTGATACACTCTTAAAATATTAATATTTAATGTGATGATTATTACATAGTTGTCAATTTGGAGAGTATTAACATGATCAAATACTTTATGAAATATATATAATTTAATTTTCAATATAAATCTATTGATAAATTCTTAGTTAATAATCTCTCATATTTTAGTAATGTTATTTTATAATTCAAAAATACATGTTCCAAAAAAATGATTTCATTTATTTTTGTGTGAAAATGTTATAATTAATTTATATAAATTTAATAAATTTAATAAAACAAAAAAAATAATAATTTCAAAAATCAATATGTGAAAATTATCTTAGGGTGATTTTTTCGACTTTTCTAATTTTTTTTTCAAGAATAGGGAACAATTCTAAATTTTATTGAAAATTGATTTATTGTTTCAAACATTTAAAATTATTACATTTTTTTAAAACATATTAAAACTAATTCTATTATATTATTAATAATTCAATTAATTTCATTCGAATCTATTTTATTTTTTAATTTTTTATAAAAATATTTTTATACATAAAAGACATTTTTTTCTAAAATATGATGTTTATTGCATTTAATGAATTCATTTTAAATTTTTTTTGGAAATTATAGGAATTTAATTTTAAAAAATGGAATTTATTTTTGGGTTTATAAATTAAAATTTACCCCTTTATTATTTTTTGAAATTTATATAACGAAGTTAAATTTTATGTGGATAGAAAAAAACAGTTTTTATGAAATGCAATATCTTTTGTAATATCATCAATACCTAAACATAATATACAGATTTAGAAAACTTATTTAATGAATCATATATGATAAAATAACAAAAATATCATATATAAAAATAGAAAAAATTATAATTTAAAATTTATTCCACGTGGAATATGAAAATCATTTTCAGTGCCGACACCGATCTTATGCAGTGTTGAAAAAGCTAAATTTGGTGTATTAGATATTATATTTGAGATATAATAACTCATTTAACAAATTCTTATTAAATATATAAATTAATTTTGGAGTTATATAGAAAGTGTATTATCAAAATTCTTTTTAAATACTTACACAATGTCAGAGAATCCAAAATAAAATTTTAAATAAGTTCTCATGATGTATATAGGAGTTTAAATATATATTTAAAGAATAAAAAAGTTATTTTGAGAATAATATATTTAATTTAATGATGTAATTTTATTTATAATTTTTTGGTTTTAAATAGATAGCTTAAATTATTTCACAATATCGACAGAACATTTATTTAATTCATAGAAACAAAATAAATGATTTAAAAAATTCTAAAACTAATATAATTTCAAATAATAAATGTATACTTTGAGTTTTATAGAAACATATGACATTTTAGTGTAGTATTAGATTGTTATATACGAAATCACCCTTTTTTATTGATGTATTTAAATATATATTAAATTAATAGTGTCAAAATTGACATTAATGATATTTTATAATTTTGTTATTAATGTTTTTAAAAATTATAAAAATATATAAATAAGAAAATATGGATATTATATGGTCTAAAATTTCATTAAATTTCTATTTATGGGCCATTTTTCACATTATATTTAAAAAATTATAACATTTAATAGTGAATTTGTTTTCACCGCAATTAAAATATAAACTTGTTAACTAAGGGTTAATCAAAATGACAAGTTTTAATATAAAACAAAAAAATGCATAATTTACATTTTTTTAATGGGATTAAAACCGTATAATACTTTTTATTTTAATCCTAAAAAAATTTTAGGCATTTTTTTAATAATGAATTTATTATAATTTAGTATTTTGAGAAATTCAAAAGGTGCCCCTCACCTCAATTATTAATGGGCACCTCCTCCCTCAATTATTCACACCACATGGAACCTTATATATAAAAAAACTGTACAAATTTATATTCTATACTTCCTTAGACACATCCTATAGGTTTTTTTACTCCCAAAAGACTAATCCTAGATCCCCTGTGAAGGGACCTAAATGACTCATTTTGAAGAAAAGGTAATCGCCTTACCCAGTCACTTTTTATTACTCTTCTTACTACCTCTAAATCTATGGAATTTATAATAAAATAATAACATATTTATCATAAATTTTATTAAATATAATTATGACTACGAATACACCATTATAACCCCTCCTTCATATCAAATGATAAGTGAATATATAGTTCATGGATACATACATCTTAGTGCCTCTAAATAGTGACATATATTTTTCATTTCCATTTTTTACAAATGGATATTATAATTAATTTAATGTATATATGTTATCATTATTACATAATTAAATTTATCTAACTATAATATCATATATTTCTACTTATCATCCAATCCATTTGAAATAATACTATCGTTCGTGCATATGTGTGGACCACCACTTCCGAGAAGCGATGTGACTTGTTTTTCATTTATATTTTAATTGGATGATAATGAAGAAATATTTTATGAATATATATAATATATATGGTAAGATAATTATCTTATAAAAGTGAATTAATATTTACCTTCTCTTTTATTCATCTGTTGAAAAATGAAAGCAACTTTCGTGCATACTTACGACCTACCATCTGCATGAGCGGTGTAATTCAATTTTCTATCTCTAACATTATTAGATGAATTTGAATATGTATATAATGAATATATATTATATTTATATCATGATTAATTTTATTTATATTATGTAACCATGGTTATTATACAAGTAATGAAACTACTGAACTGAAATACTCTTGATAAACAAAGTAGTTAACTCCCAAAAATGACGATTTTAACAAGGAATTATTGATAAAAGGGGGTTTGAACTGTTATAAAGGAGAAAAAATAAGGTATTAAAAGTACTAAATGACTTTTTTATGGAATTAAATTAAATTTATATTTATTTTACAGGAGTTCATAGTTCTTTTAATGAATGGTGAACTCAAGGTATGGGGTTTATGTTACAATCTCATTGTTTATCAGCATTGTTTATGATTATGTTTAAAATAATGAAATATTATTATATATATCTCAATAAACTCATGATTTTTTTATCATTTATATATTTCTATAAATATACATGTTTTCTTTTCATTTTACACATATTATGTACTCACGATACTAAAAATGTGTTTTAAAGAAAATAAACTTCATTTTTCTCTTCGGTGATTTTCTTTCAACCATATCCATGTTTTGGAAAAATTATTTAAAGAATGTTTATAATTGAAATATATGATTTTTAAAGTCATTTTTCCAATTTTTTAATTTTTATAAGGTAGTTTCTAAGGAATATTTTTTGTTAATTTCAAAATGAGTTACTTTGTGACCTTTCTAAAAAAATATGGAAGTTATGTTTTTTAACTTATACAACATGAAATAATATTCCCTTCATCATAAACAATATTATATTTTAATATTCCTTTATAATTTTATCATGTTATTTTCAAATAATTTTTTTTCCTTTATAATTTTTCAATTTCTTTTAAAGAAGTGATTTCAAAATGGAAAGGTTATATTCCTATAGAATTATTCCAAGTGATATTTGAAAATAATTTTCCATATTAAATTTCATCATTTGATGATAAATAATATTTAATGGTAATTTGATCCAAGTACACCATCCTTATTTTTTATCTGTTTGGTTTAGGTTTATTATTACAAGATGGTTATGAAATCCATTCCCTTTTAGATGGGTTATATAGAATCATTTTGAAATTATTATTTTTTCATGAGTTTTGAGATGATGAATGTTTTATACTATTTCATAATACATATGTATTATTTTATTTATTTTATTGGTTGGACCTATATCTATCTATAATGCATTGTGTAAACATGGATTACTCGTCTGGTAAATATTTTATGTGTGAACCTAATTTCAGGTTGAAAATTTTAAACATGGACCTAGTTTTCATGTCTATAAGATCATGAATGTACCTGGATTTAATGTTTATAAGATCATGTGTGGTCCTTGGTTCATGCCCAAAAGTTTATAAAAGGGATTGATTTCATGTACTTAACTTAATTAGTCAATATATTTCTATTTATATATGTTCACAAAGTTATATGTTTATATATAAGTTAATATTCACAGTCTTATGCCATTGTTATTCTATCATGACTCATGATATTTGATTATTTTGTGATTCTTTTCATATGAACTACCAATATTTATACCATGACTAAATATTTTTATCTATGATATTCAATATGTATATTTCAATTGTTAATCTCATGTTATTACACTATTATGCTCATGTTATTCTTATTTAATCATTTATAACTTACTTGTTTACCTTTACTGAGAATATGAGATCACCCTTTATTATGTTTTCTTTCCTTAGGTTATGAATAATGTTTTTAGAAATGATATGTTTATGAATGGTTTTTGTTATTAAAAAATTTGTGGGAGATTATATATATAGATCATTTATGAACCATTTGTTTACATGTCCATGTTTCCAAAGGCATTAGACCTATATGATTCAAGAATGGATCATTATATTATGTAAATAATATTTTTCTATTTAGATGTAATTTCTATTTATGTATGGTTTGGGTCATTATAGTTGGAATCAGAGTAATTTTTAGTTAACCTTTGGAAACTCGAATAATAAAAATTTTGTAAGAAGACTAGGTATAGGTATAAGTATATGATAAAATTCTAATGTATTGGAAATGGTCATAGATAAACTAGGTTAAAACTATGTTTCCATAGATTGAAATTTATGTGTCTTGATTTAAACATAAAATGAATGATGTTTCATGAGTGTGTGGTTTTCTACAATTATTATCATTACTCACACTATTATTTTTGGTTTTATTAAATGGATGGAACCTTAAGTCATTGTGAGAAAAATTAATGTGATGAACAACAAAATGAACGTCCTCATGAGTAACCAAAAGGATTAAGAGCTAGAATGAAATAATTTGATATTATGATCACTATAATATCTCAAGATATTGGTGGTAACATGAATCATGCTTAACCACTAAATGCATAAAGGAGGGAGTAACATTTTATTGAATATTTTATCTGAAATGATCACCATCCATCTATAGGTCTTCTGATCCAATGGTTTCTAAGAATTGGGTGTCTGGTTACGGATGCGACCGTTCTGCCCCGAGAGGTTTCAAATTTGGATTTACCCAGTGGGGTTGGTGAGTTGGGAAATACAACATGGGAAACACCGTCTGACAACGCCGGGTCGCGGTCAGTTTTTCCTTCTGGGAGTATAGATCTCATTTCTTGGTCCCCGGGTCCAATTTCGAAAAGGAAAACTTCATCCAGTGGGGGAAAAGACGTGACCCAGAGAGAGTTGGAGGTTCAGATGTCTTTCTTGCTGAGAAGTCCAGCCATAATGCTATCCCCCCCTCCTTCTTCAATCTGTTTTTCGTCGCAACTATCACCAGGGGCTATTCAGAATTGTCTTGTGAGAAATATCTTGGTTTCTTCTAAAAAACGTTTGGAGATGGTCAGCGTGAATAGTGGCGTGCATAAGGAAGTGAAGAATTTTCGTTGGTCTCCGCAGAGGAGAGTGTTGTTTTCTTTGTTCCAGGGAGAGATGGGGTGTGGAATCTTTTCCTCATGGCCAGGAAGGGAGGAAACCACAGTTGGAAGAGTTAGATGTTCTGAGTAATGAAGGTGTTTTATCATTGAAACAGAGTAGTGGAAATGATGGATTTTTAGGGCCTATTACCTGCTTGATGGCCAAGGGGAAGGGTGTGTTGGTGTACCCTAATCAGGATCTTTCAATGGTACAGAAAACTCGTAAGTTTGTATAGTGATGTTTTCCATCATTATTTGGAATGCTCGTGGTCTAGGTGCCTAGGATAAGAGAGCCTTTATATCTTTGGAGGGTAGGAAATCCAAAGCATACTTGATTGTGATTTTAGAGCCAAAGCAGGATGCATGCATGCTTCCTTGGATTGTAAAGAAAATGGGTTTCTCAAACAATTTTTAGGGTGGACCTGTTAATTCTCAAATCTGGGTTGGATGGAGGAAAAATATTTCGGTAGAGAATTTAGGTGTGATGCCTCAGTGCATTGAAATGAAGATTGAGGTGGGTGGTTTTTTCCTTCTCTTTTCATTTATTTATGCGAGGAATAAGGCAATGGAGAGGAGGGAGCTCTGGACCCACTTAAAGTCTATTCAATCTGTACCTTTGCTGTGGTCCGTGGGAGGTGATTTCAACACTGTTGTTGATGTCTTAGAGAATAGAGGAGTAAGAGGAGGTAATATGTATGGCATGATGGATTTCATGGAGTGCTTGCTGCATACGGGCCTGTTGGATTTAGGCTTCAGGGGGACGAAGTTTACTTGGTGTAAAAACCGTAAAGGCCAAAACAGGATATGGAGTCGGCTGGACAGGTGGCTTACCAACTTGCATGGGCTGGATATTTTCTCAAAAACCTCGGTTACTCACCTTCCACATATTTTATTGGATCACAATCCACTGTTGATAGAAATTAAACGTGAAGCTATGGTTGGAAAGGGTTTTCATTACTCGAGTGAATGGCATAAAGACACTGGTTTCAATCAGATTGTGAGGGTGTCTTTGTTGGAGGAAGAGGGGGAGGGATCTTGGGGAGGGCTGGTTAATCGCCTCAGAAGGACCAAACAGGGCATTAGATAGTGGCTGGTGGAGCAACCAAATTTTCATAATGGGGTGACCATCTTATAGGATGAGGTTGGCAGGCTAGAGGAGGCTCTTTAGGTTTCCTGGGATGAGGACATTTTTGCTATCCTTTGTGATAAAAATGTGGTTCTGGCTGAGAAACTATTAGAGATGGAGAGGGTCTTCATGAAACAGTCCCGAGTGAGGTGTCTTAGGGAGGGAGAACACAACAACGCTTTCTTTCAATCCTGTATCAAAGAGAGGAGAAACACAAAGATTAATATTAAAGTGGAGGATGGAGCTTTTACTTCAGACGTGATGGTGGCTGGAAAATTTGCTTTAAAACACTTCAAGGGTTTGTGGGCGGGGGAGAATACTTCTGGTTTCCACAGAGAGTCCTTTGAGGGTTCTAGTTTTTGGAGTGTTTACCTTTGATGATAACTCAAAACGAGAATGAGTGCATGTCCACTATTCCTCAGTAGAGGGAGATTAGAGAGGCTTTGGGAAGCATGCTGAAAGAGAGTGCACCTGGGCCTGATGGCTTCCCGGCTTCATTCTACAGTGCTGCTTGGGAGTACGTGGGGTCGTGTATAGTGGAGGCTATCTGAGATTTCTTTATGGGGGCTCCCTTGAGTAGGGGGATATCTGCTTCAAGGGTGGTGCTTGTGCCAAATACCAAAGACCCCTCTCTTATCAGCCACTTCAGACTTATTTTCCTGTGTAATGTCTCATAAAAAATTCTAGCAACTGTTATTGGCAGTTGATTGGCCAACGTTATTCCCAAGATAATTTCTGAAGAACAACACAGTTGTATCCAAGGGAGGAGTATATAAGGGGAAGTGGGGATTGCAAGTGAGTTGGTTCACGATCTGAATAAACTAACTGTTGGTAATAATATTATTTTGCAAGTGTACATGAATAAAGCTTATGATAATATGGAGTAGAGCTTCATTTTACGGGTCATGAGGGGTTTTGGGTTCCAGGAGTGGTTTTGTGATCTTTGTTTCAGGTGCATTGCTTCACCATGGATTTCTATTTCCCTTCTTGGGAGATATTTTGGTTTCATCAAATCCTTGAGGGGAGTTAGACAGGGGGACCCGCTCTCTCCTATCATCTTTGTTCTCACTCAAGATACTTTATCCAGAAACCTAAATAAGAGCATGACAGAGGGAAGTTTGAGGCCTTTTCATGGTAGAAGGAATTCAGAGATTATATCTCACCTGATGTTCGGTGATGATATTTTGTTATTTCTGAATGGCGGGAGAAGCACTTTGAAAGCTCTTAAGGGTATTATGACCGAGTATGGGAAACTGAGTGGGTAGTCGATCAACCATTCGAAGAGTCACCTGTTTATATCCAACAAATGCTCGAGAGGAAGGTGTAGGATTATACAGGATATCCTTGGTTGTGGGAAGAGGCAACTACCTATTCTTTATCTAGGAGTTCTTATTTCGAGTGGAAGGATTTTGAAGAATCATTTCAATGTGATTGTGGATCATATCTTGGGAAGGGTTTTTAACTGGAAGACCAAGATGATTTCCTTTGGGGGTAGGATCATGCATATCAATACTGTTCTTATGTCTATACCTATGCATGTCTTTGCTATCATAAATCCCCCAAATGGCACGGTGGAGAGGATTGAGCATATTCTCATGTCTTTTCTATGGTATGAGAAAAGAGAGGGGAGATTCCACTGGGCCTCTTGGAAGTGACTGGCACGGCCAGTGGAGGAGGGTGGGGTTGGTCTTCATGATATTCATGAATCTATTCGGGGGATGCAAGTTAGATTATCTTGGGAGGTGATTGTCGGTAAATCCCTATGGGCAAAGTTTTTCAGAGAAAGATATGGTTGGAATGGTTATTTTTGCATGCGTGGTGCAGCGAGTCTCGCTATGTGCATGGTTTCACATCTGGAAGTGCGGTAGGCCCACAACAGATGGGTGATTGGCCATAGGGAGATCAACTTATGGGAGGATACATGGACGGAGGAGAGGCTTCGGTATGAGGGATGTCCTCTTCTTGACATCTCTTTTAGGGAGGAATGTGGGAGGTATGATTTTATAAACGCAAAACTTGACCCATCACAACTAAAGTTCTTTAGCAGTGTTGTTATGAGCGAGGAACTAGACAGATGTTGTTTTACAGAAGTTGGGTCGGGGTGTTTTAATTTGAATGGTTATTAGAGAATTTTCCAAAGGAATGTTAACGGGGTGGCATGAGATATGTTTACTTGGTGTAATGCAATCCCAATGAGAATGAATTTTCTAGTGTGGCAGATCCAAAACCGATCTCTACCCACCGAGGAAAATATTCAGAGAAGAGGGGTCTACATGGAATCGCATTGCTACTATTGTGAGAGGTCATGCTCGGAATCAACGTTGCATTTGTTTTTTCAGGGGCGATGGGATACGTTCCTTTGGTCTCAGCTTTCTCAATACAAGTTTCTATATGGGGAGTGTCTTTTGGTTCGGGATCATCTTATGACATGGTTCTCTGGTTTTGGTAACAGAATAGGGGAGCATACAGCAGGTATTATCATTCTGATATCTATATGCTGGACAATTTGGGAAGCATAAAACTAGGTGCGGCTAGGTGGAAGGAGAACTCTGTTAGCTCTACAGGTCCAGATGAGATCTCTCATCATAGAACTGTCCTCCCTTTTCAAGAATGGAGTGCATGTAGGTATACTGGGAAACCTCGTTGAAAGATAGTGTACACAGATCTCAGAGAGAGGGCGATGGGTAAGGTGGTAGCCTCCGGGTAATGGGTTGAAACTGAATGTGGATGGCTCATGTTTGGGAGGAATCATGAGGGGTGGTGGTGTTCTTCGGGATTGTTGGGGTTCAGTTCATATTGCATTCAGTTCATATTATGGACCGGGTAATTCTATGGGTGTGGAGTTTAGAGCCCTTCTCTCAGGTGTGACTCTTTGCAGGAGGAGAGGACTCCTGGTGACGGAGGTAGAATCTGATTCGGAGGTTCTGGTCAGATCTCTTCAGGGAAAATGTGACATCTCTTCGGATCTGGTGTATATTTATCGATGGTTCAAAGTGGAGACTAACAAGGGAAGGATGGTCCATCATAGTATGAAGGGATTCCAACTTTGCGGCCGATGCGATGGCTCGTGGGGGCAGGCCAGAGGAGACTTTGATAGTTTATGATAGTCTTAACTCTCTTCCATTCAAGTATGTTAATGTCATCCGAAAGGACACACTTGGCCTTCATTATTTCCGTCATTCGTGACATGTATCCCTAGTTTTTTATGTTTTTCATAATAAAAAATAACTTTCAGCCAGCCATGGGCTAAGGAAGATAGAATTCCACAATAACTTATGACATCAATGGAAAAAGGGAAAAATCATGCAATTAAAAAAGTTGAAGTGAATCATGATAGTTAGGGAATAATTATCCTCCACTCTAGAATAGGGAATTCCTTGTTGATGTTTGTATGAATAATACCTATGAAAAATTTATCCTTTAGTGAAATTTTATGGGATCTGGAGCATTGATTAACTCTCCTTATAAAGATTCCATATATATATTTCATTAATAAAGAAGTCATATTTTATATTTTGGATGTAACACCCCAAACTTCTATGGTACGATTCTCTCTGAATAATGTGATAGCATGGGTTATACGCAACACTGAGTTCTAACACACCATAACCAATCAAACTAGCCGTTATGAATAGTAATACCTACTTTTTGAAATTATATATATTTTATTTTTTAAAATGGACTTCATTTTTGGATTCGGAATATCGAATTTAGCCAAAGGTGAAATTTTGGTACTTTTCAGATAACTTTAATATTTTGATGAATAGTGAAAATTACTAAATTTTAATTAAAAACAACTTTTTTAATCAAAATAATAAATAGTGATAAATTATGAATTTTAGTGGTTTAAAAGTATATTTAGAATATATTTTTATCATTTAATATAATTTTGGTCATTGGACATAATTTTACAATTAAACCAGACATAAACAAGTGTCAATCTTTTGATAGTTATTATCTCTTAAAAACACGCTTTTTGTTTTAACAACGGGAATTAATTTTAAATTAATTTCTGCCACTTCTGTGTTTTGAATTTGGAAAAATGGATTCCATATTTGGAATTAGGATGTTCAAATTGTGTAAATAGGAAAATATTATTTTTATACATTTTGAATAATTACTTCGGTAAATATTTTATTTACCATGGTTAAGGGTAAATCCAGTAAATAAGGGTTAAAGAAATAATATTATAATAATACTAAATTACCCTAAAACGTGTCCTAGCCTAATTGGTTGATACATGTTCGACCATAGGCTTCTTTGGGTCGATTTTGGGACCCCATGGAGCCTCTTTTAGGTGATAGGGACCCTTTTTTTAATTAAGTTAAAATGAATACAAAAATGACACAAGCATATATCTTTTAGAAAAACAATTTTTACATAGGGTTATATATGTTGGATTTTCGACTATAAATATTCATTAGAAAGATAAAATAATTTCCTACATAATGATATTTTATTTATAATTTTTAGAGATTACATAATTTAATTTATTTATGACACAATGATGATGCAGTAATTACCATAATAGTGAAAATTTAAAATAATTGATATTATAAATACCCAAATAAATATAATTTGATACTTTTAATGAATTAAAATAATTTTCTAGGATAATATGACATATTAGGATTGATTTAATTAACTTTGTTTGAAGTAATCATTCTGTTATGAGTTTCACAAAAATCAACTATTGAATAGTGTCAAAATTGACATAAAAGAGTTTTTAAAACAAATATTATATTATTAATTGATATTAAATTCCTAAAAATCTAAGGTTCGGCCAAGAGAGTTATATCATGATAGTTGTATCATTAATGGACCACTTGGGGGTCACTTGGATGTATATAGTAAGTTTAT